>OX376372.1:198201909-200978808 GCA_947369275.1 Nemotelus nigrinus | reverse complement strand
GGTTTTACTATGTGAATATGCTCCTTGACATCGTTCCACAAATTCTCAATGGAATTGAGATCAGTTGATTGGGCTGGGCACTTTAGAACATCGATTCGGTTCTCTTCCAAGCATCCCTTCACTGTGCGCGAAGTGTGTTTTTGGTCATTGTCATGCATAAAACACCATCTAAGGGGCATGTTATCATCAGCAAATGGCATCATTGTGTTAACAATGATATTTTTGTAAACATGCTAATCCATTCTTGTGTCAATTTTATGTATGGAGCCAACGCCGTACCAGGAGAAGGCAGCCCACACCATCACACTTCCACCGCCGTGCTTAACGGTCTTCAAAGTGTACTTTCAATGATGCTGCATGTTCGAAGGACGCCATACGTACCTCTTACCGTCAGATCCGAACAGACAAAACTTTGACTCGTCACTCCAAAGCACATTTTTCCAAAAAAATCAACGGTTTTAGCAAGTAGTCACGGGCAAACGCAATTCGAGATTTTAGAATTTTTTTTTTTACACAAGCGGCTTGTGCTGTGCTATGCATCCACGCAAATTTTTTTCATTGAGCCGTCGTCTTATTGTCCTTGAGGATAGGTCAATGCCAAATTCCGACGAAATATCCCTCTTTATAACGGTTGAACTGTTAAAAGGGTTCTTGATTGCGGCTCTATAAATCAAAGAGTCCTCGTTAATTGTGGTTTTTCGAGCTCTCGGTCGCTGTTTTACATTTTTCGAGTTCCCATATTGTTGCATATGGTTTAATGCGTTGTAAACCATCTTTCGGGAACATATTAAAGCACTTGCAATTTGCATAACGGTGCTTCCACTGCTCTTCATTTGATGAGCTAGCTGCCGCTGAGCCTCTGTGCACCATGTACCTTTTGCCATTTCTAAACACACATTTTATGTGAACAGGAATCATGAATGAACTCAAAAATTGCAAATCTTACCAACCAATTTGATTTACCAGAAACTAAACACCGTAATTAGGGATATTTCAAGTTGTGCTAAACTCTTGTCCAGCTAAGATCACGTACCACTTGCAATTAAATGAGAAACAAACGAAATTAACGTGAAATAATCATCACATCGAGGGCAAAACAAAAGAAGAAGAAATTGAATGAAAAACGTGTAACAGTAGAAGATGTGCTAAACTCGTGGCCACCACTGTACATATATGCGTGACTCTCCATTTCATGAAAAAGTATTGTAGAGTTTTAGGCTTTTGTAAGCACTGATGCACAATCGAATAGATGCCATCAAGTGATCATCAGTCAGAGAACTCCTAAGTTGCGATTCGATGTTTTTCATTTGAGAAAACGTTGCTTCACATCGATAAATGGAAGCAAAAAAAATGCAAATATCCTCATTGCCACCAATCTCAATAATGGATATTTTTTATCGTAATAAAATACAAAAATAATTTTCATTTGCGCGTGCTATTGTTAAAATTTCTAACTCTAGATCCGATGAATTCAATTGAGCTAGATTTGAGGAAATATCCTCGTTATCGAATTCTCTAAAAGGAAAAAAATAAATTCAAAAATCGGTTGAAGGTTATTGAGTTTTGCAAATCGTCTCTCGAATTCTTGAATAAAATTTTCCAGTTCAGGACAAAACATTTCAATATTACATTCACCAGTAGGTTTCGTTAGGTTGTACCGGTTGGCACAAGGCCACACATAGACCTATTGGTCCATAGTGATACCAGATATATGGGCCAGGAGAAAAAAAGTTCAGTCCAAGCGACCATCGAAGACCCCGGACTTTTTCGCGAACTGAAGGATGTCTTTCAGCTTTTGCATTTTACATTCACCAGTAAGTTTAATATGTTATTCTAAATATGGAAAATATTTAAAAATTTTGCCTATTTAATTGTGAGGCAAAAAGTTTTAATTTTGCTTAAAAAGCATTTACCGAACACAACAAGTCAACAATATTTTCCTTTCCCTTTTAATTGTAAATTAAACAAGCTGTATCGGCCCATAATATCCGTAAGAAATGCTAATTTCTTTATCCATACTGGATCTTACAATTGTTCATGTTTTTTTTCCCAATGTGTCCAAAAATGCAATAATTTCAGGCAAAAGATTTAGAAATCTTTGCAAAAAGCTTCCTCAGCTAAGACATTTAAAGCTTAGTAGTGTTTTCGATTTCACGTTAAATTTTCATGCAAATTTTCACGTGAAATTTATTTCGGCGAAAATTTACCTTGAAAATAAGCAAGAGCTGTACTCACTTTTAAGCGTGAAAAATTGCTTGGAACATGCTTTCGCTTTGAAAATGCAGATAGCTTTGGCACATGTCTCGAATCATTTCACGCCAATTTAGTATGTGCAGTTCATTCTTTAGGCTAGTACTGAGTTAATCGTGAAGCTAAATTTTAACATGTCCCCATTATCTGGTCATTCTTTCGAGCAAAAATTTTGAAAATGCAGAAAAGCGGGGACACTTATCACGGATAAGATGTCAAGAATTTCAATTTTCGAACGATTTTGTTATTGAAAAGACATTTACACAATTCAATTTTCAAATTCAAACACCAAATGTCACTTTTTAGCTCGAAAGAATGAACTGCACACACTAAATTGGCTTCTCCGCTACCAAAGCTCTGCGAGCTTTTGTGTGAACTGAAACTGTGTGGACTGTCCGATTGGATCTATTAAGTCAAGGCCCATTCCAAAATGTACTGAATAAATCGTCTACTAAATTTTTAGTTCACATTTTAAATTAACCTAGTAAATTATTAAAAATGTTTGTGATCGGCTGTCGAACTGTTTGCGATCGACCGTTTGCCCACCCCTTATATAAACTAATAAATAGCGCGGAAAGTGCGTGATTTGCGATTTAAATTACGACAATACGCCACAAAGTGGGAAAAATATATAGCAGTATCCGATTTTGAAATTGAAACAAGACAAAAAATACCCCGCCAGCGGCAATACTACGATAAGGCCTTTCATTCCTACTAGGCAATACACATATACTTTGCAAAAACACTTTTTTAACGATTGGCGTTTTATGCAATATTAATTTTCTTAAAACCTAGTCTGTGTATTAACCCTAGAATGGTACGGTAAATTTTTGGATGATTTTAGGTACATGTTTTTGCTAAAGGGAAGACAACAATAGTACCAGTTGGTCATGTACATTTTTTATTTGATCATTAAACATAAAAAGGTTATATAGCTTCTAGCCTCATGGCAGTCAGAGTGGCCAACTGGATGATGCGCGACGAAATACATACATACCGCATGTGAGTAAAAATTACTCATTGGTACCATCCCAGGGTTAAATGGTCGGCAATAAGATAATTGATGTGGAATATTATTTGCGATACCATTTAGAGAACAAAAACAGCATCCTCAATACGTTTATGCTATCCACTACAGCCAGCGAATGTTCGCTGCGCTTACTATTTCTTGATGGGATCATACGCACAACAGCACGTTCTCACCTCTCACTGGTTGATCTATCAAGGCCGAGAATATGCTTATCTCACTTTCGCATATGGAAAAACGTACTTAGCTAGCGCGGCCTCACCACCGTGCGGATCAGGCACCAGCTGATCGCTAAACCCTGCTTATGATACCCTTCTCTCCCATCGGAAAATATCGCGCTTTCCGTGCTATTTATTAGTCTATATGCTCTGACCAAGCGTAGAAATATCGCATCCTCGACGATAGCTCAACGACTCGTGTGCGGTGTGCCTAAGGCAATCCACACACGGGTCGTTGAGCTATCGTCGTAGATGCGATATTTCTACGCTTGGTCGTCACAACCTATGTAAATCAATGGATGACCGCTAACGAAGCGTTAGCCTATCGTGAAGAGTGTGAAGCGTAGTCAGTTCACATTAAGTGCGTCTCAAGCGTTGTGCATTGCAGGCCTCAAGTCGAATGACTAGTCGTTTTTGCAAGCGCGATGGATGACGGCAACGTACAATTCGTGGGGGAGTTGGGAAAATGCCCCGAATTGTATGATTTTACGACGCATACTGACGTTTTCTTGACGACCCGTGTGCGGACATGATACGAGGATGACGACACTCGTTTTCGCGTGAGCTTCGCAAGTTTCAAACGCATCTCTCACGTATCGCATAGCTAACAACCCGTGTGCGGAGTGCCTAAGCCAGTGCTTAAGACCTATATATAGCTCGGAAAGTACGTGAATTGCGATACAATTTGTGATATTTCCGCACTGATTGCGAGAGGTAGATACCAATATCCAAGTCCATGTTGAAAAAAGATTCAAAGTACCCCGCCAAGATAAGACACGCCCTTTTTATACGATCAGATACGTTTCTTATTCCCACTAGGCAATATACATGTGCTTTGCCAAAGAGACTATTTGACCGAATGGCAATTTATGCAATATTGATTTTGTGAAAACCTATACTGAGTATAAAAATGGTAAGTGATAAGATAGTTAACGCGGAATACTACTTTCGATACCATTTGGCGAGTAAAAGGAATATCTCCGACACTTTTATGCAACCCAATACAGAGAATTTCGTTTGTTGCCAGCGAAAGTTCACTGCGCTTACTGTTTCTTGATGGGATTATAGGCACGCCAACATACTCTCACCTATCAGCTAACATGGATATATACATTCTCACCTGTCGTTTGAGAGCATACTTTTCTCACTTTTGCATGTGATAAAATGAACTTATTTTGTTTTTGATTCTTCTTAGATGCCAGCTAATGATAAATCCTTCACTCCCTGCCAATTTCTTCCATCAATAAATCACGTACTTTCAGGCCCCTGCTATGGCCTAAGCCTCCAAAAGCAGTATCAAATGGAATGGCTTTGAGCAGTGGTTTCGAAAGTATACACTGTTTCTCATCAGACATCAGCTCATAGTGCTTCTCTCTGACTGATGGTACCACTTGCAGTGCGAAATTATTAACTTTTTTTTATGTTAGTTGTGATAATTTTTTTTTTGGATAAATTTCGCCGATAAAATTTTTCACAACGAACATAAATAAAAATTAATAATTAAAATAAAATGAAGCAAATTTGTTATATTTTTTTGTCTAACAAAAAGTTGGCAGAACCAGACATTTTTGTAAATATTACACCAACAGATGCTTCCATTCTATATTCACATGAAAAGCATTTGCAATAAAAATAAGCAACCAATGTTTAAATTTTTCGAGTTTTGGAATTTCACATTTTTTAGTCACTCAAAGATAATTTCTTCGAAAATCAGTTTTCTGGCGGTTCTGATGCGCTAGTGTTTTTTAAATTGCAAATATTTTTTAGTGAAAGTTCATATATTAACTTTTGGGTTCGCTTAGTTTCACGAAGAAGAGTTAAGAGAATATTGAGAGTTTGATATGTTTCTTTCTTTTTGATCTGAATTTAAGGACATTTTGAAGTGCTAATTTTTTTTCAGAGTGGCAGCACTGTTGCTTGAGTTAACCTAGCTCTGAATAGGTACCTGAGTCAAATCGGGGACAAAGTGGGGCTTGAATATAATCAAGTCACATTCTTTAAAAAAATTGATAATCAAATTGGAGCTCTACCAACTCCAAATTCCAAGATCGGTAATGAGTTGTAGTGGGATACTTTGTCTAGGGTTTGAAAAAAAACGATCCAGGTTGTAGCCCGTTGACACTGTCGCTAAATCAGGCGATTTCGATCAGCTGATAGCTTTAAAGCTAAACCGACCACAAATCTACCTGAGATTCCGTGAGAGGGAGAGTAGATTTGAATGGAAATGAAAAGTCGCTCTAACTTCGGCAGCGATATTTGTTGTATTCAATGTACTTACCTAAAGATCTGTCATAAAGATCTGAATTTACCCTAACTTACCCTGCCCAAGAGTGCAAAAAACGCACCTAATCAGCAATTGTTGTTGTATTCAATGTACTTACCTAAAGCTGTGTCATAAAGAGCTTAACTTACCATAACTTATCCTGCCCAAGATTGCAAAAAAAACGCACGTTGCACAATAATAGCAGCGTTTTTTTGCACCTGTGCAGAGCAGATTGACGTAGGGTTGCAAATACACTATCCCGAGCAGAAAGGTTGCTGCATTCAATAATGATGCTGACATTCAGTGGGCTTTCGCTTTGGTTTGTTGTTAAACTAGAATGACACGTAGATAACACCTGAATCAAATCGTATCTAGGCTTTAATCGAAATCGAAAATGAAATAATTTACAATGTAATGTCATTGAAACACTAAAAAACAGGCACACTACCAGATTTGATGTAAAATAATAGACAATTGTGGAGTGCTATGCAAATTCACTCAATTCAAACTGCCGGTTTCACAATAATCAACAGCAGTGGTACGAACCGTTTAGAACACTCTTAGGGTAAACTCGACTTGATGCCCCACATCCGAGAAATCCCACCAGCAGAGTGGGAAAATGTGGTAGAAGGGGTGAAAAATTGAAGAAAAACAGACAAAATTATAAAAAAAAAATAAAAAAGAAGATAACATAATTAAGAAAAACAAAAAAAAAGAAAGAAAAAAATCCCCAAAAGCAAACGCACAACCACAAAAACACATGTAGCGACCACAAGGTTGGCCACCTTGTCACAGGATTACTCGCACTGCGTCGTCATCGTCCTGACAAAGGATCTCATTCACTTGATCAACAGCAGTCAACCGACGCGGCCGTGCACAGCAGTCGACCGACGCGGTCGTGCCATCGGCACGACCACCGCAAATATAGTTCATTTTGTTTTGTATTTAGTTAAGTTGTGTTCCATAATAAATATCATTTGTGTGCAACCGCTTCTTTCATAATGGTATTTCACATTCCTACACACAAACATATTAGCCCGACATCTATCGGTGAAATTCATGTAACAGCTGTGTGGGGCATCAGGTCGAGTTTTACCCATTCTTATTGGTATCAGCACACTCTACATGTTAGCTCATAAACAACCGCTCCCAGGCACATTTCTGCTTCAGTGACGCGACCAGTGTGGTCAATTTAGCATTTTCAATGCTAGATTTAGCACCATTTTCACCGATTTAGCATTGAAAAAGGTACTTCAGCATTTAGCACTTTTTATTAGCATTCAAATTTTACGCTAGCACTGCTTTACACGAACTTTCGATGGCATTAAATATTGCATACGAACACTATCATTTAACATATTTGAATTCTATTCCTTTGACGCAATCTAGTTTAAAAACTATAGGAGCATAATTTTGAAGTATCAATTAATTAAAAGTCCAAATCTTCGTTCGAATTAAAAACTGAAGTGAGTCTTTTCATTATTAATTATTTTATCATAAATGGATGAAATAAAAGTTTAAGTTTTGCTGTTATTGTTTGCATATAAAACTACTCAAAAAAGCTACTTGATTTTTAATTCTATTGACACAAAAAGGAATTAAGCATCGAACTTTGCGGTTTAGCATTGCATTTAGCATTTTTTTCGAAGCCATTTAGCATAATTTCAAAGTTTGGAATGGCTACACTGGACGTGACATGTGCAGCGGTTTGTTGTTGTATTCAATATACTTAAGGGGGTAGTACCGGTTAGAATGCTAAAAAACAGCCTAATTTTCAATATTTTTTTCACCTCCTTTGTCATGCATAAATTTAAAAATTTGCATGGGTAAAATACACATTTTGAAGATTACAAAAAAAAATATTTTATAATTTTTTTTTCTTTTTTTTTTTCATTTTTTTATACATTTATAAAGGGCGCCAAGGTTGATGTCTCGAAAAATGCCTCGTCATACTGCGGACAGATAATCTCAGGAATGAAGAATCTGGAACAAAAAAACCAAACCGCATTCTAAAGAGGAATGTTTCTTGCTTGGTAATCTACCACAATATTTTTAAAAAAAATGGCGGTTGCTTGAAAATATATTTCGAAAAATCGTGTTTTTTTTCATCTTGTTTCACTTGCCAATTTTTTTTGGGTTAATTTATGGCCTATATTGTGGTAGATTACCACACATGATACTTGAATAAAGTAATGCACCAAATTTGACTTCAATCGGTTCGGCAAATCCAGAGAATAAGTGTCCGCAGTTTGAACAACGTCATTTCGAGAAAAACGCGTTTAAAGTTTTTTTTTCTATTTATTTATTGAATATTATTTAAAAAATATATTTTTATCACCTACAATTGCTCAGTCTGCAATCCCTGGACCATACATGAGTATTCCTGAGTCCACATAAGCCAGTTGCTCTTGCAGTTGGCCAGTTTTTTTTTTTTTGGCCAAACGCGCTTCTTTTACCGCTTTTTTCTGCCTGACTTATGCGCTCTTCATCTTTTTTGCAGTAATTGAAAACAGCGGTCTGCCGTAACTTCTTTATTTTCGGGAATATCTTAGTAAAATTTCGAGACGTGATTTCTGAAGGTATAATAAATTGAAAAATAAAAAAAACACAAAAAAAATGATTTTTTTCAAAATTATAACCGGTACTACTCCCTTAAGAAAATTTGAAGGGCTTTGGATCATATTGAAGGATTGTGCGTTGAGTGAATCTAAAGCCGGAATTACATGCTCGCCGAGTAATGCCAAATGAAGACAAGGTGAGTGTGTAAACGGTCTCCTTGTCTAGTCTCGGCTGTGTTTTTCATGGCAAGCACGCGTGTGTAAATGGTTTGCTCGTCGGCTCTTGTTTGTTTTACGAAGGGATAATGATCCTTTTACTGCTGTGCCTGAGTGTTTATGACCGTCTCGTCCGAGTTCGAAGCCGCTGGAAGCGAAGTCGGTTTTATGCATCAAGTCAAAGGGATTCGAGAGGGTAGCATGTGCTCATTTAAATTTTCGAATTTTTCGCCGGGACTTCAAACATGTGTTTGCGTGTCCCAGATTGAAATAACTCAACGCACACCAGGCAGTTGCAATAGCCACAGCCCGTACCTCAGTCATCGTTCACTGAACTGAACAAAACAGCTCACAACTGTCGAAAGATGCAAAGTGCAATATCCTAAGTAAACAATTCACCCTATGAAAGGTGCATGGTGTATGGTCCGTGTTGTACGGTGCAATATCCTAAGTAAACAATACACCCTATGTCTTGTTGAGTCTCGTCCAATGTCTTGTTGAGTCTTGTTTACTCTTGTACCCGAGACGCTCGTTCCAATGTATAAATCGGGCATAAAAGGTTTTGATTTTTATCGTGCAATATAGAATATATTGCATCGTCTGTGGTCAGTATAGGCAATATTGACTCAGTTGTATACCGTTGTTCGTGGCCTTGCCAGTGCAATGGCCACACAACTGGGTTCTAGAACTAGCAGACTAGGGGAAAAATCTATGTAAAATCTGCTACTGAGCCGCATAGGCCATAGGGGGCACATTCCTTAGAAGAGAGAGATATAAGGAAATGAAAATGGCGGTGAGAATTGAAGCAATTTGCCGAGGCTGAGCGTTAATAGTAGTAAGGGAATTTGACATTCACTTACTCCGCGAACGGAAAGATAGAGTGAGAGAAATAGTAGGCCATGTGTAAGCGAATTTGACAGTTACTAACTCAGCAACAACAAATGCTCGTAGAATAAAGGTATCGGGGAAACCAAGGAGAATATCTGAGGTAGCAATTCTCTCAATTTGTTCTATTTATAGATTTTACCTTTGTAGTAAAATTGCTTCACTAAATTCCGTATATGTATACGCTTGTTTCATTTCCTTAGATCTCTCTGTTCTGAGGCACATACACATGGCTTGCATTATTTATTGCGTCGGTCATCCTAAGCAAAATTATTGCTGCGTATCGTTTTACGAACAGGCTCGGTTTCGTATGAGGGATATGTCTGTTGATTGTCGAGAAACTATCGTTTTTAGTGAACGCTCACTAAATTGTTTACTGGGAAGCTATAAAATTCAGCAATATAAACTACCCATCCGTCCTGAGTGTGTATTGCCCTTTTTGCTTGAGAAATCTAACCTGAAAATATATTCGTATGGCGGCAATGTCAATCACATGGCCACAGCGTAGGGAGCTAGTTCTTCGCCAGTGTGTAAACTTCGTGGATACGAAAAAAATTCCAATAATCTGACCTGAGATTGTATTGTGGATCAGCTGATTATAAAAAGAGCTTGGCCTCTGGAAAATTTCTTCGAATCACATGGAACAGAAAGATAAGATTCGACAACTACATACTCAGGCTAGATGATTCGTTGCTACCCAACGGGAAAAATAATGCTTACGGATATATTCGGTAAGCATTTCGCGTAATGCGTGTAAGCATTACCGGACCATTACGCGTTGTTTCTTTTTAACATTGCATGTCCTAGGCTGGGAAGATTTATACAAGGGGAAACTCATGCTTTTAGCTCTATAGCTTTATGTATAAGAGCTTTTTGGAAAGTACGACATCGTATTCTCGCATTTATACGCCTCAATATGAATGAAAGCTTTGGCCGGCGGCCGATCGTATCTCTGCATGTGTGGTTTTTGCATGCTGACGCTCATTGGAAATTCCAATAGCGCATGCTCTTTGCTACTAGGGGGAATTGTCTTCATACATTTTACTTACCCGTGCGTGATGATTTGAAATGCTTCGAAATTTTCATCTTTCCGCTTTATATAGCAGACTACCCATAACCGATGTATGCTCGCAAGTTCTTTTCCCCTTGTTTCTGCGAGTGAATTTCATTGGCCAGTCTTGGACTTATAACTTATGAGCTTTCTCCCTTGCAGCATTTTCCATGCTCCAAGTCATGCTTACGAGTATATCTTATAATTGCTGGAAAATAGCTTTGGAAATCGGAAATGTGCATTACCAGCATTGTTTGATTCATGCATTACGCCAGCATACATTACCGCGATTCCCGTTGGGTAACATTCGGCTCACTACTCTCAAAAAGTATCAATACATTCTCAGGCTGCTTTGATTACATTAGCGTAAATGGAGGTGCAATTTCGAAGTCAATGTGGTTTTTCCCATAATGGAAGGAGTTTATTTACGGGGCATTTCACGTGAAGCGAACAACGAAAAAAAGTCGACCAAGCTTAAAGTATACTTATTTTATCATAAAAGCTTTAAAATGGGATGGCCAGTAGTTTAGGAAGTAGGTGAATTTCAATAGATAAAAGTCGCATGAAGCGTGGTACCGAAAGCTTGATAATGATAGCTAGTGAGTGTGAAAGCAAAATATTTGTAGTAAAACTATTATATGTATATCACTTGTATCACTTATATATAGAAGATAAAATATTAAAAATTGCTGATGCTAATTTACTTAGTGAAAAAAAGCTACTTGTGTATGGACAAATGAGTTTATTTAACAATTTTTACAATTCTACTCTCGTTTCTTAAACTAGTTCTTTTTTTAATAACTAGAGTTGTTTCTACGATCAGTTTTTGCCTGCAGATTAAACATAATTGCTAATATTCTGGGATTTTTTCTTAGGTCTTTAGCAGGGGCGGATTTCATCATTTCGCCGCCCTAGGCCTCAGAAATATTTGCCGCCCTTTTCGTGAATTATATTATATGTAACAATGCGCGATTCTTTTTCGATTCCCTAGAATACTTCGCTATTTTTCGTTGCGCCCGAGCTCATAAAAAAGGAATATCAGAGCAAAACCGGCTCTGGTTCGTTCGTAGAAATTCCCTATTGTTGTGCTCTTGCCACAAAAATAATTATTAAAATATACACGCGGTAAAGAATTTAAAAGTACCTTAAAAAAAAAGAATCCAAAAATACCAATTTTTAACAGTCCAAAACCGTATACACCTTTACATCGCATATGATTCCAACGTCTTCGCTCATATTTTTATAAGTAAGTTTACTATTCCGTTCAAAGTTTGCATCCGCACTTGACTGGAGATCAACTCTGAACTCGGCTACTGTAAATTATTGTTCGATATGTTATTAGTTAAGGATGAACCCGAAATATTTTGACCCATGATGTCCTAGATTTCATTTTATAGAAGTTTCAAATTAAAAAACACGTCAAAACTAAAGAGATTCGCATGTAGTTGATATACCCTGTATCATAATAATAAAAAAACAATTCCCTGAAAAATCTATGCCCGCAAGTATTTACCTCTGATAAGCTTTTCCTAAATTGAAGAGGTATTATTTGGGTTCTTTTTAGGATCTTTTTAGGTCTTTTTAGGCTCTTTTTAGGTATTTTCAGATACTTTCTAGGTACTTTTTAGGTATCTTTGAGTTTCTTTGGTCCTTTACCGTGATCGCATTTCGATATTTATTATAAGTCAAACTTTTTAATGTCCGAAAAAAATCATCAGAGGTGCATTTTTACGTGCATTGATTTTTTTAGAGAATTCAGTTGGATTGAGGTGTTAAGCTCTTTCAACTCAGATATATCGTCGCTGTGAAATCAAACCGGCATATCTGCAAAAATTGAGTTTTTGAGTTTTTGGTATCAAAAATTCCTTATTTTCCCCTCTATTTTTATGTCGCACCGGCATATCGTAAAGTTGAATAAAAACCCGTCTAATGGTGTTTTGCCGCTTTGCATTCACGTCAAAACTTTAAAGCGCTCTAGTGAAAAATGTGTATTTTGCAGATATGCCGGTTTGATTTCACAGCGACGATATGTAGAACTGCCGCCAAAAAAAAAATCGAAAAATGGCCGCCCTAAAAAAATCGAAAAATGGCCGCCCTAAAAAAATCGAAAAGTGGCCGCTCTAAAAAAAATCGAAAATTTCCCGCCCCCGAAATTTGCCGCCATAGGCCCGGGCCTACCGGGTCTAGTGGCAAATCCGCCCCTGCTTTAGTCTTCCGATGAAACCTCAAATCGAATGGATTGAAACATCGATAGCCGCACGGAGACATAATACACATAATTAAGACTCTTTAACTTATCAACGAAAGTAATATTCATTGCAAGCTTTGAACAGTATCTCGAAAAATAATGGAAAAATTGGATTGGCTTGGCGTCAAACGTATTACATACGCGTCAATATTTTAATTAGGTTTTTATAGGAAAATAAAATCTTTTTCAAATAAGAGATAGCGCTACCAATCACATTTCGAATCAATTTTTGTTTTCGAGCCAACTAGCTGTCCTAAGCAAGCTCTCGGTAGCACGCCCATGCGACTTGTATGTATTGAAATTCACCTACCTCCTAAACTACTGGCCATTCCATTTTAAAGCTTTTATGATAAAATAAGTATACTTTAAGGGGAGATATACACCTAGGAGCCAGATAAAACGGTCATATTTGTGCATTTGTTTAAGGAAAACTATTTGAAATATCGGATTGGGAGTTTAATTATCTAAAAGTGTACACATTCAAAAGTATGCTTAATTTTTTTTTATTTAAAAATATAAAAAATATACAAGGATATTGTAGGATCTTTGGAGCGCTGTAAAAAAAACAGCGTTAACGGTACCCACTGGCATTTGTTCAAAAATTATCTGAAGAAAAAAATGGAAAAAAATTATTAAATTAGATACTATAATCTAGTTTTTGTCATAGCCGATTTTGAAAATATCGATTAATGACAAAATGGCGGACGTTTGAACATGAATAGTGATTTTTTGACCAAAAATTAGATATTATTTTGGCTATAAAACAAAAACTAAGTAACGAAAAAAAATCCTATGGCAAGTACTAGATAATGTTATATAAAATAATCACAAAAAGAATTAAGGTAATCAGTCAATTGGTTTTCGAGAAATTTTGGGTACTGATTTGAAAAACGTGTTTGTAAGAAAAACGCTTTTGAAAATTTAGGACTGAATAAATCATTAAATTTGTCAACTAACATGAAATCATCGATACCAGGCCCATAGTGTAAGTCTTTTACTGTTTACGGAATATTCATGGCTTCTAAATTGTCTTGCCGACGCCGTATTCAACCTTCTTTCGTCTGTTCTTGCGCTTGCAGTTCGGCTTTCGCTATGCAAGTTTCGTCTTCTTGCGCTGCGTACAAGTGCGCTCCCGATCCGAACGATATTCCTAGCACATTCATCACTTCCAGCGATGAGGTGAAACCATTGTTGAATGTACATGTTGCAAGATATACTGCAATGCTAACGATTTTGGCCCCGCTGTTCATCGTTTTTGGGGCTATTGTCCAAATAAGTTGGTTGCAGTTTTGGGTATATCGACCAACACAGCGTTCCAACAATTTTTCATTGCTGAGGTCTTCGTTTACTGGTTTGATGACATCTAACACCATTTTTGGCAATGCTCAATAAATGTGACGAACATTTTCCAGTTCTCCTTTAGCCTTTGCTCGTTGCAACTGGCACCACGATTTGAGGCCTTCGGGACAGAAATGTTGTTGAGGCTTGCTGTCTGTTGAGCCGTAATGGTAAAATGTTGCCCGTATCGCTTTTTTCATTTCATCCTTGGAGGCACAGTTTCTGCAAACAGCTAAGCCATAGTAAATCTTCAGTATATCTATAAACTTTGCCCTCAATTTGTTTTTGCTGCTGATTCCAGGACTTTTTTCTTCCATTCGCGAAGAAGGGTTCACAATCGCTTTTGAACGTGACCCACTCATTCTTTTTTTGTAATTTCAATCTCGTTACCATACGGTTTCGCATTCACTAATCCCGTGTTCGTCTTAGGCACTCCGCACACGGGTCGTTAGCCATGCGATACATGAGAGATGCGTTTGACACTTGTCAAGCTCGCGATAAAACGAGTGTCGCCATCCTCGTATCATTTCCGCACACGGGTCGTCAAGAAAACGTCAGTATGCGTCGTCAAATCATACAATTCGGGGCATTTTCCCACCTCCCCCACGAATTGTACGTTGCCGTCATCCATCGCGCTTGCAAAAACGGCTACTCATTCGACTTGAGGCCTGCAATGCACAACGCTTGAGACGCACTCAATGTGAACCGACTACGCTTCTCACTCTTCACGATAGGCTAACGCTCCGTTAGCGGTGACCCATTGATTTACATAGGTTGTGACGACCAAGAAATATCGCATCTACTACGTTAGCTCAACGACCCGTGTGCGGATTGCCTTAGAGTCACCATCCCCGGCGTAATTAGTGTATATAACTCTATACTTTTCGGCAGATTGTGAAAACAATTCTTTCATGGCGTCTACTTCCATTTTACCTGCCGATCCATCATTATTGGCCTGGCAATTTCCCTCGTGATTCGATTTCCATTTCTCACATTGCTCAGTATCTTCGAGTTTATTCCAATAGTTACATTTAGCACAATAAGAAGATTTTACAAGAATATCAAAAACTTTTCCTGTAAACTGTCCAATGAGAACCTCAACTCCCTACAATGAGGTAAAACCACGTTTTCGCCCCGTACTATCTCCAAAAACGGTTAGTTTGGCTTGGCGTTTGTTTTTATTTCCCGTTGTACTTCTTTTACAGCTTGTTTTAACACCAATTGAACAATACTTGAAGCAGCCTAATGAATGTTATTAACTATCGTATCATACTTCGTAAAATACGTTTGATTATATCGGCTGTAACTAGCTTATTTATAGAAATATTAACTTGGTGTTTTCACCAGATATTTTTGAGACCTGTATCTTCACGAAAATGCAATAAAAAATAAATCGATTTTGCCGACCATTCTAGGTGTATATCTCTCCTTAAACTTGGTTTTGTTATAAAACTAAACAGAATTAACCTGGTCCAAATTATTCAAATTGCGAGTTTAAGTGTCTACTTCCGGTTTCAGGTAGGAAAAAAATTATTTTTCAAATTTTATTTCAAAATTAAAAAGAACAGCTTATTTTCTATACCAATCAATATGTTAAATGTTTTTTAGATTTTGTTTTGAATCTTAGAATCCGTTTCCAAAAAAACCTTTTATCAATTTCGTCAATTATTCAGAAGCCCATAACTCTTCAACTAAACCTCATAGAAACAAAAACTTGAGCATCCACATTCATATCTTCTATAAGTACCATTATGCACAATATGAACGAAATCCAGAACCTCGACTTTATTTCGTTGTCCGCTTCACGTGAAATGCCCCTTACTTATCTTATCGTCGGGTGTACGCCAAAACCATGAATGTGCTTTTTTGGTGATTTTGAGTTTTTCATGTCACTGTACGCGGAATTCTTATACAAACAATTTGCCAAAACCGGAAATGTAAAATTCCATTTTATGCCTACACAAATTCAAAATTTCAATTTTATGAATTACCTAAAAACTAAGTATTTGCCATATGCGTTACACCAAAATCATGAATGTGCAGATTCATTGTTTTAGTTTAACGGAATAGTATTAGAATATTATCTTCCTTAATTAAAAAAAAATGTTTCTTTTATTTTAAAACTGATTTATAATATTACGTCAAATTTTCAAATTGATTTTACTCGAAATAGCATTTTAGCACATTCATGGTTTTGGCGTACACCCGACGTTATCTTCCATACACTTTGGTTATAAGAAGCTGAAGACGAAGGCGAAGACATCAATTCAGAAAAGCTCTTTAGATAAACTAATGAATTGGGCAAAAGCAAGTGAACCGTTTGTTCGTTTTCAGTGTTTCAGCGCTAACTTAGTTAATTTAGCTGATTCAAATGTTTTAATTTAATGAACAATTATTCTTTTAGAAGCTAGATATATTTCAATTTCTTGACAAAATTCAATATTTTCAGGGTCATGCAATCTTGCAATCTATTCTCACTGTCGTATCAGTTTAATTCTAATATAACCTAAACCTTCTATTTATACTTTTATTATACGCGCATCGAGCAGTGTTGTCGTTTTAGTTTTCCTTTGTGCAGTATATAAAACTCCGAAGTTGCAGCAGTTTGCTCTAAACTGCCCTACTAAACATAAACGTTCGATCTGCATTTTTCTCACTTTTGAGTTAACACCGGATTCGAAATCTATATACTCTGTTAGATCATTCTAAGGGGGGCCCGGCAGCTCTGCTCGCTCAGGCGTCAGGCCGAAAAGCGGCGTGCTACGGGGCCTGCGGGTTCGAATCCCGCCAGTGCCATGGCTGAAAGTGTGAATGCCTGTGATTGTCTATGAGGACGGCAAATGGGCCCAAACTGCTGGCCTAATGCTGGCCGCGTTCCCGGCAGCCCTCTTCACTAACCAAACCTAACATACATCATTCTACAAAATTTGAAAATCTATCTTTTGTGGAAATATGTTAAAATCAATATTGAATAATGTACTGTCCATATACAGTGGGTAAAAAAAATTAAGGCATGAACTCTTAGTAAGAACAAAAAACCTATTTTTAATGCGACTTTAATAATAAATGATGTTTTCGCATTTAATTAAAAGTTTTGCATGTTTACTTTAAGACCAATATAAAAAAAACCGGTAACGAAGCAAATGTTACAACATTAACGTAACATTTTTCACTGAAGTACCAAAATAGTGCAAAAAAAAGTTAAGGCATAGCGCAGTTTTATCTGAAATTATTTTTAATTCCTGAAAAAAATACCGTTAAATGTACTTAAAATCATGAAAATATGATGTTTCTATTCAGTCTAGCTTGAAAAGTGTTTTGAAAAATTAATTTTATTGAGAGTGTTGTTAAAAATGAGCGTGAAAAGGAAATCGGTATGTACAGAAATTCGTGAATGTTTTTTGCGACGTTGGAAAACATGAATGGTGTATTCTGAGATTTGAATACTAACGGGAAAATCATGCTATACAGTGAGAAATGTAATAACAAAATATAAATTAACCAAATCGTTTGAAACAAAGTATCGGTCAGAAGAGACTAAAATCTTATTTGAGCGAAAAAAAGGGGATTATCAGAAAAATTAAGAAAAACTCTGAACTAAGTGTCCCAGTTTTACAAATAAAGGTGAAAAAACGAGTTGAAACTCAAACTATTCGAAATGAAACAAAGAAAGCGGGTTTTAATGGCAAAATATGCGTAAGTACACCTTATATTAGTACAAAAAATGAAATTGTTAAATTACGTTTTGCTGAAGAGTTCGTAAAAAAGGCAAAATCATTCTGAAAGTCCATCATTTTTGTTGATGAAGTGAAAATTAATGTTTTTGGATCTGATGGACGGCGATTTGCTTGGCGAAAGCCTAAAACACAGTTTAGGAGGGCTCATACTACTCCCACTGTAAAACACAGCGGAGAGAACATTATGATATGGAACTCTATGGGGCCATCTGATACTGAAAATATAGATTTTGTGTACGGTATGATGGATCAAACCTGTTGCCTGGGCATTCTTAAAAGAAATATTGAACAAAATTGCTGAAAAATTAGGCACTGTATACAATTTCGGTCTGTATCAGGACAACGATCCGAAGCACAATTCAGAGCAATGTCGGCTTTTGGCTATTTGTAGCTGTAATAGAGTACGCGCACCAAGCTTTGAGTTCACCTAGCTCTGATTAGGTACCTGATTTAAATCAGGGGTAAAGTGAGTCGTGGAACTAATCACTCCACGCTCGTATCCACAATTATTAAAAAATTGTGATGAAGTTCTCTACCAGCTTCAACCCCTAGACCCGTACGAGGGTTGTCGTGGGATTGCTTTACTTTTTTACCGTTTTTTTTTTATATTGTTCTTAAAGTAAACATGCAATGCTTTTAATTAAGGGGGGCAAGATGGTTTCCGAGGCCGAAGAAAAGCCGATTTTTGCGATTTTTTTTCTCAGCTTTGAGTGAAAATAATAACTAATTTTTTATAACACATTAAAGAACTATATTTTGAGAGTATGTAGGAATTATTGTATAAAAAAATATTAATTATTTATCCCGTGGTGACAGTAGATCAAAGGCGCTTCGAAAAAAAGGCGTCGTGCGGTTCTTAAAACCTGGCCTGACAGTGTTATCTGAAATCAAAAAATCGAAGTGATTTACTTAATATAATAGTTTTTTTCGCGGATGAACGAAATTATATTGGAAAATATGTGATTTCCGATTTTTGGTTCGGTTTTTAATTTGGAGGTACCATTTTCACATAAAAAAATCAGCCTATGATTACCTGCAAAAAATAGTAAAAATTTTTTAAAAAAAAAAAACGATCGTTCGTCCGCGAGTATTTATCATATTAAAGATGCCCGGCAAATTTCATTGAGATCGGTGCATTAATTTTTGAGTTATGTTACGCACCGACTTCAAAAATGTAGTTCGGAGTTTCGAGCTAGACTATTTCGGTTTCTCGTGGAAATATACCTGGCAACACGATCATAAAATAACAGGTATCTCTGCGAGTTTTAGTCCGATCGACTTGAAATTTTCAAAGAATATTCCTGAGATATTGTACTTTCATATAAAAAAATAATTGAAATTTTTTTTTTTTAAAGTTGGAAACCATCCTGCCCCCTTAAATGCAAAAACACAATCATTTATTATTAAACTCGCATTGAATTATTATTAAAGTCGCATTTGTTCTTACAAAGTTTTCGTGAATTAATTTTTTTTACCCACTGTATCTTCAGTACAAATCAAAACACAAATTATTGAATATCAGGGCAGTAAATTGCATTAGATTGAATTTTCTGTAGGTATATATATATGTGTACACATATAAGTCTTTTTACATACATTTTAAATGAGTTCTTTAGCTGCAAAATGAGACTGAAAGGTTTTTGAAACTTTTCAGAAACAGCAAAAAACTGTATTTTCTTTCCTGGTCAATATATCAAACCCATTTGTTTTTAATAAATTGAAAATAAAAAACCACACAATATTACAAATTTTCATAAACTATGGATTATGTTAAATATTAATTAATTAGCATTTACAGTTCATCAGGTCGTGTTTTGGAACAAAATCGCCTTCAGGTGTGGTTTTGGAACGAAACTTCATGTTGGAGTCGGGTTTTGGAACAAAACAAAAACAATTATATTTTTTTCATTTTTGCCTTTAATTTTTGTTTTACAGAAAGTAGGTACCTTCCTTAGAACATAACTTAAAAAAAACAATTATACAAAAATAAGTTTAAAAATATGGAAAAATGAGCAGCAAAAATATTATGTTAAGGGGTAACACCTATGTGGAGCGCTGTTTTCGAGGGTGATTTTTTGCATTTTTTTCCAAGGAAACTTTATATTTGATTGAAAAAAATTATTACATGACTTTATTATACATGTTTTGAAGTATACAAATTAATTTTTACAACGTCCTAAAATACAAAATGGCGGCTGTACCAGGCTACGAGCATCAGACGATTTTTCAAAGATGCCTCAACGGCCCGCAACTTTTCGTCGTCGCAAATGGTCTGAAACACAAAAATCAAAATTTTTCTTAAAGTTTGAACTAAAACCAAGGGAAATACGTACGGGTTTTCAAAAATATTGAATTTTGAAAGATTGGCGTACGGTTTTCGAAAAAAAAAATTTTGGTAAAAAAAAATCGTACAAAATCAGCCGTAAAAATGAAAATTTCCAATTTATCAACAAAATCTTACGTACTTCCCTAGAATATGATGTTGTGAAGCTTGCACCAAAATTTCAAATTGATCGGATACAAATTGGCTGAATAATCGTGCGGGCCGTATCAAAAAATGTGGTTTCGAGAAAAACGCATTTAAAGTTTGAAAACAAAGGGCGGCTCTTTCACGTTTCTCGTTTTCGCTTTGTGGATTTATTGCCTTTTTTATGGCAAATGTTGGTCTACTGCCTGTCATACTGAATGGTAATTTACTAATGAAAAAAGTCGCCAACGGATACCTGTGGTAGGTATAAGGACTTTGGAGCAGAGCGTGCCGTACGCGCGCCGCATAGGCCCCGATCGCACGGTGGGGCGTCCAACGTTTATGCTCATAACTCGGAAAAAAAAATTTTATTTTTGAAAATAACTTAAGACGTTATTCTAGACATGTTTCCCTGCCATTTTAGCATAAACAAACAAATAGATTTTTTTGAAATTTCTACATAGGTGTTACCCCTTAAACATTTTTTTTTTCGTCAATAATTACTTCCGCATCCCAAATATCGTTCTCTGTAAGATTATTATAATCTATGCGACGATAAAAACACTTGTTGGATTCATCAGTTTCATCCTCCGAATCTATATTTTCTAAAAAAAAAACTGTCGCGTTCAGCGTTTAAAATAACTTTATCATTATCTTCAACAACTGATGGTCCGTCCAATTCTTGGTTTTCAATGGATGTGGACATCATATTATTGTCTTCATCTTCTTCTTTTGGGATTATACCAACATCTTCCAGATCATCATTTAGTACTTGATCATTTAAGTCTGAATGATTTTGAATGTTGAGTAGATCAACATAAAATTTAAGTGAACTGTCATTTTTCCAAGATTCGCCAAAATGTTTTAGGAGGAGAGATTCAACATCTTTCAGTTTTTCCTGCTTTATAGTAGTTACACCTTTGTTAATAAGTTCAGGGGAAGAATAAAGGCTTTTCTTTTTTTTAAGCACTGAAAGTCCTTTTCCTGCATTAGTTTTATAATGTATTTCTCCGCGCACCGTATGAAGAGGAATTCCGTTCTTTGGTTTTTTTTACGTCCTTTCCCAAAATCAGCTTCCACAATTTGAATCCTTCTAATTTCTCTTTCAAACATAATCAAATTAAAAAGTAATAAACACACAACGATAAAAATATAAACAATCAATCAATCAGCAAAGAAGCAAAATGACACAACTTCAGTCAACGCACACATTTAATGTGTCGGCGCACGATTTCTAAGAACAAACATGCGAAGTCGCAATCAGTATGGCCAACTTTGAAATATTTCTTATCATTCTAGAAAAAGCCCGCTTAATTTAAAACAAGATTAATAATAAAAATAACCATTTAAAAATATGTGACGAACAGAAGTTTAGCCTTTTCTTAAAGTTAGAACATTAGGTCGGTTTTTGGAAAATATAACAAGAACCGTTTCCGGCATTGCTAAGGTTTGAGTCGCTTTTTGGAACCAAACCGTTCAAAATATTAGACGCCATTTTGAAAGAAAAAATCTCTGTTCAGGTCGCGTTTCGGAAATAAGGCTGTTTTTCAAATCACTTTTTAAGGCATTTAGACTGGGTTTGGGATAAAATAAAGTGCACAAATCGATTCCTGAGAAGATTTCCTATAAGAAATGGTGTTTAACTCAGTTTCGTAAAAAATCGCTTGAGTCTCATTTTGCAACTAAAGAACTCAAATACAACTATTGCTATTTGAAAAATATAACAGAGCATAATCAACAAAAAATGAATGATTTTTTTTAAAGATATCAGATTCGAGTTTAGTCGTGGTCAAAAATACATACTATTGTTAAAATCAGTTTTTCCATATTAAAGAAAATAAATTGCAATATACAGTTATATCTCGAGGATTAAAAATTGGAAAATTCCTATTCATTCCTAGTTCAAAATGGCTAGCAGTTGCATATATAACTAAACAGAGCGAAACTAACTTACTAAATATGTTAGCTAGATTAAACAAGTAGCAAATTTTGTAAAATGTAATAGATGAAACTCAAATGCAATGTTGCAGTAAACTGCATCAAATGGCAACAGATGTACTACAATTGCATTAAAACGACAGCACTCGCACCGCGCCAGAGCGTATATACTAAAATAGCACGGTAAGTGCGATATTTCCTGATGAGAGAGAAGAGAATAATGTATAGAAATTACGGATGAGCTGATGCCTGAAAAGGGGCTGCGCCAATTAAGTACGTTTTTCCATATGCAAAAGCAAGAAAAGCATATTCTTAGCTTTTATAAAGAATGTGATGTCTATGATAAGCTGCTGCCTCAAAAAAGCCAATTGATGCCATGAAGAAATAGTAAGCGCAGCGAACATTCGCTGGCAACAAAAAACCATGTCTGTAGTGGATAGCATAAAAGTATGGGAGATGTTCCTTTTAGTTTCCAAATGGTATCGGAAATAGTATTTCGCGTTAATTATCTTATTGCAGACCATTTGAATTCACAGACTAGGTTTTAAGAAAATTAATATTGCATAAAACGCCAGTCATTAAAAAGGTGCTATGTTCATAGCATATCGTAGCAGTGGTGTTGGCCGGGTATTTTCTCTCTTGTTTCAATTTTCGAGATCGGGTACTGCCTTCTATTTTTCGCAATTTGTGGGGTAATGTCACTAATATAGCAAATCACGCGCTTTTCGTGATATTTATGAGTATATACGCTCTGACCGAGCTTTGAGTTCACCTAGCTCTGAATAGGTACCTGAGTTAAATCAGGGGTAAAGTGAGTCGTGGAACTAATCACTTCACACTCATAATCAGCAGTTTTGCCATTAAAGTTTTTTACTAGCCTTAACTCTATACCCACCGTGAGTTGTCGTGGGACTACTTTACTTTACTACCATTTTAATACTGAGACTAGGCTGTAAGGAAATTAGCATTGCATAAAACGCTAATCGTTAGAAGGATTTTTGGCTAAGCACATGTACAGTATCGAGAAAAAGTGATGCCAAAAGATGAAATTACAAAGAATTTCAAGTTTGTCTGCGAACTTAAGCTCAGTCGAGAAAAAATGATGCAAAAGCTACTACTTAGTGCCATTTAATCATTATAACGTACACTTGCGGATCGTTTCAGAACCAAAAAATTACGTCATTTTTCGGTTAGGGGAAAGTTTTCCTCTTGCAAGATTTTACCCGATTTTTTGCTGCTGGCGATTTCTTAGTATGTGGTCCCGGTTGTCAAGTAGTCCCACAGTTGATTATTTTCACGTTGGTTTTGTGAAACGGAAATATGCAAGGATACTTTTTTTCATTACACTCTTTCGAGGAATCGGGGGTTGGCCTTATCCTATCGGCAACTGGCCATGATGTTCGACTTTTTATTTAATAAGGTATACACTTTTATACTTGATTAAGACATTTTGTCTTTACTTGATTCACGCTAGCGTTGCCAGATATTTACGGAACAAAATCGCCAAAAATAGCTCCCTTTTTGGCGATTTTGTTCCGTAAATATCTGGCATAGCCAAAGTCGCCAAAAATCATCGAACAAGAAAATAATGAAGATTTTGTTAGTGAATCAATAGTATAATTATTTCTTTATATTAATAACCGTGTGTATGTGTGGGTTAGGGGAGAGGCGCATTGGCACCTCTAAGCACTCAGGCCAAAGGACTCATTGTACTCATTTCCCCCTGACTACCATAGTTTCGCAGACTTCTTATTAAAGTCTAGGATCACTGATAGGGGAAAAGAGGCTATCCTCTGCATGCGTGCAACATCCCAATCAAAGCATTGATATTTGAGACGCGCAAACGCTGGGCATTCACAGAGCAAATGCTCCGCAGAGTCAGCCTCTTCTAGGCAGGATGAACAGAGGTCATCCTGTACAACACCTATTCGGTTCATATGTCCTCCTAGGCAGTTGTGTCCAGTCAGAATGCCTATCATGGCCCTGCAAACTTTCCTGCTCTTATTGAGCAAGAATCCCGCAGTCACATGGTTGGGTTCTGAAAGGAATACCTTCGTGTGCCTGGCCACACCGGTAGCCGTCCATCTATCTTTGTGAGCATCATCTACCCACTTTCGAATAATGGCACGTGCAGATGCGGTCGGCACATCCAAGGCGGGTTCAGGGCCCCGTAGCGGAAGTTCCGAACCTTGCTTCGCAATGACGTCAGCAATTTCATTCCCCTCAACACCACAGTGCCCCGGTACCCAGAGCAGATGCACCCTATTGCATCTGGCAACAGAGTTCAATCGTGCTCTGCACTCTTGGACAATTTTCGAGTTTGTCAGGGGTCTACGCAGCGCCATCAGTGCAGCTTGACTGTCACTGCAAATAGCAATGCTCTTTCCCCTCCATCTTTCCTCAATTGCCCAACAGGCAGCTCTCAGGATAGCAAACATTTCTGCTTGAAAAACCGAAGCGTGCTCTCCAAGAGAGAAAGCCCATCTGCCATTCGATGAATGTAGATAGACACCAGCTCCAGATCTACTATCTGACCTCGAGCCGTCCGTGAAGAAGATCTCCGAATATCCCCTCGTACACAGATCCGGATCATCCCAGTTACTTCTGCTTAAGAGGATTACTTCGTACTTTCTTCTGAAGTCCAGGAAGGGCACCCGAGCGTCCGAAGGCATCGCGAGAATCGGATATATATATATATATATATATATATATATATATATATATATATATATATATATATATATATATATATATATATATATATATATATATATATATATATATATATATATATATATATATATATATATATATATATATAATGTATATTATTTATATATAAGATGTATATTATTTATATATAAGATGTATATATAATATATAATTAAAACTATTGTACTCCCCTTCAATGTAAAGTACTCCCTTTAGATTAGGAAATATACTCCCCTGAAAATTTTCAAAACGACAGCACTGCTTACGGTAGTTCAGCGCCGCGAGGTTGTCAGAAAAGTTGAACACATTCGACGTCCACACGGCGCAGCTAAGCACACCCGAGCGCAGTTCTGTTTTTCCACTTAAGGGGTCTGAATTTTCCCAGGAGCAGTTATGGCTTCCTGACTAGTAGGCATCAGCTAACGTTCACTCGTTAAACACTGAAACACTTAATTTGGAAATGTTTTTGTGGGATGATAAAAATTGAAAAAAATTTTATTCACATGGAAAATTTTAATACAAAACTTAAAATACACTAATTGGTTCTTAAGCCTGAATTACATTGGCATGCAGCGCAGTGCCGAAGCAGTGCACGCATTGCAAAGCACATTGAAGGCAGTGCAGTGTTCTGACAATGAAAGTCAAATTAATTTGTGGAGGTTTGATATTTAGATTTTCTGCATCTGTTTTTCGTCCATTTACAATTTAATGCCTGGAACGGGATTTTCGCCTCAATTTAAATGGTTTTTGCCCGGTCAACTACTCTCAACCGAATGTCAGCTGATGCAGTCTGTAGCGTTTTTAGAAATTAGCCTAAACGATGCAGTGCAGTCCGCTGCACTGCACTGCAGTTAATGTGAATTGCCACATGCAATTACATGAGTTCTAAATTTCAGTGCACTGCACTGCAAGCCAATGTAATTCAGGCTCTAGGATTAGTCAAACCACGTTGTACACGCGCAGTGGATTAATTTGAGATAAGTCGACCCGCTAACGAAATTTGACTGGATCGGATCGACTTGGGCATTAAAAGTCGCGGATCGAGGGATTGAGGATTGAAAAATGTGAAGCCCACTTGAGTTCTATTCATATATGTGACGTTACGATGCGATATACTTCACTTTAGTAGAACGAGCTGCATTTTATTCGGTTAATCCACTTTAATCCAGTCACACCAATAACCTACTTTGAAGTTTCATTTCAATCCGTTCCAAGCCAAGTCAGTCCATGTCGGTCCTGGTAATATACGCGGCTATTGTTCTTCCAAAGACCGACAACTGACACTTTTTGGCCCTCATGGGGGTTGTCATTTTTCAGGAAATGCTATGAGAGTATTTTCGTACTTTTCATGAATTTCCCCCACCACATGATTCAGAAAAAATCAGTTCATGAAACGACTGAAAGTACGCGACATACCTAATATTGCAGCTACATACACACATGCATTTTGCCCTAGTCACAGCGTAAGAAGCTAGTTCCTAACCAGCGTGCCAACTCCGTATATGTATACGGACCAAAAATCCAGTGATCTAACCTGAGATTGTATTGTTGGTCAGCCTGGAAAGTTGGAAGAAATCGCATTGAAAAGAAGGAGATGCAATATACGATTCGACAACTACATACCCAGGCTAGCTCCTGCAAAAAAATACGAGCTAACTCTCAGGTTGCTTTGACAGATAATGCATTGCGTAAATGGAGACGCAATTTCAAGGTTAAAGTGTTTTTTTTGGGAAAATGGAATAAGTTTGTACGCTGGTTAGGAACTAGCGTCTTACGCTGTGTCCTATCTTGCTACTCTCCAGACTGTGAGCAGCAAATAGCAGCTACGGTAGTAGCTATTCTGAAATCTTAGTTAGACCGACTGTCAAATAGCAAGCATCAGAAAGCACCTAGTTCAGGGCAGCTAAATTAGCAGGAGTGTGTTCAATATTTTTGCTATAGCAGCTATTAGCTGCTATTTTAGCTGCTCTTGCTGTCTAATGTCATGAAATAGCTGCTATCTGATGCTGGCTATTTGACAGTCGGTCTGTCCAAGATTCCGGAATAGCTGCTATGGCACCAAAAGTCATTTTCGATAAGAAATTGAAATGAAAAGGAATTTTTAGGCTTTGGTGACAACGGGGATGAGCAATAGATTTGAAAATAGAGCTAGTATAATCTTAATACAGGCTTTTAAACACTTCAGCTCAACTCGTGATTTAAGTTGGCTTATTACACAGCGCAGCTCATCTTGAGTTTTAAGAAGGCGAGTATGAAACGCAAAATTTGAATGGTTTCTGCAGATGTATATAAATCAAAAGTTGATATCACTTTGAAATAAAAGCGAATCTTATATGAATTCCACTTTATTATAAAAATTTTCTTTTCAAATCAAAATTTTTCATCATTGAATTAAAAAGAAAACGTATATGGCGTCAAATCATATTTGAACATTTTTGATTCAAAAATTTTCAAATATGATTTGGCTTCATATACGTTACTTTTTAATTCAATGATGAAAAATTTTGATTTGAAAAGAAAATTTTTATAATGAAATGGAATTCATATAAGATTCGCTTTTTATTTCAAAGTGATTTCAACTTTTGATTTAAATTTGATTCTATTAAATGACATTTTTCTGAGTGTACATATCGTCGCTGTAAAATCAAACCGGCATATCTGCAAAATGCATATTTTTCACCAGAGCGCTTTAAAGTTTTCGCGTGTGGGCTGTTCCCTCGTAAATGCATACCGGCACAGCACCATTTGACGGATTTTTATTCAACTATACGATATGCCGATGAGACATAAAAGTAGACGGGAAAAAAGGAATTTTTTGATACCAAAAATTCAAAAACTCAATTTTCGCACATATGCCGTTTGATTTAACAGCGACGATATGTACATACAATGCATACGATTTGTAGTGATGTATCGAAACGGACTGATATGCCCGGTCGGATTTCCACTTCGCCTCACTGAAGCATGAAGTTTGTCGAAAATTTTATTAAGGAATGATAAAAACAATGTTTCGTTTATTAAACAAGCAACCTCTTCTGTAAGGCTGGACTTGAGTCCAGGGTCAATCTACCTACCGCGGTCTCGTAAATTTTACAGTCCCGGTAAGGTTGGAGACACCCTCGTGGCGACCTGCAGTCACGAGGAGGGCCTCAGCACACCCGGAGACACCAACTGGTGAACCAAAAAGGATCTCAACCTGTTCCTCCTTGGCACTTTTAGTGCTACTTTTAGTTTTTTGCCGGATTTCATTTTGTCGTATCTTCGAAGCTAGGCCGTTTTTTCCTAGACTTGTATTGAAATTTACGAAAGGTCCCCGGATTCTTGCTCGACAAAAAACAAATTTGAAAACATGGACGTTTTTGCCCAATTTCCCCTATAAAAAATTTTTTCGCCTTTGAAATATCACTATTGTACTCCCCGACCACTTTCAACCATCGAAAGCGCCGTAAAGTTAATTTTTGCCAAACTATGGCCAAAAAACCCCTTACTCCCCTACAATACCGAAATTTTTGTATCACAGCAATAGGTCTTGGCCCGTTAAGTCCCAAACCACTCTAACCCAAAATTGGCCGATTTTGTCCGATTTCAGCTCCTTTTGCCCTAAAAACTTTTTGAATATTTGCAGGTACGAAAATACTGTTCCACTGCCAAACAGTTCGTTTTAACAAACGAAAAACGGTTCGTTTAAAAAAAAAGAAAAACAATTCGTTTTAAAAAACAGGTCTTTTTAAAAAAAACAGTTCGTTTTAAAAAAACGATTCGCTTAAGAAAAACGATTGGCTTTAGAAAAACTATTCATTGTGGAATAGTTGGAATAATTGGTTTTAGAAATACTATTTGTTGTAGAAAAACGGTTCGTTTTAAAAATGATGTTCGTTTTCGAAAAAAAAATTTCGCTTTAGAAAAACTGTTTGTCGCTATTTGGAAAAACTGTTCGTTCGTTTTTTGCTGCCAAACGTTTTTTTCAAACTGTTTTTCGTTTTTGAGCCCATCACTAAATCGTTGTCGCTGTGACGTAATGGCGAAGGCAAATTTGACATTTCCACGAGGCAGTGCCGATATACACGGAGGTTTCACTTGCGGTTTTTTTTTTAGCTAAAATATGAATAAACCGTTTGTTTTTTGTGCGTGGATGCGTTATAGTAATAATATTTAGCCATAACTTTCATTTTGTATCAATCAATCAATTGTATCGCGACAGTAAATCGACACGAAACATCAGATAACCTAACAACAACTGATAAACATTTCGTAGCGAATTTTTCCAATTATGCCGCACGCACCGAATTATTTTGATTTTTAGCTGTTCACTAGCACTCTTTCGCATATGCCACTTTGTTTTCATTTTACTCACTTTAACACAACCCGTACAATTAATATTTTCCCGCGGACGTCCCATAAGACTACGTGTGTTTTTCGCGACATTTTTCCCCGATGCTCTGACGTCATCATTCTGCATTACGGCCCATACTTCTAGAAGGCATTGCATTGGCTATGCTATGCTTTTGGAGCAGCTATAGCATGCACATTGAACACACTCCAGTTATAGCTGCTGTAGCAAGAATATTGAACACACTCCAGTATGTCCTCGCTTAAAAATTGAAATACTATCTACTTGTATAGAATCAAACCCATGAAAACTTAACTCATAACTTTGCACCACCTCTTTTCTTCATTCAACCGAAGAGCAAATTTTTCTCGTGAAGAAATATTTGGGTTTCTTAAATTTCCGGATGCTGAAGATATTACCAATTTTCATACACATTCGAATTTTTCATACAATTTTTTAACAATTTAAATAAAATCAGCAGAATTTCATCTTTTGCAAATATGACAAAGTAAATAGAATTTCTACTTCGTTTTTCGCATCCTGTTGTTATAAATTGAAAAAATATAATACTAAAATAAATAATATAGTCAAGTCAGTTTTTCAACAGTCGACTTAGCGTACGAGCTAAATAATACAGATTTGTTAAGATAAGGTTTATTTGTCACTTCAGTTCACTTTGACTCCAGAAATGAATCTAACTTTTTTTTTATTATTGTAATGACTTTAATATTGTAATGACTTTAATAGCCTTAAGTTGTTTTATGTGAAATATATGCTAACAATAAGTTTATAAACAAATAAATATTTCTTAATTCAGAAGAAAAATCTGTGTTTGAATAATTATTTTGAAGACGTTTTTACTAGCCGAGAAAAACAAGAAGTGCATAAACAACTTCCACAAAAGTAGATAAGATGTAAATCAAGTCATGAAATTTGAATGGAAGAAGAAGAGGAAATTAACCATGTAAGTATAAATTTAATCAAAAAATAAATCAATAGTTGTAACACAGTTCACAGTAGACAACAACTACTAAAATAAACAAAAAAAAACAGCCACAAACAAGCAGACTAGGTATTCAATAGGTTGTTGTGGTTAGGAAATACTTAAGCCAACAACTAGCTTTGAACCAACTAGTATTTTTGAAGCGTTAGGGCAGATATATCACACAATGAAAAAACGTATCTTTTTTCAATGCCACTCGCTTTTACATGATTTACAAACGGTTATTGTCTACTTTGTTCAAAATAATTCTAACAGAAAATATATTTACAGATAACCCAACCCTGTGTGATCACTAGGCTATGAGCTGATGTTGTTTCAATGCTACTACTCGAACCTGCGCCTCGATAGAAACACAAAAAAACGCGGCTAATTAATAACATGGTGAGAAATCGAGGCCTGAACTTAAACCCTGTATAATTGTCTGAAGTCACAGTGAGGATCAAGTTCTGAAGTGAAGCGGATCAGGACCCTCTTGGTGTTGGACTACGTGAGTAAAACTTTGATCTGGTTTAGGAAATGGCTCTGTGGCTATGAGCAAATATGGTTTATGGTATGGTATGGCTTTTGATGCCCACTAAACGGCTAGCTCTATTCTTAACGAACATCTTTTCTTTTCAGCTTTTGAAACCCGATTGTAGATTCTGTCCAATAATAAGGTTTCACTCTGCGCTGGCTGAGGAACTCTTGATCTTTTGAATCGATTTATTCTAATCCGGACGACTTTTATCTCTGCAGGATCCGGTTGAAGGACCAACAATGTTGTAGTTGAAATAATACTGTTACTAACAGGTGGGTATGAACCAACTAATAATTCTCAAGCACTAGGGCAGTCTCACCACAAACGCAAAAACCACAGAGCTTTGTTACTTGAAAAATACTTTAAAAACAACTTTATTCAATGTCATTCGCTGTTACATGATTTACAAATAGTCAATATTCTATGCAGATACGAAATAATCTATACAGAAAATATTCTCAATCATATTCGTTGGAGCAAAAGCTGCTTAAAACCCAAGCCATTAAGGGTAGCTTGATATTTTTTGTTTATAAATCAAATACGGTTGATGCTAAATTAAATATATTACATGAAGTGCTTTAAAACTCAACTTAAGCCAGCAATACACATAGGGCGAACGTTTCGTCAAGGCACTTGATACTCATAAATCATCAAAAAAAAAAAAACGGTAGGCGCCATCGACAAAACCATACACACTCTCGTGGATCCACCTTTTGTCAAAATCCTCGTCAGGTACATACTGTATTGGACAAAACTAAAACACCCCTTTGCGAAATATCAGTTATCCTCTGATATTATTAGGAAAACTAGAAGAAAAAAAATGTGTTCTTAGTTTTTATTATTTATGCAATTAGAAACATATTTGTAGTAAACTACATATAACTTATTACTTGGTTCCAAAACTCAGGGGATCAAATCAAGTGGGTTTTGGCAAAGCGTAATCTGTTCTTTCTATTTTCGGTTTGCACTCTATTAATGCGTAATCTTAGTTTTAAATGCTTTAGCATACCTGAAAACTGAATCTCAAGCTCATACTACAGTCAACCATAATCCATATACATTGAAGAGAATAATTGTTCATACAAAAACAAATTTAAAAGAAATGCTTGCATAGATCACGCTCCTTGGCACTCATAGGGTTAAGTATGCTAGTGACTTTGCGGCGAAATTTAATAGAATAATCTGATTTTTTTTCAAAACAAATATAGCGATGAAAGTGTTAAAAAGTTTAGGAAGTGATAAAAAGTGTAAGATAAGGCGAAAAGTGGCTGTGACACCTTTAATTACAATAAAAAGACCGAAAATAAAGTGTGAAGGCAAGTGCTGCTGATATTCCGGCTGGAATATCTCTCCACAGGTAAGTATTTACCATTCACCTTATTTTAAAACATCTAATCGAAATTAAGTAAATTTGGGTACTTGATATGGTCGAAAACAGTGATTTGGGTGCAATTGTAGCCAATTATATGGCGATTGTAATTTTGTGAACTCATGTGCTTGTATCCTCGCGCGAGAATTTGACACCTGAGTACTTGACAATTTCTCTCGAATTTCAATATGGTGGAAACACCAATGAAGTAGGCCTGGAAGTTGATTCATGGGTGCCACCGATTTTATTTTGGGGAACTTAACAAATATGTCGTACGGACTGGATAAAATTCGTAGATAAAAAAATTATGGATTAACAGTACTGTACATTTTACAAAAAAATTATTAGAATTTTTGGGAAAATTTACATTGTTAACTTTTAAAACATTGGTTTAAAAAGTAACTTATTGAAAAGGCAGAGTAATGGCTACCATTAATTCAGGTTAAATTTAGAAGCATGAATTCATGTATCGGAGGAAAAGAAGGGCACAAATGTATTTCAAACAAATTAAAACCAACGAAATGTTGAATTTACTCATAATAGAGATATATTAGTAATATAATTAGTCTATAATTAATCTATTTTTCCCTCAGTTTTCATCAACCAATTCGCGTGGCATGTAGTTGAAATCAACCCTTTATATTTCATAATAATTTAATGTGTTACTTATAAGCCATGACTTAACTTTTGAAAATAAATAATTTCTTCATATGAAACTTTTGCAACACTTTTACAGATTTCCTCGAGACGAGTTAAGGCGATCACTGTGGATGAGCTTCTTAGGGCTGACACAGGAAAATATCATAAAGTCGAGCCTTATCTGTTCTGAACATTTTCTTTATTGTGATTTGATTCGGATACCGGGTTGTATGAAGCTCAGTGAAGTCCTCATTTTAAAAATAAATTCTGATCTGAATTTTCAAAATTGTTTTTGTATTATCATAAAATAATAATGCAGAATTGTGAGGATGACGTAATTGGTTTGCCATCAAGCTCTTTTTCACCGACTGTAAAGACAAAGACAGTTTTCTTTCGTCTGAAAAGATGGTAAGAATGCACATGATGTCCATTATTTAAGGCCGACACTGAAGAAGAGTGGAGATTATCCTCGAAATATCGATAATTGTCGCCAAATTAAATATATCTAGCTTCAAAAAGAAAAAATCGGTTTTTTTTATCAAAAAGATTTTTTTACAAGCTGGAAAAAATTGGTATACATTGAAAACACTTAGATTATTACTATTTCAAACTTAAGTCTTGGTTAAAATTATTAGGGTTTATTAATCAAGTATAAACAAATAAACATTTAAAATACACATTTTTCTGAAAATTGAAACCGCCTTACAAATTTTCTAATTCATTAATTTATTTTTAGACTAATGAAATGACGAAGAAAGGATCACACAATCCGATGCCTACTGTTCCTTTACAGAATTCTTGCTCAAGAGTGAGTAAATAATCAACTGCGCGTTATATATTTTAACATATTTGGATTTTACCTAAACAACTTTACAGATTTCACAAGGTGTGGTGATTAGCGGTCCTGTAGTGTTGATACTATCGGTTTCCGTTGAGGAAGGATTTGTTTCATCTGAAAGGGTAGTAGATACCTGAAACTCAATAAAACAATCAAATTAACTTTCACGGTTATCCCATTATATTCGATTACCTTGGTGAAATGGCAAATGGAATACAATATGTAGTGTTCATTCTATAATGGTAAAGTATTTAGCGTATATTCATTACTTATTACTTATTTACGATGTGTTTAGGTTTCTATAAACACTGTGCTGCCGAGTACAATTCAGAATAAAACTGCAACTCCGTCTGCAACAATTAAGGTGTGTACAAAAACTAATAAATTATGTAATTCAAAGTACTTGATCTATTGAATCAGGAAATTGATGTCGGTTAAGTTTTTAAGAGTTTAAACTAGCATGAATAAGTAAGCTTAATCACTGTATAATATTTGGCAAATTATGGGCAGTATCCTGTCGCCTTTCGTGCGGATTTCTTGGTTGGAATCCAGGGAGTGCACATTGAATTTCAAATTAATCCTGTTCTTTGTTTTTGATTGAAATCAGGACTAAAATGAGGCATAAGTGTCTAGCCGATTTCACGCTTATCAAAATTTCGATTCTGAAAATTGAGTCTCTACCAGCTACTACAATCTCTACTCGTAACATGGAGCATTTCACGTGAAGCGAACAGCGAAAAAAAAGTCGAGGTTCTGGATTTCATTCATATTGTGCATAATGGCACTTCTAGAGGATATGAACGTGGATCGACAAATTTTTTGTTTTTATGAGGTTTAGTTGCCGAGTTATGGGCTTCTGAATAATTGGCGAAATTGATGAAAGGTTTTTTTGGAAGCGGATTCTGAGATTCCACAAAAAACCTAAAAAACATTGAACATCATACTGATTGGTATAGAAAATTAACTGATCTTTTTAATTTTGAAATTATATTTGAAAAGCATTTTTTTCCTGTGTAAAATCGGAAAAAAACATTTGAACTTGTGATTTGAATAATTTTATAACAAAACAAAGCTTAAAGTATACTTATTTTATCATAAAAGTTTTAGAATGGGATGGCCAGTAATTTAGGAGTTAGGTGAACTTCAATACATAGAAATCGCATGGGGTGTGATACCGAGAGCTTCCGTTGTCCGCTTCACGTGAAATGCCCCATATCCTAAATGGGTTTTAGTAGAACAATTTTCCTTCGACGATAGTTCTTAATTTCATAATACTTAGTTTCAAGGCGATTTTCCCTTTTTGTATTATTATTCTCTTGTAACCATCATTTCTAAACAAGCATAACGATTCATTTTCGAGCGTGTTTATCCAATAAGCTAAAAAAAAATATTAAACAATAGTTTAAAAAAATAGTTGATATATGCATGTACTTAAAAGTTTTTATATTTCTTTTAGGCGAAGAGCGTACTGAAAAAACAAGGGGAGAGTGATATCCCGGCTAGAATTGAGGTTACATTTGTAAGATTTTTACTACCTAATGTTTACATTGACAACTTGGAATAAATACAATCCGAAGAGCAAGAAGAATTAGTATTTTGAAAGAATAATAGGTAATTTCAAATAAACACTTGATGCCTCTTATATGTATTTTTAAAAAAAAATCTGTTAAGCACATAGCTAAACACATTTTGCTTGTTCCAAGTCATTGATATATGTGGTATTGGTGCTTTTGTGATTGTCAATGTTTAAATTTGAATATGTTCATGTATGTGAAGTAGATGTAGTACATGTGTAGTTATAATCTATATAAGGTGCTTTTTTTTAAACAAAAAAACCCACCTATAGTTATATATGTAGTAGGTATAGTGTGTATAGTTATGTGTTTAATGGACCCTGCAAGAAAGCTTCCGGTTGATTAATCGGTACCATAAATATTAATTCGAATTATTATTAACTAGGTTCATTTAATTTAATTAGATAAAACAATAGTCTAGCTGCAATCAAATAATGGAATATACTTTAAATTACATTAGCAATATGCATACAGTCAGCATTTATCTGATTAGTAGTATTAGCAGTTTGACCACGTAAAAAATGCAAAGCTAAACATGCTAATGTAATAATACAAAAATATGCGAGTGGTCTTGATACTTGCAGTAGGCGCTACTTGCAGGGATAGGTGTTGTATATTATGTGTCCGTATTTGTCCTATTCCGCTGATTGGATTTTTCATATATTTGTCATCAGGAGGCTAATAGGTTTAATTTTTTTAAGGATTCGAATGATTTTGATAATACGTGCAGTAGGATCGAATGCACACAAAAAATGCTGGCAAAGGTGAATGCAATGTCGAAACGGCTTCAAGCAAAGGAGAAAAAAATCCACAGGTTCAGAAAGCGGAGGATAAACGACGTACAAAAAAAGATAAAAGCGTAAACCAACTTTTAGCATCCTTAGAACAAAAGAACTTAATTGGAGAAAGTTTGCGAGAAATACTTGAAAAGTTAAGTGGGCCGATTAAGAAAATATTGGAGAGCCAACTGTTTAAGACTAGCTCAAAGAAAATGCCAAAGTCTTACGATCCAGAGATAAGAGCTTTCACACTGAATCTCAATTTTATATCCCCACAAGCCTATGAATTCGTTCGAAAAAAATACGATTATAGCTTACCGCATAACCGAACATTAAGGAAATGGTATGAGGTAGTTGGTTGCGGTCCAGGGCTTACGAAAGAGGCATTCGAAGTCATTAAGAGAGTGGAAAATACTACGGAAAATGATGAAATAAGATAATGGTGAACCTTGGGTTCGATGAAATGAACATAAGGCAGCAAATCGAATGGGATGGAGAACGCGCACACGGATACGTTAGTGACGGCAAAAAGTGAACATGGTTACACTCTGTATAAACCATCTTTTAGAAACTGGCGTCCAGGTGGTTGGCGTTACTTTTGATTGATTAGCAACGAATCTATCGATGTCAAAATTATTGGGCTCAGACGTGCGCAATCTAAATTCCCAATACTACGTGAACTTCAGTAATAGCTCTATTCAATGTCCTATGCAACAACATATTGAAACTCTGTCGGAATGATTTAGGAGATTTAGAAAATAATAATAGATGCAGAAGGCAATATCATTAAATGGGATTCAATCGCATAACTTCCTCAGGTACTGAAAAATGAATGTCTGCATTTGGGGGACAAATTAAGAAGCGCCCATGTTTATTTTCAGAAACAAAACATGAAGGCAAGACTAGCCGTGCAAACGCTAAACAAGTCTTTAGCGGATCCCATCGATTGCAGAGAAATATTAAAATTGGAGCAATTCGCAGAAAGTGCAGCCACTACGAAGTTCATTAGAATATTCAATGATGTGTTCGATTTCCTAAATAGTAGAAAGCTGTGAGAATCCCAAACAACAAAATGGGCGCTATGCGAAAGGAACATTGCGTTAATTAGAAACTTCTCGACTAATGCTATTGAATATATAAAACAATTTAAGCACCCAACAGGATCGCCTATCGTAAACTCCAAAAGAAGTGTGGGATTTATCCGCTTTATAAGATGCTTGGTTCAATAAGAGCTGGCATAGGTAATAATCCTTCAGAAAGGCAACTCAACTCACGTTTCAAAAACCGTACGTACCGCGTTAAGATAAAAGCAGAAGGAATGGGTATCTGCTTACCAATGGAACATATTCTCATCTTGAGCGCCAATCAATTATCCCCGATAGAAGAAATATGTAGTAGTACTGAATTTCCTGCCATGATTGAAGAGAATACTATGGAACTACCGACTGTGGATCAAAAGTTCTTCGAATAACACAGTTATGCCGCGAATCCGGCAGAATTGTGAAAGTAAGCTGAAAACGTGACTGAATACAAGCAAGTTTTGGTAGTATACAAATTGTTCTAAGTCCTCAAAGGCAGTAGTTGCATTCACGCTATCCAGGGAGACCTCAAACCAGCATCACTTATTTATTATAAAAACAGAGGCCCTATGAAAGTACCTTCAACAAGTGCTGTATTTATTTGCCAGAAAATTGAGCAGGAAATTAGAATAGCTGAGTGCGATGGCAATAATCGACTTTTAAATAGAAAAAAAACTCTCAACTCAATAACAAGGATACAAATGCAGTATATCGGTAAAAGCCTCTTTGGCGACCAATCAACTCACATGACCGAAAGTATGCACTATAGTTTGCTTATCAAAGCAATTAGTGAGAAATACTTGCATACCCGATATTATTACACTGCAAAAAATTGTGTGAAAAACTTTCTGAGAGACAACATTTTAATAAGCTCGTTCATTTTCAAGGCATGTGACTTGAATTACAAGACCATAGAACTGTAAATGAAATTGATGATATTGAATTCTTAAGAAATTCTGAAAAACGCAAATTGAAAAATCTAAAGGCATCCCCACATTGCCTTAATTCCGCCGAAGCCGGTCCCAAGCCCGGTTAAAAAGGAAGAGGGAGGCAATTATTTGGAAAATTTAACATCAAATTTGGATATGAAATTTCACAGTTACCATTGGAAGCGCTCCGGTAAGGAAGTAAAAATAATACTCTTATTAATCTGCGTACAATAGATGAATTAAGTTAGTGTTATTTATGAAAATTGTTCAATACATAGTAATGTATAGTGGCTTGAACAATTATGAGTGCATAGGTATTCTATAATTTTATAATTCCTAATTTTTACAGCGCTAATTAGATTTTTCCATGAATATATTCTACTTGCTTAGTAATTTGTACATTGTTAGATTACATAGACAATTAAAGCCTCCTAAGTATTTACCTGCCTATTCAATTGATTGAACAAGATTCAATTTTTTCTAGCTTATAGAAGCAAATATTTTAATTCAAAGACCAATTTTTCCTTGAGAAGCCATATATAGGGTGATTTATTATGAGGTTTGGTTATTAACCTCAAATAAAAGGCATAAAGCTCAATTCTATAGTAAAAAATTTATTGTGAGTCGAAAGAACAATCTATGACACTTTTTAAAGATTATCTCATTTAAATGTTGACCCCGACTACGCCGTAAATGGTCCATTCTGAGGGTCCAATTTTGGACGACGCGTTCCAGCATAGCGACCAGTATCTCGCGAATGACACGAGTAATGTTGGCTTCCAAAGCGTCGATTGAAGCCGGCTTACCCCTGAAGACCAGAGACTTCGCGTAACCCCAAAGAAAATAATTTAAAGGTGTGATATTACACGATCTAGGCGGTCCAAAACGTGAAATCAGGCTCTCACCAAAAAATGATTTCTCAATAAGTCCATTGCTATTCTCGGTGTATGCGAAGGAGCGCCGTCCTGTTGAAACCAAAGTTCACCAATACCACGGACGTCAATTTAAGGTAGCAAAAAATCCGTTATCATGGTGCGATAGCGGTCGCCATTGACGGTTACGTTCTGAGCGGACTCATTTTGAAAGAAATATGGACCGATGATTCCACCGGCCCATAAACCACACCAAACTGTGCATTTCTGTGGCTGTAGTGGTAGCTGTTGAAACTCTTCAGGTTGTTCAACAGCCCAAATACGGCAATTCTGATTATTGACGTATTCATTGACCCAAAAATGCACCTCATCACTGAACAAAATTTCGCGATAAAACAGCGGATTTTGTTTTGATTTGGATTTGTCAAACAATACTTAATAAAAATTACATTACAGTTTGACAGGAAAAAAAACCTATTGAAAATCAAACCTCATAATGAATCTCCCTGTATATTTCAATTTATTGACAAACATCAATAGTGAAGAATGCTGACCGACGCCGAAGTAGAGTGCAGATTATTCTTCAAATATCGATATCTGCAAAGAAATTGAAATATATTCAACTTCGAATGAACAAATTGTTCTTTAAACTTATTCATTTTCAGTTATGCGCGCCAAGTTAATACCTGCAAAACGAGCAACTAATCTACCATTCATTGTATTGGAATCATTCGTGGGTAAGGCTGACCTCGAGACATACTGCTTCTTTACCATCACTCTTAATGTCTTATACCTCTATGCAATCAGCACTAAAAATTTGCCAAAAAATACTGTAACCATTTTGATAACGGTGCGAGTAAAATAAATCCTAAGAAATATGGACATGGCAACTTCTATGAAAAATTGTTGTAAAAAAATCCCACTTTAAAAAAAGGTAAAACTCGACTACATGTCCCCCATAGTCGTTAGATAATTTTACCGATTGTGTTTTTTTTTGTTTTTGTGGTTGTGTATTTGTTTTTTTATGGTGGTTTTTGTTTGCTTGCTGGTTTATCTTCAGTGTGTTGTCTTCTCATGTGTTTCTTTGTTAGTTATTCTTCAATTGTTGATCCCTGCTCGTCTTCTAGTGGTAGGAGGGGCAAACATTTAAAGAATAACTAACAAAAACCTACAAAAAATGTTCACGAAAATACAACATACTGAATATAAACAAACAAAAAACAATGACAAAAATAGAAAAAAAATACACAATCGGCAAAATTATCACGTAGTCGAGTTTAAACACCAAAAAAATATCGGTAAAACTGGAGATGATGGTTCCCAGACGGGAAATTTCACCACCAGAAAGCAAATAGGTGGTAGCAGGGATCAAATATTGATAAAAAACATACATAAAAAATCACTAGAAGGCAACATCCTGAAGAAAAACAAGCAAAAACAAACAAAAAACACCCAAAGACAAACGATTGCAAAAACATAAACATGTTAGCCAGACATCTGTCGGTAAAATTGTCTGACGGCACTGTGGAACACGTAGTCGTGTTAAGCCAAAATAACTGCGTCGTACGAAGTTAAGTTACAAGTACGATTGTTACTTGTTTAGACATTGTTACCTGACATGTCGCGAAAGAATGGTTCGTTCAAAATAACGACTGAAAATCATGCATCCAAATTCTCCTCTATAACGACTGTTGGGAAAGCCTTAAATTAACATATCCTAGAAAAATTGATTGTCAACTAGATCATTTCAGACACTTGTAAATACTATTAAGTTTCATTAATCAGAGTTGGTTAACACTATTTCGAAGCGGCAAGTTTTTTTTTAGAAGATTACTGTCAAATTAGAAACTTTACATACAAATTAGACTGTGTACATAATTGACAATGATTCTTATAATCATAACTAGATAAATCCTAATAGCTATAACTTCAAAAAATTAAAAGCTTAACTAATAAGATACCGTAAGAAAATATGTTGCTTTTTCATATTTCAATGCATGTCGTATTTCAGTTTTGCTGACCTGCAAATCTACCCAAAAGAAAAATCATTTCTCTTGTTGGCTTCTGTAATCAAGAAAATTTTCCAAATAACATAATTCCATTCCTTTCCATATTGCATTCAAAAATTTTATTTAACAAGCCACTTTATTACTTTGCTTCATTAATAATTTAAAAAACAGTAAAGCCTTCACACGTCATGTATATGCAAACGATCAACATTCTCGCTGTCTACAGCGGACTAATCTACCAATAACGCACTAACGCTTTTATTATCTTATTTGATAACTTTTTGTTCGTAATCATTATACAATATTTATAATCTCAATCGATTTATAATCGGTTCACTAGATAGTTTTCTCTTAGGTGTTCTTCTAATTTTTTCGGGTCGGTGATCGGTAGCTGGCATACCTTGTTATGACAGACATACACGGTGGGCAAGCCTTTAATTGATCGAAACTTTAAAGCTGATTTTTTCGGGATGTTTTTCGTAGGATCATCTTCGTTCATGTGTGCGATTATCAGACCAGGAATATAATAACTCTGTCCGAGGCTGATTAATTGTTGAGTAGTATCCGTCTCAGGTCCAACAACTCCCATAGTAACCATTCCTCGGTCGAGTAGCAGCAAGGCAGACAACATTTCCGGCATTATGTAGCCGAACGGTTTGACATCACTGAAAAATTCGAAAAGTTTTGCGGCTCGTTGCTTGTAACTGTCCTGTTCGTAGTATGCGGCCAGCATCAGAAGGTTTCGAGCCGTCACACTGTTCCCACACGGTTCAGCTCCATCATGGTCTGAGATTGAGAGTGAATGAGATTTTAATTGCCACTATAAATCATGTTACCTTCTTTCAGGCGAACCACAACGTTTCGTGCGTTTTCCTCGGAATAGAAGTAGCCACCATGTGCCTCGTCCCAGAACAACGTGTCTTGTGTTTCCTGAAGTTCCTTGGCCCATTCCAGAGCAGACAACTCTAACGAGCACTTGTAGTAATCAAGCAAACCCCGAATGAGAAACGCGTAGTCGTCTAGGAAACCACCAATAGGCTCAGGTCTAAAATCAATTCTCAATTTACTCAGCTGATCGAGGATGGTGTCCAATATACTTACAACGCCTCTGCTAGAGAACTTTGTGTCCCTGCCCCGTAGCAGGATCGCAAGAGCCTTTTACTCTCTTTATCATACAAATGCTCGCGAACAAACTCAACCAGCTCCGTCGCAGCAGTCTTGATCTCACTTCTACGATCTAGTGTAATATTCGCTAGTTTCGATAGTCCCGATAACACAAGCCCATTCCAGCCAGTCAAAATTTTCGTATCCAGATGCGGTCGTGGCCTCTTGTCGCGTCTCTCATGCAAAATACCATTAGCCACTTGCAAAATTTTTTCCAGCTCCTCGGCTTTCAAATCGAACCGGTCGCAAGTATTCATGGCAGACTTTCGTACGATCAAAATATTCTTAGCAGTGAGGTGCCCATGTGGGTCGCTTGCCGGCTCAACATTTCCAGTTTCTTGAAGGTCGTAGTGATGCGTGTAAATTTCGAGGACACGATTCACGTCTATGTCGAATTTGGCTGCGTTTTCCAGAATCAAATCGCGAACTTCAGAGTAGGACCAGGCGTAGAAAGCACCCTCGACTTTAACAGTATCCGACGTCGTTGGCAGCGAGTCTGCATCTTCTCCCGAATAAAAACCGCCTCCTGGGTGTCTCAAGTCTTTCATAATGTAGTTGAAGATTTTTTCGGCAACGTCCAAGAGGAACTTGTCCTTAGTTACTTGATACGCGTGTGAATAAACGCTCATCAGCTGCCCTTGATCGTACAGCATCTTTTCGAAGTGCGGAACATGCCACTTGCGGTCTACCGAATAGCGAGCGAAACCGCCGAAGACGTGATCATGGATGCCACCGTTTCCAATCTTCTTCAACGTTCTCAAAACCAGATCCAGAACTTCGAGGTCTTTTCGCACCATATAGGCATGCAGCAGAAAATTCAGCTTAGACACTTCAGGGAATTTCGGGTGTGATCCAAAACCACCATAGTCCTTGTCGAAATTTCGAATGAATATAGCGATTGCCTGGTTCAAAGCTACTTCCACGTTCGGTATCCCGGTGGCATCCACCGACCTTTCGCTCAGCGATTTTTGTATACCTTGGATGATTGTATGTCCAGTGCGCTTGAGTGCTTCTTGGTTATCCCTCCACTTTTCGTTAATAATCTCCATAACACTTTTGAATCCGGGCATACCCCATCGATCATTGGGGGGAAAGTATGTGCCGGCCGTCACTGGAGCGAGATCAGGCGTTAGCCAGACCGACATCGGCCAGCCTCCGCTTCCGTTGATCATGACCACGAAGTTCATGTAGATTTTATCGATGTCCGGTCGCTCTTCTCGATCCACTTTGATGTTCACGAAATTCTCGTTCATGATTTTTGCAACCTCCTCGTTCTCGAAGGACTCATGTTCCATAACGTGACACCAATGGCAAGTCGAATATCCAACGGACAAGAAAATTAACTTGTCTTCGCGCTTGGCCCTCTGAATTGCTTCGTCGCCCCATGGGTACCAGTCCACCGGATTGTGTGCATGCTGTAGCAGGTACGGTGACTTTTCAAGAGCTAGTCGGTTTGTATGCTTCGGCTGCACAGCACCTTCTATTCCAGCCATCTTCTTCAACTCGACTGGCGGCGTTTTCGATGAAAACAATTTATGTCTACGAATAAGATAACCTTGAAATCAGTATCTAATCAGAAATTAAGGTCAGTTCATAAATCCAACTCACTTGACTTCGGCAATTTGAAACGTCCGTTCACGACCGCAGTTGCATAGAATGTTTCGATTGCGAACTAGAACGTGGCGACTGGCTCTTGAAACAATTTTATACATAGCAATCGAAAACTACGATGTCACAAATTAGACTAATGACATCAGAATAATGTAAGGTTTGACATTCAAGGTCGCCAGCAAGGTGTTTATCAACGTGGTCAGCTGGAAAGGGCCAGCTAATTGGCAACAAAAGGAACGTAAATAGATACTGACAGCTGTCAACGTTTCATATGAGAGAGTAGGGAGAAAATTATTTTCTCTCTCTGTGTGTATATATTTTGTTTGAGTACCGGCCTATAGAAGCAGTTGTGTTGTTTGGAAGCGAATACGTATTTCCTGCCGCCCTATTTCGAAAATTGGCATCAAATTATAGAGGATCAACTTCCAATGGAAGTGAATTTGAGTGGAATTGAAATGACTACATTTTAAAATGTGGGTAAAACTGGACTTGATGCCCCACACAGCTGTTGCATGAATCTCGCCGATAGATGTCGGTGTTTGTGTTTTTGTGGTTGTGCGTTTGCTTTTGGGGCTTCTTTTCTTTCTTTTTTTTCTTTTTCTTAATTGTTTTATCTTCTTTTTTCGTTTTTTGTATAATTTTGTCTGTTTTTCTTCATTTTTTCAACCCTTCTACCACCTTTTCGCCCTCTGGTGGCGGGATTTCCCGGGTGTGGGGCATCAAGTCCAGTTTACCCGAAAAACCTTTAGTTAATGGTAAACCTTTAGTTAATGTAGTTAGTTAATGTGGGTAAACTGGACTTGATGCCCCACACCCGGGAAATCCCGCCACCAGAGGGCGAAAAGGTGGTAGAAAGGCTGAAAAAATGAAGAAAAACAGACAAAATTATACAAAAAAAGAAAAAAGAAGATAAAACAATTAAGAAAAAGAAAAAAAAAGAAAGAAAAAAAGCCCCAAAAGCAAACGCACAACCACAAAAACACAAACATATTAGCCCGACATCTATCGGCGAGATTCATGCAACAGCTGTGTGGGGCATCAAGTCCAGTTTTACCGTTAATGTAGTTGAACTATTTAACTTCATTGAACGAAGTGCTTAGAGGGAATTGAACTTAAATTGAACAGAATTTGCCTACGTGAAAAATAAAAAACAGAAAGCGTAAAGTTAGAAAAATATTAGAAATAGAAAGAAGTTTATTCTTGGAATGGAGCAGTGTTCGCCTTATCAATGGGTTGATTATTGCTTTAAAGAGCTAATCACATCGTTTCTAAATTTTTACTTTAGAACCAAATTACTTTCTTTCTATTTCTTCCCATAATAATATCTGTTTTTCGCCAAGAAGCTGTCTTAACTTAACCGTAGTATAAATTTTAATACAATCTCACATTACATTTCATCTAATATGAATTTAAAATACATATTGACACATAATTTAATAAAACCAAGCAAAACAGACAGCTTTTGATTAGAATTATTTGTCGGGGCTATCTTTATTCCTATTGAAATAATATTGGGTGCGTACATTAAAAACCGACCATTTTTGCTTTATTTTAATCAATGAATTTACATGCTACTCAAATTATTGTCCATCACTTGCTATTACTTTTTCCCACTTTTCTGCTAGCAAACGAATCCCGCGTCGGAAAAAGTTTTCGTCCATTGATACCAAGAACGAATCAGGCCAATTTTTGATACCTTGCTCAGAAGTAAAGCGTATTCCAGTGAGAGCGTTTGGCATCGAACCAAATAAATGGTAGTCGGATGGTGCCAGGTCTGGTGAATATGGCGGGTGAAGTAAAACTTCCCAGTCACTATTCTACAGGTAATATTTGGCCGATATAACAAAGTGTGGTCGAGCATTGTCATGGTGGAAAATTACAGACTCGTCTCTAATCGCATATTCTGCCCGTTTTTCAAACGAATTAATTTTTGTCGGTAAATCTGTTCCGTAATGGTTTGTCCTGATTTTAGCAACTCGTAGTGAATTCGTCCCTTCTGATCCCACCAAATACTGAGTATTAACTTGGTGCCGTGTACATATAGTATATTTTTTTTTTCTATGATAATGCCAAAGCTCAGGAGATTGCCCTTTGAAGCTAATGCTTAGCGATGGCGGTAGGGAGACACACATGGGAGAAGCCGCTATCAATTATTCCATTATTCTTTTAAGTGCCACATTTATTTCTTATTTATATTCGGTTTTGACATCGATATTCCTGGTTGGCCGGGCTTCACATACGATTTCTTGCGTTTTGGCTTATCATAATGTGTCCATTTTTCGCCACCAGCAATAATTCAATGCAAAAACGACTTTCTTTTGAAGCGTTCGAAGAGCATTTCAAACATGCAAAATCGCCTTTCGACAACTCTTGGCTTCAGTTCGTGTGGTACCCAATTTCCTACCTTCTGGATGAACCCTAACGCTTTCAAAGGCCTGGAAATGGCTGCCTGTGTCACGCGTAGTGCTTTTGCGAGCTCATCTTGTGTTTGGCACGAGCCTTCACTGAGGAGGGTCTCTAATTCTTCGTCTTCATATTTTTTCTCTTGACCAGGGCGCTCTTTGTCCTTGATATCGAAATTGTGACTTTCGAAGCGTTTAAACCACTCAAAACACTGTTCTGGATAGAGCATCGTCGCCATAAACATCCACCATCATACGATGACTTTCGGCAAAAGTTTTCTTGGCAAAAAAGTATCCCAACAGTACTGCCCCCAAATGCTGTCTTTTTCGCCAGTTTTCGAATTGGCGAACTACACTTCTATCAGACCTGGTCCTGTTTAATTAGTGCCAACATGTCCTTTAAATATCATATTGATCGGATTATCCGGTCGTCAGTTCTCGTCAGAAGTTATCGCAATTTAAAAATTTTCAATTTTTCCCGATCTCTTTTTAGGTTCACATTTAAAACACCCTCAAAATTTATTTCGCTGCCTTAATTTTTGCAAAAATTATTTGTGGACAGAATAATAGGTATATTAAAAATATCCCTAAAGTGGCCGCCGGCGCCAAAGGGTTAAAGATCATTGACATTTGGTGAGACCTGCACCTATTCTGCGTATACTAGGCACTGAATTTTTTTGGGGATATATATATAATATATATATATATATATATATATATATATATATATATATATATATATATATATATATATATATATATATATGGAAATATGAATTTTTGGCCAAATTAATTTTAATACTAATTTTCTTCGAACATTAGTAAAAATAGCGGAAGCCAATGAAGTCGAACAAGCATATTTTGCACCATTTTTCGTAGGATACTATCAAAATGCATTTAATAGTGTCTCCTTCCTCCTTTATGATGCTTTCTCGGACTGCTCGCATTAAAAATGAGATTATCAATCATCATCATCATCGGAGCACTACATCCCGAGTCGAGCCTTAACCTCCTTAATTCTTCGCCTCCATTCGTCTCGGTTCAGTGATCGCGTCCTCTAGTACGGTGCTGTCAGAAGTGACCTGCTGTCAGCATCTATCGAATCCTCCCAGCGCTTGCGTGGTTTACCAACTGGATTGGCTCCGCTCGCTCGCTCGCCCCTTGAGAGACCATTTGGGGATTCGATTGTCGCTCATTCGTTCGATGTGGCCAGCCCATTGTAGTTTTTGTAGTCGTATGACGGTCATATATGGTATACAACTCGTCATATATGGTATACAGCTCGTTGTTGTATCGGCTTTTTCAGACGCCTGGGTCATTGTCCAGGTTTCGCTTCCGTAGCATAGCACAGATCTGATAATTGTTTTATAGATAAGAAGCTTCGTATTTCTGTGTACGCATCGAGATTTCAAAGTGGGAAGCACCGAAAGAATGTCTTATTGGCTAATTGAATCCGTCGTTTGATTTCGTCAAGCTCATTCCCATCCTTCGAGATGTTCGTCTCTAGGTACACGAAGTTGTCTACGTTTTCAAGGTTATAGTCCCCTATCGTTATGTTTTGTCTTATTGGCATCTTATACCAACTTTGCTGGGATTCCGAACTGCAGCATGATGTTATATAATGCAGTTTGAAATCGACGATTATTTGGTGGACATCAATGTTGAATTCCCAGCATTTTTCCAAAATTTGTTTGACCGTAAATATTTGGTCAGTTTTCGATCTTCCACGTCTGAAACCACCTTGATATTCACCAAGAATTTTCTCAGCATGATGGGAAATCCTTAACTCTAAACTCTTTATCAAGAGCTTGTACGACGTACAAAGTAGTGATATGCCCCAGAAGTTTTCGCATAGTAATTTATCTCCTTTCTTGTGAATGGGACATATAACACTTTTCGCCACTCATCCGGCATCGTTTCTTGTTGCCATAGGCCTGTCACCAATCCATGGATTGCCCTTAAAACGGAAATCCCGCCTGTCTTCAGGAGCTCCGCGGGGATCCCATTTGATGCCCGGTGCTTTCTTGGATTTCAAGCGGTCCATGGCACTGTCAAGGTATGTACCAGTTAGTGATGGCAATTCGTCGGGTGCGGGGACATTTCCGTTCAGTAATTGCTGGAAACAGGACGCCCATCTTTCCTTCACCTGTTCTGAGCTACTTATGATGCTTCCATCGGCAGCCCTACATAGGCTAGTTCGTGGTTTAAAGTCTTGTTTTAAGTGCCTCACTACTTTGTACGCTTGTCGAGTGTTGTTAGCCATAAAGCTATCATTCATGTTATACAGCATGCTGTCAAAATGCTTTCGTTTCTCACGTCTAATTATTCTATTAGCTACTCCCCAAAGATTGTCATATTTTTCTTTCTTGACTCTAGTTGGTCGCTAAATGTGGATTTTGTAGGCCGCATTCTTTTCGTCCAACGCGGCTTGACATTCCTCTTCGAATCATTAATTTCCGCGTTGCCCGGCTATATATCCCACTACTTTTTCGGCTGCTGCATTCACTGCGCTTCAAACGCTAGTTCAAACTTACCATTTCCATTTCCAGAGCAGATCTATACTCGGCTTCCATCGTCTTGTTTCGAAGCTTGTCGATATCGTAGTTGCGTCTTGAACTTGCTCTGGCTTCATACGACAGTGATATTTGACATCGATATCGAGTCTTGACTAAGCAGTGGTCGGAGTCGCAGTTGACCCCGCGGAAGGTTCGCACATCTAAAATACTGGAAGCCCACCTTTTCTGAATCAGAATATGACCAATCTGATTAAAGGTGCGGCCGTCCGGGGATACCCATGTCCTTTTGTGAATGTTGCGATGCGGGAAACACGTGGAGCTTACGATGAGATTTCTGCTACTCGCGAAGTCGACAAGTCGTCAGTTGTCGTTACATAGGTCGTGAATACTAAATTGGCCGGTGGTTCCGTGATGTGTTTCCTTCTTTCCAACCTTTGCGTTGAAGTCGCCCAGCAGGATTTTCACATCGTTTGATGGCAGAGAATCATATAGCCTTTCCAGAAGGTTATAGAAATTATCTTTCACTGCCTCATCCTTATCTTCAGTAGGGACATGAACGTTAATGAGCCAAACGTTAAAAAACTTTGCACGAAAGCGAATCGCACACAATCTTTCGTTGACAAGCTTGAAGTCGATTATTTGCGGTTTCATTTTTTTGTCCACGTTGAAGGTCACTCCAAATTCGTGACTTCCCGATGACTTTCCACTTTTGAAGATTGTGTACGAGGTAATGTCCATAATCTCAGCACCAGACAGTTTCGTTTCCTGGACAGCGAGAATGTTTATTTTATAGTGAGTGACCTGTTCCAGGAGGGCTTAGATGGCCCCTGGTCTGTACAGGGTTCGCACGTTCCAGGTTCTAATAGAGTAGTCTATATTTTGTTTGCGTGGTCTTTTCCGTTGATCCAATCCAAGTATCCGAGGCGAAGTGTCAGGTTCCTGAATAAGTAAAGTTTTACGAGAACGGGTTACTGGCCCATTGCCCAACCCCCAGCCTGGAAGGCCAGTCTGGTTAATGTTCCCGATTTAAGGCGTGGGAAACTCGCCCTCATCCTCCTTCGTTGGCAACATTCATGATCTGAAATGTCATGAAGGCTACCGGCAGCCACCCGATGTGAAATTGTAAAATCACATCTTCGGGGAGGTCGAAGGTAGGATTCAATAGCAGAGCTGTAGATGTTGTTTCCAGCGGGCATTTCTCGGGATTTCAATTGCTTCTTCGGTAACCAACACCCGATGACGCTCCCGTGGTCTATGCTACAATTTGACTGCCATGAGATTATCAATGAGAGTCTCATATGGACATAAAAAGCGCACACCGCATTCTCATTAATATTAGTGCAGAAAGCGCATCAAAATCAATTCAATGAAATGCTATTTAAATAACCGTTCCTAATTTTCTTAAAGTTAAAAAATTCAGAGCGAAATATGGACAAATTGTTCGTCAAAAGTACAAAATCATTGTCAATTAATCAGTCAAAGTTACTTCTAAAAAGGCCTACCATTGTTTGAACCTCAGCGCTAACTTAGAATATAAGCTTTGATTTCAAGCTATATTTGAGTTACTTAATGTTATATTTGTCGATTTGAGTCGTTTTTGTATATTCATTACGACTGTACTCGTAATTCATAAAAACTAAGTTCATTGAATTAAACAATTCTTTAAGAGATGTTTGTATTTTATTAATTGATATCTTCCATTTTCGATGCGACACATTTATCAACGAGCACATATCAATCAAATCCTGACTGTTTTTTTTTAATGCTTCGAGTCCTTTCACACTTCCCGACCTTCACAACGTATATAAATAACATGGATATGTTTATTACAGGAGTAAATAGTTCACACAAGAACATTTATCACATTTCGTCTGCTTTATCTCGTAAATAGTCATGCACGACGACCGAGCATCCTTTTTGAAGGATCCTTTATGCTATCGTAAAGGTGTGAAAAATCACTTAGCACCATAACATTTGTACACATGAAGAAGATTATGCATTAAAACCCATTTAGCTGTAACGAAGGACTTTGCGCTACAGATCACGCAAGTATTTGAGGCTTGCGTGCTAAACGAAATCCAGGACTTCTTCAAGTTCTGCTGCACGTCGTGTGGTGAGATACAATAAATGGTGTTGTCATTTTGGTGATAGAAGTGTTACTGAAACATTTTTACTAGGGTTTAGATTGCGTGCTGGCTGAAATATGTCCTTTTCATTTAAAGCTAAAATTAAATTGGATCAAAGGGGTTGTATTCAAAGAAAACTCAAAATACATCTTTAAGACAAATCCCGGATCAATATGTTGATATCTTGGAGGTTTTATCATGCCTCAGAACGGCAGCTCAATGAATAAGATACTCACTGGTACCGACTGTGCCCTTCCTGGTTTCCATTGCTTCGCCTTAAATGGCGTACTGAGAATCTCTAATATGATTATTTATCATAGCGCCAAATTGATTGCGAGCGAGCTGGATGGAGTGCCTCGAACGAACACACCTCAATGGACCAATGGGAACCAGCATGTGCTGTTGGCGCGCCACAATCTGGATTGGAGCGAGAGATTTTCCGAGGGTTTTATCTCGATTTAAGTCCGTGTCAAATTTCTGTAACACGATAATGGTTATATAAACTGATGATGGGCTATTATGAGCGTGATAATAATGAATTGCTTCTTCCGCGCTACCATCGCTTTTCGTAGTTCAACGGAAGTAAATTAATTTTTTCTCGCTCTCGTGTTTTTTTCTCGGGTGGTTGATGGGTATACAGCGTGTTGTTAATTTGATAGTGGCCTTTTTGTCTAGTACATTAATGATCGCCATGCTAAGCCATTAATCATGTTAAAAGATATTTGTTTTATTGACTGTCGAAACTGAGTGCTTCTTTGAGTTTTGAAAGCATATTTGAAATACGAAACAAAATTGTCGAATTTGATATGAGAGAAAGACTATGTAGTGAGTTATCTGGCAAATGAATATTTCGCACTCTCTCACTGAATTTTCTTTGACGTGCATCGTCATTTTACTTCTGGTGCGTTAAGGCAATTGTAATTTTTTTTAACGATGCAGAATGTATTCTAAACATTTTGATGCAATAAAATAGAGTGTTGGCTCAATTCTTGACCACCAAAAATCATTATTTTGAGTGACGATGGCACAGTAGAAAAATAGTTATAATTTTCAAGTGAAATAGGGATGGAAAACAAAGAAGCGAAATAACTATAATTTGAAAAATGAATCAAAAATTGTTTTGGTCAAATAAACAATAAAATCAGATCAACATCAAAGCAGGTAAGTATCAAAATATTTCAATCAGCTGCTTAAAACGGCGCCAAGCAATGCGGTGAATATTTGATTCAAACGTTTGCCTCCAACGTTTGAGTCAAATATTAAAAGATCGGCAATAGACCGAACATGTTCCAGCGAAAACGTTGGACGTTGGGCATTGGTAGCTGGCGCATCGGCCACACGATGCGTCCAACCGTCAAGAGCCCAACGTTGGAGGATGTTGGTAGCATCGTTTGGCGCCGGCTTTACAATAGCAGCTGACTGAAATGAAACATGAAACAAAAACATTTTCATTAACAAACTTGGAACTAGATAATTTTTGAAACATAAAGCCAAGTTCGCAGTTCAAAAATCAAAATTTTCATACACATTTTGCTAAAGGTAAAATCAAATCCAAAAATGTTGCTAATGATTTTACCACATCAATACGGAGTTCCGAGGTAAAATTTACTACAAATACCAGACTGTAATAGATGGTTCTATATAAGGTTAGGTTAGGTTGTAAAGAGGATTGCCGGCTACGCGGCTAGCATTAGACCGCCAGTTTGAGCCCGTTTGCCACCCTCCGCTGGCTTGTTAGAGCTGCCAAGTGATCTCTTCGCCAAACTGAATCAGCTGACTCAGCGTGACGGTACTAACTCTTGAAACTGGTAAGAACCAAAAATTATGAGGCGTTAATTATTTAGGGCCGGACCATCGCAGAGAATGTGCTCGATGGTGTCTTTTTCCATCTCGCACCTCTTGCATAAATTGCTAGATGTCAGTCCCATTTTGTTCGCATAAGATTATTACCACGCTAATTCGAGCAACGTGCCTCCGCCTCGCGATGGAGGGCGAAGGGGACAGTTCCGGTTGGCTAACTCCCGTGGAAACGGGTGTGGGTCGTTTACAGGCGCCACTCGCTTTACAAATTGTAACCGGAACCGTCTCTTATACCACCGTCTCTAAGCGAGAAATCGACGGCGGGTACTTATTTTTAAGATTTTAAATTTTCGCGGTAGCCACTTGATAATCAACGATTCGTCCTGCCAGAGGGGCACAAGGTAACACCAGCACTTGACAATGTTAACAACGTTTTATTGATCGCAAATTACTTCCAAGTCTATACCTATCGACGGCGCCGCGTTACCTACTCTACTTCCTCTTAATATAATCACAGTAAGGAAACTTAGCCTACCTTGAATCTTATACGCTCTAACTCGCTCGTACACTCTCCGCCAAATGGGTGCTTCCCCGAAGCGTCGCTCTACTGCTGCCGTGAGTTACGTTTATCTGCGATATCGATTCCAATCACACCGGTGCTTCCCCGAATGACAAATATGGCTGTCGATGTTGGCCCAATGGTATTCGTTGCGGTTCCAGTTGCTGTTGCTCGCCGTCGCTCGCTTGCTGTGAGCCGTGTTCCTTTAGGCGCTCCGCCCCACTTGATTATTGTCGAAGCTTTTCCCCGTGCTATTTTTTCCTCAATAATCCTTGGAGTTTTCGCACCACTCGCTGTCGACCAATAGCTCAGGATAAATCCTTGTTCCTCGTCACGTCCAGACGGATTCCAAACCGAAAAGAAGAAAATCGGTTACAAAAGAAGGAGCTTGCGCCAACGCGTGCGTGTCTCACCTTGGTTGCCAGAAGAAGCGAGCTCCCAAGCCCTGTCGACTCGCCACGAAACCTTTCCCTAGAGGGATTTCCAACCGCTTCTGCGGTATCTGCGAATTCCGTTGTCCACCAAGTGCTATTGGGATTGGTAATATGCTGGCGGGTGCATTGGCCCCTTGCACGCGCATTCGCAAGTTCATTTTCTTGCAGTTCTCGTTGTCGGAGCGCACCCTTTCCAATTGCCGCTTGGTGGCGGTTCGATCGCTGTTTGACATTTGTCAAGTTTGTCTTTCATCTTGCGACTAATGTTTTTCCTGAGCGGTGCCGTGTCATTTATCAATAATCGCACATTCTCCAACTGATGAGATTCGTCGTCATCATTTCGTACGCTGGGACGACGACTTGTATCTACCTAGGTCTGGATAATATACTCCTTGTATTTGTGGCTGTTTTTAATTACAGATGGAAGATGATCGTGATTGTTTACGTTTTTCTTTCCCGTAGAATTTCGAAGGGGATCCGCGTCATCGATTTCGCGATTCATTGAAGATCGTCCTGATGGTAAGGAATTAGAACTATTCGAAGTGGATTTGACTAAAATTGATTTGTCCTTTTCCGTGGCATTTAAATCGTCTATATCGGTGTTAATCCTAGCAGCATCATCATCATAATCACTGATTCGATCATCACAGCCATTAACTAGTGAAGATGGCGTTTTCACTACGCTGTCTTCGTCATTAAGATTCGTATGCGATGAAACTGAAATTGATCCTGAATCATTCGAAGCAACAGTGTCCCATCTTTCTATGTACTTTTTCCTGTCTAGATCAAACACATCGCCCTTGCAATTTGTCGCAATTGTGGCGTTAACGAAACTGTCATTATGTATCGTTCCGGATGTCCCGACTTCATTCGACTTTTTATCAAGCTTTTGCTGATCGGGTTGTGTATTCTTTTGCTTGTTTTCTATATGATTTGGCATTGTTGACTGGTAAACGTCATTACGGTTAGAATTGGCACTAATATTACTATTGGTGTGATCTCCATTCGTCGTTGGAGACTGAAAATTATTGATACTAACAGCATTATCCACGATAACGTTACTACTATTGGGTCGATTGATATCCATTCCGATAAGTCGCGACTAAATTGACGCCTAAATGAATTCAAAAGTGAGGCTATCATACGGAATACCTCAGAATGGAAATTTTTATAAATTTTATGTTTATTGTCGGGCACTGTGAAGAGTGGCGATGGTTGTTGTGGTCGTCGCTTCAAAGTCTCCGTTTCACCCGATGGAATTAGTCGATTGGGAATGGCTTTCGGCTGCTGCGATGGTCTTTTCCGCTTGGCTCCTTAGCTACGTTATGGGTTGCTCGCTTCTGGGTCAAGTGATCGTCGATCGTCGTATGTAAATCGTCGGCGATGGCTTGGCTTGGCGGGGAGTGCTCGATTTCATCACCGGGGAGTCCAAGTTCGCCGCGACACCATCACACTTATAATTACAATTTTTCTACAATTTAATTTCAATATCATTCAATTCATCTATATAGTTACATTCAATTATCGTTACCAGTTCTATTACCGTACTAACTTAAATTCTACTTTATTTTTTTTTCTTTTTATTTTTAAATACATACAATCTGATTTGCCCTACGCACTGGCGTAACATTTCCCCCCTCCCCAGAGAATTACGAAGTGATTCTCATTATAACTACTAATGAAAGACCCGCTTATTATTCGGACTTGCCCTGGACCGCTCCGCGACATATTTTTGGTTCTACCTTCGACTTAACCAGTTTACTAAAATTCCACCACCTTCATATACTCGTAGTTAATTCCATTCCTTCTATTTTAGGTTACAATGGTAACGAAAATACGACTAAATGCGCATAGGATAAAAAAGAAATAATAAAAATAAAAAAAAAACAACGGACAACCCGTCACCAAAACAAAACAATTAATCTCAACCACGGAAGGATGAAAACAATACGGAGGCAACGCGGCAACAATGGTAACCTTTTCTCTTAATTCATTCCTATTATATAACTACTTGATTTCACTTTTAGCCCGTTGCTCACGTTAACTTTTCTTAGCCTAGTTTCAATCACCACCACCTCCTACTCTACGTAACTTACTACTAATTCACTAGCTACTTAGTTCTCTTCTCTTCTTCCTTCCATTACTTAATCGAGCTATGCATCCTGTACTTATAATTAAAACCATCACCATTATCCCCTTATTTATCGTTACCCCACTCATACACATGGCCACAACTAATTCAACGTCAATATCATGCTTTAATGCGATTGATAATTCCTCCGGTTTTATTCATGCAACATATCTCTTTAGGTCTTTAGAGTGCCATATCCCCACACTTTTCCCATTAGAGTCTTCCAACTCATAGGTCCAACCAGACACTTGCTTTCGCACCGTAAAAGGTCCCACATATTCCGGTGCTAATTTGGCTGAAAAAAATTTCGCTGCATCAGATAAAACGAAATTACGCCGCCACACCAGATCTCTTGGTAGGAATTTCTCGTCTCGCCGGCGGAGATCGTACCTTGACTTCGCTTTAGCCGCCGCTTTCCTCAATCGTTCTCGCACCTCTTCCAGGACCACCCGCAGCCTTTCTGCCTTCTGAGCCCCATTTACATCCGTGTCCCCTTTACCGTGTGCCTCCGGCTTGCTTAGAGTTCCCGGATGAATCACCATTTCTTTCCCAAAGTTCAAGAAGTATGGCGTGACTTTCATGTCTTCATGGGTGCATGTTCTGAGAGCGCAGCCGATTTGTGGAATCACTTTATCCCAATCTCTGTGGTTTTCGGATACGTATGACCGTAACAGTTGCTTGATGTTTTGATTCACCCTTTCCGCGGGATTCGCCTGTGGATGGTAGAATGCCGTGAATCGCAGCGTCATCCCGTGAGTCTCGGCCATCCTTGAGAATTCCTTTGAGCGGAATTGAACTCCATTGTCGCACACCAGCACCCGTGGGACTCCAAACACAAACAGCACATGCTCCTCAAGAATACGCCTTACAGTGGCTCCCGTTGCCTTCCTCACAGGAAATATTAGCGGAAATTTCGTAGCATAATCTACCACCGTCAAAATATACATGTATCCGTGCGATGACCGGGGTAGCGGACCTACTAGATCCACACAGATCATCTCCCAGGGCGATGTTATTTCCCCAACCCTCGATACCATATGTCCAGTTGGTTGCTTTCGCTCCACTTTCACCGACTGGCAAACCTTGCAACGCCTGACATACTTTTGTACATCCGCAGCCATCTTCGGCCAGTAGTAACTCTGGCCCAGTCGGTCTAATGTCTTTCGTACCCCCAAATGACCTGCTGTGGGCGCGTCATGGCACTGAAACAAAGCTGTAGAGCGTTCCGTGGACGGAACTACCCTCTTCCAGGCAACGTCGGACTGGAGTTCTGGGTATCGCCCTTCCACATGTTTCCATAGATGGCCATTACTGATCCGCCAATTTGGGAACCGATCTGGATCCTCTTCTACTTCCTTCTTCATTTTCTCATACCAACGATCTTTCTTGATTTCGCCTCCTCGCACCTCCGCCACCTCGATGGACCGTGAGAGAGCATCTGGGACCAGATGCTCCTTACCTTTGCGATGGACGACATCGTAATCGTACTGCTGCAACCTCACCGCCCACCGAGCTAGACGGCCACTGGGGTCTTTTAGATTGTGGAGCCAGACCAGAGAGTGATGATCGGTGACTACCCTGAACTTAGTACCCTCCACGTATGGCCTCAACTTTTCAATGGCCCATACGACCGCGAGACATTCTCGTTCTGTGGCGGAGTACTTCTGTTCGGCACTAGTCAGGGCGCGACTGAGGTAGCAGATCACTTTTTCGCCCTCGGGGTGCTCCTGTGTCAATACCGCTCCCACTCCGCTACCTGAGGCGTCTGTCTGGACGGTAAATGGCAGAGTGTAGTCCGGACAAGTTAGTATTGGTGCCGTCGCCAGCTTTGTCTTCGCTCGGCTGAACGTCTCTTCGCATTCCTCAGTCCATAGAAATTTCCGGTTCTTCTTGAGGAGGTTCGTGATTGGCGACATCAACGTCGCAAAATCCGGAATAAATCTCCGATACCACGATACCATCCCCAAGAATTGCCGTACCTCCTTTACTCCCTTTGGACGAGGAATGTCCATCACCGCCTTTACCTTATCTGGGTCTACACTCAGCCCGTTCTCGTCCACAACATAACCCAGATAACGAAGACGAGTGCGGCAGAACTCGCACTTCTCCCGAGAGACCCTCAATCCAGCCTGGCGCAATCTATTGAGGACTTCTTTCAGGATCCCCAGGTGTTTCGCGAAGTCCTGGGTGACCACCACAATGTCATCCAGGTACGTGAACACAAATGGCTCCAAATCGGGTCCCAAAACCTTGTCAATGAGTCGTTGCCAAGTTGCTGGGGCATTTTGTAACCCAAAAGGCATTCGACGGAATTGGAACAGCCCTCTGTGGGGGACAGTGAAGGCGGTGAGCTCCTTGGAGTTTTCCGCCATCGGCACTTGCCAATACGCGGATTTAATGTCCAGGGAAGATAAATATTTCGCATCTCTTAATTTATCCAGAGTTGCCGTGACGAAGGGCAGAGGATAGGCATCTCTTTCCGACACCTTGTTGAGCTTCCGGTAGTCCACACAAAACCGGAACGACCCATCCTTCTTCTTAATCAAAACAATCGGCGAAGCCCACGGACTGCTGGAAGGCTCCACTATCCCTGCCTCAAGCATTTCATTTAGTTCGGCGTCAATATGCTTTTGTACTGCCGGTGAGACGGGATAGTAGCGCTGTTTGATCGGATTGGAATCGGTTCGTATGACGTGTTCTACCCTATCGGTGCAACCAATTCCTTCCCCCATCATCCGGAACTCTTCTTCGAGCATTGCCTCCAACTCCACTTCCTCCCCCTGTGTCAATCGGCTCCTGCCGATCAGTTGCTCGGACTTGAGCCCCTCCAACGACGCGACCATCTCCCACTGCTCCTTCGCCACATTCAACACAATTCCGAATAGCCGCAGGAAATCTACTCCCAGTATGAGATGCGGAATCGCAGGTGCTACCAAAACCTCCAGCCATCTCTCTTTTCCATGCACCGTGATTGGGCAATACGCTACTCCTTCCACACCACAACCCACTCCGTTTGCCAATCGCAGGTCTCTCCGACCGCTTTGTTTTAGTTCGACACCTAGACTCCGGATCAGCTCCCATCCCTTCCCACCAATCACTGATTTCGACGCTCCTGAATCCACCAGCCCCAGAAATCTCTGACCCTGAATTGCTATCTCTACGTAAGGGCGGTTATCCCCCTCTGCGCTGTGCAGTATATACCCCACTTGGCTATCTCTTGCGACGCTCGAAATCGGACGAGGGCCTAGTTTGTCGCCCACTAGGCCCGATTGCCGTTTCCCTGGCGACGATCTCCCAACGGCCCATTTTGGCTGCTATTCTGGTTACCCATTGGGGCATTACTCCTTCGTCCTCCGCCTCGACAATTCGGACAATCCGCTCTCCTGGCTCCTACCCTACCACACCCGAAACATCTTCTAGCCTGGTCGCACTCCCTGGAAGTATGGCCCAACTTCCGGCAATTCCAGCATGTGATGCTTCTCGATCCGCCCGGTACTTCCACTGCGGCTAAGTTTTGCGTCTCCAAATACGCCAGGTCCGGTTCTAGTACCCTCGTTCTTCTTGGAGTAGGTGGCACGAATGACTCCACGGACACTCGCGTCGCCTCCAATGAACGCCCCAGCGTCACCAGTTCTCCAATCGATTCGAATTTCACCAGAGCCAGCTGAGTCTGGTAAAAGGGAGCAATATTTTTCCGGAGTATTTTCAACTTCTCCGCTTCGCTCGGTTGGTCACTCAATCGACGGAACAAACCTTCCATGACCGCCACAAATACCCCTATTGACTCCGTGTTGCCCTGCGTACGACGTCTAATTTCATCCAGTAGCCTATCATCGTAGTCTGCGGGAAGGAATTGGGCTCGTAATTCCTTCACCAGGCCCTCCCAACTCTGGCAGATTGCGCGGTTCGCTCGAAACCAAATTAGGGCTTTTCCTTCAAAAAGGTCTACGGCCGACCGGAACAGCTGCGCTTTTGTTAGACCCTTTGCCTCCCTGAGCTCTTCCACCCGTTCGAGGAAAGCGCTCACCGAATATGGCGATTCCCCACTAAATTTCAACCCCCACTTGTGGAGGTCTAACGGCTTTTGAGGCTGGAACACCGGCGTACTCGGGGCTGGTGAGCTTGGAGTATTCAAGGACCAATCCTCGTCCGATTCCTCTGCCAATTCTCCACCAGCTTTATACAACAGATCCCCCATGGCGATTAGAAGTTGGCCCTTTGTCTGCCTCATAAAATCAATTTCCTCGGCCGTTACCCCTTTCATATAGCCTAGACGTCGTAGCCCAAAACATATTTTCCCCTTTAACTTTAAAAAATCTCCCGAGTTGAAATCTCCCGAAAAGGATCCTACTAACGATCCAACCTCTTCTAATTTCAGAACCAGTGCCGCCTGATCTTCGACAAAAGTGAAAGGATACGAGATCGACGCAAAAGACTCCCCCAACAACATCTCACTTCTTAACGCCCCCCGCAGCACCTTCCGCATCGAATCTACCGTGTCCGCCTCTAGGCCTCGAATCGCGAGCTCATAAGAGAGCTCGTCTTTACTGAGACGATCCACGGAGATTTTCTTCACCGCACTCACGGTCGACATTTCTTTACTTCTTTTCACAAACCTGCCTTAACTTTTTATTTGCTTGTTACCAACCGCAACAAATAGCTTAGCTAAACTGTTGAACCCACTGGTGGTTGCCCAATGAGATCGACGAAAAAGTATACTACTATCACAATTCCCGTGCCCTATCCACGCTAGAACATTTAGTTAAACTTTTAATAGGTTCGGATTTAGCCGTGTAACCTGTCTTCTTGACCTTCCTATTCAACTCGACAGCGTCTTTGACCACACGAGCATCGGGGACCTACTCCCATCAACGAGAAAGTATCCCTCTTCCAATTGCACAACGTAACGCGAATCAAAATCCCCAATTCGCGGCGCTCGCTCCGCACTTAATTACTTTCCCTTTACTATCCTGACTCCAACACCAACCCAGGTTGAATCAACAATAATTTCGACTAGGGCAACACGCTACGTCACAGAACAATCGATTTTAGGCACCGGAGGTTCGTGATACTTCCTACACACCCCACTGAAAATTCGGGCAGTCAATTCTTCCCACCACGGTTTTCCCCGGTCTGTAAATGTTGACACGATTTCCTACACTCTTACGCTAATAATGCTCACCACCCGGTAACGCAAAAACCAACACTTCACACCATAAATTATTCTTTATGACTCACTTCACACACTATCGAAGGTAGAACCAAGAACCATTTTCAATAAAATTCAATACTTATATAATAAATTTTAAATAAAATTCAATATTTGTAAGAATGATGTTCAATATTTGTAAGAAGAAGTTAGCATGCGATACTATTAAATATTTTTCTAAATCTCGCTCGCTTAGTGAAAAGCTTAATTAAAATTCCCGTTTCCAACTTACTTATTTCAGTCCCATCCGCGTTCTCTAAATAATTTACTCTTTTTAATCAAATTTTGACTCAATCGTTATCTCTTCAAAATTAAATACCGACACTCGCTTTAAAATTCACATGTAAAATTTAAATTTAAAATGCATTCAGCTAAAATTCACGTTTTCAAAATAGTTTCATCGTTAATTTTTCAAAACCGTTTTGTCACCCCGTAGAACGTTGGGCGCCAATTTATTACCACGCTAATTCGAGCAACGTGCCTCCGCCTCGCGATGGAGGGCGAAGGGGACAGTTCCGGTTGGCTAACTCCCGTGGAAACGGGTGTGGGTCGTTTACAGGCGCCACTCGCTTTACAAATTGTAACCGGAACCGTCTCTTATACCACCGTCTCTAAGCGAGAAATCGACGGCGGGTACTTATTTTTAAGATTTTAAATTTTCGCGGTAGCCACTTGATAATCAACGATTCGTCCTGCCAGAGGGGCACAAGGTAACACCAGCACTTGACAATGTTAACAACGATTTATTGATCGCAAATTACTTCCAAGTCTATACCTATCGACGGCGCCGCGTTACCTACTCTACTTCCTCTTAATATAATCACAGTAAGGAAACTTAGCCTACCTTGAATCTTATACGCTCTAACTCGCTCGTACACTCTCCGCCAAATGGGTGCTTCCCCGAAGCGTCGCTCTACTGCTGCCGTGAGTTACGTTTATCTGCGATATCGATTCCAATCACACCGGTGCTTCCCCGAATGACAAATATGGCTGTCGATGTTGGCCCAATGGTATTCGTTGCGGTTCCAGTTGCTGTTGCTCGCCGTCGCTCGCTTGCTGTGAGCCGTGTTCCTTTAGGCGCTCCGCCCCACTTGATTATTGTCGAAGCTTTTCCCCGTGCTATTTTTTCCTCAATAATCCTTGGAGTTTTCGCACCACTCGCTGTCGACCAATAGCTCAGGATAAATCCTTGTTCCTCGTCACGTCCAGACGGATTCCAAACCGAAAAGAAGAAAATCGGTTACAAAAGAAGGAGCTTGCGCCAACGCGTGCGTGTCTCACCTTGGTTGCCAGAAGAAGCGAGCTCCCAAGCCCTGTCGACTCGCCACGAAACCTTTCCCTAGAGGGATTTCCAACCGCTTCTGCGGTATCTGCGAATTCCGTTGTCCACCAAGTGCTATTGGGATTGGTAATATGCTGGCGGGTGCATTGGCCCCTTGCACGCGCATTCGCAAGTTCATTTTCTTGCAGTTCTCGTTGTCGGAGCGCACCCTTTCCAATTGCCGCTTGGTGGCGGTTCGATCGCTGTTTGACATTTGTCAAGTTTGTCTTTCATCTTGCGACTAATGTTTTTCCTGAGCGGTGCCGTGTCATTTATCAATAATCGCACATTCTCCAACTGATGAGATTCGTCGTCATCATTTCGTACGCTGGGACGACGACTTGTATCTACCTAGGTCTGGATAATATACTCCTTGTATTTGTGGCTGTTTTTAATTACAGATGGAAGATGATCGTGATTGTTTACGTTTTTCTTTCCCGTAGAATTTCGAAGGGGATCCGCGTCATCGATTTCGCGATTCATTGAAGATCGTCCTGATGGTAAGGAATTAGAACTATTCGAAGTGGATTTGACTAAAATTGATTTGTCCTTTTCCGTGGCATTTAAATCGTCTATATCGGTGTTAATCCTAGCAGCATCATCATCATAATCACTGATTCGATCATCACAGCCATTAACTAGTGAAGATGGCGTTTTCACTACGCTGTCTTCGTCATTAAGATTCGTATGCGATGAAACTGAAATTGATCCTGAATCATTCGAAGCAACAGTGTCCCATCTTTCTATGTACTTTTTCCTGTCTAGATCAAACACATCGCCCTTGCAATTTGTCGCAATTGTGGCGTTAACGAAACTGTCATTATGTATCGTTCCGGATGTCCCGACTTCATTCGACTTTTTATCAAGCTTTTGCTGATCGGGTTGTGTATTCTTTTGCTTGTTTTCTATATGATTTGGCATTGTTGACTGGTAAACGTCATTACGGTTAGAATTGGTACTAATATTACTATTGGTGTGATCTCCATTCGTCGTTGGAGACTGAAAATTATTGATACTAACAGCATTATCCACGATAACGTTACTACTATTGGGTCGATTGATATCCATTCCGATAAGTCGCGACTAAATTGACGCCTAAATGAATTCAAAAGTGAGGCTATCATACGGAATACCTCAGAATGGAAATTTTTATAAATTTTATGTTTATTGTCGGGCACTGTGAAGAGTGGCGATGGTTGTTGTGGTCGTCGCTTCAAAGTCTCCGTTTCACCCGATGGAATTAGTCGATTGGGAATGGCTTTCGGCTGCTGCGATGGTCTTTTCCGCTTGGCTCCTTAGCTACGTTATGGGTTGCTCGCTTCTGGGTCAAGTGATCGTCGATCGTCGTATGTAAATCGTCGGCGATGGCTTGGCTTGGCGGGGAGTGCTCGATTTCATCACCGGGGAGTCCAAGTTCGCCGCGACACCATCACACTTATAATTACAATTTTTCTACAATTTAATTTCAATATCATTCAATTCATCTATATAGTTACATTCAATTATCGTTACCAGTTCTATTACCGTACTAACTTAAATTCTACTTTATTTTTTTTCTTTTTATTTTTAAATACATACAATCTGATTTGCCCTACGCACTGGCGTAACAAGATGTGGTAAGGCAGTGCTCTGTAAGCATGCCGTCCGTCGCTCTCAAGCAATTTCTGCTGAGCCTGAGCGGTTTCCTGCTTTTGCTTGGATCAGGTGATGAGCATAATGTCCTAGCTACCCTGCAGTCCATCATGTTTTCCCATTAGGACTTTAGTTCGGCCCATATGACAGCATCTAGTTTGCTTGTGGTGTCAGCAATTGATCGTGGTGCAGTGCTGCAGGGGCTTTTACTAGCTCCTGAACCTTTTCTTCATCGGCTTTTTCGTTGCTTATGTCCCCACTATTGCCTGGCCTTTTTATTGAGAGCCATTCTGCAAGCGTTAAAAGTTTTTGACGAACATATGTAAGACGCAAGAGCGAGAATGGCTGCTCTACTGTCGATGCAAATCGTCGTTGGTTTGGTTGATGTTCCGCTAATGGACTCAACTGCCAATCGTATAGCATATACTCCAGACAGAGAGACAGTAGCATGGCCTGACAGTCTATATCACAAGTTAGGCTAATGACAAACACGGCGGTTCCAGCGAAGCGTTTCCCGAGAGGAAAACCGAATCGGTTTAGTTTCGCACTACAAAACCGAGAGGCGTCCAAACCGCGGTGTGTGTCATCACAATGCTAAATGAACGCACGACTAAACCGACTCTGTTTTCCTCTCGGGAAATGCTTCGCTGAAACCGCCGTGTTTGTCACTGGCCTTAAAGCTTTAATCCGTAGAAAAAAAAACGCCCGAGCCAACTCCTGTGCCCGTCTTTGAGCCGCTTGTGTAAATGCAGACGCCACCATCGTTGGTGGCTCCATTTTTCTTCCAGTCTGTTCCTATGGGTATCTTGACCTGGAAATTCTTGTCAAGATGTATTATTATAGCAATGAGCCCGAATCTTCTGCGGCATTCTGTAAGAATACCGCTGTGGCCCAACTGATTTGAATCGTTCCACATGTCGGAACTTTTAGCGAGTATTGCAGCTAACCTTGCGCTTCTAAAGATGAATCGATCCAGTGGTATAAATCCCAGAATCATTTCCAACCCAGCCGTTGAGGCAGTTCTTAAAGCGCCCGTAATATATATGCAAACTAATCTTTATAGTCTTGTTTGTTCCTTGATATTGATTTCACTTTCCGCTGCCTTCCCCAACACGATCGCTCCACACACCAAAATCGGCCTCATTCTCCATGTGAATATATAGTAGACCGCTCTAGGCCTAAGATCCCAGGTATTGGAAAAGGCAGATTGGCACGCGAAAAATGCTGATTGGCACGCGAAAAATGCTGCGCGAGCCTTTCCTATACGGTGCTTCACATTAGCCACCCAGTTCAGTTTCCTGTCTAGTATAAGGCTCTAATATTTAACACTGTCAACAAGACTCAATGTTATTCCGTAGAGGCTTGGTGTGGTAAAAGCCGGCACGCTGTGTTTCCTTGCAAAACGTATAAATTCGGTTTTTGTCGGGTTATTCCTAAGCCCATCTTTTTTACGGTCCAGCCTCGATTGCATAAGGTCCGACAGAGTTTGTGGGAACGCATCATTCAAAAGTACCACAACCTCACTACCTCAACCACCACCTCAAAACCACTGGCCCTTAAATTCTCCAGTATTTCGTTGACTGTCAGGATCCTGAAAAGGGGCGATATAATCCCCCGGTAGTGGTCCGGTGTCGACTATACTCTCCGCGTTGGCCTCCACAAAGTTGGGTTCAATTCGCCTGTTTTTGAGCAAATCCGATGCTCAGGTGGCCAGAGTTTCATCCACTCCAGATCGAATCAAGGCATCGATGATGCTCGTGACAGGGGTATTATTGAAGGCCCATTTCAATGTCTAAGAAGGCTGCCAACGTGAATACCTTTTGCTGTAATGTTGTCTCTACTGATCTGCCTGCTAGATACGAGTGTTGATCAACACAGAGTCTCACGACATCAATCGAGCTCTTGAGATGCAAATCCACAAGCCTCTCTACTGTTTTGAGCAGAAACGATGTTAAGCTAATGGGTCTAGTCTAAAGTCCATCACATAATGATGATTCAACCTACAGGTTTCGGAATGAAGACCACCTTAGCTTTTGTCTATTTCTCGGGTACTAACCCGAGGCGAAGGCATGCGGTAAAAGGACACTGCAGGATGGGAATGGACATCAATCCTTGTAGCTTTGTAAGGTCAGAATGGGCCTATAGCCCATTCAAACTAAACCTCGTCTACTACTTCATTGATCTATAATAAACTCTCCTTTATTTTACCAGGTTTTTTAATGTCTGATGCAGTCAAATGGGAGTAACATTTGAAATTTAGTTAGAACTAAGCAGTCACTATCAGTTTTTGTGTAAACTTCATAGTTTTAAGCACTCTTTTTTCTTGTATCGTGAAAACATTTGACATAAATTTTACTTGTGTAAAAAAAACATTTGATCAGATATTTATTGACTGCCGTCACATTAATTGCAGCACATAAATTCACCGTTGTTGAGAATTTTATTCAATTTCTCTGTTCCGATGATTCTACTAGTGTTTTTAACTACTAAGTCCTAAGAACCTGCATATGGCTATCTAATGATGAGCAAAGAAACAGTGATTTCTTGTTGAGAATAAATCCTTTTGATTTGCTCCCAGCTATACACTTTCAACTGTACACCATGTGAATCATAATTGTCAGAATCATGAACTTTGCCGGCATAAAAGTAAGAGATATCAATTGGGAGGAATTTGTCTTTTTCCTATACTCTTCTTCAAAATTAACAATTCGTTTGTGGCAGTTTTCGTAGGACTGCAGCAGGCTAGAGCTCTAAGTAAAAAACCCTTCGCTGTAGTTAGGATATTTTGTCCAGCGATTTAATTGCTTTCCAGTAAATTATTTGGATAACTGCTGCCTGACGTCACTACTTTCTTGTGTAGTAAGTAATTCACTGTCTCGAGTGCTACGAGTCTGGAGTTCGTCATTTCATCATCAACCTGCAGTAAGACGATTCAATTGCAACGCAGGGGGTGGGGGTCTTAAAATTATATCCTTCTCTATCACTCTGGTCCCGAACTAACACGGAAAACTGCTAGTAGCAGTATCTATGTAGGTATCCCATCAACAATTGCACTCATTCGAATCTGTTTGTAGAATTTTATAGAGTGAAAAAAGAAACATAGGAATTACCCTGAAAATTCGTGTAACATAAAATGCATGAAATGGCTCTCTTATTATGCCTAAAAGTTAAATGTAGTCATAAAGGTTATTGATTTGTGACCATGTTTCCCTTCTTGTCTATAAATCAGCATAGACAACGTATATAGTCTATATAGCTTATCAAAATATTGATACGGGAACTCGATACGGGAAAATGTAAATAAAATTTTTTTCAATTTTAATCATCCCGCAAAAACAATTCCAAGTTAAATGTAGCCTTGAAAGTTTGTGTCGTATTTATTTAAACATAATCGAGTTTTAAATTTCTTAAATACATTACTAAGAACAATGCTTAGAGGTTTCAAATAAAGGGGGCAAATTGGTATAAACTTTTCTTAATCTTCAGTGGGGTATTATGAAGGTACAAGAAAAGCTTAGTGCGTGGTAAAGTGCAAAAAAAAAGAGCTATGCAATAGAGGGAGCAATTGTCGCCTTTACGCCTTCCTGTGTACGCCACTGCTTACTAGGCGGATATTTTGCCAGTAAATGTACAACTGGAGTCAAAAAATTATTTCATTTGACCGATAATTTTTTAATAGTTGCCCTTTGAACCCGAGAAAAGTGTTGCATGAAAAGCAGAAACATAAAAACTCTAGCGCTTAGTTGCAGGAATAGAAAGATATTTCGGGCTACCATCCAAATAATTTCCAGTTTTGCAAATTTAATTACTAGTTATTTATTTTCATTGTAGATGTTTTAACCCTTTATTAAAACTATTCCACATCTGCTTCATATTGAGGTCAACGCACCCTGTAAATTTCGGTTCGATCCCAAGACTGCATTGGAAGCTATAGGAGTACAAAGAAACTTAGGGCTACCACCCGCAATAGTTTTAAAATTTTCAAAATCCAAATATTTGTTGTTTATAACCACTACAACATCATAACCGTTTGAAAATTTAATGATATCGTCGCATTGTAAAGATATGACAAATAATTACAAAAATGACCGTAGTCCTATAATGATTGTTCAACCAAACTCTTACCATATTTGGCATACAATAAGGTCCATTTACGATATGAAATTCGTTTAGATCTTTTGACTTTAAGGGGGGAGATACATGTAACTGCTAAAACAAAAACGATTTTTTTTTATTGCATCAAAGTGTTCGAAATACTCTTAAAATATACCAAAAAAAGTTTTGAAGCGATATTCGTGTTAGTTCTCGAGTTATAGCCAGTTATAGACAGCGCGGCGTTCCCCAGGTCGGTGGAGCTTTAGAACTTTAAACGCGCTTTTCTCAAAGTAGTACTTTTTCAATTTCCGTACAAGATATCTCAAAAAATATTGAACCTATTAGGCTAAAATTTATATCACATGTACAAAAGAGTATTATCTCATCGTTGAACCTACATTTTCTTGTAATTTCGGAAAAATAATTAGTTTACCAATGTTTAAAACGTGATTTTTTTGAAAAAAATCGATTTTTTTTTTTAATCTAATATTAATGTAAAAATTTGGTTTTTTTTTCTAAATTTTATTGGTTCACCTAGGAATTATAGATCTCATTAGCATATTTTTTTTTCTCTGAACGTTGCAAGTTTCTCGGAAAAGGCGTTAAGTTGTACGAGGCTGTTTTTGATGTGTTTTTTTCATTTGCTCGCATCGCCTCCATTTTGTGTTGAAAAGTTATTAAAAAAATATTTTCATTTACTATAAGATATGTACTTTGAGGATTTAATATTAAAAATTTTCTGAATAGACAATATATATATTTTAAGTCAATCTAAAATTAGCAATTTCTTTTCCATTTTACATGTATTTCCCCCCTTAACAGAAGTTATAGGGCCAGAAGCTTTATTTTACTCAGCAAATTTTCAAGATTCCAGACACAAAGCTTGCAATAGTCGTCAGCTCCAACCTAATTTTTCAACCTAACTTCAGCCAACCGTGGTAGAAAATGAGGTCTTGCTACTACATGGTTTCCGTTAAAATCTGGTGATTGAATCGAAATTTATAGGGCAAAAAGCAGTTTGTTTTCTTAGTGATTTGGCTGTCCATATTTCAACATCACTTTAATTAGACCTTATTTTACTTAAGATCAACGCATTCGATGAATATCAATAGAATCTGATTATAGGGTCCTCAGTTCTCACGAAAAAAAATTTCGGATGCTAAAAATGGAGGTAATTTAATTTTAATTTGACTCTCCAGACGAAGCATGAAACTTCCTTGTATTTCTAAAAAGCCAAAAGTTTGTTTTTGGATGGTCGTTGATTTGAAGGGTTACTGTTTAGGTAGCTGTCGAAGTCATCTTCTTTACTAGGAAAAGAAAGAGTAGTAATCTCCCCAGCAGCCCGTTCAACTTCTTGGGGCAAGATATTCCCTGGAACCAAGATATCAAGTATCTCGGTGTGACCCTTGATAGCAAGCTATCATTTAAAAATCATGTTAATGAAGTCTGCAACAAAATTTCCATATCCATCAAAATCTTATACCCGCTAATAAATAGAAACTCTTTTCTGTAAAAGAGTAATAAGTTGCTCATTTATAGAGCTGGGATACAACCAATTATTTCATATGGGACTCCTGCCTGGAGCTGTTGCGCCGCGTCCCATAGTAAGAAGCTTCAGGTATCAAATGTCTGAAAATTATACTTAATAAGCCCTGGCACTTTTCAACATACTCACTACATCGTATCGCCAACGTGATTTCAGTAGTTGAACTGGTTAAAAGAAGGTCCATTACTTTTCACAGAAAAATGTTATGCATAAACAACCCTCTCCTTGCATTTGTCTCATCAAACACTCCTGCTTGATGCAAATTTAGGCTCTGGGACCGGTAGTGATTAAGTAGATTTAAGTACATTCATATACAGTTTTTGTATTCTTTGAATTTTTCTTTGTGAATTTACTCTACAAATTGTTAAAAATTAAACACAGCACGAGCTAGATTTTGATAAATGTAGTTTGTAAAGACACTAGTCTGTATCACTTGAATTTTATTAACAAAAATAATTATAATAATAAAATATTTATTAACTAAAACTATTGCGACTTGCGAATTTCGTAACAGTATTATGATTCGGCCGCTAAAGGGTTAAATATATTTTACAGTATTTTATATCGCAAGCTAAATTTCAATCATATCTTATTTAATTTAATTTCGGGATAACCGAAATTGTATGATTTTTTATTTTTCTTTTTCATACTTTTCTTTGAGAAAGTTTTTCATAGGTGCAAATACCAAACTTGATTTTTCGAATAAAACTAACAAGCACGACTCGGCCGTATAGGCATAAATATTTTGATGACAAGATACGCTTTTATTTACTTGACTCGATCAACAATTACAAACACAAACGCAACGTGTTAAATCAATATAAAGATTTAGTGAATTTTCACACATGACCATTTTTTTCTTCGATCTGAAATGTAGCCTTAAAATAATGTTGACATATGCTAATACGCTATATTTCGACAGTTTGCTGCGAAATAAAAGAGAGGTGCTTTAAAACAATCAAATACCACACAGGCAGTAACACCTATAGGGAATACGATTATTTTTGAAGAAATGAAGAAAACAGTTAGACACGACTATGAGAAAGACAACCATGAATGATTGACAAGAGTATTGATTCAAGCAGTGAGATTCTTATTTTCAACTCCGCTGGTTGTTGTCTTGCATCGAAAACACATGAGAAAGTAGTGATATGATTTGATTGTGTACATATTTAGTCATCGAAATGTAATGAGGTTCTATTAAGGTAGTGTTAATTGACGAAACGTTTGATGATGAGGCTGGACAAGCAGCGTCAAGGCAAATAAAAATACATCATACGAGCCCAAATCTCGTCATGAGCTTCGAAGATTCTCCCGGGATTTTGTATTGAGGATGATCACACAGATGAGATAGTATCGAAGCTCTAAAGGTTTCTGGCATTGAATCCGTTATCAACGAAAATTTGAAAATCTTGTTTATTGAGTCTTTTAAACTTTACAGCTCGGATTTCGATACATTGTCGATTTTAAGATTAACAACAATTAGAGCAAGTCAAGTTTTCACCTCACATATCAAAGCTGCGATACTTTTTATACATGTGCGGAGGTTGTTTGTCCGTATTAATTTTGCAATCTTTCGCAAATCCATGCTTTATAAATATGACAGTAGATGTGTTATTTTTGCGGTTCCTCCCACCAAGAAGATACTTATAATTTTTTCGTAATGTTCCACAAATGTTGAAATCCTACTAAATCATTCTTCAGTATTTTGCATATTTAGTTCGTCTCTATCATCACTGTTACCTTGAAGTTTATTTATTTAATTTTTTTCTTGTGGTAGAATTCTAGCTGAGGCCGTTTTCAAACTCATTTCTGCTACCTTAAGAAAAATTGAAAAAGAACCTTTCAATGAAAACTGGGTTCTCTACAAAAACGAAAGATGCTGATATTTGAGTTAAGGGGTCAGGTACACTTGGGACGTCCAAAAAAAGCTATTTTTCCGGATTTTTTTTAGACACACATTAAAATAATTAATAGCAAATGTTTTTTTACTTGAAAGAAATATATTTGTAGGAGCTATTGTAATTTTTTTAAGGCAAAGGGCTGAAAATTAGTCGAAATAGAGTAAATTTTCGAGGGGTCAAAAAAAAAAATTGTATTGTCGTGATCATTGTAGCTTGTCACTGGATCATCCGAAATAAAACCGAGGATTATTAGTTAATGACATAGTGCTCCGGATGAACGAAGGACTTTGGCAGATATTGATTTTTCGAAAAATGGCGGTTGTTGAAACTCGAAATTGTATTTTCGACCAAAATTTCACTCACATTTTCGGCTATTGAAAAAAAATATCGTCCAATTGAAAAATCCTTCGTTCATCCGGAGGATAATAACATATAAAATAAGTGAGGAAAATTTCATGCTGATCGCTAAAGCCGTTTTCAAGTTACAGTGATCACCGACTTCGAAAACATAGTTTCGAGAAAAATGCTTTTAAAGCATGCGAAAAACGCTTTACGCAATAGAGACGACTTCATTCAAAGTTATTTATCTCCAAAAAAAATTGTCCGATTCGTCTGAAATTTGCAGAGAATGCTCTTAAAATATGCTACTTTTAGAAAATGCAAAGAACATAAAATCGATTTACTCCAAATTCTAAGTGTACCTGCCCCCTAAAAGAGGCTGTCTGGAACATGTCACTGCATTTTCCTCTTGGAGAAATAGCTACAAAAGGCAAGGAGCGTTTATTAAACTAGAATTATGAAAAACTAAATTAGAATTGAAAAAGGCCCATAAACATCTTCAGTAAGTATTTGAGGATACAAGTCAACAAGATTTGGGTAAACCTTTAAAATATTTGATTTATATGATAGTGATTCTTAGCAAGAAATCGATGAAACTAGTCAAAAGACGTTTTGTTTTGCAAAAAATATATATTGAATACACATTTGGTTTTGAAGCAGTTGGGAGATTCTTCAGTGATTCACGATTTACAGAAAACACTCTGGCTGCAATAGCTTCCAGCGCAAGCACAGGACGTTTTAAACCGTTCAGCGGAAGCTAGCCTTGACAAACTAGAAAACGACTCGTCGAAGTTTTTAATGAAACTCAACACGCAATTGCCCGTTAAAGTAAAGACTGCAGTGCTTACAACACCCAAATGTGCAACTTATCAGTAACTTTCCAATGGCCGGTTACTTATTTGACTATTCTTTCTCCAATATTGGAGCCATCTAAGAGAAAACATTCAATATAATTTGATTTCAATTTTATTATATGCACAAAACACCTCTTGTGTTCGTTCAAGTTGCCAAAGTCGAAAAATTTACCAAGGCATGAGTAAATAATTCTGTTGCCAACTATATGACTAATCTTGGCTAATCTAAAATAGTCGGTAATGGCATCAATACCACCACTCCAAAAAAAACCCGAATCAAATAGCCAAAACACATCAGTCTGTCAGGTAGAATTTGCCTTTTTCAAGCACAATATCATAACAGCAAGTATGACTTAATCTCATATATCAAATACTCACAAGTACGCTAGTATTAAATACTCGCACTAGGTACATGAAATACTCGTACACTGGGTACGAAAATATTAGCTGTTACGAAATACTCATGGAGTATGAAAGCACTAGCTAGTATGAAATAAGAATACATATTAATATTAGAATACTGTTTCGTCGTCGCTGTTTGATTGAAATGAATCAAATGGTGGAAATTTATTGTGAAAATTCTTGATTGCATGTATAGTTCACAAAAATACTCGTTCATAGTATTTTTGAATTTCGTACTAAGTACTAGTTGTTCCAAAAAAATACCTGTTCCAGTATATACGCCACCTCTCTAGTGCTATGTTTGTATTCAATTAGCATCGACTCTTACGGCGTGATTAAGTACATACCTATCCTTTATATAGTCGACATTAACAGCGAAAATTAAGCAGGCAGATAACATTAATCTTTTGGAAGCAAGTGGTGGCAAGTATAGAAGTCTAAGGCGAGATACACATGGCAGTAAATCACAGGGATGCTAAAGATCTCTAAGAGCGAATAGTAAGTGTTGCTTTTGTACAGATTCAAAAACTCGAGCTGTGAATTTCAAAAACCGGGTTTCAGATAATGCAAGCATACTCAAAAAGGTGGTAAACGAGCGCAGTGTATAGGGGTTTGTTACCCAAAAGCTCTGAAACTCCCTGGTCCGTCGCTCAATGAAGCTAAGTCGTTTACTTGATTGAGAAATCACTTTGTTTTAATGAAAATTAAGGCGGAGCTTTTCATCGAGCATCACACCGAGGTCTAATATTTTGTCAACTCTACTAAGTAGGCTTGAGTCGTTCATGAACGAACGAACTGAAAGAAATGTTTCCGTTCACTGAACTGAACGAACTATATTATTATTTCATATTCGAACAGTTCATCATTTTATGTCCGAACTGCTTACCATTTGTTCGTCTCCGAACGTTTCACCCCATATATCTATTCGTTCACTACTTTCGTATCCGTGTACGTTTCAAAAGACACGAATAAACGACAATAAGCAATAGAAGGAAAGCATGTACATATTAGCCTGACGATTTGAGAAGCACCGCACATTAATAATGAGATCAAATCGGTGTTGAACTAGGTTTCGGCCGATTATGATAAGAGACGCTAATGCGAGGATGTAAATTGGAGGAATTCAGTGAGAAGCTTCTCAAAAGTGAACGAGATATAATGATTGAATTAAATCTACTGAACTGTTTTGCGCAAGTCCAATGAATGATTTAGCATTGAACTAGTGAACTGTTTTAGTGAAACATTTCACCAAAGTGAACGAAATCTGGTGAAACATTTCACTCTACTGAGCTATTTTTTGCAAGCCTACTACTAAGTGCAGTGTTGTTTAGAACGTACGTATAACGTACACGTGTTCTTTTTCGGGTATACTCTCCTCCTAAAGCGTACGGCATTCCGCTTCTTCCCTTTAGTAGGATCAGCTGCCGCCACCTTTACAGTGCGCTGCAGATTTTTGGAGCCACCAGCTCCAGTCCCAGTTACAGCTCTGCTAAGTGACAGCCGCTGCTTCCTGCCGGGTGTCCTGCGAGCCTTTCAGCTTGCCGTCTCCATTCTTGGTCGCAACTCTGGTAGAAGCCGACTCAACTGCCGCTTCGTTGGACTGGCCAGAGATTCCTTAGAAGCACCGCCAGACTGCTCTGCTGAGGGTTACCGCTACATCCATCGGACTCACAGTAGCTCCCGGAATGGGTTCTCTATCCAGCTTCAAGGCCCGCAATCTCCCGATCACCTGACCTTGTGCTGTTTTGCCTCCATTGTTGGTAATCGGATCACCTTCGAACTCATTTGAAAAGGGTCTTTTTCTGATGACTTTCATCCAGTAGTACTGGCGGGAAGTTTGATTGTCTTTACATCGTCTTTAGTTTTGTCTATAGATTCAGTTTAATTAATGTTCCAGGTTTGGGTTTTGCGTTCTCGGACCACAGCCGAGGCAATCGCCTGCATTCACCTCCCGCTACACCCCGCCCCCATAGAAAAAACGTATTGCTGCGACCGTTCTTATCCCTTTTGGGATTCCAAGGCAGACTCCGTCACGATCTTCCGAGGGTTATGTAGGCTTTCACAGAACGCTAACTCCCCTAGTCTAACAAGTCGCTACTCTATAGACCATGGTTCGCCAGGTTCCTGAGCCAGTCAAAGTGAAGTGTTGGATCTAGAACCAATACTTTTACCTCAGTCACCAGCTCAGACCCGTCCCCAGGCCTCCGTGTTACCCCTGCGGCGAGAAACAAGGGCTCTTCTCTGCCGGTTACGGACGAGGCCTCTGTTTGTACAATCCGTACAACTGGTGGCTGTACAGGCGTGCGGCAGAACCAGCATTTTTTTACGGGAATGAGACCTCTCACCAACCTTGCGTAGTTATGGATAAACATGTTATGGGTAAACTGGACTTGATGCCCCACACCCGGGAAATCCCGCCACCAGAGGGCGAAAAGGTGGTAGAAGGGTTGAAAAAATGAAGAAAAACAGACAAAATTATACAAAAAAATAAAAAAGAAGATAAAACAATTAAGAAAAAGAAAAAAAGAAAGAAAAGAAGCCCCAAAAGCAAACGCACAACCACAAAAACACAAACATATTAGCCCGACATCTATCGGCGAGATTCATGCAACAGCTGTGTGGGGCATCAAGTCCAGTTTTACCCATGTTATTCCCCTATTCGGCTGGCGACTGACTTCGTACTAGTCTACATAAGTAGTCGTTAATTGTCTAAAACTCTTCATTAACTTTCCCCAATAGTGTAACTGTAATAATATGCGAAATAAATTGAATTGAATCTGAAAAACATAATTTGAAATTCAAAACGAATTCGATCAACAACATTAGTGCCACCGTCATAATTGACTCATTTAAAAGATATTAATATGTAGTGGCCTTATTTGGTTCGCAAAATTAAAAAAATAATTCTCAAGACGTTAAAATTCCATGCTGCATATTGTTTATGTAGCTAACTAAGAATTACATCATCTACTCGATCTAAATTGTTACTTCACATCGCCTACGTGTAATTACATTAAAAAATATTTACATTAGATTATTCAGCGATGGAAATAAATAGGATAAACAGTTAGCATAGCTTATGCTAAACCAATCACACTGATAATTTACCAGCCCAGTGCGGGTAAAATGTGCGAAAAATTTCGATCATTACTAAATATAATCGTAAAAGAGATGAGTTGCATGTTTACTATCAAAATATAACACCATGTTAATAAACTTAAAACATTGTTTGTTTCAGTCACTTGCCTCACGACCTAAAATATCATCGCGTCCCATTCGGCAAGGTAAATGATTAATGTTTTGTTACTTTGCTCAATTAGTTAAATATCTAATGCTAATTTTTGCATATTATAAAAATTCCGTTTTGTCACATGAAGAACAAATCAATAATTCATCCTTTTGCCAAGTCAAATGTGATCTTTATTTGCATTTACAGTCGTTTATACAGTTTTCGCACAGGCTCTGTCTATTAAATTAATATTTAGCAACAGCTTTTCGATGTTGGCTTTTTCGGGCTGTTAACATACTCGCGTTATAAGTTGGCGTCAACTAGTTCCATCAATCGCTTAGCAGCTCTTCTTCTTCTGACACAATTGGTTGTTTATCATTCAGTATGCTAATTCCTTTAAATCCCTATCTGGCCGCTTATTCGCATCTATTACGTCTACTCTCTTTGGCATCATCCACTTGAGAAAGCTCTCAAATTTCGAGTGACTCACGACACCGCCCATTCGCTATATCCACTTGCCACCCCAAACATTTTCCAACCATTTTTGGAGCATCCGCAATAACATCGTTCGACATGTTCGCGCGTGGACCTGGCATCGAACGGAGGATGAGCCAAATGGTCCAGATCGTACTGACGAGATGCTGGAGGTGTGAATTAGGGGCGTCGACCATCTTCCGATAAAATGAAGAACGCTCTCAGACCGGCAAAGGTGTGAAAATCATCCACCAGGTAATAATCGTTACATTGTGACGGATTATCAGTTTCTGATAGGGTCATTTGCGGTTGGTATCTCACCGATAACGTATCCAATTGATTTGGTTTAACGGTTTTAATCCGGCGAAATGGATATGACCTGTGAAGTTTCGATTTCTGATAATAGTTGTGATTCGGATGATACGGAAATCATTTGTGATGATGAGAGTGTTGAACACGGGAAGTATGGACTATCGAATAAAAGAACGGGTGTTAAACATGTTGGTGATTGTGAGAAAAATTCGGGCAAAAAATCTTTGGTTAAAAATAAAACTTTTACGATTGACGGAATATTAGGATTAGAATCGACAAAAATAAAACGCAGTGATAGTGGACAAAGTGATAATGTTACGCAGTCAACCACGAGTAGTACAAGATCAAGCAAAGAAAATAATTATCCTTTTCGGCCTGTTGCCATATCGCCGGCTTCGATTTGTGGAACATGTAAGTGTTTTAGTGAAGAGAAATTGTTGAACAGTTGGAAATTGATTGGAGTTATTTAATTGATTGGACTACAATAAAATATTAGAGTGAACAGATTTATATGTTTAGAGTAACTTATTGGAAAAATATGCGGATGGAAATTTCACAGCTAGATTCGAAAATATTTGGTTGCTGTTTTCCGCGTCACAGTTGACTTTTCATGTTACATAATATAGTTCGTTTTTGTGAAATAAAAAGAAATGCCATTAAATTTCAGCAAAATATAATACTTTGTCATCTATCAAATAAAACTTTGCTTCATATTTAAACAAAAAATATTTGATATCAAAAGTTACATCCAGATAATTTCAAAAATTCTTTGGTATTAATTTCATATTCAGCCACTGCACCGAATGTCCTCGAACTGCTTAGCAATAAAACTTCGCATCTCATGAGTAGTCTAACTAGCATGGAGCATCTAACACAGAGTAAAACGCATCCAGTTGCACCAGCATTATCATACCCGGTATCATCACTTCAATTTCCAGGCAGTCATCCAAGTTTTGTCTATGCCAATTGGATTGGATTGCATTCGAAACCACCAGCTCATGCCAATTACGTATTAGGTCTACAAAGTAAGTATTGAATAATTACAACGGATTCCATCTGTGATCCTTAAATATTTTGAATTGTCAGTGAAAAATATTCTCGACTGTTGTAGTTTTGTTCAGTTCATTTATTTTGTCTTGTGTATTGAAAGTAACCTGGATTCAAAAGGAATTCAGAAATGAATCGAAAACCTGGATTCAAAATCTAGAAATATTCCAAATCCAGAAATAATTTGAATCCAAGTCATTAAGGTTGGGTTTCTTAGCATGCTCTCATTGCCGTGAGCAAAAAATAATACGACCAATTTATTCTTATGCAAGGTATTCTAGATTTCGAAATCAACTATTTTCATTCAAAATCAGTTTTTCCTTTAGATGCAAGATATGTTTGACAAATATTGATATTTAGAGTGTAATGTACCCTCGTCTTCAGTATCTATCAGAAGAAGATACTCATAAATAGAAATTAAAAAAAAATCTAGTGCACCTGAACCGCTAGAAACACTAATGTTCGAAGAACAGTAGAAGAAGCGTGCAGATTTTGAGTGCATATTCTACCACACGAGATGCCTATTGAAGCCAAACTGTTTCAAACGCCACGTTTTATTTTGGTCTCAAGAATGCATTATAACTCATATGGTGGAAAGGTTTCATATATTACCACTGGCATCAATTTCAAAGTTTATGAGAGCAAAAGACTTGCTACACAACAGTTGCTTATTTCAGAAAACTTTGAAAGCAGCATCTCCTATAACATCAATGAAGAAAATGCTCAGTGCCTGCAGCAATGTAACTGAAATTGGTGTTTGGGGCTGCGATCCGAAAAATTTGCAGAACTTTGGGAATTGAAACATTGGTTATTTATTTTCGTTGTAAATGTTTCCGGTATGAATACTAACTGTAAGCATTTATTGACACAAAAATAGTACTACCGACTCGTGGTGGCAACCTTTTGCCAGTCTCAAAGCCAAAAATATATCACATCTGTTTCACGTTGAAATTAACCTACCCTGCGAATTTCGTCTCGATCCGATGACTGCATTCGAAGTTATAGGTGTATAAAGAAATTCAGGGCTACCAGCCGCGAAATTTTTCAAATAATCGAAAACTTAATATTTGCTGTTTATTGTCACTACAATATCATTATCATTTGAGAATTTTACGATAAAATCGCTTAATAAAGATATAGCAAATAAACACAAAACCAACAATAACTGGCAACCCTATCGTGGCTTTTAAACAATATTCGGCCTGAATGATGCCTATAAAAAGTTTCATTAATTGTATGAAATTCGTATTAATTCCATGACTGCATTGGAAGCTATAGGGCAAAAAGCTTTATTTTCCTGAGCGAATTTTCAAAACCAGAGACACAAAAATTGCCATAGCTGGCAGCACGAATCTAATTTTTCAACCAAATTTCTATCAAACACGGCTTAGAGTAAGGTTCAGCTACTGTGTCAATTTCATGAAAATCTGGTAATTGAATCAGAATTCATAGGGCAAAAAGCAGTTTTTTTTTCTTTGTAATTTTTCAAGATGGCACCACTGGCACAAAGTCGCCCGCAACTCAAAATCGCTTCTATCAGACCTGGTCCTACTTAAGTCCAATGTATTCTGTAAATTTTAACTGGATTTGATTATTGGTTCGTGAGTTCCCGTGAACAGAAGTTTTTGATGCAAAAATATAAGCAAATTGGGAAAGGGTTACCGTTCTTTTCCGACATGAATTTTCCAAAGTTTTACTTTGACTGTATAGATAAAGCATAAGATTTGTATACAAGTTGGTTTTTATTGTAAGAAACGGACTCTTTTTAGGGGATTCGATGGTTTGACTGTTTTCACTTTCAGTGCCTGCCGTAGCTACAGAGTTGCCAGAACGTTCATCAAAAACTATGCAAGTGTGCAACCTAACAACATTAATATGTCCTGTGAGTTTCATAATGATCTGATAATCTAATAAAAAGTTATCGCAATTTAAAAATTTTCAAATTTTCCCCAATCTCATTTTAGGCGTCTAGCGCACACATAGGGCTAAATATTTCAAAAACATTATCATATTAGCATTTAAAACACGTTCAGAATTCATTACATAAACTTAATTTTTGCAACAGTTATATGTTGACAGAAGTATAGGTATATTTAAAATATCACTAAAATGGCCGCCGGCGCCAAAGGGTTAAATATTATCAACTTTTTGTGAGACCTGGCACTATTTTATATATCCACCAATGCATACTGAGATTTTTTCACTGAAATTTTTTGATGATATATATATATATATATATATATATATATATATATATATATATATATATATATATATATATATATATATATATATATATAATATATATATATATATATATATATATATATATATATATATATATATATATATATATATATATATATATATATATATATATATATATATATATATATATATATATATATATATATATATATATACATATAGAAATATGAATTTTTGGCCCAAGTGATTTTAATGCTAATGTTCTTCTTCGAACATTAGTAAAAAGAAGGCAGACGACTCTTGAAATATCGATAACGGTCAAGAATTTGAAATATATCTGAAAAGAAAACTGATTTCCGAAGAAATTGTCTTTGAGTGATCAACAAAATGTAGAGAGATGTAGTATACTTTTTTGGTTTTTCTTGCTTTTGGATAAGAAATGGTTGATATGATATTATAAAAAAGTGTATTGCGTCTGTCCGCATTTTTTTGGTCACTCAAGGAAAATTTCTTCGAAACCCAGTTTTGTAGTGGTTCTGATGCGCTAGAGTTTTTTTAAAAGTATTTTTGGACATAGATAACGTTCAAGGAAGAAGACCAAGATTAAGGCTATTGTACTGACGAGCCAAACGTAAAAGCGGGGAAAATAAATAGGTGCCGGTAGGGGCAAGTGAAATATTAAAGTAGAATAATGTTCAATTAGGACGGCCCGATTCTCTAACAGGAAGGTGAATGCTGGGGTCAGGATAAAAAGTTTAAAAAGGAGGCACTCGTCGTGGAACACCCTGCGTTATTCAGGAGAAGAAATTTGAAGGAAGGAAAGGTGCATATTGTAATCACAATACGGAATACTGAACTTATAGAATAATGAGTGAGTGAATCGCTGTTGCACGGATTCAACCGCATCGATCAAGTATCTTTAATGTGGACACCAAATTTGGCAACAGTAATACTACGGACGAAAGAAAAAAAACAGTATAAAGAGGTGGAATGATTAACGAAAGGCTTAGAGGATCTGATGATCAAGCTGGAAAAAGCCTTGTTTTATTTCCTTATATCTCTCTGTTTTGAGAGTATACTGCTGAATTTGATGTATAAAGTCTGGTATTGCCTTCAATTTCACGTGACATTTTGTTCGGTGAAAGTTAATCTTGAAAATAAGCAAGGGTAGTACTCACTTCTTAGCATGAAAAATTGCTTAAAAGCTGCTTTCGTTTTGTAAATGCGGATGGCATTGACACATGTCTCCAATTATGTCACGCCAATGTAGTATGTGCAGTTAATTCTTTCGCGCTTAAAAGTGACATTTGGTGCCTTAGAGGATCTGATGATGAAGCCGGAAAAAACCTTGGCATTTATGTGTAAAATATGCAAGTCGAACTTCAACTTGGAATCAGAATTCACGCCAAGGTCCTTGAAACTGGGAACAGCATTGAGAGGGGAGCCACGGACAGAGTAGGAAAAGAGCAAAGTGGATGTTTGTAGGTAAAGAACATATGATGACACTTCACAACATTCAAAGTGAAGGAATTCTCAGTGCACTAGTTGGCAAAAGCATCCAAATCGTTCTGCAAAATGAACCAGTCACTAGCGGATTCAATCACTACTCTGAAAATGTTTAGATCATCAGCGTACAAAAGGCAGGGTGAGCTAAAGAGGGAAGGAAGATCATTAGTAAACAAAAAGCACAATAAAGGGCCAAGAATGGATCCTAGCGGAACTCCTGTAGCAACACAAGAGCGATCACAAACGTAGGAAGAGAACCAAGAAAGAATGGAAAGCGTTGGTAAAGTCTGTGTATAGGACATTTACTTGCTTCTGCTGATAATAAGTTTGAAACCGTTGACCTACCTTTAATAAATCCATAGTGTTCACTGGCTAGCAAGGGCTGAATGAAACGGTACACTCTATTGTAAACGACTTTTTCGTGGAGCTTACTAAAACTTGGCAAAAGGGATATAGTAATTAGAGATGGAAGTAAGATCACCAGCTTTATGAATGGGAAATATGTTGGAAGGATGGAAAAGTCCCGGTTGAGATGCTATGGTTGAAAACTTTTGACAGAGGAACACACAAAAAAGATGAAAGTGATTTGGTGAAAAGACTCGGAATGCCATCAGTGTGTGTGTGTGTGTGTGTGTGTGTGTGAGTTGGGGGAGAGGCGCACTGGCGCCTCTAAGCACTCAGGCCAAAGGACCCATTGTACTCATTTCCCCCTGCCTACCATAGTTTCGCAGACCTCTTGATAAAGTCTAGGATCACTGATAGGGGAAAAGAGGCTATCGTCTGCATGCGTGCAACATCCCAGCCAAAGCATTGATATCTGAGACGCGCAAACGCTGGGCATTCACAGAGGAAATGCTCCGCAGAGTCAGCCTCTTCTAGACAGGATGAACAGAGGTCATCCTGTGCAACACCTATTCGGTACATATGTCCTCCTAGGCAGTTGTGTCCAGTCAGAATACCTACCATGGCCCTGCAAACTTTCCTGCTCTTATTGAGCAAGAATCCCGCAGTCACATGGTTGGGTTCTGAAAGGAATACCTTCGTAGGCCTGGCCACACCGGCAGCCGTCCATCTATCTTTGTGAGCATCATCTACCCACTTTCGAATAATGGCACGTGCAGATGCGGTCGGCACACCCAAGGCGGGTTCAGGGCCCCGTAGCGGAAGTTCCGAACCTTGCTTCGCAATGACGTCAGCAATGTCATTCCCCTCAACACCACAGTGCCCCGGTACCCAGAGCAGATGCACCCTATTGAATCTGGCGACAGAGTTCAATCGTGCTCTGCACTCTTGGACAATTTTCGAGTTTGTCAGGGGTCTACGCAGCGCCATCAGTGCAGCTTGACTGTCACTGCAAATAGCAATGCTCTTTCCCCTCCATCTTTCCTCAATTGCCCAACAGGCAGCTCTCAGGATAGCAAACATTTCTGCTGGAAAAACCGAAGCGTGCTCTCCAAGAGAGAAAGCCCATCTGCCATTCGATGAATGTAGGTAGACACCAGCTCCAGATCTACTATCTGATCTCGAGCCGTCCGTGAAGAAGATCTCCGAATATCCCCTCGTACACAGATCCGGATCATCCCAGTTACTTCTGCTTAAGAGGATTACTTCGTACCTTCTTCTGAAGTCGAGGAAGGGCACCCGAGCGTCCGAAGGCATCGCGAGAATCGGAGAGATCTCACACATCGACCTCCTAATAGAGCAGTGCCCCACATCGTCTTCACCTACCCATAAGCCAAGCTGAGCTAGTCTATGGGCAGAGCTCATCGCCACACTCTGAACTTGAATGTCGAGAGGAGGCAGATTGAGAAGCGCATCAAGAAGCGCACCCGGAGTAGTGCTCATGGCACCACAGATACCCAGGCACACCGTCCGTTGCAGCGTGGCTAACTTTTTCCGAGCATACAGTAGCCTCACGATAGTCCACCACACCACCGATGCGTACGTGAACATCGGCCTAATTATTGCTGTGTAGATCCACATCACTACACGAGGCTTTAGACCCCATGTGGTAGCAAAAGCTCTCTTGCACTGCCCGAAAGCTTTTATAGCACGAGTAAGCTTCACTTCCACATGTTTCTTCCAGAGAAGTTTTTTGTCCAAGATTACTCTAAGATATTTGACTTCATCTGAAAGTTGAAGTGTTACACCCTTCATGATTGGAAGCACTAGTCCTCTCAGTTTTTTTTTCTGGTAAACAAAACAAGTTTCGTCTTACCAGGATTCACTGTTAAGCCGTGCCTCGAACACCAGCTGCCAATCAGATCCAATGCACGCTGTGTATTTCTACATACCACATTCAGATCTTTACCGACAGCCAGTGCGGCCACGTCATCAGCATAAGCTTGTGCGTGCAGCCTTTCTTGTTGCAGTTCGTTAAGCAGGGAGTCGACTAGCATACTCCACAGGAGCGGTGATAGGACGCCCCCTTGAGGGCATCCATTTGTCGCCTCTGTTCTTAAGTAGCAATCGGATCCAGCTTCCGCCAGCAACCATCTCTGCGTCAGCATGGCATGAATCCACCTAACTAAGACATCATCCACGCCATGCACTTTCGCAGCATCACATAGTTCCACGAAGGGCGCGCAATCAAAGGCCCCTTCAATGTCCACAAACACCCCCAATGCATACTCACCATTGGAGATCGCTCCCTCAACTCTGGCCACCAAAGAATGAAGGGCCGACTCGCATGATTTTCCTCGCTGGTACGCATGTTGCTCATCATTCAAAGGGTTAAACCATCAGTACCGAAGCTAGCGCTTGCGTCAAGAGACGTTATTAATGATTCAACGTCCAAAGGGTCAGTAAAAAAAGTAGAAAGGGCACAATCAGGTTGCGGGAAAAATGGTCGATGACGAAGAGTTACTGTGATGAAAGGCGAAAGAATAGAAAAATTGAGCAAAGAGCTCACAAAAATCTTGAGATGAGGACGCAGACTCTTGACGAAGACATATAACATATAACAGAATGCATGCCAGAGATAATTTTAAGAGAATCGATATAAGACCAAAACAGCTTAGGGTTATCGCAAGTAATATAAATTTCGACAGCAGCAGCAGCCTGTTACCTTTGAAACTTCAAAAGGTCATTAAGCGAGTCAGACCTATTGTATTTGCTACGCGCTGTATCTTTCGCTCTAAGAGCAATTGCGACATCGACTGGGAATCGGAAAGAGTCGGAACTTCTTTTACAGCGAAAAGGAAGAGTGCATCAGGAAATTAAGTTGGACAAGAAGGAATAAAATTTGTAGAGATCATTCACACTTAGCCCTCTGAAGAAATTATACCAGTTAGTCCCATTTATTTCATTGGACAAAGCGGCATAGTTTGCGTTTTGAAAATTGAAACGAAGAGTAGAAGTAGATTTGACTTTAGACGAACGGTTTAGAGTTAATTCCATAAAAAGAAGAGGATGATGAGGATCAGGGCGCACATATGGAGATAGAAAAAGACTCAAGCAAATAGAAGATTGAAATACCTGGAGCTCTCAATTTACAACAATGGTAAGTTATTACTCCAACCGGAGATTCGCCATAATCCGTAACAATATCATTGCCAGTGGATATTTTTTCTACAATGCTGATGCAATATCATTTTTTTTTTCATTAAAAGTTTTTTGCTAAAAAACAAAACATATTTATATTTTTTGTTAGTTGGAACTACAAATTGCGGTTTTTTTTTTATAAAATTCAAAAATAAAGTGCTTGCGAAAAGTGTATGTGATATTTTAGTCTATTATTTCTGGAGAAATCGAAGAAATTTGTTTGGTCAAACCGTTAGTTTGTTTTGAAAATAGCAAATTTTGAGAGTTGTTGCGGGGTGTTAGTTCGAGGGATAGAAGAGCATCTTAGCCGAACCAAAGTCTAGTAGAGAGCCTCCTAAAGGCAGAAAAAAAATGAATTACCTCTGAAGCATAGAAATGGCTGCGAAGACACCTTGACCGCGTCAGCCGAGCACTTTCTAGTCTACACTCGAAGGATGCTGGTGTGGCGTTTTAATAGTGCCATGGGCCATCAAGTTTGCTGAATGAGTTGGTAGGTCATTAATAAGTTTAGTTTATTTATTTATTTAATTCACCAAGCAAAGTGTACATGTATAGAAGAATAAAACAAAATAGTACATGCATAAAACTACGAAATAAAAAGAAAACTATATATGAATACAAAACTAATAAATAACACATAAATAAATTAGTTACAAATAGATAACACATTAAGTAATAAACAAATGACAAATAACTAAATCAATAACAGTTAAATACCAAATTTAAATTTAATTTAAACCTACAATACATATATATTAATATGGTGCGAGAAGGGGGAGACTATGAAGAGAGAGCCTTGATAATGTTATTTTTAAAAGTTGCTTTAGATATCGTAGTGGAATAGTTCTCACTCATGCTATTGAATAGCCTGCAGCACCTATTTATTGGCTCGTTTGCTGCATATGTTGTGTTGCGTTGGTATTCAATAAGCAATCGTCAGGATCTAGTGACTCTCAAGTGATGATTGAGCACAAACTTTTCTTTCAAGTAGACGACATTAACCACGTCTCTTATGACATCGAAGTTAAAGCAGGCAGATAACATTAATCTTCTCGACGCAAGGGGTAAGGCGATATTCGTATGGTGGTGGATTACTGAAATCATAATATTTATCAGAGTGAACAGTAAAAACTGCTTCTGAGCAGACTCAAATCTTTGGCTGTGAATTTCGAAAGCCGGGTTTCAGGTAGTGCACGCATATTCGAGAAGAGGACACACGAGTGAAATATATAAGGATTTAGTAACCCAGAGATTCTTAAACTCTTTGGCTCGTCGCTTAATGAAACCAAGTTGTTTATTTACTCGGGAAAGCACTCTATCGTAATGTAGATTGAAGCGGAGCTTTTCATCCAGGATGATACCGAGATCTGATATGTGTTCAATCCTACTGAGTGCCGTGTTGTTGAGGCGGTACGCATAATGAACGCGTGCAGTTTTGCGAGAGAAGCTAATTACGCGGCATTTGGCATTGTTAAGAGGGGGCTTGTTTGCGGAGCACCAATGGTCTAAAGAGTTCAGTTTAGCCTGAAAAAAGGTAATGTCAGATAGTGAGCTGATAACATGGTAGATTTTGAGGTCGTCCGCATATTGTAAGTGAGGAATGTCAGATAAAACCTCCGATATGTCAGATATAAAAATATTAAAGAGAAGAGGGCTAAGATGACTTCCTTGGATACACCGGATTTAACGTAGACTTTCTTAGAAACAAGACCTTGGAATTTCACGAATTGTAAGCGGTCGTGGAGGTAGGAGCCAAGCCACTTTAATAAAGATCCTGCAATTCCGAGTTTCAGCTTGGGGATCAAAATTGAGTGATCAACTCGATCGAATGCTTTGCTAAAGTCTGTATAGACTACGTCAATTCGATCACCTTTAATTTAATGAAACGTAATGAGCTCAGAGAATCATTATAAGTATAAATATCAAGTTTTATTTGAATCAAGCCATTCGTTTTTGAATTATTGTCGACGAAGCAACTATAATACACATTTACGGGAACTCTTGTCCAGGTCAAACCATCATTTACAAGTGGCAGCGCCTTTTTAAACAAGGAAGGGCTTCATTCAAAGACGACATATGTCCAGGATGACCAATCGAAGGGACCACTCCGGAAATGGTTCAAAAATTTGAAAAAGTGATATTAGTAGATGCTAGACCTAGAAAAAGCTCGAATAATCATATGTATACATGTTAAATATTCTTCGCGATCACTAAGGTCATCGCAAAATGGGAGCCGAAAACGCTCACGCCGCCTCGAAAACGACAGTGCATCGAGTGCTGTGGTACGCTTTGGACCCCTGTAGTGAAGACGAGGATGGAGTATTGAGTCGACTCGTTGCTACATTATTATGATCCTAAGTCCAAACAAAACTCGATGCAGTGGCACAAAAAAGGCACATCATCATGTCATAGTCTGCTGGAAAAGTCTTGGTTGCCGTTTTTTCGAACTCAAAGAAGATCCTGTTGGTGGATTTTAAAAACAAATGTGTCGCTATAGCTGGAGAATACTAAGCTTCAATTCTAGAAAGAGGCTATCAAAGGAAGAAGAATAGAAGAATTAACTAACGGCGTCCTATTCCAGCATGACAACACAGCTGTTCAAAAGAGCGTTTTGCATTGGTTGTCCTGCATAAGGATGGCTTTCATATTTTAGATTATCAACTCTAAAGTCCTACCCTGTCTCTTATCAATTACTATCTTCTCCCAAAATTGACAAAATAACTTCGTGGAAAGAAGTTTTCAAGTCATGAAGAAGTGAATTACATCGTTTTGGCTTTTAATCCAATTGCTTTACGTACTTGCGGTACTCGTGAAATATCACAAAATGACATATACATGTATAATTCCTCTCAGTGCGCTTGATAATTTCAAAGACCTTGGCTTAACATTTGATCCGAAACTTAAATTCCATGGACATATGTTGTACGTGCCAAGGTCTGTAAATAATCAGGTTTGATAGTAAGCTCACCCAAAGCCTTCGTCAATCTTTCCAACTGTTTATACCTTTTTCTTTCTTTTGTTTGTAGTGTCCTTGAATATTTCCGTCAAGTTTGATGTCATCATCATGTTTATTTAAGGGAAAGGTAAGGGTTTCACCGTAAAAAAAACACTTTTTTTACGAAGTTGCTTTAGAAATATGGATAGAGCATATTTATTTAAACCTTTTGGACATTATTTTACATGTAGAAAGTATGTGCCAAGTTTGAAATAAATCGATAATGTGGTTTTAAATGGCACTGAATACGGACTTTTAAAAATTGTTTTGAGAAAATGACTACTAAACTTCGAGCTGTCGGAGTAACAAAGATAGAGGAGATGGGACTAAGTATTCAATAACTTTGAGAGTTTTGCTCTGATCGACTTCAAATTTTGGGACTATATTCTTGAAATTTTTTCGTCACAAGTGTTAGGAGCTTTCGGCTAATGATTGGCTATGGTGGAGAAACTTATTAGAAAATGACAAGATTGGAGTATGGCTGTAGCACCGATACTGATAATATTTTTTTTTTTTTTTCAAAAGTACAGTAAATCTGCCCTGAAGAACGCTTTGGAAGTGATAGTAAAGTTGAAATTTACCCAAACAATGTGCCGGTTGACCTGAATAAAGTCATTGAGCTAAGGTTTTTTTTCTCTTGAATTATCAGTCTTAGAATCTTGCCAACAAGATTTCCTAACAAAGATACTGAATCAATTTTACCACATTACCGATAATTAGAAAATATGTATCTCTAAGTTCTATCTCTATCTCTAAGTTATATGCGAAGTACATTATTTGCTTAAACAATTGCCACTTAAAAGCGAATAAATGTGCGATTATTACGACATTAAAGTCCAATAACTTTAATATTTGCCCATTATTTCATGCCTAATTGAACAAACTAATTGCAATAGCAGATACAAAGCTTATTAATTCCTTAAAACCGAAGAGACAAATTTGCAACAATATGTGAAAAGTTTTCCATTCCTACATACTTAACCGACAGTGCTATTCACGTGTTGTAATGAGTTTGACGATAAAATCACAGGTTAATTTGCATATTTGCAGTTTATCGAAAACTCTTACTACTTGTCTAATAGAAATGCCAACTGCAATATGACGAAGTTATTTAGCACCTTTTCAACACCTTCGATTCCAATATCAACGACAACCGTCAAACAATGCATTTTCTCGAAATGATCCATTGCACTTTGACGAAGGCGCATGTGAAAATTAAATATGTATGTAGTTTCAGTGACAAAACTGTTTGTAGTCCGATGCACTGTAATGACAGTAAACAGTGCGTGAAGGAATGTAATAGCAGCTTAGTCGGGCCAAGGATATAATAATAACCGATCAGTGGAAGTTTATAGTTCAAAGTAGGTATGCAAATGATTGATCGTGTGATGTCTTCATTTTATTACTTATTATTTACCCGCCAATTAGCATATGTCTTTTACAGACCGAAGAGGAACCAAGAGAAAATATTTTACCTCTTGATTTTTTTATGGCATTGTAAATGAAAGTGTCTGCGGATGTTCGTCAAACGATACATTTCAATGGCACTTTTCACAAATTGAAGCCAAATAGAGATGTCTGAAATGGAGCTGTTAACTAGAATCCGTAAGGTTGAGGTCGGTGGAACACCAACATTTATTTTAACACTTCGTTTTTTCCTGCTCATTTAATATTCCTCTCGATTTTTATGAGTCATCCATAGCATAGCATAGCATATGAATTGAGCAAATAACGAGGAACTCATCTAAGGTTCTATTTGTTATTCCAAGGATTGTATATATAAATACTTTTATACTGAGCATCAGACAGAATGAAATGGCTTAAGTATATGCTATTCTAGTTGTACGAGTACTTGGGGCTTAGCTAAAAGATTCGTAGTTTTATTCTGGAAGGATAAAAGTAAGGCTGACTCGGTTTTTTTTTACAAAACTACTATTTGTCTGAATATATGGTGGGACATTTGTTGAAACTTTACAAACTTTCGATACTTACAAACTCAATGAAAATTTAGCCAATTCTAATTTTTCGCTTTCTTCTCTTTCAGTACCCAAACCGACTGGAAAACGTTTCCGAAAGCCCGGAGTCGATCGAAAACCAAGACAAGCGTACAGTGCTAAGCAATTGGAGCGATTAGAAAATGAATTCAAGCAGGATAAATATCTCAGTGTCAGTAAACGTATGGAGCTTTCGAAATGTCTGAACCTAACTGAAGTCCAAATCAAGACATGGTTCCAGAACCGCCGTACAAAATGGAAGAAACAGCTTACTTCACGTTTGAAAATCGCTCAGCGACAAGGAATCTATGCAAGTCCATATCTAACGCCAGGCATTTCACCATACTCGTTATTTCCACCATACTATACTGCGCCTTTATGTTTCGTAGAACCAATGAATGCAAGCGAAAATAAATCAGAATCATCGTCACCAAGTGAACTGTCGTAGTCATAGGAGGGCCACTGCTTAACATTTGAATCATTTATATTTATTTTGACTGGATAAATAGCAATAAAGTTTATTTTGATTTTAACATTTGTGCAATAAGGTTACGAAAGTGAAATAAAATAAAGGACATTTTACTGTAATAAACGAATATGTTCGAGTATTTTTAGGGCAAGAGAAATTTCATCAGAATTGTAAATAATGTATTATTTTTCGTTGAACTTTCTTTCGACAGTGTAGATGTCCAAGAGAAATTTGCTTACCAGGTCTCCGGGTTAGCTGTTAGACTGCAGGATCTATGAAGTTTCAATCGCTAAAATAAGACATTCCACAAGCCCAAGAAGTTCCGAGTCGGGACCTGTCTGAGTAACGATTCAATGCAATCGTGCTTCGTGCCAATCATGCCACAGACTTCAACAACTATATATCCTCAACTATTTTCACTTCAACATTGTTTCTAAAGTAGGAGAGTTTTTGCACGCGCGTGTATTGGAGCCTCAGTTTTGTGAGGCTCTGAGTGAGAGAAATAGCCTTCCATGTGTTTTCGTGGTCTATTAGAATTACTGCCGATACCACCATTACGTCCTCTTCTGAAACGATGCTTTAGCTACAGCCAATGCGCAGAGCCCAACACTTCTTAGTTCGAAGCATATCTTACGGAATTTCGGCCCTAGGTAGCAAAATTGTATTGAATGTCTCCATCAGCAGCCTCCAAGCGATGTGACCGGTGTACTGGTCTGTACGTCAACGGAGCCAACTGTCATAGATTTGACAGTTGGTATTCTCCACTTCATAAGCATGATAATTTCTGCCCTTGAGATCCCCTGCTGGAGGCCATGTTCGGTCATCTACCACTTCTTGCTCCACATGAAGTGGTGAAATCTGAGTTGGGCAAATGTCTGTTCACCTCAGCCAATTGAAGGCGTTTTGCACGTTCCACATTGAATGACTTTTCTGGAAGTCGTGCTGCCTGTTGGGAATATCGCCAGTTAATCTAACCGCTGGCAGTAGCTATAGTTTGAGTATCTTTTCAAGAAGCCTTTCCGCAGTGTCCAGCACGCACAGCAGACATTACGCCGATGGACTGTTGAGCTAGTTCAGCGCATTCCAACGCAATGCCAAAACCTCCAGGGCTAAGTATCAAATGTATCACTCCAGTAATAGACGCAGTTGTCTCTGTGCCACGACTTTGACTATCAGGTCGTGAAGGTTTGCGGTTCCCCATGCTGGACACTACAATATTGATGATAATAGGATCATCCGCCGTAAGTGAATTTAGTGGACAGACTAGTGCTATGCTTAATGGATATCACATCCATGATATTGCTAGGTCTTCACCTCACGGGTCTGAGTTGACTTCTCACAAAGAGCCTCATTTCTTTCGTTGCGACAATATGAACAGCAAAGAGTCCATCTGCTTCCGGTTTGTTCCTGGTTTGCTCCACTTTTCACCTGCACATCAAAACGATGCGTCGCAGTCGGCTATATGATCAGTACGAATGTTGCCACCTACAAAAGCGTTTCCGTTTGGGCATTCAATTCATCCCATAGTTCTGCCAGCAGTTTTCTCTACTACTACTCGAATAATTAAGGTCCGAAATGTACGTGGCTTCACTTCGATGCACTAAACAAGCAATGCGAGCATTTCGTATCTGTTAAGTTTTGCAGCATTGCAGCGTAGTCACTTACCGGAGGAGCAGTTTATTCAGCATCAATAAACCTAACCTCGATACCATATCGATTATGTGTCTTCTACGAATGTTTTTGGGGGCATGCTTCATTCCATTTCCCCCTCATTGATGTCACTACCTACGATAACATTACCGTTAATATTACGGAGAGATTCCCTCAGTGAGCTAAGTTTGTCTCTGAATTCCCGCTTTGAGTGATTCAGGGACAAGTAACAGATCATTATCGTGATCCATCATGGGATACGCAGGGATTTAGATCTAAATCTCTGCGCACCCCGTGACATCTGACAACCAAATGGACGAGTCCTTCACACTATAGCGCTTAATGATTAATATGATCTGAGAGTCCTATGTTCGAAGACAGGCTACATGAGGAGGTCGTTGGGTACTCGCCCTGCAAATTTCCTTGACGGACTTTCATGTCTTCCCTTGTTTTTGCTTGGCATCGGATGCTTCTCTGAAAACTCAAAATACACTCGTATCAGCAAGATGCTTGTCGTGATTCGAAGTATTCTTCTAGACTTTTTCTTAGACTTTTGCTGCTGCGCGTTGTGTTTTCGTAGCCCAGACAGCGATTACCTCAACCTAGTTTTACACTTATCATTCTCACTCAGACCCATCCAGTCTTGAGGATTTTGAATACTGGTGCTTCATCCAGGTTATCACGACACTTCCCTGTTTGTTTGAATTAAGAGAGGCAGAGCGTGGCTTTCGCTTCACTGGCTCTTTCCTCTTCAACCGCACGTTTGAATATGGATGTCACTTTCTTTCTGACCGTGAAGAAATCAAGGACCAGAAGCTCAATCTTGACTCAATCTTGACCAGGTACGGCAGCGTGGATCGAGTCCTGCAATTTTGTGCAGTGATTGTAGCGTGTGACTTAAAAAATACCTTTCCATGGGCGATCTTTCTTATTCGCTTTACTAGCGTCCCAGTTTCATCCGGGGAAACACTTTGGCGGATTGCCTCCATGACCTCCACGTACGTTTTCTCTGGAGTTGGTTTTACCATGAAAACGAACTTGATTTTGTAAGACACTAATCCAAGATTGAAATTTTCCAAATTTTGGACGGATGAAGTTTAAGCTCTTCTACTTGCGTCTGTCACAAATTTGTATTTTTTTGATAACCTCTCGATTTTACAGCTGCGATATTTTCATCAATCCGCACAGTTCTTTGTCTTGTTTATCTTTTAATATCAACGAGAATGAATTGTGTTTTAAGTGAATCAACAATGCAATGACAAGTCGAAAAAGCTTTTATTTATGTACATTGAACAGAAACCTCTTTTTTTTAGATAAGTTTCAAAAATTTCTATACTTTGCTCTGATGTTTGCCTTTTCATGATGTCCTGTCAAACAGTACTGAATAGCTCACGCCAGCCCATTTCACAGTTGTACCCTGTATTTATTATTACCAAACTCTCCAACGCTTATTGATTTAGTAAAATTTGGTTTGTTTCTCTTCAATCTATGCTCTAATTTTCAAATAAATCAAGTAGGGCAAAATAACCTGTCGCTAATTCATTTACTCACATCAGCCTTTCTTTCCTAATATATAGCTCTAAATTACGTTAGAAAGAATAACAGATGAATGAAATGCGGAGGCTGTGTTAGAGGATGTTCATAGGTGTACGTATTAGGGACATAAATATTGTTACACGGATTTTTCAAATTAAAAAATATTGGTTTGAGATTTTTTCTTGAAGTTCATGTTAACTACTAATACGTGTTTGTGAAATGAAATAAAATAATGTCATTCGAAATGGCCACCCTTTCCGTTTTGACACAGGCTTTGAGTCTCTTAGCCAAATCGTCTACCGTAGCACGGCAGACAGGGCAGACTTGAAGGATTCAATGTTGTTCCTTCTATGGTAGACCATGTTCTCTAAAACAGTCCGTAGCTTGTAATCCAGCGGGCTCAAGCCAGAGTTGCCAGAGGATCAATCATCAGGGCTCAAAATGAAGGTACGCGCCGCTCAAGCCAGGCCTGAATCGTTCTGGACTTGTGAGATGGCACCGAATATTGCTGGAATACCCAATGAAACTTGAGTTGGCTGAGAGGCTTCACAGGTTCAAACCCGTATTTTGATACATTTTTTCAAACCTGTATATTGATGGGACGGCCTGCGTACATTGCGCGTCGCCAATATCTTCGAACAATTGAACACATCGATATACAAATCTTCGGCTGATTCCGAGTGGCTGGAGCAGCCGGAAGATCTCGGCTTTTTCAACTTCGCACACAGTGATGCGGCGTTCTCTGTATATCCACTCCATGGTGAAGCGTTGACTGAGACTGCTACTTTTTATTTGCAAACAGCACAAAGACCAACCTTCAAAACTCATATGTTAAAACCGCCACTCGTTCAATACTCACGGCGCAGTACGTGCGCTCAATAGTGTGACATTATTTATGTCTCTACCAGGTACAATGTGTAAAGCCGCCATCAAATCACACCTTTCTGAATCGCAATATCGACTCCAGATCTATGATAAAAGTATTAGAAAACAAGCGACTGGGTTTTAAACAAAAATATGAGGTAAATTGTGGGAGTAGTTTATGCGGACCGATGATGCGGATCTCAGGATGCTAAGCTTACAATTTCGCTTTTACATTTTTCATGAAAAAATGTTTGGCACAAACGAGTTTGTAAATATAATCTTGATCTAATTTTTGCAACGCAGAATCCACATCTGAAGCAAGGTTTAGAGCTTTCAATAAATCAGATTGAAAGAATTTGTTCAATCTTTTTTAAACTCGTTCATCTTTTCCCATGTTTCAACAGCTGAAGAGCACATGCACAATTTGTTCGATTTGAACCAAACAACCTTTTTTGTGCAAAAACATCACATTGGTCGAATTGGTTTAACTGAATAAATATTAATCCAAGAAGTTCATTTTTTAAATCATACATAAAGGGTGAGAAAAACAGAGTTAGCAGAAATAAGTTTTGATGTAATTGCAAGCCAAACAAAAACCCGCTCAAATGACACAAAACCAAAGATATGAGATATCTTAGAAGTGAAAATTATCAAATCGATGGGAGCATCATTGATGAAATTTTGACTTCTAATTATATCGGTACGTCACACAGTGGTTTATTTGTGGAAAAAGGTGAACTTCATTCATGAGAACCACTAGATGTATGAAATTAAGTGTTTCTTGGGTTTTCAAACATGGGAAATCCATTTTTGGGGTTGTTTTGTCTCAAACTTTTAACAAAAAGTTTCCAAAAGGGGTCAAAATTTCGAAAATTTGACTTTCAGGAAAAAATTTTTTCTTGTTAATAAACGAGTGCGACTAATCATTTCCAAAGTATTTTTGCTGGCTGAACACTGTCCAAATCCGCCTATCGTGCCTCAATGTTGAGAAAAATTTGATTTTTAGAACTCTTTGCTGCTGTCGCAATTTTTATCAATATTGTGACGTGATAGCCAAATTTTGGAGCACATTCGTGACAGCTGGCAAAAATGCTGTGGAAATGATTATTCAAATTCGTTTGACACAAATGATTTCGGACAGTATTATTAATTTGAATTGCACCCCTACCCACAAATTTTAGTCCAAACAATTGTAATTATTTTGAATAAATTTGCTATACCAATAAATCAGCTGAACGAAAATAACATGCGGAAATACACATTTGTAGAAAGTTTTGAACGTATATTTATCTTAATTTTAGTAATCATCATCTTCTTCTCCTTCCTCCTCCTCCTCGTCATCATTGGCATCTCTTTTTTCGTCTCGTTGAACCCGATCTGTAATATAATAATAAGTTCATAATCAAATATACATAGATGTATAGTAACAACTACCTTTAGCTTAATTTTCTTCTATTTGTAGTGGGCTGTTTACTTCTGGATCCATTTGAGACTTTTTCGCTTTTGGCAAATTCCTGCAAAATATTGTGCTCAAAAGTGGATCGGAACTCAAAAGGAGTCTATTAAATAGGTCCGCATTTGTATTCTCACGGGAGCTCTTCCTTGTAAAATACTCCCGAAAGAATTTAAATTCTTCATTCTTCGATTCGGCCGCCTCTTCACTCAGCTGTCCAATAGGTACCAAAAAGTGTTGAATCACAGCAGGTCCGTGAATAAGAACTTTATGGACGGGTGCAGGCATGTAGTACCGATCGTACAACTTTGCGTATTTTTCTGCAGTTTCCAAACAATATAATTCGAAATTATGGATGTTGATTGGGAATCTAGTATTCATGGCTTTCAAAATAACGCCAAAACGTCTGATCACATTTTCATCGATATTTCATCGATTTTAGAAACTATTGTTTGGTTTATGAAATTCAACATTGTGTTTATCTCAATCTCACGTACTCCAACCTGGTACAAATGCTTGCTATTATGTGCTAGCGCAAATTATAAGAAAATACTACAGAACACGCGGACTGGTGTAATAAGCGCGCAAAATGTTGCATTTTGTGCAAAGTCGCTGAACTTTGAAAGGAGGTTACGAGCTCAGCCGCAACTGGCCGCAGATAAATTAAGTTTTGATAGTTACTTTGGACTTTAATGAATACAACGAGACTTATTTTGTAACAACTTTCAGTGACGTTCTAAACTTCAAAGTGACTAGAAGCTTTAAACATCGAATTTCTATACTAACTGCAGTATGAACACGATGAAAGGGGGGAGGCTAAATCATCAATGTCTTTCATAGTTTAAGAACGCTGTATTATTCAAAGGTATTTTGATCTTCATTATCTTTATTTAAAAATAAGGTTAAGAGATAGATGTAATTTTTGGCTGTTTTCAGCTCCTGTGGTCTTACCCTTAAACTTATCAAACCCGATTCTCACCTCAAATGATGGGGGCCATATAGGACAATATTACCCCCAAGTTTCAACTTCATACGTAAAGGTCCATAATTTGAATAAAGTTGACCTTTTTCGAGAAATATACCACTGAGCGTCAGCTGCATTCCTGCCGACTAGCAATCATTTTAAATATCTTGTTTTCGTAATTAAGATCTACTTTTCCAATAGATTATCCTACATGACCTTCCAATCACACTGATTATTTGTGCCGAGCGTTAATCGTTAATAAATGCAAATCTAAACGTCTGCGACTTTTGATTTGTTTTGGCGTGATTCCAGCTTCAATAGACCATAAAAATGGAAAAATACTGTATGCTAATTTTACACCGAAACGATCACTTCAATTTGATTTTTTTTCGTGACAGGCGAATGTATCAGGTACGCTACGGTACCGATGTTGATTGGCACCTGATTATCATTATCGCTTCTTTATCACTAGCCTAATCATGATCCGATCACTTGAAACTCAATTACTGTTCAGGAACAAGTTCGGCCGTAAAACCGGGTCTAATATCTGTTCGGATCCGAAATGGTCTGGGACTTCGAAATTATTCTAATCAGCATGCAAACATATCATACTCAATGGATAAACTCGACCAGATCGTTGTACATTAAACTACTTTATTTTGAATTAGATACATGTACATGTAAATAGAAAAATAAAATATCATTTTAAACAAATTTTTTCGTCTTCTTTACACTTTTCTAATTGACTTGTAGCATTTTTCATCTTTTCATGTTGTACTAATCAAAATTCGTTTATACACTAGATTATCTTAACAAATATAATATCGGATTCTGTTCGAATATCCATAGAAAAATTATGCATCTAATTTGGACTGGCATTAACGGACAACATAGTGTATATTAACTTATTCAATAAAACGATGCATAGATATCATGTCAGGATTGATATAATTTTATGTCGGTATCTTATGAGGAATTTTATTATGATCACTTTCAGTTGGTAGCGAAATTAATATTTTCTATTGTTGGATGAAAATCATTTGAAATCTCTACATAGAAATCACTGTCAGATTCTATAGCTTAAGATATTTTTTCATTCATCTTTCGAAATCTATCAGGCAAGATATGTCAATTTCGAATATCTCATATTTATCCAAAATACATTTTAAAGCATTCGGGTTTTTATATATATAATTTAAGGCTGAAGTGGCTATTAATGTTTCGTATTTTAAATCCGGTAAATCATGGTTTTTTTTTCATGTACAAGACAAGTAGTTATGAATCTCGCTAATTGTTTCACTTTTTATACTGGTGTTTTGTGCAAACATCATACATATTAGTCTTTTTTGTGCTTCTCACAAATCTTATAGATCCTTACATTTTCTGCACCACATACAACTATATAAATGTATATATCTTTTGATTCTTATAAAAAATTTAAATATGAATTTATTCTCCTACTTATACAGCTAACAACATGTAAATAATCGTCGCTATAAATATTATCATAGTTTTATCGTTTCATAATGCACTTGAAAATTCTCTACGTCACAGTTGATGTATGTTGCATACGTTGTCAAAAACACATTTAGATATCTAGATTTTCTAAAAAAAAAAATCATAATTATTAAAAAAAATTCTAGACCTCCTTTGACTTTTTGCGTATCGACGAAACTTTTATAAGTTTAAGCGTCTTAAAGTTTGATTTTTTTGATTTGTCAATCAGCACGAGGATTGTGGTGATTTACGGTGGCACTTTTTAATCTAACGCTTGCCCTCCGGTATTAGGCAGCAACAGGCATAGTCCGCCACTTACTAGAAACAAAGTGTACAATTACATAAATATGTTTGTAAGCCAATTTGAAAAATGATACTTACTGAAGAGCATTGCAGAAAATAAAACTATAGGCACGACACAGTTTAAGTCTATTAAAAATCCGAAGATTAGATTCCCTATTAAGGCACCACCACGGCCAAATGTTAGCGATAGTGCTGCTGCCATTACCCTGAAAACATGAAATATTTATGTTACATTAAATTCATTTGAAGGCTAGTTTTTCACTAATAGAAGAATACCTTAAATTCGTTGGAAACAGATCGACCATCACACAGTAAACTGTGCTAATGCCGAGCGATGTTAGTGCTTCGAAAACGCAGGAAAGTACAAGGTTTTGTACTGAGTTTACGACGAAGTACAGTCCAATTGTAACAGCTCCAGCTACCACTAAACTGAAAACTGGAGGGGAAAAATTCAAATCGTATGTAATTATTAATTTTTTTCAGTATAATTATTTTTCATCAATTTTATAATCTTTTTAGCAAATCAAACATTACAATTCAATTCCTTGTATTTGTATCTTTTTCGTTCAGGGTTAAGGTAAAATAAATGAGACATCGGGCGAACCCCACTTGTAGCGCGAAAAAATAGGTAATTTTTAGGAATTTTTTTTATGAAAACTACTAAACTTTTTAATAATATCAATACACCATCTTAAAATGTAGAAAATAAAGATCATTTAAGAATTTATTTACTGATAAATATTGAAAAATGTAATGTTACATGGCCATCATAAATAACAAATTTTGAAAAAGCCGTTCCGCAGTGAACGGTACTGTGGTGAACTGGATCATTTGAAACAAAAAATTTAAATTTAGTTAAATAACAACATAAACTAGTCTTTAATCGTTCGATGTGAAAAATATCCTTTTTTACAAAATGACGGATCGTCAAAGTTAACGGTTCGATTTTCACAACAGAAAAACGGCCTTTATTGGCTGTATAAAAAATGTTTTAGTCGAAAAAAAAATCGAACGATTAAAGACTAGATTTTTATGTATTGAATCAGCCTGCAAAATTTCCAAAAGATCGGTTTAGTAGTTTTTGAGTAATTTTGTTCATCGACTTGAGAAATACCATTTTGAGAAAAATGGCAGCAGGCGGCAGTGTTGGCTGTCATCTGCGTGACACTCGCTTCTCTTTCCAAGCCAATATCTCATTCAATTTTATTTGGATCGACTTGAAATTTCGAGGACATATTTTTAAATAGTTATAAAGAGAAAAAACCCAATTTTTTCAAAGTTACATGGGGTGGTCCCCTTAAGTATGGATTTTGACTTCGTTTATTGGACTGCCGCGAGCACGTTTGCAGCAATGAATTCTTAGGAGCCAACACGATCAAAATTCATATCGCATTCTCGAATTTTCGAAAATTTATTTGCTGGTAAAATTATATACTTAAAATATCATTAAATTCGCCGCCGGGGTCAAAAGGCTAAAGATAACCAACATTTCACTCAAAATTTGCGTAAAAAGGAAGCTGCACACAGCTGCACTAGATATAATTTTTCAATACTGATTATGAGCACATAGCTGCTGAGATTGACAGCATCAATTGGTTTTCCTTCTTTCGCAATCTAGATATCAGTGAGACACTTGCTTAATTTTATTCGTTCCTTAATACTCTTATATCTAAATTTACTTATTTGACCCGCTCTCAGCGTAACCATGTTTCTTGGTATTCGATTGCTATTGGTGGTGCTCTTTGTAACAAAAATAAGGCTCGTGAATTTTTCTTTGCTCTCGCAAAGCCGACGCGTAGCATAATTATCGTAGTTTGTGCACATTGGCGAAAAAGATAACCACTAAAAACAAACGTATTTTTTTGGTCCTACATAACCCTAAAATCAGCAACACAATATCCCCCATCAATGATGTTCGCAGTTGATTTGTCTTTTAGTCCTCAAGATATGTGTAACATGTTTGTTCCTTTTTTTCCTTCTTTTTCTCACAAATTCCTCCCCATAGCTCAATCCCTCAACCCCGAGTTTCATGTGTTCGTGTACTTTCGTCTCTTTACCTCTTTATGACAAATCCTCATGAGTAGAAAGAACCTTAAACTTTATCACTCTTAGATTCTTTTGACAGCAGCGGTCCAGATGTTATACCATATGTGTCCGTGAAATCTCTTTCTTCTTTCCTATGCATTCTTTTGTCCATAACTTTTTAGCCGCAGCTTGTCTTGTGTTTCCTTTGTCTTGCGAAACTTCCAATGTTTATCGTATATTGAAGACTTGAAACATTGACAGCTCAAACGACCGGCCTATATTTCTTCTGTCTTGTTTTCCTAAAAAGAGTTTGTAAAAGAGTTTACTCTGATGTCAAAGATGGAATTTCCAACGAGCAGCATGGTTTTCTTAAGGTTCGGTCAACTATACTGATCTAGTCGTTTTTTTTTGCCGCTGCTCTCAACACCGGATACTAACTGGATACTTGACGTAAATTACCCTGATTTTTTGAAAGCTTTCGACAAAATTAAGCATTATGTGCTACTATAAGACTTCGGTCTATTCACATATCCGTTTCATTTTCTTCCTAGTTCGTATTCTATATTCTTAATCGTACTTGTACAGTTGTCCTGAATGGCTGCTTTTCCTATCTTTTTTATACCTCTGTATAATATACCTCTGTAAATGCAATAAAATGACATAATTTAATTTTTTTCCATATACTATGGCTTTATTAGTAAGAGTAAACATTCCCATTAATAATGGAACACAATTTCATTCAAGTGACTGGCTTCGCAGTAGCACATTCTGTCAGTCCAATTTTCCAAGACCTTGTTGATGGTTCCGGGCTGTAGCATACGGATTGCTTGGATGATATTGGCCATAAGTGCTTGAATCGTTTCTTGATTGTTGGCATAACATCCGTTCTTCACGGTTGTCCTAAAAAAAAAAGTCCAAAGGGGTCAAACGCAGCTCCCATGCGGCCAATTGACATCGCCAAGACGGCTGATAACACGATTTGGGAATTTGGTGCGTAAAAGATCGATTGTGGCATAGGCTGTGCGGTATGGCGCGCCATCCTGCATGAACCAGAGGACGTCCAAATCCATGTCTTCAATTTCAGTAAAAAAAAGTCGGATAACATGGCTCTGTAAAGTTCACCGTTGACCGAAACGTTGTTCCCAGCCTCATTTTTGAAGATAAATGGGCCAATGATGCCGTCACTTCACAATTCGCACCAAATTGTCACTCTCTGTAGATGCATTGGCTTCTCGACAATAACGTGCGGGTTTTTCGAGCCACAGATGCGGCAAGTTTGTTTGTTAACGTAGCCGCCGAGATGAAAATGCGATGATTTTTCGCCCAAAATCGTTGTCCAATTCAAGCTGCTCTAAGGCCTGAATTGCGAAGCGATAACGAAGCAGATGGTTGTGCGCCTTCAATTGCTGAGTCAAGCAAACCTTGTAAGCAAATAATCCGAGATCTTTGTGCAGCATTTTCCTCAGGCTAGTGTGTGAACTGTTGAGCTGTTGAGCTCGACGGCGAGTTGATGTTCGTGGAGTGAGTCTCACACTCTTGGCTACAGCAGCCACATTCTCGTCTATGCGCCCCGTACGACGAAGGGAGCCATGAGTGTTGTTTACTAGCATGCCAGTTTCTCAAAGTTTTTGCACAAGCTTGCGTACAACAGGCGCGGTGGGTGCTTCATTTCGGTCAAAACTAATTTCCAAAAAACGCACTGTTTGGGCTACACAGCACTCACTTCGGAAATAAGTTTTCAATATTTCCCAACGTTATTCAAGCGTAAAACGACTCATTTGGTTCCGCGAAGGTATTATACTGACTTTCTGTCAATATTTCGAGCGGAAAACCGCTTTCAGTGTCAAAATAACCTATGATTTAAAAAGAAATCACTAGATGACCCACCCGTTATATTTACACCCAATTTCCTTGTCTATGCTAATGACCGAAAGTTCATAAAAATTTTCACTCTCGATGATTATTTTTCACTGCAATCTGAGTTGTTAGCCTTAAAAACGTGGTTTACGAGAAACTTCCTCACTCTTAATATTTCCAAATTTATAGCATGTCCTTCTTAAATAAACCTAATTGTATGTTCTTTAACTATTCTCGGCCCGGGACTGTTACTTCATATTGATCAATATAAATATCTAGGTATCATACGATGATGGGTCATTAGATTCGCGAAATCGGGAGTAAGAAGTGCAAATAAAAATGCAATACAAAGCTTGCATAGGTTTCTAATAAATTTTTCTTCTAAAAAAATGTTTTATTCTTTGTCGGAAGAGTAAACCGAAACTACGTCCTTCATTTCTTCATCGTTTCAAAATTTCTCTCCTTGTGCAGAACAGCCAACGCAAAACGATTCTTATGAGCAAGAGCGTTGTTCTACAGAACGAGGACAGGGATAATCTTTGATGAGTTCTTTCAATCACTCTAGAATTAAAGCGTATTATTCTCCAGCTGCGAACACACCTTTGTTTTTAAAATCGATTAACAGAATCCCTTCTGAGTCCCAAAAAACGATCGCCATGACTTTTCCAGCAGACTGTGACACCTTGAGCTTCTCGGGTGATGGTGTGCCTTTTTTACCACTGCATAGAGAGTCTCATGTGCAGTAACGATTCGACTCAATACTGCATCCTCGTCTTCAATACAGAGGTCCAAATAGGCGCAACAGTACTCCACGTGCTGTTGTTTTTGAGGCGGGGAAACCGTCTCAGCAACCGTCTTGCGCTGGCTTTAGTCATGCCAAGATTATCGTGAAGAATATATAAAATGGTTGTATCTGGTATTCCAATTATTACTACGAGCTGTTTTTTCTTTAGCCTAGGATCTTTCAATATCACTATCTTGACTTTCTGAACAATTTCCAGAGCGGTCACTTCGATTGGTCATTCTGATCGTAAGTCGTCTTCAAATGAGTCTCCTCCTTATTTAAAAAGACTGTGTCACTTGTAAATCATGGTTTTACCTAGATAAGAGCCACCTTAACCGATGCCATCTCATCCATTATGGTTTGAGCCGACTTTCTTTGTTCTCCTCTTTTACGCATGTTACGGAGCCATAATGAGCACCGTTGCGTACCTAGGCTTACAAGTTTCTCAACTTTCAACACATTTTGAATATATTAACGTTATAATTAAATTAATCGTTATATTATATAGTTATCTTTTATTCGAGTGTTTTTTGTTTATTTATTTTTTTATTGCAACCTTTCTATTTAAGCTAGTTAGTTCTCAATTTTCTAATGCGATTTTCATCTATAAATTTGAATGATTGGAAATAAACAAATAATTTGTTTTTCTTACCTAAGAAAAATTTAGCCCCTAGCCTATGTACACACAGCGGCAGCCAGAAACTAGTTGGGATACATGCCAGCCCAATAATAATCGTGTGTAAATAAACACTATCTTGAATTGTGTGGTTGCAAAAATCATTTTCAATACTCCTATAAAGTAAAATAGACAGTGAAAATGAAAACAAAATAATTAGATGACATCGAAACATACCCATTCACAACAACGATTGAAGACACCTCGCACACAGATGCTGAAATGCCTGGATGCTCTTCCTCAAAAAGTTCGAATCTATCGAATAGCTCAGGAAACCATATCATAAGCGTATAGTAGCTGAAAAATTAAATTAGGCAAAAATCTTATAATTGCGCAATATTTACCAACTTACCTTGTGGTTAGTCCAAACTGGATGGCACATGTTAGAACTGTATTGGAAAAATGTGGTGGCCTACATAAAGATTTAGTTTGCTCCCAGATTTCGGACAGCAAAATTTTCAATTCCTTTGGCCTTCGTATACTTAGCGCTCGAACAGGTTTGTTCGATTTAATTGAAATAATGCTAACTCTCTCCTTCTCTTTGAGCGATGAGACCTATCAAAAGGCTTATGTTTAATTATACTGATAGGAATTGTATTCAATCCTCAAGACAAATCTTAAAAAATTTTATAATTCAAGAGAAACGGGCACTTTTAACAAGCATAACAATAAAACACTTACCGGATACGAACTTCTATCATTGCCCGTATTTTTCGCATACATATCCTTTAGGATCTCCAATGCCTCGTCAATTTCACCGTTTTCGATTAAGAATTTCGGACTTTCGGGGAACATTAGCAGCCACAGTGCGAGAAATATGCTGAAATTTGAGTTTCAAGTTACAGTGGCAAAGTTAATTGTTGATTTGAGAATCAAATTTCCGATACCTCACCTTGGTAGGGCACATATTGCCACAAATAGATTCCAGCTGTGAAATACGAATCCATGACTATGCCAATCGATATGTAGAGGAATTATTAGCCACGCTATACCTGTAGGATGGCATAATATAACAGATCTAAACATTATTGATACTGGGATCAAATTATGTTACATGAAATTTTAAGGAATAATCTTATTGCACGCGATAGCAGTTGTTTGAAAAATATTGGAGAATAGTAAAGATAACTTTGTGTCGTTGTAGTAAATATAGCTTTGTATTATTTTTTACAGCCATATGCGATTTTTTTATTGATCAAGCGAGCCTAAAAAAATCGATAGTAAATATATTTAAAAAGCGGCCAAAACAATTAGCTTAGCCCATGAGCAAGTTGCCCATGAATAAGCGGTACGCGCACTGCTTCTTTGCTTTCCGATCAGAATTTTTATATCAGTACATCTAAAAAAAACTTTCGTGAATGTGCAAAATCGATTTTGGTGAAGACGAAATTCGTATTCATGCAGAATCCTACATAATATTGTCTAAATTTTCCAAAAAAAATAAGCCAAAATATCCACGATGTAAGCCTCGCCCCTACATCCTCTCTATATCTATTAACACTTATTATTATAATATATTAACACTTCGCATAATTTTTCCGATTTTCACAAAAATATTTCCTTTTTTTTCGTTCGGAATTTATCATCTTTATTAGTGTGATCGCAGAAAATAGGATATTCCTTTTCTTTATTGATTAACTTAATGGCTAATTTATTAGGCCATTCCATACTGAATGGCATTTCGCACGTCTGCTTTCCAACGAGAATGGAAAGCAAGGAAGCAGCTGAAGAGCAATCGAAATGCAATGTTTGCTCGTCCACACCAAGTGTGTCTGCTCGGGAACAGAGTGTTGCATCCGAACCCGCGAACATTTTCGGTAGAGATGTATCTCAAATGCAGCCCGCGAGCAGCTCGCGCACAGCTCTTCTGTTTCTTCGCGTACCGTGCGTGATCAGCTTTTGGTGTAGAGTAGACGATAGCCTGCTGGCTGAGCGCGAACAGCACGCATGCAGCGCGTTTGGTAGATACGAGCCTTAACATTAACGATCCCCGTTAATATTTTGTATTCCCTTGGCACGAACTCAGGTTTCCTTTTACCAGCTGTTAATGCATATTTCCAGGAAATACAGCAAGTTTCTGCTTTGGTCCTTTTCAACTAGCATCCTATCCATTGAAATTTCATATCAAAGTTGAAAATTCGAATAGTTTTTATTTATCACATTTGATCCACTTGTTATTTTTCTTCTGTACTTTATTGCTTATTGTTTTACTTTTTTTTTTTTTTTAGCTAATTCAGTTGTTTATATTCTATTTACTATTGAATAAATCGTTAAATGTTATAATTACTATTATTATTTTTTCTTCTATTTGCGTAGCATTGCCAATGCATTGTAATATTCTATTGTTTACTTTTTGCTTTAAAGTAATTTTATTTTTGTAGTTGGATTAGTCTGTTAAAACGGATATCGAGGTAAATGAATAAATAGCTAGCACTTGCTAAATGAAAGTTCCAAGAACTTTCAAAACCAAATTTATTCTTGAGCACGATTTATTTCAAATAATGAACATATCATTTCATACTAGTTTGATTGAGTGGATGGAGCGAACCCATATGGGCCATAGCACTGTGACCTCAGCGCTAAATTCTCTAGGATATCCACACTTCTTACGAAGCTCTGTATCTCTGAATAGATTTTCGTCATCCCCAAGTGGAGGGAGAGCAGAGCCAGATGGTCTTATCTTCGTCTCGCTAGTTTTGGACAGTGTCTGAGAATTTTTTTTACACCGTTTGTAGCTTCTCTGCAGTGTCTGCAGCAGTCGTGCCGCTTCTTACCTGTCCCAAGAAGGTACTTTTCACAAGAAGAGAGTCCGTATGCCAGTTTTACGGAGAAATACTACCTCTTTTGCTTTTCTTGTATAGGATCTGAGGTATTTTTTTTTAGTTGTCAAACTATCCAGATTACCCTCGCAGCTTTCGATTTTTTTCTTACACCATGTTGTGATTTCTCTGCTTATATGGGCCCTCATAAAGCCCCAGTACGGATTGGAACCAGTACAAAGCATTCAGCCTTTTTTTGGCCTTAGTATCAGCCTCCTTGTTTCTCTAGTACCAATCAATGGTGGGAATCAATTCACAGTTTTACTATTTAGTCTAATTTTGCTTTTTAAACCAATAAATTTAGAGTCCAAAGTCTAATAAATGACAGTTGTGTATGTTGTGTAGGCGCCTATGTTTCGAACGTAGTATTTTTAAGATGATGTTCTAATTATTTTCTACTTGATTGAACTCTACAAGTGTGTTTTGGTCCTGAACATAGATAAATCGCTTTTTTCAAAATAATGTTTTTTAAAGGAATTTTTTATTATTTAAAGCTTAGACGAGGCTATCAACAGCCTAAAATATTTTCCACTACAATGGGTATGCCATAACTCTATAACCTTATTTTCCTCTCTTAGAAAGGTTACGTAAGTAGATCAGCGGATTTTCGAATTCGCTGGAGCTCTTTTTGGGATATTTGATTGCCACTTAAAGTAGGCGTTAGCTTTAATCACCATCTGCGAAATATGTTGTGTGTTTAGGAATCGCTAAAGTAGCTGAAACATAATCAGGTTCAGGATAGCAAAAATGCCAAAGACCACATCACAAACTACTTGAACACAAGGGAAGTGATAAAGATTGTGTTGGATATGCCCACACATTGAGAGAATTTTAAAACTATCGATATTGAAACATGAAAATACTCACATGAAAATATTCACCTACTATCGTACTTTATCTGAACCTACAGTTACTGTTAACAAAAAGTAATTTCAATAAAAAATTATGCCTCAAAGATAAGCAATAAAACGATTTTCAATCTTTTGATTTTCCTATCTATTTTCTTCATTTTTCTTCAGTTAAACGCATGTATCACGAGTAAAACATCCATAATTTTCCATTCCTGGGCGAGTAAACACGAAATTAGCATCTATTTGAACAATTTACTCGAATGCTCGAATAGACGTTAATCTACAGTCAACATGTCATGCCGTCACAAGAGTAACATCTAAATAACCCTCATATTTCTTAACAATCATTTCCAAACTGCGAAGCTACGGAACAACTAGAGCCCATTTCCCGTCTCGTTGCTCCAATACTCCTATAATATTCATACAAAAATCGAAAATTTTGAAGATACTTCATCCCAGCCTGCATCCAACCATACAACGCGCAGAGGTGCACTGGTCATCTCCATCTTCATCTGAACGAATAAATATTTTTCGTTTGTAAAACATATTATCGCTTTAAGAGGACAATAAGTGATTGTGTGAATTGAAAATCAAATTAGATTATTTGGAGCCTCTAAAGTGGTTTCAATTATCAGTAAAAATTGAGATATCTCCGCGTTTTTTCACTTGTAAAATGACATTGAACGATCGTGTTATTGGACATGATAGTCGAACTAATTATCTAACGAGATACTTACGATTGAGCCATCACGTTGTATAAACACACAGGATTTTAGGTGGTAATAACATATCTTATTTGGCAGCGTGGTATAGGTAAGCGCTTACTCGTACGTACAAGTTGTGCTAGTACAGTTGTGTTTGAAAGTATTTGTTCATTTGATTATGCCGATGTTTTGTACGTAACGTAATGGATATTTCAATCTTCACGGAATGGTGCTGATTGCGAATTAGCAAATCGTGGTAGCATTTTTTCAGTAGCTATCTTATTTTTCGGCGTATGATAATATAAAGTCATGGACAAAGTCTCTATAAAATGCGTTTTTTGATGTATGTTTGGATTCTGAAGTAAATTGCATTGACAATATTGTAAAACAAACATACGTTGCAGAATAAGAATTTAAGATATCATGTGTGATATCCACTTCTGCATTTTAGGTTTGATTTAAAGCTTTTAAAACCTGGTAGATGTTGTTGTGGGAGATTTTGCTTTTTTTATTACAAACTCTTCAGGCTATGCAACTTTATGGATTGCAGATGCTCGAAAGGTTCAAGTTGATTGGCGGGTTTCGAGGGATGGATATGATTGGGTTGAAAACCATCTCCATAAACAATTTTCTCCGTGTGCTCTGAGTTTGCATTCTCCTCTCCAAAGCTTTCACGTCGTAGTCCCCAGTATCAACCAGAGCTCCTGGTAGGTGTCAGAGAGTTTCTTCTAGTACTTCCATTTTCCTTCAAAATTTCCTGATCGGTTCTGTGATAAATAGGAGCTAATATAACTTGTAGACCGGGGTTTGTCGAAACTATTCTGACATAATTCTCTTGTCACCGCTGACGAGTAAATAGAGAGTGACGGAAGAGTACTCTAAAAGGGGTCATAGCTACATTGCTTTCTGGCTGTAGGAGGAAAGCCAAGGCCAGCGGCAATCTAGTCGCACTGAAAGAAAAACTTGTGGCTGATTTAACTACTTTCAAAAGTATTACAGGTACAGCGATTCATTCAAAATCGTTAAACGTACTACGGAAAATGGTTCTTTTTACTATGTTAATATAGTTAACTTAACGATATAAAAGTAGTTAGCTATGCTAATATCACAAATATCGAAAAGTTCAAGAGATCAACTGCTCTAATAGTTGATCTGTAACAAAATATTCATCAATTCCCCAACACTACATATTATAGTAAATGTAGGTTATAGTAAATGTAAAAAGCTCTAGCGAGATAATGTAGGGTTCAGCAATTTATCAGTAGACTAGAAAAAGTGGAAAATCAGTGTGCCAAGCGCTTTATGATGAAGTGAACTGAAAACTATGGAAGAAGATGTACGTTTCTTTCTTTAGGTAGGACTTGCAGTGCAGCGGTCAAAATGGAGAACTGGAATATTTATTACCTTGACAGCCTCCTGGAGTAAAAGCTGAAGCGATGGTGTAGAGCTTTATTTCAAGGTTACTATGAAAGAAAAGTAGTGCGACTCACTTTGATTCAAAATGAAAGGTTGATCCCCCCGTCATAAACGGACAAACCCTTCTGTATGCCTAACAAGGAGAGAAAACTGATCGAAGAACTACTAAAGCCATGACTTCAGGCAGTGATACGAAAGAAAAATCAACATGGTTTCCCTAGTGGCCCGTCAATAGTTAGAGCTGCCAACAAAGTAGTCGGTGAAGTACAGCCTGCTGAGGCTCGCTTCGCTTTAAATTCAGCGAGATGGACAAATATAACTGACCAGGACTATTTGTTAGCCACCGTATGAAAGAGGAATTGTCAACAGATATATGATAAGAACCAGAGAATTAGCCACAAAAATATTACTGCAGGAGCGTCACAAGGGCCCATTTATTGTTGGGCCAGACTTATGATGACTTCCTGCTGCTTATGATGGCTTCCTGCACTCTGAGCTGCTGGAAGATATGCTCTTGGTAGGTTACGCTGATGACGTAGCACCTGACAATACTTCTAAGTATCCTCACCTCGCTCAGCTCAAATTAAATCAAATAATGAGAAGGGTTGAAGGCTAAATGGTAAATAGTTATATGAATAGAACCTCCTATCTCGGAAGGAATCTTGACTTGAAGCTGACTTATGGAGCACATCCAAAAGGCATGCGTAGTGCATTAGGGACTGTGAACTCGCTGAGTAGATTTATGGCGAACGTCTGCCATCCTAGTATGAGTAAACGTAAATTACTTATGGCGACAGTTCACTTAATGCTGCTGTATCCTGCGAAAATATGAGTTCATGCCTTAAGATGAGAAAAGTTTTGAGTTTGGATGGCGAGAGCTCAACACATACTGGTATTGGGACAGAATGGTATTGCGAAACACCGAGTTGATCAAAGCAAGGGTAGCTCCAGTCGACTTATTAGCAAAAGAACGTGAGGAGTTTTTCTTGTATAGCTAAGAAGCGGGTAAGATGAATAGGAATCGCTTGAATGTTTGATCTTTGAGAGGAGCAAAAAAAACGGTAGCATGGACATCTGGAGTGATCGGTGCCATAAAACCGTAGTTTAGTCGTGGTCGTGGTTAATTAAATTTCTTCCTGAGTCAATGTTGACCACGGCTATTTTAAGAAACATCTTCGAAGAATGTGAATTTCTAGAAATACTGCATAGTGAAACTAATGGTGCATTGTACAATTCGTTCAAAGGCACCCTATGCAGAACAAGATATGTTCTCTGCAATCAGCCCTGCGGCGCCAGAAATGAAGGTGCAAGTGATGTTGCATCCAAAGGTCGCTTGGGTACGAAGTTCAGCATATGAAAAAAAAAAGAAAGATGTTTTCCAGAAGCCTCCCGATAGAACAAAAGTTTATCATTTTGTTCAAAATATTATGAATTTTGCTAAATTGAAGTTAAAATTTCTTTATTTAATGTATTAAAATAGATATTATTCACAGACAAATTCATCCTAATATTCTATTTTAGTTTTTAGAGAAACTATTCACAGCTCAAAAAAAATTCGTTTCAGAAATGTTTGAAAATAATTCAATACTCAAGATCCCTGTAAATCGTGTGACGTTTTTTTTTTAATTAAAAAAATTAATATAAAAAACCCTAGCGCATCAGAGTCGCTAGAAATACTAATGTTCGAATAACAGTAGAGAATTTGTGCAGATTTTTAGTGTATTGTTATATATTGTCTTATATATTGTTGTTATATTGTTTTTATTGTCTTATATATTATATATTGTATGTATTGTCATATATATTGTTATATATTGTATATACGCGATGTGAATACTTAATGCAAGCATTTATTGGTACGAAAATAACAAAAACACCTCGTGCTAGCAGTCCTTTGCTAGCACCGAAACCAAAAATAAGTCACATCTGCCTCACATTGAAGTCAACCTGCTCTGCGAATTTCGTATTGATCCGATCACTGCATTGGAAGTTATAGGGATACAAAGAAATTTAGGGCTACCATTCGCAAGAGCTTTCAAACTTTCTAGATCTTAGTATTTGGTGTGTATTTTCACTATAAGACCACTACGATTTGAAAACTTTATGATAAAATCGCTTACTAAAACTATGTCAAAAAAATACAAAAACAATCATAGCTGGCAACCCTCTCATTGTTTTCCAAACTAGATTTCTACTGAATATTGCCTACAATAATTTAAATTTGCCATATGAATTTCGTTATAATACCATGACTGTACTGGAAGCTATAGGGCAAAGCGCATTATTTTCCTCAACGAATTTTCAAAATTTTAGGCACAAAAATTATCATAGCTGGCAGCTCCAACCGAATTTTTCGACCAAATTTCTACCAAACGTGGTTTAAAGTAAGATTCAGCTACTGTGTACTTTAAAATCGAATGACTGAATCAGAATTTATAGGGCTAAAAGCAGTTATCTTTTTTAGTGATTTTTCAAGATGGCACCACTGGCACAGAATCGCCCGCATTTCAAAATCACTTCCATCAGACCTGGTCCTATTTAAGACCAATTAATTCTGCTTATCGGATCGTGAGTTTCCGTGAACAGAAGTTTTTGATGCTAAAAATATAGGTAAATTGGGCAAGGGTTACCAGGCGTGCCCGTTATAACATGTCAAATTTTTACTTTGGCTTTGTAAACAAAGCATAAAATTTACATATGAGTGGCTTTTTTTTGAAGAAGTGCCATTTTTTCAGGAGAGTCGATGATTTGGCGGTTTTCACTTTCAGTGCCTGCCCTAGTTTCAGGGTTGCCAACACGCTCAATCAACTAAATAATAACAGTATGTTAATAAATAATACCAATATGTTCTGAAAATTTTGTATTGACTGAATAGCTCTGTCAAAAGTTATCGCAATATGAAAATTTTCAAATTTTCCCGTTCTCTTTTCAGGCACCTAGCGCACACATGGGGTTAAAAAATTCCAAAACATTATCCGATTCGCATTTAAAACACGTTCGAAATTTATTTAGGTATATTAAAAATAATAGGTATATTAAAAATATCACTAAAATGGCCGCCGGCGCCAAAGGGTTAAAAATAATTGACATTTAGTGAAACCTGGACCTATTCTGCATATACACCAATGTATACTGAAAGTTTCAGCTCAATTCGATGGCGCGTTCCCGAGAAATAGTTACTGAATTTTTTTGATGATATATATATAAATATATATATATATATATATATATATATATATATATATATATATATATATATATATATATATATATATATATATATATATATATACATGTATATATGGAAATATGAATTTTTGGCCGAATCGATTTTAATACTAATGTTCTTCGAACATTAGTAAAAAATTATACAAAAATTATAAAGATTGCCAGTCATTGAGAAAATATGCAAAATCTAAGGGAACACATTGCCTTCAACAAGAGCGACAGAATGAAAATCTCAACAGTATGAACAACTTTTTCGGCGGCAGTTAGTAATCCGTGTGAAGTCTGCTAGGCATGACAGCTTGTATTTTTCTAATACGTAAGTATATTTTTTGAATAACTTCTAGATGAAACAGTTGCTTTAACTCTCTGCTATTGAAAATGCCGATGAAGAATTTTAAATTCAGAATTTGCGAACCTAATCTTAAATGCGTGACTGTAAACAAGAAATCGCATGACGTAGAATTCCTGGGTATTTAATAAGTGCAGATTTTGAAATATTTTGAACAAAAGCAAAGTAATCTCACAACAACTTTTGCCGGATCTAGAAATTGAAAATGGTAGAGAGCTTCATTCACAAATTTACAATGAATGTAAATACGAGTGTAGAGTGATCAGTTCCATGGCTCAGGTACCTATTTAGAGCAAGATGAACTCAATGCTCGATGCGCGGTCTCTCGTCCGAACCTAGATTCTAACCCAAGAATCCGACAAACAAGGAGCCAGTACTGTACTCACTACACTATTTGAGCTCCGAAAGCATATAGAACTGAATTGAAATATGACTTGATTCGATTTTTCTAGCTTTCAAAACCAGAGATTAGAAATAAATTACCAATTTTACATGTAGAAGCTTAAGTTTTTTGACCGATACGGATATTTGAAGAGATATATGCCCTTTTCTCGAGTTTCAGTGTCTTTGACAAGCCCAATAAATACTATCATATTTAGACGAGCAAGTCGGTCAGGTATCTGGGAGTGACCCTGAACACCAAGCTAATGTATTAGGATCATATCCGCAGGGCATGTGACAGTGCTCTAGTAGTCGTCACTTTGCTGAATAAGCTAATGGCCAACGTCGTTGGACCCAGTGATGGTAACGATCGATTCCATCTTGCTATATGGAGCCAAACTTTGGAGAAATGCGCTACAGACCATTTGTTAAAATAACCTCTTCGGCATAGCACATGTACATTGCCTAGTGGGAATGAGAAACGTATCTGAGCAGATACTTCTCTTGGCGGGGTATTTTATGTCTTTTTTCAACTTGGAGTTGGATATTGCTATCTACTTCTCACAATCAGTGATGATAAGTCACCCGGGATTCTACATGCAGATTTTTTTTTGGCCATCTACACTAGGGGGAAAAAGATACTTAAAATGAAAACATATTTGGCATTAACAGAAAAATGATCCTTATTTATAAAACTTTGTGGAAATTTAATCCTGAAAACACACTGCTATTATGAACTTTTAACATTTTTGTAGAGTACAATTCAAATTTCACAAAATCAATCTTACGTTCCAATACTTTCATTGACAATTGTAATTTCGTGCATTATTTTTAAACATACATAGGTATATAAACATGTTAATTCCTGTCTTCATCCATCATACTTACCAGGCAGAACAATTATACCGAACGTCCAAAATACTTCCATCCAACAGAGTATATTCTCGCGATACTTGGTCGGTTGAAATTCACCCAAATATGGAAAGCAAATACCCATCGCTCCAGCCACTCTGAAAATGTTTTTTTATGATGTTTTAATTAACACCCTGTTCAATTTGTTTACGAATGAAGTGCGGCAAATAACAACATAATTCGAAATGCAGCAATAAGTTTCATGGAAACAAATTGATCCATATACGTATAATGCAATAAACAGAGCGCTTTATGTTGGAATGAAAGTTAGTTTCGTTTTAACGGCAATATTTTCATTATTATTGATTTGTAAAAGTAAGCACAGTTTCTCCAATAAATAAAACAAGTAATTTTTGCCGATCTACGCCAATTTGCCAAATGAGGACAAATTATACATAATTTTCAATGATTCGCTTCTATTCAATGTACTTTGATGGTATTTTTAAAGAAAAATATATTTTCACCATGAACCTTACACTACTTATATATTCTCCGGAATTTTTGCATAATTATCAACTATTTACTCTTCCACTTACCCGAATCCATTAAAAAATCTAAAAATCATAAACAGTATATAATACTGGGATAGTGACGACAATAAGCCACAGATTCCATCAAGAAGTAACGTTGTGATGAGAACAACACGTCGTCCTTTTGTATCTGCCAGGCATCCCCAGAAGTATGATCCGATTAGCATACCAAGCATAGGTGATGCTGTCAGCCATCCTTTATCTCTGGAGGTCATATCGAAATCACAGGTTGCTGACGGCAATACAAACGAAAGTAGTGTAATGCCGATGGCTGTATTTAGGTAAATAAGACCACATACTGTCAGCAGAAGGAAGTGAAACTTCCCGAAGCCGGTTTGTACTATAGCGTTTTCATAGTCGGAGACCGTGTTGTCCATAAAATCAAGACCTAAAAATGAGTCAGCTCAATATTAGACATTTTCGCATAATTCCAAATAATTTGATTTAAGAATTTGAACTAATTTCAAAGTATAATTCTGAAATAATTTATTGCACCTAAACTTACAATCAAAGTAAAAAGAAAATTAAAAACGTTTGAATCAAAAAATATCCCTCCTCCATTTTAAAACTAATAATTTTTAGATTGTAATAATAATCTATATTCTAACAAAATGTTCATAAAAATTTTAAGTTCAAGCGGGAAATAGTGCAGTTTCTGTACTTTAAACTCAACTTACCCATCCTGTATCGTTGAGTTTGGTTCTCGGCTGCTTATTTGGGTCTCCTCTCGATTGAGTTCCGTGGCTGATGGACATATACTAAGATGATTCGTTATACAATCCAATTTGTCTAGTTTTGTAATTCCGGCTGATTAATACTTAAAGTTGGGATTGATGCTACCATGCAAATATTGATGTGGATCTTAATCAGATAGCTGAAATTGAATTATATAAGTTGGAATTAGTGCGGAATTATTGTGTATCAAAGGAAATATATTGATATGGTTGGTATTGAGTATGTTTTACGTATTATTTCTTGCTTCAAATCCTAAAATAGAAACCTGTACGAGAGTGATGAATTATTGTCAGCCAATTTCAAATGTTTATTGAGTTATTAAATAACCACTGGTTTATATGAAACTAACAAATGTGGCAGAAATATCTCATTTTATGTCATATGTTTGTATTACAGAGTCAGTTCGATTAAGATTGAAATCTATTTTATACGAAAATTTAGATCATAATAATATTAATTCATTATTTTTTTGTTTATTTATTTTTCAAACTTACACCTAGGCTGAAATTAATTACTTTATCAGTTTTCCGCTAAAAGAAATATCTTTTTTGCATTTTATTACTCAAAAGATTCAGAAATGAGAAAAAATCTCAATAATTCTGAATTCGATCGATTGTTTAACATGAGTCAATCGTTTGAGTAAAAATGTATTTTCGATTGAATTTTTTTTTAAATGTGAACCAGTAATAGTATGTTTTCGATATAAAATGAATAAATGGAATAATTTATTAATTTTCTTTCAGTGCAAACAGCAGCTAAAGACATGTAAAAGTATCAAAAATTCCGCGCCCAATGTGGGTAACATATTTTTAGTTCTGCCTATACGTAATATAAATTTTCCAAAACATTTAATTAAGTCTTAATCATGATGGTCATCAAAAGCATTTTTTTCGATATTTAAAAAATGTAAATAATTGATGAGCTTCATACAATCAAATCACAATTTTCAAAATTCTTAATCGCACAAAAACGGTAGCCCTTCACCGAAATGCTTATATTTTTAGCACCTGAAATTTGCGTTTAGTGTTTCTCGCGACCGGATAGACAAATCAATATAGAATTCCCAGGATGTATTGGTCTTGAGTAGATACAGGTCTGACAAAAATTTAATGAATATGGTAGGAACCATAAGGCAGTTTTGTCACCATGACAAAACGTTCGGTGAAATAACTCGCTCGCTATGCGTTATAGCTTCTGATGCAGTTATCAATTTATAATGATATTCACACAGTAGATGAACCTTACTGTAAAGCAAGTTGGTCAGAGTTTTGGGTGTAATGCTAGGTCCGGGCTGCTAGCATCAACGATTTTAATGGAAATTCTGATAGAAATGATTTTCAAATGCAGGCAACAATGTGGATGTGGTGCCATCTTGGAAGCCTTATTTGGTAGAAACTTTGTAAAAAAATTAGGATAGAGTTGCCAGCTATGGTGATTTTTGTTTCCTAAATATTGTCAACTTGCTCAGCAAAATAAAGCTTTTTTCTCTATAACTTCCGATCCAGTAATGAAATCAAAACAAAGTGCATGTAGTAAATGGTCCTTATTGGAAGCCAAATTCTCTAGGAATTTCGTTGCTAAATCATCAAAAGGCTGTCAGCTATGGCCACTTCTGTAATTTTTTGACATTTCTTTACTAAGCAATTTTGTCATTAAATCTTCAAATGGGAATGATTCTGCAATGACAACCAGCAACAAAGATTTGAAAAGTTTTGCGGGTGGTAGCCCTGAAATTCTTCTCATCCCTATAACTTCCACCGCAGTCATCCAAGCGAAACGAAATTCACATAGTGGGTTTAGCTTAATGTGAAGCAGATTCGGTATATTTTTGGCACTGGCACTAACACAAAGTTACTAGCACTAGTCATTTTCATAGATATTTTAGCAGCAACTGCTTCTATTGTGAATGTATAATTTCTTATTATGCATTCATAAGCAAAGCATTTACAATGAAATAAGCAACCAATGTTCAAATTTTCCGAATTTTGAAATTTTTTTGTATGGCAGCGCCAGACATAGTTGAATCGCTGCAACTTTCGATGATATCCTCGGATGAAAACGAAATTTAAAGGATAGGGTGATTTTAGCACGAGTTTATTATGATAGACTTATTGTTGCTGCGTTGGAAAAATGTTGCCGGCACTGAACATTTTCATCATTTATGTTAGAGGACATGCTGTCAAGAAATGGGTTTTAATGGTTTTTGAAAGAAGTGGTTGATATGATATTACAAAAAAGTGTATTACGTTATTTCACATTTTAAAGTCACTCAAAGACAATTTCTGCGAAAATCAGTTTTTAGCGGTTTTCATGCGCTGAGCTTTTTTTTATTTCCACAAGGAACATCTATTGAGAAGTCTGTACTTAATACATTTATTACTTATCACTTGCGGCTTTTTCCAGTCAACGAATGAGCATTAGACAAATACCATACTCATTAATTTCAAGTATTTTTTCCATAAAGTAATTCCACCACCAATTACCATTTATCCTTTAGTTATGTTTACATGGGATAGTAAGTATTTTTAGAGTTTTAAAATGTATTTAAAATTAAGTTATTAGATTCAATCAAGGTGTTATAGTGATTTCCTTGCTGCGATGGAAAAATTAAATCCTCTAACACTTTTCAAAATTGTGTTAGACTAAAGATTAAAGACAGAGCAAAACCTATATTTATTTTTTTAAATATCTAAGTCTGTTAAGCACACTGTAATAGTACGAATGAAAAAATCATTTTGAAATTTAAATTTAGTGTAAATTATTTTCGTTTTATGTATGAATGTAACTTAAATTATGGTGCAGTGAAATAGCATAAATTTTTGAAATACATATTGTTTTAGCTAATTTCTTCGAATTTCCGATTGGATTCCAGAGCACCTAATATGTACAGTATTTCAAATTTTGACGTTTTTTGATGCGAAACATTAAATTTATTCATCGAAAATTAACTCCGAAGGTGCTATTTCTCTGCTAGTCGTTAACTAAGGGTGAGTTCAAATTATAAATTAAATCAGATGACGGGAATATTAATGCTGCTAGAGCTTGGTTGATTGATTTTGCTAATTCAGTTACACATTAAGTTTGGATAAGAACAAACAAATTTCAAAATTTTAAATATTCTTCAATTTAAATTTGACCTTTCATTCAATTTCAATTTGTGTAAATAATTTAGCACTGAACCTGTTAAATTAGAAATACATTGTGAGATCGATATATCAGGAACTAATAATGTCAGTAATCAATTATGTAAATTATGCATTTATCTGTACAAAGAAGTTTTCCATTCAACCTTCACAGAAGCGTTATTGATTTCCATAAATCACTGCATTTCGTGGGATCGATAAAATACTTATTTCGAAATTTGTACTTCCGAACTTGAAAACTGAATCGAAATTTTACTAAACAAAACCCAAATTTCAATTTAGAGCACCACTTTCAAATTAGATTGTTCGTAATAAAACACGAGGAACAAGATATTCATGGTCATTTTGATTCACACATAATTAGATTTAGAAGTAAGAATATAAATTTTGTAAAGATCAGCTTAAAAAAATGTGTCACTAGGAAAACAATATTTTTAAGTAAGCACTGAAAGGTAAAATTTTAATCAAGTATATTTTCAAAATTTCTATGTGTTGGATAAATGATTATTATTTTATTTATAAGGTATTTATTACCAATTTCGTAAAGTGATCATTTCGAAAGGGTGAAACAATCATAAAATTCACAATGTAATCTCCTAATTTACGTAGTATTTTAAAATCCACACAAATTTAAATTCTGACACTCCTGACCAAACACTTTAATACCAATCGCCCGACATTACAGCACCAACTATTTCAAGTTCATGTAGTGCTGTATTTCTTCCTACTATTTCATCTAGAATTATAGTCAATTTTCTTTTTATTGATTTCACGCATTAAAAATTAACGAATGATGATACCGATTTATGGTGTCACATATTTAGTTGAATCTAGCTCGTACAATTGCGTGTACGCACCACTTTAGGAAATGGAGTTGGAAAAGGGGTAGGTGAACGCATGTACTTTATGTTTTGAATTTTAGTCAGTTAGTAACGCGGCTGAAAATTTCCAATTAAATACCGTTATTAACGCAATGGCACTGCGTGTGGAAGAAAATTATTTTTCGTTTCTACGTTTCTTGCATTATTATTTTTATTTTTATTTTTCCTCTCTTCTGACGGCTCGTCAGAATATCAGTCAAGTAAACAGGGAAGTGGCCACACATACTTGTAATGAAAGTTTGGGGGTGCGTAATGAATATATTCCCGTTCGGAGAGACACATTCTTGAAGTCCAGTTTCAGTGAGGTAGTATTGTTTTTTTTTCCATCAAAATTATTAATAAGCTTTTCCTTTTTTCGGGAATGATAGAAAAGAAGAGGATGACGATACATTTCCATTGTGGCGGCAATGACCTTCACCATTCTTAATAGACATACATAGAATACTGTTAACCTACGATGCTTTTAACTATTATTGAATCGTAGTTTATCGAATATTTACCAAGTATTAAATGAGTATTATTAGAGCAGATGTGTGTTGTTGAGTAGGAGTATAGGGCTCTCGAATGTGCGTGTGACACGGTTTGTGTTTTATTGGGGAAAAAACGGGTGAACGGGCGTTCTCGGAATGTTATTTTTAGAAACGAAGCTTTTGATAGGTTTCGGGTACATATATTTGGGATAGGACCTTCACGGCAATATATAATTTAGAAAAGGAAAAGTATCAAATGTCCTTTTGAATATTACCACTGAAATAGCATCGATCTGGATAATGAATTGAATAGTGAACGTACGAGTAGTAGCAATAATGCAAAGAGGTTGAATGTACTATGGCATCATAATGATAACGAAGAATAATGATAACAATAGCTGCAATATCTCAATTATTTGAATATTTTTTTTCCATTTCAATTAAAGTAAGTAAAATGATAATTGTTCAGTCTAACATGCCAAGTTGAAGCATTGTTCTAGAAGCTATGGATTAGTAGGTTCTTTTAATTTTGTTTTCATTTGAAAATTCAATTGTCTTTCATAAATCGGATAGGTTTCACAGCATACCATGTCAAGTAGACTGTTTTCCTCGTGTCATCAATTTTCACAAAGAATTCATTGAAAACAAATTTACAAGCTCTCATTTAATTAGAGCAAAGCTAGTCTTACACAATGTTATATTCACCTTTAATAGCTCATCAATAATCAATATTTGCTTGCAGATGCTTTGCATTTGTTAAGACAACGATTGTCGAAAATTTCTACTTGATTTCATCCGGGAGCCCAACATCTACCTAATTTTAACGTATTTACAACTGAGTGACGTTGTAACGTTGTAAAAGAAGTTTCGGCCCTCCATGGCTCATCGTCAATGTCGGGATTGCTGTTAGAACCAAAGATGCAACGCGTAGAAAATACAAAAGGTCTGACTCGTTCAATCATCTCTGCAAATTTCAAAGGTTACGTGGGGCTGATAAAAAGATAGCTAATGACTCGGTGTGTGCTTACTTTGAGCATGTGAAAGCTTCTATTACATCCGATAATCCTAAGACTTTCTGGTGCTTTATCAACTTCCTTAAAGCTTATTCTGGCATTTTTTCTGATATGAATCTTCATAATATGTCAGCCTCGTCTTCACAAAATTCCTGTGAGATTTTCGCTCAACTCGTCTCTTCTTTCGCCTGTCTCGGTTTTTTTTTCATAACTTTTTTGGAAGTCGAATTATTAATGAGGTCTCCTAATGCAAGCACTAGCTTCGGTACTGATAACATTTCAAATCTTTTTCCTAAATTATTTTTATCTTCATTGTGTGTTCTTATGTCACTAATTTTTGATGTTGACATATCAACCGATGCTTTTTCTTACTTTTGATACCTGCCAGTATATTTCCCATGCATAAACCTGATGATATTATTTGCATCTCTAAGTACTGCTCCATATCCAGTTTGCCATATTTCAGTAAAAGAGTCGTTCACAATTGACTGTACCCTTTCATCCATTGCGAGCCAGTGAACTGCATGGGTTCAGTAAATTTAAACAAACAAACAACAAGCAAACTACAAACTCATTGTCCTTTGGGCTGTGCGATAGAGTTAAAATCACTGCGGAAACGGCGAAACTTAGAAATCTGCTGGCTAAACGCCCTATCACGCCTAGCTTGGCATGTACAAATATCAGATGAAGATCTTCGTAGATGCTCACTTCTCGGATTGTGTGGATGATTCTACCTCTTTCACAGGTGAGCAGGTGTACGACCTTTATGACATTGAAGATATGGGCGAAGTTGTCACTAAGCAAAGGCTAGTCGGGGCAATTGGCACTTTCAAGCGCTTCGAAATGCAGGAATGCTCACCATTTTCGGTTGCTTGGTTTGGTGGCCGGCAATGAATAAATCTCCTTTGCTAACATGGCGAATAGAGTTCGGGGGTTGGTGGCTCTCTGCACTACAGGTGCATTAACCACGGCTCATTTGTCTTTGATCATCTTACTTCATATCCTTCTGCTTGATCCCTTTGTTAGAGGGACTGCCGCAAAAGTTGCTGTCGGGCTTAGCAACTCGACACTACGAGTTAAGATCCTTCGGTCCTAGCAATGTTAAGCGCGGGTATGCTGGAAACCTTGACTACTTGGTCCTCACTCTTTGCTTCGATCGAAGATATCAAGCTACTGTAGGAGATGGGCAGAAACGGAATCAGCAAATGAGCGCGGCAGCCCTTAGCATCTACACTAACGGCTTTAAAATAGCTGTGAAAGAAGTCAATTCTGCAGACAACGATATAGAAGCAGCTTTCAGGCTTCCAAATCACGGTAACATTTTCCAGGTAAATGTATTTTCGATACGTAAAGCCACAGAACTAACATATGCCAAAGAGATTATACATTTTCACAGACAAATTAGCAGCGGTAAAAGCACTGATGTCTCACATATAAAATACGAAGTGAGTTTGTGATTGCTGGCGGATGCGTTAGCCAAGTATGTGCTCAGTCTTCCCCTGTTAGGATCAGTAAACATCCCAACTTCTGGTCTAAGGATCAAGTACTTGATTGATTCCAATATGATGCAAGGTACAAAATGCAGATGGCAAGCAACTCAAACCAGTAGAGTAACCAAAATCATGTGGGGGTCTTACAATCTCGCGGTTGGTAAATATTTGCTCAAATTGACGTGGACTGATTGCAAATGGCTGGTCGGCATCATTCCTGGCTACTGTCTTGTAACAGCACATGCCATGAAGATGGGACTCCTAATCAGCGACACGTGTACAAAGTGTCAAGAGCTGGCAGTCTCAAAAAATATCCAGCATCTCCTCTGTCACTGCCCCGCATTTGGGAAAACTAGACAGAGCTGCTTCGGCGAACACTGGCTGGCGGATTTCTTGCATGTGGCTGAGTAGAGACTGAAGGATATTTTTCAGTTCGCAAAAAAGTGCGGGGCCTTTAATGACTGCTTGGGTTGCACCTTTTTATCTACAGGTTCTGTTATCTGGTGTCACATGGACCAAAAAGTATATGTGTGACCTTATGTTAGCTAGTAAAACTTAACCTAACTTGACATTTTTCCTTCCACTTTCCTTGCCCTTTTTTCTTGGTTCTCTTGCTACGCTTGTGATCACTCTAGTGTTTTCAATTTTACCTCTTTATCTTTCCCACCATTTTTTTTCTACCTCCAGAATTCCGGATGGTACCATTTTTGGTGTTTTGTTGTTCCTTTTGTGTATTAAAAATTTTCATTCTCCCTTTAATTCATACTGCCTTTTCTACGGCTGATAGTCTCCAAAAAATATTATGTAATAAAAAATAGATTTTTAAATAATTGAATCTGGTAGTAACTGTATCTTACTGCTGTTGATAGTTTCAAGGGCTTTGGCGTGATCGTTGAACCTATGTTAAAATTAAACTAGCATATATTACACATCACTACCATAACCTCTCTCTTTTTTCTAGCCTGATTAAATCCTCTTAAGGCTTAGAAGGTCATTAGATTGTCTAAACCTTTTCTTAGCCTTTTCGCCTCTTTATATCTGCTTTTCACCAAAAATACTGTTACATAATTTAGTGCCTTCATTATAGATACTTGATCGATGCTCTTGAACCCGTGTAACGCCGATTCACCTGCTCGTTATTCTATAAATTCAATATTCTTTATTGGGATTACAGTATGCGCCTCTCTATTCTACAAATTCTTTCTCTTTTGTCATGCAAAGTGTTTCTTTTTTAGGCTTTCGAACGGCTGCACACTAGCTGACACCAGCATTCACTTGTATGTAAGAGAATTGGGCCGATCTAATAGAACCTTATTCTTTCTTAATGTTCCTTTTACCCAATCAGATACTTATATCTTTTGCCCGCTTTTGCGTTTGCCACGTCAGCACAGTAGCTTTAATCGTTGCTCTCTTTTCCGAACGTTATCGGTGCTCAAAAGTTCTTTCCGAAATAAAGTTTTTTGATATACTTTGAATGTGTCCTAACCTACTTCATTGTATTAAAGTTTTTTTTTTACGGTCAATTAAGCTTTGGATTCTTTTTTGTTTTATATTTTACTATCTGGATCAGTCCATTTTGTAAGATCTATTTTTTTTACAGCTTCTGACTAGTCTATAATTGGATTTGTTTCAGTTGATTTGAACACCAAAAAAAATGAATAAATAGAGGTCATCTATCGCCTCTGTTTTTGAAAAAATATGTACACGTACATTAATTTTGATTTCAGGTGGGGAATATATTTCTACTTAGTATATTTATCTTTCTCAAATTAAAACGTACTAATCAAGTGAGCAATTGAAACATGCCCTTTCTTCACAAAACTTTCGCTACCAGATAAATTGTTTGCATGATTTCCATTCATTTGCACACTGTACAGACTCATTTCTCTTATATATTAAGAAAACTTTCAATCGAGTACTATCTCATGAAAACAAATTTTTTCCGAAAGTAAAGTTTTTCGGGCCTATTTTTACACAAATTTTACTAAAACATTCTTTGGTTACTGAAAAATGACTTTCCTCCAACGGAAAACTTTCGTTGACAAAACATTAGCAAGTTAAATAATTTTTGTGTTCGCCATCGGCAACAGAGACTGTTTTTGATATCAGGTTTCATATAAAATTTTGATAGAGCAAAGAAAATTTCAATTCTACTTTTAAGATAATTTGAAATATTCTTTGTATTTAGCCCACATTGGGCGCAGAATTTCATTAAGAATATATCAGGTTGTCATGGCAGTTTCGCCATATCAAAAATAACTTTTAGTTCAAATCGTGTGTATATCTATGAACAAGTAGTATGAATTTGCTAGGAATTTATTTCATTCATATCTCATTTAAGATCAACAATAACTGTTCTACCAACATTTCATTCAAATCTGCACTTAACTCGTGCAAACTAATACTAGCTGAATTCAATTGATGTTGATTCATTTAGCTTGCAGGCTTTAATTCCATATTTAACATCAAAATCAAATTGCGCCGGAGCAAAGACATAACAAAAATACAGTTTGGAGTGCATGCATCGTAAACTAATTTTAAATCACATCATCAAATTGAATAATTGCACGGCTGTTCAGGTTTACATTGGGCAATATAATTTCAGGAGATAACGAGAATAATGTGCAAATTGGTCGTTTGGCTTCTGACGCTTGACTAGTAGGAGATGAACACGCGACAACAGAAATGTAATCATCTGATACATAAAAAAAATAAGCGCATCTGCATCTGCATTAGTATGCATATATATGAGTAAGATATACCCCACCGTCACTAGTCAAAGCTGGCATAAATTCAAGAAATCGTTGAATGAAAATTTGTTTGAATCACTAGTTGATACCAAAATATCAGACACACAATGCGGTATTGCAGCAAGCTGACGACTTAAAAATAAAACATTATTCGACGCAAAACATTATCCGGTAATTCGAATTTGTCCCAGGAATTTCAAGTCAAATATTTCTTCATGTGATGACTCGTTCAATCGAGTTAGAATCGAAGGCATTGAGAACATTAGATGTTTTTGTTTTATTGATATATCTATGTTTGTTTTTTGTTATTTGTTAGTGCTGAATTAGACTTTTGGTAAAGAAACCAAACAGGATGTTTTCATTTGAATTTGAAAGCAACATTGTTGTTTACAAACAGCTTTTAATCCAAAGAAGAAAAATAAAAATTATGAAAACTTGAGGAGAAAAACTAATATGAATTTTTATACGTATGAAGATACAGAACATATGATTAGTCTTGCCAGATTGTTCATACTTTCTAAACCAAAAACAATATCGTTCGTCAAGTTTATGCAACTAACACACCTTATGCGACGGCCCATTCATGAAAGCGCAAAGTATGAAAAACATCGAGGTCGCAGTTGAAAATTTGCACATGTTGTTTCTTTAAATAACACTTTAGACGCCCTGAAAACTTATAAAGTTATATATTTGAAGTTCCGTGCACTGTAAAGAGATTTATTTGAGCATTCTTTAGTAGAATGTGCATTCAAATATAATTTGACAATTTAGCTTCAGAACTTCTGCTTGTCCATAAATGAAAATAACTCACATTATTTTTTTGAAATAATCAGACTTTTTAACGGCAGTATTGCCTCGTCAGCACAATAGCCTTAATCTTCGTCCTCTGCCTCGAACGTTATCAGTGTTTAAAAATACTTTAAAAAATAACGTTCTTTCATATACTCGGAATATGTCCTAATTTACTCCATTTGTTTGTTTCTTTTTCGGTCGATTAGCTTTTTATTCTTTTTTTTCGCATTATTATTCCATTCTGAATTTATTAATTTTCTTAGTTTTTATGTTATTTTTTTTTCTCTTTCTTATATATATTTATATATGTATTTTTTTTCTTTTTGTCCAATCTATAATTGGATTTGTTCTATGGATTTGGACGATAAATAAATAAATAAGTATGCAGAAATTAAAGTTGAATGAAATTAGTATTAGAGCCGAAGGCAAATTTGTATTAGATCATAGACTCTGGAGCCAATTATCCAAACAATCAGGCAAACATTTACCGGAACAACTAAATGAAGGAAAAAGTAGACGAGTATGTTCGAAAATTGTCTAGATTATTCGAAAATTTCGACGGAAATCGATAAAAAGTCCCTTGATGAAGGTGGCAGTTTATTTGAAATTAGCGATGAGAAGCGAATTATTTACCGAATTTTGAAAGTTGTGTATGCAAAGGTATCAGAGTTTTAGTAAAAACAAAATTATGTTTATTTTCGAAAGCAAATTGTTATGATTTTTCAAATAGACTGTGTTTCAGGAAAACACCGCAGTATTTCTTATTCTAATTTTCTTACAACTTTAGGTGGAAAGTAAAATTTTTTTTTTAGTAGTATTTACAGATTAAAACTTACAACAAATCAGTCAAAATGGACTGTTTTTGCATCTTTTTCAAAGATGGTAGAGATAAATTAAAATCAAATTCATGGTAAACATCGTTGAAATTTGTTTTGATGGACGAAACGGGCTCATTAAAGGCGTAGTTGGTCCGACAGGCAGGGACAGATAAAATGTTGACTTGTCTCATTCTGTGACCCTTGGTATTGAGGCCAAACAAACCTAAAAGGTTTTCCGATGAAATGTTACCCATGAGGATCTTAGCAGCAAAGATAGTTTTGAAATTTTCACGTCTCTTGTTAAGTGTATTCATGGCCAGTAAATTAAGTCGACTAATGTAAGGAGGCAAGCGAAGAGGATCTGACCAAGCAAATTCACGCAAACAAAACCGAAAAAAATTTTTCTGAATGGACTCGATACGGTCCACAAAAACCTGCTGATAAGGTGCCCAAACTATACACGCATAAAGGTTATTGAATGTGATCACGGTTCCCTTCTTGTCTATAAATCAGCATAGACAACGTATATCATCAAAGCTTATCAAAGCCGAGAATATTGATACGGGAAACTTGATCGTTTTGCGGAACCAGCCTCCGAAAGCAGAATCAAATTGGAATTATTTTTGCGGGATCATTAAAATTGAGCAACTTTTTATTTACATTAAAAATTTTAATCTACATTGTAAATTCTATTTTGACAAAGTGGTTTCGAAAGTATGCACTGATTCTCATGAGACATCAGCACACAGTGCATACTTGACTGGCGTGACCACTTGCAGTTGGAAATCATTTAATTTGTATTTACGCAAATTTTAACATCTCCGACTTATATAAATTATATCGATGGATATAAGTCGGAGATGTTAAAATTTGTCACAACTAGCGTAAATACAAATTAAATGATTTCCAACTGCAAGTGGTCACGCCAGTCAAGTATGCACTGTGTGCTGATGTCTCATGAGAATCAGTGCATACTTTCGAAACCACTTTGTCAAAATAGAATTTACAATGTAGATTAAAATTTTTAAAAGTTGTTCAATTTTAATCATCCCGCAAAAATAATTCCAATTTTATACACGCATAAACAAATATTGGTCTTACTAACGCACAAAAAAGAATCTTAGTAAGATGTATATCATGAAACTCTTTGGATCGCCTCCTCACAAAACCCAAGGTAGATGAAGCTTTTAGTAAGATGGCGTTAATATGATCGTCAAAAGTAAAAGAATTGATTAAAAGTACTCCTAAATCGAATACTTTGTCAGAATATCTTAAGGGAATACTATTCAAAGAGTATTCAAAGCTCAACGGATTAATTTTACGCGTGTACGAAACAACGGTACACTTGTCAATATTAATTACTAATTTGTTAAGGTCACACCAGGTCGTGAGGTTATTAAGGTCAGCTTGAAGTTCCAAGCAATCGTTAATATTAGATACCTTCTTAAAAATTTTGGCGCCATCAGCATATAGTAAAATTGATGAATGTTTCAGGACAGATGCTAGGTCATTTATATATAAAAGAAAAAGTAGAGGTCCTAAGTGACTACCTCGAGGGACACCAGATATGACAGCAATTTCAGATGATAGGGCGCCACGGAAGGATACGCATTGGGTACGACATTCCAAATAAGATGCTATCCAGGAAATAAATAGCTGAGGAAAGTTAAACGAGGACAATTTACACAATAAAATGGAATGATCCAGCTTATCAAAAGCCTTCGTGAAGTCAGTGTAAATACAGTCTACCTGAAATCCTGCCTCGATTGATGGGATAACAATATTGGAAAACTCAAGCAGGTTGGTAGTTGTGGATTTGCCTTTCATGAAACCATGTTGGAAAGGAGATAATATGGATTTACTATGAAACGCCACAACATTGCTGATTATCGCTTCAAATAGTTTAGCAACACATGGAAGTTTTGCGATGGGACGATAATTGTCTACAACATTTCTATCGCCTTTTTTATGAATAGGTGTGACAATTGCGTATTTCCAACCACTAGGAAAAATACCGAGCGACAGAGAAAAGTTAAATAGGTAGCCAAGGATAGCAGATAGGGAGGAGATAAAATATTTTAAGATAGCACTAGGAATGCCGCCAGGGCCTGGTGTCAAATTATTGTCAAACTTCCTAGAAAACGCTAAAATGGTATCTTCGTCTATAAACAAGTCTTTCATTCCCAAAGAAGAAGTTGGGATCAATGTCAAGTTGTCATTTTAATTATTACTATTAGTAGAAGGTTTCGTATTATATGCGGTACGGAAATGATTAGCGAAAATATTGCTAATAGTTAATGGATCGGAAATGGCCATGTCGTCTGAGTTAAATGTGATGGGATACCCATCATGGTATCTCTTGGAATTAATAAAATTCCAAAACCTTCTAGGCTGCTGTTGACAAGTAGAGTTAAGATTTCTAAGGTGAATTTGGTAAGAACTTTCGACCTCGGAGTGATAAATATTCTTCAACTCTACAAAAGCCAAAAAGTCAGAAACAGAACGAGACGAGCAATATCTTTTCCAAGCTTTAGATTTTAAATTTTTTATATGGCGTATAGCCTTTGATTTCCATGGAACTTTATTGCAATTGTTAGGGAAAGAGACTGGTACAAACTGGGTAAAGCATCCAAAAAGAATTGAATGAAAATTGTACACTGCCTTATTAATGTCTTTTTCTAACAACACAGTGGACCAATCACACCTTGCGGTGAGATCATTTAGTACATCCAAGTCGACTTTCTTAAAGTTAAATTGACACGGTGAGTTATGTAAAGGAGTGCTGAGAGATGTATTGATTTCGCAGATGATAAGAACTGGTTCATGATGTGTTGAATCGCAAAGAGATGATGGACAGTGCTTGACCTCGGACGGGTAGGCATTTGAAGTAAAAACTAGATCCAATAATCTTCCATGACTGTTGAAAATGCTGTTTACTTGGTTTAGGCCACACGCAAGCATTGCGTTTATAAACTCCTCGGTGTATGGGCGATTACCAGGAGAAAAGGTTGGGGCTAATGTGAAGCCGTCATCAGATAAGTTCCAAGTAATCATGGGTAGGTTGAAGTCACCCATGAGGATGAGTTCATCATTTCCATCTAATAGGCCACATAAATGATGAGTGGCGTTAAGTACTTGCTCATAATAAATCGATTCAGAGTTAGGAGGGATGTATAGAACTGCTAAATAGAGTTGCGACATTCCCAGGTCCACACGAGCACAGACAAGTTCCAAGCTAACGGTGTTTGGTAAGATTACTTCCGATATGCGATCCGTACTGCGCACGGCAAGGAAAAAAATTTACTAAATAAAATCCAAAAACAGTTTAGTGAAATAAAAATGCACGTCAGAAGGACTATATTATCTATTTATATAAGAAAAAACTAGGTGTTTGAAACCTATAATATCCCACTGCAATATGTACATACTCGTCTGACAACGGCACAAAGAAGCTAAATATAGTGTGATAGTTGACCTTGTGGCGAGTGTTTGTTTCTTGGAAACGATTTGCATATGTGTTAGCATAAGCTTTTCGTTAGCTAGAACCAGCTCCTGTTTTCTCAACGAGCTATATTTCTAATACAGTCACTTCCAGTGAAATTAGCAACAAGTGAATGTAGCATCAAAAACTTTATGGTTTTCATTTATTAGTCGTTGCAACTCAAAAAACCTGTATTTGAGCAAAACCTGTTTGAGCTGTTACCAAAAGAAACATCACGAAAAGAGTCACTTTATGCCGGGTGAATTCAAGTCCGAAAATGGACCAAGCTACTTCCAGAGGGGAGTGATCTATGCCAATTCCTCAATAAAATTTGGCTATTCTTTTTGCAATATAACACGAACTTGAAAAGAACGCTCCTTGTTCTATTTGTGGACATCTTTCTTCATGTGCCAAACGTGAGCTACAGGCGATTTTTCGCATCACCTTGATAAACTAAATTGAGAAAAGTGTTCTGGTTGCAGTTCACTTTCATCCGGTATTTATCGCCAAAAATGATAGTTGGTACCTACTGGAGGGCACTTTAAAACACTTTCTGCCGAAGAAAGCAAGTTAGTGGAAAATTTATCAAAGGAATATTGTTTCAATACAACAACACTGCCATATCACGTCCTTATTTTAAACTCAGTTACCTCACATATTTCAGCAACTATCTCGTGAATCCACATTTTAATTAAATCGATATGTTGACGGTCAGTTCAAAGGAGTCGAAGAGTATGAAACCGGTTATTTTTAGAAATTGGGCAGTTATTACTACACACCGGCATGACACTTTTTTTTTGAAGATAATGTAGTTTTTTTTTTACCCCATCATGATATTTTAGATATAAAGCTCTGGCACCAACAAACTGTGTAAAAGATGTAATACACGCACTTCTCAATTTCACAATGTTTTCTCAACCAAAATATAATTAATTTAGACGATCAACGGCTATTTAGCAGAAATGTGTGAATCAAATAATTTAAATTACACTTAACGTAAATTAATCCACTTTTCTCCCGAAAATAGTAACATGCGTCACTGCACATACGAGCACATGTATACTGTCCGCGGAACAACATCCAGCAAAGTGGGCGACGCACGTTCTACACTACTAACTTATTGATTTCAATGTCGAAACCAATCAAACGACCGTGACAAAGCAAAGTCAATCGAGTATACGAGATATCACTGTTCCTGGCCGCCAGATGGACATATCCTGCGATTTCACACAATGTCATCAGGCAAGCGTGTCCGGAAATCCAGTCCTTTCAAAAATTATCTCCGAATGGTTTCAATGTCTCGAAAATTAATTGTCGCCGGGAGAATCAAACTGACTCGTGTTCACCACTAATTAATAGATTAGTCGGTTTCTTAGTAAAATTTCACCTTCACCGCGTTTCGCAACAGACGCGATAGCAACATTAACTACGATTAGGACAGTGGAGGCGGAAAACGATGGCCTTTTTCACTAAATCAACGTCACAGCTACCGCCCCAAAGACTTGCGACGAGCAATCGAGTCCTTGCCCATGTCCGTACATCTTCAATACGCCGACGTCCACGTTTTCCGAAGCGAAATTATTTTCACCGGTCGTGTATCCAATGCTACTGGCTTTCAGTAGAGCTTCGTCTAGAAATAGTTTCGAGGGAATTATCAGAAAAAAAGCTCGAGAGATCGGCATTGGACAGACAAAGGCATAAAAAAAAATGAGGTACATATGTAATAACGTTAGTATTATAGCCGCGAAAAGGACAATGGAAGAATGTTAGCAAGATGATGATGCAGTGTGGGAGCTTCGGATGATCTTTTTATTTCTTATCGTAATTTGCATGTTATGGCTTTGTATTAATGATTTGGTAACTCTCACTCTGATAAATAGAATCAACAGATGCTTCTAATTTAAAAATTAATTACGGTACTCGTTTTTATTTTGGAGCACCTTGACTCTTCTTAAAAAAGGTTAATGTCTGTAAGACCCTAAACCAATTGCATTTTCTATATTCTGACCACCTACAGTCAATATGTTGCAATGATGGCAGCACTTTCTAAAGCTTTTCTCTTTGTTAACAGAACAAACAAACAAACTCAACTACCGAGACATCGACAAAGAAAGGAAGGTGAAGTTAAAACTACTTACTTACTTGCGGTTATTCTACCAACCGAAGACTGTTGTAGAAATGCAAAGTATTTGAACTTCATTGGTGGGTGTTTACCTGAACTTGTCTGGCCTGTGCGCGCCATCCTAAACTAGGTCACGCATTCAATTTGCAAGGACATCATTTGTGATATTGACAGAGACAATGATTTAGTCCTGATGCGAAACGATAGGAAACAATATTCCAGTCTGAATAACTATACCAAGGAGAGGCTATTTTTGGTCTTGTAACTAAATACTCGCGTGCATAAAAGTACGCGTGGATACATATGAGTGACGAGTCCTTGATGTGGCTAGTACTTGTTGGTATCCTTAAGCTTCGCAGACAGCTTTTAATTGCCCTAGTATACAAATTAAGTAAATTTGCTTGGTCGAAAAGGGAAGTGAGTTCCGAATGGGGTAATATAATCAACTTTACACTTATGATTAATGTTGCGAGAATGCCCGGTATATGTATTTAGTTAGAAACAAAAGGTAGTAAAATACTTCGAAAAGTCTTGACTCTTTAGAAAAGATACTCAGATCATGATTGAATAGTAGGCCGAGTAAGTAAGTGAAAGTAATTAAAGTGTAATGAATGAACCCTAGTCTGAATCGCGAAACAACTTTATCATAACTACTTAATTTTATTTGACTTGTGATATGAACATTTGGACACAATAAAACTATTACATTTGTACCATAATAGCAGAATAGCATGACAAAATAATAAATGGATATGGCTAAATAAATATCACTAAATCATAATTACGTTGATATAACTTGTAAACTCATCAAACAAGAATTCTCAGTTTGTTTTTATTGTTGAGAACGATTTGTCTACGCGGGCAAGTCAAAAGTCTTGAACTTTTGTATGAAAAAACGGGAACAAATACGACAATTTACTATTCAGTAGATTTTCCTTGCATTGAAATGAACATATTACATATTTCGGTTCACAACTCAATTCCTTTAAAAGAACTGCGAACTATATTCTTGCTAAAATACTCTTCTACGGCTTCCTTCAGTGAATCATGAAAAATGCGGCAATGAATAACATTCGCTCGGAGCAAGGTCTGAACAAAAGATGGATGACTAATTTCGTAAGATCCGCTAGAAGATTCAGCCTCCATTGCCTTCTGCCTGTGTTAAATAGGACCAGGTCTAATAGAAGCGGTGATTCTGTGCCAAGGGTGCCATCTTGAAAAATCACTAAGAAAAATAGCTGCTTTTGGTCATATAACCAGATTTTGACGATAACCAGACACCAGATTTTGACGAAATTCACACAGTAGCTAAATCTTACTCCAAGCCACGTTTGAAATTTGGCCAGCTATCGTAATTTTAGTGTCTTAAATTTTCAAAATTCGCTCAGGAAAATAAAGCTCTAAAGATCATAACGAAATTCATATGGCAAATTAAATTTATTATAGGCAATATTCAGAAGCTATTTAGTTGAAAAAACAATGATAGGGTTACCAGCTATGTTTGTTTTTGTATTTTTTTTTGCATATCTGTAGTAAGCGATTTTATCATAAAATTTTCAAATCGTAGTGATCTTGTAGTGAAAATAAACAACAAATATTAAGATCCAGAAAATTGAAAAACTTTTGCGAGCGGTAGCCCAAAATTTCTTTGTATACCTATAACTTTCAATAGAGTCTCCGGGTCAATACGAAATTCGCGGAGTAGGTTGACTTCAACGGTCCCAGCAAAGGATTACCAGCACGAGGCACTTTTGTTATTTTCGTACAATAAATGCTTACATTAAGTATTCATAGCGCGAACATTTGCAATTAAAATAAGTAAACAATCTTTAAATTTTCTAAGGTCTGGACATTTAAAGGATGGCAACTTCCAAGACCTTGCTATTGCTGTAACTTTGGATGAGGTCATCGAAATTAAATTGGCTTAGGGTCTGTTATTACTTGGGATGTTTTGATCTTGAGTAGGAGAAGTAGCTACTGCTAATGGTAGAATATACACTCAAAATCTGTACAAATCCTCTACTGTTCTTCGAACATTAGTGTTTCTAGCGGTTCTGATGCCCTAGGGTTTTTACTGATTTTAGCATTAAATTAGCATTAAATTCGTTATATATATATATATATATATATATATATATATATATATATATATATATATATATATATCACCAAAATGATTAAGGGAGAGGGAGATAATCTCTGGAGTGTCCGATCCGATGGAGCTGAAATTTTCGGAGGGCATAGATGTATATAATAGGTAGGTCCATGATTTGCAAGAATTCAGATATCTTGAACCCTTTGGCGGCGGCGGGCATTTTAGTGAATTTACAGGTACTCCTATATTTCCAAGCAGTGTAATTTTTTTTTTAAAAACAGGATTGGGAATGAATACTTATTATGTTTAAAGCTTGACTATGATAAAGAATTGGAAATTTTGTGCCGTGTGTGGGTGCTGAGTGCCTAAAAGTAGGTAAGGATTTTTTTCAAATTTTAATTTGTCATAACTTCTGACAGAAACATTGAACATCGTGAAAATTGCAAAGCGTATTGATGTTGATTAGTATTTAACACACATAAATTTTCAAGACAGTGGGGGTGACGCTATAGCTACGGCAGGCTCCTGAAAAAATTGCTGGAAATAACCGACCCCCCTGAAAAATTTTCGCTTTTGGACAAAAACTTCAACGTTTGTCCATAATGTCAAATTTCAACCTTTGTTCATCATGTTAAATTAAAATTTTCAAAATTCCGATTTGTATTACCAAATTACCACTATTTTCAGCACTCGACACTTCTGTTCACAAGAACTGACGATCGGATAATCCGATCATCATAACATTTACAGGACGTGTTGATATTAAGAGATAGAAGTGATTTTGAAATGCGAGCAACCCTGTGGCAGTGGTACCATCTTGAAAAACCACTGAGAAAAAAAAACTGCTTTTTGGCCTATAAGTTCCGATTCAGCTATCACATTTTAACAAAACTCACACAATATTTGCTCAAAATTTGGTTGACAAGTTAGAATAGAATTGCCAGCTATGGTGATTTTTGTCTCCTAAATCTTGCAAATTTGCTCAACAAAATAAAGCTTTTTCCCCTATAACTTCCGGTATAGTCATGAAATCAAAACGGAGTTCATGCAGTAAATGGACCTTAACGTAAGCCAAATTTCGTAAGAATTTCGTGAAAACATCATGAAAGGGCTGCCAGCTATGACCATTTTTGTAATTTTTCGGAATTTCTTTACTAAGCGATTATGTCATTAGATTTGCAAATAGGAATGATCCTGTAATGAAAATTAACAATAAATATTAACGTTTTGAAAATTTGAAAAGTTTTGAGGGTGGTAGCTCTAAAATTCTTTTCAGCCGTATAACTTTCAGCGCAGTGATTCAATCGAAACGAAATTCACAGGGTGGATTTAACTTAACGTGAAGCAGATTTGGTTTATACGAGTATTTTGCTTTGCTGCTAAGACAGGGTAATCAGCATCAGACATTTTCGTAAATGTTGTATCAACAGATGCTTCAAATAACATACTCATATGCAAAGCGTTTGTAATAAAAATAAGGAACCAATTTTGAAATTTTCCGAGTTTTGAAATTTTTTCGGATGGCAGCCTCAAACAACGTTTAACCGCTGAAACTTTCGATGAAATCCTGTGATGAGAACGAAATTCAAAGGATAAGTTGATTTAAGTATGAGCTTGTTATGAAAAACTTATTGCTGCTTCGTTGGAAAAGTGTTGCCAGCATTGAAATTTTTCATCATCTATGTTATAGTTGGGTTTTATTGCTTTGGATGAGGAATGGTTGATATGATACTCAAAAAAGTGTATTACGTCTTTCCACATTTTATGTCACTCAAAGACAATTTCTTCGAAAATCAGTTTTTTAGCGGTTCTGATGCGCTAGGGGTTTTTTTTTTAATTTAAAGTGAAATTAGTGGCTCTGAGCACCACAAAATATTGCTGATTCCCACAATTTTCAAGGACTCACTCTGGTACTTCAATAAGTTTTATGTTTCACATTAATTTTAAAAACAAATCTTAATCTTCTATCTTAACGTATTCGTGACAGGCAAACAAACAGATAAATTAAGAGAATATGAATCTACGTTAGAATTAAATTCTCAAGTTTCATGATAAACCCATTATGGGGTAAAGGTTGCTGAATTGTGATCATGGTTCCCTTCTTGTTTATAAATCAGCATAGACAACGTATATCGTCTCTAAAGCTCATCAAAGCAGAGAATATTGATACAGGAAACTCGATCGTTTTCGATGGATATAAGTCGGAGATGTTAAAATTTGTCACAACTAGCGTAAATAAAAATTAATGATTTCCAACTGCAAGTGGTCAGTCAAGTATGCACTGTGTGCTGGTGTCTGATGCGAATCAGTGCATACTTTCGAAACCACTTTGTCAAAATAAAATTTTCAATGTAAATAAAACATATTTTTCAATTTTAATCATCCCGCAAAAACAATTCCATTATGGGGATTTAATATACAAACAACATCCTATGTTAAATAATAAATCGATTACAAAAATCAAATATACAAATAACACACGAAACTAAATTAAACCGTGCTAAGAAAAAGAAACCGAAAAGCCGCCCATGCATAGCAGTAAGAAGTTTCACAAATATGGACCAACTTTTCGAAGTGGTGAAAGAAGCATGTGTGAAGCATGCCTGGAGAGATACAGGGGACTTATAACGACAATGCCGAATCACCCAAAAGATATTGTGAACCAGAAGGGCTTGTCGACACGTTACTGATATTTTTTTGTATTTGGTAAAATATTTTCTTAAATAAATGAATTTTAATTTTTTTTCCGTTGAGGCTGGATCTGGTTTGCAATGGCTTTGCCTGAAAGACAGCTGGTACTGTACAGACATAAGCTATCTCCTAGGTGTTGCATTCACTGCAGTTTCATTCGAGTTAGTTGCATTCGGTGCAGGTTTTAAATTACGGCTATTGTGTAATTTGGCTGATGAAAAACACGTAATGTATCTTTGTTGCTTACTGTAAGTCCATCCCAATTGTCTAGTAATGGCTTCCGTAGGTTATATACTAAAATGTGCTCTGCGAATGCGGACGAGCGACTTTTTAGGGCACTCTGCTCCAGCGGTAGTTTATATCTTTTGCGTGGCTTATGGTATTCCTTCCCACTGTTGGCAGGCTTTCTTCAAGGTTTTGGGCTAGTTCAGATGTCCTATTACTTCTCCCACTATATAGATCGTTACAATAGTTCATCTCATAAGGTTACAATTCTTTCATAGGGTCCGAAAAGTGGATCTTCGGAATTTCATTTCAATAACGAACAGTGCAAAACTCGTGCTACAATATTTTTTCCGACGCACATACGGAGTCAATAACGGAAGGAAGTCAAAAAATGCTGAGGACTAGGACCAACACAAGCAAAAGTTGTTCCACTTAAAAAAGAAAATATTACGACCTAAACGTAACTCATGAAAAGGATTCCGTAAATCCAAGCCTAACTACCTTTCTAAGTAGGAAAAGCGAAGATTGAGAAAATAACTCGAACTAATCGGTATTGCCTAACATGGCACCGCAGATTGACCAGTTACGGACAATTCTCAGGTTTTCCAAGTAGCTGATTAAGAAAGTAAGACTCAGGCTTTACAAAAACAGAGAGATGGATGAAATATCATCTATGATGCTCCAAAGAGTTGACAAGACCATTATTCTTGCATCTATCATAGGCTCTACTTTCGCTATGAACAAAGACTAGATTGCTCTTTGTTCTAGATCACCAGGATATGGAGGCTTAAGACTAATTAGCTTAACATATTTTTTGCAAAAAATACAAGCAAAGTTGATAATTTGCACATGAAGAGTTTCATTGCTGCCACGTTGCTCTGTGTTAATCAACACACATATCTGATGGGCAGATTAGTAGAAATGATACTACATAAAAGGGTCATTATAATAGATAAATTCTTCCCGAAAAAGAAATTTACATTAGCAGCTTTCCTACACATCGAGAGAGCATTTAACAATGTTACTGTTGCGATTATTATTGACGTTTTGGTTTCATATCAAGTATGTATATAAAACCCTGACAACTTGATCATCGGATTTGCTCAAAAACAGGCACAACGAAACTGTTTTTTTTTTGGGGCCAGCGTGGAGACAAAAGAAGGCATTACAACGCTTCTTTCCTGGATCCTGACAGTTTAGGAGCCCGTGTGTTTTAGGCAGTGGCATATTTCGATGGCATTGTGGTAACTGCGAGGGTTGCGTTCCGGAAAACTTTGTCGGATTTTATGCAATCGCTACTGAACCATATCCAAGCCTAGGCCAGAAAATTCATCTTAGAGACAAAAACCGATCCTGTATTTTTCACAAAGAATCTCAAGCTGCCGGCTTTGACTACCCCCAACTTTAACAGGATAACATTAAAACTTGTTAATAGAATTAAATATTTGAATCTTTCACTGAACATGAAACTGAGCTGAAGGATAATGTAATTAGCAAGGCTCGTACATCATTTTTTGCGTGCTTGTTTGCCTACTCCAGCATCTGGAGCTTTAAACCTAGAGTGGCCTGCTGTATATCCAGGTGTGTAGTGAAGCCTATTTTAGTGCATAGGGCAATAGTGTAGTGGAAATTAGCAAAGAGCAAAACCAAAATAAAAAAATAAGGAGACTGCAAAGATCGGTTTGCATAAGTATTACGAATGCATTAAGAACCTCCCCAATGCCGAGGTTGGAAAGGATTTTGGTGCTGATGCCTCTGGATTGATTCATCTTTAAAAGCGCATACTTAGCCACAATACGCACTAAAAGTTAAGGCATTCAGTAAGGTTCAAATTATTGGGGTCACACCGCTATTCTTACTGAATACTGGAGATGGTAGGGTCTTAATGCTGAATACACATACTAAACAGACAAAATAACATAGCGTGATAGGAACTGCTAGGTAAATATATGCAGGAGAGCAGTTTAGAGTATCATGAGAGTCACTAGAGTATCATGAGAGTCACCTGGACAGACGGATCAAAGACGGACACACGAGTCAGCTCGGGTATTTTTGCACTAGACGTGAAATTTCACTTGTGGTGTAGACTGTCAAATCATATCACCGGTTTTCAGTGAAAAATATATGAAACACGCATTGTCATTGAATTAACTAAGCCAAATTAATTTACGTAGACAACAGACGTGAAGGTAAGGCATCCTCTTATCATAGTGGTGTCATATCAAAATGGCTGGCGAGTTGACAGGGAGATCTTAAGCAGCTAAGGATACCTCTGCACTGTATAGTTATACTAGCTGTAGTTATACTAGCTGATACTACAAGCAAACTAGATACGGCCATATAGGCTCAACTTAAGTTCGAGTGGACAAATAGTAGAAATGTAGAATAACCAGGACTTTATGACCACCACCCGATTTATGCAAGAACAGGAAACTGCTCAAGCTCAGCAGAAACTGCTCGAGAGCGATGATTGGCCTTCTCACAGGGTATTGCATAGAATTGACAAATAGCAATTTATGCAGGAATGTAGAGCATATTCTTTGCGTGTGTCCGGCCGTACATTCTAGGCTGCTACAACTTTCGAGAGATAGTAGAGGTGATTATTAGCAGAGGTGGCTATTACCGCAATTTACCAGAGTGATTACAACTCTAACTAGCCACCGAATTCTGGCAAATCACCAGAAGCTGGGGTTTAATGCAAGCCACGTAAGTCCTCTTCTATTATCTAAATTAACTAATACATTATGACGTTCCCATAAAACAGGAAGTGAAAGTAGGTATTCTTACATCCTCCCTCCTAATAGTGACGAGAAAACGTAATTATTTTTTTCGAAATACTGAGATGGCTTTCAAAAACTCTTTATTGTTCTCTTTATTTTCTGAAAGTAATTTTCAGTTGAAGTTTGATGTAGCTAATTCTCGAAAAGAAACCCTCAACCGATCTTCCTACAAAATTACGTTACTATTCGAATAATTGCTTTTAATGAATATTGTCGTTTTACTTGAATGTCTAAAAAGTACTTTTACAGTCTCAATTGTCGTAATTTTTACTATAGTGAAAATTGAGCTTCGTCGCAGGAAATGATCTTTGGTGTTCAGTCTGGAAATAACGTGACTTGTGTGGTGTTGAGTTTTAGTGAAAATTGATTTAAAATTTAATGCCATTTAGTATAGTTCTAGTTAAAATTTACGAAATTGTGCAATCATCCTGATTTTTATAGAATTACGTTAAAATGAATAGATTGAATAGATGAATAGATTTTTATAGAATTACGTTAAACTTCCTTTGCATATTCAAGAAAACGTGACATTCAGAATATTCAATGTACGACAGAATTGTTATTTTGTTCTATGTAGCGGTGACTTCGCCGCAAGTAATCGTCTCAATTGATAAAAAAAGACGCGCGAAGGTCTAAAGTTAACACTTTTTCCCTTACAATATTCGAATTGATTTCAATTGCCCAAACTAAGTTGCAGTGTACACAATAATTTATTATTCTTTTATTGGACATTTGCTACATCTTTCATCAATCTATCGATTTGCGTGATTTAATAATTTAACAGTTGAAATAAGACAGCAAAAATAGCAATTAATCATGGTCGTAAATATGCCAGAAAATAGTACTATTGTCCTTGCGTGATAAAGAGTTGTAAGTAGTCTATGCGATAAGCTAAATAAGCAAATAATCATAAGAATGCATAAAACCACTTAGTACACTTGTTGCTGAACTAAATACTAACTGAAAAATGAAATTAATAGACTATAGATAAAATTTATTTATATATTTGACCTTTATGGTAAGGCAATCAACTGTTTTGTGGGTGAAATTCATTATAATTAACAGGTCACGGTATCAAAATAATGGAAATTTTGCTAGAAAAAGTCAGATTGGCTAATCGATTTTATTAGAAACTAGACTGTATTCTAGTGAAGTAAAAATACTAAATATATAATAATTAGAGCAATAGACATATTGATTGATGGGTTGAATTTGTTTTAAAAACTCGTGATTTTTTGAATATAAGTTCAACCAGCTACCGCTATTGCTAGTTTTTGACAAAAAATTATCTTATGTTTTGCAAATAATTGAAGTGGTTGGTTAATTTTGCATCAATTAGCCAAATATCATACAAATGATATGTATGTAGTTACACTGCAGTCAACCTTTCATTAAAGTTTGCTACATTTTTATGGTGTTAACGAATTGCCATAAACATCATAGAACTTGTTGAACATTGAATATGTATTTAACACCTAAATACTATTTACACGAATATACTGTACATACAAACAATAGACAAAAGTGCTTTGTTGCCAAAAAGTCGAATGCTACCTAAACTTTAAACGAGATTCAGTGTACTTACATGAATACAACGGATTGATTTGAATATTAGGCAACAACGTATTATTCAAAATTTATCCGTATTGTTCAAACTTTAATGTCCTTTAAATCCGTTCACCACTCTCACAGATAACCGTAATTTTTCTCACTCTGCCTGCTACAAAACTAAAGCCCTGGGCGGTAGTATTTATGCAGCACGTTAATAACAACAATTTATTGCAGTCTTTTCACCAAAAATCACTTGAATAGCACTACAATTCATCTGAATCAAAACTTTCAATAAATTATGTAATTATGCCACGAATTTATATATCTTTAAGAATGAGACGCTAACAGACAAACCGACCGAAATACACTTTTCAAAAATTCAAATAATTCACTAAATTTTCAAATTATTTCTTAGTGCCCAATCATTTACAATTATCTTCTCTAATACGAATTTTGATAAGTAATCCGCACTGCAAGACAATAGAATACCGTTCGCTTTGAATACAAGAAATAATTTATTTTTAAAACGATTTCGCGACCGTTAAAGCTTTCTTCGTCTTAATGTTATGTAAAACTAATTAATTCTAAGAACGTGACGAGACGAATATCAAGTGAAAAGTTCTCGAGTGCAAGCGCGACAAATTTCGCTTCGAAAAAAGCACGTTGCCAAAAATTTGAATCCTAAAATGATGTTGCTCGTTAACCTGCACGGCAAATACGAGCAAGTATGGGTGTATTTTAGTTAGATCGAATGCGATTTCAAATGACCGCAAAGAACAGACATACATATAGGTATATTTAGCTCATATCAGAACGAAATTCGCAAATTTTTATTTCGAGTAAGTTCTGAAAGTAAGCTTAAAAACTATTTTAAAATCCTAATATATGGTAAGAAAGTGAAAAGTGCAGCTGCATTTAATTTATAAAAGTCTTAAGAAAAGATAAATTATTGGCCTTGAATTCAGTCTGCGTTTTGATTTCATTGTCAGTTACAATTAGTTAAATTGTATACATGCCCTTAATCATGGGATTTGAGTTCAGCAAAACAAACTTTAAGAAAATGTCCTTCACAGCTCAACTAACGTTTATCTTGGAAGGAAATAGCTTATAGAGGTAGCATTTAATGGAATTCAATTTGGAATTAAGAAATAAGAATAATTGAATTATTTGCTTAAGGCCGTCACAACGAAAAAACGGTATAAGCAGATGGTGAAATGCATTTATGCACTATGCATTTATTTTACGCAGTCCTCGGCTTCAACTAAAAAAAAAACGTGTGTCAGGAAAGAATTGACCAATATCTTATAGCTAGCTGTGCTTTTAGATGAGCCCATCTAAAGGCCGGTATGTTTCATCTTTGCGTGTTGTATCACCGTTGCGTATCAATGGATATGACAAGGTATCTTCGTTGCGTATCAAATATGATACAAAGACACGCAACGAACTCGATCGGTCATTTGGCGATTTCTTGATAGAGATGATACGATTCATCAAAGAGATGATACGATACGAAGTGGAGTCATATGTGGACACGTTGCGGTGCACATTATATATTAATGAAGAAAAGCGTTTAGCTGCGTATCGAGCTTTGCCCCATACTATATGACGAATTGGACCACAATTATCAAGCACATAAAATTTGTCATCAGCTTACTTAGTGCCGTAACCTTCTTAGCGGTTTTCTCTGCTAATTTTCTTATTTTCTTAAAGATGATCGACTTTATCATCAGCCCTAAATATACAGGGTGTTTTTTTTAGAAGAATATAACTTTAAGTTGGCAACATTTATTAATGCGACGTATAGCGTGACAGCTGTCATGCGTTTTATGGTTAGTTTTATTTCCCATTTTATCATGAATAGGTTGACGCCTGGGCAACGTTTGCAAATTGTGCAGATTTATTTCGAAAGGAAAATGGTTCTGTTCGAGAAACTCATCGCGCACTCCGTCAATTTTATGGCCGACATAATCGTCCATCAGAACAATTAAATCGATTAACCATGGATCGTTTCTGCACCACGTTTACTCTCACTGATAATACGCATCCATCCAGATGTCGTACAGAGCTTAATGAAGAAACCATATCAGCTGTAGAGCGTAGTATCGACGAAGACATAAGTGAGTCCATTCAATATCGTGCTCAACAATTAAACCTGCTCTCATCCACATTATGGAAAATTTTACGGAAGAATCTTGTTTTGCGGGCTTGCGAAATCCAACTTCTGCATGAATTGAAGCCAAACGACCACCGGGCACGGCGTAAATTTGGTGTATGGGCCTAAAAACAAATTGCTGCAGATCCCGAACTTCATAAGAATTTTTTTTTAGCGATGAGGCTCATTTTTGGTTGAATGGCTACGTCAATAAAATAAACTGATGAACAATCACCGCTACATCTGGAGAAAGTCACTGTTTGGTGTAAATTATGGGCCGGTGGAATAATTGGCCCATATGTATTCAAAATGCTGCTGGGAATAACATTACAGTCAATGGTGACATCTATAGAACCATGATCAATGCCTTTCTCGTTCCGGAATTGACTTGCCGTAATGCAGGAGACCTCTGGTTTCAATAGGATGGCGCGACATGCCATACAGCTCGTGCAACCATTGACTTATTGAAAGAAGCATTTGATGAGCGCATAATTTATCGCTTTGGACCTGTGAACTAGCCTGCAAGATCTTGTGATTTAACACCGCTGGACTATTTCTTGTAAGAATGCGTCAAATCACTCGTCTACGCCGACAAGCCCGAGACACTTGACCATTTAGAAGACAACATTCGCCGCGTTATTAGCGGGATACGGCCCCAATTATTGGTTAGAGTAGTTGAAAATTGGACCTCTTGTTTGGACTTCCTCTGCGCCAGTCGTGGCGCTCACTTACCCAAAATCATATTCAAACAAAAATGGCAGAGAATTATATTTCCAATAAAAAAATTTCATGGTAATCGAAACAATTTATCCGTATTTCATTTCAAAGTTCTATACCTCTAAAAAAAACACCCTGTATAAACGCTTTTGTTGCTCTCGATGAACAGTGATTATTTAATAAAGATGACCGCAAATGCTGGTAAAGTGGTTGACATCCAAGTTAAAGTAGTTAAAGTGGCACGGATACAATACTCCTAATCATATTTTTATTTATTTTTGATGACCTGCGTTTGGATCAGGGCTAGTTACAGTGCTCAAGTTTGAGTCGTGCCTGGTATAAGTCATGAGCCGCAACGAGCACAGTCACATCATCAACTTGTGCAACCAAGCAATTTTTCTCAGGTATCTTCGTGACAATACATTCCAGAGATTTGGGCCTAAGATCGACCCTTGGCCATTTATAACGTCATCTTTTCATATACGGATGTTAGGCTGATAGTAGCTAAAAGTCGCTCTTACTTTTGCTTATAAACACCAATAGTGTAACTTTCCAACGGGTACAGAAGACACCATTTGCGAAGCAATCGTTATAGATGCGTAGCCAGCAAATTTGAAAAACCAGCTTGAAAGGGAAGTTTACACCTAAATCCATGCATCCAAGCCGTTTTTTAGAAGGTGGGAGTGAAATGGAATCAGATCAGTATACCCACTCGCTTCCACTTCAGTCCTACCTTCTAAAAAACCGGCTTGGATACATGGACGCATGGACTCCTGTGCGAACTAATCTTAATGCTTTACTCGGAATGCCCTTAGAAAGTGGTGTCTTCTGTGCCAGTATATTCGACCATTATTATATTTCAATAATTTGATATATTCACAATATACCCCCACAATATACATTTATATTTCTTAGCTTAACAACCAGGAAACAAATAAACCTTTTTTGAATGACATGAATGACATGAATCCAAACATTTCATTTAAACTAATGATGAATAGGCAACTGAATCAAATTAGGTATAAAGTGGGTCACAGGACTTATCACTCCTCATTCGTACTGATTGATTTTAGATGAAGGGTTGTAGTGAGACCATCGTAAACGTCTCATTTTCGTTCTTGTATTATTTTTATTGTCTTCCAAAAAAATTTAAACGTACTATACATGCAACAATGCGGACGAGTAAACAGATCATACCAATTTGTTTTCATACTTAATGTCAGCACTTGCATTTAAGCTTAATCTGGTGGTCTACAGCTGAGGCAAAAGTTGAACGTCAGTTGATGTTAACTTAAGGCAATACACAGCCATCACTTCAGTCCACCAGCTTCTAGGGAACATGGTCAGAATATCTACTGGTGTATGTGTTACCAGTATAAACTTTTCTGGGCTATGAGATTGATTGAATAATCCACGTCGATCAGCATGATTGGCTCAAGTTCGAGGAGCTTCTTGTCAGTCAAACTACTAGTATATTTTATAACTGCTGGATTATGTTGTTACTAATGACTGAGTAATCCTGTGGATGCAATCAAAGCCAACACACACACACACACACACAAGTCCCCATTAGATAAAAAGAGAAAAATATTGTTTCTGGAGCAGGGTAAATTAGAACTGACCATGAAGGCTTCTAGTTCTCGTTAGCAGAGTATCTTTTTGTCTATATCCGGGTGATGCTGGAGTGCCGTTTTGCTATCTCGACGAGGTTATGGTGAATGAAGAATGGGGTGAATTTGCTCCAAGAAAAACAAAAATGTTCATGCATCACGGAATGACACAATGGCCGCAACCTCAATGCAGAACACAAGGAGAAGGGCTCTTTTCGTAAAAGATCACGAGGTCCTCAGACATTGATTGGTACGCCAGATTCAGCCAAAACGCTTTCACTAGAAAGGGAGTTGAAAAACATTTACCAAACCTTACATATCGAAGAAGGAGGCGGACTTTTAGTAGGAGGCAGGCAGCCTTCGGTTTCAGATGCTATAAAGGCCTACATCACCCCATGACTCCGGCCTATAAAGCAGATTGGCTGAAAGTTCCTCCTAAAGGCCCCCACTCACGAGCAGTCCAAATGGCCTGAGTCCATTTGGCTCGAGTCCGTTTGGTTTAAGTCCAATTTAGCTCGCCACTCACGATAGAGCCTCGATCCAGTCAGTCCATTTCATTTTCTGTCATTAATTTAGAAAAAAGTGCCGATAAATTTGAAGAAAAAAATATTCTTAATTTATTAATGGATCAGAAGCATGTGGAGGAGTTTTTTGCAATTGCAACTTGCATCGACATAAGGCAACGATACCCAAAAAGGAAGTGATAAAAATTGTAGATTTGGTAAAAGATCTCACACTTGAGCCTTCTGATTGTCAAAATTACTTAAGAATGGATGATACGACATACCCCCTTTATCAAACGAAAGGATACAAATATGAGGCTAACTATCACTCCTCACGAAAGATTGACCGCTACTTTGCGGTACTTAGCTAGCGGTTGCAGGCGTTGGGTCAAATAAAATAATATACATTCATGTGACCTATATTATTCGATAACTTCCAAAACAAAATCATGGCCACCACTATCCACCATGCTGAATTTTTCGATTAAATAAAATAATCACAGAAACAGTCAATGAGCTTGTCACAGGTCAGCGTGCAAAGCAAGACTGCCACGTTGTTTAGACTGAGGCTTCAACACACACGACTAGTCCATTTTATCGATTTTCCAAATTCGCCCTACTATTTTCACACACACGGTCGAGCCGAAAAATGGCCAGATGGCCTGAGCCCATGGACTTTGGATTGATTGGAAATCTTATTTGGTTCCTTGAGTCCATCTGTTTTTCCGAGTTCTCCCACACACGGTAAGATTTTGGCCTCGCCTCAGGCCATTTGGACTGATGGACTGCTCGTGAGTGGGGGCCTTTAAATTAATCAGCCTGCCAAGACAAACGGTACCTGAAGGAAAGCCTGACGAACTAGTAGGCCATAAGGTTTAATTTGTAACAATTCATTCTAATTTTTGATCTTTCAAAATCAACATTTGAGCTGTAGAATGTTGGCAAATCATATCCGAGCTTCTAGTCTATACATTTGTGTAAATTATTATTATTATTATTTTTTAAACTTATAATTATCTTTTTTAAATAAATTTCATATCATTTACACATATATTATATGAATATAGCTTATACATATTTATGGATACATATGTTCTACAGCTTTGTATCATGTTGCATTTGCTTCCTTTGCTTTGGTGGATGTATTCCTTGTTTAAACATGTAACCACAGTTTGATATAAAACAAAACTAAAAAAGGAACAAGAAAAATGGTGGACAGTGTTTTATGCAGACCATTTTCGAGGGTTTTTGCACGTCATTAAATTCCTTTACGTCCTGTCTATAAGAATCATCGCAACCTTTTTCTGTACACAAAAATACGATCCGTTCGAAATGGAACTGGTTGCTGCAAACAATAATATTCATTCAAAATAATTCCGTCGGAAGCGACATACATGATACACATAGCATTTTTGGTTGGCTGATTTTGGAATCTCCTTCAGTTCCCTCTGCAAAGTTTCTTTTATGACTCAATGGTTTCAAAATGTTTTCCACGGAGCCGAAATTTGAGATTGATAAGTCGAGAAAAATCATGTGGAGTCATGTCTGGCAAATATGGTCCTTGTGGAACGTTAGTTTTGGTCAAATACTCGGGTAAAAAGTGTGATGTGTGAGCCGGTGCATTATCATTGTGTAAGAACCATGAATTATCCCTCCATTATTATGGCCTCTTTTGACAAATATTCTCCCGCAAATGCTTTAAAATACTCAAATAATACTGTGCGCTTACCGATTCACCTTCTGAGTGCACGACATCTTGAGAATTAAAGCATCATCATCTTAATTTTAGGTTTATTCTCACATGGATAGTACCACTCTGTAGATTGTTGAGGTATTTTGACTTCATATTCGTACATCCAAGCCTCGTCAACTGTAATGATGTGATGAATATCCGTAACATCTATAGAGAGCATCGAAACCTTAACATCAAAACAAAAGGACGTTATCTCGCCAAGGAATTTGTGCAAAACTGCTTACAGGTCTACTCACAGGGTCTTAAAGAAAGGTTTTTCAATCAAGAAGTAAGTACACCTGATCCTTCGCCAACCTGCATAAGTAATTCGAACAAACCATAATGTCAAATATTTTATTTTATATCTGGACTCCAAGTTGACATTCCATGTCAGACATAACATTCACGCGTATCTAAAAATCTAATACACATTTGCAATAAATTACAACTATATCCAATATTCACAATCTACAGTTTTCAACGCAACATTATTCATTTGAATAATAACCAAAGTTGCCTGATTATTTTACTACTTTTATTACATGCAACATTCATCACAAATCACTTTCAAAAGCACTGGCTATAAAACATTGAATATATGAAGAGCAAACGGCATGTGAATACATAATATCCGTATGTCTAGTTTCCAGACGAGACAATATTCTTGAACGATATAAACTCGATCATAAATATTTTGTCTACGTCCGTTATCTGCTAGTGTCACTGAGCAGAACTGCATTGAATTTAACATTTGAACTTGAAAAACTTAATTGATTACCGTCCACTACGATTATTGGAATCTACCTGTAAATAAACGTATCTCCATCTTCGTATCTCCATCTTCGGCCGGCATGTAAAATCATGGAAAATTGTCGTTTTCGGTACCGTCTAATTAATGAAATCTTAATTAATTGCCAATTAATGACACTATTTATTGAGACATATTGCTGAACTGAGTTAGCTATATGCAATCGATAGGTTGTTCGGTGAATGCTTTTATCTTATAAGTCGACACATGTAACTATTGTGGATGAAATGAAAGGCGACCGTGCGAATTCCAACAGAACGACATCGTACTTAATAAGATTTATTTTTTATCTATAATTGCTTCATTATAAACAGCTAATGACTAGTTTTGACTATCGAAAGAAATCGAACAACTTGCTGGCAATGTCAACAAATTTCATTCATTGCAACATTGAATGCATCCTGTTTAGATCTGTATGGTGTCTAGGCGCCAAATTCAGAAGCATTTGCTAATGAAACATTGCCTGTGGAAAATACCCACCTGACTAAATATCCAAACTTGCGAAAACAACCTCACGTTTCTTTTGAGAATTTGTAAGCAAAATGGTTGACAGTATTGAAAGATTGTGGACACTTACTTGAAACATTTGTTAGCTGGTCCATTGGTTCTCGAGTGTCTGGCAAAATGATTGATTAGCTCACATGACACTGGACACGCACGAATCGTTCGCATGCTAGCTGGCATGCAAATTTTCAACACGTGCTTTGTTTTTAAAATATTTCTTTGGTATTTTCTTAGATGCAGTTGCCAACATTGCGAATTTCTTTGAAATCCGATTAATTTTACTCGATTATTTATTATACTATTTACAAACAGACAAGCAAAAATATCATTGATATGATGAGTGACACTGCAAGCCTACTGCACTGATAAAGATAGCAGACTCCACCCGAAATATCGACAGCTGTCAAGAAATTGAAATGTATCAAGTTTCTAACGGGGAAATTGTCTTTCATTTCAAATATTTGGGATATAAACCATTTCGCATATTTTCAACTGTTTCATTATATTAAATGGCATATCAGGTCAAGTTCTAAAAAACAGTCGGAATAGATGAAAGAAAAATTGAAAATTATTTTGCATTCGATTTGATAATGATAAATGTTCTACTTCAAGCAATATGTAAGTCGCCAATAAAGTGTCTTATTGAATCAATTAGCCCGGACATCCCACCATTATATTTGACGCCAATGGATAGGCGCATCAAAATTAATATAGACTTTCATCTTAAAATTAACTTTCGGTCTCTCAATTGAATTGCGTGCCGCAAATTATTAAGTTCGACAAGAGAGCGTATTTTATCACACACCACACGTGTTTCTGAGATTCCATTATATGATATTTATAATATCGTGAAAAAGTTGAATTCAAATTAAATTGAAATTGAATCCAGAGTTGCCGTTCCTCATGCAATTTCACCAGAACCTGTCGCAAACACTTTTGAATTGCTAGAATTGAAATACAAATCATATAATAATATTAACTTTTTACAAGACTGTTTTTGCAGAGAATTGTGCAGCTCCTCGGTAATCGTAGAATTAACGAAATTAGACATTTGTTTCGAAACATATTGTTTCAAATTATTCCTCTTCCGATATATCTGTTCATCTGACTTGTTGCATGTGCAGCTGCCAAATTTAAAGCAGATACAAAAAACTTGCCTAGCCATAGGCACAGATGTGTTCCCAAACACAGATAAATAAATAAATTCAAATGCAACGTTTTCTTGTAATAATGCCGCGTCTGCAGTGATTTCAATTTCCTATTTCTCGCTGTTCTTCCGATCTCGACGAGAAATCAAGGGTAGATCATGGTCGTAATCTTGACATTAGACTAATGATCATCGCCGCATATTGTCACCGCGACATGCATTAATTTAATTAAAATATTTTGGCAAATGGCATATGTACACGGAGTTGAGAGCTTTCTGCACGAGAACGTGAATGGAAAGTTTTTGAATAATTCACTTCAGCATGTATCTATTGTTGACGAGCTGGTTGCCAAACATTTCGGCACAACGAGTTGCAAAGTTTGAGATGAGATTGATAGTTTTGTCAACATAAGATAAATAGGTTTAGTGGACATTTAGTATTTTCGAGCGAGAAACATTGCATTTATGCATTCTTGCGTGTACAATTTAAAATTGAGTTGATTTACGTATGAAATTGGTTGTATAGCAGATAAAGTTTTCTTCGATTTTGAAATACTTTACTAGCGGAATGAATCAAAACAATTTGCAGGAAAACTCTCTATAATTTGCCGAAAATATTTTACTGGCCAAAATAAAAGCACCGATCAAAAAAGTTCATTTGGAACTGGCACCATATTTCATTTTAAAGTGTCCGACATTTTTAATGGCTAAGAAATGATATGTCAATAATCTTTTAACAATTGTCAGACTAAAAATGTCAGTTTTCGATGATTTACCATTTATAACCATTTATTGCATTCAATATTTTAATTTATAACCATTTATTACATTCAATATTTTAATTCAGAGTAGTTTTGTGGTTTGTTTTCGGACGTTTTTGACGTTTTTGGATCGAAACTAAGGAAGTTTAATCTTCCTACGCCTTCCCTTCTTTTTTAAAGAAAATATCCTTACTAAGTGCTTCCCAATAGGGATGATAGGATTTTGACAGCTCATAGTGGCCATTTTGGATTCTGAAAATCTGACATTAGCTGTCAATTGTGTTTAGTAAGGTTTGCCATTTAATCATAAATAAATTCACGCTTCCACAACGTTTTGAAATTGTCCAAACTTTTTACGAAAAATCAAGAAGTTCGAAAAATTTACGAAAGATCAGAAATCAAGAAAAATCGTGTTTTCGGATGAAACGCATTTCTGGCTGATTGGCTATGTAAACAAATAAAACCCACAAGTGATTCACGAATCACCATGGCACCCACAGAAACTCACGGTTTAATGTGCATTTTGGTATGGTGGCATTATCGAGCCGTACTTTTTCAAAAATGCTGAGGGTCTACAGTTACCGTGAATGGCGCGCGTTATCGTGGAATATTGACTGAATTTTTCTTCCCGAAAATTGATGAAATCGATGTTGATGACATTCTCTTTCAACAAGATGGTGCAACATGCCACACAGCCCCAGTTACGATGGATTTATTGCGCGGACAGCTCGGTGGTTCGATAATATCGCGAAAAGGCCCTCACAACTGGCCACCTAGATCGTGTGCCTTAACATCATTGGATTATTTTCTTTGCGACTATGTTAAGTCTAAGGTTTATGTCCACAAACCAGCAACTCTTGATGAACTTGAAGCCGAGCCACTATTGCTGCAATTCCAGCGGAAATGGTGCACTGAGTCATGGAAAATTGGAGCGAGCGTATACACCAATGCAAAAAAAGTCGCGGTGGTTATTTGAATGATATTTTATTCAAATCATAAATGGCATACAATTTTCCATCAAATAAAGCTATTTCGCACCATTTTTGGCCGAAATATCCGTATTTTATTTCAATTTCGAATTCTATCACTCTTATTGGGAAACTCTGTACTTTCCCTTCCTTGCATCCTTACTTACTAAACTAAAGCTTTAGTTACGCAAGCAGCAAAGAATGATTGCAGACGTGATCAAACAAAGAATTTGCACTCCTATACTACAAATATATCTGTGACAACTGATATTAAGTCTGTTCCCGTACTTTCAGTAACTGAATTTTACTTAATTTTCCTGAATCATGTGGTGGGAAATTTCATGAAAAGTACGGGAACGCTTTCATTGTATTTCCTGAAAATTGATAACCGAAAGTGTCAGTTTTCGGTTTTTGGGAGAACAATAGTGATTATAAAGTCATCCTAAGCGGTAATAAATTATCGCCACAAAAATATTCGACCTTCACAGCAACATTACGCAAAAAATATGTTGCTTGCGGCGCAAATTTGAATATATTTACTCTGTATGACACTTTTCAGTATTTTTCAGTAGCTCAAACCCTACTGAAATTTACTGAAAGAGGGGAAATTTTCAGTTTTCAGTCAAACGGAGTACGGGAACAGCTTCGTTGCAATTAATCGCGATTAATCGCAATTAATCGTAGTACGGGAACAGACCTATTATTTATACATAGCCTGATTATCAAACAAGCATTGTGCAGCTAATTATGTGATTATTTTGAATGCATAGATCAAAACTACGGGATACCAGTTACTTCTTCTTTCTCCATAAGTTAAGAAACCTACTCTTAGCTCCATGCACTCTCACTCTTTTCCCCACTTTCTACCTCTTTTTTTCGTTCCCTACATTCGATAATCAGTAACAACATCTGCACAGAAATCATATTCAAACAAAAGCCTAGTCTATACTCGAGTGAAACGAAACGCCGCTTAAAGTACCCTTTAATTAGCAGCAAAATAATATGCCTTATTCTAATAAATTGACTCACCTGAAAAAGTATCATATTATAGATAGGAAAGATAAAAAGTCTAGCGCATCAGAACTGCTAAGAACACTAATATTCGAAGAAAAGTAGAGAAATCGTGAATATTTTGAGTGCATATTCTACCACACGCGCTCTTTATTACAGCCAACCTGTTTTCATGGCCATGTACTGCCGTGCAATGCATTGAAACTCATCGGAAATGCTTTCAGAACTACAATTTGCATGAACCTCAAAATTCAGGAGCGAAACCTTATAAAACTTCGAAACCCGCATCTCATATAACATAAATTATGAAAATACTCCGTACTTTGCAATTTTCAAATTTATGGCAACAAAAAGCCTACCACAACTGCTTCACGTCAAAATCATCTAACTCTTTCAATTTGGGTTTCGTGCGATGACTTCATCGAAAGTTACTGGGATAGGAAGATGTTTAGGGCTGCAATTCTAGATGTTGGCCATATGAATACACCAAAGCCAAAAATATATCACATCTGCTTCACGTTGATTTTAATTCACCCTGCGAATTCCGTTTCGATCCCATGACTAGGGGTACAAAGAAACTTATGGTTTCCACAAATCTTTTAAAATTTTCAAAATCTAAATATTTTTTTTGTTAATTGTCACTACAAGATCATTGAAATGTTAAAAGTAAATGACAAGATCAAATGGAAAAAAATATTAATCAAAAATTACAAAAAATACCATAGCTGGCTGTCTATCATGATTTTTCAACCGAATTCCTACCGCATTTGGCGTACAATTAGTTCCATTTATTATCTGCATTTCGTTTTGATTTCATGGCTGCACTGGAAAATGGCGAATAGTGGAGACGTGTCAAAATTTAGTTTCACGATTAACTCAGTACCAGGTTTAAGACTGTGATCCTGTGAATTTCATATTGATTTGATTATCTGATCGTGAGGTCTCTCAAACAGAAGTTTCGAGGGCTCAAAGTAGAGGTGAATTGGTTCTTGTGCAACGCGGAATTTTGATTTTTTAATTTGACAGCTTCAAAAGAGCATTAAATTTGCATATGGTTTTCTTTATTGTTTTTCCAAAAAGTTAAAAACTTTCCGGAGAGTAGATAATTTGAAGAACTGTTTTTTGTCAAATTTGTACATGTTATTGGAATGCAAGGGTGAAAACAAACTTCGTCACTTTCCGTAAACTTAACGCCCCATAATCATTTGATCAACTTCCTTATTTTTACTGGAATTAAAGATCAGCTCATGCATGGAAAAGCTCAGCAAAAGATTCCAATTTTTGTTGGCAGCTATCTAAGCCTTGCCGAAATCAGGTTCCTACCACGCAGACCAAATAGAAGATTACGGGAGGTTATTAAAGGAAAAAGACGCGGAAACTGCGAGCCGGAGTGATGTTTCATCAAGACAACGCACTGGTTGACAAGGCTGCAGTTGTAATGACTGCAATTCAAGAAACAGGGTTCGAGCTGCTTGAACATCCAGCCTATTCGCGAGATCTAGCTCCCAGTGACTTTTACCTCTTTCCTCGGCTCAAGGAACACCTTCGGGGCAAGAAATTTGAAGATGATAGCGAAATGATGGCCCCTGTTGAAGGATTTTGGGAGAGCAGAGACAAATCATTTTTTTCTTAGGGGTATCTTGGGTTTGGAAAAAAAAGATGAACTACATTTATTAGCTTGTTAGGAGACCATGTTGAAAAATAAATATTTTTTTACTTTTAATCACTTTGGTTTATATTGATTATCATTAATTTTGGATCAATCCAATATGTTTAATGCTTGTAAATGGTAAAGCTTTGAACATTTTGAGCCCTATGTGAGGGCTGAGAGCCTAACAACACGAAAGGACTTTTTTAATTTCAATTTGTCATAGCTTCTGACAGAAAAACCACATAATCGCAAAATTAACTGGGAATATTGGTGTTGAAATGAAAAACTATATATAACTGGAACTATACATGAGTGTGGGGACTAATATGTGGCTACGGTAGGCAAAGAAAAAAATCCTTCAAACTTTCATTTTTTTTTTATTAAATTCCGACGATTGACAAATTTTATTCTTTGTCTACCCTGTCAAATTGAAATTTTCAAAATTTCGCGTTGCACAAAAACGGCACCCCTTCTCTTTTGAGCACACGAAGCTTCCGTTCACGAGAACTCTCGTTCGAATCAGATCAATATGAAATAAGAAAATCAAGAAGTAAGTAGGATCAGGTGTGACAGAAGTGAATTTGAAATATTGGCAACCTTGAAGCAAAAAAAAAAATCACTAGGAAAAAAAAAATGTTTCGCCCAATAAATTCCGATCTAGCTATTCAGATTTTAACGAAATTAACACAGTAGCACGACCTCATTTCATAAAACTGGCAGCTATGATCTTTGTATCTTGAAAATTCGCTCAGCAAAATAAAGCTGTTTGCCCTATAGCTTCCGATCCAGTCATGAAATGAAAACAAAATTCATATATTAAATGGACCTTATTGTAGACGAAGTTTGGGAGGAATTTGGTAAATGTCACCAATGTATCCGAGAGACCTCACCTCACCCGGATGACAGGATTTAAATACAAAATTGGCATGTCCTTATTAGACAACCTTACATAAGCCAAAACTATGGAAAAGAACTCTCGTCTCGTCGAATCTAACTCATTGCATTATCGCATGACGTAGCGACAGAACCGTCTATCACTTAGTTAGTACTCAGCGTTATGGTTAGTGCACATTCTAGTGTCGGAGCTCATGTAATTTTTTCATTTATTAATTTTTCTAAATTTTACGATTATTTTTATCATTTATTTTCTTTTTAAAAAAAGTAGTAATAAAATATTAAATCTTAATGAAAATATATTAAACTCCCACAATTGCGTGTTAAGCATCAAAAGATCAAGAGATTTAAAAAATTATGTTAAATTTAACATTAAAATATACCTTTTACGAATAAAATTGTTTGTCAAAGGCATATATAAGATTCAAAAGCTGATCTTTAAGTAGATGTTTTTGAAAATTTGAGTGACACCTAATAATGAGTGCGACTTCATTCTAATGGGAAAAACTTATCCGTCAACTCTGTGCTTAAAGAAGTCGTTCGCCCACGTTGGGCGCTGTTTTGTTCACAGCATACAACATGTGACTAACTCAAGCTAAGCCTCAAATTGCCCTGTTTTTAAATGATCTGTACATACTTGACTTCTGTCATACAAGAAAGAATATTGTTTGTCTGAATATAATCTGTCAAGATCAGTCAACGATCATTTCAAAAAATGTTCCTCGAAATGTTGCGATGGATTTTTTCGCATACGGGTCGTCAAAAGTTATCTCATTATTAGTGTGGCATGAGACAACATATTTTCAAAAGCTGACTGTAAAACAAACTTCTTATTATAGATATTAGATTCAGTATTGAGCTTTTTTTGTTTCTCGTTATTTATTTACTTGGATGAATTGAATTTAAAAAATCCCTGAAACAATACTAATTTGATACTTCTGTGAAGTTTTATGGTATAGTATGCGTACTAGTATGCACTGTCTACGAAACCAATGCTTAATGTAAGCCCAAATCAAGAAGTGACAGGTTTTGATTTTAAGAAGAATTGATAGGTTTCAATGATATCAGCATTGAACTAAAGATTTATTGCACTTTCTATGCAAAGAATAAAATTATATTATTGAGTCTCAATCGAGAGTCAACAAATTACAATTGAGGGTCAAATCATACTCAAAAATGAAATCTTGTGACTTTAAGGATATGCAAAACATAAAAAGAAGATTTCGGCTCACAAGACATTTGCGTAAAACGCGATAAGATGCAAAATATAATTTCCATAATGGAATATACAGATCTAAGGATTTATATTAACATTAATTAAATCAATCGAATTATTATTTTGGAAATAAGTACCCCATAGACAAAAAGTAAAACTTAAATTTACAGCATTATTTCCAAATTACTAAGTTACTCTTAAGCTAGTTTTATATACACCACTTGTTTATTTAAAATATCGAGGATTTGTTTCAGGCTGCGCTATGGATTTAACTTGGAGCAAAGACTTTTATCTCATATGATTCTGTCGCTAGTTTATTATAGGAGACTAATTAGTCTTTTCATCAATTTACTACAAAATTTTTCTCAAAATAGCTTAGTCCTGCATACTTCATTTCCTCTTCTCGTATTGTAAACTTACGTACCTCCTTATATTGCGAGGGAGTTTATTTAAGCCAATTAATTAGAAACCTCCACAAATGCCGTCATCGATTTTGGTCATTGAAAACACTAAACAGGATTTACTCCGAAGTGAGCCAACGAAAAACCAGCAAATATCGGGCATTTGCTTTAACTAAACAATTCACTTCGAAAATCCTTTGCACAACACTCTCAAGGGACACAAAGAATAAATGTCACAACACTTTTCATTCTATCCACACTAATTGGACCCAAAGCAAGCAACATAAAATATCGAAAATCTTCTTATCTGCCGCGAGTAAAGTCTTTAAAGTTGAAGCCCGTCGAAGGATGGAGAGTTCATCGCTGTCTCTCTAAACGGTCAGAGTTTAAAAAACAAACTGCACTGGAAACGTAAGGAAATTCAACCGCAACACGAACAATTAGAAACACTCTTCGTACTGTTGACTTGGAAAAGTTACAGCTTTTCATCAACTCACAGGTGCACTACATTATTATGTTCATATGAAATTCAGAATCATTGGTATGATATCTATGTTGAAATTAGGAGATACTGACAGCGCCATTCGATGAGAAACACACTGCGAATGAACTTTTTACGTACACAATTATACTGCGATTGAGCTTAGGGGTAGTCGTACGCAGATGATAGAATTCGTTGCCAGCTTTTCGTTGAATTGAAGGCTAAGGACAATCACGCGACAATTCGTAGCCACATTGTGTGATAGACGAAGCTATCCATTTTCGTGCCCCACTCGGTTCGATAGACAAGTTCACGATACAATAATTATAAACACAATAATTATTTATAGTGGCACTTCTAATGAATTAGATGTACGTGTAGTTTTGAAGAGTTGTTTACAGTATGTAATGAAATAAATCAAATGGTTAGCTCGTTGTAATTTTTTAATTGGACAATTCAAGCCATTAGATAGAGAACTTGTAATTCTTCCCATTTTTAACTTCTTATTTTCAATAAATAATAAATTATAATATCTGGTTGGCGAGTAATAAACAATTGTATTATAAACAATAAAACATAAAAAATTAAAAATATAGCAAAGTAACGTCAACAGAGATTGCCATATGGCCCAGTCATTTTAGCATAAAAAAGGGGTCAACCTCGGAATGGGAGATAATAAGCTGAATTTTTGTATATACCTTAATTTTGGGGTCCTTAAAGTTGCCTCAAAAGTCTCATAAAATCTCGTGTCTGCGTCGAAAGTTATTCAAGGTCAAAGGTGAGAAAAAACATTATTTTGCGATTACCTTGGTTTCTATTGCTCCAAAAATGTTAACACATAGGATCGAAATTGTGGAGCATAAAATTTGCGACATATTTTATTTGAAACATTTTTTCATGCGCTCAACCGTTTTCCCGATAGAGGGCGGTAAGCGCGCAGCACTAAGCCATATGTACTATAACGCAAGTTCAACCGCGAAACCTTCAGTTTTGAATTATTTGTATTATTCTAACCCTACATATCTTTGCATCCCTATAACTTCCAATACAGTCATTCGGTTAATACGAAATTCTCAGAGCAGGTTGACTTCAACGTAAGGCAGATGCGACATATTTTTGGATTCGGTGCTAGTTAAGGGCTGCTAGCACTAGGCCTTTTTGTTCTTTTCGTTCCAATAAATGCTTGCATTAAGTATTTTTATCGCAAACATTTGCAATGAAAATAAGTAAACAATGTTTAAATTTTCTAAGATGTGCACATTTTTCGGATGACAACCCCAATCACCTTTCTATCGCTGTAACTTTCGATGAAGCCACCGAAATTAAAATGCGCTAGATTTTTTACTAATGTTCGAAGAAGAACATTAGTATTAAAATCACTTTGGCCAAAAATTCATATTTCTATATATATATATATATATATATATGCGAAATTCCGCAGTGCGAAATTCCTCAGTGCGAATTTTCGCAGTGCAAATTTTCGCAGTGCGAAATTCCGCAGAGCGAATTTCCGCAGTGCGAAATTTCGCAGTGTGAAATTCCGCAGTGCGAAATTCCGCAGAGCGTATTTCCACAGTGCGAAATTCCGCAGTGCGAAATTCCGCAGAGCGAATATCCGCAGAGCGAATTTCCGCAGAGCGAATTTCCGCAGAGCGAATTTACGCAGAGCGAATTTCCGCAGAGCGAATTTCCGCAGAGCGAATTTCCGCAGAGCGAATTTCCGCAGTGCAAAATTCCGCAGAGCGAATTTCCGCAGAGCGAATTTCCGCAGAGCGAATTTCCGCAGAGCGAATTTCCGCAGTGCGAAATTCCGCAGAGCGAATTTCCGCAGAGCGAATTTCCGCAGAGCGAATTTCCGCAGAGCGATTTTCCGCAGAGCGAATTTCCGCAGTGCAAAATTCCGCAGAGCGAATTTCCGCAGAGCGAATTTCCGCAGAGCGAATTTCCGCAGAGCGAATTTCCGCAGAGTGAATTTCCGCAGAGCGAATTTCCGCAGAGCGAATTTCCGCAGTGCAAAATTCCGCAGAGCGAATTTCCGCAGAGCGAATTTCCGCAGAGCGAATTTCCGCAGAGCGAATTTCCGCAGTGCAAAATTCCGCAGAGCGAATTTCCGCAGAGCGAATTTCCGCAGAGCGAATTTCCGCAGAGCGAATTTCCGCAGAGCGAATTTCCGCAGAGCGAATTTCCGCAGAGCGAATTTCCGCAGTGCAAAATTCCGCAGAGCGAATCTCCGCAGAGCGAATTTCCGCAGAGCGAATTTCCGCAGAGCGAATTTCCGCAGAGCGAATTTCCGCAGAGCGAATTTCCGCAGAGTGAATTTCCGCAGAGTGAATTTCCGCAGAGCGAATTTCCGCAGAGCGAATTTCCGCAGAGCGAATTTCCGCAGTGCAAAATTCCGCAGAGCGAATTTCCGCAGAGCGAATTTCCGCAGCGCAAAATTCCGCAGAGCGAATTTCCGCAGAGCGAATTTCCGCAGTGCAAAATTCCGCAGAGCGAATTTCCGCAGAGCGAATTTCCGCAGAGCGAATTTCCGCAGAGCGAATTTCCGCAGAGCGAATTTCCGCAGAGCGAATTTCCGCAGAGCGAATTTCCGCAGAGCGAATTTCCGCAGTGCAAAATTCCGCAGAGCGAATTTCCGCAGAGCGAAATTCCGCAGTGCGAATTTCCGCAGTGCAAAATTCCGTAGTGCAATTTTTCGCAGTGCGAATTTCCATAGTGCGAAATTCCGCAGAGCGAATTTCCGCAGTGCGAAGTTCCGCAGTGCGAATTTTCGCAGTGCGAAATTCCGCAGTGCGAAATTTGGCAGTGCGAATTTTCGCAGTGCGAAATTCCGCATTGCAGGAAGATATCAGCAAAATTGTAAGCATAGACGGTTGACAGTAACGATTTGTTTTTGGAGAACAGTAAAAAAGCTAATTAGATTTAAATTCGAAGATCAAAGGTTGACAGGTAAAACTGAGGACCCTAAAACCATCACTGAACTGACGCGTTTTAGTAGAAAATAGTGAATCAAGCGAAGAATGTTAAGTTATTTATTATGAAAGTTACATGTAAAATTCGAAAATGAACTGTTTTGATTTTATCAAAGCAGATAATCGCAAGCTCACAAAAGGTTTTTAAGAAGAAACTCAAGAATATGGTGAAATCTCCTAGCAATAGTGAGCACCAAACTTATCCTATACTCGATAGGAGAGGCTAAGCTTTTAATAGGACCATATTTCAGTGCTAGGTCAAAAATGTGTAGCAAATTTTTTTTCGCAGACGATATTTTCGTGAGTCAAAGATAATGTTTCGCAGTTTGTCCATTATAAGTCTCACGCCAGATACGAGCAGATTTTCATAGATCCGATATTTCCAGCTTATTTGATGAAATCGGACCGCTCGTGTTAAATTTTGATTGTTTGGTGATTGAACTATAATATCGTCTATTCGTTCCTACGAGGATCTTTAAGTTCAGGGAATACCCTGTAATGCTTTACAAAGAGTGAAATTTGAAAAATGGTATTAGGAGTTGAGAGGCAATTCTTAGAAATTCCTGAAACATAAATTTCAGGTATCTCAAATGAGTTAGTTCGAAATTTCGATGCCGAAAATTTTCAAGAAGCTTGAATCTAGAATACTCACTCCTTTCACGGATATAATACAATATTTTAAACTTATTCTTCAAATATTTTTAGCTACAGTTTGACCTGAGAACATTATGATGTATTTTTCATGCACATACTACGCTCCTTGTCCAAAACGGAACAAGTGGTAGTCTATATCGTCATTGATTTATCGACATCAATCAAAAATTTAATCGACCTTAATTTACACCATACAACACATACAAGTGGGCTAATTTTGTCCTGGGGAAAACATAGTGAATTTACAGCCGACAATGTCGTTTACTACTTAAACCATCAAAACCCACATGGATGTAATTTCAACTATGTTCATAGCTCGGCCCCATCAATTTCTGCTCCACCGGTCCATTCCACAAACTATGCTGACTACACCAATACTCACATACCAAATGTTTCACTGCTTTTTTGCTATATTCAACCGGCTGACGTCAACAGTACTCGCATATATGCGACCGTTGACAAGACCTTGTAATTAATCTGCATCGTAACCGTCATGATCTATTAACAACGGCACCTTCTTCGCATGCTACAAGCTCACGAAATGCATTGTCCAATCACTATAACTAAATATAGCAAATCATGTAGGAGTCCGATGTCCTTTCTTTGGATACTATATCAATCAAACGACCAAGTTGTCGTCAACGTCATATCGACTCTTGGCGGAAACCTTTGGGGAAGCACGGGGAAGGATTACCTCGTGACCAAATGCTCTTCGAAATTTATGTGTTAGTTTTATATACTAGTATGTATCTATTACCGCTGTGCAATGTGATTTCGAAACAGGGACACAAAGGCCTCGTGTGTGTACCATAGGCATTCGGATACCAAGATGTTCCGCCATCAAGAGAAGTCAGAATCATAATGAATTCTAAAAATGTGAATGTTTTTAATGGATTCTTGTTTATTAGGAAAAACTCTGTGGATAAAATTCATTAAAAATTGAATTAAAATCAGTTCATTCAAATCGGTTTATCTTTGAAATGAGAGCTTTTTAATTGAATTAATGATCTTAAATTTATTGAAAGACTAACAAATATTTCGAATTTTGGTTAACTTTCATTAATAAAAATTGGTAAAACGCTTAAGCCAATAGTGAATGAGATAAAATATCTGCTAATTTAAGCGGTTTACAAACCTCAATAAGTAATCAGAAGTAAAGGATTACTACCAACGGCTAACTAGATGTTTAGCCACATAATTACCAGCGAATAAAAAATTTTATTTATTTTAAAAGAGTATTAGGTATCAAAGAAGAGACTATCTGCAAGGGAGATTTGGAAAGCAATGTACACAAGAAAAAATCCTGAAAGTGGGACCACGTATTATGGTATAGCGTATATTCATCACAGACGGCTGGCACACTCATTCCAACATATTATGGCATTAAAGATCCTCAACAAGCTTTCATTCGAACTCAAGCCAATATTCACTCACACAGAAAAGTAAAACGGAGTCTTAACCTTTTCACATATGTAGTAAGGGCGAAAGGAATACTCGAAACTAAATATAAGGGAAACAGAGCAATCAAATTTGAAGCCTTATATGCCTCCTAACATGCGTAACGATACCTACATTTGTCCAATAACTCAGCGTCTTCTTATAAGCAGGTTGCGTGCAAGAGCTGTGGATAAGACCCACCAATTCAGTACAAAAGATGCTGCAGTCTACAAACTACAATAGGCTGGCCACGTCGAACGAATGAGCGACAATCGAATCCCCAAACGATCTCTCAAGGGGCGAGCGAGCGGAGCCAGGCCACGCCACGCAAGCGCTGGGAGGATTCTATAGATGCTGACAGCAGGTTACTTTTGGGAGCACCGAACTGGAGGACGCGGTCACTGAACCGAGACGAATGGAGGCGAAGCATTAAGGAGGCTAAGGCTCGATTCGGGCTGTAGTGCCCCGATGATGATGATGCTGCAGTCCGGTCAAGTTCACCATCACCACTATAAATGCACTATCTGCATTTTAGTGATTATTGAGTTATTTCACGATTTATGTTTAAATAGAAAGGGTATTTTTCAGCATTGAGTTTAACTTACTTTTCAGAAGATAGGTTTTTGATATTTTTCAGAATGATGTAACAGGTTATGAAATTTTCAAATCCGGTGTTAGCCCAAAAATGAAAATAATTTCAGATAAGGCGTCCTACGAGTACCATGATGTGGTTACTTGGGACCTGGTTCTCATCGACTGAAAAGTAGGCTAAGGCAAATATCGCCTCTACAGTTCCTCTTTTGATGGGTATCTGTATTTCGACTGCCACTGTTTCCCAGTTGGTGAAGTTTGGGATTGGGAAGAAATTAATGTGCTAATTACTACCGCCGCCCTCGGGTTTTCTTCTCTGCGACCCAGATTAACTTACTCTTTTTTGTATACTTATTCGTACATTTATTCTGCCTTTGTTTACCCAAGGCTCTTGTATTAGTTCCATTTTATATTTGCCCGAGGCAAACCTGCTGCTTAGTTCATCCGGAGCTGCTTTGGCATGATGCAGATTCGCCTGTAGATATCTCATTTCCTTTCCTCCTTTGATTGGAAACCGCTGAGACCTGGTGCTGCCTCCATGTCGGCTCAACTACCCTCCATGGCTTGGCGCGTTTCCGCCTGACATTTTGACCGGAAGCTAATGTTGCCATCTAGGTTCGTTATTTTGCTGACTGATACCTGGTCTACCCGCTATGACTTGTGTGGCACATTTACCTTTGTTTTAATTGATAAAAACCCTTCAGGACATGACGTCGCTACCCTAATTTTGATGTTCTACGAATGCCATGATCCTCTCCGTAGCGTCCGCTGCATTGGAAAAGTACCGCTCTTTTCCTATTGGCCTCTTTGATTAGGAGTGTCTTTTCCTTAGCCTCTTCTGTTGACAAGCCTTTTCTTATGAAGAAATTCATGCACTTTCTGGATGTTCCGTGCATGTTCTTCTTTTTTTGAGTCTCCTTCGATGGCTCCTGCGAAGTCATGTTCAGTGCTTTCGTCCTTCGCGTGACGCCCTTCGAGATTCGTTAGGGGAATCTGCCGTCACAAGTTGAAGAGGAGACTTCGGGTTCCTCTCCAGCTTTTCCTTCTTCCGGTCTTCCTCTCCTGTTTTGTTAATCTAGCTGGGATTTTTTACCCTTTCGTTGTCCACCTTTATGTTTTGCTGTGGGGCTATATTTAACTTCCCTCTTAGTTTGGCCTTTCTTGTGCGATTGTTCTTTGAAAGTTTCTTGGAATTTGGGCCTCGACTGTTCCATTAATCCTGTAATAAATAATATAGATCTGTACTGTATCTGAACTGTAATAAATAATATAGATCGCTTTCAAAATACCAGCATCGTTCCGCCGTATTACCAGCAAAACTGTTTTTAAACACGATTATGGTACCATGCGCATTATAAAGATAAGGAAAAAAAAATAAAAAGAAGAGAAATATTTTTCTATTGATAATAGTGATGCTGTTCTTATAATCTAAAGCTGGCATCTTTAATATTACAGAAACTTTCTTTACTGGTGTCCACCAAACAACGATATAGACATTTTTCATTGCAAGTGTTCATTCAAATATAACCCTCGTACATACTTCCCGTTTCTGCAGTTTCGTTTCTGTTGAAAAGCTTGACTTCTTTGATGTAATAATTTCAGATTTATCTACAAATTGATTGCAAAATTAGACAGCTGAATGCCAAGAAACAAATTCATATGCGGTTTCTCGAAAGGCCTCCAGTTCAAAAGAATATAATGGCGTAAACAAAGACCTCAATAATAATCATTTGCCGCCAACAACCTGTTGTCTGAAATAATCCAAGTCGTACGAACGGAATCGAAGAAGCCCCTAATCTGTTAACTCCGTGCGAACAAGCGCATGTCCCATTTCCTCTTTCGTTGTAGTACATAATCTAACCGACATTCGTGTCACAATTCCCACAGCATCAAGCAGTGCACAGATTTCTGGCGAAAAACATCCCCAAAATGGATTTCCCAAAAGACTCACATTTTTAACGGTTGAGCATCAATCGAAAAAATTCATTTCGGCCGCGTGCTTCGAATCGTACAATCAGAAATCAATTAGCAGAGTGTTTTGTGAATGGTTGCAAATTTTAATCGATGACCGATAAATTGCTACTTCTGAGTTACGCACTAATTAGATTAAACTGTAACGGTTTGAGATGAAGATGTGTTGCACAATAACGTGAAAAGTGAATTCTTTCCTGATATTCATTAAAAGTCAAAAGAGTTAACCACTGTTTGTGTTGAGGTGCTGTGAAGTTTGGTTCGTTCGAGAAAAAATTACATTAGTGGTTCCAAATGGAAAAACTTCATGAATACCAGGGTTGGAGCGGACGTCTGCACGAGTTTCGAGACAATGTAAAGGAACGTTTTTCCTCATTTCGCGAAGAACATCCTGAAAATCTGCTTGAAGCAGCTAAGAATGCAGCGTTAAAACAAGCAAAGGGTAATGTTAGTGCGTCGCAGGATTACTCCCACATATACAGGTACAGTTTTCCGGAAGCTCCAAGTTTTAAATAAATCATTTCAGGTAGCGATATCCATACGAGTAAGCCTAACGATTACGGTGCAATCAATTATTTTCATTGGTCCTGTAACTAATTTCTCTCAATATGGTGCAAAATATTTGCAGAATTATGATTAACGGCGTCGTATCTATTCATAATCCAAGAAACTAATTATATCTCATAAAGTCTACCCAACTTGCCATTGCCCTTCGATTTTATCGTCGTCGACGACGGTAATGTAATAAAGCAAGTTCAAGACTAGAATGGAAATAACATATGGATATGTAGCAAATAGCATGAAAAACCCGTTGAATTACATGTGCTGCATATTTTTCCGCTTTTCTCTGCGAGGTTTGCAGGCAGTCAGTAGCGTAAGCTGTGTACGTTTGATGTAAACTCTTGGGATTTAAAAGCGAATACATACCCCATATACGTATGCATTGAAAACTTAGCTTGGTAGACCTTGCCGGAAATTTCCTGTTTTCATTGCAATAGATTTGAAATGAAAGAAAACATATATCGGAAACTTCAACATAATGACAAATAGCAATGTCAAGTATTTCTGTTATTATTTAATAAATTCAAGTGTCTACAATATAAGTATGTTAGCTCTCATGCTTACAAGAAATGCTTACAAGAAATTAATAAATTATGGGAACCACTACGAACTTATAAACAGCAGCTTTATTTACAAATATTTCATTTACTCTGGTCTAAAAAAATTCCATTTTATTCCTAAAAATACATTACATGTGTACATATACACATGCATACATTTCCCAAGCTTCACAGGATTGGAACGGTATTGCTTCAGTTTTGTGAAGCTGCGTATCAAGAATTGTTTTTCTAAACCTTCGACAACAATTAATCTGAAATTAAACTACATCAATTTAAATTTACAAGTAGCAAGAACCTGGTTCAGGTCTTTGGTTGCTGAAGGTGTCATTTCCAGGTGTCTCAATTTATCAGCCATGTCCTTCAGTCTCTAAGATTTCTCAATCGAAGTTGGTGCACACTGCTTTCGTCACTTAACTTTGTCTAGAACTTTCCGGGCAGTGTTTTTCCAATCAAGTGTGTGACCTACATTATCAACCGTAAACCCAATATTAAGTAGCGATATTAAGTAAATTATCAACTAAAATGTATTCATGGAACATATTCTTTCGTTAAGATGTATTCATGCCAATCATTGACAAAATCTCAGTATTCTTTTGATGTTCTCAGTCCTCTACCCCAACTAGCAATTTTGGTGTACTGCCACGTTGCTGACACTAAAAAAAGGCTTTTATAGTGGCAACAACCTGCCAAAGATACGTTTTTGCCACGTACGAAAATCGTTTATATTACCCAAATGGGGAATGAAAAGGTACGTTGGCATTTGGTGGCAGGAACTATATTTTGTTACGTTCGGTGACAGTTTCAGGACGGTGCCGAACACGATTCAAAATCCAAATTGATACTCATTAGCCAATACTACACTAACACAATAAAAGATTGATTGGTTGTAAAATTTCATGTGTTTCAATATGTATTATACCAACACAATGTATTTGTGTGGCTATGACGAAAAATTAGCACAAGGTCAAAGTTGCATTTTGAGTAGAAGTAGAATTAAAGTAGAATTCTTAAGAGAATATAATGAGGATGATATTCCAAATTGCATAGCCAAAATGACCTACAAACTGAAATTCATCGTAAATATTCGCATTATAGGACCAGAAATTGCAATGCGCCTGAGCAACCTGTTAAAATTAAAAAAGGATTTTGGCGAAAATATAACAAACTTAGATTTAATGTAAAAAATTTTTTATGTTTTTTAGTTTTTTTTTGTTCGTATCAATACCGTCTATACGTCCCTGCACAAAATTTAGGTTATTTTTCCATAAGAGCACATTTTGTGTCTCTTAATAAAATAAAAATTTTCTTGGACCTTCATATTTCAGCTATAAAAAGATGGCCGAGTGCTGATCTGCCACTACAAAATCATTGTTACTTCATAATTTTACTTCATAGTTCCCATAACCTGCACGAGTTTTCCAATCACGTAACAATTGCAACTATATGGTATCTATAACCACACATGTGAAAAAATGCCACTCTATGGTACCAAACATAACTTTATAGTCCCGAAGATCCACTATGATGTCTACTTTGACTCTATATTGACCCAACTGCAACTGTAAAGTGGCAATTGGAACTTTCTGCACAGTTTTCCTTCCGTTGTCGAACGAAGTGTTTGCGACGTGTAAATTTATTGTAAACATTGAACAAAAAGTGCGATTAATTCATTTAATGGGGCAGGCACACTTCGAATTTTGAAAAAATCGATTTTATTTTCTTTGCATTTTCAATCGGGCAATTCTTTATGGAGATAAATCACTTTGAATGAAGTCGTCTCTATTGCATAAAGCGTTTTTCGCATGCTTTAAAAGCATTTTTCTCGAAACTATGTTTTCGAAGTCGCTGTTGAAAACGGCTTTATCGATCAGCACGAAATTTTTCTCACTTATGTGATAAGTAATTATCCTCTGGAAGAACGAAGGATTTTTCGATTGGACTATATTTTTTTTTCAATAGCTGAAAATGTGACTGAAATATTGGTCGAAAATACAATTTTGAATTTCATCAACCGCCATTATTCAAAAAATCAAAATCTGCCACAGTCCTTCGTTCATCCGGAGCACTATATCATCAACTTATAATCTTCGACTTTTTTTTATTTCGGACGCTCCAGTGACAAGCTACAGTGATCACGGCAAAACAATTTTTTTTTGGACCCCTCGAAAATTTACTCTATTTCGACTAATTTTCAACCTTTTGCCTTAAAAAAATTACGATAGTTTCTACAAATATATTTCTTTCAAGTAAAACAACATTTGTTATTAATTATATTAATGTGTCTAAAAAAAAATCCTAAAAAATAACTTTTTTTGGACGTCCCAAGTGTACATAGCCCCTTAAAGTGCATGGAAATCTAATGAAAGATATGACAAGAGGATACCACAATAAGAAAAGAACGTTTCTAATACTTTCTAGTAGAAAAAGCCACTAACTATTGTAGTAACGAAAACTTTATAGGGTCTTTCATAACTAATTGCCACTAGGCTAAACCCAATATTAAATCAGCACACTTAATTGTGTTTAATAAACGATATTGGGAACGTTTTTGCCACCAAAACGAAAATCATAAATTTGATCACTTTATGGTGGCCAAAAGTAGTAGCAAAAACCAAGCAAACAAATAAATAAAACTACTTTAAAGTGAACAGAATTTTCACAAGTTTTTAAAACGTTTTCCCTACTATTTCTATACTATAACTGGAGTTTGAAATTTCGGATGATTATGGTTCCGATGTGAACGTTGCCACCACGTTGCAAATGGGTGCATTGAGTGGCTTTTCACATTGTCGTGGCAAAATAAGTGGAAATAGCGTATCGATAACTGCGATCTGGTGGCAGTTCACTATTATCCAGTATTCGATACCAAAAGTGCTAGTTGGGACGTTTGTGAAAAATCGTCCCTTCTGTATGCAGTTTACTTGGACTTCCCGAAAAAAGTCGCAAATTAGGAAGAGCGACACAATGTAGTGAAATGCCTATTAGTATATCGCAATGGTATCTCATCAATCGCCTCAATGTGAAGTATCAGCCCAACTTACATCTAATCTTGAACTTTCCACTATCTTCATTGCTTTTAACCAATCATACAATAATGAAATTGTATTTGATTTTCATAATGCTGACTACGTAAGCATTAAAAAATATCTAGATACCATAGAGTGGTCAAGGTCCATTTCAACATTAGATTTGGATGAACTTATTTCTTTTTTCTACGAAAAAATCTTTCAAGCCACTAACACGTATATACCAAAGATAAAAAAAACGCAATAAACGTTCTGAGCCATGGTTACACAATAATTTGAGACAATTAAGGAACCGATGAAACAAACTTTATAAAGCAAATGATCACAATATCAGCGTAGGGCTAAAGGAAAGTTACGATCTTTTATCCAAAGAACCGGGAAGCATATGAGCTTTATGTGACTTTAATGGGTAACAAAATTGTTAATGATCCGAGAAAGTTTTTTGATTTTGTTAATATGAAACGAAAAACGACTGGCTATCCCGCTTCTATATTCAGAGATAACTCTTTATCTTCTCTCTCACAGGAAATCTCCAATTTATTTGCAAATCACTCTCAAGTTTCGTTCTGTCCTCCTTCGATCCCTACAATAAATTCAACTGTCTGGCTTACCCAAACTGTATCCACACCACTCATTGAGGGAAGCATTCTACCAAAAGAGGCAATTGCCAATGCTATCCAAGAGCTAAACATCAAGAAAGGGCCTGGCTATTACCTAATACCTCTCTGCTTTGTGATACATCAATCAATTGATAACCCCTCTGTATATCATTTTTAGCAAGTCGCTGTCATTAGACGCCTTTCCATCCTTTTGGAAAGCTTCTCATCTTACGCCTATTTTCAAAGGTGGCGATAAACGATCTATTGACAACTATCGAGGCTTCGCTATTCTCTCAGTAATCCCCAAACTCTTCGAGAAGCTCGTCTGCGATCAACTGACCTCCATAATAAACCCTCTTCGAAAAGGCAGATCAACTACCACGAATCTCATGATCCTGGTTTCGGACGTCCTCTGTGAGATGGAAAAGAGAAACCAAGTTGACGCGATTTATACTGAATTCAGCAAGGCCTTCGACCGAGTCGATCATCAAATTTTGACACACAAATTACTTGATTTCGGTATATCTGGCTGCCTACTTAACTTCAAAAACAGTTTTGGTGGTGTCGGGGGTGTCGCAAGGCAGTCATTTGGGCCCTCTTCTCTTTAATATTTTCATTTCGGATCCATCTAGGATTTTATTTGATATCTCACACCTCTTCTACGCTGATGATTTTATATGGTACCACACTACCAAAACGCAGTCAGACATTGATTTTCCCCAATCAAAACTTGTATCTCTCGAACAGTGGTGCCACCTGAATAAACTAAATCTCAAAGTCAACAAGTGTCGAGTGATAAGTTTCTCCCGAAAAAATAAAGTCATAGCCAACTCTCAATAACAATGAACTTATTAAGGTACAACATATCTTAGACCTAGGTGTAACCCTACATACCAAAATGCGCTTTAACTTGCAGATCGACAAAGTCTTGTCGAAAGCGAGCAAACAATTAGGTTTCATTAAGAGGCGCGCCAAATAGTTCAAAACCATTTGGGTTACTAAGTCTCTATATACATCACTAGTGCGGCCTCTACTGGAATACGCCTGAATAGTCTGGTGCCCAGCTTTTCAACTACACAACGAATCGGTTTAGAAAGAATTTTTACTTTTCGTCTTAAAGCACCTCTATAATCCGTACGACTTTAGTCATCTTCTCTCTTACGAATACAGGTCATTCAAACCTAATGACTCTTTCATCAAGAAGAACCTTAATTAGTGGAACATTAGTGGAACAGTTAGTATGGCAGCCATGGGCGTGTCCAGCCTCGAATTAAGGTAAAAAAACGAGGAAAACAAGGAGAGAAAAAAAAACGAGGAAATATTTGTTTCATTCGTGTTTTATCATGTACACATTTATTCGTTTTACCACTACTACACTTTTTTAATCAAACCAACAGCAATTTACGTGGATTTTTTTGTCTTTAATAGTAGCGATTGTGTTTCGCACTTGTGGCACAGAGTTTGAATCGTTTATGACAAGATTTAATCTATGACTGACACAGTGGAAAAATAATGCTTTTTGTATCTCCTTTTCAAAATGGCTTGAACGCCTCCATCTACGCTCGTTTTTCGAGGATTTTTCGAGGATTTTTTTCTAGGGATGGGCATTTGCCCCCCTCTGCCCCCACCTGTACACGCCCATGATGGCAGCTCTCTCTAACAAAATTACATTTAATAATCAAATAAGACGGACTAGGCATACAACCCTCCTTAAGAAATACCAGCACCTTACAGTTTATGGGTATATTGAACACATCAATAGGTTCTGTAGAACATTCAACAGTGTAAGTCATCACTATTCTTCAGGTATCACCAGATCTATTTTCAAAAACAACTTGACAAAGGCCCTATTAACTTCTTAACCTATTTATTTCCCATCCTAATTCGCCTAAATGCAAATAAACATAAACTAAAAATACTTTTATATTCTATTTTATTTCTTGTATGTATATACATATGTATATACATATATTGTATCATGCTTTGTTTGGCAAATAAATAAATAAATAGAATAAATAAATCTTATTCAGTCTTTGGCTGCTTCTCCGATAGAACGGCTTCTCGATTCACCTGATCATCAAACTATGGTGAAAGCTAATCTACATAAATCAATTGCAGCCACGAGTTTGTTGTAAAAATTGTACAAAATTGCAAATAGTTACAATTTACAATTTATTTACAATTTACCCGGTAAATTAGGCAAACATTTTGAAAACCGACAAAATATTCGATCTTCTAACAACTGAAGTGCCCGATCCTAGTTCCTAAGCGTAAAAACATATTGCTGTATTATCAGAATGTTCGTATCATGAGGACCAAACTTGAAAATTTGAAAACTACGGCTTTTTTTAGAAAATGATCTCCTGATTTGCTTGGCTTACAGATAGCATTTTTAGTTTTGCATTTTCCTCTACGTACAATGTTTACCGCTGTAATCGCTTAGCAACTAATAAATTTGGCGGTGGTGGCATGCTTATTGCTGTTCTTAAGACCGGCGACACATGTAAACGCCTGAATTTAGACCGTTTTTCAGAGGCTTATTTAAAATAGAAGGAATAAATGAATCGTTTTGAAAGTGATCATGTTTATTCATTGCATATTAAAATACAAGAATCTGATTTTATTTAATTTTTTTTTTCAAAAAGGCTGCCGTAGTAACCAATCTCCTGAGACCCTCGCGAAGAAAGGCATCAATCGGCGGGATTTTTAGCATCAGTTACAGCAATTTGAAATCAACAAAATGATTTGGAGGATGTTTCTTAAACATGTATCTTCTAGTTGAACCAAGAAAAAAATCAAAAAATCGTAAATTAGTACGCCTCTTAAAAAAGTACGATTTTCACCCTTTTTTTCGAGTTTTTGGGTCGAAAATGCTAAATTTTGAAAAATATTTTGGCATCATTGAGTTTCAACTACAAGCTTATACTATAAAAAAAAACGTGTGCCGAGCTTCATAAGAATCGGTTGAAAACTTTTTGAGTTATCTTGCCCGCCAATTTAAAAAAGTCGTTTTGAGAAAAACGTGTCATCAAAAAGTCATCCACGATTTCGAGATAAAAACCAAGAAAGGACGCAATGAAAGAGTAAAATTACAAATACTCATTTCTTGTGCAACAGTTATCAAGAAAAACGAAAATATTTGTGGTGCATCTTGGACAACGCTAATTGATCTGGACTCTTCCTTTCTTAGCTTTCGTCTTCGAATATTATTCGACTATTCTTTGATCTCATGATTTTTAATCTCTCACGATCGGGCTGCTAATTTTAGCATTCCGGATCTAGTCGTCTTTAGACGAGATAGTGGCAGGCGGTGTAGGTTCAGCTGTACCAATCAGACGACTCCCAGGTCTGCTGTGTCTAGTGGAGATATAACAATTGAGTCAACCTCACGAACTTCCAGCAAACGGTGGTTTCATTCACCCTTGTTTTGAGTTTCCTCGGGGATCTCTGAGCTTAGAAGCTCGGTCGTAACTAGAATGGAAACCAAGCTACAACAAATGGGCTGGATCGACCGGCCACCAGTGCAACTTCCACTGCCATTTTCTACTGAGGCAGCCAACTCTAACCTAAAGACCTCACTCGGGCTTCCAGAACTAGATGGTCAGTCATTAGGTTCTTAGGAAATTGAAAAATATTTCTCCCAAAATGTTGTTCGACAAGGATAAAAAGTTTCCCCTCTTGGTAAATCAAATAATTAGGGAGCATTCACTCTTTCTAAATTTTGCTAACCAACGAAAAAGGTCGTCTGAGCATAAGAATTAGAGCAGGTTAATCCCTAAGGAGCCTAAACTCCTGGCGACCACTCCAGAGCTAGCTCAGCCATTCAAATTAATGGCCACAGTGTGCTTCACCTGAGCAGTGATTGGCCCAGCAAAAAACTGGAGACATCTCTTCGGAGAAGTGGCTCAAAAATTGGCTAGCTGCAGAAAGCCAGCTCATACACTCCTTGGAAGATAGGAAGATTGCCGAAATTGGCGGGCTTATTGAGAGTTGGCTCTCCAGTGGCGGCTCGTCAGGGTGGGCCCGGCCCGCCTAGCCCACCCTGACGAGCCGCTACTGGGCCCGCTTGACACAAAAACACTATTATAAGGTATACGCGTATACCAACAAGAAATATCTACTTTACTTTAACTCAGTGGCGGCTCGTCAGGGTGGGCCAGGCGGGCCGGGCCCACCCTGACGAGCCGCCACTGCTCTCTACATAACAAATGAAGAGACAGTATCGCTTTCAGAGGCCTAAAAGAGAATCATAAACACAAAATGGGGAAAAAAAGACTCAAGTTAGCATAGGATGATATGGGGAAGATTCTGAGACCACTATATACAACTCAAAGTAGGATGTTTCAACAGCAAGAGGTCTTTCTGTAGTTGCATCTGAGGCCGATTCACATGGGAATTAAAGATTTGGCGACGGGGTTAGTGTCGGGACTAACTCCAAGGTGGAAACCTGTTAAGATCACATCAATCTGGAAACATAAAAAGAGAGCCAAATAGCAATTGAGTCCAAAGAGGAACATAACTCGAAACTTACTGGTAATGATAATGGTGCTTCAAATTAATCTTTACCATTTCAGAGCCCATTTCATCTCATCTAAGACACAGGAGGAGCTTCTTCGGATTCAAGAAACATATCACCAAAGAGTATAGACTGATAGCACGCGGTAGTTAAGAAAAACTACTGGCTTGCATTCTTGTTAAGAGTATCATTAATGTCCCTGTTCTTCACAATTTTTGTGACAGGGATAATATGGCTATTGCTACGGAAATTGTTCGGAGGACAGACTGGTTTTTTCCTGCTATATGCCACACGATCATTGTGCAAATCTCCTCTACAAAAACAGTGATATCCTCTTCTTTGAGAAATCCTTACTTACGTCAAGGAGTCAACATGAACACATCTCAAGGCATATCACTCAATAAATTACGCTTTGTAACATCACGGTAAAGACACTTCATACCGAAATTCAACGAAGTCTCCATGACCTTACCTAGAGTGTCAAACGTTTACTTCTGATCCTCGACTCAAAGCTGCTTGGGATCGAAAACACAGTACCTATTAATGCTCTTTTCGTGATACTTTATTATTTGCCTTAAAATTTACTTTCCTATTGTACTTAATACTACTGCATGCTAATTTTGTTGCCGTGAGACTTTTTGGCACTTCGGTATGGACTAGAATAGAGTTAGGCCATGTTAAAATCTTATCTGAGGATGTTTGCGCTCTAACGAGCGTTGATTTACTAGATTTACTACTAGATTTAGAGTTTATAACTCGCATTTTTGGTAAGGATGAATGGGATGATGGTGTCGCTCTAGAGAGTGGGTCCATTCATGTGTATGCCGATGGCTCAAAACTGATTAATAAAGTCGGCAGTGGTATATACGCAGATGAGCTGCATCTAAGATCCAGACCAAGTGATATCTTCCACCCGGAGGTGTTAGCTATTTTTCAGCCAATTACGTGGATTACGTAATACAACATATTCGGACTATTTTCACAGATAATCGAATGGCTATAAATTCTCTTGTGCTGGTCCTTGTACAGAATCCATAATTATTGTTGAATGTCATGCATTTGTTAGGGAGATGTCGGCAGTGCAATTTATTTGATCACCTGGTTATAGCGGAATTCGGAGAAACATTGTGGCCGAAGAACTGACAAGATTTGGCATTTTACTGACGAAGGTATCATATATCTTCTCTATAAGAACGTTCAAGTTTGATACAGGAGATAAATACCTTGAGACCACTTAGTAGTCATGGCCTGAAGAATCTTTCTGCGCGATTGCTAGACAGGGCTAGATAGGGCGTCGGATTAAACAGGAATTTGTCCTCTATCTCATGTGCCAGTGTCTGGCTTCAGCAAAGAGGAGAATAGTCTCAGTGGTGGGCCTCTTTTTTTAAGTCTGACTGATCCCTCTTCCATCGGCTTAAAGATCAGTGTAGAGTTTATTAAAGAAACCAAAAGGTTTCCTGATTACGGTGGCTGGGGGTGAGTGATATACTTGGAATCACAACGGGCTTTTATTGTGCCTGTATAAAATTAAGTGGACTAAGAAATTACAGGTTGATAAATCATTTCGCCAAAATAACAAAAAAAAAGGGGCTAGGAAATTATAGGTTGATAAATCATATGCCTAAAATAACAATAAAAAAAACTCTTAAAAAAAATCGATTCGCAGACAGAGTAAAGCCTGCAATCAATGTAAGAAAAAGTCACGAACGACGCACGGGAGTTTCAACTCCCGCAAATTCTTTTGAAAGAGAGATAGGACGCAAACAACAAGATAAGGGAAAATGAAAATAGTAACATGTTTGAGGAGTAGTGGAAATTGGTTCACCCAGTTTGATAGTATGAGAAGAGTAGTCAACAGTGCGCAGCTGTTTACAATGGGTCCAAAAGGTCTAAGATTGCCGGTCAGAGAAGAAAATCTGATTCGTGAGATATGGGAGCTGTATGTAATTTTAATTTAATTTTACTTCAGACCTCATTTTAAGGTAATACATATTCTTAAATTGTGAGCCAGATATTTTACTTCTATACAATGTTTGTTTTTACTTGAAGTTCTATCCTTAGGAAACTTTTTTTGCAAAATTAGAAAAGATAAAAGAAAAATATATGTTAAACCTCTTCAAAGAACAGTCACAAGGGTTTTCTGCATCAGCACTTTCAATAAATTAATTGATGAAAAATAGTTGCCGTCCATGGACCTTTGTATTTGTGCTTCCATTTAGATGAGAACTAATTATAACTCTGAGGCCGGTTTGGCATATTTTCTGTCTACAATCTAATAATCACTCGAGAAATGAGAATTTTATATGCAATGCTAGAGCACCGACAAAAGATGCGGAAAATAAATAACCTGATACACTGCGGACTCAAATACTGTTGCCCCTGTTAAATTATTTTGCAGTCAAGTTTCTCAAAAGGGACTATATGTTCTTTCATGAATGGGTACATGAATTTCAGATGAGATCATAATCTCTAATGACAATCCTTTCGGTTCAATGCTAATGATAGAATTTCCCTAGTTCCAGAAACACTTCCTGAAAAAAATATACCAAAAGCACAAGAAATAATTAACATTCCAGATAAGATTATGATTGTGAACATTGCCCAGTTAATTTGATGAAGGCTGTGCATTGTTAATATGAGTTAAAAGCTTAATGGAGTTAGAGCAAAAGGCTTTCAAAAAGAGTTAAATTTGGCACACAAATCATTTAATTTTCAGTGAAATTACAGGAAAGATGTAATACAGAATATAGTGCGAAACTTTTTTTCAATAATAGTTACGCAACAGAGTGACAATCATACTCCCTTTTATAACTGTTCATAGAAGCTTAGTCATTGTATTTTTTAAAAAAAATCTTTAATTCGAATTTAATCGTAAAGCTTGACAGTGTTTCGAAAAAAATTCCAAACTATCTTTCCAAGTTTCTCTCTTTTTGCAGCATTCTCTGAAAATATGCAACTTAACTATCACACACAAGAAATAATTGAGTACATATTATCATCCCACTACACAATAAAATACAAAACTTTATTCAGTTTTAGCAATGGATTTCTGGTTTAAACTACCCAAGCTTGTAAATCCAATCCAATAAATTTAAATTTGCATTTGATAGTGATGCATGACATGTAAATCCCTTCCGACTATTGTGCAATAACATTTTAGATACCCCCCACGATCCTTTTCAAATCCACTTTATTTTCGCAGACGAAAAACACGTCTCGAGCTGATTCGTGTGTCGGCAGCCGTCATGGGGATCGAATTCTCATATGCTGCCGAAACTGCATTTGTATCGCCAATCTTACTAAAAATCGGTGTCGAGCATCAACACATGACGCTAGTTTGGGCATTGTCTCCACTTATTGGTTTCTTCCTTACTCCGATTCTTGGATCACTGAGCGACCGATGTAAATTGAATTTAGGACGACGAAGACCGTTTATCATCCTACTGTCCATCGGAGTGTTTATAGGTTGGTAGTAGTCATATCAGCATTACCGCTGCTTGCAAGTCGTAAATAGGATTAGAAAGCTTTGATACGATGTGACTCTTATTTTGCAGGATTATGCTTGGTTCCGAATGGAGAAAATTTAGGATATGTGTTTGGTGATGTCGATCCACATTTACAAGTTGCTGCCATGAATATAACAAATGGAACCGTTAATAACATTAATGTCTCCCCGCATCGGTCGTCGGCATCGGATACTGTTGTCGAAGAGATAGAGAAAACCTCACATCCGTGGGGAATATTCTTTACAATAATTGGTACAGTTCTACTGGATTTTGATGCGGATGCTTGCCAGAGTCCTTCCAGAGCATATTTGTTGGATGTTACTGTTCCAGGTTAGTTAAAAAAGTGTTAACCGATGAGTGCTACATTAATCACGTTGATACTATAGATGACCACGCTAAAGGTTTATCTACGTTCACAATCATGGCTGGTCTTGGTGGTTTCATGGGATATTCTTTGGGTGGTATCAACTGGGATGCAACAAGCATAGGTAAAAAATCAATTAATGAATACAAGAATTCGATAAAAGTCCGCAATTCATTTCAGGAAGAAAACTGGGTGGTCATGTGAAAGCTGTTTTCACATTGATTACATTCCTCTTCGTTTTTTGCGTTAGTGCAACACTCACCAGTTTCAAAGAAATACCCTTGTGGGTGCTTGAAGCTCAAGCCCGTCCAAAGCCAAGTTTCGAAGATGACGACGAAGAAGATCAGCGAAAAGACCTCCTCACCGAAGAAGACCAGCTGGAGAAAAACGGTATTCCAACGTCATATGGCACGCTCAATGAAGAACCAGATGACGCACAAACTGTAAGTTGAAAAGATTTCCCTGGATTTACTCAAACCGATTTCATTCTTTTCATTTCGCAGGATCAGTTTACACAACAGCAAAGAAAACCTAGGTACACAACTCCACTTAAACCTGAGTATATTGCCGTTCCTGGAGAAAATGTCGAAGAAACTACGTTCACGGAGAACGTTGACATTGGTCAGATACCGCCGATTCAAGAACAAGCGGTTGCATCCCTATCACACTATCTTATGTCGATTGTTTTCATGCCGCATTCGATGCGGATGGTTTGCTTGACGAATTTGTTCTGTTGGATGGCACACGTTTGCTATTCCCTCTATTTCACCGATTTTGTAGGTGAAGCTGTTTTTGGCGGGGACCCGAAGGCGGTGGAAGGAAGTGATGCACAAATGTTGTATGAAGAAGGTGTCCGATTCGGATGTTGGGGAATGGCCATGTATTCTCTATCATGTTCGTGCTACTCATTAATTATTGAGAAGCTAATCAAACTTTTTAGGTGAGTGAGATAAATTCTAATCCACCGTATCTTAAAAAAAAATGGTGAAATTGTCCGATACTGAAAAATAATTTTGATATGTGGTATACTCTCATTTCAGAGCGAAAAAAGTCTATGTAGGCGGACTTTTATTTTATTGTATCGGCATGTCCTTAATGGCACTCACAAGAGCAAAATTCAGTGTCATAATATTTAGTTGGGCCGCTGGTGTTATGTATTCAACCCTTTTTACCATGCCATATCTTCTAATTGCTCATTATCATTCACAAGGAACAGTAAGTTTTCTTGAATAAATTAATATTACATTATTGCATTCAACTGTTCTTATCAGTTCGAAGTAACAGCTGAAGGTGAAGCGAAATTGGGAACTGAAGTTCGAGGTCTAGGAACGGACGTGGCCATTGTGAGCAGCATGGTATTCCTTGCGCAATTTATCCTATCAATGTGCATGGGAACTATTGTCACATGGTCAGGAACAACAACGGCAGTCGTGAGTGTTGCTAGTTTTCTAAGTTTCTGTGGCGCACTAGCTGCGACACAAGTTATGTATTTAGATTTGTAAATTGAATTGTTTTCGATTATTTAGTAGGTGTGTAATTCGATTAATTAAAATATAGTGTCGTAATATTAAGGAAGTAATATATAACAAATTGATCATAAACAAAAAGTGAAACTTATATTGAACTGGGTTTTATTTCAGTAGAATCTATAATTGGAGTGCAAACATAGAATGTTTAAATTACTTATCTTTAAAGGCATCCTCTTCAAATGTGATACCGAAAATCAGAAGTGTTTCTTGTTTGAACTATCGAAGTGAATGTAGTCATGCAAATATGTGTCTCCTTGAGGTGGTAATGATTCGCTTACAAACAAAATCCTTATCCTCTTAAATTATTCCTACACTTATCTAAAATATCCTTTCTTATAGACGGATAGTCAGGATGTATCTTAAGTACTTGCTGACAAACATCAATTGCATCAGCATATCGTTTCGTTTTCATATGATTATAAGCCAATTTATATCCGATTTGAGGTTTCAATTGTCCGCTGAGACGCCAAGCATGATCGTAATTTGTAGCCGCAGAACGATAAGCTTGTTCCTTTTCAGATATGTAGCCTAGGAATTCATAAGCCTTAGCACATGATTTATTGTGATTTAAAACTCGAAGCAGTAAATCTTGTGCCATATCATATTTACTGGATTGCACATAGATATCAGCCAACAGTAGCCAGGATCTCTCCAAATATTCTGCTTCTTCGAAATTCCAGACGTTTTTAACGATTCGTTTCAAGTGATTTCGGGCTCTTTGAGTTTGCTTCAAAAGTATATGGGCAGATGCCATCCCTAGAATGGGCCCGACTAAATCCTTGTACTCTTCCTGCGAAGCAATATCCGTGAAATCATTCAAAGCTGCCTCAATGCTATACTTTTGCCGTGAAGCCAATTGCAGGAAGTTCTTCAGAAGTCTATGATTCACAGCTTCATTGTCCATACCTCCTGGTCTTGGTCTGAGCTCCTTCAACAATCTTTCCGCTGTTCGCAACGCAATGAGCCTTGAGTCTTTGAAATCGATGTCTTCGACATTTTCAATAGCTCCACCTTCATTCGGTAAATCGCCATCGGGATTGATGCAAATGTTAATCATATTGAAAATAGCTTGCTGACCCCATTCGGAGTCTCGACGAGCGTTATTGAAGTATCGCAGAGCAGCATTTGGATTCCCGTTGTACCATTCATAAAGGCCTTTGCAATAGTTGAAACCTGCATTTGTTGCGACATTCATAGCATTTTGTTCGGCTCGCTGGAGAAATGTAACTGCATCAGGTAGAGTTCCGGATCGTCGCATAACTTCAATCAAACGTGCTAGAGCTGTCCAATATGTCGGCTGACAGAGCAGTAGTTGTGAGAAATGGTAGGCTGCGTTGTCAAAGTCCATCTGAAATTTAAAGCATTAATTAAAGTATTTTTGGACACAAATTTTCTAAAGATTTATTAAATATTGTAACGAAATCAGCATAAAAGAAAATAGAAAGGCAACTTTTCAGTAGGTTGATACCTATTGCTTTGAAAAGATTTTATCTTAAGCCAATTTGTAAACAATGAATACCAAAATTAAAGGGCTCAAGCATTTTTATAAGACCACTTGTCTTGCAGAATTGACGACATTCTACAAATGTAACTTAAAATATTACTACCATTATTAAAGGGGGATATTGCAGAAAAGTCATAATATGTAGAACATTTCGTCATTTTTCTCGGGCTTTTGACTTTTGAAGAACTTTTAAAGGTGGCTATAAAGTGTGGAAGATTACCAATTTGAAGCTCTTATGGTTGCGTAAAAAGCACAAAGAGGAGAATTAAATTAAGCATGCCTCTTATTTTGCCGTTCGATAATCAAAGAACCTATGCAATGATTTTGTACAAAAAACATTCGTCAATGGAAACTCTACGCTTTGCTAAAAGAGGGAGATAAAGGATTGATAAACGTTCATTATAAGACACATAGGCAATATTATATTTAAATAATAGGGTGCGAGTACATCTACGCTTAACTGATTCAAGAGCATCGGAAAGGTATGTGAAACGAGGACTACAGACTTGACTACAGTATTCGAGTTTGGAACAAATAAGGGTAATAAATACCTTCACACATGTGAAAGCTATGGCAGGAATGTTATCAAGGTTCGCAATCCGTGAGGCGCGTTTGCTATTGGCTCGAACATGGATTTAAATTGAACACTTTACGGTAAAAGTTGATCCCAAGGGTCAAAGTTGACCCCAAGATCAGTAAAATGTTCCAGGAATAAAAATTGTTTCACGAATAAGATAAGGAAAGTCATAAGTCTGGAGCTTCAGAGAAAAATGCATGGGGAAACATTATAAAACATTTAAAGATAAGTAACTAGAGCTACTCCAAGTAGCAAGAGTATTCAAACATTGTAATAGAAGAAGCAGATGATCCGCAGAATTATTGATTGTCCGAAATATTTTCCGGCTCATTCAAAACTAAGAAATTAAAGAGAATAAAGGCTCACTGATACCGTGGTGATTTAAATTGAGTAGAATTAACTCAAGATTAGCAGAGTTAAATAGTTTTACGAAATCCGTACAGATAGCATCAACTTTTCAGTTCAGATCACTGCATGAGAAAATTCAATGAGGCTGGTAGATGTGGACCAACCTTTAAAAAAGCCAGGTTGCTGAGATATGAAGAGAAAGCTAAGAGAATCATAAATTTTGTTGAACACGATGCGCTCAATGATTTTGGAAAAACAGGGAAGGTATAGCATTGGGCGATAATTTGAGGCGAGGTTGCTTTCACCAGATTTAAAAATATGAACAATATTTGACAGTTTCCAGGAAGAAGGAAATTTACCAGCGCAAAGACTAATTTTAAACAAAGTTGATAGGGTAAGATGCGAGATATTTCTCCAAAAATTTAAGATCGCTATGAGAGCCAGGAGTGAAAATGTATGACACAATCATCCTTGCTTAGAGACCAAAATATCAAACTTTATTTCAATTTACACAAACGGTTTGAACAATCACGCAATCATGCCCACACACGATCAATCTTCATACGCGATCACATTTTGCGCAAGCCTAATGGTTTCGTGTATGGGGCCTATTACGATGGCCATGCAGTCATTGTTTTTTTTGCATGAAATTGCAAAAACTGCGTCAATCCAAAATAAGAGAGAGAGAGAGAGAGAGAGAGAGAGAGAGAGAGAGACACACTAAGATAGTGAGGAAGTAATTATTTTAAATCAAAGCGAATTTAATGTTTTTAATTCGATTGTTTCAGGACCCAATCATTTGCAGACATTAACCCGTCATATATTTGTAAATTTTCCGTCAGTTTAAACTTAAAACTCAAGAATGACGGTCAAAAACGTTTTTCGCGTAAATATTTAGGCTATTCTATGATTTTATGACTGAATTACAACTATTTATCTAAAATACCAAAATAAACTGACCTTTCGAAAAGATAAATCAGCCATCATAACCGAAGCCACTTCATTATTTGGATCAAGTTGAAGAATTTGGGTACATTTTTCGCGACATTGTTCCATATGGTTAAGCTGTAAAAAAATATATTCAGGCGAATTGACTCCTCACTAACTAGTAAGAATAAAATACCTGCATCATTAATCGTGCAACTGCTGCCAAAATCGTTATATCATCGGGAGAATATCGAAGAGCTTCTTGGTAATGTTGAATAGCCGTTTCATTTGCACGCAGATTAATGCACTGTTCTGCCATCAAAACGCATATCCTAGCAGATAAAAGTTACAGGATGATCATTTTTTTGTACATAAATTTAATATTAGCAATTACTTCGATAGTATCTTATATTGATCAGCCAGCCCAGCAGTCTGTTCGATACTGATTCGCTTTTGCACTCGATACTGATTATCGCGAGCTTCTTTCAACGTAGCCAGCGATGAGTTCAAATTTCCTGCTTTCTCGCGAATCCGTGCCAGCAGCAAAAGCTGTTTCGTTCGAATTTGTAGCATTAATACGTCAGTTTCATCACTTAATGAGATCAAATACAATCGTCATTTAAATAGCTGTTAGCAATAAGTAAGTTTGGCTTACACTTTTTTGAGGTCAACTTCATCCATAAGTGTCATTTCAGCATTTGAGAACTGTTTTAGTTTCAGATAAAGTTCGGCCAGATCTAACTTTAACCCAACATGATCCGGATTGGTGACCGCTTCGCAGTAGTAGTTAATTGCTTGGGCGTACTGATGAGTTTTGACATATGCACGACCCAGCTTGGTGGCTAGCAAGGAATCACGTGGATTTAGCTTTAGTGCATGTTTGTATGCTTCAATGGCTAAATCTGGTTCTGGGAAAAAAGTATTGGAATAACATTAGTTCTTTATTAGCTGGGAATATCATAGCATCCTAACGAGTTTTGAAATATTTTGTAAATAAAAATCTTTTTCGCTCTAATAATAAAATGCTTACCCTGTATTGACATGTAGGCATCTCCTAGCATTAGATAACTTTCACTTTCAGGACAATTTTCTACAAGCTCTTTGAAACATTGAGCAAAAGCCAAACGATCTTTGCGATATTTCAAGTGAACAGTCGCCAGTTTAGTTTTAGCCTGAAATATTTCAAAGTATTCCATACATTTTCTACAACAAAATTTTTAATTTTCAAATACCTGTATATAATACGGTTGTCCAGGCAAAATATTCTTCAACAAATCAATCGCCCGATTTACATTTCCATGCTGTAAGACAATCTCAGCATTAGCAATTACTAGTCTTCCTTGTTCTGTACTGTGCGCGAACTCATCTAAAGCGGTTTGCATGAGTTTTTCACAATCAACTATTTGTCCCATTTGCATGTAGGTTTCAATTAACTCCAAAAATAATGTGACTTTATCAGCTAACGGCAAAATAATCTTATTAGCCAGTGATTTTTGCTTACTTGGTGACATGCTCGAAACGTGTGTTGTAGCCGAACCGACATTTTTAAAGCCAATCAGATTCAGAGCGTTGATAAAACTCTTTTGCGCTTCTTCGAACTGTTGGTTTTTCTTCTGAACGAGTCCGTTCAGGAGATGGTACATAGGGTTTTCTCTTACGCTGAAATCATGCGACAAACACACTTCTAAACTTTGAGAGGCCTTAGAGAACTGCATTTGCTGTATGTAGATCTGAGCTAGCAACAGATGAGCATCGGTATAAGTGGAATCAATGTCGTTAAGGATTTTATTCAGAGTATGCGAAGCTATCGAAATTTCACCGCAAAGATACTGTATTTTAGCTAGTACAAAAATACCACGGATAAGCCCAGGACAAGCCTTGACAACCGCTTCCAGTATATTAAGACTATGTTTTAGTGAAATATGCAAAGTCTCTCTTGACATAGTCGATCCGATTTTCACACTTGACTGAATGGGTGAATATTGCAGCATTTCGTTGGCAACTTGCAGCAGAAAGTCAGGGTCGAATCGAACCAAGTACTCATGTCCAAACGATAACGTTTTAAGATTTCTAAAATGTATCTCGCATGCCTCGATCAAGTAAGCAATAGCTCTATCCCCATTTTCGGCAATTTTACTTGTCATAAAAAGCAGTAGTGGGATTTTGTTTAGCCCCTGAATTTCATTGAGAAATTCGATTTGTTGACGAGCCTGCTCATTTACGCCGTTTTCAGCAATCTGGCAAAGCGTTAAGCCACAAAGTGCATAGATAGAGCTATCATCGATTTTTGTAGCTGACCTGAAGTACTTTGTTGCTTCTTTGTAGCGTCCCATCATGATGCAGTGGTACCTATTAACATAAAATCGTTAGTGAATATATTTCTTTGAGATTGTCTTCATTACCCCAATTCAGTTATAAAGTCCGGATTGCCAGGCGACATTTGTGAAATTTTCTCAACATATTTAAACGTTAGCGACAATAAATCCGGGTGACGTCCACATGTTCGTGAAAATAGTTGTGCAGTTTGCAAAATGAGCTTTAAATTATTAACTTCATGCTTCTCTATTGCAGAGAAGAACTGCTGTATCGTTTGAATTGCAAGCAAATGATTTCCTTCGCGACAGAGCAGTAGCATGCACTTCACCCTCAACGCCGAAATATTTGTGGGATCTAAATTGATAATACGTAACGCTGTCTCGAAACCATGGTCCCAATTCCAGTTGGCCAGCTGGGTTTCCATTTTCTCGATCAGTGGAATATTCAGCTCTGGGAATCGCACTGAAAGTTTATTTAGCACTGTGATGGCGTTTTCGAAATCATTATTGATCTGATAATAACGAACTTGACCCAAACTCGCGTCAATGTTCTTGCCACCCGCCAATGCTTTCTCGAAAATCTCCAGAATCGCCTTACTAGCTCGCGGATTCAAATAGAGCTCTGTCCATCCTTTCAATACTTTTGCACTGGTGAAATCACTGTTATGTCGCAAGGCCTTCTCAGCATATTCTCGCGCTTTCTCGATTTTACCACTGAGCAATAGAAACACAGCCGAGTAATACGCCGAGTTTGCAGTCAGTTTCTTGCGTTCTTCTTTCAATTTAGCATCCAAACTCAGCACCGATTCTTTGTCGACCACGTTGCATCGTTTATGCGCGTAAATCAGTCCCAGTATTGCAGCCATTGCCAGATCAGCTTCATTTTTCAAAGGATTCAATTCACGAATGCCTTCCTGGACGCGATTGCCCAAAGCGAGAGCGATTCCATTGAAAAGTCGAAATGATCCGTTGCCTGGATGCTTGGTGAGACCATCGAGAGCTGTTTTTTGCATGGAATGATAGAACTTCGCTCTCCCATAATATAGGATCAAGCCAATGTAGTCCTGTTCGTCTAACATATTTTATTTGAATTTAGAAAATGATTGAATGAAACAATCTGATTTATTGCCAATTAAAGTGTTTTGTATTTCAGAGTTTTGCTAAATATTTTTTATATTCCGGCCCGTATTTATCTACATAGTGTTCGAGAAATGAACATTCGATTTTCATACGAAGATTGTTTTTGGCGATGTAATCAAAAACTTCCTGTAAAAATAGAAATGAAGAAATTTTATAAAATTTTTGAATAGGTTTTATTGCGAAGGTTAAGTATTAGATTCAATGAAATAGGAAGAAATGAAATTTTGTTATAATGATTGATTTGCTAAGAATTTTACGATTGAGTTTATTTCACACCGCCTTTGAATATACTTTCATTCGAACATTATCACAATCACTGCAAGCTCAAGTATCTAGTTTCATTTCGGTCAAAGTGATTACTTAACATGCCCGACATGCGATAAACAGCTTTAATTCTTGTGATCATAACATTTGCAATAATTTTGAACACCGCCCTAAATTAGAGTTACCTTCCCGATAGGGAAGAAGTAGCTAAGGTTGTGATTCTTAAGAAAACCAATAGTAATAAGGTCATTTATATTCGTGTTCTTCCTCTGATTCCTTAATTTCCAAAAAAATTTTAAGAGGATGTTTGTAAAGTGTTGACCAACTATTTCAATGAATATGGTAGTCAGAACAGGTCGCAGCACGCCTGATGCAACTAACATGACGGTAAATCTCCTATCCTCCATGACACATTATTATTACACTGCTTTTTTGCTAAAATCGGGACCGATCTCTTCGTAATCTTTTTTCTGAGGTTGTATTTTAGTTGGTAGTTGGTACTCATAAACCTCTGAGTGGAACGCTCTGTAGTGACTTCATTCCCCCCTCTCCGGTTAAGTCTGTGATTCTCCGTTTTTCTCCTTAGCCATCCTCAGCACGCTGCTTGTTCCCTCAATCGACATTCCTTGCAATAGTCCCGTACTGGTTTATGCGCGTAGTGGCCCTCTTCCCTTCTGCTTCCATACTTTTCTGTGGAGACTTTAATATGCCTTCGTTGGATTGGGATGACAGTCTTTAGAGTATATTGTCTTGACATAATATTTGTCCCTTTGCGTACTTCCCCAATTCAGCAACGTATCCAATCCTAAAAACAGAATCCTCGAGCTTATTCTAATTAAATTTTATCTTTCCTCGTTGTACTTGAGTAGCTCTTTATCTCCATGTGTGCGTACTGTCCTGATCCTAAACATGCTTCTCTCTTTATGGAATTAGCTTTGAACCGCTCGTCGAAAGTAAAACTTACATCCACTCTTCGTTTTTATTTAAAAAAGGCGAATTATTCAGCTTTGTTCAACTAAATAAGTGGTACTAACTGGTATCAGTTTTTGAGAGGCCTCATTTAAGTGGCACCATTTTTAACTGGTATAGTTTTTTTCAAGTTTCAAAGGTTAGGGGCCTATAATTATAATAAGTCTAATCCTTTCTGGTCTTATATCAATTCACTTGAAACTTTCTCTGGCATTCCTTCTGTTATGTATCCTCATGGTACGTCTGACTTCTCTCCACAAGATTCCTGTGAGCTTTTTGCTTTTTAATCTTAACTTCACAACCGGTACCTTTCCATCACATTGAAAACTCGCTGTCATATTTCCCATTCATAAAACTGTGGATATTTCTTGTATCTGTAACTACAGTCTCATATCTCTTTGGTATTGTTTTAGTAAGTACCTCGAAAAAGCCGTTTACAATAGAGTGTACCCTATCATTCAGCTCTTGCCAGTTAGTGAACAGCATGGATTTATTAAAGATAAATCAACGGTAACAAACTCATTTGTCGTTTACAACCTCCGTTGGCTGTGAACCATTATATTCTTTTGTATGACTTGGTTCCCGTTCTACGTTTGCGGTCGCTCCTGTGTTGTTACTATTAAAACTTGCTCTTTTTTTCTGCCTCAGGGGTTCGAGAAGTATCCATTCTTCATCCTTTATTGTTTTTTATGTTTATTAGCGATTTTCTTTCTCTCATTAATTCCCCCTGTCTTTGGTACGCTGCCGATTTTCGTTTTTTCAGCTATAGCTGCATTCGAACTATTCGTAACCAAAACAGAAAAACCTCAACTACAATGACAGAGCGGATGTATTGATGAGCGGATGAACGGAATTCTTTACTTCTGTTCTAGAAAGTTAGAATTACTCCTTTACAAACGTCTCTCCTTTAGTTAGAATCACTCCTTTACAAATGTCTTTCCTCTTAAATACAGAATTTTGTTGTGGAACTTACATTAGGGTTTCGTAGATTGGAAGGCGGGCATAGGAAAGAATAAGTTTGGAGGCATTTATAAGGTATATGAGACTTAGGCAGTCAAATTGGAAAGTTGCACAGGCTACTTTAAAATAATATGGAAAAGGAATAATACATATATTTTTCCTTAGAGTCAAAATCAATCTCTAAATAAAATTTTTGTATTTTGCTCCTTTAGAATAACAAATATGAGTAGTTTTTAATGAAAGGATATTTAAATACTTGACTACACTTTCAGACAAATGCTATTGCTATTTAAGATATGGTATCATTGGAATGAGAACATTAAAACATGCATAATTTTATTTCCAAATCAGGTTTCGCATTAAAAAGTTATGGGATAAAAGAAGTAGGTGAAAATTTTGCAAAATAAATCCTCCTTAATGACTCTTTGAGTTCGAATAGTAGCGTTACGTACTCGAATGATATGTGTTAATAATACGTGCAGCAATTTAAATTGTTTACTAAATTATTTACGAATACGCTTATAATGCAGGTGCGATGCTGATTGTATGATCAATATGTGAAATCACAATAAACACAAAACAAAAAATGTACATCACTGAACAGTTTCAAACCTTGGCTAGCACTTTGCCCAGACCACGACCCTCCAATTCCGGAGGCACCAATGTTTCCTGCAAAACAATATGATCCTTGTTTTTGTGATATTGCACGAAAGCCCGGGTTCCATCAACGTCTAGGTAAAACATCTCATGTTCAGGTTGATGCTGAACGCTGAGATTTTTCTTCATCGTAGCAAATCGAGACCGAGTCAACATTCCAATAAGGTTGCTTCCCCGGCTAGCGGCAATGCGACTTTGTGCAAACATAAGGGCAAACTACGAATACTTAGTGCGCTTTGAAAATGTGCGAAATAAATCGAAAACACTTACGTATACACAGGAACTAACAATTTGAATAGCACTAAACGGCGCAAAATGAGAAGACTATTCGGGACAAAGTTCACAAATGAAATTATTATTAATAGCTTGTCACGGCAGCAGGTGCCTAGCAACGTAAACAAAAACAAGTTGAAAATCATATGGTGTTTGATATGTCAAGTTCAAGAGAAAAAAGAGCCATCTGTAGGTTGATAGAAAAAAATTGTATGAGATAGTGGTGCTCGACCTTTTCCAGATACAAAAGCAACTTTACTTTAACACATTCTCCGCCAACAGGTTTTTTCATAACATGTAAAAAAAAATTCTTTGTTATTAAGTTATATTTAATAAGTAGAGATATGATTATTTAATTTACTTTGATGCATTTCTGTGGGAAATTATGACTCAGTATGAGTTACTCAGTGTCAGTCACTGGTGACTGACATAGCCCCATTGGAGTATTCCAGTGTCAGTCACGGGTGACTGACAAGGCGGTCAATGTGTTAAACAACAACTCTCCCCCTTTCCATAACAGGAGCATCTGCATTGTTCTGTTATGGATAAGGGGAGCAAAAAGACGCGCCTTTTGTTGCACAAAGAAGCAGCAAGAAATGCGCTACGCGAAATTTAATTAACAAATAACTTGTTTTGGTGTATCTTTCGATACATTTTCACCACTACCATTGTATCAAAAATACTATCAAGTGTTAGTGTAGGGGATTAGCTAACTCAATTGCAACAATTTCATTTGGGATATCAAAAGAAAAGTTACTTTAACCGAGTATCAAATAATTGTTGCTAAGCTACATGCCTAGCATTTACTTGACTTTTATTCATTGTTTTCTCCTCCCTGCGGGCACTACCTAGTGGTATACCACACCATGAGCGCTTGATAAACAGTATGGGGGTAAATTCGAAGGATTGCATCTCTGCAAGTGGCACCCAGGCTGGAAATCCTGCCTTGCTTGGCTCGCTCAGTGCAGCAGGAGCTTAGATTCTGCGGCGCCCAACTTCATGTATGATTGCAATGGAGGATTCTGGTGGCAGTTTCCACTGTTGGTTGCTGGTCATCATCATCCAAGAACCTATAACCAATGAGTTAATCATATTACAGGTTGCATACCCTATGCTTGTCGGAAAGGCGAGTATAGCGTCAGCTGGAAGACCAACTACGACTGTGCCTAGGAAAAAGATGCCATCTCTCAAATTTTCCTAAAAGAAAAGGAGGCAGTACCGAAGGATACAGCTCCAGCTAGTGCAATTGAAAAATCCGCAGGAAATATACGAGGGAAGAGTGCTCTCTACTCTTGATCCTGTAAACTGTGTAGGTGACGTAAAAAACTTCGCGAAACGAATAATCTGCTAGTCAAGGTGAACAGAGAAATCAATGGGACTTTTAAAACTTGTATTCTTGATGCAGTCCTATAACCGGTTTTCTGGGCAAGAGGCAGAAGAATCGAGGGGAAATCTCTACAAAAAGTGATGCACTTGGAGCGAATTTTTCATCACTTTTGAAACTGATGCAAATCACTAACACAACTATAAACATAGTTCACTGGTCAGGAATTTTTCATGAAACACTCAAGTCGAAATGAGAAAACAACAACACGCACACATTCACATGCATAATCGGTATATGAACGCTTCCGTTGCTGATGCACACCAAGTGTGGAAATGTTGATTGTTGTAAAACCAGTTTCAGGAGTGCATCAAGAATACAAGTGTAAAAAGGCCAATGCATTGAAAACTGCAAGCGTTTAACAGGAAACTATATATTAGGTAGTGGAATCTCAGAGTTTTCCTATACATAAGCGAGAAAAAGTTTGACTGGTGATACAGATGGTGTCAGTTCGGGACAGAAATATCTTGAACCGATGGCCGGGAGAAAAGATGCACTAACTGGACATTGCCAACTAGGTAAATTTCTCAGTCTTTGATTCTGGACGATTTATGGTCACATCAACTTGCAGTGTGCTAAGGTTTTGTCCTTTCTTCTAAGGAAAAATTAGGCAAAACTACAAGCATTTCCTGCCGCCAACAAATGAGCTAGAAGATATGGTTCACTACATTAAATCGGCGGGTCTAAAAATTCTGGTGGATTGAGGTGCAAACGCCCAGCAAACAAGTTGCTGCAACAATAAATGCAACTCCCTCGACTTAATAACATCTTCGAGGCTCAACTTTGTCACCCCTAGCAAAAGTGCGGTTACCTATATACCGCTGTGTTCACCTGGAATAGTTAAATCAATTGCTGAATAGTGCGTATCGGATAAAATTTCACAATTTCAAACAGTCAGTAAAGATCTGAAAGTGGTATGTAGAAACACCCAAAGTGCATTGCACTTTATTGACATTTGGTGCTTAGGACTCGGCCTTTCAGTAAGTCCGGATAAAATGAAACTTGTTTCGTTCAGCAGGAAAAGTAAGCCCGAAGGACTAGTACTTCCAAAAATGAAGTGTGTAACTCTTTAATTTCCAGAAAAGAGTAAAGTTTATAAGGGTAATCGTGAAAAACAAACTTCTCTAGAAAAAGAATGTGGAAGTGAAGCTTACTCGATCCTCACTACATGGAATCGTAAGCCTCCGATGGATCTACGTAACAATCATAAAGTTGATAACCACGTAAGCATCCATAGTGTAGTGGATGATTGTCAAGGTCATGTATACTCGTAACAAAAGACTATTTGTCTAAATATTTGTGGTGCTATAAGCAGTACTTTTTGTCCTGCCCTTGGTGCGTTTTTCAATCTTTTTCCGCATAAGATTTAAATCCAGAGTGCGGCAATGATCTCTGCTCATAGACTGATTCAACTTGGCATACATAATGATTACGGCACTGCTCAATAAGAGGTTTGGTACGATAGGTATCTTCGGTTCTGGCGATGCGAATACCCCTGATCAATATCAGAAGAAGTTATGGAGTAATCTTTTTGAGCAGAAGTGACTGGGAGCTCCCAGATGTCTCAATGAGGCAATACTTCTCGATCTTTTCACGGATAGGTTGAAAATAGATATTAGATCTAAAGGCGTCTTCTTGAGTTCATCGGATAACAGGTAGGCTAGTTGCTCGGCAATTGATGAAATGTGGTGAGGGGGAGGGAGTGTATCGTTATTTGCTTCGACAGTCAAGCTGCGCTTTTCGTGCTACGTAGACCTCTAATTATTTTGATAATGGCCCGAAAATGCAAGGCACGATTGAACTTTACCGTTAGATTCAATTAGGTACATCTGCTCTGGAACCAAAATACTGTGGCGTTGAAGGAAAATGAATTACACTACAAGGTCCCACACCCTCTTTAGGTTTGCCTACCGGATCGCATGTGTCATTTATCGGAAGTGAGTTGTCGATGTCAATTACGAGATATTCCTATTTTCTAATGTGACCAGGCATGCGAAAATCTTCCTCTCAGTACCAGGATTCCCATTTACTGAAAATAGGAAGAATTGTAGATCCATGACAGGTATTTTGACTGGAAACAATCACCTAGGGGGACATGTATACCGCATAGGTGTTGCACGGAACGATGTTTACCCATCCTGATTAGAAGAAGTGGACTCTGCAAATGCCCAGCATATGTGCGTATCAGATGCCAATGCTTTGGCTGATGTAGGTTAGGTTAGGTTAGGTTAACGTGGCTGCCGATCTTCAGAGGTCTGACGACCAGCACACATAGGCACAGGAGAGGCCCGTTGTGATACCACAATATTTTAGTGACCCTCTTCTACTCACTAAAGTCCGGAAACCATTTGCTTCCTTTGAGAAACCGGACTATCGCCTTTAAATTGACCGGGAACAGTTCCGTCAGGTTTGAGAGAAAGGGTGCATCAAGTGCCGCCAGTCTTCTCCTTGCCAAACCCGGACACTGGCACATGAGGTGAAGGACGGTTTCCTCCTCATCCTCAGAGCCACAGCTCCGACAGAAGTCATTAAACTCTACGCCCAAACGTTGCGCATGCCGTCCTATAAGGCAGTGGCCCGTTAGAACGCCCACAGTGCAACGAAGGGCGCTTCGAGTTAAGCCTAAAAGCTGCCTGGTGCGATGCGCATCCATGGATACCCAGGACTGCCTTGTTATCACACAGGAAGATTCATCTGCCCAGGACTTCTTAGCGTCCTCAAGATATTTTTGCCTTATGGCCAGTTTGACCGATGTCATCGGTATACCTATTGAAAAGGAGCAAGAGACCTCGGGTAGCAAAGTTCCAAGCCTTGCTAGCTCATCGGCCTCACAGTTGCCCTGAAAACCCCTATGTCCAGGTACCCAAATCAATTGAACAACCGAATGTCTCGACATCTCCCTAAGAGATGTACGGCATTCAGCAACAATCTTGGATATTGTACAAGGACCAGCAAGAGACATAATAGCCGCTTGGCTATCTGTGAAAATACCAATATTGACCCCGAATATTCGATTACACAGAAGCCAGTCGACTGCCTGATAAATAGCCACTACCTCCGCCTGAAAGACACTACAGTGGTCTGGTAGACGGAGGGACAGCTTGAGATTCAGCTCATCTGAGTATACACCACTCCCAACTCTATTGTTTAGCTTTGAGCCGTCAGTGTACACATGGATAAGCCCATTATCAAGGGTGATACCATCACACCATTCCTCCCTGCATGGAATGCGAGTTGTAAACTCCAAATCCAGTATGCATTGTGGGGCGATGGCTGATGTAGGAAATACATATTGGCCCAAGCCAGATCAACAAAGCCTATGGCCAATATGTGCACACCATCTTGGTTTGAGATGGCTACGATTGGTCGATATTGGCCCGCATTCCGATCTGAGTGGAATTTGGGCACCAACTTGCACCAACCAAATGGATTTGACAGGCTGAATAGACAACTGAAGCTCACCAGCTCTGGCGGCCATGGTGTAGACAGCAGCATCTGTTCTCGAATTGGCCTGTGGTGGCCCAACCTGAGATGCTCTAGCTTGGGCCAATATGTATTTGAGGCATGAGATGTGGCGTGTATGCAGAGAATAGCTTTTCTTCCCCAAAGCATTGATACTGATTTTATTAATCGATCCGGGAATCTCTGGTAAGCAAGAGATATGAGTACAATGGGCCATTCTCACCTGAGTACTTAAAGATACCCGGCAACTTCCCCCTAACCCATAATCAATCACTCATTTACGTATTTCTAACTCAGGACGTAAACTGTACTTCATCAAATATTATTGTATATTGCCCATGATATTACTCTTATTCAAAGCCGCTAATGTCCGCAGGAAGATAAATTTTAATGTTTCTATTATCTGGCCTTTCTTGAAAAAGAAACTTTGATTAAACTTGCCTTGATGAGGGTTAACTCAACGACGTATCCTCGATAACTACAAGACCATTTGGCCGATAGAAGTCTGACTGGCAAGTAAAATTAGGTGGTGTTTTTGTTATTGTGTTTGGGTGTATTTTGGTGATCTATTCTTCAGTGTCTTTTTGTGAGTTTTTATTCAATATTTGATTCCTATTACTATTCACCCTCTAGTGGTGAAATTTCCCAGCTGGGGACCATTCACTATCGCATAAATAATTAACAGTTTTGCAATATTGGCTAGTAAGGTATATTTACTCACAGCACAAGCCAAGCTAATGTATGAGAAAAAATTAGGTTCTAGCATCATCACAGATCAACAACCTAGATTGTCGATTTTGTGGACTAAAAATCTAACCGAAATAGCAACAGTACAGAACTAGTGAATTACGAGTAGTTTCCTTACAAAGCCCGAGTTCAAATGTGTCCACAGTTGCATTGCAGTTTTATCATCGCTAATAAAACGCATATACTTGTTACCATTGGAAAAAGGGTTTTGTGAAAAGCTATGACAGTTACACCAAAAAAGGCTATTGGTGAACAATACAGAAAAATGATTTATATGAAATGTTCGACGATCTCAACATTCAAGCTTTAATACCTGCAGCCTCAACCTGCTTGCTAGAGTGTTGGGTAAACTTGTAACTTGTAACTTTCACTAACCTTGCAAATAACTTGCGTACTTTAAGAGATATGGTAGGGGCAAACGTTAAAATTGATATGATACATGGGTCAAGTTTTGTTATCTCCAAATTTGATATTGATTTAATGGAAAAGTTACTGAATAAGAATGAAAATTATGCTATAAATGATAATGTAGCTAAAATTTCAATAATTGGTATTGATGTTATGTCTAACATTGAAGTGATGCACCGTACACTCAAGGTTTTAAGCGAAAAAAATATAGAAATACTTGCTATCACAATGTCCGAAATCAAGATCAGTATAGTTGTTAAAAAAAAACACGCTGAGGCTTTAATTAGGGATTTACATACTGAATATGAGCATGATGCATACCAGCACGCTTGAAATTTATTTACTTGATAATTCAAAAAATTTGAAAGAACAAAGATGGTTATTGAAATTATCTTGATTTACATCGGTTATCCAAGTTTGACATGGAATGCTTAACACTTCCTCTATTAACGCCTTTCTGTAATGTTTAATGCGACATTATATCGTCAAGCAGAAGAAGTGGTGCCTTATTGTAATGAATACACCTTGCTTTTACACTAGATAAGATGATAGAAAGCAGTAATAGCTTTTGCTCTCCAGTAGAGCACAGATTTATTGGCATGTCCCCTTTTTGACAGAAAACCCAGAGGCGCAGATATTCCAAGAGATATTCCAAATATTTAGCCAATTTGAAATAAGTACGAATCAAATAAAGTCATAAATTTCTATTAGTATTTCATCTAACATAATCTAAGAAGCTCTTCTTGTAGTTGATTACGGAAACTCAAGGATGGCATACTTGACTTTTTTATTAGTATTCTCATCTGATGTGAATGCCTGTATAATTAGCACCATGTGTCACATTGAAACCCCTTTCCGGAATAATAGCAGTTTTTAATTTCAATTAGCACATACCAAATGCCGCCGGGTTTCATTCAACTGTTTCCAGGACTACGTGAAATCAGAATAAGCTCCGAAAGGCATTAACCTCAATAGCTCCTATTCATTCTTTACCTTCACTGGCCTCAGGCTCCGTACTCTAATCAGCTTCGCGTGCTGGCCACTAGTTACTTTCAATACTTTGTTCATTCCTCGCCAGGGTTTTTAATAATAGCGATAATAGCGTTTCTGTATTGACCCGATCTCATAAGGATTTTAGTAGTTGACCAGCAATAGAAACATTACATCGAACTGGGTCATCAACCGAGTACAATGGAGCATACTGGTATTTTTGAAAATTGCGTGAAAACGAGTAAATCGATAACATGTTTAGGTGTTTCGCACTCGGAAAATGATTCATTCGAATTAAGTGACTGATTGCAAGGTAGAATGCTGATAGAATATAATTTGGTTCTTTCAAGTAGAGCCTCGTGGAAAGTAATTAATCAAACTGGAGTGACCTGAAAATCATATGAAAATATAGATCGACTTTTCTTTTCGCAATCTATAGTACTAGTAAAATCATATGTATCTTATATGGACATTAATATTTTATCTATAAAACGAATTTTAGCATATTGATTCGTAATCTGTCTAAATGTTTTGCAAACAAGAAGATTTACTCAATTCTAGCACAATTTTTTTTAAAAAGAATTTATAGAATATATCTTGAGGATTTCCGCCTTGTATTTCCCATGTAATTGAAAACTATACTTATTCATGCATCTGTTTTCAATCAAATGCAAATTTTCGGGAATTTCCTGAAATTTAAAAATTACCTACATTCATGCTTGAAAAAATAATGGGCTATTGTTTAATTTATTAGAACATACTTCTACTTATATGAAAATCTGGAACTGAATACAATAATGATGTCATTCAATTGAAGATTTGTTCGAACTTATTTTCGATTTGGAAATTAAATTAGATTTTTTCGAATGCAAGACTTATAGAAGAATATATTTCAAAAATGTATTATTTCCATGTGATGTTAAGTTTGTACTTGTTGTGTGTGTCATATTTTCAGCATCAATACACATTGCTGTATTGCTAGGGGTGTACAATAGTAATTTGATTACAGTCATTTTAATGACTCAGTACAAACGGGCTTTTTTTATGTAATCACCGGTTAAAAAGATTCGATTAAGCTGAAATTTCCAAAATTGTTGGTGATGATGTAATGTAATTTATTTGATTTCCGAGAAAATATATTTAATTTTTGGCAGAAGCGGACCTTTTAGTGAATTTATAAAAACCCCTATATTTCTGTTGAAAATAAATATTTGCGAAAAATAAGTTAATTACGTTGTATTTATTCTTGGTTTTTTTTTTTTTACCCTTTCACTCCATTCTCTCCATCACTCAATATGTACGGTCCGTGTGCATTACAAAATCATCACTAAGTAATTCTTCCTAGTACTTCCCAGATAATTAGTGGGGAGGGATAGTACCTCCTCCTTTTTATAGTTAGTACATTTAGGTCGGGTACATTTCATTTGTCTTCAAGAAATGCGTCCAGAGTAAAGTTTACAAAAAACTCTGGATTTCATTAGCAGTGGAGAACAGTGGAGAACAGTTTATAAATCAATTTACCTCGTTCAAGCAGTATAAGTTTGTTGATATTTTGAAGACCAGTTCTAGCATATACCGCTGAAGTTGGAGTAAGTGTGGGCATTTTATGAATTATTTTGATAGCTTTGGTTAAAGTCTTCCAATAAATTCGATGTTGTGTTTGGAAATCTGGCCCCACAACAATACTCCATATGTGATTAAGGAAATAATATACGCATGGCAAATCATAAGCTTGGTTTGCAAAGGTACTCCTATCACAGGTGCCACTTTGCATCTGATGTTGTTGAGGTGGTTTGTTCATGTCATTTTATTATCTAGCACCAATCCAAGATATTTAATTGAATTTATATTTTCAAGCTGTACCCCGTTTATTTGGATGCGGACGCTCACTGGACGTTTGTTCCTCTGCTGAAACACAATAAGCGCGTTTGTTTGCTCCCCCTATCCATAACAGATCAATGCTAACCAGTGCAGACGCATTGGAAACAAAAACCACTCCTGTTATGGATAGGGGGAGTTGCTGTTGTTTCCAATGCGTCTGTAGTGGATAGCATTGTTCTGCTATACATAGGGGGAGCAAAAAAACACGCCTAATGTATTTGGTCTTATGGGTGTTCACAACTAGTTTACTTTGCTGAAGCCAGTTAAAATATCGTTCTAAATCTGCATTTATAGTATTCTGCAGTGTCAAGTTTTTATCCCTGGAGTAGAGCAGAAGTCCGATAGAGAAGTCGAATAGAGATCGTCCGCACATAGCACAATTTTACAAGATAGCTGAATGTTCTGTATGCTGTTCACGTATAGCAAAAACAGAAGTGGGCCGAGTATAGATCCTTGTGGTACACCGATATTTATTTCACATTCTTGGCTGACATACCTAGAATGTTTTGTTACTATCCGCCGATTTATTAGGTACTTTCTGAATGGTAGCTTCATTTAATTCCTAAATCTGTATTCGCTTAATCGTTCTAGTAAAATTCCATGGTCAATCGTGTCGAAAACTTTTTGCAAGTCAATGAAAATAGCTTGCAGCATGATTTCCCTTTTCTTTTTTTTAATCTTTGAAACTGTGTAGCTTGTGATGGGAGGGGGCTGATTTGTTTACAAATAATTGGAAAGACAAAATGATTTTCTATCAAACGACACCTTATTGTCCGCTTTAGAGTGTATATTACAGACGCTACGGGAGAAAAAAGGCAGGCAGGTTAAAAATAAATAAAAAATCGTTTAACCCCCTCTTCGTCGAAAACGAAGCTCCACCTGGAAAAGTGCCACACAATTTTTTTCTTGCAACATCACAACCTATATGATGGTATTTAGCAGTGCACTTATTTACGAAACACCCTATGTATATTGTTATATATATATATATATATATATATATATATATATATATATATATATATATATATATTCATATATATATATATAAATATATACATATATATATATATATATATATATATATATATATATATATATATATATATATATATATATATATATATATATATATATATATATATATTCAAAAATAATCAGAGACTATTTCTCGGATTCGTGCCATCCGATTGACCTGAATCTTGCAGGATACATTTGTTTATATGTGGAATAGGTCCAGGTCTCAGGAATGTTAATTATCTTTAGCCCTTTGGCACCGGCGGCCATTTTCATGATATAAATATCCATTATTGGCAAATAATTTTCAAAAAAACTAAGTTTGCGAATGAATTACAAACGTGTTTCAAATGTTGTGCATATTATAACATGTTGGATATTTTTAGCCCTAGGTGTGCGCTAGGTGCCTAAAGTAAGATCAAATAAATTTGAATAATTTTGAATTGTTAAAAAAATTTGACATAACTATCAGATCTTTATGAAACTTACACAACGTATTAATGTTACTGAGTTGTAGACTTATGTAGTTTTTTATGAACGTATAAAATTTTTTTTTGGAACCTTTAGCTACGGCAGGCACTGAAAGTGAAAACCTTCAAATCATCAAGTCTCCAAAAATAATTTCGCTTCTTAGAAAAAAGCAACTCGTATATAAATCATATGTTTTGTCTACACAGCCAAAGTAAGACTTTTGAAATTACATATCGGACAAGAGCGCAAGCCCTTCCCTAATTTACGTATATTTTTAGCATCAGAAACTTCTGCTCACGAAAACTCATGACTCGATAATCTGGTACATACAATTAAACTTCACAGAATGTATTGGTTTTAAGTAGGACCAGGCCTCATAGAAGTAATTTTGAAATGTTACGAACCCTGTGCCAGTGGTGCTATCTTGAAAAATCACTTAGAAAAAAAACTGCTTTTTGTCTTAAAAATTCTGATTCAGTCACCAAATTTGGACGAAATATGTATTTGTTGCCATGTCTTTAGTAAGCGATTTTATCATGAAATTTTCAAATGTTAATGATCTTGCAATGACAATGAACAACAAATATTAAGGTTTCGAAAATTTGAAAGCTTTTGCGAGTAGTGGTTACCCTCAATTTCTTTGTACCCCTATAATAGTCTTCCAACGCAGTCATTGGATCGAAATTAAATTCGCAGGTCACTGTGACTTTAACGTGAAGCAGATTTGATGTATTTTTTGCTTTGGTACCAGCAAAGTGTTATAAGCACGAGGTGCTTTCGTCATTTCCGTATCAATAAATGCTAACGTTAATTATTCATATGACGAAAATCTATAGTGAAAATAAGTAGCCAATATTTTAATTTTTCAAGTTCCGAAAATTTTTCGGATGGCAACCCCAAAAATCTTTCTTTCGATGAAGTCACCCAATGAAAACGAGATTCATAGGTAGGATTGATTTTGACGGGAAGTGCTTGTGGTAGACAGTTGTGGTAGAGTTACGGTGCTGGCAAAGTGTTGCAAGCACTGAGGATTTTCTTAATTTATGTTACGGGATATGCTGTTTTCAAAGTTTTGTAACATAAGCAACCAATATTGAATATATGTGGTAACCCTGAATATATTTCTACCCTATGGGTTTCAATGCAATCTTGTGATCAAAGTGGGTTTACCACTTCCAACGCTATTTAAGCCCTCGAAATAGGGTGGTTGTAATAAGGCTGCCAGAATATACACTCAAAATCTGCACGATTCCTCTACTGCTCATCGAATACTCTGTTCCGGTTCTGGTGCGCTAGGATTTTTTAATTATTAAAATACATAGGATGATATTAAAAACGATCCTAAGTCCCTTAATATTTTTATGTTATCGTGTATAGTGTGTATATAGTGTGTTATCGTGTATAGTGTGTATATTTTACAACAAAAGGTTCAAATGAATTAGGATATAATCCATACAATTATTTATTATGTTTTTCAAATAGTTAATTAGTTAAGGGCACAGAACGAAAGTTAAGTAAAAGAATATCAAAATTTTGAAATTAAATTTTACAAATTGAAAATTATTATATTAATTGAAATTAAAGTACCTACATGCTGCATACTTTTAAAAACTGAAACTGTACAAAAACATATCGGACTAAATGTTGTTCCATGGCTTCCAGTAGTAGACAAAAACAATGGCAAATCTTCTCCTTCAAGAGCTTGATTGAGTCATCCGGCAAAGAAAGATAAAGTCACCATATGATTTCCAGAGCCAAATCACACCATACACGCAACAATCCCATCGATGCACGTCGCAGTACGTTTGAGTCCGTAACCCCTTCTGTTCTTTGTGGCTGCTTTCTTGTACGGAACGGGAAGAAAGTATTGGCATCTGGATTGAAAATTGCTTTGCCGGCCGGTCTCCGTTACAGATTTACACCTCAAGCTGCTTTTGTTGCTTTCACAAGCAGAAAACAAAGCAGCACGCGACTAACTAAGTGGATCCCCGTCTTGGAAATTTTATTTATTTGAAATACTCTACCGTGGTTGATATGGTAGTCTGTTCCATGATGGAGAGCGCCGAGTGGGTTGCTTTGCTGCTGCTTCCATTCCAGTCAATGTTGGATTCATTGCCGGCATCGGCGACGTATAAAAGCCGTAGTAAATTCCGGAAAATCTTCAGTCGAACTCCATATTTGTTGCATTGCGGACAAATTTACGGATCAGTTTTTTCATCCCCTATTGAGATTCTTCAGAGTCGTTCTCAAGTGCAATTTTGTACTAGTACAACGGGTGCGCAGTGAATTCAAGTGTCTTTTTTTAAATAAGAAAAAAAATTCTTTGTCACAGTCGGAAGTCGGAAAACTCTCGATACCTTGAAGAACTCTTGGTGCGTTGATTCAAAATCCTTAATCATTCCCAATTGCCCTGAGCGTAGTTGTGCAACTGTCCTTTAGCACTAGTTTACGAGACGTGATTTAATAGCGGTTTTAATCGTACGTGTTGTTCTCATCTCCTTTCGTCGTTCAAAAGAATAAGCAGATCTCCTAGACAATATGGTAAGTAGCAAGTTTTCGACAGATGTTGGGAAAATTGTCTATCTAGTCGGGAAAATAGTGATGAACAGAAAAAATGGTGACAGGGTCAAGTAGCATACTGGCAGTATAAGAATAGAAGAAGAAACGAGATCTTCAGATTTCCGTCGAGATTTAGATAATTTTTAGACGGTTCATCGTTACGAAATTAGCACATATGGAAAATTAAAGGTTTCTGGTCACCAGTGATGAAAGACTCCGTTAGATAAATTAAAGAGAATTGAAAATATTTCGTAGTGTTTGAACAGATGGTTAAATTGTATGGGGAAGACAGTAATGTCAAAGCAGCTATTAAGATAGTAGAATTATCGCTGCATTGAGTTGGATACAAGGCAATCATAAATGGTCCGCACCCCACTTACTATTTCTAGCTGATACTGCTGGAACAGCAGAGTTTTCTTCCGCGTAAGATATTAAAGTATTTAAATGCTTACATAAATTGCTGCGGGATTTTCTGATTGATTCATCCAGAAACTCATATATTGATGTTGAATTATTTCTTTTGACTCAAGCATTCTATAAAATTTGAAGGCTAAAAACAAATCATATAAATGGCATATAAATTAAAATATAGTAGAATCGTCTAAACTTGCATATTTCTGAGGTGTTGTTTGTAAAATATTTATTCATCAGATAAAACGATTGAGAGCCCACTTTAAAAGAAATAAATTTTGAAAAAAATATAGTAAGTACTAAAAACATTAAGAATTATTTTTTTTAATGAAATTGTTATTCAAAAAATATGTCCTCGAAGTCTCACTAGGATGCATCTTATTTGGCAAAAATAAGTTATTTCAATAGAAGCAGCACAGGTTTGAACCTAGATAAAACAACATGAAGATTGTTACAGAAAGCATTAAAGCATTCAATCTTTTGCTGAAAATATATTTTTCGTTCTTTGTAGATTCGCTTAGTGCTTTGATCCTATGATTTTTCCCAAAGCTTACTGAGAAGTTTTAGCCTACAAATGATCCGGATATTCTTTTTCTTGGAAAAATTTGTAGTATTAGTAAAAGGCCTGCGGAATTTTTGATATTTATGTCTATTGCGTTAAGTGTGAGTCCCTGGTTTGAATCGAAGTTTGGGCGAAGGATCGCGCTTCGAGCTTTGAGTTCACCTAACTCTGAATAGGTATCTGAGTGAAATCAGGGGTAAAATGACTTGTGAATAATCATTCCTCACTCGTATATGTTGATTGTAAATTTGGAAATGAACTTTCTCTATGCCTCAACACCTAGACTTAACACGGGTTGTGGTGGGATTACTTTACTTTTTAACAGCGAAATGTTTCGTTCTTTTAAAGTTTCTTTGGCGCTACAGATGATAAAATTACTAAGAATCGATTTTTGTGACTCAGGGATAATTTTAACAAGAGAACAAATCTTGCTTTTGACTCTAAAAGAATATACGTTTCTGAAATGTGTTTCGTCAACACAACTGGATATTATATTTTGCTTAACAGATCAAAAGTAATTCTTAAATTTTAAGACGCTTAAAAGAATTTCTCAGTAACCGATAAAGGCTCAGGTAATTATCTAACTTTTTGTCAGATCACTTTACTGTAATATTGATTATCGGAAAATGTCAGCAAAGTTTTTCAAGCAACAACATATTTTGCGGATGAAACAACTGACATTTACGAAGCGCTTGATTAATATAATTTCCCTGAACTGCAGTGAAAAAAAAAATTATAACCTGAAACCATAATTTATATACTTCTGGCGATATACAAAATTTTTTTTTATATATAATAATGCAAAGCTTAGAGGATTGCCCATTGAAGCGGATGCCATATGGGAGAAATCGATATCAATTATTCAATTATTTTTTAAAGCATTAATATATTATTCCATTATTTTTTTGCTATGCCCTGTCGCCACTAATACTATGAAGAGACAATTAATGGAATGCTAATATTATGCCCAGTCACCGGCTGTTAAGAAAACACAAGATGAACAATTCCCACCATGAGCATACGGCGAGATTCGAAACCGTGGGCAGGAGATCACTGCTTCGGATCGAATATAGCGCCTGATATAATACTGTATGGTGAGTATTTCTAGGGGTAGGCACAATGTATTATGAACCTCAAAGCCATGTGTTATAGCCCCAACACCAAGTAATGTAACCCTGATAAAAAGCAAAGTAAGATCTAAATTGTCTCCGTTTTTCACAAATTCGGTATTTTGACGATCAAAAGCCATGAAAATGTATATTTACTTTACTGAAATTTTATTTCTTATCCCATAGTTATGACAAGTAAATCGTACTTGATCTAAATTTGAACTTGAATTTGGGTTGAGCTCCACCCACTAGGCTACACGAACTATTTAAACAGATTTTGTTATTTAGTCTTCTTTAATGGTATGTGCTTTAATGGTATGTGCTGAGACTATGTTCATAGTAGTTGGAGCAATGTTGCATAGGAGTTGAGAAGCCCATTGAAGATAGATATGAAGATAACAGAGAAGCCCATTATGTATGCGTATTTCGCCTTTTAGCTATATTTTATAGTTCAGAGTACTCTGTAAATAACGAATGTGACCATAAACGCTGTAGTATATTACATAGAACTACGCGCTATGTAGATTTTTTTAGTGTACCACATTTACTTCATGTTAATATCCACCTAACCTTTGAATTTTGTTTCGACCCGATGACTGCCCCGAACATTATAGGAGCAGGAAATTTTTTAAATGGCTGTTGTTTTTAAATGGCTGTTTACTAAGATGCCACCACAGCTGCAGGGTTGCCCGCATATTTAACAAATTAAACTTACTATCAGACCTAGTCCTACCAAAGACCAACAGATCATGTGAAATTCATTTTTGATCTGATGAGTCGATGCGGAATTCCCACCAGTACAAATTTTAGGTACATAAAAAAAATTGATTGCGGTTTATTACTGTCGTGGAATGAACTTTTTTCGGGAAACTGACTGAGTAAAAATAGTCTCAAACAAAAAGAGTAAAAATAGTACCATCACTTCGCTGATTTAATGTGTCTTAGTAATTTTACTGCTTCCAGCCCTCATGACATTTGTGAACTTTTCGCAAAATATTTTTCCCCTTTCTTTTGCTACCAATCCTCAGTCTGACCTTATGTTTCCTCGCTTGCTAATACTTCAACATTGTCTTCCATCCGAACTTATCATTCAAAAATCACTTCCATACTTAATATATTAAGCATAAATACCAGTAGTGGTCCTGATTGGTCAAATTTGCTAGGTAAGTCACTATTCTAGTCGCTGTGTATTTCTTTGTCCATTATTTTCAACCTTAGTTTATTCTTTAACTCCTTCCCACCCTAATCAAAGCTTCTTCATAAATTACCGATTTCTGCTTACCGATTTCTACTTAGCGATTTCTGCTTACCGACTTCTTTTCTGCTTTGTTAAAGTACTCGAAAAATTTGATTTCAATAAGTTTATCCCTATATTTTATCGCTTTTTTCTTCTAAGCAACATGAATCGATCAAAGGCATATATCCTACATCTAACCTTACAACCTTCTCCAATTTGGTTGCTCCTGCTTTGGACCAACAGAAACAAATTCGAAAATTTTTTGCATTGATTTTTCAAAAGTATTTGATTCTGTTAATCATAAAGTTATTCTCTCAAAGCCACAGTGCTTTAGCATTATCAATTCTCTCCTATCGTGGTCTACCTCCTATGTTTCTTGTTAAATGTGCTTTCTTCCTCATTTTCCGCATTCTTCTATATAACTTCAGAGACCCTGTTTTTTTTTATTCTGAATCTAAATTCTATGTACACGTTGCCCATATCAGGCCCAAGATTTCTCAATTGTCCAGTTTTGCCCTCAGATCTTTTCATTTTTAGTGGTAGCTTGTCTATATACTTGTGTTCAACTATTTTTTTCTTTAGTTCGTAATGTCTTCGAGTTTTGCTGTCAAGTTTAGTTTCCCCCATACATTTGAAATCTGATTGATGCGGTGGAACATGTTCGTAAAAGATTCACGCGTTCTTTATTGTTTAAATTTCACATCCCTTATTTATATAGCCTGTTGCGAATCCCGGCTATGAAATCCCGAAAATTTTCCTTGATTAGGGTTTGTTATTGAAAGTTGTTCATTGTCCTACGCTTTCTGACCTCGGTCATAAGTTCCTGCTTCAAAATGTTAATGACGTATAATATTTAATACACCCTTCGCGCGAACTGACACATATTCTCATTCACCATTATTGCGTATTAGACACGACCAGTTCAGTTTGGTCCCCTACCGCTAACGCCCTTACAATAAATTTTTTGCTTATTTTCATTACTATAATTTTTATTCCTATTATCTTTATTACTATCATTATTATTATTATTATCATTATTATTATTTTTATTCCTCTCATCTTTTAGAATTTATCAATTTTCAATTATTAATTTTTCGATTCTCTTTTTTGTAATGGGGCTCGGCCTGTAAAAATAATTATTAAATAAATAAATAATTGTAAAACAAAAAATCAAAAACTAAACAAAAGAAAATTTTCATTTGAATATCTCAATTAGCTAGTTCCGAAATGAAACAATGGAGCTCTTTCCACAATTCCTTCTCATTCTATGCAACTGACCGAACATTTGATTTCTCAACTAGAAAATGTGTAGCGTAATCAGAAGTACCATCAGGTAGTGTGCTAGAGCCGCTGCTGTACACTATTTCACATCTGATTTATTCTGCTACCTACCAGCCAGAATTGGACCATTTGCTAATTACATCACTATCATTAGTCCACATTCTATACCGAACTTAATATGTCGTCTGCTCAGCTCAAAGAGATGTTCAATCAAATAGTAGAATGTTCAAAAGCTTGGTTAGATAAGTGAAGGAGGCAAAATCAATGTACATTGCCATGAAGACTCTTCGAAATATATTTGTCCCACAATATGCATAATAAATGTACTTGTACTACTAATGGGGACGACGGCGTTCAAGTACATCAAAAAATAACAAGTTCTTCAATTTTAGATGCATTGGTGGCACCACAACTGCAAAGACAAAGGAATCGAAAGTCACATACTAAATGGACGAGACAATTAAGACGAGTCCTTAATAGATCGTTTACTTTGCTGTAACATTATCGAACGTCCATAAAAACTAAATTATATTTTCCTACAGAGGCAGAAGATATAAAGCGATAAAAATTAAATTTAAAGGCTTGAAAAATATTTGAAGCTTCTGAAACAAATATAACTAAACTTTAATATTCAACATCTATTTCAAATGCAAACTGAAATAGAAACCTCAAACACTTATAAATATTAGAACGGACTACATACGCTGGCGGAGTTCAGATTTTGGGACTGCAATGAATCAATAGCCAAAAAACTCTAAAATGTATCATAATATGCAAAAAATTTAAGTTTTTATTCCAAATAATTGTTTATTTTCCATCGAAAAATATCGAACATCAAACTAATTATGCGCTTTAGTTACCTCACCATCAAAAACAAGCTCTTGCATTATTCAACCAATCAATCAAAACTCTAAAACGTTTATTTGAAACGATTAAGATTTATGCGACAATACTATTGATCTCTTCGAAATCAATCGTGCATGTGTCGCACTACAAATTAAGCGTCGTCTTATGATTTCTGAGATGTTTCAACGTCTTAATCGTCTTGAATTCAATTAAGTCTGCCGAGGCAGTTTGAATTGAACAAAGATTGTGGCTTTGTTTTTTTTTTAACAAAGAAGTTATGCCTTCGAATATTTTTCGACTTTTCCATTTCGTACAACACTAAGTTCAAATCAATCATTTCGATAAGATAATTTATGAATTGAAATAAAAGAAACGCATCTCACATCTTCTCTTCAACAGACCAGCTTTTTAATGCACACCGCGAAGGCAATAGTAGCAGCAAAGTGTTAGCACTAATAGATGTGCAGATGAATTGATTGCAATTTTGTGAAGTTCTTTTCATTTTCTCTCCACCAAACTCAATTTAATTCTGAATGATGATTCACTGTTTGCATGTGATTGTTTATAATAAAACGAATGAAAAATGTTTTGTATTGGCTACGGAAATCGTTCTGCGCCATCAGACATCATCAACCACGGAGGAGACGAGAATTATGACGCCGATGGTAATTTCGAACAAAGTTTCAATTCAAATGGATTTGCGTTGGGAAGTACATATTGTAATTCTTCAAAACATGTAGCTGACTGTGGAATTAACATGTGTCGTTGTCCGCACTTGATCTTGTGCCTACACAGCAGATCTTCTTCGAAGGTGAAGACTACACCGAACAGTTTTTCAAGGTGCCAAGGTGCAGACTAATAACTATCTACCATTAAGAAGAATTCTTTCATTTTGAGTTTCTCTCTACTGAAATCTTGATGCTAGAAAAGTCTTTCGATTCGCCCAGATGATTTTTGCCAACGTAAGGTTGACTGATCGAAACTCACAGATAAATTATCTATCTGCAATCATGTTTCACTTTAGAATCACGAATGTGGTTGGTTTGGTACCGAAGCAGTTGATCGTTGCTTAGCAGTACACTGTTTGGAAGATGAACTTATTATTTGACGTGGAATAAAGTTCGAAGTAGGAATCGAGGTCACTTTCACCAACATTGAAATATCACATCTTTAAATTTGGTTTGCTATTGAAAATTCGATTGAAGTATTGACTAAATTTTTTACTGAGCTTAGTTATGTTTTTTCGTAACGCGGAGAATGAATAACTTGAGTGAAAAGTACATGTAAAAATGAATTCTCTGACGCTATGAACACTCGCACTTTGATTAAACCTGCTCATGAGAATTTTTCTCTCTATAGTCATAGGTTGCCACACTAATCCAATAATGTGTTGACTATTTACGCCGGTAAAAGGCTTTTTTGGCAGTTTGGTCAAATGATTCAAGAACTAATTTAAAATCTGTGAGAAAATACAGATTTAAACTTCAGAAATTGAAACACTGGATAATTAAAAACTTTTGCAAAGTATCCAATAATATCACAGAGTGGCAGCTAGATCATAAAAACTATCTTTTACCAAGGTCAATGAATCATTGTGTTGCAATAAATATAAAACCTGTTTAACATAAAATGTTCAAATCGTTAATTCGTTCATCGCTAAATTTGTAATCATGTTATGTAGGCTCCTCAACCGCTTCCTCCAGGCACACTCCGGAGCAAAGCCCATTATAAAACAACATTGCATAGAGCAGAACCCTTATTAGAGAGCCTCTTCAAGTCATTGATGAAATGGGTGATCCTTTTCAGGTTCACTGACGCTACTTCGGTCAGACTTGCGAAGAAGATGAGCCAAAGAATTGCTTCTTTTTTCTAGCAGGTTCCGACCATTCTTATAAGAGGTGAAAGACTGCTTTCTTTTTCTCCTCTTATCTACAGCTCTGGCAGAAATCGTTGCAAAAGGAAGCTCATGAACTATAAAACTCCAAAGCAAATGAGAGCACATCGCCCTGAGGAGTGGCCATATTAACTACTCACTTGACGGTTGAGGTACCCAAAGACGAGTATAACACTCGATTTTCGAGCAGCTGATTTATAAGTGCGACTAACCACAAGCCCTCAACAGCGAACGAAGGAAAGCAAGCAATCGCAGCCCGAAGTCTGAGATGCTGCTCCTGTGTGAAAAGGTGGGCGCAATCGTCGTTTGGGGAACAATCACAGCCAACTGAGAAGGCACATTATTTAACGCTGCCTCGTTGTCTGGAAAAGTAGGCAGCATGTACTCCTTGCATGCACAAGGGTATGTGGCTTTGTTTTGACAGATTTGCCTCTCGTGCAAACATGCTGTGATTTGAGGTACTGATTATCTAATACCCCACAATCCTCTCTAAAATCTTCAATAGAAAAGAGCTTAGATAAATTAGTCAACCATCCTTTAGCTTAGCTTGCGATACTTTCCCCGCCTCAAGGAAGTACACAGCTCTCATTTCCTGCAAGCTGATGGCAATGTACGAAAGTCTTAAACAAGCATACGATTTGGCCATGAGACAAAGCATAGAGCCCTCTAATGTCCGATGAATATCAGCCGTGATGGGTACTTGATTGGACCAGAAGGATAAATGGCTCATTTTATATTTGCGCTAGAAATAACAGGAAACGAATACGCACTTCTATATAATTCTAACAGTCATCTTAGAGATGTTTTCTTACTACAATGAAAGTGGATTTCTATCAAAATACTAAGCGCCTTACAGCTGCTTTTAGTTCAACTATAATCGGACTTTTATTTGCTGCCTGAAACTACAGGTTTTAAACTTAGAAGTATTCGGAAGCAACTGGCTTCATTAATACCTTTAAAATTTGCACTCGAAATTTTTCATGAAGCTCTTTTCGTTTTGCACATAGAATTTTCGGATAGTCTTAATTTCACTTCTTAGTTTGACCAATCGCTGAGCCACTTGTCGAGGTTACTTTCTTTTCTGCAAAGCCACAATTTCATCAATTTATTATTAGGCCTTTTTTGCCTATAGATCTAGTTGAGTTTTGAACATGGTAAAGTTCACTGTAAAAAGCTGGTCGGAATTTCGTTCAATCAGACCTTTTCCTGCTTACGTAAGAAATTGCGCCCTACCGCTATATAAAGCAATGATAATACCACGTACGTGTGGCCTAACAGTGATCACTCCGGCAAAACTCTTCATCTCCTGAGTAGGTGTGCGGAATGCTCACTTATAAGTCTTATGTCCAGATCCTCATTTCTGTTAGAGGTTCTGAAGGTATGTTCATAGTAAACATTTGCTATGGCAAGGTTGAAATGAACTCATATAATGATTCACCTCTTTTCGTAGTGTCCTAACTGCCCCATAACTTATAACGTGCATTCGCATCTGCACCTTTAACTAGCGGAATCCTCCGGAAGCGTCCTCGGCAAACTGTCTAACATAGTTTCTGGGAAGTACCAGGCCTTCCTCTTGTTTTATGGATTCCTTGATAAAGATGCAGGCGATGACCAATAGTTTTTGGATTAACATTATCTCCCCTGCCTACTTACACAGATGGAGGAGAAGAGTAGCGGACGCTGCCCTAGAGTAGTGAAAGCTAATTGTAAGATCCAATTACTACTACCCTCTCTCCCGAATCGAGAACCAAGTGATCAAAGTGGCCACCTAGCTCAGAGTTAATAAAAACATTGCCCTCATCTCCCGACGCAGATAATTCTCAACAAAGTTCAGATGCATCAAACGACCGTATTCTACAGCCTTCATTTTGCAAGATAGCTTCATCTTTTGTAGGGGCCAAATGCTCCGCTCGGGACCGCTCGGACAAAATTTAGGTGAATGAAACCAAACGTATAGCTGATCATATCGCCCTGGTCCTTTAAATACGGTAGGGATTTCTCGTTGACAATGAAAAAGGTTTGTCGTTGGTCATCAGATAGCCAAATAACTGGCCACCTCCCAATCTCATACAGGCAGGCTATCGTTGCTCAGTCTTATGACCTGCAAAATCTCTTCACGTGAAGAAAGCTCAGTAGGAATCCATGCTCTTGGTACCGACTTACTGAGAATCTGGTGCTTTTGTACCACGTGTAATTTTCCACCTAATCATAGTGTGCTCAGCTGATGCCATTTGCTCCAACTTTCAGGTGTCCGGTGAGATGATGCTGTCGCTTTTACTGTTATCGATAGCTGTCGTTACCACACCCTCTTTGACCATCTCATTAAATGGCTGAGTTATTCCGACTGGGGTAGTCTTATCGTTTTTAAGCCACTATTCAGATTCTTGTAAGACAAGTTTCAATTTTAAACCTTTTTTTGTGGGAGAACATCGATGTTATTGAGTCCAAACTCAAACCCGGCATCTAAGCTGGAATGTGCTGCCACCAAAACGATTTCATGCCTATGTATCCAAAGCAGGGAAGCCATGCGATGGTTGATCCTTATAGGTGGAAGTGTTCAGAGCCGGATTGGTGCTAATCAGGAGTCCAACTCTACAGAACTTACACGACTAACTTCTGAGACGCGCCACGGTGTTATTAAGACGGAGATAATAATAGGCACGTTTTTTTGTTCCCCATATCCATAACAGAACAATGCTAACCAGCAGACGCATTGGAAACAACAACAGCTCCTGTTATGTATAGAGGGAGCTGTTGTTGTTTCCAATGCGTCTGCAGTGGATAGCATTGTTCTGTTATAGATAGGGGGAGCAAAAAAACACGCCTAATATTGATCTAGAGCATGTCACTAGCAAACTTCACTACTAGGTCTAGAATGTCAAGATTTTAGCCCAGTGTGTAGATCGAAACGGGGTTTGAGAGTAGACCCTCATAAATCGGTAGGCTGTTTCGTGTGATACTTTTGAAGCTGATATCGGTGTACTTCCTTCTGATGATAAAAAAATCAGGTAAAATTTTTTTTCAAACAATTTCATAAAATTTACCTCCTGTCACTAAATGCCGCGCGAGATCACCATCACCTTCCCCCTCCAATCGACGGTCCTTTCATCTAGATATTTACCAAACAAATATTTTATCTTTCAACCAATATAGCATTTAGAGTTCCTGTTCTTATGAATACCAACACGGACCATGTGTCTACTATAAGATCTCACATAACAATAGTTACAAATTTCCAGTAAATTCATCTTTTAGATGTGCTCTCACAAGCAAAAAATCATGACTTTCAATTTCTCAGCCAGTTCAGTGACCCCAATTTCACTTTCATCTCACATCTCTGTTATAAATAATCAAATCATGAAAATTGCAAGAATATTTTCTTGGGAAGTGTATGAATTTGCACTAACAGCTCACTCATCTCCATCTTCATTCACGATTTAAATGCTTCCTGTTCATGCTAATCATGCTAATTAGATCAGTAATCAGTACCCTTCCGTACATCTACCCATAGGCTAGAATCTACCTACCTATTGCGAGTAGAAACGTGTTGATTGCTTGAATTTTTCGAAAAGAAATCTCGGACCGACAATCATCTTAACAACCATTTCTTCGTCCATAATCATCAATTTAATCTTAAAATCAACAGACTCGACTACATATTGTAGTGGTACATAAATTTGCAACGCAAAAGTCAGCAAAATAATCACTGGCTCGTGTAAGCAGTGTTGCATCCATATTTCATAGGGAACTACAAGCAGGCAAATGTGACACTCGAGTGACTAATTTGCCGAGAATTTAGTTGCTGTTGAGGAAAAAAGCTGGTCTGCATGGGGGATGAGTTGAAGAAACTTAGGTATAGTATGAGTAAATACGAAATATGTGGATGAAGAAGCTAAAAAACGCTGAGGAACCTGGTAATTTATGTTAGATCTACATGGATGACAAAGTGTTTCTAAGACATCTGTAAATCTATTTCAGTCGTCTCGTCCACGATCTAGCTTGCGAACTTCTTAAAGTGTCACGCGAACACGAAAATGATCTCGCCAAAAAGAAGCTAAACGGGTGTTTCCCAAGTGATCCGGGGAACAGTTGCAACTGTATATTTATGCTGGTCATGCTGACATAGATAAATTCTTATTGGCGCCAAACAAATTCAATCCGATTTTGATTTACGATGACGTAAAAGTTCACTGGCGCAGAATATTTAACACAGCAGGTCATTCTTCTCCAGCCAACTCTAAGAGCGATTAAGATAAGTAATGAAAATCTTCAGCGATTACATGCCCACATAAATATCTTACGAGCGGACAAGAGCGCATGATCTTGACGCGGAACAAGAAATTTCTGTTGTTTTTAATTCATTTATTATTGTCCAACCTGAATCTTTCACTAATGCAGTTTGCCACTTCATTCGAACGACTAGCAACTGCTAGAACCGGCTTTGGGTTGTTGCCCTATTCTTGCAGCTGGCTACGAAACAAATTCGCGAAATGTCTAATCAGAAATACCCCTTTGTTGTACCAACTTCATAGCCCCTTAGTGTGTGTCTAGATATATTTTGAAAAACATATTTTTGCTCTATTGTTTCTTTGATTGCTGCGCACGGTCTTTTTGCAAGACTCAGTAATTGCAACAGTCACAAAACAGCCATTTGGTAAATCTACTTCAGCTATATGACTTAGACCCTCGTAGTTTTTGCCAAGTAAATAAATAAAAACCATCATCCGTCTTCTCATTAGCAATGAATTCAGCTGCAGCAGCAGAAGCAACTAGAAACTCTAGACTTTGTGATGTTCCTAGTAAACTGCTAGTAGACGTCACGGTCTATAAAGCATTTGGAGGTTTTCATTCGTATGAAAGAAAGAACTACTAAGACGAACGCTGGTCGACTACATGCAAGTGTTACTTCTTCAAACAACAAAACAGCAGCTTAGCTCTTTGATTGGCAATCTGGCCAGCCAAGTAATAAAATGCTTCAATGATTCCGAAGTAATTTCCTCAAGACTATCTTCCAGATCGGAGACCAAAGACATGAAAATTGAACGAGTATTAGCCATCTCTGGACGTAGCTGAATTTTTAGTTCGATGCTTTTATAATACGAATGATTCATTTTATGGTTCTGATCGGTCTTAAGTCCATCGATGTTTCATTTCGAATCTGCCTCAGAGTTAATTTTTTACTATTCATCGGATTAAAACAAACAAAACGTATCTTAAATCATTTTCACGTCATCTCGAGCCACTTGAAAAGCATGCATGGCTGTTTTTTTCGGTTGCACAAGTAGTCGACCGACTGGAAGAAAGTGCATGAATCTTTCGTTTAGATGATGATTATACCCAGCGATAACTATCTTAGAGGCACAAGAGGAATTCAAGCAAAAAAGCGATTGTTAGAAAAAGAGCTATGTAAGTAGTAACTGTAAAAACCGACAAGTAAATGAATGTAAGTACGAGTATGTTCGGGCAAGTAGTCATTCGATGACCAAGAATACAAATCTTTTTCTTCTCGCTTTTTATTAAAGCGTTATCGCTACGATGGAAATTTTGTACGAGATTAGCGACGTCCGTTGAATTGGATTTTATCAAGTACTAAATACATTTTTTGAGAAGATTTACGATAAGCATTATGAAAGTATAAATGCGGAAGATTTTGACGAAGAGGATTATTAAGCATAGATAATAAGATATTATCAGTTATTAGTTCGAAGGAATAGGCATTTGATGTTCATGTACATATGAAAGTTTGAATCGATTTTTTTTTTATTAAAATACGATATTAAGCCCTAATCCAATTTTGGTGCAATAAAAAAGAGTCAACAGCAAATAGCTATAAATATGACATTTATACACATTATATTAATTAAAAAATAAGTAGCAAAATAAGCGAAAATCATGTGCAACCATATGACCTTCGGATACCCATGGTTAAATCTACTATAACTTTCTCAAACAGCGTCGTCCAAAAGTGAACGAAAATATGTTTTGCACCTCAAGATCTGGTGAGTTGAGAGAATGTTCAAGCAGTTCGAATCCTTTTTCTTGAATTGCAGCCATCGCAGCTGCAGCCTTGTAAAGCGTTGCGTTGTCTTGATGAAACAGCACTCCGGCTCGTGGCTCCCTTTTCCAAATATTCCACCATAATAATGCCTTCAGCGGCCCAAAAAACTGATGCATAACCTTCACTGCCGAACTCGATACATTCAATTTCTTCGGCGTCGATAAAGAGGGTCGCTTGTTTGGTTTCTGGATCAAAGTGGTGGATCGCAGTACCATCCATGATCACGAAACGTGACCAAAAGTTCTCCAGATCTGCCTGTAACTTTTCGAGACTAGCCCTCGAAATGTCGACTCGTTTCTTCTTTTGCTAGTCGGTTAACATTTTCGGTAACTTACGCGCAAAGAACATCTTCATCTATAATTCGTTGGCAACAATTCTTTGAACACTGACATACGAGATACCTGTGATGATGGTTAATCTTTGATCTGCCAACACAACATCTTCGACGTTTTTCACGTTGTCTTCAGTGAGGGGCGTGGATGAACGTGCTTCGTGGTGCTCATCTTCAGTGGATGTTCTTCTCAGCTTAGACTCATTGGCTCAGTGTGCATCGGTGGTATATGGAAGAGCAGAGTCTCTTACGTTTCCATCAAGTCCGTTATCTATATTTTTGGTAGACATTTGTTCAAATACAGGTACTTAATAACAGCTCTAATTTCATTTTTCTCCATTTTGATGTTCTCTCTTCGGCAACTCGAATTTAAATGAATATACCTCCCTGAAATCGTGGCCTATTCAAATGTTTTTTTATGCTGACTTAGTAGGTTTCTGAGGTAGTAAACATTTTTTTTTTTGATTTTTGTATTGAAATATTTTTATTGAAATCTTTGGAATTCGTTTCTTCTCTGGTTGGCAACATTAGGCAGTCAGTTAAAGATCTACTAGTTAAATCGCCATAAGTCTTCATCTATGTATCATTGTTCGTCTTCACTATCGTATGCTTGTTTGAAAGCTACAAAGATCTCGAATGCACTAATATTACACTTTCGGGACTTCTGAAGCAACCGCTTGGCTGAGAGTATCTAATCTATCATGGATCGTCCAATTTGAGACCATTATAATATTATCCGGTGATGTAATCGTAAAAGGTTTTCGTTTTCCGCTCAATTATTTAAAAAAAAAACACTTTGTGCGATAGCTCAGCAATTTTTAGAGTCTGATTTATCATATTTTGAACGTGATGTATTTAATGCAATATATCTATTTATATTTGGGAAATTAATCACCAAAGAATGTTGCGCTCCATTACTTTAAAACAATTCTGTCAGTAACCTGCGCGCTCCGGAAGCCTTAATTATTCTGGGCTCATATACACCTGTCTGCACATCGTTTGTTGCTGAGATTTGGATAACTTGCTTAGCTACTGAAATACTCAAAGCTTCAGAGTTTCCCGTAAGTGCTATCTCCTTAGCTCCTGGAAATATCGCACTTATCTGTTTTTGAAATTGGTGAAAATGCTGATCATGGGCCTTTGTGCATTCCTACAGAGGCTTATTTAGTATTTTATGCCTCTCTCAGGTGTTTAATTGAGGAATGTGTGATCCTTGGTGCACCTGAATGTTCAGAACAGAGAGCTTTAAGGAAATGAAACAATCGTATACATATACGAAATTTAGAGAAGCAATTTCACTACAAAGATAAAATCTACAAGTAGAACAAATCGAGGGAACTACTGCCTCATATATTCCCTTTGGTTTCCCCACTACCTAAGTTCTACGAGCTTTTGGTTGTTGCTTGTGAAGTTTGCGTACATAAGGCCTACTATCTCAGTTCATAAGACAGCCATTTTCTTTTCGTGGAGGAGAATACTCTTCTTTTGTTGACCCAATTTTCTCACTAGCTACTTTCAACCCCATGTTGCCCACCAGTGTACTGTTTACAAGCCACCGGTATTTCTAGGATGCCATATTATAGAATATGTTTAGCAACATATGTAATTGTTTCTGTCCACTATCTTCTTCTTGCGGTGTTTCTTCGATGCAACTTTCCAGCTCAAACAAGCATGCTTTAGGCATCAAGCATGAACTAAGATTGCATATTTCGTATTTTGATACTTGTGTTTTGCTTTGTCTTAGACACCTTGAAATGTTCCACAGATATGTATTTCAGTTCTTATCAGTGTGCGGACACCGAGAAAACTGGTGTAAGCCCTTTTTTTATAGAAAATTATGGCATATTTGGTGAAAAATTTGTCCGTCAGACGATGCCGACGCTGCTTGCTAAATATTACACAGAAGAAAGTATGTTGAGCTTCCATTGAGTTGTTTACGTGTCGGCATAACAATGAGGCGTTGTTCATGGTATAAGGGCATCTTCCTACTGTTTTGTATGAAGCTTCTCGCGGTTAGTTTCTTTGCTGCAGTCACCAAAAATATTTTTCATACCGTATGATGGCAGTCTATCAGCGATAAGCCCCTATGCTGTAAAAATCATATTTCACTGACTCCACGGATTTAAAAGGTTGGTCTTGTTCCGGGTTTTAAAGGCTTAATTGAGCTTGTAAAAAAATATCAGCAGCTTGTAAAAAAATATTTTAATAAAAAACCAATTTTTCCATTACATTGAATTTTGTGACAAACATCGATATTTCGAGGGTAATCTGCTCTCTTCTTCAGTGTCTATCTATTTTTTTTTATTAAAATATTTTTTTGCTTGATTGAGGTTATTTTTAAGCATTTTTATTGTTGAAATTTTCTTTTGATTTTTTAAAGGAACAACTTTCTTTGTCTCGTTTTACTCCTTTCCAAGCGAAATTTGCAAAAACTCTGTAACGCGCGCTTTATAAAATTATTCATGCTGTATACTGAATTCCAAGTTACAATTACAATAAGTAAAACTAAAACATTAAGTGCAACCTTGTTTCACACGATGATTTTTTTGCAAATTTATTCCACAGCTTATTACTCGTATGAAATAAACATATTCATTCAAACTGTAGGTTTCATGGAGCTCAAATATCTGGTAAGTCAAATTGTCTTAGAAAAGAGTAGACAGTTTCACTGCAAAACTAAATTTTGACTGTATACATTTGAAATCCATCTCTGGCCTTTTAATAGTATGACAATCCTAATTGGCCTCCGTTCACAAGCAGCAAATGAGTTTTTGATGATTATCAAACAAGTGGGTGTTTGATAATCATCAAAAACTCATCTAACTACACATGGCTAACAAAAACCCTCGTTAAAAAATACTCCAGCGTTGAAAAACCTAATGACTTTTTCAAGACGAACTCATCACTCTTTGTTACACTTTGAAATGCTTATAGGCCAGTCATTGCAATTTAAAAGCTTAGACGACTGTCACCAAACGATAAATATTATACTCTCTCATTATATTCTTATTAATCTTCGATGATAAATAGTTTCCTGTTCATTTCATCTAACGCGTAACCAATTTTTTCTTTAGCTTTTTCTCAAAAGAAAACTAATTGACTTAAGATTTTGACAAATCAACGTACATTGTCGTCGTTTCAACGCCCAATAACGAAACAAAAAAATTGCTTGTTACCAAAATGATTGGTTTTGTTTTGATGGCACGTTGCATCACAATCAAAACCTACCTACTCTTATCCGTCACAGTCTATCCATTCGTTTTAGGAAATTGTAATTTTAAATTTCCTGTTAAAAAGCAAACAACCACAATTCCATTGTTTCTTCATAATTTACCAAGTCTTGCAGAACGAATTCAATATCTTTTTTTTTTATAGATTTCGAGCAATTTTCGAATTAAATTGAATAGAAAGCCTATTTTGCCGCCCCCTCTCCATCCATCAGTCTAGTCTTTACGTCTACTAATCGGAGCGGATATCCTCTGAATAAAGTCGCGACGAGCAATTAATAAGAATTTCAGTATTAACGGTAACCATATTTGGTCAGAGATAATATCGAAAGATACTGCTGGTTAATTGCGCCCCGCATCAATTTATGATCCAGCCCACGTGAACGTGTCAAGGCTGCCGAGATATGTTGCGCTAAGTCCAAGAGATCTTTGGAAGACCAATGGACTGATCGTATCTTGACCGTAAGGTCAGCTTAATTGAAAAGCATGAAAGGCAGTGGCTAACAAGCATTGTGGATCGATTTACTCGACAGAAATTCGTAAACTGACTAATGATGGGATCAGTACAGATGCGAATTGTTGATTTTTTTATATATTTTCATAATGATTACGCCACATACGTAGATACAGTAATTTTTCAAACAAAAGCCTACGACCTGACAAACTCGAGCATTGGCAACTTTACAAAGAAATCTTGCTTGAACTCTTGCGCCCGGCATAAATGGCCAATATATCAAGGGGAATCGTTCGTAGGTAGCGCAGTAAAACATATGGAGCCGTGGAGGAATCACAGTGCCAGCCTAGGCTTGCTGTTCTTTCGCGAAGATAGAAGATACAAAATCAAGTTTGGCTAATTTTTCACTCGACTCCATTGCATGTCGCTGGTTTTTATTGCCTGTTTTCGGACGTTTCTAGACGAGGTGGAAGAAGCCGCATGTCTATGATGATATCGTGTGCTGTCGAAATTCCGAGCGTAATCTAAATATGTAATTGGAATGTACGGGCGCACGTAAGCTGGAAACAACGAGAGGACTACGACAGCTGACATGCCGTGGCAGCATGAAATTAATAAACCAAAGAATTCCCACCGACTGTGACGATAAAAACTTAAATCCGTTGACAATAATACTGCCCTGCTAAGCATAAACGTTCTACCTACATTTTAGTACTTTCGAGATATTCAATGATTTGTTTTTTGGTTTGTACTGGTGGAGGTATATATATGATGAGTGCATTTTTCAATATTAATTTTAACATACTTCCAGAAAAGATAGGTTTATGTTTGGGAAGGCAGAATACATCTTGTAGATACGTATGTGTGCATGTAGATGTACAGCCATACAAAATCATCAAAAAGTGCACGTAAAAATACTGCTGTTTGAAGACATCGCGTGATTTACGTGTACGAAAGCTCAATTTTGGATTGGCAGTACGAGTGATGACGGCAGACGTGTGTGAAGAATCGAATGTAATAAAGCAGATACGGTTTCCGATTTCGGGGACTAGATACATATATTCTTGGGAGCAAGTAACTCGTCGTTTATTGATATGTTGCATACATACGATGAACTGCTGGGTGCTTCCAAAAGAGTTGGATGATTAAAGACCTTTCAGGTCTAGTACAAGAGATTCGAAGTTTGACTTCTCAGAAATTGACTGGCTAACTAATTGGAGGGTTCACGATTTCTTTCCCATATGTATATGAACTATTCTCTTCAACATGAAATTATCCAGCACGATATTGATTGAGTGAATGTTTGAAATAACTAGCAGGCATGTAGAACAACGGTTCTTTGATGGCTTGTGTATTATTCAAAATGACGACAACTCTTTGATATCAATCATTCATATTTTAGCGTCTATGGACTCGTATTAAGTATTTATAATGCATGCAATGATGTTTCTTTGTAAAATCAGAGCGTGACATTTATATAATTAAGGCGAATTTAATCAGTTTTTCATTAGTTTCTTTAACCTTACTTACTCGTTTAAAATTGAATCGTCAGCGTTGGTAAAACAAATTTAACTGAAAAAATGAGCTGTTAGATAAAAAAACACTAAATGTCTAGATGATGGGACCGTCGGCCGGAGGGTAGTGGTAAGGCTGACCTTGCTTAACATTACAAAAGTAATTTTAGGTGGGGGCGGAGAGGTGGAGGCACAGGAGGTTGGAGTTACAAATCCATGTTCTAGCATATTTTTCAGAAGGCGACTTCACCTCCTCGCCTCTACTTTTAAACAATCTAAATGAAGTCACCCTCTCCACGCCCTGCGCACTAGCACTTGACCCTCTCTCCAGCGGATGGAGCGAGGTCGAATGATTCCATTCACTTTTTAGTGATTAAAATGTAGTTCATCAGAATGGAATAATCCGACGATCCTCCATCGTCTGCTCCTTCATCTCCCTGCCCCCACTTTTAAACGATCAAAACGGTGTCATTTAACCTATTTAACCCATCATCTAGACAACACTGTTTCTTTGCAATGCTCTCAATCTTTAATGTATACTGAAACATTCTAGGCAATGTTTTGATGTCACCAGGCGAATGATCATTATGGGATTGAATTTTTCGATTTAAAAATTTTGTGCATTATTTGTCTTTGCTGATCAGTATTGATTCGATTTTAAACAAGATGCAATTTGGAATTGTTTTTTCGGGATGATTAAAATTGAACAACTTTTTATTAACATTAAAAATTTTAATCTACATTGAAAATTCTATTTTGACAAAGTGGTTTCGAAAGTATGCACTGATTTTCATCAGACACCAGCACACAGTGCGTACTTGACTGGCGTGACCACTTGCAGTTGGAAATCATTACATTTTTATTTATGCTAGTTGTGACAAATTTTAACATCTCCGACTTGTATCCATGGATATAATTTTTTTTAGTAAAGGTAATTGAATTTGATCACGGTTCCCTTCTTGTCTATAAATCAGCATGGACAACGTATATCATCTCTAAAGCTTGTGAAAGCTGAGAACATTGAAACGGGAAACTCGATCGTTTTGCGGAATCAGCCTCCGAAAGCAAAATCAAATTGGAATTGTTTTTGCGGGATGATTAAAATTGAACAACTTTTTATTTAAGTAAAATTATATCCATGGATATAAGTCGGAGATGTTAAAATTTGTCACAACTAGCATAAATAAAAATGTAATGATTTCCAACTGCAAGTGGTCACGTCAGTCAAGTATGCACTGTGTGCTGGTGTCTGATGAGAATCAGTGCATACTTTCGAAACCACTTTGTCAAAATAGAATTTTCAATGTAGATTAAAATTTTTAATGTTAATAAAAAGTTGTTCAATTTTAATCATCCCGAAAAAACAATTCCAATTTGATTCTGCTTTCGGAGGCTGATTCCGCAAAACGATCGAGTTTCCCGTTTCAATGTTCTCAGCTTTCACAAGCTTTAGAGATGATATACGTTGTCCATGCTGATTTATAGACAAGAAGGGAACCGTGATCAAATTCAAGATGCAATTGTTTGAAATTTTGGGCATCGCCTTCGTGACGAGTTACCTGATTTTTTATTTCGGTTTTGCGTGTTAAGAGAAGAAATTTTCTGCCGGAAGTGCTGAAAAAATGTCCGTGTAAATCGCGACACCTTGATTTTAAGGTGTCGTGGAACGATTTATAAGCAGGTTGAACACCATAAGCGGCATAAAATCAGGTGCACTTTTTAAATTTCTGTGATATCGAGTACTTGGTTTTCTGGTACCCACTTAAGTTTAGCGGACATTCTGCTTTTGGAGGGTTATTCAGCAAAACGATCGTGTTTCCCGTATCAATTATTCTCTGTTTTGATAAGCTTTAACGACGATATACGTTTTCTATGCTGATTTATAGACAAGAAGGGAACCATGATCACAAATCAATAACTTTTATGAGTAATTTGTGAGCTAGTTTATGTGAAAGTAAAATTTGAGCATTTTTATGCTCATAGAAATTGCATAATATTGTTTGTCAAAATGAGATAAATGTACTACTTATCTTAAAATAATTTGCCCAGTACATTCGCTACTAAAAATTAATCATTGACGTAAAAGCGTAATATTAAAAACTTAAAAGACGTAAAATTAAAAACGATTAACTTGAGATCAAAGTTTTTGTTGCATTCGTGAATTAGAGTTGATAGTTATCCATTTTTTAAGCATTTACTACGATGCTTTCAACTGATCCCGACTATCTGGTTTATTTTCAAATGTGATGTTTTTGCTTGTGTAAAAAACTATCTAGACTATAAGTCCTTTTTGATTCTTTGCCTCATTTGCATCGACAGTTTAACCTTTTCTGCTTTGAACCCTACGAAACAGCCTGATGCGACAAAAGGAATCGGAAACTGCTTATCCTGTTCATTTTCCGTTCCTTTTGTTCCTTTGGATTACCTCCGTTTTTCATGCATTTGTTACATATTGCCTTTGTATTAACATTCCTCGCCAAAGCATGCTTGCTTTGTTTTTCTGTTTTTTGTCTTCATTGCTAATTTAGTCTAGTTTAAAAATTGGACGAAATTTTATTCGTTTTAGTCGTTTTCTAATACTTTTTTTTGTTATATAAGAAGCAGTAACAGCATTTAAAGGGACAGGAGAAAAATGTGATTATTTTAACTAAACACTTTTTCAGTTAGAGATGAATGCCATCACATTTAAATTTTCATTTTTGAGCCTTAGGTTTGTCAAGAATTTCTCGCATTTTTTTTTATATGGATCTGATTTTGAATATATAAACATCTGGCCAATTCAAGTATATCATTGCTTATCGTTATAAATGTTGCAGTTTGTAATAGTAAATCAGTCTTTACTACCGTTTTTTAAATGAAACAAAAACTAGTTTGGAGTCGCTTGATATCAAGTATTATCAATTGAATATTATTCGAGGTGTGAATAAATTTAGGATGACTATGTTCTCACTATTTCCAGTGTTTTTAATTTTCAAATGACAAAACTACTTCTGCCATTTTATTTTGTCTCAACAATAATCGGGCCACATGAGAATCAATAAAAAAGAACGGGAGTGTTGAAATTTGGAGATTCCATCAAGGTTTCATTACTTAACCTACTTATTATAGGGTCAGTAGATAATAAGCGTACTTGTATAGGAGAAAATTAATATGGATGGAAACCTGGGAACTGTTTTCAAAGAGTCTGCATTTATAGATGAGAATATTTTTATAAATATTTCAATTTATATATCACAAAATGTTCAATATAGTTTCAATTGATTCTGACAAATCATTAATAGAAAATCTGAACCCTCATATTTATTCCGAACTTTTAGACCAATTTTCTTCACATACTTCACTACTTTTTATCTTGTTTGGCTCTTTGCCATATTCCACCAGCCACCAATGAATGTAGCTCGTATAGCTCAAAATAATATGATTCCTATGGCGACTTTTAAAACACCCCAAACCGACATTACTTTCCTTTTCAATGTTTTCTTAAAAAAATAATTGGATTAGTCATTCGCATACTAACATGCATACATGCATAAGTACTTATAAATGAGTTTACAACCGCAGATTATCTTTCAAAGGATAACTTTCTCCGTCAGGAAACTTGGGCGTAGTGTGCATGACGTGGTAACCGCACATTTGTAAGGGCTCAGCTCTCAAGTTTAATAGTTCAAGGTGCTGGAATCACATATGCATATCCTGCTTAAGTCATCGCTACTTTTTGCATTTCTTTTGTACCATTTCAATTATTGAGGATATACACATATTTGCACATATTTGCCGATGCTAAATATAATCAGTGTGCCAATACTTGGATATGTGCTTGATAGTTCGGAAACAATTTTATGCTCATACGTAGTGTAATTCAACCCTGCCAATGTGTGATGTATATACTACGAAGTATATCTATGTAGGTGCTCCTGTATTTCGCGTAAGGATTGAACATTTGCAAGTTCTTGGCGCGGCGGGTAATATGAAGCGCTTAAGAAGGAAATCCGTCGTCTGACTTTTTTGCGTTACGTAATGATAATAATGTTCCTTTATGTCAAGGTATGAATATCGTATTCAAGAGGTTCAATGCTAGTTCTGTTTTGGGTTGTACGAATCGATATCACTGAATCAGGTTGTCTTGAAAAATATTTTGCAACTGGTTTTCTGATTTTACGATGATGGTGTCATGATGGATGCCAAAAACAGAATTCGTACAAAGATATTATCGTAGAATATATAATGTTAACATTTTTATTTTCAATGATAACCATTCAATTAAATGCAATAGATGCAAAAAGCAAAAGAAAAATTTGCCGTCCTCAGAAAAGCTATATTCTTAGATTGTTTCAAGGCTGATAGAAATTTAAGACGATGTTAGCTTTCTATAAAAAGTGATTATTGTTATAAAGTCAAAATATATTTTAAGCTTCTAAACGAAAATTAAATTTTTAAGTTAATTTTTTTTAAACCTTTTGTAAAGATTAAAAATTGCCACCGCGCAAAGACGCTAAGGTGAATGCTGTCATATCAACAGGTCGACCAATGAAACTCACATATTTTTTCGCATGATATTACTAGGTGCTCATCTGATCCCCAAACACTTTATATATGAATCATAATTTTTGTTTGTTTATTAAACTAATATTTTGACTTCGAAATAAACGCTTATTTTTCTTTGATTGCAGGTAAGAGATGCGAGGGTTCAATATCTCCAGGATAATTTTCATAGTAAATTGAATGACACAGTATATTCAAAGACACGAGAACCAAATTTAACACGAGCTCAGAAAAGTCTTTGAATCGGTAAATTTGTGGCGCATGATTCAAACCATTTGCCGGAATTACTTTTGTTCATGACAAGTCTGTTGAAGGAAAATTAAAATTACTAAAAATTTCGTTTGAAGTAACTAAAGGGAAAATATAGAATTATAGCATTATATGTTTCAGCCGAAATCCAGGCATTACTAGAAATACTAGCAAATTACAAGAATTGTCAAGTACACTTTAAGGTAAACTTTGAAGAGTGTAGACCTAATATTTGTGGGATCGGGATCAACTATGCTAGGATCCTTAGCCAATTTATTGAAACGAAATAAACTTTATAGAGAAAATTGAAATGGAAATTTTCTTGATTTCCTTTATAGCTCTATAGTAAAAAATTGAAGTTACAAATAAATTGAAATTTTCAATAGTTAGAAATAGAAATTTCATTAGACGATTCTGTGCTGTACCGCTATGAAATATGTTGTGACTTTCACTCTGATTGATGACGATTTTTTATTTTTTATTTTGTATTTTTATAATACAAATTCTTGGAAAATTATTGCTTCCTCCACCCAAAATAACAAACTGTTACATTTTCTGGTAAAAGCATCTAATTTTTAACTATTTCAAATTCACAGATAAATAATAAGCTTATCGCAATGAAAAATGCTTATTCTTCTAGAAACTTCTAGAAATGTAATGAAAAATGCTTATTCTTCTAGTAATCTAAAAGTAACACAAATTTGTCCCGCTACAATTCATTTGGGATTTTAGAGATTATGTAATATGTAATATAGCGCAGCATTTGTGGGCACATGCGTGATGTACATAGTACTCTGAGCTGTAAAATTTCTATAACATTGCCCTAACTACTAGAAACATAATCTCTGCACATATCATTTAAGTAAGTGAAACAACGTTAGCTTAACATCATTAACATTAATAAGCCCGTGTAGCCTAGTGAGTAGAGGTTCAGCTCTTGAAAAGTAGGGCTACGGATTCGAGCCCTCACTCGAGCAGGATTTATTTCTCATAGCTAAAAAGATAAGAAATATAATTTCTCATCGTAAATAGACATTACCATAATCTACAATTGCTAAAACTCCAAAACATTGTTAAAAAATTGTCTGAAAGCTGCCACTATAAATTTGGACAAGTCTCCATTATCTAGTTATTCCTTTGGAACCAAAATTTGGGCAATGGCCAAAGCGCAAATTATGCTGATTACTTACAGATAAAATGTCAAGTACTTAATTTTGAATTAAATTTTCCAATCAATTTAATTTTCCAATCCAAATGCTTATTGCTATAGTGGTCTGCGCATTCTAGATTGGTATGAAATAAGTGGAAATACACTGCATAGAGAAAACAACTTTGTACGCGAAAAACCTAGTACTATTCTACCGAAAAATGCTAAAGCTAAAGTTTAGCCAAAAAAAACGTCACGTGATATTTTGCGTGGAAATTTCACGTGAAACGGTAGTAATTTCGCATTTACTTTGCTGTTTATCAGGACTATAATGCATAGCGTTGATACGCACGCCTAATCCTATTAATTTTTCGCCATGCATTATGGTGTCAGGCGTTATATCTTATCACAATCCCAAAATCGACTATATATAGCGCCAGAATTACGAGGGTGGGTCAATAAGTTTGCAGATTGGAGGGTAAGAAACGCCAATAAAAATCCAAATCGATACAAGTCTAATATACATTTTTCGAATATTTAAATTAGTTTATGTGTACCTTCTCAAAAATGTTTTGTCTTTATCAAAAAAGTAAGCTGAAACTCCGTCCCGCTTTCTTCCTCTTTTAAAAACTTTTTCCCACGAAGTTCCTTTTCTAATTTTGGGAAAAGATAATAATCTCAGGGAGCCAGGTCAGTGCTGTAGGGGCTGTGATCTAAATACCGAAGCCTACCTAATGCAGGACAGCCAACGCCAAACTAATCTTGAGGACAGGCGCACAGGGTTAATTCTCTAGTTCCTTTTACTTAGATGGATTCTTTCGGCCGCTTGTGAAGCGTATTATTTTTCGGCTATAGAGGTGCCTTTGTTGCCTTTGACCAAGAAGATCACTTCTGAGTCTCAGCAGACTGTGACGCTTTGAACTTCTTGTAAGAATTGTGTGCCTTTTTTGAGCCACTGCTTAGAGTCATGTTTGGATTCAGGCTCATAATGACGAACTCAACTCTCGTCTCCATAGACAATCCAGTGCACAAACGCGCTACAGTACTCCACGTGCTGTTATTTTCAAGGTGGCATGAGTACTCCCGGCATCAGTCTTGCGCAGGCCTTAGTTATGACAAGATGATCGTGAAGAACATTTCAAATAGTTGTAGCTGATCCCCCAGCCATTTCTGCGAGCTGTTTCTTTTTTTAGTCTAGCATCTTCCAAAAAAGATTTTTTTGGCTTTTTGCATAATTTCCGGAGTGGTCGCTTTGATTGGCCGACCTGGTTGTGGGTCATCTTCAAGTAAGCCCCTTCCTAGTTTAACAAGGTTTAACTCAAAACTTTGTTCTCCAGTTGAACCTGTATTAGAACCAGGGACTCCACATACTACAAGCCAGTTCTTTACTAACCAAGCTACAAAAGTTTCATTAGCAATTTGTGCTATTTAAAACAATGAGTTATATTTTCTCGCGGCGGAAATCTTCATTAGGTTCTTAGTAAATATCCTCAGCATTGAAAATTTAGCTCAAATGTTAAACTTAGAAAGAGAGAATTAAAGACCATTTCACATGTAATCGAATTCACGTGTAATCGATTATGAACATAAAAATTGGATACTTGTCAAAAACATTCACTTAATACTTTCTGGAACAACACTACCAGGATAGTTTATGCTACCTTTCAATGGAATACGCATAAATAATTTTCAAATTGTTTGTCAAACCAAACAAAATTCGGTTCTCTCATCTATTTATGCAAATAATCTGAAGATTAGTTTTCGAAGACCACCTCATTGTCATGTCGAGGAGCTATCGCTTCAAAAATAAATGCAGGCTAATTTACAATATTCTTACAAACAATTTCAAAAGAAATACAAATTGAATAAATTATTTGAGCTAGTGATTACTTTTTATACTGAGAAATCATCCCATCTTCATCATTGATTCTGAAAACCCTTTTACGAACAAATAGTCACCCTGAAAACAAATTTTGTAATTGTTTCCTTCCCTCATTATGTCTCTCTCGATGTCACCCTCAACTCCAGTGAGCAAATAAGGCCTTCAACTTTCTATTTGTGCCATCAGCAATTGGCAATATGACCCACAAACAAACTAATGTCAACATTCCATTTGAACTAATGCAACTGAAATATTACCCCTAAATTGCTTTTTTTGGTCATTCAACTTTGCCGTGTTTGCAATTCGTGTACTTAATACCACCCTGGCTGCAAGCTCCACTTCTTATAGTATAAAAAATGTCAGACTAGCTCAGCGGAAATCAAAGTCAAATATTAAGTTCAGCATAATTCACGCTGGGATTCCCTAATTGCTTGTGAGGTCGAATAGAACGTAACTTTCTCCGCACGATCATCCCCCAAACGCACAGCGATTTATTCAAACATTCCTTCAATCTTGCAGTACCGTTCGTCACGGTGTAATGAACCGGAGCAATGACATTATGATAAATACTTTCACATTTCTTTGAAAAATCCCCATACATCATGGGGGTTTATCGTTGACTCAAAGTGTCTCAATTCCACTCGTTTTTTTTCGTAGCACATCAAGTACTCTGAAATTCTTGTTTTCAGCTAAAAAATAAATCTTGAATTTAATAAATTTTCGAAAGCCTCCCCTCCTTCCTATCATACTAAACAACCAAAAAGGTATTTTAATCGATCTTATTTTCGTTTAAATCACTCACAAAACGTCACGAGCCAAGTATGCGTGCATGCCTGTAAACGATTTAAGCAAGGGTCGCGATTCCCTCCGACTATTATAACCACATTACTCTATAATGCTAAAAGTTTGTAGCGTGACAAACGGGAATTTCGTGCAATGAAATTTTTTTCCGTTTTTGTTATTCCTTCGAAAAATGTTTTATATGTGTGTAATTACGTATATTTCGGCATTTTGACATGAATATGTTTTTGTTCGGTGCAGTGGGGCTGTAGAGATATGAAAAGTACACTGCCCTACTAAGCATAAAGATTCTAACAATATTTTAGCGCTTTCGAGATATTCAATGATTTGTGTTTTGATTTGTACTGGAGATATATAGAGAGTGCATTTTTCAATATTGATTTTAACAGGGCTGTGGAGTCGGAGTCGTGCCCCCTGTATATTTAAAGCGGAGTCGGACTCCGACTCCGCTTTAAATGTACAGAGCCACGACTCCGACTCCACAGCCCTGGATTTTAATTCCATATAATTCCTGGATTTAATTCCACATAATTCCACAAAAGATAGGTTTTTCAAAATTTTACAGAATTATGTAATTGAGTATGTAGTTGTTGAATCCGGTGTTAACTCAAAAATGAAAAAAACTCTAGCGCACCTGAACCGCTAGAAATACTAATGTTCGATGAACAATAGAATAATCGTGCAGATTTTGAGTGCATATTCTACCACACGTGCTCCAACCTGTTTCGAGTGCAAAACCACTTTGATCTTAACAATACATTTAAATTCATAGGGTGGAAAGGATTTCAGGACTACAATTTGCATGAATTTCATGATTTAGGAAAAACAAGTTTTCAAATTTTCGAAAACTTCATATTTGTTGTTTATTGTCACTATAAGATCAATACCGTTAAAAATTTTACGATAAAATCACTTAATAAATATGTTGCAAATAAATACAAAACCAACAATAGCTGGCAACTCTATCATAGTTTCTTAACCAGACCCCTTCTGAATAATGCCTATAATCTATCTATCTATCATCATTTATCATATGAAATTCGTTTTGATTTCATAACTGCACTGGAAGCTATAGCGCAAAGAGCTTTACTTTCCTGAGCCAATTTTCAAAACCTAAAGCACCAAAATTACCATAGCCGGCAGCACCAACCGAATTTTTCAACCAAATTTCTATCAAACAACAGAGCAAGGTCCAGCTACTGTGTTAATTTCATGAAAATCTAATTACTGAATCAGAATTAAAAGGGCAAAAAGCAGTTTTTTTTCTTTATAATTTTTCAATATGGCACCACTGGCACAGAGTTGGCCGCGTTCCCAAATCGCTCCTATAAGACCTGAACCTTCTTAATACCAGTACGTTCTGTGAATTTCAACTATTTCTGATAATTGGGTCGTGAGTTCTAGAGAACAGAAGTTTTTGATTCTTAAAATATAGTTAAATTGGAGGAGGGTTACCGTTCTTGTCCGATGTGAAATTTAGCATAAGAGCATAAGATTTCTATATGAGTTTGTTTTCACTGTAAAAGACGAAATTTTTTCATTAGAGTCAATGGTTTGAAGGTTTTCACTTTCAATGCCCGCCGCAGCTGCAGGATTGCCAGCACGTTCATAAAAAACTCCACGAGTCTACAACTGAATAATATCAATATGTCCTTTAAGTTTCATAATGATCTAATAATCTGGTCAAAAATCGCAATTCAAAATTTTTCAAATTTTCCCAATCTCATTTTAAGCACCTAGCGCACACATAGGGTTAAACATTCCAAAAAAATTATCATATTTACATTTAAAATACGTTTGAAATGCATTCCATAGACATTGTTTTTGCAAAAGCTATTTTTTAACAGAATAATAGGTATATTTAAAATATCACTAAAATGGCTACCGGCGCCAAAGGGTTAAAGATTATTAACTTTTTGTGAGATTTGGCACTATGTTGCATATACACCAATGTATCCTGAAAATTTCAGTTCAATCGGATGGCGCGTTCCTGAGAATTTTTCACTGTAATTTTTTGATTATATATATATATATATATATATATATATATATATATATATATATATATATATATATATATATATATACATATACATATATATATATATATATATAGATATATATATATATATATATATATATATATATATATATATATATATATATATATATATATATGTATATATATATATATATATATATATATATATATAAATAAATATGAATTTTTGGCCAAAGTGATTTTAATACTAATGTTCTTCGAGCATTAGTAAAAAAATGACAAACATGTAGATAGAACCTTTATGGTTAGTAGGGCAGTGCAGAACTTTATCGAATTTCACCAAGTTGAAATCATATTATTTTACCTGTAGGAATTTAATAGTTCAGCCCTTGTGGTGTGTAGGTAGGTAATTAGGTCGGCATTGCGTTGAGGTAATGTACAGTAATCGTATCACTGAACGGAAAGTTTGGGGAGATATGGATCGGAAGTTTTTTTATAAGAAAATATCTATAAAATATACACAAAATTTTCGCGCAGACATAGTGCATCAATTAAGGTGAATATAAACCTTCATATCAAATGATGAGAACATGTGAAGAACTGCAAAGAAAGGATGAAATGTAGTCATAAAGTGGATAAAAAATGATTTGATGCGTCGTGTAACCGGCACAAGCATTCATAACGATTTCAATCATTGAAAGCCAATGAAAATAATAATTTTTCAGCAGTGCTGTGAAATATCTTTCTTCTTCTAGTCCCACCGATTGAAATTAATAGCTTTTGTATAGTTCATTAGAAAAGCCCATTAAGAAAGCATTAATGCATTCATCTTTCACACCATCTGCACTTTGTTTTCGCAATTGAATGTCAATTATTCACTTTTGACTTGCAGATTTGTTAGCAAAGAAGTAATTTATATCTGAGCAGGTACCTATATTACTGTATGTGAAAATTATAGCTTTACTGCTTCGTTCTTACGATGCCTATGTACTGTGTGAAAAATAGAATAAAAAAAAATCCACGCCTCAGAATGAGTTTAATATTTGCAGCTGCTATGAGGTGGCTTTTGCATAACATTTTTCCTGATGAATTCAAAGAATTGATTTTTTAAAAATTGTGTTAAACATGTAAACTTCGTGAAAGCCACATTACAATTTATGCAAAAACCCGAACGTTCTGCAAGCACTGTAAAAGTTCAATGCTTTTAATCGGTATTCATGACAACAATCAATTTGTTGCAAATTAAAATAAATAATTCAGTGATTCTCGACAATTCATGTTTTGACCATATGCGAAGTAGTAGTAAGCCAGCCACTCTTGCATGTCCATCCATCAATAATAATAAATGCTGCACCCACCGCCGACCGACGCCTGGAAATGCATGCATGCGACCGGAGTGCGCCATCCGATAAATTATTTATAAATGAAAATGAAAGTGAACGCTCCCTGTACCCGGCTTAAACGAATGGTTTGTAAATAATTGATGTCCAGACCAGACTCAATTTGCCAACGTCTTATGATCTGGCAAATGGCGTAGAGCCACGTTTGTAAATGTTTAACAAAAAAAAGTACGAGCCGCTCTCCTGAGGCTACGGAGTCAGTCGTTCGTTAGTTTAATTGGTTTAATTTGAATATGCAGCTTCTGAGAATTTTTATGAAGTCTCTATATATTAGCTGGGCCATGGATGTCACATAGAGAGGAGTAGACACCAATCAACTAGACTAGACAATAGTTCAAGCGAGTGGACACACATATGTATAAGGTTAAAACGGCCCACAGAAACGGAGATCTGGTTGCCAACTTGGTTGGAGACTTGCGATATTTGCGAACAAACTAGATCTGAAACTAATAGGGCCCATACACGACGCATGCATGCATGCACAATCGAGTGACTGCACATGCGGATTGAACGTGTATGGCAATGATTGACTGAATGCACATGCTGACTGCATGATTACAAAACTTTTTGATATTTTCTCGACTGCGCATGCTTGCATGAGAGGTTTATGTTGAATATTGTGCATTCAAGCTCAAATTTTAGAAGTTTTTGTTCCGTGAACATCGTCAATAAATATTATCGTCAATTAATATTGCAACACATGCGTCATCTGACATCTTACCCACTTTAGTTCAAACTTTCTAATGAAAACTGCACAGTTTTGCATGAATCGTGTAGGGCAGACGCAATACTGCACAATCAATGTACTGTGCATGCATGCATGCGTCGTGTATGGGCCCTATAACCCACAGACTATGAATTTGGTCGCACATCTTGCATATCTGCAACCAAGTCGACGACCAGATCTCTGTGTCTGTGGGCCGTTTAAGGAACACCGGGTCCAAGTGCATGTTTTCGTTTGTCCGATTGCACTTATGATTAAAACTCGATTGAGGTGTCCTCATCTAATGAGCTGAGCTTTTCAGGATTCTTGGCGTAAATATGGAATAGATCCAAGTTTGAGCAAAGCTTAGTTGTCTTTAACTTTTTGGCACCGACGGATACTCTTGTGTACAATTTTATCAGCAAATGAACTTCCAAAAACCATATATGCAAAACGAACCCTATTTGAGCACCAAATGCCCAAAGGATAAAAAAAAAAGTTGAGATCGATTTGTCTGATCTTAGGAACAAATTTTATAAGTGGATTAAAGACGATATTGACGTTAGTTCTGCTGTTGAGGAGGAATATAATGAAGTTGCTAGGCAGTTTTTAGCAAAGTCTCACGAGGCCTATGACACTACTATTAAGACAACCGGCGAAAATATAATCGTTGACTCGAAAAAATTCTTTGTTTTTGTCAATATAAAGCAAAAAACTACTGGCTATCCATCGTCGATGTTCCTTAATAATCTCACTTCTTCTTCTTCTTAAGAGAATAGTTTCCAGAACGTTTTTAAGGCACGATACCAGACCCATTAAACTCATAACTTTCTTCCTCTCATTTAGCTCCATCAGCTTTTGGCAATCACTTAGAAATTTCACTAAACGAAATACGTAAAACTATTTCGGAACTCAGCTGTAACAAAAGTCCTGGGCCTTGTCTTCTTCCTCCGACTTTCTTGCGCAAGTGTGTAGAGCAGCTTATACCATCCTTGCATTTTTTTTTATTGATCACTTTCGTGTGGAGTATGCCCACACTATTGAAAATTTTCGTAGGTACCACCCGTATATAATAATGGTGATGTACGCTGTATCGGAAATTATTGTGGCATTGCTATTTTGTCTACAATTCCAGAACCTTTCGAAAAGATTGTTTACGCTTGTTTGTGGTCTTTGATTAGTGCAAGTTTTCGTTCCATTAGCAATCTCAGTTTCAGCGTTATTACAATGAAGATTTTGATAAATCGTCTGACGTACGAGCTGGCCATCCGGGAATTTGACGCCAACATCGTAGAAAATATGCGGTAGGTCCTGAGGGCGACGCTGAACGCGGAGTCAGTCGTGGCCGACTATCCTTTCGACTTTGAAACGGACATTTTTTTTCGTAATAATAGCCCAGTTAATTAAAATTTGTTTTGCCAAATAAATCCAAGTGAAGTTTTTTTAACGCAATTATGTTTTTTTGTGGGGTGCGAAATAAAATGTGAATAGTTTATCACGAAATCGTGTGCGCTAAAAATTACATTCATGAAAATCGCTTTATCATCAATATCTCCTTTAGGGAGTCAGATAAAAAAACCCTATAACTAAGCTTCTTGCACTAATTATTTGATTATAAATAGGCGTTCCTGGAACTAATCTTCTCATTTATCCCTTTGAATTCTCTGAACTGGGGGTGTTCGTGAGAAGCGGAAATAGACAATCAGAATTTGCGCGCAAGGTTTCATGAGAACGGTTACAAATAAAAAGTCGAATATTTGTAGGATTTTAGTCCCATTGACATGTCCAATTGACATGCGTTCTCTGTAAACTTGAAGCACTTCGAAATTTACAAAAATGCTAAAAAGCACAACATTGCTCACTGCACAAATATGAAAATTATTAAAAGTAAAAAGAATTTCACGAAATTCTTATGACAGTTTGAAGGTAACTGGTAGGCATGAATGAAGCATCAACAATGAAGCATCTAGCTCTTTCCGTTTTGGAGAAACCTTGCGCGTAATCCGGGAAAAAAAGATTTGTGAGAAAAACATGTTTGTGGTTTTACAAAGTTCACAGCCATTTATTACAGGAACTTAACACGTTGACTGCCAACCACGATATATCTCATAGGCTATTGACTTGTCCAGGACGCCTATTACAAGCTATCTCGTCCATTCGTTACTTGCCATATTTGTACAGCTATGAGGAAGTTCGTAGCATAACAGTGTAAATATGAACATATGGCCTCAGGAAAGAAAATTAACAATCAAGTTTGGTTTAAATGAACAGAAAATACAATTATACAATGTGTGTTCCTAAAGAAAAAGTGAAGTTAAAAAAAAAACATTTTTTAGTCTTCTTGATTATTGCTATGCACTATCACAAGATTAAATCAAATTGGCTCTTTAGACCGGAATCGTGAAAAATTTCGCGGCATTCAAAGTGTTAAAAAATATTTTTTGAGCTACCTACCATTTTTTTCCGCGACAGAAGCGGTTCAGTTCTATGCATAAGAGGGATGTAGAATGAAAAAAAAACAAAGTCGTTTTTTAAAGTGTCTGACCTTCTGAACTATTGGTTTTACGTGCTTTTTTGCTGCATCAAATTTATTCACCACAAAAGTCTGCTCATTTCACACGGTTTTTTTTTGTTTTGAATTCAAAACTATATAGGACTTGTGACTATTTCTTCCATATTCACTTTAATTTATTTTGCTTTGATTTTTGAAGCTATTCAATTTTGCCCTGTAATTCACCTTGTTGAGGCTCTTTATTTTCCAGCCAAACTTTAGTAAGTCAGTCTTAAGTGCATGAATATACCTACTAATTCATAAAGTAGCATATTACTACCATTTTGGATTAGGTACTTTAATTTTGAATAAAACAAATTAATAGCAGAATATTATGTACATTATGTATGATATTTACACTAGCTATCTCATTTCTCGCTTTTAATCTCTTACTTTCTCGCTTTTTAGAGCATCTGTAACACTAGTAGCCAGTTCGCTGCCCACTAAACATCAGACTAAATTACCTCTAAGATCAGTCGATTTTCCGTGGTTTTTTTTTTGGATGTCTCCACTCTAATGGGAAAGAGGAAACAGTGGGGGCAAACATTAAAAAAAAAGAAAAAGAAATTATTATACCTCCACTCCCTGCGCCACCACCTCTTTGCCTCGATCTTCAAACTTTTTCTCATGTTGCGCAAAATTATCACTACCCATTTCTACCTCCCTCCATCCCCAGTTTATTTCGATTATTTTGCTGTATTGAAAGGATTAGTTCTCTTTTGCGAAGTAGAGAGGTATTTATAGATTCATGTCTACGAACTTTACGAAAAGTAAATATGAGCTGATAGGTACCCACTTTGAGTCATACAAAAGAATGCAACAAATTGTTCTTGCGTATCGTTTAACAAGTTGCAAAAGTAATTCAATGTTTTCAAGTATGCACTGAGTAATGAAAACGATTTACATCGTTTTCCAGTGTAGTGTGTACCAGCATACTCGACTCAGACTCACACTGCACAAAGGACGATTATTTCAGACCGTTTGCATAGCGTGCAATTCAACTCGTTTCGAAAACAAATGCTATTAAATAATATTATGAAGTACTTTCGTGTACATATTCAACTCCATCCACCTCATCAGCCATCCACTTTCTAGTCCAGTCCTAGACACATATTTATACATAGGTGCATCATTTTGCTTGCTAGTTCGCACACTCTATTACATACATAATTACATATTTGTTACTTATTGTTGTATTGCATGTTCTCTGACTGTTCTGGCGAATTACGTGCAATTCTTCCAATGACGACGATTTAGTTCTTCCGCTGAAAATTGAAATTGCATTTGTGTATCTTAGATGGAGCTCTATAGATATTCTCCGTGTGGTGCAGATTTGCTGGAAAATTATGCCCTCCAGGTTTCTGATTGAAAATCGAGAAGTTGTTAAAAAGTCTGCAAGTGATGTTATTACGTTCAGTAAATTATCGTATTCGCGTTAGTGGATACTTAAATTGTTTGCTTGTTTTGGAAACAGCTCATAACTAGGAGAAAATTGGATGTGGGGGTCAAGTGTAGGTATTGATCAGGTCATAGATCGGTTTTGAAATTAAATTTGAACAGGAGACTTATAGTTAGTTGGAACTAAACTAGACAAGTTCATGCATGAGTGTATGGAAAAATATTTTTTGCTGCTTACCAATGGAGGTGCAACAAAATAATTCAATATTTTCTGCTAAATAATGAAAAATCCGATTTCAAAAAATCTTTCGTCATACATGGTTCTTTCATGAATCATATCGGCTAGGAATATTCTTCCTATGACACGAATCTATGTCAATCTATGTACGTATGTACATTTATATGTACATACGCCAAGTGAAATTTTATGCTCTTTGAACACTTGAATCTTTAAGCATGAATCACTTGAAAAGTTAGACCTTAAAATCTTCTACCTACTTACTCTTCGTTTCTGAAACGAAAATAAATGCATTTATCTAAAATTAGATCATCACAATCCAAGCCACCCAGCGATCTTAACATTCTTCATCGATTGCAAGACATCTTGATTCCACCACAGTAACAGTGCTTGAAATTAGGTACACTTAGATGAATATTTGTTGCATTTCGAATTCTTCTTTCTTGATACCTACTGTATTCGTTTTGGATGCAATATACCACATGCTGAAACTATTACTTAAGGTGAGAATGGTGTAAGAACACACAGGAAATTGACATGAAATATTTGAAGAAGAAACAAACAATTTATTGTTGCACATATTTAAATATTTACGTAAGGCAATGCGGACGTACGGTTTGTGTAATTAATTTGTAGACAGCGTTGCTTCTTGGATTTGAAAGCTAACAAAAATGCATCAAGTTAAGCATAATTTAGATAGAAGTAACGCTGAGGTGGTTAAGAGGAAATTTGAAGTCATTATAGATTTTGGGGAATTCGATATGTAGCAAAAATTTTGATTTGATTGAAGACATGGATTTTTATGATGATTCGAAATAATATTCTTTGAGACCAAACAAAGCTTTGAAAAAAGCTAAATCTAATGGAACCATACAACCGGCATAACTTACAACCGTTGGAGATAGCCATTACAATAACCAAAGCAACGTCTTATAGATCCAATACACCAGAAAATTTAACTTTGCTTGAAATAGGCCACCTTATCTGTCCGAATCAATTGTAGATTTTCATCGTATTTTTTATCTTCGTTTCAGACACCCTCGTATAAGAAGCTATAAATGGAAACTCTTTTGAGCTTTTTCTTTTGCTTTCTGAATAAATATGTTTATATTTAACTCCCTTGCCCTTGCATCAGATGATGTCAGTTTGTTATTTTTTTAACTTCGCACCAATTTCTCTGATATCTCGCAATATCATATAAGATGCTTTATACTTGTAACAACTCTCTTCAATAGGTTAAAATTAATTCTAGTCTCCGGATGTGGATCGTGAAAAATAAGATCCAAATGACGAATAAAGTACACTCATTGAAATACCCAAGAGCTTCCAAATCGCATCCATATTTTTTTGGCACTATTTGTCGAACTCGTAGAACTATATTAAGAGCTTGAACAGCCTCTTGCATATAGCTTCAGACTAGATCTTATTTCAATGCACTTTTCTGCGTTAAGGCCTATGTCGATCGAGATCTGTCTTCTTGTGCACAGGTTGTTCTGATCTGTATTATCTGTCTCACAGAAATCTGGCCATGTCTTAATATATATAGTAACAAAATTCTACCGCTTTATACTGTTTTTCGCAAGGATCGAAACCATTCTGTAAATGAATTAACGATAGCAGGTGGCATTGTAATTAGTGTCCCTAAAATTTTAAACGGAACACTGCTGCGAGTTAATTGTTTATTCTCCTGCTGAATGATTGCTTGTCTGTATTTATCTTCCTCCATCCTCAGTCCTCGTTGCTTATGTCTTCAATTTATATATTTTGTAGTAGCCAAGAACTGGTCTACGAATATTTCCTTATGAAACTCGTCCTACCACAATGGCTGTTACCATTCTGCATCCGGTCTTCTATGTGTGAACTCCAATATTCCTACCTCATATTGAGACGTGATTTATTCCAGAGTCTTTTCTCGAAGTCACAACTCGTTTGCCACACCTTCCTTTCTTACGATTTGTTCATTTTTCCCAATCAACAACGTTACAAACATTAATGATAGAATTCTTGAACTTATCCTCACTTATCTTACCATTTATTTCATTTGTTTGTCTGTCTCTTTTTTTCGGTATGTGTGCTCCAAACCTCACCATCTTCCTCTTAGTACGAACTCAATTACGTGCCTTTCTATTAAGGTACAATCTACTTTCACTCTTCGGTTTAATTTGAAAAAAGCTAATTATACTGCTTTGCCCGATAAAATTGGTATCATATCTTCAGAGGACTAAGTGTGGATGACGCTCTTGACGAATTTTACTCCTTCCTTTTTAATTTAATGTCACACTACACTCTTCCCATCCGCTTTGAAAGAAGTTTCATCTCTCCTTTCTCGGTATTTTCATCCGACACTTTCCCTTCGCTTTGAAAATCCGCAAACATGTTGCGCCATCCACAAAGCTGGCAATATTTTGCATCTTTAACTACCTTGCCCTGTTTAAAAGTAGTTTACAATAGAGTATCGTTTCTTTCAGCTCTTGCATGGATTCGTTAAAGGCAAGCCAACAGTATCAAACATATTGTCGTCACTAATACTGTCGCTTCCACTTTCGATTGGCAAAACCAAGTTTACGTTTTATATACAGACTTTGTCAAAGCTTTCAATCAAGTAAACTCTGAAATTCTTTTTTCTAAGCTAGCTGAGTATGGTCTCTTTGGTGTTTCTTCTTTCTTGGTTTTCCTCTCACCTTTGTGCTGTTACTGTTAGCTCTTGCTCTACCACTATCTTTTCCCACTTAAAGCGTTCCGCAAGACTATCAAATGGGCTAAATATCTTGCAGTGATTTTGGACTCCAAGTTGGTTTATGTAGAGCATATCCGAAAAGAATTCAATAGGATGCTATCAGCTGTGATCTCGCTTGCAAGACTCATGGCATTTCGTTCACGGTCCTAGCATTTTGTTCACGGTCCTAGTAGGAGAGAGCGTAAACTCCTAATGACGGTTACTCAATTTTGTTGTATGGCGCGGAGATATGTATCGAACTAGAATGGTAAGTGTCCAGCGTAGGGTAACGCTACGTATTCTAAACAGCTACAGCTACAGTCCTAACTGAGTTATTGGCTCACGAACACAGGGAGGTGTTCTTTAACAGAGCAGGAGCGGAAAGAAAAATATTACCAGTTCAAGCACGAGTGTGTACGTTTGAGCTTACGGAGGAGCACTGAGCTACGAGTTCCAAGGGGGGCAGGGACGGTTAGACTTGTTTGGCTCTTAAAACTCTGGCTTAATCGCGACTACGGTGAAAGTATGATAATATCTACCTGAGCCAGCGAGCCATGGCCACTTTAGGAAATACTTTCACAGAATGAGGAAAGTCGGGACCGAGTTTTGCAAGTATTGTGTTAAGGAGAGCGATGATTTTTCCATTGCAGCCACTCCAGAAAAAAGTGACACCAGCTTTTCTCTACAATTATCCCTGCGACAGTGAACACAATTGTGGAGATGATGCTACTGTCTAAAAAGAGGAAGCATGCCTCATAGAGTTCTGAAAGTCTGGCAGAATGGAAGTAAGCTGGGTTACATCTGGAAGGTGCTAGTTGCACTGCTATTCTTAAGTAATGCGAATCTAATTTCAGTGGTCGGTGGGTGATGATTTTTAGTGAGTAAAAATCCCACATAATCTTGTATCGTTCGCAGAATACCTTCTAAATGTTTTCCGACACCCGCTTGAAAAAAAATCTCACCATAAAGCGCGTCTTACCTTCCTGAATCTCCTTTTCCTGGGCTTCTGTAGACTGCACCTTGAACAATGTCTTTTGTACAAATTGTTTAATGGCTTTTTTTCTCTTTTTTCTCTTGGGAGGCTTTAGCGGCGACTTCCGCAACATGGAAATTAAATTTCAGTTTAGGATCAAAAGTCACACCCAAGTCTCTGAATTGATTAACAGATGACAGATAGTTATTGGAAAATGAATAAGATATAGAAATAGGAGAAGATTTGAGAGAAAAGGTCCTATGTATACATTTGCCAACATTTAAGGGCAAAGAATTGCGGTTCACAGATTATTCTGAAGAATATTACAGTCATAAGCTGACCTGATGACTTGAAACAGTTTCAAATCAACAGCATACAACAAACAAGGTAATCGATAATGAAAAGAAGGTCATTCAAAAAAATCAAGAAAAACAATGGGCCAAGGATATACCCTTGTGGACCACCAGAACAAGAATGAAAGGGAGAAGACGAAATGTTATTAATAGTAACTTTGCACTTACGATTACTGAGGTAGGACGAAAACCAAGAAAGAGTCCACTTTTTCCTGACAATCTACGGCAAGAACAACTGTTTTTGAGAAGAACATGAGGTTAGTTAAAATAGACTTACTCCTCACGATCCCATGCTGTTCCGGAGCGAGGATAGGAATATAATGAGATACATTCTAGAGAAGATCATTTTTTCAAGAAGCTTACGGAAGCAAAGGAGAAGAGAAATAGGACGTTAATTGGAAATGAAAATATCGCCAGTTTTGAAAACTGAATAAATGTTAGAAACTTTCCTGGCAGAAGAAAAAATACCGGATGATAAGCTCAATTTGAAGAAAACAGACCGGTGGACGCAGAGTGTCGAACACATAGTCTACGCATTTAAATAGGACATACAATTAGATCCACCACCGGAATGCTGATCAAGGCAGAGCAATAAGCTCTCAACTTTAATCAGATCATTATGGATTACAGAAAAAGAAGGAGTACGGGAAGTTTTATAAAGGGAATGTACAAGAGAGGAAAATCTTTCAAAGGAGGAAGAAGAGAAGAGAAAAATTCATATACCTCCTGCGGAGCTGAGGTAGAGCCATTGAAAGTAACATATATATATATATATATATATATATATATATATATATATATATATATATATATATATATATATATATATATACATATATATATATATATATATATATATATATATATATATATATATATATATATATATATATATATATATTCCCCATTCCTTTACCCTGTCTTGAGTTACATCCCGTTAACGTGAATAATTTCATAATCTGATTAGTTTGTCACGCCCTTAAGCCCACTTAAATCATAGCTAACATCACACTTAAGTTTAGCTCTCGGCCTGCGATTGAATTATTTCTGTACAAATTACATAGGCGAAAACTCAGATACCAACAACGATACCTTATAAGGCTTAACTCAATTAAGAACGATAGGGACATTTAAAATATAAAGCAAATCATCATGAATCCATTCAATATTTCTATGTGAAGTAGTGCGAAACTAATAAAAAAAATCACTTTTCTCTTTGCAGAGGGAATGTATCTCAGTGCATATTGGACAAGCTGGCGTACAAATTGGTAACGCCTGCTGGGAACTTTATTGCCTTGAACATGGAATCCAACCTGACGGACAGGTATGTTGCAACAGTCCGCTTTTACCGTATGTACATCAAACTCTTACACTCTCTACACATATTCATATGTTCAATTATTTCCCTCATCTGACCGATGTCCGTCTAATTCGATACTAGTATCCGCAATGTGAAGGGTGAAAGTAGCAATTACATGCACTTATTAATCAATTTCATATTTTTTCTATATTCTTGGCTTGCGGACAACGATAAAATTCCATCATGGACATTGCATCTTGTAGATGCCATCGGACAAGACAATCGGAGGTGGAGATGATTCATTCAATACATTCTTCAGTGAAACGGGCTCAGGAAAACATGTTCCACGAGCGGTGTTTGTCGATTTAGAGCCAACGGTGGTTGGTAAGTATAGGCAGAACGTGTGCCGTAAGATTTATAGCGTAGAGATCCGAAAAAAATGGAAAACAGATCGACGTAGAATATGTTGCAAAAAGAAAAAGAATAATTTATGCAAATTTGGTTTATCTATTTTTTTAGTAATTAATAAATCATAATTAATGACGTTCATTTTGGTCGCGAAATATAATAAATTAAGATAAATGTGGTTTCAATTAATATTAGTATCAACGAGAACTAAAGCCGGTAAAAAAAAACTGCTTTTGATGTTTTGTAATTAGATGCAATTAAAACTACATGATTTGATTAGTTTAATACTATCGACATATATGACAATATGTTAGATTATATTTAAAGTATGAACCCATATTTTTGTGAGATATTTTGTCTTTTTGAATACATTTGATTTCAATCAAGATAATATCATTTTATGAATTATTATATTCATTGAAATAATTCAATCTAAAAATAATCGACCCAATCACACTTTTCAAAGTCCTCTTCAATGCAAGAAATATCGGCTACAACAAATATCAGGTTAATTCTCAGCGGGTAATAAAGACACGAGTCCTTAGAATCTTTGAAATCTCTTTTTGAATTATCGATTTTCTATATAATTGTATATTTTTCGAAACAAAATGTTTGTTTTTTAATAAACGTAGTTATTATGCTGGCGCCCAACGTGGGCACAGTTAGCTATCTGCATAAGACCACCAATATATTCAATATTTTAATCTGATTCATTATAAACGTCAAAATGAGCCTTATGCTAGCAATTGGAGTTAGTAGCAAAAAATATCAATGTAAATCTTGAACAAAACTATCCAATTGAGGATGAAAACTTTGAATACACTTTTAGAACTTTGACGGTAATGCAGAACACTAATCTGAAAAAAAAATTGTTCATACATTTTTTATTTCCAAATAACTGTTATAATTTTCACGCTTTTGCGTAATATTTAATAGTTTTTTGATTATTTCTGGCAAACAATGATGTACAATTTATATTTCTTGGCGAGTAAAAATAAATAAATCAAATTTGTATATGTAAGGACTGTCCCAGAAAATGCTGCACCATTTTATAGTAAAGCAATGATAATTTCCTTTCGAAGGTAGATATTTTTATTTTTGTGACAAATATCGATATTTCGAGGGTAATCTGCCCTCTTCTTCAGTGTCTATCGGTCTGAAGAAAAGGGCAGATTACTCTCGAAATATCGATATTTGTCACAAAGATAAATATATCTAGCTTCGAAAGGAAAAATCGGTTTTTCTATTAGAATATTTTTTTTTACAAGCTAGGAAAAAATTGGTACACATTAAAAACAATCAATGATAATTTATTTTTGTTGTTATACACGTATACATAAATTTCCCCTCGATTAAAAAAACACATAAAATGGACTGTAGTGTAATTAATTTATACAGTTGTAAAAATGCCGTCAGCAAGAGAAGAAGTTCCTGATAAGATTTCTCGCATTTGAACACAAAACAAGGATCAGTTATCTTCTGCAATTGTAGAACTAGTCGGTACCTCAAAATAGACGGTGCAGAAGCCAATAAAAAGGATATTGGAAGATGAAGGATTGAAAGATAATTCGAGATCATGTAGAAGGAAATTTCTAAGAACAAAAGTGCTTCTGTTCGAGATATTGCTATTAAAGTGGGTTCATCAAAGAGCACAGTGCAAAGAATTAAGGAAAAAAACTAATATTAAGACCTAAAATAACGCAAGGTGCCGAAAAAAACTAATAAACAATACAACGTTGGAATTTCCAGGTCCAGAAAATTGTGCAAAGAAATTTTCGTGCAAGAAAAGGAACATAAAACTACCAAATCATTTACTCATTTTTCGGTGTCGTGTACGAAAGCAAGTCATACGATCAACAAAGTGGTTGTACAAATTAATGGAAGGTGTAAAAAAGCAACCATTCGAGTTTATAGCTGTAAACAAAATAAAAAAATACTGTAAATGTAAATCTTAGATATAAATAAAGATAATTATAGAAAAATTATGTGAATATATCTTCAATGCCTTATTTTTTTAACGAAATTCAACTGTGCAAAACTTTTGGGGACAGTCCTTATATTTCCATATTATCTACGAATCATAATATGGATTCTATTCTAAAATAATTTAAAATTTCTAAAATCGTTTGATTTCATTTTAGATGAAGTTCGCACTGGAACCTATCGTCAACTATTCCATCCTGAACAATTGATCACTGGCAAGGAAGATGCCGCCAACAACTATGCCCGTGGGCATTATACTATTGGCAAGGAAATTGTCGACTTGGTTCTGGATCGCATTCGTAAATTAGCTGACCAATGTACTGGTTTACAAGGTTTCCTGGTATTCCACTCGTTTGGCGGTGGTACTGGTAGTGGTTTTACTTCCCTATTGATGGAACGTTTGTCTGTTGATTATGGCAAAAAGTCAAAATTGGAATTCTCCATTTATCCAGCACCACAAGTAAGTATTGATCATGGTATTTGGATGTATGTTAAGTTTTGGGAGTTGATTTTATGATTTTGTTGATTTTGCAGTTATTCATGTTAATTTAGCTTCAATTTTTGAGCAGAGCCATTGATCGCCAGTGATTACCAGCTTTAAGACTAAAGAGTAAAAAGAATTATTCGATTTAAAGTCCTTTTGCTACGTTACTAAAAGCTTACAAGAATCTTTTCAAACTTTATAGAAGGTTTTTTTTAAAGTCTAGTGTCACCAATAAGCGCTTTTTTTTTAATCACCACAGAACTATATTTTAATTACCACGCAACCACAGAAGTAATCTTTCACTGAATACTGGATCACAGTGGCGGTAGTTGAAGGAGCGCGAACTGTTTAAGCGTGAATTCAATTGCTAAACCTTCTTAATTATCAATTCAAATTACGAACCTATAAACCGAAATGGCAATATAATTTCCCAGTTTGCAATTAAGCTGTCGTAGCGCAAGTAGTAGCGGCCCATATTCGTGGAGGAAATCATTTTAATTGGCATCGTATCCATCAAAATGCCCTTGGAATAATACGCTCTTTATGGAAGGCCCTAAAACTTGTGCTTTTGTGTGTTTACGGCAGATTTTATTGAAATTCTGATCCACAAAGTTTTCAAGGCTTTCTTCTACGTCCCTAATTTCTCAATAATGTAAATAGGGTAGATCGGACGTTCATACAATTGTTCCATAGCACGCGATAGATCCCTAGAGTGAAGCAAACTATTCAGTCATTGCAACTAGTAAGCTAGTGACTATGCAATTCTACCATAAAATAGACGTTTAAAAAAAAATAAAAGGATTAAAAGGAAAAATACTAGCTACATTTCAACTTGAGAGAAATTTACATTTTGCGTTCCAGATTCAAGGCGATAATTATACTGCTGATGGTAAGTTTCAGCCAGTCTAGTTTATTTTCAAGTTCATTCACCACATAACAATATCGATCGAGTATTGCTTCGCCAGCTAATTGCCATTCTCCTCCTAGTTTTTCATGCGATACAAAGAGGGTTAATGTCCGCCTTATTTTTGTTCCTAGGTATTCGTGCAAACAGAGAAGCATTAAAGGGCAAGCGAATTATGACTAAAATTAGGTGGAGTAATTTCGTTGGCTTGTTTGCCGATACAAAATAATGTTTAACCGCAAAGAGTACATTGTAGAAATAATGAGTCAATTTATGAGTAATTATTTGGGGAGACATTATGCATACAAATATTTAGATAATGATGCCATTACTATTTCAAACATAATTTCGGTCCATAATATCCGCAGGTTATAACTAAGCATGTAAATTTTATAATTGCTTGCTGATCAAAGTCACTAATGGCTTCAAATAGAGGTTGCAATCAAAATTTTTTTTAAATTTTGTCGTAGAGATGAGTAACAAAGGGGACCTAGTGACTCACAAACCTTCGATACCTGCCGAATTATCTACGTTAGTAAAACATATAAGTGTCGCTCGAGTATTTGATCAACCTGAACTGTTTCAACGACTATCTGAGTGAATCCTTGATGTGCAATACTCAATTACATGTTTGGATTGAATAGGTACACCACTAAAAGGGTTTTTACAAACCTTTTACTGAGCCCTTGCCAATAATGTCTTAGATTACGGCGAAGCTAAGATTGAATATGCCTCGCCTCTTTTACTCTGTAGGAAATACACGCTTACCTCAATTGTCCGCAGATTTCTTAGTCAATCATCACCATCACTACTGCTTTTACTGATCTATCTACTGAAGAAAGAAATTCTGTCCTGTTTTTTCAAGGGGTTATCAATATACTTGCTACAGTTTTCAGGTTTTTCAAGAAAAATCGCACATAGTATGAATGCACTGTCTTAAAATTTATTACCAGAACATTGCGGATCTGAGAGCCAAAACTCATGAACATAAACTTTCTTTTACTATCGGCTTAGTGCGAGTAGGTATATGGAAAAATTATAAAAAAAAATATACAGGAAAATTGTTTTTTAGCTTTTCAAACTGTCTTCTTTGCTGTGAGTTGGCTTTCGTACTGTTTTCTTAACTTAAATTTATTTCTGGCCCAAACGGCTCCCCCTTTGTAGATATTTTCTTTAGTTCCTGCTCGTGCTAACAAACGCATCTTTTGCTGAGTGATAATTTCGTTAAATTATCACACGTTCATTTCCATCTTCAATAAAATAAATAAATAATATTAACTGATTGACTTTTTCATGGTCTTCTCAAGCTCTATACCTTGTAGTCTAATACGTTTTCCTGTCACACTCCTATTTATTGTGTCAAAAGAGGTATTGACCTTCCTTGGCTATTGTTTGATATCTTCCGTGCTTTTGAAATTAAAGACGTAATGCGTCATATATTTAGACGCTCTGCATTAGAGGCTGATCTACTAAACCTTAAATATAAATATAATGCTAAAAATGTGACCAAGAACGCTATGAGTGTATATTACAGTCATATTGAAACTTTAAACTTTACCAAACGCCTTGGCAATTTCGAAGACGTATTTTACTAATCTCGTAAGCTGTAGCTCTGTAGAGCGTAGTGGTATGGAGTCGAATTTTTCCTCCAGAATGACTAATTTTGCACAAGTAAATTAGCTAGCCAATCGAGAAGAAGTGAATCGGCGATTTTTTCTATGGAAAAAGGAATTTGATAGCTTTCCAGTTTTGGATAAAATACATATATAGCTCTTTATTGCGTTAATACAAAACCATTATAATCACTATCATTCAAACCTCAAATTGGACCCAGTCCAGCTGATTTAAGCTTGTTAAGATCATTTATTCAGTTTAATGCCCCTCAGATGTTAGTTAGTTTTCGAGGGTCTGCTGTTGATATGGAGATAAGAATTTAATCTAAGGACTCAGAAGTCACTTCATCTTCATTATCGTTGCCATTCCAAGCCAACAATTCTCCTGAAATTATGGTTCGGGCACCTCATCGCAGGCGTCGGTGTTGCCTAAGTTGTCGTACTTTAACCCGGGTGTTCCGTGTATTTCTGGCACAACAATTCTATTTTCGAGCTGGAAGTAATTTGTCGTGCTGAAAGTCGCCCAGCTTTTTGTTGCAGAACTGACTTTCTTATGCTGGTTTTTCCGTTCTAATAATAACACCATCTGGATTTCTAAATCTACTGCGAACTCTGTTCTGTTTTAAGTCGAAATTTAGATGCCTCTTTCACCAGGGTTACACTGCGTCCACCTCTGCTTTTGAATCTGTAATTATTATATAAATTTTAGTCAGAGATGCGGAAGCGATCAGATTGTACTGAAGTTTTACATCGACACCTGCCTTTGGGGCTCTATTCGATGGTCCAACAATAGGACAGTACTCATGATACTGCATGAGTATCAGCGTATTAACAGTACGTCAACACTACCATTCTTAGTTTGACCCGTAAAATAAAATTCATTAATGGTAGAATACGCACCTATCTTTATGCTATTTTGTTACTCCATTTACCCGGTTCCAGGCGGAGAATGTACGCCACTTGCATTACTCCTAGACCAGCATCAGATTCGGAAACGATTTCTGGTCAATTCAGATAACGAATCCATACTGGCAGCCTATAAATCACAATCACCGAGTTGTTTCCACTTAGGGAGCCTTTCCTTATAACAGGAAGCACTTTCTACTGGAAAGTGCGGGCTAATACTGCCCTTGCGGTACCGACACTTGTCGGGTGGGTCAATTTTTGTGGGCCCCTAGCTTCATCTTTCGGGTGAAGCACATCATCCTCTATGAAGCACGAAGGCCTATTTTCATAAAGTTTTCTACTCAGTGACAACTTTTACAGCAGTGCCACGGGACTGGACCCTTGTCGCAATGAAACTATTTTTCGGAGGCAACCACCTCGTTTAAACTAGCCGTAGCTAGCCAAACGGTTCAAACATTTGGCACTTTCTCCGCGTAAAATAATGATAGCCGCCTTCAAATCCAACGCATTTTTTTCTTGACCGGGCAGTTACTGATGGCATGACCGAACTGTTGGTAATGCCGCCAGTATTGTGGTTGCCCAGAATGTGGTCGATGAACCCAAATTTGCAGATTAGCTGGTTTCCTACAATGATATTGTAGATCGTCCTCTTCCTCCTCGAGAGGAGCACGTAAGCCAAGTTAGAAGACCCATTCCTTAGTTTGAAGGAGAAGACTTCTAGCAGGTGGAGGACCTGAGCCTGCAGGTCCTCTTTAATCTCTTATAGTGTTAGATGATGGAGATCTTAAATCACCACGTTGAAGTTTTTGTTGTCTAGAAGAAGACTCGAGTGAAATTGTACTTTCTCCTTCATTATAAATTTGGTAAGTTTAAGGTTGTTAAATGGTGAGGATAAACACGCCTGGTTGGTTCATAATTTAAGGGTTGATTGAGTGAAAGTTTGGTTGAGAAATACCAATAATTGAATCTTTTTCAGCATAAATTTTGTAGCGGTAAGGCACCAGTATCCAACTGACTATCTTTCACTGATGCTGCCACTTCCGCTAACAACCAGCAAAAATAAGTTAAAGTAATATGTGGCGCGTTTCACGTGAAGCGGACAACGAAAAAAAATTGAGTTTCTGAATTTCATTCATATTGTGCATAATGGTACTTGTACAAAATATAAACATGGATACGCAATTTTTTTTTGTCTATCAGGGTTAATTGGCGAGCTATGGGCTTCTAAATCGTATAAAGCGTGGTACCGAGAGCTTGCTTGGGACAGCTAATGAGTGTGAAAACAAAAAAATTTTAGCTTCTATTATTGATGCTGAATTGATGCGAAAAGAGAAGAAAAAAACCTTCAACCTTCGTTGCATCATTAAAAAACAACATTGAATCATTTGGCTAATTAAACTTATAGCTTTTATTTAGTAGATATAATTTTTTATCGTTAAGTTTATTCCTTCTCTTATCTTGAATTTGACGCATATCCTTTGTTATAAATGAATGAATATATATATATATATATATATATATATATATATATATATATATATATATATATATATATATATATATAAAGAGATCTTTGATTATATAAATATTTTGAGATTTGATTGCAGCAAAAAGTATCAAAAAATAGTATCTGCCCTTAAGTAAATGGATACTTCAAAACTAAAACAGTTTCATAAGAATATTTTGCCTAAAAATAAAAATGAGACTAATTTCATAAGCCTGCTAGATTCAACTTCATAACAACTATCAACAGCTTCAAAAATTATCTCTTGTTTGAGCCATTGATCCCAAGTGTGTAATAATTTCTCATTGAAAACTCAAACTAATTCACATTAAGCTATCTATAATCATCAACAACAGCTCATTAGCAGTTCAAATTTAATTATAGCTAATAAACACTTATATCTCAATCAAATTGACTCCCAAGACTATCACCATAAAGTTATTTAATCATCAATCAATTACCGTCCAACAAGAGGACAGAAGTAACAAATTAATCTTTTAACAAGTTTTTATTCTATTTTAGGTGTCAACAGCTGTCGTCGAACCATACAATTCCATCTTGACCACCCACACCACTCTTGAACACTCAGACTGTGCATTCATGGTCGATAACGAAGCCATATACGATATTTGCCGTCGTAACTTGGACATCGAACGGCCAACTTATACCAATTTGAATCGTCTGATTGGTCAAATCGTATCGTCAATTACTGCTTCGCTACGTTTCGATGGTGCCTTGAATGTTGATTTAACTGAATTCCAAACAAACTTGGTCCCATATCCTCGTATCCATTTCCCATTGGCCACCTATGCTCCCGTTATTTCGGCTGAGAAGGCCTACCATGAACAATTGACCGTTGCTGAAATTACAAATGCATGCTTCGAACCGGCCAACCAGATGGTGAAATGCGATCCTCGTCATGGAAAGTATATGGCGTGTTGTATGTTGTACAGAGGTGATGTGGTCCCGAAGGATGTGAATGCTGCTATTGCTACAATCAAAACAAAACGTTCAATCCAATTCGTTGATTGGTGTCCAACTGGCTTTAAAGTTGGTATCAACTACCAACCACCAACTGTTGTACCAGGTGGTGACCTGGCCAAGGTACAACGTGCTGTCTGCATGTTGTCCAACACCACAGCTATTGCGGAAGCTTGGGCCCGTTTGGACCACAAGTTCGATTTGATGTACGCCAAGCGTGCCTTCGTTCACTGGTACGTCGGAGAAGGTATGGAAGAAGGTGAATTCTCTGAGGCTCGTGAGGATTTGGCAGCCTTAGAAAAGGACTACGAGGAAGTTGGAGTCGACTCAACTGAAGAAGTTGGTGAAGGTGATGAGTATTAAAAGAACGGGTAGGAAAATGATTGTCATCAATTGAAAATCAGAAGTATGAACCATGACTACAAACTTCGTCTACACTCATCAAAACCACAAATGAACCACCTAATAGACGATAGTTTCCATGATCTATTCTTTCTTGATTAAATATTTTTCTATCTCTCATCTTTTATGGAAAAGCAATGACAAATATCATTAGAAATAATACAAAGCCTCAATTAACGTAACATCTTAAACACAGCCGCTCGTAGCTAAGTTCTTAAATCTGATGATTTTATACTATTAACTTAAAATTGGAATACGTATGCATTTGTGTTTAAGAAAAGACACATTTTTTTCTATTTCATTACTAAGTTGTGCACTTTCTATCTTTAATAATAGCTCATACATATTTTGTCAGTGATCGATTTTTAATGGTAAAAACAATGCTTTTTATACCTTCATATTATCTACAATTTTACATATAACAATTTTAATGAAATGTAACAATTATTTCATAGATATCAAAACGTGATAATTTAAATAAAAAATTCAGCCTTAACTTAATATGATGGTCTTTCACTTGTATTGAACTTCGGTTTAATTGGATAGATAATAATATTGCTATCTAGATTTGTTACGTATTTTTTGAATTTAAATCTTAAATTTTTTTGTGTATCTGTAAAATGTCTGAAATTCAACTGAGTTGCGAGAATATCAAGAGGTCAGTCGGCCAATGAGTTTGCCTACTTTTCAAAAGGTAGTATGAATACATTTAAACTTAGACAAGTATGGCGTCTCTTAATCGAGGTTACAAAACGTTAGAACATTAGTTACGTTAGTTTCAACGATTGGACAGCTGAAAAAAACTTATTAGTAACAATCCTCTTCTTCTTCTAATCTTTCATCATAGTAAACATCAACACCACGTATCAAAGCCGTATTAGAGGGGAGACAAAGAGAATAACAAATGAGTGTTTTCTATATTATATGCAAAGCGTTAAACTGCATTTCACATTGAGTATGATAGTACTGTTGAACAAGAAATTGATTTTTTTAAAGACTCAAACGTAGTTATCGTATGAAATAAGGACCAACTGTAATTTCTAGGGCAGATAAAAAAAAATCGACAAAAGTTTATGAAAAAATATTTGGCATAGGATTTAAAACTTCTGTAATAAAAAACCGGTGTTTGAGAGTCTTCAAAAATAACCATAAGTATCCGTTTGACTCTTATAAACCATTGGTTGAGCAATCATGCTTTTCCGGCTGAGAACTCGTCAACTATTTTATGGCCAGAATCTTTCTCCTAAAACCGTACCATACTTTAGATGAGGGTTTCAGACGAAACCCATTCCAAAAACATATGTATACATATTATGTCGTTTGGATGGTATGTTCGAACACATCGATTCAGATAGAACTCTTTGGAAATGTATGGCTTCCTTGAAGATACCACCACTTAGGAGGTATTACAAGGCTTTATTCTTAAGCATGACGGTCTAAACAAATGAAATCAACAGATTTAACTGCTGGTACTTTAGGCTTCCAAATGTGAATTCCAAACGAACCCAGCTTGCCGATGCTAACTTTGTTGCTCGGATAAGAAGAAATTACCTGTAAGTTACCGAAGAAATTACCTGTTACTCGGGTCAAATCAAAGTGGTCGAGCGATCTTTACTGTGCTTTGTTTATAGTTTATAGTGTTCCATAATTTGACAGTGGCGTGCTTCACTCTCCCCCTCTAACGCTGAAATTGTCTCGCCGATGTGCTAGCTGTTGTTGTGTGCGTCACTGATAATATTTTCTTCGGATGACTTCGTTTTCGTAAAGGAATAAAAGGCTTTGGAGGCTCGGTTTTAGCTCCTTGATATGGTATGAGAGCAGACGCCTGATATCTACCCAACGCTACTAAGTGATGCTACTTCATGAGTCAAAGATCCATACTTTAATAATTATCCATGCTTTAGTAATTATCCATGCTTTAATAAAAAAACATTAGGGCCGTCTCGTTTAGGTCCAAACTTTGATGAATGCGCCGAGGCTGTATGGCCCAATGTATGTGTTTTGACCGACACTTTGTATGCTGGTAGATAGTCAGGATCAAGTGGACATTGAGCATCAGTTCATCGTTGGTTTCTTTCGGCGAACGTCTGCAATCTGCTGGCGCATTCTATCGGGTACTCATATACTACCTCCTCCTTTACCAATACTGTTCCAATGGCGTAGCTACCCTCGTCTGATTTAATTATAAATGGCGTTACTTCAAGCTTTCCTAAAAAAAATGGCTTCATTAGCTGGGAGGAGAATATTTAAAATTTCTCGTTCCTTTAGAGCAAGTTCAAAGGCTTCATCAGCTCTCAACGACCGGTAGATCGACTGAATGTAAATACTCAGGTATCATAATTATATCACCAGTTCTTGGATCCTGTCTCAGTGTACTGTATCCAGGTGGAAGTGCATCTCTGAATATGTCGTAAATTTTTGCAGCATTGTAGTTATTTTTGAACTAAAAATCTTTTGGAAGGTATTTCCAGCTTGGCTAAAGCGCGGGCCACAATGCTCCAGCACATTCCATTCCGATCCAGCACTCTCCAGCTCATGTCCATTCCAGCAAACTGAACACATAGTCTACATTCCGTTTAGTGTGCGACAATTTACTTGTAGTTTTATAATTTCAGTTTTGCGTGACTATTTTAGAATGGATAGCAATTTTTTATAGTTATTTGGAATGCTAATAAGCTTTGTACCCTTGTATAAACAAAAACCACCGCAAAATTTTTTTTAGTATTAATAATAATACTCTTCTGATCCAGAAAAGTTGAAAGTTGGGCAACTCGTCCTTTCCATTCCATTCCATTCCAACCTTATGTGTTCAGTCTCGTACATTTTCGATGCCGCCAACTTTGACGTTTATTCTGGAATGGAATGGAGCATTGTGTCCGGCGCTTAACTTCCATGGTACCTCATGCACAGTTTCCTCAAAGGATCAAGTGTTGTAATCTAGATACCAATCATCTAGTTCCCAATTTTCCAAAGACTTACGGGAGCAATCTGTTTGACTATTTTCTTTACGAACAGCTGGTTCGGTGCCAATTTCTAACTCGAACGCAAAAGCTTCATTAACTGGCGCATCAAAAATTCGCCACACACCTTGTGCCAACTTCAAAATAACTCCAGCTTGCTCTGAAAAATCCATTCCTAAAAGCGCGTTGCTAACCGTTGCTCCAGGTAGTATATAGAATTGAGTTCTTATTATTCGGCAAATGTTCACCCTGGTAGCAAAAACGTCTTGCTCCTTAGAAATACCGTCCGCAAGAGAACCTGCAGCTCATAGAAAAACTGGTGGCTCTATGATCTTAATAACCGTCCGGCGATACTTGTCCGAACTGCAGTGTCAAAGTGGACGTACAATATTTTTCCATTCATTTTGAAATTTACATCAGGAGCTCTACTACTAATTTTCACTGTAGACTCGATGGACCAGATGTCCACGCTCGTAGACGCTTGATCGCTATTTTATTATAATATATATAAAAATATACGTAATTTAATTGTAGATAATCCTCTTTCTTCAAACTGCTTTCCCAGAGATATAAGAGAGAGTAGATTAGAAATCGAACAAGAGAAATGGTCCAATTTTCGATTTTCTGCTTATTAGTGTGAGAATGAGGTACGGGTTTGTGCCCTATACAGTTCATACGGTAACGCCAATGTAAAAACCACAAGAGATCGCCATTTGGAACGTCGTTTGACATTTCTTTTTTGGCAACCGGCAAGTGAAGATTAAAATGTTTTTTGTAAATGAAATTAACTATGATTTCACTCAAAAAAAAGATGAAATTGATGCCAAAGGTTACTATCACTTACCCGAAATACGATATCCCTCATCAAGCACTTCTATGGCTACTATTGCAGCCTGGAATGATTCACTGACACTAATCAAACTGATATTGACATTTTTGCATGCTTTTACCCCGATCTGATATTCCTCACATATTTCGTAAATAAGAGACAGCATTAGATCTTTTCGGCTGTCAGTGCGGTAGATAGGGTTGCAGTGAGCGGAATTTTTGTAAGAGAGCAATGTTTTGCGTGTATTAAAAAAGGCTAACTTCGTATCATTTCGTATCCATTTTCTTTTTATCTGTGTGCTTCTGTGTGCTGTGTGCAAGCAACGCTCTTTTACGGCGAATAAATGCGTCTGTTGACTTGTTCTGGTCTTGTTTTCATGAGAAAATCTCAGAGTAAACCGGGTAAGCAGAATTTAAAGGTGCAAAGAAATAATAATAACGATAATAGTCTTTATTTCATATGAATCAACTAAAAGCTTTACAATAAATTCAAACAAAATCCCTTAAATTACGTTTAAAAGCATGCCGTACTTATTTCAATGCATTGTTCCAAGTTGAAACGGTTTTTTGATGTCATGCCACCATATAGACGCTTGGCCTGTATATAAAAGCGGTAGTTGTCTTATAGCGTTGGTGTCAGACACTCAGAACCATTGTATCATGCTCAGAACAGAGTGATTTAAGGAAATGAAACAATCGTATACATATACGAAATTTAGTGAAGAAATTTTACTACAAAGGTAAAATCTATAAAAAGAACAAATCGAGAGAATTACTACCTCAGATATTCCCTTCGGTTTCTCCGCTGCCTAAGTTCTACGAGCTTTTGGTTATAACGTATCAAATAGCCTACTATTTCTATCTCTATCTTCCTTTCGCGGAGTAAAAGTCTGTCAAATTTGCCCATAGTGCCCATAGTTTTCCTTCACTACTATTAACGCTCTGATTTAGGCAAATTGCTTCACTTCTCACTGCTGTTTTCATTTCCTTATATATATCTCTCTTCTGAGGTCAGACACTTTCTTAAAAGGTCTGTTCCCGTACCTGAATCTATTATAATATATTAAAATAAATTCGCAGCAAGTCGTTTTCGTAACTTTGCTGCAAGCCAAATGCAAGCCAAATTTTGCAGCAAAAAGAAGCCAGCTGCCAAATTCTGTTACTGCTGCAGTTTGCTGAAGTACGGGAACAGACCTAATGTTTTTAATAATGTTTTTCCACTACTTGGGACTCATGCTCTCCTGCGAAGCGTGCGGTACACTTACTAAAACTGCCAACTTTTTCTTGAATTTTTCCTCCATTGGCCTGGACAGCAGACAAGAACCGATGAAATTGTTCTTGGGGCATAGCTATTGGGATTGTCATGACCAGATTTAGGCGAGGGCTTTTTCGCAACATATCGTGAAGCTAGTGTTCGATCATGCGGTGAAAAACGTGCTTACAGCGTTTATCAGCACAGTTGTCACAAAAGGTCTGTTCGCGCACTTTCAGTTGCGATGGACTGAAACTTCCTGAATTATGTGGTGGGGGAAATTCATGAAAACTACAAAACACTTGCAAAAACACTTGCAATGCATGGAGTGCTTTGTTTTTGCACTTGCACAAACATTTGCCTCTGGAGCCACTTTAATGTTAAAATTGTATATCTGCAGTTACTAAGGAAATAATGGTAGAATCTGTGTGGCAACTGGCAATTAAATGTCATTCCTTAGCTGTCTTTCTTTAGTAGATTCAGCACCCTTACGGCAACATAATTCCCCTGCGTGATCCTGATTAGGCTTTTAAGAGTACTGAGTGTTGCCGTTTGGATTTTCTTAATAATCGGATGATTTCCAAAGACTTTGACAATATATTGTATTCTGTCAGCTTTTTTTTTCTGCTGCCTACTTACGGTATTTCTCATTTTCCTAAATTCAGGCTTTTTAATGCTTCAATTTACAATCGGAATCAATGCTGCAATCTAGATCGCCAAGCTGTATATGGCGTGTGAATTCTCCTTAAACTGGTGTAGATTTGCCAGACGCTGACTGAAGTTAGTTTTACTCCAATTAACTAAGCCTCCAAGCTCGAATCAAGTCTATTTACTGGATCGATTTTGACGCTATTTCAATGCAATTTGGACGATGTCAGTGTTGGCAAATCACTTGGTAAAATATCTTTCGGCAGTTTCTCCCTATCTACGATTCTAGCATTATTGAAATCCTCCTGTCTCAGGTTCTCTGGCGATATCGGCTTTTTATTATCAGATACTCGAGCTTGTTGCATATACACTCATAAGAAAAAAGAACACTGAAAAAAGAAAGTAGCAGCAAAAATTATATCGCCATTATGGGTTTTTGCAACCCTGCTGACATTACCAAACAAGCTCCACGTAAAAAAAGAACCAGATAAGCAGCCAAACAACTATTATACATATTTTTCATTGCATTATTAGATGATATCAAAGACGTACTTTTACTCTGAATGTATATCAAAAACACAGTTTTACAGAAACTGCATATTCCATTTTATTTCTTCCACAAGTTTTACATCCGTATTAAATAGCACTGTTGTCAGCCCTATATTGTTTTAATTTCTTCAACATTCAGTTCTGTACGGTGAATGCTCGACAAATTTCGAGTAGAGTTGATCCTTAACAAGATTTCCTAGCCGTTGTGAAATGATCAGTACTATTGCTATCTATTTTACAGAAATGTGTCTATGGATTTTTTGATTTCTACATAAATATTTTACATTATCGACTACAAAGCTTATCCTTAGGCCGCTATTCCACTATCCCATAAATTTGTTGTCTGACGTATTCACTCTTTTTAAGAAATTATCCAGCCATTTCTCGATAACGGGCAGATTCTCATCACTCCATTTCGTTTCTTCTTTGATGTTTCGCAGAGATTTTTCGATAATATGCTCAGCACTACCGAATTCTCCTTGCCGTTGAACATAGAGCTGCGACACCATATCGTAGCCTTCCTGTGTGGTGAAGACACCGGTCGCGGAACTTATTAAGTTATCCCAGAGATTGGTTTTGTTTTCGAATCTGGAATACGTTGACATGTACATATATCTTTAATCGATTACACAATTAAAGCTATTTATCGTGTTTTACCTGTGCCTGATTGCTTCCCAGTTGTGTGATAAGAAATTGAACAACGTTGTATAACCACTGGATCCTCCCGTCAACATACTGAAGATTAAGAAAATATCATTTTCGGTGAAGTTTCCATTCTCTTCCAAGATCGTAATATTCAACAGTCTTTCAATTTTCTCAGGTTGAACTGGACATCCTGCCAACGTTTTCAGCAAATAAGTCCTTTCACTTTGTATTCTTCCTTGCGGGAAATTGATGATTCTCTCCAAACCGAATTCCCATTCTTCTTGGGTACCCCATTTGAAAACAGGACAGATAAATTGATTTGGAACGCTGAAATAGTAAAATTACTTTCGAATTAATGTTTACGGAAAAATTGAATATTTCATACGGATTGCCTTCATCTGGGTTATCACTTTCCATCCATTTCTTGAAAGCTGCCTGGGCTTCTTCTATGCATGGTTTGTAGCCAGCTCGGCACAAGAAAGTACGAGCGAGAGCCCGCAGGTCTGTTTTCCAGCTTTCTTCGCCGTCAGTAGGTTGACCAAGCTCTTCGTAGAGTGGCGTTAAAAGAACGCGAACGTAAGTCTATGAAAGTCAATGTTTAAGGTCTGCTTCGGAATGAAATCATTCAGTTACTTACTTCGAATTTCTTGTGAACTGCAGACATGTCAATGTGACGCCCAATGTGGTCTATGAAAGTGAATACTGGATTCCAAGCGATATGATTCCTCTCGTATCTCATGAACAACGTCATATTGAAAGCGGTTGCAAAACTGAGATCTCCAGCATAGGCAAGGTTCCAAGCGTCATGTAAAAGCTTAGCTCTGAAAGAAACCTGAACCTGAGAACGCTCGAAATGTCATTCAAGCCTCTGATTACCTGGTGTATATCGGAATCCTATTTCTTCCATTTTCAGTTTGCAGATAATTTGCCAACAAATTCCAGTTCTTCTCATCGTAATTTACCGGGAATGGTCCGATTTCTTCAGGGTTCACAATAATAAACTTGTCTTGATTCGGCATGCCTCTTAGTACTACTTCTCTAGTCTTTTTCACCCAAGCATGTGGTGTCGAGTTGGCGAAATTCAAATTGTCTTCCCGTACCATCACAATCGGTATCCACCACATCATTTTGTCTTGCTCAGGAACATCGTGCGGCCGTTCACGGAGATAAACCTTCTGGGAGATCTTAACGCTCTTATCTTGATAGTTTCGTCGGACGCACATCACAGGCAAACGATCTTTGGTGATCCACGATCCAGCGATTTCATTGATTGTATACTCCGGACACAATGTTTTGTCGGCATGTGCTTGTTTCGTTAGCGCGTCCCAGAGGTCATCACCGAAGAATGTACTGAAATGACGATCAGCAATGAACTTGCGAATTCCGTTCTTGAAGGTATCTTTTCCCAGAGTATAATTAAGCATGCGCATTACAAGTTCCGTTTTGAAAGATGTTGTCTCTTGCTTCATACCAGTGATTCTGGAGTGTGGATAGCGTTTACTGAATTCGTAGTAGAGTGAATAAAGTACGGTCATAGGATATTTTCCGTTGAATTCAGTACCTTTGTCGATCTGAAGGGGGATACATTTGTCGAATATTATTGGATTCAAAGCCCTTCTTTCTACTTACATCAATCACTGCGCTGGATGCCAAGAAGCTTGCAAGAGCTTTGTTGACATGCGCGTCACTCCACCAATACGGTGTAACCCATGATCCCAACCATTGATAAATCAGTTCTTGTGTCAAAACATAGTACCCTTTTTTAATGAATTCGCTTTCTCTGTCAATTGAAGTGTTTATTATAGGTAGACAATTAATTTTTGACTTATTTCTAGTATTGCCGAAACATTGAAAATCTCAACTTACTTGAACACAATCAGACCCCAATTATCAGCGGGACGAACTGACAGTAGATTTGGTACAGCAACTATATCTAGTTTGCACAATGGAATTGATGTGTCAAAGTATTCCTCTAGGTAGTCATAAATGATCAGGATTTTTTCGTAGTATTCCTGAAATACGAAGTCAATAATAACCAAATAATTATCTTCTATACTTTGAAATTTTTTATTTTACTTGAACATTTTCATGTATGTCGGGTCTGGTCCAGATTTTAATTATTGGTTTAGCTGTTTCATTAATGGTTCGATTGATTGGAATTTCTTGGAGTTGTGATGTAATGAATCCAAACGTGAAAGAAGACATAGGTGGTGTAGTTTCAAAGTGATCCACAACATAATTTGATTCATCATTCCTTTCAAATAAATTGATGAATTAGATTAAACTTTAGGTAAATACTTGTGATTATATACTTACAGCTCTTCGGTGTAGTTTAATGGAGTGTTGAACAAGGTTGTGAAGTTTTTAGGTCGTGATATACTGACAGTGTAAGGTACCTGTAAATGTAAAAATATGTTTTCTTCAACTTCGAAAAATTCTAGACTTACCAAAACTGAAAAATAAAACTATAGTGTTGCATGGAACTATTACCCAAATAATTTTGAGTAAACATGTAGGCGATAAGTAAAATAAAAAACTGGCAGAACACTTATAAATGACATGAATTCGAATCAAGGAATAAGTAAGTTATTCTAGCCTTTTTTAAAAACATTACTATTCTGCAGACAATTCTCAGAATTCATGTTATGCTTATAGCCATTATTTTTAAATTGCGATATATCTCACCATCAGAATTAATAATAGATGAATCGACATTTTTTGAAAAATGCCTAATTCTTACTCTTAATATTGGTCACTTCCATCCTCAGTTTGTTTTTTGATATGATATGAACATATTATGTATTCACTTCGCGGCAAAATATTTGTTGAGCGATTATTTCCACGACTCGCTTTATCGATGATATAACTCAAATACCTATTCAGAGCTAGACGAACTCAAAGCTCGGTCGCACCCTCAGTTGTCCTAGAGAAGATATTTCTTCTTCGTCAAGCGGAGTCAAACCAATACAAAGAATTTTTGTGAAAGTTAAATTATCTATGCTGACTGATGAGTAAAAGTGAATATCTGACCAAGCTTAAAGCTATCTACACTAAGCACTACTTCGGTTTTTTCAATCCCTGTGGTGTGCAAGGAGGTTGCAGGCCGCTACAAGGACGCAAATATTGTCAGAGATTTGGCTCAATGTGCAAGTCTAGGTGCTGCTCCACATATCGCTAGTATTACAAAAAAGCTATGACAAACACACGTTTGACTTCACACTAAATCACTAAAAATGAAGGAAAATGTGTTCCGAATTTTGGTGTATGCTGCCTCTTCTTTAAAGTCTTGTGCCCGCCAATGAGGGTAATTTGGGGAAAAAAATCCTCTTGAAAATATTTCGAAGCCATTGAACAGATCAAAAACAGATTGAGCACGTTGACACCAGGACCTGTGCTATATCTGTCCAGAACTTACTGTTAAGAAACTTTTTGTGTTGACAAAAATAGAAGCTTTGAAGTAGGCAGTTCTTCCAAAATCAGATTACTTGGCACTGACTTCAGTTTATTTCAATGAATGGCTGAATGAAGCTTTAGACATTGAGATCACTTTTGGTTCCATCCAACACAAATGTTTTTTGTTTGAGCTATGCAAGTTTGGTTTCTCGGAAGTGGTGAAAAGATTAGCTGCAAGTTTTTTTTACCAACAGGCAATACTACATCAGTATTTTTCGAGCAGATTCCCGTAATATACCTGTGGCATCACGAGCTCTACAAGGTTCTGTCACTAGACGGATTTTATATGCCATATTAACCGCTAACATTCCCATTTCAGTGAGCCGACCCCAAGTCCTTCAATATCCCAATAACACGCTCTTGTATTTGTCAAGCCAAGATCTACTCAAAGCAGCAAAGAGCCATGAATACACTTAACCGAACTAAGTCTCTGCTTTCACAAATATAATATGAAACTAAATAGAAGGAAGATACGACCTTGTGAATTTCACAATCCTCCTAAATATCAGGTATCTCTGTGTGGTTCGACTGGCACTTTTGTAGACAAAGGGAAAGGTAACCTAAGGAATCCATCAACATACCGTCCGCTGCGCGGGCTGGACACTGCTGGGAAGCTTCTTGAAGGGTTGCTCAAACCACAACTGCTGCCAACAGTGAGATCGGCTAGTGATCTTTCTGACAGGCAGCACAGCTTCCAAAAAGCGCGTTCAACAATTGATGCCATCTCAGAGGCTTGTGGGGCTGTAGCAGGAGTGGAGGAGGCATGTCATCAAGCCAGATCGGTTGTCCTACTGGTAACGCTAGACGAACGAAATGTCTTCAACTCGGCAAGGTGGGCAGACAACATTGGGGGCGTTGAGCAGAAGTTGATGCGAGACTACCTCAGGGACCGATGGTTGCTCTACGACACCGATGACGGAGTCAGAAGGAGGCCTGTCACTTCAGGTGCGGTACGGGGGTCGATCTAAGGACCTCACCTCTGGAACAGCATGTACGATGATCTGCAGTGCCTGAAAATGCCTGCAAATGTGTTCTTTGTAAGTTACGCTAATGACGTTGCAGTATTAATCACTTCCAGATCCGCCGATTTTGCTCAACTCAGATTTTTGGATCTGTGGTTGACCGAGCATGGCCTTCAGCTAGCAGTCTCAAAGACAGAGTTTGTCATGCTGACGAAGCGGAGGACACTAACTGTCATACCCATGCCAGTTGGCTCCGCCGAGGTCCAGACCAGCAAGTCGGCTAGGTATCTGGGAGTGAACTTGGACACCAAGCTGACGTGATCGAATTATATCCGCAGGTCATGTGATAAGGCTTTAGTGGTCGTCACTTCAAGAAGTAGGCTAATGGCCAACGTCGGAGGACCCAATGAGACAAGACGGAGGCAGCTGATGGTGACGACCAATTCCATTTTGCTATATGGCACCAAAATATGGGGAGTTGCGTTTCGAACTAAGAAGTTTCGGAAGCGCTTTGCCAGTGTCCAGTGCTGATTGCCCTGCGAATCGAGAGCAGGCACCACACGGTCTCAAAAGAGGCTGTGATGGTAATATCGGGAGTACTTTCGATCGATCTTCTGGTGTGAGAACGCAATGAAGGGTACCTCTCCCGCTCAAAGCTGAACAGAACCGAGGCTCTGACTCACGCGCGTACTCTTACTCTCCAACTTTGGCAAACAATATTGGAGTGAAAGCGACAAAAGACACCGGACAGCTAAGCTAATTAGTCTCATTAAGCCTTGGCTTGATCGGAGCCACGGAGAGGTAAACTTCTACCTTTGTCAATTCCTGACAGGACACGATTACTTCAGGAAATACCTAAGCAGAATGGGTAAGGTGGACACACTATACTGCCGGTATGTGTGACTGAGCTCGATGATGCTCAGCACTCATTCTTTATGTGCAGTCGCTTTGCAAGCTTGAAGCACACCGTTGAGTCCACGCTCGGTCTGGCAACGCCATCTACATAAGGGAAAAAAGTATCAGGTATCTCAAATTATGCGCACTCAGACGAAAAAAAACTTGCTATCCCGTTTGTAAGTTCGAAGTAACTCAAAGCTCACTTTCAAGAACGTTTGATGTTTGATTCTTGTGAGTAGTGAAAAATTAAAGCTACTGAATTCATATTTAAACAGATCCGACACATGTTCACCACAAAGGTGGACATATTACCAACGATAAATCCATTTGCTATCAGACCATTATTCGGCTCATCTTTCCATCCTGAATTACCTGTTCTATATTCGATAGAAGTATCCGGCGCTTCTAAACTGGAAGGTTTTACAGCCCGGTAGCTAAACGGTAGTCGAAAAACTTTGCTCTGTATGCAAAGGCGGGAGTGATGCCACCATGGAAACCGGTTGTGGAGTATTTGACAATATTCAACCAACATGCTGATAAAAATGTGGACAGATTAATTTGGTTGCTTGGTCACTGATTCAGTCACGCATAGCTGGCTTCACTGAGCCATTTGTTCACTTGCAAACATAGCATGCATGCATTATTAAATGCAAGCCTGCCCACGAATCTTTCATCTAGGTCTTCATATGTTGCCCACTCTACGAACACAGGCAGGGGCAACTAAGTTGCACAGGTTAAAATATAAGTCTAAGAGATGGACCAAAAACTAATTTAGGAGATAGATATCTACAAGTCTAGTCAATTTCCAACTAAGTTATCTAAAATGCAAAATCTAGATTGTTTAATGCAAGCTTGGCAAAATATTACAAAGAAATGTTTTTTATACGTTTCTATTAATTATCCAATACATCTATTGTTTGATTATCCAATACAGCTATTGAGTTTAATAACAAAACATCCATACCTTAAATCCAGGTTCATCAAAACATGGAAACAATTTGCGAGCATTGTGCGGTCTCATATAAGTCGAAAGATAGAACTTCTTTTCGCCAGTGCTATCGAGATAGCTTCCTTTGAATAGACCTTCTGTAGTATCCCAAATTCGTCCATTGAACGCCATTTCCAATTCACATTGTGATCCTTGTTTCAATGCTTCCTTCAGATATATTTCATAAACAGTTTTCTTCGGTACCCTATCTGACCGCTGTATAGGAAGATACTCCGGAGGAGTTCCTTCTTCACCACTATTATTTCAAAACAACAATCATTAGTTATGTATATCACCAAAAATTTAAACTTACTCTTTTCTTTGATCAATCTTCCTGACTTTGATGTCTTCGACATTCAGATCGAAATGAGCATGCAAGGAGATTTTTCTTGTGTCATCATTCCAACTTAAATTCATTCGAATATTTCCCGTAAAAGTTCCTTCATCGATGTTCGGCCTCAAATTGATAATGTAGTTCGTTGGGATGACATCTTTCGGTAGCCGTGCATCTGGAATGAGAGCATGTGATGCGGACAAGTCAATACTTCTCCGCTGTCGCAGATCGATGAAGGCATTGGCGAAAAAAATTGTCGTTCCCCATATTAGGAACGACAGTAATGGTTTCATGGTTTGTTATTTGATCTGCAAAAAAAAGAAAATTATGACCCAACTTAAACTATGTAAAAAGCGTAAAAAAGGTAATGAGATAATTTTTTCCCAGAATAATAGCAATTTAGGACTACAATTGTTCACTAAAACTAGTTGAAAAAAGATAAAAATCACAAATGTAGGGTTATCCATTTCGTAAAGTAAAACCCTGCATACTGACATCTGTCAAAGATACACATCAACCACGCTATCATTTATTTGGTTGAAAGTTTGCCATTTTAGAATATGGATCATTTAATAGTCGAACATAGGGCGTTGGAACAAAGAGCTGCTGATACTGGTTTTTCGAAAAAAAATTCTTCAGTGATGAGGCCCATTTCTCGCTTCGTAGATACGATAATAAGCAGAACTGTAGAATATGGGGCTCAGAAAATTCACAAATGATCGTCGAGAGGTCATTACATCCGGAAAAAGTCACTGTGTGGTGCGCATTATGGTCTGGTGGCGTGCTTGGGCCGTATTTTTTTTGAAAATGACCAAGAACGAGCCATCACCGTCAATTTGTGGGCTATGGCCCCATTTTAATCGGTTATTTTTTAAGGGAAATCGAAGATTATGATCTTGAAGGTATGTGGTTTTAGCAGGATGGGGCAATAAGTCACGTAACACAGGCAAACCGAGCTCTTTTGCAAGATAAATTTCCAGGACGTGTAATTTTGCGATTGGCTGATGTGAATTGACCTCCAAGATCCTGCGATCTAACGCCTTTGGATTTCTTTTTGTGGAGGCACGCAAAATATCGTGTTTATGCGAACAATTCCTAAAATCTGGACGAACTGAAAGCCAATATTCATGAAATCATGGCCGAGATATTGCTCGAAATGTGCCGGAAAGTCATTAAAAATTACCTCAAAATAATTGAGTCCTGTAAGAAATTTCGTCGAGGACATTTGAACAATATTAAGTTTCATATATAATAACAAAAATCAATCTTTACAATGAAATAAAAATTACATCACTTCCCGAATATTTTGTGTGCTTTTTTCGAGTTTACACTATCAAACTAAAATGGATAGCCCTTAATTTTGCAGTGCCAATTAGTAGAGCTTAATTTTAGTCTGTTCAACAAAAAAAGAATCGCGTTTTTCAAAAAGTATTATAGACATTTATTTCCCGATATTTTTTGTTTGAAAGTATATTCAAAAAATAAAGCGTATTTGAGTTATTAAACAATGAAATCACCGTTACTGTCAACAACAAATTTGCAAATTCTCGGCATGGTTCCAACAAGTTTTTCCGCGTAAGAAGCAGGAAAAGAACGCCATGTTTTACAAATGATTTGTGAGAGCTGTCCCAACGTAAATAAAGGCTTTCCGACAAGTTTGGCCTTCATAACACCTCACACATTTTCGATCGCATTGATGTCATGAGATTAAGAGAGTCAAACCATCGTAACGATACCATTTTACTCCTTCCAGGTTTCGCAGAGTGCGCTACGGTGTTTCGGATCATTGTCTTCTTGAAAAACCCAGTCATTGTGATTCGGCTCAAACATCTTGCTTGCTGATTTAAGAAGACTTCGAGTGTCAGAAAAAAGCTTCAAGGAAACAAATTCTCGCTCCGAAAAGCATCCGCAGATATTCAATTTTATTGGATGTTAAACAGGGCGTTGGATCAAAAGATTGCTCGAACCCATGCCATTCGCTTCACATGTGAAAACTATTTTTGACCTGTTGCGATCAATGTTTTCAATGGCTCACTTCTCCTGATTTTCTTTTGAGCTTCCAATAAAAATTATTTCTGCCACGTAGACCCCTATGAAATAATCGCCTCCTGTAAGCGCTGCCTAATGGTGTTAATGTTGACGTTCAGTCTCTTTCTAGTTACTTTGGCCTTGGCTTCCCGCAGTTAAAGAATGAGATTACACTCGAAGAGCTGGACGATCGTTTTGACCTGCTAGCTCGTAGTCGTTCGTGTCTAGTGGTCGACATTTTTCTACAATTCTTTCTAGTGGTCGACATTTTTCTACAATTCGACGTTTTTCTATAAAAGCAAAGCAGAAGGATATGACTATCCTCCGCGAAGACAGACTTGATAGATTTAAAAAATTAAGTTTGTTTCTGCATGAAGGTAAATTTTCTAATTCGTATGGATTATACAGATATTTCAACGCAAAGAGCAAGAACTGTTTCTGCACTGATTCGAGCCTATCGCTATGGACGTCAAAGGTAGGGTACCAGACAATGCACGCGTATTCGAGCAATGGGCGAACTAAAGCTAGAATGCACGGACAAGATAAGCGACTCCAAACATTCGAATATGAAACTAGGAGGTAGCAAGTCAGGACCATAGCATTATACATGAACGGAATACTTCCTGGAAATGTAGGTTTCCATTTGGTGTTTACGAAATCAAATAACTTTTTAGGATTATAAGTTACATTTTCGCCCGTAGCACTCATACGTTTCAGGGGATTTCATCAAGAATTCTTGAGCTAATTCATTATATTTATCCTTGATATCTTCTCTGATATCACTATTGGTTTTAGTTACTATATAAAGTTTGTTTCTCTGATTATACAAATACCTTAAACTGTTATCCAGCCATGGCTCAGACATTTTGTCTTCTCCCTTAATCTTTGGAACGAACTTTTCAACGGCGTCAACAGCAAACTAATAGAATATGGATATGTGATTTAGATAGCAGCTCAACTGAGCCCAAAAAAAAAACTCTATAGCAACAGTTGATATATACGACCACGCTTGAGGAAAGAATTGAGAAGAGCTAAAAAATACAATCAAGGATGTGGTAGAAAACGTTGTGGGATACAAAGCCCGACAAGCGCAAAATGAATGGTTTGACGAAAAATGCAGAAACTCACTTGACGCAAAAAACGAGGCCTACAGACAATGGATCCAACGTGCAACCAGAGCCAAAGAGGAAAAGTATGACGAGCTACGGCGAATATCCAATAGAATAATTAGGCCTAAGAAACGGAAATACTTTGACGAGCAGTTGCTGAACATTAATGTAAACCTAGTTACTAAGAACACCAGGCAATTGTACAGACTAGTAAACACTATCAAAAATGGCTACCAACCCAGGAATAGCCTCTGTAAGGACAAAGATGGAAATATTATAAGTGACACCGAAAGTATTAGCAAACGATGGACATCCTACTTCGAAGAGCTTCTGAATCCACCACCAAACATCCTGGTAGCAGAAGCTGAGTTCAATGATGAGACCGTAGGTCAACGCCCATCCAACCTCCGGCAGTAGAAGGAGTTGATCTCGCCTTGCGTTCATTGAAAAGGAACAAAGCACCGGGTGCTGACTAGATACCAGCTGAGTTACTCAAGTCTGGTGGGGCGCGTTTATTAAGTGCGCTTCATCAACTACTGCTGCGAATATGGGAGACTGAGGTGATTCCAGACGATTGGCATAGAAACATTATCTGTCCCATACATTAAAAGGGAGATAAGCTGCGGTGTGAGAATTACAGACGATTGGCGTAGAAGCATCATCTGTCCTATACATTAAAAGAGAGATTAACTGCGATGTTAGAATTACAGAGGCATCTCCTTAGTCTGTTCGGCCTACAAAATTATGTCAAAAATCCTGGAGTAAACGATTAAACCGTTCACGGAAGAAATCATTGGCGAGTATCAAGGCGGTTTCAGATCTGGTCGCATGACGGAGCGAGACCAAGAGGAAGGCCAAGAGCTCGTTGGGAGAGCTCAGTAGATACGGACGCCGAGCAACTATTGGGGTTCCAAGACTGGAGGACGCGGTCACGGGACCATCACAATTGGAGGAGATGGATCCAGGCGACCAAGGCCCGACGTCGGGCTGTTGTGCCACGTTGATGATGATGATCAGTTGGATTAGTAGCTATTAGTAAATAATCAGGGACTCTTTGCTTTGGTGAAAATTTTCTTTTGATTTTTCGATTAAAATTTATGCACGGAAATGAGATTGCTTTTGAACTGGTGCTAGGAGTAGTGTGTGGATAGCTTGTTATTGGAGGTTACTTGGAAATAAAGATCATCAACATTGCAGTCAATGTGAACAGGATCACATACTGGGGAATTGTTCGGCTTGTGATCCAGATTTTTGGTGTCCCCATTACCATGATGTGAAAGGGAACTGATAGGAATGCGGATTTATTACAGTTTTTACCTTAACTAGTTTAATGATTATTTATTTTAATTGACTTTTACTTGTATACACATTTTAATTGACTTTTATTTGTATACACATTTTCATAGCCATTAAGTTGGGATCTCCTTAAGATTAAAAACTGAGTTTAAACTTGCACTGAAAAACCGAGAAAAATATATAAACCTTATGCAGAGTATAACATTTTTATAAAAAAAAAACGATTTTCAGCAGCTGACGGAACCACAAACACATCCAAATTTTTATCTAGACTGTTGTTAAGCCATTTCACTTGCTTCATATACGGAATATTATTTTAAATGAATAATGTTGTTTTCATTTTTAGAAAAAGAAAATTTGGGGCTCGTAAAAGCGCTATTATTTGCATTAGACTTAAAATTCAGCTCTTCTTACGTATATGGCTACATTTAAAGCTCCATATTTTCAGATAGCAGATATTTTATCATCGTGATAATGAATCACTTGTTGCATGAATTTCTTTTCTGTGGCGCTATTTCGTTTTTGGAAGTATTTTTGTTTTCGCCGCAGAAATATTTTTTGTGAAACGCCACTTTGAAATCATGTAGGAAATAATTTCAAATGGTAAATGTATTTGTTTATCTTATCGTATTTTTAGAATGTACTTTGAAGCATGTATGAATGCGATTTGATCTAGATTTTATTTAAAACAACACACACATTAATATTGACGAGGTTTTTCTGTTGAATATTTTTGTGGGTGACGTACAAGTTTTTATGGTCTCCTATATATTTGTGATTTATTAAAATTTTATTAATGTGAATAAATTAATTTATTATATTGCGCTTAAGTCACCTGCGAATTTCGAAAGAAAATTTTGTTTTGAATCTCTTGTATATATATACCGTTGTATTTGTGTGATGGAAAAACCAAGATGATAGTTGTTGATGGTAAGTGAAGATGTGCCACCTTGCCATCATTTCAAAAATCAGTTTCCAGCTTTGAATTCAAAAATCAATTCGCAACTCTCTATCATTGCTCTTGTCAAATCCAGACCGCCAATAAATTGTATTCTTAAATGATATGTATTTTTTTTTGAGGAGTGATACGACAGTCAAGTTACTTTTGCTTGTCACACCTTGGCAAGACATGTCAGTTAGAACTATTTCTAAAGCTCCAAGTACTGAAAAGTTACAATAACATGCATTGCCAATTTTCTTTTCCACGAATTCGGCTATTATCCTAATTCGATTTTTCGTAGCAAATGTAAAATTTCCTCTGGGTATCGTTCAGTTCCATTTACTTTTTTGTACATTATTTTGACAAGATAGTCTGTTATTATTGAACTATTAAGCAGTTATTATTAAGCTTCCGCATTTATGACTCATTAGTTAACCAATTATCAAATTCGCAGTGTGCCCTAACTAAATATGAGTACTTACATATGTATGTGATTACAAGTGTCAATATTAATATATACGCTGCGTTGATTCCAAAAATCACAGTGTCCATAGATTACTTGATTTTTATTGGTGCATGAATTTGATTTACCCTACCAATTTGAGTGGTTGATTGGAGATTTATCGGATTGATACATACTTATCGAATAAATACTTATCGAATGAATACTTAGATATAATCAAACCTAGATTAAATTCTCATTTGTTATGGATGTGCTTCATTTCGTTGTCAAAGTCTTTTGTAGAATGTTGAGCTGAAATATGTAGTATTTTCTGTTTGTTAATAAATTATACAAATAGAAATTATGCTTTAAAAAAAATTGAACGATTACGATAGTAAATGGTATTTTTACATGGCGAAGAAAGAATTTGAAGTGATATTGAATTAATTTTACGAAATGAATCTTCATTGAACTTTTTGAACATTCACTTAGATGTGTATTAGTAACCGCAATATTACCGTTCTGTAATAAATTATGTGAACTGCATGGATTTATGGTAAGGGACTTTTTTCATTTATTTATTATTGCGGTATGTACCTAATTCGGCTAAATGTTTTGGAAGTAGAGCAATCATGGTTCGTTGATCCGTTCCGGTTTCAAATTTTTATTACCATTACAACATTTTTAATTTTTTTGTGTTTCAACAAAATTTGTTTTCCCTTTTAGACACTGTCAGTGAGCATAATCGTATTATAATAATTAACGAAACATAATAATTTGCCTTTGTGTAAATGAGATACACTACAAATTTTCTTGAAGCATAATAGTGTATCATTTTTGTTTCATTCTTAATACTTTTGCAAAACATATATTTAGCTATATTTTATATTTGCCCCACCCAATGCAGTTTCAGCACTTTCATACCAAATTCATGCCCCACCACTTTCTACCAAAGTGATGAAATCTCTAAATTTCTCTTAAAGATACAAAAAACTTTAGAATCAATGCATTTGCCGAGGATCAACATTTCGGAAAATAAACAAGTTAAGGTTTATCTGAGGGCTTATCTTTCATATACCTTTGCAGCTAATGTCATGAGATTTATTGTCACTAAGATCGAATATTGCTCTAAGATTTCCAATCAATTTATTGATACAAACGTTCAAAAATGTTTGTAATGGCCTAGCAGCTAAATAATTGCAGTGTCATTGATAAGTCATGTTATATTGAACTGTCAAAATTGCTTGTTTTTCAGCTACCATTAGTGGTGGATATATGTACATAAATAGATATGTATATAAAGTTGTCCATTAAAAGCGCCCCATTTATCTTTTTAAATAAAACGGAAACGATTTCACAGATGAAAAAAATTGTTTAACGGAGGCTAAAGTGCAATCAATACAATTACGTATGAAACACAACATCATTCAAATGACCACTTCGGAAGTGCTTCCAACTATTGGTCCGCTAAACCGATTTTTCCATAACTTTTTCGCACAGTGTGGACGATATTCCAGCGATATCACGTTCAGTATTGGATCTGAGCATCTCTAAAATTTATGGATGGTTTGCATAGATCAATGACTTGACATAGCTCCAAAGAAAAAAACCCTAGCGCATCAGAACCGCTAGAAAAACTAATGTTCGAAGAACAGTAGAGGATTTGTGCAGATTTTGAGTGTGTATTCTACCACTAGCTGCTTTTCCTACATAGAACTAATATACCCCTAGTAATAATAGATCCTAAGCCAATTAAATTTCGATGACTTCATTTAAAGTTACAGCGATAGAAAGGTGTTTGGGGTTGCCATCTGAAAAACGTGCAGACCTTAGAAAATTTTAACATTGTTTACTTATTTTCATCGCAAATGTTCGCGATGTGAATACTTAATGCAAGCGTTAATTGGTACGAATATAACAAAAACCCCTCGTGCTGGCAGCTCTTTGTTAGCATCGAAGCCAAAAATACGTCACATCTGCCTAACGTTAAAGTCAATCTACTCTTCGAATTTCGTATTGATCCGATCACTATTAAGAAGTTATAGGGATACAAAGGAATTTAGGGTTACCATTCGCAAAAGTTTTCAAATTTTCTAGATCTTAATATCTGGTGTTTATTTTCACTACAAGATCACCACGATATGAAAATTCTATGATAATATCGCTCACTAAAGATATGCAAAAAAATCCAAAAACGATCATAGCTGGCAACCCTATCATTGTTTTTTCAACTAGATTTTTACTGAATATTGTCTACAAGCAGTTTGATTTGTTTTTTCCTTGTTTTTGATGTGAAACAATTTTTTCCCCAGCTTGTAAAAAAATATTTTAATAAAAAAACTGATTTTTCCTTTCGAAGCTGGATATATTTAAATTTGTGAGAAATATCGATATTTCGAGGGTAATCTGTCCTCTTCTTCAGTGTCTATCGGTCTTCTAATTTCAAGATGGCACCACTGGTACAGAATTGCCCGAATTTCCAAATTACTTCTATCAGACCTGGTCCTATTTAATACCAATATATGCTGTAAATTTCAACTGTATTTGATTATCGGGTCGTGAGTTCCCGTAAACAGAAATTTTTGATGCTAAAAATATAGGTAAATTGGGGAAGGGTTACCGATCTTGCCCGCTGCAAAATTTGAAATGTTTTACTTTGGCTATGTAGACAAAGCATAAGATTTATATATGATTTTTTTTTTTCCAAAAAGCGATAATTTTTTAAGAGAGTCGATGATTTGAAGGTTTTCACTTTCAGTACCTGCCCTTGCTACAGTGATATCGACATGCTCATTAAAAGCAATAACAATTAACAACTAAATAGTATCAATATGTTCTGAAAGTTTCATAATGATTTGATAGCGTTGTCAAAAGTTATCGCAATTTAAAAAATTTCAAATTTTCCTGATCTCTTTTTAGGCACCAAGCGCACACATGGTTTTAAAAATTCCAAAGCATTATCCGATCCACATTTAAAACACGTGCGAAATTCGTTTTGTTAACTTTATTTTTGGAAAAGTTATTTGTGGACGGAATAATAGGTATATTTAAAATACCACTTAAATGGCCGCCGGCGCCAAAAGGATGAAGATTTTCAACTCTTTATGATACCTGGGATTTTCTGCATATACACTAATGTGTCCTAGTTTAATCGGATGGCGCGTTCCTGAGATTTTTTCACTGAAATTTTTTAATGATATATATATATATATATATATATATATATATATATATATATATATATATATATATATATATATATATATATATATATATATATATATATATATATATATATATATATATATATATATATATAGAAATATGAATTTTTGGTCAAAGTGATTTTAATACTACTACTATTTACGCGAAAAATACCCCGTTAACATGGAAATCATTAAAAAAAAAAGTACGGACCAATGACACAACCAGCATGAAAACCGCACCAAACAGTCAATGTGGTTGTAATGACATTTCGTGAATGGCTTCGGGAAACTCACTTGACCAAATTCGGTAATTTTACTTATTGACGAATCCGTTCAGCCAAAAATTTGCTTGCGATAAAATTCGAACGCAAATTTTGATTCTAAATATTCCCAACGTTGCTGAAGCGTATGTCAAGTCAATCCATGATTGAAAATTGCAAACCTTCAACTGTTCAAAAGTCAAAAAAGTTTGACAGAAATGTCATTGCATGAATGGGATATTTCAGCAGAAACTTGGGGTGCTCCTAATGGAAATGTTATATATGTATATATGTATGAATATATATATATATATATATATATATATATATATATATATATATATATATATATATGCATGTATGTATATATTTCAGCACTTGAAAATTCTGATCAATATGAGATTCAAAGAGCATGTTGATATTGATAGCGTATGCAGCACACGCTTAGTCCGCTGCCTATACACCAAATTCCACCTAAAATAGGTCGTGGACTATATACCGCTGTAAACACACCCGACCTAAACATTTATTTTTGCGCGACTATTAATAATGTAAAAGGAGATGTGGCGCTTTACAATTTTTCTGGTCGCTACAAAAGCATAAACAACACTTTTATCATCAGTATCAGTTTAATGTTAGTCATTTCCCAATATATATCAAAAGTTAAAAAAAACTTAATATCACCCTTTGAGTATATTTTAGGATACAATCATAACAATAATTTACATTAGTTAAAACAGTTTTCTATGCGATGTCTGCCGTCTATGAAAACACACTTGTTTATCAGCATATGCTCAGGGAATAAGCAATACAATATTTAAACAGCTGCTTGTATATTCTAATTTGTATCTAAATTCGCGTGTAGATTAAGCCGATGCCGATACTATTCAATGTTTTCAGTAAACTTATTTGTTTTGTTATCCAGTCTATGCCATTCGCGCTATCGTGAGTAACACAAATCGTTAGCATCGGGTAACGTGAAAAGAAAATTATTTTGCATCGATCACCCTAAAACTTGAAATTATGTATGCATTATAAAAGCATTATGGTTTCAAAAAAAATTATTGATCAAGTATGAAAAAAACTCAAACACCCAGCAAACACTAGCAAGGCTCATTTCCGAATAAAATCAGGGGAAATTTCAAGATTTCGTTTAATATTTAAAATCGTTCAATTGTTTACTAAAACAATTCTCATACTCACGACTTTTTATTAAATGTACATTATATATTTGGTCAAACTGAATCAAATTGACTGAGTCCTTTCAGAGTTTAGAATTTTCAAAACCGATTAATTTTTCTTTATTGTTTCATTTAATAATTCTTTAACAAGACTGTATAAATATTCCTTTTCGGCCACTAGCATAATCATACTTCCATAAATTCTGCCCTGCTTTGAATAAACGTTCTATCTACTTTTTTGTCATTTTTGAGTTAACACCGGATTCGAAAACGACATACTTTATTACATCATTTTGCAAAATAGGAAAAACCAATCTTTTGGGGAAGTATGTTAAAATCAATAATTTAAAATTACCCCATCTACAAAAAACGTCGCATTGCCCAGCATAAACGTTCTATCTACAGTAGATAGAACGTTTATGCTAAGCAATGCGTAAATAGAACGTTTATGCTGAACATTGCGACCAGTTTTCGTTGCATGTTATCACAAAAAAGTCCTATCTTCTTAAAACTTATCTTCCACAACTATTTTCAACGTGAACGCTTTTACTTAAAATGTATCTCAATATATATATCTATTTATATCCATGTTTAAACTTTCGTCCCGTTTGAAACGCCAAACAGTTTGAAAAAAACATTTGGTTACAAAAAACGAACGAACAGTTTTTCCAAATAGCGACAAACAGTTTTTCTACAACGAATAGTATTGCTAAAACCAATTATTCCAACTATTCTACAACGAATAGTTTTTCTAGAGCCAGTCGTTTTTCTAAAACGGCCATTTTTCTCAAACGAGCAGTTTTTTCTAAAACGAATCGTTTTTCGTTTTTCTCAAACGAACCGTTTTTCTAAAACGAATCGTTTTTCGTTTTTCTCAAACGAATCGTTTTTTTTTTAAACGAATCGTTTTTCGTTTTTTTAAAACCAATCGTTTTTCATTTTTTTATACGAACCGTTATTAAAAACGAATTGTTTTTCGTTTTTTTTTTAAAAACAAATCGTTTTTCTTTTTTTTTAACGAATCGTTTTCCGTTTCTTTTTAAAACGAATCGTTTTTCGTTTTTTTTTTATGACGAATCGTTTTTCATCGTTTGTCGTTTGTTAAAACAAACTGTTTGGCAGTGGAAAACTGTTTAGCTGCGGAAAACAGTATTTTCGTACTTGCGAGTATTTTCGTACTTACAAGTATTTTATTCAAATATTCAAAAAGTTTTTAGGGCAAAAGGAGCTGAAATCGGACAAAATCGGCCAATTTTGGGTTAGAGTGAATTGAAACATAACGGGCCAAGACCTATTGCTGTGATACAAAAATGTCGGTTTTGTAGGGGAGTAAGGGGTTTTTTGGCCATAGTTTGGCAAAAAATAGGTTTATGGCGCTTTCGATGATTGAAAGCACAATAGTGACATTTTAAGGGCGAAAAAAATTGTTATAGGGGAAACTGGGCAAAATGTCCATATTTTCTAAAAAAAAAATTTGAATTCGGGGACCTTTCTGAGTTGTTTCGGGCGAAATTTCTATACAAGTCTGAGAAAAAAGCGGCCTAGTTTCAAAGATACGGCAAAATGAAATCCGCCGGAAAAACTAAAAGTAGTACTAAAAGTCCCAAGGAGGAAAAGGTTGAGTTGGCGTCTTTGGGTGTGCTAAGGTCCTCCTCGTGACTGCAGGTCACCACGAGGGTGTCTCCAACCCTACCGGGGTTGTAAAATTTACGAGACCGCGGGAGGTAAGGTGCCCTTGGACTCATGTCCAGCCTTACGGAAGAGGTTGCCCTCTAGTGGGTGCATGTTTAATAAACGAAAGATTTTTTTTATCATTTCTTAATAAAATTTTCGGCAAACTTCATGCTTCAGTGAGGCGAAGTGGAAATCCGACTGTTTTAGATTAGCCAGGAAAAGTTTGGTATCAGAGATCGCTCGGTGAAAAGTCATATAGATAACAACAGGATTAGTTGGTCCTATCTTAGTATTTTTTTTACATTGGTCATTTGAACGAATACTGCATATAATAAAATGAAAACCAAATTAAATTTATTGAATTTGATCGTTTTCCATTAGATGGCCCCTAGATTGGAGAAAGACTTGCCAAATAAATGACCGACCATTGGAAAGTTACGGACAGGCCGCACAGACTTATGAATCGGTATCCTTTGAAGGTCATCTTGCACCATCACCATTCTAGCTTGGCAACGTTGTGTCTGGAGGGTGGGGGAGGGCATATCAGTCCATTTCATTACATCACTGCAAATCGTATGCATTGTAGGCATATATGTACATGCTTCAAACAGGCATTTGGAACAGGTATTTTTTCGTACTCGTACTAGTTATACCTCGTATGTGAAAATCCTAGTACGACCCAACTTTAATTGTCGTACAGCATTTTGTTTCTTTTCGTTAATTCAAACTATTTTTTTCAAACAGTTTTAAAAAAACAGTTGGTTTTGAAAAAAAAAGTTCGTTTTTTGAAAGCAACAGAAACGCCCATCACTAGTTTGAAGATGTCCGCTGTATTTCGAAAAACACAAATTGAATATCTCTAAAGTGTTAAAATGTAGGTAGAACGTTTATGCCAAGCAGGGCAGAATTCCCGTAGATGAAAATGAAAAGCAAATATTGATACTTCTCACAATTAATTTTCTTGTCGTTATGGTTCTCATGACCACAATGTTCAGGTAAAATTCAATGTCATTAACTCTGTTTAAAAACCAACACAATATGGTATGTGCGATAATGGTTTCGCCTTCATATGATGACTTTTAGTGACTTAGTCGATCGAATTTCTAACCCATTATAACTTATAATTACTAAGCTTGCCGTTTTAGGCTTGGCTGCTACGTTGCAGTCTGCATTCAGGTAGCAACCACGTACAGAGCTTCTTATACTTATTTTTCAGCCCGTATTAGGAAAATACTCTACAATACTGAAGATGTGAAAAATGGATTGAGTGATTTTGATAGTGACAGTTACTTTCACAGGTACCAACTCCTAAATAAAGTGAGTATAGGTGAAGTTAAGACTAAACATTTTCAATAATTTAAAATGTTACCGAATTTCTTTATAAATTTTATATAATATTTATATGATATATTTTTTGGTTGGGCATTAAAATGACTTAAAATTTTTCGAAATTTTGGAACTGTTTTTGGCCTTTTAATGCTTGCTTACGGTTGGCTAAACGACATTGAAGTTCGAATCGAAATCAAACTAATTCTTTCGAAAAATGGTCTTATTCGAATGTGGAGTTTTTTCATCGCTTTGTGCTTGTACTACTTTTAGATAAACATCGCAGTTACTTCCTTTTATTCACAGTGTTTTGTCAATGAAAATTATCAAATGAATTAGTGTTAGCTTGTATGAGATTTCTTTGATAATGCAGATAAAATAGTTCGGTAATTATTGTGTACATATGGCGAATTTTATCTATCCATTGCGCTAATCATGTTACTTCCTATCTACAAATTAGTCTTTTGTCCCGGGGAAATGACTCTAGGAGCATGCATGTACCCCAATTTGTATTGTAGGCTTCGTAAATGGTGATTGTATTTCGGTACCATAAAAATTCCTATTCAATCGAAATTCAAAATTGTAGTACATGGGTTATGCTTCAAGCATTTGTGATTATGATTTGTTTTCTGGCAGGAAATGTTTCGTATTGATTTTGAAGTCGAATAAAAATCTGAGCAGTGGAAACGGTATTTTCCAGATTTTCAGAATTGCTGGCACTATGGAATTGTTGAAACAAACTATATTTAGAAGCTTATACAAGATTTAAGTTTTTCGATAATGGTACTAGCTAGGAAGGTGAAATTTGCTGAGATCAAGCTATCCAAATCTACACATTGATGTCTGGAGTAATGATAATTGATAAGGTCTATTTTATTGGTTGTTCAGCTTGTTGATTTACAGTAGGTAATTTGTAAAACTGCATGGTAGTACTAAGCAATGTAGAAAATATTTCTTGATGCTGTAACCTAGACATAGGAGTTTTGAGGGTAACTGTGAGGCCGATGAGATAGCAAGGCTTGGAACCTTGCTACTGGAGGTCTCTTGCTCCCTCTCAATAGGTATACTGATGACATCGGTCAAACTGGCCATCAGGCAAAAATATCTCGAGGATGCTAAGAGGTCCTGGGCAGATGAATCATCCTGTGCAATAGCAAGGCAGTCCTGGGTATCCATAGATATGCATCGCATCAGGCAGCTTTTAGACTTAACTCGAAGCGCTCTACGCTGCACTGTGGGAGTTCTTACGGGACACTGTCTCATAGGACGGCATGCACAACGATTGGGAGTGCAATTTAACGATTTCTGTTGGAGTTGTGGCTCTGAAGATGAGTAGGAGTCCGTCCTTCACCTCTTGTGTCAGTGCCCAGCGTTGGCAAGGAGAAGGTTAACGGCAATTGGTGCTCCTTTTCTCTCAAACCTGACCGAGTTGTCCCTGGGGATAGCCTTTAAAGGGGATAGCGCGATTTGTCAAGGGAAGCAGATGGTTTCCCGAGTTCAGTGAGTAGGAGAGAGTCACAAATTATTGTGGCAAATTATTGTCGATCGGCAGACTTCTGTGGATCGGCAGGCACTTTAACCTAACGTTATTTATGCCGTCGTGTGTTTTCACTTTAGAGAAATGGTTTATTTTTGACATTTTGGTAGTTTTATCTCAGAGTTCGTAGATTTCGCAAGAGCTATACATATTTCTTCTGATTGAAAGAAAATTAATCGAAAATAAACTTAGGACACGAAACAGACGGGATTGAAAATAGCCAACCGAGAACAAATCGTGTGTTGAAATAGTTGGTTAACAGTTTTCAAATAACCGGTTTTTATGTTTTATTAATCAGTTTTTGACATCCTTGGCATTCATTTAATTTTGTTAATTCTAAGAGACATCATGCTGGATAGCTCAATAATTTTGTATGTGACAGCATATTTATTAAAGAACTACTAAGTACAAGTAATAAGTTTCTTAATCACAATCATAAGGCATAAAATATGGATTACTCTACTCATACTGCCCCTAATTAAAATTTTAATATTTTGGCAATGTTCTTCAGTACTTTTTTGGAAATTAAACTTTTTGAAACATTGAAGCGTTATCAACTTAATTGAATAAAAAACTGCCTCTTAGCCCTGACTACATCCCAAATTTTATTTTGAAGCATTGTTCTTCTTTCCTGCCACCTAGTTTGTCGTTCAGTACTTTCCCTTCTACTTGGAGGTGCACAATTATTTCATTCCAGAGCAAGAGAGGTTATGGAAATATACTCTATTGTATATTATTGCCCAATAGCCAGACTTAGTAGTGACGACTTGGGCTATCATTGAATCAATAGAAGCAGGTAGGCAGATGGACTGTTTATAGGTTAGCTTTACGAAGCTAGATTTTTCAATTTTATTGTAGAATTTATACATTCCTAACATTTTGTTAAATATATTGCTTTTTATTTGAATATACGCACTCAATTTGGTTTTTTTATGGTACGCTTCCTGCAGAGATAGCCTACGTAGCTGGTATTGCGCTTGAAAAAGTGGAAAGATCCCTCATAGACTCCTGAAAGTTTGGCCGGACGGAAGTAAGCTGATGGTGCTAGCAGCATGGTCAATTTCTGTAGTCCACCGGTGATGTTTCTCGAGAATTTCGCATAACCCTGCATCGTTCGCTGGAAACCTTGGGAGGGTTATGCAATGCCTGTTCTAAAAAAATCAGAGTAGCGTATTAGAGGAGTTTTTTGACTATCTTGGGCTAATATTAACGGATAGTAGCAATATGGAAGAAGAAACTTGCGAGCGGTTATTGTTAAATGCAACAGAGCTTATCTCGGTCTTTCAAAGTTCTTTACATCTTCAAATTTGGATTAAAGATTTCGATGCTCTACAAAAAAACAAACTTTAGAAAAGCTTAAAAATGCCAAAAATGCATCGGAACAATCTATAGAGAAGCTAAGCAATGTTAATGTAGATATTCAATTTTCCTTGGAAATAGAAGAGAATAAAAGGATACCGTTTCTAGATTTTGTAGATTTACTAAAGCCTGCGCGAACCCAGAAGACAACATCATTCACATCGAACCATTGGTATGTTCATAAAATGACACTCTTTAAGTCAAAGATTCACCGGTTGTTAAAGGTAAAAATGGACTAGCAAAATATCCACATAAAATGGTACACATGCAAAATAATAATGGATTGGGATTTTCAATAAATTTTTAATAGATGTTAATGGAATTGGATAACAGTTTCGAAAAGAGAATAATTTCAAATCTTTTTAAGAAGACGCCTCTTCTCTTTTTGTGTATGTATCACCGTCAATGGACTACGCTGTTTACTTAAGAACAGCGGGAAGCAATCAGAAGAGTAACAATAGTTTTCTAACCATTTTTCTAGATTAGGCAAGTTCTATAACGCTTCAATATAAAAATATCTACAACAAGCAGAACGAAAAAAACTCGGTTCCAGGTTATGGCAGGCTTAGGATAAGAACAATAAAAAGGAAACGAGTGGTATTTACGGGTTTATCAGCTCGCTATGCGGTAAAATATACATTCGCCAAACTAAGCCTTTAGTTAAGATTCAATGAACACAAGCGAGAATCGAGCTCAGCTAGAAGAAACACTTCATCCGTCCAATCAACAGTAGTTAAACACATTTTGTCTAAAAACATTTTGTGTTTAAAGTTTCTTTTAAAGGCTGGTATTGACTTATCGTAAAGATAAATGCTGTTTATTGAATTATTGAAAATTTTGACAATGGAGATCTGAAGATCTATGATCTGGTTGTTAAGTAGGGGCGGTGTTACGCTCAAGTCACAGGAGTCGGTGTAAAGAAGTGGTTTCACCATCATTTTATCTCAACGTGCTGCAATCTTTCGTTTTTTGTAGTTCTTTTGTTATAATGCGGTGAAGATTTGATTTTGAAAAACCTGTTTCTCTCTCTCACTCACCGTTATTCGTTGGTCTTCATCCAGTAAGATCGTGACAATGACAAGGTTAGTATTTCTTGAATAACCGTAGAGTGATAGCAGGAGGGAGGATTTTTTCCAATGCTTATACGACCACCATGGAATTACTGATGTCAACTTTGCCTCGTACTACGATCTACAATATCCGTTCCACACGTTTCAACTATGGTGCCATGAATTTTAGGTACAGTTTTAGCACGAAGTATTTCGATTTTATTAAAGGCACATTGCTCAAAAGCCAAAATGTGAACTGAGTATTTTTTTAACTTTTGTTATTTTCCCGTTTCAATATGCTCGGCTTCGATGCTGTAGAAATGATATACGTTGTCTATGCTGATTTATAGACAAGATGGGAACCGTGATCAAATTCAATTACCTTTACTAAGTAAAATTATATCCATGGATATAAGTCGGAAATGTTAAAATTTGTCACAACTAGCATAAATACAAATGTAATGATTTCCAACTGCGAGTGGTCACGCCAGTCAAGTATGCACTGTGTGCTGGTGTCTGATGAGAAACAGTGCATACTTTCGAAACCACTTTGTCAAAATAGAATTTTCAATGTAGATTAAAATTTTTAATGTCAATAAAAAGTTGTTCAATTTTAATCATCCCGCAAAAACAATTCCAATTTATAATCTTATCTTATTGGGTTCCCGCTCTAACGAACGTTGAATACATGGCTCCGAATCTATAACTAGGTTTGGAGTTTACAGTGCCCATTCCTGGTAGGAATGAAAGATTTGATGGTAACAACCTCAACAGTGGGCTCATTTATGTGTACACCGATGGCTCAAAACTAAACAAGAAAATCGGAAGGTATGTATGCTCGGGTGAGGTGATTCAAAGGCTGTCCTTTCTGCTTCCAGGCCATTTAGTGTCTTTCAGGCGGCATTTGTAGCTATTTTTCAGGCAATGGACTGCTTGATTGAATATTGGTATTTTAGTCAATACTTCCGCAGATAGATAATCGGCCATTAATTTCCATGCTGATTCTTGTACAGTGTCCGCGGTTGGCGCTGAAAGCTGTGCATCTCTTAGAGACATCCGACAGTGTAAGTGATTTAGGTACCTGGACGTGCAGGAATTCGAGTCAATTGTGCAGCCGATGAAATGGTGAGTCTTTCTACCTTTCTTCCGGAGGTCTTATGCTCTTCTCCATGGAAATACTGATGTCAAATCAGTCATCAGTCAAAAATATTTCGAGGACGCTGGGTAGTCCTGGACTGAAGAAATACTATATGCTATAGCAAGGCAGTCCTCCCTAGATGCGCGTCGTACAAGTCAGCTGTTGGGTGAAACTTGTACGTTGTTACCATTCTTAAGAGCAACTCCATCATAGGAATGTCGCTGCATTAGCGATTTCTGTCAGAGCTACGGCTCTGAGGACAAAGAACAGTCCGTTTTCCATTTCATTCAGCTCTGACGAGGAAAAAAATGGACATCACTCGGTACACATTTTCTCTCACTTACTTCTTCAATTAACGGGATAGTGCAGTTTATGAACAAAACTCTGGTGGTTGTCTAATAATAGTACTAAGAGAGGGATATTTACTGTAGCATTACAACGGGCCTCTTTTGTACCTAGGTAAGTCGTTTCAACCAACTCACGGACAGTGTTGTTGCCAATATTGCTGCAAGAGCTGATGTATGAAACCTCAGAAGAGAGAGGTATAAGGAAATGAAAGCAGCAGTGAGAATTGAAGCAATTTGTCTGAATCTGATCGTTGGTAGCAGTGAAGGAAAATTATCGGCACTATAGGCAAATTTGACAGTCTTCTACTCCGTGAACATAAAGATAGAGATAGTCGGCCATTTGTACGCGAATTTGACAAGTTGCAACCAAAAGCTCGTAGAACTTAGGCAGCGGAGAAACCGAAGGGAATATCTGAGGTAATAAATAATTCTCTCGATTTGTTCTATTTATAGATTTTATTTTTGTAGTGAAATTGCTTCACTAAATTTCGTATATATATACGCTTGCTTCATTTCCTTAAATTTCTCTGTTCTGAGTGTAAAACATATTGTCATTCACATTTGATCAGAGCTGCTTGAATCAGAGGTATGTTAGGTTAGGTTAAGTTAGGTTAAAGTGGCTGCCGGTCCACAGAGGTCCACTGACTGACACACATAGGCACAAGAGAGGCCCGTTGTGATGCACCAATAATTTGTGACTCTCTTCTACTCACTGAACTCGGGAAACCATCTGCTTCCCTTGACAAATCGCGTTATCCCCTTTAGATCAATCAGGGACAACTCGGTCAGGTTTGAGAGAAAGGGAGCACCAATTGCCACCAACTTTCTCCTTGCCAACGCCGGGCACTGATACAAGAGGTGGATGATGGACTCCTCCTCATCCTCAGAGCCACAACTCCGACAGAAATCGTTAAACTGCACTCCCAATCGTTGTGCATACCGTCCTCTGAGGCAGTGGCCCGTAAGAACTCCCACAGTGCAGCGTAGAGTGCTTCGAGTTAAGCCTAAAAGCTGCCTATTGCAATGCGCATCCATAGATACCCAAGACTGCCTTGCTATTGCACAGCATGATTTATCTGCCCAGGACCTCCTAGCATTCTCGAGATATTTTTGCCTTATGGCCAGTTTGACCGATGTCATCGGTATATCTATTGAGAGGGAGCAGGAGACCTCCGGTAATAAGGTTCCAAGCCTTGCGAGCTCATCGGCCTCGCAGTTGCCCTGAAAACCCCTATGCCCAGACATCTCCCTTAGAGATGCACGGCATTCAGCAACAATCATGGAAACTGTACAAGGACCAGCGAGGGATTTAATAGCCGCTTGGCTATCTGTGAAAATGCCAATATTAACCCCAAATATTCGATTACACAGAAGCCAGTCGATTGCCTGTAAAATAGCCGCAACCTCCGCCTGAAAGACACTACAATGGTCTGGTAGACGGAAAGACAGCTTGAAATTCAGCTCATCTGAGTATACACCACTTCCGACTCTATTGTTTAACTTTGAGCCGTGAGTGTACACATGGATAAGCCCACTTTTGAGGGTGGCACCATCACGCCATTCAACCCTACCAGGAATGCGAGTAGTGAACTCCAAATCTAGTAGGCACTGCGGAGCGATGTAGTCAAAACCCGCTGAAGCGGGAGCGGTATGTTAAAATCATAAGATTTTAGTTTTGGTTTGGTTTGCCAAAAAAATTTTCAATCAAATTTTCAATTTTAATCATCCCGCAAAAACAATTCCACTTTCAGTTCTTCCAATTGGTTTGTATTGTAAAGATTATTTTATCAAAATTAAACTGGCACACAATGTGTGAAAATACCAAGATCATAATTGGACCCAATCGAAACTGAAAGACTCTTACTAGAACGTTTTTTTGTGCGTTCGATACACTGAAAATAAACTTTTATTGTGTAACCGACGAATGATCTGAATTAGTTTTAATTTTATCTGTCATGATTTTAATGCTAATAAGCTATTTTTAAGAGATAAATAGCTCAGGGCTTCGTTTTGTAAAATAAGAAAATGCAATCATATATTTAAATTCATATTTTTTCTCTTATCAGTCACAAGTTGACTTCTATAACAAGGCCAATGACTTTATATTTCCACCTTCAGATTTTAAAACGTGCACAACATTTTTAAACATTGGATGTATTTGTCATTCACAAAGTTCTATATTGGGGAAAACCCTTCAAATCGAAATCTATTAGGTCAGCAAACAAATTTTGATTAATTTTATTTTCATATAGAAAATTAAAATCCAGACGAAAAATAAACATACCGCCAAACTCGAAAGTACCAAATTTATATATCATAACTGCGCTGTGGCCTTCAATAAGAATCTTCCGGACTTTTTCATGCAAAACAGAGAATATTTCATCAAGCAGTTCCTTGCCATTCTCTGATCTTGTCTGTACCTGTATTGGTTATTATTTGAACAACTGTTATTTATCTATTGTTTTATCTTTCGACAAATTGTGCGAGTGCAAGTAAGTCAACATCACTTCAGATGAGAAATTCGAGAATACATTGATAAGAATGGAAGTATATAAAAAAAAAACATAATATTGAAATTAAATGATAAAAAGTATGGTGCAAAAAATATTGAAGTTGAGTGGTATGTTTTTTGCTAATTTTAATTTAATTTTTGCTAAACAATATTAATTTCTTCGAGTCAGAAATTAAAGCATTAGAAATTAAAGTAAGACATAGTTTTCTTTAGACTCGATCAATGAAGTGAAAGAAATACATTGAAGTAAGTAAGGAGATAACTATATTTAACTGATTCTGAGGATTCTGAAATTAACTGATAGATTCTGTGTAGAAAAACGGATTCACTTGATTGAATTGAACAGGGAAATTCCGCATTCAATTTATTTTCAGTCAATTTGAATCAGATAAACTAGAGTAATCAAGGCTAATATTTATTTTCTGATCCATTCAGCGAAGAATAAGCATATATAGTTTTTTTTACGTTTGATAAGACCTCTGCTAACATAATTCCAAATTTTTTTTTGGGCAGATGTGCTTCACCTCTCTGGATCTTGTCCCTTATCTTCGGTTGTAGCATCTTCGCCTGACGCGTTAAAAAACTTCGCACCACTGATAACATTTTTCAAATGTATCTATGTATGTTTTCTGCAAATAAAGATAACCGTTTTGCCGTTTAATTTAATGCACGCGAAAAAAAATACTGCCGTCAGATCTTATATGCTTTGGTATGGACACAACGAATTCAACGGAATATCAGTATCGACTAGCGCAAAACTCATTCTGATATTGAAAGTTGAAGCGGTAAGAAGTTAGCTAGCGCCAGACAATGGGGCGAATTCTTACCTTCTTCCCATCGCCACTACAGCTAGTGCTGATTGTATCTTTGATTGGATGTGCATTCACTGCGGAATTGGTAAGTAGTGACCGATAATTAAATTCGATTAATTGAATCGATTTGGAGGCAATACGTGACGAGCTTGACTGAGAATCTTTTATCTTTTCATTGCAGTGGTGCATCGAGAATGACTATAAAATTAAATCGGAAGAGATCATTAGCGATTTCATGTGTCGCACGGATGAAAACGAAACGATTGTCCAACAGTGTAATAGATACAACCCATCTTTTGCCAACTGCAGTCATCAGTCGTTCAAATATTCGCTGGAGAAAATACACGACTTCTACAACGACGAGGACTATTTTCACATTCGAGTATCGGAGCGTGGACCGTGGGACGAGCGGATATGCTACGGGTCCGATAAAATATTTTTCGATTTGAATCCAAAGAAGCAGAGATTCATCATGAATTATATAATAGACAAGCACAACACATACCAGTTCTGGTTGCCAGCATACTCGGAAAATTTCGGCCCGGCTCAGTGGAGGATCCCAGGAGAGCAGTGGGGCAAACCGATGCATCAGGATTACGATGAAATATCTCCGTTTAATTGTGTTAGTGTGAACATAACGCTGTATTTGCGGCCAAAGATTGTAATGCGCAATTGTAGTGACGAGTTACCGATGTTGTGTGTGTCGCGCGAAAAGCCGCTGGTCCGGAAACCGTGCGATCGGAACGGTGTGGCTATAAGGACAGTGCCGGATCGCTGCTATCGTGTCATCCGTAAAAAGTTTCCCGAACCGGCCTTCAACCCTAACTATACTGTGATGCTGGAAACTCATGCCCCCGAAATTTTGAGCTCATATTTCAACGTGAAACTCTACGAGCTGTGCATGGTTCACCACAATTCTTCCGCGAACTCAACGGTTGTACTGAACCATGTGGGCGGTTTAGAGACAATGATCGGGATGCCGGGGCATCTTAATTGCACGATCGAGATTTACTCGGTGCCGAAACTCACTGAAATCGAAATGTTCCTATCTTTTGAACCCGCGGTGGAATCCCTCCTTCTTACGGTATACAACCGGCGCGATATCTGGTGTGATAAAAGTGATCCTGATGATGGATACAAAAGTGAGAAGAGTGATTGTGGAATTCGGTGTTTTACCAACGCGGACTATGAGCAGATCGAGCTAGTGAAAATAAAACAACTTGTCTGGGAGGACGATCGGAAATCAATATTCGAATTGAAACTTCACGGCGACGGTCCAGGACATTATTGGTGCGAGGCCCACAGTGTACACAATTTTGAGTTCATATCGTCGCGAAGAATCGTTGCGTCTAAGAAGCAAAAAGGACATTCGTTTGCATTCTTTTTCATTTTGCCGTGTAACCTAGTGAACTGTGTTCGAATCAACGCCAGTATGAAATTGTACGGGAAAACAATACGTCGACTTTTGGAAATCCTGATAGAAACCCACGGTATCTCTGGGAGATTCAAAGACCTGGATATACATAGCGTTCGGGTAATGACAGTGGAATCTATTGTGCCGGGAGATCATTTAATTGTTCTGTGTCATGCTTCTGTTTCATTAAAAGGCTCCTCAGTCGATAATAGTTCCGAGGAGGATGACACCGAATATGTTGAGGAGATTCAGGACGAAGACGATCGAGAAGTTCATATTCGATCGCATATGAAGCTCCTTCTGAGCAAAATGTTGGCCACTTCTCCTTATGGACTGACCGACTCTGTGAACAGTACCAGCTACTGCTTTTCGGAATACACTAAGTCTCTGAACCGCACCTGGCAACCTGCGGAGATAGATCAGTCCGCATCTACTTACGAACTATGTCTTCTACGAAATGGATTGCCAATCTTTCGTAGGTGTGTTGGCGACTTCCTCTATGGCGCTGCTTGGGAGCCCGTCGATATTAGACTGTACTGTGCGACCCGGATAACGAACAGGATAATGACAAAGGATCTGTACGAGATCGATCGGGGCAAGTTTGCTGAATCACAGCCTGCCAAAGCTCTAACAAACGTCGAAAATCTAGTTAACACAACCAAAAAAATGATACCAGCTGATCTGTTTTACTTGGGAAGAATTATGCAAACGGTTGCCAGAACTATTCGGTCGAATGTGGCACGAGAGATGAACAGCACAACAGATATTCTAGCCCAAATGAATACAAACAACAACACTGAGAGTATAATACGAATCTATAACAGTCTAATGAATGTCGATCGGGGTATTCTGAGACCAGCCATCAAACTCAATTCGACCAACGTTCTTTTGGATGCTCTCGAAAATATAGTCAACACGATTTCACTGAGAAATGAAACTGTATTTTCGAACGACACTAGCTCTTCAATTCATCCCGAAAAGGGAGTAACAATCTTCCGATCTCCGAAATTGATTGCGTTCATCCTTGACCCTAGCGTCAGTAATTACTCAGGAGTGGCACTGTTCAGTAACAAAGGAAACCTGGACTTTCATGACAGCAATACTCGTCTATTATTTGCGAACGAATCACAAATTGATCTGCTCGAAGAGGATGATCTGGAAATTGCAACTTTTGTACCACAGTCTTTATTGAACCGACTTGATGAAATTCCATCCAGGATTAACCAAACATTGCTGCTTGACCGACCACCTCTAAGAGTTGTTATTAAATTTTACTTCAACGATAAACTGTTCCAGGAGGATCGCGACATTGTAGATAATTTGGTTTATAGTAAAATCATAAGTGTGTCTATTCCGGGCTATAATCCTGCATTACCGGAAAAATTACCTCTCTTCCTGAAATCGCAAGGTGACAAAGAAAATGGTACGGACAAAAGTTGTCGATACTGGAACTACTCAACCTGGGCCGGAGATGGATTGGACTTTATAGCTAAGTCCGACTCAGATAACGATGTAGTGCTATGTGGATGCTCTCATTTAACACCTTTTGCTTACCTCGTTGGCGGATCATATAATCTCTCAGTAACAGCTGATACCGTTATTATCACGGAGCTACACAAAGAAGCATTAGACATGATAACAATTTTAGGATGCTCGTTGTCTCTCCTGGGAATCACAGGCATACTGATCACTGCGATCATATTCGACAAATGGCGCGATAAGCCTACTTCAAAAGTGATCCTAAACTTCTCAATTGCGATTGCGTTTCAGATGATCCTTTTCTGTTTTGTCAACACTGAGCTACTGACCCTACATCTCTTGAAAAATGAAATATTTTCAAGCTGTATTATCCTGGGCGCATGTCTTCACTATTCGGTGCTGGTGCAGTTCTCGTGGATGATGATCATAGCTTACCTTCAATTCAAGCGATACGTTCAAGTTTTGGGAAATACGCGGCCACCACGTTTCTTTATCAAAGCTTTCATTCTCGGCTGGTGTATACCAATAGTTCCGGTCGCTTTAGTTATTATCGTCGATATGAAATCATACATTCCGATCGTGAATCGTGACGAATCTCAAATTTGCTATCCGTCGGGTCACGCCCTCTACTACGGTGTCATTTTGCCGATCGCTCTTATAATTGCAGCTAATCTCATCATATTCCTCTTGGTGCTATATAACATCGTTCGCGGTCCCAAAGAAAAAATACGTTCGGTCGATCGAAGCTCCGCCTTGTCGCAAATCCGTCTTTCGATTTTGCTCTTCTTCTTGCTAGGATTCACCTGGATATTTGGCCTACTAGCTGCTGCGAAGATAAGCTTGATTTTCTCCTATTTATTCTGTTTGACGGCCACCCTGCAAGGATTCGTGATGTTTATCTATTTCATAGTGCTCGACCCCGTCACACGGAACATGTGGTCAAGTTTCATCAAGAATTTGTTCTGCAACTCGAATAGTATTAAATGACTAGAAGTCAAGCAGCGCGATACACTAAACACTTAAACGTAATATATTATATATATTTGTGTATAATATTTTATTATTAATGCAAAGGTTACTTTAACTGTACAAGAATATTTATTTTTCGACGTAGTTATTTTGTTTGCAATTTTATAGCACGTAGACAAATGTCTTCAGTCATTATACATTTAAGTTCTAATTTCTAAGTAAACATTATTATCAATACGAACTTATCATACACAACGCATCTAATAAATGTCATATATTCTACAAAATATTTTTTCTTTCGAAATTGCGCTCGTTCTTTTTTAAATATCTTCAGTTCGAAAAAAAATAAAAAAAAGTTCCACTTAGTGCCCATTAATTACGATAAAAACTATCAGTGCCCTAATCTTGTTGCCATCAGGCTTTAACTTGTCATCACTGAATTAGCTATCTAGCAGATAGTCATCTAACTGAGGAAGACAATATATGAGATACTCAGTTTTTTGGGGCAATTACAGAGGCAATCACAGTATTGCCAGTCGTATAATTGTATCCGCGTCTGGAAACTCGTGACTTGCGTACGACGTCACTAAGCTCGCACCTATCTTTGAACCTAATAAAAAAATCGCACACTTCACAATCATCAATGAAATTAAACTAAGCCTGCTGCTCGGGTTTTTTTATCGGTTGCGTCTTAATTAGATAAGGATTGTTAAAATGAGTAATACTGCAGTAATGAGATTTGTCTAGGTAGTAGTAATACAGTCAAATATGTAGGCATTCAGAAATAATAAGGGAACAAAGAAATTAATTATTGGAGGACGGAACAAATTTAAAGATTTTACGATCTTTAGCAGATTGAATAAAACTTTCATTTCAAACATTATCTGAAAAGAAAATTTAAAAATAAGCTCATTTAAACCTCACGTATTTAACCAAGTAAATACACACACCAAAAGTAGAACAGACATAAAGAATGTGGTAATGATTAAATTTTATAGTCTAAAGCCTTCTGGGTATATTCCAAACGCAAAAGTTTCAAAGATGACAAGTGCAAATTCTGGGTGCAAATTTGACTATCTAGTTTAATTCAGCAAGCGCTCTTTTGGTTTCATATCTAGGCAATCTTCACACAATTTATCTACCTAGATTCAAAATGTCTAGTACCCAATTTTCAATTTTTCGTCGCATGAAACTCATAGTTTCGTGCGTCCTTCTTAAAAAAACTAAAACTTTGAGGAACTTGTTTCCGTACGTGATAGTTAAATTTGCCGAAATTGTCTTATACCCTTACTAATGAGAGCCTCTTTCCAAGAAAAGAAACATTGCTTCCTTGGTCTAGCAATAAGTTATGTTCATCATTATCACGCACAACTGGTAGTATACGCAACATTTGAATCACTCGTGTCAATTCGGTTTTTCCACCTCTGTCAAGAAACCAAATATTTGTTCTGCCACCAATTCTCAAATGCTCTAGGAAGGCTTGGATTAGCGTTTCTCCTACCACAAAAAGAACCTGTGCTCAGTACTCCTTTATCACTCGAATCATCGCTCAACTCACTAATGAGATGATAACTTAAGGATGGCGCAATTTTCTCAACTGTTCATCAGCAAAGGTCTACAAGCTAATTACGCACCTGAGATGAAATTTCATCGATTTTCCAGCAAAGTCCCGCTGTGCCCATGGCTGGATTTGTTCATCTTGTGTTGTCTTAGCAGGCGGCGACTGAGCATAATACCAACGCTCCATGAATTAAGTGCCACATTAATGGGTTACCCCCACTTGTAACTTTGAAATTTTTCTTTTATTTTTTAATGCATATTTTTTAAGTATAACTATCTGAGAATACGTCCTTCAAATTTCAAGTCGATCCGAAAAAAATTGACCGAAATACGAGCGTTGAAAGAGAAGAAACCGTTACTTATACAACCGGCTAATCTGCCGTCTGGCGCGCTCAATCCTCTCTCCGGTTTCTATCTATTGTTGCGGCCGAGAGAACTCGGGAAGCCAGAATCCTGAGAAGGTAACAGCAAATTGCATTTTTGGAAGCGGCGTCGCGGGCGGAAGAGCTATTATATGGAAAATAGAAAAAATTGTTTCCTCCGTGTAAATTGAAATTGTAGCTTTAAACGCGTTTTTCTTGAAATTACATTTTTGAAGTCGGTGACCAAAATTACTCGAAAACTACTAAACCTATCTTTTTAAAACTTGGCAGGCTTATTCAATACATAAAAATGTAGTATTTGATCGTTCAATTTGTTGTTTTGATATAAAATGGCCGTTTTATAGCGAAAAGACGACCGTTTTTTTAAGTGAAAATCGAACCATTAACTTTCACTGTCCGCCATTTTGTGAAAAATGGATATTGTTTTAAAACCTTCGATTAAACACTAGTTTATACTGTTATTTAACTAAATTTATCGCCATTTTTTGTTCCGAATGATCCAGTTCGACACAATGTCGGTCACCGCAAAAAGTGAAAATTAAAACATCATCGTTTTGACGCCCATTTGTAATTTAACAATGCAAAATTTTTCAATAAAAAAATTACTGAAAGGTGTTCAATGTACGTGCTTTGGGATTATATAATAATCGTTTAAAAAAGTTTCGTAGTTTCATGAAAATGACCTATTATTTTAAGCTACAACCCCTTAAAGCTTTAGTAGCGACTAGGCATAACACTAGCGCTTTAGAAAATAAGAAATAAATGTGGCACTTATAAAGAATAATGAAATAAAATAAAAATCCCATATGTGTCTCCCTACCGCCACCGCTAACCATTCGCTTCAAAGGGCATCCCCTGAGCTTTGGCATTATCATAGAAAAAAAAAATCCATCATGATTAGCGGTCGCGGGCGTAACTAAGCACCATTTATTGCCTGAGAGATTCAGTCGTAAGAAGGACTGTCCCAGTAAAATTCTATCCTTTTAATAAAGCATATAAAATTAAAGCTTTTGAGTTTAGGAAAATGGGGCTATTTTTTTACCATAATTTACCTTCTAAAGTTATACCGAAACTACATTTGTAAACGTTAATATCACTTCGAATGAAATCTTTTAATTTTTCAATTGAGGCCCGGCATTGAGTTTTTCACAGAAGCGTTAATAACGATTTCGTATGCTACGAGTATTTACAATTTTTTTAAAAGTTGAATACATTTTTAGCTTTCCCATTGCTTTCTATCAATACCCTTTTGATTTGAGCCCAGTATCGTTCTGTTGATCTAATTTCACGACAATTTGATGGGTTGGTGTGCTTAGGGACAAAAGTGACGTGGTTGCTTTCATACCACTCCAGCGTTTTCTTAACATAATGACTTAATGCTAGGTCTGGCCAAAACAACACGGATCCTCTATGCCTATTAATGAAAGTTAACGATCGCTTCTACGGACTTTCCTCTGTGTAAACTTGGGCATTGATTGTGCCTTCCGCTGTAAAAATATCGCACCTTAGACCACATCGACAAATTTCTTCCCATACCATGTACTATTTAGAATATTTATTGGTTTCCTTCGAAATAAACACTTTTTCACTGCAAACTTTATTTTTGTTGCGGTTTGACGTAAGACTTTTTCATCTTAAATGATACAATTGAATTCTGTCACATATTGATCGTATAATTTTCGAGCCCTAGTTTTCAATTTATTCAGGTGACAACTGTTTGAGAGATTGAAGTTTTGATTGGAGAAAAGCTATGTCGGACTGCGTTTCGATAGTGTGGTACAATTTCAAGTCATCATCATATGTGGGGAATCAAATAAACTCCCAGATAGATTTGAAAAGAAGATATTAACCCCCGCTAGACACACCTGGGTCTTTGGTGTCCGGCCGTTTTTGAAAATCGTCAGGGCGCACAGGTACGTCAATATTTCGGGTTCTAACCTCCACTTAAAAAATTGTACTTGGATCCAGAACTGGCGTAGTGAACGTCACGCTCGGTCCTCCGTTCTTCGTGAATTGCTGAGCTGTCAAAGTTGGCTGCGGACACCAAAGACCCATGTGTGTCTACGGAAGCATAAAAGTGTGCATTTTCTTCGAAGCTTTTCTTCGGCATATTAGATCAAGCGGTAGTTAATTGTAACATTTTGTACAATTTTAATGAAGCGAACACTGCATTGGGAAGATATAAATTTATTGAAACGTTAGCACTTAGTTTAACGAGCGAACAAATAAAAATTTGCGAAGAACACAAGCTTCATGTATGCAATGAATGCATTTTGTAATTTTGTTCAGTTACTTTATTTATTTTAATAAGAATAAGTGTAAGTAATAATAAATAACACAAAAACGTATAAAACTTTGAGTTACATTACTTTCAAACCAAAAATTGTAATTTCAAATGAATTTTCGACTCCAAAAAAATTGTACTTTTTCTCTTGTCATAATAATTATACTTTTTTCGAAGTTTCATTATGTCCTTTTTTTTCTTTCATCTACTATATGTCAAGAAACATTTCGTACAGTAGAATTTTCTTAAACTTATTTAACAAAAAGCTATGATGTTTTAAGTGAATACGTGTATTTCTCGTGTTTTGTGTCGATTTCCATTAAATAACAATAATAAAAATTCATATATATCCATCACCTAATGCACGCTCTTTTTCTATAGATATCGATCTACCTTCATGAATTTTTTCAGATTTTAAAACGATTCGAAGTGTGGTAAAAAAAATGGCAGGACTCCATAGACCCAGGTGTGTCTAGGGAGGTGCTCGAATTGTAGTGTGTCTGGGGAGGGTTAAAGACAAGAAGGCGCAAATGGCTGCCTTGTGGCACCCCAAACAGCGCAAAAACTGTTTTTGGAAATATTGCTTGAAATATGACAATCTGAGTTCTATCACAAAGGTAAGATTTAAGCCAGCTGAAAATGCAGCCAGATGTACCGAAATCGAGTCATCTATGTGTCAAAATTTGACGATCGACTCTGTCTAAGGCCTTGTTGAAATCAGTACAAATTGCATCTACCTGTTCTCCCTTTTCCATCTCATAGAGGACGTCTGAAACTAAGATCATGAGATTGGTGGTAGTTGCCCCGCCTTTTTGATATCCATGTTGTTTGTTGATGTTGATATCCATGGAAGTCAGTTGATCGCATACGAGCTTCTCAAAGAGTTTGATGAATACTGCGAGAATAGCGATGTCTCGATAGTTTGGGAAATGGGAATATTTCGAGAAGGATGGAATAACGCCTAATAGCAGTGACTTGTGAAAAATTTTATGCAGAGGGGTTATCAATTGATTGATACACTGCATCATAAAGAAAGGAGGTATTCGACCAGGGCTAGATCCTTCGTTGATGTTTAGTTTTAGAAAGCATTGGCAATTGTCCCTTTTGTTAGAATCATTCCGTCAATGAGGGGTGTTGATATAGTTTGGATAGATGTGACCGTTCGATTTATTATTTATTTAAGAGTGAAGTCGATGAGAGCCCAGTAATTCAGATTCCAAAGCCTAGAAATGAAGGTCTATGCAGATTTTAAAACCACATTAATAAATAGCTAAAACTAAAAATACAGCAAATTAGATTGTGTGATTTTATGTTACCGGGATCCTTTATTTTACAATTTGAGGATACAAATTAGAAGTGAAAAAGTAAATCTCTATCGAAATATTAAAAAAAAATTGCCCAATAACATAACAGAAATATCCTATTAAAATTAAATAAATCGAAATAAGTTTAACATGATTATCCTGAAATAGCATTAGAATTTTCGCTATCTACGCGCCCGATTATCTCTTGAATTTTAATTTAAAGCCAACGTTTTGGGAGCAACTCTGTGCTGTGCAGCTGACAGTAATAGCGTTTCATTATTTATTTCTGGAGCATACTAGCTAGAACTATTGAACGAATCAAAAGAGAAGCTTGTATCGAAATTTGTACGTTTGAAAAACGGATTGGTTTAAGTATCAAAATGTAAAGTAAGAAATAAATAATGATAAATACTAGTCTGCCGAACAGAGAATACTGAAAAACAACCACCAAACTAATATATCCCTTATATCTAATAATAAAAACAGCAGTGGTCATATTATACAAGGGTGAATATGATCAACTTGACATTTAAAAACTCAATAAGGACTATCACGAGTTGAGGAAAGATATATTGACAGACTCAATCAAACGCATGGGAAAAGTCTCGCATATCCATAAAATGTAAGATACGAATTAACTAAGTGCTGAAACCTAGGATTAAATATCTACTAAAAATACGCAAATGAGGAAGCGAACTAAGTGACTGCCACAAATACATTAAAAGGAAGAGTATATCAACTGTTTGTAGAAGAATTCAAAGCTGTTAAAAACGGAGAACAGTTTACGTAGTGGTTAAAAAAGTTGTCAAAGTTGGAAAAATTAGCTTAACATGTTCTCGAAATTAGAAGTAGTAGTAGAATTAGAATTACTTCTAAGTACACTAGAAGAATATATGAATCTCTTGTTTTGTTTTTTGTTTGTTTTATTATTTAGGATTAAACCAGGAAGCCAGAATGGGAAAATGTAATGATTGAAATTAACGAAAAATACATTTATGAAAAAAAGCTAGAACAAATCAATCTACATGAGATTATATCTTCATTCTAATATTTATTCTTACTAAGACAGATTCTCCACACTATAATGGACTAGCTTCTCTAGCTTAGCGATGACAAAATTTTCAAGGAAATTATTATTTCCAAGGTATGATAAAGATCTTCAAGTATCATTTCGAGCTAAAACAGACACATATTAATAACTTAAATGCGGAATTTATGGGCTAAAATAGCATAGCAACTTAAAAACGGTATGGCATTTTGGTACGAAATTTGTGCGAATTGGTCAAGTATTCTGCTACTAGTCCTTGGGGTTAAACATTTTTGGTTTATATCAATATGAACACTGTAGATATACAAGAACTGAGTTTCGAGTCTTTTTTTTAATTAAATTTTAATTTAATTTAATGGCAATAAAATCATTTTAAGGACGCACCTTCAAATTTTGGTTAACAATATTTTACTTAAAGCTAGTTTATAAATAACCATTCAAGTGCGTCGAGAAATTTCTATCAGCTTCAAAGTTGAAGTAGGAATAAGGGACTAAGGACATAGAGACGCGCAAAACGATATCTTTTTATAAAATTTAAAACACCCGTTTTCAATAGCCTACGTCATCCTTTGTAGGTCCTTGAAAGCGAAAACGTTAACCAGCTTTTGTAGTTTCGGAAGTTTCTCAGTGAGAATGCGGCCACTTGCCAAATAGTCAACTAATGGCTTCCGGAGCAAAACTATTTCAATTCGACTATTTCAAAATAAATTATCGCAGTAGAACTGGGTTTTAAAAGCTATCAACGATTAAGATTAACACCGTATGGTTAAACATTTACTTTTTTCTATTTATACCTCAATAATATAATGGCTGAACTGATAGAAAACCTTATAGATTCGTATTACCAAATGCTACTACATTAACTCCCACTTGTAATATATTTGATTTCTTCCGTGTAGAAGGACATATATTTAGCACAATTTACTAACTCTGACGAGAAAGTATCAAAAAATTATCAATTTTTGCAAATTTATTTTCCTAATAATAAATTTACCAAGCTCCTTCAACGATGAAAATATATCCTAGCACTGATATTTTATGATTTCCACTTTTGATTTTTTCAGTCACTTTTCTCACACCAAACACAATTCAAATTCAGTATACAACTTATAACCGATCACTATAATACTTTTCTGATCGAAATCGGTGTTTTACAAACGTGGGTTATACACGGATTGGCAAAAAAAATTATTCTAGCAAGAGTCCTTCATACTTTTTTGGAGAAAGTTTCCCATTCCTCGAAACGCGTCTTTCTAAATCGCCCGTTATCGCGTAACTGAAACTTTGCTAAAATCAAATTCACTACTGTAAGATTGAGTTAATCCAACGAATTGGTACCGAAATTATTCAATTAAATTTAAGTGGACGCATTTATATGATTTGCCACTTGTTACTTCGGGACTCATGTGCAGCATTCATTCTCTGTAAGGGTTGATGGATAGCAAGCTGAATGGATCGTAAATGAGCTGATTATGAATCGCACACTATGTTGTACCAGTATGGATGAGTACATGGTAGTTCATTCCATAGTGTTACCCAGTCGAAATTTGGAGTTTCAATAGGTTTTTGAATTTTTTCAGTAACGGCATTCCTCATGAGGAAGAACATACAATTAATTCTACTATTGAGATCGAAAATGTGTTTGATAAATGTCAAAGATAATTTGGAAGCAAACGTCAAACACACTCATTTATTAGAAATGCATTCCCCCAAGGGAAAGTTCGCATTGAGGCATTTTTTCTACAAGAGGAAAACTATGAGCTTACACACAGTTAGGATGATTTAACTATTTTTGACCCTAAAGACTAGTGCATTCCACAAAACAAATTATAGGCGAATCTCCACGAAAAATAACCAATTCGAAGCAAATTCTACTCATTCATGGATGGGATACAAATACTAATCAAGCACCCAGGTCATTAATCATCATGCTTTCAATCTGGCAATATTGATCGTGGTCATGGTGTACTGTACGTAACTTTATTGTCATTTTTTCAATGAAACGTAATTGTAACATATTCAAAGTGTGGAACACTTACTGTATGAACTGCCTTAAATCGTTTATATTCGCCAAGATTTGCGTCAATGCAAGGCGAACGTGATGAGCTCATCGTATCGCCAGAAGATGGATGCCTTGTCAAGTATTTACTTCCTTTTTTACTTCAAGAGGATGCTGAGCTATAGTCGATGTAAGCCAGAATAGATGTTTGTGATGAAATCGTTTGGTACCATGCGGCGAAATGACGCCCTCGCCACACGGAATTTAGTTTTAATAAACAATAACAAACGTTGACTTACGCAAAATCGTATAATTAGCTTAATGGTCGCTGTTTTTCATGTGATATGATAACGAACCCGTTTCGTTTCGTCACTAATATTTCCTGGTAACTGAAATGAGGTTGCACTATTTTCGCAATTAATTATTATATATATATATATATATATATATAATTATTATATTCTAATAACAATTAATTATTATATATATATATATATATATATATATATATATATATATATATATATATATATATATATATATATATATCATCAAAAAAATTCAGTGACTATTTCTCGGGAACGCGCCATCCGATTTACAAAAAATGTTAATTATCTTTAACCCTTTGGCGCCAGCGGCCATTTTAGTGATATTTTTAGTGATATTTTAGTATTTCGTCCACATATAATTTTTGCAAAAACTAAGGTAGCGGAATAAATTTCGAACGTGTTTTAAATATGAATCGGATAATGTTTTGGAATGTTTTAGCCCCATGTGTGCGGTAGGTGCCTAAAAAGAGAACGGGAAAATTAAAACATTTTTGAATTGCGATAACTTTGGACATACCTATTAGAACATTATGAATCTTTTAGAATTTTATCAGCTATTTATTAGTTAGTTGTAAATTTTTGAAGTTTTTAATGAATATGTTGGCAACCTTGTAGCTAGGGCATGTGCTGAAAGTGAAAACCTTGAATTCATCGACTCTCCTGAAAAAATGTTGCTTCTTGAAGAAAAAGCCACTTATATATAGATTTGATGTTTTGTCTACATAGCCAAAGCAAAAAATTTGAAATTTTACGATGGGCACGCCTGGCAACCCTTTCCCAATTTACCTATATTCTTAGCATCAGAAACTTCTGTTCACGGAAACTCACGATTCGATAATTAGAATAAGTTGAAATTTGCAGAATATATTGGTCTTTAGTGGGACAAGATTTGATAGAAGTGATTTTGAAATGCGGGCAATTTTGTGCCAGTGGTGCCATTTTGAAAAATCACTAAGAAAAATAACTGCTTTTGGCCCTATAAATTCTGATTCAGTCATTCGATTTTCAGTTTGGTAGAAGTTTGGTAGAAATTTGGTTGAAAAATTCGGTTGGCAGCTCCAACCGAATTTTGGTGTCTTAAATTTTGAAAATTCCTGAGGAAAACAAAGCTCTTTGCCCTATAGCTTCCAGTACAGTCATGAAATCAAAACGAAATTCAAATGGCAAATTAAAAACTTATTGTAGGCAATATTCAGTAGGAATTTAATTTCAAAACAATAATAGGGTTGCCAGCTATGGTTGTTTTTGTATACTTTTGGTATACCTTAAGTAAGCGATTTTAGCATAGAATTTTCAAACCGTAGTGATCTTACAGTGAAAATAAACACCAGATATTAAGATCTAGAAAATTTGAATTTTTTTGGGAATGGTAGCCCTAAATTTCTTTGCATCCCTATAACTTCCAATGCAGTGATCGGATCAATACGAAATTCGCAGAGCAGGGTGACTTCACCATGAGGCAGATGCGACATATTTTTCTCTTCGGTGCTATCAAAGAGCTTTTTTGTTATTTTCGTTCCAATAAATGCTTGCATTAAGTATTCTCATCGCAAACATTTGCAATGAAAATAAGTAAACAATGTTTAAATTTTCTAAGATCTGCACATTTTTCGGATGGCAGCCCCAAACACCTTTCTATCGCTGTAATTTTCGATGAAGTCATCAAAATTAAATTGGCTTAGGGTCTATTATTACTAGGGGTATATTAGCTTCAGTAGGAAAAGCTGCTAGTGGTAGAATACACTCTCAAAATCTGCACAAATCCTCTACTGTTCTTCGAACATTAGTGTTTCTAGCGGTTCTGATGCGCTAGGGTTTTTTTTTATTTTAACTTTTACTAGTTGGAGAATGTTACGTGGTCTTGAGCCTCTCCTGCCTGCATGACTCCAGAAATTGGCAGCTGAACGGCTTTCGTCCAGGGTTTGAGCTTTTCATAAGAGGCAAAAATAACTTTTTCAGCGAACAAGGTTATGGCGACTGTTTTTTGGGATGCAAAAGGAATCATCTTCATTAATTACTATCAGAAGGGGGAAACCATCACTGGAGAATTTTATGCAGGGCTGTTGCAGCATTTGAAGCATGTGGTAAAAACAAAACGACCTTATTTGGCGCGGAAAAATGTTGTTTCATCACGACAACGCACCCAGCCTTACTTCGACCATTGCGATGGCTAAAATAAACCAACTAAAGTTCGCATTGTTACCCCATCCTGCATATTTGCCAGATTTAGCCCCCAGTGACTATTATCTGTTTCCCAATCTCAAAAAATAGCACGGAGGCAACAAAATTGCCACCAATGAGGAGGTCATCAATGCTGTTAATGCGTATTTTGAGGGGTTCGACGAATTGGAACAGTGTTACTGCTTTAGATCGCCGATATGAAAAATTTATTAGGCTTGATGGAGATTATGTAGCAAAATTAAATTAGAAAAAACTCACAAAAAATTGTTTTTGTGAAACTTTTCACCCTACCCTGGTATATATATTTTTTTTTTTTTTGAAGTTGCTAACTTCCTATTTTATGATTGCTTTTTACGCATATTACTTCTGATATGTTTTCATCCTCTGAAATACAATATCTCCAATAAAATTCTGGTACAAAGGCATCAATCAATTCTAAATACTTTAATTTTCTTTAACCATTATTTAAAACAAAATAGTGGCCTGTGAAGCAAACATTGTGTTGTGACTGTAATGCACTGGTTTAGGAAGAATATTTTTCGAAGTCCTCACTGGTGATGCATTGGTGGCCAACGTGTTAATTAATCATTCCATGTGTACACTTTCTACATGTCGCTTTCCAGATGTCTAATCGAATTCATGTAAATATGATGCTGGCGACAATTAAGATAGATGGTAAATGAAGCTATGCAAATCGAAATCAATACAACTTAATTGCCCTGCTAAGCATAAACGTTCAATCTGCATTTTTCTCATTTTTGAGTTAATACCGGCTTCAAAAACTACATACTCTATTACATAGTTCTGCAAAATTTGAAAAACCTATCTTTTGTGGAAGTAAGTTAAAATTAATATTGAAAAATGTGCTCTTCATATATCTCCAGTACAAATGAAAACATAAATCATTGAATATCTCGAAAGTACTAAAATGTAAATAGAACGTTTATGCTTAGTAGGGCAGCTAACACAGTTACGAAACAATTATTGGTTTGAAATGTTCATCGAATCGAAAATGATATGAAAATAATTTAAAGCTCATCTATTGGCACGGTTATAACACTTCCTGCAAGCATCGTGGTGACGAACAACATTGTGTCAAGCTCAACTAAATCAAAATACACTTCTAACGGCGGTGATTTCTATCACTTAACGAACCGTGAGATAAATTTTCGTCCCATGAATTTAGTTACTCTGCGATAGTTAATGAATAATAGTATACGCGACCTGAGAGAGCTAGATTGTTTGTGTACACTTTCATTTTCGCAATTCTGGCTTGTCATATGACTCCTAATGCATAAGAATCTTGCAGGTTCGCTTTTCCATAATGGATGCCATTTAAAAGTGCGGAATCTACAGCATACTTGAATTGAAATCAGAAAATTCAAAATTATCAATCTTTTTCACCTCAAAGTTGATTCAATAATTGTTTTTAAAGCAAATATTTTAAAAAAGCAAATATTTTATGGTGCTTCACAAGATGCGCATTAAACTCACCCCCCATTAAACGTATTCGTATCATCAACAATTGCTTCATTACACTTCTCAATTGGAAAATTGATCAGATAACTGAGGGTGTTTTTATTCAATGAATATCGTGATGAAATTGTTATGATTGTTATGTACTCGCTTGTACTCATATTTATGATTGTTGGTTGGTTGGTCAGTTCAACGTGCAACTAAGGCTATATTCATTTTCATGTGATAGAATGATAATAATAAAACATGAAAAACTGAAAATAATGTGATGAAACACTGGCTTTTTATGTTTGTTTTTTTCAACATGAATTACGTTATTTGTGTAATGGAAAAGCTTTTGTGATTGATTAAATACAGGTGAACAGATCAAGCGAGATAATAGCGTACATAAATATGTTCAGTAAATAAAATCATTAAAAACATAAGAGGAATATAATTGCATTATATAATAATAGTAAAATGGAATCAATCGATTCGATGATCAATCAATCAAAAATGTATGAGGTGACGATGTTGAAGTATTCTCACCAAATTTTCTGCCTCCCGGGTCCTCATACTTATAAATCGCTACAAAAAAGGCTACTTAGTTTTTTTTCTTTCTTTTGTTTGTTATTTCGGCTGAAGTCAACGGGCGTAGTGACCGCAGAACATCTGTGGTCATGGCCCCATCAATAGCAGGGGCCTGAGGCTGCTTGCATCTCCTCAGGCCTACTAAATAGAAGCATTTTCCCCCGTTTAGGGTTATTCCTATTAATTTTCATTGATGTTAGCAACATACTTTGACACGTCTCGGCTGAGTCTGGCATACAGCCAATGTCGGAGAGCTGCTTCTGGTTCTTTGTGTACAAAAGCTCCTTCCAATTTATAGCCATTGCGGCTAGTATATTTTCATGACGGATGAAATATAGGTAGCTTCCCATCTTTTCTGGGAGCGAATCCAGCCCATTTTCTATTGACCCACCGCGTAGAGCTGATAACGCTTGATGTGTAAAACTCTTTCAAATCAGCGCGGAGGGCAGATATCTTTCGGACCCTTGAGCAGAGGTTCCATATTCCTGGCTACTTACTGACCATGATGCGTGATCACGTTAGGGACCGATGGCTGTACGACACAGAGGAGGGAGTGAGAAGGAAGCCTTTAACCCCGGGTGCCTTTCATCCCAGGGACCTGAACTCATGAACAAGTACGATGATTTACTGCGCCTGGAAATGTCAACGAATGTATTTTTGGTAGGCTACGCTGAGGACATTGCAGTGGTAATCACTGTCAGATCCATCGATTTCGCCCTACTCAGACTTAGCCAAGACATGAGAAAACTTAATATCATGAGAATGACCGAGCATCACCTCCAACTGGCGGTCTCAAAGACAGAGATCGTCATGCTGACGAAGCGGAGGATAACAACTGTCATACTTATGACAGCTGACTCCGACCAGGTCTAGATGAGCAAGTCGGTCAGGTATCTGAGAGTGACACTGGACACCAAGCTCACCTATTGAGATCATGTAGGACATGTGACAGGGCTCTAGTAGCCGTAACTTCACTGAGGAGGCTGATAGCTAACGTTAGCGGACTCAGTGAGGTGAGACGGAGGCTGCTGTTGGTAACGATTGATTCTATTTTGCTACATGGAGTCGGAATTTGGGGTCATGCGCTCCAAACTAAGCAGTTCCGGAAGCGTTTTGCTAATGTCTAGCGCAGAGTTGTCCTCTGTACCACCTATCGATAGCACATGGTGATAGAAGAGGCTGTGATGGTGGTATCGTGAGCATTCCCAATCGATCTACTAGCGTGAGAGCGCAACGAAGGATACTTTTTCACTTAGAGCTGGACAGAAATGAGGCTCTGACGCACTTGCGTATGGTAATCCTCAAACAAAGTTGGAGTGAAAGTGATAAAGAACGCTGGTCGGCTAAGTTAATTGGTCATATTGAGCCCTGGCTTAACCGTAGCTATAGAGAGGTCAGCTTTTACCCTTGTCAATGCTTGGCAGCTTGAGTAGCCTAGTGGGTAGAGCACTGGCTTCTAGTATGTGGAGTTCCTGGTTTGAGTCCGGATTCAAATGAGAGATCGCGCACCAAGCTTTGAGTTCACCTAGCTATGAATAGGTATCTGAATTAATTAGGGGTAAAGTCAGTCGTAGAACTAATCACTCCACACTCGTATTCACATTGATTGTAAATTTGTGATGAAGCTCTCCACCAGCTTCAACCCCTACACCCGTACGAGGATTATTTTACTTACTTTACAATTCTTGACAGGGCACAGATACTTTAAGAAATACCTGAACAAAATGGGTAAGGTGGTCACATCGTACTGCCGGTACTGTGTGATTGAGCTCGATGACGCTCAGCATCTTTATGTGCAGTCGCTTCATAAGTTTCAGGCGCACCATTGAGTCCACGCTCGGCCGGGTTACACCTAGGACGATGGTGAATGCTATGCTCCGAAACGATAAGAACTGGCGCGTAGGCTCAACATAAGTCGAGAAAGTACTGAGCATAAAGCGGGAGGAGGGCTGCTCTACTGACCCATGAACCGTGGTAGTTTTTGAAGTCCGTGGTTACCGATAGGTAAGTCAGCATGACCGAGTTGATGTGGTGCTTAGGTGGGTCCCGAATTAGAGCTGCGTGGGCTTGTAAATGGTCTTTTTTAAGTGAATCAAACCTTATATACTCCTTGGTGATAGGTCACCCGGGGATCCAGTAAGCAGATTTTTTTGGCCATCTACTTAGGGAAAAAAAAGCAGTCTTCCCTATATTTCGGCTCATATTAAAATAGGTTGTGTGCAATAGCTCACTGTTCAGTTGTATAAATTACAGGATTTTCTTAGCTTTTCGTATTAAATTACTCTAGGACTGTTCGCGTACTTCAGCAAACTGCAGCAGTAACAGAATTTGGCAGCTGGCTTCTTTTTGCTGCAAAATTTGGCTTGCAGCAAGAGTACAAAAACGACTTTCTGCGATTCTATTTTAATATATTATAATAGATTCAGGTATGCGAACAGACCATCTGCTAACTTTCGATTGGCACACCCTGCTGTACGTTTTTTTTTGTTTTACTGAATCCTGTTCTACGAGGATTAGGTTGGCTTATCACGATACGTATCAGCCATCGTTTATCGATACCACCATAGTGTAAGTTTGACCATTAACTACTTCGAGTGCGTTCTATATCTCATTATCGATCTCTTACAAAAGTAGCGAATTTTAATCGGTTGCTGTACGTTTTCAAATAAACGCTTCGACTATTGCGCCTCTGCCGGCTCAATATGGCACTCAATTCATTCGCTGTCAATTGGACAATTGCGCACTTGTCATTCCGAAACGTCACTTGTTGGCTGTCGTCGTCAGCTGTCATAAGATTCGGGCGTATTATCTGTGTTTTTAGTGTTCTAATTCCTTTAGAATATCCTTTATTTCTGTTAATAAGCATCATTTCGATAGCTCTTCATAATCATATGACATTTAAAGTACCCTCATGTCAGTTAAAATGGATAGCATTTAGATAAAAGTGATAAGTAACGAGTATATATCGTTTGACATTTTTCTTCCATCCATTCCGTCGTTTTGTTCGTGTGTTATAAAAAACTACATCGAATAGACAAATCCACGTAAGATGAAGTCTCCCATCGAATTTGAAGAGTGCCTCAAAGATTCCCCGAAATTCAGGTAAGCGGAAGTGCTCTGGGTGTTAACTGCACTTAGATGGTCTAGTGATGAGTCAAGTGATTTGCTTCCGTGGTTCTCTAACGAAACTTGTCATCTTTGTAGAAAGTATCTGGAGAGGGAGGAGTCCGATATCGAACACTTAGAACAACGGCTCGAGAAAATCGTTAAGATGTGCATACTGGCGGTCGATTCTGGGAAGGAGTATGTGAAGAATCAAAGGTTAGTTACCTTGTTTGTTGTTATTTCACTGTTTTCCCAGTTGTTTAATCGAACTTGGCCTTGACATTTCTGTAGTGCGTTCGCTACCTCACTGTGGGATTTGCAAAAACACTTTGCCGACGATAAGAATGCTCACAATGCGCTTGGAAAGATTATACATTGCTTTCAGGTATGTGATGGTATTTGATGAAAATTTGTCGTATTGTTTTGAAAAAAAATCATTTTCGTTTTGATTTTAGGAAATGAATAAATTTCACACGATCCTATTAGATCAAGCTAGTAGAACTGTACTGAAAAACTTAACATCATTCATTAAGGATGACATAAATCAGGTTAAGGATTATAAAAGCCATTTCGCAAAAGTGTCAGAAAGCCTGGATAATGCGTTAGTGAGGAATGCACAAGTAAGTTCAAATACAACTTTCATTTTAGAGAATATAAATAAGTTTTAACGTCTCTCGTGATTCCAATTTGTGCATCCTGAACACTAGTTTAAAATACATGAAATAGTCTTACATTATTAGCTGCGTTTTTTTGCATTCGAACAATAGCAGATTAGGGTAGGCAGCTTTGAAAACAACAACAATCTTGCCTCAGTTGTTGCTGTTTTCAATGCTGCCTACCCTAACCTGCTATTGATTGAGACGCAAAAAACGTACCTAATGTTAGCTTATAGTTGTCACTACTAATATGGAATATGATATCGATGCTCAGCGATCTCAAATCGCTACTAATGTACCAATATTAAGATAGGCGAATGAAAACTTCATGATTGTGTCTTCAGGAATAATAATATATTCTCAAATAAGCAATAAATTGATTTGTTGCTCATTAGGTAGGTGCCGAAAAATCTTTAATTATTACCAACATTAGAAACCTATGAAAAGCTTTGAATAGGATCAAAAGACAGGTTAATCTAGTGCGAAAGTTAATCACTGCAGCCTGAAGCGGATGTCTGTGGGTGACCCAGGTTAAGCCACGTTGACTTTCTGTGAGCAACGAAACTGAATAGACTCACGCGAGTTAGAGTCAACGATGACGTGACTCAATTTCCTGCTGTTTATTGAATCTGCGAAACGCAGACTTTATTGTTTATGAAAGTTCATGGTAATTTAGATTGAATCCTGTGAACTTTAGCTTCTTAAGGCTTGTATCAACCGAATTCCGCGCACAGCTCGCGCTCAGATTTTACGTCATTGATGCTTTAAGTACGGAAACAGAAAAGTAGCTTGTGTGCTAGCAGTTATGGTGTAGACGTTTGCGTCCGTGCGTGCGTTCTGTACGCACACTGCTTCTTTGCTTCTAAATCAGAATTTTCATATCAATATATCGAAAAAAGTTTCCGTAAATGTGCGAAATGAATTTTGATGAAGAAGAAATTCTTATTCGTGCAGCATCGGACATAATATTATCGAAACATTCCAAATAACTAAATATTTACGATGTTGGGCTTGAACTTATTTAAAACAGCGCTCTTCTGACACATTATGAAGTAATTTAAAAATTGATAAATTAAGTTAATGTCGCAATTTTACACGTATTTCGTCATCTGATTTCGATATTTTGTCCTCCTATATATTATATAATTATCGCCTTATCACCTGCCACGTCCTCTTTACTTCTGTCCCATCACACCCCAAAATTCATTTCATATCACTAAAAATATCTTCACTCTTTTCTATGGGCTTTTATAATCTTTGTTAGTGTTATCCCAGAAAACAGGATATTTCTCCACTTTATTGATTAATTTATTGACTAATTCATTAGTCCATTTTATATTGAGAGTCATTTTGCACGTTTGCTTTCCAAACCGAGAGTGGAAAGCAAGGAAGCAGCTCGACGAGCAATCGAAATGTAAAGCTTGCTCGCCCACACGCGTTCAGTGCACGAGTAATTTGCTGACAAATTATGAGAGTAATGAATTCATGTTTAGTTTACTAATAATGCAAACATCTTGGAACGGATCACAGTTAAGCCCAAAGTAGTTCGTGGACTTTTCATCATAAAATGCATTAGTTAAAACCAATTATTCACGAGTTAATTTTTTTGGTATAACTCGACTTGATGGTCCCCAGCCGAGAAATTTTTCTGTCAGAGCGAGAATCGGTGATGGTAGAAGTCAAAATTGAAGAAAAACATATCAAAGCACAAAATTAAATGCACGAGAAAAAATACTTGAACGAAAAAGAAACACACCCGAACACAAAAACAAACTACCTTTACTTACCAGTCAGACATCTATCGGTAAAATTTTCGAACAGCTATTGGAACCATGTAGTCGAATTTAGTGGTATATGTGTATGGAGCCGGTATCTTTCTAACAGCCTGTACCTAGTAGGGATGAGTCTACTTTTCCTGCTTTGGCGAATTTTGAAAGATCCAGTAGTATTGCATCTTATATATACAAGTGACATCAGATAATATAAAGTAAGATGCTGATTTACGATTTTCAGTTATTTAGAATACTAGAGGATAGAGGTTTTAATTGTGCTATGCGGAAAGATCTCTTAGATTTCTAGTTTAATTATATATAATGAGTGCTAGAAAACTGCGGCAGCTTTTATTTCTCTAACTCAAGGAGCAATCATGCGTGGTTTGTAATTTAAAGATACTTTTGGTTTATAATTGTTTTATTTTGGAACGTCAATAGTTCTGATTGCAATAATAAAGGCAATAAAATCATTGCACAGAGCAGAGATAAAGAGCCAAGCAGGGAGCTTCTAAGTTCTTTCATCGTATAATTGTGAAATATTGATGCAACTATGTAAATTACTCTCATCATATCTGTGTATCACATGCTCGCATAATACTCTGCTTTTTTTATTTATTTCCTCTTAGTAAACAACATATTCATAGGATTTATAAATTAGATTAAATGTTTTTTGTTAGATAACTTTTCCTAGTTCTTTTGGCCTAATTTATCAATTCTTAGAGAGATAAACAATGAACAAATTCACGGGATCTGCGAAGCAAAGTCATTGTATAAACTAATACTAAGATAATTTATGCATGCTTATCTAAAATATCACATCCAATAAGAAAAACTTAGAAAAGGAAAAAGAGGGAAACTTCGGTTCGCTATCGATTCTTGAACTTGAAAATGTATTCATCCGAGAGCAAAAAAACTGGTCAACAACGAAAACAAAATCAGGAAACAACCTTGCCATATCTATTAGAGACCTTTAACTTCAAATCTGAAATAAAACTTGTAATTTTGGAAACTAATCCAAGTCGGTAGGAAATTTTGGAAACTAATCAATCTTCTTAAACTGAACTCAAAGCAATTTGAATTAGCTTTTCATACCGTAGAGAACCTAGGAAGGAACTTAGTTCAAAATTCATTATTTTTTTTTAAAGAGAAAAAATTGAATGCGTGTGAACTTCGGTTTTCATCGGGTGCTCTACAAGGCTCCTGGCTAAGCCCAACCCTTTTCGATGTTGACATGCTTTAAACTGCGAATTGACTATGTTTGCAGTGAATAATCGAAGTAAATGCATCAAAATCCCAGGTGATATGTTTTTCAATTCAAAGAAAAGGCCAAAATCAAAGCTTTTAAACCGCAACATTGGTTTTACTGGCCAGATGAAATGGACACTATTTCCTACCTGCGGATGATTCTGGATCAAATATTCATTCAAAGAGTATATTGATCAAAATGTACAATAAAACAGAACTACATGTATACTACTACTTAATAAACCGAAAAAAGAATTATCGTTGATCAAAAAACGGATTATATTCAAGTTAGTAATGCAACCTAGCATTACATAGAGTGCATCTGTCTAGAAAGACAGTGATTGTTTGTTGACAACATTCTCCGCTTACACAATTCTTGGTGATAATAGATTAAAAACTTTCATATTCATCTTTAACCCACCCAAAAGATATGCTCACGCTATTTGAACATATTGAATGAGATTGCGGTGTAGCCATTGTCATAATAAGTAATACTGTCATTATCAAAGCAAACCATCCTACTATGAAAACAGTGGCTGAGACGATTTCCCGTATATACCCAAATTCTAAAAAAGAACGAAATAAGGCATATAATAAAAATAAGGCATATGTTTCAAAAGAACGAAATAAAGTATATATTTTACAAGGTATTCCTCAATATATTTTTAAAATGTAAAAATTACGCTTTCATTTTATTATATTAACTAAAATTTAAAAATAATTTATTCGATCAATTAATATAGTTTTAACTAATACTTTGTAAATCCTTCCTTTGCTTTTATAGCAGCATCAACACGTCGCGATATATTACTACCCATTAGTATAATTTTTAGCCAAGTGAATTCCACTTATTCCAAAGTTCATATACCATTTGAGGCACATTATTGTCATCAGCCAAAGATTTTTTGAGCTCCTTCCAAAGATCCTCGATGGGGTTCAGATCAGGCGATTGTAGTGGCCAATTTAAGACTGTAAAACCCTTTTCTTGGAACCATAATTTCGGTACCCTGGCAGTGTGTGTCTTGCTGAAATATTATAAGTGTGTTTTTTTTTTGCACTCTTGGGCAGAGTAAGTTTAGATAAATACTTACCTAAACTTTCCTTAACTTACCCTGCCCAAGAGTGCTAAAAAACGCACCTTATATTTTCTCCATGTTTCGGAGCTTTCAAAAAGGTGGTCATTTAAAATCGCAACGTAATCATTTGCAGTCATTTTATCCTTTATTCTGCGGCCATTTCCAACTCCACTTGCTGTGATGCATCCGCATAGTATAATACTGCTTCTACCGGACTCGATTGTAGGCTGAAAGTCCTCCTGGACAATTTCTCTCCTATTTTCTTCCTTGTCCATTAACCCTCCGAGAATACACCTATTTTTTCGATCATCGAGAACAACCACTTTTGAACGTCTATAGAATCGCCGCCACTGAAGATTTTCATTTGAAAAAATTTGTAGGTATAGATTGAGGCCTCTTTTAGTAATTCTCATGTATTAAAAGTGGCCAAATGTCTTTAACATACCTACAAAAAATTCGCGAAAAAAAACAGTTTTATCAAAAATCAGCTGTTTTACAAAAAAAAATCGTAACTTTGTCAATTTTCAATATTTTTGGCTAAAAATTTAGAGGGATACACTCAAAGTATGACCAAATCATAAAAAAAATAGCCCTTTAGTGACCCTTGAAAAAAAGTATTTATTTTGCATATTTACGGTGGCGATTGTGAGGATTTTAAAATTTGCACATTTAAAAAAAAATCATTAATTTGTCAGTTTTTAATATTTTGAGCTAAAAATGTATATGGATACTGTCAAGACACAGTAGAATAATAAAAAAAATTAGCCCTATATAAAGAGTTGCAAAAAAAAGGTGTAATCTTCTGAATAATCAGATTCTGATTGCTCCGAGACATGGTCGTCTTCGGAGGAATAACTGTCGCCAAAATTGTTATCATTGTCTTCAGCTAACAAATTATTGCGTACACTAGAACGCAGATTATACGTCATATTACTAAAAATAAAAAATAAAAGCACTTGCAAACTTATTTTTTGGCTTTTTTAAATTAATCTATCGATTTATTAAGTAAAAAAAATTGAATTTTTACCACAAAATTGACGTTGAGTACATATGGATTCTATTTGACCCCTTAATCTGCTTCAAAGACTTCTCAACGACGACTGACGACTTGGGACTGTATGCGAACGGTGTAAACTTATAGTCAAGACACAGAAATACACTTAGTAGCCCCCTATAGTAGCCCCCTTTTCCGCAGGCCTAAGCGCTGCGATCGGCTAAAAAGGTCACTGGGGTCAATTTGACCCCCTGTGTTCTCGGAGGGTTAACTTCCATCGGATCTGCATCGATTAATTTTAACTTATCCTGTCCCTACAACTTTCTTCCAATCCTCAATGATAAAGTGTTTATACGTTTTTGCGAATTCTAGTCGTAATTTTCTATGCCTGTCCGTTGATAAAGTTTTTTTTTACTTTTGCACGTCATTTAAACCAGGGCTGTGGAGTCGGAGTCGTGCCCCTGTATATTTAAAGCGGAGTCGGAGTCGAACGCGACTCCGACTCCGCTTTAAATGTACAGAGCCACGACTCCGACTCCACAGCCCTGATTTAAACTAACTTTTTCTTGGTACAACGCGAATTCTTTTATCTGAAACATTAATTTCGTCATTACATTTTAAATTTTTGTTGATTTGAACAGCATTATCATGCACTTCAAGAGTAATCTGCCTCACTATTCGTCACTTCAGAGAACTAGCGATCACGGGCTTTTCTCCAACGAAGTTTTTGATTTCTAAATCATTCATTTTTTGATATATTTTACTTACAGCTGAATTCGAACAAGATAATTTCCGAGTGATTTCTCTGTGACTTAGACCTTCACGCTAAAAATGTTGTATTCCTTTTGCAGTTTTCGATGACATAATCTGTTAATACTAATATACACTAAACCTTACCTTAAGACATTAAACACAAAAGTTTATTTTGACTATAAGATTGAAAAATTTTGAATAAAAATTTCAAATACTCGTAATATCTTTTTTCTCAGTTCTAAATTAATACCACAAAAATACTCTAATAATTGATCGAGTCACTTGTTGCATTTATGACATTAAGAATTTAAAGCTTCTGTGCACAAAACAAAAGCTCAGATACACAACTGTTAATTACCGTTATCTTCCAAACGTGATTTACTGATCATAATAATGATTACTAAAAAAATTGGCATATGGCTTAGAAAGTGATCAATTTTTGCGATCAAAATTGATTCCTTGAAAGATTGTGTGATGTTTGAGCCTCTGAAAGAGCAACGTCAAACTTGATTATGATTTTTCTCCACTTTTCTGGCAATGCATCGATACCGTGCCAATAAAACTGCTCGTAATTGGAGGCGAAGAAAGTATTAATCCAATTTTTGGTACATTCAACTGAAGGGAGGCGTACTCCCATAAGGGCATTCTGCATCGACCAGAACAAATGGTAGTCTGATGGTGCAATGTCTGGGCTATAAGGCGAATGAGTTAGGACTTCCCATCCGGTACCATCCAGATTGATTTTGTCCACTTGTGCACATACGAGTACGGCCGAGCATTGTCATGGTGGAAGATCAATGACTCATGTCCGGTTACCCATTCCTACCTTCAATCATATCAGTTGTTGTCTGTAGAGAGCCCCGTCGATCGTTCGACCACTTTTCAGATGCTCGTAGAACAAGATTCCCTCTGGTCCCACCAAATGCAGAGCATTACCGTGCTGCCATGGATATTTGGCTTTGTCGTCGATGGTTCGGGTTCGCCGCGCCTAACTTCCGCCTTTTCACGCTTTGGATTGTCGTGCTGAATCCATTTTTCATCGCCGGTGACAATACAATGCAAAAACGACTTCGCTTTGTACCGTTGGGGGAGCATTTCGCAAACAGTGAGACTCCGCTCGACATTTCTTGGTTTGAGTTCGTGAGACATGTAGTTTTCGACCTTCTGCACCATTCCAATGTCTTTCAACCGCAATGAAAGGGCTTGTTGAGTCACGTCCAACATTCTCGCAAGTTTTCGGGTCTTCGTCCGAAATTGCTTCCAATTCGGCGTCTACAAACTTCGCGTTCCTTGTCGGTTGTGTCAAAATTACCACTTTTGAAACGTCGGATCCATTGATGGAGGATGCTCTCCGTGAGCCTCAAACAGCAGCCGATGACTTTTAGCTGCACTTTTCTTCATATGGAAGCAAAATACCTATGCTCCCTGCGAATGGAGTTTTGTAGGCATAAAAGCTGACAGTGGTCGCACGAAAAAATATGTTGTTTATACTTTGATGAAATGAAACATACGGTAAAATGTGGTTAAATCATGACGCTTTAACATGAAGTTAGCTACAACATGGTCCAGTATACTTAAAAACTACTGCTGCCGTCTGTTGACAATCCTTTAAAACTTACTTGTATACCCAATAATTAATTTGTTCTGACTTTGAAAAGCAAATTTTCATTCTCTCATAGTTATATCCCAATTTCTTGTGTAAATTACGTCACAAAAAGGACAGATTACTAATATATAGGTACCTATAAATTAAAAGTTTCTCTATTTACCAAACCCTATCAACCCATGATTTTTGGTAAATAGTTATCATTTTATTGCATTATAATTTTCAAACAGCAAGCAAACCGCACTAAATAACCGAAAATTTGAAATCTGAAGTGGTCCGAAACGCATGATCAATACAGATGAAAGTACCAAACTGATAACCCTGATTACTCACTAAAGTTCGCCATTGCTTCAAGTTAAACAATAAACGTCCTCTTTAACTAGAAACAACAGTAAAATTTGCAATTTTGCATGAAACAATCCGATATCGCAATCAAACTGATTAATTTATCTACGTCTTGACCTAGGTTAGCTCTAGTAGCACAAGCGTGTGAACAATATCTAGCAATTTAATGGCACAAATAATGGCACAATCATTTTTTGCTGATTGAAATCACTGGTCAGTTATATTTTCTAAATTGACCGGCAGTGCTCTACTTGATTGTTTATCACTGAACAAGCTTGTCTAAATAAAGTATTACAAGTTTCTACTAATGTTAGTTGTTTAAAGTATTCTGTTCCACTATTATCACATTAGACACCAATTTTCTACCTTTGATTGCCTAAATATACAAACGAAAACGCATTTACCGATAGCGCATTTATTCTTATCTCAGTGAATGAACAATCGCTTTTTATTATTAAAATTGTTCCACTTTAACTATTAGTGAATATTGTTTCTAAGCATTATTATCCTCTCTCCACAGGCAAGTAAAAATCGACCAACAGAAGTAACAGAAGCTGTAAATATTCTATCAGCAACAAAGTCCTGTTTCCGTCATACCGCTCTCGATTATGTGAATTACATCACAATGCTGCAGGCAAAGAAAGTTCCCTCGATTCTATCAACTGTAAGTATCGTTTTTACTAGTTCTAAACCTGACCAATCCCAACGTATCTTTTTGATGCAGCTGTTAGACTACTATCAAGCCTGCGGTACGTACTATCATCAGGGCTCAGATCTATGCAACGACTTTGACGAATACTTTAAAGGTCTTTCCGAAGAGATTAACGATATGCGCGGCGACTACTTGCAATTCGAAAAATCAATGCAAAATCGCCATATGAGCGTAAACAGTTTTAAAGACAATAATTGTACAAAGATATCGAACACAATCGAAGGCTATCTATTTAAGCGTAAATCTAAGGGCTTTAAGACATGGAGCCGACGCTGGTTCTACTTATGCGACAACAAACTGCAATACAGGTAATTATTCGAAAAAGTGTTTTGTGTCTTATGTGTGAATTTGTGTACGTTGTCATTGAAGTGATCTTTCGAGTATTAGGAAGCGCGGCGAAGATGAAACGACCGTGATGGAAGAAGATCTCAGAATATGTACAGTACGGCCAGTCGATGATTTAGACAGGCGGTTTTGTTTCGAAGTTATTTCGCCGACAAAGTAATGTTTTTAGAATATCGACTGTAATTTTAATGAGTGATGGAATTTCATTTGCAGATCTCATATCCTTCAAGCAGATTCAGCTGATATGCGACAGGCTTGGATTGCTGCGTTACAAAAAGGAATTGGCGCTGCAATTCATAATAATGCTATGTCGAGGCCCGTCAGTTCACCAACGGCGACTGGAATAAGTAATAAGAGAAAAATGTAAGATAATATCCTTTGAAATCCTTAAATATTTTAAAACACCAAGTATCGATAATTTATGAGTTTATTTCTTTCTCAGTCACTGGGAACAATTCCTCAAAATCCCGGGCAATTCGAAGTGCTGCGACTGTAAGGGAGCAGAACCACGATGGGCTTCGATAAACTTGGGCATAACGTTGTGTATTGAATGTTCGGGTGTTCATCGCAGTCTCGGTGTTCATTACAGTAAAGTTCGTTCGCTCACATTAGATGCTTGGGAGCCTGAAAATGTTAAAGTGATGATGGAGCTGGGGAACGATATCATAAACCGAATTTACGAGGCGAAAAAATCTGATAGTGATGATATACAAGAAGCGAGCGAAAATTGTGATATAAGTGTTCGTGAGGCATGGATCAAAGCCAAATACGTTGAAAAACGATTTGTCTGTCGAATTCCGAAGGCTTGCGACGAAGACGACGAGAAAGACACCGATGAGGATGTTAGTGCACGTAAGTGGACAGTGAAGAAATTCCGGAGACGAACGAGGCACACATCTAGCTCGAGATCAGAAAACGAAGAATTGTCGTCGTTGAACACGAACTCGATATCACTGAATATATCACGGGAGAATTTGATACTAGTTGGGGAAGATTTGAATAGTATATCGTATGAGAATGAATGCATTCTGGGATCCGACCAGGAATCGACAGAAGGCGAAGATAATTACTGTGAGGAGGAGGAAGATTTCACTGAGCTCAGTCCGGATTTGCTTTTGTATCGAGCTTCGGCTGGGCATAATTTACCGGTAATGTGTATGGCTTTCGCATTAGGTGCTAATAAGCTGTGGATAAATGAAAAGGATTTGAATCGAACTCCATTGCATCAAGCTGTTTTATCGGTATGTTGCTGATTTCTTTTAGCTTAGTTCTTATTAAATTTACCTAAATAAATATATTAATTAGTTTTATATTATATGAGTTTGGGAAATTAAATTGTTTCTTTACAGGGCTCTGTCATGGCTTGTGAGTATTTATTATTAAATGGTGTCCCTATTGACACCGTAGATGATTTAGGCTACAGTGCACTGCATTTAGCTACGGCTAAAGGTTGTATCGCACAATCATATTTACTTCTGAAACATAGAGCGCGACATGACATTGTAGCGAAAGACGGAAAGCAACCATTGGACATTGCTGTCGATCAACGTAATGCCGATATTGTTACATTGTAAGTATAGATTTCTACATTGTGATATATTTTTAATCAGCATTTGAATAGATTGTTAATGGTTGCAAATGGAAATTGATAAGTCAGTTATTTCGATATGAAAGCTTTTGCGAATTTAATTCATTTTCCAATAAACTATCAACTTAATTGAACAATATCAACTGTGTTATTACAATGTTTTACATACCCTAAAATGTTTGGCTATAATCATCGACAATCGCTTTGTTTAGTGTGATTCTTTTTTCATGACGCCAATTATTCAGATTTAGTCGGTTGGTTAGTACCTGAAGAAGCAGACTGTCTTTTTCATTATTATTATTTAGCTAGTCATAATTCACCCAACAATAAATAGACAATCATGGTATCCTTAAAGATCCATATAATTTCTGAAAAAAAAAATTTTTTTGAAGGGGAGGTCTCCGTAAAATGGTTTATAGAAATGGCCAAAATGGCTTATGGCTCACCACTGATCGTTCTTTTTTACAATGCAGCGCCTGAAAATAGCACAGCATAGTCTGCAAACGAAAGCTTTCGTTTGAATAAACTTAATGAAATATGCAGCGAACAGTGTAGTGAGAGTACGGCGCAATACTGTAAAATAGAGCGATCAGTAGTGAGCCATGAATCATTTTGCCCATCTCTAATGGTTTATGAATTTCAAAAGAGATTCATACGACGGCACACAAGCGAGTAACATGACAGAAATATGAAACCGATAATAAATGAATCGTAACTGTTTAAAATCATATTCTTTTGAGTTTAAAACACCAAGCTTTCTCAAAGAAAAATTCACTGCTGTTTACAACAAAGTGAAAAAATTCCGAAATTCCTTCCGTAAAACAGATCTTTTGAGTCGCATATAAGGCGACCAAAGAAACTCTTGTTTAGTTTTAGACGCAAAGTGCATGAAATTTCGGCAAATTTCCTCCAACTGCGCAAGTAAGTTTTTATCCGAAAAGTTAAAGAACATACCGCATATTATTTTAAAAAGGTAACAAAAATATATCTGTTCCTCAACTTCTCGGGTAAAAATTTACTATGCGATGGGAGAACATTTCCCGAAAAACAAAAAAAGGATACGACACAATTGCGGCTAGTAACTCGTAGAACCAGAAGATTAACCGAAACTGACGCCTATTTCCATATCTCCGTTTCATTTATTCTCATACAAACAATGTCAAATTAATCAGCTGCGGGACTACTTCATAGCCGCAACTACTTTCGATACTTTCTACAGATATCGCCACCTGAAAAAGTTCGGTTAGATTCTTGCAAGAAGGGAAAATACTGACTTCAGCAAACATGATGGTACTTTATAAGACAGCACTTCCGATTCGCCCCTATAATGCATTTAGAAAACTATTTTAATAAAAATATGAATGTTTTATCTTGATGTCAAGGCAAACATCTAAAGGCAATAATCGTCAAGGATTACAGTATATAATAAATAGCGATAAAATAAAAAAGGTTACTAGTATTGTGTTCGAGCTCAAGTAGCTCAATTTGGATTCAAGGATAGATAAAAATGGATTCAAGCTATTCTTTGAATTTTGACTAACGTGGGCGTGCGACCTGCTCCTACCCAAATATACTTCCGTACTCATGTATCTTGTTCACGATTTCTTATGCAAATCAAATCGATTTGTAAATATCAGAGCTAGCACCAGACTTTAAAGAGTTCTTTTTTTCTTAGATGGCTCCTGAATATTAGCATCATCGAATCTTTCCTTTTTGAATCCCTTTGATTCCTGACCTAAAACCGACAAAATTTCAGGTACGAAATTATAAATAAAAAATTAGAAAATAGAATTTAAGTTTACGTTGACCAAGTCATTCGGAGCCCTAAGGAAGGTTTAGATCTGGACGATCAACAACGGATCAACTTTTCACTGTCAAACAAGTGCTCGATAAATATTGGGAGTTTGACGTCGATGCCTACCAGATTTTCGTAGACGTTTAACAAGCAACACTACCACTGCACATCCCAGCAAAACTAGTCCGACATCGCAAGTAAGAACAACTATCTAACTGACGCCTTAGACACAAATGTCGGACTGAAGCAATGCTGTGGGCTGACCTCCAACTGTTTAACATAGCACTTGAGTACGCGGATAAGGAAGCTGCCTATTGACACAAAGGGTACGCTTTTATATAAATCCAGCCAAATAGTATCCTACGCGGATAAAATTAATATCTTCTCACGTTCCTTCCCATACGTCAAAGAACTCTTACTGAAACTTAATCAGGAAGCAACAAAAATATGGAAATCAAGACGCACTATAAAAGTGTCGTGATGAATTCAAGTACCAACAATCGTTTCATAAAATCTCAAAATATTTATTGGATCACCAATAAACCTCTAAAAACATTGCTTCCTCTAGAATATTGCCTCTAGAATATTCAGTTTAGTTTCTAGGATAAGACATGATGCTATATAATAGTTCAGTTATCAAACTCAGTATTAAGAATTTTAATTACTCTCAACTACTTTCCTGCATAGACGACTTTTGGTACTAAAACTCTCTCAATTATGGTCCATTCTATGTGAACAAACTATACATAATTATTATGCAACTTTTGCGTACAAATAGCGGTCAGCACATGGAATTCACTTTTTTTTTTCATTTGACGCAAAAGATAGATTGGTTAATGTTGCTAAGCAAAATAGCAGATAGCAATTATTGAATATAAAGATGCAGCGCCACTAATACTCAAAAGATCTTGTAGTTTTGAGGATAGAGCACTGGCACCTAGTGAGTGGGGTCCCCGTTTCGTATCCAGGCTCAGGTGGGAGACCGCGCACCGAATTTTGAGTTAACCTAGCTCTAAATAGGTACCTGAGTTAACTCAAGAGAGCCGAATGAGTCGTGGAACTAATCACTTAAAAAAAGTTAAATAAGTTAAATAAATTTTCGAATGAAGTTTCCTACTATCTACACTTAATAAAGGTTATCGTGAGATTAGTTTACTTTTTCTGTTACTGAAACAAACCTCGTTTAAATATAAGACTTTAAAATTCAACTAAAACTGAAATCACATAATCAACATTTAAACAATTACGTTTGTTGCAGGCTTCGTCTAACTCGCCTCAACGAAGAGATCGGCATGAGCGAAGATGCCGTCGGCGAGGATGAAACCTACAAAGATGTCATGAAGGATTTCTCGAATTTCGCATCGAGTCAACCGAGACTACTTCGCAATCGAAACGAAAATAATAACGTTTAGATGATGAATCTTGTAATTATAAGAGTTTTTTATGATATCAGTATATATCTATACAACATTAAACGATTCCACTTTTTATCGCCTATTGAGTTTGAATATTAAATAAAAAAAATCATAGTACGATAACGATTACTCTAATTATTGTATGTATTGTGTATCACTTTTTACACTATTTATTGACTTCATTGTGGCTATCAAAAGCGTTCATCGTTCCGTTCTATCGATGTTTATGTAAGTTGTTAAGTTGAAAGTTTGTTAATTTTGTATACATACATTAATAAATGTCTTATTCAAACGATGTAATCGTTGTACGAAACTTATTAGTAATAGTTATTGTTGTAAAAGAGCATATACAATATAAATACCTACAAACGTTTTTAAGTTTTTGTATTAAAGTGATTTTTGCTACTTTAGCAGATGAATTTATGTATTATTTATTCACTGAAAGTATATATATATATATTAAACTTATAACAATTATAAAAATAATAATACAAAATGCATTACTTAGAAATACCAAGACTATAGTGTCAATACGTTGAATTTAGACTGTATAAGATATGACATAGAACTTAGTGCCAAAAATGCGAGTGCTTAGCAGATGCGAACAGAAACAATTACAACGAAACGAGTGTAGTAGTAATGAAATATTGAATGGCACACGGTGCTTTGAAGCTGTTATTATGAAATTTTTGGCGCTAAATCAGTTTATTCGCTTAGGAAAACTTTAAGATCCGTGCATTACATAATATAATACTCTTGTATTTTCCATATATCAACAATTTTCTTATTTATGTAGAGCGATCAGCTCTTACTCGAAAAGTATTCATTTATTTTGAAACCCAACCAACCAAACTACGTAGTTATCAAACCAATTTTCGATAATTTAATTGTTTCGAATGAAAACAAAATGTTGAATTCAACAATCACATGTTATCCTGTAATAAAAAAAAACTGACATATATTATGGAATTGCCTCAAGAACTGAAACCAAACATACCATTCCTCTGTAATTGAAAACAAATTTACAAAATCTACTGATCGGTGCTTTAACAAATGTATAATGTTGAACGTTTTGTACTGTATCTTTTTTATGACTACATATATCAGTGATTATTTGTCACGTTAAAAAGAAACCTCCCTATACAGTAGCTTTGTTGTTGCTCAGATATAATAATTATTGCTCTGTCAAACAGCAAAAAGCACCCGTTAGATTTATCCTGCAATGGTCTTTAAAATTAAAAAGCTTTTCGTAAATTGTTTACTCAGAAATGAATTTATCCTGTATCTTATTTAGCATTTTATTTTGTATTCCAAAAACGTAAGTTGCTAGGTCTGTTATCATTCACATTTTTTGTATTTTTTGAAAGAAATATTCTTAGTATTATGTATTAATAGTTGAATGAAAGTTAAGTTTATCAAAAAAAGGTTCTTGCAAGCAGTATTTCTGCAAACTAGATGCTCCAAAGTTGACAAAAATTGTTAATTATATCAACAAATATACCTATCATCCATTTTTGCAATTAATGTTTTAGGGAAAATGTTATTAATTGTAGTACATACATACATAAATACAAACCAATTTGGAAATTATCAATTTATAAAAAAAAAAACAGTAAAATATAGTAAAACAATGTATAAACTACATAATCATCGTTGCAATTCACGCAAACAAGACATTTTTTTACTTAACTGTTATCTGGATACATACAACTTAAATAAGATATGTACTCGAATAAAGTATCTAGTTCAAAAATTCAATCACATTATTATTAGCAGTTTTATTGGCATTTGTATTTGTCATAATCCTGCTCTCACTATAATTTCATGTAAAAAGCAAAGACATAATATTGTAAAGAAACTACTAAGCTTACCATACACCTTTGAAAATACACGTCTTGCAAAATAATGCAATGCGCAAAAGAAGCTTAAAGGTATGTTGATCTTATTTTCAATGCGAACAAGTTAAGCTTTTTCCAGACTGGCCTGAGTATAGCGACCAAGTACACATATAATAGACATGATAGGCATACATATAATAGACATGCCATATGGTATCTGGAAACCTAAATGCTTAGCTCTCTCTTACTTGAACTGAGTTTTTTTGCAAATTACACGTTTTATAGCATAATCTTCTATGTTAGCAAGGCCAGCCTCGAAGCAGCCATAAATTTTGAGAATTCGACAAATTAAAAGAAAATGTTATTTTAACTTTAATTCAATTGAAAAATGAATAGTATAAAGGATGTAATTTTTATCTATAATCACTCTCGGCGCTTAAAGCTCCGCGCTGAATGGGAAGTTGCTTAGTTCATATGAGGTTCGGTCTCTAGAATGAAGCCACATTGCAGTGAATCATGCACCTCTCCTCTGGTGTTTTTTTTTCGCTGTTGGAAGGTAGCAATTTTCAAACAGATGTTTTATGGCACGTATGTATTAAAAAAGCAAGTGTACTACCCGGAAATCGAGCGTTGCAGGACGTAACGGAATAACCAAATACGTATGGGCTAAAAATGATGGCATCCACATGTGTATGCAGTTGTAACACAGCACCGAATCTGACCTTAGTTTCGTTCACTTCGAAATCAGTATCATTTCTGTATTATGATTGGTGAATTCAACCCCGGTGCTTTATTGTCACAGATTTTTCATATGGCTGCTAACACTTCTCTGCTCACCGCCGGCACATTTTTAGGATGTACCAGCATTGTCAGCAGCCTTTCGCCTAAACACTGTGGGAATAACGTTGTGACTATTTGCTGAAGTATATTTGGAAACTTAATTTAAGAAAATATGTTTCGCTTAGTTGTCATAAAAGCTTCGTACGTTCCACCGTTTGGATCGAAATCGGTCTCGTTACATAGTTTCTGAAAATGCTCCCTCTTGCTCTTAGCGATGGCAAGTTGTAGCTTCCTCCGTGCATTTTTATACTGGCTCTGCAAGTCTTCATACTCTGGCATCACCTAGTTCTGAGACGTTTTTCCTGGAGCGCCTGGATTTCCGCATCCCACCAATAATTTACCTTCCTGGTCATCTCAAGAGACTATCGCAAAATGCAAGCGGCACACGCTTGCATGATCTCGCTGAAAATTCGAGCCACTTTCTTCGAAATAGTTTCGTCCAGTTCAATATCCGGGGGTAGCATTTCCCAGAACATATATTCGTTTAGCATTTTTTATGACCAGCCAAGCATGGTTTCGCTCTGGAAACTCGTACACACTGTGTTTTTGTTAAGTACGCAATTCACCGTGACTATTATGACCTGGTGGTGAGTTTAGTGCGTGCTAATCAACAATTGGCAAAAGGAGATGGCAAAAAAAGCGTCGCTCATAAAGGAGAGATCTACGGTCGAACCTAGAACTCGCCTATTCAAGGGGTTGGCATTCGCATTGTTTGTGAGGACGATATTTAACTGCGAAAAAAACCTCCAGTAACACACGCTCCCTAGTGTTCAATTTCCTGCTTCTCCACTCCTCAGCCTAAGCGTTGAAGTCGCCGGCTATGAGTATCAGGTTTTACCATTTCGCATCCATTGCTATGCTGTTCAACATCCGTTCATATTCCACTAATGTCAGATTCGGTGCTGTATAATAACTGCATACACATGTGGATGCCATCATTTTAAGTCCATACGTATCTGCTTGCTGGTTATTGCGTTACGTCCTGCAACGCTCGATTTTTAACACACTTGCTGTTTTAATACATTAATTGTATCTTTTCTGTGAGCTGTATATTGTACTAAATACCCCTGAATAAGCCTTGAGTAAACTGACCGCAATTGAACATGCTTTTTTACGAAACTAAGTAGGATGCCTACAAAAAGAGATAGATGGCTTCAAGTGTTGCCAGGCACATTAAGCACTTTCTTTTAGAGACTAAGTAATACGACTGCGAGACTCCTTCTGAACAAGAATAAAAAAGTTTGCAGAGCCATGACAGGCATATTGTAGGAAAAATAGGTTTCACATAGGATGTATTTTATCTATCTTACCCAGAAGAAGCTGACTCTGTGGAGCATTTCCACTGTCAATGCCCACCGTTTTCCACTGTACAAATGGCATTTTTGGCTTAGGAGCTGAGTCACCAGGTGTCTCTCTCCCAACCCACACACATATAGAGCTATTGACTTTCGACAGAATATTGCTTTCTGGACTAGATGCGACATTCATCATGATGGCTGCAAAAGTGACGGAAATATTACACAATGCCAGCCAATGTCGACTTCCCCTATCAAACGTATAATTATTAATTGCACACCCCACAGCTAAGCCTTTAGTATCTCTTACACTTCAACGTGAAAACACTATATTCAACATCGGCATTTTCTTGACTACGGCTGAATGGATGCGGCGAATTAGCAACGTTAAACGATCGGAAGCAGCTCCAGTAATAAAACTAAATGCAATATAAAAATAAGTTAAACGCAATATAAAAATAAGTTGATGCATATACTTGTGCAGTGACCTATTTTTCCTAGCTATGCTTTTTACAGGTTCAATTTTAATTCCTGTAGTGGAAACCACGTGGCGAAGGTATTACATTTCACTGCAGAGAAGGTCGCATCTTTTGGTAAATACATCTTTCAGGCTCATCAGGTATTCTTTGAATCTTTTACCAATGACAATGATGTACTTCAAATATGCTAAACACATCTTCCAGCTTAATCCACGTAGTACGCGCTTCATGGGTTGTTCAAAGGTTGCAGGAGATAACAGAGTCTGAATGGCACCACAACAACATAGAAAAAGTTGTCTTCACGAACAATTGTCTTAATTTTAATTAGCTAGTAGTAGATTCATTGTCGACTATGATGTTACAAACTGCGTTGTCGTCAGACTTAAATCATTTTTAGGAAAATGCAACATGGCAACGGTAATGCTTTCAGGGTCATCATTGCGTAAAACTCTGATCTTCAAATTTAGCTCCTATACTGGCTTCAATGTCGTTCTTCAAGAACAATTGGATATGATCGACCGTCTAGACTCCCCAATTTGCTTGTATCAAGCTGAGCATCATTGGCAGTATCTGGGATGATCCTACTTGTGGCAGTCATTACTCAGGTTCCCTATCTTTTCATGGTTTCAGCATCGCGGAGCTTCACAAGCAAGTTCAGTTCCGGTGGAACTTGTTTGTTCAATATCCGGGGGTAGCTCTGAATCTTTCAGCGACCATTTATTACTTAAGATTCAATCAACCCTCTTAAAGGGGATAGTCTTCATCACATACCCCTTGGACGAAAGCCGAACCGATAAAAAAACACACTCAAAACATATTAATCCGCCTGGAATTCGCAGAGAAACTCGACTACAAATGAGCCGTCGGATTAGACGACTTGCCTTCGGAATTCACATTCCGTTGTTCATGTGAAAATAGCGAATCATAATACAAAATCCTATGAGTTTCGATATAGGAATTCGAATCATAATAGGCACCATTTTGTTCCACCTGTTTCTTAATGTCCCGGGCTTGCTGGTCAAGTGTAGTAGCACACTGCTTCATATCGAAGCCATTTTCTGCAGCAAGTCCATTATCGGGCTTGTCTCCTCACTACTTTGTTCTTCCTGAACGTGTTCTTGGCTGGTTTTATCGTTAGTGAATTCGAAAGATTCCGGATCTTTACATTCTTAGCTCAAATCCTCCCTTGGCCGTGATAGTACAGCCGTTTCGATCCCACGCATCGATGAATGACGTTTCCAGCAAACAAAAGAAATTGTTTTTTTCGTGGATTCGTGATTTTCGGCGTTTTCTTAATCAAACACGAAACACACTGTTATTCAAAAATAATCGTTACAAATTAATCACTTCATTTTATTGTCTAAAACAAGTCATTTAACTCGCGTACAGATTTTAACGATCACACTAATATCACAATAACGCACTTTAAAAACGCTTCGCGATGTATTCTACTCGATTAGCTTCTCAGAGACTAACTGCCAAGTCTCACAATAGGATTATTTATAGTCTCTCGAGCAGATCAAGTCTTCTAAGCTGTTCTTCATCCTATGGGAATTTATTTATCCTTACATGTATCTTGTAGGATGTTTTGGTTGTTGAATGTTTCTGGGTTTGATAGGGTTAAATATGATTAATCCTGATGTACATGCAAGAGTATTATGGTTAAATCTTCAACGACGTGATACAAACCAAAATCGATGTTTGTAAATCGATTGACCATTTCCTAGTATGATTGTCCATCTACTTCACTAAAAAAATGTCAATTCCATTTTTCATACCAGGTCCTTTTCTCTGTCAAATATAACTAGCCAATGTACGGTTATGTGGTGGCATTTCGGTTTAATCATGGCGTGCCTAAAATAAATAGGTCTAGTTTTTGTCCAAAATCTACACCACAATGGGACAATAGTCGTTTCCTATTTTCGGTGACTGACGAGTTCATATGGTGACCGACAAGTTCAATAAGCTGATTGACTATTTTTTCGAGGACTTGATTAATTGTTTTTGAGCTAACTATTTGAAATACTGGCAGAGCGATTTAATTTACAATCTTGATCGCAATTTACCTAACTATAATCAGAAGCATCGTTATAAATTTTCTACATTTATTTCTGTGACAATTTTATACAAAATACAAGCAACTTTTACTAAATTTCAAGCATTCAATTAACAATGCACAGTAGATGTATGCCTCTTAACAGCACTCTTATCGCTAAATTTTTTATCGCAAATCTTACATGAATACGAGACGCCAGAATGCGTTAGTAGGTGTCGGCTCAGTCCCGATGCATGGAAAAACGCCTACAAAAATTCAAATTAAATTCTATTAAAATCAAAGTAATAATTGCTAATAGCTTACCTTTGAACAGAGAAAGCATTCATGCATCTGAATCACCGGGTTGTCTGTATGCTTCAAGTTTATATGAGCCTGCATCATTTGTCTTTGTACGAATGTCTTATCGCAATGCGGACAAGCGAAAGGTCGTTTACCTGTGTGTATAACCATATGCCGTTTGAGTATCTCCTTTTGTATGAACCGCCGATGACAGATATTGCACTGAAATGGCTTTTCACCTGAAGAACAAGAGAAAATTGAATTTTGATTTTCGGAAGCAAATTCAAAGACAAAGCAGCAAAGTGATTTCAATTTAGTTCAAGCTTACCTGTATGTATTCTCACATGTCGATCCATCGAACTCTTACATGAGAACAGTATTTTGCACTGATCGCATTGGTAACTGCGCGTTTTCTCATGAACGGCTGCATGGCGTGCGAGTTGAGAACGCCGACTGAAGGACTGCGGACAGCGGGTACATTTAAATATTTTCAACTCTCTGCACTTTAACGGATGATTGACTTCAATCAAATGATTTTTGTCATTGGATTGATCTCCGTCATTTCCGATGTCTTGGCTATTACTCTCGAAATATAGTTCACTTTTGTCGCCGCTATATTTGTCGGCCATCTCATCGTCTAAACACTGGATACCAGTCTCATCATCCTCTTCCGATTGAACTATATCAATTGATATTTGTTGGTCGATTTGCTCAGCATTATGATCGGAAGTAGTTGTCATGTCCTAAAAATGATAGGTGATAGGTCGTAGTTTAAAATTAGCTCAAGTGACGGTTAAATCAACTTACATCAATTTCATAAATCTCTTGAGTAGACTCATCTGAATGCTCATCAAGCATTAAGGCTTGTTCTTCATTATATTCATCAGGATCCTGTTCCACTTCAATCTCTCTCGACTCTAGTTCTGCTCCAAGGAAAAATGCAAAAATTATAGTTTATTACTCATGATTTGAAATGTTCCACGAAACGTACGTTTAACATTCAACGATTCGAAATTCATCTCTTCCGAACCGTCCATTTCTACATTTACAACCGTATACGAGTCCATATTTTCCACTTGGGTTTCATTTGAATTTCCGCTCTCCTCTTGAACCACATATTGCCTACCATCACGATTTTCCACTTTCAACACATAGCAGGTCTTTTCGTCCCTCTGTGGCGAACTATACCCAATTTCAGTCGAATCGATGACATCCTCAAACACAGGATTCGCTTCTTCCACAATCTTATCATCGTTCGCAGAAGACGTAGACGGCTCAACGGTAAGTACAGAAACAGGGGAGCTTTCCGGCTTTGTCTTACTCTTTTTCCTATCTGATACTTTCGTCAGGAAGTAGGTTTTAGCTTCTTCGAAGAAATTTTCCATTTCTTCTTGACGAATTTTCTCACGAATTTGTTGTTCCAGTTCAGCATCTTTTTGGCGTTGTTTTTCTTCCTCTTCGCGTTTAATTTCCTCTAAGAAATTCAAAGAATCCCGAAGCTCGTCATCGTAGTCGTCATCATCTAACGATTCTATTTCAAATATTCGACTTGTTTTACCAGCATTAATAAGTCGAATGTGTTTGCGTAGTTTGATATCAGATATTTGACTCCTTTTCCGGAAATAGTAGGAACGTTCGAGTTGAATCCGACAATCGCGGCAGATTTGCTTCGGTAGTAAATCGGCAGGACTGACCTGATAAAGAGAAAAAAGAAGATTAGCACCGAGTTGAAAATATGTATTGATTTAGAACATTTGATTGATAGCAATATAGTAATTCCTGTATACAATCAATGTTCTTAAAGTGTACACCGGTTTTACACTCGAGATTTATCTGTCATTCATTCAACTAGCTTTCAGCCAAAAACTAGATATTTATTTATTTGATTGGACTACTTTTATTGATGTATTCACTTAAAAAATTGCCAAACACATCAGAAATAAAGACGTTAAAAAGCAGGAGACTTAGATGACTACCTTGTGGTTTTCTAGAAAATGCGAAAACTATTTTAAATAAGTGGGCTTGGAACAATTTAAGTTCGATCGCAAAGATAAGACTAACGCCAATTATGGAGAAACCCACGAATGCCAAAACTCTGAAATTTTTGTACTAGAATTTGATGGTCAACCAGATCTAAAGCCTTACTAAAGTCAGTACAGACCGCGTCAATTTGACGAACTTTTCCATTTCACAGAGCACATCAAAAACAAGGATTATCAGATTAGTATAAGTCGATTTACCTCTAAGAAATCCATGTTGTTGGTCATTAAGAAGAGGGCCGATAATGCGAGTGAGTTGTTCACAAAATAGCTTCTCAAAGAGGTTGAGGATAGCCAATAGCTATCGACTGATTGTTTATCACCGCTTTTGAAAATACGTGTAGACAGGGATTTATTGAAAATCAAAAGAATGATCAATTGATCTGCACACTAGATCACGGAGAAGGGAAAAACCGAGTCAGGGCGTGCTTTGCCCGGTCTTTAGTTCATGAATAGCTTCAATAATAGTGTCCTGTGTCAGGAGAAATTTCTCGATATCAGGTCTTGTAGTAATTCCAGAAGACATGGTCAAAGTAGGGATTATGGACAAGAATAAAGTATTTTGAAAATGGTCAGAGAAAGAGTTACATATGACTTGTGGAGTTGATATGACTTGTGGAATTGATAGAAGAAGGAACATATTCAACGGAACTAATTCCGTTTTACCTTAACGACCGTATCATGCAATATATTCTAATGCAGCCACAATGTTATCGTAGCTGTAAACTCGCGGATTACGAAGAGTTTTGTGGAAGCGAGCGATCGATCGATTAACAATTTCGACTGTAATGTACTAGAGCTCCATAAATATAATCGCAAAACCAACGCAACCTGAGCTTAATTAATTTTGAATCTGATGGGAATTCAAATGGTTACAATAACGACAAAAAATAACAGCGATAACATTTTGATGTGCCGCCTCATGAGCGAGAGACTTATTAAATTGAATTCAGTCTATTTTAACTAGTTCATATTCATTTCAGCAGTCTATCTGAAAAGTTAGGTTTTACAATCTTCGAATCTGTTCAACGATCGACCGTCGTTCGTGTTTCATTTCCAATTTACTTTTATTTTTTAGAATTCTGGCATATATTTTGCTGATTTTGTATAGTAATCTTGTATTACTGCATTTTTCATTTTTAATTTAATTTTATTTTGTTTATGATTTGTTTCTGGCTGAGAATAGTTGAAATGGATGTGTATTTGATTTTTGATTATTTTCCTTGCTTATTAAATTATATTTTGTTTTACTCTCAGAACAGAAAGATGTAAGGAAATGAATACATCAGTGAAAATTGAAGCAATTTACCCGATTGCGAGTGTTAGCAGTAGCGAGAGAAAACTGTCTTGATTCCCGCGAACAGAAAATGTCCGATATATTAATAAGCTATTAATGATTCGGAAAACTCACCCCCCAAAGGTCGCAGAGTTTAGGTAGGGGAGAAACCAAAGGGAAAATCTAAGGTAGTCATGCTCTCGATTGGTTCTATTTATAGATTTATAGCCTTTATCCTAAAATCTCTCTGTTTTGAGGTTTTAATGCAATGCCTATCTACCCGTAACTTCCACTTTAAATGTGTGACATCATTGTTGATCTACGTGATGCAGTACAGAAATCGGGTCGTCTCAAAAATCCATTTAGCACGAGGAATGTATCAGGGCTAAGAATGGAGCCTTGTGGCTAAATAGCGGGCCAAGGATAGATCCATATGGAGCACCAAAAGGGATAAAAATGAGGCCCAACTATGCAGACAAGATTGTGGCTGTAATGTGCTTCGTCAAGTCTCGACTGGGTCTACTGGGTCAGCCCATGACTGAGAGCTGCTATTTGGCGCCTAGTGATATTTGTCGACGAATGAATATTACGTAGCGTGCCCGTTTTTTTTTGGGAGCAATTCCAGCCCATTTTCAAGTACCCACCCCGGCCGCGTAGAGCTGGCAAAGCGGCAAACTAACATCCGTCGGGTGTGGAATGAAGGGTGCTCCGCTAATGCGGACGAGAGGCCTCCACGGCCATTTCTAGGGTACCCTGCTCCCGGGGCAAATCATTTTTTTTTGTTTTGCCTTTTTGATGGTTCACTATCACCCATCTCGCGAGCCAACCTTGACTGGATTTCGGTCTGGTTGAGATCGGCCAACATTCCCCAATGATTAAGTCGCTACACAGTAGTTTATTTCCTTGGGACAGTGTTTAATTTTTAAGATGTGGGCTTGAATTATTAGTATAGAATCAAATTAATTTTCAAGGTGTTTAACAATACTAGAATGATGCCCAACTTAATTTATTGTAGTTAGTGATAAGTATGGTGCAGATCTTCGGTTAATAAAAAATATATGGCCTGAATTTTAATTCAATTTATTTTTATTTTTCAAGTACAATAAAAGCTACAGGTTAGTTCTAGCTGTAAAGTAAAACTGTGCAATATCAAAGCACGACCTAGTCTTGACGAGTAGACAGCCGTATCATCTGCAAAGGAAGCAATGCGCCAGCTTAATACGATAGTAATGTCGGCAATTCAGAAGTTAAAGAGTAATGGACTAAGGCAAGAGCTTTGTGGAAATCCTGCGGTGACAGCTGTTTTCGACAGTGTTGATTTTCAACTCTGGCAACAAAATATCTGTTTGCCGCCAAGGATATGAAAAAATTAACTAGATACTAAAATATGCTATATCCCAACCAAGCCATTGTGCTAAACCGAGTCAAATGCCTTTTCGGCATCTAATGATATTATGCCCGTCGGTTATCGCCGCGAAAGGTGGGAGTTTCTCTTTTAAAAGTTAGCTGGAATGTAGGGATTTTTTCCCTAAATCCGAATTGCAAATCTGGAATCAACTTTCGCTCTCGACTTTTTGCTAATTATGATAATTAAGCTTATTTTTAGGCTTGAATCAGGTTTTCACTAAAAAATTGAATTGTTGAATTATATTGAGCTAACGTCGAGACAAAGGCATATAAACATAGATAGTTTTCTATGGGATAAGACGACAATTGCCGTGTTCCATTTTTACTAATTAGTACTTGCAAGTACTTGGGAGTAGAGCACAAAAGGAACGCCATTTTCGTTCTTTCCAGCTGATTCTGACCTGTCAAATTATATGCAGTTTTCAAACGTAAAACAGTTGAAAATAAAGGGAGAAAACAACGAGTATAAACTACCACAATCGATAAAGAATATAAAAACAACTAGCAGAAAATTACATATTTTAACTTTCCACACATTATGAGGGCTATTTCTAATTTCCTAACTACCAAAACATTCAACATAACCAGAAAAAACCAAAACCACCTATTGACAACTAACACTACCAATGACAACTAACATAGCCACCTCACGGCAAAAAAAGGCGTAACTACTCATGAACTACTCGCGAACAAGAGCGCGAGTAGTTGGAAGTAGCCAGAAGTACTTGCGAGTACTAAATAGTAATAATGGAACACGGGCAATATTAGCCGAAGACGATACTTTGTAAAGATGAAATTGGCAATATCATCGTCGAACATAGTCAGATTGAGGCGAGGTTTTTTCCACTTAATTCTGCTCATGGCTCAATATTATCAGAGCAAACATACGTCTCCAATGAAACTCCAAGAGTCCATCCACGTTAGAATAAGTCGAGCCATAAAAAGGCAGAACAATAATAAAGCAAAAAAAATTCCGCCTAAATTATTCAAACGCAACGGAATCCTAAGATCCAGCACATCTGGGAAAAGGAGCCAATACCGCAGGAGTGGTGCAAATCTATCATTTATCTACAAAATCAATATTCATAAAAAAAGAAGCAAACTACGGTGCGAAGATTACAGAGGTAAATCACAACTTTGTGCGTCCTACCAAATCTAGACGAAAATATTAGAAAACAAAATTAAAGTTTACGGTGACAATGTCATTGGGGAAGAGCAAGGAGACTTTATGTCTGCACAATCGACGATCAACCGTTTACGATCAAACCAGTGCTCGAAAAATGCTAGGAGTATAACATCAAAGTAGTTTTTCGTAGACTTTTAGCAAGCATATGACAGCAATGACCGAAACATACTGTATAAAATAATACTGCGCTTCAGTATTCCAGCAAAACTAGCCCAACTAACCAAATGACGATAGTATCAACTTCATCACAAATTAGGTTCAACAACTATTAGACTGATGCTTTTGAAACAAATATCGGACTAAAGCAAGCCCCTCTGCTGTTCAATTTAGCACTTGATTACTATCGACACAAACGGCATGCTTTTATATAAATCCAACCGAGTAGTAGCCTATGTGGATGACATTAATATTGTCTCGTTCTCTTACATCCGCCAAAGAACTCCTGGTGAAACTTGACTAGAAAGCAAAAGAAATTGGTCTGAAATTCAACCTGACAAAACCATGATGCAAACAAGAAAGTGGGTCCCCAATAGACAAAATATAGCTCCTGAGGAATATAATTCAAAAAATGTGGACGAATTTATACACACTAAGGTAGAAATTGACAGTAGACAACAATGAAATTGACGAAATAAAACAAAGAACACAGCTCGCTAACTGAACTGTTTAATCTCTTTTGGCTATACTGAAAATAAACTGCTTACACAGGAAAATAAAGCTCCAAGTCCATAAGTCAATAATACGATCTATCCTTTACTCCAAGTGTGAGGCACAGACCCTCACACAAGCTTCTGCAAAAATGTTGAACGCCTTCGAAAGACAGGTCCTTGATCGAACAGTTGGAGCAAAACGTGAGAACATCGAGAACCTAAAAAGATATTCAATGAAAAATTCGAGGGCCGAAGGCCAAAAAGGAAACTCAAGAAACGCTGATCCGATTCTGTCGACGATGACTTCGCATCGCTATTTGGATCTCGAAATTGGCGGACGTGGCCATTGGACTGGGACAATTGGAGGCGTTTGCTGCAAGAAGCCAAGGTCCGAGAGGAGCTGTAGTGGTAGGACGACGAATTAATTATAATCTTGAGTTTATATTAATATTTCTACCTACACTAGTAAAGCACTTTAAGTCAAACCGCAACTTTCGTAACAGAGTTAATTTTACTTGATAATGAGATATGAATCTTTGGGTCACTCACTGTTGGCTTATAAGTTTCATATATTTAGTCTTATATATTTTTATTTGTCTTGGAGTTCTACTTGGCTAAAGTAAGTTTTTATCGCATGTGCAGGGGAAACATGTCGTTGGATATACTCCTGTTCATACACTTTTTCTTCAACACTTGAAAATTGCTGTGCAATAAAAATGTGATGAAGAACCTACAATGTTTGGAACAAAAATCTGCTCCGGTATTTAAGAAAGCCATGTATTTTATGTATAATTTGCATTTAAATTAGGGTGCTGCTATTAAAGCTCGTTATTTTCACACAGCCAAACAAACATTCTTGCACTCAAGCATGATAATGATGAAGCAATTCGTGAAATAGGTAATCAATCTTTGCAAAATTATATTGACATGATTGACTTTGACTGGATAGTGTTTCCACTACCGAGGCATTTGAATGAAGCTCCTCTATTCTATAGGTAATCGAAAGGATTTCAAAATATAAACAAAATTAGTATAGCTACAAGAATTTTATATTTTTAGTATTTATATATAGAGCCACAAATCTAGCTAATTACCTATTCTATGAATGCATTCATATCTATAAAACTTTCATCTCGAGTCACTGTAGAAGCATTGGCCAATAGGCCGTAGCAACGCAAATGTAATACTATTATTCCAATGTGCACACAGCGGCCAATAAATTTTGAATAATTTACACTCACCTCCAATGCAGCACAAACCATTATTTGCAACGAAACGTTTGCGTTTTGATCGGCGTTGAAAATGTTTATGGTGCCAGCATTCTCAGTTAAACATAGCCGACATATTTTCATCAGATTCGGGAGCTGTTTGCTACTATCTATGGACGCTTCCGCTTTCGATTGCATTTCCGATGCAATTTTGAACTTTGTTAACGAATAAAACTGTAATATCACTCACTGCGATAAATAATTGCAGATATTTTTGAAACAATTCTGCATTGACTCAATGCCTTCTAGATGTACAGGCCGTAATGCAGAATGATGACGTCAGAGCATCGGGACAAATGTCGCGAAAAACACACGTAGTCTTATGGGACGTCCGCGGGAAAATGTTAATTGTACGGGTTGTGTTAAAGTGAGGTAAATCAAAACTAAAGTGATATATGCGGAACAGTGCTAGTGAACAGCTAAAACACAAATTAATGCGGTGCGTACGGTATAATGTGGAAAATTCGCTACGAAATGTTTATCGGTTGGTGATAGGTTATGTGATGGTTCGTGTCGATTTACTGTCGCGATACAATTAATTGGTACAAAGTGTACGTTATGACTAAATACTATTATTATAACGCGTCCACGCACAAAAAACTAACGTTTTATTCATATTTTAACCAAAAAACCGCAAGTGAAATCTCCGTGTACATCGGCACTGCCTCGTGGAAATGTCAAATTTCCTAAACTCATGACGTCACGGCGAGAACGATTACGTAGCCTGACGGCCCGTACTTCTAGAAGGCATTGATTGACTCGACTTCGATACAACAGCGTCGCTCGAAAGCAGTGCTTCGCTTGGCTTCGCTCTGCAATTGATGCTGTCCTGTCAGTCATAAAATGACATTTAAGGCAAAGTGGATGGTATTCTAAAGTTGGTAGGTTGTAGTCTATGGTTTTGTGGATTGTGGAGGGTAGAAAGTGTGTCCATGGTGGGTTTTGACATTCGGTAGGTATCAAAATGGGCTTAAACTGTGTTATCGATATAGAAATTATGCGATCCAAAATACAAAAAAAAAAAACAAGTACCAAAATTTGAGATGCATTCATGATTTGAAGTTGCAGGTTTTCGATTTCAACAACAACAACATCCAGAGTTCGAACACTTGTGAATTCAGTGGAGTTCGTGCTAGTGCACTCTGTGGAAGACATGTCAGCTGGAATATTTGGTTGCAGTGATAAAGTCCTTAAAATTTCCCTGTCAATTTAGCAACCAGGAAACATTGAAACGGATGAACATGATTAAAAAAAATCAATGTTTTCAACAGATTTCCCATCCGATGAGTCGATATATTCTTCGATCATGCTTTCAACCTGATTCTAATTTTCTAGCTAGACATTTGTTATTTCGAAATTTGAATTTTGAACTGACAAATGTCTAATAAACACACTGCTATCAACCGAGAAGGAATGAAATAAACTTGCTTGCTACTCTCGATTGTTTTTTATGCATGCCGGATACCTATTCTACTCTGGATGAAAAAAAAACTCAGCTAGATGCTCACAAAACAAAAAAACAAAAAAAAACCGTCAATTTTGAATAAGGGTGTCGTGAGAAAAATATTTTAATTGTAAAATTCAAATCAGGAGCTACGTGTCTAGAAGCACAAAATTCTGTTCTGGCAGGTGAGTCTTTTCTCAGTCCATCAATATCTCAGACCTTGTGGTCTGGAGCTATACAATTTTGGCATATTAGCCTTGATGCATAAAAACAAATACACACATAGCTAGATCTTGATGAAAAATATCGGACGAAGTACGGAATAGTGGAAGTAAACTCTGATGAGGGTTCGGAAGACAGTGAAGGAGAGGATGGAGAAGAAAAGACAAAGTCTGATAGAGACAGTGCTGAAGAGGAAGAAGCTGAAGAAGAGACACTCTGAGAAAGACAGACAGATCTCAGAGTTAATGACACAAATGAAACAACTGAATGACACGATGAGTAAAATTATGAAGAGTTGCTTGACGAAACTATCAGCGCAATATAGATCAAATAGATAGCTGATGAAGCAAAACAAAAAGCTGACGAACGTAATCCTTACTAATCCAACACTAACACAAAACTCAGAAAAAAAGATGAAAAACTTAGCTGGTAAACCTGGGTCGTCAGCAGGGAAAAGCTCGGAAAATAAAGAGCAAGTCAGTTGCTGAGCGGATATTGGGGTGCAGGATGCTCCTTCCTCGCCCAGCAAAATACAGGCTGAAAAAGAGTACTCTCTGCTTCCATCACCCAAATCGATAGCCCATATGAAACTGTTCACAAAGTAGGCTTTCACATAGTCCACACGAGTAACTTCAAGACCTAAAATAAACGACAATATACAGAACAAAAAGAAATACAGTAATACAAATACGAAGAAACAGTACCAATCGTATTTACTTCCAGAGGAGAAAAACGTGAATGTGGTGATACGAAGCCTCTATGGCCTTATAACGTATGAAATTATGGACAATCTCCAGACACAGGGCTTCTATTCACTAGAACCCATCTTCCTCAAACTAAGGGACGGGACTTCAAAATTAGTTAAGATCCTCCTTTCAAGAAGCGAGGCAAACATTTTTAATATTAAAGCAGTATATCATCTCATCTACAAAGTTAAGGTACGGTGCATCCGGGTAGGGAGATCACAGTGCCATAACTGCCAACAGTTTGGTCATGCTGCAAATAATTGCCATGCCTAGTTAAAGTAAGATGTAGCGGTTTTAAAGGTGGAGGAGTGCTAAACCTAGCAAAACTCACAACCAGACCTAAGTCCGGAACCAAGATGGCCAAAGTCCAGCACAAGTGGAGGAATGGAATGGCTGATGCCATTCAAGAGGCAAAACAAAAAAAAAAGAATTGCCCCGAGAGCAGGGTGCCCTAGAAATGGCCGTGAAGGCCCCTCGTCCGCATTAGCGGAGCACCTTCTAACCAACCCCGACGGATGCTGGGGTACCGCTTTGCTAGCTCGCTGCGGCTGGGGTGGGTTCTTTAAACAATGGGGATGGTTTGCTCTCTAGGAAACGGGATGCTACTTAATATTCATCCGTCATGAATACGTAGCCGCAAACTGGTATATAAACTACCCAGGGACAAAAGGGGGCATATTTCCGCAAAGGAAACCACCCAGGCTCTGCAACATGGGCTGACTAAGCAGACCCAGTGCTCGTGACAAAGCACGGAGCCAAAAATTGAAAAATCTAAAAAGGAAAAATGTGGGAAAAGGGCTACCTCTCTTTTCAGAGGACCCCGGGTGGGGCAGATAGCCCCAGGCCCCCGATGGTAGTGGATCCCTGACCCCGATGGTCTGGGGTCCTCCACCCTCTGATACTGGCCATATTTTGTAGTTGCAGGTCGTTTTTGATAAAAATTTGGAGTTTTGCATTAATTTTTGAATTCGATGGCAGCGATATCATTTTATACTGCGGTACATTTACAGTTTCCGTTTGTTTATAAGCACCGTATGAAAGCAACGGTGCCTGGCTGTCTCATTCCGGTGTGTGCCATCTGCTTCCATCTCCCTTATGTGTGTTCAAATAAGATTCTGCTCAGTAACATCCACTTTTTTTCTGCGTATCTGAGTTATTAATCCGTCACACTTTATGGATGTCCGATTACTTAAATGACGCTATTATGTGAAGGTACACATATTATTAATTGTCAAGAGCTTAGTATGTTAAACAAACATTGAATGGTTCAATTTTCTACTTGTTCACCAAACACTTTAGATTAATTTTATTTAAAAAAACAGACGAAAAAGGTATAAAACGGCATTATTTACTTTACGACGCTATTACATCTATCAGTACATATGTATTTCAATAACCATTAACCGTAATTCAAAACGAAATTCGTTCATGCGAGAACGAGGACAATCCTTTGGCAGCTACCTCCTTGCTTTACCAAACGCTAAAATCCACCTCTCAATCGCACTTCCGTACAGACATGCTTACATACACAGGAGATTACATCGTCTAACTTAATAAACTACCAACAGTCGAAGAAAGCATTGAAGCACTTACGAAATCTCTGAAGCTTTGTGAAATTTCATAGATATATTGGCACATTGCCACACTTCGGTCGCCGTTATCCATTTTTCATATTTATGGACAAACCTTGCGAGAATTGACTGGTTTCGATTCGTTCAAACCGAGAGAATCTTAAGAGGTTTTCTACCTAAGCAGAGACGAGTAAGTTTAAATAACTAAAACAATTCTATTTCCATGTCTATTTAAGCAGATATGCATATAAACAGGATCTAGTACTAAACGAAAATCAATTCCAAAAAAGGATAAACTTTTGTCGGTGCAATTCAAATTTTCTGTGTTTCAACAACTAATTGGATAGACTGGGAGAGAGTCGACTGAACACCATTCTGTAGTTGAGAGATGTCAAACATAGCTCATGGTGGCGTAATAGCGTGCAATAGAGAAAGTTTGTCCTTATGAATAATGCAATCACATGATGTTTATGAATGATCGTATATACGAGCGTAGCATTTTCGTATGGATAGTGTAGTTGCATGGAAATTATGTGTATTGAAATCTAGTTCTGATGAATTCATTGGGAATGAATATTTCATTGATGTGTGGACGTGGCAGTGTGCTTTGAAATTGAAATCTGTAGTGGATATCGAAATATAAATTGGAAATTAATAGAAACTATGTATGTAAATCGAATGGGCGGAGAACGCAATTATTTTGAAGTTAGTTGAAATGAAGTTGATGTAGCTTTAATGGAAATCGAACAATAGTAGAATCACGAAATAAATAGCTATTGAGCAGTTGGAACGTTGAAAGCTTTTGATAAAGTACTTAGAAGTTAGAATTTAAACGATATCTTTGTTTTTAAACATATTTTGAGCCTGATTTATTGTCGCGCCCAACGTGGGTGGCATATATGTAAACAATTTCTAACGGTACTGCAATATTTCTTGTGTGGGAATTTAATCGATAATGAAATTGGGACTTTTAATCGCAAAATAAATTAGTTAAAGTATTTACTGAAATTGATTACACCAACTTGTTCTATTTAAGATGTGCTATTAATCATGTGGTATTTTCAAGTTATTTTAAATTTCTTAACAGATTCCGATATTTTGAAGGCAATCTTCCTCTCCTTCAGTGTAGACCAATAGACACGAAAAATAGGTGATTTGGTCAATTTGGTCCGTTTCAATGGGAAGAAAATGTTTGAAAACGTCAATCTGACAGGATATAGATTAGGTTAGGTTTCGCGGCTGCCTTCTTCAGGCAGACTTCGCAGAAGGTATACTTAGGCACAGAAGGGCCAATTGTGATACCGCATTGCGTAGTGCACAATCTTTATTTGCAGATGGTCCAACCAGTCCAGTTCGGTTAGGCAAGTAAAGAAGTATGAGCTAAGAGACTTCGACGTTCTTCCTACGAGGGCTGCAGTAGTCTGGCAAGTGAAGGTAAGCTTCAAGTGTAGGTCCAAGGAAAATGTAGTACACCCCACTTTGCCTTTCAGCTTATAGCTATCGATGTTTTTTTCCCCAGCTTCTGCTCCTTCAGATAATCCGCTAGCCTATTCCTTTCTCCTAGGGATCTGAACCTCACACTCTTGAATAAGAGAAAGAGAGATGGGCAATACTAAAGTCGATGCCCACTTGAATACGCATTCACTGCTCCAAGATTTTGGCATGGTCCAGGTCAGTCTTTATCTACGGTTGACCACAGTCTAGTCTTACCACTGGGCACCTCACATGCTGCGCGACAAGCAGATTGGCTGGAGGCCACCAAGAGTGCCATCGTTAGTGTAGCACGGAGTGCACTCGATATTGATATTGATGCTAGCCTACGGAGCTTCTCTATCACCTTCTGGTTTACAGCCTTCAGTATGGTCAGCCACCAAACTACTGCTCCGTACAGCGGACTTGCTTCCAATATACTAGTGCAAATGTAGGAGACGGTACGAGGCTGCAGTCCCCAAGAAACATCAGTTACTCTTTTACAGGTGTAAGAGTGCTTTGCGCACTCTTCCCGCTATATTTTTCTTCTGTAGAAGCTTCTGTAGACTCCATGATGAGTCCTAGACATTTTGCTTTGTTTGTGATGCTTATAGAAGTTCTGTTGAGTTTCGGTAGATCGACGGATGCGCTATACTCCCTCATGAAGAGTTCAATTTTTTTCAGCGTTAGTACAAGAGCCACACTTCTGACACCATTGTGAGATAATATGTTCGGAATGATGTAATATCTCCGATAGTGTCGAGATAAATTTTCCTGATATCGAAATATCGATGTCATCTGCATACCCTATCACTTTTAGAAACTCATTAGCTGTGAAATTTAAAAGCAAGGGACGCAGAGCATCGTCCTGGGGAGTGCCTGTTTTTACTACTCGCTTGATGGTTGAGCTACCCAAAGATAAGTATAGTACCGGATTTCTGAGGAGCTGATTTATAAATGCTACTATTTGCTGATTGACATCCAGATTTTGGAGAGTATTTACAATTGCGTGAGAACGCACATTATTGAATGCTCCCTCGATAGCTAGAAATGCAGCCAGCGTGTACAAGCAAGCAAATGATTTTTCAGCATGCGCTACTAGTGTATGTAGTGCTGTGTTGACAAATTTGCTCCTCGTATCAGCATACTGTCATTTTGAGATCAGAGTAGAGTCCAAAGCACTGGTAACCCAATATCCCAACAGCGCTCTCTAAAATCTTTAGTAAAAAGGAGCTTAGATAAAAAGGTCTATAATCATTTGGTTTAGCTTTCAAAGCTTTCTCCGCCTAAGGGATGAATAAGACTCGCGTTTCTAGTCAACTGATAAGAATATACGAAAAAGTCAAGTAATAGCACCCTGTAATGTCAGCTGAATATCCGCCGGGATTATATCATCCGAACCTGCTGAAAGAAAAAAACGGCCTACCTTATGATTGCACTAGAAATAACCAGAATTGAGCTTGTATTCCCCTATGAATCTAATTGTGATATTGGTGATGTCTCCTCACTACCAGAAAAGTGATTGTCACTCAACACACTAAGCGTCTCGCAGCTGCTTTTTGTATGCAGCTCAGAGCGACAAGCATTTAAGCCTCGAAGTTTTTGGAGGTACCTGCCTTTATGGATACCTTCAATGTTAGCACAGAAATATTTCCATAAAGCTCATCTGACCTTAGGCACCAATTGTTGAGTCTTTTGGTAAGATTAAACTCCTTTCTACATTCGCTTCGAAGAGCCGTAATCTCACTATTCCACCACTGGGGCTTTTAATTCCATCTTATGGATCTAGTTAAGCTGCAAGATTTGGAAGCATCAATGTTGAATGCAGCAGAAAAAACAGTGCATTGCCTTATTCAGATCTTTTCGGTTAGGGATTACTGGATCACTGAAGCAGATCGAAATTAATCTCAATCTGTTATTTTCCGGTTTAAGTAAGGGATTGCTTCCAAATGGTCCAATCACTCAAAAGTAAATGCCTGTGGTTCTTATCAACGTAATATCTGAAACCTCGCTTCTGTTGGAGGTCTTAAACATAGCTTCATCGCCAACAAATAAATAAATAAATGAAAATAAATTTCCAATAGCAAGACATGATAGGGATGAATTCATATAATAGGCGTGTTTTTGTGCTCCCCCTATCAATAACAGAACAATGCTAACCAGTGCAGACGCATTGAAAACAACAACAAATCCCCCTATCCATAACATGAGTTGTTGTTGTTTCCAACGCGTCTGCACTGGTTAGCTTTGTTCTGTTATGGATAAGGGATGCAAAAAAACGCGCCTAATATGATGCACTTCTTTCGTTGGTGTCTGAACCGTTCCATAACTCATTATACGGGCTCGCGTCTGCACCTATTATTTGCTGGATCTGCCAAGTACATATCTGCGACTGCTGTTAATTTCCTAACATTATCATGGGGCGGGAAGGATGCCTTCATCTTGTGCCATGTAAAATGAAGCGACCCAAAATGACTTTGGTTTCACGTATGGTTCAAAGTACTATGCACATAGCGTGCGTGACGATAAATACTGCGCTATGTTATATAAAACTACGCGCTACTTGGTTTTTTTCCGCTTTGGTAGGGCTTCCTTATGGTACGTTTGCTAATTTTCAAACCGCAGTCAATAGCGAATAGCTGGTAATTTTAGTGGAGATGGGGATGAACTCAGTCTTTTTCCTTGTTTTTTGCAACCTTTTTTGTGTTTTAAGGCTGCAAATAAATTTCACTATTTATTTTCCATTTATTTATTTTCAGGCTCAAAGAAAAAGATTCGTACTAATAAGTGTTGCACACTTCTTAAACTTCAGTAATAAAGTTCTGTATTCATCTCCGTAGGCTGCAATATCCTTCGGTTTTTGAACCACCTTCAATCATATCTACGCGCCCAGTGTGGGCAAAAATATTATACCATTTTCATATAAATTTACTTAATTTCGCCTGCAGCTTAGTTCCACCAAATATGACTGCAGTCAATCATAACGCACAAATTAACACATGCAGCATAATGTTCGTTATGGTTAAATTTAATCAAAGTGTCCTATCTAATATCCTAACGTGACTTCTGAAAATATTCTACGGAGTGACAATGAAATTTGTACGCATTGCTCTGAACATACATATTTCCTCCACACAGCCACAATTCGCTCGTAAAACCAAATTTCAAACTAAGAAACACAAAACGCAACGATATTTGGTGTCAAGTCATTTCGTAAGTAATAAATATGATATGAAGCTGTATGAATATATGATGAGTATGACGGTAACATGTTAAGCGTGTAAATTTTTTTTTTGAGCAAATAAATAAGTAGCTCTGAGGGCTTTGTATTTTATGTTTGGAAAAATGCGAGAGGTCGATTTTGTGTTTAGGTAATGCGCAACCTATACTTGAATTGGATTTTCAATCTCTTGAATTATTTACAAACTAAAGACAATTTTTAAATTTTTGAATGTCATTCAGCAACCTTTTACATATTCAAATAACAAGCAATATCATTTAGATATTTGTGCTTGCTATCTATTAAAATATTTTGAATTTGCCCATACAGTAGGGATCGTAAAGAAAGTGAGTAGAATTTCTTGCAATATTTTCAAAACTATCCGGGTTGGAGTAGCATCCGAAATTTTATCATATTTTTAAAGAAGGCAATAAAATCAAGCTTTAATTTCACAATTTTTGTATGCAAAACATGTGATATAAGTTCATATTATAGCCCAAATATGCTACTAAGCAGATAAAATTTAGCCCGTTTTATGGGAAGACAATCGCGATCTATTAATTATCTATTAATTTTCGTTTAAACCTTTAATAATTTGTAAAGCAACTAATCGAAAGCAGCCTACCTATTTATTTCTCATATCCCCTCTTTTATCTCTGTGAAATTATTATGTCCTTACAAAACACAAAATAATGCAGTATGTGTTGAAACTTCCTTCTATCATTCGCACAAAACATTATCTTCAATGAGGCGTAACATAAGCTTCATCGCTCGTGACCTTCTTCTGTCATCATCACTACACCTGCATAACTAAGCACATGTGCAAACTCGTATGCTTTACACACACATCATTTCTGTTTCCTTGATAATATTTTCAACAAGGATTTCGCATTTCGGTTCCCATTTTAAAATTGTTTTCTGCCTATAATTTCACCTATATTGCTGCAGGCTTACATATATCCTGCCGACATATAAGTGTCTACTTGAGCGCATTTTCAGTCTTTAATAATTTTATGGCTTCATCGTGGATAATGCCTGTCAGATGAATTTGCGCCCAAAGACAAAAGGGTGAACCTGTCTTTCTGCTTGCCATGTTCTAGGCCCGAAAACAGAGCTGATTCCCGGGAAATTTACGAGTAAAGGCCATGACTATTCATATGTAGTTTGTTTTTTTGGATGTTCGGAAGGAAGAACATTATGCAGGCAGTTTGAGTCTTTTGTGCGAAAAGATATCCGGTTCATTTTCATACGAAGAGATACTGTGCGAAGTAGGATGATGATGGTGCTGGTGCTGGTGCTGGTATTCATAAGAAATTTACGACCCTTTTGTGGGATTCCGAAATAATACATTTAATGTTTTTCCGCCATTGTGAGATATTGTGAACCCAGTAGATTCACTATCTGATAAATGAATGAAAGGGAAGTGTGAAAAGCTAAAAATAGATGTAGGTAGGAAGCCGTTTCTACATCACCTTTTTTATCCTACTCTATCCTTTCTCTACGCTGAATTTTTCTGGGAATAAGTGTTAAAATTATATTTTTATGGTCGAATTTTCGAAGCCATATATTTCGACTTTATAGAAGTTAGTCATAAAATCCCTTTTGGATGTCATTCTGAGAGTGAAAACTGTTATAATTTAATTTCATATCTTGGTTCGCAAATGTAAACTGCCTACTTTTCATCAAAATGTCACTTACCGGTTCCAATCCTCCAGAGCTGGCAGCAGTTTTTTCACTAAACTGGCTGACAATTTGCACAAGATGGAAGAAGGGGCCAAGTTATACCCGTGACTTATGATGTTCGGCTGTAAGGCGAGAAAATAATAGAACTCGAATTGTCGAGAGATTATATTAGATGATCGAGAGAGTGGTTCAGCGCTTTGGCATTCGGCTTTGACATGAGGAAGCTATTGTTTTGTTAAAAATTAGTTAAACTCCGTTCTGAATTGATTCATTATGTGAGTTTTTTTTTGCTTGAGGTGATTTTCATAGGCGTTTTATCTGCTCCGTGCGCAAGTTTCAGGCACTAGGAGAAGAACATATGTTTTGTTCCTCGAATAAAGGTAGACATTTACTAGGCTGTATTTACTCCGTTCTGAATTGATTCATTATGTGAGTTTTTTTTTGCTTGAGGTGATTTTCATAGGCGTTTTATCTGCTCCGTGCGCAAGTTTCAGGCACTAGGAGAAGAACATATGTTTTGTTCCTCGAATAAAGGTAGACATTTACTAGGCTGTATTTAGCCTAGTGCCGATGTTCCGTTGGTTTTTTTATTAAAAAGAAAAAGTTTTAACTTTATATAATAAAGTTGGGTTTGAATTTCCCCCACAGAAGTATTGAATATAATTCAATGTGAACGACTAGCCCGGGTTCAACTATTTAAATTTATTTAAATTTATTGAATATTAAAAATGTAACAGTTTTACTGCTCACCGTAAGTGAGTGTTTGGGTTTTTCTTCTTTCCAGATATTGCGGGTCTTCAGTCAGGCGCATGCCTCAGTCTTGTCAGGATCCATCGAAATTAATTAATTTGAATTGTGTCGTTGATAGTTTTTATCAGTATCCGCATGTAGATAGTTCTATCACATCGAGATGAGGTCGTAGATAACTTTGAATCTTGGTGGTGGCTGATTTAATTCTTTTGATGTTCTGCCCTTTGTGGTGGCCACTTAATTTTTTTGCTGACAAAGAAGTGAGCCCTTGTTCATAGTTAGCCTTCACGGCTTCCAATAGGATAATGACACGTGTTTTTCTCCAGGCACATGAAATCAAAAAATATGTTAATGGTTTAGGTACATAGTGGGAAAAAACCTTCCTCCACATCTCCCAAACCGAGCTAGATGGAAGCCAGAGGCAAAATAGTAGCTACCCAACGTAGTTATGTCCGTCATCATCGGCACTATAAACGGTTTCCAGTCCTCCTTTTTCAACAAATTTTCTCCTCAGTCACGAGCGTGAGTCAAATATATCCAATTAAGTACCCATAAGCTCTGATCGTCCGGTCAAGGCCATTTTTCCAGTGCTAGCAAGGTCTCCGCCGCTGTCGTCTATTTACCACAAAAGGTTTTCCAAGCAGGTTCTTATTAAGTAAGTAATCATCGGTTACATCACGACTGAAAAGTAAATTTGAGTGATTAGAATGCTACGCGCTACATACGCCACAAAATATCATGAAGAAATATGTCTGTTCATATGTACATACCAGTAACGATAATCAACTAGCTCTAATACTGATAAAAATTAAAAAAAAAGATTTTCCTTTCTTGTGCTCTCACTAAATAAGTATTAAAAAATCATATAAATAGGTCTACATTTCTGAGAGCTACATACTGATATAGTTTATTTAGAGCCAAGAGTTTTATTTGAACTAATACTATGGCAAAAGCATAGAGTACCGATACTGTGGGAAAAGTGTAAGTGGATACTTAATGAAAATACTGTGGGATAATTAGACAGTGCAGCTCTGAAAGAGATTGAATGCGAGTGATAAAAGTGACACTTAAAAAATGAGGCACAAGGTGTTTCAAAACATAAGCTAAAAATAAACACAATAGTAAGAAATAGTTTGGCAAAGTGGGTTACGCACGTAGAGAGATAGAAACCTCCCTCTAAAAAGTGAGTGAATATTCTGCTGGACAATAAATCTTGACTAGGATTTCGCTTTCACCTACTAATCCAAGCTGCCTGGATTTGTGGGCTATTCAACTAATCTCAGAAAATGAATAAATATAATAACGAGCGAGGTTCTGACAACATAGTTATGGTAGCAGATGACGAAGCAATCCGTGGGTCAGACTCTGAGAAGAAAAATATAAAACTGAGACTGAAAATGAAAAGCAAATAGCCAAACTCGTGTGAAAAGTTAAAATGCTAAACGAAAACGTGACAAAAATGATTCAAAAACTAAATGCTGAGTTGATTTTGAAAAAACCTCGAGCTGATGAAAAATACAAGACAACTCCGACCGACAACAATTAAAGCAAAGCCAGAAACTGGTTACATCACCAGCCTCATCACTGATTGCAAAGAAAAAAAAATTGAAGTGCTTCTCCCGTGTCATTAATGGTAAACAAAAGTGAAACAGAATACTGTCAAATTGACATGAAGACTCAGGATCCTCTCTTTACTACCAGCAAAACGCAGCCTGACAAAGAGTATTATGTACTGCTACCTCTGATACCACAAGTCCCTGTGAAACCGTTGTTAGCACAGGAGATACACAAGTTAACAACAACAGCAAGTACAGTACCGAAGACTAAATATGACACTACAAGGGGAAAACAACTTGAGAAGGCATAACAAAAGAAGAGTACGGTCCAGTCATAAATAGGGAGCCATAAAAGTGAGCTCCAATAACAAGTTACCTTAACGGTCTGAGAATAAAATATGAATCAGTCAGGCATGACTACTTCGACGTTCAGGTTATTCCGGCTACTACCGTAAACTAACAAACGTATAGTCTGCTGTATATACCCTACACTGACGGTCTATCTGTTCTTAACATTTCTCTCTTTGAGCGGCGCAGAGTTTTTTTGGATGAGAGTTTCCTGTTCATAATCTGTCGCGGTTACCTATCTTTCTATTTGACATCTTTGTTCATTGCGCGGCAACCCGTGAGACCAATCAAGTCGTCCATTTTATTTGAAGTACCGTATGCGCGTACTTATAATTTCTTCCACTTTCCTGTTTTGAGACTCTTACGCACTCATAACAGTCTTCAACTTGGTTCTCTTCCACATTCTATTGCCATCTTTAAAAATATGGTTCGTTGTGAAATTTTTGTTTCTAATTAATTTTACTTTCTATTCTTGTTTGTTGTGGATTATTTTTTTTATTTTGCTCTTCTTAATTTTACTTTATTTAATTACTACTTTAATTATTTTGTATACACTTATATTTATACTTACTCATCTATTTCTTATTATTTTATTTTTTATTGTATCTTATCTGTAGTTGGGTAGTTTGCCTGTTGAATTGAACACACACCAAATAAATAAATAAATAAAAAATATCTTATACGGCTATAAAGTTGACATCATTCTCATCCAGAGAATATTTCTTAAACCTGGTGATCGCCTACACATCTCTGACTACAACCTATATCGTACCGATACATTGACAGGTAGCTGTGGAGACACCACAGCCCTGGTGATATGAGGAATAAACCACAATCAGATCCAAACTCCTACCCTAAATCTGCTAGGAATACCAACCTTGTCTCGGATCTCAAAAAGATATTGAAATAAGGTCCTGTTTTTTTGCAATTGACTTGAATGCACCTCACCACTAATGGGAAGACGTGAGAAGTGTTCAAACTGGAATCGATCTACAAAGATTCAGCATGGAAGAGTGCATAATATTGCATCTCACATATTAACCTACAAACTTTGACAGAGGTCATAGTCATGCCTTAAGCTCAAGGTTTTCACACAATTTCCACTAAAACCTGTGACTGGCTATCTTCATCGAGTGGCCATCCAACCTCAAGCAGGTACTTTTTCTCATATGTACGACCAAATATTTTCGCCACAAAAACAAAAGCGCTATGGGCCAATAAGGCTGAAATTCGGCCGCATCATTAGGGTTAGAGGCCTTTGCTGAGATACTAGAGCTTCAATTTTAGAAAAACCGCTCTCCAGAGGACGAGTCTGTAGACCAAATCCTTGCCTCTACGCTAACAGAAATTTATCAAATCAGACCATCAAATTTCTAATATGTCAGATAACTCATTAGTAGACTTATGGATGGCATAATTCTGTGACAATATATTTATAGTAGTTAAAGACATTATAAACGCGATTTCTCGAACCAAGAACTTCCCAAAGAGTTCTAGAAGAAGGCCTTTATAGCAGTTGTGCTTAAACCAGGCAAATTACTTCAATTTTCACAAAATTGGAGACCAATAAGATACCTATCCTTCGTAGGACAAATTGCTGAGCGTCTTCTGCTCGATTTGCATTACGAAATTACCGAAGAGAACCCGGCGGTAAAGTTTGGCGTCATCTACACAACTTTAAAGTACTAGAAGATTAAACGTAACCTAATTTATTTCGATTTCAATAACGACTAATTAATTTTATAAAAATATGTATATATAGGCAAATGCAAGTTGGACCTATTATTTGAAAAAGAAGTACAAAATAGTTGACCGCCATATTGATAAAATTTGTGTATCAAAGCCGGCTGAAAATGAAGAAAAATTGTAAAACCCGATTGAAAAATTTAAAGTGGAACAATTACCGGTAGTTAAGACATACGATTTGGAAAAGGTAATTAAATATGATCATTTACAATTTTCAAATTAGTTTTTGCAATAAAATGTCCATTTTTCAGGTATGGAATGCAGACCAAATGGGGTTGCAATTAGAAATTCCACCCGGTCGCACATTGACTATTCGGGAAACAAAAAAAGTTATTGAAAGGTTCAGCGCGTAAATGCTACAATGCACAGCTACACCGTTCATATTCAACTAAACGCATCTGGTAAGTTAGTGCCGAAACTTTCAGTTTTTTTATATGAGCCGGCCGGTTTGCCCAAAAGAGCGAAAGAATCAGTTGGTAATTATGCGAATTTGCACGTTTACTCCAGTAAATCTGTTTTAATGGGCTCCTAAATTGGATGAGTGAGGTATTCTTGAACGTTGTCGATGAAGATAGCCATTTATTGATTGATTCGTAGACGGGCTACAATCATATGTTGTATGCGCAAGTTTTGCAATAATGTACGTTGGCGACATAACGACTTCATTTTGGCAAAACGTGAAAACATTCTTTATATTCTGGACATGCTTTGGTATCACTGCAAAGCAACGAGATTTAAGAATTTTTTGAAATACTCGTGGTATCGCGCTGGATACACAGATAAACATCCCCCAGCGTTCGAGACACCCGTACAATTCTGTTTTGACTACAAAGGATATATCAAGTGCGAGGCTGATTTTTGCAACAACTTTTGTTTTTTACGATACGCTCACTGTGGATTGCATTTTTGCTTCACTCATGTGCTAGAGCATTCTGATTAGTCAATAGTATCCATTCAAAAAACATTAAAAATGTAAGGCTAGCAATAAAAATTAAATTAATAAAATATACGAGAATGGGTTTTTTTTTTGAATTTGCTATTTTGACATAACACATTCACATTTAAAGCTAATTTTTGCTTGAGAGGTTGGTAAAGTTTTCATTCTATTGCCAAAATAATACCAGATTCAGATTCCATAACTTCGAAAACCACTCAATATCAATTTTAGCCAAATAAATAGATTAAACAAAAAGACCGATTTTACCCATAATTCTCAACTTTCGAGGCGATTTTACCGAAAATTTTTGTTCAGGCTACACAGATTTGAACGTTGCACTGAAGTTTGCATTTGTTAGGCCTATAATGATACATAAGTGAAAAGGCTCAAACGCTGTGACCTATAGTGATGAATCCTTGTTAGCCTAATCAGAGTTTCTTGGCTTTCTTGTATACTTGGCTTTCTGGCACCTGTAATCACACGAGATGCGCTCAAAAAGTATCAAAACTCGCTGGCGAATGAATCTTCCAGCATCGTAGGTAGTCTGTGAGCTTCCACTACAGCCAGAGCGGCATCAAGGAATTTTCGTTCAAATCCGTTTCTATGCTTTTCGGAGAGCATCATTGATAAATCACTCTTCTGTTACGGTGGCTGCTGAGGAATAATTAAGGTAATTTTGATTATAATAACATACTCGCCAACTTGCCGGTTACATGTTTTCTAGTATGATTATAGGATTCTCCGAAACTCACATTTTTTTCAATTATTTTTCAACACCTAACTGCGAAATTGTATTTTTTCCGTTATATGATCCCGCTAAATTTGTTTACGCAGCTATTTATACCGCAAAATAAAAACAAATACCCAACCAACATTCCTGGCATTCATTTCAACGTAGCGAGCTGAATAAGTCACGTGTTAATGTTGAATGAAGCCTTTCGGTTACACAACGCAAAAGAGAAAGTTGCTTATATTCGTCAATTACAACGCTCTATGCATAGTCACTTTGCCAGAAGTCTGGGAATGTCGTTATGCAAACAGGAATAGAAAAACTTTTCCCTTAAATATTTACCAGTTCTCTTTCATGTTAATGAATACATCTCGAACATTTATTTTTGAATTTTTATTACGAATTTTATATTAGCCAAAAAATTAGGTATTAATTTGCGCCAATACTTGTGATAAATCCTTGACCTACTCTCAATTCATCAACAAAGTCAAATACGAATTTAACTAATAATGCGACAACTTGACCTACAAGTGAGCAGACATTGAGCCAAATAATTTTTTTTAACCATGAAATAAATCTGCACGGAAGCTTAAATGTACTAACTTGTGAGTATATGAGTATGTCTCTGATATTTGGTTTTTTTTTGTTTCAGTTGTTTGCTAAGTGTATCACTGCTTTTCTGAAACAAACTTACCCATATGAAAAAACAACATATATTCCGTTGCACTCACAAATGCCTTTGTTCAAGGCTACCACACGATTAAAGCTATACAATCGGAAACAAACTAACGATGGTCATTTTGTTTACTGTCCATTTTCACATGCATTTCCCCAAAGAAGTGCCTTTTTGCACTTTTTCTATTAACAGTTAAGAACAAGCAAAGAAAGCCCATCAAGTGCCAAATCGGTCGCACCCTTGATTATTATGATTGATAGGGGAGATATGTACCTATGTGATGATTGAATGATGTACGAATTGATTTTTTTTCTTGGAGAAAGAACCAGATTGAATCAAATTTTCGACATTTGGGCTTACTGAATTATCGAGTGTAACAGCCCTATTCTTCACAACTGATTATATACAAATATAACTTTTCCGTCAAGCTACCGATGTCTGTCATGCACCTTGATGTACATTTTCGCATTTAAAATACAATTTCTCATTTAATTGAACCGGAAATAAAGGTCCTCATATTAACCTATGGTTTCAGCTTACAGACCTTCTAGTCGCTTGGATTCATGGAAAAACTCGTGTCAGTGCATATATCAACCTTCGCGCCATGTACTTTATAATCTGCGTAGGTACCCACAGAAATCCATACGAAGCCTTTTGCTATTTTGTTTAATTAAATTATGAGGAAATGTCAGAGCGAAGGTGTGGAATGGATGAGCAAATGGAAGCAGTATATTTTCAGTTTCCGTTGAAAATCGCGTGCGAAATTTGTCGTTAAGCGAGTTTACTGAAAAGTGCAAAAACTCGTACCTGCATGTTCGAAAAGTTCGGGTTGCTTCTTGAAAATACGCGAAAATCCTAATTTCGTAGGAGACGGGATGTTTCAATAAGTGTCTGAATAGTACATGAACTTTGTTTGAAAAATGGAAGAAAAACCGACAAGACTGAGCAATTTAATGAACAACTGTAAAGTGAATATGGATTTTTTGAAAAGTGGGTTTATGTTTTTCGAAGATTTTTTATACGATAGTTTAAGGATTGCATGACATACATACATACTCTTCAGTGTTTCGATTGCTTGAGTTTATTTTGCAAACTATTTTCTACTAAATTGAATATTGTTCACCCTTTTTTGTTAGTAAGTGACCAGAAACCATTTTTGCGATCTTAAAGCTTTATTAACAGGAAGAAAGTTTTCAACGGATAGCTTATTTCTTAGGGAGTGGGATATGTACTAGAGATGAGGCGTATATACTGGAACAGGTATATGGAACAGGTATTTTTTTGGAACAGCCAGTACCTAGTACGAAATTGACGTGACGTAATAGTATCCTAATATTAATATAAACTCGTATTTCATACTTGCAAGTGCTTTCATACTCACGAGTATCTCGTACGCGAGACGAAAATACTTGCAAGTACGAAAATACTCGATACGAAATACTCATATCGTTCCAAAATACTCGAATACGAAAATAACGTATCGTTCCAAAATACTCGAATACGAAAATAACGTATCGTTCCAAAATATTCGAATACGAAAATAACGTATCGTTCCAAAATACTTGCAAGTATTTTGGACCAGGTATTTTTGGAACAGGTATCGTTCCAAAATATTCGAATACGAAAATAACGTATCGTTCCAAAATACTTGCAAGTATTTTGGAACAGGTATTTTTGGAACAGGTATTTTTCCAAAATATTCGAATACGAAAATAACGTATCGTTCCAAAATACTTGCAAGTATTTTGGAACAGGTATTTTTGGAACAGGTATTTTTAAATACTTGCAAGTATTTTGGAACTATACAAGTATATACTCGTATCGAGTATTTTAGAACTTGCAAGTATTTTTGTATCGCATATTTTTGTATAGAGTATTTTCGTGCTTGCGAGTATTTTGGGACTTTAGGTTTAGGTTTTTAGGGCAAAAGTAGCTGAAATCGGACAAAATCGGCCAAGTTTGAGTTAGAGTTGTTTGAGACATAACGGGCCAAGACCTAAAGCTGTGTTACAAAAATTTACGTTTTGTGGGGGAGTAAGGGTTTTTTTTTTTGAAAGTGGTCGGGAAGTATGTTAGTGATATTTTAAGGACGAAAAAATGTTTGATAGGAGAAATTGGGAAAGTATTTTATTCAATTATTCAAAAAGGCTTTAGGGCAAAAGTAGCTGAAATCGGGCAAAATCGGCCAATTTTGGGTTAGAGTGGTTTGGGGCATAACTGGCCAAGACCTATTGCTGTGATACAAAAGTTTAGGTTTTGTAAGGGAGAAACGGGTTTTTTGGCAATAGTTTGGCAAAAACTGCTTTTACAGCGCTTTCGATGATTGAAAGTGATCGGGGAGTTCAATAGTGATATTTTAAGGAAGAACAAATTTTTTCATAGGGGAAATTAGACAAAAACGTCAATTTTTTCCAAAAAAAATTTTTTTTGGTCTAGCATGAATTTGAGGATCTTTCTGAGTTGTTCCCATACAAATATGGAAAAAAAGCGGCCTAGTTTCTAAGATATGGTAGAATGAAATCAGCCGGGAAAACTGAAAATAACACTAAAAATGTTTAGATCCTTTTTGGTTAGCCAGTTGGCTTCTCCGGCTGTGCTGAAGCTCTCCTCGTGACTGCACTCCAACCCTACCGGGGCTGTGACTCATGTCCAGCTTTACAGAAAAGGTTGACCCCTAGTGGGTTCATGTTTAATAGACATTTTATCATTTCTTAATAAAATTTTCGACAAATTCATGCTTCAGTGAGGCGAAGTGGAAAACCGACTGTTTTAGATTAGCCAGGAAAAGTTTGGTATCAGGCATCGATCGATGAAAAGTCATATAGATGGCAACAGGATTAGTTGGTCCTATCATAGTACATTTTTCGACACTGGTAGTTTGAACGAATACAGGAGGTGTTTTGTGCATATATTAAAATGAAAATCAAATTAAATTGATTGAATTTGCTTGTTTTCCCTTAGATGGCTCTTATATTGGAGAAACACTAGCCAAATAAGTGACCGACCATTGGATAGTTACGGACAAGCTGCACGGACTAATGGCTCGTATCTTTTCACGGTCAACTGCACCATCACCATTCTAGCCTGGGAACTTTGTCTCTGGTGGATGGGGGAGGGCATATCATACTGTTTCATTACATCACGGCAAATCGCATGTACTTGTGTGTATATATGTACATACTTCAAAAAATACTAGCTAGTATTTGTGGAACAGGTATTTGGAACAGGTATTTTTTTGTACTCGTATTCGGAATACCTAGTATGTAAAAATCCGAGTACGACCCAACTCTAATATGTACTTATTATTCTAAACTGCGTTGAATTGAAAAGATGATGAAATAAGATGGAAAAGGCATAGTTAATAGTCGTATACTTAATTTCACCTCTTTTCGTGGATATAGTCAGTTTATTGTAGCTGTAATTCGTTCAAAGAAAAAGGGCATAGAATATGTTCATAAAATGAACATATTCTATGCCCTCCACTGAGAATTTTAACTCTGATATTTAGACCAATTAAGCTCAAAAGCTAAGCAGAGGAAATTTTTGGAAAGAAATTGAGCAGCCAGGATGGATTTAAGATTTTTTATCTGATTTCAAGTGTGGCTGTGATCAATATGCTAAGATGATCAGTGTAAGGAGGTAATCAAAGCAAGTTCTTCGATCAATATGTAAGAGAATAATCAGGCCGAGGATGATTTTTTCAACAGAATTTAACATCAAAAGTGAAAACGCTGTTCAGAAACAAGATCAAATTGAATAATTCGTAATGAGACCCACGATTATTCATTTGTTTTTAGAAAGAAGAGAAGAATAATATATTTTGGTAAATCGAATGATTTACTTGTCAATTATTTTGACACTTTTTTCCACTGCAACCAAACTATAATTTTCTTGTCGATTTAATAGTGTACAATGATCTAAATGAATTAGTCAGGTCCAAGTTATGAGAAAAATAAAACGAATAGTTTCCAACAAATGTGTTAAATATTACTTTATTTTTTCTCTTTATTTTTTCTTTTATTTTAAAGGTAGCTTAAATTATCACCTCAACACGCCCAACAATAGTCTGCTAGCATGCTATGAGTCCATTTTCTTTCATACCGCTTTTCCATGGTTCTTCCATCTTGATGAAATCGCTACCTATGCTCATCACTGATAGCACCTAAATTGGGAGGAAAGATTTCCAAGTGGGAATGCAGAAAATGCATTTTCAGCGACGTGTTACAATCTGCAGCCTGAAAACCTGTCAGAAGATTTAATGTGTGTTCTCCATAGTCAGTTGGTTTGGGGCTACCCAATTTTTTTTTGTAACTTTATTTTGTAACTTTCGATAGAATTCAGTTTTGTGACAAAATTTGGATCGTTCATGGCCCTTTTTATGTCTGCCCTCCGCGAAAATTTCAGATATGACCTACGACCTCTAAGTGTAAAGAAATCCATTTTTAAAGTGAAAAATAAAATTTTTTAGGGATTTTTTTTTAAATATCATTTTATGACTGTAGGACCTGATAGAATGTTTTTTTAAATATTTTTCTAAGGATCTAAACTAATAGAATCTGAAATATACAAGTTTCATTTCAGAGCAAAAACCGTGGTTGGCTAGTGCTGTTTGTGAATGTTTTATTTTTAGGTTGTTTATTGTTGATTTTCGAAGAAAATTATTAAGGATTTTCGAAGAAAATTAGTATTAAAATCATTGTGCCGAAGTTTTTTGTTGGATCCAAGCTGTGTACAATGATATTGTGACCCTTAGGTTTTTCAATTCTTTTGCACGCCTTTAAACCCTTTGAGGTCCAAGCTGATTTATTTTGAATACTTTCCATTCTAAATTATATATTGATGCCAACGTCTTTTCTTATCGTTGGTTTCATCTCCTCAATCAAGTGACAATAGTGTCGAGGGTGCGGTGTATTGGATTATGGGAATAATCATAAGTAACATATTGCTAAATCAAGGGCAAACAGTGATTTGCCCATATTTGATGACGCAAAATATTTCAATAATATTGACTCAAAATATTTCAATAATATTTTTTTTACCAGTTTAGCACAGCAGAAGTAATTTATAATGCATAATAGCACGATAATCGAAACAACTTAGTGTTTTTGAAATTAAACTAGATTTGGCTCTTTCCTCTTTAAAATAGTCAAAATTAATCCAAATGAAATGTTTTCAGTATCAACAAGACTTTTAATTTTCAATCAAAAATATTGGAGAATTTTCTGAACGTATTGCTCACTCTCTCTCAGAAAAATGTTTCTCCTTTTTGAAAAAAAAAATAAATTAAGATATCTTTAACCCTTTGGCGGCGACGATCATTTTAGTGAATTTTCCGGTACCCCTATATTTCTATTCAGCGTACATTAAAACTAAGCACATGAAATGGAAACCAACTAAAGTTTAAACTTTTTTCTGATAAAAAATTGAAAATTATGAACCCTATGTGGGCGCTGAGTGCCTAAAAGTAGGCAAGGATTTTATTTCAGATTGCGATTTGTCATTGCTTTTGACAGAAAAATTAGATCATCGTTAAATTGGCGGAGCGTATTGTTGTTGGCTGAAAATATACACACACGTACTTTAAGGACATTGCGGACAACCTTCTTGCTACGGTAGGCACGTGGAGAAAAATCCTTCAAATCATCTAACTTCCTGAAATTTGTTGGCTACTTGAAAAAAAATTCTAATTATTGGTAAACTATACCCTTTGCTCACCATGTCAAATTGAAATAATATAATACGGCAATACCACACTGGAATAACCGGTTTTCATCCGATCACCGAAGTTAAGCAGTGTTGGGCCGGTTAGTATTTAGATGGGAAACCACTTGGGAACACCGCGTGTCGTTGGGACGTAAAAACTTTGTGCTATCCCTTATACCAACAAACCAGTTGTCTGGGAAGCACTATGAAAAAAAAAACAAAAAAAAAAACAACAAAAAAAAATCAGTATTAGATCTAATGCAAATGATTTTGAATTGCGGGCAACCCTGTGACAGTGGTACCATTTTGAAAAATAAAACTGCTTTTTGATCTAAAACTTTCGATTCAGCCAAGAAATTTCAACAAAATTCACACAATAGCTGGACCTCAGCTAAATTTGACAGCAATTTGGTTGAAAAATTTGGATAGAGCTGCCAGCTATCTTAATTTTTGTCTCCTAAATCTTGTAAACTTGCTCAGCAAAATGAAGCTGAACTTCCGATGCAGTCTTGGAATCAAAATGAAATTCATGTAGTCAATGGACCCTATTGTACCTCAAGTTTTGTAGGGATTTCGTTGAAAAACCATGAAAGGGCTGCCAGCAATGCTAATTTTTGTAATTTTTTGGCATTTCTTTACAAAGCGATGTTTTCATTATATTTTCGAGTGGAAATTATCCTGCAATGACATTTTACAGCAAATATTAAGCAAATAATAGCAGATATTTAAAAATAGGAAAAGTTTTACGGTTGGTGGCCCTAAAATTCGTTTTGCCCCCATAACTTCCAGTGCAGTCATCTTATAGGAAAGAAAGTCACAGGGTGTGTTTAACTTAATGTGAAGCAAATTTGGTATACTTGTGGCTGTGTTGGAAATACAGGGTTGTCAGCACCAGATATTTTAGTAGATATTGCATAACCAGATGCTTCCATTATATCTTCACATGCAAAAAATTTATTTCATGATTTAATTTATTTAAGTTATAAAAGAGACCTCAAGTGACTACCTTGTGGTATATCGGACGAAACTTTAATTTTTTTGGGGTAAAATACCTTATATATAAAAAAAATAAACTGTTCTGTTTCAAGAATTACATTATAACCACTCTTAAAATTAGCTATTACTGTTCATAGTGAAGAATATCATTATCAAGTGAAGAAAGTACCAATTTTACAGACTTTGTAAATATCTCACAGAACATCCGGGACAAGAGTCACGAAGTTCACCTTTCTTTTCGTTCAGTTGTGGTGTTATTAAAGTTATCACATACCGTGTTTTGTTTTTCAGTTTCGGTAATGCTAATAGTTATCTCCGTAAGAAAATGTCTTTGAGATTCTCAAGTGAAGAATTATGGTTGGAGTTCTAGCAGAGTTCTTTGATTTTCTTACTTTCACGTACGGAGTTTAAGAAAACAGTTTTTCTGCTTTCCGTAGCTCCTAAAAATTGACATACGGTTTGATATAAGACAAGCACAATACAAACATTATTGGAAATCATATGCAAGGCTAAGATATACAACTCCATAATTCGAGTATGAGACTTGGAGGGAGCAAATATTGGTTTAAATTACTTTACGAAGCTCGTTATACCAGAAACTGTTATCAACAATTCAATCTGTTTATCACAAAACCCACACAAAAAATAAAGCTGCAGCACCGTCCGGACATAACGTTGGAAGAGCTGGTTTTGAGCAAATTAGCCGAGCTGGTTTTGACAAAATGATCTGTAATGCTCTTATAAGCAGTATTGTAGAATTCGTATACAATAGAGTTATTGGGTAATAGGAACATACACATAAATGTTGATAGCAACTCAGCTGTATACGCAGAGTTGTGAAGATTGTCAACGAAAAAGTTTTTTGCGTCAACGATTGGCTTAGCCAATATATAATCGTAGCTAACAGGCAAAATTGATCGAACTATTTGCGGTTTTAGTTAGAAGTCGGAGTTTTTTGCTGCAAATCGCTACCATGAAATGTACAGACTAGATTGAAATCGATTGAGTCAAGAAGATTAATAGGAATGAGGTTGTTGGTATTTGTATCAGCCGAATATTATAAACTAGGAAGATTAAAATGTCCTAGTATTAGGATTTGATCTTCCCCAATAAGAGAGGGTACTAGAGAAAAAGCCTCTCTCCAGACTACAATATTGTTTATGAAACTTCTGCATAAAGAAATGCGAATAATTTTGTGAGCTCGTTACAACTGGTTCATTTGATAGCGCGTTGTCAATATCACCTCAAGTTTGTCCAGTAGTGGCCGTATTTCAATAAAAGTTAGGGAAAGTGAGCGCCGGATTTGGGTGTTTGTCTATTCTACTTCAAGATGGTTTCGTTCGCACGTGCAGATAATCCAGTTACCATCCAGTGTTTCTCCGTTTGTATGCAAACTGTGCAATACGGTTTCGTAAAAGTCAGCACATTAAATTGGCAAGATTTCACCTCTGATACCACTACAGCTGTGGGAAAAAGCTTTGATACCTAAAGTTGATTATTTTTTGTAAGGAATCATAATTTTTGAAATTAATCCTTGATTTTTGAAGAGAAGAAATGTATATAGATGAAAGAAGTGTAACAAAGGTGCTAATCTTATTTCTCATTTGGTCTACAGCTATATCAAATTGCTAATTATACATATAATAAAAAAACATGAAATGTATTAGATTCTATGGCAAGACCTTATTGATTATTTAAAGAGCCGCTTAGTTTTATGCTTGAAACAAACGGATTATTCGATTTGATAGAAATCTCTTGTGGAATATTATGTATATGTACCGTATTAAATCAGACATGCTTTTATAGCCTAAATTTTGCAGGATCGATAGCAGAATTTATTTATTAAAAAGTTCAAAATTTAAAGGGGTTGTTTTTAACCCCATAAAAATTCGTACATATTTACAGTATAATATTTATATTCCAGTAGTTTTTACTCATTATCTTCTGAAATATGCTTATGTATAATTATTGTCTTTATATCCCTTGAAAAGCAGCAACCTGAATAAAAAGGGGCTGCAGGCGATTCTTAAAATCTATGAGAAATTACTACTACTACCCTTTTGAAGTATTTCCACATATCAACATTGATTCATTCTTCAATTCAATCTTTTCCAGATGTAAATCTACCACCAATCAAATTACCAAAATTGAAGCCCCCGAAAATGTTCAGTGGAAAAGTACCACCACCTCCTAAACCAGATACAATTTCGCCACATGTAGGATCAACATTCATTAACCGGTCACCGTCGCGAATCTCGACAATTTCGTCCTTATCCAACAACGCACCTGAAGTAGAAGACTACCATGATTTCGGTCATCTGTCAGTATCGCGGTCAGCAATCGACCTCAGATCGACTAGAGAGGAGAAATTAAGGAAAACCAAAGATGAAGCTGCACCAACCCGTCTTACATTTTCCGAAAAAATCTCAAAGCACTACAAAGAGATCTCTGAATTTAAATTCAGTCATTTATTAGGTAAACAAACTGTCATCCGAACAACAAACATCGATGTGCAGAATTATTCACATCCACTGGAAGATTTCGCATCGGAAAATTCAACCCATGACTTTGAATTTCACTCGCTGCCAGCTGGTGAAACGAGATCACGTCAAAGTTCTTTCGAAGAAAACGCACATTCAAAAGCTCAAGGCGCTCGTCGAAAGTGGAATAAGAGACAAGAAAGTGTTGACAGCTATGATGCACCTCCTCCACCAAAACGTTGTGACAGCTTGGATACTCCGAAAAAGATTGAACCGAATAAAAGCAGTCTATTCAAGCAAGTGAAAGCAATGTCTATGAAGAAAATAAGCAGCTTCGATCGCGCAGAAAAGTCCGAAAAGGTGGAAAAGCCGCCGAAGGAAGAATGCGCAGGATCAAAACATCACGCATTTTCGAAAATGTCATTTAATCGACAGTCGTTCGAAGAAGGATTTAATAGAGCTAAGTTGTCTGTAAACAACCAAATACAGAAGCTGAGAAGTCTACAAGCTAAGAGGCACAGTCCTGAAGAAAATATATCAAGTCAGGACAAGTACAAGAAGAAACCGGATCCAGATGTCATAATCCTTCCAAATATTACTTATGGTGCTGAAACTGATGGTGTCATCAGGTCTCTATCGCCTCCCTCAAATCGTCCTTCACGAACTTATACAGCCGAAAGACAGTCTTCTATTGACGAATCCAGTGGTTTTACTAGACGCTTCTTGGAAAGACAAGACTCTACGGATGACTCCGAAAATAACGAAACTCCATACCGGTCAGAGGCTTCACTGCGAAACGTGTACGAGACGAGACTTGATAGAGGAGGATATAAGGACGCAGATGAAGATAATTATTTGTTCCGAAAGCCAGGCACACTAGCGCAAAACGTATCACCGATACCACCTCCCGTGAACAAAGCAACTTACCCGTCATGGTTGGCACACAGAACAGAACCTACACTAGACCTTGAAATCTGCGAGCAAAGTTTTGTCCAAAAAACGGTATTGAGCAGACCAGCACCGCCACTTCCTCCTCCGAAACCGTTCGCCGGGATACATTCGTCGGGTCAATCAGTTTCGAAAGTCGATATTATTCGAAAAAGGTTTTCGCATAAACAAAGCGATTCTCTCATAACCAACACTGGGTTTAGTTCGCAGCGATCAAATGATTCAGATTCGTGGATACCAGACACGTTTAAGGGTATGACGCAAAGCAAAATTCACATAAGTGATAGCAGAGAAACTGACAAAGCCTGGTCTGCTCTACCTGCTAGGAAACGTCCGCTTCAGAAATTAGATACTTTCGATATATTCCGAACAAACAGCGAAGAGGCTTTTAGTGATTTTGAAGAGGCTTTGAAAAATGTTCCGACGGTTGAAGTAGTCGTTGGCGAAAAGCCTGTTCCGCCAACGAAACCGAAAGAGAAGTTCATGGTCCGACAAGCATCGGTTACGACTGAAGAAGAAAAAGTGATAGTCATTGACCGAGGTGATAGTGGTCAAAATGTTAATAAATTAGTAAGCAAGTTTGAGAGTAGTATAGAATCTGATGACGAGAGTATAGAATCGGTAGTGAGAGAGGTTAAACCGTTGGATAATACGACTGTAGTTGAAATCACAAATCGAATTCCAATATTGATTACACAACCATCGAAAGACTCTAGTGAAGCTCAGCCAGTGGTCTGTCAGGAAGATTTGAAGGAGCAGAATAATACCAACAGTGAGTCCACTTTATTGTCAAAGCAAGCGCCAAGTTTGAAAAAGATGTCAGGGCGAAAACTTCTCAAGAACGAAGTAACTGAAATGACTTTCGGTTCTGAATCAGATGACGATGAGATGTTTCATTCGCTGGATTCGAGCGAGGAATTCACAATGAATGGTGAGTAGTTTATTTGTATGTTCAAATTGAAATTCTAATGCGTAAAAACTAGAGTTAAATGAAAAAATTGTTTTTTTAAAAGGCAGTGTTTTGTAGTTGTCTTTTAAAATTATTATTTTTGCTAAAATTATGAAACTATAAAATGATAAAACGGATAATTATCGAAGTTTGCAAAATTTACCTCTAACTTCTAGTCCTGAGACCGAAAAAAACTTAATGAACCAAGGCAAGAGTTGTGCAAACAACATATCCATATTAGGTCTATTCCTTTTGTTAGAGTCGAGGAAGTATAGCTTCGCAAAATTACCCAAAAGGTGTTCCCTAACTTAAAATTTTTCTCTAATGTTCTCCTCTTGCCAGAATTTGCACGAACTTTTTCTGCTGGCAGTTTATTCAAATGTCATCCCGGCTCTTAAGTAGTACCACCGCGGGTTAATTTGACTTTATTTATGTGAGAGAACTTCCAAGCGACTCAAAACAACACGGAAAATTTATCTCGATTTTCTTTTAAAATTGACTTTGGTTTTTAAATAGATCAATTCAATGCTCGGATTGATGTGTTTTGACACTCGTATCCGTCGACAATTTTTTGAGTATTTTGAGAATTGAATAACATTTTTGAATTATGATAGCACAAACGACCAAAAGATTTCAAACTTGTCGTAAAATATACAAAAAAAATGACTCATGCGGGACTATAAATGCAAATGAATCTAAAGGGAAACGTCAAAAGTTGATGGCTCACGAACCAACGTACCCAGTTATTCCCACTTCATTCTCGCTCTCTAAATACTCAAATTGAGTTGAACCATGTAAAAAGGCTCAAATAAAAATGAAACAGATATAGGAAAGATGTCACGTTTGGCTCTTTTTCTTGCTATGCCAGTCTTTGCTCAAAATCTGTTCCTTTCTTTCTTTTGTTGTCAGTGAATTTCTAATATCAGGTCTATGTTGCTCACCAACTGTACATCACATTATGCACTATATTGAAGTTGATCATGTACGTAACCAAATTATGCGAATTGGGATGTTTGCTGATCCAAATCGGAAAAGACTGGTCCATGATTGGCAGAGGCATCCGCTTTCTGGTTTTCATCAATATCCTTATGACGTGCAATCTAAAAGTATCTGACTCTTCTGTTGTATATTTGCCTGTTTAGGGCCTGAATACAGTCACGTACGCTCTTCAATCTATATGTATGAGGCGTAAGCACTTGAACGTAGCCTGACTTTCTGTAAAAATATTGATCTTAGCATCGGGAGTGCCTTTGAGGTGTACAATTTCTATGGCTGTCGAATCACAAAGAAATACACATGGAAAATACTACAGAGATAGGGAAGCTTAAACGCTACTTCTATATCGCGGTCTGTTGAGCGTTACAAAATTTACTTCTGCAGCAGTTCTACTGTTAAGGTTCCATTCCTACCCGTCACCTACGGTTGCTTAAAATCCCCATTTGAAGCAAAAAGTCGAGAGCAAGTAGTCAGTGGAGCTAGCAATTCTGTTCCCAATATTGCTGTGCCCAAAAGATTTTGACTCCTAGTGTCCTGATTCCTTAAGTAAGACAGTACCTTTCACAGCCACGCATTTAGCAAGAAGGTCATGTGGGAAAAATGAAGCATGACTTTTAACAACGACGAAGGAATCGTCGCTAAGGTACTGACTAGCAAGCGACTATACAGTCCTTTGCTGAAGTTTCATTCTCCTCGAAGCTGATCCTCGAATGCCGTATCTTAATGAAATATTAACATATTCGATGATGCAGCTATTTCCGGTGGTAGGACAGATGAACATTAAAGGGAACTGTAAAGAGGATGAATCGATGAACTCTATTCACCATGCCAGCAAAGGTAATTTTACCTATTGCCAGACCAGGCGGTATAAAGTATTGCATCGACAACTTGTTCAAGTTGGTTGGGGGCTGGTTGAGGATAGAAGCAATAACAAATTTACAATCAATGTATATAAATGGAGTCCCACCACTCACTTTACTCTTGATTGAACTCAAATACCTATTCAAAGCTAGGTCAACTTAAAGATCAAAGCGTGGCTTTTTGTTCAAATCTGGATTTGAACCAGGGAATCCAACACAGCCAGAAACTCCAGAGCCAGTACTCTAACTACTAAACTGGACGGAATTCTCTTCTCTTGCTCTCCCACTTCTTCAAAATTGTATATATCAACATGTTCAACAAAAAAAAAGCAAGATCTTCTTCTGAAGTGTCCCTCTGTGACCCTTCTTTATGATTTGCGCTTCCACCATTCCACTGATGTGAGCCTTTGCCTAAGCATACTGTTCATTCAGCTGCAGATGTCAAAGTGGGTGTTGGCTGCTCAGATGCTTCCCATAATGACTGTTTTATGCAAATTATTGAAGGCACCTTACATTTTCAATAAGGCTCCCAAAGCATACTTATTGCTATATAGTTCATTTTCTATTTTAAAGGACTATTCTACAGAGTGCCGCCTCCATAGTTGTTTTGATAGGGTTTGAACTCCCAAACCCTCCTTAATGTGGAGATCTAAAATATTTCTAATACTTAGCGGAGGAAGAAAGTCAGATTAGTTGGCCTGTAATCTTTTAGATATGCATGGTTGCTTTTACCTGCTTTGGGTACAATTACAATCGTGACCGTTCAAGTGGCAGATATATGACTTAGCATTATGCAACCTTAATTAATTAGTATAAGTCAAGATATGCTGAGTATTCGTGTTTTTTGGAGCACAGCAGACCGAATTCCATCCTGACCTATGGACTTGAAAGGCTTTACGGTGTCTATGGAGCAGATTAGTGTCTGCCTGGTCACACTATGCTTGTTATCTTTGCATTATGCAGATCAGACGCCTGCCCAATTGTGTGCGCAAGGGTGAGTTCATCCAAACAGTCTGGAAAGTCAGTATCTACGAAGATCTTCAACGTTCCCGAGCTTTTACTTGCCAATTTTTAGTTTGCTTTGCATACTAGGCTTGACGCAACAGTTTGTTTAGCAAGCAGCTTCCTAAGTCTCACTGTTTCCGAAATGGTTTCAATTTCGTCCCACAGTTTCGTTAAGAAGCTTCAACTGGCTTTCCGTACATATGATTTATAGCATTCCAGTAATGTTTACAATCAGTTACTTTTGCTATTTGTACGAGCATTCGGTTCCGTCAGGGTGGCTTGAAGTTGTGCTTTGGACAAGCTATGGGACAGAAACGCTCAAAAGGTTTCCTGAGCTTACTCTTGTGAGTATTTACTGCCTTTTCCAGGTATACTTCAGAGTCGGCCCTGTTGGGAGAATCTATACCAATAACACCATCCTATTTGTAAACGGAGTGGGTAAAGGTTGAGCTGAAGTTTAGAATGAAACTTATATATCAGAGAATGATGGTCCTTCGACAACTTTCCAGTTAAAAACAAAACATCATGTGAATTTAATTTTCATTTGATAATCCGATCGTCAGTTCTCGTGATCACAAATTTTTGATAGTTTGTTTAAAGGCTACCGTTTTTACGAGATGAGGAATTTAGAAAATTTCATATGGTCTGTGTAAGCAAAGCACAAAATATTAAGCGTTTGTATTTTCGAATTTTTTTTCTGTAGAATCGATGCTTTGAAATATCTCTTTTTATGGGTTTATCGTAACGTCCGAAAATTCATCGCAAATTACACACATCTATTTACTATGAAATTCAATATGCATTGTAATATTTTGTGATGATATGATGAATCTGTAAGAAGCTGTCGAATGATGATATGATGAATCTGTAAGAAGCCATTCAAAACTTTACAAATTTTCATTGCCTACTTTCAGGCACTTTGCGCCTATATAGGATTAAAAATTTCTAAAGCTTTACCATATCCCATTACATACATACATTATAAGGGCACCTAATATATAAAACAAAATATAATACAATATAACTTATATAATATATTATAATAAAATATAATATAAAATAACATATAAGCTCAAATCAGTAATTCTCTTCTCCCATCAGATACAAAAAATTTAAGTCAGCGAAGAAGTATGCGAGTACTCTACACGGCCGAAGTGTAAATACATACAAAACACGCATACGCATGAGACGATACAACAATCAAACAAAATTGACGTATTAAAGAATTCATGAAAGTAAATTGTGTTTCAGCAATAGATACTTACAAATGTACGAATATAAAAAATGTGAAATATATTTTCGTTAAATTTGAAATATGTAATTTAAATTTGAAATTGAAAAACAAATAAATAATTCATTTCGATAGCATCTAGTTTTATTTAACAATTCGAATTTCTCATTTTGTTTGATTGTCAGTATGGTTTTATTTCATAATACGCCAGCCAACATCACATGCATGCAGGCTTGTAGTCATTTCAATTTCACATCATTTTATGTTCTTGTTTGTGAGTAGTAAATGGATATGGAATGTGAAAGCATAATGTACATATATGACCGTGTGCAGAGAAATACATTATTGTTTGCCATCTAAAACACAATCGGGCATGTATATGTGCAATTTCATGTCTTTTATCGAAATTATTATCGAGAACGTCATAAATTCGAGCTGTTAATTTTATAGTTCGCATTAAAATCGTTATTGCTTTAGTTTCCTATTTTCGATTTTATCCTCGTTGCTGTTTGTTGTTGTTTTGAAGCACGTTTTATGCACAATGCTTATTGTTTTTGTAATGCATGTTCATACATACATTCAATGCTAAGTAGTTATGCAGTTTGATCTATTTTGGTTTTTTGTTTGAGTTTCGAAGGTCTTCAAAATGAATGTAGACTTAGTATTTTTTCGATTTCCTATGTTATTTTATAGACAAAATAATGTATTTTGGCAGGATTTTTTTTGATGAAAGACATTTGTTCATTGTACGGTAAGTATCTAACAGAATGCGATGAAACTCACTAGAGACAAAATATCATGGCAACAAAAATGTAAATTTCGACAGGAAACATGTTTCACATTACTTAAATTGACTTAAATATGGGCGCTTTCAAAGGAGTATTGGTCAGAAAACAACACCATGAATTGGATAGGAGGAATAACATTTAGTAGATCAATATATGCACGTACCGTAACTTTTTTGCAACTCCTCGCGGTAGCTACTGGCAAGTTTTCTTGCAGGAAAGATTAGCAAATGTTTTCTGGCTAATCCCCTTCCAAGTAACGTTGGCGAGTGACCTATTATCTCTCTGAAAGTGTGTGAGGTGGCTGAGGCTGTAGTCATTTCAACTGAGCAGGTACATCACATTTTACGTGAATATTTGAGCACTCAACCATAAACGGAACCGTGTGACCACTTCAGAGGAGTGTTCGGTATTGTTCAGATGCAATTAGAGCGAATTTTCGTGCCGTTTCGTAGCCGCATATAAAACATGGACCCATCACACCACACCAGAAACCAAGATTAATACAAACAGTAGGCTTCATCGGGTGAACTTGCACCGAAGAAAGCCAAGGTAGGTCGGTTGGCCAATAAGGTCATGACCACAATTTTCTGCGAAGCACTCGGTAGCATTCATATTGATTACTTGGACAGTATAAAAGAGTTTTTGGATAGATTCGATATTGATTTGAAGCAAAAGCGACCGCATTTGGCAGAGAAAAAAGTGTTGTTCAATCAAGACAATGCACGGGTACACACGTGTGTAGTCACCATGGCAAAAATCCATAAATTATGCAACGAACTGCTACTCAATCCAACATATTCTCTAGATTTAAACCCTTGCGATTGTTCCTTGTTTCCAAATCTGAAGAATTGGCTAAGCGGTAAGAGATTTATGATGAATGAAGAGGTCACCTATGAAACAAATGCCTATTTTTAGGGTCTTGAACAAATGCCTATTTTTAGAGTCTTGTAATCTGATAGACCACGTCTTAATAGATTGCCACCATTACTAGAGCCAGATGACAGTATGAATGTATCAATGTGCTTACTTAAACTCGAACTACTATCTTGTTACTGTGGTTCTCCGAGCTCGAATTGCTTTGAACAGAAGCATCGCATCTTTGAACCAGGTTCGAACCAACACAGACACCTTAAACAGTGAGAATACCAGGAACATCTTTTGTCCTGCGTTTGGACTCACCCTCGAAGAGCTCGATGGAGGGAGAGTAGGTCCTGGTGCCAGTATACGGGGCGTAGACAAGAAGTGGACACGTCTTAAGAATACTTCATTAGTACTGATGACGCCATCTTACCTGGTACGCTTCTTTTTCAGCCTGGCCTTAAATAAAGATACTGACTTATACAGACTATGTTGACATTATTGAAAGATCTGAGCTAGCTGTACGAGAGTACTTCATCTAGATCGAATAAACGGAACAAAAACTGATGCTGCACATAATTGAAAGAAAAAAGAACTACGTGGTGATAGCATCTGCAGGAAAAACACCTAAAGTTGGTCAAGCCCTTCAGGTTAGTTAAGCTTGAATTCGGAGTAGTGTAATTTTACAAATATCCTGGGTCAATTATCGCAGCCGATAAGAGTATAAAGGAAGGAAAAAGCGGGTGGCTGATCAAATCCAACAAAGCCTACTACAGTTTTTGTTTCTACAGTTTCTTCAAATCCTGAAATCTCACCCGAACATCAAAGCATCTGCAGAACAAGACCATGGACTTGCCAGTACTTATGCATGGGTCCGAGACTTTTGTGTTCAGTAAACTCTGACCGCTTTGACACGTTCGAGAAAAATCCCTTGCGGAGAATCGTTGGCCCCATTTGTGAAGAAAGGTGATTCCGGAGACGCTGTGATCTACCTAATACCCAAGATGAAATTTTCTAGACTACCTCACTCGTAAAAGCGAAAAGGACCTCGCTTTGAAAATCCTTTGCAGCAGATTTCCATGTAGACGACAGTGAGGGAGACCTTACTTGCGCTGGAGAGATGGCGTTGACCAGAACGTTCGAAGCTTAAAGGGGCCTAATTTGATGACATCGGCTCACGATCGGAACAGCTGGGAAAATTGTTTAGCAGACCAGGATCGGACCCCAGTTATAGCGCCGGGGGTGATAATGAAAGGTATATACTGACTAATCTTTCAAAGGACTAAGGTTTGATGGGGAGTGTGTTATGGTGAGGAGAAAAAACTTCATTTTTATGAAAAGGGGGCGCAAATGGCTGCGGAAAATGGCCAGACTGTTGTTTCAGGCACTTTTGTAAGACCATTATTTACTTGCTGGAGATCATTGGTCATTTTGGTAGGATTCATTAAAGACGAATAAGAAATGGTCGGAAAATATTGCCCTGGAGTTTAGTTTTTTCCTTGAGGGCCCAAATGGCCCTCAAGGATACGTGATTCAAATTCGCTATAATACAAATTTTTATCTGAGTTGGAAAGGATAGCATGCAATAAAAGACACTCAAATATTTTGAGTGTAAAGAATTCTCTTGAGCAGGTTGTGGATAGTTTCCCTATGCAAAAATTACGTACTGCAATTTATTAATGGCCTTCAGGCCTGTATCAAAGCTAGATGTTGTACTGGACATTTTGACTTTAATAGTTTTTCATTTTTCCTTTTTATGTAACAGTCAGGGCTAAGTATACACTTAGAATGATTGGCAAAATTTTACGTAGAACTTAAGACAGATTCCCCTAATAACTACATATTAAATTTAAACTTATGCTAAACATTATATGAACTCAAAGTGATATATTAAAACCTTGCCCTTAGTTACTTTAACTTAACTTACACCTGGACTTAGTTTAACTTATATCTACCTTAATTCTACTTGTGCTAAATTGTGTTAGTGCTAAATTTATCAAATCAATATTAATGCCGTATTCGGTGCTTGTACTTTTAATTGTAGATATTAGGGCGTTGTTGCAATTTTCAATTAATTTTCTTCTTTGTTTTTCAAAGAGGTATTTCACTTCTTTGACTCTAATTTCGTTATGAATGTTACGCATACAACAGAAAAATGGCAGATCATCTTGAGCCACTTGTTTTGTAAGATCTTTGGTTTAGTATTGTGAGAGTTGGTCCATTTGCCCCAAACTGGTACTCCGTAAACCATCACTGCTATAGTACTTCTTTTCCAGTTATAATTTAGTGGCAGTTGGTATTTGCTATTTATCAGGGGAAAAACAGTATGTGGAAGTAGCAAGTTTAGAACAGCAACTTGACGGAATGCCAGCTGTAATGATTTTAAACAATGTTAAATCTAGGCATGATCCCTAAGGGAGTCCTGAAGGTATTTTACGGTGAAAAAAATTACTGCAAATTCACGATTAGTCATAGATGACTGCATGAGCTTAATAAGATAGTGAGGGTGGGGGAGTGTTTTAAAATAATGAATTTTGAAGCTTCACACTTTCGAATACGTTTTTAATGTCTACTGATTTTATGGCAACAAACGATCTTAAAATACCTGATGCGTTTTAGGATAGCATTTTGAAATATTATCAAGTAAACATAACTGACTGATGGGACTGTAGGTCTCAGACAAAGCCGGTTTATTACCTGGTTTTGTTTCCAGACAGCAGGAAAATACAAAATCTTCAAAAAACCGTTAAATATAAAACAAAGTAGGACGACTGTTTTTACGGATATGCCATAAGAGTTTCAAGATTTTATTGATTTATTAATACATCATTAGAAAGAGTATATTTCATTCGCTGACTGTGTTAACATTTGTTTTCCCATATTGAACTAAACCGTTAAACAAAATCTATTTTCCCCTGATTTAACGGGTATTTTTGACTCCTTACATACTTTCTGCCATATTGTTGAAGTTTTGTGAATACAATAAATTTTAATAACAATCTTAATATGGCAAATACATCTTCATCGCGCAACTACCTTCTTTGTGGAGCCTGTGACAAACCTTTGGATAAGAAGAATTCTGTTGTTTGCGACGGGATATGCAATCGATCATTCCACAATTCATGCATGAAATCTACGCGCAAGTCTTCTAATATTACTTGCAATGAATGCAGCGACATCAAACCATGCCTTCAACTAACAAACAATAATTTGGAAAGCATGAACGAGCGAAACGAGTCGTTATCTCGAGACAATGCTGCTATCGGGAATATTATTAAGAACTTATCTTCTTCATTAAAACCTATGGTCAATTTAATATACGACTTACGCGGTCAGCAAGATCAAGTCTTGGCACTATCCTCTAGACTAGATCAAATTGAAGATAAGATGGACTTAATTCTATCTAAAATTAGGAGTATCGATGTTAAGGCGTCAGCCGTAGCTGACACTGTAGTAGACATTACTGACACGAGTCTAACTTCGTGTTCGATCGACCTAATATCTTCGAAATTAAACGCGATGGAGCATCAACTTGATCGTACCCTCAAAACCTGCATCAAGATCCATTGCCTGCCAGACGGTTCCGGAAAATGAAATACCGACAACTTCTGATAGTGTTGCTACAAAACACAAACCGATTTCTGATAATGTTTGCGCAAAACATAAATCAACTTATAAAATAGCAGATGCAGCAATGAGTGAGCGGAAAGCGAATTCAAAAAATAACGTCAAATGTTCTAAATCATCTGCTAATGCGACTTCGAAATCTCCAGTCTCCGCATCTAATGTAGCTAAGAAAACTAGCTCAAAAGCAGTAGATGCCAACATCGTATTAGATCCTCATATAGTATCAAATGATTTGAATATTTTCAACTGCACCCTCAGAGGTGTCACACAACCCAGAGCTATATTTGTATCTAGGCTTGCTCCTGATACCACAGCAGATGACGTGAAGAAAAATGTTGAGGGAATCCTTGAGCATACAAAATCCTTCATCCCTAAGGACTGTGTATCAGTTATTAAGATAGGGAATCGGCATCGTGTATCATCATTTAAAATTATAGCACCAGATTGTTGCTTTGATTCCATTGCAAATAGCCTTTTCTGGCCGCCGAATTCTGTTGTGCATGAATTCATCAACAAACGAATAAGTAAATCAAGTGCTGCAACAAAAAACGGGACGAACTCATCTCAGCACTTTACACCAACGTAAGTGGAATGCGATCTAAACTTAATAAGTTCTATGAGCTGTCAAACTCTGAAGCTTTTGATGTCATTGCGATCACCGAAACGTGGCTTTGTGCAAATATTCACAATGCTGAAATTTTTAATTCGGAGTATACTATTTTCCGCCGGGATAGACATGGAGATCTTACTGACGCTCCTGTCGGAGGTGGTGTTCTTCTGGCGTTTCACAAAAAATTCAAAGTATCTCTAATCGAAATACCGCATACAAATAATGAATTTATTTGTGCCCAAGTCGAACTGACGTCAAAGAAAATATTTTTCGGTGTCAACTACACGCCACCAAATTCTTCGTATGATGTTTATGCTTCGCTTATACATATTATGCAGCTCATATGCGATCTTGCGGACAATAACGACGACGTCGTCTTAAAGGGTGATTTCAACCTACCTAGAATAAACTGGTGCCCTTCAGCGGACGGCACTTTCGAAGTTCCGAGCTCTACTTCTATTGGCGGACAACACGATATCACATTGCAAACGAATTTATATCACTTGGTTTGTTTCAAGCCAATTGCATCCGGAACGCAAATGGAAAAATGCTGGACCTGATTTTTTCGACTGATGCCTCTTCTACTGTGGTGAAACCCCTCACATCATCTCTCATCGACGAAACCGCGCATCATTGTGCACTCAACATTATTTTCGAGCCAAAGTCTAGTAATTACTTATCATCGAGCACATCTGAACTTAAATTTAATTTTAGACGAGCTAATGTTGATCAAATACGTGACTTGCTTGCTAACTATGATTGGTCCTCCGTGTTGCAGGAACCTAATCCTGATAAAGCTACGTTCTACTTCCACATTCGGTTGTTTAGCTGTTTTTTACGGTGCGTGCCAACTACCTTCACTAAAAGCAAGGTTCGTTTTCCTTGGATGTCTCCACAGCTTTGCCATTTAAAAAATTCCAAAAACAAAGCCTGGAAAAAGTTTCGCCTGACTCGCTCAGAACCTGACTATCAACGTTTTTCCACATTACGAGATCTGCATCATAATGAAGTTGCATTCGCATATCATAGACATACGCAACAGCTTAGATTTAATTTTCAAGCTCAACCTAAGAGATTTCGGAATTTTGTTAATTCTAAGACTTATAACGATGGGTATCCACTCACATTTAAATCTGACGACTCTTATTTTGATGATCCTTTTGATATTAGTAATTTATTTGCTTCCGTTTTCCGTAAAGCCTATCGTACGGACTTTCCTAACTCCAGACACTTTTCACCCTACTTGACGAACTCAACAGTTTCTTCTTTGGAGATGAAGGATTTAAAAATTGACGAGGACACTATTATCACATTTGCTAATAAACTTGACAATAATATAACACCTAGCCCAGATGGCATACCTAATTTGGTCTTGAAATATTGTGTGTCGTCACTACTACCTGTGCTGTCTTATATTTTCAATACATCCTTAAAAACAGGCATCTTTCCTCATTTGTGGAAATACTCCACCGTCACTCCTATATTCAAGAAAGGGAGTCGTAATAACGCTTGCAACTATAGACCTATTGCAAAACTTCCCTGTGTCGCAAAACTTTTTGAAGCCATAGTCACGAATGTTGTAGCCTTTCATTGCAAATCAATTATGGCTCCGTATCAGCATGGTTTCATGAAAGGTCGTTCAACCACAACCAACCTGCTTGAATTTTCTCACCAAATAACCAACTCAATTGAAGCTGGGCTCCAAACTGACTGCGCCTACACAGACTTGACGAAAGCCTTTGATAAGCTTGATCACTCTATACTTTTAGCTAAGCTTCATTCCTTTCAATTCCCTTACTTGTTTTTAAATTGGGTTGACTCTTACTTGACGAATCGAACTCAACGTGTATCCTTTCGCGGTGCCTTGTCATCTGAAATTAGAACCACGTCTGGTGTTCCACAAGGTAGTCATCTAGGCCCTTTACTGTTCGCCTTATTTATTAATGACGTAGGTTCCATTCTACAGTCATCTTCTGTTCTTCTTTATGCCGATGACGCTAAAATTTTCAAAGTTGTGAGAAACCTTAACGATTGCAATGATTTGCAGCAGGATCTAAACAGATTTGCCAAATGGTGTTCCGATAACAATCTCCTAATTAATCCTGACAAGTGTACGATTATATCTTACACACGCAAAAATAATCCTGTAATCTATGAATACTCACTTTTGAGTACATCTTTAAATAGATCAGCGAAAGTACTCGATTTAGGAGTATTGCTGAATCAATCCTTCACATTTGACGATCACATCGATTCAATCGTTGTGAAAGCTAGCAATGCCTTAGGTTTTGTCAGAAGACGTTCGAAGGAATTCAACGACATTTTTCTAACTAAGACCCTCTTTTGTAGCTTAGTAAGACCTATTGTCGAATATGCAAGTATTGTATGGTCACCATATCAAAAAGTCTACATAGACCAAATTGAGTCAATTCAAAAGAAGTTCTTACGTTTCTGCCTCCGCGGTCTTCCGTGGTATGACCCTTTACATCTACCTCCTTATCAAGACCGCTTAAATCTTTTACGAATGGATACCTTGGACTCTCGACGTCAAAATTCCAAAATCTTATTTGCCGCGAAAATTTTGGATGGCACCGTTGACTCAAACTACTTATTAAGCCAACTTAATTTTAACATTAATAACAAACGTGTCAGGCGTGTTAACTTTTTGTCGATCCCTCAACATCGGACCAATTATGGTTGCAATGAACCAGTCACTTCAATAAGTAGATGCTTTAACGAAGCTTATTATAAGTTTGATTTTCATTTATCTACAGCATCACTTAAACGAATTCTGTGTAAGAATAATTAATTTTTATTGTATGTATATAGTCTGCATTAGACGAATTTAATAAATGATTGATGATTGATGATATTTTTCGCTTTTGTTGTCGAAAATGGAAATTTGATTAGAAACATTTTTTCTAAATATTTTATTTAGTCTCCTGAACTGGTAAGAGCCATGTTCAGGACTTTTCAGCATATTGTTTCTCCGGTTGTTGCGCAGCATGCGAAGCCTTATTTGCATTGCTCCTGTCAGGGGCAGATTTGCCACTAGGCCCGGTAGGCCCGGGCCTAGGGCAGTAAATTTTCGATTTTTTTGGGGCGGCCACTTTTCGACTTTTTTCGGGCGGTAGTTTTTTCTGTCGTGTATGTACATATATCTGAGTTGAATGAGCCTAACACCTCAAGCCAACCGAATTCTCTAAAAAATCAATACACACAAAAATTCACTTCTGATGATTTTTTTCGGACATTAAAAAGTTCGACTTATAATAAATATCGAAATGCGATCACGGTAAAGGACCAAAGAAACTCAAAAATACCTAAAAAGTGCCTAGAAAGTATCTGAAAATGCCTAAAAAGAGCCTAAACAGAACTAAAAAGATCCTAAAAAAAACCCAAATAATACTTCTTCAATTTAGAAAAAGCTTATCAGAGGTAAATATTTGCGTGCATTGATTTTTCACGGAATTTGTTTTTATTATTGGGGTACAGGGTATATCAACTACATGCAAATTTCTTTATTTTTCACGTGTTTTTCAAATTGTATGTACTTCATTACTGAAATTAATTTCTATAAAATGAAATCTAGAACATCATAGGTCAAAATATCTCGGGTTCATCCTTAACTAATAACATATCGAACATTAATTTACAGTAGTCGAGCTCATAGTTGATCTCCAGTCAAGTGCAGAAGCAAACTTTGAACGGAATAGTAAACTTATTTATAAAAATATGAGCGAAGACGTTGGAACTGTAAAAATTTGTATTTTTGGATTCTTTTTTTTAGGTACCTACTTTTAGGTTCTTTACCGTGTATGTATTTTAATAACTATTTGTGTGGCAAGGGTGCAATAATAGGGATTTTCACGAACGAACCGGTGCCGGTTTTGCTCTGATATTCCATTTTTGTGAGCTCGGACGCAACAAAAAATAGCAAAGTATTCTAAGGAATCCAACAAAAATCGCGCATTGTTATATATAATATAACTCACGAAAAGGGCGGCAAATATTTCTGAGGCCTAGGGCGGCGAAATGGTCAAATCCGCCCCCGGCTCTTGTTATTCAAGCATGATAAACATCTTAAATTTGCATTGCTTTGTTGGATACGAGATTTTGTGAGGATGTCTGCAATCACATCTGAAATTTGTACTTATATTTGGAGTATTCGCTTCGATTCCAGATTAAACAGCTCTAGTTAGCTGTACCGCTATCACGCATAGCTGTTTATTCTACTGATTAGAGAAAACCTCGAATCCAAGCTTGCCCAAAATTCACTTCAGATGGTTTCGTTCAAATAATAGATCTCCCGGATACTTATAGTCTTTGGTGCGGTTCGGGTTTGAATAAAAAAGAACTCTGGAAGATGGGGAAATGAAAGATCCTGGAGTATGAGAGATGAGATGTTTGGAATAACTCCATCACTAACAATCATCTGCATCTATAAGGGAAAAAACCTAGGGTTGAATAAGGAACATATGAGAAGATACAACATTCGAACACATTTGTTCGAACTCTTACAACTCGAGTGCCTATGCTGGGAATTCAGATCTCCCCAATACGGTAATTCCCTATTAAGCTTCTTTCATACTGGTTGTTTTTCCGGACTTGATTTTGTGCCCAAGAAATAGTAAACAACTATTTTTAAATTATTGTCTAGGATATATACAACCCTCTGGCTGTGGTGCTGTTTTCATACATCGTCAATTAAAACAACACTTTTTCTTCCATCATTCCTGATGAGAGACATTAAATGTTAGCGAAATTAATACAGTAAGTTAACTATCATGTAATCCAAGTTTGAAAGTTTTTGGTTGTAAATTTAATATAGGTCTTCTGGCTACGATAATTTTGGTCATTTTTAAATTAAGAGATGTATCACTAGCATGTTTTAATCGCGTTGCAATGATGATAAAACAAGTATGTTTACATTGTGGAATTTTTTGTTTAATCTCTTGCTTGTGGCAAACCTAAAAATCTTTCTACATGTCTAACTGCAAATGCAGTAATTGCGCTAAAACTACATTTACAGAGTGATTTTGTCACTCTTTGTTCGGAAGCTTGCTTCATGTTTAGAAGCAAGCTTACTAACAAAAAGTGTCCAAAATGAGTCATTTTCATTATTTTTATAAATGGAGATGCAACTAATAAGTTTTCATTGTTTCTATTTTTATATTTGAGGCAATAATCACTTTGCGTAGGAATAAGCAACAAAGGTTCATGATTCCTAATTTTTTTTCGAGTCAAAACAAAATTCAAAAAGTTAGTTGTTCTCAGTAAGAAACAGATTTGATATACTCTCTTTAATTATTATACCAAGAGATTATTTTTCATATAACAGGTTCCTTACAATGGAAAAAAGCAATAACTGCTGAGTTTTGAAAGTGTTGAAGTTTTTGTCGTTGTCCGATGTGGTCTTTGCCACCAAAAGATTGTCCAACTGTGGACTGAAATATGTACTACCATAAAATTTTCATATGCTATATGTGTATCTGTTGTGACAATGCGCTGGTGAAGAGAAATATATTTAGTAAACATTTCAATTAAATTCAATATGAAGCGAAATTCACACAAAACCTCTGGGCTTTTTTCTTTCGAAAATCAATCTTTCCAGCGATAAAGTTTTTTATAGTACGTTTTAATTGAAAATAGTGCAGAATGTAAGAACAACATTATTTTACAATTAACAATTAACATTATTAAAATAATTCTCAAGTTAAGTTTTAGTTAAAAATGTTTCTATTGCTTCATAAATGTCAATAAAAAACTTCAAAATAAAAACCTTAGAAGCAATACGTAAATTTTTCTTTAAGTTTCACTTTACACTGTGAGGAATTCTAAACATTCAAGAACGTGAGTAATTCCCTCTTGAAATATTTATTGACTCACCGAAATCTATCTTTTCCATCCAACTTCAAGCATTCCTATGGAGACTTCTTTGTATTCAATATTCTACACAATCATAGATTAGTGAGCTTCAGTTCCTTTTTATTTCCTATCGTACATATTATTGGAATTTAGGTCAACGATTCGATAAGAGCTGCATTGCTCCAAACGGATACTTAGCTTGATGCGTATGTGAATCGTAAAATTTTCAACGGTCATACAGACAAGCATGAAGCTCATCCGATAAGAAAAAGTTTATCTGTTGCAATGCATGAATGAAACCTGCTGTGGAGTTTCTGCAATGATGCTCAGTTTTCGCCATGCTAGCATAACGTTGAGTATATGGTAGAAAGTTTAATTAGAAAAGTTTAGGTCTATGACCATGAATTTATTGGAGAAACATGATTACGGGCAGTTTGTGGCAATCTTTATTGGCTATTGAACGTTTAAAATGAAATCGGTAGAAAACAGATTAATATAGGGTTTAAGAGTGCATTTTATATTGAGTTATTAAATTGAACATTTTGTATTGCTATTTATAGGAAATTATCGAATTTTTTCCCATAATATTCAAGATCATTAAATTTTCATATACGTCAAATCAGATCACACCAAAATATGCTTCAATGAAACATTTTATATAAAATTTTCTGTATCCTCACATTCTTGTCATCACCTTAACCGAACCGTTGTATCTCTGCTCATCAAATGACCCGAAACGTTTTCTAGTTTTGTCCATCAATCTTTTTTGCACACATGATTTGATTTCGAAGCTCAAAATCTACTCTCTCCACTTTTCGGCTGTGATTTGGCTGAAAAACGACATCTCTATTCTTTCATCTCACCAAAGACCATCCTAAATTGTGAGCATTTATTATCAACTGATAAGCCCGTTCATCTTTGCCTTACGCTCCTTATTCTTCGTCTTCTATGCCTTCAAGCATGTCACTACATCTGCTATCTCCAAAGCCCCGAAGACCCATCATGCGCCAAGTGGAAAGTGTTTGATAAAATACATATTTGAAATAATCGTTGTCGAGTCGTAGATTCCCTTATTCAATAAATCAAATTATAGCAGGGCCAGTTTTTCCATTTTCCTCAGTTTTTCACTTTTCCTTAACATTTCACTCACGTTTCAATACATGATTTCTGCTTTTATGCGAAAAAGATGTATCTTCCTGTATAATCAAAGATTATTCAGAAAAGAGCAGAGAATGGGTCGTAACCTCAATGTCCCGCGTGCACTCGTGACCTCGATTCAAGCCCGTCGGCTGCTGACTACTGCCAGCCGTGGTGTCAGTGTGTCAAAAAATGAACATATGGAGAATATGTTTGGAGCGCATGTGAATGTCTTTCGGGTAATGTAGAATAAAACCGACTTATATGAGTACGTTTCATCTTGTCACGTGCCATTTTATATGAATTTATTTGATATCGTGGTGGCATGTGCTATAGAAGAATATGATTGCATTGTGAATTGAAAGGGGGTGTAAATGCTGGAATTCCTGCTTTCATAGGCTGAATAATATAAATAAGTTGGATGGAATGCACAATTGTTCGATGTCAATTCGGTTTTCATTTGGAATATTATTAAAAATTAATTGAGCGAAATTCTATGTGCATCCCACACTGGGCGCGACTTTACAAAATGGTTTTGTAAATGTATTTTCTGATACGAAGTATTGGATATGGATTTGTAATGAATAAATGATGTGAAATCGACAGAGGATTGATTTGTTTTATGCAAATAGCCTATTTGTGCCATTGAATTTGCATATTTTGTATAGTACTGGGAATTAGAATTGTATTGATACAGAATTTTTCCAATTCAAATAATTTCTACGAAAACATTCTGATTGTGTTTTGCTTACTGATGATTTAAAGGAGCCAAAATTGCTAGATCTTGCTGCAATCTCCATTACTGGTCACAAAGTCACACGCATAAAATAAATATAAAAAAATATACAATACATTTTCCTGTTCGGCTGCTAAAATTTGATTTGATTTGAAAAACTTTATATTGAACTTCACATAGATAAGCCATCGTTGGCCACATTGGTTTTTTTAGAATATGTTCAAAGTTTTATAGTTGTAACTGTTGATCGCCAGAAACACATAGGTTGTGGTACTACAGTGATTTCCTCTCCCCTAGTCATGAAAGTCAAGAAACTATCTGCTTCCTTCAATAGACCGCACTATCTCGCTTATGTCAACTACGGGTAGGTGGTCAAAATTTGAGAGGAAAGTTGCACTAAGTGGAACCACTCTTCTCCTTGCCATAGCTGGAGACTGGCACATAATATGGAGGACAGATTCATTTTCTTCATTCAAGCCACAGCTCTGACAAAAATCGTTGAACTCTACGCCCAATCGTTGCTCGTGCCGTCCTATAAAAAAGTCGTTAAGATTAATGGCTAAATCGTGCGATGCGCTCCTATGGAGATCCAGGACTGTCTTTTTATCGCACTGGATGATTCATCGGCCCAGTGCTTCCTCGCGTCCTTGAGATGTATTTGCTTGGTGACTCTTAGAAATCCTTTAATAATACCGATGAGTTGGAGATCAGCCCTGATCAGATCGAAGATCAGTCCCAAATATTTTACCCTCTGACTCAGGTCAATAGTGACCCCGTTCAATTTCGGTGAGTCGAATTGAAGAGCTTTGCACTTCATTTGCGAACAGTACTAGCTCCGTGTTGCTTGGATTTCCATACAAGTCAATGTCTTGGTTTCAACGTGGTAGGATGTCGAGAGAGTAGTTTAACCTCTCCAAACGCGTAGCTAAATATTTGCAGCCTATGAAACCGCTTTGCAGCTAGCGCGGTCAAGCCTCATCATAAGAGTATTTAACGCGACGTTTCACAACAGAGGAGAGATGACTCCACCAAGTGGCCACATCAGTCAGGTATGCACTATGAGCTGATGTCTGATGAAAATCAGTGCATACTTTCGAAACCACTTAGTTAGTTAAACATTTTTCAAATTTTAACCATCCCGCAAAAACAATTCCATGAAGAGGTTAATACTCTATTCTTAGGATCTTGCACGGTGTAAGCTATCAGCCCCATATCAACATCCAACTCCGAGAGTGCCTCAACAATCGCATCAGAGTTTGAAGGTTCCCTCATTGTCTAAGATGGTGGCAAGTTTACACTCATTAAGAGCAAGATGTTTCTCAATTTGCTTAATGAGAATATAAAGAGCAGTTTCCATAAATTTAATTTTCATAAAAGCACGATATTAACATAGCATCGATTATTTTTTAATATGAAAGCCAATGATTCTTTTCTGAATCTTAAGTAGGACATACAGACTTAACATGCGAAAATTTAACACAACTCTACTTTTCCGCCAGTTAATGGGAACATGCGGGAAGCGCACGTACGCATTTATCTCTCTCTCTCTCTCTCTCTCTCTCTCTTGGCCATGGAAACATTTCTTCGGTGGACTGCTGGGATATAAGTTGGTAAAACTCTATTAGGGCCTGGAAATTGGGCTCACGTCAATTCAAAATTGCATATCATAAGAGACGGTATTAAGTTGGTATCGTGCTTCGTCTGGTGCACCGCTTCTAGAGAAGGACATTGGTTGACCAGAAAATATGAGTTCATGAAAATGTTTGGAGTGTCTGCGCTCGAGTTAATCCAAAAGACATCCGGGTTCATGATGCACATCATAGCATTCGATGGCTTGCTTAAAATCTTACGAAGGCTGTTTGTCTCACTGATATTCTCGACGTCTCCACAGAAATATCTGTGTGAGGACGTCTTTGTCTTGCGTACGGCACACGTGAAAGGTTACAGCCTCATTTGACCTCGTTAGACCTTCTAAACCAGTTGCCATAAGAGCTGTTGAGCTCCATCCTGCACTCTCTTTGCTGGGTCGTGATTTCCATATTTCACCATGAGGGTCTATGATTTTCCTTAACTACATCCTGTGCTAGATGTGGAATTGAGGGCTCCAGTAAGAATGTAAATCACCTGATGCAATTCAGAGTAGCAGCCAATGCTACTCGAAGCAGTTTCCATTAAGAATGGGGCCAGAGATAGGAAAAACTTCCAGTCTGTTCTCTTTCGATTAATTAAGACTATTTGCTCAGTTGAGCTGTGGCCAGCCATATTGAAATATATGTACTTAAGATCAAAGAACAAATATTCTTATAGAGCCCTCCAGTCACAAACCAGATGCGAGTGTTGCCCCTCGACTGCAGGATCGTAAGGAACCTCTCTACGATTTAAAGTATGGAAAGTCAACTCACTGCCAACATTGGTGATGAAAAGGTAATGGGCCAGGATGAAGTCAAATTGTGCCTCACCTCTGCCACTTGGGTTGGAGCTGCCCTCACATCATTATGATCATTAGAGCTATCTCCCGGAATAAGAGGTACACTAATTCTTGTAGTCTCAGCCACAACATACGTACCAACGTGGCTGGAGGGCCTAGTGCTATGATCATGTGTCTTACAGCAAGAAGCAAACCAGCATGATTCTTGATCGATTTTCACTGCAATAGTTTTTTTTTCCTTGACACGAAAATTGTATATCCGTTAGTTCGTAACCCGTGAGCTTGATTGCTAGCAACTCATGGTTTTCGGATTAAGACTAGTTCCTTCCCTGTTCTAGACAATCTGAGCAGCAGGGCAGCTGATGCTGCTTTGGAAAGGTTAGGGTTAATTTAAAGTATCTTCTTCATTATCAATAATGGATCGGCAAAAGTCTTCTTTCTTGGACGTAATAGTTGGCTCAGTGCTCTTTTTTTTATCCACAGTCAACAGGTTTAGGTAACTATCTAATTTCCAACGTAGTTCCGACGCTAATCAAAGAAGGACTCTATATCTGATTCACTCTCATATACAGCTCTCAAAAAGTTAATGGCCCCCTTTCCGGGTGGGTTCTTTACCATTTGAACCATCTGATTTTGGTCAAACTGGGGACGGTTTAAATCTTCCGAACCAGAGCTTTTAGACCTTTCACTTCGGTAGATCTACAGTGCCAATTTCTCGACCCCGTATCTGATGAATTTTCAATGGATCCGATTGAAAACAGGGAATCCATGCCCTGCATCTTGGCCGATTGAGGATCTTGTCTTTAAGCACCACCTTTATCTTGGCGCCTGGCTATATTTCGCCAGCAGTGAGATTGCCAGCTCCAAGCAATTAACCGATCGTTGGTCCTCACATGCAACCACCCTAATTCTTTTACACCAGTGTGCATCGAGCTTTTTATTTTCCAGCTTGCAACTGACCTAAACAAAGCTTGCCTTATTTTAAGCCAGTTTCTCCAGTTTCTTCGCACTTGCTGACATTAAACAATGCACTCCTTGATCATTTTATTAAAAGACCGAGTTAGACCTGGTGCAATGGTACGCTAAGTCCTGTTTGTGTCTTTATATTTACAACTACTGTCAATAGCTTGTCAATACATAACCCCTGGCAATATTAAAAAAAAATTGAAGACAAGGTAAAAATTGTCCTCAGAACAATCCCAGCCTCTGCGTGGCGAATTTAACTGCCCCTACTAGCGTCAGCTGAGATGTATTCGTGGAAAGAAAAATAAAATGAAAACGATAATGTCTATTTAGAATGTCTGTTTGGTCGCCGAGCAATTTGGCTTACCAAGTCAGATTGCTTTATTCCAGTCCTCTTCTCATATATATATATATATATATATATATATATATATATATATATATATATATATATATATATATATATATATATATATATATATATATATATATATATATATATATATATATATATATATATATATATATATATATATATATATATATATATATATATATATATATATATATATATATATATATATATATATCATACATTTGAATTAGTCAGTGTGTGGATCGGTTTTTGAAAAATAAAAATTATTTTACTAAGTTTTGCGTTTTGCCCGCTTAGAGGGGGCTGTCGCTGTTGTCGACAAGTGGAATAGATTGTTGACATTTGTCAGTTTGACATGTCAACAATCGTACACAACACTGGTGCAATCGGTTCTTCTTTTTTTTTTTGCAATCCTACCTGCCCTGGTTCTTTTACTCAGTTGATCTTTGCCGTTTCTCAGCTGAATCTGCAGCATTTAGTAGGCACGGGTGCTCCCCGATAAACCTCCATACACCCTCCACCCAATGCTCAATTGCTTGGGAACTACTAAGTCGATGTCTTTGATGAAGCGATGATTCACGCGGACCGTGCAGTATGGAGAGAGTGGAAGGAAGGAGATAAAAAACTTTGTTGTTCATTGAAGGGACATTTTTTCCTTGTCGGACATCGTGCCACTTAGAACTTTGAGGGCTGATTTTGAGGTCTCTTTCTCTATAAGCCCAAAAAGAAATGGTGAAGGAGCGTTGGATGACTGAAGAGAAAGTGGGACCGGAGATAACTCATGTGCCGTAGCCTTTCTGCGACACTGCCCATCATCGGACTTTTGGGATTTCCCCGAGCCACACTTATACCGTAATTCGCATGACAGGATACGTGTGATTTAATGCCAGACTTGTACCTTATAAGGTTCGGTTGGGATTCATTTTCCATGGAAAAGGGTCCCCACTCAAAGTCGCTATCTCAGTCCGGGTGTGTATTCACCTTAACAATTTCGAACTAACGAACCTACACCATCAACTAAATGGCGACGCGACTGAGAACGTACTCTGAGGTGTGTGTTTTGGTTTAAACGGAATGGAAATGACCGTGTTAACCCAGAAACGTTCACGAAGTAGATTTCACTCCATTGCTATCGCGCCTGAAGACGACTAGGTCTGGAATGCTACGACCACTCGCACAAGCGCAACAAGCAAAATCGTGAGTCTAGAGAAGTCCAAAGACGATAGCAATCGTGGGAAAGTCTAGATCATTTAGCGTTACTCAGGATGCCCCCCAAGAGAAGGCGATCTATTTTATATCCCCGGAACTATAGTTTAAAATATAGTGAACAGTAAAGTATTAATGAACTTAGATGTTTTTTTTTGCATGGAAAATATGCACTGACGCAATGACGTCGTTTAAATTTGCATAAAATTGGTATGTTTTTGGCATACCAAATTCACAAACCCATAAATTAGTAGAGGTGAAGTGTAAAAAATTAGTACACGAAGGAATAAATGTATCTCAGCCAGATAGGAAACATTTTTTGATCGAGTTTTATTTTCATTTAAAATTTTAGTCGATGTCAAGGATATGTGCCTTTGTAATTTAAGAAGAATAGGTTCATGAAAAATAAACAAAAATGCATACATATATCCATTATTTTCCAACATTTTTTTTAGATACAATTTTCATCAAATTTTAAGATCGAATTACAATTACCAAACAAACTGCCATTTAAAATTTAAACTAATCACAATATTCATCACTTTAATGAACTTTCTCTCCTTCGCAATGTAAACAGATTTATAAATATCATGTAATTTATTCAGCAGATTCAAAGCGAAATTCCAAATCTAAATTTAATCAATGGGCGCATCTACTCACATCCCAGTCAGCAACGCTTTCCCGAACATGAAAATCACAAATAAATGAAAATATCTTACAGCTCGAAATCATGGATCCACTCGGGGTAAATTCACTCACATGTTCTGTGAAAAGTGTGAAATGCTCGCACACCATCCTCGAAAGATCTGTAAAATGTGCTCCCTCTCTCTGATCGTATCGCCATTCATTTCAATCGAATTCCTATACTAAATAATGTTTTCCATGCGAACGAAAATAAATACGTGTGTATCTATCGTGTAGAAAACGATCGGATCGAAAAAGCGCGATTTTCGCACACAGAATCTGTAGCAAAGTGGAAAATGGAAATGGCACCTGTAAACGGAAAATTGTGTAATAATTTCGCTGTTTGACGGAATGCGACTTCGTCAATTTTTGCCGCAGTACAGTAGACTAGCGCAAATCGAATATACGAACGAACGTTTGAACGAGCAACGAATGTGAAATCGAACGCGAATCAATGTGGAAATTTAACGCGAAAGTGGAAATTCGAATAGAACGGGGTCGTGGTAAATATTTATACGGTTTGTTAATTTTATTGTATTTTAGATACAATAGTTGGTAATGGTGGACGAGTGGGCGGGTAGATCGTATGTCGATCGAAGACACAATTTTTGCGAGGATATTTGCGGTTTCTGATTGTATGTGGAAATCAGTTGTTTTTTGGCAACGCGTCCAGTGCACGGCTAATTTTCGTCGGTAATAATCTGTGCGGAATAGTACCGGGAAAATATTGAATCGCAATCGTTGAAGTGTAATAAAGATTTAATTTTTCAAATATCAATCGCGTATATGTTTCCATTGTCTGTTAAATATCTGACAATCCGTCAAATAGCATTTCCCATTGCCAATCATGTCAAAAATGTCTCTCTTCTACTCTCGAAAAGCCTGTAGCCCCATGTGCGATAGTTAATTATGGTTCATATGCTTGAAGTCTTCATACATAAATATGTACATATGTGCCCCGTTTGCATGAAAATCATCTGTTCATTTATTTACGCCTACACTTGTTTTATTTTTATGTTTACACACATGTACAGTATGCTTTTGTGACGATATGTATGACGATGTTCTAAAAACATGATCTTTTGAAATATGCCTCTCGAAGTTTTTAGATTTAAAAAACAATGAATGGTGTTCGCGTATTCTTTTCTTTGACAGTTGTATTAACAAGCCATCAAAAATTTGAACCAACATTTGTCGAATGCTTGTGCAAATGTTTATGCCTGCTTGAATCAGTGTGTTTGAATGTGATTTGAAGGTTTCCTTGTAAAAATATTTAGAATTGTGATTCCAAACAAAACGATTTTATTTTGTAAAATGATATTGTTTACTTGCAAATTTCAACACTGTTTCCTTGCTTTGAATTATTGAAAACAAATGTGGTTGGAGAGTTCTTGGCACATATTTTTTTATTTATATAAATTTAAATTACTACGTTGTTATTGAAAAATTTTAGATTGAAAATCCAAAATGATAACTTGACAGAAAATTAATGATTTGATGATTTTTCAAATGCCAACTTTCCACACGTGAATGAAAAGTTATTTGAAGAAAAATGTGCTGAATATTTTTGAATACATACAAACCGCATCTCATCTAAATCCCACGAAAATACAGAAAATAATCTTCTGTCGCTTGATTAATCCTATGAGTTCTATGAATAAATTTTTAAATGAGTCCTTACCATTTAAAATTGAGTTTTTATGAATCTCGGTATAATTTTGATTGTATTATCCCTGATCATTTTAAATTTATTTCATCTTGATATAAAGTCAAGGTTTGACAATGGTTTTTCGGTTGGCAGACAATAATGTGAATTTAATTTCTAGAATTTGTCAGATATATGTAGATTCAACGACTACATCTGAGCATCAGCCAAGAAAAGAGATTGATTTTCTTTCGGCAATAAACCAACCCAAGTATAAATAAAACAAAAAAAATAATCCAATATATTTTTCAGAATATTTTTATTTAATAAAGAACGTATGATTCGAACTCCAAGCCAAAAAACAGTCCAATCAGAAATATCAAAACTAAGCTGAATATAAGGTATTGTTATTCAAATACAAAATATCAGCTTTGTAGGACTGCTAACAACCACTAGTAAGGTTGTTTCTTGGCATTACACGTTATTTATTAAAAGAAGATATTTTCCAATACAAGGTTGTATTAGGTTAGTTAGTTAGGTTAGTGAAGAGGGTTGCCGGGAACGCGGCCAGCATTAGGCCACCAGTTTGGGCCCATTTGCCACCCTCATGGACAATCACACGCATTCACACTTACAGCCATGGCACTGGCCGGATTCGAAACCGCAGGCCCCGTAGGACGCCGCTTTTCGGCCTGACGCCTTAGCGAGCAGAGCTACCGGACCCCCTAATACAAGGTTGTATAGAAATCAAAAATTTAAACTTTTAGTCCATCGAATGCTTGAAGAGGCTGGTCGCAAAAATTTAACCGAAACAAGGTTTTTAGATTTTAACAGTTTATTATAAATTTTGTTAGCTTTTTGCGCCATTCCACTAATAAATTTGAATAGAAAAGGTAGATAGCATTTAGTAAGCTGTCGCCTCGAGATTATTTTTGGCTGCCTATTCTTCCAACTTTCTAATTGCCTTAATTCTAGATCTATGAGCATCTTTCAAAGCACTCTTGTTATTTTTACTAAACTAAAATCTTTGGTTTAAAATGAAAAATCCTCAAAACACATTGGCAACTTTAATGATGTTCCCTGCTAAATACTATTTTTCCCCTTTTGTGTACTTTGTCAGGAATGGTTTGAAAAATGTTGGTATATATATATTTCTGTGTTCTTAAGTAAATAGACTAAAATTGTATCGTAGGGGTTTATAGAAAAATTGAGCTGTGGCATAATTAGACTTTTTCAAAGTTAAAAAAGTTGCGAAAATTGAAAATTACATAGCTGATCAATTTTTTTTTTATTTTTAACGGTGAAATTACAGTTGACTTTATTACAAACCAAATAAAAAAGCGATAAAAAAGTATTCAGATAGAGTTGAAAAAGGATTGATAGTTTTCTATGGGATTTTTTTCTCAATAGCTTAAAAATAAATTTGAGGAATTCGGAAACAAGTCGGTAGATGAGCAAAATTAAGGGTACACTAAATTTCAAGCTAATGAGAAATTTCCTAACACTCACTCTTTTGCTTATTTTTTTTTTGCCTTATATGAATATAATTTGAATTCAGTCAAGGGGATCACTATTCATTACGATAAATAATACATTATTTTGTAATCTGATTAATCATATTTTTGCAATTTCTTTATAATCTTGGAAAGGATAAAATTGATTCTATTCAAACCTAAATTTTTTACCGTTTGGTGCTCTATACGTGTTTCGCAAAGGTTTTTCTGCCAAAAAATAAACAAATTGAAGTGATTGAAATCAGAAGAAGTGATTGCGTTCAGTCATAGTATTGTATATATCAAGATGGTGTATCGATTAAAAGCACTTTGCAACGGAAATATATCTCAAAACTAGTTCGACGCACCGTGGGTTTCAGTTTTTATAAACTGACAATTATATGAAGAGTTTATATACATATCTTTCGACTGACGAAATAATTCAAACCAGAAAATAAAAGAAATCGTGACTCATATATAGTAGAGGTTTTTTACTTAAAGTAACAGTGCCAGAAGTATTGAAAAGACATCCTAGTAAGACCAACCAGAAGCAAAGAACTACAACTTGTCATTTTTAGACTCGAAAAATGTAAGCTTTCTGGGCCATATCAGTTTGGCATCGACTTCCTGAGTTCAATACGAAGCAATAAACTGACGACCATTGCAAATGTTCACAAACCTTCCATGAAGCCTGGGAAATAGCAACCATAATCGTCGTATGCAAACACTGTAAAAAAAACTCTAGTTCTTACCAAACTGATCATCTTCAAAATTACCCAACTTTTTTTTTTCAACTGGTCTACAAAGAAAACTGTTGGAAAATGTATCATCTCTGTTATACAAACTTGCAACCATAGTTCAGTACATTAGAACAGAGTTCAACCACAGAGTTCAGAAACACGACAAGCTTGTTCAATGTGGCCAGGGGATTCAATAAAATTAGGTTTTCTGGAAATAATTTTAAAAATGTATCATTTAAAAATTCTATTCCCTTTCATGCAATTAGAAAGGTTTTTTTCATGGAAGAAATCCTCTTAAAAATAGAAAACCTCTTCAGAATTCGAACATTAGAAACTATAGTATCATAGGATTTATTGCTTTATTTCTTTCTCTCTGTTTTCTTTCTCTCTGTTTTCTTTCTCTTTGTTTTCTTTCTCTCTGTTTTCTTTCTCTCTGTTTCTCTCTCTCTCTCTTTCTCTCTCTCTCTCTCTGAAGCTTTATAGTATCTTTACAGTAGGTTCATTTAACTCCACCTACACGAAAGTATCACTGTTTATAGATGATACTTGTAGTGCATTTTTTACACTTTCAAGCAAATAGATGTCAAAGTGTGGAATCTGCAATCTTACCTACGCACCAATTTTTCTGACATACGAGTAGTTCTCCGAATAAGTAGTTTAAATCAAGCGATTAAGGTGTCCTTGACAAGGTGCCGCAGGCAACAACATTCTCAGATTATAAAAAACGACCCAAGTATTGAATCAAAACATACGAACAAATACCCTGAACCATATGCAACAAAACAAGCGACATACAATCAAAAACGTACTTAACAGACGAGACAATCTGGATTGTCGCAAAATGCTCCTTTTCAAAGCCTCCATATGAGGTGACTCTGTTATTCGGAGTGACTGGCAGCATTCCCAGCTATTTCTTGAGATGATGCAGGTCGGAGGTTCTTCAGTAAGTAATATACCATTGGGGAACTTCTAGCTGCAATGGCTGGTGGAGCAGATGCATGCTATTCGGGCCCGTTTACTAGTAGCCAGGCTTGATAAATATTCTGACAACTGGCCAAATAGCTAAAGCTTTTAATCAATCCTAACAACACGAGTCAAAGATGGCCAAGTTGACCAAACAAGTGGCTGCCCTCATCCATCTGGTTGCATTGCATCTAAGGAAACGGTCCCACTCTGGGTCTTGTGTGAGACTATGTACGTGATTGTAGTTTGAAAAAAACACTAAAAGGACTTATTGTACTTATCGCCCATTTGTCGCTTAACTGGTTTTACAGAGTGTCCAAATGACTTTTGCAAGTAGACGCAGCAGCAGATATTTCGTTGCTTCCTCCAATAGTGCCAAGACCACATTGACTGGTGTCTGATAATCTCGCGGGGGCTAAAAAGCGATTTCATTTGCAACTGTAGCAGGGTAATTCCACCCTTTTAATATCAGTGACGAGAGCCATTATTCAGGACTTCTTTCACGAATTTCTTGGCAATACAAACTTAATCATCTCTTACCAGTGAAATATCACTAAGACCACAATTTGCATACCCGTCGGACTCCAATCTAATGGTTTATCCATGAGGTCCTGCATGAGTTCTTCTCCATTTCCCTCGACTACATTTTGATTGCTTTGACTTTTGAAATTGAGCATATTTTTCACCTTGCAGCCTCATTAGAAACGAAGATTTGCTACTTTCATTGGTTTCTAGTTAAATTTCTAGGCTTTGGCGTTTTGTCAGGCAGTCTAAAACCCTTTGCCAGATTGAAAATGCATTTATTTACAAGTACTAAACTCCAAAAGACGTTCATTTTTTACCTTTACTTCCTTCCTGACACACCTGAGTTTCAGCAGCCATTTAATTCCTCTCTTTTCGGTTCTAACAAATATGTCACTAAAAAAGACAATAATTGTCACAGCATATTCTAAGAAAAACAAATTTATGAAAAAAGATCTAACTGGAAAATTATAAATAAAAATAGTTCCAAGACATTATATTACATTACTAAACCTAAATTGATCTAAGTCAAACAAAACGAATCTAAATTAATTTTGATAATCTAAGCCCGTTGATTGGGGCGACCTGAGTCTATGCAACGATGGATGCCAAAGATCTGTCCCAACTTGAAGAACTAAAATACTGTAATTGGTAGCAGACAGCACTCATCGCTTTCAACTTCCAACACTTCTGCATAAACCAAACCCAGATTAATGATCGTATCACCAATTACAGTGCCCTAACCTCCAGATATGAGGCAGACCGCTACCATATATCGTCACTATGGGCGCGGATATTCCAAATCCCCACGCTGGGCGCAATTATTTTACGGAGCTTGACTTGACCGAGACGCCGTCAGTGAAGTATTTCCACCTTAAGACTTCTGTTGCTAATTAGTTTTCGTAAGTAAGAAGTGATTAGCTCCATGACTCGCTTTGCTCCTCATTTGTTAACAAAGCTTATTCTACTCAAAGCGCGGTGAATTAATACGGTTGATCGTCTATGGTTAGATTCGAATCGGATACCACAAATTGAATGCTAATAGTCGACTCGGCTACAATTACGACTTGGCTACGATAGCTTCTTGGAATTTGGTTGCATGGTTCCAGTAGTCTATGCAAAATATTCACCAGCATTCAAGTAAACTATACTAAAGCAATAAGCATTAATTGTGTTGCTCGATTATATAAGGTTCAATGTTTAGGAGTAAAAAAATTTTAAATTGTTTTTTCAATGTTAAAAAAAGATGTTTAATTAATAATGAAATGAAATCTTTTGAGACACTTTTCAAATCATTAAGGTAAAAATTAGGTTCGGATTCAAAATAAGCTTTTCGGCTCTCAAAGTCGAGTAATTTAAGAAATTCTGTAAGTAACCATATAACTAAATAACCGTGCAGAAACTCATTTGCTTTACAATCTAAACACATGCTTCAAACAACTGCTGCAAACGTTTGCCAAAAACATAAAATTATGAATGTCACCGAAAAGATACAAACCAAAAACATGGTCTTCAGAAATTCTAAAAATATCCCGAGACTTATGCATGTATAATTTGATAATGCCAAGTAATTTTAATTTAAGTTTTGATTCAGTTCATAAGCACCATGACATTAACAATACTTTTTCCTAAGAAAAACCAGAATAAATTTAAATTGCGATCAAGTGTGATTGGTTGTTAATAAAGTTTGAGTGTTGAAAATGACCCCTACAGCTCATCCCCTCATCTGTTTCCAATCCTTACTGAAGAAGCTCTTGCACGACAATCATATTCTCTGCTATTCTGTTTTCCTTCGCATTCCAGAATCGAATTGATGATTGCTTAGTGAAGTGGTGATTTTCGCGAAACGCGAGTTCTATCTGCAAAAAGTGAAACACGTGTTTGTAAAGTGTAAACAAGCTGAATTGAAATAGAATCAGCATCGTTGTGTCTGACGGAGTGACGGAATCGTCCGCTATTGTTTCGGGCTAGATACACTGTGCCGCGTTGGATAAGTTGTTAAAATCGAAACCGCTCGCTGGTTGTTTTCGAATCGATTTGTAGTTTCAAATCGAGATTTTTACTAATTTTCGTTTTCTTTGCTATAAAAGTTTTGATGTGAAACTTGTAAAATTTCAGATTGGTGTTGAAATTTCGTCAAAGAATGTTTGGATAGAGGGATAGATACCACGGTAAAGCATTTATTTAAAGTGAAATTTTATTGTGACTTTCAAATTACACTGTAGCAGACGAGAGAGTCGTAAAATTTTCTTTGAACCATCAAATAATCTTCGAAATTTTTATATAAACGTAGACTGGACTCAGTATCGGCAAACAACATTAGAATTGTTTAAAAACACAATCAGAAATCATTCAGCTAATATTTGATCCGAAAGAAACGAGCTTGAGCTCATCATTGTACGTGCTCTGGAAATTTTTGAAACTGTGCCAAAAACATCAATACGGCAAATATTTACATAGACGTCGCTCCCTTTATCGTCGTCGTCGTATGTCGCCGTTGACGTTATCATACAGCACAGAAAATAGAACTTGATACGAACTGTAAACGGGCACGACGAAATCGTGCAAGGGTTCATTTCGGATTCGTATGGTTATGACGAGATTTCTAGTAGAGGCTTCAATCAACTGTAATAATTGTTCGGATATATCTGCAGTGCAACAGACGAATAGCCGTGGGAACTGACGAGCTTCATCAAGGTCACGTAATGTCTGCTCAACTAATGGACCGTAGGAGTATCACGTCCTTACGGGACTTGGACCATAATAACTATCGAGGGAATTATAACGGCGACGATAGCGACCAGAGCCAGGATAATGGTCCTGATGAGACCATCAAATTGCAACTGAAGAAACCGAAGGCATGGAATTGGGAGCTTAGTACTTCGAAATCCTCTCCAAATATTGCCTTTCCGCGGATAATGCTCTACAATGAGAAGGGAACGCTTCTGGCCGACGCCCAAGAGGCGGATTGTGTATTCCGTGGACCAGCGACAGATTGCCGGCGAACTCAATCAGCGAAAACAACACGTAGTCCATTACGAAGTGTAGATGCAATACCGGCATTAGATACAGTCGACAAAGACACCCGGCTAACGTCTCTGAGCTCATCGTCATCGTCACGGGGCAAAAAGAGACGTTCTTCGACGACCAACCTTCCAGATATTGATGAAAGTCTAAATGAATTGCTCGACCAACTGGAGAGCAATGGATTCAATTACAAATTAAGACATCATTTGGTAAAACCAGGAGAGAAACGAGGCGGAAGTAGTGAACGCAAACTCAAAAGACAAATTAGTACACCTTCATTATTAATTCCTTCGACTGAATTCGAGGAACTAAACGAAAAAGATTCGCCTGGGAAAACCACTAATGACGGTAATAATTCTCAATCGAAATTGGAAAACTTTGCAAAGAATAATGAATCGAGGAAATCTGATATGAGACCCAATGAAGTTGAAGAAGTAGTTCCCGATTTACCCATTCTGGTCTATAGTGAAAAAGGTGTCCTGCAACGTGATTTCAATGCAAAAGAGTTCGACCATTTACGCCCGAAACCCTATCAAAAAAGCAAAACGACGAATCTGGAAAATATTAAGATACCCGAAGAAAAGTCCTCTCCGACCTTGAAGAAAAATACGAATACTTCCGTCGTCGGGAAGAGCAGTTTGAAATCAAATAAGTCGTTGACGCCAAACAAAGAAGTACGATTCGATTTGCAGAAAAGCAAAAGTGCAATCAATGTCGGTGAGGTGGAGCACGAACGGAAATTCTGTCGACGAACGAATAGTTCCGGCCCATCGAAGTTTTCCGGGTCGATTCTGGAGCGAATGAGTGCATTCAAACGACGCTCTTCGTCCACAGATAGTCAAGATGTAGAAATATCTATAGTGGAGCATGGACCCAGATATTTTCTACGAACAAGTAAAGCCGGTACTTTGGTTGTTTGCGAAGAGAGTTTTCGAAATCGAAAGGTTCGAAGACGGCCTCGATCGTGCTCAAGGATATCGGAGGTGAGTGAAAGTAATAGTCAACTGCCAAGTTCACCGCAATCGGGGCGCGAGAAAATTATTCAAAAGTATTCCTATCCCGCTGCGTGGCAAACATGTGAATTTAACAAAGATTCTAGCCATTATGACGAAGCCATCGCAAAAATCGATAATTTGATCTCGAAAGTTTCCCTAAAATCTGATAGTTTTTCCGGGCGTGATCTAAATCAAAATAAGCGATTTGCAAAATATTTAAGTGTCGGTGACGTGCGTGCGAAAAACGAACCATCGAGTGAATCGCGTGCGGGATCTACTGGTGTGAAAAATGGTCGAGCTGAAATCGAAAAATCGAACTCGATTGTTAATGTGGTTAAGGGGAATGAAAAACCTTCAGGGGAAGAAAATAAATCAAAACGAAAGAAGCGGAAACTACGTAGATGTGTTAGTGCTAGTACTTTTCTAGAGAATGTATCGTCTGATGAAGAAGATGTTAAGTTGAGCGGTAGGGAAAACAGGAGCCGCTCGAAATCGAGGTCCAGATCACGAAACGATTTGCGACGAAGGACAGGTTAGTAGAAGTTTATTATTTATTTTTAATATTTAAAAGCATTTGTATGAAATTTACATATCTTGTGATTGAAAATTTGGTTAGAACGAAAGTACCTTTAAATGAGGAAGATCCATCACTATGAAAGAAAAATCAGTAAAGCTTGCAATAGGAATGTGTATAAGTCGGTGATCTTTTTTTAAATAGTGCGTTGCGTATAATGAGTTTGGTTTTTAGTTTATTAATAAAATTATTTTATCAGCTTTACCGAATTCGCAATTGATCTCCTTTCATTTTGATTCGAAACATTTTTCGCACTACTTTGGGCTACATTTATTTGACGTTTAAGCTCTCTGACTTCGAAAAAATCTGGGAGTCCTGTTGCTGGACCAGAAACGTAGGGGAAGCTATCAACTGATGTACGTCTTTCTTTGAACAGTTAGTACTAGTCAAAAGGTTCTGTACGTGATAGGGCAGATCCCCATAGGTTTTCTGCAACATTTTCAATGAACCTCAATAAGAAATTCCGCTGATAGAAGAAAATTTCAAATTAAATCTTTGCTCATCTTGCTTTTTACTAATGTTCGAAGAAGAACATTCGTATTAAAATCACTTTGGCCAAAAATTCATATTTATATATATATATATATATATATATATATATATATATATATATATATATATATATATGTATATATATACATATACATATATATATATGTTTATATATATATATATATATATATATATATATATATATATATATATATATATACATATATATATATGTTTATATATATATATATATATATATATATATATATATATATATATATATATATATATATATATATATCATCAAAAAATATTAGTGAAAAAATCTCGGGAACGCGCCATCCAATTGAACTGAAATTTTCAGGATGCATTGATGTATATGCAGAATAGTACCAGGTCTCACAAAAAGTAAATATTCTTTAGCCTTTTGGCGCCGGCGGCCATTTTAGTGATATTTTAAATATACATAATATTCTGGTAAAAATAAAGTCACTGCAATAAATTCTGAACGTGTCTTAAATATGAATATGATAATGTTTTTGAAATTTTTAACCCTATGTGTGCGCTAGGTGCCTAAAATGAGATTGGGAAAATTTGAAAATTTTTGAATTGCGATAACTTTTTATTTGATTATCAGATTATTATAAAACTTACAGGACATATTAATGTTATTAGGTTGCACACTAGCATTATTTTTGATGAACGTGCTGGCAACCCTGTAGTAACGGCAGGTACTGAAAGTGAAAACATTCAAACCATCGAAACTCCTAAAAAATTTCCGTTTCTTACAATAAAAACCATTTTGTATACAAATCCTATGCTTTATCTACACATTTAAAGTAAAACTTAGGAAATTGCATGTCGGACAAGAACGGTAACCCTCTCCCAATTTACCTAAATGTTTAGCATCAAAAATTTCTGTTCACGAGAACTTACGAACCAATAATCAGATACAGTTGAAATTTAAAGAATATATTGGACTTAAGTAGGACCAGGTCTGATAGAAGCAATTTTGAATTGTGGGCAACTCTGTGCCTGTGGTGCCATCTTGAAAAAATACAAAGAAAAAAAACTGCTTTTTTCCCTATGAATTCTGATTCAGTTACCAGATTTTCATGAAATTGACACAGTAGCTGAACCTTACTCTAAGCCGTGTTTGATAAAAATTTGGTGCTGTCAGTTTTGGTAATTTTTGTGCCTTTGGTTTCGAAAATTCGCTCAGGAAAATAAAGTTTTTGCCCTATAACTTCCAGTGCAGTCATGAAATCAATACAAATTTCATACAGTTAATGGAACTTATCATAGGCATTATTCAGGCCGAATTTGGTTGAAAAGCCACGATACGGTTGCCAGCTATTGTTGGTTTTATGTTTATTTGCAATAGCTTTATTAAGCGATTTTATCGTAAAATTTTCAAATGTCAATGATATTGTAGTGGCAATAAACAGCAAATATTAAGTTTTCGATTATTTGAAAAATTTGGCGGCTGGTAACCCTAAATTTCTTTATACACCTATAACTTCCAATGCAGTGATCGGATCGAGACGAAATTCGCAGGGTTGGCTAATCGGATGTGGCACGAGCGCCGGCGAGCCCTGTCAAAGTCGCTCGTGTGGACCGTCCACACACTCGGGCTCGCCAGATCTCGCCTGGGCTCGGCCAATATCTATTTGGCACATAACACGTTTTTTGTTTTGCTGGCCTAATAACGCCAGTGAACCCGCCGCTATGTAATTAAACTTGCAACAATAAAACGCACTACAAAGCCTGTTTTGGGTGGCAATGTTATGCATTCGGTCGATGCATGCCGCAGTGCATTAGCTATGTTTGTGTGTGTGTGAGAGATTCAATCTGGCGGTGAGGCTGTTTCACAAAAATGTGGTTTTGCCAGGGTGCCGTAGCACAAACGTATCATCCGCCTAAACACTCACGCTAGATTGAGCTAGGCGGTTGGGAAAAAGCACGATGGAGTTGTATATATCTCTGAATTAAAATTGATACTGCACTGAAGATGGCTCGACAGATCTTAGTCAGTTGCAATAATGGCCCACAAACATAGGCTTTTGGATGTTTCTCATTTGAAATTGTAGTTTTCGTCTGGGGTGGCAATTGTTCAATGAAAACATTGTATTGGCTCAATTATTTTTCTGCTTTGTTTGGCTGTAATTGGCAAGTGGATATCATTAGTCTCATTTAGAAACAAATTTCAAGCAGTCATGAATACAACATTGGCACCCGTCACGTGCTACTGGTTGTCTCTATGCGTCAAACAGAGTTTGTCTCTACAACGTAGCCTCAGTGCCAGACATCTCCGGATATATTTCAGAAATATTACCGAAAAATTTCAGAAATATTTCTGACACATTTGCGCGTAATCTCCGTCCGTCCCGGCTACACAAGTCCGGGAAGTTCATTCATGATTAGCGTGAAACGTAAGTGAAATTAGAGCTTCCACTTTTGAAGCTGCATATCTTGTCAAAATCAACAAGTAAAAGATGCCAATGCAACCATCTGTGCAGCTCCATACCTTTCACACAAATATTGCATGTCTCATAAAATTTGGGTTCATAACGGCAGCACAGTGCCGAAATTATGTCACATTCTTGTGTATCTGAGAATTTCCGACGATAAGTTGGAAAGTTTCAACAGCTGATCGCTTTGCTGTGGACATATGCGCAGTGGACCTTCCCCATATGTCGGAAATAAGTCCAAAACTTTCCGCTCGACGATGAGTAGAAATGGAGTGGACATGCAAATAAGATTTACATTGAAGGGGATGTTAGTAATTTTTTGTCCACTAAACGTCAAATCTGGTCAAATCCAGGTAGTTCCCCTCCAATTTGACATTTAGGGAGAAATGGCGGAAAGGCAGCTTTAACATGCTTTGTGCGCCAGAGGGTTGAAGAGGCTAATGGTGGAAAGTTATACCGTCTGTGTCCACTCCGTTTCTACTATCTCACTGGGTAAAAATGTTATATAGTTGGGTAGATGCTCAGATTGAAGCGGCAGCTCTGGTGTTGCCTGAAAATCCAAGCTAATTATGAACGAACTTCCCGGACATGTGTCGGAATGTGTAGGAAATATTTTTGAAATATTTCTGAAATATTTCTGAAATTTTTCGGAAATAATTCTTAGCGGAATTTTTGTGGTGGTCGGAATAAAATTAAAGTTTAAGCAAATTATCTTCCAACTTCATATAGTATTTGCTTTTGAGAAAAAATATTAATTTGGGTGTCCGATTAGACTTGTCTGTTCATTGTCCACCTGTTAAATGTTAATTCCTACACTGAATTATTTTTAAACAAGATATCAGGTTCATGAGCAATCGGTCTTTTCAGTGGCGATCACAAAAACTCTTTATTCTCTGATTTCTCCCTCTCTTTTTAATAATTTTATTTTAATTTTCATACCCTTTCACTCCTTCAAAGTGCTGTCTGAAGAAACCATGTAAGAAGTCATTATTTTTTATGATTTCTTCCTCACAAGAAACTATTATACTTTGGCTATAAAATATAATTTTATAATATGTTTATTTTCACTTGCGTTACATATTTTGCGTTACTCTTATATAAATACGAGTTCAAATTTCTAAATTCGATTATTAATTATATAAAGAGTTATAATGCAGATACAGTTATAATCAATATCTCTCATAGTTTCATTTGCCATTTTCAATTTCTTGAATTTTAAAATCGGTTATATGTGTTCTACGCAGTCTCTATACGTCCCCCAGCTTTAGTTTACATAAAACGAGAAGATCATCTGCATCAGAAAATATATCTACAATGAATGAGCATCCATTTACATTTATAGCCAGCAGCCTGATTCACTTAAAAGGTTCGCCACTGAGTTATCATTATCGTTATTGTAAAGCTGTACCTGACTTGCAGCTGTATCAAACATTACTTCTCTAAGTTTGTGTTACGTTTCCGCTAGGGCTTCTTAAACTTCTGCGCAACATTCTTCGCCGAACAATCGGGTTCATTGTTGACATCAATAATTTAGAGACCACCAATCACTATTTTGGTCAGTGGTAGTAGGAAAGCTATAAATTGTTTTTATTTGTATTTAAAACTAATAAAATTAAAATGTTATTTGATTTTTCTCTAGATTCAAAAATATATTTTTGAAAATTAATTATGAGTAAAAGACTTAAACAAAAATAAAAACAAACTAATTTTTTCATTAAATTTCAACTCTTTTCGCCAGTTGGATTTCCAGTTAATTTACTTGAAAACAAACCTGCAGGAGAGAGGCTTCAATGGAAAATAAAGCAAACCAATACTTCATTGAATCTAATCAATCTTTCTGCTTAACTAAAAAATCATAAGCATTCAACGCCAATCATTGTATTACACAATACAATCTTAAACAATTTTCGTCAATTCATCAAACAATTTTTCGTTTCCAGAAATCACCATTTTCTATTTTACTTTCCTCCTTCACAAAACCTTAAGTTCGTAGTAGTTGCATGATATAGGTCGACACAAATCCTGTTTATGATCGTATGTATGTATGCTTCCAAAGCTGAGCACTTGTGTGGTGAAAATGTAGAAAATGTTTTTCGCGACCGAGAATCTAGGAGCATGAAAATAAATTCAAATGATTTATGCAGTCATTTTGTAAAGATAGATGTTTTTTGGTATTTTTGCGGATGTTTTTTGTTTTGCTTTCAACGAATTCATTTAATTATTGTTGGTTTTGGAAATACTTCTGCAGTGTGATATATGTCGTTCAAAATGGCTTTGACGAGGGTATACGATAGCATTGACAGTGAAGAGTGTTTATATATTTCAGTGAGAAGGAAATTAGGTTTATAGATCAGGATTTATTATTTTAATATTTGATTTAGTCTTTGGTTGTGTCAAGTAGAAAAAATAGGTGGTAATATAGTATTATTATGATTGAATGGACACAAATGTTTCTTCGTCATGAAAAAATGTGCAACTATATTTCTCTAGCAAACGAAATAATTTACTTTTTCCACGTTGTTTACCAATACAAGTCGGCATAGCATATCCTGTGCTAACAGCTGAAAACGACTTACTTATTCGTGTGTCTAAATAAATATCAGTTCAACTATTTTCGGATATGGGGCATTTCACGTGAAGCGGACAACGAAAAAAAGTCGAGGTTCCGGATTTCGTTCATATTATGCATAATGGTACTTCTAGAGGATATGAACGTGGATGCACAATTTTTTCCTTCTATGAGGTTCAGTTGCCGAGTTATGGGCTTCTGAAGAATTGAAGAAGCTGATGAAGGGTTTTTTTGGGAGCCGATTTTGAGATTGTAAAAAATATATTAAAAACATTAAACATATTGATTGGTATAGAAAATCAACTGTTCTTTTTAATTTTAAAATTAGATTTGGAATAAAAAAAAATTTTCCTGTTTAAAACCGGAAGTAACCATTTCAACTCGTTATTTGAGTAACTTGGACCAAGTTAATTTTTTTTATTTTTGTAGTAAAACAAAGCTTAAACTATACTTGTTTTATCATAAAATTTTTAGAATGGGATGGCGAGTAGTTTGTGAGGTAGGTGAATTTTAGTACATACAAGTCGTATGAAGCGTGGCACCCGGAGCTTGATTAGGATAGCTAGTGAGTGTGAAAACAAAACATGTTAAGTAAAATTATTGCTATATCGTTAAAATATTATATATAGAATTGATATAGTTAAAATAAAGCGATAGAGTTTCAATATTAAAAGTTGCTAATGCTAATTTATTTAATAAAAAAACAAACTTGTTTATGGAAAAATGAATTTATTTCACAGTTTTTACAATTACATATATAATTAACTTACATATAGAGGTTAAAATATAAAACAATTGCTTATGCTTATCTACTAAATGAAAAAAATGATTTATGGAAAAATGAATTTATTTCACCATTTTTACAATTTGACACTCATTACTTAAACTTGTTCTTTTTATAAGAAGGCTTTCACTAACTGGAATAAAACAGTGAAATTTCTTAGTCCCGGGAATAGTAATAGAGGAATCAAGCCGTGGTTTTAAAAATATTCTCTGGCGTTGAAGTTCCTCTGATGAGCAATAGTAAGTGGCTGTTAGGGATAAAGCCGACTTTGCCCAATGAAAAAAACGTAAAGGTGTAGTAATAGCTTTACTAGGAGGTAATTGTAAACTCGCACGTGTTGCCAGTCGTTTCAAATTACCATCACATGGGCCTTTTCCATGTGAAGTCGCGTGAAAATGAAGTTCAGTTTCTGTCTTGAAATCAGCTTTATAATAAAATAGAGTCACAAAATTAAATCTATTTTTAAAATGTTGTGGAGCCCCATCTGTTAGGTATATAATTTTTGACACAGCTATTGTTTCTTCAGACAGATGTTTGTGAAGGTTTTTCTGGAAATACTACCATGTTCTATTTTACTTCCAACTTTATAATAATAGACTGATGTCAAAAGTGTTGCCTGGTCATTATTCCAATGAAAAGCTTGAGCAGCATCTTGTACAACAAAACAATAATTCTCAGCAAAATCGCATTGTACCAAAATTTCCCCTTCGTTTATATTTTCTTTTAGATTTTTAAAATAATGAGCCTGTTGCTCTGCAATGTAAGCATGGGGTTTCGAGGCATCCAACGCGTGACAAAAGCTGTCCACAAAATCATCGGATTCAAGCAGATGAGTAGAAATGGTAAATCTGTCTGAACAAACCCATTTTTCGAACTGAACGGTTGTCACTTGATTATCATCAAAAATATCATTTTCAAATGATCACGAATATCACTTACGCCAGGACAAGATTTGCAACTTTCATTTGGCGTTTGTGTTGAAATTGTTAAATGACATTTCGGCGTAGGATTGGGACACATCATTTTGCGTAGAAAGTAGAAAGTTCCAAAATAGTTCCAGATGTGAGATTGTCAATGTCTCCTCCACTCATCATTAATTTCACATTTTAGTGATATATACATACACAGACCATATGTGTTCCAGAGTCACCACCGAGGATACATTGTTTGTGTCTCAAAGTGAAAAATTTTGTTAGGCCGATTTTGATATCCGGATATTCATTTTTAAATTTTTGGTAAAGCTCGTCAATGTTACACATTAAAAGCTGTTTTGGTATTTGCGTTCTTTTTCCGTCATCTAACTTAATAGATACACAATCCTTTTTACCGGGCATTATTCGACTAATGTCTTCTCGCAGATACAAGCACTTCACTAAGTTCATAGTTTCAACTGCTAGCTTACGGCCACCTCGTGGATTTGGAGATGTTAATATACCAAACTGATCCACAAGTTGCTTTGCTTTGCTCGCTTGCCGCCTGGATGTTCCGAATTCTTGTGTAAGTCTGTTTTCGGTCCATGACTTAGGTGTTATAGTCAGTATCGTAGTTTTCATAGCAGTAGATGTAGACGGATTGCTAAATTTTGCTTTTAACTGGGTCAGAATATTTTGGTCGTATATTGTTGAATCAGTTTACTTTGAGCTATGTTTATACTTCTCTTCAGGAATGAATGGTAAACCCGGGGAGCACAAAGACAAATCAGTTGATGATTGGCAAGATCGCTGAAAATTTGCAGGTATTTCCACGGTCAGTTTTTTCCTGCAGCTTCCACACACGTAAATATCAGAAGAATATCTCCACTTCTCTGCTATTTTTTTTTGAATTTTTCTTAGGGCTTTAGCCTTCCGATGAAATCTCAAGTCGAAAGGATTGAAACATCGGTAGCCGCAAGGAGACATAATACACACAATTCAACTTATTTACGTGGTCACTTCAAGCGCTGAAAAAGAACTAAAACAAAAACGGAAAATTCGAAATGGCTCTTTCATCACACTTCCATCCTTTTCTATTACATAGCCTTGACCTCCTTCTATTATGTGGCTTTTTATGAAAAAATAATACCTTTTTCAACTAAAAAATGGCGCCACTAATCGCATTTCTGTAGGGTAGTCGGTTAGGTATGAACATAATTTAAGTATGTATTTTAAGTATGTTATGAAAACTATTTATACACAGGATATAGTATCACGGCAAACTACATATACTTTCCACTCTAAAATTTTTAACATCAAATAAGTATAGTTTTAGCTTTGTCTTGTTACAAAAATAAAAAAAATTTAACTGGTCCAAGTCATATAAGTTCAAGTAAAAAATTTTTTTCCATAAATCATTTTATTGTTTTCACTTCGTAAATAAGCATTAGCAATTGTTTTATATTTTAACCTCTAAATGTAGGTGAATTATATATGTAATTGTAAAAACTGTGAAATAAATTCATTTTTCCATAAACAAGTTTGTTTTTTTATTAAATAAATTAGCTTTAGCAACTTTTAATATTGAAACTCTATCGCTTTATTTTAACTATATTAATTCTATATATAATATTTTAACGATATAGCAATAATTTTACTTAACATGTTTTGTTTTCACACTCACTAGCTATCCTAATCAAGCTCCGGGTGCCACGCTTCATACGACTTGTATGTACTAAAATTCACCTACCTCCCAAACTACTCGCCATCCCATTCTAAAATTTTTATGATAAAACAAGTATAGTTTAAGCTTTGTTTTACTACAAAAATAAAAAAAATTAACCTGGTCCAAGTTACTCAAATAACGAGTTGAAATGGTTACTTCCGGTTTTAAACAGGAAAATTTTTTTTTATTCCAAATCTAATTTTAAAATTAAAAAGAACAGTTGATTTTCTATACCAATCAATATGTTTAATGTTTTTAATATATTTTTTACAATCTCAAAATCGGCTCCCAAAAAAACCCTTCATCAGCTTCTTCAATTCTTCAGAAGCCCATAACTCGGCAACTGAACCTCATAGAAGGAAAAAATTGTGCATCCACGTTCATATCCTCTAGAAGTACCATTATGCATAATATGAACGAAATCCGGAACCTCGACTTTTTTTCGTTGTCCGCTTCACGTGAAATGCCCCATATGATAACGAACCATCTTTAACTATTTGTTTGTCAAACCAAAAACTTTCCCGGTGAATTCATTTCAAATTCAAAAACTAACGGTATTCACTGGATGAACGAATACATGGATGCATGTCTGCAGGTTTGTACTTTACATGCATTAAATTTTCCACATAAACCGTCACAAAACTGACAGCTGAATGCATTCAGAGCAAATATGCAAACAGAATACTATTTTCGCAAAACTATTCTTCGCCGGATGTACGAGTATATCTACAAAATAGTTTAAAATACATTCATATGACGCGTCAATAGTAAAACCGGTGTTTTGTTGGATACTAACCGAGTTTGAGTTAAAATGACGATGACAGACAAAAAATACGGATATCTAGCGCACAGGGTAAAAATATTGCACCCATATCCGGTGGTGAGTGGTATTTCACATCAGCAAACTATCAAACACAATATGCAGTTTAGAAGTCGTCGCCGGTCAGTCACAAGGGTATGAAAATTTGTCATTGGCATTGTAGAGCGATTCAGCAATAAATCTAAATTGGTCTGTCGCTCTCATTGCACAAACGTTTGGAAGGATGTATGGATATATGTATGTACTATAGATAGGAGCTAGTAATGATTGCTACGTAAAATTTTCGTATGTGCGCTAGATCAGAATTGTATAAGTTTTTGTAGATGGAATTCATAAATTTAAAAGAATTGATGGACTCATGATTAAGTAAATAGTTTTATAAAAATATGTCCTTGGCATGTGAAGATTAGTGGTAACGATAAATTAATAATTAAAAGTGGTCATTGTATATTTCGAAATGTGAAAAATACCTTGATGTGCTCAGCATTAGATTTTACCGATTTCGAAATGAATCCTGGCATACTTTCAGTAAAGACTTTAATCTCAGTGAAGACTTATATGCAAAAAGCAGATCTTATTGATTCTAAAAAATGAGGTTTTCAAAAAGCTCTATCGATGTTTGCAGCAACATTATTTGACTACTGAAATTGAAAAATTGCCATATTGAAAAAGTACTTTAAATCCAAACGCTGTAAGAAAATATGTTAAGAAAATATGTTAATATAAATAATTAAAATTAGCAAACAAATAATATGACATTTCGATACTGAAAAAGTGAAAAAAAAAATCTTCTCCACTCTACTTAACGCATCCGGAAAAAAACTCACTGAAATTAAACATTATAGACGAAGCATGGACAGAAACGGTGAAAATTTTAAGAAAAAATTCATTTATTGTAGACGATAAGCAAATCTTGTTGAAACCATGTAATTCAAACGAAAAATAGCTTAAATACATTAGCAAAAAAATCGATATTACATATGAACTCCCTATCTAGGTTAACAAACGGCAGTAATGAAAAAAACAAAAAGGCTAAAACAAAGGAACTCATGTATCAAGTAATATTAGATGTGGTCAAGAAGCAATGGGACTCTTTCTTTATCTGAAAAATATCTATTCGCTTACATAAATGCAATCTCCTTCTAAACTACTTACATTAGACATTGAGGGATGCTAAGTTTAAAATGTAAACGTTCTTCTTACTGTTGTAGTCGCTGCCACTAATGTCCATCAATACTCCAAAGAATATTCCTTTAAAGAATATTAAGTTAGTGTTTGTTTCAGTTGCCAATGTTTATTTTTAACTAATTCATACAATGATCAATATACAACTAAATTTTGATAATTTGACTGGTCCAGAGTAGTCTTCTATGAAGGAAGACAAGTAACAGGGTTTAAGTCCAAGTACCAATGATGATTTTCTGTTAGCGTACGCCCAGTTTGCGAAAAAAGGAAAATTTATTCAAGAGATACTTTTTGCAAGAAGCTTGATTTCAGATACATAAAGCGAAACTATTTTCAATACTGTCAAAGATTATTTTAAAGAAAAAAAAAATCCTTTGACGAATATTATGTATGTTGCCACCGATGGTGATGGTGGGTCGTCATCGTGGGTTCATCATCCTTTTGAAGAAAGAGGTACCAGGTATTTTGCATATTGAGGATATTTTGTCCCTGAAAGTTTGTCAGTGGTCGATGAACCCTTTTTAAACATTGAGGCAGCAGTGGGCCTGGTTCATTAGGAATTGGTCAAACTTTAAACTAATGAAGCTTTGAAAGAAAAGCTTCTAGAATGATGATCGTCTCATTGATTTTTGGCTTCAAAGTAACATCGGTCGCTTCTACCCAAGACTGTAGACAGTTTTCAAACAATTTTTAACTGCCTTCCCTTTCTGTGACCTTGTCCAGTGACGATGCAGGGTTGTCACTGATCTAATAACACAACAACGAAGTCGACTCCAAATTGTCGAAGGAACGAACTTGCGCCTTCATCTCTCTAAAAATAATGAACCTTGCCAAGCACCACGTGGTAATGTTAAGTGTTTAATGTTAATGGTGGAAAAGATACGATATCTGGCGGCAACTTCATAGGAGCTATCAATAAAATGGCAGACAAACGGAATCGACTCGAATAAAGACACGTGAGCATGAGTCGAGATGCTTAAATATGCATATTTTCTGCTTTGAATGGTCTATTTAGCCATTCTATTTGTTAGTTCCGTCGCGAACTTTGTTTGGCTGGTCTTCATAAGATTCGCCTGTTTAAAATCCCTACGCAGTTCAGTGTTCTCTCCAAAAAAGAGCTCAGCAGGTCACGCAAAAAATTCTTCTTAAACTAATGTACGTAATCGAAGAAGAATTAGAGGAAGTGTTCATGTCCAGCCGTAGTCGACTTGACTGTGCAGTGCCATCGCTTGAGAAAACTGATGATAAGCCGTAACTCGATCGCGTTTGAGCCCCATTAACCAACTGAATTCCAACTCAATTTGTCTGCCTTGGTCCATGTACTTCGAAACATGCAAACCAATTCTTCAATAAAACATCAGTGCATGATTCGGCAGTTATGCTGACAAGAGCAATGGTTTCCGGCCAACGTGTAAAACCGTCGATGATTGTTAAGTAATATGTGCAACTCTGAAAGGTAGATAGCTGTTCGAGAATGTTAGGAAATTTGCTAAGTTGGGCCTTCTTTTGGGCCCTAGAAACTTTGCATAATCGGCTGTCTAACTTTTCATGAATGCCCATGTACTAATATCTGTGTATGCTGAAATCTTTGTATGCCAAAAATATGCTGTGCCAAAATCATTTTATTGAAATGAGCTTTCTTGTAGCTCAAATACCGAAATTGAAAATGAATGCAAGGTTTAGAGTTTGGGCCAGGCTCTTTTGGACGTTTATTGAACTTGAATTTTTAACTACTCTAGAGTTCTTGGAGTTTTGGGTCCAGCAGTTTGGACCGTGCTACTGCTACATAGTCTAAAGATCTATTCAAGACGTGAAAGAGTGTCAGCAAAAATGTTGTCGCAATCAGAGACATGCCGAATATCAGTAGTGAGCTCGCTGATAAAGGTTAGACGTTTAAGCTGAAGTGGGTTGGCCTTTTCAGAGTTTTGTTTAAAAAAAAGTCTTAAAAGCTTGTCATCAGTGAACAAAGTGAAAGTTTGACCCTCTAGGTAATAACAAAAGTATCGCACTTCCTGGTAAGCTGCAAGAAGTTATCGGTCATAAGCATTTTAATTGCATTGTGCGTCATTCAGCTTTGCCGTTATTGTTAACTATCTGCCGCATTGCAGCTCCAATAAAAAGATGGGAGGTATCGACGAACAATGCAAGTTCGATGTTTGGGCTAAGTGAAAGAGGAGGGTTGCTTCTGTTAGACCCTTTTTAAAAGCACTGATCGTAAAAAATTGATTTAGAAGTCAAATCTACTTTGCTTGATCCGTCTTTCTTGGACCCACAAAGAAAAAAATGAAGTGTTTGGTCTTCCACTGCGTGAGAAAAGAAGCGGTGGTAAAAATTAACCATTCACAAGAATTTTCTTAGGTTTTGCATCGTTGTTAACAACGAGAAGTTTGAAATTGTCTTAGCTCAATCGGGAGAGGGTTTGATACCAGTCAACAAAATCAAGTGCCCTAGAAATTTAATTTTGTCTTTAAGACAAGAACAACTTTCCAAGTTGATTATGAGGCCACGGTCTGCTAAGTGCTTGAACAACTGATCCACAAGTTCAAAGTGCTCAGCCTCTGAAGAAGAGGCTATTAAAATTTCATTCAAGTAGATAAAACAAAAAGAAAGACTGTGAAGCATTACGACCGAGCATTGCCGACTTGATGCTATAATTGCTGACTTGAGGCTATTCATCGATAGCTATCGGAAGATCACTATTGTATCTGCTATCCTCAAACTTTTTGAGAAGTTAGTCTGCGAAAAACTTACTCGCATTAGCGACCCTCTTCCAAATGAGCAGCAACACGTTTTTTGTAGGTGTAGATTGATTTTCGCCAATCTCATGGTCCTAGTTTCTGCTGCGTTCTATGAAACGAAGAAAGTAAGGCAAATTGACGTAGTCCATACAGACTTTAGTAGGTCTTTTGACCGTGATGATCATTAAATTCTAACACACAAACTTCACTCTTTTGTTATATCCGGGTCTCTTCTTCATTGTATCCAGTATTATCTTTTCAATTGAAATCAGCTTGCCAAATTCCAACGCGAATTATCGTAAATAGTTCTCAAATTATCAACTACAAGGCAGTCATCTAGGCCCCCTGCTTTTAAACATTTTCATTTCTGATCTCTCTGAGATATTTTATGCATACGACTCAAAATTTACCACATCATAAACACGCGGTTAGACGCAACTCTTCTTCAATCCAAGTTTCAATCCATTCAACTAAATAAGCATGAATTGAGCATCCAAGTTTCTAGTGAAAGAAATTAACTCTCCGAATCCCTTATCTGAGAAGCAGCCATAAACAAGCACCTTTTTTTCTCCACCACTTTTAGTCCAAGCCTTCCGCCAATAGTTGTAGAAAACAAAAGATGATTCGTCGGAAAATATTACTTTGCTCCAATCACGTTCCAAATTCTCCTTTTCTCAGCTCAGCTTTTTTCTATTTGCGTTCCTGTCAGTAGGGATTTAGGGTTCGTACTTCGGGTTTTTATGCCAGATTCTTAGAGTCTTCACCTAATTGTATTAATTGCGACTCGAAAACCTTTTTAAAGAAGTTTTTCTCTGGCCTGCCTCAGACTAAGCGCTGAGTTTTTCCGAAACATCTCACAAATCACTCAACCAACCCTGGTCGAAGTACCTCTAGTATGACCTCTACCTGGCTGACTATCCACATTCCCACATTCTTTAACGTTCTTTATCCACTTTTTCACAAACGAAACACTTGTTTTCGTATATTTTGCTGTCTCTTTTATACTCATTTCAGGACCTTTGCGATGAGTAACTAAAAATACAATTTTGACGCTTGTTGTGCGTGGTACTCGTGTTTTAAATATATTTTCTTCACGAAACTTCAAATTATAATGACAGAATTAATGAGCTGTGAAATTGGCAAAAGTGTACTAAAAGTAATGTACTGTTACACGTATGTGTCCAAACACGAAGGAAAAAATAACATGAATCACGTTTTTGTGGAACACGCTGCACTTTCACTATGGTGGTCAAACTTAACACCTCCTGCAGACTGTAACGTAGCTTTCAATCTGGGTGACAGTTGACACTTTAATCCACTACCCTTCAAACACACAAACTATAATGTGGTACAGCATAACGGTTAGTGTGGAATGAAGCGTCAGATATTGCAAAAGTTGTCAATAAAAACAAGTCAACAAATTTCCATACATTCATATACACCTCAACAGACTGCCAGGTATGTCAGGACCATGTCAACTCACAAAAACTAAGCTTTACCACGTGAAAAGTATAATTTTATTTTAGCGAACATCTGACTCAATTTAATTTTAGACTGTGTCCTCCTACACATTCCCTGACACCAAAGTCAACGTGGCCAATGCACGATGCAAGTAAGCATATATTCGTGATATACAAACATTTCTGGGCACAGCAACAAACAAATTTTTTCGTAGGCAAAATGTCGGCAAAATAAAAATTGAGATCCATTTCACATTGCAGTGTCCGATGAAATTAATTCTTTTCAGCGTCCAACACGTTGATGATGATGATGTCGACTAAAAGCATACAATGTGTTTGATGGATGCACCGAGGCCAACGACATTGCACCGAAAATGCAATTTGTAATAAGTAATGGGTTGTCTGGATGGTGGAGTGCAATATCCTGTGATAACGTCGATCAATAGATAGGCATGTTCATACTGGTGAATTTCGTAGTTAGTTTGTGTTTGAGTTGAATGATGCAAATATCGTTTCGAGTGAAATATCGTTTCGAGAATAACGCGTTTAAAGTTTTTTTTAACAAGTTTGCTTTGGGATAACTTTCTTGTTTGCTCAGTTATCACGACCAGTGGCAAAGGTTTGGGGGTCGCTGATTATGAACCTGAAGTTAAATAAACAAAATGCAAGATGACGGATCCAATATGGCGGATCAAAAAAATTCCCATCTGCCAATTTAGACCAAAATATCTATATGAAGATTTTCGTTATCGTCAATTTGCTCCATTAAACTCACATAAGGATCTAAGTCGGCTATTCCTGTGCCGTATAGGAATCCTTTCTCGACTTCAAACCGCTCCTGGTTGGCCTGCTCCGGCAGACATCACCCGAGGCGGGCGTTTCGAGCAACGGGCGATATCCGTCGTTAAGGATATGCAATTTTCTGACGCATTGGTTATTTTTCGCATGTGCTGCCACCTAAAGTTTATTCCAACACGAACAATTATGCGATAGTACAGATCGTAATTAGTGCCGGTACATAGAAAGCCATCTGGAGCCACGTGGAGATAGCGCTCCCCAGCGCGCGTGAGGTAGTTGCATTTGAGACGCTCTAATGCGATAAATATGTTCCAGATCGGAGTATCCTTTTGCACACATATTCTAAACCTATGTAGCTCTCATGTTTTGTAAAGCAAAAAAATCGATTTGTAAAAAAAAATCTGAAAAAACCTCCCCTTAATTACGATCTTATTCGTAGTTCACTTAAGTGGCTTGAATTGGACGAAACTTGACGAAACCGACCAAGAGGTATATTGTGTTCAAGCCAATTGGTATCTATGTATTCGAACATCCACTTAAGTAAATTTAAGCTCGCTTATTTCCATTATAGTTCAACCTTAAGTTTCGTACATACGTGCTGTGACTAACGGAGCAGAGTATTTCCTGCCTCTCGGAAGGGAACCCAGGCGTTTTATGATGTTTTTCGCAATTTGGAAAACAGAAAGAGTATGGCTAGCAGGACAAAAGGATAACTTGAGAAAACAGCATTGAAGTTTGGACGCATTAAACAGTTCCTGATTCACAAGCGATAATGTTTGCTAAGTTCCTTCTTAACGAGGTAAGCATGTGGTATTTGTGAACAGAAGAAGCATTCCCGCAACAGGCGGCAACTGTGCCAAAAGCTTATGGGAGGGTGGTCTGAACAGTTTCTGACCATAACATGAAGATGGTAGCACTGATCAATAAAAATTAAGGAATATAGTTGCGCATCTTTTGACAGTTACTCACCACAACTTCATCCATTTTGGTCGAGCAGTTGTTGTTTCACAATCGTTTAAGTGAGTCGATGTGAGTGTTTTTGTGAAAATGGAAAAAATCAAATATCGAGCTGTCATTAAATATATGTTTTTGGAAGTCACTACGCATTCGCAAATCAAACATAATTTGGACGCTGTTTACGTGCAGACCGTGAAGTTTCGAGCAGTTGAATTTAAAAGTGCTCGTACAGCTTGAAGGACGATGAACGTTCGGGATTCGCAAAAACTGCAACCACTGACGATAACATCGCTAATGTTCACCAAATGCTACTAAACGACCGTTGAATTAAAGCAGAGGCTAGGAATATGTCCAAAGGACTGCTTTGTCACATACTGAATGAAAATTTAAGCATGAAAAAGCTGTCCGCGCGTTTAGTGCTACGTTTGTTCACGTTAGACCAAGAACGTGTTCAAATGAACATTTCCGACGCTCTGCTGGCGCAGTTTAGGCGCAATAAATCAAAGTTTCTGTGCCGATTGATTAATGTAGATAAAATTTGAATGTAGTATTATACGTACTTTACAAAAAAAACAGTCGAAAAGTGGACTGCGAAGGAGAAATCGGCTCCAAAAGAAGAGAAAAAAAACTGTTTTTTTTTGGCTTGGAAAGTTATGGCGATTTTTTTTTGAGATGGTCATGGAGTTATCTTAATCGATTATTTTTAAACAGGAAAAACCATTACAAGAGCTTACTTCCCATCATAATTTAACACGTTGAAGGCAGAAATTGTGGAAAAATGATAACCTTTGAAGAAAAAAATTCTAAAATTCCAAAATTCTAAGACAAATCCAGCCTCAATGCGAAATCTAGCCCGGACATGGCGAAATCTAGCCCTAAGCAACACCTCTTCCTTCTCTAATTTAAAAATTACCCGCGGGACAAAGTTTCGTCATATGAGGAGGCCATAGCCTTCGTGAACAATTATTTTGCAGAGAAAAACGCCGAGTACTATTTGGACCGGTTAAAGAGATGAGGAGCATGCATGAAAATACACAAACCCCATAATTTTGTAAGCCGCCACAAGTCCATCATAGGCAAGAGGGGTTAGTTATAAAAAGATAAAGTGTCTTAAAGCTCATGGCAAAATTATTGATTTGAAATTATTGTCACGCTAAATAACACAGAAATAGATTTTTTGGTGGAGAAAGATATTTTGATTTATCAAAATTACAATACTCATGCTTCGCACGAAAGCACTCTACAACAGAGAGCTAAAACAATGTTGGATTTTTCGTATTCAAAATTAAACCTATCAAAGTCAACTACGACGAAATAGACAAAAAAAATCTCATCAAATTGCAAAATCCCATTGCACGCGAACAAGTTCACTCGCAGCATATCTGTCGGTCTACTAAAAATCTAAAAAAATATGCTCTGCCAGCGAAATAGCTGCATTCAGTACTACCATCCGACTTTATTGCATAGTATCAGTTTGCAGGCACCCACTCCATTGCTTCTAGCTACAGCTTGAAATTGGCCTCAAGCCTAGTCATCCGCTGAAACGAACTGTCTGTTATGACGGCTGCACCACCAGGCAATATACGCTTCCTTACAATCGGATGACAGACAAAAGAGTTCTAGTTCTGTGAACTTTTTTTAGGTTCTCTATTTTCGTGTCGGTCTAGTCTGTATTGAAAGGGAAGCCAAGTCATGCTGGTTGTCAGTCAGCAGGACCACAGCTCGTGAGTGTCAAAGCGTGAAAATGCCTATGGAAAACACGCTAACCCGCTCGTGTTATCAGTTCATGTGTGCATAAATGGGATTTTTGATCACGTTTATCCAACAGTTTTTATTGTCAGTCTGGTAAATAGAAGCAAGTGAACCAGATGCGCTTCAATGCAGCGCAGTACATCTTTAAGATAACTATTTTGGATTTAATACTACTAATGGACTGATGAAAGAGCCTGTTGGCGCGAAATTCCACAGACTAAATGAAATTTCCAGTGTGAAGGAGGCTAATGTTCTTGAAAACATTCCAATTGTCTCAGTTGTAAATTTTCGATTTGGAACAAGAGTTTGATTCTATGTCGTCGTTGACGTTGTGTACGTATTTGTGCTCCTCGCATATCAGCTGATGCAATTAGTAAAATAAAATGTTTCACTTGATATTCTGCACTTGCATCGAATTTTCGTTTCTGTGAAAATTTTCTCTACCACAACTGCATCCCATGTAATGTTTCTGAAAGCCACAGATGCAGAAGGCGCTTGGTTTGAACAAAGGACTCTTTGTGGCATAAAGAGAAGGCGAATGCCTTTGCCAAAAAATTTCTTTGGAGTTACATCTCGTCAGTCTGGCCGTATGCTCGTGCCTTTGAGTAAACATGGAATGATAGATGTACATACTTACTTGTAATGTGCTAATGGCTTGATGGAATGGATATTCATGCAAAGCAATATAAGGAGAGCTTGCATGTTAGTGCTAGTTTGGTTCCTTTAAAGCGGCAGCATGCGGTTTGTATTGCAGAGTATCATCCAGTCCTCGGATGTCGGCATGTTGCATTGTATCTTCTAAGCGGAGTAAAATAGCTTTCATTAGCTGTTCTAGACGCATCCATTCACAAGAAACACGTGGATAATATTTTGTTTTTCTAAATTTACGAAGTTTGCGTCAGCTGAAAAACAGATGGATAGTTCAGACAAAGTATTCAATGAGTGGTCTGGAGGCTTTGTGTCTGGAGCGTTGGAAACTTGGTTTTGAAAAAGTTAAGAATTACACTTTGGATTTTTTATGGGGTTCTTTTATAGTAATAGATCTATCAAAGAAATAAAATAATCTAATGGATAAGAGCATTTAAGAAATATGATGTTCAAAACTATAATTTGATGTAAAAACAAGAACACATCTTTTCTTAAGAGTACTTGAAGGTTTTTACAGTTTATTAAAAATTTTTTTACAGTTTATTAAAAATGAATATTACTACCCTTTTATTCGAACAGCTTTTATTTTTTCGATATTATTAACAGACACACGTGATGATTGTGTAATATGTGTTTTTTTAACAATCTACACAGTGTGAATTATAAAGCTCTGGCAGCAATCCGTTCCAAAAGCGACTTTTTGTTTGCTCATATAAAAAAGTATACCTCTTTTCAAGACTAAAACGGTAATCTTTGTAACAGTTATTACAACAATAATATCGCTACAAAAGAGAAAACTGTTTCAAAGATGAACTCCGTTCTGAGGAATCCACATTGACATGGTGTACGACCACCGAGCTGATGATCTTATTCTTGATGCTAACGCTCTTAGTTAGTTTGCTACCCATTACAACTGGTGATATGAATTACAAGTTCAGACCTTATTGCGATTTCAATTTTTCCCGTAGAGTCATCAATGTACCGTTTGAAAGAAAAAGCAACATGGAGCTAATGACCTTGAAAGTGAGAAGCACAGATGGCTGCCTGGAGGTAGAGGTCAAATGTTCAGGAATCTATTTATCTAGGAAACTCACCGGAGACAGTCATCCAAAAATTTTTTACTGAAGCCCACTAAGGAACTTTGGGTAATAAATATTGCAAGAATTCCTGACGTGTCTGGACATAATGCAATTCTTTTAGATTTGTTTTAGCTTCTCACTTAGATAAGTATTCGATTTCTATTTCTGCATCTCTTAGCAACTCGCACCAATATTTGGTCTCGGTCCTCTTTAACGTCTCTTATCTGATTAACATTAATCAGCTTCCAACCAAACGACTAGTTTTACATTATGACTACATTATGGCAATGCTAACTGGGCCGCATTTAAAAAGGACATCAGAGAATTTTACTGGTTCGATTGCTTTGCAACAAAGAACGCCGAATATAGAGCTTCCACAATAACCGACATTTTATGGTGTGGAATGTATTCTTTTACCAAACATACCTACGAGAGCACTAAACCAACCACTATCTCAGGTTTTAGTTACAAATGTCAAGAGGCCATTTGCAATAAAGAGGCGGCATTCTGAACTAATAAGTAATTTCGGCCTTAGGATTCAAAAAAAAAACCTTACGAAGCTGCTCGCAATACTTGCAAATCCACTATCAGAAAAGCTAAATTCCAGTTTTACCAAAACATTAAACAGAAGGTCCTTGCAAGCCAGAAAGGAAACAAAAATTTCTGGTCACTTGTTAAAAGGTCAAAAACAACTTCCTCAGTTCTTTCGTGCCACCTTTTCCTCATGGTGGTAACATACTTACTGAGTCACTGAATAAAGCTAACCTCTTTGCTGAGATTTCCGCTACAAACTCTTACTTGCCACCTTCACCACTGGGTTCTTCTAGCCCTACAATGTGCGCTTTCATGCAAGGGCATCTATTTTTCCGCACAAGATATGTATTGAAAATACATGCCAAGCTTGATGTTTCCGAATCTGCCGAACAGGATGGTGTTTTGCCCCTCGTACTAAAGTGATGCGCTTCCGGCTTAGCTAAATATCTGCGCAAACTATTTTACCTGTCAAATTCGACTGGAATATTTCCTTCCGTATGGAAGCTTGCACACGTTCAGCCTTTTGTCCAGCTTTTTGAGTCGAACCATCTAATCAACGATCGCCAGTATGATCTCTGTTGTGGGCGCTCCACTGGAGATTTGCATACATTTCTCACTGAGAGATGGAACCGTTCGTTCCATCACTTTGGTGAAACAACAATGGTTGTTTCTCTTGATATTTTGAAGGTCTTTGACAGAATCTGGCACCCAGCATTATTAGCCAAGCTTTGTGCATTTTGTCTTCACCCCTCGTCAATTAGATTGAATGTTTCCTCGTAGATCGTTCCTTTGAAGTTGTTCTGGATGGACTCACATCCTGTGTCCACACTGAAAATGCTGGGGCTCCGCAAGGTACTGTTGTTTCACCAACTCTCTTCCTTTTATTTATAAATGCCCTTCTTTCCTCTACTTTTGATCTGATTCATAGTTTTGCCGATTACAGAACCCTTGAATTCGCAAACTCTTTTTTGACAAAGCGGCCGACTCTCGCAGGAATCCTACTTCTGTTAGTAGAGATTCTATGTTTGCATCGCTAGACAGGGACCTATTAAGCATTTTCGTTGGAGCTCAGCAAACCGTGTTGTGTTTAATGCGCCCAAAACCCAATGCTGTCGTCTTTCGCCCAAAGTGTTCCCTCTTTCTGCTAGCCACACTATTTGCGTTGATGGAGGACATATTTCTGAATCATTTTCGCTAAACTTATTAGAATTTAACATATCTAGCAAACTTAGCTGGACAGGCCACATTTTCCAAAATAATAAAAATGCCGTGAAATGCCTAGGATTACTTCAGAGAAGTAAGAAATACATCACACCATCAGACATAGCGCACATCTGCAAAACTCTCATAAGACCAAGACTTGAGTAGAACTCCCATATATGGGCTGGGGCAGGCCGCGCTGCTTTCACTGCAAAGCTTACAAGCTTCTTGGCAATGAAACCATTACTTCACGTATTGAATCCCTTGAGCATTGACGTAATGTGGGTTGCCAGAGCTTTATCGCTATTACGATGGTCTTTATTCTAACGAAACATCAAGTCTGATCCTTTTAGAGCACTCGAGCCTCTCAACGCGCTCACGCTCATACCCTTATGATCAGTGCCAGTCGTAACGTCAAATTTCACGATTCTTTTTTATCTAGGACAATAGATTGTGGAACAGCCAACCATCTACTGTTATCCCCGCCGACTATAAGGCACAGTTGTTCAAACGAATCATGCACTGCTATCTCCTGCCAACTCAGCTCGACCTTTCTCCCTTTCCTTAAATTTCCTTCTGCCAAGGCTGTCCTATAGCACGTTATGGCATTCTCTGAGCATTGACGTCATCCTAGAAAAAAAGAGTTAGCTTATATGTCTTTAATTCGTTTATTAAAATTTTTCATTTTATTTATTTAGCGTAGCTTTGCAGTTATCTCGATGCAGTAATGGAGCTGATGATCAAAACATTATCAGTGTCATTTGGCAAGACAGCAAGAGGTCTTCGATACTGGGAATTTTTGCAAAATACAGTGGGTATGTAACGAATCTTAGGGCACTTCACCTGGGTACTTCTGTATTGATCCTGCACATGCATTTAAAGGCATCCGTGATGATGAATCAGAAAGTATGATTTTGTTAGACTGCTTAGAGAACTACAATCTTGCTGGTTATGGGAAGTTTCTTCAAAATCTTTGCTTTATTTGGTCACATGCAAAGGCTTTTTGGGTTGAACTCGTGGATTCGTTTGGGTTTGATAAGTTAGCAAATTGAAAAGTTTGTGCGTATGGTTGCCAAGAGAATGGAGAATAACAGCGAAGTTTGGTGAAAGAATGGGGATGAAAACGCTTCAGCGTGTACAAAAGCTTTTGGTTTGTTGTCAGCTAATTTCATTTAGGGTCTTTTTTTATTGGAGTTCTTTTTGATTTTTCTCTTTTTTCTTGCGGTGGGATTCAGATATACCACAAAGTTTTATGATCAAGTGTTGATTTACGAAACGTTTGATTTATGAGAAAGTTAGTGGCAGCATTGATTGCAGCTATGGCATGAAGTAGCTTCTGATTCACAGAAGTGATTATGTTTTTCTTTATGAAGGACAAGCTGTAGACGACTTCGACATGGGCTATACTTGATCTATGAGCTATATCAACGAGCTTTGGTGGAGTGTGGAAAATAAAATAAACGAAAACGGTTCGAAAGTGGTTTTAGGAGTAATTCGCGGGTGTAACCTCATTTTAAGATTTAGCATTTTAATTATCAGCAGCAAAATCGAGTGCTGGGAAGCTTTAAAAATCATCAAAGTTGATTGTAAAAATTTAATGTTGGGATAGACAGATCATTTATGCAAAAATGCAAGGGGTTAGTGAAAGGACATATACATACTTTGATGTGGTGTTGAAAACGATTCATGGAGGTGTGCATTCGGGGTGTTTACCAATGTAGCTGATATATCTGCGTATCTTGGGGATATTTTTGCTATATATGTGGTCCTCACAATGCATATCTGAGAAGTTACATCATAATAATATGAGGTTGCAGTGTAAACGGAATCATAAATGATTGCATTTGAAACTGCATTGTCAGCTAATCAATGGTTCAAAGAATAGGTATAAAATAAGAGCTTCATTTTAGTCACTGCCGTCTGAAATTTTACTAGGCCATATTGTTGTTTGTTGGAAGACGATTATTGGTAAACAAAATAATTATTTTAATTAAAAAGAATCTTCCTCTTGATGTCTGGGAAAAATAAAGCAAAATATTTTCATTTAATTATGATGAAAAACAGTTATCAACAATCCGAATTTAAAGAGAATGAAAATGAAATTATATCTTAGGTATAGGATGGTAAAAAAAACCTAACCACCGATGTTTTGTTCCGCATATTACAGTCCTAGTGCTTCAAACGTTTTTTAAAATCCAAATCTATAATTATAATGACTTATGTAAATATTTTTTGGCAGGAAACGTGTAAAAACTCCATTGCAATCAGGTTACCACTATTTTGTTAGAATATTTCTTAAACACTCAAAAATACTAGTGGCTTCAATTATCACCCAGAGATTTAAAAAAAAAAACGTTGTTTCCTTGACAAATTAAGTGTTTCAAAACAAGGAGTAGCTTCTTTATAATTTTGCGACGGTTTATTTACCAATGAAAATATCTGTGCACCGACTTACCCTGAAATCATTGCATCCATCTGATTTCATTTTTGCATTCTTGTCGATGCAATTGTCACTGAAAAGCCACGTGGTATTCATTGTTCGCATGATTCACCGGCATAGCAAGCATGCCAAACAAGGCGTAGTGAATCGGTTCAGCGTATGTGCTTGCGCAGTTCAAGCTACTGAATTCTGTACCGTTTTCAACCGATTCGTGCACAAGCATTTCATTTCCTTTTCGACGATTCCTTATCAGTCAGTCAGTCCTGTCGCGATTTCAACGAAATCAGGACGCGAAAAGCTGGAAGTCAGTACTGTACGAGTATTTTTACAGCGATCGCTTGGCCCATTCGCGAACGTGTGTTTTGTTGCGAGATCTACGAGTATAGTTTAATTCTGCTTCACGCTCGAGTGAAGCCCGGGAGGATTCAATTTCACAACGACCTATGTCCTGTGCACGAATCCTTTTCGAAATCGAAGACGAAGAGGTTTAAAGTAATTTTCTGTTCTTATTTGGTTTGTGTTAAGGTTGGTTAAGAAGAAAGAAAGTTTGTGTTTGCGAATGTAGACCAGAGCAGTTTGACAAGGAAAAGGATCCACAACTGGATTAGTTCGCACATGTGTAGCGGTGATTGGATTTTTAATTTCCGGCTGTGATGTTTTTGTTCCTATAGAGCGTCACTGGCCGGTGCGACCGCGGTCAAACGAATTCTACGAGTTGTTGTGTATTGTCTTTCCGAATGCCTTTAAAGGATTAGTGTAAAGTTTCAAATTGTTGTTGTCGTCTACGTTGCTAAAGACGACTTGGGGTAGGATTATTGTTGGTGTGCTTAAGTGAGCTGTTAGTAGAGAAAATCATCGGGTAGGTGGCTTACGAGTATAGTTTTTTCTTCGGTGTTTTATAAGTTGTGTCGTTTTCGTTGACCGAGCTTAGGTGTGTGTTGTGGAAGAAAGAGTTTGTAGCGGTATATGCGATTGGGTGCTGGCTACCGGGTTTATAGATAGTACTACTGTTTGATCAGTTAAGGATCAATACAACTACAGGTATGTAGAATAACATGCATCTTATAAGTATTTGTTGTAGTTTTGATTCAGGAAGGAAACTTCCGTGTTGTTATTGCATAATATTCAATGAAATAGTTATGTTGGAAAGAGTATCGCTTTAGCTGTAGTTTTCTCAATCAAATTATTCTGGCATTTTGTCTTTAGCTATGGGTTTACTTGTGCATGACATTTTCCAACTACATACTGAGCTAATATTTAATATTTTTTTGATACGTAGATAGAAGGTTCAGATATACTATCGAAAGTGGCAGTGATTGAAAAATAGGTTCACGGTACAAAAGAATGTGGCTTCTCACAACACGGGTACGCTTACGTGCTTTTTTCGTCCTTAGTTAAAAGTGAAGCATATGGTAGGGTTTTTATCTTTAATATATTTAACCCTCAACAGATTCAAAGTGAATTGGATGAGTATTGTTTGGTGTGGTGTTTGCCCTTTATTTTTATTAAATCTTCGGGCTTCTTATTCTCACTTTTCGTAGAGCTGCTGTATATTCGATTCAGTTAGATATATTACAAGGTACTACGACATGCTGTAGTCAGTATGAAAAATTATTAATTTTATCGCAGATGAAACTCATTAATTGTTTTTAGAATCCTGGTGTAAAAATAATTTTCGCTACTCTCTTTAGCCGTAGCAATTTTTCTTTTGAACATAAATGTCGTTTTGTTATCGCTGTCATTTGCATACCATAGTGTCAAATTATCAAGTGTAAAAACTAATTAACAAATTATTTAATAAAGTTGCGAAAATCGAGTTGCAATGGAATAAAGCTAGTAAAAGCCCCTATCGCATCAGAACCGCTAGAAGCAATAATGTTCAAAGAAAAGTAGAGGATTTGTGCAGATGTTGAGTCTGTTACCTACCATTAGCTACTTAAGACCACTACCACTAGCTACTGTCCCTACTTAACACCAATACACCCTAAGTAATAATATACCCTAAGCTAATTTAATTTCGATGACTTCACCGAAAGTTACAGCGATAGAAAGGTGTTTGAGATTGACATCCGAAAAATGTGCAGACCTTAGAAAATTTAAACACTATTTGCTTATTTTTATTGCAAATGTTTGCGATGTGAATACTAAATGTAAGCATTTTTTGGTACGAAAATAACAAAAACGCCTCGTGCTGACAACCCTTTGCTAGCACCAAAGCCAACAATATGTCACATCTGCCTCACAATAAAGTCAATTTACTCGGTGAATTTCGTATTGATCCGATGACTGCATGGAAAGTTCTAGGGATACGAAGAAATTCAGGATTACCAACCGCGAAAAGAGTTCAAATTTTCTAGATCGTAATATATGTTGTTTACTTTGAAAATTTTGTGAAAAAATTGCTTACTAAAGCTATGCCAAAAATAATAAATAAAAACAACCATAGCTGACAGCCCTATCATTGTTTTTCCAACTAGGTTTCTATTGAATATTGGCTACAATAATTTCAATTTGCCATACGAATTTCGTTATGATTCCATGACTGCACTGGAAGTTATAGGCTTAAAAGAGCTTTATTTTCCTGAGCGAATTTTCAAAACTATAGACACCAAAATTACCATAGCTGACAGCTCCACCTAATTTTTCAACCAAAGTTCTATCAAACGCTTAAGGCCCCCACTCACGAGCAGTCCATCAGTCCAAATGGCCTGAGGCCAGGCCAAAATCTCACCGTGTGTGGGAGAACTTGGATGGACTCATGGACTGAAACAACCAATTTGGATTTCCAATCAATCCAAAGTCCATGGACTCAGGCCATCGGGTCTTTTTTTGGCTCGAATGTGTGTGGGAAAATAGTAGGGCGAATTTGGACAATCGATAAAATGGACTTATCGTGTGTTTTGAATCCTCAGTCCAAACAACGTGGCAGTCTTGCTTTGCACGCTGACCTGTGACAAGCTCATTGATTGTTTCTGTGATTATTTTATTTAATAAAAAAATTCAGCATAATGGACAGTGGTGGCCATGATTTTGTTTTGGAAGTTATCGAATAATATAGGTCACATGAATCTATGTTGTACTATATGACCCAAAGCCTGCAACCGCTTGCTAAGTACCGCAAAGTAGCGGTCAATCTGTCGTGAAGAATGATAGTATGACTGATATTTGTATCCTTTCGTTTGATAAATGGGGTGACCAACTATAGCAACGTGTTATATATCGTATCATCCATTCTTAAATAATTTTGCCAATCAGAAGGCTCAAGTGTGAGTTCTTTTACCAAATTTACAATTTTTGCCACTTTCTTTTTGGCTATAGTTGCTTTATGTAAATGCAATTTGCAATTGCAAAAAACTCCTCCATATGTTTCTGATCCATTAATAGATTTTTCTAAATTAATGACAGAAAATGAAATGGACTGACTAGATCGAGGCTCTATCGTGTGTGGCGAGCTAAATTGGACTTAAAAACCAAACGGACTCAAGCCAAATGGACTCAAGCGATTTGGACTGCTCGTGAGTGGGGGCCTTTAGAGTAAGATTCAGCTACGCTATGAATTTTGTCAAAATTTAGTAACTGAATCAGATTTTACAGGGCCAGAAGCAGTTATTTTTCTTAGCGATTTTTCAAGATGGCACCACTGGCACAGATTATTCTATCGGACCTGGTCCTACTTATGGCCAATACATTCTGTAAATTTCAACTGTATCTGATCATCGGATCGTGAGTTCCTGTGAACAAAAATTTTTGATTCAAAAACTATAGCTAAGTTGGGGAAGGGTTACCGTTTTTATCCGATATGAAATTTCAAAAATTTCACTTTGACTGTGTAGACAAAGCATAAGATTTGTATATGAGTTGCTTTCTTTTCTTAAAAGCAAAAATCTTTTAGGAGAATCGATGGTTTGAAGGTTTTCTTTTTCAGCGGCTGCCAACGCTCCAGGAATGCCAGCACGTTCATACAAAACTATATAAGTATACAACTTGTAACATTAATATGTTTTGTAAGTTTTATAATGATTCCATAGCTCTGTCCAAAATTATCGCGATTCAAAAATATCTAATTCTCCCCATCTCATTTTAGGCACCTAGTGCAAACACGGGGTTAAATATTTTCAAGACCTTATCAAATCTTTTTTAAGAACAGGTGCGAGATTCATTTCCATAACTAAATTTTTTTGAAAACTATTTATTGATAGAATAAAAAGCATATTTAAAATACCACTCAAATGGCCCCCAGCGTCAAAGGATTATAGATAATTAACCTTTGATGAAATCAGGACCTATTCTTCATATACATCAATGTATCCTAAAAATTTCAGCTTAGTAAGATGGCGCGCTCCCGAGAAATGATATATGTATATATGTATACAGGGTGCGTCACCAAAATCCGGACAGTTTTCAAATTGAATTTCCCGTTACATTGCGTTTGTCCAAGAGGTTGCCGTTGGTGTACGAGTAGTAAACCGACATAAGTAAAAGTAGTTAACTTCAAAATTGTCAGTCTGTCAAAAATAAGTCAGGAGTATAGCCGATGAGCCGCGATAATGGAAAGTCTTCGCGCTGGACGGTCAGCACGGGAGATTATTCAATTTTTCCGATATCCGAAAGCAACTGTTTATGAGGTTGTTACTAAGTACAAAGCTCAAGAACAGTTAAGTGAAGGTTCAAGTACACCGGCAAGAAAGCGGGACTCAAAAGAACACACCGTGAGAACCAATGAAGTCACCAAAAGGACTGAAGAGCTGATTCTGGAAGACCCGGGGTATCATTATGAAAACTGGCGTCTATTGTGAATGTGACCGAGCCTACCATGCAGAGAATCGTTGAGGAGGACCTTTGATATTATTTTTACATGATCAAAGTTAGACAAATGCTTCCTAAAGCTGCAAGAACAAAGCTAGTGGCTCGCTGCAATTTGAGCATTTCTTCTATGGTGCAATTCGATCATTTCTAAGGAATTTAGGTCTCCGAATAGTCCAGATTTAAATCCCCTGGACTATTACGTATGAAGCGTGATTGAAAGTGTTACCAACAAGTCTCGACATCCAAATGTGACATCATTAATGACCGCCATTGAGGCAGCGTTCGCCAATATTGACAGCGCAGAATTGCAGCGGGCGTGCGAGCGCTTCAGACCGCGAATGGAGGCCGTGATGAAAGCTAATGGAGGCTACATTGAATAATTACAATGTCAATAGAAGCACAAAATGCCACGTAAGCCGTTTTTGTACCTACCATAAACTTCATTTTTCAATAAATAACCCGATTTGATGGATGTTCATTGATTTGTCCGGACATATGTATTAATATATATATATATATATATATATATATATATATATATATATATATATATATATGTATATATATATATGTATACATATATATATATATATATATATATATATATATATATATATATATATATATATATATATATATATATATATATATATATATATATATATATATATATATATATATATATATATATATATATATGTTTGTTTATATATATGTTTATTTTTCTATTCCTTGATATATTTTGAGCAAAAAATTGTTTAACAGGGTGGTCCGGTTTTCAAAATCTACAGAGTTACAGGGTGGCCAATAAAAGTGTTTCGGACCTGTACCCTGACTCACTTAAATTATTATATCTTGAAAACTAATAATCATAACGCATAGTTTTATGGCTTGTTTTTTTATGCGCACAGCAGAAATACGTATTAAATAAATTCAAATTGTTATTAATAATAGAAAATTAACACCCCTTTGATACCTTCCAAATGCGTTGCATAGAACACAGCGGTCTCTATCCATGTCCCCCATCTTGTTAAGATGGGTTTTGGTTGTAATGGAACATTTACCAACGTCACTCGGTAACGTTCGACACGAAGCGGAGCTTTCAAAAACACTATTTTGACAGATGATATCAATTTATCAACTAAAGGAAAGTGAAGACGCACTTCTTCTGCTACCCTATGCAATCCGTGAACTAAACAAGTTAGATGCAACATGTTAGGGTAAAAAATTTTCAAGTTGCTACCAGTTTTTAACACGTATGCTGCTGCATCTGTAACAAGTAGTAGCACTTTCCATAAGACCCGCATCACCAAATTGACAAATCGAGAAATCGTTGCATGATTTAGTTATCTAGAAGCAAGTAAGTGTGGTTTTGTTGTTTCATTTTCACACAGTTTCCCAACTATTAAATTCGCTACATTACGACTGATGTTATCTGTAGTCTCGTCGATAGGTATCCAAACATAATGATCTCCGATTTCATTTCGAATGTCCTGAATGGCCAATTATAGCAATCTTGTAAATAATTCTTTCGTAATGTCGGTTCATCTGGTATATTCTGCATCGTATATTTTTGAAGAAACTTTCTCCACACTTCATTGTCAAGGTTTCTCCAGGGAATGTTAACAGCGACCATTGCTCGATACATATCAATATAAAACGAATTCTTCTTCATTTGGATTTATTGCATCTCCTGGATTTATATTTGAAGCATTCGTAGCATTATCTTTGTTTTCAACATTATTCTTGTTCCCAACAGTGTCTAAATGTTGACTCATTTGTGATTTTCTTTGATGTTCTTAACAGCCTTAATATATAAAGTTAAACTGCAAATATAATATTGTAACTTCCTAACATAAAACATTGAGGTGTTAAGTTTTATAACGAAATACACAGTATGTTGAATAAGTATTTTACGTAATTAATAATTACAATCAACTAAAAGGCAGCATTAAATATATATCAATCTCCTTATTACAAGCTTGACAATATACGGTTTTTCCATCCTGATCGCCTGTGAAACAGTTTTTCTTCAGTTGGGCTAGCCAAGTTTTCACTCTTGCACTTCTCGATTTCGTTGTTTTTGGCATTGTCTTCACTTTGTATTAATAATCACTGTGGCCAGATTGGGCTATTTCCCGCCAATTGGGCTATATAAAATTTCAATTCGCGGGACGTTTTTTCATTTCGCGGGTTGGCGGTTTTTGGGCTATCTATTTTTATGAAAAACTATATTTGGGCTATACAGCAAAACCTACTAATCGGGACACTGTATGAACGAACGACCTGAACAATTGAGCTATAATATCACCGCACATAATCTTGAAGAAAATTCACTTTGTAATTGGGCAACCTCTAAAATTGGACTGTGAACCAGATTAGCTGCAAAAAAAACTTGCTTAATAGTACATACTTTGTAATCGGACCAAAAACGGTTTTCAGATCAGCATGAAAAATTGTGCAAAAAGAAGTTTTCCAGAAAAATATATGTTCAAGGTCAAGACAATTGTTCGCATAATTTCTGATGAAAAATTATTTAACGTGTAGAATTCGGTACGTTATAGATAGCTTCAATTTTATTGGTATTCTGATAGTAATAAAATATTGATTTATTTGAGCATTGTTGCATGTTTTCCCTTTAAGCAAGGACGAATGCAATTTATTTGATAGTTATGATGTAAATATTTGAACGTTTGTTCAGACAACGTCAAAACAACTGAAAAAATCTACTATGAGTGCAAAATAAAACGATCTAAGTGTTCGCAATAAGTTAGGCATCCGACAAACAATTGCACATCCAACAAAAAACTAGCGATAGCTTTAAAATTAGTAAGAGTCAGGTGCATCGTATTTAAAAAAAAACAAAAACCAACTAAAACGGATATTAAATAACATTGGAAAATTATGAAGACACTGGGAGAAAGCGGTTGAAGCGGTTACCATACTACCAGATGGATAAATTGTGGTATTAATGGTCTTCTAAGACACGCTCCAAAAATTTGCCAATATCCGGCCAGATAATTACTAGTAGAGCCCGTCAAATTACTACAAAATTAAAACCTTGTGATTTCAAGGCATCAAACAGAAAGCGAAAACCCGTTAAAAAGGACTACAATATTCACTACGGCACGCTTTGTGGCGAAGAAGCTGATGTTGATTTAGACTCAGTTCAGAAATTTCAGCCATGACTAAGAATATTATGTGAAAATATCTTTTATCTTGATGAGACAGGAGTATTTTTTAGAACAACACCTCAAAGATCACGACGTTTCAAAAAGAAAAAATGTACATACGGAAAACCTTGAAAGAAACGCGTGACAGTTGCAATGGAAGCTGCATAGGAGAAACGGAAATACCAAGATCGTTGGGAAGAATTGGCATCGTATCTAGCTTGTACAACTTGGCGAGCTAACATAAAATCTTAGTTGACGGGTGCTATTTTCAAAGGATGGATGGACACTTGATATTGAAATGCAAACACAACACCGAAACATCACCATCTTTTTGATAAAGCTAAATGTGATAGCATTGACAATCTGGAAGACATCAAGCTAAATTTTTTCCACCTATTTACAGCCCTTAGAGTTATACCAAACATAAAACTAAATTACTGCACTTATATGATGAACTTATTGTGAGCTCTGGAAAATACTGAACGTTCTCCAGACCCTATTGAATTAGTTTCTATATTTGAAGCTCTCTGGTGAATACGATCGGCTTGGAATAAAGTGTTTCCACTTACAATTACAAAAGTGTTTTTAGAAATGTGGGTTCTCTCGAAATCTGAGGGTTGAAAGCAGAATCGTGATGAGAGTTCAAATTCAAAGTGATTAGAACACAAATACTCCAGCAGACATTCAAAATTTGGCAGAATACGATCAATTTACGACCGCAAACGAAGATTGAGTAGATATCTTTTTTAAAGAATGATGATGTCTTTTTTGATTTTAAGCCGAAGAAGCTATAGCAGTTTTTGTTGATTCCGATAGTAGATTCAAACCGCATTTCAAATCCAATGTTTAAAAATTTTTCATTTTATTTCAAAGCACACTTCAATTTTTTCGCGAAACATTCCTTGGAGGCCCGTATGTGGAATTGTTTGACGTATGTCTCCTTTTGAAAGTATTTAAACGTCTAAACATAATGTTAACAGCTGATCGTCTAATCGAAAAAAAATGTTTATTTCAAAACTTGCGTTCCTAGTTTTGAATGTATGAAATCGGATAAAATATTTACATTTTAAATAAAATATTCAGCCCTTCTAGCTATTAAGACTGTTTCTTATACTAATTTAATTTTTGTGGCACCCAAATTTGCAAGTTGTTTTTGCGAGCTTTTATTTTCTGTGTGAACTTTCTAGGAAAGTCCTTGAAAAAATAAGTGCCTTCTACACTTATTTTTTCAAGGACTTTTCTAAAATTTCTACACAGTTCCTGTAATTTATTCACATTTTTCCCTTGTCAAATACGTTGTGAATAAAATTTTATCTGTGTATGGTATCGAACATTTTTACTGTTTCAAACGACTTCTGTGCTACAATTAGAGTATTTATGTTACTTCGCACGAGTTTTACGGATTTAAATGTTATAGTTTAATCAACTTAAATGAATTAATTTAGTTATAAATCTGGTGTGGCGGTTTTTGGGCTACAAATAGGAAATCTTGGCTATTTTGGGCTATAAAAATTTGCAATTGGGCTATATTTTCTCGCAAATATCTGGCCACACTGTTAATAATGATCACTTAACTTACAACTTGATACACGGTTATGCAACGACTTGTAAATAATTCGAGAGAACTAAAAATCTGCATTGATAGTGAAGTGTAATTCGCTCAAAACTAACCGTGCAATCGAGTTGCTATGGAATTCTCGATAAGTGAACAAGTACTGAAATTTGGTTTGTTCCAAAAAGCAGCACCGCCAGTTTCATTTAATTGGCTTTAAGATCGCTCTACGAAATAAATGTTATGCAGGGCAACAAAGAGTTTGTGCATATGTAATTTATGCAAAATATATGCAAACTATGCAAAATGTATGCAATATACAAAATGTATGCAAAATGCAAAATAAATAATACATTTTTAGAATCGTCTTATGATAAGACAAATTCATATTTCAGTCCCACTACTTTGCCTTTCTTTATTAAAAATATGCATATGCATAAACATCTGCAGTCTAGTTATTAATTACTATTCAATTAAAAAAAAACCAAATGAAAAACCTGAAGCTGTTATGTTCACAGGTCATCTATGAGTCTTGATACACATATCTAGTGTTTACACATAAAAAATGAATTTACAAATATAAATTTGAATTTTCCTTCTTATATTATAACATTGGCTTTGTTAATATGCTGAGGTTGATTGAAAAAATACTGTTAGTAAAAAAGTTTACTGATTTCAATGATATTGATACATGTTCAACTAAAGAAAAGTCAGTGCGAAATTGTAGTGTTATAAAGTTTTTAAAAATCGAATTTATTCTCGAGATCGTTCAGAGATTAATGTACATAATTGTAATCAATATAACTTTGCTGAAATACAAATAAACAAAATACAAATCTCGAACGGCACTGGCGTGATTGTGCAAGATTTTTCACCTGCTTGCCTAGTGATTTAACTCGTGCGTGTGTTTGTCGGAACCGGTTAATTAAATCACCGGAAATGTAGAAAAAAAAAGATTTGGTGACTGTTTTCTACGTTTTTCAGAGCTAAGGCGGCCAAATTCCAAAAGAAACTTAAATTTCCACCCGAATGAATGAATGTATTGGTGTAAGTACAAATGTTTCCGGTATTACTTTGATATTTTCCGAAGCTACTTGGTCGAATTGTGTTTATTGTAAATCAGGATAAAACGTACAGCTATGAATGAACATTAAGCTGTGATTTGATCAGATTTGTTTCAATATTCGTTTCATAATTGATAGAATTTCCCTGGATACGGTTTTGCTTTTTCGTTTCGAAGACCATTATTCAGGGGAGTAAAAAAATCTATATTTTTTGTTTGTCGAAGATTTATTCTGGTTTCTTGATTCGGAAAAAAGACCGAAAAATATGCTGCATCAGCAAGGCTACCAAGCAACTTTTGAAGGGCATTTCAGTCCGATCAACAATATCATCTCAATAATCATAGAATGAGCTTCAATATACGAATTCCATTTACATATTCATCCTTATTTTTCTTGATTTCAAAGAACAAAATTTATAAAAAGATCCCGGAATAATAGATGTATCACTTGGTTTCGTCTTATTGAGCTGGAAACTCTCTAGAGCATCTTTATACAGTATTGTATCTGCTTACCTGCTTTAACACAATCGTTCTTTTCCAAAAAAATATTATACTAAATATGCCAAGCTCGATTCTTTTTTGCAGATCTATATACATTCATTTTCATATGGCAGTTCGGCATCTAAAAAAGATGGGATACCCAAGAAATGCCACAATTTCTCACAAGCATGTAGCTACGATTCATGTGACAGCTGACATGGACCAGAGAGATGGGGCGAAAAATATTACGGATACTGTCGAGCTTCTTGGAGAAAGGTTTAACGTATTCAGGATTTTCTTTGGATTCTATGATAAAAAGAACTAGTGTGAAAGTGTAAGGAATAAAATGTGCTTGTGTCGTTTGCTGACGGTAAATAAATGGAAGCGAAAAGGTGGAGTTGCAAATGATAGTTTAGTAATGCGAGTGTGGAAATATATAGTGCTGAAATCTGGGATGTAGAGTTTAGAATTTAAACGAATTATTGTGATTCTTTTGCAATTCACCTTGAAGCTGATTCATAATAATAAGAAAATGTTTTCATGTAAAAAAGTGACATACATTCGCGTCATTTTTAATGTTTTTGTGTAAGATTTAAATGTCTGTCTTTCTACACGCTGAAAAATGACCGAAATAAATATATTAAGATCTTAATATTGTTATAGTAACAGCATTGCCACTAATGCATAATTTTAACACCTCAACGTTTTATGTTAGGAAATTACAATATTATATTTCCAGTTTAACTTTATATATTAAGGCTGCTAACTTTTTATGTTAAGAACATCTGTAAACATAAATGTTTTAACATCTTAACATAAATATATTACTATGCCAAGATAAATTTATTAACTAAGGGTGATGAAATTGTTGGTCAAACAACAAAGTACAATGCTAGTATTGTTAGTTAGGATGTTAATATTGAATACGGCAATAGCACACTGGAATAACCTGATCTCGTCCGATTACCGAAGTTAAGCAGTGTTGGGCACGGTTAGTACTTAGATGGGGAACCTCTTGGGACTATGAAAAAAACATATCGACATGCTAATAGACTCTTTAGCAGAAGATTTTCAAAACTGATGTAAAACAAACAAACTTCATCTGGATACAAGCAAATGCCACACTTTTTTTTTCTCATATAACCCTTTCTTCTGTCTTCAATTACTCACTGTAAACCCAATGGGTCTCTTTTCTCTTCTTCTTGATAACTGACCTTGGGGCTACGTTCAACATTAAGCTCAAATTTGATCTTAGTCAATTGAGCATTCAAACTGTTAGAATTTATCTTAAGTTCATCGCGAACATTCGAACCCTTATTTTTGTATTCCTTCCTTTTCAGGTCAGGCTTTGAATATACCTGTGTTGTGTGGTTTCTTCGACACGAATATGACAAGAATACCATCGAATCCATCCAGAAGAAATTCACACTTTCGTTACTCTTAATCCAGTGCTTTTCTCGTTTAGATGATAGAGATTTTCTCGTCTTTCTTATATCATCGTATCTTCCATGATCAATGTTTCCCTTTCCAAACGTGTTGTAACTTTTCTCAAGAAACTATTTGTGAACATATCATTCCGTAATCCAGTCCACGGCACTCATTGCACCGAAACTTTTGAAGTGTCGTTTGATAAACCTTCAGTTTACTTTCATTTCAGAATCAAAAAAAAAAATTGGTTTCGATTTATTAACATCACTACCATATATATGTCTCATAATGAGCCATAATTTCAGAGATTAATTTTTGGAATCCCACGCTGGGCGCCATATGTTGTACAGTAATTATCTTGCGATAAATAGTGGAATTAAGGTGACCGATCAAAATATTAAGTGAAATACTGTAAAAGGATTTTTTTCTGGTTTCTTCACTTGACAAATCAGATGCATTTAGAAGAGTGGGATCGAAGATTAACCAATACTAATATTGACCGCTTGTTAGTGGTTTTCAAACTGTAAAATGGATGAAAAAAGCTGATTTCATTAGTTTTGTGATGCGCGATAAAAATATAAAAATGTTCGTAGGAAGTAATAAAGACATAGCCTCTTATGTAATTTGGTTGTGATTCTTGTTATGGCCAACCCTCATCTAAAGTTAATAGTGATAGCTGCCTTTTTATGGTTTTTTTCGTATCAAGTTACAGTGTGGGCTTCAAGGCACAAAGAATACTGGTTAGTTGCCAGTATTTTTAGCCATACGAAGGACTAATGGGTCGGCGATCTAATAAAAATGCTAATGAGAGCTAAGATCAAAGCGAGATCCAAAATTCTTCTTCTGATGCAATACTGCTTTCACTTTCTGATTGAAACGACTAGAAAAAGAAAAAAAAAACTTATAACAAAATTTGCCAATCAAACAGGTTGGAAAAAATTTATTCCACATTTTATTTAGTTGTACTGTCTTTCTTACTCACATCAATTCATATTCCTCACTAAATTAATCAATATCATTTTATCTCGGAAAAAGGATACTAACATGAATCCAAGTGAACTCGACCTCATTCCAAAGTGACGGTGAGAAATGAAAAAGAATCAGGATAGTTGCTTAACTAAAAATAATTGAATTCATTAATAAAATTACTAACAGCCAGTCTACATGATCCCTTATCCGTCTTGATTGGTCGTTGCCAGGCAACGCATGTGCTAACATAAAGTCAGGTCAACGTTAGGTAGCTTTGGGTAACAACCGTAGCTATACGTGCAGGTGAAAACCGTTAAGATACATCGACCTCACGCGAAATGTAAACTAATTACCCACGTGTCTCGCTATCAGTTACCCTTCAGTTTCAGTCACCGTCTGCCGGAGTTGATGGCGTTGGTTCGTGTCAACCGTTATCGATTGTTCGTGTTGTAATTTATAATGGCGGGCAGAATGCCAGCAATGCGACTACAAAAATACTGTCAGAAAGTTTCCAGGACCCGGTACCAACCTTGATTTCTGGTCCAGTCTCTTACAATTTGTGCCGCGCAGCGAAGAATGTAATTAATGTTTGAATAAAATGACGGGTTGCATGAAATTGTTCAAGTAACCCAGGGCCATGTACTTGGACTGTTGCTACAAGGGTGGTGGTGCGATGAGGCAGTACGGTACAATGACGGTAGCAGGACTCCGAAAAGTCACAAAAGGATGCTACGAGGTATGGAAATGCGTTTTTGTTGCCTATAAATAATTTCTTGCGTACACGGTGACGACGGAACACTAAATTACAGACGAATATGTTTCGTGCTAGCTTGTACATCGGGCGGGAAACAAGTTTGCAATTTCATCTGAAATTCGTCCCGAAAAAGGGAAAATAAATGAACTTTTGCGACAAATTCGCTGTAGTGAGTCTTTTTCTTTGGAAAAAGTTGTGTGATTTAGTTTGCTAGCGGAAAATATTCGGTAATAAATTTCATTGAATTGCAGGTTTATGCTTACTTTGTGAATTATATTCTGTTTTCTGTTAACGGTTAAAAGGGAATTATCATTACATAATTACTTGAGTGTCGTCAGATTTGTGGGTATATTTAAATTAAGACTAGTCACAGAGGTTTGATGAAGCACTGCCTTTGTATGTGTTTTTTAAGCGTAAGCTTTAGTGAGTCTTTTTAGAAAAAGCGCTTGAGTATCAGGATTAGTTTTGTTCAAGTAAACAAAATAATCAAAGCTAATGGAAGTGGCAGTTGAAAATGACATCGGAAGTTGAAGCCATATTTGTATGCAAATATAGTGGTAGGCATTTTCGCTATGGAAATACACATGGAGCATTTGTAAACCAAGTTTGCACTATCTGTGAGAATTACAGACAATCTTCCAAAAACGCTTTCTAAATCATTAGTGGAATTGAATGAAAATATACATATGCCGTTGCTTTTTAGACTGGAAGAAGACTCCAAGCATTGAAAGCTGGAAATAACATTTTCTAAATGAAGTATTGGCCCATATGATTACGTGTTGGCGAGCTAGCCCCTAAGAAAAAAAGTATTTGTCGAGGATCAAACAGCTGCCAATACTCAAATTCAGCTGTCGAAATGCAAGAATCTGCCTAAAGCCAAGTCCAAGATACTCAGAATAATACGAATGGTCTTTTCAATTCCTCATTATAGCGGGACCCAAATTTTGAGTACTGAAAAATATTAAAGACAAGAACTGCGCTTAATGAAAGAATACCAGCAGAAATATAACGAGGCGTTGCCTTTCGCTTCCTTAGATTATGTGTCCTTCCACTGCTAGAATCGTAAATTGGCTGAATGGATAAAAGTAGAATTCGTAAAGATCAACTCACAGGAGAGAGATAATCTATGGCCCAAGGACGAAGCTCTGATTTTCGACCCCAAGAATTTTTTAGGCTACTTCCGTACTGCAGCGCCGTTGGCAATCAATAGGATCCTGAAGTTTTTAGAGCGTCAAATTAAAGAAATCAATGTCAAGTCATGAAGAATATTATTCAAAAATAATAAAAGTAAGTGCACTATGCTAGACATAGCAGCGAAACAGGCCTAAACCTCCAAAATAACTTATAGGACGACATTAGCTATCGGTTCGAGCAAGACAAGTGTGAAGTATGATGATACCAACACGAAGACTGTGGCAGCTTAAGTCCAAGGAAGTGGAAATAATGGCGGTTATATTAATCTTAACCTAGTTCCCCGATGATAAGGACCAGGTCCCAAGTTAAAACATCTAGCGACTGAAAAACTAATCTAGAAGAGTAAAATGCTGATAATTGACTGTTGCGCCGATACACATCAGGAGACATGGGAAAGCAGTGACGTTAGTGCTAGAGCTAAGTCACTCTCGCAATTCCTCCTAGCTAGGAAATAAACAAATACGCCAACGTTTCAGACAGTTAATATCCAAAACGTATCCACACGTCAGTGTCAAACAGTGCAGAGCATCTTATGGCGAAATGTCATTTTCTAACTGACATTTTTTTCTCTGACATATCATTTCCGAATTAGGAAATAGTTTGGTAAATTAGGGTCAAATACAGGCAACTGAACTGCATTTACTTGGAAGGCTATCGAAATAATATTCTACCAGGGCTTCAAAATCTTCAACCGAATTACATTACGAAGACTGAATTTAAACTCACGGAAGGCAAATAGAATAGAATAATCTTTAAATTCTATCATTATAACTGTCTTGAAAAATAGAGTTTAAAAAGTTAGAAAACCTACAAAAAAGAGATCAACAGAGCCAAGAAAAGAGTTCAAAAGGGTCATCAACTGTGAAGTCTATAACAACAAATTCTCAGAAAACAACAACGATCTAAGAAAATTAAAAAAATGTCCTTTGTTCGAGCCTCAACAGCATGCCAGGATACCAAAAGCCTACCATCAGGACTAGATGGAAGCATACCGACTCTGCTACAAAGAGCTATAGTGAAACTGAAATCCATCCCGGTATACATTTTCATATCGAGCTTGAAACTCTGCTACATGCCAGAATCGTGGAGACTGGTGGGCAGTGGTGTTTATCCCCAAGGCTAGCAGCACCTGAGCTAGTCTACCATAAGTGTACAGGTCAATTAACCTCACATTTTTCATAATGAGGACCATGAAAAAGCTTATTGAATTTACATGAGGTGTGATCTTTTCGTAAAGATGCCACTAGATAAATTACAATTTCATCACTAAAAGAGATAATCAAATTTACCAATTACGTGTAAACTAGTAAATAACATAAAAAGTATTGGCTAGCAAGGAAACAACACTATACGTCTACATGGACACAGAAAGAGCTTTCAACAATGCAATAAACAACTCGCTTCACCATTTGCTCCAGAGGAGAGAAGCCTATCAAGCGAAATGACTGAGTAAACTGCTCAGAATAGAGAGATCTAAGGAAATGAAACAAGCGTATCCATATACGAAATTTAGTGAAGCAATTTTACTACAAAGGTAAAATCTATAAATAGAATAAATCGTGAGAATTGCTACCTCAGATATTCCCCTTGGTTTCCCAGATACCTTAGTTCTACGAGCTTTTAATTGTTACTGAGTTGCTACTTGTCAAATTCGCGTACACATGGCCTACTATTTTTCTCTATCCATCTCTTTCCCTATCTCACTCTACCTTTCTGTTCGCGGAGTAAGTGAATGTAAAATTCTGTCACTACTACTAACGCTCAGCCTCAGGCAAATTGCTTCAATTTTCACTGCCATTTTCATTTCCTTATATATCTCTCTTCTAAGGTAAAGTGCTAAGCAACCGATCTGCATTCGCGGAGCTGGATCATCCTCTCCTTCCTTGGTCCTTATTGGTTGATGACCTACTCGTAAACTTAAATGGTAAGAGCTGCGTCATAGCATAAGTACTATAGATAGTACGAAAAGAACGGTATTGTAAGATATTTGCCTGATGGTAGAGAAGGGTAAGGACACCTAAGAAGAACCAAAACCAAATAAAATCGCTTTATCATATGCAAAAGTGAGAAAAGCATACTCTCAAATGACGGATGAGAATGTATATATCCGTGTAAGATGAGAGTGGGTTTACGTGCGTATACTTCCATCGAGAAACAGAGAGCCCAGCGAACATTCGCTGGCCACAAACGAAATTCTCTGTAGTGAATTGCATAAAAGTGTCGGAGATATTCCTTTTACTCGTCAAATAGTATTCAAAGCAGTATTCCGCTTTAACTATCTTATCACTTACTATTTAGATATTGCTATTTAGTTCTCGCAATCAGTGGAGAAATATTGCAAATCACGTTTTTTCTGCGCTATATAGTATATACTTACGCTATGGTTTGGTTGCTCTCCAATACGTGGATGCAATCACGGAAATAATAAGAGGCTCACGCTCGGGTACAATTAGATTCAGAATGCAAAAGCCTTTAAATGAAACAACACATTGATATGAAGAAGATGACCGACTAGTGAAACATCCTAAAACCAGCATAGTGCCATCATCAGACACCGGAAACTTTAAATTGGGTTCACAGAGCTGTATCTGCAGGAAGAGATAAAATATCTAAGGATTCACGTGGGTAGAAAATGCACCTTAAAGAGTCGCTTAAATAAAACGACACTCAGCAACATTAGGCAACAAAAAGTACTGCATTTTTAGCAAACAAATAAATGATGAGACTTATCATCTGATCTGGTGTAGCAGTCAGGTAGAAGAAAACGACATAAAAAACTGCTACATAAGCTTCAAAGGATGGTGCCTGCTTGCTAAGTACAAGAGCAATGAGCTACACTTCATCTGTAGGCGTGAAGCCCCTTCTAATCCGCGAAGCACTACACCTTAATATTCAAGCAGTGGCGACAAAACCGGCTATAAGCATACAACACACCTTCAAATACAATTCAGTACACGTAAGGGACCAAAAATACAAAACTGTTGCGCTCTTTTGAAATCGAGAAAATTATACTATATAATTTACTTTTGATAAACCCTGATACACAAGGTACAATAAATTAAATTTTCTTATTAAATAAAAATTTTTCAAAATATTTCAACGTTCTTTCACAATACTCATAAACTATTATTAAAAATATTTTTTCTTTATAAAATACTAAAACAACAAATCTTTTAAATTATTTTTATTAAAAATAAATTAATAAATAATTATTAATCATCAATTCATATTGATTTGCACAATAATATTTTCAATGTAAATGAAATGCTTTACTAAATAAGCTTTGAATTGTCATTCTAGAATCACTTTCCAGTAATTCTACTATGTTACGACTTATCTTATTTTATATTATAAATAAAGAAATAAGAGTGACGGGCGATGTGTACATATTTTAGAGCTAAAATCAAATTAATAAAATAAATAATTTTACTATCAAATCCACCTTTAAAATAATATTTCAATTATTTATCCGTATAAATAAATTTATTGTAACCCATTTCTTCCTTAATCATAAACTGCACCTTGACCTGATATATTTTTTAAAAAAAAACACCCAATATTTGGTCTATTGCGTATTGCGGGCTTACAAAGGCTGATATAGGCAGAGAAATTAAAATATGAACGAAGAGAAATATCGGAAGCTACAGGGTTATTTTCTTCAAACACTCAAAACATTACTTCAGCTTCGATACGAAAAGAGCAAAAGCAGCAGTGACCCTGCACAAAAGTGGTTGAGGTTCTATATGCAGTCTTGACCTGTTAACTGGGGAATAAACTTTTGCTCAACTCGTTTCACAATGGGGGCTTTTTTCTTCGCAGTGCGAAGTAATGCAATATATCAACATAAAGATTCAGTGAGTACCACTCATGGTTGCGTTACACGTTCGAGCTGAAATTTTCAGGACATATTGATGTATAAGTACTAGAAGTTGGTCGGAATCAAGATCAAACTAAGATACTAGTAACCGCTTGGATCTTTTAGTGAATTATAAGGTACTTATGTTTTTCGATCAAAATAAGAAATTTGGAGGAAAAAACAAGTGCGTGAAATGATATTTAATAGTGCTTTCAGGTTGCTTATGATACCGTTTTGAAAGTTTTTAATCCTTCATTGGCGGTGAGTGCATTAAAGTAGGTACGAAATCTTTTTTGTATATTTATTATTGGATTGTGATAACTTCGGATGGAGACATCAGATCCTTAGGAAATTCTCAGAACATATTAACGTTTTTTAGAATTGGATCTGTGGGATTTTCGATGATTGGTCGACAATCAGGCAGCCTTGAAAAAATCACGCGGAAAAATCTTTCAAATCCTAGAAAATTAGTTTTAGACTCACTTTGGCCAAATGCATTGTTTCCAAGATAGTCGTACTTTACTAAATAAGGAAATATCTAGGGATATTTCCTTATTTAGTATGTATAAAACCTTGAATTTGTTTTTCAAATCATTAGCTCATAAACATTCATTCAAATAAGAAGCACAAATCAAGACAATCACATGCCACAACCCATCTCTGATCACGCCTAAAAGCCATCCCTGAATAATCAGTTTTCTTGGATAATCAAAAGTCATTTTTTAACTTGAGTACCCCGGTACTCTGGTTTCAGCAGCATATACAGAACTATATAATTAAATAAATAATCATTAACTGATTATTTTGCATACTGCTTTTATTTCAATAATGTTTATATGTCTAGTAATGTGCTGCTTTAAAGAAATACGATGAAAGTCAGTAAAAAATTACGAAAAATTGCTGCATTTACACTACTTTCCATAATTCATACTATGGACTATTTTTCACTGATTTATCAACATCCTGTACTTGATGGCGTTAGCACATGCACAGATACAATTCAATTCCATATATGCTATATTTTGATCTTACTTCACGGTTACATAGATATAAGGTTAAAAATTTTGCTGAAAAAAATTCCATCATGCCCATTTACGATTAAAATTTTTCATAACGAAAAATGTTGTCATGTCAATTGCAGTTAACGTCTTGGTATGACGAAATATTCCGTCATACCCAGCTAAGAGGTTGACAATAGAACACCTTCGACGATAGAAATTGTAGAACACTTTCTCACCTACTGTTCCAAACTACCGAGAAGAGTATTATATCTTCCTGGCTCTTCTCTACCCATCACCTGCGACATACATTAGCTCATAAGCAACCTGAAGATCCTGTGGAACATAGCGCTGATGAAGCAGAATAAACCCAGGAGAACGCAGTGCTAGGACCATCAGAACTCACTCCATGCGAAAATAGATGCACGCAACAATTACAACTCCATAATACAACCAAAACTTTTTATTTCCCTAATAATGATATCCACTATATTTCATTCCTAAAAGTATTTCAAAAAAATTCGCACTACAAAACTTCCTACTCTACCTTAACCCGTCAAACCCAGTCGCAAAAATAACAAAACCTCATAAGCATGGATGTCAAGCCAGTGAAACTTTTTCCTTTGTCAATCGACAGAAAACTTTACCGGACATTTCACCGTAGGCCAGAAAAGAAACTTGTTCAATTTTGAGGAGGCCCGATTGAGTTAAAGAGAAAATTCACCGACCAGTATGATGAGTTTCTCAAAGAGTTTTCCACTCTGCAGTATTTCCTGGTGATTTTTCTTTATCCTATATGGCGTCGGTTGATACTTGACTTCGTTGCGATGAATCTGGAAACGTCACCCAAATAAAATTCGTCACTACTTATATATTTTTTGTGGAATTTTATTGTGAAAGTTTTGTCATGGGAAATAATGTTTGATATTTCTTTTAGTCAACTAGTAGTCAGGGTCTACGAACAGGATGGAGAAAACATTTCTTTGAACGAGTTTATTGCGCTTTCGAAACCAGAGTTGATAGGGCTGCGTATTTCTGGTGGAGGGATCGGTGGCCGCGAAAATGAATATCTGCAAATTCAAGTTTCCTTTGTTGTTTCAAATTTTATTTGAGTAAGTAAAATGCGTTTTCCACCCTTACATCATCTGCTTTGTTTCAAGCCAAGACTTTCATCCTTCTTTTCGTCATGTCACATAAACCCCAGTGCCGTCACGTAACCGTCGTGAAAAGTGATTGAATACAGACGACCGAGCGCGAATATGTGTTGTGGGCGAACGGGTAATGCGTTGAGGCCCCTATGTAACGAAATCGCTGACAATGAAAACTTAAGCAACCGAAAATTACGACCCTCATAAGTTGAAATGAAAAATTATGCTGTGGCAGTCTATAAATGGGCACACCGTAACTGTCCCAGAACGAAACGAAATTTATTTATTTGCGGCACACAACTGAGACACAATAGAACACGAGCTTAAACCGTTCGCAGACCGTTACACAATGGTAAAGTTTTGCAAGCGAGGGTGGAGAAAAACTCGAAATAGCGACATCAATCTGCTGGCACACAGGACGAACGAACACAAGCAGAAATTGCTTGTAAGGCTGCATGATGCCTGATATTTATTTTCGGCAATTTTCGCTTTAATGAGCTAAGGTATGACGGAAAACGGAAAATTTTCATTGGGCCGTATATGTGTCACATGTGAATTAATATGGTATCTAAAGTGATCGAAGGTGTAGGCATGTACTTAATTGAATTACTGTCTGCGCAAAGAGTTTTAAGAGTTTGGGGTTTTAAGAAAATTGAAAAATAATATTTTCGACAAGGCTCTGTGGTGAGATTGTCTCAGTTGTCGGCTTGGAGAAAAAGGCTATTTATTTGCTTAATGTGAAAATGGAGGAAGGATTCTTAAGAAATTTCAGTTTAATTTTAAATCAGCGAGAGATAGAAATGTATTTTCGGTTAAATAGAGCTTTACGAAGTTTGTTGTTGCGAAACATCATATGCTGATGGGTTTCGAGCTAAAGATATAGCAGAGCCTTGGTAATAATTTTTTTGAACAGCTTTATAATGTAGGCATTTGTATTTGAAGAGATACGCAAGAAATTATGATTTATGTAGGTTTTATGTATTATGAAACAGCGTACTTAAATTGCTGCAATACCACATAAGTATACGGGGCAAATTATATGTACATATGTCGCATGCTCTTTCAGTTTAGTTTAACAACAGCCGGACTGCCAAATTGAATTGATTTTACGCAGTTACACATTTTTTAATGGATACCCATTGCACATCACATAGAATCATTTAAAGGTTTCTTCCTTGAAACTGATCAACATTTAGGGTAAGTGCACTAGAAGTCGGCCATGCGTCAGAAGTCGGCCACTTTGTCTACACATTGAAAATAAGAGAACAAACGTCTAAAAAAAGGAAAAAAAAATACTCTAACGGATCGGTAGAAACATAGTCTCGAGGTGGCGTAAAATCTAGCGCTGTGTGTCAAGTCCGATGAACGCAATTATTCATTCAGTTTGTGGAATCGTCACTGCACTCAAAAGTTTCATGTGAATGTCATATTTTCTTAAGAAGTGAAATACAAATTATCCTTAAAAATTTACTGTTTTTGTGTGTGATCGGTGTTGAAAATCAACTGGTGGTTAAGTTGTTAGAATTTTAAGAATTTTAACTTTATTGAAATTAATTGATTTAATACTGTTAAATTGAAAAATATGAGGAGGCCTGATTCTGAATCATATATTTTACGATATGTTCGGTTACCGGCCACGGTGGCCGAGTATTGAAACTTCACTAGAAATGTTCTTTTGGTAATATTTCCAACGAAATGACGTCATATGTTGACTATCAGGGAGAATCATTAAAAAATACAGTATAGCTCAAAAATATTCAGTATTCGGCCCCATATAAATCATGAAAATCTACCATGGCCGAAAGCTGACCTGGGAGATTGTAGTAATTGGCCTCATCTAACGTTTTTCTATAGTTGTTCTTAATTTCCAACGAAATGAATAACGAAACGGAGAGAGACGGGACTGGCCGTATATTACCAACACTTAATGATATCCGCAAATAAGCTAAGCATACGTAAAGCTTCATGGAAGAATACTTGATGAGTGCGACAAAAAAAGTCCAAGTTCTATATTATCTACTGAAGAGGAAACAGCCATTACTGAATGGCGCATTAGGTTATCTAAATGTGTCTTTCCTCTAAAGCATGATAATTTATTAAACACTTTTCAAAAATTTTTGAAGGATGATGCTAGGGTGAATCCGTTTAGAAATAGTCGTCCTGAAAGCACCTGGTTAAAATTATTTTTCAGAAGAAATCCTTCTTTAAGTTTAAGAGAAGCAGAAACATTACATAAAGGCAGAGCAGCTGTTACTTCGCAATATATTAAGAATTGGTTCAATGAGCTCAAAGAATTTCTTCGATCAGTCAACCAAAAAAATTTGCGGCTCGATCCCAGGCGAATCATTAATGGCGAGGAAACTAGCTTCTGCCTTTGTCCCAAAACTGGTAAAATTATTGTTCCTAGGGGCTACAAATCGTTTATCAAGTAGAATCAGGCAAAGAATAGGATAAAATCGCAATATTGTTAACCTTTTCGGCTGCTGGCAAAATACTTTCACCTTTAGTAGTTTTTCCATACAAACGCCTTCCTAAAGATATTGGGCAGCGTACTAAATGGTTAGATCCTTAGTAATACGGACTCTAGGTGAATGCGGAGCGAAACATTCTATGAATATGTGGCAAACTGTGTCAGCAGCTGGCTGGTTGAGCAAAAAGTACCAAAGCCTGTTTTGCTTCTGGTTGATGGCCATAAATCCCATTTGTCTATGCAATTAAGTGAGTATTGTGATAAAGCAGGCATTTTGCTATATGCGCTGCCATCAAATACAGCACATACTCTGCATCGTGCCGATGTCAGCATATTCAAGCCTCTCAAGCAGGATTGGAAGAAGACAGTTCCCAGATGGAATATGAGTAATCTGGGAAAAACACTTACCAGAAAAGAATTTTGTCCATTATTAGAGAGCGTATTGACAAAATATATTAATCTTCCTTGAACTATAAAAAAATGGTTACAGAAAATGCTGAATTTTTCCGTTTGATTCTGAGGCAGTGGGCTATTCAAAATGTGTGCAAAATGTATTGGAGGATGCAAATGAAGAGACAACTGACAACATATATCCTTCAAATTTATCTAATGAGAGATTTGTGATTGCTTCATCTGTAATCAAAGAAGTGTCAGAAGATCTTGCTAAACAAGGAATCAATGTTGATATAGTTTTGAAGGTTATAGAAGAGTCATCGAAATCCCAGAGCGAAGAGGACAGTAATAAGTCAACAATCAGTATGAATGTTTCGTCACTTCCTTGCGGAGTGTTATTCGATATTAACGACGACGGAACGTTACGAACAGCGAATAATGTACCAAACGAAGATGATATAGAACCTATCAATTATATAACAAATTCACCTGCAAGTGTCAATTTTAATAATGCTGAAGCGTGTAACAGTCCTGATTTATCTAAAAATATGTTCAACCCTCTCACCGAAAACATGACCTGCTTAAGCTCAACTCCAAAGTCAAATTGCAAAGATGATCAAAAACGGAACTTTTAATTGCGAGCCAGGAGGCTGGTTTTTTCTAATTATGGTGCAGTCATAGAAAAAACGTATGTTGCAGAAGCTAATAAGGAAAATGTAACTGCAGAACTAGCATCTGTTTATTTAGAGATTCCCGAGATTCCTAGCACTTCTTCTGGACTAATCACACCAAGTGATTTCTCACGTCACTATCAATTGTTACTCGTTTTAGGTACCTCAAATCGGTTCGAATGTACATCCAGAAGATACTCTCTATCCAGGAGCAGATCCTGTTATTATCCAAGAGCAGATCCATTCTCCCCACACCTATCGAAACATGTATTTCTTACGGAACCTTTAAAGAAGGAATTAAAGATTTCAAAAACCACTAGAGCACCAAGTACGATATCGTCTGAAGCTTGGAGAATTATACATAAGATAAAAGAAGAGGAAAAAACAGAAAAGACCAGACAATTAGAAAAAAGAAAAGTTGATCGTATCAAAAAAAGAAAATCGAAAGACGCACAGATACCTGAAAGGAAAAAGAAAATAACGAACGTGGAAAAACAGAAGAAAGCGATTAAGTATTAGGAATGTGACAACGTTCTAATACGCGACACAGAAGTGGATGACCTAAAATATATTGGGTGCGACAACTGCCCTAGATGGTATCATCTAAAATACCGTTCTCTATACCTCAAAGTTATGAGAAAGCATCTGATGAGAAATATTCTTGCAAGATATGTAAGACCCAACAGGGAAAGAAGTGAAAGTTCTCTGTAACAACTTAAGAAAAGTCGAAAAGTAGAATAATCCTAGTTAATATTAGAATTGAAAACACTTTGAAAGAAAGATACTTGATTTATGTTAAATTAATTGTTTTTATTTACAATTTTCTATAATATATAATTTTATTGAAGAATAAATACAAAATATCTCAAGTACAATATGTTTTATTTATGTTTCATGGATATTTCTTTGTAAAATAATGAAATATGCAACTTGGCCAGACACTGATACAAAAGAGGCCGATAACTAAATTTGAGGGGCCGACTACTGATATAAAAGGGTAGTTTTTATAGAATTAATTATTAAGAAAAAAGTTGATTCCATGCAAAGAATATTAAATATCAATTCCCCGAGGAACAGCAAAGGTTTTGTTGTAGCTAAAAAATTTATACCGTGACTGTTTTCTCTGGGTAGTTATATTTAGCGAAAGTGGAAAAAATGCTTAAGTGGCCGACAACAAGACAGTTACCTATGCCAGTATTTGTTTAAAGAAAATTTCATCGAAAACGTGCAAATATATCATTATTTTGTGGCTATGTCAAAGTTTACTTACCCTCTATCGAGACATCGTCAGCATGAATTAAAGTTTGTTCGATGAGTACCTACCCTATGTTTCTCATCTTTATTATCCTATTTCCGAATAAAATACGAAGCGAATCTATTCGAAAGGAAAAAAATGCTATTTTTCAATACTTAATGCCGTAGTACGTTTCCTTTTTGAAAATTAATAAACGAAGAATGTTTTCTCTGCATGTCCAGCCAAAAGCTTTCCGAAGGACATCATTCTTATTAAATTTGGTTTGAGCATAAAAAGATGATGTAGACATGTACTTATGTTTTTGACAGAAGGTCGATGATTGCCTTAGGGAATAATGTAAGACTGACATGATTGATATTTTCAATAATAATTGAGTATATATCCGTAATAATGAACCTTTTTTTATTTGTTTTGCACAAATATTTGAAAATAGAGGAGGCAATGGTTTGCAAGTAGATTTCCGTATTTGCTCGGTATGATAGACAAAAGCGGGATAATTTCTGAGGACTTGTATGGTTTCGAAAAAAAATTTGAGAAAAGTTGAATGTCAAGTAGAGAAAATTTATATTTCTTTCGATCAAGCTTTGCATCTAGTGTGATTTTCGATAATTTAAAGTATTGGAAATATAGTTACATATATTATAATTCGAACTATCAAAGTTGCTGTAGCATTAGACTATTATTAAGTTTTCCATTGATTTTCAAAGCAATAAAGTGTATTTATGGGTCTTCGGTGTATTTGCGGATCTTCGGGTTCGGAGTTGGTGGAGCTTCATTTTCATAATCAAAATGTGTCCAAGTGCAAAATGATTTATGCCTGATTTTTCAAAACTGAAGAGTATTGTTGTTGTAAAATGGACACTCTTTACTCATCTTCTTAATCTATTTCATATTTTTCAAAACGGTCCCTTTTCGGCACATTTTCCTGATGCTAATGTTTTTTTTGCCGATTCTCTAAATAATTGCTTAAGTCGATTTGTGGTATGGCATTCAAAGCGTACTGCTATTCGGATCTTATTTCCGCAACCGAGTCCAGGTGTCTCGGAGCGGTCTTTTGAGTTTTGAGAACAGCTAAAATCTACATAGTGTGAAAACAGAATAACAATATGCGTTGAATTTTGGACAAAATGGTCTTGCAGAGCTAATGTAGTGTGAGATGATGCCTTATCGTAATGCAAAAACCAAGAGTTTTCTGTCCTTAATACTGGTCTTTTTTACGAATAGCTTCAAGAAAATGGCGCATTAAGCTTAAATAATATTTCTTGCTAGCAGTTTGGTACGGCGAAAGAAATTCGTTATGCACAACACCAAGATAATCGAAGAAAACTGATAATATGGCCTTGACTTTTCAGTCAGTTTCACTTTTGGCACGATATTCGCTCGATTTGTCCGTTGTTTTCGGGTCGCAGTAATAAATTCGAGTCTAGTAGCCGTATAAAAATGACGCACCTTTAAAGCACAATAATAAATTTAATAATAAATTTCTGAAGCACAATAAATCTTTTAAAAGGTAAATTGTTCAAAATCAAATGCTTAAGTATCAGCAAGGTCTCTTTTAGTTAATCAACAATTTTACAGCACCAAGTCCTTGATTTCTCTAACTTTTTGTTCTCAGGTTATGTTTATGATGCATTTTCAACGCTTTCTCTGCTTCCTTGCAATTTATTGTGCCAATTGTTAACATTTTCTTATGACATATCCGGATAAACGAAAGCCCTCTTTGGAGTTTTTACCGTTACTTCAAAAGAAAATTCATTCTGCAAAAAAAATGTATTCTAACAATTTTGCTCAAAAAATCAGACATTGTGAAAATTGACAAATTCAGTTTTATTTTTTCACAAAACACAGGTAAAACTATTATACAAATGAAGATAGAGACATGAAATTCGCCACCGATACCAATAGCAGTACTACCAACTGAAAATAAAAATGGTTTATCATTAAAAAATCATTAAAATTGAGAACTTATTTTCAATTTTGATGACAGGAGCATAAGTGAAAGGTCCCGGTTTCATCAAAACTTTAATTTAAGTCTTTAATCCTCTGGCGCCGACGCTTATTATTTTATTTTGAATGACGTTTGAAAGAGCCATGAAAAGAAAATAAATATTGAGCGTGTTTCAATTTTGAATATGGTACAATTTTGGAAATCGATAGTCTTATGTAGGCTAAAAAGAAATCAATATGTAAATTTAATGCTTTGTCTGCGCTGTCGGATTAAAATTTTCAAATTCTGTGTCACAGAAGAATGAAGAACCTTCACCAAATTACTTATTTTTTGAGCACTCAAAATATATGTTCGCGAAAGCTTCCTCAATATCTAGATACAAATGAAATTGTTGACTAGGACCATGCCTGATAGAAAATTAATCAATATGCTGGCAGGCTTGTAGCAGTGGTGCCATCTGAGAAAATCATTCAACAAAGTAAAAGCTTTATTACCTTTGTGTTCAGCTGAAGGCATTAGATTAAAATGAAAATCATATAGTATTTTACGAGTAGTTGCAAAATTGAATTTTTTTATTGTTATTTTTTATTAGTTTTTGTATTCTCTGCCAGTGTTTTTTACCCTGACTGGCTACCCTTAAATTATAATGGTTTGGTTGAGAAAGGATTCAATAAATGTTTCGATTTTGAAAATGTAACTTTTGTGGGTGGTAGTCCTTATAATCTTTCTACATCTTTAACTTCTACGGATCAGCACAAAATACACAGTGGGAGCTGAACTTAACGTGAATTAAATCAACCAAAACCAGGCATTTTTTTTTACAATGTTGAATAAGGAACACATGTTGAAAGAAAGTTTATTAAATAAGGAACACCTGTTGAAAGAAAAATAAGGAGCACCTGTTGAAAGAAAACTTATTTAAATAAATTTACATTAATCTTAATTTGAAGTGTTTTCTTTTCTGTATGTTTATTGATTTGATTAATATTTTATTATTTAGTTAAGGTAAACCTTTTTTGGTGATCATATAAATAAATTTTCCAAGTTTTGAAAACTTTTTGAGTGGTAGCATTGAAAATCGATCTTTACCTATAACTTCCAATGCAGTCATCGAAATTAACAGTTTGTTGGATCTTAAAAAAAAGCAGTTGTGGCAAACTTTTCTTTGCAGGGCCAGCAAAGCCCTTCCAACTTTGAGCATTTTCATAATTTCTGTCATCCAATTTTCATAAGAAAGCGTCAATATTGGACTGATTAATGACTTTATCAGCCAAGTATTGGCGGCTTTGACTGATGCCGCGGGGCAACTCTACAACTCTTAAGTTGCTGACTACCTTTCGTAATTTGTTGGCTGACGTGGCCACTTTCAATAGCGCTTCGCTCATCTCGATGGTGCGAAGAGCGTTTGCTTAATACCTCCTTGATGCGTTGAAATTGGATCTTATGTTGATAATAGTAACCAGACTCTCAGAATGGCATAGAGTCAGTTAAAGAGGGTTTACCACTGTTTTCGACCACTAAATTGGTTAGGAGTAATCTAGATATGGAGCCCGTTGCGGTCGCCGTTCTGAAGTGCTCTGCGTTTGCTGTAGCTGCAGTTGAACAACGGAACAATTCTCGTAGCATCCCTGTATGTTCGACGTAGTTCGTCATTATCAAGTCTGTTGCATGATTTCAGAGTGATTAGCTCAATCATATTTCAATACAAATATTCGCTTATCGGTGGCGATTTGAACTCGAAACGCCCACATTGGGGAGATTCCGTGACAAATGGAAACGGCAGGCTGTTGCTCGATTAGCTGCAATTTAGCAGTCCTCCCATTCCGTTGAAAGTAATTGATCTGAACTCACCAACCAGACCAAGTAGTTAAGACCAACCATAGACTTCTTTCTCCTGTCAGACGACCTGTGCAGCAGTATTGATCCCCCACACTGTTGGATGGAAGCTGGTATGTCTGATTACTTTGCCGTGAAGCTTCAACTTCAGCTCCGCTCATTTTTCAGCTGCATAGAAATACCCCCAAAGACAACTCGGTCTTTCCAAAATACCGATTGGGGCAAATTTCAGCGCGACTTGCTGTTTCTATGACGGAAAACTTAACGAACCATCAGATTGATAATATAATAGAGTCCGTCAATGACATCATAAATGAAATCGTTGTCCAGAATATACGTTCAATTACACTTAACAAATATCAGAATCACGCGCTGCTGCTGGAAATTGTAAAGCACATGAAATGATTTGGCGCTGCAAGTGAAAGTGGATTTTTCATAGGCATGAGAGGGATCACACGTCTTTCAGGTCACTACTTTCGAACATCACATGTCTCAGCAAAATAATTGCTGAGATGATTGGTAAATTTCACAGAGAGCTTCTTGTTCAGCGGCTGGCTGACTCGACATGTTTTAAGAAATCAATCTGCTTTTTGGCAAATACAAACCCAGGAGATGGTAGTAACGATTGACAATGCCACTGTGCGCAGCACTGACATTCCTATCCCAGTTGAACGGCGTTCCACCTGACTGTTCTGCTCTTAGCAGACAATTAGTAAGAGAAGAAGTCAATCGTTTCCTCAATACATCTGAGGTTGTCGTAACGGAAATTAAATTGAGCTCCTTTTTGTTTTGATACTTCCTTGCAATGGACGATCATATTATTTTAATTATTATCTCTTTTTTTCGTTCGTATAATTTTTAATTTTTTCATAATCATATCTAATTTATTCACTGAAGTAACTGGCTCCTAATTGCTGACACATTGCTCTGCTTTACAAAATTTCAATGTAAATAGTTGTTACTTAAAAATAGAAACAAAGAAATTTTAAACTTATAGTTTATCCATTTTCGTTTACATATTGGCAATTCAAAACCAAAGCACTTATCGGGTATATCAAGTATTTCATCCAAGTATTTCAACACATTACCAAATTACCTCAACATCTGAAAACATTCCCTTCTTGAAAGCAGCACTAACTTTAACCTTTACCTTTGGAAAATTAAATGGAATAGTCGTACCCCTGAAATCTATCCCTTTCAATTTATTTATCCTGGTCCAGTAAATGAAAAGACATTTAACTGTTTGACATTAAATTTGAAAACCAAAACGATTGCACGCTATGCTTGCTTTCGGTCAAATGCAAGCTTTCGATTTCGAGCTCTGTGAGTAACAGTTGGGGTGAGCACACGACCACAACCTTGCCATAAACCTTTCGCTTTCGCCGAGGCCAAATTAATATGTATGAAACCCTAGTGTAGGCTGCCATTGGAACGAATTAATTTTCGATAAGGCGAAGCATTGAGGTGTAACATATTGAAATAGTCCTTGGGAATGCTGTTCGGCTTGCCGGCATGTTGGCTTTATGTTTATTATTCGAACACAGGTCGGCAAACTTTCCGTCTTCTTGGAAAGTCTATGTACTGTTGGCTTGATGCGATTAAACAAAGGTCAAATACGGTTTAGTCACTTGGCTCTCGCCGTATTGTAGCTTTGGAAAATTGGCATGGGGAATAGGCGAGGAAGGAAACTGAGAGCGGAAAATTATGTTTGTGAAAAGATTTGAAGGTTGCGTAAATATGGATGTGTCAGACATTGAGATTATTCTATTTAATTTAAATGGAATTTTCCGTCGTATATATAGAGTCAAGAAACTTTGTTTCCATTATAATTTTTTGTATGTGTCTGAAATTGGAATTGGATGGAACTTCATCCAATATATGAAAATTAGTAGAAGCTAGCTAGAACCTGTTCATAAAGAAAATACTAAAAAATTCGACATTCGTAGCTATTGCGCCAATCGTTTGTCTTTTTTCATCTAAAAGCGCCCTTCATTTTGAAAATAGGACCGTATTTGCAAACGTTTCTGCTTCGAAGAATAGATAATAAAAAACTTAAACCCGGAACCTTCAACTAAATTGTAAACCCACAAAATTACGATACCAAACCATTTCTTCATCTCGAAACCCAAATGATCCCGCAGACAAAGTGTAACCACCATCAAATTAAAACTAGAATACAATTGTCCCAGAGCTAGTGGAATGTGACAGAAGGACGAATGAACAACAATATGAGTACGAAACTGATATTAATTCAATACCGACATAGTCACTAGCTAACACTGAACGGGTTGTGGTTTCTCTCATGGCACTCAGGATACGACGCAATTGCTGGCGCCACAACGAAATATCAAGTGTAAATCCATTAATAAAGCAAAGGCGAGATTCCGCAGAAGCCATCTATGGCTGTCTATCTGTTTAAAATGAGAAAGTGAAATTAGATGTCTTATTGTAATTCCAAGTAAATTAGAGGATCTAGGCTGTAGAAAGCTACAGGATTGAATGTTTTTTGAGCTTGATTTGAATTAAATGGCTTATAATTGAATTTCTAACCGTTTTAAGTGAAATTTTTGGGAAAGATGTGGGTCACCATTTAAGATTGCAAGACATTGGTTTCGTTTCGGAACGAACACAGAATGATTATCTTGACTTGCTTGATCGACGTTTTAAATATATTCTTGTGCTTAGTATGATTGTAGAATTATGGGGGGAAAATATTAAGTAACAGGTAAATCCTCAAACTAGACCGACTTTATTTAAAATTTTCATGAACATTCAAATAGCATTTTTCAAATTCGGTAAATTTCGATAGAATATTAATTATATCTTGCACAGAATATTGTTTTATGAAACTTAAATTTGCTTTATAATAGTAATAATCATAAAGCTTTATAAATAAATTTACTAAAGTAAGGTAGTTTCAGAAAAAAAAGCTAAATGAACCTTGTGTATAATTACTAAAAACCTACTAAACTAAACTTAGTCTTTTTTTGTGGCAGGGTGCACATTTGTAACAGATTGGGGCTTCGTGTAGAAAAGCGGGTTACATAATTGACTTATAAAACAGCTGCTTGTTGACGGGAGATGATTTTAATTTCCTGTTAAACGAGTAATTAAGTTTTATGCTCTTTGCTATTTTGGAGACAACAGAGTCTGTATGGGTTTGAAAAGTGAGTTTATTGTCTAAATGAACGCCTAAGTATTTTGTAGATCTTGACTATGATACCACGGCTCCTCTGATGTTAAGTAGTGAGTTGGGGAGAAATCTACGAGCTCTTTTTTTGATTAAAAAGGTGGCTTCAGTTTTTTCCGGGTTTATTTTGATTTTCCATTTTTCGCAAAAACAATTGCTTAAATCTAGCTGCCGTTGCAGCAGCTTTGCAATGATTGCAGTTTCATTAGAGGAAGCTAAGATTGCAGTGTCATCTGCATACATAGCAATGTCGCAGTTGGGATATTTTTCCATGTCAGAAGTGTACAAATTATAAAGAGTTAGACTGAGAACTGATCCTTGAGAAACTCCCGCCAGAATGTTGTGTTTAGTGGAAGTAGAACGAGCTTCCACTGCAAATGTTCTTAAGTGAAGTCAAGATTGGATTAGTTTCACCAAGTAAATGGGTACCGAGTAATTCATAAGCTTATAAATGAGTCCATCATGCCAGACGGAGTAAAATGCCTATTGTATGTCTAAAACAATCATAGCCGTCGATAGACTATTAGCTAACCCTTTTTCAGTAAGTTTGACTACTCTTCTTAGCTGGTTGGTAGTGGAAAGTCTGGGTCCAAATCCAAATTGCCAGTCGGGAATGATTTTGTACTCCATAATTTTTTTCGATGATATTTTCAAATACCTTGCTCAGTGTTGGCAGCAGACTTATGGATCTGTAGTTCAGAGGTGAATTTGGATTTTCACCAGGTTTAAGTATTGGGATGATGGTGGCAGTTTTCCACGCACTGGGAAAGTAGCTCAGCTTTAGACAAGAATTAAAAACGAAACAGAGTAGAACTGTAGCTTATTTTGGAACGTTTTTTATAAGAATATTTGGGATATTGCAGGTACCGGTACATGTTTTTATTTTCAACTTTTTAATCTATTCTTTTTTTATTTCTGCAGGAGTGCAAAAGTCTGCCGGTTTAAAAATGGAAGGTTTGTCTAAAAGCTCTTTTTTTACGCCCAACTAGGGAACAAGTTGGAATTGTTTTTGCGGAATGATTAAAAGTGAAACATTTTTTATTTACATTGAAAATAGGGAACAAGTTTCTACATCTCCCAGATATTCTGTAATTAAATGCGTATTATGAAAGTTAATGGCAAGTAATTCAACCTTCTCATTGTCGGAATAAACCGTGGAGCCGTCGCGCGTAAGAACCGGAGGAACTATGTGTTGTCTGTTTTTCAGCGATAGCATAGTTTCTTCGCCCTCTTTTCGTGAGAAGCGAGAAGACTATTCCATTTTTAGTTGTTTAGGATTAAAAGCGTATTTCTAATTTGTCCATTTAATTCGTTAAGGAGTTCTAATACTTGGGTCCCTATTGCGTTGCCATTGGTATCTTACTCTGTTTCGAAATTGAATCAAGGGCTTAGTTTGCGAGTTGACTAATGGTGGGATACTACGATTGGCGAATTTAGGTGTTGATAAGCTCTTCAGGTTTATCGCTAATGGTGATTTTCGACAAGTCGATGCCTTGTAATTTTATGATATCGTTCTGAAGTCTTCTATATATTTCCCATGAAGTCTATGAATATTTGAAGACTTTGTAAAGATGAACGTTTTTATTCACTTGAAAAGCTACACGTAAGTGGTTTGATGACAGATTATTTTGCACCAAAGGTTGCGTGATTTGCATGCAGCTGTTGGTGATAATATATCAAACCATACACAACTACCAAACCAAACACAATTATTCCTACCTAATCTTATTATCTATTTCAAACTAAACACAACTTTTTCAGCTGTCGTAAAGCAGAATATTCAAACAAAACTCTGAAAATGAAATTCATCGCAACAGAAAACGTTTCAGTTGTCAGGACACGTGTTCGTGCATGCATCATTAGCCTATGTCACCGTCAAATTGTAATTCATTTTGGTTTTTCTATAAAGTTTACGTACAATACATACAAATATTTGGATTTGAATATTCGTTGTAAGTCAAACACTAAACTTTCAACTACAATAAAGCATTAATGGACGTTTCAGCGAAACACTTATTATGATGGAATAGCTGAAATGCTGCAAAAATACTTGGCACGCTAGTGATGAGAAATAAACTCCATCCATCTTACTGCGCAGTTCCAGTGAAAATACACTTTGTAATAATTTTAGGAAGAAACATATATTATTGTGAGTTTATGGTCCCATTGAAATGCACTCAATAAAATATCTTAAGATGAATTTCTTTGAACTTATTTTAATGTTTTCAACTGAAAACGCTCCAACGCTGTTAAATGAATGAACATATGTTTCTTTGAACTGAAATTTGAACAGAGTAATCAAGAAAAGAATCTAGTAGTATAAAAAGTATTTTCAAAAACATTGAAAAACTGTAAAAAATTCGAAAAAATGGATGCGTTCAGTTTTGCAGAATTACATTTTCTCTTTACTCATTTATATGGTATTGAAATGTGGTAGTTTTCCATGATTCATAACATAAATATCTGGTATATTTAAAATTGGTGGTTGTATTTTGCTGCTTTCATGATATACATGGTGCGAAGTAGCACTTGTTTGTGAAAAATAATGCATATTCAGCAGTGAAAAATATAGTATCGAAAATAATTATGTGAGCTCAATGTGAACGTAAAACTTTTGCAAACGTAGAGATATAAGCGACAGAAGATTAATCTTAAAACAGTTTTGTAAAAAAGTGTTCAAGATAGCAGTTAAAAAGGAATCATCAATTCAGTGTAAAAAAAGGCTTCCGCAGCATACAAGATAACGCCTGATTACTGCAATAAAACTTGCGAGAAAATATTCTGAACTTGTTCACAGTATCTAAAGCTAATTTTGACATCATTTCGATCGAAAATCAATTTGACTTTCGCGGTAAACGTGTCATTAATGTCTCAAATCTTTAATAAATATCAGTTTTCATTCCAATTGAAAAACAAATTCAGTATATATTTTTAAGCACTGAAAAAACTTGCTTAGATTTCCAATGGCGTTAGTTGTCGTGAGCATATTTTCAGGCCAATAAGCTACCCAAATCCATAACATTTGTTGAATCTAGCTGATTTTCAAAAGTACTAGAGGATGAATTGACTTCTTCCCAAACATTTCCAAAAATTTTCAAAAATTAAATCCAATTTTAGTGAATTTAGGATTTTCTAGTAGCATTTTGGGTTCCAAAGTGGCAGTGATTTTGTGTAAACTTAGTAGTATTTGTTAGGTTGCGGAGTTCAAGCTGTTTTAGATTGTTATAGTTTAATGCTTGGAATCGTAGTAATTAGATAAATTTTCTCGAATCTTCTTTAAATTAAGGAATTATATTAGTTTCATGTAGTTCATGCAATTTCAAAGTCTCAGCAGCAACTCAAAATTGTTGTGTCAAATTTGTGTGGGTTATACGCTGTGAATTTTTTTCTTAAAATCACAGAATCACACTATCCTTGTGCCTTTAAAAAACTCTAGTAGTTTTGTAGGATTCACAAAACTACTATTATGAAATACATCACGCTTTACTTGTGTTTTTGCAGAGTTTATTTGAATCTAAAAGTGTGGTGGAACTTTGAAAATTCAATTGTAACAGAAATTCTCAATTTCATTAGTTTCATTCAATTTTGAAAATGTATTATTAGTAGTTAAGTGAAATTTTAGTCGATTTATGCAGTTTTGGCACACATTGTAAAAGTCTAGCGACTTAAATAAGTTTCAGTTGTTTCAATCAGTTTGATTTTGGAGGAGCTTGGCAAATTTTAAAACCATAGTCAAAGTAATTTCGCTGAATTTTATTCATAAGAGTACTATCAAACATTTTCAGTAGACTTTTGTCATTAGAATGATTTCTTAACCTTCACGTAAACCTGCGCAAATTTAATCCTGAAATCTTACTATTTAAATCAAAACTAAGTCTTATTCGATTTTCATCATTTTTCATTGAACAGTTCAAATAAAAATACTCATGTTAAAACAATAAAGAAAAATTTTACAGTTTTGCAAAAAAAATGTTTTCAGTAGCTTTCTACGAATTAATAAATAAAAAAATACCACCAAAACAGAAACTTGATTATGCATTATATATGCGTTATAAAAATAGATATTCATGCTAGCGAGCATATAAAGAAGGTCCTTCATTAAGCAGTTCCTATTTTGAAATTTAAATAAAATAAACTGTGTGTGAGATATCATTGAAATTTTTTATTCGTTTGAAAAGCCTATCAATGCCATTAAGTACGGAATCTTACATCGATCAAATGTCCGCCGCGGCCTCTCTGGGTGGCGCGCATCCGAAATATCAAATTTTCCGTGACTCTGGCGCATAAATCAAGCTGAATTTGACCGATGGCATGGATTATGTTGACTTGAGGGCCTCCGTGGTTTGTGGTTATTCGCATAGACCTGCGACTTAATCCTAGATACATAACGTTATTTGATATTCCTTGTAGCATAAAATGAGGGCAATATGACTTACACATGATTTCTGTTACAATGATTTGATATTTTCATTTAGTAAAAGCGATTATACTTTAACATTAGTTTAAAAAATGAAAAAAAAATTGTCTTTTAATTGGTTTTATTTATATTTTACTTAAAATTAAACAAAATCTAAAGTGCTTTTTAATAATGACACTCAAAATATATTCCTTGCGTGAGTCGTTTTGATCCACGTTATGTATTTAGGGTTGACAAAACTCCACAAGGAAAAGTCAAACGTGGTCAAATCGCACGATCTCAGTGGCCAGTTCTCATGCCTTACACGTGAGATGACCATGCCCTCAAACCGCTCGTGCAGAATGTTCAATGTAGCATGAGCTGTGTGACACGTAGTGCCGTCCTGTTGAAACCACATGTTGCTGGTGTTCAAATCATCCAATTGAGCCCAAAAGAAGTTAGTAATCATAGACCTACAGCGCTCGCCGTTGACGGTTATGGCCTTGCCAACGTCTTTTTCAAAAAAAAAATCGACCGATGACGCCGCCAGCCCAAGATCCACACCAAACAGTGACCTTTTCCGGATGCATTGGACGCTCTTGGGTCTTATGTAGATTGGTATCGTCCCAAATTCGACAATTTTGTTTGTTGTCATATCCATTCATCCAGAAATGGGCTTCATCGCTGAAGATGATTGTTCGATGAAAATTAAAGTCCAGAGCCCATTCAGCGAATACATGTAGTTGTCTATGGTCGTTTAACTTCAGCTCCTGAGTCAGTTGAATTTTGTACGGGTGCAGGCCCAAGTCACGACGTGAAATTCGCCAAGTTGTAGTCTGCGAAAGGCCGAGTTCTTGTAAGCAACGCGAAATCGACTGCCTCTGATTTTCTTGAACACTTCAGATCTTGCGTTTTATTGGCGTACGGGTGCTGGTTGATTGTTTACTGAACAAGTGGACTCAAATTTATCTACCACACTGCGAATAGTCCTCTCGGTAGAAACGATTCCCGAACAGAACACTCATTTTGATAAAACAATTTTATCATTTGCACGTGCTGTTGAACGCTATATCCGTCCATGGTGATTTGACAAAACAGACTGAATAAATGACAGCCAATTTGACAGATGAAGCTTCAACAATATGGCCACTATCAACCGTCAAAGTTTGGAAATCCCTATTGGAAGACCCGTTATTGTTAAAAGGAAAAAAACTCTCAAAACTGTTAGTTTTTACATCCCAAAATAAAAAAGATATAAAAAGTAGTAATAAGGACCTTTCCAGTAAAATTTGACCTTTTTTACTAACGCACCTAAAATGAAACCTTTTGAGTTTAGGAAAATAAGTTTATTTTCTATTATGGCTTATTGCCTAAAAGTGTACAAAATCTATATTTGCAAACGTTAGTGTCGCTAAGAGTACAAATTTTAATTTTTTGAATGAAGGCCGACATTAAGTTTTTCATTGAGGCCTTTTCAGTTTTTTTTTATATTATAGGCAACAGTTGCTTTTGCAGTAAATTTGTTTACTTTATTTTGTTTACTTTATTTTCTAGATAATACTGTTCATCCAGTTTGTTCCTCAAGTTCAAAATTACTGATAATGTTCACAACAAGATCATTATGGTTTGAAAATTTTATGATAAAAGCGCTTACTAAAGATATGCAAAAAAAATACAAAAGCAACCATAGCTGGCAACTCTATCATTTTTTCCCAACTTGATTTCTGCTGAGTGTTGTCCACAAAAATGCCTCCTAGAAGTATGGGCCGTCAGGCTACGTAATCGTTTTAGCTATGACGTCAATTTGGGCAGGCATTTTGACATTTCCATCTGGCAGTGCCGATATACACCAAGATTTTACGTGCGGATCTTTAGCTATAATATGAATAAAACGTTAGTTTTTTGTGCGTGGACGCGTTATAATAATAATATTTAGCCATAACTTGCATTTTTTATCAATTAATTGTATCGACAGTAAATCGACACGAAACGTCACATAACCTAACACCAGCTAATAAACATTTCGTAGCAAATTTTCCCCATTATACCGCACGCACCGCATTAATTTTTATTTTAGCTGTTCACTAGGACTGTTCCGCACATCTCACTTTATTTTCATTTCACTCACTTTAACACAACCTGTACAATTAACATTTTCCCGCGGACGTCCCATAAGGCTGCGTTGGTTTTTCGCGACACTTTGACAGTCTAGTGGGACGACATTATTCTGCATTACGGCCCGTACTTGTAGGAGGCATTGTCCGCAACAAGCTCAGTTTGCCATATGAATTTCGTTATGATTCCACAACTGCACTTGAAGCTATAGGGTAAAGAAATTTATTTTCCTGAGCGAATTTTCAAAATTTAAAACACTAAAATTACCATAGCTGGCAATGTAAACCTGAGCATTTATTGTGCCTTTCGATATAAAAATATCACTTTTTAGGCTTAGATTAACGACAAATTGCCTGCCAGACCGCTTACTGTTTAGGAAATTTACTGGTTTTCTTCGACTTAAATACTTCTTTTAATGCACCTTTTGTTCAAATAGTATGAAATTCTTGCCCAGAAATCTGGCTTTAGTTCGCTTAGACATAAGTCTCGTCATTTGAAATAACACAATCGAATTTCGTCATATATTGCTCGTATAATTTTAAAACCCTTGTTTTCGCTATTTTTTCCTTTTCCGCAGATCGATCTGGAACTTTCTCACCTCATATGTTCCTCGGTTGTAACGTTTCTTCAATTGATTGCCTATTGACTTTGATGTGCCAGCAGCTTCTGCCATATCTCCAACAGAAATTTTGTGTTTGGTATCGAATTTCCTGACAGTTTTCTTCTCCAAGTCCTTGTTTTGCCAGTTAAAGAGCAGCTGGATGAATCAATACTAATCTAGTTTCTTGTCTTTTATATAGAAGGTTACCATATGATTTAAAAATCTTTAGCAGATATACACACGGATATATTCGCAAAGATAAAACACTCAATTTTTACTGTGACAGCCATTTTATTTGAATGTTTTATGTTTGATAATTCTTTCTGTATGCTGTTTCATTCTAAAGTTTAATTCTTTTAAAGAAAATGTTTGAATTTCTAGACTTTCTTAATTTCCAAAATTTGAACTGTATTTACAACTTATTTTATTAATTGATCGTTTGAAGTTATTGCTGAAATTTTCCCTAACTTCTTGAAATGTTTAAACCCAGTGAAACAAATGTTTTATTATTTTTATTATATCTTTCAAGCGTAGAGCTGTATAAATTATGTTTATAAATTTGTGAACATATACATGTCTCTAAGAAACTTGTTTCAGCTCATTTATTGATATTGAGTTTTAACCTTGCTTGCTTCCTTATTACCTTTGCTGGGTATAGGGTGTTTTCAGGATTAAAAGTGATTTAATATAAAGCTAGCACTTGTGAAACAAAATGGTCTTGTCTTACAGTTAAACATTTCAAAAATTTAGTTCCAAAATTTGAAGCCAATCAAAGCAAAATTCTCGAAGTTATTGAATTCTTAGTCCCATCTCCTCTGTCATTGCTGCTCCGACAGCTCGTAGTTTAGTAGTCATTTTCTTAAAACAATTTTTTAAAAGTTCGTTGTCACTGCCATTTAAAAACCACATTACCGATTCATTTCAAACTTGGCACACACTTTTAACATGTAAAATACTTATAAATACTTATACATTTTATAATGTTTTTTTTACATTAAGGAAGTTTTCTACCTACAAAAAAGCCAAATTTTTTCGTGAAAAATAGCAATTTTCACTTCAAATGACCTCCAAAAATTTAACAATGAAAAAATTAGAAATCAGAAATCGTTGCGGGAGAATTCGATGATGCTTTGACTAAATTTTGATGTTCTTTGATTTCCGAAAATGTTCAGCTGAGATACAATGAACACCGCAAATCGTCTTTTTACAAAGAAGTTCTTGAAAAACTTTTATCACCGGTTTGTTTGTCGATATTTTTGCATAAAAAGAGTTACAGAATGTTATTGAAATGATAATTTATAATGGACAAAAAGTTGAAATAAATTTGTTCTATCTATTTAAATAAATAAATTCGGAAAGAAGTGTTTTTTTCAACGCTGAAACCGTTACTCCTCCATTAATTTTTTTTTTGCATATTACTCACTGCACATTATTTTACTCGCATGCTGGATTCTTGACAAATTGTCTGTGGCTGCCTGTGATTCTCTGTAAATTTTTGCTGGAAATAAGGCAAAATTGATAAAAATAGACACTGAACATTAGATTTTGCTCAAAGTATCTTATTTCGAGTAGTTTTAAGACTGCGCCCAGCGTGGGCTTTGGCAATGGAATAATTTGATTCTCATGCGATATTTTTTTTAATGTCGATAAACAAAGCTATTTTGCTAGATGACTGAAATTTATTTCATCACATCCTTTTGAACTTCAATCACGTGAAAAGCTACTGGTATTTCACAAATAAATATTTTGGTTCCACATAAATCAATGTAAATATAATTCTTATCAACTTTTGAAAAGTGACTGTGTGCTAAAAACATTTTTTTCTTAAATGGAAATATTCATTTTATATTCAACTTTGTGTTTATTTGTTTCAGGTAAACTGCAGTTAGTTTTAATAAAGTCTGCATGAGTGAGTAGTTTTCTTGAAAAAATATTAATTTAAATCAATTTATTGCTCTAAACTGTACAAAAATGTCATGCAAATACGATAACAAGAAATGCTTTTTTTGGAAAAAATACTACTTTATACAAAGGAATATGTTAAATATTTTCAGTATTCAAAGATATAATACAAATAATGCACTTTATTCATTATATTTTTAATATGTCTTTTAATGACACACGCTCTCTTTGACGCTTTTGTTGTTAACAGAAAGTTTTTGATAAGTGGTAGAATCATTTAGTTTGAATTTTAAACCAAAATAGTTCACCAGAGATGAATCAGCAGTCGGAAAATTGAATAATATTTGAGGCCACTCCACTTGCTCTAGATTTTTTTTTATCTTTAACTTATTTTGAATTGCATCTTCAACCATTTTGACTGGATAGTACGATAGATCTGAAATTATCCCGCATTTTCCAGGTACGAATGTTCAATATATATTCAAAAATTGCACTTTGAATTTTGGGGACCTTTACATTTATACTAAGGATTTTTTTCCCAAAATGTTCCCCCCTTAATTGGTTCGCTATTAAGTATTATTAGTCTGCATGATATATACTTATTGTATATTCTATAGATACTTATTGTGTATACGTAAAAGCATAATCCATACCAACGTCATCAAAAATAAAGTAAGATCTATAAGTTTTACTTCATTGTGATTCTCCGCAAATCATCATAGGAAAAACCATGGCGTATTATTATGCAAAACCGCTCTTGTACTGCTTCCAGTAACTAACGATCAAAACATCCTTATTTAATGCCAGCCACTATCATAAAGTCAGCCAGAGTATACCAAAAGTGAATAAGAGAAAGAAGCAGAAATTAAAGCACCATGCAAACTTATTCAATATTCCGTACTATAATCTGCACCTACTCCTTCTCAATCTGGCCACTCGAACCACTACTGCCACCAATCTCTCCAGGCAATTACATTTTCCTTAGTTCAACAACTTTCACAAAGAAAATTCTTCGAACAGCTCCTATGCCACTCTGGCTCAGGATCCAAGGTTCTGAAATCCTTCGAACCGATGACTCGTGGTGGCACTCTAAGTATCCCGAGGTAGCTTATTACTACTCGTCGTCTACGAATGCACGATATAAAACTATATATGAAAAAGAAAAGCACTTTGTTTCGTACGGACTCTTTTTCGTGGAAGTAACGAAGCGTATCAGGAAGTATGATTCCGAGTTTGTATAAAGGATTGCATGCGAAATGAAGGAGAAAGAAATACACAGTTGCTCGGAGTGAGAGATAGTATACGGTAGTGAGGTTTTTGTGATTAAATAGAAAGTTGGGAATATAGCTAGTATTGTACATGTAAAAATAGTTTTTATCTACGAATGAGGTTTATATGATCGTTGAAAAACTCATAGCTGCCGGGCATTTAAAGATTAAATTTAATTTTTAGTGTTACTCAAGTACATGTGAAATTTCTTTCCAGTTTTATAAGAGAATCTGAAACATGTAGTATAATACGTTTAGTACAAAAATTTTCTCGTATACCACACATTGCATTAGGCAAAGCTGAAAATATAGCAAAGAAAAAAATGTCAAAAATGAAAACTAAAAGTCATAACGGGTCAATAGCATGTAGATAGAGAACTGTAGCACAACATATATTCCCGCTACATGCACTTGTATAAGTAAATGAAGCTCGTGGCTATTGTCATAAAAACTTTTTAATCACTTTATTCAGACCAACTCAAGAGTCCTTCAAACTTTCCGCATAAAATCCAAACACATTCGAACACTTTCCCCTTCATTTTTCGATCAGATTTTCTTCCCTTCTATTCACGCAAAGCTGCCATGTTGCCAATAAAGAACATTTCAAATAATGACATAGCGATAATTATGCGAATCAACGTCTTCACGTCATTTGCCCATTCATCCCGAATAATAATAGCTCGAATCCTGTGGCCCGGTCACGCATCAGACAAGCAGCAGCGGCAAACTTGCGGGAAAAATTCTATTCATAAATTCAAAGCAAAACTTCCGCACCGCATATCTGTCAATAAAACAATGAAAAGTTTTCGTGGTCCTTCAAACAAAGTTTGGGCGTGAACAACTTCTTTTCACACGTTCTGTTCGTCGTCCGCCGAAGCGACAGTGGCAATGGTGGTGGTGTTTCGGACAAAAGTTTGGTTTTCTAAGCTTGAAATGGAATGAGTGATCCTGTAGGAGATTTAGCACTTCGTCAACGCCAACAGACGGCTGCGAATCCTGTATGACAACTTGGAGCAGACTTTGTGCCCAAATTGAATTTATTAATTCCTCCAGTTGAAATATTTGAATGGATGACAAGATGTTGACTGGATGGAGCACAAAGTACTTGAAACTGAGTCTTGTCGGCTGATGAGATTTATTCGATTTACTAGATAATCGTCTGAGTGTGTTGTCTGCATAGCTAGTGCTTGTATGATGATGAAGACGATGTCAAGGATGCTATGAGAAGTCGTTAAGCTTGAATATATGAAAATTAATGGATCATGGTAAATGACTTTCAAGTAATGACATTTGTTGGTTGAGGTACTTTGGTTTGAAGAGTAAATTATGCGCATAGCTCGTGTGGAATGTCTCTTGTAATGACTCGACGAATTGTGTTTTGACAGTTATTTTGATAATTTTATTGTTTTGTTTTCGTGACTGGAATGCCTGATCTCAAAGGAAGAGAGGAAGTCATTGAAATGGCTTTGAGTTAATATACAGTCACTCAAAGTGAAAATGATCCACCCAGTGAAAATAAATTAATGTGCATCGCATACAATTTTATATTATTGGAAATTACTTTGTTTCTAGGCAAAAGTAATTCCTAATGTGTAAGCAACAAATACACAAGTTATGTGCGAAATGGTTACATTGCCTTTGAAATTACGGGTCAATCTTTGTTAGAAGGCTGAATATGGGGTCAAAATGAAAATGATCCATTGTACTTATTTCATATAGTTCACTACTAAGGTTTTATAATCAGCTGTTGACATGTATTTGACATTTCCTTAGTTTACTTTCATCTTTCGCTGAGTGCAGTCACCTGTTGCACATTTATCGTTTTGAGCAAGTTTTTTTTCGAAATGGGTCGCCATACGACATACGAAGAACGGGAGCTGGTAATCCATCATTTCAAGCTCGGGAAAAGTAAACGCGAAATAGCAAAGATTGTCAACAAGAGTGCGTCAACTATACAACATATAATTGAACATATAATTGACAAACGGTGGATAGTAGACTTTATCCGAGAAAATCCGAAGCTAAGTGCGCCGAAAATTCGCGTACACGTTGAAAAGGCCTTGGGTATCAAAGTCTGCGACGAAACAATAAGAATTGTTCTAAGAAAACAAGGATTTAACAGTCGCTCCCCACGAGTAAAACCGTTAATAAGTGCGAACAATCAGAAACGTCAGCTAGAATTTGCGACTCAGTACTAGCCGCATGGCCCAGACTTCTGGAATACCGTTATATTTGCTGATGAAAGCAAATTCAATGTTTTTGGATCGGATGAGAAGGTTCGAGTATGGAGAAAGAAGAATGAAGAGTTGAATTTGAAGAATCTTCGTGCAAGTATAAAACATGGTGGAGGTTTGATAATGGTTTGGGGCTGTATGGCAGCAAATGGAGTTGGTAATATTCACGTTATTGACGGTAACATGGATAAATTTATGTACCTCCAAATTCTGAAAGACAATTTACCTGCCAGCGCCGAAAAATTGGGTCTTAAAGACAAATTCCAGTTCTATCAAGATAACGACCCCAAACATAAGTCGTTACTCCTTCGAGAATGGATGCTCTATCATTGTCCCAAAGTTATGGAAACTCCAGCACAATCACCAGATTCAATCGTTATCGAACACTTGTGGGACCATTTAGAAGAGCGTATTAGGGAGTATCAAATATCCAGTCGAAATCGATTAAAGCAGGTCATTCTGGAGGAGTGGTCGAAAATCTGCCCAGAATTCATAAAAAAACTTGTTGCTTCAATGCCAAAGAGGCTATCAGCTATTAGGCTCGCCAAGGGCCTTCACACTAAATATTAATTTGTTAAAGAAAATTCTTGATTTTTTTTTTTTTTTGTGTTTTGTATATTGATGGATCATTTTCATTTTGACTATGGAATAGACATTTTTTGTTTATATTATTATATTTTCCAATCGAATAAATTTTTTATTTACTACACATTTAAAACTGATTTTGCATATCTGAAGTAATCATGTTTAAGTAGCAACAGTCCATTTTTAATTTATTTTCTATCATTAAATTACTTGCAATTGTTTTTCACCGAGTGGATCATTTTCACTTTGAGTGACTGTATATATTTTTCATCTACACTTCAGTGACCAAATTGTCCCAATTTGATAGTTAATAAATATTTAAGCACTGATTTGCAAATGTGCTTTAAAGCATATATGCATGTTTGCTCACCCGTTTTAAATTTTGTGGGTTTTTTATGAACCGAAAAAAAAATAGACAAAAGAACTTCTTCAGTTGAAAGGTAAAATTTGAAAAATAATTTTCGCGGTCGTAAATTATAAAATTTACGATTTCCAATAAGCTTCATAAAGTTCGACTTTGTTTGAAACTGAAGAAAATAAATTTATTTAGTTTCGAAATAAAACTTATTCGCTGTCGCCTAGTGTCATATAAAAGGACTAGAATTCTTTTATCAATTCTGACCAAACTCAATAAGCTAATCAACGCAACTTTGAATAAGGTTTGTTGATCAGAACATTATGAGGCTTCGAATATATTCGTTCAGAAAATTAATAATCAATTTTTTAAGCACAAGAAAATTCTTTAAGTTGCCATCGTAAGTTGCAATGAAAAAAGTAAATGAGTTGATTAATTATGAGTAAGTATTGTGGTAATTTATGCGATTATGCATGACATGAGTTTTCAAAGCTTCAATTTTTAATGCTGTATGCAGTGAGTTGTTAAGTGTTTGCTGTCTGTGTCTGTGACCATAAATATTTCGATTTAGTTTTATTTTTATCATTAGTTTTATCGACAGTTTTTGGAGACAGTACATCGATTAAAAAACTGTTTTCTTGTATTTAGGCAAAAAACATAAAATATATGTGTATCAGACCAATAAGATCACTTCTGATATTGGGTATATGTTTAATTGTGACAGTACTATTGCTGACTTTAAAAAGTATTTTTTCCCTGCAAATCTTTGTGATGTTCACTCGTTTCAAATATCAGACAGTAGAATTTCAAAAACAGGGGATACCTCAATAATTAACACATTTTCGGTATTGACCTCTAGATTTTCTGTGAAGCTGTTGGTGCAATTGCAAATCATTAAACTGTCTGTTCCTACAAAATTAACAAAAAACAATGGTGCTCCATATAAAACGCAAGAAGGTTTTCTCAAGTATTATAGCTTTACGTAAGCAAATTTAGTAAAATTTTTCCAACATTCAATGTAAAAGTATATTGCCATTTGGACCTTAGTATTCACTCCTCATTATAGAAACAAAACCAGCTAATTTTCTGATAGATATTCAAATAAAGGACTCGAAACTGTCATAAAATTTTGTAATAAGTTACATTGTTTAGACCAGATAGTTTTAAACTTCAATATATTTATAATTTTTCCGATTATTTATTTAATTTAAATTGTTGGTTTTATATCAGGAGTCAGGATTGAAGCCACTTAGGGACCGTGTTATGGAATTACCGACACGATTCTACAGACAAACAGACGGACATGAGAACGGACTGATTCGCTCACTAGGGCGTAAAAGTAGTTCTAATGAACCATTTATGCGCCCCGCGAAGATAGCAGTGCAGCGGCGGCTCACGAATGCGCTGTTCACCTACACAGGCCACTCGACGAACAGAAGGGATTAGACTTAAGACCTACACTCAGAAAAATACTTCAATTTTTTGAAGAAAAATGAACACATTATCAAAGAAAATTGGTAATGATTCTGCGCCAAAGAAATATTTACTCAATCCGAAGAAAGAAATTTCTTCATTTCAAAGAACTGATATTGAACTTGCCCTGAGTAAAATTTGGTATAGTTTCAAAGAAATATTTACTCAATCGAAAGAAAGGAATTGATTCATTTCAAAGCACTGATATTGCATTTGCCCTGAGTAAAATTGATAAAGTTTCAAGAACATCTGGCAGCTGACATAAATCGGTTCACGTACGATCACTGAAGTTAAGCTGTGCTGGGCGCGGTACTACTAACTGCTGAAGACGAACAAAGTCAACCATGAACCCGGCGGAATTCGAACCCACGAGCGGTAGATCGCTGCTTTGGACTGACACGTTAGCGAGCTAAGCTATCGACCCTTTATTTGTGTAGAGGAAAAGTTAATAGAAGTCAGAAAAACTATCAATTTTTTCGTCGAATATTGAAGCGTGGTTGTTGTTGAAACATAGAAAAAATGTTCGCGTTGTAGATATAATTTACTAAATTCATAGACATAATTTACAAGATTTGAGAAAAATTACTTACTTGAAATAAGGTAAAGCAAAAATTGTATTACGTTGAATGTAGGAAATTTTCACATGATATGTATACAAATTACTGATATCAAATAAATGTTTATTTAATTTGTGGACGATTTCACATCTCGTAAACAAGTAAATCTTTTCTTTGATTTTCGGAAACATATTTTTCTGAGTGTAGGCTAAGATTAAGGTCTAATTAGGCTAAGTTAGCTATAATTAGGTATAAGTTAGATCTTACTTTTAGCGTAAGGTAGCTTTTAGGAAAAGCATTACCAGGGCAATCCCAGCTGCTGTACAGGCTGGGTAATACCGTTAGAGTGTAAGGAAATAAAAACTGTGCCGAAAAAAAAAAGAAAAAAAAAACCCAACCAGAGCCAGCAGGTTAAAATAGTATAGCCGCTAGATTGTAAGTTTTCTTGTTAATTAAACTTTAAGTTTTACTATTAATTTACGATTTTCATGAGTAATTTAAATTAAAATATTTTTCTATTCAATTCATTCAAAATTTTGCAAATTTTTACTCACGGTGAAATCGTTAAATTACTACAAACTATTTGGAAATGGTTACGTTATCAAAGTTTAAGGCATAAAATACAAAAATTATTTCTCATTCAAATTTTTTTAATTTAAGAAAAAAACATCGCCCAGCGTGGGCTCCCGTGGTTTATTCAAGCAATTTTAAGAAATATTTTGTTTTTAAAAACGTGCTTTGTTGGTATTAAAATGATTTAAATGCTGAACTTATATCAGGGTCAATTAAATTCATATAATAGTTTAAAAAAAACATGCTTTGAAACATAGCAAAGCGTACAAAATATGCACATAAACATCATGTGCTGCAAATGATGAATTTCATTCGGCACGTGCAAATTATTGAAAATAACAACTGTGCGCAAGTGACTCCTTGAAGTGCTTGATTCGGCGTATGATCTAATTTTGTTTTCCTTTTAGTCGAACACATGCTTATTACATTATTTCGGTCAAAATTTAATCTCCGCTTACCCCTTTCTTCGAATTTGTTTAATGCGTGTCTTGGAAAGTTGTGCTTATTTGCACTAAACAAAACTAAAACTTCAATGCCTATATCTCTATATCAACTCGGGTGAACCCTCTATCTTACTAAAAAATTCTGCATAGTCTATTAATTCCTCCTTTCTTTCAAATTATCATTAATTTTCCGTTTTGTTAAAAATCGCTGAAGTAGTGCCGCAACCTGTCATTGCAAGCCAAAATAAAATATGAACTTGACATTTTGGATATGGGTTTAAGCTTGATACATATTTGTTTCTATTTTTATATAAATAAACGTCGTATCGTTACTCCACTCAGATACACTCATGTAGATTATCCTGTCAAAGCCTATTCTTGACATCAAAGGTCCACGTCCACACAAGCACACACACCACCTCGAAATAACCGGTTTGGTAGTTTTTCACTCATCCGCTCCTATTCCAGGAACGATCAGGACAAGGTCACGTAATTATAAGTAAAAATTGGCTACTAGATGTGTCATGTCCTTGTGATGCTAAGCAGCCATTCACATAATTGGTATAAAAACTGGTTATTCGAGGATGGTTTGCAGCGGAATGAACTCCTATAATGTCAAAAAATGAGCGTTGACAGAACTATATCGTGATACTATCTTGTTTGTTCATACTCCCATCTTGTGCGATTTTTGCCTGCAATGGTGTTACCCCACACATGGTGCAGTTATACAGTTTAGATCAAACAAGAGAGTAGCGAACAGAAGTCTCTCGAGGTTTTATGGCAAGGCAGGGGAACTTTTCTGAGCACACTTTTTCTCCAGCTATCCTGGAGTGCGTTAGTGGATTTATATTGGTGTGGATTTATTTTTATGTTTTTTTTTGGGTCTCAGAAATATAGAAAAAAAAATCACAAATATTCCAAGTCGTACTGAAAGTTGGAAAGCATGAGCATGCTGTTGAGGGAGTGCATACTGGTTTTTACAACTGTTTAGATAAATATATCTCAAAAACGGTTATCGTTACCAGAAAAAGCTATACAGTCTTTTTTGTAGGAAATTTATTAATAAATTGGTTTTTGTAGAGGTGAACTTCACTAAGATATTTATGAAAAATTACTTTTAGTGACCTTCGACCCCGTGCAAAATGTAACGCTGCGCTGGGACCCATAGGGGCTTTTGGCATTATGTTCAAAGTGTCAGTGTCAAGGTTCACACCAAAATTCAGCTTTGTCTTGATTTTTACAAAGAAACATGTCAAATTGCCCAGGACTTGTAGCAAATATTTCTCACATTTCAACACCTAATTAAAGGTGTTGCCATTGCATTGGTATCTGTCGAGGCTGTGCAACAAATCTTTTACTTCACTTCATGTGTGTACTTGGTCGCTAAAAACTCTCCACTACGTGGAACCTATCCCCTACTGTCTTACCAACACCATCAAAACTAGACTTTGTTCAATCCTGTTTGATAACATCAACATTTTTTCAACTTTTTTTTTTTACTCTGGCAATAGAAATCATATGAAATTTGAAGAAGAAGAGGGCAGATTACCCTCGAAACATCGATTACTGTCAAAAAAAATTCAAATATATCTAGCTTCAAATTGAAAAAAAATGGTTTTAATTTAAAATATTTTTACAAGCTGGAAAAAATTTGGTTCATTTTAAACAATCAGACAAAATACTTTTTTTTTCTTTTTTTTAATGCAACAAACAACATACTTTTAGTTATGTTCTCAGTGGACATTATACTTCCAAATGAAGCCAGCAATATTTTCGATTATTAAGTTTATATATTTGCTACGGAGAACGCAGCCACATTAATCATTTCGAAAATTATTGGCTGCTTTAGTTCAAACTTATGTGTGTTTTAAGAACATTACTGAAAGGAATATTTAAACTTCAATTTCATGATATTTCCATTCTCACGGTATAGTAACAGGAGAGCCATTTACCATAAACTACGTTAAATACATTTATCTACGTGGCTGCTTAAATTGCTAGCATACCTCAGCAAGAGTTTCCTCATATGAGGAGGTGGGATATAGTAACAGAAGCTTCATTCATGTAAGGATATGGCAAAGTTTGGTTGCTTTACTATGTACTGCTCTGAATACGGGTTTGTTAAAGGAATCTAACGATTGGCATTTCGAGCAAGGATATGGTGCTAATAGACAAAACACAGTACCATATTACAATGAAATCTATCATCTGTCAGTTAGTTTTTGCATAAAATTCCCATCCTTTTCATGTAGCTACATATTGCAAAAGTCACTGGTTCAAAAAATAACTAATCTAAAGGCGGTACGAAAACCAATTTTACATTTAAAAAATTCAAGTTTCACCTCCAGTCAGTTATTTCGAACTCATTTTCTCTGTTGTAGTATAAGATAGATTTTATTTGATTTGTCCACAGCGTATAACAAAAATAATGAAACCCGTAAAATTCAACCCAAACTACATTTTAGCTACCAGAAAAGCAATTTACAACTAGCTTCTAAAAGCGTATTATCAAAGCAAACCACGATGTTGAAACCCGTTGTAATATCCAACATTCATTTCAACTCTCTTTAGAATCATATCTTTTGTGCATCTATATTCACATACCAACAAGTTGCGAACAAAACCTAACTTTATGCAAGTTATTCCAGCTGTCAAGCCTCAAAAGAGAGAACACTCTCCTATCAAGGCGCACTCTAGTGTTAAAATGCATTCAACTTTGCATGCATAACTTCAAAGCATTTGATTTGCAGACATGTACACCTGCTGCTGTAGCTGGTGCAACGGTTTTACAAAACCGCGTGGAATGTTTAAATTTCTTTCTACTCTTATCTGACTGACACTGAGAAGAACAAATGGACTTTTGTTGAGACGAATACTTGAATGATAAATGGCTGAAACTCGATAACTTTGTTTTGCATCTGGCTAGTTGGGTATCTTTATCTTGCTACGTAATTCGTTGTTTATTTGGCTGCAGACGTGAAGACGAACTTTCCTTCGAGTTGTTACGTCCTTACACAATGTCAAATGTTTGAGCTTCACTCAAGAACAGACAAGTGAACTAATAGTAGAATTGTTTTATCAGGTTGGGAAAAAAAGAACAAAAGGTGATGCTATATACATATATTACAGTTAACATAAAAAGTTATCCTACACTTATCAGTTTATAAAATAATGCCAATTACTCAAGTCAACTTAAAGCTTATGCTTAATAGATCAAAGTTAATTTGAAATATCTTTGGACCCACTGATCACAGTATTAATGGAGTTTCAATGAAATCCCTTTGAAATAATCAGATTTTTCGACACGACTAATACAGCTATAAATACAACGTCCTGAATTCATCGGTAAGCTAAATTCAAACGTGCACATACGAAAGGGATATTTTAGTTCCCTTAAAGCGGATAAACAGAAGTCATTTCCATCAGTTCAATTACCGTTGGGCGAGTTGTACCCTGCTACGAGGATCTAATTAAAGCTTTCACATATCAAGAAGATATTCACTGAAGCAGAACTCGTCCTTAGATCCTACTTGACTGAATGAGGACAAACGGCTAAACAATGTAACAGAAAATCTATAATGTTTTGTAGGGTTGATGTGGAATGTAGGTGATTGTTGCATGGGTGTTCTTGCTTTAGACTATGTTAAAGAAGAATTTATTTGGCATAGTAAGCACATAATGTGTGGTTTGAAGCTACAAATATTTTCTATGAACTGAATACTGAATGTATTGAAGAAAAGAAGATTGACCAAGCAGAAAAATTTTTGTGCTGTAAAAAAATTACTAACACTGTGGATCTAGCGGAAAAATTTAACAGAAAATAAATAAAATACGATCATTTGAATTTCTTATAAATCAACAAAGTATTTGATACAACAAGTTGAATACTATTCAGAACACAAGTGTCGATTAAAGAAGTTAAATTTAAATCAAAGAAACCGAATGCAAACCAAGTGAAATGATGAACTGAAATACTACAAAAAAACTCAAACATTTTCAAATTTAATTTATTCATGCAAGAATTGTTTAACTCATACATGCAATGAAATTTGGTCATTTATTTTGATTGAGTCTACATTTTTATCTCCACAACTATGGCTGAAAGAGTAATTCAGTTATTTAAAAGTTTGTTTAAGTCCGATTTCTGACATTGTAAGCTGGTTCTTCCCAGTAACTAAGATTCAGACTAAAATTATTAAGTTCTAACAATAAGAGGAGATAACAAAATGATGAGTTCGTGTGTGGTGTGATGTGCTTCATTCATGTGAGAGTATTCGAAAAATAACGGATAATTTCAGAACTAGGGCTTGTGATTGCTTGTTGATTTGTGAATGTATTGTATAAATAAATTTACTCGCTTTATGTAGGTTGTATTTTCTTTAAGAATGAGTGTATTTTAATCCTTTGATCATCTGTTGAAAATGGAGCATTGTTTGTTCATTGGTGTCAGCAATGGAAGTCATATTGATTGAAAATTATTTATTTTTGCTTCACTCTTCACTTCCTGCATCATTTTCATCCTTTATTTAATGCTATTCAATAAAGCAAGCAGATATTTGCTAACTCTCTAAACCAAAAGCAAGCTATTTTATAAATCTTTTAGTAGGATGCCTGAAACTCAATAATATATGAGCCGCTACTGTTGCGGTATTCTAGAGTGGTTTTTCAGATCGCACCAGTGCAACAGAATTGCCAGCATATCATATATGTATTTCTATCAGACCTGATCTGATAGAAGTGGTCATTTTGTGAATTTTAATTAAATGTGGTTATCTGATCATGAATTCTGGCGAAGATCATATTCGGGTGCTCAAAAAATATATAATTTGGTTAAAGGATAATGTTCTTTTAGGAAGAAAAACTCCGCAAACTTTAATGTGATTCCACAGACAAAGCAAAAGATTTATCCAAAATTTGCATATTTTCCTTAAAATAAAAAAAAAAAAAAAAATCACAAGAACCATTTATTGTGTGACAAAGTGGACCTTTGAGGAACTCCTGCTGAATAGGTCTTTTGCTATCGATTCTAGCTTGGAAGACTCTATTTTGAAGCAAGGATCCAATTGGATGGATGGATGCAGTTGGTAGACAAAGATGATCTAGTTTAACGATAAGCCCGGCATGGCATACCTTACCAAATGCCTTTGCGACATCGAACATAATTTATTGAGTTACTTAAGCTAGCTGTAGCTAGTGTTGTGTTACTCATACAAGATGCATGACAAATGTCCCATACACAGCTACAAAATGTCACATCACCTCAAGCTTCAAATTTGTACCACCTCATTTTTTGTCATATTGAAGTGCTTTGGTTAATTTTGAAGCGTTTGAGTTTGATTTGTACCACCTCATTTTTTGTCATATTGAGGTGCTGCGGTTGATTTTGAAGCGATTGACTTGAGACTCTTGAGGCGCTCCGATTGTAGTACACGGGACAACATTTTTACCATCTCATTTTTTGTCATATTGAGGTGCTTTGGTTAATTTTGAAGCGATTGACTTGAGGCATTTGATGCGCAGCGATTGTAATAGTCAATGGAAAATGTATGTACGCGAGACTAGTTTGAGTTTGTTTTGTACCACCTCATTTTTTGTCACATTGGGGTGCTTTGGTTAATTTTGAAGCGATTGACTTGTGATACTTGAGGCACAGGGATTGCTGTACAAGGCGAAAATGTATGCATTCGTGTTTAGTTTTGAGTTTGATTTGCACGATTTTTAAACAAAAAATTTGGTGGTAATTAGCTACCATTTTTGGGAAATTGTTAGTAACAGTAGTAACAGTACTACTCTCAAACAGGTAACAGTACTGCTCTCCTTAGCATAAACGTTTTATCTACATTTTTTTTCATTTTTGAGTTAACGCCGAATTCAAAAACTACATACTCTATTAAATCATTCTCCAAAATATGAAAATCTTATTTTTTGTGGAAGTATGCTAAAATCAATAATGAAAAATACCCCATCTATAAAAAAAACGTAACCAGTACTTGGCATAAATGTTCTATCCTACCGTAGCGGCGGCGTAATGGTATGGGGCTGTGTGGCTGCCAGCGGCGCTGGAAACTTATAGATAATTGAAGGAATGCAACATGACACTTCATTTGAAGTATGACATTGTACCACCTCAAATTTGAAAATGAGTTACTCATACAAATACATATCAATATGACTGACGACCCAATACTAGCTGTAGCTCTGTGAAGTGACTTTGTCTAAAACCAAACTGCTCCACTGGTAGAGAATTATTTAAAAGAACTTTCACTTGCAGACGAGAGAAGAACACGTGTTCCGTCAGTTTACCGAAAGAAGAAATGAGTTTGACTGGACGCCAGTTTTGAGGGAAAGTTAAGTCAATCCCGGGCTTTGGATGACTATGACTGTGGTCAGTTTCCAACAATCTGGATATCTTTTGAAGTGAAAATAACATTGATGTTATCTGAAAATGTCGGAAGGATGTTGTCGGGCAGGTGGTGAAGGCATAAGTTCGTAATATTATCTGGACTTGAGAATTTTTTTTTTTTTGAGACTGTGGATCAAGCTTTTTACTTCTTCAACAGATGCTGGTGGAATTGGTTCTCCCCTTGAAGTTGTCGTGTGTAATATCTGTGCCGCGGCCTGCTCAGTGTGTTCTTCCTCTTCGAAATCGTCGTCAAGAGAAGTATTCTTACAAAATTGAAGTCCTGTAGAATCCGCAAAGGCTTCGAAATTATCAGCGTTACTATATTTAAGGCCAAAGGACGAGCGGATGGGTGGCATATTTGGTTTATTCTTAGTTAGTCTACCACTATCAGGATTAAGACTACGCACTGTTCATCCTTGAATTTTCTAAACTGGCCACTAATGACATTGGTTAGCCAGTTTGCTTCCTGCTTCAGTCTGGGATAGCTAGTGATTCTGGCTCGTTTTTGAATTTGATTTCTTCTCTTCATGATTGTTTTGATAGAGCTTGTTAGCTCCTAGGAGTCTTGGCTATTCATAACCGAAATTTTGGTCAAAGAGGTATCTTTGGCCTGGGTAATTTTATTAGTGAGGAGCTCAATGGTTGCCTCTAAATTTTTTCCCATTTCTGGTACTTAGATGCATCCATTGGACAAAAAATTCCGAAAGGCTTGCCAGTCTGTAGTTATTTTCTACTTGCTTGTAGAGTCAATGAAAATATCCTCAAAGTTCTTTCCTCGCTTGGTTATTTCTTACGGATAACAATATGGGTAATATGTCTTCTCACGAGCACTGCTGTGACTCCTCCCCTACCAGTTAATTTATTATTTCTGTAGATGAGATAATTCGGTACTCGTATCTGATGTCTTTGTTTCAAAAAGGGTTTTTTGGATCAGAACAATATCAATTCTGCGATTGCTCAGAAATTGAATTAGTTCACCTTTTTTCGACAGCATGGAATTCACGTTCCCCGAAAGATTTGCTCGATTTATTTCGCTTGAGCAAACAGAGTCTCTGTTGTTGACAATTGGGCGGGGAACAAACCCTGGACCATTTTCGCCATAATGTCCTTCATCATTGCATGAAGCTGTTCTTGCACGATGCTAAGGAGCTGCCACGTTTGGTTTGGGTAGTTGACAAGAGTCGTTAATTTGACACTTAGAAGAATTCGTTTATTTTTTGGATTTTAGAGCAACCCCCAGTCTTGCGGGATGTTCTCCGCCACAATTGACACATTTCGACTTTTGCTCAGGCAGTTTAGTGCAGAATTTGTGGTGGTGAAGCCCATACCATTTGAGATACAATACAGTACACAGTACAAACATAACACAACGCCTTTGTGTTTTCCATTTTCTCCATAGTGTATTTCATCATTGCATGAAGTTGTTCTTGCATGATGCTGAGGACCTGCCCCATTTGATTTGGGCAGTTGACGAGAGTCGTTAATTTGACATTTAGAAGAGTTCGTTTATTTTCTGGATTGCTAATATTTCTTGGGGGAGGAGATGAAAATGGAGTTAGTCTGTCTACTATAGAAAAAGATTTTGAAAAATATTTTGTGGGTTTTTGAGGTAGCTTCCATTGCTTGCAGGATGTTCTCCGACACAATTGACACATTTGGGCTTTTGCTCAGGCTGCTAAGTGCAGAATTTGTGGTGGTGAAGTCCATCCCATTTGAGACACAGTACAGTGTACAGTACACACATAGCACAACACCTTTGTGCTTTCAAGAGAACAAAAGATATAAAGTCGGTCTTCTATTCTTTATCTACGATTCCCTGGAAATTTCAGTACTAGTGGCAAATGCTATTAACGTTGCAGAAAAAGTGAAATATTAAGTAAAATAAAATGAAAAGTAAATATTCCAATATTAAGGCAATTTCGGATTGCTTTAAATATTGTAAATTTAGGTTTCTAGTTCCATTAAATCGTGATGATGCTAAAAATTAGTGATGTGGTCCCATCCACTTCTGACCCCCAAGAGCCTGGGGCAGCTACAAGGTCAAGTTTACCAAACTATGTGCACTTTAGTATGATATTTTTTCCTGAATAATGTGAATCAATTGTTTTGTTAAGGGTTTAAGTGAAAGCAATCGGACGGATAACCACGAAAAAAAAAAATCTTCGTCATCCGGCAATTATACTTTTTCTTCACTTAAAAATAAATAATTGATGCTGTTCTGATTGTGAGATTGATGATTTGAAAACTTTTGGTAGAAATGAACTTTATAAAAGAAAAGAAGATTTAGATGTGACTGACATATCTGTAATAGATATAGAATCATTTTGAGATGTAAATTTTAAGCTTCTAATTTGTTTTTATTAGGTACGTAAATATATATTTTGTTTTCATATCGAATCATGTTTATTTTAATCAAATAACAAAGCATTATTTAGCATTTTAATTTTACGAGATCTGGCATTTTTTAGCATTGAATAAAATTGAATCTAAATCAAAAAAATAATAAAACAAACGGCAGCACTGAGATTCATGCTGGTCGGTTAAAGTTATTGGGCAATACACGATTATGGGTTTTCAAAAATAAGACATGAAATCGAAAAATCAAAATATTCAACGGTCTGATGATGAATGAATTTGGATTGAATTTCGATTCTAATTTACGGCGTCCCAATTTGTGGCTCATTATTACTTCATCACTTAATTAAAATCCACCCGGCTTTCACCGTAAATAGCTATTAATTAATGTTTACGATCGTTAATTAGACACACATTTCCAAGGATTTTTTCTAGTCGAAAATAATAATTATTTATCCAACATAACTTTCCGACACAAACACCGAAAAAAATTTAGTTTAATTTTTATGAATGCATCTTAATTAAATCAACAGAAACATTTTTCATGATCCTTTAAAACAAGCCATAAAACTTTCCATTTAAAACCATCTAATCTCGGTAAATTGTTTTAAAAATATCTGGCTGAAAAATCTGGAATTATTTGCGAATCATCAAACCACGAATAGAAAGTAAAAGTACCCTGAAGAGATTCTGAAGAATTCCTTTCATAGACATTTTATAGATTTATTAGGCAGAGTAGAGAAACTGAACAAAACATTCATAAAATCTTGTAAGACACTACAAAAGAAATTCGGTTTCCTTGTTGCGGTAACTCCCACAAGCTATTATCTCACTCGAACTGATACAAAAGCCCATAAATATTTCTTTGATGGACCTTTATGCGCTATTTCCAACTAATTTATTGACCTTTCACCTAAACCGGCCACAAACTCTTATTGCAAGCTACTAAGCGCCGAAAGGAAGCTTTCATTTGGAAAACAACGTTCTTTTCATCGTAAAAATAATTCTGGACAAATTATGGTTATGGCTATCCAATTGATGCGGAGGCAGCCTAACATGGAGATTTGAGTTCGTGCAGAAAGACATGGGGGGAATAAATTCCATTGATTTTGCTTCTAGGCGAGATATTGGCAATCAATTTCGATCCTTAATCAATGACACGCAAAATTAATAGCAATCCAGGTGGGATTCATCAAAACATAAAAATCCATGGATACAACGAATTGAAATCCTACCTGGATATCTTTCGATCGATAAACTTCCTATCTGAGCGATTAGCATCATTTAGTATTGTTTCAAGTGAATCAAGTCAGATGTACATATTCGTGGCTACGGTGGCAAACAGGCGCCATATCGAATGTTCCTCGAGGGTGCTTTTGAGTTGCTGTGTGTTCGAGCAGACTCGAGCATTTTAGCCGTTTTAGCCAAGAGTTACAACGCCATTTCGTCGAAATGTCTACGAAGACACGGCACGTAGGACCAGTTATCACGCACGTACCAATAAACGTGGATTAATGCATGCAATTTTCGAATGGGTATGCGTGAATACCTGGCGTGCAAATACTTGGCGTAACGACATGCAAAGGTAACGCTGAACATTGGCGGAATGGAAGAAATGAAAACATTTCCTGTGAACCCAATATCAATAAATATAGGAAGAAGGTTTTTTTTTGGTTTTGCGGAAGGTGCAAATTATATGACTATGGGAATGTTTTTCGTAGATATAACCAGGGCTGTGGAGTCGGGAAGAAAAACTTGCGACTCCGACTCCGACTCCAATGATAAGCCTTCTAACATTTGCGACTCCGACTCCCGAATAACGACTCCGACTCCGTATTTCTACTTCAAACATTCGTAGCTCTAACATACAGTTAAAGCCAGAAGGTTAAAATCGTTTTTTTGTCTTACAATTAGATCATATTTTCCTACTAGTTTGTTTGCTTTAGTAACATTAAATTATAATGTTACGCTATATTGTCAAAGAGTTTTATTTCGAAATAGAAAATATTCCTATTGCATTTCACACACTAATATAAAAACACCGAAAACACTTGATTCGAGTTAGTTCTTAGAAATAATATTGCTTCAATCAGATCTGACATCATTGCTACTCTTACATCCGATTTAATTATTCTAAGGGTAGAAAACAAGCGTTCCACATATACTTGAGTCGGGGCAATGCCGTAACGAGTAATGCTGCATTTTGGACGATTTCGGGATATTTCGTTATGGCATCTTCTACTTCCAAAACTAAACTTCGGTCAAACTTCTCAACATCATTCAGTGCCCTATAAAAATCAAATTTCAAGGCTTCCAGTTGCGATGAATTTCCTCCTCCGTTACTTTTTTACAAGCTTAAGCGCTGCCACTTTGCTCATTCTTGTTCGTCAAGATATTTTTCGAATTCATTTTCATCATCAACCTCAGTACTTGGGGGAAGTGATGACGACTGAATGGTTCTCTGCTGTAGTCTAGCCATGGCTTCACTTTCCGTATGCAATCCTTTCATACGAATAGTTAATTCGCATAACGCAATTTTAGCACGCGCTTGCTGATCTTCTATCAGGATAACCCGGGCTGAAGGATCTACATATCTAGCAGTTAACAGGACTTCAATATCTAAGAGACAAATTTCTCTACGAAGAAGTGAATTTTTTAATGCATCGACCAAGTTTCCATTCATTTTTGAAAGGCGAAATATAAGACTTTTCCAGTTTTGTAAAAAAAAAACAGGTGTAAGGTCATCTGCCTGAAATTCTTTCGTCATTATATAAGGTTGATATAGCAACTGTAGAAATTTTTGTAGCTTCTTCTCAATCCAGTCAAAAATTGAAAAATAGTCCACCAATTTTTAGGCTTGATGATGAATTTCAGAGTCGGAGTCGGAGTCGGCTGATGAAAATTAGCTTCGACTCCGACTCCGACTCCATTAAAAATTGTTCGACTCCTCGATTCCGACTCCTGACTCCGACTCCGACTCCACAGCCCTGGATATAACGATAAGTGCTTTTGGCATTAGCCGATAGAAGTTCTTTGGTTTCATTGATAAGAACTTGTTTTTCCGTAATTTTTTTCATTTGAATAGATGACTAAAAGGAAAGTGTTTTTAGCTTTTGCGATGTCCAATCATTCTTGAGCTAAAATCGATCAATGCATCTGACCAAAACACCAATTGCGACATGCATAGGTCTGCTCCTGAGCTGGTATGAACAATAATATAGCATATAATCTCTTCGAAAACATTTCGTTAATTCTTACGACCAGTGTCGCATTTGTCAATGTATCTGATCTTAGGTCAACAAAATCGTTTGACCGCATCAATCAAGTCGTCATCAACGTCGGTACTGTTGACATCGTTTTTCAAGCAGGATTCTCATCTCATAGCCCACCCACCAACACCCAACCACAAACCACAACTCATATTGTTATTTATTACACGCATGAATTCCAAGAGAATTTCTTCGAAACGTTTAAAAAGGAGCCAATAACGACGACCATTTCGTGATTTCTCTACATTCTCCGTAGGCCATTATTCGACAATGTCTTAACAGCCGCAAGCAATTTATGTTGAAAAACGTTCTTCGCATAAATTGTCACTTTTTCAGATTGCCAACATTTATTTTGTCGAATGTGTTCTTCGTTGCGTTGTTGTGTTTCGATTAGCCTGACCGAAAAGAATGCCAGTCGATTTGGTAGTCGATAAATTGGTGCAAGTACATCGTTTTATTTGCAGATTTAAATGGAATAGGTGATAAATAAAGTGATTACTCCTAGGATTTGAAAAATTGCACGAGTTGGTATGGTTCTTAATGTAGTTGCTGTTTTACGAAGGAGGAAATGAAGTGCTGGATCGGAGACATTTATATATTTGGCATCACATCTATACGTGGTTTTTAAATTTTTGAAGCTGTTTTATTTATAATAATAATAAAAATAAACAAGAAGAAATAATAAACATGAATGCAATAGATCTCTTTTATTATCATACTTTGCTGTAGATGAGTTCAAGTCAATTGTATTATATTGGCAGTTGGTTGCTTAATTTGAACTCAAAACTTTATTTGGTGTAAGTTGAAAGTGAACTTACAAAGAGAGAGTTAAAAAGCGGATAGCTTGTTCACATGAAGTGCATTTTTAGCCCTAACAGATAATTCTGGGTTATACTCATCCATGTAAAGTAACTTTTACTACTATCGAACACTGTCGATAAATAGGTCAAGGATATTTTGAATAAAAGAGGAAAAATATAGGACTTTTTCCTCAAAAGGTCCTTCGCAATTTGTCTTGGGTGAAAATAGTAAGGGTGCCAGAAACTCTTGAATTATTCATATGACTATTTCTCACCCACATTGACTGGAGTGCTAGTTTTGCATAGTTGCTCGTAAATTCATTCTGTAGGTGAAATTTATGAAAAAAACCGGAAAACCTGAAGTTTTTCTTGTTTACACTGAGGCAAAAGAAGCTATTGATAGATTTGATAAGAAATGTCATGACGGGTGACATGGATACTCAACTGATGGTTAGTGTGCTTGTTTGTGGAATGTTGTTCAATGGTAATTTATAATTTGATACCAATTGACCTAAAGATAAATTGTTAAGATTTAATTTTAGATATGTCGATGATCTTAAGGCTAGCTTACACTAATTTGCCGACATCCTTAAAAAAAGAAATGGTGAAATCCTTCAAATATTCCAAAATTTGAAGATACTTGTGATCTTAGGGCCAACAAGTCCAACAAGTTTGGATAGAATTTGGTTTTATGAATGTTTGAAATGAAATACAAACCAAAGTTGTTTTTAAGTTCTTACACTTGTTGAAAATTGCTTATGCATAAGAAAAAATAGATTACCAGTGGAAAAATATATATGCTTCCAACAAAAAAAAAAAAAAATTATATTTGAGAAACATAAAACTTTTTGAAAAAAAATATTTAATTTTCAATCCTATCTTTTTCCTAATATTTATCATTCTTTCTTAGAAGTATATCTTTTTTCCTTTCAAATGCCTTTGCGAAAACTTCTATCATTTTATTTTCTATCCGAAAAGCGCTTTTAAAGGCTTTTCTTAGCCAGGCAAATATTCTAAGTTTATGATTTGTCATTATTAAATATTTTTCAAAAATCAAAATCTTTTTTTTTTTTAAACAAAGATATTATTTTTTGACATTGCTTAGCAGAACTATACGCGATTAAATGTGATAGGTTACACTTATCCATGTGTTACTGTAACGCTAAACTACAATAATTCTAACGCTGAGGTTTTACTAGTATTACTTTACTACCAATTTGTGGTTCAAAATAGCTGGCAAATAAATAAATGAGAATTTCAAGACATCAGTTCGTTAGTTTTTTCGAGCTAAAGAAACATGTGAATGATAAGTAAGAAAGATATGATAGAGATAAGATCAGTAAAGAAAAGTAAATAAAATACATTAAGATAGTTAAAGGCATTGTAATGACTAAAAAAATTATATTTCGAATGAAATGATCAGAAATAATATATAATTCAGAATTATAATTACTGAGGAAAAGTAAAGGAAATTTGCAACCTGGAAAAAGAAACTAAAAATGAAAAAAGGGTAAAAATTCTGATCATATGATGGTTAGAAAGTCTACCAAGTCACAGGAACTAATTTTTTATAATGGTGAATAAAAATTAAAAGTCGGAGGAAACAAAGCTTGATTTTCGTCTTCGTAACATCTATTGGTTAAACAAACGAAAGCAATGACACCATAAAACTGGCCAAAGTGCGTTTTTCGAACATTAGGAATAACAATTAAATTATGGCTGTTAATACGCAAACAGTAATTACAATGTTGCTTCCATTTAAACAATAATTTCAAGCATTTGAAATAGTATAATTTGTTTAATAGGATCAAAGGGAAAATATTCAACTTTTTAAACAGTATGAGACTAGGTGTATTGCTGGCATTTTTAAAATACATAATTTTTACCGTGTGCTTTACAACGGCTAAGTTTTACTAAAACGATTAACTTTACAGGAGGTAGTATTAAATCAAAACTTCGCCTAGAAATGCCTAGATTATAAACTTATAAATAGTTTCTTAAAATATTAAGCTAAATAACAAATATAATGTTTCCAACTGAGCCTGGAATCAAGAACAAGAACCAGGTAACAGTCAATTATAAAGCAGTCGAAAAACAGCTCAAGCTGCCAACAAAACTGGGTTCATAAAAGTCATGGCCAAGTACTAAAAGTTTAAATTTGTAACAGCAAGGACGTTGATATATAATCTCCATGCTACCACTAATGCAATAGTTAAGATTTAAAATCATTAGTACACTAAACTTATAATCATGAAACCACTTCCGCAAAATGCCAAGATCGAAGTGATCCACTTAAACATAAAAAAGATTTAAACATGAATAAGAAAATGCGGATTCAACTAGCACCCTATGAAAATTCTAAGAAAAAAAAGTAACAAAAATTTAAAAAAATGGACTTGAGACGGTGCCTTGAGGAACACTAACATTTGGCTTAAATACTTATTAGATTTGAGGTAATGTGAAAACCCGCTGAAACTTACTTTAACAGTTTGTCAAGGAAAATAGTCCAGCTTTCGTTATCAAACTTCTTCGTTTTATCAATAAATAAGACTAAAGGATTTTTGGACAAATTTGATGTGGAGTTAAAATTGCCACAGTGCTTCAATAAGAGGACGCCTCGTCACTCCAAATCTCATACAAAACTATCAATATTTAGTTTTTTCTCAGCTTTAGCTGAATATTTGTTTGTAGTGTTTTTTATTTGGTATACAATCCAGTCAACTATAACTGTACTGCTGAGAAGTTTTAATGTTTTTTATTAGCTGTGATTTTTTCAATTTTAATTTTTCTTGACGTTGAAAAAATATAATTATGCCTTTACTCAATACAACAATACCACCAAAACTATGTCCGTCATTGTAAGTGATAAAAAATTATCTGTTTCATAGCTACAAAACTACACATTTTTCGGACAGTAATATTACATATGGTAGATGATAGGGGGATGAAAGATAAACAAAGAATACGTGAAAGTGTTGTTTCCTTGTTGTTTGTACAAAACTTATTTCGATTCAACATTTTTTATAACGACTGAAAGTGAGAAACTTTAATAACATGGATAAATACGGTTATTTCTTACGACCAGAGTTCATTGCGAGGTGGTAGTAGGCGGTCTTTAAAGAGCATTGGCACAAATGCCCATAAAACACTACTATCAAAACCTGCATATCTGGTCCCTTCAAAAAACATGTGCTTGCTATAAAAAAAAAAGACTATAAACATGATCACGTCAAATATTGTTGGTTTTCTATGACTATTAGTTTTGTATGAAAATTATATTAAGATTTTTTGAATTCTTCAGCTTCTTAAATAATTTAGCAAATCTTAGACTGGGATACCTTATGAAGATATATGAATCACAAAAAACCCTAGAGCACAGGAATCGATAGAAACACGAATATTCGAAGAAAAGTAAAAGAATAGTGCAGATTTTGTGTGCATATTCTACCAAACGTGCTACTTGACACGATGACATCATCGATGATAACTTCTTCGGAAGTTACAGGAAAAAAAAGATGATTGGTGCTGTCATCCAATCAATTTACAGAGCTTGGACAGTTTAAACATTGGTTCTTCATTTTCATTGTAACTGTAATGTATAACGTTAGCACCTGTCGGTACGGAAATAGAAGAAATACTTGGACTTGGTGGTGGCAACCCTTCGCTAGCACCAAAGCCAAAAGTATACTCAATTTCCTTCCCGTTAAGGCGGTCGTCTAGTGTGAAGGCCGTTTTTGAAATCTTTTTTGGGGAATTTTTTTTGACAAACCATTGATACTAATTAATTTATAAATTGTGTATAACTTTTATTAACATTTAAACAAACTTTGTGCATTTTTTGAAGTCATCATATACAAAATAGTCGGAGATACACCGCCCAACAGGAACTCATATATAAAAAGAGGTGCTCCACTGTTGCTATGATTCCGGCCGTTTTGTTTATCTGAAATCAAAAAATTTAACGCAGTTTTGATCGTTAGACTTGAGATTCTACATGGAAGTAAAATTAAGTTAGATTTCCAGAAACTTATTTTTTTACACTTTAGAAAAAAAAAATCAATTTTTCGTGTTCTTTTGGGGGTTTGTATAGCTTGTAAAATGAAAAGTGATGAAGCCATTTTCATTATTTTAAGTCAACTTGTTGCTATATTTGTACTAAAACTGCTGTATAAATTTGCGCAGAATCAATCAAATAGTTTTTAAGATATCATGGCAGCAGTTTGAAAAAATCATGTTTTGAGGAAAACGCGTTTGAAAGTTTTTGTACATAATTCATTATAAAAAATGGTCTGGCCATCAACCTGCGATGCCTGGACCATCGAGTACACTTTCCTCTTTTCCAAAGAAGTCATGAGAGGCCGTTCTCTTTTCTCTGTTTGATATCCAGGCTTGTTTGGCGAAATCGCTTAAGCGTCTCTCTGAGCGGTCGATGCGAAAATCGTTACGTTGATGAACGAACGCTTGGGCATTTAGGTCAATATTTACTCCCATGACCTCCATCACCTTTAGGAGAGGTTCAAATCCTTTATTGAAGATTAGCATAGCAAAAAATGTGGCGATTTCGACGACTTCTGCACCAGAATGAAGATGCTTCGGAGCGAAAGTCCAGATTATTGAGTTTGTGGACAGTTCTGGGTACCCGTTAGTTGACAATTAGTACAGTGTACAATTAGTCCAATTTAGTTACACAAAAGAACCAGGTAAGGAGCTAGGCTCGAGAATATGCGATGCGAAACACAGCGCATACCTCGTACGGTTTACGTAGACCTCCTACGATAACACTGCATACCTCACACAGTTTACGGCTGTAACTTTTCAACGGCTCCAAATTTCGAAAAATTATTTTACTTGTTTTAGATGTTATTTATTAAATATATAATTCTTCTATACATGTTTTAGATGTTATTTATGAAAAAAATAAAGTCGATTTTTATTATCTAACACACTAGACGACCTCTTTAAGGCTAGCCTACCCTGCATTGGAAGCTATAGAGGTGTAAAGAGCTTTAGGGCTACCACCTGCAAAAGCTTTCAAAAATTCAAAACCCAAATAGTTATTGCTTATTGTCACTACCAGATCAATACTAGGCGCGTTTTTTTGCTCCTCTATCCAGCGGAGAGTAGAATGAGAGTAGAGTAGACGCATTGAAAACAACAACACTCCTACACCAGTGAATTCACTGGTGTAGGAGTGTTGTTGTTGTTTTCAATGCGTCTACTCTACTCTCATTCTACTCTCCGCTGGATAGAGGAGCAAAAAAACGCGCCTACTATTTGAACATTTAATGATAACATCGCTTACTTAGGAAATGCTAATACAATCTAAAAACTACCATAGCGGGCAACCCTATCATGGTTTTTCAACTAAATCCTTACTAAACTTCACTTACCGTTGCACTTGTGATTTTCGTTTGGTTTTCATGACTGCATTGGCAGCTATAGGTGAAAAAGCTATATTTTGCTGAGCAAATTTTCAAGATTCAAGAGAATTGAATTACAACCTAATTTTTGAACCAAATTTAAGTAAAGTCTAGCTACTGTGTGAGTTTCTGTAAAATCTGTTGAATGAATCAGAATTAATAGGGCAAAATCAGTTTTTTTTTCTTAGTGATTTTTTAAAGTGACACCACTGCCACTGGCTTATCCATATTTGAAATTCACTTTTATCAGACCTGGTCCTACTTAAGGCCAACACAATATGCGAATTTCAATTGTATTTGTTTATCGGGTCGTAAGCTGCCGTGAGCATAATTTTCGGATGTTTAAAATATAGGTAATTAGGGGAAGAGCTATTGTTTTTCCCTGTTAAGTGATTGGAAAAATTTGATTTTGGCTGTGTAGACATAACAAAAATTTATACATGGGTTTGTTTTTGCTCTACAAAGCGGAAGTTTTTCAGGAAGGTCGATGATATGAGGGTTTTCATTTTCAGTTCTTGTCGTAACTACAGGGCTGTCAGCATGTTCATAAAAATCTATTTTAGCCTAGAACTTATTGCCAATATCATTATTATCCAATATCTATGTGAAAAGTTATCGTGATTCAAAATTTTGCAATATTTTCGACCTATTTCTAGGCACCTAGCGCACTTCTACGATTAACAATTTCTAAATGCAAGCTCCTTGGATGATGATAGAGTGCCATTATTTTACTATTAACTGAAATTTGAGCTTACACCCTTAGTTTTATGGGCATCTAAGATAAGTTTTTTTCCAAACACTAAAAAAACCTCTTCATTCAAATGTACTTTTTTCAAGAAGTTTTTACAATGAACGGTTTCCTTGTCATAGATGAAACCACTCAAAACGTACACGACACCCCTATACCTACTTTCAACATGTATCCGCAAAGTTATTGCCACTATCAACAATCAGATGATAAATGATCAAGAATACGACTTGGCTCAAAACTAATGAAATATGTTTATGGCCTCTATTTGGACAAATCGACTCTTCATAAGCTTCGCTTAATGGAATTTGAGAGATGAAATTTTTCCGTGGTAACTTTATCCTGACCAACAATCAAAGGAAGTGTGCACTTCGCTCAAACACAAACAACATACGCTCTAAGCTCGAAAGTGCGAGCACTCTTTAGTTTCCCATGACTCGATGGCTTCATAGAATGGAATGAATGATATGAGACGACGATAGAGCTCTATGTAATTGGAAGAATTTTCCTGAGGTTGTGAGACTTTATCTCTGTAGTTCACTTTGGCTAATAGATAGTATCTTGTCCATCTTTCGGAGGTTGTTTCGACAAATTGTTGGTAAACATATTTTCATGAATGGTTTTCGTTTTGTGAGTAAGTAGAACGTAGCTGCTGAAATAGGATGATTTCTCGTATATTCATGTCAAGGAAACGACCTTTGTTAAAATTGAGCAATTTAAAAGTAGCCTGCGGGATTCTGACATCGTTTTGATGAAATGTGTGGGTGTATTCAAAGATTTCGAAGAAAATTATAATTGCATATTCATTCATAGTATACATAAATATGGATACTGAATAAAATGTTTATCAGGTAAAGTGGGCGAATGAATCTCTAGAATTATATATCCTCTCTGTAGGCGTTTTCAAGATTCAAATTGAAAACACTCGTATGATAGTGATTGTTTAATTTAAGGGCGAATTCAGTCTTAAGTAGACGCTATGACCAATATGTGTTTGAAATGTAAGTGCCAAAGTTTGATTTAGAAATATCTATGTGAAAACAATAATTTGGAAGCAGCAAATTTTACCCACATTGGGCGCCAACATTTCTTATCAATTAAAGCAATCAATATCTGTTGATTTTTTAAAATTCATTGATAAATTAATTATTAACATATTAAACGTGAAATCTTTGTATGATTAATTTGGAGTTTTGAAGCATCTGAATCATTGTTTCTTCTTAAAAACTGTGCTTTCGTACTTTGTGCATCAGGTGGAGACATTTCATTTTCATCTTAATACCAAAGGATGATAATCCGATACTTTCAATTATTTTTTCTTATGAGATAATTGCTTTGATAATTTACAGACTTATTTGCTTAAAAATATCTTGGTCATAAAGTAAGCGATAGCTCTACCGCTTTCATGTTGTAGCGTGATGGTGGTGCGATGGCTAAAATTCAATATTCAAATGAGGTTTGCGTGCAATAAATCCAGAGTTATTGCAGCTATTTGCTCTAAAAATATTTGTTTACTCCCCAATTGCTACAATACTCCCTTTTTCTTAAACATTTCGTTCATTTCAAAAATGCTTTCACAAACGCTAAACAAATTTACTATCCCCTCGAGTTAGTTCCCAGCTTGTCGAATGAGTTCTAAAAAACATCTTAAGCTTTCACCACCACCTTACTCGAAAATATATTCACAGGCAATTAAATAGAATTAACGAAGCTAAGGAAGTAATTCTGTGACCGCAGCAGACCTCCAGCAATTTATTTGCTCATAAACAAATTTGTCAAGTGTTGTTTCCAAGGATAGTAAACAACACAACAAGCAAGTGAAAAACGAAGACATGAAATCGAGGTCTGTCGGAAAGAAAGCAGAGAAATCGAATCGAGGGCGTGTACAAAGAATAGAAGAATGGGCATCGGCAAAAGCGGTTGAAATTTATTAGGATTTTTATCATGGGATACCTCTTATGTCTTTCGGAAGGTCTTTCGATGGTTAGAATCGCTCTTGCTCTGTGTTTGTGAGCAATGGACTGCTCAATTAGTCTGCTAAGTAGATTTGGCTGTCAAGCGTTTTTAATTTGGCTCCTTCCGATTACCACTTGCTACAGGCAAATTATGGTTGTATATAAATACTAGCTTGTGCTGCTATTGCCGAATAAATGCTTCGTAGCACTTCGAGAAAATTAATTTGGGGGTTAATTTTTCATTGTGTTTGATAGAATTTTTGTCAGATAAGGGACCTTGAACAAATTAATTTGGTGAGATTAAAGTTGGGGCATACTTTTTGGGTGGTTATTTCTAATGAAACTATTAAAATTTCCATCAAAACCATCTTGTTTATCAAAGACAGCATAAAACTAAAATCAGTTTCAATTTAAATAAATTGCTTTAAAAGTCACGAAAATCTACGCTTGAATTTAGTAAGCGAATATAACACAAGCTAATTGCGAGTAATTTGACAACTTATGCCTAGTACTATACTCTTCGCGAAACGAATGCAACGGTCAAATCCCATACAAAAAGAGCTTTACTGACGAATTGAAAAGCTCTTTTTGTATGGGATTCGACCGTTGAATTCGTTTCGCGAAGAGTATAGTACTAGGCATTAAGGTTAAATTTTAATAATCAAATCTCTAAGCAATTACTAAGGGAGTAGAAAGGTCAGCTTTCAGGGCTCTCTACTAAAATCTCTTTTAGGTCTTATTCGTTTCGCATTAGCTATTAATAGATAGATTTTTTAAAGAGATAATTGCGTTGAATAAGTGATGAGTGGGTAAAATATCTAAGCTGTCGCTTTTCAGTGAAAATTTAGAAGATGATGTGGAGAAAAACTTTTAGAAATAATCATCGTGACAGAAATGAAAACTTGTTCAGTTTATTATTCTTGATAAAGAACTTGACAAATATTACGCACTTGGCTTCACAGTTTGAACTTTGAATAGAATGTTTAGAGACTGAAATGTTTAGCTTGTTTGCAACTTAAAGGTGATCAAAAGTGATAAATACATTTGGTTATACATTTTTTATGAACATATGAGGTATAGACTTTAAACTGTTTCATGTGTGTTTCACTTCTTAGATGCTCTGTACATTAGTGAGATATCCAAAATCATATCATTTTCTGGTATATATCAACGAATATATGACTGAGATCTTACTTTGTTCAGGTAAATGAAAATGCTTAAAAAATCTGTATCTTACGGAATTTCATGATAGTGTCTTAAGTGAAGTAGTCTTAGGAAATGCCTAATTTAATGTATGCATAATGTTTCGATGTTACTAGAAATTTGTGCTGCTAACTCCTCCGTTTCAATTGTGGTCGCCCAAAATTCCGTCCCATACTGTAAGATTGAGTTGATCGTTGTCAGTAGCAGTTTCCGTCTCGTTTTGCTGGAGCCATTGATATTGCATATGAACTTGCTCAGCGAGGAACGAGCTTAATACATATCTTACGTATGTAGTCCTAGTAGGCCAGCTTAGTGTCGCTCCGAGGTACCTTTCTTAGTCAAAAGTTTAGACCGTTGTAAATCCTGCTTTTACAGTCGGTTTCCTCCCCTCTGTTAGCACGACAATCTCTGTCTTCATCAGTGGCAGTTATAGGTAACAATTCCAGAGCTTAGGTCCGAAGATTGACCTCTGTGCTCCTCCTGAGGGAATAGATCTCTTTTGAAATCGTTTTTTTTTGTCGAATAGTAGCCATTACTTTCTTAAATGATTCCGTGTCATAACCAAGAAGTATTCAGGAATTTGCAGGACTAAAGGAGATATAGATATGATGCCAAATTAATACCTTGAGGAATTGTAGCTTTGGCGAACGCTTTCTCCGCCTTCATGTCTATTGTGGAAAGTTTGGCTAGCCTTTGTCTATTCTTAGCTCACACTGCCTTGCGTCTGCACGCCAAGGCGAAGCGACGCATTTCAACAATCTCATTGCTCCACGCAATCCACCTGTTTTCCTGGACAAAAAGTTTTGCGCTAGAGTATTGAGAGCTCACGAGCTCTCTGAATTCACTCTATCGTATTTCTGACAGCAGCTTTTAAAGCTTCAAGGCATGCGGGGATTGTGGCAGATACTGACTTGACGAGAGACGGAAAATCCAGAAAGTAACATAGTTGCAGTTTTTTGTGTATAGTTCTCTAGTACCGTCCAATCGCATACAAGGACTGCCAGTCTTTACGACAGGTCTTCAATACGTTGCAATTGAGCCCGGACTCAACACTCGTAAATTCATATGGTCAGCACCCGTAAATTCATATTTTCCCTTTAACGCCTTTATATTAGAGTCACCTCCTACAATGACGCTACCTTTAGCACTATGGAAAGAGTTTTCCAATGAGTTTAACCTAACTCCAAAATAGATGCGGTTCAAATCACCGCGTAAATACTGGCATAAGGCAGCCAATTGGACTATTCTTCTTGCTATAAAACGCACTTCTCAATATACTTATCAATATGGGTCTGACGCTCACATAAAAACTACTTTAGGATGCAAGCAGCTGCTCTATAGCCCTGCAAATTCCTTTGAACGGCTCTTATTCCCTTCTTTGTGACTTTTTTTGTCACCGAATACATGGTTGGAGTAGATATACAACGTACAACATCGAGCTCACGACGTGTTAAAGTGATTTGCGCTGCTTCTGTTGTTGCATAGCAAGCATTTAGGGTCTGCAGAGTAACCTTCAACCCGATGGCTTACCTAATCAAACCTTCATTAGCTACCGACCTGGACTGGTTCGAGCCTTTGTAGTAAAATTTTAGCCGACAAATCTGTAACAACGTAACACTTTAGCTCCATATCACTCGGACGCATATTATCCCCACCTTGGTTTGAGCAAACTTGAGAGTTTCGGAAGATGAGGTTTCATCTAGCTCTACCATGTCCTTTCTTTGAACCAGAAAAGAAAAAGGGGTATACAGCGCACCCGGTTTCTTCGGTCTAGCTTATCACCATTGCGGCTATGTCCTTGCTAATTGTGGAGCGATTTGGATCTGTTAGCTCTATTCCAATTTAAGAAGCCATAACCTTCTCAAATCGTTAACCATCTACGATAATTCGCATGAAGTTTAGCAGCTTAGCGCAATTTACAGAAGAATTTTGAAGTTTTCCTGATGCCGCGGATTTATTTGCAGGCTTTGTCTTTGAACAAAAGATTTCCGCATTAGTTTCACATGTAGCTAGTTTGATAACTTTGGTGACTCATTTCTTTTTACGCCGCTTGCATTCTTTTCACTTATTTCCACAGCAGCTGGCCTGCTACTCACATTTATTTTCGTGTGACTTTGTTTTATTCCAGCAGATGCTTCCATGGCTTTCCTGTTTTTGTTTTCTTCTCCAGTGTGGTGAATAACGTTCCAATATCAGGAGCAGGACTTTTTGTTAGCCCCCTGGTCATCAGTTTATTCTCGGTGCAAGATTTTGCGAGCATTTTCTTAAGTTGAAGCTTAGTAACACCGTATCTGCCTGATGCAGCTAGTCACTCCTGCTATAACGTTTTTTTCCCACTTTGCCAGGCATGTGGAGACTACTTTGAATGCTTTTTTTTCTATGATGATGCCAAGGCTCAAGAGATGCCCTTTTATGCTATAGCACAGCCTTGGGGGAAGGAAATTTAAGGAAAAGGAGAGAAAGAGGGTTGAGTTTACATGAGCTATGCTTCCTCGAGTTCTTCATTTATTTGTTCGTTGGTAGTCTGAAGCATCCTACGGAAGATCTGCTGGCATTTTATCAACATCTTATCGCCAGCCATCCACTTGCGTTGTATATAGTTCACCGTCAGGGACGTTCACATGGGCAAATTTTGCTGTGGGAGCTCTATATCCCCAGCAAAGACCCATGCATCCTTCAGTTAACAGGATTTTACTGTTTCCAAAGGCTTGTCGCTATTTCCGCAATCAAGGACTACATTCGCAGAACTACACTTTCGATCACTTGTCCAATTCTGCCCAGTGTAGACCTTCGGTCTCCTCGCAAAGGTAACGTATCTACAGATACAGTTGAGATCAATTACTGGAAATTTTTCTAGCGTTACAACCTGTTCAGCAAGAGCCTGTTCTCGATACTTTTTTCTCGATATTTGCTTCGTCCTTTTTTTACATACAAGTTACTAAAAAATACTATTTCTCTGCCACTTAGTACACTGCAAAATACCAGAAAGCCTCACAACTTTTTAACATATTTTTCACGTGCTTTTCTGCGTATTTCACAGCCAACGATCTCTAATTTTCACGAATGGCCGCTGTGAGCTGCTTCAAATTCCGCAATTTTTTTCCTTCGAGTTTGAATTTCAAAACCCTCCCCACACGTTTTGAAGCGAATTCGCTTAAGGCAATTGTGACGGCCACTCTAATATCTTGATGCCGTTTTCCCTCTTCCAATTTCGTGCATACTCAACTGCAATCTATTGCATCTTTGTCCGCTTGCAAAATTGATCATCATATCCTGATAAAAATATCTTTTCACTGACTGCGTAAGCTCATCCTGCTAAATTTTCAACATTTTTTTAGCATCCAAATCTCTGAAGAGAGGAATATAAGAAAATGAAAACAGCAGTGTGAAATGAAGCAATTTGCCTGAATCAAAGCGTTAGTAGTAGTGAAGGACAACTATGGACATTATGGGTAAATTTGACACACTTTTACTTCGTGAACAGGAAGATAGAGAAAGTGATAGTAGGCCATTTGACATATTATAACTAAAAACTCGTAGATCTTAGGTATCGGAGACACCAAAGGGAATATCTGAGGTAATAATTCTCGCGCTTTGTTCTAATTATAGATTTACTTTTGTAGTAAAATTGCTTCACTAAATTTCGTGTATGTAAAAGCATATATCATTTACTTAAACCTCTTTACCCTGAGATCCAAATACTCAGTAAATAAGTATAGGTAATTCTATTTATGTTCCTCCACCGTTCGCTAGACGAAACGTATTCCATGATGAGCTTAAGCGCGACGTATAAAAATCAGGCCCAAAAATAAGATTTGTCTGAAAAAAAAATAAATTCAACCAATCACGATTGATATTCTCGATGGCCCAGTCTTTGCATATGGGTTTCAGAGAGAATAGGTTTAAAGTTCGTGCTTCGAAACAGCATTCCTTTCTTGCAAAGTCGATGTCGAATTGTGTTAATTTTAATACTGACTCCTTTTTTTTGATCAACCGGGCTCTAGTTACGCGCAAATGTAGAGAGGGATTTGTCTTAACATCATGACTATCGCTTTATCCAGTTTGCTCGAGGTTGCTGTAGTTGTGTCACGATTCAGCAACGCATTCACGAATCGGCATTCCAAATATTGTCTCAGCCATATTTTTACGAAACTTTCTATTTTTTTAAACTACCTTTGTAGCACTTTCCACCTTTAAATAAGGTCCTTTCAGATGTAAACACAAAAAGACTGGTTCGAAGTATTTGGCATAGACGTAACTAATTTTTCAAAAGTGTGCTCTTATCGACAATTCTCCAACTACTCAAATCAATTAAGACTAGAGAAATAGTTAAAGAATATGAAAGAAATATGGCGGACATGACTTTTAAATTTTTCGAATAGTCCAAGACACGTTCTTGTTCTGCACGCTTATTGTTAAGCCACTGTTTTCGTTTTGGTGTGTCTTATCGATCTGATGGTTGTCCATGCCAAGCAAAGAGGCTATTCAAGGGTTGCCATCTGCCTTAATAGCCTTTAGGACTCAGAGCTAGAGTGGCGCCAACCAAGAACAATGTGCACCGAAAATATACCTCTAACCTAGTGTTGCAAACTCAGAACGTACTTTGAGGCCTGCTGAGGTTTCACCAGGACAGAGGTGCTATAGCATTAGCGCTAGATCCGTTCGCGGTCGGGTGTTACTCCAGCGATTCCGCGCACAAAGACAACTAGATCTTGTCATATCCTTTATTCAGGGCTTCAAATATTATTAACATTTCCTGAAATTGTTGCTGTTTTTCTCGTGTCAAATATAACATCGTTTCTTGCACCTACTCCGTAAAATTCGTGGATCTAATCAAGACTAGTACCACAATCAAAAATTTATTTCGATTTAATTATAAAGTTTATTAAATCCTTTGTGCAAATGTACAATCAGAAAAATTTCAACAGCTAAAATTTTTTAGAATCAAAGTTAAATCAAAAGTTGAAATACTTTTAGACAAAAAACGAATCTTCTTTGAATTAAATAATCCCCCACGTTCAATAAAAATGATATCACTTTATTATAAAAATATTATTTTCATATCAAAATTTTCCTCATTGAATGGAAAAACAAAACATTAAAACAAACCAGACACACTTTGATACATCGTCATTGAAATGAATCAGATTATTTGAACTAAAAAGAAACGTATATGACCCCAAATCAAAAATTTTCAAATATGATTTGGCGCCATATACGTTTCTTTTTAATTCAAATAATCTGACCTCATTTCAATGACGATGTATCAAAGTGTGTCTTGTTTGCTTTAATGTTTTATTTTTCATTCAATGATGAAAATTTTGATATGAAAATAACATTTTTATAATAAAGTGGAATTCAAATAAGATTCGTTTTTTATTTAAAAGTGTTTCAACTTTTGATTTAAATTTGATTCTATTAAATGTGAGTGTACTTGCATATAGAATTTTTCGTGACTATTCTATTATGTGACTATTTTCATGACTAACCATTCAGAAGCTATATCAAGAAAATATGCTGATTTCAAAGCCCAACGTATTCCCCTTACACTAGTTTGAAAAATCAATGTATGTCCTCTCACATGTAATTATTTTCCATTTAATATATATCTTTTTCCAAGCACATACATTCATAAGACCGTCCTTAACATAAAGACATGTTTTTAATATTTGAGTTAACATCGAATTTGAAAACTACGTACTCTATTACATCATTCTACATAAATTGAAAAAACTCTTTTGTGTAAGTACATACTTATGTTAAAATCAATATTGAAAAATGCAATATCCATATACCTCCAGTATAAATCAAAACACTAATCAGTGAATATCTCGAAAGTACCAAGATGTAGATAGAAGCTTGTTGAGCAGATCAGTAGAGCAGGTCAGTATACAGTATCATATTTTTGTCTGTACTTTTATGAAAAATGCACGTTCAGGAAATATTGGTTGACTCAGCAATGTATTCAAGCATTTATTTATTCAGATTCAAATTGTGGCATCGATTTGATTTGTTATGTGTGGTCAGCAGAATTACACGCTAACGGTAAAATAAATCCTGTGAAAACCATAATCTGCAAATTGAACATCACCACTAGTTAGATGCAGAGGATTTGAGTTCTAAGTGATAATTCAATGAAGCTTGTTTTATTCAGCAGCTATATAAAACCAAAAACACAAAACACACATTTCGCAAATAATGTAAAGCTGAACAACCATTCAACATTGAACCGAAACCTAATTAATTCTTTTACTAACATCGACCGTGTCGCCGAATGAAATTGCTATAATTTCTGCACACGTAAAATAACTTGTTTTTCTGTCCAACACTAATGAACGAAGAGTCCTTTGTTTTTGTTCATGTCGTGTTCATGTTTTAATTAAAGGACAACGGTCGTTATTTGCTTTTTGCAAAACGAACATAATTAAATGTTTTTCCTACGACTATTGTTCTTGTCGTTTTAATGGAATTAATGATGTCAATACAAAATTAATCAAGGTTGCAATCGGCGGATATGATCGTAGATTCGCTAAAAGTTTCAAGGCTTACAGATGCAGATACGTTTTAATTTGTTTACAAGCATTGCAGATTTCAATTTTCAAATTCTGAAAGTTCTTTTGAATGAAGCAATTTATCACAAGTATGAGTCTGCCATTACATACTACCTGAACGAGGATTTTTCGGTTCAATCGTTGCTTGCACACAATATCTACCTTCGCTCGCATTGCTCTATTTGCAATTGGTCATCGTGAAAACGGGTCAATCTTGTTAATTCGCTAACCAAACGAATTCCAAACAATGCGAATTCGGACTGCGGTCACGGCTCATCCCGACTGCCTTTCTGTAATACTGTGGCAGCATTCTGATGGGCAGCCATCGTGTGTTAAACAGAATTAATTAGGCTGCATTTACATTCTAACAATTGTGTCTGTGGCCAGGATAACCTAAAGTACCCAACGGGAATCGCGGTAATGTATGCTGGCGTAATGCATGAATCAAACAATGCTAGTAATGCGAATTTCCGATTTCCAAAGCTATTTTCCAGCAATTATAAGATATACTCGTATACATGACTTGGAGCATGGAAAATGCTGCAAGGGAGAAAGCTCATATGTTATAAGTCCAAGACTGGCCAATGAAATCCACTCGCAGAAACAAGGGGAAAAGAACTTGCGAGCATACATCGGTTATGGGTAGTCTGCTATATAAAGCGGAAAGATGAAAATTTCGGAGCATATCAAATCATCACGCACGGGTAAGTAAAATGTATGAAGACAATTCCCCCTAGTAGCAAAGAGCATGCCCTATTGTAATTTCCAATGAGCGTCAGCATGCAAAAACCACACATGCAGAGATACGATCGGCCGCCGGCCAAAGCTTTAATTCATATTGAGGCATATAAATGCGAGAATACGATGTCGTACTTTCCAAAAAGCTCTTATACATAAAGCTATAGAGCTAAAAGCATGAGTTTCCCCTTGTATAAATCTTCCCAGCCTAGGACATGCAATGTTAAAAAGAAACAACGCGTAATGGTCCGGTAATGCTTACACGCATTACGCGAAATGCTTACCGAATATATCCGTAAGCATTATTTTTCCCGTTGGGTACGCATTCGTTTATGTCCTGATTAAGTCCCGGAAGTCGAATGGCCCGGTCTATTTTCAGCTTATTTAGGTCAGCGATGCGTTGTGTTTTCTCTTGAGTTGGATATATGATTGGAATGCTTAAGGGAAAAGAGTGGTCGAATTAAATTCGTAATCGTTCGTTTACACATGGCTGAAGTCACGTTTAACTACCATTGAATTGCTACGCATGAGCGTCTTTTAGCTGCTTTGAAACCGCACTTCGAATAATGTTTTGAAGTGATGCAAGCTTACTTTGATGCTATTATTGTTGTTTTGCCACAGGCAGACATAAGTAAGGAAGGAATTGTGTAAGATGGACCTGTGGAAGGGAGATTGAATGAGAGGATTTTGTATTATGGAACCACAATTATAGTGGTCGATATCGAACGAACTTGGAAGTAAGTATTTCTGGAAATACCTCATCCATATTTGCCTGAGAATGTACTTTAGAAAATTAATAGATGATTTTAAGTAATAGATTACTTGAGACCCTAAGTGAAATGCTTGTAAAAGGCTTAAAATGTCCGAAGTGGTTTTGTATTGAATATACTGATTGAAGATACAATTTTACAAGTTAATTTTGGTTATCTGTTTGAAAAGTCTAGTTAGCTTGTTTGCAGTAAAATTAGCTCAAATCGAATGGGACTAACATTAAAGCTTGCAAGCAGCGCAATAAAATATTGTTTGTGGATTTTTAATCCACCGAAAAGGTGTCATAATCTAAGTGCTAATAAATTTCCTCTAATAAATGATTTACATAATTTTACATCAAAGAATTTGTTTATTTATTTATTTGGTGCGTATTCAATTGAACATGCACATTGCCCAATTTCATTACTAGGAAAGGTATGAGTGTGAAACTGTAAGGAAAAAGACATAGATAAACACATGTAAACATTAAAGTACAAACAGTTCAAGTTACACCAACCAGAGAGGGCATTCAAATCTTCCAGAAAAAGCAAAAATTTGGCGGTATTTTTGATCACCCGGAAGATTTTTAAACTATTTGCATAGAGAAGACAAAATGACTTAAGACGGCCGTCTAGTGTGAAGGCCGTTTATGAATGCTTTTTGGGAAATTTTTTTGACAAACCATTTATAAAGTGTTTGTCAGTTTTATTAACATTTAAGCAAACTTTGTGAATTTTTTGAAGTCATCATATACAAAATAGTCGGAGATACACCGCCCAACAGGAACATATATATAAAAAGAGGTGCTCCACTGCTGCCATGATTCCGGCCGTTCTGCTTATCTGAAATTAAAAAACCTAACGCAGTTTTAATCGTGAGACTTGAGATTCTACATGGAAGTAAAATTAAGTTAGAATTCCAAGAAAAATTTTTTTTTTTACGCAGTAGAAAAAAAAATCTATTCTTCGTGTTTTTTTGGGGTTTGTATAGCTTGTAATATGAAAAGTAATGAAGCAATCTTAATTATTTTACGTCATTTTGTAGTTATTTATGTACTTAAAATGATGTATGAATTTGAGCAGAATCAATCAAATGGTTTTGAGATATCATGGCAGCAGTTTAAAAAAATCGTGTTTTGAGAAAAACGCGTTTGAAAGTTATAGTATATAATTTATGATAAAAAATTCGTCTCACGATCAATCTGCTATGCCTGGACCATAAAGTACACTTTCCTCTTCTTCAAAGAAGTCATGTAAGGCCGTTTTCTCTTCTCTGTTGGATATCCAGGCTTGTTTGGCGAAATCGCTCAAGCGTCTCTCTGAGCGGTCGATGCGAGAATCATTACGTTGATGAACGAACGCTTGGGCATTTAGGCCAATATTTACTCCCATGACTTCCATCACCTTTAGGATAGGTTTGAACTCTTTGTTGAATATTAACACAGCAAGAAATGTAGCGATTTTGACGACTTTTGCACCAGAATGAAGATGCTTCGGAGCGAAAGTCCAGATTATTGAATTTGTGAACAGTTCTGGGTACCCGTTAGTTGACAATTAGTACTGTGTACAATAAGGACAAATTAGTTACACAAAAGAACCAGGTAAGGAGCTGGGCTCGAGAATATTCGATGCGAAAGACAGCGTATAACTCCTACGGTTTACGTGAACCTCCTACGGTAATATTGTATACCTCCTACGGTCTACGGCTGCCACTTTTCAACGGCTTCAAATTTCGAAAAATTCTTTTACTCACGTCTTCTATACATGTTTTAGATGTTATTTATGAAAAAACAAAAATCTCGATTTTTATTTTCTGACACACTAGACGAATGTCTTAAGAGTACTGGTAAACAGATTGAACAAAAGTGGTCCTAAGATTGAACCTTGAGGTACATCAGAAGGAGGGGAGACTTGTGAGGATGACTAGTTAAAAGGGAGACAATACAAGTTTGATTAGATAAAAAAGTCAAGATCCAGTAAAGCAAACGTCCAAAGATGCCATAGTGCTTTAGTTTGAGAAGAACCAGCACATGATTAACGTTGTCAAAAGTTTCTGCGAAATCACTATAAATGACATCAACTTGATTGCTGCTGTCAATTGCAGAGGCAATTACATGAGTAAACGCAACAACGTTCAAAAAGGTGTAAAGGAATATAGAGAGCTTCTAGAAGGACGGAAATTTACCGGCACAGAGACAAGATTTTTTCACGAAAAATATTGGGAATCCATACTAGGAGACCAGTTGAAGTCAAGTGAGGACAAAAGAAATTCAACGTCAACACGGTTAGCCACAACCGAGGAAAAATAAACAGAGAAATCAAAAGAAAAGCAGTCAGAAGCAGGAGTCGACGGAATGGATTAAACGGAGGAAAAAAACATAGCAAAGATATTGCAAATGTTAAAAGGGTTCTAAGCAGTAAATACATTAAATACTAGCGTGTTAGAAAACGCATAAGAGGCTTTCAAGGTGCGGATAAAAGACCAGAAACAATTAGGGTTATTCGAGTTCAAAGAAAATTCAACAGACGAGGAATTGTTGATCAATGCTAATCTTATTTCCTTCTTGACAGCGGAACGTAAATGAGAGAAAATTGCATAATCCTCGCCAAATTGAGAAATCCAAAATTTTAAACGTGCAGAATTTCGGGAATGAATGAAATCAATTTTAGAAAGAATAGGGTCAAAGATGTTGTTATTAGCATTAAAGAAACAGTTAAATTAAGAAAGTGTGCAGGAAGAAAGAAAAGAAGATTAGGCAACAGAAAGGTTGTTGGTTGACACAATCTGGAGAGAAAAAAGGAATCCAATTGTACAAATAGCATACTTAAGTCAGTCATGACAGTGGTTTCACTCAATTACGAAAACAAGTTAGAGCAAGAAAATCAGGACCTAATAAACTTATATATATCTTCACGTGATATTGCTATATGGCTCACAAAAACTGTTGAAAAAAACCAAAAATCTTATTTATTTGAAATTTACACATAGAAAACTTAAGCAATTCAAGAAGCTGTAACAAATGTTCAGCTAAAAATATTGAAAATTGTCGATTTTCCTGCAGTTTTCCTCGTCCAGCCTTTTTTTGCGGTAGGCAGAATATTTCGGTGCAAGTTCATCTGAAATCCAAAATTCAAAAATTTTATCATAGTTTATACCCTTGGCTCATGATTGAACGAAGGAATTGAAAAAAGAATGGAATTTAAAGTTTTGAAATAAGTTTTAATGTATTTTCGGCTCATATTTTTTTTCAGCATTTTTCCGATTCTCATCGTTTTTAAAACATTTTTTTCGTATAAAACAAGAACGAGTCGATCGATTGAATATCCCTTCGATGAACCACGAGCCAAGGTTATAAACTATAAGAAAATTTTTTGAATTTTCGATTCCAGATAAACCTGCACCGAAATATTCTGCCTACTGCAAAAAAGCTGGACGAGGAAAACTGCAGGAAAATCGACAATTTTCAATATTTTTAGCTGAACATTTTATTACAACTTCTTGAAATGCTAAACTTTTGTATGTGTAAATTTCAAATAAAATAGAATTTAGGTTTTTAAAATACAATTTTTGAAAAAGTGGTTTTTTTCCTTCAAGACCTATGTAAACCCTTAAGTAATTGACTCTAGTAATGCCATTTATGACGTTAAATGCTAAGCAGATAGATAGAACCATTATCCTGGATGAAAGTGTTAGCAAGTTGAGATGACTCAATCGTAATTCATATGATGGTAGGCTATAAAAATCACTAAGTTTATACATTTCTGCAAATGCGGATGTAAATTTTTTTTTCTGTACAGATTTGAGTGTCTAACTATGGATTTGAGAGACTGGTTTCCAGACAGCATATTTCTTCAAAAAATATGTAAAAAATATGATGATGAAAGGAATATGTAAAAAATATGATATGTAATGAAATATACCTAGCATCGCATATGCTTGGAAAATCGTTGGCTCGTCATTTTAAAAAGCGCAACTGTTTATTTGCCCGTAAGCAGAAGTAGAGGTGTTCATCAAAGATGTCGCTGTGCTCAATAAATTTTACAATTTAAGCTATTAAACTGTCGCCAAGAAAGTATGTGCTATGTATTACTGTTTTTTTGCGGATAATATCAAGGGAAGCTTGCTAACATTGTACCACTCATTAAGCGAGTCTAGTTTTGGCTGGAGAAATGGTACATCAGATTTTGATTGAATGACGTGATAAATTTTCCGATCACCAGCTTAGAGGAAATGTGGCTATGTTTTAACATGGCTGATAGGTCCTATATGACTATATTGAAAAGACGATGGCCAGAGGAAGCGAAAATATTTCTCGACTAGCATCGTTGAAACTTTACAGGTTATTGAAATTTTAGTCGGTGTAGACTGCATAAATTTGGTAGCCTTTGTCCATTTTAGACAAAATGTACAAGATTAATACTGTGAAGTTTATAGTACTTGAGCGACCTTTACCTAGGTAAAGCCAAGCTTTTGTTCATTAAGAAGCAACTCGACAATAGGAGGTAAAGTTGACTATAAACAGCATTTTAAAATATTTTCGAAAAGGTTGACAAAATTACAATGCCCGTGTAATTTTTGGGCCAACGCCAATTGCCATTATTAAATATCGGAGTTACATGCAAAGATTTTCAGTAGAAAATGGGGGAAAACAGAGGATAGTGACCTATTAAAGATATTGTGCAGGTTAACTGTTTGATTCAGAAAATAAGTTGGAGGAAGAATACTAGCACCATGACCTTTGTTAAAATCTAGTTAGCATAATCGCTTTATGTGTATCTTTAAAATTTCATTTTTTCCATTTATTATGGCTTTATTAGCAAGAGTAAACATTCTCATTAATGATGGAACACAATTTCGTTCAAGTGACTGCCTCGGTTGGCTTCGCAAAAGCGCATTCGGTCACTTCAATTTTCCAAGGCCTTGTTGATGGTTTCGGGCTGTAGCTCACGGATTGCTTCGATGATATTGATCTTAAGTGCTTGAATCGTTTCTGGATTGTTGGCATAGCGTCAGTCTTTCACGGTTCCCCACAAAAAAAAAGTCCAAAGGGGTCAAATCGCAGCTCCGAGGCGGCCGATTGACATCACCAAGACGGCTGATAACACGATTTGGCAATTTGGTGCGTAAAAGATCGATTGTGGCATAGGCTGGGTGGCATGGCGCGCCATACTACATGAACCAGAGGTCATCCAAATCCATGTCTTCAATTTGATTAAAAAATATGTCGGATAACATGGCTCTGTAACGTTCACCGTTGACCGAAACGTTGTTCCCAAAAATGGTAAAATGATGCCACCACTCCACAATCCGCACCAAACTGTCACTCTCTGTGGATGCATTGGCTTCTCAACAATAACGTGCGGGGTTTTTGAGCCCCAAATGCGGCAATATTGGTTTTTAACGTAGCCGCCGCGATGAAAATGCGCCTCGTCAGAAAAGATGATTTTACGCTCAAAGTCGTTGTCCAATTCAAGCTGCTCTAAGGCCCAAATTGCGAAGCAATAACGAAGCGGATGGTCGTGCGCCGTCAATTGCTGAGTGAATTGAACCTTGTAAACGAATAATCCGAGATCTTTATGCAGAATTGATGATCGTGGAGTGAGTCTCACACTCTCGGCTGCAACAGCCACGTTGTCGTCTGTGCGTACCGTGCGACGACGGGAGCCATGAGAGTTGTCTACTAGCATTCCAGTCTCACGAAGTTTTTACACAAACTTGCGTACAGCAGGCGCGGTCGGTGCTTCATTTCGGCCAAAACTAATTTTCAAAAAACGCTCTGTTTGGGCTACACAGCACTCACTTTGGAAATAAGTTTTCAATATTTTCCAACGTTGTTCAAGCGTAAAGCGACTCATTTCGTTCCGCGGAGGTATGATACTGACTTTCTGTTAAGATTTCGAGCCGGAAGCAGCTTTCAGTGTCAAAATAACCTATGATTTGAAAAGAAACCACTAAATGGTCCACCCTGTATAATAAAATAATAATATTTTCCTCAGTTTAAATTCTACATTTTCTAGCTGATTTGTGCTCCTGGATGGCAGTTTTTGCTTAATTTAGAAGAAGACGAGAATTGTGCATCAGTGGACTCCATTTTATAAATTAATCTATTTACTTTCTCTTCCAGCGTGTTGAAAGAACGAACTTAAAACTATTGAAATGTTTAATTAATTCGGTAAGGATTTCTTCGTTTGCTCAGATTCACTAGCTCAACTCAACTATTTGAGCTAAACTGTAAAAACTACTCTTAATTCAAATTAAAAACAAAACACTAGTGAGCTCTAGTAGAAGTTTATTTGCTTTAGGAGAAATAATTTCTCCAAATCCGTTTTTATTTAATATTTCATGACAACACCATAAAGTTTCCCTCTATATTCGGAACAACCATAAACATAGAACATCACATCCTTTTACCTAATCATATTAGCTCGTCCAAAACATTTTGACATCCCTCTGCGGGGCTACTGCTGTCTGATTCACAGTAATTAGCCAGCATGGGAAATCATGACTTCTAATCTGTTTTCATTTACCTTATAAGGTTCCACTCCTTTTACTATTTCCACCGGGACGAATGCAAAACAAACTCTAGTATACGTCTTAGTTATGTCGCACATCTTCATTTCACTTAATAGACAGACTGCAGAGGGTCCTTTGAGAATTTAAGTCAGAAACGACTGCATGATGTTCCTGTCACAAACTATAGATACGAAAACTACCATCATATATTTCGTACCACGTCTAATTTGTCGTCGTGACTACCAGATCGAAAATAAAATCCATCTCGTCTTCTCGGATTCACCAGACAACGTCGAATCTCCATCTCCTGTGCTATGAAATTCAATTTTCGAAAGATAAACGCAAGAAGCGACAAGTTTCACATCTCAATCAGCGGAAAGTGTGGAAATATTTTCTCAATTTACGTGTTTCGAGGAAATTGAGCTTCCCGGTAGAATGCAGTGTTGTGTAAGATAGACAGATAAAATATGAAATAGAGTGTAATTAAAATGGTTGCGAGACAAGAGCCAGAAGGCTTAATGAATTGGTAACCAGTTGATTTTCGACAAAGTTGACTGAAATATTGAGTGGGAGGTGGTTGCAGGATGGAGTGTTTGAATTTGTTTGTGAAGTTTGAATTGCTTTCTTCACCTGAGTTTTAATTAGGTAAATAGTTTAAGAGTTTAGATTGATTTGAAGTCTGCTAGGAATGTAAGAGCTATAAGCATTCAAATTTTGCTCGAGCTGTTACGAAAATATCAAGCAATTCTTCAAGCGAAATCGCTATTAAAAGAAAATTGCCGTTGGCCTTGTAATTTCACTGCTGCAAAAGTTTGTAGAATAATTGTTTACGCTTACGGAAATTTTCAGCAAGCAATAATTACCAACATTCAAAGAACCTTATCGTTGCATAGTTTCTAAATAAGGTGTGCCTAGCGCTATGCCTCCAAAAAAAGAAAATATTTTTTATAATTTGGGGAAAATATTAAATATCAAAGAATATGGAGCTAGGCAGTTTCTATTCAAATTACTTTTACTTTGTTATTTTTGGAGAAGACTCGTCTGAATTTTATGCTGAGAAGTTTGAACTATGACACCGGTTAAATTTTGAAAGTACCAACAGTGTGCGAGCAAATTTTGAAGCACTTGGCCACCAAAACTAGTGCCACCAAAATAATACACAGCAACATCATTTAAGTTGTAGTTGTATTACCACCCTGTAGCTGCTGTGTTTTCATTGAATTTGGACAATTTTGAGCAATTGTTTTAGTTTCGTGAATGAAATGTGTGTATTAATGCATTTTTCGTGTTTGGTCCATTTATGAAGAGTTTTAAATGCCAGACAAACTTTACCTTCAGAAGCAAGACGTTATTAATATTAATAAATATTAATATTAATAGTTAAAATATTGGATAAAAAAAGTGTTTCAGTATCTTATAATTGTTTTCAGTGAAAGAATGCGGCGCTAGCGGGAGTAGAAATTTTAAAGAATCTTTTGGCCTTCTGGTCTTTAATTTTTTTATCCAGTGCGGCTACGGGTACGTTTTATTTCGGCGAAAGATATAAAACATTGATACTGAAACCAGTTTCTCATTTCATGGTTTCGGCATTAAAATAGTCTTGTGATTGAAACAAGTGGCATCCGAAACTCACTTCATCTCCGCAAGTTAAGGTAGTGAGATTACCCATAAACCTTTTCAGTGGAATGATCGTAAAACTGGCTAAAAAAAACCAACTTGATGATATGGGACTTTTTTCACAAATGCATTGATGAATGCATATTTATATTTTGTGTTTTTCTCTTTGTTTTAATTTCACTATTTGCTCCTACTTGTTGGCCATGCAAACAAAATGAACAGAATTATATTAGTTTGCGTCTCATACGGCGCAACTCGTGCAAAATATAGAGGTTTGGGCTCTCAAAACGACTTGTTACTATTTTCAAGAATACGCTCCTAAGCCAAAGTAATCGCTAGACAAGCCATGGGTGCTTTTTTTGCTAACATTGAATCTTATATTTGTCCCAAACAACATGGTTTTGTATCAGTACCCTAAAAAATTCCCATCGTTTTCCAGATTTAATGTATCTGAGAGAGCTGCTTTCAATAAGCTGATCCCTGTCCTTCATCCCTTTTTTGCTTCTGAAAAGCACGGATTCATCAAAATTAAATCTTCCATATCTAATCTTATAAACGTCTCCAACTTGGTTGATTCTGCTATGGATCAACAGAAAAAATTCGGTGTTGCTTTTTTCTGATTTTTCAAAAGTTACAGTGTTTTGTCGTAACGGATTTCGCAAATCCTGATATTTGTCCTATATTTCGTACTTACACCGTCAATGTCATTTCTTTCTAATCTTCCTCCTTCTGACCTAATTCCGGTGCTTACCAGGATTCAATTATTAATTCTCTTTTATTCCTTGTTTTTTAATGACCTTCCTCCTGGTATCCATTCATATTGTCTTCTGTATGCCGATAGTTTCAAAGTGTTGAATCAAATGTTGGATTTGCGATCGCCTCCAAATTCAAAACGATCTTTGCCCTTTAGATGTTTGGTTATTGAAAAATTGATTTGTGTTAATCTTATCCAAATGTCGTCTTATGTTTCATACATGCAAAAAACTTCCCTTATTTGCAATAAGGCCGCTCCAATTATATGTTGAAATTTTCTCATCATGCGGTGACATTTTTGTCAAATTTTTTTGATATTGGAACAGGTGAGATCTGCCATTTTCAATTATGGATAGATATACGCTTCAGTAACGTTAAGACATAGTACAAATTTATTATCTAAATTCGATTCAGATTTTTACCGCAAACTCATACTGAACGCCAAAGCACATTTTCGGCTTACCGGATTTGTCAATAAGTAAAATTGGTCAAGTGAACATCCCAAAATCATCTACAAAATGCCACTACATTCGCGAAAATTGACTGTTTGGTTTTCGCAATCTTGGCAACCCAGTCACAGTCAATGGTAAGCGCTACCGTGCCATGTAACGTAAATTAGAAAATTTTTCACGTAAATTAGAAAAATATAGCCTGTTTGACATGTGGTTTTAACAAGATGGTGCCACATGTTATAAAGCTGGCCAAATAATCGACTTCTTCAAGTCGAAATTTAAGAATCGAATCATTTCAAGAAATGGTTTTGTCAACTGGTCGCCACGCTCGTGTGGTTTGACACCATTAGGTTTTTTCCCGGTATCACGCCCCGTACGAATTCTATGTATTGAAATTCACCTACCTCTTAAACTACTGGCTATCCCACCCATTCTGAAACTTTTATGATAAAATAAGTATAGTTTCAGCTTTGTTTTGTTATAACCTGGTTCAAGTTATTCAAATAAAGGGTTGAAATAGTTACTTCCGGTTTTACATAGGACAGCATTTTATTTTTCCAAATCTAATGCCCCTCAACATGATAAATGTTTTCTAATTTAATTTTTTTTTTAAAGTCAGAATCTGCTTCCAGAAAAACCTTTCATCAATTTCGTCAATTATTCAGAAGCGCGTAACTCGGCAACTAGACCTCATACAAACAAAAACTTGTGTATTCACGTTCATATCCTCTAAAATTACCATTATGCACAATATGAATGATATCTGGAACCTCAACTTTTTTCCGTTGTCCGCTTCAAGTGAAATGCCCTAATAATAAAAATTTTAATTTCCATAACTAGGCCCAGCCCGCGAAAATAGTTCTTAAATGAGTATTTGCCTGAATAGACTTTTTGAACAAACCATAAACACAAGCACGCTTAATTCTAACTCGTTACCCAGCATACCATGTAGCGAAGGTATTGCCAAAAACGAATGCCGGCGACCCTTTTTTCTTCACTCATAGTGAACATTGTGCGGATCCAAATCATTTTTCGCCTAGACTCACTTTAAGCGAACCTGAAGAGAATGATTGGAAACATAGGAGCATGTTCTTATATGCTATCTCCACTTCAGATTCACTTTAAGTGAATACACCAGCATTCGCTTTTGGCGATACTTGCCGTACTTGATATACAGGACAGTTCTTTCCGTTATTATTTTCCGTTATAATTTTTTTTTGTGAAATAATTTGATTCTGTGTGATATTTTTGGGAGTAACTACAATAAGTTAGGCTATATTTAAAATGATCAAAAGCAAAGAACTTTAACAAAACCTACTTTACTACTTTAGGACAAACCTACTTTAGGGCATTTCTACTTTACGAAAAGAGAAAATGTAAGTTAATGTAAAGTACATTATATTTTTATATACGTGCAACTCATTCAACCCATGTCACTAGCGAGTCACTAAGATTCACCAAAGGCGAACATTCATTTTTAGCGAAGCTTGTTGATTCGCTAGACATTCGAAAAATGTAATTCGTTTACAAATGAAAATTTGGGCGGCCTGGTTAATCATTAGCGAACCGTAGATGAATTCGTTCGCGAATGAAATATTCGTTAAAGTGACTCGCTAATGATTCGTTAGCGAATCGCTTGGTATGCTGGGTAAATGCGAAGCAACTATTATGGGCACGCGGAATTTACACTCCGAGATTCTTTTTTACGACATCCCCACCGACCCAGTGCGGTGTTACACAAATGTTGCGGCGAAATATCTTAAGCGGGAAACTTTTGGACAAAACTACCAGGAAAACTTACGGGAAGATGAAAAATATATGGTAACAAACGGAAAACGGATGACCTGGATAGTGAGTGAAGAGCCGCTAAAGTGGACGGGTGGGAATTTAGTTTGGTAATTTCATGCAGTAAGGACAGTAATGAAGTAATATGGTGACATCCCGAAATAGTGAAGGAAAAAAAGATTTTAAAAGTTGGGTGGTCAATGGAGTATATATTGTAAATATATATTAAATAAAACTGAAAGGATTCTTAAAGAAAGAAGACTGAAAAAAATCTGATTCATGGTGGACCGGCGAATCGAAGAGATTCGGGTTGGTTTGTGTGAACATCCCGATTGTTGGTTGGCGGTACAGATAAGTATCTTTCAAAACTTTACTTTTCGATTGGCGAATGATACGCTAGCCTCAAAAGCAAAACCAAATTTCTAAAAAATTTGGAGAATACGAAACAAAAACTTGTATAAAGATTGCGATGATTACATACGAGAACCATTAAAAGCACGAAAAACAAATTGCATTTGCCTGTTTTATTTTTGTATCTTTGGCCATTAAGTGCACTTTATTTATATTGATTTCTAAAAACTTTAATTAGACCTTTGTTTATATTTATTTATTATTTATTATCTGCAGAATAGGTACAAGTCTCATCATATGTTAATTATCTTTAACCTTTTGGCGCCGGCGGCCATTTAAGTGATATTTTAAATATACCTATTATTCTGTCAAAAAAACAACCTTTTGCAAAAATTAGGCTAACGAAATGAAGCACTATATGTACGTTAGGTGCCTAAAATAAGATTGGAAAAATTTGAAATTTTTTGAATTGTGATAACGTTTGAGAAAGCTATCAGATCATTATGAAACTTACAGGATACATCAACATTACTGCGATGTATACTCGAGTTGTTTTTTATGAACGTTCTGGCAACCGTGCAGCTACGGCAAACATTGACATTGAAAACCTTCAAATAATCGACTCTCCTGAAAAATTATCGTTTTTTAGAAGAAAAAAAAACTAACTCATATGCTATATAGAATTTTGTGCTTTGGTTGCACAATCAATTTTTTTTTTTAATTTCATATCGGACAAGAACGGCAACTCTCCTCCAATTTATCTATATGTTAAGCATCAGAAACGTTTGTTCACGGGAACCTACGACCCGATAATCAGATTCAACTGGAATTCTCAAAATGTATTGGTTTTGAGTAGGACCAGGTCTGGTAGAAGCAGTTTTGAAATATGTGCCAGTGGTGCCATCTTGAAAAATAAGTTAGAAATAGAAAATACTTTTTGCCCTATGAATTCTGATTCAGTCACTAGGTCACAACCTATTTCCAATCTACGTTTGGTAGAGATTTGGCTGAAAAATTCAGTTGGAGCTGCTAGCCATGTTAATTTTGGTGTCTTCGATTTCGAAAATTTGTTCAGGAAAATAAAGCTTTATGCCCTATAGCTTCCAGTACAGTCATGCAATCAAAACAAAACTCGTATGGTAAATGGAACTAATTGTTGCCACTATTCAGGAAGAATCTGGTTGCAAACCCATAAAAGGGCTGCCAGCTATGATTGTTTTTTTTTTGCTATATCTTTAACTAGCGATTTTATCGTAAAATTTTCAAATGGTAACGATCTTGTAGTGACAGCTTACAACAAATATTAAGATTCCGATAATTTGAAAACTTTTCACGAATGGTAATCGCAAATTTCGTTTCATTGGTTTCAATGTGAGGCAGGTATGATATATTTTTGGCTTTGATGCTAGCGAAGAGTTGCCAGCGCGAGGCGTTTTCGCTATTTTCGTATCAATAAATGCTCACATTAAGTATTCATATCGCGAACATTTACAATGAAACTAATCAATCAATGGTTAAATTTTCGAAGTTCTGGAAATATTTTGGATGGCAGTCCCGCACACCTTTCTGTCCCTGTAGTTTTTGATGAAGTCATCGGATAAAAACGAGGTTCATAGGGTAGCTTGGTTTTGACGTGATGTTCATCGAACATTAGTAATTCTAGCGGTTCTGATGCGCTAGAGTTTTTCCAATTCAGACTTTCTTTAGTTCTAGAAAGATTATTGTTTTATATTTTGATTCTTCGATGAGAAGTAAATTACATTAGATCTTTTCATATTTTTTATCGTTTTATTTTCTTCTTCTCTGTTTACTTGAATAAAACATGAACTGGGAGTGATTTTCAGTATTTTAATAATCATTTCTGCGGAAAATGTTTCTTTCCCTTCGTTTTTACTTTCTCATATTTAATTGCTGTGTAGTCCTCATGCCGGAGTATGTGGGGGATTCTTAAGCCCGCGAACCCACGCCTGACTACAGCTCGGCAGAGCTGAGTCGGGCGCAACACAACATGCGGGTCAGCAAGGAAATTCATCGCATCCCTGGTTTTTATTCTTCTTGCGTGCATTTTGTTAGCTCAAGGTGAAGTTGTTTGTTTCAGTGCAATTTCCCTTCTCTTTTGTGGGTATTTGGGAGAAGGCATTTTCTCCCCCATACTGACATTGTCGGACCTGCAGCTCAGGCTGTGCTCTTCTTTTTGGAGTCTGTAAGTACAGGAGGTGCAATCAGCAAGTTTGAAAACTCACTGGCTATGAATTCCGCCACGATGGTAATCTATGATTTTCCACTGCAACCAGTATCCTCTTTTTTAGTCCCGTATGAAGTTGAGTCCTTCAATTCCCATTCGTACTAAGCGAGGGTAACAGGGATGGATTTCCATATTCAGTCTGGCTACCACCTGCAGAGGTCAAATTCTTTGAATTGATCCTCATCTTGTTCTCCGGACACATTTAGTGTGACATCTGGTGGTATACAAGCCCCTTCACCACGGCAAGGTGGTGCCCGACAATCACCAATATTATTTCTGTCAGTACTAGTTCTTCTATTATCAACATTTTAATCAATACGGTATGTTGCAATGCACAAAAAAGCACATTCTCCCTACTCAGATTTGCAAGAAAGTAACGCATTAATGGCAATTTCCAGTTAAATATTGATGTCTGGCAAATAGTTATAATTATTATTTTGTGAGTAAAATTTATGCCCAGAACGTTTCGCTTTTAATCGAATAAACTGTTTGCATACACTTTTTTTCAAAATGCCTTATCATGGAGCCATTAAAATAATGCCAGTATTTTCTTTCCAGTTGTTTTTACAGGTTTTTGCTTTCACATGTACTCTTTGATATCTCTGGTGAAATTATTAGCTCAGATGAAAATTCCATCCATAACCATAATATTTTTCATATCTGGATCGGAATACCTATTTTAACTAGAACGACGATATACATTTCATTTTATTAATTTTTTTTGAAGGTTTTGAATTTACACTGATTTCAAGAACAGATTCAACCAACGCCACAGATGAGTTTCCTTGATTTCTTTCATAAATATTTTTTGAAAAAATTTCATGTTTTTACAACTTATTCAGTCTGATTCCGGCACCTCATTGAGAACGGTGTGCTAAGTATTTCTGGATTTCTACTTCGTTTTCTTTGTAAATAGATAGGTTTACCGCAGCTGCTACTGACAACGGACCTTTTGATAAGTATTACGACCCAAGTTCATCGGATTGGTTAAATAAGTCAGCAATATTTCGAGGAAAAACATGGACACCTGAAATATTCCACTCATTTTCTCTTATTAATGAATTTAAGATTTTCTAGAATGAGAGCATCTATTTTCGCTGGCACGACGTAGACTGGTTTTAGTGGTTAAATAAGTTAATTTTATGCTTAGTGGATCTATTGGAGGTTTTTTAAACTAACGCGTTCGTGGTAACCCGTCTCTGTCGCAATTTTTTTCAAACTTAAAGTTCCATTCGTTTTCATGAAATCATCAAAACAATCAGTGCATCATTGTATCGAAATTAACTTTGAAAAATTTATTACATGAATTAAGGTGCTGAAAGAAATGCAATGAAAATTGTCTTTTTGAAAATTGTCGCTAATAGTAGCTGAAACTTGGAGTATTCAATGCGTTACAGTTGAAATATGGTTAGAAAATCTGCTTCAAAAAAGAATTTTAGCCTTAAAAAACATTTCTTGAAATAAAAATTACTGAATTTCATTTCGTACAACTATCTTATCTTATCCTTGTATATTTTAATTTGTTATGTATAATGCTATCTATTTTTTCTTTGTGAAACTAATCTGCCTTTATGCAAAAGCCGAATACCTGTATTTTTTATGCAAACAACGTTTTTTTATAATTCTGTCGCATTAATATAAATGTTTTGTGCTCTTCTATAAAAACTTCACTTATTTCACTTTTCAAAGTTTCTCCGCGCACACAAAACTTCAAATCACAAAAAAGAAGATAAATTTAAATACAGTCCTTGCAAACACTATCCAGAAAATATGACTCGAAACACATCGACTTCTTAGTTTCTCTCTCTTCTTGCTAACGTCTCTCAATGATTTTTTTTTCCAGCATAAATAAAGGAGTTTTTCAATAACGATTCAAAGACAAACATTCGTAACGCCACTACTCACTTTCATGCTCTCACCCCAAGTGGCACTATCAGCTCCATTAAAACCATTGGCATCGTTGTCTTCATCATTGGAAAGTTGGAGCAAGGTGGTGGCATGGCGCGCGTAAAGATACTCGTTGTACATCTGTTCTGTTTACCGGAAGCAGTGAAATTAAATTTTTCGTCAACGCTGAAGCTATGCAAGCAATGTCAAGGAAATTCTAAAGAAGAATGGAAATTCTTGAATTAAGCTCGAATATTTTATTAAAAAAAAGAACTGACCTTGCGGAAACAAACGGTGCAGGATGATGAAAAAGGAAGAGGAATAAAACACTAGAGGTGGAAAAGAGATTGTTTTACCGTTGTGACAGTTGTATATTTTACTGAAGTTTATTTCTTGATCCCAGTGGACTCATTTTAAATAGATGAGATTTCTGAAAGTATTTTTTCAAAGCTAGTATTGGAGCTTTTTATATTAAAAATCATACAATTTTTAAACTTCAATTATCAAGTGATATTTGAAAAAAATTATGAGTTAAATTTCACCGGCAGTTGCTTATTCAAACTAATGTCTTAAAAGTGTTAGCCATATAATTTACTCAAATTGAAAGTAAATGCTCAAATGCAAAATTAACAGATATCAAAATATTTATGGCATCGACTGTAACAGCCACGTAAAAATTATTAAAACTTATCCTCTACTTCATTTCATAAAACGAATAAAGTAATTACCCAGACGGAAGCTACTGGCTCTATCTTTCTTGAATTCTTTACAGGACTTTGGATTAAGATCGTCTAATCTTTCTGAAAAAAAAACTCAGTGTACAAGTGTATTATGTGTACCAAGTATCACGACCGTATTTATCCACCTAAGACGACTTCCTACAAGGTGCTTGGTTCTATTTTTTTCAAACATCTTGAAATGCATGAAAGATTTTTGAGGAATGATAAAAATTCCTGATTTTAACAGGTTCAAACAGACTGAGAAAAATTTCTTAAGTAGACCAACTGAAAATAAAGAAAAGGTCGCACAGTGTGCTGATGAGTCCTGCATGCCAGGAAGATAAGTGCTTGTTTTTGAGACATATGCCATGAATGAAATCTGTTTCGTATCTTTACGAAGGTGAGCCGACCTTCCGTTGGAAAAGGTTAATTGATTGGTGCGAGCTCTGATGCTGAAGTAGATATAAATCTATGTACGTCAAGTTTTTGCTGTTTAGAGGTTTGAAAATGATTCATAATAGTCCATCTCTATTTGGCTTTGAAACAGCAAGTAAATAACGTTTTTTGCTTTGTATCTCTATTTCATTTCTTAGCTCTCAATCTGTGGTTGGAATTTTAGTCTATTTACCATTCTAAGCAGTAGTATGTAATGTCTTTTAATTCAATGCTAAGTGATATCTTCCAATCCATTTGATCCATGCTCCCCATTTCTTTTCATGACTGACTACAAATTTATGCCAGGTGTCTTCAAATAGATCTTTATCTTTTCCGTCTTAGGCACACTATCCGACAAAGACAGAGAAAGTTCAAATTACTTCTTGGTATATCAGATACCTTGGCATTGTTTCTTGTGTCGTGAAAAATATTCGTTTTCCGAATACTCATCAAATTACACGCTGGCATTTCCTAAAAAAGACCTTTACTCATTTTTAGAGATACCTTACATAGGTTCTTTTTTTTGCATCCTGGACATTATTAAATTTTGCAAGATGTCTATTTAACTCTCAGGAGTAAGAGATGAGAAGATAAAGAAAAGATTGTGTTACGGGAAAAATGAGAAAAAGGTAATGAAGAGGAATGAAAGAAATTTCGTGGCTGCAGGTGAAATGAAAATTTAATAGACTGTAGTTTGCATAAATTAGATTCTTAATATGATGCTATTAAATGTTGTAATTTCAGTAGAAAAAAATGATAATGCGATGAATATTTCGTTATAATATTTCGAAAGCAGATAGAAAATAGAGACTTTTGCTATCAAAATATATTTGAATATTCTAGAATAAAAAATCATGTAAGAAAATATTGTTTGGTTTCGAAATTTTAAAAGCGTATTTGAAATTTCCAAAGTAACAATTCATCGAAGTTTTTTGAAAATGACACATCTTTAGAATAGATTGCTATTTGAATAATTAGGAAAAAAATTGGTGCAATTACAAATGTTAAAAGGATTCATTAAAGTCTCAAACTGGTTCCCTAAGTGTCGATCCATGCTCTTTCTCACGAAGTTTTTTGTCGGAATTTTGAAAGTTTAAATTTGACTATGCAGACAAAGGATTAGATTTGTATGTAAGTTGATTTTTTTCTTAAGCCTTCTTTTTGATATCTACAAAAAAGCCCGTCTAACCAAGATATGAAATTAGTGCCACTGTAAATGTATCTAATACTTTCTTAAAATTAAATCAACTTATTTTATGGGCTTAAAAAAGTTGGTTTTCTGTTGATCGGTTTTATTCGTTTCTGAATCGAAATCAATAGTATTAGAAGTATATTAATAACACTGGCATCTTAGAAGATAATTATTGTTAGACGATCTACTAACATCGCATTTACCACGTAGAAAACTAGCCTCTTATAAATCAAGAAACCTGCGCCCAACGTGGGTTAAAATACGTGAGCTATGATGCAATTAACTTGAAAACTCATAATCGAGTCCCAATTTATGTAAAACTAGTTATTTTTTTTATACAAATCACTGCTAATATAATTTACCCGAGCAGGTTTCCGAGCGAAAGGAGATTGTGTTTAAAGCTTAGTACTGTCTTCGATTTCACGTGAAATTTTCGTACAAAATTTGACGTTCCAGTTAGAAAAAAGACATCCCAAAAATACATTTTATCTAACTGGAACGAAAATGAGCAGTGTCTCTGCTTTTCTGTATTGTCAAAATTTTGATAATGGAGACGAGTCCAAATTTAGCTTCTCGATTAACTTAGTACCAGCCTTAAGATGCAAGCAGGACTGGTTGGCGAACTGATAAGGTGAATAGCTTTAATGAAGCGCCTTAGCAATAATTGAAAGCAATCCGTAGAAACGTTATTGCATGTGAATGGTGGCAGTGGCATATAATCTCAGTTCCGGAGAAGGCTATCATATCTCAACGCCAGCAATACTAATTCAAGTAAGATGATATACTGATTTTTTTCTGATGACAAGGAGCAACCACTGGAAGTAATTTTTCCTAATCATCAATATCGAAGTTCCTACGATAAGTTTAAGTATGATAAATCTAAATATTTCACTGCTCTTAGTCTCAGGCAAATAGATCGTGCTGAAAAACCCCGAAGTCAAAAAGAAAACAGTAGCACATAGCAAGCGCTACAAATACTGATTTTCGATGAAAAGCAGAGAGATATCAGAAGGGAGGCGTGATCATTTACCAAAAGCAAGCAGTTGCTTCATGTTCGTGATTGACTTTGATCACGCTTCTGGCAAATTTGTTACGCGTAATCTCCGTGTAAACCTTTCAGTAGCAATTCTTAACAATCCTCATATAAAAGCACCCAAAAATTACGACCGAAAACGTGACAGTAGATCTGCGTTGTCATCATTATTTTAATTTCCATGTGTTGTAATATTTTCAAACATAAAAACAATCTTTCCTGATAGATGGCGCTGAAGAGTGTTTCGAACATCTGTCTGTGGAAATACAGTGAACTAAATGTAAGAGAGAGATAGAAGAGGGTTGTTGAATAAAATGTGCCGAATTGAACAGACGTGTTTGATTTCTTAGAGGCGGAAAATTCCAACACATGCTCCCACCGATATGATAAACATCAAGCATCGAAAAGTAACTCAAAAAGTCATTCTAGATGATTAATCGAGAGTTTCCGGGTTGATTGAGATAAACAAGTCTTTAATAGGTCACTAACCTGAGGGCTGAAGCACTAGCTGATAGCGCATTCCGAGTCTCTGACTATTTCAAAAACCTGCACGTAAAAAAGGGGCGCTTGCTCATTACCACCGGAACACAAAATGGTTGGTGCACTGATATTCCTGGAAAAAAAATATGAGTCCCTGAAGGCGAAAGAAAACAGGTTGATATGCAGCCACTTTGCCTGATTTGTAAGACTTTCGAGGTACTCCAGCAATATTCGCCGCAATAGAGGAAACAGTTCAAAAATTACATTTCCTTCTACACTGTTTGCTGCTTCCGAACCGCGCAATGAGATTTCCTTAACGGGAAATCAGCATGAAAACAGATAAGCCATTGCAAAGGTTGCCCATTGATTTCATGGGCCCATACTCTCGCTCATTTGTATAGCTTCAGGTAGTACCCAAGGATACATCAAAACCGGTCAATCAAGAACAAGATCTTTCTGAAATATGGTGTACCGGAGGCTGTGCTCTCGGAAAATGGAATGCATGGCGCTTAGCACAGCACTACACTCTCATACTCATCGAAAGCCAAAGCTTCAGAGCGAGTCAACCGATTTATCTTCAATGCAATTACAGCGGTGAGCACCACCGGATTTGGGATGAGTTGTTAGTCGAATCATGTGCTAGATTCTTCTGTTTAGCGCACAAGGCGACTGGTTGCTCATAGCTATGCTCTTATACTTATCGCAAGCCAAAGCTTCGGAGTGAGCCAACCGATATATCTTCAATGCGATTTGTACCTACACCGGTGAAGACCACAGGACTTAGGATTTGCTATAAGTAAAATCATGTGCTGCATTTCGCAATGTTGTGCATGAGGCCACTGCTTGGTCACCTCATTTCCTTCTATTTAGTTACCACCGTATTCGCCACTGCCGCGACTCTAAATTGCTTTAAGAAATGCAAGCATTAGAGGATGGAAGTGTATGATCTCTGGAGTCACATCAAATCCCTTACTACTGGTGAGGAAGTTTTTGTACGGAACTTCGTGCATAGCTATGCCGCTGATCGCTTTGCTGCTAAGCTCGCTCCAAAATTTGTCCGAACTTTTGTGCCACAAAAGCCGGGTGACGTGACCTACGAGCTTGTCGATAAAGGAGGAAACACTTTGGGTGTTTACCATGGTAATGATATTAGATCTTGATAATCTGTTTTTTTCTATTACGTTCTTGATTATTTTCTTTTTTCTTTTGCTCGACCTTTTTCAAACTCTTCTCAACGCAAAAAAAATGGACACCTCATACATTTCAGTGGCTGCAGTCAGCAGAGAACTTTTTAAAAAAAACAGAAAACAAACTCAAATGCACTTGCAATAGTTCTGTCTCATGGCTGGACAGCTGATCATGTTCGAGTTTCTAGGCACTGACTGTATTGCATTGAGATAAACGGTTGATGGCCAAGTAGCTGATGGTTTTTGACTAAAAGGGGTATGTGCCGGCTCATTTGAAGTGAGTTTTTCTGCTGGCAGAGGGACCTTAGAGATTATTTGATTCTTATTTATTCATATAGATTATTCGACTAGTCAATATTGTTATTGAGTGGCGCGTGCGATAACAACAAGACGGTCCTCAGTTCCAACTATCGAGTTTGTGAGAATATTTTACCTAAACATAAGCTAAAACGTAGGAATTTACCTAAACCTTATTAGAAAGAATTGAATTCCTTGCGCGTTGTAGACTAGAGCGAATGAGGTTGCCCTGAAATTCTGAAATTTTCCCCGGAAGCAAGTGGTGCCACGCTGCAGAATAATCTGGTGCATTTGGGAATTTTTGTATTTTTGCCAAATTCTGTTGACGACTCAGCGAATCAATTTGAGTTGGTTGTTGCATACCAGCCACATCTACCTCAAAGACCTAAAAATTTTCGAACATTGCAAAAGTCTGAGTGTCGTTTTTATCGAAGTTATACCGAATTGAACACAATTGGGTTGGAGGGAAAATTGATGCGTTCGTTAAAGCTCAAGCAAAACACAGTACCAAGAACACTGGTTTTCACAGAAAAAACGTGTTATTCCGATCCCGGAAGCTGGATTGTGTATTTTCGCCAACTAGCCTTGGGTTTATCTCGTCTTGCGGATTGGCAGCAGTAAAAGTATTTTTTAGAGATAAAAAAAAAAATAAAATAAAATTTTCATCGTCCTTATGTTTATGCACATTCATTTATTTTTATGACTATTTTTATCATTAGTTCTTTTGAAATTTATTTATTTAGATATTATTTATATATGTTGAATATTAATCATACATTTGTTCATGTAAATTATATTGGTCTTTTCATTTGAATTAGCTAGAAGAAAAGGACAAATCCATCCATCTGGCGTTGGTGCTAGCATTGACCACCAAACTCCTCACTTCTTAGCGATGATAATTGGTGCATCGTCTTCTATCATGAGGTCCTAGTCTGGCCAACCCCCGTGGCTGCCGCACCTAAGCTAGCTGGCAAAGAGGAGCACGCAGCGCAATGTTTATGGACTGGGACTTAAAAATTTTCATGTTGCATAAGCGATAGTTGGTCAATTGTAACAAGGTTTTTATTAACTTTAGGATGAAGTTACATGTGTAAATAATGCACCAAAAAATTATTCCATATAGCTCTTTATGTAGCTTTCATCATAGTTCTTATTTCGATGCAAAAGGCAAAATTAGTATTACATTTTTTCGCATGTCTTTTGATTACCTTTCGAAGTGGATATAGCAGCAACTGACTCGTTTTCAGTATTCTGCAAAGTCAGCTGACGTTAAATAAATTTACACAACTTTTCCCACTTTACGAAGTCTGCTCTACAGTAGCGTGCTTCAAGAACTGAGCAATTTCTATAAAACGTTCGTCATGTTCTACCCATTACAGGTGTCATTAACGCTACAAATAGTTACGCCAGAGTAGGACTGTTACCCAGCGCCACACCTGTCCTTCGGGAAGTTTTAAAGTTGCGGCCGTTGATGATGGCGACGGACCATAATATGCCATTCGTACGGACATTCGACTCAAAGTTCTTTATCCCCGTCCCTGATTCGTAAAATTTTATAGCACTGTACACACTTTTGCATCTGCCAACGGCACTTCGTACAGAACTTTCAAATTAACTTTATACTCTCAGTAAATCTAAGCTATGTAAACATTAGGTTTCAGTCGTCCACAAGGCAGGTGTGAATGATAGACGAGAATAGTGGAAATGGGAAAATTTTGCAGGATATCAGTCGGTGGATGAAAATTTGCCACTGTCAGTGGCGAAATGTAGTGTTGCTTGTCTAGGGTCTTCAAAATTTCATCGTCAAAGGTAAACAAACTGGTAAACTGGTGGTAAATCTCGTTCCCTGGTGTGAAGCTTAGTAATGTTTCCCAGCTCAGCAAACACTGCGGAGTATTATTCATTCATCTGCAAAATTACTTGGCCTGTCCAAGTATTTTTCTTTGATTTCCCTCCGGAAACAGCGACAAATGTTTTCATGAATTCGACAACACCTACTTTACTTGTGTTACTTACACCGCAACCAACAAATGGACTATTAAGAAATGCGTCCCGTGTTGCTTGTTTCTCAGAAGGCAATGTCATCTTGAGAGTCCAACACAGAATTTATGTATCAAAGCTTTTCGGGCCTGAATTCCCATTTGTTGTAAATTACAAGCCAGTGACAAGCGGAAACGCATTAGGAAAATAAGTTGGAAGACAACCTTCACCGTTTCGCTGTAAACATCGCATAGACCACAGGTGTACAATTTTCCATCCACCTTTTACCTACATTAAAATGTTTTTCCATGCGTTTTCTTGCGTTTGTGTCAATGTACGAAGACTACTTTCCCCAGTTTTTGTGTTTTAACCGGGACAAGAACCAAACCGACAGCCGTCTCGAGGCTTAATTGCGCTATGTTATAGTTTTCTTAGGGTAAATGGTAGCATGAGTGATGGTTGGAAAAGGTTTCGGAGCGAGAAAATTTCAAATGAAAGAAAATGGATAGTGCATGACTTTCAATTAACGTTCTGATGAAAAATGATTTAGATGCTATGAGTGGATTAATAATCATTTGAGCACATTTTGAAGGCAAAAACAGTATACAGGTTGGTAGAATTGTTTGAAAAGCTGACATATAGTGAATGATGATAAAGCTATCGCAAGATTAAAGGTGTTTTTGAAGGACATATTGAAGCTGACACAATGACCTTTAGCTGGGCATGTTTTATAATATTACAAAAATACTTCATTATTCAAACTTGTTGAGCTTTAGCTGGTATGCGAAATAAATAAATAAAAACCATTCAAAATGACACCTACAACTTTAAATGATACTTCCAGTTAATATCTTTTTTGCGCAACGGAGACTTTCACAAGTGAAATTTAAATCAAAAGACAAATTCCCCTGAGAGGTCCATACCCTTCCGATAATTATTTATTTCCATCCAGAATTTTCAAAAAAACACCTGATACCAACTGAAATTAAATTTTTCTGCATACTTCAGTGTGGAAATCGCTTATTTTGTTACAATACGGGACTTTTGAACTTTCAGTCACACCACAAAAATGAGGATAATTTACACGTTTTGCTCTTGCGACAGCAACGCAGTTTTTGCTGAGTTAAAAACTTTTCTCAGAAAGTGTTTCCAAAAGGCGCTTTTTATTCCATCCTGGTCCAAGCTTGCAGGTGCCGTTACCGGCATTTTGCGAATTTTTTTTGCTGATGTTGAATCTTTACGAGACCTTCCTTTTTTAGTGCTCAGTAAATTGTAATCTGCTCAGAGAAGCATATTAATTGGAAGCTTTGACCATTTGTATTTTTCGGAAATGAAAAGTCAGTAGAACGATAATTTGTTAATAGTGTTACATAAATTGTACGACCACTGTGCCAATTCATTTAATGGCAGGACAACGAAAATTGCATGAATAAAAAAGGCCGAGAAAAAGAAGATAGAGGGAATTGAGAATTTAACAGGATAAAACAAATTAATTGTTCTATTCTTGTGTTTCTATCGTAAAGATACAAAGTGAGTGGCTGCGAACCGAAACAATAGTTATTGTGAATACTGGAACGCAGTTTAATGATATGTATTTGTTTACTGTTTTCATCAAACATGCTGTTATAAATGATTCACTCAAAACAAACTCCAGTTCACAACAAATTGCATTTTAAACCTCTGCACCAAATCACGTCCATTTCGCTCTCATTCCAAGCCAATTAATTTCACCCAACTATGCCATTAGAAACACTGAATTACAGCATTTTCTCCCCGCAGCCCATTTACACTAGAACACACACCACTGAAGCTATTCTTACCGACCAACGTAACAATAGACACTTTCAGCGATTATGCAAAGTAACCAAGACGAAAAGCGAGTCCTTCGCAAAGCTCTGTGAAATGCCGGCAAAGCAAGCTGAAAAGCGAAAATAGGAAACACGCAAATTATCAATGCGGAAAATTAGGAACAGCATCAATCAGAAAACCATCAAAGAAGAAATAATTAATTTGCTGCCGCTGGTTTTCAGTGCTGAGTGAAATGCTCCAATTTCATGTTCGTTACAGTTTTGGAAGCAATAAAAGCATTTGGTTTTGCAAAATGTTTGCCGGTTCAAATTGTTTAAGCCTGAGAATTTGTGAAATTTCAACAGCTCGTAATTTTGACGTTATGATGCCTCGGCTCAAGCAAATAAGCTTGCTTGTTATAAGCACGTAATTTATATTACATCCTGTTTAAAATCATCACGCAATAAATTGAAGTTATTTCTGTTCGGCTGTGTCTAAGTGATTTGGCTTTTTTGAGTAAAATTATGTCAGTGTTACAATTTTCAGCTATTATGGAGTATACTTTAGAAATACAAGTGCTTTTAGGAAAAAACTTACTCATTTTATAAAACAGTTAAAATTATAAGCGTAAATTGTAAATAAATTATCGGCCTCGACATCGAATTGCAGACATCAAAATCTCTCAATCTGTAAAAATGATTATAGTGAAATTTATTATTTCTGAATAGCAGTGGCAGCTTGTGACTTTGAGGCTCAGGGAAGCACATGAATTCCCGCAATTTTTCGCAGAATAATCAAGTAGGTATTTTATTGCTGCAACTTTGTTCAAAATTAACAGTATTATTCGATTTCCAATAGGTTGATTCAAAAAATTCTCCGCTCACTATGATCATCACATCGTCACTTAATGTAAAAACTGCACTGATTATTTGTTGTGACTCTTTAATTGAAACTCACGCTTCGATCTTCTACTTCTAAGTGCTCACGCTTCGGCCTTCGATTATCAAGTGATTCCCAAGCTCCGCCAAACCAGTTTCGTTAATACTCCTCGTTTTGAGCTTGCCGAGCTTGACAGGCTTCTTTCGCTGTTTGATGGTCAGTTTATGTATGCGTTTATGGTTCAGAACACCTAATAAATGTTTAAATTGTAAATGCTATTTCAATGAAAAAAAAAAAACATTTTTCTCGTTAATAAATTTAAAGTGAAATCTTGGCCACCACGAATCTATAAATTACTTATCTTCGCTCAACAGATTTAGGCGCTAATTATTCCACAGCAGATCTTCTAATATTTACTTTAAAAACAACTGTTATAATCACACGAATTCAAATTTATGAGCTCCAACTGCAGATAACTTTTTCGAACTCAAACTAGCAAGCAGCATTTAACGGGTGAATAAGAAAGTATTTTTTTGAAAATTTCTACCCAAGATGTCGCGGTGAGCTGGATAGCGTCCTCGCTATTATTTTGAAACATTCATAGCCAAACCTTTATGACCATTAATTGTGTAATGCTTGTTTTTCGATGCATAAACACATCATTGAGGCAAGATAACTTCAATGTTCTGTGCAGCATATTTCAACGCAAAACAATGAGCTGTATTTTCTAGCTTAGACTGGTATGCGATGCTTGAGGCTTTGACAAAAACGCAAGAGTTTCCATTACGTTGTTGTACACTTATCTTCAAAGCACTGTACTTTGAATTTTAGAAAATAAAACTATTTTGCATAGAGTATTGATGGAGTTCGCAAGATTTTTTTTTTATTTTAAATATATGTCCCGAAAAATCAAACAATTTGTTTTCAATTTTAAATATATTGTTGAATTTTGCTTTCCTTGTGTAAGCTATTTTTTTTAGCAAGGAAGCCCTGCTTCCTTTGCCTTCAACGCCGAACTGTCCTTGCCGTATAGCTCCTGCCTCAACAAACAATCTATTTTTCAGTGTTCACTTACTTAACGGATGCAAAAATCGAATTGTATCAGACAAAGTCAGAAAAGCTGTCGTAAAAACATCGTTTTGAATGCAATTCGTGCACATCTAAGCATACTTCGATCATACTAGATACAAAAATTTCAGTCAATATTTTAAAGCTTAAGTATTATTTATTTCAACCAAACAATGCGTGCAAAAAAAAAAACACTTACAATTGATATTTAACAATTTATATAAATTTGTACAATACACAATAATGAAAGAATTTGAAAAATGTAAACATCTTTGGTAGGGGATTGGATAGGGCATTCATGACGTGAGCACCTTAGTGAGAGCAGTTTTAAACCTAGGTCGGGAAATGGTTGGGGAATAGTGTTTTGAGAAGCTATTGAATATTTTGCAACATCTATTGATTGACTCATTGTAGGCGTAAACTGTGTGGTGTCGGTATTCTTTGAGTAAACGTGTGTGCCTCGTCTGCCTTACTGATTCGTTGTAGGTGATCTTATTGGACAGAGACACAGCATTGATCAAGCCCCTAATAACATCAAAAGTAAAGCAGGAGCATATGACTATCCTCCGCGAAGATAGACTTGATAGATTTAAGAGACTTAGCCTGTACCTGTATGAAGGTAGATTATCAAATTCGTAAGGATTATACATATCTCTCAACGCAAATAGCAAGAACTGCTTCTGCACCGATTCGAGCCTATCGCAATGGACATCAAACGTAGGCTGCCAGACAATACATGCATATTCGAGCAATGGCAGAACTAGAGCTGTGTATAAAGACTTCGTGACCCATAGGTTTTTGAATTCCTTCGCACGTCTTTTGATGAATCCAAGCTGCTTATTAGCCTTGCTTAAGACTTTGTCATAGTGTAAATTAAAACGCAGCATTTTATCCAAAGTAACCCCGAGGTCGATGACATTGTCAACATTATTGATTGCAACATTATTGAGGCGGTAATAAAAATTTATATTACTGGTTTTGCGGGAAAAACTAATGACTTGACATTTACTGACATCGAGATTATTTTGTTTGCACCACTGTTCAAGAGAAAGCAATATCGATTGAAGGAAAACTGAGTCTGATTTCCATTTAATTGTGTGGTACATTTTCAGATCATCTGCATAAAAAAGGTGAGGGATGTCTGCTAAAACTTCAGAAAGATCCGATACGAAAATATTGAATAAAATAGGTGGCAAGTGATTATCTTGTGGTACACTTGATAAAACTTCAATTTTTGTGAATAGGATACCCTGAAACTTAACGTACTGCGTCCTATTTCGAAGATAAGAGTCTAATCAGTTTAATAAGAGACCCGACATGCCAAATTTCTGTAGTTTGATTCGAAGAATATCATGATCAACACGATCAAAGGCCTTGCTGAAGTCTGTGTAGATGGTATCAATTTGATGACCTTTTTTCATGCCACAGAGAACATCTGAGACGAGAATCACGAGGTTCGTAGAAGTTGACCTGCCTTTTCTAAAACCATGTTGTTGTTCATTTAAAAGAGGTTCTATTAGAGTAGTGAGCTTATTACAGACAATTTTTTCAAATAGTTAAGGCAATGCTGACAGTATTGCAATACCTCTGTAATTATCAATTGACCGCCTATAACCACATTTCAAAATCGGGGTCAGATGGGATGGTTTCAAAAATTCAAGATTATTGTTATTTATTCTATATTCAACTTTATAGCAGTCATATTTCAAAAAATCTTGTGGATTCGACCTTTTTGCCGCCACTGGGCAATTATGAAATTGGCACCCCTCTTCTTCTCTACCCGCCCGTCTGATTCCAGCTCCATATTCATCGACTAAAATCCAACAACAAGGAATTCAACATTTTTTTCATAATTCTTTTTATTTTTTTTTTACATTAATACGTTCGCTAGAAACTAACCACACAAACAGAATCCAAATGCGGCTATAAGAAACGAGCTATACAATAAAAAATAGCAATACAAACAGAAATTAGCAAAAAGTTGTTTGGTTTTTTCATTGACAATTGTTAAGAATCATTCCGATTCCCACGAAAATTAATTTTCCTGACATGCATAAATGTTTGTACATGCATAAATTAATTCTCTGTACATGCATAAATGCATATTCATTTATTTCTAAATGTAATCCCATCGCATATTTGGTCCCCACGCATAATGATGGTCGCTTATTTCACGCTAAAAATATTTGGTCTGGACGCATAGATGCAAATGCAATGTCTTGAATGCATTTTTTCAAAGTGCAATACTACACCATCATTTGTAGCGTGGGACCAGGTATGTTATGGGAAAGCTACCAAAACGGAATTTTTGTATGAGAATATTGTTAAACGGAATGTGATGAGTATGGACAAAATTTGCTATAAAATAAACGGCGGTGATAATGAAAATTCATTCCACCAGCAACTGATAATAAGATTAGTTTATTTCAGTTTCAACAACAATCATAATAACAAATAATGATAGCAATTCTTCACTGTAACTAGTTTCAAAAATAAACATTAAAAGATGAAAAAATTTACTTGGTATTCTCATATAAGTATAGCTCTATTACATTTTACGAAATGGTGGAGGATAACGCAGCATCAGTGAGTGGGTACATGGCTGCCATGACATTGAAAAAGCCTTCGATTACGTTGTTATAGCCAAAATGGCGTTTAAACTAAAATGCGGCTATATAACCTGGCCAATGGGCTTTTTTAAGACGAAAACGGGGTACGCCACCACGCAAATCCCTCCAGAACTTCCCGATGTTCTGAGTGTCAGCGCCAGTCACCGGATCGATAAAATTCACTGAGTGATGCACTGACAGATGTCAATAGCCTGTCTGTTCTAGACAGTGATATGCACCCCAACAATCTGAATATATTGCCGTACCATCAGCAATATTTTCTCTGATAGCTGCCACTAACTTTTTGCCGTCTCGAATGGTAACAGGAATCTCAAACACTTCTCTTGTCTCAGGGCAAAAACCTCCAAAAACCCATTGGCCTGTTACAACCCGATCGCGATAATTTTTCTGTTTGCCCAGCTTGCATTCGTCGGTCTCAAAAATAGTCCCGGGACCATCGATTTTGCTTTTCTTCATGCTGATCCAAAAACAGTATATTTCGCGACAAAAACTTAGCCAATCAATGACTATTTATCTCAATAGCATCAATTCTTTCTTGAGTCTAATGACATGTGGCGGAGGAGATGTAAGATAATGTGCAACAAAATCTTATATGGCGCCAAATCATATTTGAACATTTTTGATTCAAAAATTGTCAAATATGATTTGGCGCCATATACGTTTCTTTTTAATTCAAATAATCTCACTTCATTTCAATAACGCTGTATCAAAGTGAGTCAACGTTGCATCAAAGTGAGTCTTGCTTGTTTTAATGTTTTATTTTTCATTCAATGATGAAACATTTTGATTTGAAAATAAATTTTTTATAATAAAGTGGAATTCAAATAAGATTCCCTTTTGATTTAAAAGTGTTTCAACTTTTGATTTAAAGTGATTCTAAAAAAAAGTTTTAAGTGAAGAAATTTTTCTGAGTGTTCATTCAGTTTGTTTAAAAGAAGGGATTGGGTCTGTGAATTCGCATTTCATATTTTTCACATACAGATTTTTGCCACCACCTCCTGGTTGTTCACCTCTCCGCTCCCACCTAGAATCACTTTTGTATTGTTAACCAGGGTCAGCTCCACCAGCTTCACTCTTTTTCACCTCCGTCCGGCCGATGGTTCCACCATCTAGACATTTGCCCAAAAAAACTTTTTACTAGATAAATTCGTACACTTGTTAGATAAATACTCGCCTAACATTTTTATTAGCAAATCGCGCAATTAGGTTTTCGGAGCCTAAACAACAGAGTTACTCAGATCTAATACACAAAATTGTATTATCTTAGAATTATATTTTTCCAACAAAACTTGAAAGTCTTAGATAATATGAAACTTTTCGAAATTTTGCCGCCCTTCCACCTCTCCCAAATATTTGCCACCCTGCGCAGTTGTCCATAAGTGCCCATACTTAAATCCGGCCCTGCACGTGTTCTTTTGAACGTTTTCCATTTGTATATTTTTAAGTATTTAAGGCCTAGTGATTTTTGTGGTGTTGCTCTTAAAAAGTCCTGGCTCATCAAGATTATACATATTTGAAGCATCATAGCCATCACATAGCATTTTAAGCTGTGAGTGAAACTCCTGAGTAGTGTCTAAATGAACAGCCACTTTTTCGCCACAAAGTGTGCCGTAATGAGTAGTGTTACGCGTTTTAAAGGATTTTAGCCATCCATTTGATGCCTTGTCATCAAATCACATAGCTCACATACTTTTTTTTGCGATTTGACGGGCTATACTCGAAAATATCGGGCCAGATTGGGGCGTACCTTAGAGAATCATTGATGCAAAAATTTATCTATCAGGCAGTGAGTAAAATTTATATTCAGCTGCTCTCGCCCAGTGCGTTCGAAATTTTTCAGTTACTGTTTTATTTGGTTTTTATTTTATATTTTTTTTATTTTTTAAAAATGTTGAAGGCATCTGCTATTTTTCTTTAGCTCAGCAATTATTTTTTGGAAGCTTATATTATTTCAAGCTTTTTGCGAACACTTAGTCGTTGAATTTTGCACTCATATTCTATTTTATTCATATTTTTGACGTTGCCTAAACAAACATTGACGAACGTACATATGTACATTCTTATTATTAACTTAACTGCATACAACCTGCTAATTAAAGGAGAAAACACAATATTGCTCCAATAAGTTGATATTTTATTATTACCAGAACACCACTAAAATTGAAGCCGTCTACATCGTACAAAATTCTACCCATTAAATTATTTTTCAACCAAAAGTCATGCAGAAATTATTCGGAGAATTTTCATGATATTATTCTTGTATTTTTTGCTGGAAAATTCATTTTTAACACTTTTTCATGCTAGTCTTAAAACGGTTTGGTCCAATTAGCAAGTACTACTGGGACACAATTTTGTGCATTTAATCTGGTCCACGGTCCAATTCTAGAGGGGTCCCATTTACAGAGTGAATTTTCTTCAAAAGATTGTATGTGCGGTCATGTTACGGCTCAATTGCTCTGTTGGTCTGATCATACAGTGTCCCAATTAGCAGGTTTTACTGTATCGTCAAATTTTTGAATACATGGTAATGATCTTAGGGTGAAACGAGAAAAGAAATGTTTCAAACTCGAAAAAATTTGAAGCTTGCGGGAGTAGTTCTGAAAACTTTTTTACCCTATAAGACTCAACTTACTGAAGTTGCACTTAATTTCAATCTTAAATTAATCAAAATGAAATAAATCAAAAATTTGGGTAAACTTATTTTTATTTCACAATTTAAAAATCGTTTAACACATCAACATATGTATTACATTTTCGAGTACCTGCAATATTTCAAGGATTTAAAATAGTTAACTATTCCAAAATCGATTTGGAACACAGTATCTAGCTCCAAAGCAGTTGTTAAAATTAAATAATGCCTTATTCAGTAGTTCACTTTGTGTACTCATATATCTTTAAGCTTACGTTTCGCATCAAATGTCCTCAAAGTTTTCTAAAAAATTTCATGTGCATATTTCATCAAGTAAAAGTTAGCTCTTTTGTACATATAGCTCATTGATTCACTGCAAAGTATAATATGTTGATGAGAAATTACATACTCCGATTCGCGTAGACGATGACACAACAGCAACTTCTTCATCTTCTGAAAACCATGTAAGAGCAACGAAAATTTCAGATGTCGAAATAAGACGCTTTAGCGCTCATATGTTTGCTCGCATGTAGACATTTTTGTATATATTATTTTAAAATACTAAACTTTGTAGACATGTTTGCTCGTATTGACGTATAAAAACCGTCTGGCTGTTAACGAAATTTTCTCGATGTTTTGTAGAACGGAGAATGAATTTCGGTCTCCTTAATGAGATTTTGAAGTATGAAAGGTTTGAATGACGTTGTTTGAGGAAAGTTGAAGTATACTTTTATTCATAGCGGTAATTGTGTTGTGAAAAATGGCAAGAACACAGATTCTATTGTATAATTTTCAGAATGCATGTGAAGCAAACATTTTTCGATAAGGGATGCTTACTATAGGGCTGTTTTTTTCCTTCAAAATAGCACAATAAGTCTAGCTTTAACCTTTCTTCTGATTAAGAAAAATTCATTGTAAGCTTAACTTTTTAATTCTCATATTTTTGAATTCAATCATAATGTTGTCACTAAAATGTAATTAACATTTTATTCTCATACAAAAGATTCATTTAAGTAATAGACTTATGATCCAAACATCGATTAGACATGGCATTTATGTCTCTTATCTTCAAATAGCATTAAATTCAATCAGTGCAATCTAATTACAATGACAAATTAATGATTGTTCCATTAACAGAGCATTCACTTCTGTCCACAAAAACCCTAAAAGTTTGGTACTGATAAATGTAATCTGACCGAAATGAATCTTTTGTACTTTATTAAAAACGATATGCTCATGTTGGTTGCACTGAGCTTTTGAAGTACTCTCTATTATTTACAACTTTTAACAGGAAATATGGTTGTCTATTTCCATATCATGTGAACCAACATGTGTCAATAAATGCATCAAGAGCAGATTTCAATATTGAATACATGCTTTATTTATTCGATGTGGGCAAATTGTACTTTTGAAATAAATGAGCTCGTTAATAATTTAATTAGTAAGTGTATTTCTGGTGTGCTCTAAAGATTTGGTTGTTGAATTATGATCAGTGAACATGATGAGAATTGTTCGCTGCAAAGTGAATTAGTGCGTGAAAATTAGTGTTGAACTTGATTCCGATGTTGGATTGATTGGACGCAATATTCTGAAATGCACTGGACAGTGATGTTGCCAATTCAAATCATTTCGTTGATTCAGCCATATGCACTAGCTAAAATAAGTCTACGTACACTAAGCAATGGGCAGTTGTTGCTTGATAGAAGAGACGAATGAAATGAATCTCTCTAAAAAATAGTATGCATATTTAATGCATTTTTACAATTTTAGAAATAATAAATGAAGAATTTTGAAATTCGTAACAACCGAAATAAAAAACTCAAAACGAAAAAGTATTAAAAATTCAAGGGACTGCGTACAGTCACATAAATGGAGGATTCCCGGATAATTCACTGCAAATTATGTCTCAAAACCATTTTTTGAATACGCATTGTGTGCATCAATAACGCAACGTACAACTTGACTGCTAAAATTATCGCGCCTAATAACGAGGTGATCAATTTTAATAAAAAGATAACATGAATTTAAAAAGACAAATTTCTGTATTTGGGTGTAAAATTATGCTAAAATTGATTAAAGGAGGAAAAAGTTTCTGGGAAATTGGGAAAATAGTAGGAAGACAACATTCACCTATTCAAGAAAGAAGTGAAAATTTTCAAGACGGCAGACAGGGGACTGTGGGGGTGTAGGCAACTGTTTTGGTAAATTATGCAGCATTGAAAATTTATGTTGTGTGCTTAAAGTCGTTGTCTTTCAAGAAATAATAACAACGTCCTGATCGTTCTCTGAAATTATGATTTGACGAAGCATTATAGCCGCAATGAAAAACAAACCCCACAAATAACCATCAGAAGCCGCTAAAGAAGCTTAGGTAAAGTTTCAGAAAGAGCTCCGTGCTGATACTGCGCGGAAAATACTTCAACAACCCGATACTTATAGATAAATTCATTTATATCGAATGTTAATAGACTTAAGAGAATTGGCTCCGCAAGTGAACCTATGAATAAGTCTCTTGAGTCCTCGGTTAAAATTATATTCTCAGATGAAAGTAAATTTTATCGTTTTTGAACTAAAGGACGAAAGATCGTATGGAGAAAATCATGTACAGACTTAAATAAAAGAAATCTGATACCAACTGTGAAACATTGGTGTGCTGGAGCAATGGTGTGGGGCAGTGGCGTGGGGTGAAATATCGATGGACGGAAGCCGAATAACTATCCACCGTTTTATATATAATAATGATGTTTGGCATGCTGATTTTTGTCGCAGTTACTAATTTCTATTTAATTCTTATCACACTTACAGATAGTATGAAAAACCGTTATTCAAAAAAATGTTAAGCACATGTATATCAACAAATTAGTAAGCAATTTTTTAGAGTCACATTCAACATACATGAAACCATTTTATTTAATGTAAATCATGTTTGTAAAAAAGAAGCATTGAAAAAGTTCTTTCTGAGCCTGCAGTACGCTGAATGGAAAAAACAGAAAGTAGCTATTTTTCATCCATTAAATTTCTAAATATTTTGGAAATAAAGCGGTTGAAATGAAGAAGTCGCGAAAATATTTCAACGCTTAACATGAGGATGTATAGACAATTCTTCATTTACTATACTTTCAAACTGTTTCGCGACTGTTACAATTTACAATTACAATATTTTTGAGTGTTAACGTATATATTTTAGGCATACATATAAAAAATATCAAGTTTCAGATTTCCCACGACAAATAGTTTTATATACTTTTCTTTTATTTCCTGATTCCTCTTTTTTTCTGCTAGTTGGAAATATGAAAAATAATTTCAGACAGAATATACACCATAAAAGAGTTTGATGCAAGACAGGAACTCTGCAGTCCTTAGTTAAAAATTCTTAGCTCCATTTTTGTAGTGTTTTGGAAATTCGCATTTTTATTTTATCGATTTAGCATGACATAATAAAAGTTTTGCACTTCCAAAAAAATGACTTCGCCAGTTAGATAGCTTTTGTTCTTTTCATAAGTGCAGAGAATGTCAAGAAATGTTTGATATTCCGTGAATAGAGGCACTTAATACTTTTTTGCTTAGGACAACGTCCGAAGACGAAAACGAAGTTGCTAACAAAAAAGACATTTCTTTGATATTATTTACCAAAAATATGAAATAAATTCACTTGAAAAAACATTTTCATTAAAACATATTACATTACAAGTAATGATAGTCCTTGTAATACCTAAATCAATCAACATAAACTTAAAACCTTAAATCACTCACAGTATGAATTGTTGCAGTCTCTTTTTTCTTTCAGTTAAACTTTCTTACGGCAAGCTCTGGCAAAAATTGATATTTTAGTTCAAAGGAATGAATCTTTTATTCACTATATGCAAATATTAGCGTACCTTACATGAAAATGTTTAAACTTAGTTGATTTACAGTTCTGCAAGCATGAGATTTCCCTTTTTGGCGTAGAAAAAATGGAGCTAAGATTTTTAAACTAAGCAAAAGTGCTACATTCTGGAGATGTGACAATAATGTTAGCCGATTTAATTATAAACATGCTTCAGAAACAAGCAGTTATCAGATTACAAAGACAGAGCTCAATGTGCTCTATTACATCATGAAATTAACCAAAAAACTGCATTCTGGTGCTTATGACTTTTTTCTTATCGCGGTAAAGTGCATTTCTAAGAACTAACTTAAGAAAAATTTTAGTTTTTAGATAGCCAGTAAAATTGTATCTTCTTACTCATATCTCAAATATATAATCTTTACGTCCTGTTTTTTATGTGAGCAATACGACTATCGAAAGTAACGTTCACATAAAAATAGCACAACGGCGATATTGAATGAACCGATCGAAACGTTTTTCCATTCTCGAACCATTCGTAAGCCGATCCATCACGGCTTATTTTTCATCTGTTAAAGCGAGACAATGATAGCATTTCAGCAAGGAACAAAAAGAGACAGACACAAGGTAACACACATTTGATCAAAGCCTCTAGTGGCTCACAAATAAGAGCTTGCAAGCCGGAAAATTCGGCTTATGAATGGGAATTTTCACGTTATCGTATTATACAGAATATAGCATGATCTTTAGTAATTTGAAATTTCATATACATGTTTAAGATGCATACATGTTTTGAAAAATCTCAAGTAGGTCTAGATATACGAAAGGGAAGCCGGAAGAAATCGGGTTGTATGGACGCTTTGCCGCTGGTGTGGGGGTATGTATGTGCTTTGGAGGAGATGCATTGGCACCTCTAAGCACTCAGGCCAGAATACCCATTGTACTCATTATCCCCTGCCTATCATAGTTTTCCAGACTTCTTGATAAAATCTAGGATCACTGATAGGGGAAAAGAGGCGATCTTCTGCATACGTGTCACATCCCAGCCAAAGCATTGATATCTGAGATGCGCAAACGCTGAGCATTCTCAGAGGAAATGCTCCGCAGAGTCAAACACTTCTAGGCAGGATGAATAGAGAACATCCTGTATAACACCTATTCGGTAAATACGTCCTCCTAATCAGTTGTGTCCATTTAAAATGCTTATCATGCAGTCACATGGTTGAGCTTTCAAAGGAAGACCTTCGTGTGCCTGCCCACATCAGCAGTCATCCGTCAATCTTTGTGAAAATCGACGACCCTCTTTCGAAGAATGACATGTGCAGATGCGATCGGCACACCCGAGGTGGCTCAGAGCCTTGTAATGAAGTCTTGAACCTTGCTTCCAGCTCCAGATCTAACATCTGTCCTCGAGCCGTCTGTGAAGAAGATCTCGGAATATTCCCTCGTCCAGAGATCTGGACCGTCCCAGTCACTTCTGCTCAAGAAGATTATTTTGTACTTTCTCCCGAAATCGATGAACAGCACTCGAGCGACCAAAGGTATAGTGAGAATCGGGGCGATCTCACGTATCGAACCCTTAATCTTACCCATAAGCCAACCTGAGCTGGTCTACGGGTAGAGCTAGTCGCCACACTCCGAATATGAACGTTGAAAGAAGGCAGGTTGAGAAGCGTATCAAGGGGCGTATGGAGGTAATGTTCTAGTTGAATTGAAATTTGTAAAGTCTACTACGGATAACTATGAGTACTTGAGTATTTGAAAAAGCATTTTAAAAGAAAGTGCTAAAAAATATAATCTAGGCAATGAATATTATTTAATTCAGATCAACGACTTTAAGCACACAACATAGATTTTCAAGCTATGATTACTGCATAGTTTTCCAAAACAGTTACATACACCCCCGCAGTCTTCTGTCTTAAATCCTATTGACCATTTATGGGATTTACTAGAATGCAGGGCTTGTGAACGTTGAATAATGACAAACGATATATTGTAAACTGCTTTAAGCGAAAAATTGGAGCCAAACAACCTGCAAGAACTTTCCAAACTGATGCACTCAATGCCAAAATGATTGAATGAAGATTTAAAAAGGGGCTGTTTTACAAGTTACTTATTTAGTTCATACATGCATTTAAAGTTACATGATTTATAATTTATAAATATGACACGCATCCTTTTGCCATTGAATATTTTGACTTATTTCGTTTTGAGTTCTTCGAGTCAAATTTTTTTAATTTTTATTTCGAAAATTGTAAGAATGCATCAAAAAACTGACTTCGTTCGTTTGTTTTATCAAAAAACAACTTCACATTGTTTAATGTACGCAGACTTATTGTAGCTAGTGTACTTTTTCATATGATAATACCTTTTTTTTTTAATATATTAAATTTTATGTATGACGATTCATACTTCGATTTTAAGTAAGCCTGTACCCAAACCTTTCTAAGATACTATTTAAAAAATAATTTATAATAGCACTTTGGTTTTCTTTCGATCATGACATGACACTGAATTTAATTCGTTTTTTTCTTGTTTCAGTGCAAATAGATGGTGAAACAGTGTATCTCAACAACGGAAACGACGGTAAGTTGTCTGACCACATTTAATTCACCTACTTTCATAATATCAATGATTCAAATACAAATTTAAATTTCAAAACTTTCCGTGCAATTCTAATGGATATCTAATAAAGAATAATATTTCTTCCTAACATAAAAACACTTCTGTTTCGACATTGAAGTTTCATTTCCCAAACGAGCCCAGCATAACTCGCAGCATCGTATCCTGGACTGTTCTTTACTGAACAGAACGTGAACCTCTCTTCTATGAATAAATAAATTTTAAGGAAGGTCACGTAACTGTTTCTGTTCGTCCTTTCTCCATTCGATATCTTGATTTAAGCCTAGAAGTATGTATGTATGTATTAGACTTTCGTTCCTATCGTTCATGATGTCGTCTTCAAACGAAATTCATCATCAACGTACGTAGCGGAGATACATACATAGATACATAAATGAATGCGAACACGAAGCGAATCCATTGATATTTTCAAGGGAAAATTTTATGATCTTGAGTGAATTATTAATAAATGAATAGCAAAACATAGGAAGGTTTTGTAAATGTTGCCATAGACGTTTGTGGTTGCTTTTGAATGGGATTCGAACGCTTGCATACGTTTTTTGGATACAATCGTAAGATTTATTGAGAGTTTTATGGTTTTCTTGAGAAGATTATGGGTATTGTAAATGATAATTCGAAAGTAATGTCTAATTAGATGAATAAATATTTAAGAGAAGAGATGAATATATGATTTATTTGATTGTTTGTGCTCGGTAATTTATGTGTATGCTACAAAATATTTCTTACTTCTCAATTCAAGGTAATTTAGCATGTCATTTTGTTTTGCCCACATTGGGCGCAAACTTTTTGATATGTATTTTCAAGCATTGCTATTTGTTTCGAATGAAAAGGATTCCAAATTAGACTGAAAAATCTTCAATTAAAACTTTTCAATTTAAAAAACATGAAATGTTATGAAATTTCTCTACTTAGTGCCGGTTTCTCCATTAAATATGTATGCAGTATTCAGCTTGTTTCGCCAATATAATTTGGACACTTAATAAAATTTTGATATCTTAGCCAGGTTCTCAGAAGATTATGTAAACTAACAACCATTAAGGGGTTATACCACCTTTTTAAAAATTAAAAATTGACGGAGATATGAGCCATTAAGTTAGACTCTCTATTTAAAATCTTTGTTGATTGTTTTTATTTTCTGTCATGCCTTTTCTTGTTTCTAAACAAGATAAATAATTTTTTTAACAGCTAAGACGTGACTAAGGGGAAACTTTTTATTTATTTTATTTTATTTGCATAAATACTAGCTGTTAAAAAACTCGAATTTTCATCGAAGTTTTGTTTTTCTTTCAATTTCCTGGTCTGCTTAGTCTCCTGTCGAGCTCTCATGTTGATCATGGGTATTTGTCGAGGATCCAAGCTTTTGGCAAATTGCAGCGCGTTTGGACCAATTACAAAGTCCAATAATGATGCAGTTCATTTGTGATTCAATAGAAGATCCAGCATGAATATATTAGCTTCAATATAAGATACAATTTCAACAATTTTTGCACCTTCTTTTTAAAAACTAAATTTTCACACGGGTATGAATGAACAATTCCTTTAAAAGTCCTACCACATCGTTCGTCAAAGATCTTTTGAACATTTCGTATAGTATTATCCCTTCCATTTTTCACTCTTCCATTTTTTCAATCCAATTGTGTTGCATCTTGAACAGCAGTTTTCATAGACAATTTGCAAATAGTGTTTGAAGCAGAGTGAATTTCATTCACTACGTTATTGTAGAATGATTGAAAAATTGAATGTAAGTCCATGATTCCAAAGATTTTCTCTATTCCTGCTAAACCAATCTCAAGAAGTCTGAACACTGGGACATCAATCTACCAACATGGACACACTAACATGTTCAAGTTAAACTCCTTTGGTAGGTTGTCTCTTTGTCAGTCATTATTTTTTCATGAGTAGGCTCGTCATATGAATCGCTGAAAAGATTGATTTTTGAAGAAAAGCAAAAGAAGTGTGCAAATTTTGAATGCATGTGCTCTCATACACGTTTTTTTATTATGAACAAACTAGATCGAAACTAGAAAAAGGAGTTTTTTCAAAGACGATTTTTTGGGGGGTTGGCTTCCTCGGAATTTACAAAACTTGGAAAACTTAAACATTTTTTTACTTATTTTCATTATAAATGTTTATCATATGGAAATTTCACGGCAACATCTGTTAGTAAGAAAATAACTGGAATGACTAAAACGGTAATATTATTAAATTTGCTTGGTGTTGAGGTGTTCAACGCACTTAAACATTTTTGGCTCGTCTAAATTAAAAACTGCTCATAATTTGCTGTTTTTATGGCTTTATTTTTGGTTAAGAATTGATTTAAGGTCCTGTCAATCTGCGAGAGCACTGAGAGAGATGGGCTCCTCTCTCTCTCTCCCCGCTGATATGAAATCCTGGGCAATATTAACAATTGGGAAGTCAAACGAATATGGAGATTACCTGGTGGCAATACAAACCAAATTGAGATAGATTTTCAATGGACTTGACGTACGTACATTGCGAGCCAATTGTAGCAATTGTGGCTTGGATCACTATTTTGTAAACTCAAAATGCCGGTGTCAAATGTCAAAAACGTATGCAATAAATACCAGTCTTCTTTCGAAAGCTCCAAATGGCATTATTAGCAAAAAACTTCGCAAAAACCCTTGATACCAAAATGAAACCCGATCTTACAAAATAATTCTGTAAGATTGGTTGACGCTGATTCGGTTGAAAAGAGGACAACAACCTATGGCATTGCCAAAAAGTGGTTGAGTATGAAATCAGAGCAAAATTGTCCCGCTGCAAATCATTTGGGTCTTTGGCAGTGGAGATGGAAAGGATTCCATTTTCATAATCTTAAATTCAGAAGTGTGAAATGATCGTTTTACGCCTCACTTTGCCCCTGATTTGACTCAGGTGTCTACAAAGAGACACCGTATCTGGAATCAACTAAGAAACCAGTGCCCTATACACTCGCTACACGAGGTTGGATATGAAGCTGGGCGCAAAAAAATGATTAATTTGATGATTTGAGACAGAATGCGCTGACAAAGAATAATCGGGCGTACTGTTAGTTTCTCGAAAGGAACACTAGGTCGAAGAGAGAACAATATGAAAACGTCCGATGAGTAGCGAATAAGACCATTATTTGTAAAAAAAATAATGGAAGTATTATCAAAACTTAACAAATAATAGAACTAGGTAAGCTTACAAAATAGTGAAAAGTATAAGATGTGGATATCAGTCCAAGACTACACTCTGTAAAGGCGAAATCGGTAATATCATCACCCAAAATAGCCATATTAAGGAGGGATGGGTTCATTGTTTTAAAGAGTTCCTTAATTTTGAGCATAACGCAAAAATACCAGAGGCGACAGATATCTCTGGTTAAGTTTTTATCGCCCCTCTAATACTGGAAAAAGTTGATTTTGGCCTAAGAAGCCAGAAAAATAATAGAGCGCCGGACATGTAAAAAATTCCGCCTGAATTAAACAAATACGGTGAAAACTGCACCATAAAATCCATCCAAAAAGTGATCCAGCACATCTGGCATGAAGAGCAAAAACTGCAGGAATGGTGCAAATCTGTCAAATACCCTTTCTCATAAAAAAGAGACATCTACGGTGCGAAAATTAAAGTGGCATATCGCTTCTTTGTACATCCTATAAAACATTGACAAAACTATTAGAAAATACAACTAAAATCTACGCTGCCAATGCGATTGAAAAGTTTGGACGATCAACTGTTCACAGGCAAAGAAGTGCTCAAGAAATGTAAATGTAAAAAAATAATGTTCTACTCTTTTCATCCCAGCAAAACTAATCCGACTGACCAAAATGACAACGAAATTAACACAATAGTCGGACTAAAGCAAAACAATGGCCTTTTCCTTCTCCTGTTCAATTAAGCTCTTCAGTACGTGATAAGAAAGCTGCAGTTCGACAAAAGGGTTACGCTTTTTTGGAAATCTAGATAAGTCGCTACCAACGTGGATGACATCAGCATCAATATGAATACGAGTGTGAAGTGATTAATTCCAAGACTCACTTTACCCCTGATTAACTGAGGGATCTATTCAGAGGTATGCGAATTTAAAGCTTGGTGCGTGATCCCTCGTCTGAACTAGAATTCGAATCAGTTACGCCGCACACAAGAAGCCAGTTCTCTAGCCACTAGGCTACTTAAGCTTCGGAAAGAAGCAGGCGTGAAAATTAATTTGACGAAAATTAAAATGATGAAGCATGCAAGAAAGATAAAACCTAACAGGTAAAATAAAGCTCTGAATATTAAAGTCTAGACACTGTGGACGAGCTTATCTATGTACTTAGGTTCGAAATTGACAACTGAATGCAATGACATACTCAAAATAAAAATGTCTACCCCGTTCTGACTTTACTGAAAACTAGCTGCATTTAGAGGAAAACAAAGCTCCAAGCCCATAAATCAATAATATGGGTGTGAAATAAAAACCCTCACATAAGCATCCGCAAGCATTTTGAATGCCTTCAGAAGACGGGACCTGAAGCGAATAATTGAAGCCAAACAATTGAGTGGCTAATAGCGAATAAGATACAAACATAAGTATTTAACGAGCCAGAGGTCATCAAACTGCACGGTAACAGTCATCAGACTGCGGAAGCTGCAATGGGCTTGTCACGGGCAGCAAATGCAGGAGCATCGACTTCTTGCATAGGTATTCGAAGGAAAATCGACTGGTCGAAGGTCAGCCAACAAAACCCAAGAAACTCTGGTCCGACTCTGTCGATGAGGACAGCACATAGCTGTTCGGATTTTGCAGCTGGACGGCCAGTGAGGTAGTAGAAATGGAGTGGACATGCCCATAACATTCACATTGAACTTTTTGTCCACTAAACATCAAATCTGGCCAAACCCAAGTAGTTCCCTCCAATTTAGAGATGGGCAAAACAGCTCTTAGCTCACCACTCATGACTCTTTTTTACAGTGTTGCGCCGTACTTTCAGTATACTTTTCGCTGCACATTTCACTAAGTTTAGTCAAACCAGAGCTTTCGATCGCAGACTATGCTTTGCTTTTTTCAGGCGCTGCACTGTAAAAGTGAGTGGTGAGTGGTGAGCTATGAGCGCTTTTGCCCATCTCTACTCCAATTTGACATTCAGGGCAAAATGGCGGAAAGGCAGCTTTAACATGCTTTGTGCGCGAGAGGATCGAAGGGGCTAATGGTGGAAAGTTTTACCATCCTTGTCTACTCCGTTTCTACTATATCACTGTGGACGGTACGGTCATTAGATTGAGACAATAGGAGCCGTCATCTGTTAGAAGTAGTGATGGGTCGCTCATGAGCGAGTCAATCAAAAAGAGCGACTCTTTTGAAGGAGCAGTGTGAGTCAACTCTTCAACTCTGAGCGACTCAGCTCTTCGACTCTTTTGAAAGAGCTATGTGAGCCATCATTTAGAATAGCTCATTCATACCTTCACTTTAGTGGCAATAGCGATATTGCGGAGCCACTCAAACAACCACCCGACCAAATAAAGCTTATGCATATACACACGGCAATACTTCATTAGACTACCGTGTGTACTTGAAGCGAAATCTATGCTATTCTAACGTCGGAACACGAACATATGTATACGACTATCGTATTGCATAGTGAAAAGAGTCGCTCCGTTGAATGAACACTGTGCGAGTGAGGAATAAAAGAGTCGCTCCGTTGAATGAACACTGTGCGAGTGAGGAATAAAAGAGTCGACTCCGTTGAATGAACACTGTGCGAATGAGGAATAAAAGAGTCGACTCCGTTGAATGAAGAACTGTGCGAATGATGGATACTGATCGTGTGCGGTTATTGATGGCGACATTTTGTGAACACACAGTATGCGTTTACGTGCGTATATTTTGCTCTGGTTCACGAGTATTTTAGTAGCCAAATGTTGGCTATTAGGCGGTGCATTTCATAGGTAGATTTTAGAGATGAAGCGTATACACTAGAACAGGTATATGGAACTGGTTCGTTTGTGGTTCACAAATGTCATTTTTCCAAAATATTTTTTTTTACTAGCATGAATTTGGGGACCTTTTTGAATTGTTTCGGGCGAAATTTCCATACAAGTCTGGGAAAAAGCGGCCTAGTTTCGAAAATACGGCAATATGAAATCTGCCGAAAAACCGTCCGGAAAAACTGAAAGTACCACTAAAAGTGCTAAGTAGGAAAAGGTTGAGATCCTTTTAGGGCAAAAGTAGCTGAAATCGGGCAAAATCGGCCAATTTGAGGTTAAGGTGGTTTGGGACAAAACGGGCCAAGACCTATTGCTGCGATAGAAAAATTTCGGTTTTGTAGGGGAGTAAGGGGTTTTTTCGCCATAGTATGGCAAAAACTGCCTTTACGATGCTTTCGATGATTGGAAGTGGTCGGGGAGTACAATAGTGATATTTTAAGGGCAAACAAATTTTTGAGAGAGGAAAATGGGCAAAAACGTTCATTTTTTAAGCGTATACACTAGAACAGGTATATGGAAGAGGTTCGTATCGAATATTTTCGTTCTTCAAAAAGTTTTTAGGGCAAAAGTAGTTGAAATCGGACAAAATTGGCCAATTTGGGGTTTTGTGGTTTGGGAAATAGCGGGCCAAGACCTATTGCTGCGATACAAAAATTTCGGTTTTGTAGGGGAGTAAGGGGTTTTTTGGCCACAGTTTGGCAAAAACTGCCTTTAGGACGTTTTCGATGATTGGAAGTGGTCGGGGAGTACAATAGTGATATTTCAAGGGCAAAAAAAATTTTTGATAGGGGAAATTGGGCAAAAACGTTCATTTTTCCAAAATATTTTTTTTTTGATTAGCATGAATTTGGGGACCTTTTTGAGTTGTTTCGGGCGAAATTTCCATACAAGTCTGGGGAAAAAGCGGACTAGTTTCGAAGATACGGCAAAATGAAATCTGACGGAAAACCGTCCGAAAAAATTTTGGTAGCAAAATAACGGCAAAATTACAACAAAAACAGACGCAAATGGAATACGTAGAGCTTAAATTAAAGTTTGATGCTATTACCAGGTGGAACTCTACGTAATCTATGCTTGTGCGCATTCAAGAAGTAAAAGAGCCACTATTAGCCACCTTAGGTGTCCTGAACTAAAATCTACCAACTCCTTCTTCTGATGAATGGAATATTATGAAAACAGCCCCTGATATATTGAGCATCTTCAATGAGGCTACTCTAGAAATAAGCAGTGAGAAAACAGTAACGATTTCTAAAATATATATTATTACATCAACGATTATAAGCTACATTTCAGAACTCTGTCTGAACGAAAATAAAACTGCTGATGTACGCAGTTTTTTAAATGTGATCCAAAGAGAACTTTCAAACAGATTTAAATTATATAAAGAAAATATGTTTTGCCTAGAGAGCGTTCTTTTAGATCCACGATTTAAAAGACTAGCATTTCAAAATGAATCCACGTACAAACTTGCTTGTATACATCTAGTTTCGGTACCCACAGCACAAGGAACGCGAAATTCGCTATGGCGAAAATTTGATGACAAAGTCAATAGTGTAAGAACCCAGCAAAGCTATGTAGCTGCAGGCATTAACGAAATGGATAAGTATTTACAACATGTAAATATACCCAAAACTGCTGACCGTCTCAATTGGTGGAAGGAAAAGAAAGATTTACATCCCAGAATCTGGAGATAGTGAATCAACGATTGAGTAGAGTGGCCACTTATATGGAAAGATTTTCAGATGATTTTATGGTTTATTTTTAAATTTATATTATATGCTATATTATATTTTTAAAGTAATGTTATGTTATATTAGATTTAAGCTTATTATTATTAATAAAACAACAAAAAATAGCAATTTACTTTATACTTTTGCAACCATAAAAAAGTTGCTTGAAGTGGCTCTTTTGAGTGGCTCTTAAAGAGCGACTCTTTAAAGTGAGTGAGTTTTACGGAGCTGGCTCACTTCAAAGAGCCATTTTGCCCATCACTAGTTAGAAGCCAAGGCAAGCGACTCGCCGCGACCCTCAAACTGAAATGACTGTCATATTTAAAGCGCCAGAAATTTTTCCGTTGGAATAATAGTATGATATGATGGCAATAATTGAGACACAATGTCTAAGAGACTTGTGTTTTTGTTACATATAACAATAAAAAGATACGTGACACATATTGTTTGATTTTCTTAGCAAGAAAACTTATTATTTGCAGAGTTCAACTGCTTTGGTAATGCATTCTAAAATGGCTTACATACGAGTTAAAATGATATTTTTCAAATCTCCGAATCCGTTTAGAGATTATTACTACAACATAATTTCATATATTTTTGACTTTAGTATACTAACAATTACATCCCCTTATTTTTTTCATAAGCTAACAATTCAATTTTCGATAAATGCTTTAGAATGATAGAGAAATATAGAGTTTTCTAAGCTCAGCTGGTTGTAAGTTAAAAGTCTTTTAAATTGCGTGCTCACTACCTCTGTAAAAAATACTTCATTTTAATGAAATTCATATCTCAAAGTCAATATTTTTTACCGTCACTCTACTCATTCAACATCATGCTAAACCTATAAGCACTATCAAAAAGTCACTTCTATCCCTTCTACGTCAACCATCAAATACGAAGTGAGGATAAACTTTTCCATCATCCACCTAGCCAACTCATTCCCCTCGAACAAACTACCTCATTCAAAATAATTCGGTTATTCTACTTTAAAATATTCTATCTCTTGATCGAGCTTTTTCTTCCGAAAAGTTATCGTCTCTTATCTACTCTCATTTCCCTGAAGAACCATAATTGAGTGAAGTAGAAAAATTGTCAAGAATTCTTCAGAAAATTATTATTTAGTTGATTCTTGGCAATATGCAGAGAATAGTCTTCGAATAAGTCGAAATAAAGGAAGACAATGAAAACGAATGGCTCAAGAGACATTGGAAAATTATAAAAGACTAACTTTTCGTTTGGCTTGAACTGTCTTTTTGTTGAATGAGCAGTCAGTCACTGTAGGCAAAAGAACTAATTAGATTTGTAGTTGAACAAGTTCATCAAGGATTTTGAATGAACTCAATTCAGTTAAAAGTAGTTTGACAGAATTAGCACCTGAGTCAGGAGATAGACATTTTCCCATTTTTATTCCAAGGTGACTAAAATTAATGAAAGGAATAGTTTCAAAGAAGAAAAAAAATACCCTTTTGCTTAACTTTTCTATAAATTTGCCAATTGAAAGAAAAATGGTATCGGAAAATGCTAGAAAATTTTTGCTTTCAATTTTTTTTTCCACAGGATTAAATTTATGCTCGTCAAGCTTATGTTTTCAACAAACACTTGCCTGAACTGCCTAAATTTGGTTATTTTTGAAGTAGAAATCAGTTAACGAAAATTTGTATTGGTTCTATGATTTACGGATTAATAATAAACCTAAGCTGGTCTGCTGTGTATTAACGAAAAAATAAAGGTAATTGCATAATACACACGATAGCTACATAAAATCACCTTACGTGTATTTTTTTTGAGACTTTTGTCGGTTTTTATTCCGCCCTGCTGAGTTCATCAAGCTATCATCAACAGAAATCATCAAAGAAAATCAAATTCCTCTACGCAATTAGACTTGCTCGAGTTTCTTATTGTCCACAAATGGCTTTCAAATTTATTTTGATTGCAATTTGAGCGCTAAAAATAGCTCAAAACTCATAAAATCAAATCAATTCGCGAAAGACGGAACTACCGATTCTCTCTTCTGTAAATTACCTAAATGCCCTCAATTTCCACTTTCATCACAACTCTCTACGAATTTCCTGCAATGTCTTCAAGGTTTTCTGTTGAATTTCATTTGCTCCGTAATTTTCCGTTGATTTCGACTTTTATTTATGGCAAATCGTCCCGAAACCGTTAACCTTTTGCAGGTTTATAGAGTCTGGCAACGAACGGGATGTATTCCGATTTTAAAAATTCACCAACGGCAAAACTGTCTTTCATTGAGTAGTAGTCGTCATCGTCATGTTTTGCGTTTGTTCTTCTTTCAGGCAACCATCGGCAAACGGTTCTGGATGGATTGCTACGAGGTAGCTGGTAGCAACGAAAGTTACTACTAAGGTATGGGAGCATTTCGGTACTGCACGTACCGTTTCGTTTCGTATCACTTTTATGGCTACGCCAAAGTTTTATGACCATTTCGGTTTGCTCTTAAAAAACGTGAATAACTTCAATAAATTTTATTGGAAACATGCTTGGAGCTTTTCATCATGAAAGTCAATATTGCGTATTGATAGCCTGAGTCGATGGTGCAGTAGGTCGTTCGGTTTAAGTGTAAGTTTCCTTCGGGTTTATTGCGAATGATCCTGAAACAATAGTACGTACGATTGAAAAAGGGCAATTAAGTGGTTTTATTTTGCATGTCCAAAAACAATTGACGTCTGGCAATGTTGCAAGTTGAACGAAAATAGTGATTAATGGTAAATCAAGTTTATATTCTTTTTATTGTGGATAAAAGGAGCAGAAACAGAAAATGCAATGAATGTACTATATTAGTTACTTAATCCAAAAATGAGAGTGCTTTGGAATGATTGAGTGTTGACTAGTATTTTTATTTATTTATTTATTTATTGACAATTTCATCAACGAAATGATTACTACAAAATTTTTTTTATGTGTATGAAATTATGAAAGACAATTAATCGGTCGTTTAAGCCGAAACTTGAACATATCAACAGTATAATTAAAGTCGGACATTTGATACGCTGAGTTAAAGCTTCGGGCTAATTCGCAGGTTGGTTCATTCAATCCATAATTGGTTTTATGAAACGGGATGGATAAGGCGCTACGATGTCTACGCTCACCGTGGCAAACACGAAAGTTCAGTTTTGGTAACAAAAACTCAGAGTTCACGTTTCCACTGAATAACTTTGAGGCGAATGGAGCTTCGAAATTTTGACGTCGAGTTTCAAGAGTGTCTATTGTCAATAATTGCAAGCGGTTTTCATAAGGAGGAATAGGGATCAGACCACGAATAGGATTAGACCAGCAGAAAGAACTAAGAACAGAAATTAAAAATCTCTTTTGGACAGACTCAATGCGATCTATGTGCTCCTTATAATATGAAAACCACATCAAGCACCCATATTCTAGGATAGAGCGAATCAGAGAGCAGAACAGGATTTAAGTCAGAAGAATGTCATTGAATTCCTTAAATCGTCGTTTTAAGAAGCCAAGTGCACAGTTGGCTTTTATTATTATTGAGTCAATGTTGTCATTAAAACCAAAAGCGGAGTTTAATAGTACTCCTAAGTCACGAACTTTATTGGAGCGAGTTAAAAGAGTATCGTTTAAAGTGTAGGTGAAATTTATCGGACATAATTTGTGGGAGAAAGAGATAGCTGAGAATTTTTCAACATTTAGTGAAAGTCGGTTTAGAGCGCACCAATTAGCGAAGCTTGACACATTGTGTTGTATTGAAAATCTTTGCGTCGTCAAAGTAAAGTAAAATGGAAAACCCTGGAACAAAAGTAATCCGGTCCTTTATATAAATGGCAAAAAGAATGGGACCAAAGTGGCTGCCTAGTGGAACACCTGATGTAGCAATTATGTCAGTGGATAGAATGTCACGAAATCGAACGTTCTGCTTGCGATTAAAGAGATAGGATTTAACCAAGTCTATAAACTTATTAGTGAACTCATGAAGATGTAATTTACATATTAGAATGGCATGGTCCAGCTTATCGAAAGCTTTCGTGAGGTTGGTGTAAATGCAGTCAGGGATGACTAGGTTCGCAAGTTCTAAAAGGTTAGTTGTGGTAGATTTACCTTAAATAAAACCATGGTGGCAAGGTGAGATTAAAGACTTAGAGTGAAAAGATAACACCTCGGTAACTATGGCTTCAAAAAGCTTGGCGACGCATAGTAATTTGGTGATTGGCCTAAAGTTGTGCATGACTTCCCTGCTGCCTTTTTTCCATAAGTTCGGGAAAACACCGGAGGAAATCGATAGATTAATAGTGATGAGAGGAAATTGGCGCAACGTTTAAGCACTTGGTCGGTAATCCATCAGGACAGGGGTGAAAATTATTCTCAAGATGAGATATATGTCGTAAGGTAGTGGGCATGTCGATGTAAAGGTTTTTCATTCCCAACGTCGTTTGAGGGGAGTCCATCAGGTAATCGAAATCAGGTTTATTGAAGTTGGAGAGAGGTAATCCATACGCGATTTGGAAGTTATCTGCAAATAAGATACTGATTGCTTGCGAGTCATTAATGACCATGCCTTCAGATATAAAAGAGCTAGGGTATCCGTCATGATACTTTTTTAAGTTTACAAAATTTCAAAAACTCTTGGGATGGCTTATGAAAAACTATCTAAGCTCGTCCATATAGTTCGAGTAGGCAGATGAGGTTTCAGATACGAATCTATTTCGTAATTCCTAATAAACTTTATAATCATCCTCTAGACCCGACGAACTATACACTTTCCACGCCTTGATTTTCAAGTTTTTGAGATTGATTAAATCTGTTTTGATGCATGGAAAGCGTTTCAAAAGTACAGAGTTACTCAAATGTACACAGCGTGCAAAGCAACCAATTGAGATAAAACGAAAGTTTATGGTCGCAATGTTTACGTTAGATTCATTCACAACCGAAGACCAGTCGCATTCGGTCATTACTTCATTCAGCGCATCAAAGTCAACTTTCTTGAAGTTGAAGTTAAAAAGATTTACAAAGTTATACTCCGATAGTATATCGTCACTAATTTGAAAAATTGATATGATGAGCTGGATGGTGTGTAGATTCATTAAGTATAGGAGATGAACATCGTTGAATCGAGACTTCAGATGAGTTCGTCGAAAAAATCAGATCCAAAAGTCGTCCGTTTGTGTTGTGGATGCAGTTGATCTGTTTTAGTTCAGTTGAAAGAATGGCGTCAATGAAGTAGCTTTCTCGTCGGTTATTGGACGAAGGAAGATAGTGTTCACTTTCTTTAAAGAGTGGCCACTCCAGATGCGGTAAATTGAAATCTCCCATAAGAATGAGATGATCGGACGGTAGTAGAGAGGCACCTAAGACTCAGTCCATAACGACTTAATAATCTTATAAAGGGGCCCGGTAGCTCTGCTCGCTAAGGCGTCAGGCCGAAAAGCGGCGTGCTACGGGGCCTGCGGGTTTGAACCCCGCCAGTGCCATGGCTGTAAGTGTGAATGCGTGTGGTTGTCCATGAGGATGGCAAATGAGCCCAAACTGATGGTCTAATGCTGGCCGCGTTCCCGGCAGCCCTCTTCACTAACCTAACCTATAAAACCTATAAAAGTTAAATTTTTATCGGAGTTTGCCGGATCTATCAATAAAATCAGGTCAACAATAGTGGGTAATATGCAATCCTTTGCATATATTCTAGTCAAATCACTGGTATCTGACTGATACTCTTGTAGGCTGTGCACTTATAAAATAAATTCTCCACCGAGCTCACCTCTTACAAGCAGGATTGTCAAACGCCATCCAGTACAATAGTTATGCAGCACATACCTCCTACTTGGTAGTTTTGTCTAATTAGTATACCTGTTCTGCCCTACCATGCATAAAGGTTCTATCTGGATTTTTCTCATTTTTGAGTCAACACCGGATTCAAAAACTACATACTCTATCATATCATTCTACTAAATTTGAAAAAACTTATCTCTTGTGGAAGTATATTAAAATATATGTTGAAAATGCACTCTCCATATTTCTCCAGTACAGATCAAAACAAAAATCAGTGAGTATCTCGAAACAACTAAAATGTAGATAGAATCTTTATGCTTGGTAGAGCAGTGTTGTTGCTCCTTAAATTATTTCTGTTCTTCTTGAAGAGTAATCATACAGTCTCATGGATAAGTTCTTAAAAGAAAATCTTCGTGTGCCTGGTCACAACCAAAAACAGACACCTTTCTTTTTGGATATAGATTACCCACGTTCGGAAAATGCCATATGCAGATGCGTTAACCTCAGCTAAGGCGAGCATGAGTCCCTGTAGTAGAACCGTTGAACGTTGCTTTGAAATAGCAACAATAATTTTATTTTCTTGAACACTGAACTGTTTCAGTGCACAGAGCTAATGCAATTTATTAGAACTGGCGACAGAGTTCAATTATCCCCTGCATTCTGGAGTTCTTTTTGGGATATAATCTTGACATATGTTGCTCAGCAGCGCAGCTTAACTGTCGGAGAAATCACGAGATACGCTCTTTCCTCAAAATAGCGAATATTATTTTATTTTTAGAATTCTCAAAATAGCTAATATCTCACCTTGAAAAGCAGGAGTATGCTTTCTGATACAAGAAACCCACCTGTTATTCGATTAATGCAAGTAGACGACAGCTTTAAATCTAATATATGCATTTCAGTCCCATTTGGCCAAAAAGATAACTTCGTACGTTCTTCCAAAACTGAGGAGGTATCGCGAAAGCTGGAGATATCTGTGATCAGACGTTGACTAGAAGAACGAGCTACATCGCCATTGTTGACCCATAGGACAAGGTGAATTAGTTTGAGCCAAACGTCGAGTAAAAGCAGATTGAAAAGCGCATCAAGGCCGCTTCAGGAATAGAATTTATGTCACCACAGATGGCTAAACAAACAGTACTTTGTAGTGTAGCTAGCTTTTTTGCAAGCATACGAGAGCTTTCCAAGACTACACCACATTACTGATGCGTACGGGCTCATCAAGCATTATAAATATGGCTTCTGTTCCCATATGGTAGTAAAATCTCTCTTGTACTGCCCGATAGCATTAAGGTCTCGAATATGCTTCATCTAGAGAAGTTGTTTTGATCAAGATTACTTTTAGATAGTTTTCTTTAATTTGTCACCAAGGTGACGGAACACACTTAAAGGCCGAGTATGCCCAACCGATTTTTATTAGAGCTGCCTCCAGGCAGTCAGTTCCGTCTCTTAACACAGCTGGATTGATATCATCCCGGCACGCCGATCTGAAGTTTTCGCAAGGCATAATTGCATTTCTGATCTTTTTTCTGCTGACCACAGATCACAGTGTTTGAACAATGCGAAAAAATGGGCAATTGCAAATGAAATTTTAGGCAATAATAAAAAAAGCTATCTTTTTAGCAGAAACATTAATGATTCCATTGTATCTGATCCTCCTGGAGTTGCAAATCTATTAAACGATCACTTCTCATCTGTTGCAAATAGTTTAATTGCGACAACTCTGTAGATTATAGTTCGCCACATAATAATCGCCACAAAATAATAGAAAAGGTGTGCCAAATCGAGGTTATTATCATTTCTAAATAAAATTAACCTTTTTAGTAAATGCCAGTTTGTTTTTGTCTCAGGAAAGTTTACTGAAGGCGTTTTATTAAAATTTTAAGAGAAATTTACAATACCCTAAACGCAACTTGATTTATTGATATCAATAAAGACTTTAGTTTGATAGATTGTTTCATCTTACTATAAAAACGTCATAGTGGAGGAATATGAGGTCATATACTTGTTTGGTTTCATTCTTTTTTTGAGATCGTAAGCAGGCAAGCAATTAATTCAATTATTTTTTATTTGAATTTTTATCGTTAATATATAAAGTCACCACAAGATTTTGGACTTGAATCATTAACTTTCTATATATGTATGTTTTCATTATCAATAGGCAACTCAGAATCACATCAAAACGAAGGATGAATCCATTATTTCAAACGTGATAAGCGATAGTATTATGCCGCAAAATGATAGTCTGTTCATAATAATAAATTCGAATAGCGTATTAATTATAATTTGCATAGTTTCATAGATGACACGATAGCTCATTTATCACTTTTCAAATAGAATATTTAATGTGGCGAAAATTATTGATTGTGTGTCAAAGCCAGCAATTTCTCTAATTCTCACTATTCGCTCGGCTGCTTGTATTTCATTGATGATTGTGACTTCAATTATGTATTTGCATGCCAACTTCAACTCAGTAATTGCTTCAAAATATTTCAGCCATACGCAATCGAATCCGTTTGAGCTGCAAAATATATTCCAAGGACGCCAGTTGCAACTATGGGCAATTTCATATCACAAATAAATTGAATAATGAAATCAATCTTTTTGTTTCCGGATGTTGTTCGATAGTTGTTGGGAATATTTTCTTTTTAAATAGTGAATCGGGTGATCATTTATTGAATTGATGTAATTTATTTTTATTTCAGCTGACGTGTTTATCTTGTTTGGATTAAATGAGTTTAAAAGATGATACATATCTAGCATAATTTAATATGTTACCGGCAACGACCAAAAGTTGATAACATGCCAGAGCCAAGATAAATTGAAGCTGAGTTTTGAATAGCTAGATTCTGTCTTTAATCCTTGAAATGAAGTATATATGTGATTTCGTGTGAAATTGGATTACGGATTACGTGAAAACTAGATCTTCAAAGCTTAAGAATAATGTATTTTGGCAAATGACAAGAAAAAAGTAGCAAGGGACGAAAATCATGTTCGATTTGAAACACTAAGATTAACTGATCTTTTAGCTGAATAATGTGGAATCTTGATTTGAGCACTTGACTGTAATTACTTTTCTGTGAATGATATTAAATAATTTACCAATTTAAGTAAGATCATTTTTGCGGTGACGTTAAATATTCCTGCAGTGAATTAATTATTGTAAAAACCATCTCCATAGGCTATTTGCCCATGGCCTAGAAAAAGTCATTGCAGTCGAAGAGATAACTTTAAATTGGAAACTATCCACACTCAAGCAACCATATCACACCAATAAGCTAGTTATCTCCCTCCCAGTATACGTTGAATAGAATGAACCAGGGTCTAGGACAAAAGCGCAACGAGCATGGGATCTACTAAAATTAATTGCTATGGCATATCAGTGGCTCGTATCGCTTTTACTTCCCAGGAACTAACTTCTACCTACACTGTGCCTGCTGAATTTTTCCACTAGATATTCTCGGCCATAATAACTAACCTTTTTTGCTTGGCTGACCGACTGGCTGAGGCTTAACCATGTCAGACACATAAAGTCTCTCTGTATACGAAGTCTCTCCAGACGAAAACCACGATACGAGAAGTTTTCAATGCGATATGCAGCATTTATGCTCCATAATTTGTTGATCGTTTATGTATGCACGTTGCCTACGGACTTGTCTTATACGCTGTGCCAGGCCAAGCTTTGCTCCATCGTGCCAGCTACATCTGTGCTCTGGCTACGTGCCAGATCAAGGATTATGTTTTGTTACATGTTGAAAGTTTGCTGTAGGTGAGTTTTATCATTTTACTGGCGTATCGCTGGCAAAAAATCCATTGACTTTGACAATAGCTTTTGAATGAACACATACACACACACACACACACACAGACATGATCAGAATATGGGATATTGAAGTGAAGGATATTATTTTGTGATGCATCGTAGATGAGAATGGAACGTTGTGATGCATTTGAAAGGGAATGTACAAAAGAAACAAGGATTTTTTTTTGAAAACGAAATATTTTTAACCATATTTGTTTTATGTTTAATATTCTTTTCTCCGCGAGAACACTTTTTTCTGATGAAAATTTAAATTACAATCCTTTTGCCCGAGCAGCTGAAATTTTCAGGAGATAGTGATGTTCGTGTTTTTTTTTTTAATTTGCATGAAAATATATTTAACCTTTTGGCATTAACGGGCGTTTTCTTGAATTTATAGATGCCCTTATATTTCTGTGAAAGTAATATATTTTGAAAAATTAGATAATGAAAATGAAAATAGGTTGTGTTTTTAGCTTGGTTATGATAATTTTTCCGACATTTTTCACCCCATGCGGGTGCAAAGTGCCTGAAAATAGGCAAACAAATTTGAGGAAATTCGAATTGTGATAACTACCCAATGCGTTTTCAGAAATTAAGAAACGTAGAGGAAACATTGATGGGTCTAAGAAATACCATCGTGTCCGTGTAGCGTTTGATGAATGTATCGAACTCTGTGGCTGTAGGAGGCAAACAAAAATTTCTCAAGTTTTGTTTTTTGCTTTTTTTTTTGGGGAAACACATACAAGCGATTAATAAGTTTGGCGGTTTGTCTATTGACCAAAGTATTTTTTTAAATTTTTATCAATGCTCAAAAATCGTAAATTTTCAACAAATTTCCTATTTTTAAGCTCTCGAAATTTCTATTCCTGAATACATGCTTCGAGAATTAAATCCAATTCAAATTCACAGCGTGTATTAGTCCCGATTAGGACCAAGTCTGATAGAAGTTGAGTGAATATGCTGGAAACTCTGTGACTGTGGTACCTCTCTCACCAAAGTAAAAGTATGAAATATTAAAATAAAATAACTCTGGCTAAGGTAGTATGATAAAACAAAATTCGGAAAGTAGGCTGACCTTATTGTAAGTGAATTTTTTTCCGATTCAGTTATTTTCGTAAATTTGTTGCTTCATTTTCATGCTTTGGATAACCCTTGAAAACTTTCTACCCAGTTATCGAATCAAAATGAAATACACAAGGTGAATTGACCTCAAAGTGAAATATTTGGTTGCGGTGTAAGTCGTCATAATCACTTATTTCTTTGAGTTGTGTAGCAAAAGTTGATATTATTAAATTTTCACTTTATAAACATCTCCAACGAAAACAAGTAACAAATGTTTAAATTTTCTGAAAATTTTCCATTCCTGTAACTCTCAGCGCAGTTGCGGGATTAACAAGAAATTCGCAGAATGTGTTGATCTTAACGTGAAGCGATTATGATAGACTTTTGGTTTTAGTGCTGAGTATTTTGATTTCTCGCATCAGAATATGCGGTCATCAAATTTTCATATGTCATCCGTTGTTTTTTTACTCTTGTCTTAAAGTGGGTCTTGAAATGACCATAGAAGTCCACAGCTTCGTTCAAAATAAAGGTCTTGCAGGTTGCACTCTCCTGGCAGATAGGTTTCCTATTCTTTGCGACAAGAATTTTGGCTTGGCTTGCTGACACAACATACACCCAAGGACAATAAAACCTGCAGCAGTATTGCCCTTTATTGGCCAAAAACATTGGTGCGTAATCGATAACAGCCCTTGCAAGCCGGTATGAGCGTGGTTGCAATGAATGTCCGTCATCAGCACTTACATACGGGATGATTGTATGTTAAGAGCATGGGGTGCTTTGCATCATAAAGTATTTGGGACTCTTCCAAACGACCGCCAGCACTAATTATGTCCTTTTTGTCTAGCAATGGTATAAGTGTGACTACGAGTATATTACCTTGTGGCGGGACTGAATCCTTCTTTTTGAGTGCCACCAAGTTTTCACCGAAACATTGGGCCTACAGTATTATTTTAGTGACTACGTCTAGTTTGGTGGCTGTTAAATGTTTGGATGCCACTAACGCCGTTAACTGTGTTTTTGGTTTAAACTAAACCAGGAGCGCAGATATTCGTATCAACCGCTGATATAAGTTTCTAGGAGATGACAATCTCCCAGAGATCTGCTCACCTGCTGAGCTGGTAAGAACTGATTTTGACGATCACATTTCCAGTGTGGTTTCGAGCCCTCGCGTTTGAAATGGCAATGAGCTTACTGGGCCGTGCAGCAAGAAGAGGCAGTAGAACCAAAATGGATGTTTTCCGGAGGAGACCCAATGTATGACACTAGGTATGCTGCATTGTGAGCTGTTGACACATGACGCCATTGCGTAACCGAAGTCCTCTTTAGAGTAGCTGCTACGCGGTTTCCCACGTAAGAATAAAAATATGAGGACTGGGAATGTGGCCAGACCAAAATAATTTCCGAGTCAGTTCATCGTTGATCCTTATTCACTTTCCACTAATTTGGATGAAAGGTGAGCAGCTTATAGCTCGAACCAATAAATGGTGGAAGTGGCAGTTAGTGCGACTTTTCATTTGGCTCACAGTAAACAAATTGTAATTTTACTATTTGGCTATTCGGCTCAAACTGCCGCGCAGTAAGCCTTTTCTGAAGCGTAGCTAGACACATACAGCTGTATGTCATGGGACGTTTGGTGGAAAAACATGTGCCTGAGAAGTTTTATGTTTGCCAAAGTTTGTAGTTCTTCCCGGAATTTTGCCCATTGAGTATCAAATTTGAATGGTACTGCTGCATCCTAATTCTATATTTAAGATTCAAAGATTCTTCGAAACAGTCTTTGCTTGGATAGTGACGGGACTTAGCATTCCACAGAAGGAAAAAAACTGAGCGACGTCGGATAAAATAGACCTCTTGGTAACGGTAATTAGATCACGCCAACAAGTTTTGCTGCGAAATACATCGGATGTAAGCAAGCATCGGATGTAAGTTCTTCGGGTATTTTAAAATCGAATTGAATTGCCCTGTCATCGGTTGGGATATCTTGTATGATTGTCGAATATTTTTCTCAAAACGAATGCACCAAGTCACAGAGCTTCGATAAGCTATGCTTTCACCTCAAGACTTTGATGTATACTGTTTGATCCCCCCATTACTTAATGGACTTAAACGTGCCGTTGAATAGTGCCGCGCCCTGTGGAATTGGCCTCTTAGCCTTGTGGTCAGTGCTGCCAACTAAAAATCCGGCGAGTAAGTAGATTTCCTACAGAAAAGTAAGTAGAACAGCAAAAACGGTAAGTAGGAAAATAGTTTCAATTTTCTTTAAATATCGGGTATGATTTTTTTATTAAAAAAGATCAGATACATTTTATTTATTATTATTTTTATAAAAGTATACATGTTTCGGGAAAATTTCTTAATTATATCAGGCGTTACTTTAAAGTCATAACAGTTTGAATTATTCATTTTCAACAGAACTTTTACTTGCAGGCAGCCTCTAATTATTTCATTACAAAAATAATTTCTAGTTTTAATTAGACTGTCATGAGAAAATATTATCCAGTGCAAGCAAAAAAGTGTGGAAGCATTAAGATATTGAATATAAAAGCACACAATGCATCAAATGCACCCTGATCAACTATTGTAATTGACTTTATATGAGTCCAAAATTCTTCTGTGTTCTCTTAATTCCAATCACTTTCTTCTAAAGAACAATTACATTAAGATTTTGTAATAATCCGGAACTGAAGTGAATCGAATTGATCAACTAAACTGGATACAACACATTCTAGTGAAAGCCATCCTGTTTCCGAAGGGAAGAGAAATCGAAGTAGTTTAGTATCAAAAAGTGTTTGCAATGACTTGAAGTTCGAAAGGCGCTTGGATCTTCTCAGATAATTACATAGGTCTCTTGCCAAATTTCCCATATATCCTGGTAGCTTTTCACATGCTTAAAAAGCACAGAGATGGAAACAGTGGTAGACACATTTTCTTGTATTGAAATATCAGGAGCCTAATCTATAATGAGTGAAAATTTAGACTTATTTAAAATTCCAGCCAATTTATCCACATAATTTGCCCCCAAAACATTCATCAGAATAGCAGTAAACTTCGTACGACCGCACTTATGTAAATCGTTTAAGAATTTCAGAGTCCAATGCCATTGCACTTAGAAACCGCGGAAAATATTCCATAAAAATAAATGACAAATTATGCGCTGCCAAAAAGAGAACAGAACCAATGAGGTAGTAGGAAACAATTTACGGTGAAGGACACACTTTCTAATGGAAAACGGTGTGCAAGCAAAAGTTTGTTCTGTTCAGCCCCTGGACGCGGACGGTAAAGCTTTCCACCATTAGCCCCTTCAATCTTCTCGCGCACAAAGCATGTTAAAAATGCGTAGCACTCATTGTCAAATTGGAGGGGAACTACTTGCATTTGACCCGATTTGACAATGAGTAGCTAAAAAATTACTACCATCTCCTTCAATGTAAATCTTATGGGCATGTCCACTTCATTTCTTCTACCTCACTGGATCAACTAGGTTTGTCATAATGTTAAATGTCTATATCCAAAACGGTGGTTCCCGGAGAACACAGGATTTCTTTCACTTTATACTTCTCATGCTATGCAACTCTGTGTCTTGTTCTTCTTTTTAGAGTTGTGTTGTGCGAAAGATTTAGAGTTTTGAGCTACATATTTGTATTGAAAATTTGAGTCAGAATTAGAAATCATAAATTTAACTTTCACTAACTGTTTTGTAGCAAATACATAGAGGAAAGAAACAAACAACAAAAGTTTGTTTCTTTCAACAAAACAAAAGTAACTCACCTAGAGCAAATATAAGTAGGTTAGTAAGTAGATAGGTTATAAAAGGAAAAAGTAAGTAGATCGAGAAGCATTGTAAGTAGGTTTGTTATGATGGGCAAAAGTAAGTAGATATACTTACTTTTAGCTAGCGTTGGCAGCACTGCTTGTGGTTGTACTCTCGTGCTGTGGAACGTTATGATGAGTAAGCACGTAGTATGGTGGTTGTATGCGACTCATTTCAAAAGGCGGCATATGTCCCTGCCGCAGATGTTCTTGCATGAAATCGGTATATTGCAGCCGAAGTTTTGCATCTTTTATTAGCTGGCATTTTAATGTTCGGAAACGTAGTAACGCTAGGTCCTTTGGCTCACCTAGGGTCGTGTGATCTAAAGCGAAGAGTGACCTCACCGCAAACGACCATCCTTTCCCTGAATTAGCGAAGTATATCTCGAACTTTAATTCGTGGAGAGTTAAGGTGGATTTAGGCTTGGTTTCGTCTAGTTGCCAGTAGACTGTAGCTTGTTGCTCTATTTCCATGGCTTTTTGGCTGTTGATGCCGCGTACAACGTAAAGCGGATGAATAATCGCTTACCTTTTCACCTTCGAACCAACCGAAAACGGTGTTCTGTAGAGTGGAGAGTGCATTCCCTAGTTTAAAACTCTGAAGCTGCATTTTCAGAAGCTTGACGAAGCTTTGTATAATTTTTTTTCTCGTGACCTCTTGAGCTTCTATTCGAAAAGTAGCAACGAGTTTCCATCCAATTTCTTCACCAGCAAATAATGGAATAGAGTGTCACGAGATTATGGAAATTCCCATATTTTTGAACCCAAAAAGACACTCATTAGTGACATCGTGAAACAATTTGAAAGCGAAAAGGCATGCGTATTGATTAGATACACTAGCTGCTGGTTGATGATAGTGGGCAGTATGAAAGACATACTATGAACTTAAACTTAAACAGTTGCTACAGGGTTACAACCAGTAGCTGTCTCAAAACGACGCTGCAATTTGGGAGAGCGCTACACCGGACGAGGTCAAAATCATGGGTATTATTGGTGAGATGTCGAACAAACGAACATTATTTACTGTTGTTTTCAAAATGGCAATACCTGTTAAGGAAGTGACGTTCCACACTTACCGACGATGATTCTAATGTTTATTTGATTTTGTTTTTTTTTATATTCTTTATTGGGATATTGTATTTGTCTACTAGGTCCAGCCCTTAGGTATCCTGCATCTTTTGTGATTGACTTGGAATAATTAATATGGTTGGCGACTCTATCTGAGAGTCAACAAAGATTCGGTTACCTGGGCCACAGCCTTCTTTTGATGAAAACAAGCCAGTCATTTGAAGTTCGGCTCCGAGAAGTAGTTTCACAGTGATTGAAGCCTAAAACTGTTCAGCATGGAGGTCTCACTTTGCAATGACTAGAGGATTTGACAGCTTGACAGATAGATTTGGCTGTCGGTAGTTTCTTAGGAGTTGCTTTGAGAATGCGTTATATTTTCGACCTAGAACCAGGTATATGGTTCGCTGTACTGTCTGCTTAGATCGAAAGAGGTGCAGTAAAAGTATTTTACTATAGCTTCATAGCTGTTCATCAAAATCGTAGTTTTGTCTGAAAACGGTATGCTATTGACCGTACAGCTCATGGTCCCTATCATAATAGAGGAGCTTTTAATATCGATTCAATTGAAGTGGATAGGTAAAACCAGTAGAACATTTCTGTACTTGATAAATCTGCATTTGGTTATTTCGACTTTTTTTCTAATATTGTCCATTTTTCTTCGACTGCATTTTTAACGACGCTGTCAGATATCTTAAAAATTTCTTTTGGAAGCGTTCTATTCATTTTCTTCTTTGATGTTTGCGTGGCTCTTTTCCCCGGCTTTTTTTGCCTGTAGCATTTGGGAGTATTCACTTGCAGACAGTTTTTGCCTACTCTTTGCACCCGCAATGTGATTTTAGTGGCTGGTCTATTATACCTGTGTCCTAGAGTAATTTGCGTTATCCATTAGATTTTTGATTCCAAATGTTACCAGTAAGTTCGAGTACGATATTACATTGATTGCAAAAATTTTACTTACTCTTTGATGATGTTATACTTTTTGTTCTAGATTTTCGTTCGGAGCCAATCTTCTTCCTCTGTGCTCTGTGCTGCATTGGGTTAACAACGCTGGCTTACCTCCACTTTCGATATTATTTCCTCGCGATACAATATTGCTCTACGTACGAAGCGGCTTTCTTCCTCACTCGTAGTTTCTACGTCCTAAGTTTTTGGCCTTCTAGCATTGATATTAAAAAAGCCAAAATACCTACTTCTACGACATGTACTGGTGACTTCCTTTCGGAAGAACTGAGAGATATTCTGCCGGAAGTCATGCCACCCGCCGATCTTTATACTGAGCATACAAATCCTTGCACTCCAATGGCTATCATTTTTTTCATTTATAGTGTAATTATCTACTACTGAGGTCAAGTTAATCGCCTCTGAAATTTTGCAGTCGCTAGATAGCAATGTCCCGAGGATTCCTGGTTCTGGTGGCCATCACACCAGCACCTGGAATCCGACTCCTTTTGCTGTGAATTCCTACCTTCTCTCTACATTCATGTTTGGTTGTTTGATTATTCTCTTAGGTCTGGGCTTAGGCATACTTCAACCCACCTGGTTTGGAGAGCTGTTGCATTGAGAGAACTCCAACATAACAATGTGACAGATTATGAGGAAAGACAAAAGACTAGTGGCTGGAAATTATTTCTGACTGCCAAGGTAAATTTAAGAGGCATGGTCATATAATTTTGGGTCAATTTAAGTTACTATCGATTTCATAGGTAACTAAACTTAAACTATTTTTCCAGAAAGAAAAGAAACGCATATGTTTTTAGTTTTAAGTGATCATCAACAATATTTAAATTTCAAATTTAATTAACTTAATTTAGTGCTGTTATTTTTTACATGCTTTCCCAAAAAATCTCTAGTGTTTTTTTTCTAAACCATTTCGGCAAAATCAATTTCAATGAAAAATTTGTGCAACCCAACAATCACCATTTTCTATTAATAACCAGCAAATGCAGAATAAAGCATTCAAACTCTTTTTCCATACTTTTTATGCCATTTCCATCTTGAATAAACTATGAATGGACTGACTGAATTATTATTCATCGTTTTCAATATTGTGCATTATTAATATGTTTTCAATGCACACATCAGCTTCCATGCATTTGTTCACATGTGGTTCGTAAATTAATTATGACTGGTTCTGAATCTGGCAAAAAAAAACCATTGTTTTCAATGCACCTGCGAATGTGCAAAAAGTATCAGATGGCATTTATTTTCCCAATTCACCTCAACTACTTTGTACGATAAAACTTGCAAAATTTATAAATCTGCAAACAATGTAAACAAAACGATCGATAAATGGGTTGAAAAAACTAGCAGAGGAAAAACTAACTAGAATTTTACTCACGGTAAGAGAAGACTGGATCCGTCTTGGAAAGTGGTTTGCAAAGAAATGCATGAAACGTTCTGAACGAGTCTTTGGGGAGGCAATATTCCCAGTCTGTGCATATTGAACGGCAAGTATTCTAATTCAGTTAAAGTGGCGGTAGAATGTTCTTTAACTATGTTAAATTTTTTACAGCTAAAACTTTGTAGGTCTTGCATATCTGCGGGTTTATTTTCTCGGACTTTCTACGGGCTATAGAAGTACTGATTGCATTAAATTCAGCTGAGAGATAAAAGTTACAAACATGGAGTAATACTCATTTATAATTTACTGAACCATTTCTTTTCTATTAAATTGAAAATTTAGACTGTATATTGTAGAGAGAATAGTTTTCAATGCATATAAGTCCTTTGAGAAATATGTACTCTGCTCAGCAAATAATGATTGTTTGAACTAAGTCCCGAGTCAACTTGAAAATCATCCATCTGTGCAAACAGGCTTGCAATTCTTTCACTTCGATACCGATAATTTTCAATAACGTTCAAGTACCACTTGCTAGTAACCTTTCTTACAGAATCGGTCACGCTCTACGTACTTGACGTACTCAGATGCACACCCGTGTTGAGTGCCGACCGCTTTTCACACAAAGCACTTGTAATGTTTCGGTCTGTTGTGTACCGTCTCGTTGCCAGTGTAGCTGCATTGATACAGAAATACGAGCACATTTAAAGTGAGTACAGTAATATTTTGTTACCGGCCACAACAGAACAATTAAAAATTGTTTACACTTATGAATTCATGAATGTAGTATGGTACTACTTTACGCTAACTGAATTTAATTCAGACTATAGTGCACTGAATTGTATGATACATGTTGTAAGTTGTGTTCGATGTACTGAAGTTTGTCATTGTGTCGTAATTTTCAATGCTGTGGAGATCTAGTTTCTTTCTTATACTTGCAAAAAGAATGTACTTCAATGGTGTTGTTTTGCGAGCAAATACATGGAAATAAAAACAAAAATACATACTAGTTGCCCACGCTGGGCGCAATTATTTATATATTCAAAAGTGTGTGCGAAGATGGTTATATATACTATTCAAACAACATTTTCCTATTCATCTTAACTTAGCTGACCTAATTTGCATCGTATTTGCAATATTCACGTTTTACTTTTCTTGCAAAACAAATTATTGCTGAAAATTTAGCTACATATTCCTGCTCTACATTCAGCCAAATTGAAATCGATAAACCCTTCAAATGGAAAAAAAATAGTGAACGAGAAGGCGAGTTTGTAATTAATGAAAATTGTTTACACAACCACATTCGACCTAGAGAGAATGTTTGCTCAGGAAAAGAATTTTATATAAATTCAATGTAATACAAAAAATTCAAAATTGCATACCTCGCATGGGAACTGTTCGTCAATATCTTCAAAAATCAATGGATAATAAATATGCTGTTTAAAGTAGGTTCGATAAATTAATTACTCGATTTCAAGAGAATTTTAGACTGCGTAGATTATCATTTATTAAAATATAGGTTCTATATACTGATATAAATAGGTACTATTTAGGGTAGACCGAGGCGAATCGAATCACTTTTTCTTTGAGGTTGAGCAAATCATACTAAAGTGCTATATAATGTTATTTTTATTCATAAAAACGTAAGAAGTAACAATCAACTATGAAATAAACATTTGAAAACTTAAATCATACATATATTCTCTTAATTAGCTATTAAAAACTAAAAAAAAAGAAAAATATCCGAAAACTATATCCGAAATATCCGAATCGCAACAATTTTCGGGGTGAATAGGATCGTACACAACATGTAACAAAATTTTAAATTTCTTAACACTATAGCTTTGGAATCAGTAAAAAATTAATAATGAGATCAATTTTAATTATCGGCACATAATTCACATATATATCTTCATAGTATTTTTCTTCTTCATAGTATTTTCTTTGCCCACAGCCTTTTCCTTATTTTCCTTGGTTTTATTGTCTACCTTAAATTCCTTCTTTGTTTCTTTTTCGAGAAGAGTAGTCTTACTCTGAGGTGATGTTAAATGCAAGACTGGTTTTGAAATTTAACGAATTCTTTTAGAAGCAATTGGTGAGTTTAAAGGTGATGGAAGAATTTCTTTAATTATTTCTGCACAGGTGGGAAACTGGACTTCGTCAGACTGTCGTGAGCTTGCAGATGACACTGTATCAGCTACTGATTGTGTTTTTGTGGCTTGCACTTGTAGCTGCATTTGTTGGAAACTTGGGGACTGGACTTGTGACTCTACAATGTCAGACTCTTGATCACCGATGAACTTGTGGTCAGGTATTGCATTGGCGTATAGTGGAAATATTCCAGTCTTTTTGAAGCCTTTTGCAGCATTCCCAACAGTGACAGCCTAATTCCAAGCCCGTTGAAAAAGTGCTCCGAAAGCGATTTTTGTGACTCCTTGATTCGGATGTGAGTGTTGGTGATAATAGGTTTTGAGTGGTTTGAAAAACGATACATCGAGCGGTTGCAGGGCATGTGATGTGTGTAGAGGAAGAAGTACAAGTTCAATTTCGAAAGAGTCACACAAGTGTACCACTGAGTAGCTGGTGTGAGACGCGTGTCCATCCAAAATTAGAACTACTTTTCCTGGGGTCCGGTAGCGATTGAAATGTTGCAGCCACAACTTAAGAGCTTCTTCGGTGACCCAGCCCTATTCTGTCATGGCAACTTCAGTACCAGGTGGCATACCTAGGAGAAAATCGTCACGTTCACGCACACCTTTAAATAGAACAAATGGAGGTATGTGCTGTCCTGCTGCATTCATACAGGCTAGAACGGTTACATTTTCAACTCGTTCAACACTGGTCATGCTGACAAATTCTTTAGCACTTTTTTGGGCTATAATGTTGGGTGGGTGGTTACTAAGCGGCATCCCCGTTTCATCGACATTGTATACATATTCAGGTCTTCCTCTTAAATTGTTTTTATCTACTACTGTTTCCAAAGTATTAAAGAATTCTGCCACTTTTCCCTTCTTCATACCCTCAATCCTTGCTCTTGACAGACCCTCCGGCTTCCGAATAGTTAATTTTTTATTTCCTTTGCATGAAGCGATGAAAACAGTCCTGGCCAGCCATTCCAGCACTTCTGTCAAATTTGTGTTTTATGTTTTGACGTTCTGCAAATTCAAACGGGTACTTACGTTCTGCATTGGGTGTAATCCGAAGCCATGACTTGCCAAGTGGAATAGCCGGTCAGCTTACTTCTATTCTGCGTTCTCATCTAAAGCTGGCTGTCCACCTCGACGCTTAATAATACCCCTGGATAAAGTAACTTTTCTCTGTAAGCTTGTAAACGGTACTGCAAAAATCTCAGCAGCTTTTCGTAAAATTAACTTTTTGTTCTGGACTTTATTTACAGCCACTTTCATATTTTCTTGAGACCATTCTCCGGCATCAGTTTTTCTTTTGTACGTGCGAACCATCTGCAATGAAATAAATATGAATCAATAACCTCAAACATGTAATAAATCAGTTTAAAAGTATGATCCAATTCGCCCCTGACGATATGATCCGATTAGCTCCATAATCAAGACTTTTGAAATAAATATTTTAGACGTTAACCTCATCATACTTAAAAGCGAATTGGTTCTCTAATATAGACACCTTGCTTAACAATATAAACCAATGTAGTTGAGTTTTAACACAAATCCGTAATATGACACAAAGAAATCGTAAGTACGTACCTTAGATGAGCGTCAAAATTGTGACACACACAAACGACCGACACTGATTCACAAGCGCAATCGAAATACTGCCTATGTTAGGAGGTGCGGGGTGAGAGGAGAGACGCAAAACGCCGGTTGAGTGCGTTCTATGTGAATGCGATATTTGAATTATCAACAGATTTCTTATTTTGATCCAATTCGCCCTGTGATCCGATTTGCCTCGGTCTACCCTACTTTAGAACTATAGTTTCGGTGTGATTTTTCCATATATTAAGAACACGTTGTTTTGCGTTTATCAATGTTTTACCTTCCTAGAATCAGATAAATTATGTATCCATATCATACTGTGAAGACATGCCAATTTCGTTTCGAATTTTTCCAAAAAAAAATATTTTGTTCATTTTATACCAATGTATGTGTGTATATTTCACCCGCGTGTGCATCACATAATTATTTATAAATTATAAAAAATATCTTATATAATCTGACCGCCACTAGACATGCTTTTCCACACAATTTGTTTTTTACCTGTAAAATTATAGCAATAACACATTAATTTCAGGCTGCGGCCTAAGGACGCATATCGAAACTATTCATGTAGGTTTTTCCTAACAGGACTACAAAATACTCTTGCCTTTCGTATCTGCTTTATTACATATATGAAATAAAATGAAGTAACCGTAAAAATCTACGTGCTAAGAATTCAGTAGCCGAAGGATGATCTGCCAATCTACAGAGTACATTGTGGTATTCATGTGGTCTGTTTGACCCAGATAAACACAGCTCTTGAAATGAAGGGTAAAAGAAAATGAAAATTTTATGTTCACATTAAGAATTTTATATTTTTCGGATGTATATGCTGTAATTTATTTATTTAGTTTTTTTTTGTAAATTTGTTTAGCTGCCTAAATGGTTAAAATGTGGTTGAAGTAAATTAATTTTATGCCTTGCTAATAAAATTATTATACTCAGTAGTTTCCGTTAGTGGATTTTGGGATTATATGAACCTGGTTTCGAAAGCTTTTGTGGAGATTTAGGTGCGACATGTTAAAATATTGCAATAATGCAATAACGTGTTATAAATAAACAACATAAAGATAAAGAACAATAAGGAACAATATATTTGAAAAATACCATATTGTTTATATTTTCGATGGTTTAAATTAAAATAAGGACAAAAATGGAGCTGCTGTCATTGATTTCACGCTTATTAATCTTGATCTTAATTATAGAAGTGTTTTGGTTGCGATAATCTTAAAAAATATTTTTTTAAGTGGTTTTGAAGGTGTGCGCCGTTTTTTATCAGCTTATACGAGTAGTTGTTATCTGACTGATGTGATCACCTTCAAGGTGGGAAATAATTTATTTTTATTTACTTAGTTGCGACAATTTCTATGACCTGTGAATTTTTGAGCTTTTCTACTTTTTTCCAACTTTTTCACTGTGAGCTTATGTCTGATGAGAAACGGTCCATATCTTCCGAACTACTTAGTAAAAATATTCAAATTTTAATAGTATCGGAATCAAAACACTTATATATAAAATATTTTCTTCAGTTTTGTTTCAACTCTCAGTTAGAATATTTCATAACTGATTGGACCATCCACAGCTAGTTGGTTACTGGTATTCATAATCTTTACTTTTCTTATATTTGCTTAAAATAGTCTTTCGCTGTGAGATTTTGAGCTGTGGTGTGATTAGTATACTAACATCAAGTCAAAGTCAATCAGTATCAAAACTATCTGCCATAGCTAAAAAGGACTATGAAAAGCTGTGTAATTTTCTTACGGCTGAAAAACTGAATGTTTGCACCAGTATCAGCTCGTGGCTTTGAGACTTAGGGAAACACATATTTATGAAGCGCGTAGTAAACTATACATGTGATTTTTTTGAAATAACGTATAAAAAATCAATTAGGTATTTCAGTGCTGACCATATTTGTATTAAAAGTTAATAATTGATTGCCAAAAGTTAATGATTGATTGCCAACACTAAGATCAACATATCTCAGAAAAGTATTTGAAAGCAAAAAAACATACCAATTTCTTTAATTTTTTTTTATATTTTTAAAAAAAGTTAAGTTGAAAACATATTCCAGGCTTTATAAGTGGTCAAAGTTTTTTAATAGCTGAAAGTCGAAAATATAATGCATCTTGTAGCAATTAAATTAGATAGCCAATACCACAACAAAAATAAATTCCTCATATAATTTGCAAGAAAAGTGTCTTTTGCTAACAGTTGACGGAGCAAAATTAGTGGTCTTGGTTGCCAAGAATCAACCAGATCCTTTTTCCTGTCAATCGATCTAGATGAAAAAGACTGCCGTAGTAAATCCTCTATGGCACAATTACAGCAATTGTGGTTTTCCACTTTAAAATCCACATTAAATGGGTAAATATTAACTATTCGAAGCAGAATCTATTCAATACGCTCTCACTTTAACGAATTTTATGTTCTAATCAGCTTTAAAAAACAATCTTTAACCGATCGTATTAATACTGACTTACAAAAAATTCAAGTCAAAAGAATTATAACAGATGCGTTTTTTGCGAAGAAGACATAAAAAACGCATTTAATCTAAACTATAAATGCTAAAGAAAGTATTTCAGAAATTCAGCATAGAAATAACATAATATACCGTATAATATATTGTCCTGATTCGCATAAAGCTTCTATCAAGATTTTTGTCATTTTTGAGTTCACAACGGATTCCAAAACTGCATACTCTATTACATCATTTTGCAAAATTAATTATTAAAAAAGCAAAAAAGACAACTTCTCATGAGCTTTTCTTTTTGCTATTAGCACATTTAATAGTTCAGCACGTGAACTACCTTTGAGGTATAACATTTCTGTGCTAATGAATTCACTGGTACAGGAGTGTTGTTTCCAACGTGTCTGTTCTCTTCTCTTCTGGATAGAGGAGCAAAAAAACGCAACTAATGAAACTCTGACATATTCTATTCTCCATATCAACATCACAATAACTTGCGCCTTACATACACCATGCGAACAAAGCATAAAAGGTATTAAATCAGAAGGGGAACAACTTGTAAGAAGAGCAGCAGAAGAGAATCTATAGATTCTGTAGCGTAAATTATGACGGGAAGCAGAATCATAAAAGAAACGCTGATAGCTTTCCAGCTTTTTAATTTCATTCGTACACCAAGTTTTTTGGGTAATTTAGCGGGTGGCTGGGCAAGGGTTTTCTGAATTTCTCTATCCACCGAGACGCTGTGAACTTAACAGCATCCGCGACGCTTTTTGAGTACATTCACTGCAGAGTTTTTGTGGGCATCGTTTAGGCAAAGCGTCTAGGTAGATCTATGAGAAAATCACAAGTTCGAGCATTGAAGCAAGATCACTTCAGTTTTCTGTGTAGTATATCTCAATGCGCTGTATTTACTGAATTGATTGGTATGCAGTGCTTGAGGTTTGGAGTAAAACACGCTTGAGTTTTCGCTGCGTCGTCGACTCACCCTCGAAGCTCTGTAGTCTGACTGTTTTAAAATAAAACCATTTCATGCATAGTGGCAATAGATTTTTATCTTTTGAAAAAAAAAATGTTATGTTTTTGAATGTTCAAAAATCAAATCTTTTGATTGTTAAGAATTGATTGTAAAATATATTTTTTTAATGCAAAGTGGTTTAACAACAGAAGCACTGCTTTGTTTGCGTACACCGACGAGCCACCACTGGTTTGTACGAACCTAACTACTGCAGGACAACTGGAGGACAACTACTGCATAAAAGTGTTCCTGTCATGTTTCCACGATACACCAACCAAAGAGCTCAAGTATTAAATATTGAAATAATTACTGCAGCTAGTAAAACAAACAATGATGATGCATATTAGATGATTTGTTTTGAACGCGGGTTCACTAAGCTCGCTGCATTGTAGCATAATTCAAAAGCTGAAATCAAAGAAAACTCTTTGAATGACGTAATCACAAGCATTATCCTAGAAATATTACTAGAATTGCCATAGCCATATTCAACTTCAACTTTATTCTTTTTATAAATAAGTTATACCCATTCTCAAATCGGACAAAGAATCCAGCCTTCTGCAAAACTTCTGGTCGATAAATTTAATATCAGATCTCTGTAAAATTTATGAAAGAATTACTCTGCAAAGAATTCATTGTTTTCGACAAAATCATACAAGCAAACACCAACTTTACAGAGTAACAATTTATACCTGTCAAAAAAAAAATGTTCCTCAAGAACTCCACCGAATTGATAGCGCTGGATGTTGAATAGGATTTGATTGCTAACAGCAAACTAAAATCGTTGAAATTCCTACACTATGCCCACTAAAATATTGCTTCTTTCGTCCTAAATCGAAGGATCTCAGTAAAAATTGGCCAGGTTTTTTTTTACGAATTATACAAGCAAGTATCCCTCGTAGTTCTTGTCTTTGTTCTACCCTATATAGTTCTCAAAACATGATTTCTCAAAACATTTGAATTGTGACCTTGCAAGCTTTGCTAGAAGAGTCTAGAAGAACAATTAGACATGCTTAGAGAATGTAACACGAAGTAAACAATTCGACTTAATGCTTCAAAAATGCAAACCGTCAAAAGAGGCACCTGAGCAGCCAAAATCACCCTTGGACCAAATCATCAAGTAACTAGGCATCATTTGTAATCAAAAACACGTTAATGAGGTAGTAATAATAGTGCTAAATTTAAGTTTAAGCTTAACACAAAAAATAAAGTGCTATTTATGCAATTAGTTATTCTAGTATAGAATAACTACAAATTACTCAAAAGAAATGATACTTGGGAGGATAAAGCAAAACAGCTCTGTTATCAACCTATCAGAATATAATATAGTACATACACATTATTTGTCAGCTCTAAGCTATAAAACACTTGAAATTCTAAATCAATGTAAACGGAAAATAAAAACAATGATTATCTATTTCTCTAGAAAGTTCTTCTTGAGATATCTCGTATGCTGAGAGATTTTTGACAAACGTCAGCTGATATATATTTCAACCAAATTGTAAAATATGCTGTCAAGAAATAAAAACACACATTTGCAAATTATCACCATTGAATTTCAATTTTCTTATGAACATCAATGTCAAGTTAATCTTTACTCTCAAAAATGTATTGGAAATACTACACTTACATTATGGACTTGACCGCAGTACTGTAGCATCAAATCAAATCCAGCGAATATCAAATACAATCCAAACAACAAAACACCGACAACCAACCAACACTACCCTGAAGTGATTTCTGTTTTTTCATAAGAATCCTTTCCATCTAAAACACTATTATGAGGATATCTGCTGACTTAATTAGAATACCAACTGAAACCGAATCACGTTCTCTAGTTTTCTTCTCCAGTAATACAGCCAGCAGATGAAATCCTATTCGATTTGCAGATCGGGTCACTGCAACCACATTCAGCCAGGACTCCAATACGATGTCAGAATCATTTCGCAAAAGCTACCCATCTTCCGGATATGTTCGGTTACCTTATCGAAATTTATTGCAACGACTCGAATGACTCAGGATGGAATTCGGTTTCGACTGCAAGTTAAGTTCTTAAGCGTTGTGTTCATAGCTTGCATATTGACTCCTGGAGTGGATTGCACATTATACTGCTTTCTGCATGTTGTATTTCGAGAGATAAGGAAACAAGTCGATTAATTTGGTGAGTTTTAAGCTCGCATTTGGTGCTCAGGTTTGATATGTGCTGATGGTTTGAACGATTTGTTTCAGCTATGTATGCAGAAATGTATACCTCTCTATTTTCAAAGATTACAGAGGACGTATGAATGAGTGTATAATATTTGCTAAGTTAGTCCAATGCTATGTTATTGTTGCAGAAGAACATTGCTAAGGTAGTTGGAAGATTGTAATTTTGGAGATACATTTCGATTCATGTTTGAGAGTATGTTTTTTGAATCATTCAACATAATTTCGAATTTTGTTATAAACAATGTCTGATTTATTTTACTACTCCAGTGTTTTTCGTTTCATATTGAACTAATTAAAATATATTTAATTCACTTACTGATTTAAAAAATTAAAATTCAAATGAAAGAAATGAGATGAAAACCTAAATGTTAGTATTTCGGAACAATAATAAGAAGTAGTATTTGTGCTCTTCATGATGCAGCAGCTAAGGTTTAAACACAATTATTTTATTTCTGCATAAAATGTTTCTTATCGTAATGTTTCTTATCGTATTCAAGCGAAATGAATTTTAATTTTTTGTACTTTTCAGGAGTTATTATTTAAACTATAAGGATGATAATTATTAACAAATTTTTGATTAAATGTGTTCAAAAGAATTTTCATAGGTTGTGCAAGCGTTTGTTGGTCAAATTTGAATTCTGAATTCACTTTTGTAATTTGTGCTTGTCATGACACTTCGGCTACTACTGAAATAATTCAGTCCTATAGAACTAGACCTTTGGAATTGAAGGCTATTGAAGTGTGAAGTGAAGGCTATTGAAGTGTGATAAAAACCACTGAAAGCAAACGAAGTGTAGATACTCATTATAGAAGATGTCCTGACTGCGATATTTTTCAAAGGATGTTAATAAAAAATCTTGCAAAGATTCATACTTTATTGATCCGCTGTAACATATTAAGCCACTTTTAGCAAATATGCATATTATTTTTTTTTTGAGACCAGTTTTTGCTTGGAGAGCTTTGAAAAACCAGCTTTTGGTCAACCGTCGGACAGCGCGGATACGTTTCTGTTTTCCCATCAGATTAAGCTCATTTACATACCGACTTTTCGAAAACTGCAGTGCTCTCAATTTTGTTGCTCGAGTGTTCCGCGACTATCCTTTTCGAGGTAATAATAATTAGTAGTGTGTCGCAAGTGCTGCTTGATAAATTGCGCAGTGTAACCATTCTTGTATATAATAACAAAGTAACCTACTCAAAACTGCTCAAGGCACTCATATTACAATTATAATTTGCATGGTAACATTTTCCCTTGATTGTTTTCTCTTAAATCATTAATCTGTCATGAGTTTAAAATGCTGCTTTGCGAATTGAACAGTCTATGAAAGTAAATCTAATGTTGTCTTTTGCATATGCTGTTGTCAGCACAGACTACAAGGAGCATGTAAGGATGCTCATGAAGACTCATACCTTGCTGAGCATTTTATATGATCTGTTTGTCAAGAGACTGAAAGTCGCTTAAGATACATGGTCGTAAACATCATACAGTACATCGACAACCAAATAAAAGACAAAGATGAGCTGCTCACTAAACAGCTTGCACAGACAAAGGCTAACGGTGATATGGTCACCGAAATGGCCAGATATTTCGATGGACTCTTGAGCATAACAGCAAATAACAGCAACGACCACATGCATAATATCGAGAAAGATATATCTACTCTTGATAAGAAACTATCAAAGATTCTTGAAAACTAAACTAAAGATCGCACTAAAACGTCTCTAACGAAAGAAAGGGATGCCAGAGAGGGCATATTTGATAACTCAACATTCACAGTTAATAGTCGTTTGTAGGCATCTCAATATTCTTGTTGAAATGATTAATGATGCTGTCACCAAACCAACGATAGTGTCAGTTTTGGTGAATAAATAAACTTCTCCAATGAAGAAGGTTAGTTTAATGCACAACGAAATCATTTTAGAAGTTGCAGACACGTCTTTGGATCAGCCGATTTCAAAATTTGGCACATTTTGGTCTCGTGATGAATGGAATGCCAGTGTAAGGAGGATCAAGCTGCCCAACAATGCATTGAGCAATCAGGCAGAAAGCATGACAGTTCTGGACAAACCTTATACGCACCCGTCCGTGTGGACGCAAAGACCAATCCCACACAAGTTTTAAATTAGCTGTTCCAACAAAATATAAGTGGCTATTTTCTAACCATAAGTGGATTGGAGATACTTATACTTGGCATGGAATGATATCTAGTGAGTGGCGGAACAACAAAACCAACAAACGCATAACAACGAAACCCAGACGCGGCACAGCCAACCATCATTAATCTTTGTATTTTCAACTTCAACTTACTTTGAATAGATATCTAACAGATATTTAGGTTTTTCCTTTTATACAGTTTTCTGAAATCCACCTCCTCCCCACCGAGAAACTATATCATCTGCTACAAGTAACAAAATAGCAAAGCCCACTGATACACTCACACTAATAACACCCACAACCTCTACCTCGAATAAAATACCTACGTTTCATAAACTTACATCTACTTTTTCTTCAAAAACGATACCAATAGCTGTGAAATTCGAAAACCATCAAAGCAACTATGTAATTATGACGCAGTCGCAAGTTCTAAATATCCTAGCCTCGTAAGGGGCAAAGACCAAATACCACTGAAATCAGGCTCAATTCATATACCAAACTCATCACCTATTCAACATTATCCTACAAAATTCACTGATCTGGTCATTCTTTCGAGTGAAAATTTTGACAATGGAAAAAAGCGGAAACACTGCTCATTTCTGACGGATAAAATGTAAAGAATTTCAATTTTCGATCGATTTTGTTATTGAAAAGACATTTGCACAATTCAATTTTCAAATTCAAACACCAAATGTCACTTTTTAGCTCAAAATAACGAACTGCACATACTAAATTGGGAAGTTTAAGTAGCCTAGTGGGTAGAGCACTGGCTTCTTGCGTGAGGGGTCCCTAGTTCGAATCCAAGTTCGAACGAGGGTCCGCGCACCAAGCTTTGAGTTCACTTAGCTCTGATTAGGTACCTGATTTAAATTAGGGGTAAAGTGAGTCGTGGAACTAATCACTCCACACTTGTATTCACAACGATTGAAAAATTGTAATGAAACTCTCTACCAGTTTCAACCCCTAGACCCGTACGAGGGTTGTCGTGGGATTATTATATTAACATACTAAATTTGCGTAAAATAATGTGTCAATACCATCTGCATTTTCAAAGCGAAAGCAGCTTCCAAGCAATTTTTCACTCTAAGAAGTGAGTGCAACTCTTGCTTATTTTCAAGCTAAATATTCGCCGAAACAAATTTCAAATGATATTTTGTATGAAAATTTCACGGGAAAATTTCAAGCTTAACGAAAAAGTCACCTAAGATTTCTCTACCACATCCCTAAGATCTATCTACCATAACTGCGGTGGTATTAGAGGCAAACTCAATAAAACTTTTCTTCATGCTAAATCTTGTCATTTCAACATCCTGGCCATAACTGAGGCGTGGTTGAACGACTCACATCGAAATGAGAAAGTCCTTGACTCTAATGGTCCGTATATACAGTCGATCGCGATTATGTTTAATAATATAATTGACACTACATCGTTCATTATTTCTTCTATGAATAAGGTAGACAAAATAATCGTATTCAGAGACTTCAACCATTCGAAAATCAGCGTCCATTTGAGCATTAAATTTGGAGGAGCTTGTTTCTTTTTTCTACAAAAAATCTTTCATGTTATTAACACGTAAAGATAAAAAACGTAATAAACATTCCAAGCCAACCAACGAAACAAAATATATAAGGCAATTAAAATGACCGCAATATCAGCGAAAGTCTAAAGGAAAATTACGCTATTTTATCCAAAGAATTCTTGATAAAGTCTGATGAAGCATATGAGCTTTACGTTACTTTGATGGGAGAAAAAATGGTTAATGACCCGAAAATGTTTTCTGATTTAGTTAATATGAAACAAAAATTGACTGGCTATCTCACTTTTGATGCTCAGAGTTTACTCTATATCTTCTCTCCCACAGGAAATCTCATTTTTTTACAGATGAATTATTGTTGGGATACCTCCTTTAATCCCAACAATAAATTCTGTCTCAACAAACGTCTATAGAAACTGTATCAGCACTTCTAATAAACGGAATCATTAAAACAAAAGACACTGCTATCCAAAAGCTAAACATCAAGAAAGGACCTTGACTTGACAAAATGCCTCCTCACTTTGTTATACAATGCATCAATCAATTTATAGCCGCTCTGTCATTAGGCGATTCTAGAAATTCATTTTAGATATCTTCCAAACTTACGCCTATTTTCAAAAGTGGCGATAAACAATATGCTGACGACTATCAAGGCATCGCTTTTCTTCCAGTAATCTCCCAAATTCATTGACAAGCTTGTCTGCGATCAACTGACTTCCATAATCGACCCTCTCCACATGAGTTTTAAAGAGGCAGGCCATTTACCACGAACCTCATGATCTTGGTTTCGGATGTTCTCTGTGAAATGGAAAAGACAAGCCAGTTTGATGTGATTTAAATTGATTTCAGCAAGGCCTATGACGTAGTCGATGATCAAATTTTGACACACAAATTACTTGATTTCGGTATACCTGGCTGCCTACTCAGCTAGCTTGATAAATCATATTTTTGTGACAGAATTCAGATTGTGAAATTCCAATGAAAATTTTCGAAAACAATTTTTGCATTGTCTGGGGTGTCACAAGGCAGTCATTTGGGCCCTCTCCTCTTTACTGTTTTCAATTCGGATCTATCTAGGATTTTATTTGATGTCCTACATCTCTTCTACGCTGATGACTTGAAATTATACCGCACTATCAAAACGCAGTCCGACATAGCTTTTCTACAATCAAAACTTCAATCTCTCGAACAGTAGTTCCACCTGAATAAATTAAATCTCAACATCGTCAAGTGTCAAGTGAAAAGTTTCTCCCGAAAAAAATAAAGTCAGAGCCAACTCATACTATCTCAGGAACAAGGAACATAATAGGGTAGAACTTATCATTGACCTATGTATGTGTAACCGTAGACTCCAAAATGTGCTTTAACCTGTAGTACGACAAAGTCTTATCGACTAAGTTTCTATACACTTTTTTAGTGCGGCCTCTACTGGAATATAATAGGAAGTTCAGTTTTTTAACTACACAGCGACAGACTCAAATTGATTCAGAAACAATTTATACTTTTCACCTTGAGGCACCTCTATAATCCATGCGTCTTTAGTAATCTTCCTTCCTTAATCGTCTAATCTTCCTTATCTAATCGCCCCAATCACCTCTTTAAATCCATGCGACTTTAGTAAACCTTCTTTCGCTTCCTTTTCTTTTAGTTCAGAAAAAAAGACTCACTTCTTATAATGTTGCTTTTGTTCTAGCTGTCTCGGATTCTGGGTTTCTTTCAGCCAAATTAGTAATTTGTTGCTAATGATTCTGTTAACTATGGCTCAGATCCAGTGAAACAGGTTTTTACACCATTCCATGAGGGTGAAAATATTCATGTATTTAACGTTGTTGTGAATGATTAAGACATGTGCAAGTTACTAGCAATTGCAGCAGCCGAAACAGGTGGTAAGTAGATAAAAAAGACCAAAACTGAAAAACTGACGAAAGTACTTTGCTGCTTGGTCTGCAACGGCAAGCTGAAAAACATGATTTCCGAATATTGATTTTACTGAATAAGAAAAATGATCGGCTAGAGGGCAGAAGTTTCAACAAATGCCGCCATCGACTATTCCAGCTTTGACATTCATAAAACTCAACAATAAAAAGACGCAAGGAGGCAGTAAAGTACACTAAGATCAAACTAAATATGGATACCATGGGCAACTTTACGCTTTTTACCCACTAATTTTGTAGCGCAGCCTACTAAAACTCCACTCGATGTATAAAATATTTATTTGATCTGTCTAATTTATACAAGGGTTTTTCTCTTTTACACAAGTTTAGATGAGGTGCTTTATGTATCTTTGATTGCATAAGCTCAACGGTCTTATCAATTCAAGTGCGATTGGCCAGCTGTGGTGGTTCTAGATGGAGACTTCCCTCCTTTATTGGCAAAAAAAACCAATTCCAGGCCCTGTGCCATGCATTGAAATCTTCTTAAAAGTTTCAGGAAGCATCAGAAATTCGATGTTTTTGCGATGCAGTATATCAATTGTCAATTGGCAGAAACCGCATTTTCGAGAACAACGCTGCTGTCGGCGATGTGGTTGAAAACTTCGTAGCGCTTGAGCTTGTTGCTGTCATTTGTTCAAGTCATTGCAATTTCTTTCAACTCTTCTTGGGCTGGATTTAGTTACTAAAACGTTTCACAGAGCTCTAAGCACAAGCACAGAGCTCTAAGCAAAAGTTCTTCAAATTGTCTGCTAGTTATAATTTTTTTCATTTTCTTCTAAACACTGTTACTGTAGCTGTCGCTTGGTTTTAAAGTCTTGATGGCACAGTTTACAAGACCAGACTATTTTTTAAGTCTTTTCATCAAAAGCTTTTTAAAAGCATCGTTTATTACAAAATAATTTTAAAATTCTAGCTTCTGATGCATGATTTTAAATGTTATTACGGATCTAATATTGTTGATTTCTTAAAATTTACCTTCTGAAATTGAAGCCAATTCTGTTCACTGATCAAAGATTGAAAAGCTTTGCTGCGCAATTTTTTGCTTCCAAGGTTCTAAGGTCACCACTTAACTGTCCACGCTAATTAGAGCATATCATCATTTTCTCAACATTAGAGCATATCATCATTTTCTGACTGTTGAGGAATAGCAAATTTTCATCTTTGGAATTAAAAACTAAAACAGATACTGAGTCAGTAAATTGGAAGCAATGACGTCAGTATAAAAATGTGAATTATTGAAACATAAGATCATTTGTCTATTTCGGTTTTTCGCGATCCTATTCAATTTATGGATGCATTCCTCAAAAAGACGCGAGCCATGTTGACTTATTGCATAAGAAAAAATAAATTAATTTAATCTTAACCAATAATCCATTAAGAATCTTTTTCTCCCAACTTATCGCATTGTATTGTTTAGCAAAACATTCTAAAAAAATCGCTTTTCATGAAGGTTCTAATACTCAAACTAAATACTGCCTCATTTCAAATATTTTTTGCGTCATAGTGTTGTTTCTTTTTGAATCATTTGAGCCCCATTCAAGCCCTACTTAAAGCTACAAACTCAATTTCCAATTTTTTTACAATTTAAAAGCCTTTATTGTTCAAATTCGTGCCTGATACTGGCAATTTATTTGTTTTGCCGAATAAGACCATGTGTAAACAGCATCGTTTGTAGGCATATATGAATGTCCCGATTTAAACCATCTTGAGCTCAGGTTGCTGAAATTCAAAATATTGGAAATTCTTTCTTATTTCAACCCATATTGTCCCAATACGCTTGGTTTCATTCTTATTGACTGAAACTCATTAAGAACTTGATTCAAGCAAAAAAAGCCTTTCAAACTTATCCACTACTATTTTCCCATATTTATCTGCATACGCAAAATGCTGACGCTAATCGATTTTTAGCATCCTGTTAATTGTGTACGTACCATAAGAAACTTTAAGCTCCCTAGTGATGAAATTTATTAACACTCCAGAGAGTACCATTGCAATTTATTTGTCTGATTCTTGTGAAACTCAAGTTACAAAAGCAATGACTAACTCATATGCAAAACACAATGTTTTCGCGCTTTCCAGTTTATCGTTTTGCTTTGGTAAACGAGAAAATCATGCACAACCAAATACTTTGTTTCCAGTGCAACAGGACCTAACAAAATCTCTATTTGAAATTCTATTCTGTGAAAATTTCTCTCCTTCTATAAGATTCACAAACAATATATCAAAACACATACTCAAAGCAGTAGAAGGAAGCACAAATGGCAGACCTATTTAATATCGTTTGAATAATCAACAGGGTACAGCCATTTCATCGTCCTGCTGTGCACAAAGCGTATTGTGTACGTAATGGGTCCATCCCAGGCCAGGCGCCTACATTAAGTGTGCATAATAGGCGATATATGATACTTTGCTTGGTAATAAAATCCGCATCATCGCACGAACTACTCGTGTAAAGCTTGAGTTCCGCTACCCAGAGTTAACAAGACGTCAAACATCATAAAGGAGGTATACTTCGTGACGAAGATTAATCATCCCTTCAGAAGCCGGCAAGACGATGGGAGCTCTGGATCGCACCCCGTCGTCTTATCTCGAATGGTGTTTAAAATAGCTTGGAATAATGGGCACCACGAATCGCTGCGCATAACCGTCCCTATACTTGTGCTTTCGGATGATTAATTGCCAAGCATCTCGCTTTACGGTGATCCTGACAAAGGGATCTGTAAATAATCGAAAGGATAGCTCGTAGGTCCAAAGCTTCCGTCTCGTCTTCGTCGATTCAAACGTCATCAACAGCGGCGGTGAATGTCTTTCCTTGAATTTTCTCAGATACTAAGAAAGGACGAAATCACAATGAACTCGTTATCGTATCTTGCTTCAGGTTGGCAAAAGATTAAAGTAACTTACCGCTTCACAATAATTGTTTTCGAATATCTTACCGAACTACGAAAATTTTTCTCATTATCATAAGGACTCAAGGGTATTTAGATAGAGCCTCTCGGCACTGTGATGCAGTATGTACACCAAGCGGTAGCATTCGAGAGTAATTTGTCGAAAATTCTTGTAAATGACTTGTCCGTCATTCATAATTTCGGGGTGAATGATTTTTGAGTTGAGTTGAGCTGAGCTAAATGTCGAAGCTTAGTACGAAAAATTGAGAGCTTTAAGGCTATATTGCTGTTTGAAAGGTTGTTTTTTTTTGCTTGAATCAAGTTCTTAATGAGTGTTTAAGGAACTGAAGAAATTTGAGATAAATGAGAGTTTATAGCAGCATAATTAATATTGGTTTAGGATGACTGCTGGGTAGCTGTGTTATGAAACAAATAATAGTGGATATTTGATACACAAACTTTTTTGTTTGCTTATTTCAAGATTTTGGTTGAAAGTGTGTGTTAGATTATGTTATCTTAAATTTGATTTTAATCGTTGCCTTCTAACTTCTCTTCCCATGAAAAAACCTAGTTGCTAAGAGTTTAATAACTAACTCGAGGGCAATATAAAATTCAACTGAAAAAATTTTGAAAAGTACATAGGGAGGTGAGTCAGTACAAAATGTACGAGCAGAATAGGAAATTTGGTTCTTCCAGTTAAATCAAAATCAAATATGGTCAAAAATGAATTAATTATTTCGTAAAAGCGACCACAGAACAAAAATTTCGCAGTCAAATATGAAAGAGAAAATAAAAAAGAGCATAAATTTACCGAGCATAAATTTAATTAGCTTAGTGACAAAACTAGAAAGTTTAATTAAAGAAAAACAACTAGAACTTCTATGTTAAGTATCTTCCAAGTGATTATATTAGTTGTCTTTGCAACTAAAAGAAGATGAGATGTCAGTTGTGCATTGTTAAATTACGAAATGTAAGCAATGCGGGGTAACTTTCGTCGGCAAATTGAAATCAATATTTTCTGATGCTATGTCTTCAATTTCTAGTTTCTACTTGAACGTTGTAACCAACTGATTGAAACGCCTGCGGTCTGATGATTATGGGCACCTCTGCGTTCAACTATGTACGTCCCCAAGCGATTGTGAATGCTCTCAAGAACACGGATGTCAAATCGTGGTCACAGTACCTTCGCACTACACTCCCAAATCAGGTACATTTCGAGCTGACAATCAAATCAGGAGAAGTGTCTCAGTGGCCGAAGTGATATATATTTTAAACCAGATATGTAATTCAAATTTCGTATGGTCGACTTAAGCGTAAAAGTGGCTGCAAATGTTAAAGAAACATGTATCAATATTTTACTTCCTCCTTGTGCATTCTGTTTTGCTCGATTTCCACTATTTTAGAACAAAATTCGAATGATAGTTCATTCAAACTTACTTTCCTTCTCATGGGTCGAATTTAGCACACTTTGAAACAATCTTAGTCGGGTGGAAATTCACAGGAGCTCCCGGTAGCGGCTAAATTTATCCAAAATCAGGTTGATTTTTAGTGTCACAAGCCAATGTATGGTAGATAAGGTTGATTTGGTCGATTAAGTCCCAAATCAATCAGCTAATCGAAATCGTGCAATTTTGCCTTAGTGCAAACTTACGGTTAGGCACATTTAGCAATCAGCTACTCAGAAATCGGGTAGTATAATCGTCTTATTGGGAAGTATAATCGTAAGCTCAACCATCGAATCTCAACAAATTCGAAAACTCCTCACAGCAGTGATATGTCTCCTTTGCCTTGAAATTTTCCATTTAATTAGGAAGGAAAGAAAAGTTTATGAAACTGGATGCACGGTTACAGCGTATGCGTATCTCAAGCAAATTTATATACAATCTATAGGAGAGATTAAATAAATTTTTACATATTCCGACGCAAATGTTTTAGGACTGAGGCCTCAGTGGTGACTTTAACAAACTAGAACTATTGTTCGATGAAATATAGGATTTTATCCTTTGATTTACTGAAGCCCAATCAAATTCCTGTCAGCCTTTATAAGTAAACTCCAATAAGTAAAATATGTACGACTTATCTTGGACTGCAAGCTTCTACGGAAAGTAAATATAGTGTAAAAGGAACGCAATGCATTGTGTGCTCTTTACAGCTCTAAAAAAAAAATTATAAGAGCAGCTTGGGCGCTATAGTCTCGTATTGTTTCCTGATAATGAGCCGAAGTAGTAGTAGTAATGAGCCGAACGAAGCATTGGTTTGGTGGTCAGCCATACTTTATTTATTTATGTATTTATTTCACCAAACAAGGTATAATAATATTACATATAAATGAAATTAATATAAAAATAAAAATAAAACTAAACAGATTTAGAAAAGGCATCAAATACAAATTAATACAATACAAATAAATAAAGATTCAATAAATAAATACATAATAGCTAAATCACATGCAGGCCAATTTATTAAACACGCAAAATGAAATTAAATAATTAATTAATCAATTATAAAAATAATTAGTCCTAAGTCATAAGAGGATATACTAGGCCGGCACACTAGAGAGGGTAGGATAAGAGAGCATTGGTAACTCTGTTTTTAAAAGACGCTTTGGATATCGCGGGGGGAAAGTGTTGGCTCATACTGTTGAATATTTTGCAGCATCTGTTTATTGGCTCATTATCAGCATATGCGGTGTTATGCTTATATTCAACTAGCATCGATTTCTGTCACACTCCCACTTTTCGTTTTTGCAGAAGTATTGATCCGCCTTGGTTAACTGTTGACAAGATGCGTGCTCTTAAAACCAAAAGCGAGGCGCGTCGTAGATTTCGAAGCTCCGGCTTAGAGGCTGACTTACTGAGATACAGAAATTTACGCTCGTATGCTAAAAAGATGGTTAAAGATGCGATGAGTGCTTATCATGCCCACATTGAAGCCTCTATATCATCCTGTCAACAGAAACCCTTGTGGTCCTATATCCGTTCCCTTAAAAAGTATCCTTCTATCCCTTCTCTGATGCACCTTAATGATTTATCTGCTTCCCCGCCTAATTAAATATGTGAGCTGTTTGCTCTTTTCTTTTCTTCTGCTACCTCTCAACCTAATCCATCTTTCTCTGCTAATATTCCCTCTCCAGATGTTGATAATTTTTGTTTGTTTTTAACGAACCCGTTGGAGGTCGAAGGTTTGCTTGCTAACCTAGATTGTAGCACCAGCTGCGGACCCGACGGCTTACCTAACATATTTGCAAAGTCATTGTCATCATCCTTGTGTTCCTTTATCTGTCCTCTTTATCCTTAGTATTGCTTCCTGTACGTTTCCTTCTTCCTGGAAGTCAGCAAATATTTATCCCATCCTTAAAACCGGAAATTCATCCTGCGTCTCCAATTATCGTCCCATATCCCTTCTATCTTGCTTCAGTAAGCTTCTCGAAAAAGTGGTTTACAACAGGGTTTACCCTCTAATTGAACCTCTTCTCGCTTCTGAGCAACATGGTTTCGTCAAAGGTAGGTCAACGGCTTCCAACTTTCTTTTGTTCACCAATACTGTTGCCTCCGCTATCGACCAGCAAAAGCAAGTGGATGTATTATATACAGACTTTGCCAAGGCTTTTGACTCCGTGAACCACGAAATCCTCCTTTCAAAGCTTGATGGTTTCAATATTTCGGGTTTACGCTTGATGGTTTCAATATTTTGTGTTCACGTTTAAGATGTAATATATTCTTTGTATGCACTTTTATAAATTTACAACTTTAATAATAGGAAACCAGTTTCCTACTATTTTAAGGGTAAAAGTCAACCAATATTTTTTTGAGTGTACATTTCTTGATTTTTTATTTGACTTATGTCTCAAAACATTACTTGCTACTTGCTTCAAGATTTTTTTCTCTCTTTTCTAGGTAAGTTTCGGCATCAAAATTACGTATTATAATTTACAGTAGGTATATTTCTGCCGACTGTCAAATATTGATCTTATAAGCTATTTACAAAACCATTAAAATGTTGTTTTACGATAATTTGATAAATTCAACTAGGCAATTTATTCATGCAATGTAAATTTACTTTTTAAAATTATGTGCATTCTTACTTCTGCTTACCATTTGAAGAGTGTAAAAAGCAGCTGGAAGTGCGACCTTATGTTCAAATTTTTTGCGTTCACAATTAAAACAATTATCTAAAACCTAAAATTTGGAAATATTAAAGAAATATTAATGATTTCATTTGATATTTGGCATTAAATTTTTATCACCAAAGATGTTTTTTTTTTGCATCTCACAACCCGATTAAAGCTTATTCAAAATTTTTGCACAGATGGTAAAAAATATGTTGCGGTTAAATAATTTGTGGACTAGTAAAAAACACAAGAAGTTCGGCGTTGACTTCTGATACAACCCTCAGATAAATTTTGAAATCATAGTCTACAGATGTCTAAAGTGAAAAATATGGTTTTAAGTGCTCGTAAACCAACACTCATTTATAGTGCGCTTTTTAATTGCTTTTCATATTTTCGATGAACAAATTTATATGTGTATGTATGTATGTATGTTTGTTTTATGATGGCTTCAAGAGCTTAACGTAGCAATCTGAATAAGCAGTTTATATTTTATTCTATTTGCTCATTGTAGTGTATTTTTTTCATGTAGTTTTGTAGTTTTTTCGCAATGTTAATTTTGACACGCTTTTGCTTTTGTGCAGTAAGTTTTCCTCGAATTTAGTTTTTCCTGCATGTGTGTTTGAATTTTGCACAGTTGTATCTTTTCTATTAATTTATAATATGTTGATATTTTATTTAAGTTTAAATTTTTCGGCAGTGGTGCATTTTGTTTATTTTTAAGCTAGTTATTCTCGCAGTTCCATACTTTCCGCAGGTATATTTCATTAAGTTTTTCGTGCAGTCATTTTTTTCGCACAGTTTGGTATCACACTTTTATAAATATTGTGCAATTTAGATATTCATTCCTATATCTCACTTCGAATAAAAAACCGAAAAAAAATCCAAACACCAACTTTTAAGATACCAGGCTAGCCAGCTTAGCTCGATTGGATTTTTCTTTGGACTTTTGAGAGTGATATAAAGAAGATTGAAATAGATAACTTAAAACTACTTCCTAAGGCGGTAATGGACTAATAAACTGTGTCTGTTTAGCTAATAGTTTGAAATTCTGGTTTTTCTGGATTTTCACTCTTTTAGAGATTTGTTTGATAACTAATCATTATTGCTGAGTCAAGGAGATGGAAAAATGTCGGTTTTTTTTCTAGTGAATGTTCATTCAACTGAAGAGAAAATGGCTAGTTGAGCTGTATTATATGGGGAGTTGTATTCGATGTCAGATTAAAGACATAAATAACAAAAAAAAATTTTTTAAACGTTAATATTTCATTGAATAAATAAACTTGTCTTAATAACACTTAATCCATATGCTTTATTTGCTTCATACTATAAAAAATAAATTTTTAAAAATTTCTTGTGGCCTACTGTCGTCTGCTATAATTTTTTTTGGAAAAAAAACACCAAAAAATCACGGCGTGCACAATAACTGCGCTCAGAAAAGTCAAGAAAAGAAAAAAACAAAAGGGTTTTAATCAGCATCAAAGCGGCCTTGGAATGAACTAAGAGAAAAAAATTTGGTCGAAAAATAACAAAATGGCGGCGTTTTTTCGAAAATTGTTCTTTTTTCCCCCAAAAATCGGTTATAACTAAACAAAATTTAATGCCGATTTTGTCATCAGTAGTTCATTCTGAGGATTGACATGTGTAGATTAACGTGTTAAAATTTCAGAACGATTGGATAAATACTTAACATGCACGCCAACTTGAAAAAGTGTATTTCGAGAAAATCGCGTTTAAAGTTCAAATTCAATATATTTTTCTGCGTCCCAAAATGTCCCCCTCTACCTTTACAGCTGCTTCGTGAGAGAATAACGTATAGTACTATATATATGTTACTAAGAGAAAGTCGATGTACCGGTATAGCGAATTGAACGAATATTATAGAAAAAATGACCTTGGCGCGATTCGCTATATATCCTCACATTTTTTTTTTTTAGAAAAATAAAAATCATGTTTTAGGGGCTTCATTCTAACATATTCTATCAAAACAAAAAAAAACGTATTTTGAAAATATGAAGATGCTATGTTCCCTTAAGAGAATAATGTAAACATAGTTGAATTGTTTTTGCGGGATGTTTAAAATTGGAAATTTAACCTTCACCTGGCATGCTCATCCTGAGTAACAAACCTGGACTCGTGGGGTACGTACGAACCCCATTGAGAAATATCTTTGCAAAAATTGAAATATTGATTATTTTGTCTTAAAAAAATCAGAGATCATCTTTAGAAACCACTTTAAACTGTACACTAGTCCGAGTTGAGAAAAATCAAGATCAGCGTTCATAAATAATTCGGAAACTTGAAAAATTAAAAAAAATGCGTTTTTTACAAAAAAAAATCATAACTTTTTTTGGTTTTCGATAAGAAGGGCTGAAATTTTAGCTGTGACTTCTTCTGTTACATCACTATAAAAAAAATAGTAATAGATTTCATGGGTCTCTAAGAAAGGTATTTATTTTGAGAAATTAAGGTATGGGTTTTACGAAAAAAAATGATTTTCGAAATATAGGAAAAAGTAGTTTTTTTATTTTTTTTTAAGAGAAATGTATTACAAAATAATCATTGAAAGAAGTAGAGTTAATGAAAAAAAGTTTTGCAGCTTATAAAAAAAATTTAAATTAATGACCGAGATTAAATCTCTGGGGAGCTTCAATTGAGTAAGACGACGTTCCAAATGCGGTGTAATTAAATGTAAATAAATTTTTTTTAAGCAATAATCTGAAGTTATTTTTATTTCTTCTTGATTTTGGACGGCTTTGCACGCTCTCAAAATTCTAGCATTTACGATCGCCATGTCCAAGATGCCTTGAAAATATCGCTGCGGCCACATGTACGTCTTTTTACGCACATTGAAAGAGTGACACAGCTTATGAAAAGTGTCCGTTCCTCCTTTATTTTTGTTATAATAAAGGACAATATTAGGTTTATCCTCGGTCATTTCTTCTGTGTGAAGAAGCGAGGAGGCCAGAAGCACAATTTTTCAATTTTCTTTTTCTTCGGAGCATAGTTGAAAAGCGTTAAGTTTTCAGCATGGAAGAACTTTGTGAGTGGCAAAGATCGGCCACTCACAAAGTTCTTCCATGCTGAAAACTTAACGCTTTCCTTCGCAATAAAATCCACTGGGATTTCCCTTTTGTTCTTGTGAATAGCATCGTCAGATTATTCATAGCTTTCGCCTGAAGAATTCTCCGAGCTTGAAAGATGATCGCCACTATTATCATCCATTGGTTCCTCGTCCAAGTCATCATCGAGCAACTGCTCTTGTAAATATCGAGAACGCGAATTATACGCCATTCTAAACGTAAACAAAAAAACGTTGAAAATAGTAAAAAAAATTATTGATGCATAGAAACGTTGATTACTTATTTTTCTTTTCTTCCTAAACACCAAAATTAAAAACACAAAAAATGCCCCAATTCACGAAAAAACGACGTTGATGGCACGGTGGGGTACGTACACACCCCAAACTGCTTTTGATGACTGTTGCAGACGAACTAACGGTCGCAGCGCTATCCCACTGGCATAGGTATAAAAGTGTATCCCTTGACTACCGATAGATGTCGTTACGAGTTTCGATTTGAAAGATTTAGATATCGAAAGCCGACGAGAAAGAGCGTGGGGTATGTACATACCCCATGAGGCCAGGTGAAGGTTAATTGAAATTTTTTTTTTTTTTTTTGACAAAGTGGTTTCGAAGGTATGCACTCATTCTCATCAGACACCAGCTCACAGTGCATACTTGACTGATGTGACCATTTGCAGTTGGAAATAATTAATTTTTATTTACGTTACTTGTAACAAATTTTAACATCCTCGACATATCCATCGACATCATTTACTTGTAAAGGTTATTGATTTGTGATCATGGTTCCCTTCATGCCTATAAATCAGTATCTCATGGGCCATGTGCTTTTCATGAGATCAGTTCTAGTTGTTAAGACTCAGGCCTTGGATATAGGCATTGAATAATGAGGTTGTAGTGTTGTATGGTGGGAAAATGCTTAGCTTCTAACTTCTGGCAGAGGTCACTATTCTGGTAATAGTGGCCAGTGGTTTTATAGTGAAAGCAAGTTGCATTTTGGAGGATATGACGTTTGAATTGCACCAGAATCTCAAGTTTATTTAAAGGGGCCCAACATCAGATTGAAGCACCGTATGTCAATACAGTCTATGAGGTAGTAGGCAATGGCTGCCTTATTGAGACTTAACTGAATACGGTGGCTGGAGCTCCAGCGAGCGTCGAACTTAATTCCGAGGTATTTTATCGTCTTTGACGGAGTGATTGCCTGATCGTAAGTAATAATTTTAACTTTTTTGAAAGCTTTGACTAATTATCTGAAATCCTCGTCCTTCACCTCTAAAAAATATCAGCTTACTCTTGCTGGCAATAATATGTAGGCCCCACTTTGCGTAATAGACAATTAATTTGTTTGCATACCTATGTAACGCTGCTGCTACAAAGTGCGCGTTATGCTGGGAGTTACAGAAGAGGATGATATCCACATAATGATTACCTGTGCACCTGTGGAAGAATCGTTCAAATCCCTAAAATGTTTGCAATGAATACGTTGAAAAGAATTGGTCCACGAATGGAGCCTGGAGCCTAATTCAACTGGTAATTTGTCAGGCAAATTCCCATTGAAGGTGACGAATTGCCTCCTACGAATAATTTTCCCAGGAAGAGCACTGAGGACATCATGTGATCTTGATGCTTTAGGGGCAAGAGATATTTTCGCACACTTTCAAGCAGTGGGAATATATGTGTTGTGATAAGAGTAAAAGAGAATACTTAAGTGTTCAAAGAAGAAAGAAGGATGCCTTTTTACAGTAAAATTAGAGATTTTATCTTATTTTGTGGATTTTGGCGTGGGTTTGGGTGCCCAAAGTAGAATTTGTAGCAACAAACCATGTAAGCAATAAAAAATCAACCAAAATTGGGGAAGAAGAATTTGACAAATGTATCAAAATGGGTGTCAGTAGATTGATCATCTAAAAGCACGCTACCAATCGAAGCGATATTACTTCTTAATCTTTGAAGATCTGATATTCTCTTTATTTCATGAAACATTTCTCGGTCAGGGACTACTTTTTGTAGATGTTCTTGAAATTTCCTGTTAACTCCGGCTGCGGTCTTGATCATGATAAGAGTGTTCATGCCTTTCATCAAGATAGAAGTGTATTTAGATTGGGCATCATCTGTGTTGATACGATATTGCCTTAAAAACTTCCACATATTATGGAGCAAGAAATCTATCACAAGAAAATGGATAATGGAGATATTATCCATTTTCTTGTGATAGCTAAGCTATCACTGACGAATGAAAAGGGATGATTATATATATCGATAGTCTCATCAATTTTCTGGGAGGGAAAGGGTGCCACCGATTTTCGTGAACTGTTAGAACGGAGATTTTGGATGACATCACCTGAGGCTCAGCATCAGATGCGAATTAGTCCCAATCGACCTTATCACAGGGAATGAATAGAAGCTAATCAATGGCCAAGAAGTCGTCGCCATAGTTCCGCTGCATGCAGAGTTTCATTCATTCAGCGTTATGAACTTGAGAAAAAAATTCAAAGCCGATAACAAGCGACTGAAGGTTCGCTCTTGTGGGAAGGCCGGTTTAATTATACCTGCTGTATTAAGAAGCCATTGCTTTCTGCATCAGCATTGTTCTTTGGACAAAGATTGGAATGTAATCCTTGATTTGATATACTAAGGTGAAAATATTACCACCAAGGAGACTTTGGCATTCTCCGAAGGCTACACAGGTTTATTTACAGGAGAACTAGTTGCTTGAGTTGGGAAGGTAGCAGGTTTTTTTCGTTATTTTGTGCCACAAAATGGCTGATATATGAAACACCAGGCAGGAAACTGTTACACACTGCTTCTGCCATGGAGTCACTTTTGCTTGATTTCTCCACTTAGGCAGGAATGTGGCGCTCTCGTTTTCTTGGCCGCTGGGCAATCACTGTAACTTGCTAAGTGTCTTGTTATCTTACAATTTACCAAGTAAATTGTTTCAGACTCTTTAGTACATCGTATTCTTTGTACAATGCGTGCCAACGCCGCAGTTGGATGCGGAATATCCAAAGCATTAGCAGTTGGAACACTGCGTTATATTTTTCATTTTGAAGCGGTCCTACTAGATTTTGGATCTTTCTTTTGTCATTTAAGGCTCTTATATACTGACAGAACCTCACTTGAGTACAAAAAAGCTGACTTGTTTTCCACTAAATTATTATATTTGAATGATGATTAACTATGATAGATGATTATTATATTTAACTGATGGTAATTCATCCGGACGAAGAGTTGCCGCTACTGTCGTAAAGTCAAGTAAAGTAATTCCAAAATAATCCTTGTTGTTTATAGGGGTTGAAGTTGGTAGAGAGCTTAAAAATCAACACAAATTTATAATCAACATTGATCTGAGTATGAAGTTAATACCTTCGCGACTCACTTTTCCCTATGATTTAACTCAGGTACCTATTCGGAGCAAGTTGAACTCAAAGCTTGATATGCGGTCTCTTGTTCGAATTTCGATTAGAACTAGAGGTCCCACACACTAGAAGCCAGTGTCCCACTACACTACGCTGTACGTTTGTTTAATTCAGTGAGGTACACACAAAAAAAAATTCGCTCTGCTATATGTGTAGCAAAAATAATAATATCCGTAATAGCCATAATTAACTGTAGTGGGCATAAAATTGCCCCTACAAATATATTTTTGTTCTATTTATGTTTGATACATAACATATACAAGCAACAGGTATAACTATTGATTTAAAAGGTATTATGAGTATATGGAAATCCAGAGTTATACTCATTTTAAGTAAAATATGGCTTTCAGGTAAAAAATATAACTCGGGTACACAAAATATGCACACAGCAATCATAATTATGCACGCTACAGGTATAAGTTCTATATGGGTTTCTCTGTTTTCTCGTAGCGAAAGATATAAAATCCATACAGTTGGTATATTATATACGCGACAGGTATAAAATGACCACTGAACAATGTAATATGCTTTTCGTAGATATATGGTTTATTTTCGTTTCTAATTATGGGGCATCTTTTGTTTATAGTTTGAGATTGAGTTTGCAAAAGGGTCGGTAGCTTAGCTCGCTAACGCGTCAGTCCGAAGCAGCGATCTACTGCCCGCGGGTTCGAATCCCGCCGTGCCCATGGCTGTATTTGTTCGTCTTATGTTGTCTTAACAGTCAGCGACTGGGCATAATACCAGCGCTCCATTGATTAAGTGCCACATTAAAGCTTTAGTAGCGACTAAGAATAACATTAGCGCTTTAGAAAATGAGAAATAAATGTGGCACTTAGAAGAATAATGGAATAGTTGTTATCGGCTTCTCCCATATGTGTCTCCTTACCGCCATGGCTAAGCACTCGCTTCAAAGGGCAATCCCCTGAGCTTTTTTCTGCTTACATACGATAAATATTTATATTATATCTGCCGTGAATATATTATGTCTTTCAAAATACACCCATATACTCATGTGAGATATATTATATTTCCGTCGTTTTATATCTGTCAGCGATATATTTTTTTTTTGAGTGTACGGACGGTACAACTTTCCACCATTAGCCTTTTCGCTCCTCTCGCGCACAAAGCATGTTAAAGCTGCTTTTCCGCCATTTAGACCTGATTGTCAAATTGGAAGGGAACTACTTGGATTTGACCAGATTTGACGTTTAGCGGACAAAAAATTACCACCATCCCCTTCAATGTAAATCTTATGGGCATGTCCACTCCATTTCTACTACCTCACTGGTTTAATTCGATAAGCGTTGTTGGCATTTGAATTTGTAATTTTAGTGTAAACAACACTAGAAAATTTATCGCTTGTACTACACTATATAATTGTAAACGACATAGAAATAGCATCTCTTGGCAAAAGTATTCCAAATCTGAATCTGCTGCAAATGATCAAATTTGATCAAATTTGAACTGATCAAATTTCTTTCTACCAAAAGTATTCCAAATCTGCTGAACTTTTAGATTGACCCACCATATGAATTTCGTTATGATTCAATGTCTGCATCGGAAGTTATAGGGCAAATAGTTTTCATATTCATGAGAGCTATTTCTAATTGGCACGACAGTTAAAGGGCTGCCAGTATACCCACCAAACTTTTATAGCATTAAGAAGATTTTGGCTATCATTATTTTGGTTATCATTGTCACAATAGTCCACTGTTCCTATTTTGTTTCAATACAATCGAAACAATGTAATGTAGGTTTTATCATTGCCGAACAATCTCGTTGACGCTTTTGACTACATATTTTTTTTTTAAATTGTCTTTGCATTAGTAGAGATACTTGGTTGTCATGAAAAATTTTTTACTAGCATATATTTTCAGTCAAATATGGACGAATTCGCACTAATTAGAAACCATTTGATTTCCACAATTTAATCTCGAAATGCATTAATTTTGTATGCATTTTCATAGAGCATTATAATTTAGCCCCGAGCATGTGCCACTATAAGCACATTAAAATACTAGTACACTTAATTTCCGGCATCATACCTATTAACTATAATGAAGTACATCCTCATGCATCACACAATGAATTATTATTGCACTCGTACCGCCGCCAGACACACGAAATTTTTCCCGAAATTTTAATAATTCCATAAAATAATTCCATTCACGCATCAGACGTGATGCTCGATCCAACGTTGGTGATTACCATATCACCAGAGCAATTAAATATTGTTAATTTGTTCGGTTTTTAGATTGCAACGTTGCAAATCATAAAAAATACCATTTACTGGCTTAATTACGGTTAGAAGTGCTGACGGTTGGCTCGAAGCCGGAAAGCAATTCCAGTTTGAATTTATGAGTTCGCTTGCCACCGAAAATCCATTCAAGTAAACTCGTAAGGTCTGGCCATTAGGCTCTTGTCATTAATTTATGATTATTATGTCAGTTTCAGATGCGTGTCTATTAAAAATGTTGCAGGGCATGTTTATGACCGTTCACAATGCCGTCTTCAACTGTGACGACAACGACGACGATGATGATGATGACGCTGCTGTGATGTCTCACGTAGATTAGACAATTGCGAGTCATAAAAGTGTCGTTAAAACCTCTGGCCGTGTTTTGAAAGAGTGACCGATTCGAGAGATGGAGAAGCAGTTTTAATGATATTGCTGAAACGCATGGTGTAAAATTAAATTTATAATTTGAATTGCATGCAAAAAGCAAGACTAATGTTATTTTCAAAGAAGATGATGGGCAACACTTTTGAGAAGTAATTATAGTGACTGTTTGCGATGCATCGAGCCATCGCGAAAAACGGAAGGGAAGCAAACGAACAATTGCCTCACGTAAGAATACGTGTTGTTTCTTTAATTTCCATAACAAGGTATGAAGCCATACAGGTATACCCCTGAATTGCATAACTATTATATTTCGCGCGTACTAATAGGTTGTGTATTGTGTTTTCCGTAGTTATATAGCGCGAATCCATTTCTGTTATTAAGAAGCAAAATAAGGTCATATCAGTTACATTAATGAATTTTTTCTTTGAATAATTGTTATATATATGTATAAATATAACCAAGCAATATATTTTTAAATTTTTGCATTGATAAATGTGCATTATATTTGCAAATATTTATTAAATAATATTTTTTTCGGAAAATATAGTTGATTTCCCACTCAGCTGACATTCGTATTCCAATTCTGCAAACACTTTCTCATTATGCCAGTTACAAGCGACTATTAGGTACCCTGCCAACATACTGCCATTCTTTCCTCCACGAGTCTATAAGCATTTTTCTCTAGTTCTTAGTGTGAGCACCGAGTCTGCGTACACTGAAGTGGGGTTTAAATCGTCTTATATTTATAATATCACTTGCACTATGATCATTCATGTCGCTGCACTATCGATCACACAAAAAAAAAATTCCCATTCTCCTCTGAAGCGGATGCAGTTGAAGAACGTGTAAAAGACATCATCACTTTCTACAACACAATATTTGCAGCGCTTCATTCTGGATCGCCCCATTCCAGGAAGGCAACTCCTAAACTAGCAATGTTCAATAGTGATTGTAAGTCTTAACCATAGCACAATAATGGACTCAACAGTACAATATCTAAAACACTGGTCTTTTTTTTTTTGATTGATTGAAGAAAATTTTTATTTGATTTTAGTTGTATATTCTAAGCCTAGCTTAAAGTATAATTAGCAATGATAATTTAAAGTCTAGCGGCTACACTATTTTGGCCTCCTGGTTCATATGGTTTTTTTTTATGTAAATATTTTTTCCTTAAACAGTTTTTATCTTACACACTAATAATACTACCCAGCTTGTACAAGTGCTGAGGTACAACAATACTTGACTTAAAATCTACCTTACACTACAATTAAGTTCTAACCTATACTTAATTAAAACTAACCTAACCTAATTAGACCTAAAACTTAACCTAGGTCTTACATTTAGCCCCTTCTGTTCGACGGAAGGCCTACATAGCTAAATAGCGCATCCATGAGCTGCCGTTGATACGCTGACTTCGTGGGGCGCATAAATGGCTCCTTGGAGCCACCTGTACATCCTATTGAGCGAATCAGTCCGTTTTCATGTCCGTCAGTTTGTCCGTAGAATTTTGTCGTTAATTCTACAGCCCGGTCCCTAACTGGCTTCAGTCCCGACTCCTGATAGAGGAGAAGGTTCTTCGGCCACTTTTTAGTTACCGGGTTGTAGAACCTACCAGTGCAGAAGCGGAGGATTCTTCTTTCGAATATCTCTGCTTCGGCCATGACAGTCTTTGAACAGGTAATCCAGGAAGGGGAAGCATAACTCAGGATTGGCCGGATCAGGGTCTGATAGCAAATGGATTTAGATGCCTGATGCGTTGAAATGCGAATTTGGCAGCATTAATTTTACGCCTCACGTAAGGATTAAATTTTAGAACTTCGTGAAAATCAACACCGAGGTACTTTAGAGATGAGCTAGAAGTAATCTTAGAAGTTCCGAACGAGACAGCGAGTTTTTTGGTCTTGTTGCGAATAGTTTGCGATCCCCGATACTTGGAAGGATTGCGAAATACACTAAGCTGTGTTTTACTGCTATTTGAGTTGATGCCCCATTCGTCGAAGTAAAGACTTAATTCTGCCAAGTAGTATTCCAAGCCCCTCGCTGCTTTGAGCGGATCTTGGCTCGACGCGAATAAGAGCGTGTCATCGGTATATTGAAGAATTTGGACTTGAGGTTGGCCCACTGGAATGGGAAGGTCAGCGGTGAATATGGTGTAAAGAATTGGTCCAGTGACAGAACCTTGTGGCACTCCTGACGTCACATATCCTTTGGGAGAATCTGCACCATTAACGCTGAAATAGTATTGCCTGTTGGTAAGAAAGCTCACTGCGAGTCTTATCACCTCTTCTGGGAATTCAAACTTGATCAACTTAAACAGAAGACCTTCGTGCCATACGGAATCGAAACCCTTCTCGATATCTAAAGCACACACTACTGTTGGAATGTTTCGCTCATTCAAGTGAGACACGATTTGATCTTGCAGGTATGAGATGGCGTGCTGCGTCCCGTGCTTGCGCCTAAAGCCAAATTGGTAATCAGGAATCACATGCATGCGCTCGCAATGTTTTTTTATCTTTTCCAGCCAAATTCTCTCGAAAATCATCCCCATATTAGGGATTAGAGAAATTGGGCGGAAATTGCTGGCCGCTTTACTTTTGCCCTTCTTATGGATGGAAATAACCTTGGCTACTTAAGTAACCATTGTTCAGGGCATTGTTAAATACAAAGGGGAGAACTCTGAGCATAGAGAGTGGTATATGTTTAATAATGAAATTAGACATTCCATCATGCCCAGAAAACTTCTTGCTTTTTATACCGCGCAGCAGTTGCACGAAGTATCCACTATTAACAAAGTGGAACAGGTCATTTGCATCTTCCGGGTCATCCGTAGGATGTTCGGATGAAAATATGGCCAGTGGCTCGTGGTGTGTATCTAGGAAGCGACTGGCTTCTTCTCTTACCATGTGGCGGTTAGGAGCAGAACTGTTAGGCGGTACAGCACTTAATTGTGATTGGAATGTTGAACAACATCGTCAATCGTCACCACCATTTTGTGGCTGTTATATTTACCAGAAAGCAAATTTATTTCCTTAAACATGTCGGGGCCTGGTCGAATGTAAAAAACATTAGTCAAGATCAGTTTCGAAAATGTTCAAACCCTCAATATTCTGATTCTGACGTAGCAATTATATGAAACTTTGCAAACTTAAATTACTTTATAAGATATTTATGAAAATGGACTAGTTCATTGATTTCCCTAGGTGACAGCCTGGGAAACCCGAGCTCTCTGACATTTTTAACTTTTTGCTAAAGCTCTATTGCATTTTGCTCATCAAGGGAACTTTAAATCGATGGAAGCTCCCTATCTGACCATAGTTTCCCATCAGACAAAGTTTTTTATCCGACCGAAGGCTAGCTTTCTTGGTTTTCATCGTGCGATTATGGTTATGAAGTTAAAAACCATACATTTTTTTATTGCGAATGTAACAAATCGGTCCGATAGTCCAGGCTCACCGCAGCTATGCTAAAATAAGCACGCCAAGTACTAACGAGTCAATTCTAAAAATTGATGTTTCCTTGACACACATCATTTATAATTTTTGAATCACATCAGCAGCGAATCAGTTGACTCATTTCTTGACAGCAACAATATTAAAAGTTTAATATTGTTTAATTTTTTTCACTTTTAAATAATAAGATAATTAATACATTATAAAAATAAGCATCTATATCTGTTTTTGCTTAAACATAGTTTGCGTTAGTTAACCGATTCAAAATCGAAATGAAACTTTAAAAAATCTCGAAGAAAATATCCTCAGGATTTAGCCAGCTGAGCTCCATAAATCAACGGATTTAGCTTTGACAATAAAATGTGCATCATAAATTCATTTCAATCTAAAAATCCATTTATCCTAAAAATATCTATGACTGGTGATCTCATTTTTGCTTTCGAAAATCTTTTCAAAAATATTAAAGTTCAGTAGCCAAAACAACTTAGTATTTAGTTCCTCTTTCTGAAGCAATACTCAGACATAAACTAGATTTAAAATTATAGTGACCAAACAGATTCTCTATTTATACTTTACCATGGAATGCGGAAAAATTTTGGCAACTAAAATGATTTTTTCGGACATTTCGGAATTATTTGACAAATAAGAAGATCGAAACAGGCTTCTACTTTGTTTTTATTTATTACGTTTCACATTTATGTAGTTCGAGTTCGTTTCGCTATGACATTGTGGATCGCGGTTGGATCAAGTGGCTGCAAACAAAATAGACCAATGTCATTCGTTAGTCTCGAACAGTCTGAACAATTGCGATTCTAGAAAATCTTGAAAAAATTCAGTCACATCAGTGTTGCATCTAGCGAGTGTTTTAGACTCGTGCGACTTGTCTCTGTCTCATGGACGACACGGCCAATGTTCATTGCAGCGAAACGAAGAAGAAATTGCCCGTATAAACTATTAAACTATCTGTATCTGATTTTGTGAACAGGTTTCGTTCGATGCGGCAGAAGTTGAATGGCAAATCGGTTCGTTCACAGTGAGTGTACTGCACGACTTAATGTTGCTTTCGATCGCAAACTCGACTTGGTCGAACGATTAATGTACGTCGAAAGAAGAAAGTATCTACATACTCTCGTTGGAGATGAAAAGGGGGGCTTAGTAAGGTGTGTGTATAGTGTGGATGCATTCTATCGATAAGATACTTCATTAAGAGCTCTATACACGCAGAGAAATGTTTCGATGTACCTTTAAAATGGATTTGCATATAATTTTTTCTGACTTCGGGAATTTCGTAATCAATTATTTATTATCTTACGGCAAATAGTTTAGACATTTGCATTTAATTCAATTGTTTATGTAACTCAAAATAAGTTTTGTTTGTGTTGCTAACTTTCCGAGAATATCAGCTTGACGCCTTTTCATTGAGAAGCGTGAGAAAGAAAAAACTTAAAAAAAAATAAAAAAATATCAGAAAAATAAACACATGACTCTCTATGAAATACAATTGAGTAAATACTTTAGTACAGGCTGACTGATGAATATTACGGCATGAAGGTACTCAAATACTCAATATTCGTTGAATTTACATAATTTTTTCTTTATTCATTTAATAAATAATATATTCTTATTAAGTTTTTTATTGGATTTTAAAAATATTTTAATTTAAATTACCCCCACTCTTGGCGACATATTATCAAAAAGTTATTCATTACTAGCTAGAGAGTTGCAACGGGAATCGATTGCTTGAAATCTTTCAACTTCATTGGTTTTGTTTTATAACATTCCTGCTTGCAATAACCTCATAAGATAAATCAGGTGCAGTTAGGTTAACAGACCTTGAGGGCTAACGGATTCTGAAAATCATTTTATTGGGCAGTTTTCGCTGTAATTCTGTCAGAAGCTCCAGTTATGTGAGAAGTTCTACCGTCTTCAACCACACAGAGTTGAAAGGAATTCTCTTTTGGCGTAGTTCTAAAAAGAAAAATTAATTCAACATCTTTAAGTAACGGTCTCCATTGACCGTAACTGTAAACCCGTTTTCATTGCCAAAAATTAAGACCAGACAATGCAGCTTGATGACAAAATAATGTAGAAGATAGAGAAACAAAATACGTCACTAAACGAGGTTTGATAAAAAAAAATACAGTGAATTATTTTATTAAAAACAAAGTAAAAAGCTAACATAAAATTCGAATTAATCGCATTCAAAGTACTGTCCTTGGCTAGCAATTTACTTATGCCAACGTTAAATCGATGACTATAAGCTCTTCTGGAAGCCTTTTTTCGCAAGAGTTATCGGCTGATCTGTCGTGGCCATCTCAATGGCAATAAAGGTGTCGAAACGTTTTTTATTTAGCACAGTTTTTATTTTTGGGAAAAGCCAGAAGTTGTACGGTGCTAATAACAAAAAAAAAACGGTGCTAATAAAAATAGATTCGTGAATCAAAAACGACTTGTGGCACGGCGCGGTATCGTGATGGCCCATTTCTCAGGTCTTTTTGTTCGCTCATCGTTTCGAAAACGTTGCAGTACCGCCTTGAAAATTTGGTGTTTACAATTGGAACGAACTCTGATCGCACTATGCCCTCACAATCGAGAAAAAAACAATGAAAACTGGTTTTCCAGTTTCTAATTTTCCATTGAGAACTCTGAATTTTTATCTCAGGGTCATAGCCATAGGCTCAACTTTCATCTCCAGTATTAATTTTGACCATGAAGTCCAGATCTACCTAAAGACTATTCTTCACTTCCGTGCAAATTGCAACACGTTTTTCTTTTTGTTCTGCAGTCAAAAATCTGGAAACATATTTGCCATTCACTCGTCTCATCTGCAAATCATCGTTAAAATGCTCTGTACGGACCCGTACTAGATGTTAAGCTCTTCACCAAGCTCTCAAGTAGTCATTCTCCTGCTTAAACGAAAAATTTTGGCCACTTTTTGCACATTTCCATCTGTTTTTGAGGTCCAAAGACGTCCCGACCGTTCCTCGTCCTTAACCGTCTCATTTCCACGTTTAAACCATATTATCACCATACTTAGATTTAAACATTTCATGAGCTTAGGTTAAGTTAGGTTAGTGAAGAGGGCTGCCGGGAACGCGGCCAGCATTAGGCCACCAGTTTGGGCTCATTTGCCACCTTCATGCACAATCACACACATTCATACTTACAGCCATGGCACTGGCGGGATTCGAACCCGCAGGCCCCGTAGCACGCCGCTTTTCGGATTGACGGCTTAGCGAGCAGAGCTACCGGGCCCCCTTTTCATGAGCTTACTTGGCACTTTTTTTCAAATTGAAACAAAACTTCATGTTAACGCATCGTTCAAGATCCATGTTTCACGACAGACACGCCAAACACAACATCACTTCAGTGGCTCTAGCAGCTGACTGGCAAGCTAGAACGTGTTCAAACTTCTCACTGTCTCAATGCATGAGGCTATGAAGCATACTAGTTGAAATAAATATAACGTACTGATAAGAAAATTCATTCACCATATTTTTTATCACACCTCGTAAGTTAAAAATCTTAAGGCGCGTACACATACAACCAACGAACGGCCAATGACAGTTTGATCGAATCTTGGTCGTTGGCCTTGGCGTTGGTCCTGCCGTCTACACAGGAACAGATCGGGACCAATGGCTTGGCGTCAAGGCATTGGATGCGGTTCGGGTTGAGTGTCATTGTACATGTAGTTCCCCAGTGGGGGAAATCAAGCGCTAGATAGGGCATCTATCTCTATCTGGTAAACCCTCACTGGTAAATTATGATTTGCATGAATTGATTAAATTATATTTATCAATATATAATTGAAGAGTTTCACTGCGACATTAGGCCCTGGCCTTGTATTACGACTATGGAAAGGTAATCCAGTGTACATCTGTATGAAATAGACTTTTCGTGTCTTCATACATTAACCCTCTAGGGTCACACTGGGTGAAATTCACCCAGAAAAAACTTTGAGCCCCTCGGAGAGTACTTAAATGTACGAGCCTGGCTTCGGGACGCCCCCTAGCGTTCGTTGGGAACCTCTACTTGACATTTTCGGAGTCGGCGTGGTTCGACGCCCGTTAGTCTTTACGTAGCATCTGATGCAATCAGAAGTTCTAAAATCGTTGGGTGAAATTCACCCAGTGTGACTATAGTGCACTTTCTGGATTCAATTTTTTCAATTTTATTTTTGGATTCTACTCGGTTCAAATAAGTTTTAGAGTCGTGAATGTGAACTGTGAAGTGCCAGGATTTTTCTTTATCAGTTTCATCTGTATTTTCTGTCAAATTTACAAATGGCGTACAGTCTCCGTCCACGGCGTGTTCGTGATTTGCTTTTGGAGGAACCAGAGCCTGAGGCTATAGATGCAGAACCATCTGATGATGAATTCGACCATGTTTCTGAAGAAGACGAAGAATGTTCTGACTATGAAGAATCCGATGAAGGTGCGGATTCAGACATAGAAATGGAGGTAGAGGATGCAACAGCTGCTGCTCGCACGCTTCAATCACGAGCACGTGGCAGACCTACGTCGAAATTGAGAGGGAAAAATGGGTATGTGTGGCACTCGAAGGTTCCAGAAAGAAGATCAGCTCGTTTAGGCGGTGAAAGAATACTTGAAAACGTAGGTCCCAAAGGCGCAGCATCAAATCTTCAAAGAATCACCGAGTTTTGGTCTGTGTTATTTACTGATGAGATTATCAACATTATACTCGAACACACAAATAATCACATTGAAGCAGTTTGTTTGGAAATTATTTCTAATGGAGAAGATGTACAGAGTTACCATCATCACACTGGAGCAACTGAACTGAGAGCATTAATTGGATTATTATATTACAGTGGTATGTGGAAACAGTCAAATGTAGATTATAAGGAGTTGTGGAGTGTCGACAACGGAATAGCATTTTATAGATGCGTTATGAGTAAAGCGAGATTCATGTTTTTGTGCACTTACTTGCGGTTTGATGATCGGACAAAGCGAAACCCGAATGACAAATTTTCCCCAATACGGGATATTTGGGATATCTTCATCCGCAACTGCAAAGATAATTATGAACCATCAAATTTCTGTACAGTCGATGAACAGTTGTTAGGATTTCGAGGACGATGCAGTTTTAGAATGTACATAAAGTCAAAGCCAGATACATATGGTCTCAAAATTGTAACACTAAATGATGCTGAAATAAGTTATTTGATACATGGGATTCCGTATTTGGGGAAGGTGACTCTTGAAGACAAAACGGAGTCCGTTTCGGAGTATTTTTTTCGGGAAGTTACATCTTCTATACACAACACTAATAGAACAGTCACAGCTGATAACTGGTTTATTTCCATTCCACTCCTCGAGCGTATGAAGAATGAACCATTCAATCTACCAGTGACTGGAACTATCCGGAAAAATAAACGCGAGATTCCAGCAGAAATGAAAGTTTCCGACCCGAATCCGCCACATACGAAATTTGTTTTTTCTGATTCTGGTATCACGCTTTTGTCGCACACGCCTAAAAAGAACAAAATTGTGTTGCTGGCTTCTACTTATTCTCGCTCAACGAATATTGAAAATGGGAAGCCTGAAATAATCCACCATTACAACGCCACTAAAGGTGGAACTGACTGCTTCGACATGCTCTGCCACGCCTTCACTACTTCCAGAAGAACAAACCGTTGGCCGATGCGGGTATTTTTTGGAATGCTAGATCAAGCGGCTGTAAATGCACGCATTTTAGCCCAATGCCAACGAGAAAGAGCTGGTTTGAACAAGAGAATAACAGCTCAAGATTGTTTACGTGAGTTGTCGTTAGCACTAGTAAGACCGGAGCTGGAAGAACGGCTGCTTTTGCCAACTCTCCGAAATGACCTGAAGCTCGGAATCCTGGGAATCTTGAAAAAAGATCAACCACCTGGACTCGTAGCCAATGACCGTCAGAGGCTTGTAAAACAACAGAGATGTGGAGTCTGCAAGAAAGGCAAAGACAAGAAAACCACGTCTCTTTGTCCTTCTTGCTTGCGTCCGATGTGCGATCAGCATAGAGCGTATATTTGCGTAGATTGCAGCGGTGAAACATACAAAACTCACTGATTGTAATGATTTCCGATCTTTGTTATTGATAAAAAGCATCTAACATATTATTTCAGCCTTCTAATAAAGTTTGAAATATTCTCATTCCGAAATTCGGCCGTGTCCAGGCTCAACATTTTGTACATGTTCCATTGATGAAATAAATATGTTTTTTAAAACGAAGTCTCTGGTAATAATTTTTTTATGCAAATATAGTAGTCAAGGAATAGATCCTGATAATTTTTTCTGTCCCATATCAATCCCCAAAAAATATACCGATTTTTTATTGCAAAACACGACTTTTTTGATATGTTGACTTCCCCAGCTGTTTGGACATTGGAGAAGATCCTTTTTCGATCCTAGAACTGACAGAGTATCTTCTTTTGACTTTCTGGCAAACGTTAAAAATATTTTTAACCCACCAGGACCAATTCTCGAACTCAGACACTGATTTTTCGGCGGTGGGTGAAATTCACCCAGTGTGACCTTCATGCGATTCCAGGGAAGTGTGACCCTAGAGGGTTAAAGATGTCCTGCTTCACCCGAAAGAAAGAAGGCAGAGGTTTTAACGACTTACATGTCTCAGAGTCGGTACCGCGGGGGCAGGTGTAGCCCACACCTACTTGTAGGTGTATCCTGTCGCTGGGAGTGGCCCCCTTTGTGGGAGCTCCGCGGGGGCTGTGGTTTATAGGCTATCTGCTATAGAAGTGTTAGGCTAGTGACAGCCCATCATTTCTGGATGCAGCGCTCGCTTAGGAGTCGTGTGAGGAAGGCGCACACTTCGCCTGGACCCGGGTCAATGGGCAATAAAAAGCCGCATGAAGGTAGGTGTGCTATTCTAACATTAATAAATCATTCTCCATAGGTTTGATTAAAAATGGTAGTCCTGTAGTGCACAGGACGATGTTGTCTGACATTGTCAGTCCCAGCCCTAATGGTGGGCCGTCCGATTAAACTTAACAGTAGGTACGGACGTTAAACAACAAAACGGGCTTTTCATGTACATGTAGTGATTGACAGCGATTAACTTGGGGCTGTAAAGTATAACGCATTTATGGTAGTAGAACGCATTTCGACACCATACACTAAATTTGACAATATACAAAAAACACAGCCTAGCTCAACATACTACTCGGTGTTTTGATTACAGCCAACTCGACCAACCGTCCACACTACAACGGCGTCCCAAGGCCAATACATCGCCAACGCTTTGAAGTTACCGCCAGCAGAGCGAACAGCAGCCAAGGCCAAGGCCAAGGTTGGCTCTTCGTACACACTTAGCGAATCCGAGCCAACGAATGGCTTGGCCGTTGGTCTTGGTCCTATGTGTACGCGGCTTTAGACGTTTTTGAAGAAAAAAAATTATTAATTAATATTAATTAAAAAAAAATATTTCTGTAAAAATAAGCAGTAAAATGGATGTTACTCCAATATGTTTTTATGCTCCAGTGTCCTTGAATCAAAATTGATAAGTCTATATTTCTCTATAAAATTATATTTGTCTTACGTTTTCATATTTCCAATCAAACAACTTTTGTCGGAACATGACCCGAAGCTCAGTTTTGTCGTTGGGGATCAAAGATCAATATCGTCTACTGTCAAGCATTTCGAAACCTCCAGACCAATGCCCTTGTTTACAGAATATAATAAAGATGTGACTGGATTTGATTATAACATAATTTGACTTACTTGCAAAATTCAATATTAGTGATGGAGCACCCAAACTTACTAACAATCAGATTACAGTTTGGGTGACTCCTGGTTCTTTGGGAATAAAAATTATCTCATCAAACGCGTCTACCATTTCTAACATTAAAAATTCTCTTATACAGATGCCACTATTATTTCAGTTTGCACACAATCTGTTTGGTTAACGAACGCGAAGCTAGCTACAGACAAAAGAGAGGAAAATGTTCCACTAGTACGATAAGTACGCCACATTTATCTCTTTTGGACACTTTTTGGCGAACATCAGGCAACATTTTTATGGTATCGGTCTACTTGAAAATAGGAAATTTTCTACTTTTGTGATTGAATCAACTATATTTTTCATTGCTTCGACAAAATATGCTACCCATTTCAGATACTTTACTTACTTTTTTGGTAATCAAGCAACTTTCTAAATTGTGTGGACTTCTTTTTTTTCCACGAAGAACATGCTGAGATATTGTAGAGGTTCTTGTAAATTATATTTGTCAGATTTCTCATTTCAGACTTTGCTACCAAGTTGAAATCATTATTTACATAGTTCCAATGTCGAATTTTTCTTTCAGTGCAGATACTTCAGGATTTTCACTGACTTTAGCAACATTTTTTCTCCAACAATTTCCAAAATTATCTCTTATCCAAACCATTTGTACCCTGTAATTCTTAAACTTTTTGTGAATATCGTTTTTTACTATCATTTATTTTTTGTTTGTTATTTAATTATTGTCTCTTTGTTAGTTATTTATTTCATTTATTATTTTTTGGTACCTTACTTTGTTAGTAATGTTTTCATATTTAGCAATTTTTACTGTTTTAATTTGTTTCGAATTTATATATATGTATTAAATTTATGCCTTGCTTGGTAAATATATAAAAAAAAATCTCCTTGGACGCAAATCACTGACTCTAATGCCGGGTTTCCACCAAAGAGACAAAACAAGAAACACGGACAAAAAATGTTTTTCTGAACAAAAACACGAATGTTTTGTAAAAATTGAACAGTTTCGAGAACATTTTTGTCTCTGAAAACTGTTTTAGTAAACAAAACACCTTCTCATCGCGAGTCGGTAAGATCAAAGGAAAACATGTTTGTTCGCAATTTTTGTGTCTATTTGGTTGAAACATGCATTTGTTTTCTGCGAGAACACTCAGTATATCGATTAATGTACTTTGGTTTTTAAATTTGTTTTAAATTTGGTTTTACATTTTTATTCCTGTGTATTTCATATTTGTGTAAACTGAAGAATTTTTCATGTTTGTGTAAACTGTTATAATGAGCTCAAAAAAAGTTGTCACGATGATCTCATTTCTCCATTTAAGCCCACGCCGTCAGTAGATAAATCTTCCAATAATTCTTCAGTGCTATAATAAACTCTCCTTTTTAATTGAGAATTGGCCCAATATCTCGGTTTTTTTCTTTTTTAATATAATTTATAAAAAAAAAATCACAGTTAATTATAAAATCACCGTCTTCAGACATTTCTCGGACACAGGATAAACAGAACTGAAAACAAAACCTGTCTGTTCAGTTGAAACAGTCTGTTTACAAAAAAACAGAACGGTTTTCAAAAAACAAAACAAGTATTTTGTTTTGTTTTTTGAAAACAAAACTGTTTTTCAAATTGTCTCTTTGGTGGAAACCCGGCATAATACGTGATAACGGCGCACAATTCAAATTCTTGTTTCATTATCCCAATCACTCATTCTCTTCAAATTCAAAAGCCAATCTGTAAAATAAAAAAATGAAACCGATTAGTTACATAGAAAAAATTTTTTAACATTTTTTTGGTTGCGTCTTTCATTGGCCAGCGTGTATGTTTTTATTAGATTTATTTGTGGAGACTAAATTCCGTCTTTATTTTTAATTATTTTACGAAATGCAAAGATTATAAAATAGATATGTATAATTTATTATTACTTGAACTGATTTCCACTGTTTTATTAGCCTAATGTTTCGTTTTTCGATCCCAAAAAAGTTGCCTGATATAATTAAATTAATAAAGAAATTTTTTTTATTATATTTGGAATAAGAATCATGTTGTGGTGCAGTCTAATGTCCGCACTCTTAGTCGCGAATAAAAGGCGAAAATTCATGAACCACTCAGTTCCAACGGTCAAAAAAATTTCACTGTCTGAAATTCGCATGTTTTCAATTAATTTCACAGCATGTATGACTATCGCTAAATCTAATATTCCTCAAGAAAACCAACGAACTTGAAGCTCCGTCCGAAAAAAATAAAGAAAATCTAGAAAATTCCGTGCATACCAAGGCGGCTTAAATCAAGTCGTTGCAACGATTGCGGGGAGCACCTCAACTCAAATGCCTCAGCCGTCGATTTCTTCGTCTTTGGCGCTGCATTCAAGACGACCGGCCCAAAAGCCAAGCGGGGGCGTACGAAAAGTCGCAGCGGCGGTAGCACAACGAAACAACAACAACAAGCTTTTTTGTTGTTGTTTTTGTGATATGCCTAAACGAACTTGTTCACCGGTGCGCGGTGGACGCTGAAGTTGCGCCGCTTGCGATAATGGAGCGCTCGCGCCCGCACTTAATTCAGTTGATTTCTTGGCGTTGGAACGTTTGTAAGTTGCGACGACGACAACGGCGACACCGTATGCGATTGCATAGTTTTCCGCTTACCTGGTGAATGCACGCAAGTGACCCCGTGAACTACACATTGATTACTTGTTATCGAACAGCGAGCTAAGCGAGTTATCGCAGTGATTTATCAATCGCAAAGAGAAGCTCTTCGGTGTGTTTTTGATTGATAACAAATTCTGTTGAAGCTAATGTGAATCGTTGATGGAAGTGAATGAAGTGAAAACCTAATCAATTATATATAAAAATAATCTCAAAGTGATTGTACTAGCCTAAAGTGCAACTGTTAGTGATTGTTTATTTATTGTGAAACACGGTAAACGAAAGTGAGCCTATAAAACAAGGCCAGAGTATCTTGAATTCCTGACCGGATCTAATTGGATTATAAGCTCCATTGCCTCCAAAATCGCAATCGATTGCAGCAACAATGGGTAATTCGATATGTATTCAATTCTTGTATTTCAATTTAACGATGACTAGTAGTAGTAGTAGCACCGTGGCTACATGGCAGTTTCACTGAAATCGATAAATTCCAGCGGTCACCTAGTTTATACAGGTTTCTCACATTGGGCGCCATCAGAGCGTTCGATGCAAAATGCATTGTCTTTTCGGTATGATGCATTTTGTGTACATTCTGGAACTCTCCGATGAATTTCAAATGATTTTGAATGCAAATAGTGCAATTGATATCAACTTTTTAGCTAAAGCAAACAGTTGCAATCGAGTGGAAATGCTGTTGTTTACTATGAAATTCTTTATCATAAATTCTTGTGTTAAACCTATCACTTGCACGACAATATTCGTTGAAAATGTATCGTGATTCATTTAAATGTCTGTGAATATGAACTTGTCATAATTCATTTTAATATTTCTTTGTGGTATTATTCATTCATCATATCTTAATGGTCAGTTGTCATGTAGACACTTGATTCGAGTTGTAACCTATGTATGTTGTTTATTTATTTTTTACACACTATAGTACTATACTGATACTATAGTTGTACTATACTGATATAGCTATCAATTTTTTTAAAGCTAAATTCAATCATGTGGAAAGAGTAGAAAAACAAGCAGCCAAAATTATTCATCGCAATAAGACAAATTCGAGATCTGTTATTCAAATATGTAGAAAATTTGTTAATTAAAAATGAAAGCTTTTAGTCGAAATTAGTGTATATAATAATAATTAATAATTAGTATGTTAGTATATAAATAGTTCGAAATTCTGATAGTCAAATTCGCCTGTATATATAGCAAATTAAAAAGAAAATACGGTTACTGTTGAAAGTAAAATATTTGTCGAAGCTTTCAATTATTTTATTAATTTTATTTGATATTTTAATATCTTACCAGCAAAAGAATTAATTGATGAAAATATATTGCTTAATCGGAATTTTTTGGAGTTAAAAACGTAATTTTAAAGGTGCGGAATTGAAACTGTTTTGACTTTGAATTTGAACATTTTTAAATTGCGATAGCTTTTGACGGAGCTATTCAATCATTATGAAACTTTCAGGGCATATTGGTATTATTTAGTTGTTAATTTGCGTTAGCAAGCGTGTTGGCAACCCTGTAGCTAGAGCAGGCGCTGAAAGTGAAAACCTTCAAATCATCGGCTCCTCCGAAAAATTGTCGTTTTTTTTTGTTTTTGGAAAAAAAGCAACTCATATATAAAACTTATGCTTTGTCTATATAGCCAAAGTAAAACATTTGAAATTTTACAACGGGTAAGAACGGTAACCCTTCGCCAATTTACCTATATTATTCACCGACAAGAATCTGAAAATGTTTGTCATATTTTCAAAAATGCTTTTATAATCGAGCTTCAAATGGTTGAGCTGGTTGGCGACATTTTTGCGAAAGATATACGCCACGAAAGAATTGGTCTTCTTTCAGTTCTTTTATGGACCTTTGCGTGTGCGATAACAAGGCACTCTCGATCAAATGACTAATCTAACATCACTATCAAATACAGTGAATTACTACATTTGTAGTACATATAATACTCAACATACTATGTATTACTCTACAACGTAGTAAATCTTATCTCAAGCAACTCATTTTTGTAAACAAAAGCTACGGTAGCAACGATGCACGTTCTTTCGTCTCGTGAAATTCGAATTTGTTTTGCGCGGAATATATTCACAATGCAATGGCGATTTTTTTATAAAAAAAATTGAACGCAACACTTCACAATTTAATTGACTTCGGGACAGAAAAAGCGTTAGTTTTGTCTGGAGAAATTTTCAATGTAACAACGTGCCTGAAATCCATAAATCCACACAGAAAAAAATTGGTTTGGTGGCAGAGAAATTACTACAGGACGTTGCAGGACATAATCATTTCGATTTTAGATCTAAACAGTAGCCAGATTCCGTGAATCTTGAGAAATCGTGTGGGGCTGAGCACAAGTTTTTGAAACGAAGTAAGACGCGATGTCTTGAGATCATACGTTGACCGCAAAAACGCTAAAAAAATTGACTGCAGTGGGGCTTGACATGCAATAAAAATTATGTTCCATAATTATTATTTGAAGAAAAATGTAAATAGTCTATGAGCAAAAATGTATAGTTGACAAGAGACCAAAAACATTTTTTTTTAATTAAAACTCTCTTAATACTATGCATACTAAACAAAGATTCTTATCAAAAAATACTAAAGTAAAAATGTTTGGTCCTTTTTTATAATAGTTATTAAAAATATTCTACAAAGCTCTATCAAATGAAACTTGATACCTACTCACAAGTTATTCGTTTTTAAGTTATTATCTTGCATCTGACACAGATTGACGTTTAGTGAAGCTTAATTTGCACAATAGAAATTGAAATCAAATATGTGCAATAATGCCAAAAAAAAACTTTATCTAATACACAACACGATTCGTATCATTTTATGTAGTGTGCTTGAATTTCCCGTCATTTCCCGTCAATACCAAAAAAACCTTAGAAATTGCAAGATATGTAGAATTTTGACATTATCCAACGATTTTGCTTTTACCAAACGCTTTTCAGTTTCAATGCTGAACGGGGAAAGATTTTAAGATTAAATTTTAAATAAGATATATATGAAATTGATTTTGAAATAATATAAAGAAATCAAACATATCATACATAAATGAACTGTTTCATTTTCTCCGAGATTACATTGTAGCAGTGGCAATTTTATCTAGTGGAGCTTCGGAAAAGCAGTTTTCTGGAATTAAAAAACAAAAAAATGAAATAATCTCAATAAATTGGATGTGGAAACAGTTTCCGCATTTTTAGCTTAAAACTTTTCATACTGAAATTACTCACGACTCAAACATGCTAGCAAAAATACATGCTTGAAAATAATGCACATAAAACTACGTACGAGACCAGAAAGTGTGCTTGCGCGAAGCGATATATTCGCACTTTAGTATGCGTTTCTGTTCTCATGTATAAATAATTGGATTATGCCCGGTCTGTTAGTTGAGTAGATACTTCGAATTAATATTTGTTTATTTGATTGTGAATGCAATTTACATTAATATTAAATAAAATGTCGGCTGCTTTTTGGTCAAAATTTTCAACTGATACTTCTTCTGATCTGATACTACTTCTTTCTTGATCTGGTACTTCTTTGGACAAAATCTGTATCATATTAGTTCATCTGAATAACCAGAATGGCGTCGGGAACTTCAAAATTTCTCTGCTTCAGTGTTAAATATAAACTGTGAATGAACAAATTATAGACAAAACAAGACTTATATGGTAAAGTTTAGTCGATATGAACTACGTGTATCTTTTTGTTGCATTTATTGTTATATTTACTTAACAAATTTTCAAATAGTCGTCAAATCTAAAATGAGACTATTTATTTTGGATGTCCTTCACCACTGAGTGCGAAATATAAATATATACTTGCTAAGTGGGTATTTAGTGCAAAAAAACAACATCAAAACAACTTGAGAAAGACAATTTCAAAAGTATAAAAGTAGACACTCTCCTTTAGAGACATCTCAAGGATAGCTTTGGTAAAACGAAAAGTGAAGCAAATGGTTGTTAGAAGGATGTTGAATTCAAAAGATGCATTTTTTCAATGTGTCGAAGTACATGATGATGTATGATGTTGTTGGTAAGTCCGTTTGAGTGAATATTCAATTCAAGAAATGTTTTTATAGGCTTTTTTCGATCCCCAGCTTACTGTGTAAATAATGTTTTAAAGTGTGTTTAGTGTACCTCAGCACTTAAATGACATTTTCGTTTTTTCTCGTTCATTATGTAAAAAAGCCAAACTACAACAAAAATTCAAATGAAAGTTTTCCAACGGAATTGTTTTTATTTTAGTATTAGAAATACTGTATCAGAGTCTATCAAGTGTTCCTTGAATTTATTGTTATAGGTCATAAGACACGAAAATCAATTTTTTGTGGATTATTTCGTTATCTTTTGGTTTTACGTAGAATTTTAATCTGTTCACTATAAAATTCTGCTCAAAAACTGAACATGCGAAATTCCCGTAAGATTGATAATTTTAGAGATATTAACTTGAAATGTTCTACATTCTAAGTGAATTTTTTACAGAAAAAAAAAACAATGTTTAATGGATTGTCTGTCAACAAAGTCCAGTAGTTAATTATCTTAATCGATTTAATGCTCCCTGAAATTAAAACGTAATCCGAAAATTTGATCCAAAAAAGTTGTTTAAGTTTTTAAGTTTAGATAGCTAAAGCTTTGAGAAAGTAGACTTTCAAAGGAGAATGATCGATACTAAAAATCACTCAGCTGATCAAAAGTCAATCAACTTTCTTGCCATCAATTTTTCTATTCCATCAAAGCATTCAAAATTACGAAGCTTAGCGGATTGTATCGCCGAAATAAAGTAGCATTTGCAGTTAGTTTTGTTTTAGATAATTAGTAATAACAGAAAAAAACAATTGAAGGAGTAAGAATGGTAAACTTAAAAAAAAAAAATAAAGTAAACTAATCCGCATGACATGGATCAACCTTTTACTCATCTTCGGTGAGGTCATCGAAGGTTCATCATCATTGTCCTAGAATTTGTTCTTCATTGATTATTATTTCGAAACATGCTTCTTTTATTATGTTACTTAAGTTGCAAATCAGATATTTATTTGTTTAAATACGCTTTCTCTTCGCTTTCGCTTTCGCTTGCAACAGAATGAAAACTCCAATTATGTTAATAAAATGAGAAAAAAGATAAGAAAAAAGTAATATTTAGAAAAAGATAAAAGAAATCACGATTCAACAATCCAACACCCAACATAAATAGTTTCAAACTTCTTTTAAATGCAAAATTTATTTTACCAGCGGACCAAGTTATGATACATTATGACGCTTAGGGACTCTGACAAAGGGAGAAGAGAAGTATACATTTGTACGCGCGAACGAAATGCGAGACGGTTAACGTATGAGGAGTATGATATAATATATTTAAAAAATAAAGAGCGTGTGAACCTTCGCTGTGCACACTCGATGGCATCAGAAAGGTCTAGAAAACGTGGAGACCACACTTAACCCTAGAATGGTACCGATGAGTAAATTTTACTCACATATGGTATATATTTCGTCGCGCACCAGCCAGTTGGCCACTCTGACTGCCATGAGGCTAGAAGCTATATAATCTTTTTATGTTTAATGATAAAATAAAAAATGTACATAATACTATTGTTGCCTTCTTTTTAGAAAAAACATGTACATAATTTCATTCAAAAATTTACCGTACCATTCCAGGGTTAATAGGCATGTTCGAAAACATAACGAACTAACATTAGAAAAACACGAACCCAAGTACGTATGACAACAAATTTAGAAGCAGATCAGAGAACCAATCCAGAGACTCGGAAAGCTTTAGCGGAGACTTCCGCAATATGGAAATTAAATTTCAAGCCACATCCAAATCTCTGAATTGTTTAACGAAAGACAGAGACCTGATGCAAAATGGAGAAAAAAAATGAGATAGAAGAGGATTTGAGAAAAAAGTCATTTGTTTACATTTACTATCACTTAAAGACAAGGAATTGCAATTACACCAGTTTAGAAGAGCACACAGATCATTCTGAAAAATATTACAGACATTAGCTGACTTCATGACTCGGAACAGTTTCAAATCGTCAGTATACAGTGAACAAGGGGAATCTATAACTGAAGGAAGGTAATTGATAAAAATCAAGAAGAATAATGGACCAAGTATAGACTTTTGTGGAACACCAGAAGAAGAATAAAAAGGAGAAGAGGAAACGTTGTTAATATTAACATTGCACAAACGATTATTACTGTAGGACGCAAAAGAAGAAAATAGTGAACAAAAACAACCAAACTGTCCGACTTTATTTATTTATTTATTTACCAAACAAGTTATAATAATAATACATATAAATGAAATAAATATAAGACATAAAAAAAAACTAGACAAATTTAAAAAGAAAAACAGGTTTAAAATAGGTATAAAATACAAACAAATACAATATAAATTAATAAACATTCGATAAATAAATACACAAAGCTAATTTACATGTAGGTCACAATATTAAATACGCAAAACGCAAAACGAAATTAATTAATTATCCAATTAAACAATTATGAAAATAGTCCTAAGTCATAAGAAGATACTAGGCCGGTAGACTAGGGAGGGTAGGATAAGAGAGCCTTGGTAACTCTATTTTTAAAGGACACTTTGGATATCGTGGGGGAAAAGTGTTGGCTCATACTGTTGAATATTTTGCAGCATCTGTTAATTGGCTCATTATCAGCATATGCGGTGCTATGCTTATATTCAACTAGCATTCGTCGGGATCTAGTGACTCTCAAGGGCTGATTAAGCACAAATCTTTCCTGTATATAGTCGACATTAACAGCGTCTCTAATGACATCGAAACTGAAGCAGGCAGATAACATTAATCTTCTGGATGCAAGAGGTAATAAGTTTAGAAGTCTAAGGCGAAATTCATACGACGGTAAATTGCTAAAATCACTTGGATAGTAAAGACCTCTAAGAGCGAATAGCAAAAATTGCTTCTGAATAGATTCAAATCTCTGGCTGTGAATTTCGATTTATTCAGTAATATTCTATGGTTGGCAGTATCAAAGGTTTTTGAAATACATATCTGTGTACACTACGTCCACTTGTTTCTGATCACCTAAGGCAAGGTCAACTGAGTTTGAGAAGAGGATAAGCTTAGTCAAAGTAGACCTACCCCTCACAAACCCTTGTTTTTCCGGCTGGAGGATAGTATAAATCCTGGGATACATTCTACAGAATACATATTTCTCAAGACGTTTGCTGAAGCAAGGGAGAAGAGAAATAGGACGATAATTGGAGAAATATGAAACATCACCAGGTTTACAAATTGGATAAATATTAGAAATTTTTCATCCAGAAGAAAATCACCGGATGATAGGCTCAAGTTAAAAATATTAAGTTAAACCCGTCGCATAATGAAGCAGACAGACATTGAAACATATAAATTGAGAATACAATCAAATCCATCACCGGAATGCTGATCAAGACTGAGCAATAAGTTCTCAACGTCTATCGGATTAGTATGGATTAGTTTAGAGAAAGTAAATTAGGAGTGAAAGGAAAATCAGGCGGTTATGCAAAGGAGAAAAACCTTCAACGGAAGAAAGAAGTTTGCGAAAAATTCACATACATCCTGCGAAAATGAAGAGTTAGGGTCATTGAAAGTAACATGGTTGGAGATGGAAGTATTTTTCTTCAAAGACCGAACGTCTGACCAAGCACGTTTAGTGGTTGCAAGAAGAAATAGTTGACTCCAAACTAGTAAAGTAATCGTGTATTGCGTGCTTTTTTATTATTTTAGTCGAGGAATGCAAAGTTCGAAATACGATCTTCGAAACTTTTTCCGAGTAACATTTTTCAGCTAAATTGGCCCCAAAACTGGTAGAATGAACCAAGGGGGTAGAATCTGTAGATTTGCGAGAGTAAAAACTAGGTATATAGATAAAGATAGGGTCATTGAATGAGGAATCAAATTACAAAAGAACGAAAACGAGTTTCAAATTCCGATGCGATTCCTGGGTAAGCTATGGTGAAATTATACCGAGGTGTAATTGAGATTCCCTTCTCTGAAGGCATTTCAAATGAGGTCAAACTCAATAAGTATACTTCTTACAGTTCAAAATGTGCATATAAATCTTTTGCTGTTTAAATGGAAACTACTTGACACAAAATCCATGCAACAGGTCAAATTAACAAAGACAGAAAAATAAAACCTCACAATTTTCACGACAGATCTTTTTTTCTACAAATACTAAAATTACATAGTGACAGCATGCATATCATCTTCATTTACTGATATTTGGTTTTTTATAGTGGCGAGGTTTTTCTTGGGTTTTTATAAAAATAGGTTTAAGAATTTTAGAATTGAGGAAAATTTGACCCAGTTTTTTACATCTTAGAAAAAATCCTTTCGTAACTTGTACTTTTTCCTACGCAAAATATCCTTGATTTCATCTAGAAACTCAGAAACTTTATCATCAATAATAACTTTGTACCTATTTTTCAAAAAACAATTTTGTTGTGGTCGAATAAAGCCCTCGAAATTGACGGCTTGAGTTTTTTTCTTTAGAGCTAAAAATTAAAATAGAAAGTTTTCCCTCATTTTCGAAAACTATCAAAAGCTAAAGGTACAAAAGTAAATTCAAAATATAATTGGTATACGAGCATAAAGCAGAACTAACAAAAAAAAAAGTCAAAAGAGTTCAAAACGGGAACTACAAAATATTTAGTCATTTGTTTATACTTTACATTCATTGAATGTTTCATAAAAAACACTCCTGTGTCCAAAACCTCAAATTCTATTAGTATTTCAAAAACCATAATATGTCAAATACTACTTGTCTAACTTGTGGCCAGCACAAAATTTCAGGGTTTGTCGGAGCCCCGGCTCATGGGAAAATGTAATCAAGTACCAAAAAAAGAGACGTTACCTATAACACACTTAAAGCAAGGGAACTACTATATTTTCACTCTGAGATGCACTAAGATGCGATTTTGCGAATTCAAAGAGAGAAAATAACGGCTTATCAAAAATTGAAATGCTTCATTCCTTTGAATTTGCTTGCTATGTATTATTCGACGAAAATCAATTTCACCATTGCTCTTTATTTCCTACTGTGATTTTACAGAAAAAATTTTTACAATTTTTTCAGATAATTGCTCTTGAAAAACTATCTGTTTTATTCACGATCCTCTTCGAACTGCTCTACAATTTTCATATACAAGCGAACACAATAGCCTGGCAACCATTTGCTTTCACCTTTTCACCTGATAGCTAAATACTTGGATTCGGAAAATGAAAATAAGATGAAAGGAAAATCGATTTCAAACAGCAAATTCATTTTTCTGCATGAAAAACTCTACCAGAGCACTATCGCATCATCAATTTCACAGCATGCTAGTACAGTGATGGAAGCAAGGTCCGTTTTTGTGAATCCGAATGAATGCTCTAGCTTCATGTTGCTTCGGAATACTTAATCGTGGTAGACAAGTCAGTTTGCATAAACGAAAGTGCTCGTTCTTACGGGGCCAAGGAAAGCCATCTACGCGGCACTGCAGAAGACCTCAGTGGCTTGCAGCTAGTGGAATTTTGATTTTAAGTCGCTCGCTGTACCACAATGGGCGCTCACCCGCAAGAACTGTTTGTGCATTGTGGGTGGTACGATGAAAGCGTACATCATCGTGGCAGCTTAGCAGATGCAGATTCAGATGCATTGGGCGATGACTTTTTCTATTGTCATGCTTTTACGTGGTAAAGTTACGAGCACGCGATTAGCAGTGAAATGGTCTATGAAAATTACATGCAGTTTGGCTGAATCTGTCTCATCTGTGGGTGAGCATTGCGATTTTTTTCTTGAAATTTAATTGACTTTAATGGGTGAGTGTGATGATGATGGGTTAGTTTCACCTGTAATACGCATGCAATAGAAACTATAAAAGCATTGTATTAATTATATTACGTTAGTCATTATGATGTGATAAGCTTGTTAAGCACTTTCTACAGTGTTTGGTTGGTTTCATTTTCAAACATATATTACTTAGTTGGATTGATTACACAGCAGTTGACCTTTAAAAGTTCCATTGGCATTAATTTTTACATTTTCTAATCATCATATGATCGATTATCATACGGTTTTCATCAAATGAAATAAAATAATAGGGCCATCTAGTTGTAAACAACACACCAGAACATCATCAATAAAACTATTAATATTTTACCAGCCGACGCTTTTGAAGCATAATTAACTTTAAAAATATCTGAAAAAGTTAAAAGTTTCTCATCCATCTTATTCTACAAAAGAGTACTTCGAACTAAATTCAGCCAATTAGCTTAGCTCTAATGATTTTCCTACATTCAAAACTGGAGCATATTCAAAACATTTCGTTTCAACACCATACGAAAAACGAATTCCAAGAAACAAACATGAAGAAATGTTGACTTGGCCAAATGAAATGTTATCGCAACAAACCGAAAGTGGTTTGGCATTTTGCCGCATTCCTCCGATTCGGCAGACCCATACTAGAAAACGACTATAGAGATCCAGTAGACAGGCCAATAATGAGGCTGTCTATCGTTAGTCTGATGATGAGATTGACGGGACCATCCATTGGCATGGGACTTTGGCGCAGATAAATCTTCTCTTATTTTCTTTATTTCGGATCGATATATCTATCTACAGGTAGGTAGTACCCGACACTATAAGAATCAGCTAGCGTATTTATTACCATAGATAAAAATACGAGCGTATGGTTGAATTTTTGAAACCGGTTGTGCATTCGTTTTCGAATTGATGTATTTTCACATTCCCTGCATAATTTAATTAATTTTGATTGTGCTACTGTGTCATCGACGATATTGGAAATGTCAGGTCTAAATGTCGCACAAAATCTAAACCCGAATGAAATTTGAATACAAAACGATTAATATCATGTAAAAATTTGAAAGAAGTAGGAAATTTCGGAAACACCGAAAAAATTCTGGATAGGAGTCAAATTTATAAATAATTATTCTCACATAATCCTATTAATTCACTACATTTTAATATTATATACTCTATCTCCGCTAAGAACTCACAGCAAAATTTATTAAAATGCAAATTTTAATAAATATTTAACTTGTACCATTTCCCTACAACTTAATTTACTACCAAAATTTGCGAAATCCAAATTCCACCATAAAGAACAAGAGTAGAATTTAGGTCAGTGAGCGTATTTGGTTGTGTTGGACATTAAGCATGCCTGAGACGCCAACAACAACGTCTCGTATGATTCGAAATCAAATATCAATTCAGCCAACTTTGTGCGATCGCATACTATATTATACCACAACACTGTACTGCGAGGAATGTGTAAGCGAGCAATTTTCCAGATTACTCAGGGTTCGTTGCTACCACCGCTGCTGTTTGCCAATTGAAATTTGATGGATTTATAGATATGCACATACACTGTGCTGGGTCGAATAAAATGGATAATTCGGGCATATATTGTCTAATTAGATAGCATGCGATGATTGATCTGATGCTAAATTGAAAATTAATTATGTGGCGGTGCGTGGTTGCTTTCAATTAAACTAAAAAGATCGATGGTATTAAAGTCGTCGTTATGGCAATATTGGAATTTGTGGCAATTATATGCTACAGGCATATATGATGGCAGTAACTGATTGATTGATTAGGCAATTTAGAAATATCAGAGGAAATTAAAAAAAAATTGCGAAATTACCTCAATCAACTGCAGTATGTAATGAGTTGATTTACCCAATTTCAGTTCACGAGTGCTAATGCAACAATAAGTTGATAAAGCTGATCAGGTAAATAAAAGTACAAATACTTTCACTGCGCATATAAGTCAGCTCAATAAACTGTGGAAAGTATTGATATTAATTCGCGAATTGATAAAATGTTGTTAATCTGGGTCTTATGAGCTGAGATTAAATATTTAGCACTTTTAAAACTACCAATATTTCACCTTTGATTCGTTGGGTCAGATTGTATTCACAAAGATTTACACTTTTTGGCAGAAGAGAGATTTAGTTATTTATTTTTTGCCTGGTTATTTACATGAAGCATTGAAAATAAACGTGCTGATGAAAGCATACATCCACCAAAGAAATATCTCTCTTTGGTCTAGGAAACAAGGTGAAAAATGATACGTCATAAAAAAGTATCCATTGACACTATGGGAACAAGTCGACGCAGGTATCAGCCTACGCCGATGATATGTAAGTAACGTTCCTCCATTACCGCTACGGAAGTACTTATTACTTGAGACAATGCTGCCAAAGAAGGTGATCTTCAAATTATAGCCTAATCGAAGAAAAGCACACCGGTAAGACAGAATATAAAGAACTCCACGTAAGCTCACAATTGGATACTTAGATCAATATGTAATTCACAGGATGCAGGGCCACCTTAAGGAATGGGCACACTGGGCAAACGCCCAGGGCACCGCGAATCATGAGGCCCCTTATTTCCAGATCATCAATCGATAAATGTATTTATTGTGTGAAAACTAAGCAATAATTATCTGACTATACTTACTAATTATCTATCTGCTTTTATAGTAATCTCATGAACCAGGGGTTAACACTGGCAACTCTATTTGCTTACTAGTAGCTTTTAAGCTTTGATATATGTACTCGTATATAACCCTACTTGTAACAAGTATATTATCAATCTTACGTGTTTTTACTTTAGCTTTAACACAAATGCACATTTTGGGTTGTGTGAGTTTGGACATCACTGGAATAAACATAGATTGAGTGGAAACTTTCAGGATACATTGGTGTATATGCAGAATAGGTCCAGTTCTCACTAAATGTCAATTATTGTTAACGCTTTGGCGCCGGCGGCCATTTTAGTGATATTTTTCATATACCTATTATTCCGTGCACAAATAATTTTTGCAAAAATAAAGTTGACGAAATAAATTTCGAACGTGTTTTAAATGCAAATCAGATAATGTTTTGAAATTTTTTAACCCCATGTGTGCGCTAGGTGCCTAAAAAGAGAACGGGAAAAATTGAAAATTTTTAAATTGCGATAGCTTTTGACAGAGCTACTCAATCATTACGAAATTTTCAGGATATATTGATATTATTTAATTGTAAATTTGTGTAGCTTTTAATGAGCGTGTTGGCAACCTAGCTACAGGCACTGAAAGAATAATCGTGTCTCTCGAAAAAATGCCGCTTCTTCAAAAAAAGCCACTCATATGTAAATCTTATGCTTTGTTTACATAGCCAAAGTAAAAAATTTGATATGGTACAACGGGCGCGCCTGGTAACCCTTGCCCAATTTACCTACATTTTTAGCATCAAAAACTTCTTTTCATGGAAACTAACGATTCGATGAGCAGAATTAATTGAAATTTACAGCATGTATTGGTCTTAAATAGGACCAAGTCTGATAGAAGTTATATTGAAATGGGAGTGATTCTGTGCCAGTGGTGCCATCTTGAAAAATCACTAAAAAAAATTAACTGCTTTTAGCCCTATAAATTCTGATTGAATCGTTCGATTTTGACGAAATTCATACAGTAGCTGGACCTTGTTTCAAACCGCGTTTAGCAGAAATTTGGTTGAAAAACTCAGTTGGAGCTGCCAGCTATGATAATTTTGGTGTCTTAAATTTGAAAAAATAAAAATTTGGAAGTGAAAACATTCAAACCATCGAATATCCTAAAAAATGTCCGTTTCTTACAATAAACCAATCTGTATACAAATCTTATGCTTTATTTACACGTTTGAAGTAAAACTTTGGAAATTTCATGTCGGACAAGAACGGTAACCCTTTCCCAGTTAACCTATATTTTTAGCATCAAAAACTTCTGTTCACGGGAACTCACGAACCAATAATCAGATACAACTGAAATTAATAGAATGCATTTGACTTAAGTAGGACCAGGTCTGATAGAAGCGATTTTGAATTGTGGGCAACTTTGTGCCAGTGGTGCCATCTTGAAAAATTACAAAGAAAAAAACTGCTTTTTGCCCTATGAAATGTGAATAAGTTACCAGATTTTCATGAAATTGGCACAGTAGCTGAACCTTACTCTAAACTCTGTTTGATAGAAATTTGGTTGAAAAATTCGATTGGTACTGCCAGCTATGGTAATTTTTGTGTCTTTGGTTTTGAAAATTCGCTCAGGAAAATAACACTTTTTTCCCTATAAGTTCCAGTGCAGTCATGAAATCAATACCAATTTCATACAATTAATGGAACTTATTATAAACATTATTCAGGCCAAATTTGGTTGAAAAGCCACGATAGGGTTGCCAGCTATTGTTGGTTTTGTGTTTAATTGCAATATCTTTATTAAGCGGTTTTATCGTAGAATTTTCAATTGGTAATGATATTGTAGTGACAATAAACAGCAAATATTAAGTTTTCGATTATTTGAAAAACTCGCAACAGGTAACCCTAAATTTCTTTATACTCCTATAACTTCGAATGTAATATAACAACGTGAAGCAGATGTGATATATTCTTGGCTTTGATACTGGCGAAAGGTTGCCAGCACGAGTCGGTTTTGCTACTTTTGTATCAATAAATGCTTACAGTTAGTATTCATACCGGAAACATTTACAATGAAAATAAATAACCGATGTTTCAATTCCCAAAGTTCTGCAAATTTTTCGGATCGCAGCCCCAAACACCAACTTCAGTTAAAGTGCTGCAGGCACTGAGCATTTTCTTCATTGATGTTATATGAGATGCTGCTTTCAAAGTTTGGTGAAATAAGCAACTGATAAAGAATATAATTAACCCGTGTTTTGCTCTCATAAACGTTGAAATTCATGCCAGTGGTAATATCTGAAACCTTCCACCACATGAGTTATAATGCATTCCTGAGACCAAAGTAAAACGTGGCATTTGAAACAGTTTGGCCGTAATAAGCAGCTCATGTGATGGAATATGCACTAAAAACCTGCACGATTCTTCTACTGTTCTTCGAACGTTCTAGCGGTTCAGTTGCGCTAGAGTTTTATTAATTTTTATCGTCACGGATTGTATTTTTTGTTAGTTTTTTACTTTAATAATAATTGCACATTGTATCTCTACAATTCCTCCCAAGAGTTTTTCTTTATTGTATTCAAAAGTACCCAGATATTGACAATTTTTCATAAGTTACATGGGTACATCATTTTGGCTGTCAGCCACTGTATCTAGTACGTACATATATGCAATGTTTATACAGAAATTTGATTATTCTATTTGTAACCAAATTTTTATGTGATTGTTCACAGGTATCTGAGATCAATAATCGCATAAGCGAGTTTAAGCATTTGGAGTACTTGGTACTTGAAATGTCTTTGTAATTGAGTTCAAGTTCTTTGTAATTGACCTGTCACAGGAATATATTTTGCAATTAACCTTTAAAATTTAAACCATATCCATTAATAGGCACGATTAAATTCCCCAAACAAATTAAGCAGCTCCCAAACACCAATTCACATGCTTTATAGATTGTGATATCAATAGCACAAACTGGACGCAGTTAATTATCGTCCCTAAAAGCCAAAGAGAATCGATTTCGATTGGAATGAGCAAGCTAAAGGTGCCACAATCTCATCTGCCAATATACTGCTTATAGTACAAAATGCTTGTTATTTATAGGGTGGTGAATATTAATTATGCTTGCTATCTCGACTAAGAGGTCTCTTCGTGAACAAATCCCTTAAACACAATAAAGACAGTGTTTGCAAATCAGATTTCAATGGAAGGTGAAATACTGCAAACGACTTAAATATAATTTCCATAATTTAATAGATAAAGATACTTAGAATTCAAAGTTTTTAGTTATATTCAAATTATGTTCTTGTTGTTTTAATTACTAAACTCCTACTCAAAGATTTTAAGCTTCTTATGAAAACTGAGCTTATTCATGTCGCGAAAATTTTAAGATGCGTAAAACTTTTATCCACTTCCACTTGACGAGCCCGCCATCATAATTGAATCCGACCCACGTCGAACGCAAACATTATTCTCAAAAATAAACATAACTCTCTATTTCTTACAACCGTCAATGTTACCATGCAATTTCTCATTCAACGACAAAAAGTTTTAATTCATTCCTGAAAATTGCGATCTAAGGGCCATGAACTTATCTTTCCGTACTTGTTCATATTATCCGACCCGAACAACCGAAACTTTGCATTTAGATCGTTTTCAGCGTATGACAAGGGCGACGTCGGGTATGTAGGCGAACTGAAGTTTTTGAAATAATTAAATAGAGTACCAGAATTGTTCGTGTAATGCATATTAATTTAGACTGCACCGAGTTTTTCAGAATGCAGTATTGTATCTTATAGATAGTTGTTCATGAAAGTTATATTTCTATATATTATGCGTGATATATTATAAATGTAAATTCATGAGCGATATATAAATATGCAAAATGTTTCACAGTCAAAGTCTGAACTGGCTGGTGTTTTAATCGTACGGAGCCTTGCATGTGCATGTGTTACTTTTGAAACTTTATTGTAACTTCAAGCGCTCAGTCGAATGCCCTTGTGTCACTCGTTTGTTTCATTTATTTTAAACATCCTCCAAAGTGTTATTTTGGCAGAGACCTGTATTTTTTTGGTAGTTTTATGCGATATGGAAAATGCGAGACTCGAAAGATATTCATCAATCGGAATGGACGGAAATGAAAATTATATCTAACAGCTTCAAAAGGATATATTTGCATCTTTATCTTTTATTGAAGAAAATCATTAAAGCACACATCTATAATTTTGTTCTTTTCGTCTACAAAATTAACCATCTGAATAATTTTCCTACTGACGTTACGTTCATTTTAAACTTGACTAATCAATTATTCCCACTGCATTGTAGAACCAAGTCAATTCATGATTACTCATAATTAAAATGCAACATGCTCGTATAATGTCGCAGTTAATTCAATGACCATGTACTTTAAGAGAAATGCTGGCGCTCTGAATCATTGATCACCGGTAAAGTCCCCAAAATGGAATCAAGTTGGCAATGCGTGACGTTTGGCTGGACTGGATACATATGCTGCATTTTCCATATATGTACGTAATTCAGTAATTCAATATCATTTTATGACTGGATCATATGAAATCTATACGCTCAGGTGAATACTCAATGGCAAAATAATAAACAATGGAAATGTTGTTCAGCTAGAGCTGATACATCAATTAAGCTTGTTCATATCAAGAGCAATTTATTTCGAGAACAACAATATAATTTTAAAATTAATAAACAATATTAATGAATTAATAATAATTAAATTTTTGTGCTTTTTGCAAATTGATTCGAAAGCTTTTACGGGAAAAACTGTAAAAACTTTTCATATAACGCAGACAAAAATATGCGACTTCTGACTAATTAACTAACTTGCTTACTTACTTTGCAAGCTGCGAATTCGTTATTGTCAGTTATAAAGAAAGATAATATTATGAAAACGTTTTGAGATGAATGAATAGTGCTTTTGTGTAGATAAGTCGTCCATATTCCGTAATTACTTAGACCGGTACTTCAAAAAGTAATCTAATATACTTTTTTAATAGAAGCTCAGGCCGCCTTCATATTCTAGCTTAAACCCAGCTAGTTCTTATCAATATCACCTAGAGTTTTTTGCCGGTTTTCTTTTGGCTCTGGAAGTTTTAGAAGCTTGCAGAGAAAATTGGAAGGAGACTGAGCTAGAGCTGAGAAAAATTGAAGGAACCCAGCCTAAAGAACATCGAGTAAAGGATACTGCCGAAACTCTATGCACTGTTCAAGCCAAAACATAAAAACCGGCACAGACGCCTGAATGTAGCCCTAACAAAGAAAATACTGTTAGTGCTCGAACTGAATTGAGCACCACCAAACAGCATCCATGGCTGTCTGTGTTGAAAAAGCCACCTAAGAGCAACCGCCGGCAAGATAAGTAGACGAGTTTTCGTTCATTTAAGAACTTGGCGTCGAATTTGGGGCTTAGCGAAAAGAAACCAAGGCGGGAAAAAACGACATCGTCTGGGGCGAAAAACGAAGATAGTAATAAAGCCTACAATAGTGATGAGTTATGCAGAAGTCCTGCAGCACATCCGGGCAGTGGTAAGCCCAAGCAAATTGGGATCATAAGTTTGCCAAATCAGAAAGACGGCAGGCGGTTGAGTACTTGTGACACTGCCAGAGTGTAAAGACATCGTGAAATTCGGCAATGTAATCCAGGCAGCTGTTGAGGATTTCGAATAGGTTAAAAGCCAAAATCGAGATACTTGATCTCGACAGTCTTATCACAGAGAAAAAAGTGACAGCAGCGATTTGGAAGGAGAGGATTCACAACGTAAAAATCACCTTATTTCCCACAAAAACAAAGGAACAGAAATAAGCCGTCGTAGAGCTGAATGAAGCAAAAGCTTTGAAGCTAGTTGATACAGGATGAATTAGAATCGGCTGGATAAACGCTAAGGTAAGGAAGCGGCTGGAAGCTGTGTGCTGTTTCAAGTGCATGGGCACAACCATACAAACAAAAAAAGACTGCAAAAGACTAGACCGTAGCACTAACTGCTGGAAGTGCAGACAAGTCGCACACGTTGCAAAGGTATGCTGTCCGAAAACAAAGGCAAACAAGGAGAAACCCAGCATGCTCTGTGGTCAGGCACATTCAAGGCTTTCCGAGAAATACTCGACGTACAGAATTAGTCAATGCGTACATGAGAGTTCTCCAGGAGAATTTACAAAGATGCCACAATGCGGACGATTTACTCACGTAGCTAATGCATGAATCCAGAGCCCAAATCGCAATGATCAGCAAACCATATCGAAGGTGAAATCCAGAGACATGATATTCAGACACTCGGAAAATCCGAGTTGATCGGCGAGGTTCGGGTAATGGATATATTTGGATTGAAAACCGAGGCATCAGCTTTCTCAGTTGCTATATTTGACCGAATGACCCAATAAGGAAACTTCGTAAGAAAATAGAAGCATTTCGTAGGAAGAGATCTTCCTGTCAAACTGGTAGTAGCTGTTGATTTCAATGCGAAGGCTTTGGAGTGGGAAATGCCGACTCAAAATATAAGCGGGTGATTAATTATGGAAATAGTATCCAGGCTGAGTATGGTCGTGATGAACAGGGGCTCAACACCAACCTACCGCAGACCAGGCCTTGGTGAGCCTATTTCAAATATAACTCTTGTTTCGGATTTGATCATGATAGCAAGAGACTGGAGAGTGATGGAGGATTACACTGAAAGTAACCACAACTATATTACCTTTTGGTTGTTAAAAGAAAGCCCGGATACTCAGAATTCTCGACGGAAGATACTCGTGTGGAATATTTCGAAGTCGGATAAGAGTAAGCTGTTGGAATCACTTGGCAACAGTTTTGCTCACGAAGTTCTTCGTTGGTGGATAAGAAGAAGCTGTTAGAATCACTTGACAAAAGTTTTGCTGACAAAATTCTTCATCGGTGGACTGAAGAGATGGCGGAACTGCAATGAAGAGCTCTAGCGTGCAAGCGCAAGGTACAACAGTCTATTGGACGGCCAGAACCGTTGCTACCTGCCGGACCCACGAAAAGGCAAAAAAAGAACAGGGAATAGCTATAAAGCGCAGGAAAAAGCAAATGTGGCAAACTCTGTGCAAAGAAAAGGACTGAGATCCATGAGGCCAAGGCTACAAAATAGTATCGGGTGGCCGCATGTGTATCAATGGAGGCAAATATTCTGAAAAATATTGTAGATTTGCTGTTTCCAGCGCACGACGTGACAGCAGAAAACGATCACAGTGTCCAACAAGAAGATATCTCTTTGTTCAAAGAAGAAGAACTACGCAACGTGAGCGTCAGAATGAAGAACCAAACAGCCTCAGGCCCAGACAATATTCCAGTAGAAGAAGTAGTGATGAAGAATAGAAGTAGTGATGAAGATACACTCATCAGCATTACTACGTAAGTATGATGAACTTTTACTGGCGCCATCACCCTGGAAAAAGGCCGTGACTTGCTCTCCTTCCAAAGGACAAGAAAGACCTTAACACACCATCAGCGTACAGGACTTTTTGACATTCTTGATACTGCAGGGAAACTTCTAGGAGTGTTGTTGAAACCTCGGCTGAAGTCGGCTCTACGGAGAGCTGGTGGCTTTTCGAAAAACCAACACGAATTCCGCAGTGGCCTCTCACCAATAAGTGCCATCTGCGAAGTTATTAGTGCAGAAGATCACGCAGAGGTCGCTTGACTCATAGTGTTTTGGGAAACGCTTGATGTCCGTAACGCTTTTAGCTCGACGAGATGGATAGACATATTGGATTCTCTTTAGTGACTTTTTCAGGTAAAGGAATACTTACTAGCAATGGTACGAGCTTATAATCCATAATCGACACTTGATTTATGAAATGAATCAGGAAACTGTATTAAAAACCATTACAGTTGGAGCAGCACAAGGGTCTATTCTTGGGCCAGACCTTTACAATATTGCTTATGATGGTTTTTTCAGCTTGGAAATGCCGGAAGACGTGCTCTTGATGGGTTATGCCGATGATTTAGCCGCTGTCATTACATCTAGAAATCCTTACCTTACCCAGCTGAAACTCAATCAAGTAGTGAGAATGGTTGAAGGCTGAATGGAAAACCATGGTCTCCAGCTGACAATCGCCAAAACTGAGATAGTCATGCTGGCAGAGAGGATGATACCAACCATTATACCCATGACGATTGGCTGTTATCTCGCTTGGGAGACTCATGGCAAACGTTTGCGGTCCTAGTGCGAGTAAACGTAAACTCTTTATGACGCTGGTTCACTCAATGCTGCTGTATGGCCCAGAAATATGACCCACTGAAAAGTATCGAGCTAGGATGGTGAGTGTCCAGCGTATGAGAGTGCTGCGAATCGCAAGCAGCTACAGAACAATTTCAGGAAACGCCTTGCTTGTGATAGCGGGATTGATTTTGATTGATCTGTTGGCTAGCGAACGCAGGAAGGTGTTGAACAGAGCAGAAGTGGGAAGAGAGATATTGGCTGCTAAAGCACGAGCGCAAACGCTTGATCTTTTGGAAGAGTGTTGGGCTACGAGCTAAAAGGAAGCATGCTGAAATAACTTTCTACCTGTACTAGTTCCTAACGAGCCTCGGTTACTTCAGAAAATACCTTTTCAGAATGGGGAAAGTCAGGACACTCTTAATTAGTTTTTGTTTAAGCTAAGCAGTCTCTTATTAGTTGAACTGGGAACACACAAATTTTTACATTTTTATATTGGTGTACAACTTAATAACCGGAATTTGACGCTAGATGTCCGTACTAACAAATATTGTGAAAGTTTGAACTTTATATATATGTCATTTTGAAGGTACATTTGACAGCTATCAAAATCAGTCAACAAAACAATTTTATCTTGTGTGCATCATTATTATTTTTCACGATGAATAACTTCGAAAATTGGAGAAAAAGACAGCATTTGCGGGAGGTTCTGTTGGGTCATTTTTTTGCAAAGAATACTGCTGCGGAAAGTCATCGTTTGCTTGTAGAAGTTGATGGCGACGATGTTTTAGCGAAAACACAGTGTTTTGAATCGTTTCAACGCTTTAAAAGTGCCGATTTTGACATCAAAGACAAAAAACGCCCAGGACAACCAAAAGACGAAGAATTGGAGACGCTACTCGATGAGAATTCATATCAAACGCTAGACAAACTTGCCAAATCGTTGGGAGTGACTCAGCAAACCATTTCGAAACGTTTGAAAGCCGCCGGAAACATTCAGAAGCAAGGTAATTAGGTCGCCTATGAGTTGAAGCCGAGAGACGTTGAACGGCGCTTCTGTATGTCTGAAATGCTGCTTGCGCGCCATAAAAACAAATAATTTTTGCATCGGATCGTGACTGGGGATGAAAAATGAATCCATTATGACAATCCCAAGCGCAAAAAGTCATACGTGAAGCCCGGCCAACCAGCCAAATCAACGGCGAAGCCAAATATCCATGGCGCCAAGGTTATGCTGTGTATTTGGTGGGATCCGAAGGGGCCGTTATATTATGAGTTACTGAAATTGGGCCAGACAATCACAGGTGACCTGTACAGAACACAATTAATACGTTTGAAGCGTGCAATCGTCGAAAAACGCCCGGAATATGCGACCAGACACGAGGCCGCATGTTGCAAGACCAGTGAAAAACTATTTGGAAAATAGTGGATGGGAAGTTTTGGCCCACCCGCCTTATAGTCCGGACCTCGCTCCGTCTGACTTTCATGTATTTCGCTCGATGCAAAACGCCTTCACCGGAGTACGCTTCACTTCAGAGCAAGGCATCCGAAATTGGATAGATTCGTTTTTGGCCGTCAAGCCGGCGCAATTTTTTTGGGATGGAATTCATAAACTGCCTGAAAGATGGGGAAATGTTGTAGCTTCGGATGAACAATACTTTGAATGAAATATATTGTGAGAATTTTCCACAATAAAGCATCAAATTTCGCTAAAAAAAATTCCGGTTATTAAGTTGTACACCCAATATATTTTAGTTTTTTACCCCTGTCACAAATTCTAAGAACTTTCCGGGGAAGATGTAATTGAATTGTACTTACAAAAACTGAAAAAAAAAAATAATATGGTTCTGGTTCATAACTCAGAGCTTAGGCGTTTATATAAAATATAATGTTGCCTTCGTTTTCAAATTCGAACAATTCTCTTGGGGTACAGCTTGCTTAAAATATACAGTTAAAAGAATTGAACTTATTGAAGAGAATAGCTTTGGTTTGTTGCATTTTAAATTGATATGTATCACTCATTAGAGTTCGAAACAAATATCCATAAAAGCCAAAACTATGAGTAACTAATCCAAGCCATGCACCCGTTACTGCAACCCATGTAACATGGAAAATTATCAGTTTTATAATTCAATCGCAAATGTCTGCATCCCACGCCATTCAAAACTTTCTTTAGCAAGCATCATACAAACTTCGTCTGGTGACAATATTAGCAAGAGCGAATTTTCATGTTCTCATATTTGCTTAGAGGGTGGTTAATATAATCACAAAACATTGTTCTTGCTCAAATTAACCCTTGCGGAGCGACTGAGTTCAGCTTATGCGCTGCAACCGAGTGTGTAGATTAGTTGGCCAAAATCGCGGTAACATGCATGGTTACCATGATTATTACCTTAAATTAAGCCTGTGAATAGGCACTTGGGGACCATGCCGGTACAACAACCTCCTCATATGATTGCACTGCTCATGAAAATTTCCTCAACGACGTGTTTCCGAACTCAAGTAGAATGTAGGTGTGTGTAATTTACTTTGCAGGTAGAAAGAAAAACAATGAAGTGCTTATCAAGGTGGCTGTTCTGCTCAGGAAGTTTGAATTTCGCTTGTTCAGAGTGAATTGGTTTACTGGGGGTTTCTAGTTAAAGTTTCGATGTGCTCACATGAATAGAGAAGGAGTTGAATTAGTTTTTGGTGTTTATTTAAGGTATTTTCAGTATTGATGTTGTTAAATGATGGTATGCATATATAATGGAAGAGGATGTTTGCGAAATATTCATGATGTTTCAGGGAACATTCAACTCATGAAGAAAATAGTTTCGAAATGTGGTGTATAGTTATGTTAAATGTAGAGCTTTGCTGATCAGCTATTTGCCATAAAATTCCTTGAAGTCAAAATCATGCTATAACAAAACAAGTAATGCATAAAATTTTTTTCCTACAGAGTATCAATGGTGTTACTTTGTAAAAGTAGACTTATAATACTACAAGACATTTCATAAAAGCCTGAACATTATTTATTTATTAACAAGCACGGTTCACTTCAAAATTATACTATGAAAAATAAAATATGTATCTTACCGTTTCTTCATTCCAGTGACCACCGAATTCAGCGGGTTGATATTTTTACTTGATAAACTCAAATAAAAAAACACTTTAAATAAACTAAATAAATCCATAGCTTGAAAGTAATGTAAGGCTTAAAATAAATGCAAAGTTATATTTAATGTAGGTTAAGGTAAATAAGGTCCACCAATCGTCACGACCATATGAAATTTTTCTTATTTTTTGCAACTTATTTTTCACAGTTTCAACATCAAATTGAAAAATGTCCAACCATTATCACTCTTTCCTTTCTTTCTTCGAAACCAAACAAAAAAAACAAGCAACAATGCATGACTTTCATTCTGCTGCCGAAAACTGCTCGAAAGATAAGAAACAGAGAAGAAAACAAGAAACATTCATCGAAATCAGCAGACAAATGGAAATCCATAAGTCGTACTTAGATATTGATTGCATCGAATTCGTTTTTCGCTGCAATGCAATTTGAAAAGGGCATCGTTTCAAAATCGTTAATGAAGCAAAGGTCCTTTGGCAATTCATTTATTCTCGGGCAGAAAACTCTTTTATTCATTTCGGCTTCGTTCAAAGTACTGTTTTTCACGTTTTCATCTTATCTCATTTCACTCTTTATCTGAATCCATTCGCTACTTCTTGTTTTAATCTGGCGACTTCCACTACTGTACAGCTACGTGATTTTCCTTCGTTTACTCAAAGTGAAAATAATTTAATCAATTTCATCTGTCTGATAGGTAAATGCTTTTCATTTAGTGCTTTTTTTTTCTTGTCCCAAGTGCATCTGAGTTGTTTTCTTTCAATCCAGAGATGAATGGATGTACGATGAAAGGAAAATGGATGATGGTTATGAATGATGAATAGTGAAGACGATGATGATGAATATTTTCGAGTTTTTGTAAAGTTCTTGAAAGCTTACAGGTGAAGATGGCCACTTATGATTGCCATTGCATTGAAAGTTTCAAAAGGATCTGGATGAAGTGTAATATATGATGGTAATATCCAAAGAATATTTCAGGATGGTATGTACAATATCATTTAAGGAGACCACAAAATTTAAAATTATGTCAAATAAGAAAAATTGGTTTATTGGCTGCTAGGAATTGTTGATATTCGTTAAAGACTGGTATGAACAAGGTAAAAATATAGTTTTGTTTCGAATTAAAAGCCGAAAGCGCTAAAAAAAATTAAAAAAATAAAAACTGTTAAACCTATAAGAACAACAAAACAAACTACGAAACCTGAAAAAAAACTGCGAAGACTACTAGAACTAGAATAATAACAAGAACTGGGGAAGCTATTAAAACAGCAACAATAAAAACAGTAAGAATAACAAAAAGCTTCACACCTCTTCAAAAACTACTAGAGCAAAGCTGCAGGAACTATTTGAACTGACGATTTGAAATTGTTGATGGAATATTTAGTATTGCAAATATCGTTGCAGCTGTCAAACTGCATGAAAATTGAGATTTTGCTTGATTTTGATAAATCCTAAGAATTTTTACCTCTGTCGGTGGCAATCAAACTTAGTCTGGAAATCCACCCGTCCTGAGCATGCTCTGAACGAAAGGGTCTCAGATTTTGCTGGCCCCAACCTCAAGTCTGACTGCAATGGAGAACCCGGACTGTGACGGGAGCTCGCATGTAATCGTTGTTGAAGATTCCATGTTTAGTGAGATTTCGAACTTGCTACTAGCATCTCCTGACGTTACAGACTCCGGGAAGACAAGTACAGCGTCAACTGGAAATCTGACTACGGTCGTACTCTGGGAAATTATGCTTTTCGGCGAGCTGAATCTGGATGTTGATGGAAAATACTGAGCTATCAGGTACAGTAATCTCAGGAAAAACCTCACCACAACTAAAGATGACATGGGAGGTTTTTTTCGTGCTCGAGAAAAGACACCGCATAATGCTGAGCTGCTTCTTGTATGCGGTTAAATTTGACCGAATCAACGAGAGATAATTGTCTCCTATAAAACTTTTTCACTGAAATCCCGTGGACTTTGTTGAAGAGTCCCTGCATAGAGGACCACATACATCATATAAAAAGTTATAAAATTTTTTCAGACCAACTTGCATAGTGCCTTGGTCTCATCCCTTATTTTCCGGATATCTGCGGACTCAGTACATTCACAGGGTCAAAAATCTTGTATGTTGAAAGATCAACAAGGTCGAGTGACTGTGTTCTGGTTTCCAAACTGCTTGATGCCAACAAGTTTAGAAAGTTTTAAAGCTGGGACTTGTCAGTGACCGTCGCGTAGCACCGGGAAAATGGGAGGCTGAAACGCAAGATTATCACCTCAGCTTATTTTCCTATTGAATCCTTACTCCCGCCCCAAAAACAGGAGCTGAAAGACTTGATGCAGTACGCTGAATTGGAGAGACTGGAGCTTCTGGTCAACTACGATGTTAACTCTCAGCACATCAGCTAGGACAGTAAAAAAAAATCTAACGCCAGAAAAGACGGAGTTTTTGATTTCACAACTTTTGCGCGTCTAGAGAATTTAAGCAAGGTTTCTCCCACCTTTGTCTCCCTTAGGGTATTGAGGCATCACTATGCTTTATTTTAAATAGTTAGATCAGTAACTGGATGAAACGTATCGGATGAGGTTTCATTCTCTGATCACCGGCATTTGGTGTTTTCTTTAGCTACGGATTCAACATTCTCAATGGTGACAACAAATCTCTAAAACGGTTATTGGGCATGTCCTAGTGCTAGGATGAAGTCGCCAAAGTCAATAGACTCCCGGTTAGGTACTCTGTAGAAGGTAACTTTGAAAGGCATGGCCGATCAGTAAGAGTAAATGCTGAAAGATGGATCCCTAATGGAACTGGGAACTGCAGAAGCTCATAAAAAGTACCACGAACATCTTCAATCGTACTTGTTAGAGCCATTCTGATTATAACTGAATCGCCTTCAGAGCCTCGCAGAGAGCCAATAATATTTTTGTGAGGACCATCAAAACGGTATTATGCAGATCATTCTGTGAGAGCATGGAAGGAGCACGATAGATACTATGCAATGCCCGGATGGTAGTTATACCAACTCAAAAAACGAACTCTACGGATTTTACTTGCTTCTCACTTTTTGCGCACTCTAGTGATTGCCTACTGCTCTTTACAGCATATGTGGTCCACAGCTAAATCTGTGGTCATCAGCCAAAAGGTCAGGAAGGCAAGCATGTATTTTGAAAATTTCAAAACCCGGGCCTGGATTGGAGTTATCCCGTTTTGAAAAGGGAGGGAATTGACCACCTGGAGGTGGGCTTAAAAGAAATGTTTTGGACATGCCCACCCCTTAAATAGGTCTGGTCACCTTGGCGGCAGATTAAAATAGTCTTTATTCCCAACCCAAGATTAACTCAAGAAACTTAAGAACGATCAATTTAACTTAGTTTGTGCTGAAATGCCTCAATGGACTTTTTGAACGCATGTAAGTCCCACCGTTTGAATGATGAGCAACATTTTTACCAGCGAGAAAAATCATGCAAGTTGGATCTCCATTCTCTGGTTTTTATACGATTATACGAATTGTGATTATACGATGAAAGTATTTGTGGACATTGAAGGGATCTTTAGTTGTTTGCCCTGTAGAGAACCATCTGAAGTTGCGCAGGCAGTTAATATATGACATACTGATGCTGAAATTGTTGTTGTGTGAAGCTAGAGACAACTGCTACTTCAGAACGGAGGTGACAAATAGATACCCTTAGGGGGGCTGTACTGTCTTTGCTAGTTGACTCCCCACTTAACAAACTAACACAAGGACGGCTGCACACACAGGCTTACGCTGATGACTTGGCCACACTAGCAGTCATTAAAGATCTGGATGTGGTATGTAGAAATACACAAAACGCATTGGATTTAATTGGCAGTTGATGTTCGAGGTGAATTCTAACACTGAATCTTGGTAAAACGATACTTACTTTTTTACCAGAAAAAGAAGACTAGATTATGACGGATGCAACTCTTTAAATTTCATGTTAAGTCAAATGTCTAAAAGTAATCTTGAACAAAAAACTTCTCTGGAAGAATTATGTGGAAATGAAGCTGCCTCGTGCTTTAAATACAATAGAGCTTTGATTATCACGCAGGGGCGGATTTGCCACTAGGCCCGGTAGGCCCGAGCCTAGGGTGGCAAATTTCGGGGGCGGCAAATTTTCGATTTTTTTTTAGAGCGGCCACTTTTTGATTTTTTTTAGGGCGGCCACTTTTCGATTTTTTTTTGGGCGGCAGTTCTACATATATCTGAGTTGAATGAGCTTAACACCTCAAGCCAACCGAATTCTCTAAAAAATCAATGCATGCAAAAATGCACCTCTGATGATTTTTTTCGGACATTAAAATGTTTGACTTGTAATAAATATCGAAATGCGATCACGGTAAAGGACCAAAGAAACTCAAAGATACCTAAAAAGTACCTAGAAAGTATCTGAAAATACCTAAAAAGAGCCTAAAAAGACCTAAAAAGATCCTAAAAGGAACCCAAATAATACTTCTTCAATTTAGGAAAAGCTTAACAGAGGTAAATACTTGCGTGCATCGATTTTTCAGAGAATTGTTTTTTTATTATTATGATACAGGGTATATCAACTACATGCGAATCTCTTTATTTTTGACGTGTTTTTTAATTTGAAACTTCTATAAAATGAAATCTAGGACATCGTGGATCAAAATATTTCGGGTTCATCCTTAACTAATAACATATCGAACATTAATTTGCAGTAGTCGAGTTCAGAGTTGATCTCCAGTCAAGTGCGGAAGCAAACTTTGAACGGAATAGTAAACTTACTTATAAAAATATGAGCGAAGACGTTGGAATCATATGCGATGTTAAGGTGTATACGGTTTTGGACTGTTAAAAATTGGTCTTTTTGGATTCTTTTTTTTAAGGTACTTTTAGATTCTTTACCGTGTGTGTATTTTAATAATTATTTGTGTGGCAAGAGCACAACAATAGGGAATTTCTACGAACGAACCAGTGCCGGTTTTGCTCTGATATTCCTTTTTTGTGAGCTCGGGCGCAACGAAAAACAGCGAAGTATTCTAGGGAATCGAAAAAAAAATCGCGCATTGTTATATATAATATAATTCACGAAAAGGGCGGCAAATATTTCTGAGGCCTAGGGCGGCGAAATGATGAAATCCGCCCCTGCCATCACGTGAAGGTAGATGTCTCATGTAGCTATGTAGATCTACGTAGTAGTAATGTAAACCTATCATAAGCCCGCAAGAAGTTAGCCACGCTGCAAATGACAGTATGCTTGGGTACCTGTGGCGCCACGAATAATACTCCAGATGCGGACCATGATGCGCTTCTCAATCTACTTCCTCTCGACAATCATTCAAGATTCGGCACTTCCACTGCAGGACCCTAAAGCCGCCTTGGGTGTGCCAACTGCATTTGCACATACCATATTTTGGAAGTGAGTAGAAGGCAAGCTAAAGTCTTCCTCTCAGCGCCCAACTATGCGACAGCGGGATTAATCTTGGACAGGAGTAGTAACATTTGCGGAGCCTTTAAAGGCGTTCTGACTGAACACAACCGTCTTAGAGAGCTGAATACGTTTTGCACAGTATCGCCTTTGTTCATCCTGCCTGAAGATGCTAAGCTGACTCTGCGGAGTATTTCCTCTGTGAATGCCCAGCGTTTGTGTGTCTCAGATATGAATGCTTTGGCTGCTATTTGGCATACATCCAGAAGATGGCTTCTTTTCCCTTATCATTGATCTGTGATTTCATTAAGAAATCTGGAAAAATATAGTAAACTGGGGGTACGAGTACAATATGTCTTAAGCCTGATTCCTAAATGCCAGGTGTCTTTGTATGCCTTGATGGCAAATGAATTTGGGATTTGGATTATTTTTTGGTTGCCTACACATTTAGGCTATGCGCCTATGAGCTGCCTTTGATTTGCTTTTCGGCCATATCGATAAACGACTTATTGGAGCAACCTGTGACTCCAATGGCAGATTTGGTCATTCCTATGTTCTTTGGTGTATCTGTTTGTCCCAAAAAATCTTTAACTCGTCTAAGAAGTCCACATTTATCTATCGATGTCATAATGTCACAGCTGCGGCAAGTTTCAAATGCGAAATTTCAAGTCTTCTAGCAAGTAAATGGTGGTCACAAGATAAAGATCTTTTTAGCTGACTTTTAGTCATTGGATTAATGTACTGCAGCTGGTAGCTTGATATAACCCTTAAGGCGGTCGTCTAGTGTGAAGGCCGTTTTTTAATGCTTTTTTGGGGAATTTTTTTTAACCAACTATTGAAGTAAAATAGTTCATAAATTATATATCATTTTTATTACTATATATGCTCCACTGCTGCCAAGATTCCGGCCGCTCTGCTTATCTGAAATCAAAAAATGAAACGCAGTTTTGATCGTGAGACTTGAGACTCCAAAGTGAAGTAAAATTAAGTCAGAATTCTAAAAACTAATAATTTTTTACGCTTTAGAAAATTAAAATCAATTTTTCGGGGTTTTTTTTGGGTTTGTTTAGCTTGTAAAATGAAAAGTAATGAACCAATCTTAATTATTTTAGTTCATTTTGTGGTTATTTATGTACTTAAATTTATGTATGAATTTAAGCAAAATCAATTTAATAGTTTTTGAGATATCATGGCAGCAGTTTGCAAAAATCGTGTTTTGAGAAAAACGCGTTTGAAAGTTGTTGTATATAATTCATGATAAAAAATTCGTCTCACGATCAATCTGCTATGCCTGAACCATTGAGTAGATCTTCTTCTTCTTCTTCAAATGTAAGGCCGTTTTCTCTTCTCTGTTGGATATCCGGGCTTGTTTGGCGAAATCACTCAAGCGTCTCTCTGAGCGGTCGATGCGAGAATCGTTACGTTGATGAACGAAGGCTTCGGCATTTAGGCCAATATTTACTCCCATGACTTCCATCACCTTTAAGATAGGTTCGAATCTTTCGTTGAAGATTAGCAAAGTAAGAAATGTGCCGATTTCGAGGACTTTTGCGCCAGAATGAAAATGCTTCGGAGCGAAAGTCCAGATTATTGAGTTTGTGAACAGTTCTAGGTACCCGTTACTTGACAATTAGTACTGTGTACAATAAGTACAATTTAGTTACACAAAAGAGCCAGGTAAGGAGCTTGGGTCGAAAATATTCGATGCAAAAGTAAGCGTACAACTCCTACGGTCTACGGAAACCTCCTAGGGTAACATTGTATACTTCCTACGGTTTACGGCTGTAACTTATCAACGGCTTCAAATTTCGAAAAATTCTTTTACCCACGTCTTCTATACATATTTAAGATGTTATTTATGAAACAACAAAATAATCGATTTTTATTTTCTGACACACTAGACGACTGCCTTAACACTCCTTTTTCATTCAATAACTGCAGAAAAATTACCTCTGTTCAATTGTAAAGATGAACAATACTTCCTAGTTTCCTAATGTTAATGTTTCATAATGTTTCCTAGTGTCGCCTTGATTCACCGATTAAAAATTCTGCATGAAAATATTAAGCGAAGAGAAATTTAATTTACTCACCAATTAAATTCGTGATGATTTTATGTTTTTGCCCGGAGATTTGAATTTTTTCGGAATAATATAGACTTTTATCAAATATACGACCATCTTACCCCCAACAAAAAACTGTGATGTATTTATAGACCAAAAAACCAAAATATAATTGTTTACACTCAACTTAATTTATGTCAAAGTGTCACCCAAATCTTCCATTAAATAACTTGAAAATATCAAGCAAAATCTACGTTGTGTCATTGAGATGTTCTCCTTTAAAAATAATCACTCCGTATGCTGTGGTGCTCGGTGCTTGTTCAGTGTCAACCCGTGGGCGTATACGGACGTGTCTTTCCCAGTCTCGACGAACGAAACGAATATGTGTGCCAGGCAGATTCTCGGTCATGGAAATCAATGAGGAGAAGAAAAGCGAGAAAATTTAATGGGGGTAAACTGTACCCGGGATATGGTCCACCAGCTTCGATTTGCTGGCTTCGCAGGACACCGAAAGATTTGAGTCGGGCCGCACTTTTGGGCGGTGGCTCGCTGTCTGTCAGCCTGTTTCATGCGAAACATTTACAGCGAATTCCCAGGCACAATCCCGACCCCAGACAACCATGTCAATGTTTTGTTAGCCGGATAATTTCTGAAAGTGCTTTTCTTTTTCGAACTCAATTTGGATGAGTTCCAACAATGTCGAGAGGAGTTCACTGAGGAGAAATGGTCAGCCAGAAAACCAAGCATTGTAAGTTTCTTTCCACCTTGTTTTTCGCTCGACTGACCGCACCCGGTGTTTTGGCGTTCAGCACCGGCTGTTTGTTGTGGTCGTTGTTAAAATTACATGAAAGCCAGTCTGCCTTTGTATAACTTAAAAGATCCTTGGTTGCATTAGTATCTTGCTAACAAGAACGAAACTGGCTGGTGTCGAGAGCCAAAGCGGACACAACAAAAAGGGTGAAGTTAGTTTACAGGTAAAGTCTGTGATTTTGTAAACACTTGACAGCCTCAAAGACCACAAACAACACTTTCCATTGGCATGCAACGACACGGAGTGCAGAAAGCTCTTAACAGTACAGTCACTTCCGCCAGGCGTTTTTCTTCGGAATTGCAGCAACTACGTCGTCTTCAATGCATGAGATGGCTTGAAGTACCACAACAAAGTTTGCACACTGCTTGCTTGTGGATTCTTAAGGACATCAAAACACTGCGCGGAAGAAACACTGGGTGCAGACAAGGCTGGGCAATTGTTTTGTTACTTCTTGTCGACAGCGTAAACGACACCGTATGGAAAAATTAATTAACTCGAGTCAATGTTTGAATAGAACTATGTAAACATTTTGCTAAGCAAAGATTTTAAAGAGACATAAAGTTGTTTGTGCTGTGAATGAATTCTTCGGCTGCTTGCATGCGTTTTGGTCCTTTCTCGGTGGTTTTGCTTTCTTCCGTCTGCCGTCTGGTTCTCTTGCAGACATGAAGTGTGAAAAGCAAGGACATGTCTTGTTGCGGTGTAGTTTGTTTAGTTTCGTGTCTGGTTTGTTCCTCTCCATTTGTGGTAGGAAAATTATGGGGGCAAGTCAAAGGAAATAGAAAGAAGAGAGTCCGTTTAATATTTATAGAAAGTTTTTGTGGCTTGTTTAAGGCAGGCCATGTAAGACGAAAAAGTTACAAAGAATTTTCTTTAGATTTTACGGAAGTAAAGTTAAGTTAAAATGAAGAAATAAATTGAAATCAAAGATTTCATTGGAGACAAGTATTTAATAATTGAATATTGCGCGTGAGATAATGGACCCAAGTTGACACTGAATTTCTAATGTTTGAGTTGCTTGCTACATGTAGTAATTAGAAAAAGTTTTCAATAAACAGATTGAGCGCTGCTTTTGAGAGGATAAAACTAATGTTATTGAAATTTCCAGCAGCTATAAGCATATACATTTTTTGTCTAAAATTTGACACGAGGTTTTTCCGAATTGGACTTTCCTTGCATTTCAACAGTTGTAAAAGAAATGGAATGAAACTTAGTATGATTTCTAAAAAGGGCAAATAATTTATAGGTTAAATTCTTTGCCCGATTGAAAAATTGAAAATTCCGCATCGCAGGAAAATGGTAAGCTTCCACCAAATTACTCTATTTCGAACAACCGGAAATTTATTAATTTCAAGATACGATGCTCAGATCCAATTAAAAGTTGCAGCAGTCGTAAGTCTTTAGTTGGTGCAAGCCTGAAAGCAGTTTAATGAATATACTGGTGATCCTGTGGCTATGGTGACTTATTGAAAAAACACTTAACCAGTCCAACCGATGCAGCTATTGAACAAACCCGAAAGTTACTGCTGTGATGCAAGTTTATTCGAATTTTGGTAGCGAAATTAAGAAAATGCTGCTATGGTAATTTTTATCTTGTTTTCACTATCAGATGCTACGTTTGAATGTTTAAATGATAATGATCCTTCGATGAAAATAAGCAGAAGTTGCTTCAATATCTAGAATTTTAAAAGATTTAATGTTCCGCCCATATTCCTTCCAACACTTTCATCAGATCAAAACAACTTAACAGAGTGAATTAATCTTGAAGATTTTTGTAAAATTATCAAGTCACTTTATCACCTGTAAGCTTCGTACAGGAAGCTTCATTTAGTTGGAAAACTTTATAGACTAGATATTTACATATAGAATGTGCACCCTGAAAGTTGAGACCCTGTAAGTTTTGGACACCAATTAAGTTAATAACATGCAATGATAACAAGCAAAGCTGAGATATCCGGTTTCATTCTTAAATGTTCTTCCACGTTTACTAGCATCGCTACCTCTTTCCAACTGTTGTTTTTCCACTTGTTCGTAGCATCCTAGAGTATTGTTGTCAAGTGTGGTCTCCCCGTCATAAATATCTCAATGAGGCAGTGGAATACGTTCAGCGTAAGCTTACTCGCTCACTGTTGTGTAAATTCAACATCCCTTACCGTGGTTTCAGTGAGCATCTTTCCTTGTTCCAAATTTCTTCATTAGATTCCCGACGAGTGTTCCTTGATGAGTGCTTGCTATGCTCTCCGATCTTGGTTATATGCTGAGTATACGTAACGTCAATCGATAAGATAAATCCCAGTTAATGTTCTCTCTTCCCTTCGCGCGATCTGAAGTTTATTTTAACTCGCCGCTAGTGCATATCCCCAGGAAGCACAACGATCTTCAGCTTGGTCCTTTTCCGCTAACGTTCTCTCAATTTAAGTCGCAAATTAAAGATTTAATTCTTAAAGCTCTTTATAATGTTTGATTTTCTTTTTAATTTTTTTTGTTACCGTTTTTGCACTTTCTTCCATGTAAACTTGTATATTGCTTTAACTTGTTGAAGTTTCAAATATGTATATATCTAATATTTTCAATTATTTGTTAATGTTTTTTAATTTCCTATTTTAAAATCTTTTTTTGGCATTACCTAATATTTTTATATTTGTAATTTGGCAGTAGTCTGCTAAAAAAGATTTAAATAAATAAATAAATAATAAATCAGTGCTTCAAATTGAGTAACAATATTTAAGATTTATAAAGATTGGAAATTAGAGAAACTGCAAATTTGCTTACTTTCCAAAAATCTATTGGGTTAGTTCCTTTCAATCACTAAAATTTACTATGGCTTTTGCCCAATTTCTTAATATGATGAGCAACTGTTGCAATATATTTTACTTTGTAGTTCTAGATTTCTACTGTAATCGTTTGGATCCGTAGGTTTTCGCAGGGACTAGTATTTCAGAAGTACCGTGAGTCTCCGGTACTAGTCGTTAATATTTTTCGTCTCCTCTAGGTGTTGTTAATGGTTGTTCACCAGAGTAAACCAAAGGTCTAGTGTGGCTTTACGACAGATTTGTTGACGAGCTCTTTGAAGTCCAGAGAATGTGTTGACTTGCCACTAAACACCCATTTGAAATTGATAAACTTGAACTTCAATTGCTGATTTTTAGCTTCAGTTTGTCGTTCCCAGATGAGCCTCTTGTCAAGATGCATTTGGAAATACTTATTTTGCTTCATTACTTTAATGTATTGTTGCATTACTGAGACATATTTGAAGAAATGTAAGTTTTAGAAATGTTAAAGTAACATGGAAGCACTTAGTTTCATGCAATCTGATTCGCTATTTTGTCAACTATTCTTCAGAGAGAATGATGAGGGCTTATGTTTGAATCAGTGCATAAAATGTTGACGTCGTGCGTAACAGTAACTGTAGTGGTCTTGTCACTTATTGGAAGATGAAAAACCATTGCCTTGAAGTACACCAGGATACGCGTGATATGTCGCAGTTAAACTGCATGTGTATCTAACTTGAAATTAACGGTCGATTAGGTAGGAAGAAAATATTTATTACAATGCTTTTCGCTACACATATTACTATGCTTTTTGAAAGCTGGCTTTTTGAAAAGTGGCAAAACCTGTTTTTTAGTGGGCTGCGATGACAGTAATTTTCTTATCGTCTCTTTTACCTCATTCTCCTTCTACGATAGTGGGTTTGATGTTTTTTTCTTACTACTCATCAGAGCGAGTAGTCAAAATTTTTGGTGAGGTTCTCTAAGAATAAGTCAAACTTAAACTCGGGATGAAGCAGACCTTCTCCACTTTATGTGGACTATGTCATTCGCATTCCAATGAGCGATCTTGAATGAGTGCATTTCAAAGGAAATCGAAGTAATATGTTTTGTTTTCTAAGTATTTCTTGCAACATGTTTCTCATCGTTGCTATGAATCGATTCACATTTTCTGAAAGCATTGACAAAATGAAAAAAAAAAATCGTGACTATATGTGCTCTGATCGCTAACTATTCAACAGATTCGTATGCGTATAGTTTGATTTTGTCAGAATATTTGATTTCAGGAGTTCCTTGAAAAGAAAATAAATTAGTCTCTGGCATGAAGACGGGTCTATTGTATGCAAAATTTATAGCCTATAGAGCACGCTTTTCAGATGATGTCATTTTTACTTCTAGAAAGTAAAAAACTAGGCAACCTCACTATGGTTGCTTCCACAGTTGTTATATTTTAATTGTAATATTTTGTTTGTTCTAATAACAGGACTAAGGTTTTAGTGTGGCTGAATTCCGAACAACTCACACATGACATGAAGGTTTTGCGTTTGATCGGCCTTTTCGCAATGAATTGCGGCGCTTAAGATACCACAGGTTATAGATTTTGTAAGTTTCACCAATTGTGAGCGTTGGGATTCAATTTCTTTTTAAAAGTTGCTGTTTCAATTTGTTGAATATATTTCTAATATATTATGTTCCACTGCCAATATCTTCTCAAACATGATGTTATATGAGAGCGTTCTCTAGAATATAGCTGCTACTAACGGAAATTTAATTCTTAAACTAAAAAATGAATGGACCCTTCGACACTGAGCACTTTCATAGAGCTAATTTGAGTAACGCTGGCACTATGGAACATGCAGTTAGTAAATAAAAGTAAAAAACAAATGTATTGGAGCGGGATACTATTTTTATTGAAAGCAAATTGTGGATTACTTACAAATGAAGAGAAAAACAACACAAAAGTAATTAAAATATACCTTTTCAACTTATATTTTATTCTGATTCCAAAAGAAATCCTTTAACTAAAACATTAAGCAGCTGTGCTGTGTAAATGATATATTTGACAAAGTATGTAACTATATTCTATTGTCTTGCCATGATAAATTACCTTCGCCTACGAAAAATGTTGAGATTGAGTCTCTGATTTGTTTTGCTGGTTGTCCAATCACATTATTGACTATGTTCATTATTGTATGTTCCACATTCTTTTCCCAGTGTTAAATTCTGGTGGCTTGAGATTCAATGGCCGTACACCGAGTGTCTCGTGTGAAACGGCTCTAAGTCAAACCGAAAAATATCCATAATATCAGAAGTAAGTTTTTTTAATTTCCTGTACTCTTTATTTTCAATCGAGGTTTAAATGAAAAATTATTAAAAAGTACTCATCATCAATAAAAATACTGCCTTTTTTCAAATTAAAATCGGAAGTGAAAAAAACACTCTAATAAAGTCACCAAATAGCGCAAAGTATCCTGAAAATTTATATCCGACCTGAAGCCAAGCAGAAATGCGCAAACTGCGAACGGACCCATTCTGCAAGCTACAATGCTTGAAAACTGAAAAATTATCCAGCTGCGTAGGTTGTCAACCATGGCGCATCATATGCATGCAAGTTGATAACTGACCTAACGAACTAGCGTGATATCGCGATTTGCAGAGCGCCGATATCCGCAAATTGCCTATCGTTTCTTCAAACAGTGATATTGAATGTACTTATTTTCACTACAGCGAAACAATTTGTCTATGCAAAAAAAATTACGTCAAAAAAGCCCAGACATTTTAGACTATTTTTTGGCAAACAAATAATTCAAGTGAAAACCTCTCATTTTGATATGAAAAATACTACGCCAACAGTTCATTATGGAATCGTGTGCGAAAAAAAGTTATAGAAGGTCAAATGTCACGAAAATTAGTTTTCTCTTAAATATCTCGTCAATTTTGGTTTTCCCAAGATTTTCTGTTCGCATCGAATCTATTCTTCATAAAAATCTTCACAAAAGCTTCAATACGGAGTACATATATGACCAATATTTCTAAAGATATGAAATTGCAATCCTATATAAACCCTTCAAGCGGTAGAGGACCGTAATTGGCTGTAAATGCCACCATGCCTGCACATATACTCTAAAGAGAGAATGAAAGCTCTAAACAACAGCTTGTCTAGTGTTTTGATAGTGAAGGACGCCATTTGTCAGGCACATTTTTTTCGCACTGCTGTAATTTCAATTTTCTATTTTAGTGTATCATGACGAAAATAAAAAAATTGTTTTGGAACCTTTACCATTTTTTGTTTTGAAAAAAAAAAACAAAGTACCACGCTTCACCGAACCATAGACAGAAGCTTTAATACTTTGTTTCTTTCTCAGCCTAAGTATTTAATTTTCCAAAATAAACTTTATAACCAGAATGACTGAATGTGGGATTTACAATCAGTTGCGGTGTTTCTTTTTCCATTGTAGATCTTGCTCGCTCAGTCGTTTAATCTGGCTAAGCTAAACTAAGCTAAGCTCAGCTAAACTAATGTGGCGAAACGCAATTGAATCATGATTCGATAGTATTTCTTAGGGTTACTATCAATTATATGGACACACTTCCTTTAAGGGAGCAGGTAGACTGAGAATTTTGAGAAAATCGATTTTATTTTCTTTATGGAGATAAATAACTTTGAATGAAGTCGTCTCTAATGCATAAAGCGTTTTTTTTTTGCATGGTTTAAAAGCATTTTTCTCGAAACTATGTTTTACTATGTTATATGTAATTATCCTCCGGATGAACGAAGAATTTTTCGATTGGACGATATTTTTTTTTTCAATAGCCGAAAATGTAAGTGAAATTTTGGTCGAAAATACAATTTTGAATTTCAATAACCGCCATTTTTCGAAAAATCAAAATCTGCCAAAGTCCTTCGTTCATCCGGAGCAAAATGTCATTAACTAATAATCCCCGATTTTTTTTCGGATGATCCAGTGACATCCAGTATTTCGGATGATCCAGGGACAAACCACAGTGATCACGGCAAAACAATTTGTTTTTGGACCCCTCAAAAATTTATTCTATTTCGACTAATTTTCAACTTTTTGCCTTAAAAAACTTACAATAGCTTCTACAAAATTATTTCTTTCAACTAAAAAAACATTTTGCATTAATTATTTTAATGTGTGTCTAAAAAAATCCTAAAAAAGAGCTTTTTTGGACGTCCCAAGTGTACCTACCCCCTTAATATTTAAGACAAAATATTATTATATGCTTTGCTGCCGTAAATGATAAAAGACAATATTGTAGTGACGAATATCCTATGAATTCTCCGTCAAAGAAAAAACACCAGCTTCTTGTAGGAAAATAAAGCCTTTCAGCTCATGATATTCAATATATGTACATACATATGTATTAAAAATTAATTTTATTTCCTGCCCTGCAATTCCGCAAACACCTTTGTTTAAACTCAAAAACAGCACATTCCCATCGAATATGAAAACTGTCAATGCCGAATTTAAATTTCAAATATCTCATTTCCTCTCCCCCGAAAAATAAAAAAATAAAATATCAAATACATTTCTCTTTTGTGTTTATCAATGTCAATACGATTTCACGCTCGAATACATTCATAAAACATTCACGATTTATCCCGAAATCGCATTCGAAATTCTGCCAAAAAGAAATCGCAACCAATTCATATGTTTTCCTCGATGGCATGTCTCAACAAATAGCATATGTAACACTAACCGAACGTGGCAAGGATTCAACAAAAGGATTTCAGGCTGCTGATACCGTTGCTGACTCCAGCACATGGCTTGACATTTGATACTGCCAACCAACGCCTGACGTTATCCATACGCTTGGCTGTCAAATCGAAAAAAAAAAAATATTTTATGCGAACGAACGTGCTTGTGCAAATAAAATCGGCTGAAATGCAAATACTTGAAACAAACCGAAAAACAGCTTGAAAATCTAAAACGGAACCGCACGCTGATATCGGTATCAATTGCGATTGAATACACAACATAAGCCGATGAGTCAAGGCAAAATCGTGTTTGTTTTTGTTGCTCAGATGGAATATTTTCATAAATTTATGCCGAATATTTGAAAACCGTATGCACTGGTGGAATAGAAACACAATTGTAAGCTTTATGGATTTGCTAAACTGCAAAACTGGCACTAATAATGCGCTTAGTATTACAAAATTCCTATTTTCGAAATGTGAATTTTGATTAGGTCCGCAAAGGGAACAGTATTTGGTCGATGTACCTGCCAAAGTATTCATGCGAAAATGGTTCAGTAATTACGAATGGCAGAGATTATAACTGATGAGAATACTCATAGGTTTGGATCATGAATGACGGATAAATTGCCAATTAAGCTGATGTATGTCACTGAGTGGCATTTTAATTAGATGATGCTGGCATTTAGCTCTATTTATGGTTATAGGTATATTTCAGGCGTGAAAATTTTAATAGTAAAATAGTGGAGGTGGGAACGTTGATATTTGCTTCTTATATACGTAGATATGTACATTTTATTGTATATATTATGTATATGTAGTATATATTAATGTATTTATTAGCTTCAAAAATTTTTAATTCCGGAAAAGAAAAATAAATTTACCCTCTGAAAATTAAGTGTTCAAATTGAAAAATAAGAATAATTGCAACTTTTTCTTATAAAACAATTTCACACGCTTAATTTACAGATAACTAAAAAATAAAAATCGATTTCTCGAAACAGAGGTAATATAAACTGCAACTGACAACATTTCATAGGTGTGAAACATTTTTTTATTTCAATTCAACTATCCAGGACCTCTAATCGCGGCCAACTGCTTTAATAGATCAGCAATTTGCTTTTTCGGATTATACATTGAATAAAATCATCATCAAATTGCAGACCATTGTGGTAGATTTATTGCAGCAAGCGAAGCTGACCATCAATATTGCGAAAAGGAAATTCGTCCAAAAGGAAATTCGATTAGAGACTGATCCCGAAAAAGTATCGGGTATCATTTCATATCCGAAGCCTAGAACGATAAAGGACGTGAGGAGGTTTATGAGAATGTCCGGACGGTACAGTCGTTTTATCCCGGATTTCGCATTTATTATTTCACCATTAACGGATCTGTTGAAGGGCAAGAAGAAGTTCGTGTGGACGGAGGCGCTAATAGGGCTTTCGAAAAAAAAAAAACAAAAAAAAACTTCAAATGTCTGCACCCGTGCTGATTAGCCTTGATTTTTTCCGTCATTTATTTATTCTGTGCGATGCAAGTGCTAGTGGCATCGGCAGCGTCTTTTTTCAAAAGGATGATAATGGTGAACAGCATCATATCGCATTTCTGTCCGCAAAACTAAATGTGGAATAACGCAACTACAGCGTCACAAAGTTAGAGTTATTAGCTGCGGTGGATAGCATCAAACGTTTTCTGGCATATGTCGAGGGATTGCTCTTTACCATTATCATGATTCATGCAAATTTGAAATGGTTGCTGGTGCGAAGGGACTTGTCGAGAAAATTAGCAGGGTTGAGCCTAAAATTACAAGCGTTTAACTGCAACATAGTGCATCAAGCAGGCACTCAAAATATCGTTCCAGCTGGCTTAGCATGAGGACCCGACTCCGGCGATGAACCATTTTGTTCAGTTGCTGGCCTTCTCGAGCATCATCAATTGCTGGGGAATATTCCGACACAAGGCTTTCAGGATCTTGATAACGAGAATCTGGTCCGTCAGGTCAAACAACATCCTGACCAATTTGAAAACCTATACGCGATGGACGTTGCTTTGTACGTTCATCAACGTTCCTATGGAGGTCTTGACTTAAATATTCCAAAGGCAAAGATGTGGGTACCTGAACGAGGTAGACATGCACTGCTGGCACGTAGTTATGACAGCCCGTTGGGATCACAATGAGGTATTCGTAAAACTTTGGAAGTTTTGCGACGTTGTTTTTACTGGCCACGACTTCTTCAAGACGTGACCAATTATGCTAATAATTGCTCTGCAAACAAGTCAAGGCCACGAATGCTGCAATGAGACCAACTATACGTACTGCTAGGATTACTGATCGGCCAATGCAGCTTTTGTTTATTGATTATACCAAATTTATATGGCTCAAAGTTCTACTTAAGGCAACAGCTGAGTCGATGAAAAATGTATTCTTGACTTTTGGACTGCCTGAAACAGTCCACTCTGACGATGGAGTCCAATTTCTATCCACACTCTTTTCGGACTTCCTGGCTCAATATGGAGTGAATCATTCTTGCACCCCTTTCTGTTCACCCCAAGCTAATACATCAGAAAGGTCTATCCTCATTGCTATTCGAGCTTACATAGGGGACGATCACCGAAATTGGGATGCTGATCTGGCAGAGTCATGTACTGCATTTCGCAATGTGGTACATGAGTCTACAGGTTCTTCATCCCATTTCTTGGTGTTCGGCTACCAACCTATCCATGATAGTTCTGAAAATACGCTTTTGAAGTCCTTACAGGCTTTCGAGAATTGGGAGGTATTGACAGCACCAAATTGTGACCGTTTTCGACGGATTCATTGTCAGGTCAAAACAAAATTGATTGAGGCGTATGCCGAAGGTCTTGTCCGAAAGTTTTGCAAAAGATTTCACCACCGGACAGGATTTGTGGGTACTTAATCATGCATTTAGTGGTGCACCTGATCGTTTGGCTGCTAAACTAGCCCCGAGGTCTTTTGAGGCGACAATTGAACGGAAAGTCAGGTGTCCTTTGAATTAATGGATAATAAAGGCAAGGATTTGAACATTTACCACGCGAAGGATTTGAGCTATAGAGAATGATTGGAGGATTGGAGGAAATAAAATGTTGGTGGATTCTAGTTGCCGGTTTTGAGATCTCAGAGTCCGATTCCCCCAGCGAAATAATAATAATACGTACCTGAGACTGCCAAATAAGCCACATTCATCAACGACTACAAGTTTGGCGATTCGCATTTAATTCCAATTATAGGTAGTAACATCTTTAAAAAAAAAACATTTTTACTTCTGAAAAAAAAAACATTTTTCTTCTGCATAATTAATCACAGCTGTTATTCGATCATCAGTTAGTGGTAGCCAATAACTATTCCCTCTCCAAAAAAAATCTCATTGCTCCAAAACCATTCTGTCTCATCTTATGTCTAGTTGTCGCATCTGTTATGCGGAGAAGTATTGTATTTTATTTAACTTCCTTCTGCGCGTAAGCCTAGTAAGAAGGCAGTGTTTCCTTAGAAAAAGCAATGCATCGAGAATAATCAGGAGTTTAGCCAAATTATTTGTTTATTTATTGTGTCAATGTTAAATATATGAGTTTGATAACATGCAAAGGTCATAATTTGTGATATTCACACTGATTGAATTAAATCACAATATTCTAGTACAATTATAGGACTGCTATATACAGGGAAAATGGGAAAAAACCAGAGCTGCGAGATTTCGGAGAATAAGAAGGCGTATCGAGGTGAACGAAGGGATGGAGATTTAAAAAGTGAAAGTGAACAGTTGAGAGAAAGTTTGTAGTCTTGAATGTAAGACGTTAGTTTGGTATACAGTTTTGAAGACAATAAAATCACACATAAGCCAGTCCCCCAAAGGAATTGAAAGGATATCTAAAATTTTATAGTTGAAAGTTGTCTATACAAATAAATAATTATGAAACATTCAAGCCCAGTGGTGTATTAAAGCGGAGAAGGAAACTTTAAGAGCATGATTTTAAGGCAAACTGTTGGTTGAAGGTGATATTCGAAGTCAAACTGAGCTGGGAATCCGAATTTGGAACGAAAAATATGGCTAAAAACCATTTGTTATTCATTTGTCAATTTGCGAAAGTTCGAGAGTGGTCAATCAAATATAACAATTTCGAAATACATTACAACACGAGCTAAAATGAACTAACATTTTTTGATGTCTGACCAAGCGAAGATGTAAGTAAAGATGTGATGGCTAACAGGTGCTTTAAACTATTATATAATTGCAAGCTAAGAGAGAGAAAAATAGTTCAAATTATGAATTAATTTGTCTTTCTAATGGTTTGCTGCTAAAAATTGCGTGAATCAAGTAAATTTCTTTAGAGTTCAAAACAAAAAACCTGGGTAATGTGCATGTATTTCATTTATATTGATTTCTATTAGTGATATTTTCTTATGCATGGACATTATGAGTCATGATTTATATTTTATCTTCATAATCAAAAATATACCAGTTGGGGCTGGGTGCAGCAAAAACCCACATTTATTAACTTACTTCCATTTGATTGTCTTACATTAGCATGAGAATTGCAATTTTCTTATATTTGTTTCATTATATTGGGGTTTATTTTATAAGCTACTGCATTAAAATTTGTCTAGGCTTTAATAAATGAAAAAAGAAGAAAATAATTTAAATGATAGCTCTCTACCTCAAGCATCTTTCCTTTTCCCATTTGTGTTTGTTTTAATGATTGTCAGAGTCGGGTGCTTAGGTAGAAAGAAATATCTGCCCGAAAGCTCATGATTAGACTGAGCTAGCCGGTTGAGTAAAGCATACTGAGCTCGAACAAAGATGTTCCTTTAAAAATTATGCTGCACTGGTGACTGCTCGACAGAGCAAAAGCAAAACTGTAACAAATTTTTAGAAAACACAATGCTGGTGATCCGTTTTGGATCTCAAACTATCACCTCATTCCCCTCTTTACTTGTTTCAGCAAATTTCTTGAAACAGTCATTTACAATAGAGTCCATCCTTACGCCCAATCTTGTTTACCTCCAAGACATCACGTACCCATAAAAGGCAAATCTTCATTGACCAATTCGCTTCCTTTCCCCAACCCTGTTTCATTTCATTTAGATTAACAAATATAAGCAGTTGTAATGGATGCTGATTTTTCCAAACATTTCGAGTCTTTCAGTTCTGATCTTCTTTTGCGCTAGATAATAATGAAATGTATGGTACTCTACTTTTCTGGTTCACACATTATATTCTTGATCGTTCTTGTGTTGTAAATGTCATTTTATCATTCATCAGGAGGTAAGTAAGGCTCAATTTTTGGATCTTTGTTGTTCTTATTCACAGAGTTTTCCTAGACGAAATGTCTCCTTTTCAAATTCAAAACTCTTGAGACTGAGCGCAATCGTTTGAGCTGTCTAAATCCAAGGGAGTCATTCAAAATGTTGGAGCTACTTTTAGATCTAGTTAATTCGTTAAATCTGTTTTAAACTTCCACAAATCAACAACGTTGATGTGAAATAATTTTTAAACTGCTGGCTCTGCCACAACTATTTTGTTTTCGTAAAACTCTTAGAATTTCAAACTATTTGCACTGCCAGAACTAAAGAAACTGGTCGAATTTCTGTAGGTAAAGAGCATAAGAGCTCTAAAAAATTATTTTAACTGCTGACATTGTTTGCTGTTTAACACGAAAATGTCTTTTTACTTGATTTGTTTAAACTGCGTTGCAATGCTAGAATTTTTGGAGATATAAGAAGTAGGTTCTTTATGATACTGAAGCTTCTAAAACTGTGCAAGTTTCAAACTTAGGCCATTCTTTATTCTATAATCCCAGATGAATGGCAACGCTGAAAACTTCTGACTTTGAGGTGTTTTCTCTGACGCGTTTGGTATCCAAAAGCATATTATAAATAATTGAGCTATGCTATCAAGTTAAGCTTCTTCAAGCTAAAGTCGATTTTAATCAATCAATGTCAACATATTCAATTTAATTTTCAAGTATTGTTCGCCTGTCCCATTCACAGTCATTCAGCGTAGTTCAATGGCATCATATATTTCTAACTGATTCTAATATCGAATTCCATCGTCGTTATTAGATCAAATATCCAGGCATTTACTGCTACTCACTTTTAATAATTATTTCATTTCAACAATGACTTTCTGCATGAATTTATAGCATGCAATCTACAAACGCCACCAGCATGCTACTGCTCCCATCATACGTTCTCATTATCGGTATGTTGCATTCGTGCTCGTATTTACAATGCATTCAGTGGTCGTATGCAAATCCCGAATTTATGCATGCTGAAATGTGCACGCATTCGAATCCTTACATGCAATCGGTATGCAGCACGACTGCACTTACAACGCCATCAAATGCGGGGCCACAGAAGAAGATAGTTCTTGTTGGGGTGTTCGGATGTATGCATGAATGAACGGCATGAATGAATGAACTGAACGGGGTGTGATGTGTGTAGAAATTTCGTTTCGTTCTCGAGACTCATTAAAATTTACAAGAACATCCGACTGAAAGCTCATACTAGACATACTAATCACTCACTTATAGATGCAACGACACTAATATTACGATTCATTCCTGCTGCATTCGTGGATGCACGTGCCGTCGCGATATGATTCGTGAGGATAGAGAGAATGTCTAGCGATGTGGATCCTATTAATGCGTTGCGCTGCTATAAATTGAATTAGTGTCACAGCAGTCGGGATTGATGTTAGGAAGAAAGTTTTGGTGCGCGTTTTGTCCTTGTAATAAATATTATTAAATTAGGATAGAAATGCATTTGAAATACTCCGGGATGCTCTTTTTAGGAAAATTTCAGTGCTAAGTAAGCATGTGAAGTTGAAATATAATACTGCTTAATGATTCTGAGAACTAAGATTTGCTGTAGTAAAGTTGAACGTGGAGATATGTCTGCTTTTAGTGCCTTAAATTGATAAATGTTAGAGTGCATTTGTTTGATGAAAATATCATGAATTGAATTGATTATACTAATTGTGTTTGAAAGAAAATAAAGAAAATACTCCAATAATTTTTTTTTAAAATGTATTGACAAGTTAAATTGAACATTTTACCATCTTTGATTATTGACTTATCGCTCTTTATTAGACTCCACAAGCTATTGATCACGCTCTCAAATGAAGCATTTTTTTTTCAATAACTTGATCACAGCAAAATTTGGCAAGGGTACGCATAATACGCTGACCACTTGGTTCCCTCTTTGCTTTAAACGACGATATCCAGCGTCCGCAAAGAGATTGGAGGTCTGTAACCAGCAGCTCTTAGCATTTACACAGATGGATAGCAAACAGCCGTAGTAGTAGGTGCTGCAGCAATCTCTGCCGACAAAAATATAGAAGCAGCCTTAAAGCTTCCTAATCACTGTAGTATATTCCAGGCAGAGGTATATGTACAAACGTCGCAGAAGTATTATCCGTCATGAATATTTTAGATGCCAGAATCAACCTTTTCAAAGACAGTCAAGTTGCAATAAAACCACTGATGTCCCACACATTTAAATGGAAATGCGTACATTATTGCATTGAGGCCTTGGACAGGCTAAGCAACAAGAGAAGAGTAAGAATCTTTTGGGCTCTGTGTCATAAGTGTATTGATAAGCCAAGCATGAGGCGAGTTTTCATCTAGCTTCTTTGGCAGACATGCCAATTCATCAAGCATTTAACCGACTCCAATATGATGCACGTTGCGATATGCAAGTCAGACCCGCAAGGTAACCAAGATCTTGCGCGGGTCATACAATCTCGCAACTACAAAATGCCTACTTGAATTAATCCGAGCCGACTGCACACAACTGGTCGGCATCATTACTATCCACTGTTTCGTAGCAGCCCACATCTTAAAACTGTGATTTCTAACCAGTGACAGCTGTACGAAGTGTCAGGAGTCGGAAGTCTTCGAAAAAGCTCAACATCTTTTGTGTCACTATCTACCATTGGCTAGCTCTGGCTAATAAACCTCACACACGTAGCTTAGCCGAGTTTGAAGGACATCTTTCCATTTGCAAAAAGGCCTATGGCATTCGATGGTCATTTGGACTAAACCTGTAAATTCCAGGTCTTGTTTTAATATAATAAATTTGAGTTTGACTTTCTGTCAGCCAGAATAGCCCAACCTAATAACTTTTGCCTCCTGTTTCAGCCTGTCCAAGTATAATTTGTCTAGCCTGTTGTAATTTAAAATTATATTTTTCAACATTTTTTTACGGCATGAATGTATAAAAAATGTATACTGTTTTAGGTATACTATTATACAAAAATATGCAAAAATAAACTCATTTATTATTCAATTCGGTTCATAGTGATATTATTTTAAAAAAATTGGCTTGAATCTACTAAATGAATATACTTTGTCATACTGGGCACCATTTTTTGTTTAATAGATTCTTTGTGCTTCTTGAAATTAATCGCATCAGCCGCCAGTTGTAACAGTAAAAAATATCTGATCTTTTAAAGCTCCTTACTTGTCTTTAAATTTAGATATATACTTTGATGATCCGGTCCTAGTCTCTTTAATGTATCCTGTTTTGAAGTGAACGTTGTTTTTTAGGGCGGTGGCCCATATCTTCACATCGCATCTCTCGCTATAAGCAGTTTGCGTTTACTCGCATTAAAACTGCGAACGTTTACCATGAGTCTGGTCAGCGAGATAACAGTCCCCAATGACGTATCACATGCTCCCTGAGTTAGTTTGGAGTCGTCTCCAAGACACTTTGTGGATTTTGTTTGGTCTAAACTATTTCGGAGCTGACTGTCAAAGCTATGACGGTTTATATACTTCATTTCGTCAGCATGACAATCTCAATTTTTGTGATCGCCAGCTAGAGACCATGGTTTTCCATCCAGCCTTCAACTTTTCTAATTACTTGATTTCATTTAAACTGAGTAAGGTGGGGCTTTCTGGATTTAATGACAATTGCTACATCATCAGCGTAACTTATCAAGAGCACATCTTCTGGCATTTCAAGCCGCAAGAAACCGCCATATGCAGCATTCAGGTCTGGCCTGAGAATGGACTTGTACGGCTCCGGTAGTAATATTTTTGCGGACATTTCCCTGTTTCGTCTCAGATATAAAGCAACGGTTTTTCAGATAATTTCAAATCATGGCCAACAGATAGTCCTCTACCTGGAAATTCAGCTTGAGGTCCTGTAAAATATCTGTCCACATGTTCATCCAGCGTCACTAGAAACACATGTTGATTCTTCGAAAAGCCACCAACCCTTTCGCTTTAGGATCAAAGCAAGTCGTGTGTCTTTCCAGCGTGATGAAAAAACAACCGCCAGCAAACACGCATAATGCATTTGTAGCAGCATCGACGGTTGATTCTCCAAAAAAGGTTTCAGCACTTCCGCTAGAATGCTGTTGGGCCAAGCGCCTTTTGGTTTTTCATTGCTGAACTGCGAAGTTTGTTTAGAGTTAAAAAAGGAACATCATCTTGACGGATCATGATAGTGTTTTCTACTCTTTTGTGCTTCGGTAGGAATAGCGAGTCCACTATGTGCGTATACGCCTTCATGAGTGGGCCAGGTTTCATTTGACTAATTCTACCAGATACTAGTTTTTAGTTCCGTCCCCACGGGTACATGTTCATTTTATCGCAAAGCATTTGTTTTTTCCTTACATTGTTAGCCTTTCACAGCTCCTTTTTCGCATTTTTCACCAGCTAGGGATGCTCTTAGTAAATAGATAAATCGCTGAACACGATGTCTGCATGCTAGAGCATGGAGGCATCGGAACTCTCGTCAGCACTGGAAATGCTTCCAAAACGAGAATCAGGTATAGGTTCCTCAATTCCCGTTCTGTGATAAATAGATGTTGAGCCCTTATTTAGTAGAACCATGTTCAATCCAGCCACCAACTACATAGCTAGTTTTCCCCTTGTGTTCTGGGTCGGCATTCCTCACTCCAAAGCTCTCGCGTTAAAGTCTCCAGCAAACACCAAAACACCCGGTAGATTTCGTAAAGTATCTTCCAGTGCATCCATTTTCTTGTGAAATCACTTGATTGGGTCGTTTGCCAAGAAATAGCAACTGGCAAAACTAATACCTCGGTTTCGGATCCAAGCATATCAATCGCCGGAACCCCACTGATCCATTCGAGCCATTTGAGCGGCTGCAGCTCATAAAGCTGCATAGCCCAAAGGGTCTATTTGCCAAGTTTCTGGATGTGTCCTTCGATATGGGTCACTAATCTTTGCGATTTGGGCTTTGGACTTACACACCAGCTGCGTGAACAAATCTTCCTCCGAGGGAACACATCTCTGGGTGTACCCTTGGACGACTCTCATATACGAAGCTTCTTTTTCTGCGCATCAAACGCTTTTCTGAAAGCTTGAAAAGCTCCTGACTCCAGAATATAGTTTGCTCCTGGTCCTCTCATTCCACCACAAGTAAAATGGCACAATGGTGCATATTTTTGCGAGGCGGCCACTTTGACCACATATCCAACAGTTGCTGTTCCGATCTGGTCCTTTACCGCCCTTTTCAATGGTCGCCTCCTTACTCTGGCGTTTACTCAGCTAATTTTATTCGCCCATCCTTAATTAGCTTCTTAGCTTTAGCATCCTTTAATTCTACTTCGGCTTTTTACTGTTAACTTGTGTTTAGAGGAAGCAATGTAATTTCGAAATTTTGGACTTCTCTCTCCCGAATCGCTGTCGCTAGTTTTTTTTCGATTGTAAGGCTGTCAAGGTCAGGGATCTCAATTTCGGCGTCGGGTTCGCTATCACTGTTTTCCACCATTTTTCTTATTTGACGTACCTGTGCCCTCTTTTGCTTGGGCTCATGCCCCCGCATACCTTTTGATGGATTGCTGCGTAAGTGTTCCCTGTGACAGGCTTTATCGATACTACTTCCTATCCGCCTGCGCTCTCTTTTTCATGGGCGTACCTAGATATGTCGGAATACAGTTTTAACGGCTTTTTTTCAGGTGAGGCTATGCGTATCAACCTCTCCTTCTTGTCGTTACCTTTTATGTATTGTTATATTCTTCTCCTTAATGCACCGTTATTTCCATCTCAAATAAATTTAATTTATTGTTTTTTTTTTTTAATTATTGTCTGTCCGGTAGTGTATTACTTCATGCTGATTAACATCAAGATATGGGGATCATATTTAATGCCAAATCAAAATTTAACCAAAATGTTTATTATATTACTAGGGCATCTAAACTTGCAGGCTTTATTCTTAAGTAAATTATACTCCTTAAGTAACGTCACATGTGTTCCTTCAATCACTTCTCTAGTGCGTTGCATTATTGACTTTTGATCTCAAGCATGATCTCCTCGCTCTGTCGGAAGTTATGGAAACTGTTGAACGTAAATTTACTCGGTATTTGCTGGATAAGTTTCATCTTCCTTATTGTAAGAACGTCTAAAAGTCCTAAAACTTCTAATTTTATCTTGTTCAAATTCTTTAATGGGATTTTTTCCTTCAGTTTTTGCATCAAGTATTATTTTGCACAATCACAAAGTTTGTGAATATGTCCGTGAAACCGCTTTTCAAACATATCATGCACGATTTCACCTAAACGCTCTCTCTTACAAAATACTAAGGATCTGTTTGCCATTATTATTGCAAAATTTCTTTCAAAAATTTATTCAAACCTAAAAAAAATGAATAAATCAGGACCATTATGGAAATTATCAACCTAATGAAGGAAATCAGAACTCATATTTATCTTATAGCTTTCATCTTGAACGCGAACTCGAGTACCCCTCATTATAGCCTCTTCAGCATAACAATAGCAATGAACGATCTTCAACCATACGACCTCAGATACGTTGGGTTTTTCTAAAGCGCTTGCAAATTTACGTAAATCCCGATCTAATGATGTCTCCAGTTCTATCAGTTTCCCTGTTTGCTCTACGGATTACGTCTCGAGCCACAAGCAAAATGAGCAAACGATACAAAAACGTGACTGCTGATGATAAGAAAGATACGATACGACACAACACAAGAACACGCGAAGCTACTAAGTTTATGTCGAATTCACTTGGAAAATTGTTACTCTAGGCAGGTGAGTTTAGCAGGCAGGGTTGGGTGTCAGGGTGAACGAAACGACTTTGTTACTTGCAACTAGTCGAAGTCATTAAATTTGATTACACTGGCTGATGCACTTAATCCATTCGAACCTTGCAATTTCCCTGCATGTCATCGCTGTCGTGCAAATTGAACGAATGTTTCGCTTAGATAAGAAAAAGTTCAGTGTTGAGTGGCGTAAACGAACCGTATTACGAGCTTGTACCGTCAGCGTAATGCGAACAAGAATCGAAATTATTCTGAAGAAAAATGACATTGTTTGCAGATCTAGACGTACGAGCACTGCATAGTAATCAACTAAATAAATATGCTTTCAAATTAAATCTACACAAATTAACAGATTTTCGTCTCTTTCGGAAGTCTGAAGTAACCTAAAAGTGTCGCGCTAACACAATTTACCCAATCGCACGGTGTGTACAAATTATGCAAGTACAGTCATGCATGAACTCCAATTCGCACACTTTCGACACCGTGAACTTTGCCCTGGCACCAGCTTGCAGCCTGCAGCCACCGAACCACTATGCACACTGTAAAATTAGACTTTTTTGAAAATAGAAGAAGAGAAAGGAACATGAAACAGGGTCACGATTTTGCCATAATGCAGTGGTTTGTGTGCTTTACACTTTCGCAACTTTGTCGACGGCTGGCTGTGGAAAATCCAAAGGATTATGTACAATAGAGTCTAATGTCTCTTCGTAATTAAGCTGGTGTTGCTGACTGAGCGTTGTAATGCTGAACTAAGCACTAATCATAGTCCCATTTCCTATAGAACTCGGAGTCTAAACTATCTGAGCAGATGAAGGTGGCAATGCGATGGATGCACTTTGCCTAACGTAAATGCAACGCACGGCATACGATAACAATAACAAGGGCAGAAAAATGTATGTGTCTGAAGCCACAAACAAGTAGTTTATTTGTTGCGGCCGCATGAAGCCATATCAGAGTACAATGCTTTTTTGTTGCTCTATTACAAATAAACAAGCAGAACGGTTAGAGCGATCATTTTAAATAATGTTTTCGCGTGTTTCATAGATATTAGAATAGATTTCGTGTAATGATGGCAATTCACTGAACGAAGTCCGCCTGCTAGTCAATTTGTCTGTATTTCATGCATATGTATGCATAAAGTACCTCTGGAAAATATTCAGTATTTTATTTGCACAATAAATGTAGGAATTTCAATCATTTTTTATTGTTTTGACTGAAGTATGGAAATGAGTTTTACATGAAACATTTTATTTCTTGTGTGAAGTGCTAGTTTTGTTACGTTGTTTTAAATCTCCAAAGCGAAACACGAGACTTCTTATAAACTTACTTTTTAGTTCCATATGAACTCGAAACACAATTTTGAATTAAATTAATTTTTAAATTATTTGTTTGTGTATGTTTTTTGTATTTATAATTTTTATATAAAAATTTAACTATTGGCTCACTCAGTAGCTAGAAATCTTAAATGGATTTATTCTAAAAGGTCGCCATCAGCCTACCAGCATAATTTAAAATGCCCTTACTATTAATTTATAACAACCCGCAGCACATTCATGGGACAGCGTCCTACTGCTTTGACAAATGTTCACTTTAAAGACATACAAAATACCACTGGCGCAGAAAAATTGCAGCTCACAGCTTATTTGATACAGACACTTCATTGCGAATAAACTTCTATTTCTCGCGGAGTTAATCTGTGTTGTTTTTGTTACTTGAATTTTTGATTGTGTTTAGACATTGGCTTAAGTAAGTTTTAGCAAGATCTTGTAAGCTGAAGTGCCAAAATGAGCCAAATTTGTAAAATGGGTCATCGCACCAACGCGAATTGGTATTAACCCACTTTAAAAAAGGACAAAGTGTTCGAAAAAATGCTGAAAGTGTAAATTTGTAAATTTGAGTGTCTCTACAGTGCAGCACATAATTGAGCGCTTCCTACACGAAAATCGGGTAGAAAATAAGAGGAAAAATGAGCCAAACAATATTTTCACCGTATCCGACGAACGATACATTGTAAGGAAAGTGAAAGCAAACACAAAGATTTCCGCTCCAAAATTGGTTACTGAGGTTCATCGTGAATTAAGGAAGTAATGTAGTGCTGAATCCGTCCGACGAGTGCTTCGCGACCATGATTTCAGGGTCCGAGTAGCTCGTAGGAAGCCTTTCATTTGCAGTAAGCCGATTTGCCTTTGCCAAAGAGCATGTGGGAAAGCCATCCGCGTTCTGGAATGCGGTTATTTTTGCGGACGAGTCCAAGTTTAACATTTGTGGCTCTGACGGAATGTCATATGTCTGGCGCAAGGCAACCACTGAGCAAAACAAGGAAAACCTCAAAGCTACTGTGAAGCATGGTGGTGGTAATGTGATAATTTGGGCCTGCATGTTCGCAGCCGGAGTCAGAAATTTAAAGTTTATTGAGGAAACAATGGACCAAACAAAGTACCTTGATGTACTCAAAAACAATTTGCTGCAAAGCACTGAAAAACTGGGTGTTAGCAACCAATTTCGGTTGTACCAAGACAATGATCCAAGGCACAAGTCGGGAATTGTGCAATCCTGGCCAATTTGGGATTACCCTCATTTGATGTCTCCGCCGGCACAGTCATGAACGTCATTGAGAATCTGTGGACTTTGTTGGATAACAACATTAGAAAACACAAGATTTCTAATAAACAAGACCTGAAGAAAGCACTGCTAGATGTATGGCAAAAAATTACTCCTGACATCACAAAAAAACTCGTTGATTCAATGCCGAATAGGCTCCAGGCTCTGCTTAAGTCTAAGGAATATCATACAAAGTATTGAAATCAACTGGAAACCTCATAATTCACAACAATTTTAATGTTTAATCAAACTGTATCAAATAAACTGTGACATGAAATTTGTTATAATTTTTAGTTTTTTTGTTTTTTAAGATGTAAAACAGCAACTTTGTAACAAATATAAACTTGTTTAATAAACAACAAACAATTGCCTTCAAAATGGTGTTCAAATTTTTTTGATATTGTTATTATATTTTGAGTTATTGCAACTTAATTTTTTAAAGAAGCGCTGTATCAAATAAGCTGTGAGCAAATGAGCTGTCCACTGTATGTATGCACTTCGATGTCTAGTAGACCAGCTTGTAAAAGATTATTGCTTGCCATTTTTAAAACTTGGAATGGAAATTGCTTAATTGCTTGGTAATGTAAATACTGGGTCGTTATTTTTGAGCCATTATAGCATAAAGGTTATTGATTTCTGATCATGCTTCCCTTCTTGTCTATAAATCAGCATAGACAACGTATATCGTCTCTAAAGCTTATCAAAGCAGAGAATATTGATACGGGAAACTCGATAACCTCTTTGTAGACAGGAGGGGATGGCAAATAGGGCACCCCCTTAAAACGTTTTTGACTGGATTACTATACACATTAATTTGGCTCTTTTAGTTCATTTATTGTGAAATAATACAACACGCTCTCTAATATTTGGTTGTAGGAGATACTTCTGTTATTATTAATTATATGAAAGATTTTATTTTAGAAATAATGAGGCTGTCCAAAACCATTGTGAAAGAATTAAATAACATTCCAGAATAAAATAAAGTCTTAATTTCTGTCACGATCTCTATTATTAATCAAAATGAAGCCTATTTGACACATTCACATCCAGAAATATTGGTTCTGTATGGACTGTGGTTATTTTGTAACTCATTTTTTGATGTTGCTATGCAGTTTTTTCAACCTGAAGAAGAAAAACCAGCACAATAAAATAAACACAATGTTAATTTCATACGAAACGCTTTGCGTGCCATGCTGATTTGAATGTTTCAACAAGTTAATTGACGATAATATAACGTGTTTAGCCAGTATATCCTAACTAAACATTGAAGTTTTTGGACAATTAATCTCGTTCTTTTTGTCAAATAAACTTGCAGATGAAAACCATTTTCTTTGTACTGATTTCGACTTTTATTGGTGAGCTAGTGGCACCTTAATATTTATACTTTGTGCACCCACTTTATTTAATTCATTTCACTTTTTCTCGCTCCGAAAAATGCATTCAAAATATAGCTGTGAAACTATATACATATTTAGATAAATATTCATATTTAACGTGGCTAATTTAAGCACATATATTTACTTCTATATGTCTGTCGCAATTCACCTGATTGCAAGTGGTAAATTTTTATTACTCATTCACCATAAAAACAAAAATAACAAATTTGCACAAGACTATCATAATATTCTGGTCAGAATTGAACAGAGCATCGTAGCAAACACTGTGCGCTGTAGTATGCAAAGTATACTTATACACATAGAACATCTCTCAAGGTCAATGAAATTAACACAGTATTTCCGTTTCGTTGTAGTGTGGCTCTGTATTATAAGAATACTCAGAATTTGCCGTTGCCACTATTATTGTCACCGCGACATCATTAATTTATTTACACATCTGATTCATACAAAATAAATATGTTTTTTTTTCTCTCGAGTATATCTTAATCTATTTAGCGGTGCTAATAGAAGAGCTCTAATTTCTTCACTTTTTAAAATACAGGGTGGAGGTTAAACTATAAAGTAATTTTTTTAAATGGAAATTTGTTGAAAATATCTTGCAACCAATGGAATTTCGTTTTCTAGATTGCAAAACTAAAATATTTAATGTAAAAACTATTTGTTTTTCTCTCGAAGCTATAAATTTTTCGAGGATATTTTCCCATCATTCCAAGAACTGAAGACCAATTTATTTGTTTATTGTCTAAATCAATAGGAACAAACCCAATTATAAACTATTATAAAACGTGCAAAAATAGTTTCGGAACTATTTGAAAATAGACTGATGTTTTAGTTTAAATTCTTAAGTTTAATATATATTTATCAGAATAGTTTAAAATAAGTAGTGATCAATACTGTTTCAAACATAATATGAGAACACAAAAACTACAATACCAGTAGATCAATTTCGCCCTTCGGCTGCGAAAATCTTTGAGATTTGAAAATATTGTAAATATTTTACGGTTGTTCTAAATTTAAAATGAGTGCGCAGTAAATAAAATTGCCATGATCAGCGGAAGATGTCAATGTTGCCAATTATCGAAATAAGCGATAAATCAATGAAAAAAATCGCATACAAAACACTTGAACTAAATAGGTCGAATATCGTGCCAATTTTATATTCGTTGTTTTGAAGAGATGGAATCGTGATATGCTTGAATTTGTTTTGAACAAAAAATGTTCAGAACAGAAAATATGAAATGAATAATTTTTGAAAATAGCAAAATTTTACATCATTTTGAAAAAAATAAAGTCTGGTTTTTAAAAATAAAAACACGAAAAAAGGCAATTAACATGAAATAAATCATACTAGAAACTTTGTAAATAACTGTGTAACCCCACTTAAAACTAAAATAGACAGAAAAAATAGTATAAAGTTTTTCATGAAAAATCAAACTGTTCTTGGCAGTGCACGAATTGTTTTAATGAGGGCTTTTACCGGAAAATCGCTATTGAACGATTTACGAAAATTTATTATTTAATTTAATGTTTCTGTTTCTGGGACCTTATATAATAACTTCATTAAAAAACTTAGGCAATAAAGAGTGTGTTGATTGTAAGAGCTTTAATATTGAAACAATATGCTAGTCGGGGAAAAAGTAAGTTTATACCTCAGCTTTAATTCTTCAGTAATACGACAAAAACAAAATCAACCAAAAGTAGCTACGACTGAATAAGCACGAAATTTCAACATACCCCTCGGAAAAAAAATGATTGATTTTGTTTTAATAATATCCGCAAAGACAACTTTGGGAAAATTGTATATTTTTTGAATAAAAATTAGACTTACGTAGCTTTGTTTCGGAAAAAGGAATTCTTTGCTCCCAATTATTTGAGAGCTATTTTCTTAGCTATAATTGCTTTGTAAGAATGGTAAAATTATATTTCTTGAATCGATTTTGCAAAATTATTCGCCTTAAAAAACTCTTATCTGATTCTCTCTGAAAACTAAAATATTGTGGACTCACAATCAAATTTTTACCAGTCCCTAAAATTCTAGTACATTTATTCAATTGATTAAAGATTACTGCTTTATTTGTAAAATTTGAAGTTGATTATGACATCCCTAAAAGGCAAGCTAACATTTAAAAGAAGGGCTGGACTTCACGTTGATTGATTTATTAGCAGATAGTTCAATGTCAGCATGAATCAAGTTTACTCTTTAACTCAATCTGTTAAATTAGAGTTTTAAAAGTTAAAGTTTTATCACTGCTGACTGCTATCTTCAAGCCGCTTGAATTTTTCATGCCGGCAGCATGATCGCAAATTTAAGTTATTGAACCGAATTTAGGGCACTATGAACTTACGATTTAACATCTTCACAGTATTTTGCTGGCTAAGACGTTTTCAAAGTTGTTACATATTGTCCATCCAAAACAGCCAATAAATCACGAAAGCCCTCAAGTTTTTCTTTTTGTAAAGGCTCCATATCCAAAACAACTATCCGCACGTGTATTTCATGCAAATATTTATTTTTAGCCGCTCAGAATCTCGCTCTTACAAAATATTTTTTTTTTATTATCTGCTATCTACCACTTCCTGCTATAGAATCAACAAAAAAAATTTCCATTCTGATTCATGCTGCGTTTTGAGTGGTCTGTTAAATTTATTTAATGTCCTTTTTCCGAACATATGGTATCGGATAATATTCTTGTCTGCTTTGAATACTCACCTATTTCAAAACTACAAGTAACATCACTGATGCTACTTTTTAGTTCTTCAATAGTCCTGAACTATCGATAGTATAGATAGCACTATCGATGTTTAACGAACACTATTTAGTAGACTCCTATTTAGCTTGCTTATAACTTGCCATATCAGAATTGGAAGTGTTTGAAAACAAAGTTTTAGGCTTTTGCTAGGATTGTTTATTTGCTGGGATTTAACTCCGTATCTAAAATCTGGCCAAAAAAGATATCTCATTCATCAGCAGACACACTCAGACAGCATTCTCTGTATAAGCCAATTACAGTCCATAAATCTCCTTTATTTATTTATTTACAGCATTTATTATAAAAGAAAACAAATTCCAAATCTGGCATTAAAATGAAGAAAAAAACAACAAAAATCAATATATTACAAAAAGATAAAAGAAACGTGATTCAAAAAATACATCGTTCCAACGCTTAGATGAGGTATAAACTGTTTCAAATGTTTTTTTAATGGTTTTTGTATAGGAGTCAACCGAAGTTCATTATGAAGCCTAGAGGTTCTGACAAGCGCAGTAGAGAAATACAAATTGGTACACGCGAACGGCACAGTAAAGACTTCGTGAGACCTGTTGTCATATAATAATTTGCGGAGTCCGAACGAATCGATGAAGCCGGATATAATTCTTCGCCGAGATTTGAACAGAAAATACTCGTTAAGGAACAGCCGGTGCAACCCCAAGGAAGGAATTTGAAAAAAAGAGGAGGAAGGAATATTAAAAGGATAATCAGCGTGTGTACCTACGCTGTACACACTAAATTACCTCAGAAAGGTATTGAAAATGAGGAGATCAAACTTAACACTAGAAAAAGACGAACACATACACGTATGGGATAGTTATTGAGAAATTAATAGGCGGAAAAAATAGGACAAAAGTGATGATTTGCTTAAATTTGCCAACATTCAAAAACAAGGAATTGCGGTTACACAAATTGAGAATAAAGCACAGATAATTTTGAAAAAGCTGATGACTAGGAACAGTTTTTAATCGTCAGCATACAGTAAACAAGAGGAATTGATAATAGAAAAGAAATCATTGATCGAAATCAAGAAGAGTGATGGACCAAGGGAAACCCTTGTTGAACACCGAAAGATGGATGAAAAGGAGAAGAGGAAAAGTTTCTAGCAGTAACTTTACAAATACGATCACAGAAGTAAGATGAAAACCAAGAAAGAAGTGAACAGAAACAACCTTACTGCACAACTTTATCAAGCAAACTATCCATGATTGATAGTGTCAAACACTTTTGAAAAATTTTTGTACACTATGTCCACTTGTTTCTGACGATCTAAGGCAAGGGCAATTTGGTTTGAAAAGAGGATGAGGATAGTCAAAGTAGGCCATCCGCCAACAATTAGGAATAGTTTGATACCTTGATGGGGCTGTAGGTTAGATTTTTTCCGTTTGTATTAGATTAGGATTTTATTAGATGATCCTCAGCCGGTAAAACTTTTAAATAAATTAGAGTTAGTTATAAATAGCTATAAATAAAATAAAAATAACATATTTTTTTACTTTTATTTAAAAAAAAGTTATAATGGAATTTGAAGCGATAAATGAAATGCTGCATATGCATGGGAAACTTTCGAATACTAACCTAATCCGCTTCTATGCCGCTATATAAGAGTCTATCGCTAACAATATATAAGATTACTCCATCAAGTTATTGACCGTTTTTTCCTGTTTTACTGCCCAAGTCAAGTCAGTCGGTTCGATCAGCATCATAGACTCCTTTTATCTTTTTAAAAGTGGCTATAGTGGCAATAGTGGTTGCGGCAATTTTTTATGTACTTTCATCCTTAAGACATATATCAGACGGTGTTGAGGACGTGATCTTTATAGAGTTGTTAGATGAGAAGAAAGCCCGGGAAGTAAAACTCACGTACGAACTTGAGTGAAAATAAGAATAACTACACTATGTGGGAAAGCTTAAACAGTAAGTAAGCAGGATGAGCGATGAAACCTCCCTACTTCAAAAAAAACCAAAGAAATTTTATTTTTGGCCAGTTGAAAATACTAGAGCTACGGCTCAATGTTTAAAGCACTAATGAATAACGAGCAAAATGATTATTTAGAGGACAGCCCTGGTGATGCCGAACAAGAGCTGTCACCGCCATATATCCAAAAAAAAACCTTTCATGCAATCCGACTAAAATCATCAATTCGCTAGGAACCGATGAAATATCCGCTGATTTATTAAAGACAGAAGAGACTGCCTTCAAATTAGATTGAATGTATGATATTACCAAATTATAAGATATTTTGTATATTGTTGTGTACAGCAGTTATATGGATGTCATGTTTTTGAGTAATTTCAAAAAAAATTAAGGAAATATAATGATGAAACAGATATTTCGACTGCGTTTTTGAGAGATCTGTAGAGATAATTTTGAAATATTTATATGCTCTGTTTTTTGACGATTCTCATATATCTCGATCGGAAACATCCGTGATTTAACAAATGAAACATATTTTGCTTTAGAACATGATCTGCTCATCTCTATTCCATCTCAAACATTCTTCTTATCAAAAATAACGTCACCCTGTACCACTATCATTAGTTCCGCCAAAGTATCGATTGTTGCAATCGATTCGCCTCAGTCAGACAGATTACCCATCCGACCTAATCGACCCGGCGATTCCTGTCTGTGTTAATTGATCGGTGGGTGGCATTGTTGTCATAGAACAGGGAACCATTTCAATTGTTGTACTGTGTGCATATAGCATGAAATCGCGCGCCAGCATCATCGTTGGAAATCATTTGTGATCGCTTTTGTCGCTTGAATGTAGAGCCGCCGCAAGTCAACTGAGCAAATAAATTCGCTCTCTCAGCGTTTCTTCATACCGCGGTGCACCTTTAATCGAAACGAAATCTGCCAAAGCCGCGTCTATTTCCACTGTATATAATTGTTGTCATTATCTATTATCGTATAAGTACCTATGCAAACTTAGTAAACTGAAACTGATGGTCCGGTGATTTTTGTCTCGTTTCAGGTGACCAGATTTTGACGCTGAACAATAATAATTTGTCGGCTGTGCAGTCAATCGGATCGACAACGGCTGATATTATTGACGAATCAACAGATGAGGTAATTTATTTATTTATTTTATTTTGCTTCAATTTCGTGATGTGCTATTGCTGTTGGACTTTTTGAGTATTCTACCTCACCTAGTGATCAATTTCGACTTGGTTTTTTTTTTTTGTTGAATGCTTATTGTGATCACGCTGGGAACGTTACCTGGTCAGCAAGTAGTCAGTGAATCGATGCAATTTCAGTTGCTTTCGAAACGTGCTTTTTTGCGTTACAAACTTTTTGCAGTTAGCGGCAAGTGCATTGATACGGTTTTTGTATTGCATCTCGCGGTTTGTGGATTCTTATTCAACGAAAAATTGTTAACTGTGGAAAATACTTGGCTGCTCGATTATAGCATTGGAATTTGTGTATTAGTGTTTTATTAAAATTGCGACCGGCGGTTATTGGCAATCGATGGAATTGTACGTACCCTTGCATTTTTTTGGTGCAACAATTATTGTGAGTCACGTGTCAAAGTGCAGAATGTAAGTTAAGTGACTTAAGTGCAGAGAAAGCTCTTGGAACAGTTCTTGTTGACAGAACTGAAATGTATACATGGATTAGTATTGTTTTTACTGAGTGATCGCGGAATAGAGGAATCTAGAGTGCTTAAAAACGCTACATATCCGAAAGAACAGTTCATTCTTTTTGAATTCTAAAGCTCAGCTTCAACTGGCTGACAATTGTTTGTACTACAGGTGAATGACCCGAGAAAACAAAATTGCTATTTTGCATTTTAACTTGCAAAATAATCTTTCTAAAATTACGAAAATATTCATTTTTCAATATTCATAACGGTGCATTTTGTTTGAAACTCTTTATAGATATCCTAGAACTAAAACACTTACAGTTTTAAAAGTAGGTACATAATTTATTCAAAACAATATTTTAATTCGACATGTTATTCAGTGCTTTTATCTTAACGCATATGAAATTTGTATTCTAATTAGCTAGCGTTCTATCTAAGCATTATATGCACGCACATTCAACACAATACCTACTTCAAAAATGAAGAGCTTTGTTCAACGAGCTCGCTCATGAATTTTTCAAATGCTAATGGTAGATGTATCCGCTGTTGATTTCCGCTGATGGGAAATTCTATTCGTCCATGACAACCGTAAATTAAAATCATACCTATGTATTTGAAACATGACCTTCTGTGATCCAAATACGGTTGCGATTTTTCCACTTGAGTTGTTAAATTAAGTAGCATCACATAATGTTATGCCCTTCGGTATCAGATACACATTTGATGATGTGGATAAAATGTGTGGATATGTGGATGTAGATGTTGATAAACTGAAATTATAGTGTGCATATATACTTAATGACATGTATCTGAGTATGCTTATAAATACGTTTGAATAGGACTGCTGGAATAATCGCAAGAAAGCAAAGTTTTTATTATTATTTATTTATTGGCTCAACGATACTACGATATAATGTATCATTTGAGTTTCCAGAAAAAAATCATTAATTCAAAATTCATATACAACATCTCAAATCAGGACTTTGTTAAGATTTGTATCATGAAATTAATATACATGTATATTTTTGAATTACCCTTAATCATCACATGTATTGTTTATTTTCAAGTTGACCTTAAGTTTTGTAAGACATTCCAGCCTGTATTGCTCCTTTCAATCGATACGGTGAGATAACTCGATGCTCTTAGGGCATCCATAGTACTGGATCTGTCCATTCCTTACCTATGCGCATTCGTGATCCTGATCCTCGTTGTATTCAAATTTGGAGGTAAATGCGGGCCGAGATCACATGTCAGGCTCATAGTTTATCTTGTCAAAGGATGCATTTGAGTCGTGAGCCTGATAGCTTCAAGTTCTAAAAAACCATGATGATTACTGCATTATTGCTTTTACATCTTCTTACGGCTCGTTCGTTCCGAGTCAACATACAATTTATTTGAAAATCTGCTGCTCTATCACTGTATTACTAATGTTTAAAGAACAGTAGTATTAAAGTCACTTTGGCCGAAAATTCATATTTCTATAATATATACACATGCCATCAAAAAATTTCAGCGAAAATATCTCAGGAACGCGACAGCCGATTGAACTGAAATACATTGGTGTAACTTTAACCCTTTGGCGCCGGCGGATATTTTAGTGATAATTTTAATACACCTATTATTCCATCCACAAATTACTTTTGCAAAAGTAAAGTTTGCGAAATGAATTTCGAACTTGTTTCAAATGTGAATCGGATAATGTTTTGGAATTTTTTAACCCTATGTGTGCGCTGGGTGCCTAAAATGAGATCAAGAAAATTTGAAAATTTCTTAATTGCGATAACTTTTGACAGAGCTATCAAATCATTATGAAATTTTCAGAACATATTGGTATTATTTAGCTGTAAATTCCTGAAGCATGTTGGAAACCCTGTAGCTAGAGCAGGCGCTGAAAGTAAAAACCTTCAAATCATCGACTCTCCTGAAAAAATGTTGTTTATGTTGTAAATCTTATGCTATGTCTACATAGCCAAAGTAACAAATTTGAAATTTTACAACAGGTGCGCCCGGTAACCCTTTCCCACTTTACCAATGTTTTTAGCATCAAAAACTTCTGTTCACGGAAACTCACGATCCGATAATCAGAATTAATTGAAATTTACAGAATATATTGGTCTTAAGTAGGACCAGGTCTGATAGAAGTGGTTTTAAAATGCGGGCAATTTTTTGCCAGCGGTGTCATTTTGAAAAACCACTAAGAAAAATAACTGCTCTTGGCCCTATAAATTCTGATTCAGTCATTCGATTTTGACGAAATTCACATAGTAGCTGAACCTGGAAGGCTATGATTTCTTTTTGGACCTTTTCTCGTGATTTTCCACCCACGTGCGTGATTGCGTCTGCATAGTGGGCTCCAAATTTAATTTCAGGAACTACTTTGCAGCATTACATTAATTTTAGGAAATCACGTTTCTGTTGCCGTTGTTTTGGTCTAATTTGTGATATGTATGTTTCTGGTTTTGAAAATTTGTGGGGCCCAGCTTGATAGATCTGGTCTGCACTTAAAAGCATATAGTGCCAGACGCCATAGTTTATAGACTTCTGGTGCCATGTAGATAGTCGATTTTGGGATTGTGATTTAATATAGCACCACACACCATAGTACATGGCGGAAAGTACATATGAGCTAATATGAAATATCCAAATAAGTTTTTTTTAGTTTAACAATATTTATCAAAATATAAGTCTAGGTGTCTAGTTTGAGTAGCTAGAGCAGTGGCTTCTTGTGTGTGCGGTCCCTGATTCGAATCCAGATTCGGACGAGGGTCCGTGCACCAAGATTTGAGTTTACTTAGTTCTAAATAAGTACCTGTATTAATCAGGGATAAAGTGAGTCGTAGAACTAATCACACTCGCATTCAAATTAATTGTAAATTTGTAATGAAGCTCTCCACCAGCTTCAACCTCTAGACCCGTACGAGGGTTATCGTGAGATTACTTTAGTCTTTAAATTTATTACAAATACAACGTGGGAAATAATGATATTTAAGAAAAGGTTTAGCAGAAATAAAATATGTTGCATAAGAACCACCAGAAAACCTGGTTTTTGAAAAATCAGAGGTGCTGTGTAGATTTCGTTTCATGATGAAATTGGATAAAATGTTTCCCAAATCCATTTCTTTTATTGATGACCATAATTATAGCATATGAAAGTTTAATGAAAGCAATTCTCATTGTGAAAGTGTTTCAGGTGCAGATTTGATTATCGAACTTTGAAAGCCCGTCCAAATTTCAAAACTTACTATATTTTTGTCAAATGTTGTAAGTATGTTTTCACAGGAATATATAATGGCATCTTTTGATGCAATAACGTTCGAACCAACTTATTCCGCGAATCGCGTTTTGATCCGACATTCAGAATACAATTTGTAGGCGTCAAGTGATTCTGAGGGATGCTTTCCGAAAAAATTTCAGAACTTAGGCAAAATAAGACTTGGCTGCTTGTTTTTCGTAAAGCGCTTATCATAAGAAAATTGATTGTTTGTTAAAAATTATAGCACGACTCAATTTGCAGCCATTTTGCTAGTACCGCAACCAAAAATTTATTAAATGCTCCTTCTACGAATTTCATTTCAATCTCTAGATTGGAAGTAAAAGGCGAAGAAAATGTTCCTTTGATTGCAAAGAATTCAAAATGGCTCCACAGTCACTGGATTGTTCACATTTCTTAATCAGACCTAATCATTTTTAAGAATAATAGCTCCTGTGAATTTCAGTTGAATCTGATGATCCAGTCGAGAGTTCTCGCGAACATAAGTTTCATGTGCATAAAAAAGGAAATTTGATAAAAATTCGCCGTTTCTATAGGCTAAGAATTTTGAAAAATCCTAATCTGACTGGTAAAACGTTGCTGTAAAAAATGTTATTAACTGTCTTGCATTTTTTGCACAAGGCTAAAAATATTCCAGAAACTCGATGATTTGAAAAATTTGTTCATGCCTGCCGTTGTTTCGTGGTTGCCCGCGCATTTATCAAAAGAGACACAGTTCTATTCTTTATCAATAGTAACAACTACTGTAAATTCCGTAATGATCTAATATCTCTGTAAGGAGCTATCAGTATTCGAAATTTAAAAAAAAAATCTTTCCGCATTTTTAGACATTAGGGTCGAAAATTTCCAGAACTTTATCACAACTAAACTTAAACCATTGTCGATTTTCATTTCACAGACTGGGATTTTAAACTTCCTTTTCCCCTATATCCGGTATTTTCCAAAGTTCTCAGTTAATTTAGTGAGATGTGTTTTTCAATATTACAAATCCGAAACCAAAATTTTCCATATCCAAAACAGGCTGCTCTGGAAAACTATTATCTGAAATCATTAGTCTAAAAATGGACAGAAAACAATATGCTTACGAAGACTAATAGTTTTTACGAAATTGAACATACGAGGTAAGGGTTCTATTACGAACACCTAGGAGCCCCGAATTATTATGGGCACCGGGTCCAAATTGTTACAGCCACCAACCGGAATGCTAAATTTCTACTCAATTTTGCAAACACGATCACGAATAATTTGCCATTGTTCTGATGAAAATGTCGAACACTAAACAAAATCAACAACCACACAGTCATACGTACCTTTGTTCACTATCTCCTTTAAGGGGGGAAATACATGTAAAATCGAAAAAAATTTGCTAATTTCAGATTGAATTAAAATATATATATTGTTCATTCAGAAAATGTTTAATATTAAATCCTTAAAATACATGTCTCACAGTAAATGAAAATCTTTTTTTAATAATTTTTCAACACAAAATGGCGGCGGTGCGAGCGAATGAAAAAAACACATCAAAAACTGCCTCGTACAACTTAACGCCTTTTCCGGGGAACGTGCAACATTCAGAGAGAAAAAAATATGCTAATGAAATATGTAATTCATAGGTGAACCAATAAAATTTATAAAAATATTTTAAATTTTTACATTAATTTTAGATTTAACATAAAAATCGATTATTTTTTAAAAATCGATTATTAATAAACAATTTATTTTTCTGAAATTACAATAACATTTAGGTTCAACGAGGAGATAATACTCTTTTGTAGATGTGGTATAAATTTGAGCCGGATCGATTCAATATTTTTTGAGATATCTTGTACGGCAGTTGAAAAAGTACTACTTTGAGAAAAACGCGTTTAAAGTTTTAAAGTTCCACCGACCTGGGGAACGCCGCGCTGCCTTTAACTGACTATAACTCGAGAACTAATACGAATATCGCTTCAAAACTTTTTTTGGTTTATTTTAAGAGCATTTCAAACATTTTGATGTAATAAAAAAAATCTATTTTATTTTTAGCAGTTACATGTATCTCCCCCCTTAATGGGGTTAGTATCGTCAAAGTGTATAGAATGGTAAGTGGGTGAACTCCTTCCCTTTTCCAGCAAAAACACTTGGACCTTGAAATTGCGCCTCCATTTACGCAGTGCATTATCTGTCAAAGCAACCTGAGAGCCGTATGTGCCATATGTGAGCAACGAAAAATCTAGCCTGAGTATGTAGTTGTCGAATCTTATCTTGCACTTCTTTCGGTTCCATGCAATTTGTTCCAATTTTCCAGGTTGATCAACAATACAATCTCAGGCCAGTTCACTGGATTTTTGGACTGTATACATATGCGGAGTCCGCACGCTGGTTAGGAACTAACTTCTTACGCTGTGGTATCGTTTTGTTATTATCTACAAGAATATATGGACACAACACATTCACTAGACAAACAGACTAGACAACACATTCTCTAGAAACTGGGGTTGCTGCTGGCTCGTCAATGCTGTTTAATAGTGTCGTCTTTCTGGTAGGAAGAAAAATTGTTCTTTGCGTTGAAGAACATGAAATGTCCTTGCGTGGAAGAACACTTTAAAATGTGGTACAACCATAGTTTATTCTCTGTCCTTCGAATAACGATGAGCCGTACCCATATATATTCAACCATCTACTATAATTGCTTTGCTTAATGTATTTTAAACTTTTAAAACGATTTGTTGAAAAATCCTTTTTAAAAAGTTTTTTCTTTAGGATTCTTATCTCTATCATAAATTTCTCTTTGAAGGTCCTCATACTATTATTCTTCAAAATGAAGTAATACAAACTTCAACTATTATTTTACGCAATTAACTTTCTCTCTCCTCTCTTACAGGTTCTATTGCGACTAGTTCAGCGCTTGGCATCAATTAAACAAAACCAAAAAGATATTTCTCACAATCATACATCACCGGAAGAAAGTACGAATGCTAACAGCTTCACCACAACAAACACTGAAGAAACTGACGAGAACAAGAATTACAGTGCACAGTGCATAAATATCGCAGACTGTGAAGACTACGAGACCAGCCATAGACCTGTACAAAGACAAACCACCCTTCTGTCACATGAACTGCTACTCGAGGAAAGCTCATGTGGTGCGGAAAAGGATAATTCCGATGATGATGATGAGCTCAGCGACGAATACATTTCGTACACAATCGCACCTCTAAACGATTTGAATGGATTTCGCAGCGAAGAATCGAAAGAACATACACCCTGCAGCGTAGTTACAAGTAATATTAAGGAAGTTGAAAGTGAGGAAGAGACGGAAGAGGAAGAAGACTCTTGTTCTGGGAATTACAGAAACGAATTCGCAATTACTGATGAATGCGATGAGACAAATGGCAAAAACTTGTTAGCGGACAGTAATATGGGATCAAATGTTTCCCGAAATTCCGGAAAAGGATTAACTGGACGACGATCACAGTCATCTGGTAAGTCTAGTAGTCTAGTATTGTGTATCAGGGTGGCCACTTGAAATTGTCTTCATAACAAGTCCTATTCGAAAAAATGTCTCACTATTTCAAAGAAACAAAGCTAGTCGTCAATATATGCTCTGGTCCAATTCAATTTAACTCTTTTATTCTCTCGTTAACATTCTACACTTGTCCCGATCTTCTTCAGGCAACCTTTACTCGGATAAACGTGAGCATCGTGAACGAAATGGCGCCAATGCAAACGGCACACTACCAACCAAACCGAGCAGTCTGCTGTCGGACCAAGGCTGCAATGCGACCAATTACAACATATCTAACACCGGCATCGTAACAGGTCTTCAGAATGTGTCAGAAACATGTCCTGGAACATTAATAATATCACCGTTATGTGCGGTCTCGAAGAAGGATCGAAATAAATTTTGCGGGAGTTTACCCAACCACCTGGATACTGACGATATAGAAAAAGACTCTTGCATTTCCGATAATTGTATGTGTATGGTTTTAAATCAACTTTCTCTCTTTGTCAATACCTTGAGCACTTTTATTATTCTCCTTTTTCATTCTATCAAAAAGTGGATTGAAAGCGATATCATCTCAAAACGTTCTTTTCCTCATATCCTTGCAGACAATATAGTTGAAAATTCGAACGTGGCATCCGAACGAATTGAATACGTGACGGTAGCACCATGTCGAACACAACTACAACAGCAACAGCCTGAGCATCAGCATCTCGGTAGTCACTCGTTGCAGCAGCAGCAGTTACAGCAGCATCACCACCAGCAACAACAGCAGTCTCCCTACAACAATAGTTTAAGTGAAAAGGAAACCGCTTCCACCAGCTCTGGTAGCAGCACTTTCAAAATCAATCAAGGTACCGTACCGTTAGACGGATGCAAGCGCCATTGCACGATTTACGAGTGTACTTTCAAAGCACACAGAAGAGAGCAGTTAAATGGCTGCGGTATTTTCTTTAGGGTCCTTGTTCACAATAGATTCAATCCTTTGAAGCATGTTGCACACCTCACCTCATCCAAACTAGTGATCAGATGAATCAAGATTTTTCTGCCCACCTGTTCGGGATTGAAGTTGAAGCAATGACTATATTCCAACTGCGGTCTGAGTACAATGGCCACAAACAGGATAAATGGTCTATAAACTGGCAGTCTTGTTTAGTGGCACTAATGCTGTTTAACGTGAATGTGTTTGTTTGCAATGATTTATTTTCTTTTTGAGCGTTGACCAGAACTGTGTAGGTAATAAGATTTGTACTCAGCAGCACATTAGAATTGAACCATAAAAGTGGGCAAATTAAAGACTTTGACAAAGCTGAATATATCTTAATATGTGTGCTCTATTTGAATAATCTATCTTTTGGAGTGAATTTAAAGAAAACCCAAAGGAAGTTGAATGAATTAAGAAATTATTTTTGGGATCCACTGGGGCTTTAGTAGATTTGAAACAACACTAGAAAAAACTTTGATTTTGATAATACTTAGCCAGTTTCTATATAGACATTTTATGAATCGAATTTATATCATTTCAACTCTAAAATTACTAGGTTTTGGTGAGATGTGCAGATTGCTTTTCATATCTTCGTTTTTTTTTTAAAGATAAAATTTGCAAATAATGAGCACAGTGAAAACCTATCCCATTTCAGACCGCCCTGACATACAATTAAAATTACCTCTGACTCGATCGAATTTCGATCCGTGCTGTGATCAAGGATATGGATCTGAACGATCACCAGAAGATGAATTTCCACCAGCAATGCCGCATCTGACAAATATGAATTATCAAGCGATCAGTGCAAATCCTTTGGACATGGATTACACCCAATGCACTGATCCTTATGTTTACGACTTCATACAGAAAGGTTAGTTGGCTTGCATGGTTCTTAATCAATAATGTTCAAGTTATTTGTTTTGTGATTTGATGGTGGAGGTGATTTCTTTTCCGTGCAGGCATTTATTAGTTTTGACCAAAAAAAATAAGAGAAACTGAAGCTGAAAACATACGATAGAAAAGTATAGAAACATTCGGAAATATTTTTTCTAGAATTATGTTTCCAGTTTAAAACTTAATGTATTTGATTTTTCTTAAAAAAGTATCTAGAGTGTATTCTATTTATTCGTTATTAATCTCTGATAGTCCTTAAAACGAGCCCAAATTGTTTTGAAACACTAATGTCTGTCAAAAAATTCAAACAGGTATTTAGGCTTGAAAACTCATCTTTGGATCAAAGCTTCAACCATAAAATTTGCTTAGGAGATGCAGTTTTAAATGGAAATTTTAAAATAATTTCTCTGCGAAAAATTATTTAAAATCAGAAATATTTAAAGTGCTGAGTATGTTTCACAAATATTTCGAAATCATTATGGATTTTGTTAGTTGTGAAAATAGAAAGCAAGAAAGATAAACTACTTAGACATTTAGAAATGGACAGTTTTTGTGAATTAATAAAGAATCAGGAATTGACTGCTGTAAAATATGGTGATGAGCTGGCTGCTGCTGATGCTGTTTGCTGTGTTGCCTGTTAAATGAGAAAGCATTTTTTTTGCAAATCACATGAACTCTCTTCTTAATTATTTTGCTGCAGAAACTAAACTTCAAAATATAGTACTTTAATAGTTGGTGCGTTCGAAATCCTGGTTTGCATTAGAAACGTTAAGTTACTGATCGAGAAAAGGTCGGCAAAAGGCTTATGTTTTTCATTGAAATATATTTGACGGACTCCTGATGAAATATATATGAATAACCCATGATAAGCAATATCGAAACAGACAGGTAGAAAACAGAAGGTGGTCCGCTCAAAAGATAGGATGAAGCCTTGACATGCTGCAAGTTGACCTGAAGAAGTCTGCCATGAGGCATAGAAATGTCCGGAATCGATGTGTTCGGCTGCTTTTGCTCGTATTCTTAGACAATGTCCACGTAACCACAGTGAAAGAAACTCAATAGAAAAGATTTCGGATGGATCTCTGCGTTTCACTTTGGAGACCTATCAATAGATTCGATGCGTCACTTCTTCTTAGTTGCGTTAAATTTATTTGAAACGAGCCCTGTGCTTCGTGAATTTTTCTGATTAGGTAAGATCACCAGACTGAAACTAGGTCTGTTCCCGTATTTCAGCAAACTGCAGCAGTAACAGAATTTGGCAGCTGGCTTCTTTTTGCTGTAAAATTTGGCTTGCATTTGGCTTGCAGCAAAAGTACGAAAACGACTTGCTGCGAATCTATTTTGATATATTATAATAGATTCAAGTACGGGAACAGACCTATTATTTTCAATGGTGGTGTGGTACTTCCCCCGGGGCTAATGAGCCTGATAACCCAGTGTTTAACACCGATGCTCGTTTATTGCTTACTGAATAGGCCAGTGATGTCACTTGTGCTCTTACGAGCACCAGGAATCTAACAACTGACATAATAGAGCTTTGCACGATCGGGGTATAAAATGGCAGCTTTGGGCCGACTGTCAGAACCCAGTTTCGGAACAATCTGTGAAAACCACTCCTAAGATGATTGGTAGGTAGCTTGGAGGTGACCATCAACAAACCTTAATTGCGTGAAGTTGTAAACTGATCACGACTCCGCTATATTTTGCCACAGTATGTTTTTAAGGATAGCGCACTGACCATCGGGCATTTTGCCAACTTCGTTAAGGGGTTAGTCCACTGTTAAACTGCTCCAAATGAACTTTTTTTTTAAACAGCTACCAACAAAAAACTATTCAAGATATCGATTTGAAATTTTACATGCATCTTTATTGAAGTTGGGAGTTAACATTTTCATTAGAAAAAATTATTAGAAAACAAAATGGCGGCCGCCCCAATGGATCGCCGCAGCACCGCCGAAAAAAAAAAGCAAATTGCGCCTCGTAAATTCCTGGACAAAATAAGCGTCTGTGAACAAATTACCAAAAAGATTTCATTAGTTTTGAGTATAAAGGACTGCACGGGCCTAAATTTAGAACAAAAAATTTTTTTTTGACGATTTGGGAAAAATTTTTTTGATTAAAAAAATTTTTTTTATTATTTTTTTTGATTCAAAAGTATACCACATTTTTTTTAATCGCTTTAGGGCTCTAAATTTAGGCCCGTGCAGTCCTTTATACTCAAAACTAATGAAATATTTTTGATAACTTGTTGACTGATGCTTATTTTGTCCAGGAATTTACGAGGCGCAATTTGCTTTTTTTTTTCGGCGGTGCTGCGGCGATCCATTGGGGCGGCCGCCATTTTGTTTTCTAATAATTTTTTCTAATGAAAATGTTAACTCTCAACTTCAATAAAGATGCATGTAAGATTTCAAATCGATATCTTGAATAGTTTTTTGTTGGTAGCTGTTTAAAAAAAAAAGTTCATTTGGAGCAGTTTAACAGTGGACTAACCCCTTAAATACACCTATCAGAACAAAGAGACAAGAAGACGCAGCGTCTGCGTACGGTGTCCATCTGGCTTTTGTGGATGGTGTGCTTGTGGCTGAAAAACCAGTCTCTGTGTGATTTTTGTCGCTTATTTTGATACTTTTCGGCATCTTGCGCTCATGAACGCTGACATCGGATTTCGCTTCAAACTTGCATTTCTTCAGCACTCTACCACCGGCATATTTGTCGTCAGCGAGATCTCCAATATAGCCGATCCCTACTTGCCTTTCAGCGTCATAGCTGACACCTGAATTGCATTGAATAATATCGACTTCTTGTACAGAGTCCTCCTGTCTTGACAGTTGAGAACTTTCACTGGTTTGCAATGTCTAGTTGGCGTGGCTTTGCACCCAGTCATTAGATCAGGACATATATGTTCCACATCACCAGCCAAATTTTCTTCTGTTTCTCTAAGTAGGCTCAAAAATTTCACTGCCTGACATCCACTTTCCACGAAACACTTGCAGTTATTACTGCATTGGTATTCCTACCAACCTTTGCCGGTAGTTTATCCCTTTTGTGCAGCTTCTAACGTTACATGCGACTGAAAGCCTCCACTGGTTTATAGAATTCGGAGAAACAAGCACTTTTGCTTTGTGTACTTCCTGGCGCCATCTCCTTTATACTAGCCGGAATTGCCTCCTTCAGTGCATCTGTCCGTCTCTTTTGTGAAGATTTAGGATGAAACATATTTTCTGCTGGTACGGGCGTAGTCGGGTTTCTAGCTGCCACTCGGGGCCTATAACTAGAGCGGGGGCTATCAACAAGTTCGAAAAATTGGCCATGGAATCTTCCACGATGGGAACCTATGAGCTTCCACTGCAACCAGGATCATCCACTGCCAGCTGCGGCGATGCGTTTCTTTAGGTTCACCTTCATATTTACCAGGTACTCTTAGACAAGGTTGTGCCTGATCGGAGGGGGTTGTACAAAGCTGAATCAAAGACGAAATGCCTCGTGGACTGTAGCCACGGACTCGCTTCTTGCACACTCAAGAATGTAGAAAACCGTATGGTGCCGAGTAGCCATCTTAGTCACAAGTGACGGTGACACGTAGTGCGAGTACCGGTGACACGTAGTGCGAGTACCTATTCAAGCGAATATCACCGCTCAAGTGGAGGTGCAGACTGTTCATATATCGTTATATATATATATATATATATATATATATATATATATATATATATATATATATATATATATATATATTATATATATATATATATATATATATATATATTATATATATATATATATATATATATATTATATATATATATATATATATATATATATACATATATATATATATATATATATATATATATATATATATATATATATATATATATAACGATGTATATATTAATGCAAATTAAATAGATTCAGCACATGCTTTTCAATATCCCATTAGATTGATTATATTTGAATCAACATTTTTTTACCTTTTTTCTGTGATTATATTTTTATTATTTCTTATATAATTGCCACGATTTAAAAGATTATGTTCTATATCTCACTTCAATTCAGTGTGCACGCAATCACAAATACATTCCTCGGCTCTACTTAAATTTCCTTTGACAATCACATCTTCAACGTCGAAATGCAGTCTCGTTTTTTAGTAGTCTAAAAAGGTAATCTAGAAACCTTAAATCAGCAATAGGTTTATGGCAAGTAGTACGTCTTTACTCAACCTAAAGCTCTTACTCGTACCTCAACGGTAAGATCTCTATTTGAGACGATCGCATTTTGAAAAGTTCTACACCAGCAACGACAACAACATCCACGACAGTATGTAACGTAGCAACGGTTCGAATAAAAAGCTTACATCGACATTTATTTAACTCGAATTGACATGAGTATATCCTGTAATCGTACGTCCATGCAGGATGTGAATGCGTCCGCTCGTCTACAGAGACTTATGCGAGTATATGTACATATATTATAAATCGTTCGATGACATTCTGCATTACGAGTATGTGCTATTTCCTTTTCTGTCGTTCAACTGCCGAGTTCGAAATGAAAGTGTTTTACAGTTACTCGATAGAGAGAAGGTTTCCTTTCGGTTTGGGGAATGTCGAACGGATTCAATTCGAATTCCTTTGACAGTCGCATTCCTTATGTATAAATTTCTATTGGAAATAATGTGCACTATGTGAAATCAGATAAATGGTATTGAGCTATGACAGGTTGAAAGACGACGAAAGGTAAAACGACAGCGAATGTATTTTCGATGACTATGCTACAAAAATATTTTTAGTCAATTATCTTATTCAAAATTTACCTGCATATTCATTCAATTCATATAAAACACTATGAAAATGAAGAATACTTTCGAACAAAAATATTAAAAAAAAAATGCGAGCAAAAAATACAATTACTTTTGCAAATTACATGAATTTTTCTCTTTAATCAAAATGATAAAAAACCAGAAATGACCAAAGTACTGAAAAATACCTTACACCCAAGCAATGTTACAGTAGATGGACCTTTCAATCTCTTTTCTACGTGCAAGCATAAAATCTTTTAGGTATGCTAAAGCATCCAGGTACAAACAAATGACTGTTAACACACTTCAGTGTGCAAAATGTTTTGCAAAAACTTCCCAACATCACATGCCTTCGCTAATCTCCATTACGTACAACATCAAGCCGACTAAAATCATTTTCGTGTTTCAATTTCACCTCTAATTTCATCTTCCTTTTGACAAAAACACGTATTACACAATTCTCTGTTCCAGATAAAAAATATTTAATTTCATCATTCATCAGAGACTCTTTCCAGCATGCCCACGCTGTGCGCCAAGCCAACTAGGCCTTTCAAAAAAGACTTCTTTCCAAAAGCACACCCATGTACACTGCTTGATTCGTTAAGTGGGAGAGGTTGTGTTTGTGTGAAAAACGAAATCGCATTTCGACCAGTTTTGGTTGTCATGTATACTTTCATTTTGAAAATAAAATATACAAGCAGGAGTGGAAGGATGAGTGGGTGACATGGGAAAATGATCAAAGCAATGAAATTGTGTGACTTTGCGTGTGTGAATGGTCGTGCGTAAATTGCTTTTTAGCTCGAATTAAATTTTTTTTTTGAAAGAAGGTACAGAGAAACCATTTTTGATACTGGATAACAAATGTATTTGTAATTCAATTTGAAATTATAATTGAAAAAACTGAGTAATTTGAAACGATTTTTGGGGCTTGGTTTTGGCTAAGTTTTCAAATAATATGTAGCTAAATGTAAAAGTTCGAGTATTTGAATCTCTTGAAGAGGATATTATTGTTCTTAATGGATGATTTTTCCTGCGAAAAACATCAGAAAACATCATGGCTCTTTGAGGCTTCAGAATCAAAGATTTATTTCAATCAATCTTACTTAAGCGTATTAAAAAATCATAGAAAATTGTTTCAGTCCCGAAGATCTGCTTACTTCGCAAATGGAGGATTCAATCTATACATTTATGATTCATGTTTTCTATAAAAAATCTAGGACCCATTACTTCTGCTTGTTGCTGATAATTGTTGCTGATGTTGCTGAGGCAAAATAATGATGTATTTATGTTTTTTTTTCGTCAAAAGAGAATCTATGTTGAATCTTATTTTGTTCGTGATGCACTGAAAAAAATCCACATAGCGCCCAGAGCCATGTAACATAGCGCATTATTTGGAAAATCTTCATGTAGAAAAAACATATTGGCCGAGGCCCAGCGAGCCGAAGTCAGATGAGACCGCCAACATGTGGACAGCATTTAACAGCTCGTCACAAAATCGCGTTGACTCGTGCTCAAAACCCACTCCGATCGGAAGGCAAACGAGCGCCGGCGGGACCATCCCCACAATCGGGCTCGCCAGTTTTCGCCTGGGCTCGGCAAATATGTATTTTTCATATCAGGTGCACTGAAAAAACTCATGGCGCCAGACGCCATAATTTATAGACTTCTGGCGCCATGTACATGGTCGATTTGTGATAAAATATAGCGCCACACGCTATAGTACATAGGAGCAGACGCTATGCTTATAGCCCTCCATGCCATGTACTATAGTCCTCCACGCCATGTGCTATAGTCCTCCACGCCATGTGCTATAGTCCTCCACGCCATGTAATATAGTTCGCCACGCCATGTACATGGCGTGGAGGACTATAGTACATGGCGTGTAGGCCTATGTACTTTTCGCCATGTATTATGGCGTGTGGCGCTATATTTTATCACAATCCCTAAATCGACTATGTACATGGCGCCAGAAGTCTATAAATTATGGCGTCTGGCGCCATGTGCTTTCTCAGTGTGGTTGTTTTACCGACAGTAGCATCTTGAAGCAAAAGATATCAAATTTTTGTTGTTACAAATCTATGTAAAATAAATAAATTTGAAAATATATTATGTCCGCGCTCTTATCTTTCATAATCATTGATAGAGAGTCATTAAATCTATTCTTTTATCTAGTTTCGAGTTGGTTTAGGCGCACACGGACGCACAAAAATACTCAAGATATTGCTGAAAAATGACGTGATATTTCGGTTAGGGGAATTTTCCTCTCTTACCAGAATTCGCCCAACTATTTATTTCTGGCAATTTTTTGAAATGTAGTTCCGGCTGACAAGTAGTCCCACAGCTCCTTAATTTGACTTTGTTTATGTGAGAACCTAAAATCATGATTCTTCTCGATTTTTGTTTAAAGTTAATCTTGGCGTTTGAAAGGATACTCAAATTGGCGCGTTTTGTAACTCTAATTTGTCATCGATTTTGTGAGTACTTTGAAAATTAAATGACATTTTTGTATTTTGATAACAAAAATGAGTAAATTTACCCCAAACTTTTCGCAAAATATTCAAAAAAATGACTCGTTCGGAACTATAGATGAAAAAGAGGATGAGCAAAGGGAAAGCGTCAAAAGTTGGTGGTACACAAATCAACGTTCACAACTATTTCCGCTTTTTTCAATTTTTCAATTTTTCAATTCGAGTATTTAGAAGGCGAGATCTTAATATTCTAATTGAGTGGAACCATCTAAAATGCCTATGAGAAAAAGTGAAACAGCTGTATGAAAGGAGACGTCACTTTTGGCCTGTTCTTCTTCTTTGGTCAGTTTTTACCAAAAATCTGATCCTTTACTTCTCTGGTTTTCGGTGAATTTTCTCCACTACAAAAGCAAGTTTTTATTAAAAAAAGTTTTTACCCGAAAAGTATAGGACCAGACTAGCTCATTGCAGTTAATTCTATCAATATATATATTTATATACATTTAAGCCTAGCAGCGTAGCATATTTTTAATTAGATCAATATATATTTTGGAAACAGCAAAAAGTTTCTAGGCAATTAGTTTGAATTTCATATCTAATTTGCCACTCAACCATATTTTTAAATAATAATAATTCTGAATATTTTAATTTAAAGCTCAATTTTTCGTTTCCTCTTCTATGAGGTGATTAACAAAAAAGACGATTATACCACTGAAATAGTTTAGCAGTTGAAATTTCACATTCACGTAAATGTGATAAAAATAGCAGAATATCTTTTAGGCCTTTAGGCCAATTCTAACATACAGAGTAAATTTTCTAGCAGTTGCTGGAAGTATACAATTTTGACTACTAGCTCATGATATTTTTGAATAAAACAACCACGAAATATCTATAGTTAACTCTTGAAAATGAAAATTATTCTACAAGACTTCTCGTCGTTGCAGCTTTAAAGTATTTTAACTCATTAATCTCCAATTGTTAATGAGTTAAAAAGTATATAATTGTGAAAATTAAAATGGATATAATTTTCACAATTCTAAATATGGCTACGCTTCAGCTCATTGTTTGCTCATAAATTACCTGCAGAGTTTCAACGTAAGATAGGTTTCAACGCTGTTAAGAACATTCCAAAAATTAATAAGTAAAAACTATATCACTAAAAATTTATGATTGCAAAATGAAGCTTAAAACAATTACTTGGCCTAGTAAAACAAACACTTCTTAATAAATGTTAATCTTTTTTTTCCAATTACTTAAACCAACTATCACTAGTGGAGTAATTTCAACTCAAAACATATTTGATATCAACCAAAAATAATATGAATATATGTCCTGAGCTTCTCTTAGTCTGGAATTTCAGCGTATGGAGTCGTTTTTGTTGCTGCTGCATAAATTATTATTGTCCAAATAAGTTGTGTCCAAATAAGAGCTACATTTGTAAATTATCAACAAAATATGTTCTTCCAAATCGAAGCATTTTTCAGTTTACTGCAAGGTAACTATTTTGACCTATATTGGGCTATTGTTTTATATCTGATTTTCTAGATATTAAATCTTAAATATCAAGAGTTTTCTACAAAACGATCTGAATGAGTGCCATATAGTAAATCCGCTGTTGGTTATTTAATTTTTCATTATTCAAAACGTATGTTTCTTGTGCAATGAGAAAAACAAAATATGTTGAAAGTAAGTTTATTTATGTCGGTAAAAGGCACAATTTCATTACAAAAATACGAATCTATAACTACGAGTAAAACAAATCGAGAGGATAACTATCTCAGATTTTCTCTTTGCATTCTCCGTTGCCTAAGGTCTGCGAGCTTTTGAAAGAGAATTAGTTATAGTTATAGCTTAAAATCTAGTGGCTCTACTATTTGGGCCTGCTAGCTGTTATCGTTTCTTTATTTGTTTTTACTTTTGATGCACAATTTTACACACTTTTATCTTACACACTAGTAATATTACCCAGCCTGTAAAAATGCTAAGATTGTCTGAGAAATGATTCCCTTTAAATCTAAACTTAATCTATGTCTAATTATAGTTACCCAATTAGACATGAAATCTTAACCTTGGTCTTAAATCTAACCCCTCCTATTCGACGGAAGACATAAATAATTGAATATCGCATCCATGAGCTGCCGTTGACACACTTTCTTCACGGAGTGCATAAAAAGCTCATTAGAGCCACGTGTGCGGCCAAGTAATTGAATCAGTCCGTTATCATGTCCATCTGTCTGCCCGTAGAATCGTTTCGTTAATTCTACAAAGCGTTCCCTAAGAGGCTTGAGTCCCAACTCCTGATACAGGAGAAGGTTCTTCGGCCACTTCTTAGTTGCCGCGTTGAAAAACCTACCAGAGACACCAACTACTTCTTTCGAATACCACCGCATCTGACATGACAGTCTGTGAGCAGATAATCCAGGATGGAAATGCAGAAGTCGAGATAGATTGAATGAGGGTCTGTTAGCAAATGAATTTAGATTTGGTGGTCATGCACATCTTTTTGGAGAAAAGAAGTCGGGCGTATTGAAATGCAGATTTCGCAGTTTTGATTTTTTTTGCCTAACGAAGGGATTAAACTTTAAACATTCCTGAAAATCAATTCCGATGTACTGTAGAAATGAATTAGGAGTAGTTTCAGATGTTTTTTTAATAAGCCATAACTGAGTTTTACTGCTATTCGGTTTGATGCCCCATTTATCAAAGTAAAGACATATGACTAACAAATAGTATTCTAGGCTCTGCACTGCTTTGAGTGGGTCTTTGCTCGACGCAAATAAGAGTCTATGTATTTTTTTGTTTATTTATTATACAGATATACTCCAATTACAGCGTCAAGAGTGTAAATGGGATATAATAAAGAAAAACGAAATATAATAAAGAACTAAGTTATTTAAAAGATCTGAAAGAAGAGCCAAGACCTGACCAAAAAAAGTCTTGGCAAAGTTTGAAAAGAAAACACTCATAGAGGAACAATCTACGCGATTCTAACGCGGACATTTGAAATTGAGAATGGAAAGACGAGAGGAGTACGGACAATATGGGATACTGAATTTAAAAAACAAGGAACGAACAAACCGACGCTGAACAGCTTCAATGGCGTCAGATAAATAGGAGACTAGATTTGGCAAAAAGACCAGATTTGGCACGCGTGCTCCAGAATACTGCGTACTAAGTAGACAAATAAATGAGTGCGTGTTGAAATTTTGTTAGACATATGTATAAGAAGAACGGAAGACAAAGTCAGCAATCCTAGAAGATTTTGTCGTACTATTTCTAAATTTAAATTTGGAGTCAAACACTTCTTCAATGTCTTTAAAATGCACGACAATTCAAAAGGACGCACTAAACACGAAATAAGAGAACACATGAGGAATATTTTTATGTGAGAATGACATCTGGTGACACTTCAAAATGTTTAGTGGTAAGAGGTTCTTTCGGCACAAGTGATGGAGGGCGCTTTTTGCATTGGCGCTAATCGTCCACATACTTGATTGCCCTGTATAATTTTAAGTCATCCGCATATAAAAGACAAAAAGAGTTGAAAACAGAAGAAAAGTCATTGACAAACATGATAAAAAGTAAAGGGCCTAGAATGGAATCTTAAGGAATGTGGAAAATGTAGGAGAGGAAAAGGAACCGTTTAAAGTGACTCTGCTAGAACGACTATAAAGATAGGAGGAAAACCACGAAAGGAAAAGACCAAAAATACCAAACTCGTTAATTTTATTGATCAGCAAGATATGGTTCACAGAGTCAAAATCCTTCGAAAAGTCCGTATATATTACATCAACTTGGCTTTGAAAATCGAAGGCAGAAATAACAAAATTAGTGAATACCATAAAATTGCTTGTAGTAGAGAGTCCCTTTATGAAACCATGCTCCTCAGGAGAGCGTTTTGACTGCATATTAAGAACAACGTCAGGACTAAAGCTAGCATTGGAATCTAAAGTGTGGATAAGAGTTTCAACTTCCAAGGTGGTACTAAACACGGATAAGAGAGGAAAAAAATGAGAGAAAACAGAAGCTAAGGAGGTATTTAGTGTGTTTTTTTAAAGCAAGAGGACAAAAAGGCAGGAAATACATTGCAAATAGCCTGAAAATTAGAGGCAATAACATCATCAAGATACATAGAATTAGGCACTGAGGAATTGGACTTAAGGGGACGGATATATACAGGATGTATTATCGGTATATTGAAAGATTGGGACTGAAAGTTAGCCGACTGAATGAGGAAGTTAGCGGTGAATATGGCACGTAGAATCGATCTAGTAGCAGAGCTTTGTGACACTCCTGATAAACATCGTAATTTTCCTTCATTTACAAGTCAAGTAAATTAAGTGCAAGTATTTACTTTCATATCCAAGTAAAGCAAAGTAGTTTCACTGCAGTCTTTGGCAGGTCTAGTGACTGAAGGTGGTAGAGAGCTGGTAGAGACGTTGTATACGAGTGTGATGAAGTTCGTTGCATATGAGGGTTATATGATGAGTTCCATGATTCATTTTACTCCTAATTTAATTCAGGTGCCTATTCAAAGCTAGATTAACTCAAAGTTCATTGTAAGATCACCGCTAGATTTGAACCACAAACTGCATAGTCTACCCACTGAGCTTTCAAACTTATTTACAAGCTTATCCTTAACCAGGTACTTCCAAACGAAATTGTGCCTCAAAAACAAACAAACTAAAATCAAAGACTTATCGAGATTTCACTCTGACAAGAGTCTTAAGAATCCCATGGAACGTTCGGAACATAGACAAACGTAAACACCACAAGCTAGCGACAGCCGGAAAATTCATGTGGTCCAAGGTAGTTAAGCTCTTCGACAAAATTGACATACATCCGACATACATAAGGATACCTTAACGTACATAAGGATTATACATAAAGATTCTTGAGTTTATTCGTATACCAAATGCCACACAAGTTAGTGCAGCTTAGGTTCATTTGCAAAAAACAATCGCTAGTTTTTAATGTAAAGCAAAGCACAAAAGAACTCTCACAGTAAATGGAGTCGAAGTGCAGCAAAATTGTTTCGGCTAATCAGAATTTCTCGGATAGAGCATATGTGAAACAAATTTGTTGTAAACTTGTTGCATTAAGCTTTTTTTGAAATCCGTACCAATAGATTTAAAAAAGTTTAAAATTTGTGTCCTCTGCCCTCAAAAATATCATTTGAATTCACATAATTTTTGACATTGTAGTATTATTCTTCTAAGTCAGCTCAAGTATTTATTGCTTTCTTTTACCATTAATGTTCACCTTCATTTTATAAGAGAGCTGCGTGCAAATAAAAAAGGTGTACAAAAAGAAATTATTTACTGAATGTATTATAAAGGTAATGCCATCTACGCTGAATTTACGCCGCAAATGTTCAATTAGTTTTGAAAATTGCTGAAAAAGATTTATTTGGTGCACTATATAAAACAAGAACTTTTGATTTCCTGTTTTTCATCAATTTTACGTTTTATTTACATAATTGGGTTTTATTTACAAGACAAACATATAATTTTACTGTTAAAGATAGGAGATAAATCACTTTCATAAAAAAAAATATGATGATTGATGGTCCTACAGTTTTCAATTTTTCGCTCGATTGAATTCAATATATGTTATCTTTTCGGCAATAAAATTTTCCTTAGGACTTTCAACATTAATCCACTATATTGAAATAATGAAAAACAATTGTTGGTTTTTGTTAGTGAATCAAATATTTTTAGAATCTAGTCATAGATAATACATATTTTAGTATAAAATTTTTCACTGACATTTCAGGAAATAGAATTTTGAAATCTTTAAATCCTTAGATTTCGTTTCAATCAGAAATTAACGATATTTTAAAAACTAAAAAAGTTAGCGCAAAAATTTTGTTAGGAAAATACATCAAAGAGAGCCTTCTTCTTTTTAAATAGTCTACAACCTTAATTGAGGTCTTAGCAGATTCTTTTACGCTTTTTACATGCAACAAGCTGTATACGTTACTGCTTGAAAAATGATGCAGCAAATTTTCTATCAATAAAAAAATAATAAAGCATGGAAAATGTCTACGGTGATTTATAATGAGGTTTGGTTTTTAATCTCAAATAAAAGGCAAAGTCGAATTCTATAGTAAAATTTTTATTGTAAGTTTAAAGAATTATCTATGACATTTACTTTTCAAAGATTATCTCATTCAAATGTTGACCGCGACTACACCGTAAATGGTCCATCCTGGGGGTCCAGTTTTGAACTACGCGTTCCAGCATAGCGACCGGCATTTCACGAATGACACGGGTAATGTTAACTTCCAAAGCGTAGATTGAAGCTGGCCTATCTCTGAAAATCAAATATTTTGTGTAACCCCAAAGAAAATAATCTAACGGTGTAATATCACACACCCAATTCACTGGTCCAAAACGTGAAATTAGGTTCTCACCAAAATGATTTCTCAATAAGTCCATAGTTTCTCTCGCTGTATGCGAAAGAGCGCCGTCTTGTTGAAACCAAAACTCACCGATATCACGGGCTTCAATTACAGGTAGCAAAAAATCCGTTATCATGGTGCGATAGCGGTCGCCATTGACGGTTACGTTCTGACCGAACTAAACTATACATTTCTTAGGCTGTAGTGGTAGCTGTTGAAGCTCTTCAGGTCGTTTATCAGCCTTAATACGGCAATTCTGCTCATCGACGTATCCATTGAGCCAAAAATGTGCCTCATTCCTGAACAAAATTTCGTGATAAAACAGCAGATTTTCATTGAGCTGATTCAGAGCCCATACACCAAAAATTATTGCGCATTGTTGCGGGGTAAGTAAACAATACTGAAAAAAAATTACATTACAGATTGACAGAAGTCACGCGTGATTCGTTAAAAATAATGCTATTGAAAATCAAATCTCACAATGAATTACCCTGTATACTGTGCAAATCAAATTTCCCATTATTCTTCATAAATTCAGCCCACTGCTGGCTTTATCATCTTTCAAAAGCTATGGACGTTTTTGAATAAACTCACCTTTCAATCTCCTCTTTTAATTAAAACTTTCATTTTGCAAACGCCACACTTTCAAAAATTCCCTCCAAACAAAATCCTGGTGAAAATTCAATCCCTCGTCAAAACGAAACAAACTCGATTATTTTCGAACTCGATTTTATATTCGAAAATGCACTTGAAACTTTCTAAGCTCTAGATATTACACTCGTTTGCTGAAGCTCAAAACTTTCTTTTTACCGAATTTCTGTCTAAATAAGGTTATAAATTATCTTATACTTTCTGCATGATGCTACTATCAATTTTACGCGTTCTACGTACTCACGCCATACCTCCATTATATATTTTCGCGTCCTAACCAGACACCCTGCATCGAAACGTTGATCCTTTGTGAACTTTTCTCCTTCATCTTATCTCGTACAGTTCGCATAAATTTCACTTACATTCAAACCAATTGCTCGAATACGTTTTATATGTGATGCGATCTGATCAATTGTCGTTGCGTGCGAGAGAAGACAACAGACGAGCAAAAGTTTTGCGAATTTTCGTGAAACGATATCGTAAACAAATATGAGGAGATTTACTGGGGTTTATTTGAATTTAATCACAAAAGAGCTATGAGTATTGTTTGGTAGTTTATATGAAAATTCGATTCGAATGAAGTTCAGTTGGAATTCAGTGTGATGGAAGTTGAAAATTATTTGTTGAATATTTTATTTAAATTCGAAAGATACTTTCATTTTCACTCATTGCCATTGTATTGTTGTTCGGAGGTAATAAATGCGTTTTTGGAGTATTTAGGGTGATATATTTTGCAGTGATTGTTGTTTTTAATCAAACAGTAATTTAAACCGATTTGAATAAATTAAGAAGTTGGAAATAATTCTTGCATTGTAATAGTTTTTACAAAAGTAAATTTTTGAGCGCCATGTTGTTTGCTACGTTATTCAAGCCAAAAATAAAAACAACTGACTTAGCTCACATCATTAAATCATTATAAATATTAGAGATCAAATAATTTCACTTGCATAAACTTTGTCAATGAGCGCAAAACCTTACCCAAGCTAACTGTTAAAATCGATTTGCTTTCTATGAAATTCTGAAGCTCGAGTTTAACACGTTCAGTCAATTATTCAATTTTAGTCCCTACCTGCAGTGAAAATCATAATAAAGCTCAGATTTATGCCATCAGCTTTTCTGTTACTCAACTATCGGGTGGAACTCCATTTACCCCAAAATACGAAGCAACCTTTTAGCAGGATTCGAACTCCTTTTGCATCTCTATTCAAACTATTCTGGTCAAGTAGTTCGATAAGCTTTAATACAGCTATTGAGTTCAGTGGGGCAGTCTAAGTCCGTCTATCAAGTGTTGTTTGCAGCATGACACTCAGAAATCTAGTTCGTTTAATGGATAAATGGACTATTTAGCCGCACTGGCCAGTAGTCATCTTAACCACTTTGAGCAGCTCTGCTGAGTTTCCAGATTTCGGTCATCGTTTACTTCCAATTTGTATACTCACTTGATTCCATTGAATTGAAAGGCCGTTGTCGGGGGAATGATTTCATGTTTGGACTGATAGTGTTTGATTTTAAACAGAGTACGTTTTGATCTATTGCATGCACGTGACAAATCTTGATTTGTTGTTTTACTCTAATGTCAGCTAACTACTAATCATTCACTGATTCGAATCAATCTATTTTGTGGGGATTTGGGATTGCTTGGAGAGATTTAACTCATATGTTATTCTCATTGAATTATGTGCCAGATTTCAGTACCTGTTTATTTTACTGCTGCCAAAAAGTAATAATTTATCCATACGGAATGCCAACGCTGAACATTTTTTTATGTAAACGAAATTTAATGTAGTGGGAATCCACAACTTTGTCTTTTATCATATTTGATTGAATGCTCAGTAAGTTGCCGCGAATTCGTTTCTGCAGCTGATAGGCTTCAAAGGATCCAGTTTCTGGTTGTTTATCAGCTAAAATTGCCGATTTCAAACCCAAAATTATTAGCTTTAGCTGTAAATACACAAAAAATTAATGAAATAAGAGTCTAAAATAGTATCAAGATATGAAAGTCTGCGAATCGCTCACATTTGAGCAAAATTCTAAGAATTCATAATGGCGCCCAGTGTGGGAACTCTAACCTTATTGTATGTACGTTAATTGAATGTATCTGCTATACTATTTGGTCCTGTATCAAAAAAATATTTGGGTGTACTAGACGTATTTATTTATTTATTGTCCAAGTCAACAAAGACAAACTTAATTATAGATTAGACAAGAAAATAATAATATAAAAAATAACATAAAAGCAAAGAAAGTTGATAAATTCAGAAGCAAAATAACAAAACAACCAACCGAAAAAAGAAACTGAAACAATAGAGTAAATTAGGACATATTCAAAGTATATGAGGCAACATTATTTTTTAAAGCACCTTTTAATACATATGACTTTCGGAAAAATTGACCAAGGTTACGGCAATTATGCTGACGAGGCAAACGCAAGAGTGAAGAAAAAAAAATAGGTGCCTGTTTCGGCAAATGGAACATTAAAGCTGAATAAGGTTCTATGAGAACAGCCTGATTCTCGAACAAAAGGGTGAATGCTGGAGTCAGTTAATATACACACTCTGAGTCAAGGGAAAGAATTTTTAGGGTGGAAAGGTGCATACTGTTATCGCAATAAATAATACTGGGCTTATAGAATAATGAGCGGGTGAATCTTCGTTGCACGGATTTACCCGCATTAATCATGTATATACAAGGAGGTCACCAAATTTAGTAACAGTACTCTAGAACACTACGGATGAAGGAGGATATAAAAAAGTAGAAAGGCTAACAAAAAGCTTAAAGGATCTAATCATGAGAATAAATGCTGGCCAAACTTCAACTCAGAGTCAAAGATAACGCCATTAAAAGAGGAGCCAAGAGCAAAGAAAAAAGTTTGCAGATGAAGGAAATTTGATGACACTTCGTAACGTTCATGGTAAAGGAATTCATGGTGCAATAGTTAGCTAAAATATTCCAATCGCTTTGCAATGTGAAACATCCAGTGGCGGGTCTAATAAATCTGAAAATTTTAAGATCATTAGCGTACAAAAGAGACGGTGAGTTGATGACGGAAGGAAGATCGTTCATAAACAAGCGGAACAATAAAGGGCCAAGAGTGGATCCATGAAAAACTCCTGAGGTAGGAAAAAAAGGGTGTGAAAGACGAAGAGTCAAGAGTGAAAACACAAAAGCGATCATATACGTGGCACTATAGCCACGAACAAAGGACACCGTTGAGACCAAAACCAGCTATTATTGACAGAATAATATCATGGTTTACAGAATTGAACGCTTTGGCAAAGTTTCTATATATGCCACATAGTTGCTTTTGTTGGTTGGCGGCGGAAGAAACTTTGGTATTTGTAAACGATAGTAAGTTTGTTACCACTTGCTTATCTTTAACGAATGCATGCTAGCAAGAGCTGGATGAGAGGGTACACTCTATTCTAAACGACTCTTTCGAAGAGCTTACTATATGAGCTGTTTGCATATTTTTTTCTTCTGTTATTTCTCCATTTAGCTCCTCTTTATCTTATAATAGTTCCTCTTTTTGATCTAAATAGCAATCTCCAGCGAACCATTTAGAAGTCGACTTTTATTTGCTGTAGTTTCGATGGTTTATCCTATATTCTTTCAAAGTCTCTGTCTTCACCCTTGTGTGTTCCTTTATCAGTCTTCTTTAAGCTTAGTATTACATCCACTACGTTTCCTTATTCCTCCAATTCCGCTAATATTTTTACTATCTTTAAGGCCATGGAATCGTTCTGCGCCTTGAATAATCACCCCATATCCCTTCCATATTTGTTCAGTAAGCGTCTTGGAACGGTTGTTTACAATAGGTTATACCCGAAAATTGAACTTTTTCTCGATTTCGGTAAAAATGATTTCGTTTAAGGTCAGACGATAGTATCCAACACACTACCGTTTTCTGGTACTGTTAGTTTCGCCATCGACTAGCAAAAACACTATTGATTTTCCTTATACCTTCGTGATACCTTGCTTCGAATAAGTCTCCTTTCTATTTTACTTCTAGTGTTCTACAAGGCTCGATTTTGTGCCCTTTGCTTTTCAACTTGTTTATAAACAATCTTTTTTGCTCTTTAGCTCCGCTGTATTTTCTACGCTGACGATCTAAAAATATTTAGATTGATTGAGTCAGTGGATGTAGTTTGCTGACAGGACATCTTGCGACCAGTTCCAAGATGCATTGTCTGCGCTGAGGTTGTTTTTGATACTTAACTTGGAGTTGTTATAGATACTAAACTTAAATTTGATGTCCATATCTTGCCTAACACGTCCAAATTGTTCGGATTGTGTGGCTTCATTCTTAGAGCGTCCAGACCTTTTGCTGATATTTCATCTTATATCGCCTGTATATCTCTTATGTGCGCAGTGTCCTCGAGTATTGTTGTTGAATTTGGTGTCCTCGTTATCGTTACTTAATTGATGCTGTTGCGTCTTTCCAACGCAGATTTACTCCCTCCCTTTTCCGTAAATTGCGAATTTATTACTGTGAGTATAGTATGCGTCTCTCCATCCTTAATAGCGAGACCTATCAAATCAACCGACTTTAATAAATAAGAATTCCCAACAATCTCATATATATTTGGAATACTCTCTGAAATATTTATTTCAAATTTCTTACATAATCAATTTTTATTGGCAATACTAAGCACCATGTCTCCAGATCTTCTTGAAAAGATTGAAAAATAAATTGAATACAATAATTTTTATTGTATAAAGGCATAGAGAGAAGTATGCCAAAAAAGTGTAAAAAGCATAGAAAAAGTATGCCAAGAGTTAAAAACGACACGAATAAAAAGTAGATACCATCTCTACTTCTCAAATTAAATTACACAAAAACAATTTTCAACTCACCTTAAATACTTAATTTAATTAAAAATATTTTCTCGTTCGTAATTCCTCACTGAACAATCCTTTCTCCCACAGAATCCAACCAATTATTCTGAAACTCGAATAAAAAAAAAACTTGTTGCCTTCTTTGAACCATCTCATTTTCTAATTTAATTTACATCAGTTAAAACATCACATGCTCACCTACTCACATTTTCTCATCCAAATTAAAGCATGAGATCTTGTTGTTTCCATGATAAATGGCAAAATTCCGTCAGTCTTTTCGTTTCAACGAAATTCAATAATGCGAAATTGGTTTGTATTTTCCTAGTATGTGAATTACAGCCTATTTTACATGTATCGTAGGCGAAAAAAAGCTAACTTGAAATGAGATTTGCTTTTGATGATATGACAATTCACTATACCGAAAAACGAGAGCTGGCAAAGCGCGTAATGTCCTTGCCGAGTGGATTAAGGAAGCATGTTTTATTCGTGTTTCGATTTAGAGATTTAAAGATTCTGGAGGTGTTCGAGTACAAAAAAAGAACAAAGATAATCTTTTGCGCGCTGAATATTTACATGCGAATAAATCGCTATTTAATTACAAATTCAATTACGACTTGTTGTGCTGAGTTTTAGGGTGCGACTGGTTTTTCACGTTCTTTAGTACAGAAAAACGCAAAAGTGGAGATTAGATTGTTGTGCAGGAAGCTAGATTTGCTTGAATGTGCTTTTAATGAGCTCATTAATCCCTAATTATGTTCAATGAATATGATATCTTGAATGATTTATGGAGCTGTTGTGCACATACTCAAATATGGATTTGTATTAGAGGTAAGTCTCTCTAAGAATATTGAATAACATTAAGTAGCACTTACCTTTTAAGGCTAAACGAAAAATGTAGATTACAATTACAAAGCCACTCCGGCATTTCATGAAGTCATTGAAATACTTTTCAAATACTTTGATGCTGGCTACATTAATGGACTGTAATGTGTTGCGATATAGAAGAAAAACGGAATAAGGTTTTCATGCGATGCCAAAGTGAGAGATATTTGGGCAAAAATGAACTAGATTGAACGCAAACCAGTATAGAACTGACAAAAGAGGTGGGAGAACGTGAGTAATGTAGTAAATAGTCTGCAGAGGTGGCGGACAAACGTTTTACTGAAACATCAAAATGATGCCTATCGGACCATGCATATCAACATTTTGAAAATTTTGATTTGCAACTTTTTGAATTAATGCAAGAATACGACCACTTTGTCACACTATCAGTTGATCATGAAGCATCCTGAACTACTTGATCAAATGATACATTGAATGTAATTTAATTTATTACAACAATTTATGATTACACTTTACAATCTTCAGTTCTTCTTATCCTTAACCGTAAAATGACTTTCAACCGGTTCCTTTTCCACATTCTTAGTACTAATTTGCAGTTAGTTTTATTTTTTTACTAATGTTCGAAGAAGAACATTAGTATTAAAATCACTTTGGCCAAAAAATCATATTTCTATATATATATATATATATATATATATATATATATATATATATATATATATATATATATATAATATATATATATATATATATATATATATATATTATATTATATATATATATATATTTAATATATATACTTATACTATATATTACATATATATACTATATACATATAATCATATAAACACTACTACTATATATACTACTTAATACTATATAAATACTGTCTAGATACTATACTATATACTATATACATATCTACTATATACTTAATATATACTCATACTAATAATACTATATATTATACTATATATAATATACTATATATATAATATATATACTATAATACTATCATCATCATCAAAAAATTTCAGTGAAAAAATCTCAAGAACGCGCCATCCGATTGATCTGAAATTTTCAGGACATATTGGTATATATGCAAAATAGTGCCAGGTCTCACAAAATGTGAATAATCTTTAACTTTTTGGCGCCGACGGCCATTTTAGTGATATTTTAAATAAACCTATTTTTCTGTCAGCAAAGAACTTTCGGAAAAATAAAGTTAATGGAATAAATTTTGAAAGTGTTTCAAATGTAAATATGATGATTTTGTTGAAATTTTTAACCCTATATGTGCACTAGTCGCCTAAACTGAAATTCGGAAAATTTGAAAATGTTTGAACTGCGATAACTTTTGACCAGATTATCAAATCATTATGAAACTTACAGGACCTATTGTTGTTACTAAGTTGTAGACTCGTGTAGTTTTTTCTGGCAGGCGTTAAAAGTGAAAACATTCAAATCATCAACTCTCCTGAAAAATGTTCGTCTTTTACAATAAAAACCAACTCAGATGGAAATTTTATGCTTTATCTATACAATCAAATTAAAAGTTTTGAAATTTCGTATCGGACAAGAACGGTAACCCTACTCCAATTTACCTATATATTAAACATCAAAAACTTCTGTTCAAGAGAACTCACGACCCAGTAATCAGATACATATCAAATTCACAAATATATTGGTATTGAGTAGAACCAGGTCTGATAGAAGCAATTGGGATATTCGGGCAACTTTGTGCCAGTGGTGCCATCTTGAAAAATTATAAAGAAAAAAAAAACAGTTTTTGCCCTATGAATTTTGATTCAATTACTTAATTTTCATGAAATTGACACAATAGCTAAACCTTACTCTAAGCCGTGTTTGGTAGAAATTTGGTGTCTTGGATTTTGAAATTTCGCTCAGGAAAATAAAGCTTTTTGCCCTATAGCTTCCAGTGTAGTCATGAAATCAATACGAATTTCATATGATATATGGAACTTATTATTGGCATTTTTCAGAAGGAACCTGGTAAAAAAACCATTATGGGCTTGCCAGCTATTATTGGTATTGTATTTATTTGAAATAGTTTTATTAAGCGATTTGATCGTAAAAATTTCAAACGGTAATAATCTTGTAGTTACAATATACAACAAATATTAAGTTTTCGAAAATTTGAAAACTTTTGCGACTAGTAACCCTAAATTCCTTTTTACCCTTATAACTTCCAATGCAGTCATCGGATCAAAACGAAATTCGCAGAGTAGGTTGATTTCAATGTGATGCAGGTGTGATATGTTGATGCTAGCAAAGGATTACCAGCGCGTGGCGTTTTTTGCTATTTTCGTATCAATAAATGCTTACATTAAGTATTCACATCACGAACATTTACTATGAAAATAAGTTGCCAATGTTTAAATATTCTAAGTTCTAAACATTTTTGTGTTCCAAAAATCTATCGTTTTTTGACCCTAAACATCTTTCTATCCCTATAACTTTCGACGAAACCATCGGATAAAATCAAAATCGATAGATTTCGATTTTATCCGATGCGATCGAGAGATGCAGTGGTGGTAGAGTGTTGCAAGCATTAAACATTTTCTTTGTTTATGTTATGTTATGCTGCTTTCAAAGTTTTGCAGTCTTTGGCTTTTCTAAACCTTTAAATTTCTTAAATTCTTTCCACCCTATGAGTTTAAGGGGTTAGTCTACTGTTAAACTGCTACAAATGAACTTTTTTTTAAACAGCTACCAAAAAAAAAACTATTCAAGATATCGATTTGAAATTTTACATACATCTTTATTGAAGTTTAAAGTTAACATTTCCATTGGAAAAATTTATTAGAAAGCTAAATGCCGACCGCCTCAATTGATAGCCGCAGCACCACCGAAAAAAAGCAAATTGGGCCTCGTAAATTCCTGGACAAAATAAGCATCTGTGAACAAATTTCCAAAAATATTTCATAAGTTTTGAGTAAAAAGGACTGCACGGGCCTAAATTTAGAACAAAAAAAAATTTTTTTGACGATTAGGGAAACATTTTTTTGATTGAAAAAACGCGGAAAACTGGATAACCAATGTTCAAATGTATACCAAATTTTTTTTAATCTCTTTAGGGCTGTAAATTTAGGCTCGTACAGTCCTTTATATTCAAAACGAATGAAATATTTTTGGTAGTTTGTTCACAGGTGCTTATTTTGTTCAGGAATTTACGAGGCGCAATTTGCTTTTTTTTCGGCGGTGCTGCGGCGATCCATTGGAGCGGTCGCCATTTTGTTTTCTAATAATTTTTTCCAATGAAAATGTTAACTTTAAACTTCAATAAATATGTATGTAAAATTTCAAATCGATATCTTGAATAGTTTTTTTTTGCTAGCTGTTTAAAAAAAAAGTTAATTTGGAGCAGCTTAACAGTGGACTAACCCCTTAAATGCATTGCTTAGATCAAAATGATTTTGTACTCGAAACAGGTTGAAACTTCGTGTGGTAGAATATGCACTCAAAATTCTGCACGATTCTTTTACTATGAATCGAACATTAGTATTTCTAGTGGTTCAGGTGCTCTAGAGTTTTTTTAATTTGTGGACCGTTTTAGAAAAACTAACGCATCATATAAATGCTATTATTTTGTAGCTGGAAATGAAATAGAAATCATTTATTCGTTTTGTGCTATGAAGCTTTTGCATTTTTACCCCAAACAATTCGTATACCTTGCTCCAATTTGGATATTAGGAAATATTTCCATATTATGTAAATTTTAGTTTATTTTGATTATTTTTATTTGAAGACCAAAATCTAATAAAGTTCAATTTCGCTATAAATGTTGATTTGTAGAAAGTAGTCTTCCTGTTTGTTTTTTGTATGTTACTCGACGCTTTTGATTGCTATTTTACTCATCAATAATCTTTTGTAAGCAATATTTTCCCTAGAATTTTAGTCAGTTCAGTTTTATTTAAATTAACAGCTAAAAATATTCTTCTGACATGTTGTTGGTATTTTGCAACTCTCACGAAAATTTTTTTTTATATTTTTAATGCATCATTCTTCGATTCTGTGAGATTTTTCCTGAAATGGGTTTCATGGTGCAAACATTTATAGCGAAAAGAGAATTTTGAAATCAAAATGAATTTAATTTGAAAAATTTCAAATTAAATTCATTTTGCACTAAAACCGAAAATTATGAGTTTAACTTGTTTAAATTACTTAAAAATTTTCATTTAAAACAACGTAAAATTTCAGAATTTTCACGGCCAAATTTCTGCTATGTAACGTGAATTTTAAGTGGTTGTCTCATAAATTGTGCTTACTGTTAAAACGGAATTTTCCCTACGCTGAAATTTATACCATCATTTTCAGTACCAGAAGACAAAATCTTATAAAAAGAGCAATAATCCACAAATATATATGTTTCCGTTCAAATTCAACTTATACCAAAGGACGCTAAATTATATAGCCTTAAGCTTTGTATCATTCGATAATTAACAATCTATCTTCTCTCTCTTGCAGACTGCACATTTCACGTACCAATTACGAAAGGCCCGCGAGGCCTAGGACTTTCGATATCAGGAGGAATAGATTCGAACGCTCCATTTCCAGGCCTAATTCGAATTAAGCGCTTGTTTCCACATCAGGCTGCCTGGTCAACTGGCCAGCTCCAGCCGGGAGATATAATTCTGGAAGTGAATGGAATCAGCTTGACAGGATTAACTAATTATGTAAGAACATTAACCCTAGGTCTCTCGACACAAGAGTTATTTAATCAACTGAAATGATGCGTGCTTTTATTTTATTACTGCACCAAATAATAGATGACCATGTAGGACGGAAATCAGGTTTCAATTGCCGATAATTCGCATCATTTTCAGTTGATAGTAGAGAAAAATCAAACTTAGCATTTCGATAATATTTTTTTCAATTCAAAATCATATTAATATCTTGTATTAATTTCCCGCAGGCAGCTCTAGAAGTGCTGAGGACGATGCCTACCGATGTCGTCTTGTTAATTTGCCGGCCCAACGACGAACAGTATCAGAAATTATCACCACCCACGGAACCACCGAAACCACCGCAACGTACACAGCAACAAGGAACTCAGACGACACTAGACGAAGAACTATACCCATTGCAACCCTTGACACCACTTCAAACCAATTTTACTGGGGTAAGTTGCAACTAGTCGCAAACTTGTCGTCAGCACTCGTCCGACTGCAGCCACAGTAGTTGTAATTGATTTGTCAATAATAGACACATGCTAACGGTTTTGTTCGGTCGATTATAGGAATTTGAAATCATCATGGTGAAACAGCAAGGATCTCTGGGTTTCACGTTGAGGAAAGAAGACGAGTCGGTGCTGGGACACTATGTCCGAGCCCTGGTCCGGGAACCGGCCACAACAGACGGTCGAATCAAGCCGGGCGATAAAATTGTTGCTGTGAACGATGTACCTTTGTCAGCAATGACCCATGAACAAGCTGTGATATTCCTACGACAAGCTGCCGATACGGTTAAGCTTCGCCTGTACCGAGACGAGGCCCAGACTCCGGTAGCGGCCATGTCACCCACCAATTCCGAGAGTAAGACTATTTGCGGGACCATGAAGAAAGCATTCTTAAGGTAATTTAACGATGTTGGCATCAAAGTAGATTGTACGTATCATTTATTAATTGTTTGACTAATTGGTGGAAATCGGAAAATCAAACTAAGCGCAAATATGTCCCACAGGCGTGTTTCAAACCTAATCTGTTTAATGGTTCCTTTTAATCTCCAGGCCCGAAGCCATCAATCTACTTAGCGACTTAGCGTACAAAAAGCAAACACCTTCGGCAAATTCAACAGGATCATCCATAAAATCAACAAATTCCTCGCCGCGGCGACTGAAACGTAACGGCAACAAGGCAAACAGTTCGGAAATGAATTCGCAAAGTGAACAGGATACGACGGATTCAACAAAAAGTACGTGGGTCATAAATTCCACCGAAATGCGATTGTTCGTGCTAATGACAGTCCTAAAACTAATTCCAGGTTCGAATAATCTGCAATATATTGTATCTAGTCAGACGACATCGGTCGGTTCGGATTCGGACCAGTCTGTGGCGAGTCAGTGTACGTATATCGTGCAGACGTCAGACGGCAGTGGAATGGACGCTGAACTGTTCAAAATGGATGGTGACGAGGACCGACCGGACCGACCCAGCTTCCTAGATCTGGCCGGACAGAGTGGTAGCACACCGATGGTTCCGCGGAAACCACGTTTCCAATTTTCCGGTACGTACTTCTCCACCTGCTGAAGTGGCAATATTTTAATGTTTCTCACATAGTATGAGTATTTGACGGGAACTCTGGTTTGATTATGTGTTTTCTTTTCTCATTCTTCCTTCTAGCACTGCCATAGTTTTCTTCTACTTTGCAAATTATGTCGACCGTATGATTTTGTCTATTGTTTTGTTGGAGTTTATGTTTAGTTATGATTTTGATTGTAATAATATGTATCTTGTTTGTGTAAAATGATGTTATGTTTTCCTCTGTAACTAATATTATTTTGTATGAAATTGGAATAAAGATACAGTATATTTATTTATAAAATTATGTTTAAATGAATCAACGTCATCGTAACGCATGCAAAATTAAATATTTTTTGTAGGAGTAATATCTTATGGCTATCGTTTGTTATCCTTTTCCCTCTCAGTTTCGTTCATGGTCAAAGATTTTCTTATATTTTAACAAAAAAAAAAGTACAATGTATCTTGCTTTTTAAATCAATGTTGGTATTGTTTCCGATAGCTAGAATTAGCTATAAGTAAGAGCTATTAATAATTTTTATTTCACTCCAAATTTTTGACAGTTTATTCTGAAATGAAGTGTTTATTTTAATGAAGCCAAAAATGGATGGCAACAAAATTGCTAGCTAAATGTGCTCCAAATGGGAAAACAGTGCTATAGACATTAAAATTGCTTCATGTTTGTCTTAAAGCAAAAAAGTTAGATAAAATATCTGGCATTTATTCCATAATCTTTAAACAATTCACATTTCCACATATTCACGACTGTCAATTCTTATATCTGCTTGCAGAAAATCTTAGTAAGCTTATAATCCTTACAGTGGCTCAAAGTGAAAGCCGCACTCGTAGAGTTCCATTCTTCATGAAGCGATTAATAGTGTAAAGAAATGTTTTTTGACAGAATATAAATTTAGTTTTATCAAGCTTTATTCAAACGAATGTAAAATCATTAAAAACAAGAGCAACATTAATTCACAACAATTTCTAAAAAAAATCAAAGTTTCATATGTGATGGAACTAAATCTCAAATTAAAGCTCAAGCAGTAAAATTTTTTGAAGGATATAAATGTGCTTTGAAGGATATAAATGTGCTTTAAGTGCTTTATTGAAACATAAAGGCAGCTTTAGATATGCGGTGTTTGTCAAATACCGAGCATCTAGTTTGGCAAACTTCGCATGTGTGGTTGGGTTGCTCACCTAGTGCTTGCCCTAGGCCAAGCACAAAAATTCGGGTGCTCGCTATCCCCGTAGTTTGTCGAACTTTCAACTCACATCAAAGTAGACGAGCACTGTGTCGGATCCCCGCAGCTCGTTCATCTTCCAGTTTTAGCGAACATTCGGCAATACCCAAATGTCTAATTCACTGTGCTTGTCATTCCGCAAGCACCAAGCCAAATTACTTGACTAGGTGTTCGATATTCGGCGAATAGGAGGTGTTTGACAAACACCGCATATCTAAAGCCACCTTAATATTTTTGGTAACGTTTAATCTGTTCGGCAATGAGGGGTTTAATTTTTAGCAGCAAGAGGAATCAATGCTCCTTAATTTGTATTTTAACGCATTTTCAAGTCTTCTTTGATAAGTATACTATTTATGATTTTTCTCCAAGTGTGCCTATAAGTGTTCAATTATATTTAAGATAGGAGACTAAGGAGGTGTGTCGATAATATTTGGACAATTTTAAATCGACCAGATTCTGATATTTTGCGCTATGTGTTTGCGATCGTTATTCTTAATCGGCTATTCCTCATTTTTTAGACTGTATCCTGGTCCATGATCTTATCAGTAATATGAATAATTTTTAGGTCGGAGGATGATATATAGCTGCATACCGTTATAGGCTCACTTTAATGCTTAAAAGTACGCCGGAAACTGTTTTCGTTACATGGTTCATTTGCTATTCTCTACACACATATGTACGTTTGCCCATCGGAGCACAATCATGGACACTGTACAAGGACCAGCATAATAGCTGCTTGGTTATCTATGAAAATACCAATATTGGCCCTGAATATTCGATTATACAGAAGCTAGTCGATTGCTAAGTGTACCTTGGCTAAGTTTTACTTTATTTTATATTGGATTCATTTCTCTCGTTCAATACTCTTCGTATTCTAAAAATATCTTTCATTTGCTAGGTTTTGATATGTTTTTTCACAGAAGTTCTCCTTTAAATCGTTTGATTATATCTAGAACTGTAGAGTGACTACGCTATTACTACTATTTTCGCAATCTTTCGCAGTGATAATCCAGCCTTAAAATCATTTATAAGCTGTGTTTAATGAGCTGTTCTAGGTTGAGCTAAGTCGAGATATCTCAGAAAAATGTTTTTAATGGGCGATATGGATGCTCTATCTTGGCCGAAGTTGCTCTGATTTGCGTTTCATGAGCCTGCTCTTGAACATGAACAATTCTCTGTTCTTTGAACTAGAGCATTTTAGAGCACGATTTCTGCTCTACCTTTTTTGGTATAGAAAATTCACCGCTCTTATGTAGTATGATAGTTAACTCCCTGTATTTCACCGCTCCTATAGAGTATGCTTATTAGCTCCCTGCTAAATAAACTGTAACAAAAACGGCTGGCTTATGCTGACGACGTGGCCACTCTAGCAGTCAGTAAAGATCTGAATGTGGTATGTAGAAATTGACAGTTGGTGATCGAGGCATAGCCTAATAGTGGATTCTGATGAGACGGAACTTGTTTTGTTCACCAAAAGAAAAAAACTGAAAACACTAGTGGTTCCTAATATGAAAAAAGTAAGTCTGCAACTTTCAGATGAAGTCAAATATCCTGGAGCAATCTTGGACAAAAAATTTATCTGGAAGAATCATATGGAAGTGAAGTTAACTCTTGCTTTAAATGCTTTCCGTCAGTGCGAGAGAGTTTTTGCCACCACATGGAGTCTAAAACCTTGCATAACTTTGTGGATCTACATAATAATCATAAAGCCGATGATCACGTACACATCCAATGTTTGATGGATTTTTGTGAAGCTGGAAGGTCGCAAGAAGTTAGCGAAACTGCAAAGGACTGTGTGCCTGGCTATCTGTGCTGCCATGAGTACTACTCCGGGTGCGGCCCTTAATGTAACTTTTCGATCGGCTTTCTGTGGACTTTCAAATTCCTAGTGTCGCAATGAGCTCTGGCCGTAAACTAGCTCAGCTTGCCCTATGGGGAAGGAATGACCATGTCTGGTACTGCTATATTAGAGGTTCAAGTCCGAAAGTATATTGAGAATTGGGGAGATCTTCCCAATTCTCACTATGCTTTTGGACGCTCGAGTGTTCTTCCTTGATTTCGAGAGAAGGTACAAAGTAATCTTCTTTGAGCAGAAATGACTGAGAGGATCCAGGTGTCTATACGAGAGAATACTGCGAGATCTTCTCGAAGACAGATATTAGATCTGGAGCAGGTGCCTATCTGCATTTATCAAATTTCAGGTGGGCTTCTTCTCTCAGAGAGCATGCTTCTATTTTCAACTAGTAATATTCGCTATCTTGAGAGCTGCTTGCTCCGAAATTGAAGAAAAGTGGGGCGGAAAACGTATTCCCATTTACGATGACAGTGAAGCTGCGCTAATGGTGTTGCGTAGACACCTGACTACTTCAAAAATTATCAAAGAGTGCAGGGAACGATTGAACTGTTACCAGAGGTGTGTTCAATGTGCATGCTATAGCAGCTATTAGCTGCTATTTTAGCAGCTCTGGCTGTCCAATGTCACGAAATAGCTACTTTCTGATGCTTGCTACTTGACAGTCGGGCTGTCCAAGATTCCGGCATAGCTGCTAAGGTAGCAGCTATTTGCTGTTTGCAGTCTGGAGGATATCAAGAAAGTAGCTAAGGCAAAATGGCCGTGCGGACACAGCTGACATGCAGTTTAACCGTCATTTTCAATTGGAAATTGAAATGAAAAGAAGTTTTGACGCTTTTGTGACACAGGAGATGAGGAATAAATTTGAAAATAGTGACTGCATAAATTAAATACGGGCTTTTAAACACTTCAACCCAACTCGAGTTAAGTCGGCTTTCATACAGTGCAGCTCATCTTGAGTTTTTAGCAGGCGAGCATGAAGCGCAAAAGGCCGGGTGCACTGATTCATGTGCACATTGAACACACCCCAGATTTAATACAGTGCATCTGATTTAAGTACCGGAGCGCTGTGGTGCTGACGAAATGAAATTACTGACGATATTGCTAAGCAAGATTCTACTACAAAACCCTGAATCCGCCTTGAGTGTGCCGATTACTTCTGCTCATCGTGCGTAGAAGATAATAACTCTGCGCAGGATTTGCACTGTGACTCCCTTGCGTTTGCACTTCTCAGATATTCTTGTTTGCACCGAATTTGTTCAGCACAAAAATTTACACAAATGCTTCATATGAGAAATTAAAATGGGACTAATAGTACTTGGATTACGACCCTGAGAAAATTTCGTCCTTTTCGTGCATTGGTCTTCTATTTTGATCACAATATATAAACGATAGTTGATTACGTGCATTTCGTAGTGTGACATACATTCGTTTAACATACAGAAATTATGTTATGCAAATAATTATTAGAATAATTAATTCTCACAAATTTTGAAACTAAATTTATGAAAACTATGAAAATCAATTGTTTATACCTGTTGCGATACCAGTTTGGCTGTGCGTGTGTCTAGAAAAAGAACAAAATCTTAAGGAGAGTTGCCGTCAAAAAATGATTTGGATAAATGATGTTATTAAAACTTCACATTTCTCTACTTAGTTTTCAGCAGTATTATTTTTTGGAAAACTAAAAAAAAAATTTTTATTTTTTTTTCAAAATAATGTTTGATTCGCTAAAATGAAAAAATACCAGGTTGTTCAATAAGTTTTGTCGTTCGATGCGAAAAACACGATTTTATGGTTTGAAATATATTTTATTATTTAATATAGTCTCTCTGAACGTCAATACACTTCTTCCAGTAGTCTTCTTATTTATGGATTCCATCTTTGAAGTGCAAATCCGGGAGACTGTTGCCTGTTGAAAATTGTTTTCCACACATGAATTTTTTTCAATATGAAAACAGCCAAAAGTCAGAGGAAGCCAAGTCTGGCGAATAAGATGGTTACTGCCACAATTCGTACTTTTATTCACTGATTTAATTCAGCGGGTACGTTATATTTATGAAAAATGAAATTTTTCTTTTGTTTACTAGGTCTTCTTTTACGAATTTTTACATTCAGCTGTTCGCAAACGATACATTAATAATTTGCGTTTATTGTTTTACCGGCTTGGAGATAGTCCTCTAAAACAAAATTTCTTATGGATCCCAAAAAACTGATGCTAGCACATTCTCGGTCAATTTCTGGATCCTAACTTCCTTTGAAGCCGAAGTACCAAATTCACAGCACTCGTTAGCCTCTTGTTTCAGTTTTTCAGGATCATGCTGATACACACAAGTCTCATCTACGGAAATAGAACGACGCACAACATCGTTTTTACCTTATCAAAATGCTTCAAATGTTGTTGAGAAAGTTGCATACGAGTGTGTTTCTGTTGCATTGTTGGCGAGTGCATCACCCTTTCTATAACCCAAAATATCAGAAAGAATATTGCTAAGGCTTTTATTGAATCTCTCTTAGTTAATCGACGTTCTTGCATAATGATAACTTGTATTTTTGCTTTTGTTTTTTTTTTTGTTGTTGATGCACTTTGCCGTCTTCAAGATAAGTACGACCACTTTGAAATGCAGGAACCTATCCTTCTACTGTTCGATCATTATACAAACTTTCTTTCGAAAGCTTCTCCCATCGATTAGCTTTGTTTTTCCCATTTATAAATTTTCCGAATTTATAAGCCTATAATGATAAAAAAAAAATTCAAACTTTTCTGGACATTTTCCAACCGCTTCATTTTTCAGCTTGCTTTATTATTATTTATTTCAACCAAACAAGGCGTACAAAAACACTTACAATTAATATCTAACAATTTATATAAATTTGTATAATTAACAACAATGGAAGAAATTTAAAAATATGTAACCATCTTTAGTAGGGAATTGGATAGGGCATTCATGACGTGAGCACCTTAGTCAGAGCAGTTTTAAACCTAGGTCTGGAAATGGTAGGGGAATAGTATTTTGCGAAGCTATTGAATATTTTGCAACATCTATTGATTGGCTCATTGTTGGCGTAAACTGTGTGGTGTCGGTATTCATTCAGTAAACGTGTGTGCCTCGTCTGCCTTACTGATTCGTTGAAGGTGATCTTATTGGACAGAGACACAACATTGATCAAGCCCCTAATAACGTCAAAAGTAAAGCAGGAGCATATGACTATCCTCCGCGAAGATAGACTTGATAGATTTAAGAGACTTAGCCTGTATCTGTATGAAGGTAGATTTTCAAATTCGTAAGGATTATACAGATCTCTCAACGCAAATAGCAAGAACTGCTTCTGCACCGATTCGAGCCTATCGCTATGGACATCAAAGGTAGGGTGCCAGACAATACATGCATATTCGAGCAATGGCCGAACTAGAGCTATGTATAAGGACTTCGTGACCCATAGGTTTTTGAATTCCTTCGCACGTCTTTTGATAAATCCAAGCTGCTTATTAGCCTTGCTTAAGACTTTGTCATAGTGTAAATTAAAACGCAGCTTTTTATCCAAAGTAACCCCGAGGTCGATGACATTGTCAACATTATTGATTGTAACATTATTGAGGCGGTAATCAAAATTTATATTACTGGTTTTGCGGGAAAAACTAATGACTTGACATTTACTGACATTAATGTCGAGATTATTTTGTTTGCACCACTGCTCAAGAGAAAGCAGTTTCGATTGAAGGAAAACTGAGTCAGATTTCGATTTAATTGTGTGGTACATTTTCAGATCATCTGCATAAAAAAGGTGAGGGATGTCTGATAAAACTTCAGAAAGATCCGAAACGAAAATATTGAATAAAAGAGGCCCCAAGTGACTACCTTGTGGAACACCTGATAAAACTTAGATTTTTTTGGATAGGATACCCTGAAACTTAACGTACTGCGTCCTATTTCGAAGATAAGAGTCTAACCAGTTTAATAAAAGACCCGAGATGCCAAATTTCTGTAGTTTGATTCGAAGAATATCATGATCAACCCGATCAAAGGCCTTGCTGAAGTCTGTGTAGATGGTATTAATTTGATGCCCTTTTTCCATGCCACAGAGAACATCTGAGACGAGAATCACGAGGTTGGTACAAGTTGACCTGCCTTTTCTAAAACCATGTTGTTGTTCATTTAGAAGAGGTTCTATTACAGTAGTGAGCTTATCACAGACAATTTTTTCAAATAGTTTAGGCAATGCTGAAAGTATTGCAATACCTCTGTAATTATCAATTGACCGCCTATCACCACTTTTAAAAATCGGGGTCAGATGGGATGATTTCCAGAAGGAAGGGAAAACCCCACAAGAAAGTGATTTGTTGAAAATTAAATACACGGGTAAGATAAGCGACTCCATGCATTCGAGTATGAAACTAGGAGGTAGTAAGTCAGGACCAGGACCCTTGTTGACATTGAGATCTTTGATGGCCCTGGCAATCTCCTCTCTAGTTAAATACATTTCACAAATGATATCTGGTGGGAATGTTTGAGGGAGAAGAATGTTAGACATGCTTGTACATGAACAAAATACTTCCTGGAAATGCTCAGCGAACAGGTCGCAAATTTCGTGAGGGCATGTCGAACAAAGGTTCTTTTTGTGCATCGAAGTAGGGTAGCCCGAAGTTTTCCGTTTGGTGTTCACGAAATCAAAAAACTTTTTAGGATCATGAATTATATTTTCGCCCATGATATTAACATAGCGCTCATACGCTTCACGGGATTTCGACAGGAATTCTTGAGCTAATTCATTATGTTTATCCTTGATATCATCTATGACATCAGTGCTGGTGGTAATTACTTTGTAAAGTTTATTTCTTTGATTCCGCAAATACCTTAGATTGCTATCAAGCCATGGTTCAGATATTTTGTCTTTTCTCTTAATCTGTGGGGTGAACCTTTCAACGGCGTCAAAAACCAACTCATAGAATAATGATACAGCATCATCTAATTCTAGCGTTGAAAAATTACTAGCCCAGTCAATTCTGAGAAGACAATCCGTAATGCTCTTATAATCAGCATTGCGAAAGTCATATACAATAGAGTTATTGTAAGATAGAGAAGCGAACATATCAGATGTAGATAATAACTCAACTGTGAACGCAGAGTGGTGAAGAGTGTTGCCAAAAAAATTTTCTGCATCAGCAGTTGAGTTAGCCACTACATCGTCGTAGCTATTAGTAAATATGAGATCTAACCAATTTCCATTTTGGTTAGGTGTCGGAGCTATTTGCTGCAAATCATTGCCATAAAATGTACTAACTAGATTGAAATCGCTGGAGTCAAGAAGATTAAAAGGAATGAGATTATTATCAGTTTCATCGGCCGTAAATTTTAAATTTGGGCGATTGAAATCACCGAGAATTATAATTTTATCCTCCTCATTAAGAGATGAAACTAAGTTAGAAATCACTTCGCACACATCATTATAAACGGCTTCGTCTGAACCGGGTGGGATGTAGAATATTCCGATGTAAATGAAACCTTTGGACCAGGAAATGCGAATAATCTTGTGATCGAAGAGATTATATGAGCTGTTTTCGACTAGTTCAACCAATAGAGTACCTTAACCAATAGAGTACCTTAACCAATAGAGATCAAACCAATTTGAGATTGAATCATCTGGACCAAACACGCTCAGCAACAGCTTTGAAAGGCTTGGTGTCTTCATTTCTAAAAAAATTTGGTGTATCTGTTAATGAGAAATTAGAAAATAATATTATGGGATGCAAAAGTTTACAGACAAAACATGTATTCTATCTATACAAACGGAATACCATAACGAGTTTCTATCCTGAAAAATATATCTTTTGCAACTTCAACCACTTGAGTCGTGCAAGTTTGCGGTACACAGAGAACTGTTATTTTTCATCACTTTGTATGGATAATGTTTGAAGAATGCAGTTATATAGACAGTTGTTCTATTATCGACACTGATTGCAGTAGTTAGGCTATTCAAAGAGACCAGGCACCTTTTTTTCATTGTCGCTTTACTGTTTCTTAGAGGTATGAAGTCAACGGATTCGTAGAATACTTACCAATGGCCAACTCATTAAGCTCCACAGCTTCTTCAATCGTCTTCTTCACTGCATTTTGCATGCTCTCTATGGCTACATTTTCGTTGCATTAGACATTTGTTGCAGGAGGAGGCAACTTCATCATGATAGAAAATAATCCTACTTCAGAATTGCCTTTCCAATTGTCCTGAATGAATACACTAATACTCAGTCCAATACGTTCAACTTAACAGAAAAGCATTCACCTATTAAAATTACAAAACAAAACAAAACAAAATTACAAAACAAAAAGTAGGCGCTATCTTTGTAGTAAGTTACCTTTTTTAGTTCCCCGATCTTTTTCTGTGAGCGTAGAGTCACACTAACTCTTTTGAACACGGTTTTTTCAAAACACTTTGCACGAAAACAACGGCTAAGAAGTTTTTTTTTTGCAATTTCGAAAAGAATAGCGTCACCACACTCCACTCTTTAAACGATGCTTAATCACTCAAAAATTAGCAAAGTGTTATAAGCAAGCACATAGTCAGCATTATTGGTTTGAAAATCAGATTTATCTAGTCCGGGGCATGATAAAACAGCTCAGTTTTAAGAACTACGTCGATATTTCTAGCCAGATTTTTTAATATTGGTTCAACAGCTTTGAAAAACAAAAATTAAGGTTCATGTACAGTCATTTTTAGATACTAAAATAAATTGTTTGAATTCGTATATTTAACAAAAAATATTATGAATTATTCAATAAGTAAATAAAAAATTAACTAAAAAGCAATAAAAAGCTATAAATTCATAAACTAAAAAGCAATAAATCCATATTGAAGCGTTTGTAAGCTCCTAGCTGCCGAATTTATTTTACCTTATCGAAAACCGTTAGCATCTATCTATCAATTTCGCATGTCGAAGATATCTAAAAATCCACTTAAACGGTTACATGTGCTGCAAACACTCAAACATACTTGAATACCGAATACAATAACAATTTCCCCAAATCGTTCCATTAATTTACTATGCTACTCTTTCGAAAATCAGAAGTACGTTTCCGTTCCATTAGAACCACTTTGGATTCTTGTAAACAACTGATATCATCAGACATTTGATACAATTTACTTGTTCTGTACCACATCTCTTGGGCATAAATATTGTTTACGTTTCAGTTGCAGCCAACGCCTACGAGCTCAACAACTTGGACAACGATGCTTTGGACGCGCCCATCTACAACAGTACAGCTGCCAATTCCACGCTAGATGGTACAACGGGATCATCGTCGACTGACAATCAACTGCCGGGTCAACATGAGTTCGCTAGTTTACCGTGCGAAACATTTCTAATTGCTTGCAAGACTGAAAGTGACCTTAAAAATGAGGCAGACTTCAACCATAGGAACCCGCTCCATCAATCGTTTCACGTCCCGCAGAACGACGACCCGGAACAGTTGTCAACAAAAAAAGACGGTTAGTATCTATCAATTTTAGCAGGATGTTGTTAGTGGCTAAGTCCTTTTTTATGTTACATAAGCCCAAGCTGAATTATCCCTTGAGGAAAAATGTTTGTCTGTAGTCAGAGGTCTGGTATGGTGAGCAGAAGACGAACTCATTTGTATTTTGCATAGACTAGAATTACTTTGCTTGGTAAATATCTGATTTCTAACGGAATTAAAATTATGTTGGTCAAAATGTATTTTAAGTAACTTAATCTTAATTAATACCAGATACATCTTATTACCTAGTTTAATGCTTTGAAAGGACATATGATATAAGAAAACATCACGTCCAATATTCCGCTTATCAAAGTTTCATTATCTCCGCAAATAAAACAGTTTCGCCAAATTCCATTTCAACTCACAATATACCAAGCTTTCGCTATATCTCCGCCAAACCTATTTCAGGCCTAAAGTCAGTCATTACAGCAATCCCATTCGGGCTCTAACTCTATCATCGATACTATTCCCTTTGTACGAATATATGTAGCAATATTCTGATAGAAATTTTATGTGCCATCATTTGCAGGAAATAAGAGCCTTTTGAAGTGGAAGGGCGTCGTGTTTTCGCCAGACGACGGAGATGACGATTGCGGAACAACAGCCGGTACAAAGGATTCGAGTGGCGCGGCAACAGCTGGAACCGAACGAAGTTTCGATTCGAGGGACTTTTCGTCGTCGAACGACAATGGGCATAAGGTAAATGTCTCCTAAAATTTGTTCACTTTCATTTTTCGTTTCATCGACGTTTGCAATAGTTTTCCTTTTTTACGTTACTCTCTGCCAATTTTCGTTGTTGTTTCGATATGTTTACCATTATCCATTATGTCGGCTGTCATTTCATCGATGGTGTTCTCAACCATGTCGTCTTCTTTGTGTGTTTGGCTGTTTTTCGCTACAATTGGAACGAAAGCCTACTGGAGTTTTTCATGCTATTATGGAGGGATTTTCTTTTTCGTTCGTTTGGGATATCGATAGCAGATAGATTAATGTAGGTTTAGGAACAAGGGCAAAATCAATTGGTGTGAAATCGATCTGGGAATAGCCAATTGCCCATTACTTTTTGTTCAGTGCTGCGTTGAACGTTGAAGTGACTTCCTGCTGAGATTGCTGGAATTGTTAGAAAATCAGTTTATTGCATGGTGGAGAAAATTGAGGAATGATTGTTTGAATTGAAGATGGAGTTGTTTGTAGTTGAAAGACGTTGATCTTTTAATATGTTACAGATAAAATCGCAGATTTACACTTAATTCTTTGTATTTTATTCGTTTTCGCTACTATGAAACTAGTCAATCTGAAAACAGATATCGAAGTAATTAAACATTTATAATTTTGAATCAGACTACATATTCAGCATTCGATACTGATTCATGATCCTAGAACAATTATATTAATAAATTCGTTGCACTTTTGATATCGAAAATAATTCTTTATCTATAATTTTTGACGACCGTTGTATAATATGAGAAGCTGCCCACGTTGGGCGCTGCCAGGTGCACACAATAAATTTTGCTCGTTCGATTAAAATATCTATATTATTATAATTTTTTAGACTCCACCCATTCGGCTGTGTTTTTTATAATATTTTTTTTTTTTGACATTAGCTCACAACTAAAATAGGATACAATCATCGTTTTAAAGATGAATCGATGTGACGGAAGAAGATAAAAAGTAGAAGAAGATAAAATCAGAAATTCAATAATTCCTACACAATCTCACTTTTACTAAAGCTAACAACTATTTGTTGTGAAAACTTGCCAGAAATGCTAACAAATTTATGGTAAGACATTCCCACTGAAGCTTGAGAAAAGACATTGTGCACAAAATAACGGAGAGATAGCTCACTTCGAACTTGCAGCTCACCCAGGAGGTTTTAAAAGCAACAGAGTGCTAATTGCTAGGAAGTATCGATAAACAATTACGAGAAAGCGTAAAAAAGCGGTTACAAAGGAACCTATGTCTCCAAATATGGGCCTTCGTCCTATCATGAAATTAATTTTTTCAAAGACTCGAGAGAATCTGACGGATAGTTTAACAGTAAAGTGATTCAAAAAGACGACCAAATTTTTTCTAAGTTAACGTGGTAGTTTTCTGTTGTTATGCTAGTGCTATCAATCTTTATTATTTCTCAAAGAAGAAAGTAATGTAAATACTCTAGCTAGCTACTTAGAATATATAAGATTATACTTCATTATTTTAATGCATAAACTACATGAACTTCAAAAGACTCAAAATAAATTTGACGACCAATGACGAGCCTCCCAAACCAAAACAATAAGAATCACTGAAAAACCTTCTCTCCGCAAAGTTCGCTAAATATGTCAGTGTTTTCGTGGAAATAAGACAAAAAGAAGACTTTAAACCTTGGTTTCAGAGCTGGCGTCCTCCATCAATGCTAAAGAAGCCAAAACGTCAAGCTTAGAGGAAAGTCTTCTTTTGAAATGGATAATGGATGTATGGAATATCAAGATTCAGCTGTGTTAACCTTCTCAGTAAATCTGAGACTGATCACGAAAATAACAAAAACAAGACATCTTACGCAGCATTAGCCAATCATGAACTGGTAGATGTATTCAACCAGCGCAATGTCGATTTTTTTTAGCTAAAGGAGTTTACTTGGGCGTTCGACTTCACTTGCTACCTGGTTGTGTAGAAATAACTTTGTGTTTCAAGGCTTGGCATACTCTAGAAGAAGTCAAACTTGACCTGGAAAGACATGGTTTCAACTGAATTAATATTTTCTATACCAAAATTAGGAAAAACCCCACCAAACTTATAAAAGTTCTTCGACTGGAAAGGATGATCAAATAAGATCCTATATTTTTAATTAGGAATAAAACTCATACAGTATATGTGTTTTTTTTTTAAATTGTAGTCATTGTTTTATGAATTTGTTTGAAAATAATTTTAGTTCACTGATTGCCTCTATCAACTGTAAATTAGATTCTAGAGAACATAGTTTTGATCACTTTCCCGTATAAATTTACACTTATTTCAACAATGACACGAACAATTTTGTTTTTGAGATCAGTAAAAATTTGTGAACCAATGGTTTAACATGACACGAGGAGAAACAGAGAAAAAAAAACTCTAGCGCACCTGAACCGCTAGAAACACTAATGTTCGAAGAACAGTAGAAGAATCGTGCAGGTTTTGAGTGCATATTCCACCACATGAGCTGCTTATTACGGCCAAACTGTTTCAAATGCCACGTTTTACTTTGGTCTCAAGAATGCATTATAACTCATATGGTAGAAGGTTTCAGATATTACCACTGGCGTGAGTTTCAAAGTTTATGAAAGAAAAATACTTGTTAATTATGTTCGTTATCAGTTGCTTATTTCACCAAACTTTGAAAGCAGCATCTCATATAACATCAATGAAGAAAATGCTCAGTGCCTGCAGCACTGTAACTGAAGTTGGTGATTGGGGCTGCGATCCGAAAAATTTGCAGAACTTAGGGAATTGAAACATCGGTTATTTATTTTCATTGTAAATGTTTCCGGTATGAATAATAACTGTAAGCATTTATTGATACAAAAGTAGCACAACCGACTTGTGCTGGCAACCTTTCGCCAGTATCAAAGCCAAGAATATATCACATCTGCTTCACGTTGTTATATCACATTCGAAGTTATAGGAGTATAAAGAAATTTAGGGTTCCCTGCAGCGAGTTTTTTCAAATAATCGAAAGCTTAATATTTGCTGCTTATTGTCACTACAATATCATTACCAATTGAATATTCTACGATAAAACTGCTTAATAAAGATATTGCAAACAAACACAAAACCAACAATAGCTGGCAACCCTATCGAGGCTTTTCAACCAAATTTGGCCTGAATAACGTTTATAATAGGTTCCATTAATTGTATGAAATTCGTATTGATTTCATGACTGCACTGGAAGCTATGGGGCAAAAAGTTTTATTTTCCTGAAAGAATTTTCAAAACCAAAGGACACAAAAATTACCATAGCTGGCAGCACCAATCGAATTTTTATTTTTTTATCAAACAGAGTTTAGAGTAAGGTGCAGCTACTGTGTCAATTTCATGAAAATCTGGTTTCTAATTCACATTTCATAGGGCAAAAAGCAGTTATTTTTTCTTTGTAATTTTTCAAGATGGCACCACTGGCACAGAGTTGCCCACAATTCAAAATCGCTTCTATCAGACCTGGTTCTACTTAAGTCCAATGCATTATGTAAATTTCAATGGTATCTGATTATTGGTTCGTGAATTCCCGTGAACAGAAGTTTTTGATGCTAAAAATATAGGTTAACTGGGAAAAGGTTACCGTTCTTGTCCGACATGAAATTTCCAAAGTTTTACTTTGAACGTGTAGATAAAGCATAAGATTTGTATACAGATTGGTTTCATTGTAAGAAACGGACATTTTTAGGATATTCGATGATTTGAATGTTTTCACTTCCAAATTTTTATTTTTTCAAATTTAAGACACTAAAATTATCATAGCTGGCAGCTCCAACCGAATTTTTCAACCAAATTTCTACCAAACGTGGTTTAAAATAAGTTCCAGCTACTGTGTGAATTTCGTCAAAATCGAACGATTCAATCAGAATTTATAGGGCTAAAAGCAGTTATCTTTTTTTGGTAATTTTTCAAGATGGCACCACTGGCACAGAATTGCCCGCATTTCAAAATTACTCCTATCAGACCTGGTCCTATTTAAGGCCAATACAGTCTGCAAATTTCAATTAATTCTGCTTATTGGATCGTGAGTTTCCGTGAACAGAAGTTTTTGATGCTAAAAATATAGGTAAATTGGGCAAGGGTTACCAGGCGTGCCCGTTATACCATATCAAATTTTATTTTTGGTCTATGTAAAAAAAAGCACGAAATTTACATATGACGGGCTTTTTTTTGAAGAAGCGGCATTTTTTCAAGAGAGACGATAATTTGGAGGTTTTCACTTTCAGTGCCTACCCTAGCGTCAGACTTGCCAGCACGCTCATCAAAAGCTACACGAATTTACAACTAAATAATACCAATATGTCCTGAAAATTTGGTAATGATTAAATAGCTTTGTCAAAAGTTATCGCAATTTAAAAATTTTCAATTTTTCCCGTTCTGTATGCCAAAACGTCAAGCTTAGAGGAAAGTCTTCTTTTGAAATGGATAATGGATGTATGGAATATCAAGATTCAGCTGTGTTAATCTTCTCAGTAAGTCTGAGACTGATCACGAAAATAACAAATACAAGACATCTTACGCAGCATTAGCCAATCATGAACTGGTAGATGTATTCAACCAGCGCAATGGCGTTTTTTTTTTCAGCTAAAGGAGTTTACTTGGGCGGTCGAAATTACGAAATCTTCACAGAATTGAAGGTACAGAACTTCACTTGCTACCTGGTTGTGTAGAAATAACTTTGTGTTTCAAGGCTTGGCATACTCTAAAAGAAGTCAAACTTGACCTGGTTTCAACTGAATTAATATTTTCTATACCAAAATTAGGAAAAACCCCACCACACTTATAAAAGTTCTTCGAATGGAAAGGGTGATCAAATAAGATCCTATATTTTTAATCTGAAATAAAACTCATACAGTATAAACTATTGGTGTGTTTTTTTTTTAAATTGTAGTCATTGTTTTATGAATTTGTTTGAAAATAATTTCAGTTCACTGATTGCCTCTATCGACTGTAACGTAGATTCTAGAGAACATAGTTTTGATCACTTTCCCGTATAAATTTACACTTATTTCAACAATGACACGAACAATTTTGTTTTTGAGATCAGTAAAAATTTGTGATTTATTGGAGCAAACCAATGGTTTAACATGACACGAGGAGAAAAAGAGAAAAAAAAGCAAGAAGTAAAATCTTGTTGACCAGTTCACAGCGAACACATTTTCGAAGATTACGTGATCACTGAAGTTTCCACATAATAAATTGTCACGAGGAGAATTACTTGTGACATTATCTTGTTAAAACCATATTGCACTCATATCCAAATCATCTAACTCAAGCTAGGAAAAATATGTAATTAAGTTTCTGCAGTCTTCTGAATGGCGTTAACTGCATTTTCATTCTTGTTTTGAAAAAAGTAAAGTTGTTGCTGCAAAGATATTTCAAGAACAGCATTTTGGGTTTTTCACCCCGAATGCGAAAATTTTACTTATATATGAGTTTCATCGCTAAGGCTGGTTTTTTCACTCAAATAATAGATCAACATCAAGTTACTCTGAAGTCTAATCTGCAAAATTTCAGCGTGATAAATAGTATTTGGTAAAAACTCTTGTGTCAAGTGAATTTTTGAAATTGAAAAAGATTTTAGTTTACATTAATGTGTACATTCTTGACCTAACTTAACTAATTATTAACTGTAAAAAAATAAAAACAAGCAGCTATATTTTTTAGCTTTCCGGTACTTAATGTTTTTGTTATTTTACAAATTTTTTTCTTACACAATATTATTTTCTTACACACTAATAGTCACACCCAGCCTGTACAGTAGCTGGGAACATCATGGCAAAAACTACCTTACACTACGAATTACATCTAACTTATACCCCATCACAAATAACTTAGCCTAAATGGACCTTAATCTTAAGCTAGGCCTTAAATTTAGCCCCTCCTGTTCGTTGGGAGGCCTTATGTAGGCCTCTAAATAGCGCATCCATGAGCTGCCGTTGACACACCGTCTTTGCGGAGCGCATAAATGGCTCATTGGAACCACCTGTACGCCCAAGTTACCGAATAAGTCCGCTCTCATGACCGTAGAATCTTGTCGTTAAGACTGCAACCCGGTTCCTAATTGGTTTCAATCACGACTTCTAATACAGAAGAAGCTTCTTTGGCCACTTAGTTACCGGGTTGTAGAGCCTACCAGTACAGTAGCGGAGGATTCTCCTTTTTAATACCTCCGCTTCTGCCATTGCAGCTTTGGAACAGATAATTCAGGATAGGTCATATGAAATACGTATGTGAGTATTCATTCCCTTAAAAAAATCTGGATGAATTTTATCGGCGGACTTTCGTCGGATCACAAGCCAGTTTTTTTTGTCGAATCGTAGACGTTTACATACCCGCTTTCTAAACAAATGTTCATTATTTAATTTAGAAACTATCAAATGATTGACAAGCATTCCGTGTCACCATAGCTTATGACGATAGTTTCATAATGCTAGAGATAGCCAAGGACCTAGAAGAATCAATCGAAACACTAACTAATCGTATTTTTAAAGTAAAACACAACTGTACGTGAAGGAAGATCCTCATTAGAAGGATAAACTGAAATAAATCATCAAAAAAAATTCAGTGACTATTTCTCGGGAACGCACCGTCCGATTGAGCTGAAACTTTCAGAATACATTAATGTATAATAGGTTAAGGTCGCACCAAATCTCAATTATCTTTAACACTTTGGCGCCAGCGGCCATTTTAGTGATATTTTTCATATACCTATTATTCTGTCCACAAATAATTTTTGCAAAAATTAAGTTAGCGAAATTAATTTTAAACATGTTTTAAATGTGATTTGGATAATGTTTTGGATTTTTTAACCCCATGTGTGTGCTAGGTGCCCAAAAAGAGGTCGGGAAAAGTTGAAATTTTTTAAATTGTGATAACTTTTTACAGAGCTACCAAATCATTATGAAGCTTTCAGAACATATTGCTATTATTAAGTTGTCAATTTTTGTTGTTTTTGATGAGCGAGTTGGCAACCCTGTAGCTAAGACAGGTACTGAAAGTAAAAACCTTCAAAGCATCGACTATCCTAAAAAATGGTCGCTTTTTGAAAAAAGCAACTCATATATATATCATATGTTTTGTCTACATAGCCAAAGTAGAACATTTGAAATTTTATAGCGGACAAGAACGGTAACCCTTTCTCAATTCACCTATATTTTAAACATCAAAAACTTCTGCTCACGAGAACTCACGACTCAATAATCAGATACAGTTGAAATTTACAGAATGTAATGCCCTTAAGTAGGAACAGGTCTGATAGAAGCAATTTTGTAACTTGGGCAATTCTGTGTCAGTGGTGCCATCTTGAAAAATTACTAAGAAAAATAACTGCTTTTGTCCCTATAAATTCTGATTCAGTCACCAGATTTTGACGAAATTCACACAGTAGCTGAATCCTACTTTGAGCCACGTTTGATGGAAATTTGGTTAAAAATCCGGTTTGAGCTGCCAACTATGGTAATTTTAGTGTCTTAAATTTTGAAAATTCTCTCGTTAAAATAAAGCTCTTTTAAGCCTATAACTTCCAGTGCAGTCATGGAATCATAACGATATTCATATAGCAAGTTGAACTTATTATAGACAATACTCAACAGAAATTCAATTGGAAAAACAATGATAGGGTTGCCAGCTATGGCTGGTTTTGTTTTTTTTTCGGCATATCTTTAGTAAGCGATTTTATCATAAAATTGTCAAATCGTAGTAATCTTGTAGTGAAAATAAAAGACAAATATTACGATCTAGAAAATTTGAAAACTTTTACGGGTGATAACCCTAAATTTCTTTGTATCCCTTTAACTTCCAATGCAGTCATTGGATTAATACGAAATTCGCAGAGTAGGTTGACTTCAACGTCAGGTAAATGTGACATATTTTTGGCTTCGGTGCTAGCAAAGGCATGCCAGCACGAGGCGTTTTTAGTTATATCCGTACCATAAGCATTTAAAAATAAGTATAGAAAATAAGTAAAGAATGATAGCGTTTATAGCATACGTTTAGTCCGCGAACTATACACCAAATTCCATCTAAATTATTTAGTCCACCTGCTGTAAACACTCAGTACCCGACCCAAGCAATAGGCCAGTACACGATTTCAAGCGACCTGACCTAAAGTAGGTCGTGGACTATATCGATATTTGCGCGAGTATTAATAATATGTTGAATTTTAGCTCTCAACCCTCTCGTTTGACTCAAAATAATCATCTTTGGGAGACAAATGAAAAGATATTTACAGTGTATGAACTAAAATCATACTAAATGACAGCTTCGAAGTATGTACAAACGGGGACTAAATTCAAATTTTAGGTCAGGTCGATGTCAACATCTTAGGACTAAATTCACTTAGTCCGCGCTGTAGTTCAGGTCACATTTGGGCCAACCGCTGTAAACCTTACCAATGTTTAAATTTTCTAAGGTCTGAACATTATATGGATGGCAGCCCCAAACACTTTTCTATCACTGTGACTATCGATGAAGTCATCGAAATTATATTGGCTTAGGATATATTGTTACTTAGGGTGGAAATACAGACTAAAAATCTGCACAAATCCTCTACTGTTCTTCGAACACTAGTGTTTCTAGTGGTTCTGATGCGCTAGGGTTTTTTTTATTCTTAGTGCAAGTTTTGGAATGTGTATTGTAGTTCTACAGGTAGGTTTTGAATCAAATAACACAAATAAAAAAAGAGCATATTAGACATTGTTGACGTGGAAAGCTCAATAAGGGCAACAATGCAATCGAAACTCCAAGAATAATAAACATGTATGTGAACAAAACAAAAACTATTATACAAATTATATACTGAAACTACATTCCGCATGATCAAATCCATTTTGGAAGATCTGCAAACCTTTCTGAGGACACTCTGTGAAACCAGATGGACCAAAATCCTGTCTATGGAGCAACTAGAGGATAACCTTTTATTTGGTCTTGCAACCATGCTGCGGCACTTTCTATTGCTTTTACTAGCGTAACTACTATCATTTCATATTTAATGGTGGACTGTATTCCTTTCAGACTCTTGACATAATTTACTTATCACCGGAGTAAATTTATATATTATTAAATTTCCGTTGGTTTGACATTTTTGTTACTCTTCATTACAGCTGTGTGTATTTATTCTCGTCCTATATCCCATGTGCTCTTGGGCTTTTCTAGGTCAGCCAAGAAAAAAAAATCGAGAAAAGAAATAGTAAACCCAAAGCAAAAATAAACAGAAAATAAATGAAGCTTGCCTCCTACTATTTTTGTAAATGGAGAGATGTCCTTGTACTAGAATGCAAACTTTAATTCGGTCTCACTCAACTATGACTTTGCTGAGTTAATTAACGTTCACGCAGCACTATCCTCCCTTGTTGGTAATTTTTCTATGAAAAGAAGCTGTATCTTCATTTGCGGAAATTACATCACGTTCGAAGTTTCGTCCTAATTGTCTAATGTATCTTAGCAAACTTTTACCACTCCACCCGAACCAATGCTAATTGTTGCCCTCAACATGTTCAAATGTGAAAAATTCATGGGATTGTGTGCGACGATTCTTCTTTCACAACCTTGCTAAATACAATTGTCCAAACAGTTAATTCGACAAATTGTTTATGAACAGTGAAACATTAATAAATAAAAGAAGATACATTAGCCACAGTACATACGTATGTCATTTACAAAGCAATTAAGAGCTTTTCTATCTTATTTGTTAGTAAATGTAGATACAATAAAATTATTTTTTATAATCCTTGGCCTTGCTGGTAAATAGCTGGCCAAGAATTACAAAATTACAAATTACAAAAGCAACCATTTTTTTTTTTAAATTAGATGCAACATATTTTTTGTTAAAAATTAGGTGCTTACTTGAAAAATTTTGTTAGTTGATGTCTTAACAACTGTGATAATGCTTTCCAAGCGAAGCCCAAAAACCACAAATGATCGTCCACATCACATAAAAATGCGGCCTTGAAAGACACTCAACAACTATTTCTTCATTTATGTTCTTTTTTTTCCTCATTCGAACCTTCATGCAACCATTTGCTATAGATTTTTTCTCGCCATCTCTCGATATAATAACAAAACTTGTTCTCTTTGAACTTACAGGTCATTACCGTCGAACTGAATCGGGGCTGGAATAGTCGTTTGGGATTCAGTTTGCAACCTCATCCCGATACACAGAAAACGGTCATCAGCGCCATTTATAGTGATAGTGTTGCCGCTCGGGATGGTCGTTTAAAAGTTGGCGACCAATTATTAACGGTAAGTGTTATGTTTATATGAACTTTGTCAGGTCGTAAGTATCGAAGTTGCTGTCCTGTGGTAAGGACACTCCTTTTGAGTTGTATGAATGAAAATGGCAATGGAATCAAACCAAACGGAAAAAGCTTTCATGACCGGAGTGGTCAGGATCCGCCCGGACTGAACATCATTGCTAATGGAATTTACGAGAGATAATTTGTTCGAATAGTTTGTACGACAAGCTGTTTGATTGGACTTGCAATTATCTGAAGATTGGATCTTGTGTTATTGTTATCGCTTTCCATCGATTACCATAAATTGGAGAGTTTAAAGGGAAATGGGCTCTTTTGTACATGAAAGTGGCTACAGTTTTAATTGGATATGATTAATATAAAAATGTGCAGCTGCAATCGAAAGAGTACTTGGCTTTGACTATTAATTGGAATAAGTAGCGTCTGGCTTTTGCTATATTTATTGTGAGGCTTTGCTGTGGGAATCATCACAATGTTTTATTTATTTGTATTGAATTTGAATAATAGTCGCTTTGTGTAGTAATTAATTCTTTTGTCATGAAATATAGTCGATATCATTTGCAGCAGATCAGAAGATTTTTTCATGGTTTATATTGAAGTAATTAAGTTGTGCCTGGTCATGAATATGAAATGTGATTATGTTGGATTTGAATGATTTAAATTCTATAATATGGGGCATTTCACGTGAAGCGGACAACGAAAAAAAGTCCAGGTTCCGGATTTCGTTCATATTACGAATAATGGTACTTCTAGAGGATATGAACGTGGATGCACAATTTTTTTCTTCTATGAGGTTCAGTTGCCGAGTTATGGGCTTCTGAAGAATTGAAGAAGCTGATGAAGGGTTTTTTTGGAAGCCGATTTTGAGATTGAAAAAAAAATATTAAAAACATGAAACATATTGATTGGTATAGAAAATCAACTGTTCTTTTTAATTTTAAAATTAGATTTGGAATAAAAAAAAAATTTCCTGTTTAAAACCGGAAGTAACCATTTCAACTCGTTATTTGAGTAACTTGGACCAGGTTAATTTTTTTTATTTTTGGAGTAAAACAAAGCTTAAACTATACTTGTTTTATCATAAAAATTTTAGAATGGGATGGCGAGTAGATTGGGAGGTAGGTGAATTTTAGTACATACAAGTCGTATGAAGCGTGGCACCCGGAGCTTGATTAGGATAGCTAGTGAGTGTGAAAACAAAACATGTTCAGTAAAATTATTGCTATATCGTTAAAATATTATATATAGAATTCATATAGTTAAAATATAGCTATATCTGAACAAATATAATCAAACAAAAGATTGTTTGGCGAGCGTTTAGGTAGAAATTATACAATAAAATGAAAAGTCGAACTCGTTTCCTTTATTTCTACCAATTTATTTTTCAAAAATCCGTATACTAGTATTTCGGCTATCACTTATAGCCTTCTTCAGCGATGTTTCTTCGACTGAGGAAAATAGTCCCTAATCGTCCTATTTGTAGATAAACTTTTAAGTCTCCTTAAGCGTTTTCTTTCCGTCTGGGTATTTCCCCCATCGTCGGTAGGTGAGGCGCTAATTAAATCCTCATTAGCAGCCTCATTAACTGTTTCGTTAATCCTTCTTACCTGGCTCGTTGGTGAGATGTTAATTATCGTGTTATTATGAACTCCGGTTGCCCTTGCGGTACTTCTTCTTATCAATTTAAACAGTGGGGAATATCCGTTTCCCAAATCCCTGTTAAGGAGACACTCCCGTGGAGCCTTGAATATCTCCAAACTTTCCGCTACATCTAGCTTTCTACTATCTCCCACGTTGCTTATCAGTGAGAGGTTTTCCACCGAGATGTTGTGGTCTGCTCCAACCATATGCTCCGCTACTTTAGATTTGAACTCCTTAATGTTTTTCCTCCTTGCTGTTTCTGCTTCCCTCCGATGCTCCTTGAAGCGAGTAAGTGCACTTCGTTTCGTTTGGCCTATATATTTTAGGTCACAATCCCCGCATTGGATCGAGTATATCCCTGCTTTTTCCAATCTTTCTATTGGGTCCTTTGTTGACCCAAGTAGAGTCTTCAGCTGGTTGCTTCTGTTTTGGAATACAACCTCTACGCCCCATTTCTTTAATTTGGTCTTCAAACCCAACGAAATCCGATTATATTCTAACACGACCCTTCTCAGTGGGGGCTTGTCCTCCTTCAGGTTTGTCAAATCTTTAAGTGCCAGGTTCCTCATCCGTTTTCCAATCAGTCCTGTTATCCGTTTGGTGGGGTATCCATTGCTCTCAGCTACTTTCAAAATGTGGGATGTTTCCTTCTTTAATCCCTCGGACGATAACGGTAGGGTCAACATACGATGGATCATGTGGTTGAATGCAGCCATCTTGTGCTGGTACGCATGGTTGGAGTTGTATCTGATGACGCGATTTGTGTCTGTTGGCTTCCTGTACACTTCCAGCTCTAATTGTTTCTCCCTCCTCTTTAGCAATAGATCCAAAAACGGTAGCTGACCATTTGTCTCTGTTTCAAAAGAGAAATCAATATTTCCATGCAAACCATTGATGATTTCCACGGTATTTTCTACTTCTTCTCTTTTTACAACCGCGCAGATGTCGTCCACATATCTCCTCCAAAATTTCGGCATGAGGCCCTTTTCTTCTAGATCCGCTTCTAGCTTAGCCATAAAAATCTCGCTAATAAACGGTGACAGTGGGTTGCCCATCGGAGCTCCTTTCAGCTGCTTGTAATACCCTTCCCTGAATGTAAAATAATTTTCTTCCATACACAATTTCGTTAGCTTGATGTACTGTTTGACCTTCGTCTTCCAAAGTGCATCATTTTGTTGCTGAAGCAACCAGGTCTCTAATATAAGAATTGCTTCCTTTATAGGTATGCTCGGAAAAAGAGCTTTAACGTCGAAGGATATCAGAATTTCATCCTCTTCTAAATCTCCTATCGATTGAAGATGCTCACAAAATTCTTTCGAGTTTTTGACCGAATATGACCTAAACTTATGCTCCATGCTCTGGAATTCCTTGACCAACCATTTTGCAATCCGATGCGTTGGTGATTTTTCCGCTGAAATTATCTCCCTCATTTCTTTTCCTGGTTTATGAATTTTGGGAAGGCCCCTTATCCGTGGCAGCGCTGGATTTGAGACTTTCAAATAGTTGTTGGATAACACCTGTTTGCATTCCTTCAAAACTTTATCGACCTGCTTAATAAGTGGTTGTAGTGGATCGTTCCTCAGTTTTCTATACGGCCCATTATCTATTTTTGTCCTCATTCTTTCATCGTAATCCTCCTTATCGAGTATAACTACTGCGTTTCCTTTGTCTGCCTTGATATAGTATACCGGTTTACTTTTTAACTCTTTGGCCATTTCCTTTTCTTGGTGGATACGTTTTCCGCTGTGACTGTTGTTTTTCCTGATAGCATCTGTTGCTGCCAGGCGTATGCGTTCTTTCACCTCCCCTGAAACTGGACCATCCAAAGTGTATGAGTTGATGCCTGCCTCTAAATCCACGATTAGCTGAGGTATATTCGCTTTGTTCCGAATGGCGAATTTTAACCCATTGTTTAAAAAATCAGTTTGTGCTGCCGTGAAGGTCTGTGATGATTGGTTTACCACCAACTTGCTGGTCTCCTGGGTGCTGCTTCTTTCTTGTGTACCCGGCCTCCGTTTACTCCCTTCCAGAGATTTGAACTTCTTCTCGAGGTGCTCCCTTTTCCTTTCGCCTTCAATTTCCTCCGCTCTTTTAACTTTAGTTAAAAATAAAGGAAACTCCTCTGAGTACTTTTGAGCTAGTTTCAAATGCAAGCTGTATGCTTCCAGAGTTTTTTGATTTAATTTGGATCGCAGCTTTGAAATGCTCTGTGTTATGAGTCTTCTTTCCCACGTTCTGATGTTGTTGGATGCCATCGGTGATTTGATTCTGATTTGGTGACTTTTCGGAGTGACCCCGGCGTCTCTGCACCTGCTTAAAAATCCGATGTCCTTACTAAGTGCTGCAATTGATTTCCTCAGTGTAATGAATTTATTTGGCTCTGACCTTGGCTTGGTTGCCATTATTTGAACAAATATAATCAAACAAAAGATTGTTTGGCGAGCGTTTAGGTAGAAATTATACAATAAAATGAAAAGTCGAACTCGTTTCCTTTATTTCTACCAATTTATTTTTCAAAAATCCGTATACTAGTATTTCGGCTATCACTTATAGCCTTCTTCAGCGATGTTTCTTCGACTGAGGAAAATAGTCCCTAATCGTCCTATTTGTAGATAAACTTTTAAGTCTCCTTAAGCGTTTTCTTTCCGTCTGGGTATTTCCCCCATCGTCGGTAGGTGAGGCGCTAATTAAATCCTCATTAGCAGCCTCATTAACTGTTTCGTTAATCCTTCTTACCTGGCTCGTTGGTGAGATGTTAATTATCGTGTTATTATGAACTCCGGTTGCCCTTGCGGTACTTCTTCTTATCAATTTAAACAGTGGGGAATATCCGTTTCCCAAATCCCTGTTAAGGAGACACTCCCGTGGAGCCTTGAATATCTCCAAACTTTCCGCTACATCTAGCTTTCTACTATCTCCCACGTTGCTTATCAGTGAGAGGTTTTCCACCGAGATGTTGTGGTCTGCTCCAACCATATGCTCCGCTACTTTAGATTTGAACTCCTTAATGTTTTTCCTCCTTGCTGTTTCTGCTTCCCTCCGATGCTCCTTGAAGCGAGTAAGTGCACTTCGTTTCGTTTGGCCTATATATTTTAGGTCACAATCCCCGCATTGGATCGAGTATACCCCTGCTTTTTCCAATCTTTCTATTGGGTCCTTTGTTGACCCAAGTAGAGTCTTCAGCTGGTTGCTTCTGTTTTGGAATACAACCTCTACGCCCCATTTCTTTAATTTGGTCTTCAAACCCAACGAAATCCGATTATATTCTAACACGACCCTTCTCAGTGGGGGCTTGTCCTCCTTCAGGTTTGTCAAATCTTTAAGTGCCAGGTTCCTCATCCGTTTTCCAATCAGTCCTGTTATCCGTTTGGTGGGGTATCCATTGCTCTCAGCTACTTTCAAAATGTGGGATGTTTCCTTCTTTAATCCCTCGGACGATAACGGTAGGGTCAACATACGATGGATCATGTGGTTGAATGCAGCCATCTTGTGCTGGTACGCATGGTTGGAGTTGTATCTGATGACGCGATTTGTGTCTGTTGGCTTCCTGTACACTTCCAGCTCTAATTGTTTCTCCCTCCTCTTTAGCAATAGATCCAAAAACGGTAGCTGACCATTTGTCTCTGTTTCAAAAGAGAAATCAATATTTCCATGCAAACCATTGATGATTTCCACGGTATTTTCTACTTCTTCTCTTTTTACAACCGCGCAGATGTCGTCCACATATCTCCTCCAAAATTTCGGCATGAGGCCCTTTTCTTCTAGATCCGCTTCTAGCTTAGCCATAAAAATCTCGCTAATAAACGGTGACAGTGGGTTGCCCATCGGAGCTCCTTTCAGCTGCTTGTAATACCCTTCCCTGAATGTAAAATAATTTTCTTCCATACACAATTTCGTTAGCTTGATGTACTGTTTGACCTTCGTCTTCCAAAGTGCATCATTTTGTTGCTGAAGCAACCAGGTCTCTAATATAAGAATTGCTTCCTTTATAGGTATGCTCGGAAAAAGAGCTTTAACGTCGAAGGATATCAGAATTTCATCCTCTTCTAAATCTCCTATCGATTGAAGATGCTCACAAAATTCTTTCGAGTTTTTGACCGAATATGACCTAAACTTATGCTCCATGCTCTGGAATTCCTTGACCAACCATTTTGCAATCCGATGCGTTGGTGATTTTTCCGCTGAAATTATCTCCCTCATTTCTTTTCCTGGTTTATGAATTTTGGGAAGGCCCCTTATCCGTGGCAGCGCTGGATTTGAGACTTTCAAATAGTTGTTGGATAACACCTGTTTGCATTCCTTCAAAACTTTATCGACCTGCTTAATAAGTGGTTGTAGTGGATCGTTCCTCAGTTTTCTATACGGCCCATTATCTATTTTTGTCCTCATTCTTTCATCGTAATCCTCCTTATCGAGTATAACTACTGCGTTTCCTTTGTCTGCCTTGATATAGTATACCGGTTTACTTTTTAACTCTTTGGCCATTTCCTTTTCTTGGTGGATACGTTTTCCGCTGTGACTGTTGTTTTTCCTGATAGCATCTGTTGCTGCCAGGCGTATGCGTTCTTTCACCTCCCCTGAAACTGGACCATCCAAAGTGTATGAGTTGATGCCTGCCTCTAAATCCACGATTAGCTGAGGTATATTCGCTTTGTTCCGAATGGCGAATTTTAACCCATTGTTTAAAAAATCAGTTTGTGCTGCCGTGAAGGTCTGTGATGATTGGTTTACCACCAACTTGCTGGTCTCCTGGGTGCTGCTTCTTTCTTGTGTACCCGGCCTCCGTTTACTCCCTTCCAGAGATTTGAACTTCTTCTCGAGGTGCTCCCTTTTCCTTTCGCCTTCAATTTCCTCCGCTCTTTTAACTTTAGTTAAAAATAAAGGAAACTCCTCTGAGTACTTTTGAGCTAGTTTCAAATGCAAGCTGTATGCTTCCAGAGTTTTTTGATTTAATTTGGATCGCAGCTTTGAAATGCTCTGTGTTATGAGTCTTCTTTCCCACGTTCTGATGTTGTTGGATGCCATCGGTGATTTGATTCTGATTTGGTGACTTTTCGGAGTGACCCCGGCGTCTCTGCACCTGCTTAAAAATCCGATGTCCTTACTAAGTGCTGCAATTGATTTCCTCAGTGTAATGAATTTATTTGGCTCTGACCTTGGCTTGGTTGCCATTATTTGAACAAATATAATCAAACAAAAGATTGTTTGGCGAGCGTTTAGGTAGAAATTATACAATAAAATGAAAAGTCGAACTCGTTTCCTTTATTTCTACCAATTTATTTTTCAAAAATCCGTATACTAGTATTTCGGCTATCACTTATAGCCTTCTTCAGCGATGTTTCTTCGACTGAGGAAAATAGTCCCTAATCGTCCTATTTGTAGATAAACTTTTAAGTCTCCTTAAGCGTTTTCTTTCCGTCTGGGTATTTCCCCCATCGTCGGTAGGTGAGGCGCTAATTAAATCCTCATTAGCAGCCTCATTAACTGTTTCGTTAATCCTTCTTACCTGGCTCGTTGGTGAGATGTTAATTATCGTGTTATTATGAACTCCGGTTGCCCTTGCGGTACTTCTTCTTATCAATTTAAACAGTGGGGAATATCCGTTTCCCAAATCCCTGTTAAGGAGACACTCCCGTGGAGCCTTGAATATCTCCAAACTTTCCGCTACATCTAGCTTTCTACTATCTTCATAATAACACGATAATTAACATCTCACCAACGAGCCAGGTAAGAAGGATTAACGAAACAGTTAATGAGGCTGCTAATGAGGATTTAATTAGCGCCTCACCTACCGACGATGGGGGAAATACCCAGACGGAAAGAAAACGCTTAAGGAGACTTAAAAGTTTATCTACAAATAGGACGATTAGGGACTATTTTCCTCAGTCGAAGAAACATCGCTGAAGAAGGCTATAAGTGATAGCCGAAATACTAGTATACGGATTTTTGAAAAATAAATTGGTAGAAATAAAGGAAACGAGTTCGACTTTTCATTTTATTGTATAATTTCTACCTAAACGCTCGCCAAACAATCTTTTGTTTGATTATATTTGTTCAAATAATGGCAACCAAGCCAAGGTCAGAGCCAAATAAATTCATTACACTGAGGAAATCAATTGCAGCACTTAGTAAGGACATCGGATTTTTAAGCAGGTGCAGAGACGCCGGGGTCACTCCGAAAAGTCACCAAATCAGAATCAAATCACCGATGGCATCCAACAACATCAGAACGTGGGAAAGAAGACTCATAACACAGAGCATTTCAAAGCTGCGATCCAAATTAAATCAAAAAACTCTGGAAGCATACAGCTTGCATTTGAAACTAGCTCAAAAGTACTCAGAGGAGTTTCCTTTATTTTTAACTAAAGTTAAAAGAGCGGAGGAAATTGAAGGCGAAAGGAAAAGGGAGCACCTCGAGAAGAAGTTCAAATCTCTGGAAGGGAGTAAACGGAGGCCGGGTACACAAGAAAGAAGCAGCACCCAGGAGACCAGCAAGTTGGTGGTAAACCAATCATCACAGACCTTCACGGCAGCACAAACTGATTTTTTAAACAATGGGCTAAAATTCGCCATTCGGAACAAAGCGAATATACCTCAGCTAATCGTGGATTTAGAGGCAGGCATCAACTCATACACTTTGGATGGTCCAGTTTCAGGGGAGGTGAAAGAACGCATACGCCTGGCAGCAACAGATGCTATCAGGAAAAACAACAGTCACAGCGGAAAACGTATCCACCAAGAAAAGGAAATGGCCAAAGAGTTAAAAAGTAAACCGGTATACTATATCAAGGCAGACAAAGGAAACGCAGTAGTTATACTCGATAAGGAGGATTACGATGAAAGAATGAGGACAAAAATAGATAATGGGCCGTATAGAAAACTGAGGAACGATCCACTACAACCACTTATTAAGCAGGTCGATAAAGTTTTGAAGGAATGCAAACAGGTGTTATCCAACAACTATTTGAAAGTCTCAAATCCAGCGCTGCCACGGATAAGGGGCCTTCCCAAAATTCATAAACCAGGAAAAGAAATGAGGGAGATAATTTCAGCGGAAAAATCACCAACGCATCGGATTGCAAAATGGTTGGTCAAGGAATTCCAGAGCATGGAGCATAAGTTTAGGTCATATTCGGTCAAAAACTCGAAAGAATTTTGTGAGCATCTTCAATCGATAGGAGATTTAGAAGAGGATGAAATTCTGATATCCTTCGACGTTAAAGCTCTTTTTCCGAGCATACCTATAAAGGAAGCAATTCTTATATTAGAGACCTGGTTGCTTCAGCAACAAAATGATGCACTTTGGAAGACGAAGGTCAAACAGTACATCAAGCTAACGAAATTGTGTATGGAAGAAAATTATTTTACATTCAGGGAAGGGTATTACAAGCAGCTGAAAGGAGCTCCGATGGGCAACCCACTGTCACCGTTTATTAGCGAGATTTTTATGGCTAAGCTAGAAGCGGATCTAGAAGAAAAGGGCCTCATGCCGAAATTTTGGAGGAGATATGTGGACGACATCTGCGCGGTTGTAAAAAGAGAAGAAGTAGAAAATACCGTGGAAATCATCAATGGTTTGCATGGAAATATTGATTTCTCTTTTGAAACAGAGACAAATGGTCAGCTACCGTTTTTGGATCTATTGCTAAAGAGGAGGGAGAAACAATTAGAGCTGGAAGTGTACAGGAAGCCAACAGACACAAATCGCGTCATCAGATACAACTCCAACCATGCGTACCAGCACAAGATGGCTGCATTCAACCACATGATCCATCGTATGTTGACCCTACCGTTATCGTCCGAGGGATTAAAGAAGGAAACATCCCACATTTTGAAAGTAGCTGAGAGCAATGGATACCCCACCAAACGGATAACAGGACTGATTGGAAAACGGATGAGGAACCTGGCACTTAAAGATTTGACAAACCTGAAGGAGGACAAGCCCCCACTGAGAAGGGTCGTGTTAGAATATAATCGGATTTCGTTGGGTTTGAAGACCAAATTAAAGAAATGGGGCGTAGAGGTTGTATTCCAAAACAGAAGCAACCAGCTGAAGACTCTACTTGGGTCAACAAAGGACCCAATAGAAAGATTGGAAAAAGCAGGGGTATACTCGATCCAATGCGGGGATTGTGACCTAAAATATATAGGCCAAACGAAACGAAGTGCACTTACTCGCTTCAAGGAGCATCGGAGGGAAGCAGAAACAGCAAGGAGGAAAAACATTAAGGAGTTCAAATCTAAAGTAGCGGAGCATATGGTTGGAGCAGACCACAACATCTCGGTGGAAAACCTCTCACTGATAAGCAACGTGGGAGATAGTAGAAAGCTAGATGTAGCGGAAAGTTTGGAGATATTCAAGGCTCCACGGGAGTGTCTCCTTAACAGGGATTTGGGAAACGGATATTCCCCACTGTTTAAATTGATAAGAAGAAGTACCGCAAGGGCAACCGGAGTTCATAATAACACGATAATTAACATCTCACCAACGAGCCAGGTAAGAAGGATTAACGAAACAGTTAATGAGGCTGCTAATGAGGATTTAATTAGCGCCTCACCTACCGACGATGGGGGAAATACCCAGACGGAAAGAAAACGCTTAAGGAGACTTAAAAGTTTATCTACAAATAGGACGATTAGGGACTATTTTCCTCAGTCGAAGAAACATCGCTGAAGAAGGCTATAAGTGATAGCCGAAATACTAGTATACGGATTTTTGAAAAATAAATTGGTAGAAATAAAGGAAACGAGTTCGACTTTTCATTTTATTATAGCTATATCGTTTCAATATTAAAAGTTGCTAATGCAAATTTATTTAATAAAAAAACAAACTTGTTTATGGAAAAATGAATTTATTTCACAGTTTTTACAAATACATATATAATTCACTTAAATATAGAGGTTAAAATACAAAACAATTGCTAATGCTTATTTACTAAATGAAAAAAAATGATTTATGGAAAAATGAATTTATTTCACCATTTTTACAATTTGACACTCATTACTTAAACTTGTCTTTTTATAAGAAGGCCTTCAGTAACTGGAATAAAACAGTGAAGTTCCTTAGTCCCGGGAATAGTAATAGAGGAATCAAACCGTGGTTTTAAAAATATTCTCTGGCGTTGAAGTTCCTCTGATGAGCAATAGTAAGTGGCTGTTAGGGATAAAGCCGACTTTGCCCAGTGAAAAAAACGTAAAGGTGTAGTAATAGCTTTACTAGGAGGTAATTGTAAACTCGCACGTGTTGCCAGTCGTTTCAAATTACCACCGAGACCATCACATGGGCCTTTTCCATGCGAAGTCGCATGAAAATGAAGTTCAGTTTCTGTCTTGAAATCAGCTTTATAATAAAATAGAGTCACAAAATTAAATCTATTTTTAAAATGTTGTGGGGCCCCATCTGTTATGTATATAATTTTTGACACAGCTATTGTTTCTTCAGACAGATGTTTGTGAAAGGTTTTCTGGAAATACTACCATGTTCTATTTTACTTCCAACTTTATAATAATAGACTGATGTCAAAAGTGTTGCCTGGTGATTATTCCAATGAAAAGCTTGAGCAGCATCTTGTACAACAAAACAATAATTCTCAGCAAAATCGCATTGTACTAAAATTTCCCCTTCGTTTATATTTTCTTTTAGATTTTTAAAATAATGAGCCTGTTGCTCTGCGATGTAAGCATGCGATGTAAGCTGTCCACAAAAACATCGGATGCAAGCAGAGTAGAAATGATAAATCTGTCTGAGTAGAAATGGTAAATCTGTCTGAACAAACCCATTTTTCGAACTGAACAGTTGTCACTTGATTATCATCAAATATCATTTTCAAATGATCACGAATTGCACTTACGCCAGGACAAGATTTGCAACTTTCATTTGGGGTTTTTGTTGAAATTGTTTAATGACATTTCGCCGTAGGATTGGGACACATCATTTTGCGTAGAAAGTAGAAAGTTCCAAAATAGTTCCAGACTTGAGATTGTCAATGTCTCCTCCACTCATCATTAATTTCACATTTTGGTGATATATACATACACAGACCATATGTGTTCCAGAGTCACCAGCGAGGATACATTGTTTGGGTCTCAAAGTGAAAAATTTTGTTAGGCCGATTTTGATATCCGGATATTCATTTTTAAACGTTTGGTAAAGCTTGTCAATGTTACACATTAAAAGCTGTTTTGGGATTTGCGTTCTTTTTCCATCATCTAACTTAATAGATACACAATCCTTTTTACCGGGCATTATTCGACTAATGTCTTCTCGCAGACAAAAGAACTTCACTAAGTTCATAGTTTCAACTGCTAGCTTACGGCCACCTCGTGGATTTGGAGATGTTAATATACCAAACTGATCGACAAGTTGCTTTGCCTTTTCTCGCTTGCCGCCTGGATGTTCCGAATTCTTGTGCAAGTCTGTTTTCGGTCCATGACTTAGGTGTTATAGTCAGTATCGTAGTTTTCAAAGCAGTAGATGTAAACGGATTGCTAAATTTTGCTTTTAACTATCTTGGTCGTATATTGTTGAATCAGTTTACTTTGAGCTAAGTTTATACTTCTCTTCAGGAATGAATGGTAAACCCGGGGAGCACAAAGACAAATCAGTTTATGATTTTCAAGATCGCTGAAAATTTGCAGGTATTTCCACGGTCAGTTTTTTTCCTGCAGCTTCCACACACGTACATATCAGAAGAATATCTCCACTTCTCTGCTATTTTTTTTTTGAATTTTTCTTAGGTCTTTAACCTTCCGATGAAATCTCAAGTCGAAAGGATTGAAACATCGGTAGCCGCAAGGAGACATAATACACAAAATTCAACTTATTTACGTAGTCACTTCAAGCGCTGAAAAAGAACTAAAACAAAAACGGAAAATTCGAAATGGCTCTTTCATCACACTTCCATTCCTTTCTATTACATAGCTTTGACCTCCTTCTATTATATGGCTTTTTATGAAAAAATAATACCTTTTTCAACTAAAAAATGGCGCCACTAATCGCATTTCTGTAGTTACTTTGGGTAGTCGGTTAAGTATGAACACAATTTAAGTATGTATTTTAAGTATGTTATAAAAACTATTTATATACAGGATATAGTATCACGGCAAACTACATATACTTTCCACTCTAAAACTTTTAACATCAAATAAGTATAGTTTTAGCTTTGTCTTGTTACAAAAATAAAAAAAAATTAAACTGGTCCAAGTCATATAAGTTCAAGTAAGTTATTTTTTTGTTTTCACTTCGTAAATAAGCATTAGCAATTGTTTTATATTTTAACCTCTATATAGGTGAATTATGTATGTAATTGTAAAAACTGTGAAATAAATTCATTTTTCCATAAACAAGTTTGTTTTTTTATTAAATAAATTAGCATTAGCAACTTTTAATATTGAAACGATATAGCTATATTTTAACTATATTAATTCTATATATAATATTTTAACGATATAGCAATAATTTTACTGAACATGTTTTGTTTTCACACTCACTAGCTATCCTAATCAAGCTCCGGGTGCCACGCTTCAAACGACTTGTATGTACTAAAATTCACCTACCTCCCAAACTACTCGCCATCCCATTCTAAAATTTTTATGATAAAACAAGTATAGTTTAAGCTTTGTTTTACTCTAAAAATAAAAAAAAATAACCTGGTCCAAGTTACTCAAATAACGAGTTGAAATAGTTACTTCCGGTTTTAAACAGGAAAATTTTTTTTTATTCCAAATCTAATTTTAAAATTAAAAAGAACAGTTGATTTTCTATACCAATCAATATGTTTCATGTTTTTAATATTTTTTTTCAATCTCAAAATCGGCTTCCAAAAAAACCCTTCATCAGCTTCTCCAATTCTTCAGAAGCCCATAACTCGGCAACTGAACCTCATAGAAGAAAAAAATTGTGCATCCACGTTCATATCCTCTAGAAGTACCATTATGCATAATATGAACGAAATCCGGAACCTCGACTTTTTTTCGTTGTCCGCTTCACGTGAAATGCCCCATATGCAAAGTTAATAATATATCTATGGCATTCTGAAAGCTGGGATAAAAGATAATGAGATTTTTTAAACTTCTGGTTTAAGTTGAGTTTATATACAATTGGACATTAAATGTAATTCTTGTGGTTTTTTGACTTCAAATGCGATATTTTTTCATTGAGTCAGATGTTATCAATCATGAAAACCAGTTGACACTTTATCCGTGATAAAAATACCGACACAGTTTTTTCATTCACTCGTGTTTGTGCAGCCCCGTTATGTCTCGTCGATAGGAAATAATAATTTCGTATTGGTTCAATACAACTTTGTTTCTCTTACACGTATCTGTGGACAGTATGAGATTATTTATTTATTTATTCCAACCAAACAAGGCGTACAGAAAAAAACACTTACAATTAATATTTAACAATTTATATAAATTTGTACAATACACAATAATGAAAGAATTTTATAAATATAACCATCTTTGGTAAGGAACTGGATAGGGCATTCATGAAGTGAGCACCTTACTCAGAGCAGCTTTAAACCTAGGTCGAGAAATGGTTGGAGAATAGTGTTTTGAGAAGCAATTGAATATTTTGCAACATCTATTGATTGGCTCATTGTTGGCGTAAACTGTGTGGTGTCGGTATTCATTGAGTAAACGTGTGTGTCTCGTCTGCCTTACTGATTCTTTGAAGGTGATCTTATTGGACAGGGACACAACATTGATCAAGCTCCTAATAACATCAATAGTAAAGCAGGAGCGTATGACTATCCTCCGCGAAGATAGACTTGATAGAGTTAAGAGATTTAGCCTGTATCTGTATGAAGGTAGAATATCAAATGCGTAAGGATTATACAGATCTCTCAACGCAAATAGCAAGAACTGCATCTGCACCGATTCGAACCTATCGCAATGGACATCAAAGGCAGGGTGCCAGACAATACATGCATATTCGAGCAATGGCCGAACTAGAGCTATGTATAAAGACTTCGTGACCCATAGGTTTTTGAATTCCTTCGCACGTCTTTTGATGAATCCAAGCTGCTTATTAGCCTTGCTTAAGACTTTGTCATAGTGTAAATTAAAACGCAGCTTTTTATCCAAAGTAACCCCGAGGTCGATGGTCAACATTATTGATTTCAACATTATTGAGGCGGTAATCAAAATTTATATTAATGGTTTTGCGGGAAAAACTAATGACTTGATATTGACTGACATTAATGTCGAGATTATTTTGTTTGCACCACTGCTCAAGAGAAACAAGTTTCGATTGAAGGAAAACTGAGTCAGATTTTGATTTAATTGTGTGGTACATTTTCAGATCATCTGCATAAAAAAGGTGAGGGATGTCTGCTAAAACTTCAGAAAGATCCGATACGAAAATATTGAATGAAAATATTACTGAATACTTCAGAGTATCCCGAGATGTTACAGAAAACTACTTGATTTTCATAAAGCCAAGTTTCTCCAAAGATAATGATTCCTGAAATTTGTTTCTGATACTAACGTTTGCATTAAATAATTTTAGAGAATCTAGTGGCATGATATTTAGGAAGAATAGTTAATTTTCCTAAGCAAAAATTGTATATCGTGTAATACAGTCAAGATAATTAAGTTAAATAGTCAGGATAATTAAGTTTTATATAGTCAGGATAGTTAAGCTTTTACATATTCAGGATGAAAATATCTTGAGAACTAAAAATCATCTTTATTAGCCCACGTTTAGTATATTTTATTAATCACATGTTTAGCTAATGAAATTATTGTTCTCGTTGTCTTAAGTAAGACAAAATAATCAATTTCAAAAATTAGGATTTTACGGCTTAGCCAGATATTTGGACCAAAACCGGGTATACCCACATCTTATACCCGGCTTTGCCCCTTAACAAGGGAAGAATTTCCCCGCATCAAGTTCCATTGGTTCCAAACCAGTACCGCCTTCATGGACCCATTTCTTACACTGAAAGCATTGCACCCACCCATCACTTTTATCGGTATTTCCATATATTTAGTGCAAAAAATACTCGTATTGTCTAAAATATTTTTTTGGGTAGATTTTTTTACTGATTTTTGAAGAAAATTAGTCTTAAAATCGTTTTGCTGAAGTTTCTTCTTCTTTCTTTATTTAAATGTATATAAGCATAAATATTAAGGAAGATAATCTCTAAAATACGTCTGATTGAGCTGAAGTTTTCAGGGAACATAGATAAATATAAGGACTAGTACAGTAGCTAATTAAAATTAAGATATATTTAACCCTTTGGCGGCGGCGGGCATTTAAGTTAATTTTCAGGTACTCCCATATTTATGGAGTACGAGTATATTTTTGTGAGAAACTTATTGGAAATATAAATTATTTATGTTATTTGCTTGTTCATGATAAAGAATGGACAGTTATGAATCTTATGTGGGCGCTGAGTGCCTAAAAGTAGGCAACTTCGATTTATCATAACTTCTGACAGAAACAATGGAGCATCATGAAATTTGCAGAGCGTATTGATGTTGACTAAAACTATGCGTGCGGGTAGCTCTGTAGCTATGGCAGGCACGTGATAAAAAAACTTTCAAATCATCGACCCTCCTAAAAATATTTTACTTTTTGAAAAAAAAAAATCAATTTATTGATAAATTTTAACCTTTGCCCACCATGTTGAATTGACATTTTCAAAACTCCGCGTTGCACAAGAACCGCAACCCATCATCAAATTATCTCTATTATCAGCACTCGAAACTTCTGTTTACGAGCACTGACGACCAGAAAATCCAATCAATATGAAATTTAGGGAACAAGGTGGTATCAACTAGGAACAGGTCTGATAGAAGTGATTTTGAAATGCAGTCAACACTGTGGTAGTGGTGCCATCTTAAAAACTCATTGAGAAACCATACCTTCCAAAAACTGAATTTCCGATTTAGACATTTAGAAATTCATATAGTAGCTGGATTTTCCTTTAAGCCACATTTGATAGAAACTTGGTTGAAAAAGTAGGATAGAGCTGCCAGCTATCGTAATTTTCGCCTGTAAATTTGCTCAGCAAAATAAAGTTTTTTCCCCTTTAACTTCGGATGCTGTCATGAAATCCAAACGAAATTCATGAACTAACTGGACCTTATTGCAGTCCAAGCTCCATATAAATTTCGTTGAAAAGTCATGAAAGGGCTGCCAGCTATGGTAATTTTTATACTTTTTTTTTTAGCATTTTTTTACTCAGCGATGCCATTAAATTTTCAATTAGCGATAATTATTTAGGTTGCGAAAAGTGAAAAAGTTTTACGGGCAGTAAACTTTAAATACTGTTCGCCTCTTAACTTCCAGTGCAGTCATCCAATCGAAACGAAATTCACAGGGTGTGTTTAATTTCACGTGAAGCGTATTTGGTATAGTTTTAGCTATAATGTTAACAGAGCGTTGCCAGCACCAACATATGCTCCCATTATGCATTTATATTCAAAGCATTGACAATCAAAATAAGCAACCAATGTTTCAATAATCCGAGTTTTGGAAATTTTTTCAACGCCAAATATCGTTTTGGGATGGAAACGAAATTCAAAGGATAGTTTGAATTCAGCATGAACCTGTTATGGTAGACTTGGCTATGAAAAAGTGTTGAAATGAAATGACATCAGAGAGGAATACAAGAGGAAAGCCCGGATGTAGAAAAACCAGTTGACTGGATTTATCTCAGAAGTCATACTCAGGAAGTTTCCTTTGGGGAAGTTGAAAAAGAGAAGAATCGAATATTGAACGAGCGATATTTCAATTGAAAGTTTTACTTTTCTACCAGCGCCAGGCTTACGGCCAAGCTGAAAATTAATTTATCAGCTCTGATTTATCTATATATATTTCATCAAATATTACCATTGAAAAATAACGTCAAATAATTTTTTATACATACATATTATAGCATCTTCTATTTGTATATTTTTGGGTATTTTTCAACATTCTCATATGTTACAGGTCAATGATGAATCCATTGAAAACATGACAACTTCGGATATTATCGACCTGATGCGAATCATACGTGGATCGATTGTTATCACCGTCTTACGAAAAGATGATCCACATTAGCAGTAACTTTACTATCATAGATTATCATTACTAGTATAAAATCAAATTCATTGTTAGCTGTATAAAAACACGTTTACTTGTTTCCTAAGGAAATCATCCGATTAATTATTTACAAAAAAAAAACACTTTGCATACGATCCGAAAATTAGTCTAACTCATATAATGATGCACTTGCATAAAAATGTTTCAACTAATATAAGTTTGTTGTGTTTCTGGTCAGAGAAAGCTAATAGTAAATTTGTAAATTGAAAAATAGAAGTCAAATGAAAAATAGAATAGAAGAAGTATGAAAAAAAGTAAAACAAAGTGTGAAAAAATAATATAAGTTTTTTAATTATTAGAAATCGAAAAGCTGTTATCAATGCGATGAAAATATGATTTTTTTATATAAAATATAATAGAATATTATTGCGAAATCCATTTGCATTACAAATGAATCCCAATCGAATCAAATAAAACAACGAACAATTTCAAATTAATCAGCCATTGTTTCCCAACTAAAAATCCAAATATTGCATAGATTTATTAAGTTTTCTGAAATTTATTTTCTCGATAAGGATATTACATATTTTTACTTACTTTCCTGCAAATATTTTTGGAATTCATCATCTATAATAACACAGAAAATTTTTGTATATTTTGCAACTCAATACCTAATGAAAATTTCATGAATATATGTATCGGAATCAATTCTCAAAGTAATTTATAAAAAAAAATTATCTATAATCTGCCATTAACATTCATCCACTAACGTTTTATGCAAAATTTCATCAAACGCTAGCATATCTAACTAATATGTGTTCATGGAAGAAATAAAAATGTATTTTTTTCTATCGGTTTTTTGTTCTAAAGATATTTAGATAAGCTTTGAGCTTTCGTTCCAGTTATGAATACAGTTGAACTTTGTAATATTGAACGAATTAATAATGTGAAAAATATAAAACTAAAAATTTCATACGATAAAATTTAAGCGTCATCAATTACTAAAGTTAATGTAAGAGTTAGTTAAATATTTATTCAAAAAACGAGAGTCTATACAAAATTAAAAGAAAACTAAAGTAATATGTGTAATAGTATCAATCTATTTATATTTAGGTGTATATAAATGGATATCATTAACAAATGTGTAAAAGATTGAGAGGAAGTTGCACTATATGTCTGCAATCAGTTAAAAGATTATTTACTAAATAAAAAAATGCTTTTATAGATAAAAAATGGATTTTAATTGGATGGAATATATTTCCAAGTTTCTCTTCTGAGATCTTTTGAAGTCCTGATACGTCCGTGCATCTTTCATAACTCGATATTTTCAATAATATCGTAACATGAAATTGAACTACCCTTAGGACAACAATGTGGTACGCCATGTGAGGTGCGAATTGCTAATTTCACATTTTGCATAATATCTAGGTTTGGTTAAACTGGCTGGCACAAAGCACACATCAGTTGGTCCATAATGATACCACATAAATGGACCACGAGAAAGAAAGTTCAGTCCAAGCGGCGGTCGAAGCGGCCCTTCAGCCTCTGCTCCGCCGCGTCCGAGAGATCCACCAGCCAGTGCTCATCGAAGCAGCGCTGCCTGATTTTCCCTAGTAGCGGTCAAAGACACAGAAGATGCTTTATTGTTTCTGAGACTCCCGGCTCTCGACATTTCCTGCAGATGTCGCTGACTAGGAGTCTTATTTTCAAAGCATGTGCTGCTACAAGACAGTGGCCAGTAGTTCGAGCAGGTATTTAGTCACTACAAGATTGTATGACCCCCACATGATTTTAATTATCCTGCAGGTCTGAGTTGTACGCCATCTGCATATGGCACCTTACATCGTTTTGGAGTTAATCGAGTACCTGGTTATTTGGTTAGTTTATTTGATTAGTTGGGATGTCTACCGATCCTGACAGGGGAAGACTGGTCCCATGCTTGGCTAGCGTATCCGCCCTCTTATTTCCATCAATACCTTTGTGACCGAGAATTCCGAAAATTCTGACTTTTCTGTTTTGCAACCGCTTTGTCACACTTCGATTTGTATGTGTGAGACATCAGCGCTTTTAGTTTCTTTGGCATATGCTAGATCTGTGGCTTTATGTATCGCGAAAATCTCCACCTGGAATATACTACGGTGCTAAGGAAGCCTAAAAGCTACCTCGATAGCTAAATACGGAGAGTAGGCTGCAGCACTCACTCCTGCAGCTGTTTTAGAGCCGTCAGTGTACTCGTAGATCCTAAAAGCTGCTGCACCCATTTGCTGATTCTATTCTTGCCCATCTCCCAAAGTCACTCGCACGAAGCACAAAGTAGGGACCAAGTGCTTCCAGTTTAGTGTAGTGTCCTCATTTCCTAAGCCTGATAGCAGCTTTTGCCACAGTGCTTCTAACAAAGAGGTCGAGCACAGGGAGATGAAGCAGGACGTTCAGAGCAGACAAAGAAGTCGAGGTTAAGGCACCTGTAGTGAGGAGAGCCGCCAACTGTTGATCTCTGTTTGCAAACAGACCAAACATCCGTAAACAAGGATCGCCATGTAGATTCAATGTGTTAAAGCAGTGTTTAGACCCTACGTTTTAACCAGCAAATTTCGCTGGTGAAATTGCGTTATTTATCCACTTGACTCTCTCCTCTAAATTAACCTTCCATGTAAGCTTGCTGCTCAGAATAAACCCCAAGTATTTAGTTTGTTACTTGAGATTTGAGACATCCAAACTGATTGGGTCTAATTGAGGAGTTTTGTACTTCCTTGTGAAGAGTGCAAGACCAGTCTTATTTCCAAAATTGAATTTATAACCAGGTTCCACAAGAAAGCGGATAGAACTCCTCCTTGCAGTGTGAGCCTTTGATGATATGAGCTCTTGCTTAAGCATGTTGCTTACCAAGCTACAAATAGTAGAATGGATGTTGATTGAAGGCAATATCTAGAAAGGCTTCCAAAGCGTACTCTTTGTAATCAAGTGCCTTTTCTATTTGGAGAACAACCTTATAGAAAGCCATTTCAACGGATTTCCCTTTCAAGTACGCGTTTGGGCTCTCAATAGAGGTTGAGATCCAAGTGTTTGTTTGATATGGTTTGTTTACTTGAAGGTATCAATTGCCCAGACTAGCCTCGCCTCGGGGACAACTTCATCAATGCCTTTGATGTCATGCAGGTAGAATGCTTGTTCACTAGTAAAAGGGGCGGAGTCAACCAGACAGCCCAAGAAGTGAATATCTACAAGGTTCTATAACGTTTCCGAGCTGTTGCTTGTCGACTGCCCATCCGGCTTATATACCAGGCTAAGCATGACAGGGCGTTTAGTCAGCAGCGATCTAAGTCTCACCGTTTCCGAGGTGGTTTCAATTTAGCTCTTTGCAGGAGCTCCATCTGGCTTTCCTTATTTTCAACTTGAAGAATTACAGAATATTTACTTTATACGCAAAATATTTTGCTAAACAATAGCAAAAAACACCCAACAAAAAATTTATGCTGCAGATAAATGTATATTTACAGTTATAAGCTTATAGTTTTTTGCCATACTCTTTTGCACAATATTTCTATACAGCTAAGCAAATGCCAACAAAATGCGTAACTTTGCTGTACTGCGGCTATTCAATAAAAATCAAAAAAACCTATCTCGTTCAATCAGCTTATGCTAACGGTAATGCAATCTCATAAAATTGTCCTTTTGTACCAATACAAACCATGCAATTTCTTTCTGGAATGGTACAAACTTGCCCCTGCAAGAGCAAAGCAAACAAAGTATGAAGCTTGATGCGCATTTTCGTTGTTGATGACGCTTTACTTATATATTTGGTGCAGAAAGTCTCACACTATTGGGGTATAAAATTCTACCTATAGCCAAAGTTTCTCTTTCTTCTAATACTTCACCAAATATACCCCAAAAAACTGCATAATGAAGGGCAAGACGCAAGTGCCAAGCAACAAAATAAACTGTTACAAAATACAAAAATACAAAATTAAATGCAGCAATCACATCATCATCATCGTGGTACAACAGCCCAACGTCAGGCCTTGGCCACCTGGATCGTTCTCCTCTAATTATCTCGGCCACGTGACCGTGTCCTTCAGTCTTGGGATCTCAGTAGTTACTCGGCATCCGCATATACTGAGCTCTCCCAATGAGCTCTCGGTCTTCCTCGTAGTCTCGCTCCGTCGACTGGTCTTCCGTTCATAACTCGTTTCGGCAAGCGATCATCATACATGCGTTGTACATGCCCTGCCCATTTTATAAGTTCTTGCTTGACGATTTCCAAGACTTCCAGCTCATTGTACAGATCGTACAACTCATTGTTGAACTGGATGCGCCATCCATCTCGGTCGCGAACAACCCCGAAAATCCGGCACAGAACTTTCCGTTCGAAAGTGTCGATCATATTTTCGGAGGCTTGGGTCAGGGTCCATATTTCGTAGCCATAGCATAGCACAGTTCTTATCATAATTTTATAAACGTGGAGCTTAGTCTTTCTATGCGTATACTTCGATGTCAGAATGCAGAGGACCGAGAAAAATGGCTTATTTGCTAGTTGTATCCGTCGCTTGATTTCGTCAGTTTCGTTGGCGTCATTCGATTGGTTGCTACCCAGGCAAACGAATTTGTTCACGAATTTGATGCTAAGGTCCTCCTACGTTGATGTTTAAGTGTGCTGACGTCCTTGTTATTGCATCATAACTTTCGTTTTGTCCTCGTTGATTCGTAGTCCAACTTCCTTTGCTGCGGTGCGAAGTTTATGCAGAAGTTTTTCTGCATTGGTCAGTTTTCGAGCCATGATGCTAATGTCATCCGCGCACGCTACCAATTGTGTGGACTTAAAGAGTAGCGTGCCGCTGGTGCTCAAATTCATAACAAACTCAAGTGACAGGTTGAAGACGGTCGGCGCTATTCCATCGCCCTGTTTCAGGCCAACAAAATTTTCGAGGGGATTAGTCAATCTGTTCTGGATCCGGACCTGCATGATGGAGTTGGTCATCATCATCTTTATGAGTCTCACTAATTTGGTCGCTATACCAAATTGCAGCATGATGCTATATAGTGCGTCTTGATGTTGTATTCTCAGCACATTTGCAAAATTAGCTTCACCGTGACGATCTGATCGATTGTGGAGGCCTCTATTCCCCAAGATTTTCCCAGAATTTTGTACATACTTAAGAAATACCTCTATTATTCTCACACCGCAGCTTATCTCTCTTTTTATGTATGGGATAGATGATGCTGCTGCGCCATCGTCTGGGATCACCTCAGTCTCCTTTATTCGCAGCAGTAGTTGATGTAGAGCACTTAATAAACTTGCCCCACCAGATTTCTGATACTCAGCTGGTATCTCGTTTCAGAGATTGCAAGACGAGATCACCTTCTTCTACTGTCGCGGGCTGTGCAATCTCATGAACATTTTTAAAAAGCAGTCTTCTCCAAGTGAATCATTAATTAGAATCCCCACTCCCTATTTAGATAATTTTTCTGCTTTCCAAGTATTTTATTCAACAATATACAAATAATATCTTACTACTATATATATTCTTCCTGGCTTCGCAGTTCTTCCATTGCTACTTTCTTTTTTAATTATTTTCTTAAATTATTTATTTCCAATAAAAAATGAAACAATCGGAAAAGAATAAACTACGCTACTTTGACAAAATTTCCGGCATACAAATTATTTTTGGGACTCCAAAGTGAAGCGTTATTGCTCATACTAAACCTTTCAAAAAATACTCAAACTACATTGATTAATTTGAACAACCTTCATGCGGCACATTTCGGTTGAGCTATGTGGCCAGCCCCGTTTATATTTGATGATCCCTCACATCAAAAATTTAATTTGTCTAATAGCATTCTCTCGACTTCTATAATTAATGTGATACAAAGGACCACAACAATTTTTGCAGAATGATCATCATTAATCATATGTTGGACATTACTTCAAATTATACCATCATCTCAAAAATACTTACGATGCTGAGCCACATTGTCTTGATTCTTACATATGCACGATAGATGCCGTAATGGGGGCATAATTATCACATTATTTCATTGTTCCAGTTTCAACGAGGATGGTTTGCTGTATCAAAGGCTACCGTTATCATTAAATTAAAATCTCTTCACTATGTCTCATGCCCGACGGGAGGTAACGGAAGGAAATGGGAATGGACGATGCCACAGCATGGACGAGAGAATGGACGAACTGAAATTAATTTATCGTAGTTAATAATTAAAACGCTAGAGGCGGTTACCAAAAAGGACTAAGCAAAGATGAAATAAAGGATTTAGTCGAGGAAATTTTATCTGCATAGAATAATTTATCTTGCGAAATAGAGAAAAAAAGGAAAATTAATTTTTCACAGCATTCAGGTAGACTGCTTAGACAGCAGCTGAGAGATGAATCAACTATAAATTGGTTTAACTTCTCGTAAAGTCTGGTATGATTTGGCTAACGGTGAGGTTTTGAAAATGTTTTGACATTTTTGTTCTAGTTTACGACATAGAATGAATCAGCAAGGAACGACGAAACTGTGTGAACTATTTCACTGACTTTTCCTTGCATTCTTCTCAACTTTTCTCCCATTCACCAACGACCATATGTCACAATGTCTTTAATGCAACAAATGTGACACCTCAACATGAAACGGAACTTTAACAGAAAACACGGAAAACTAACCAAAATAAAACAACATTTTAAAACTCAACCATAAAACTTGCCCCGAACTTTTGAACAAAGTGCACAATTTTTTAACATTTCCGCCAAGCTTTCCTTTCTGTCCAAACTTTATTGGAACGAATGGCGTTTGCTTGCTGTTTATTTGCTTGGTAGCAAGTTAGTGGATATCGTTGTGACCATTAATTTTCTCCACAGTTTTGAAGCAATGGTTTGACTTTCGTGTTTTGCTAACATACACACTTTCTAAATGCATATAAGACTAAAGTCACATCACTTTTGTACTGATAAGGCCCCACATTGGGGCACAATGTGTAATGCTGAATTTGGGTAGTTTGTTTCGATTAGATGGGCTAGATTTGAGTTTCATGATGAAAATAATTTAAGCACTGTAGGATTCAGCTCCTTTAATACATCGAAATTTGGAAAGAGCTTTCAAAACTCGACATGCAGTGAATGATTTTGTTTGGTTTTGTAAATCTAATATACAATTTATTTCTGTTATGCCACAATAACCAGGAATGAGTTTGACAACCAAGATTAAAAAGTGATAGTTTAGAAATGATAACACTGCATTCAGAAGTGCTCAGTAAAAGCTATGTAGGAATTGTCTTCAACAAAAACTATGGAAAAAAATCTGCAGTAAAAATTTCATTATAAGCTAAATATGTACTTTTACCTTCAGAACAAAATTATTTGTGCACATAATTGAGTGAAACAGGAATCAGGCTGGTTGCATGCGATAACCAACGCTTGGCCAATTCCTATGAACGAGCAATCACCGAGCTGGTGAGCTCTGGCAAGGGGCAAAGATAAATGTGGTGCGTGAGGACGAGATCCGCAGTGGGAAAGGATGCAAGGCATAGATTCTCTGTTTCCATTTGAATCTAGTTGAAGTTTTGGACATTATATAGCCAAAACCCAGATTTTCTCACGGGGGGTTGTAAGGTTGTAAAAATTGGTGGAAGACCCTTTTCATTATAAATGAAGAGGCACTTATGGTCTTGGACGTCCAAAATGACACTATCAGATACGAAGTCGTGAAATTGGCTCTGTAGATTTACCGAAGTTGATTCGTAAGATACGGTATCTTACGGAAAACGCGATATTTTCCGATGGGTGAGAAGAGTGTGTTGTTGAGGGTTTACTGATCAGCTGGTGCTTGAAAATAGGCCGCACAAAAAAGTACGTTTTTCTATAAGGAAAAATAAGAGAAGCATTTTCTCGGCCCTGATGTAAACCAAATAAGTTCACTTTATCATATGCGAAAATGAGAGAAGCATATTCTCGGCCCTGACAATCGACCAATGAGAGGTGAGACCCCATCAAGAAATAATAAACGGAGCGAACATTCGCTGCCAAGAGCCAACAGCCAACATTGTCGTTAGTGGATGGCATAAATGTATTCTCCAAGCGGTATCGGAAATAGTATTCCGCGTCAATTATCTTATTGCCGATCATTTTAATACATAAACTAGGTTTTAAGAAAATTAGTATTGCATAAAACGCCAATCATAAAAAAGGTGTTTATGCAAAGTATATGTATATTGCCTAGTGGGAATGAAAGAACGTATCTTATGGTAGCATTGTCGCTGACGGGGTATTTTTTGTCTTGTTTCAATTTTTGAAATCAGGTACTGCTATCTATTTTTCGCAATTTGTGCGGTAACGTCGTAATTTATACCAAAAATCACGCGCTTTCCATGCTATTTATTAGTCTATATGCTCTGGCTAAGATGTTAAATTACATTTGGACTAGTTTGAGCACAGATACTCTAAACAATCTCTTAGGCACACATTTTCAGGGCAATTATTGAAGAAGCGGCGTACTAAACGAATCAGACCACCCGCTGAATGCCGTCCTTCAGGATTCAGGATTGACTGATTCGATTGAGGTGGTTCATTAACTCACTTGAGCCGTTTAAACCTCAAGGCTTTGATGGCATTTTTATCCAGCAGTCCATGAAAGTATTGTGGCCATAGCTCAGCGAGATATACAACGCTTGCTTACACTTCTCGTATGTTTACACTTAAGGCAAAAAACAAGAGTTGGAAAAGTTGCGCATGTTAAGTCCAATGTGTCTTAGTTCTTTCTTACTTAAAGTTGTAGAAAAAATTATTGTTTATATCTAAAAAAGTTATAAATTATGTATAAAAAATCAATCGATCGTATTGACGCATGCCATAGCATTCTTTTGCCATAAGGCAAATCTATTGAAACTGTTACTTAAGTCCTCATTGACCAAATAGAGAAATCTTTACGCTTGCTGCCTTATCGGAAAATTAGGGGCTCTTTAACAACGTATGGTCTGACGAAATTGTTTAGGCAGTCTCAGTGCTGCATACTTATGATTGGCTGATAGCTTTTATCATGCAACTTCTTAAGAATAGAGTCCTAAGATCTTTCTTGTGAAATGCTCATGTACGACGAGAGATAAGTACGGGCATACCTTAAGGTGAAGTCATCTCTAATGTGTAGTGGAACACCACGGTCATTATTTTTCTTAAAAAATTGGATAGTCTCGACAGCAAAGTGGTTGCTTATGCAGACGACATAGCCGAAGCAGTGTTAGAAAAATATTTATCAAAACTAACACTCTCTTGACATACTTTTACACTAGAGCCACGAGAGCGGCTTCAATGTGAACCCTAGTTAAATGGAGCACGAAATTTCTCGTTTTGATTTACCAAAATTAAACGGGGTCTCCATTGACCTGAGCCAGATTTTCACATATTTGAGACTCATTGTCGACTCGAAGTTACTACGGAGCTACAATATAGCAGAAAGAGCGTGGAATGCTTCCAGTGCACTTTACAGCTGCAAAGAGCCATAATGCAATTGGAGCCTGCACATCGAGTTTTGCTTAGCTTTATGCCGCTGTGATTGAACCAATTCTTTCAATCGATTATCCTGGTGGCAGGCTGCTCTTAAGGCTACTAGCAAACGTCAGCTTGAAAAAGTGCGGAGATTTATTGCACTCCTGGTGATTGGAGCACTCCGCACCAACCCAACTAAGGCACTTTTTGTTCGGCTTCATTGGTCACCAACCAATCTACTATCTCCATGGATTGGTGACAGACATATGGCAACAAGAAACGATGCCGGATGATTGGCGAAAAATTATGTGTCCCATTCACAAGAAAGGAGATAAACTGCTATGCGAAAACTACAAGGGCATATCACTACTTTGTACGTCGTACAAGCTCTTGACAAAAATTTTAGAGTTAAGGATTTCCGATCATGCTGAGAAAATTCTCGGTGAATATCAAGGTGGTTTCAGACGTGGAAGATCGACAACTGACCAAATATTTACGTTCAAACAAATTTTGGACAAATGCTGGGAATTCAACATTGATTAAATCATCAAATATTCGTCGACTTCAAACAAGCGTTCGACAACATCAACCGAACTGCATTATATAACATCATGCTGCAGTTCGGAATCCCAGCAAAGTTGGTGCGCCTGGTGAAAATAACCACGTCGCAAGTGCTGATTCAGAATAATATGATCAACTCGTTTTCAACGAATACAGGGCTAAAACAAGGGGATGGATTAGCTCCGGTACTCTTTAACTTAGCGCTTGAGTATGTCGTCAGAAAAATCCCCGTTGACACGAAAGGAACTTTATTATTTAAGTCGACACAGCTAGTAGCTTACGCTGATGACATCAACATTATGTCACGTTCGTTCAATGACGCCAAGGAAGCATTTGTAGCTTTAGACGAAACCGCCAAGGAAGTTGGTCTGCAAATTAACGAACAAAAAACAAAAGTTATGACTCAATCAAGGAAAAGGACGCCAATAAGACAAAACATCACGATAAGGGACTATAACCTTGAAAGTGTAGACAACTTTGTATACCTAGGGACGAACCTCTCGAAGGATGGGAATGAGCTTGACGAAATCAAACGACGGATTCAATTAGCCAATAAGACATTCTTTTCGGTGCTTCCCACTTTGAAATCTCGATGCGTACACAGGAATACGAAGCTTCGGATTTATAAAACTATTATTAGACCTGTGCTATGCTACGGAAGCGAAACCTGGACAATGACCCAGGCGTCTGAAAAAGGCTTGAACACGTTTGAGAGAAGGATATTGCGAAGAATCCTCGGTCCAATACGGGAAGAAGATGGATGTCGAATCCGATACAACAACGAGCTGTATACCATATATGACGAGTCGGAAGTCTCTACCGTCATACGACTCCAGAAATTACAATGGGCTGGCCACGTCGAACGAATGAGCGACAATCGAATCCCCAAACGGTCTCTCAAGAGGCGAGCGAGCAGAGCCAGGCCAGTCGGTAAGCCACGCAAGCGCTGGGAGGATTCGATCAATGTTGACAGCAGGTCACTTCTGGGAGCACCAAACTGGCGGACGCGGTCACTGAACCGAGACGAATGAAGCCGACGTATTAAAGAGGCTAAGGCTCGATTCGGGCTGTAGTGCCCCGATGATGAATCTACTAATCTTAGAGCAAGTTAATCTTGCTGCTGTGAAACTGAATTGTATTTCAGCATGAAACCGAGTTTGGCCATATTATGATCTTGGCTGAAGGAATTCCCTCTCCAGCGGATGTTGACTACATCCATCCGCCCGTTCAACTACATTTGGAGTTGACAATTTGCACTCATGATAGGTATGAATGGCATGATGGTGTCATCCTCAGAAGTGGGCTTGTCCATGTGTACATGGATGGCTCAAAGCTACACAATAGATTTGGAAGAGGCGTATACTCAGATAAGCTGAACCTCACGATGTCACCTCATTTACCAGACCATTGTACTGTTTTTCAGACAAAGTTGAGCCTATTTTTCAGGCAATCGGCTTCTGTGTAATTGAATATTCGAAGTAAATATTGGTATATTTACAGATAGCTTAGTAGTTATTAAGACCTTTGCTGGTTCTTATACAATATCTAAGATTGTTACTGAATGCTGTGCATCTGTTAGATTTTTTCATAGTAATTGTGAGGCCGATTAACTAGTGGGGCTTGGAACCCTGCTACCTAGGGTTTCATGTCCCTTCTCAAGCCGGATGCTGATGACATCGGTCAAATTGGCCATCAGGCAAAAATATGTGTCCATAAATCATCCTGTGCAACATCAAGACAGTCCTTAGTCTTCATGGACGCGTATCTCACCATTAAACCCTGCAGCTATAAGGCTCAGCTCAAAGTGCCCTGTGTTGTGCTGTGGGCATTCATAGGACGGCATGGGCAACGGTTTGGCATAGGATTCAACGGCTTTGTTCGGAGTTATGGCTCAGATGACGAGAAGCAATCCGTCTTCCATCTCATATGCAAGTTTCCGTAGTTGGCGACAAGGAGGATTGTGGCACTAAGTGCACCTCTTCTCTCAAATTTGATTGAGCTATCCCCAATTAATTTAAAGGAAATAGTGTGATTTATCAAAAGAAGCAGATGGTTTCCTGGTTTTAGAGACTAGGACAGAGAAAAATTACCGTGGTTTCACAACGGGCCTCTATTGTATCTATCGCCTGTCAGCAGGCTTCTGTCTTTCAGCAGGCCTCTGTCTGTCAGCAGGCCCCTATCTATCGGCAGCCATTTTAACCTACCCATTTATCAACCTAAATGACTGATGTAGCGATAAAAGCTATAAATTTCTGTAGTCTGAACGTTTTAATACACCTCATGCGCTACATTCTCCAAGATTAGCGATGGTATTATACATTATATATGTACAATTGATTTATCGCTTTCGGGTATACCAATGGGTATCACTTTTATTAACAAAACCTTTTAATTACAATTAATTATGACTTGTTTCATCAGGCCAAATGATAAGTATGGACCATAATGTAGTAATTTGGACTCACATATTTCCACTTAAAACTAGGTTCTTTGAAACAACCAAACTGGAACAGTGTTTGGACATCAAAGTCTTAAACTTCAGCTATGAACAGCTGACTAATAACTGGCTTTGAAATTACTGAGCCCAAGTCAAAGAAGGAAGAAAGGAAGTCATAGAACAAATCACCAGCATTAGTTGGGAGTGAAGTACATTACGATATTTTAAAGATTTAGCAGAAAATAATCTTGCATCATTTTCTCAAAAAATAGTGTTTCTTTGATTTAACAGTAAAGGACTTCAATTCTGGTCAAGCGCTGATATCAACGTTCAAGGAAAATACCTAGAATTTAAGAAGATCCACGGTGAATCTATTAGGAACCATGTTTGCGACTATTTCTTCGACTCTGAATAATGATAATACAACTAAGCTAAGAATCATTTCATTGATTTAACATTTTTGTTTAATAAGTATTAATATACAAAGGTTGATCCAAAAGTAATGATAATCAATATAAACCAATGTGATTAAACTTAAAAAAAGTATTTATTTTTCAACATAGTCTCCTAACAAGTTAAAACATATAGTCTATCTTTTTTCCAAACCCAAGATACCGTTAGGTTAGTGAAGAGGGCTGCCGGGAACGCGGCCAGCATTAGGCCACCAGTTTGGGCCCATTTGCCACCCTCATAGACAATCACACGCATTCACACTTATAGCCATGGCACTGGCGGGATTCGAACCCGCAGGCCCCGTAGCATGCCGCTTTTCGGCCTGACGCCTTAGCGAGCAGAGCTACCGGGCCCCCAAGATACCGTTAGAATAAAATGATTTGTCTTTACTCTCCCAAAACACCTCAACAGCGACCATCAGTTAGCTATCACCTTCAAATTTCTTGCTCCGAAGATGTTCCTTACACCGAGGAAAGAAGTAAGTGTCGCTGAGAGCTAGATCTCACGAATAAGACGGATGCTAAAGCAACTCGAGACCTGTTTATTGAAATGCATCCAACGCAACTGCATCCTCGCGAGCCGGTGCGTTGTTTTGATGAAACAGCACTCGTGTTCGTAGTTTGCCGCGTCATTTTTCATTAATAGCCTACCATAATCTTTCCACCATAATAATTTCTTCAGCATCCCAAAAAGCTGAGGCATAACCTTCTCTGCCAAACTCGAAACGTTTTATTTCTTCGGCGTCGGTAAAGAAGGTCGCTTCTAGGCCATCCATTGCTGTTTGGTTTCTGGATCAAAATTGTGGATCCAGATCCCGTCCATGGTTACAAAGCGTGACAAAAACTTTTCCAGATCTACCTGGAACACTCTGAAAATGTCGACTCGTTTCTTCTTTTACTCATTGGTTAACGTTCTCGGGACTCAAAGAGCAGAGACTTTCTTCACATGTAATTCGTTGGCAACGATTCTTTAAAGACTACTAAAAGATCCCTGTGATTTCAGCTACATGTCTGATGGTCACTCTTCGATCTTCCAACATGACATCATCGACCTATTTCACATTGTCTTCAGTGAAGGATGTGTATGGATGGGTATGGATGTGTATGTGTTTCTTAAATGTTATGCAACCTGGAAATATCCGATTATCATCACTTTTGAATCAACCCTCGTAAGAAAAATTTCTAATATAAGTATAATTTTATCGTTAAAATTTTAACTTTCATAGCCCAATGCTCTGATTGGTCCTTAACATTTTTTCCGTATAAAATGAAGGCCTACACAGACATAATAGTTCAGAAGTCATTTCCATACGACAGCTATTTTATTTGTTTTCACTATGGAAATCAAATACAACTCTAGTAATCTGATGGCTAAACGAGTTTTTAAATATCCTGAATAAATGAAAATCTTTGATTTTCAATTGAATTTTATGCAATATTCCAAATAAACCGTACATTTTTCCTTCTCTCAAGCAGTGTGATGCTAAATCCTATGCTTTGACAAAAAAACGTTCAAAACCCCTTTAAATCTCTTTGCCAAATTTCCACTACAGAAATTTCACGCATTCCAAAAAGTAAAGATATCTATTCCAAAAGCTAAACTTATGAATCGTTTTCAGATTTGAAAGCATCACGCTTGATAGCTCAGAGTTTTTGAGCAACATAACACATCCGATTTCGTGCAAGGTATGCACACCGATTCAACATCTTGCCCACCTTTCTGCTCATATGTACATACGAGTACATACACAAATATTTGTTTAGCCACAAAGAGTGCTGACTATCTTCACAAGCTTCATTCGCCTAGATGCATGCTATTCAAATACATCCTAAATATAACTTTTAGTTCTTTTTGGAAAAGTTTTCTATTCGGAGATGAGATTTCCTCTCGCTTTCCGTTTTCCGCAGCTAGCTCAGTAAAGTTCGGTGGATTAAATATCGGATACAAACATTTAAGCAGTACAATTTCCCGCGGAAATTCTCGAAAAATTCAATTGAGCGAAGTTTGTTCTCACAGAAATATAAGCACTTGCTCGGCTATGAAACTGTAACGCGATTATTGAACCCTTTGTATCGATTCAAAAGTGCAAATCTGAAGAGGTGAGTAAGAAAGATATAAATTTTTTTTGCTTTGATAAGATTTATTCGAGACAAAGTTTTCTGCGAAATGGTTTTGGAATTGATGATATGGGTATCTTCGAATATGTTTTTAACATTTTTTTTTTCAAATAGTCATTTTATATTCTGTATTTTTTTAATTTTTTATTGATACAAGCAACAAAGTATCTGGAATAACTAAGTAAGCAGCTTCCATCGTATTGAGATCTATTTAACGATTTAAAGTGCAAAAATAATTGTCTCCTTAAGCAATAAATTTGTACTTTATAACTTTTCAGTCTTTCGACGATCACTTCAGTTAATTTTATCAGCAAATACACATTCTAGAGTAGCTTAGCTAACCATCCCAAGCCAATCTATGAATTTAATGAACCACAACAGAATCGAAAAATAGGAAAGCGATTAAACGAAGCTAAAAGTAATTGCAAACTTTAAATTTCACTAAAATACCATGATTATCTACGAAAACGGTGAAAGTAAAACGATTAAACACAACAAGTACATATATCCTCCAACTAAATTCATTTTAAATAGCGAGTGAGACAGGATTAAATAGGGAATATATCGAACGTAGGGGCAACAAATTTAATAGAATTAAATGAACTTAATGGAGTAATGCATACACACAAAAAAAAATTGGCTCTGCTATATGTGTAGCAAAAATAATAATATCCGTAATAGCCATAATTAACTGTAGTGGGCACAAAATTGCTCCTACAAATATATTTTTGTTCTATTTATGTGTGATACATAATATATACTAGCAACAGGTATAACTATTGATTTAAAAGGTATTATGAGTATATGGAAATCCAGAGTTATACTCATTTTAAGTAAAATTTGGCTTTCAGGTAAAAAATATAACTCGGGTACACAAAATATGCACACAGCAATCATAATTATGCACGCTACAGGTATAAGTTCTATATGGGTTTCTCTGTTTTCTGGTAGCAAAAGATATGAAATCCATACAGTTGGTATATTATATACGCGGCAGGTATAAAATGACCACTGAACAATGTAATATGCTTTTCGTAGATATATGGTTTATTTTTGTTTCTAATTATGGGGCATCTTTTGTTTATAGTTTGAGATTGAGCTTGCAAAAGGGTCGGTAGCTTAGTTCGCTAACGCGTCAGTCCGAAGCAGCGATCTACTGCCCGCGGGTTCGAATCCCGCCGTGTCCATGGCTGTATTTGTTCGTCCTATGTTGTCTTAACAGTCAGCGACTGGACATAATACCAGCGCTCCATTGATTAAGTGCCAGATTAAAGCTTTAGTAGCGACTAACAATAACATTAGCGCTTTAGAAAATGAGAAATAAATGTGGCACTTAGAAGAATAATGGAATAGTTGTTATCGGCTTCTCCCATATGTGTCTCCTTACCGCCATGACTAAGCGCTCGCTTCAAAGAGCAATCCCCTGAGCTTTTTTCTGCTTACATACGATAAATATTTATATTATATCTGCCGTGAATATATTATGTCTTTCAAAATACACCCATATACTCATGTGAGATATATTATATTTCCGTCGTTTTATATCTGTCAGCGATATATTTTTTTTTAGTGTAGGTTAGTGAAATAAAGATATTATTTTGTAGGGTATAACGTTTTTGGGTAAAAGCTTACTTCTATGGTTGGATACAAATTGCCGAAAACGAAATAGATTGTTTATTTGAGCCTTTCATTTCTCAGAACGTCAACTGGTTAGTTACTATTTTACTTAAAATATTGATATTTTAACAAAGCTCGCTCATTAATTCTAGCACTGTGAGAATTTTAGAAAATTTTATTGTCTTCTTCTGATTTGGTTTTTTTTTCATGTGTGAAAGCTCTTGGACCGAAATATTTTGGTTCACAAAGGCCCAGAAAGGATGTGTTTGTTCCTGTAATAGCTTGTGTTTATAAAACTGACTTATGTATCTAAATAATTTGGAGCTTCAGATAATTCAGTTAACTTGTTTTATGATAACAATTACTTATTAATACAGTAATAATTTGTGATTTTAAAAAGTTTCAAAATTTTACTGTTGGTGTTTTTACAACGCTATGTTTAAGTCACAACACCTAGGTTCCAGCTCCTTGTCTATTTTATTATCAACCCAGAGTAAGAAAATATTAGTGAGGGCGGAAAGAAAGGATTAAGGGTAACATTTATGCTTTAATAACATGTATCTTTGAATTGCCGTTAATCATTTGCGTGATGATAATATCTGTTAGGTACAAATTTAACTGGTTTAATTTTCTCATCCCGAAAATGGAATTGAACATGGCAAGTGGAAACAAAAAACCTGATGTGTACGAATAATAATAAGCTCTTGACCATAAAAAAAAACATTTTTCAATTTGACATCTCTTAAACTAGCACCAAATTTGCCATTTTTAGATGTTTGCTTTAACAAAATTCTTTTTAATGTGGATCTTAAGGTTCTATCATTATATCATTTGTCATTCGTGTAGTTATAATCATGCGTAAAAATGGGTGAATCAATATCAATATAGTGGTATGAATTGAAAAAAAAACTGTACATTTTCATCTCCATGAGCGTATGTTTGATAAGCTAATTAATGAAACCATTGGCTTAAGAAGATTGTACAAGAACTATTTAAGCATTTCTTTCATTTTTCCTTAAATACGATCATATTCCTTTCTCCCATTTAGTCAAAGTCATTAAGTGAAGAAAAATGAGCAAAATTTACCCGGCACTAAGTCTGTCTAGGGTACTTGAAGCTACCACTTAAATGAACAGCCTAGCTATTTAAGCTAATGGACTCCGGTGCAATTTCGTATCGTTTTGACGTTCATCGCAATTCAAGTGTCCTCCATCGTTCGTTTTTCTCTCTCTCGGACTAAAGCTGTTTCGAGAATGACGTGAATAAATGAAAGGTAGAAAATTCGGAGCCCTCGGAATTTCTACATATTGATTAGGTACGTTTTAGCTGTGGTGAAGTTTTGTATATTTGAGTTAATTCAAGGTATTGTATGTTAATAAGTTTTGTCAAAAGAAGATATATTTAAAAGTCAGCACGAAGGAACCTACTTTTCTTATTTCATAGCGATTTCGTTATGGTTTTTCTTTGTATTTATAAAATCTCGCTATGTCATAATCAAGCAAAGTTTACAGCCAGCATAATTTTTACCAAACCTCAATAACAAGTGTATAACTGTGACACTTCAGTAATGCCATTAAATTCAGTCATTAAATAAGAATGAATTAGCTCAGTCATGAAATACGAATTAAATACAAAATTGCAGAATTTCATTGTTTCGAGAAATGGACCCGTTAACTGGCCACCGGGATCATGCGATTTGACCCCGTTGGATTATTTTTAGTGGGATAGTGACCAAAAAAACCGCTAAATCGTTCGGGACTTATAAGATTACACCCAGCTCATCTCTAAAGTAACTCGGTGATGATTTGCCCAAATTTCTAAAGCTTAATTATTACGTGCAACTTGAAATCAAAGGTGCCCTATCCGCATTTCATTGCATCATATCTCTTTTCGCCAAAAAGATGAGCATGAACACAAAAGCTAAATCTATTTGCAATCAGACCCTGAACCGGCTTATAATGACTTATGTTCGGCCTATGAATCATCCTGAATTACCTGTTCAAAGACTGTCATGTCCAAAACGGAAATATTGGACTGGTAGTTTCTACAATCCGGTAACTAAATAGTGGCCGGAAAACCTTCTCCTGCATCAAAAGTCGGGACCGAAGCCGCTTAGGGACTGGAATGTAGATTTCCTTACCTTCTACCAAAACCTTAGTCGTTGCTTCAATATATATCCCCTGCAACCTTCCTCTGTCAGTTTATGAGCGCTTCCTTGCGGAACTTTCTACTTACCTCAACAGTCGTTTTTCCACCGCTTATGTTCTACTATGATGTGATTTTAACCTCCCAACTCTGAATTGGGATGATGCCTATTTGGTTATCATCTCAACTAGTAGTGTCTCTTCAATAATGTCATCGTTTCTCTCACTTTGTTCCTACCCACAACTTAACAGCATACCAAATGCCAACAATAGAATTCTGGACCTTGCTTTTTCCAATCTCTCAAAATCATCACTTTCCTTAAGTACTGCTCTCTTTCCTTATATGCCTTCTGACCCACATCATCCCCTTCTTGTCCCTAAAGTCTTTAATATTGATTCTATGAGGAACAAAATCCCTTCTCTAGTACGTTTCAACTTTCACAAAGCTGATTTTACTGCTATGGCAATTGAATTAAATAGAACTAACTAGCTCTCTCTCTTTCGGGGTCTTGATATTGATGATGCTTTGAGCAAATTGTATATTTTCCTCTCAAAACTTATTCCACAATTTACACCAACTCATCGTCTTAAAAAACGAAGTGATGCTCCTTGGTTCAGCAATAATGTCGCAGTCGCATTCGAAGCCAAAAATGCAGCTCGTAATTTATACAAAAGATCTGGTTCATCTGCTGACCTCTTTTTGTGTAAAGAACTACGCTCTAAACCGAAAGTAGCTGCCAGACAGGCGATGTGCACTTACATTGCTGGCACTGAAGCGTCAATCAGAACCAACCAACCGAAATCCTTTTAGTCATTCATAAGTTCTTCTTACTTTTCCTTTTTCTTCTCACAGCAATGCTCTCCTACTTCCCAAAATCTTATCTTTTCATCTTGTCCTGAATTACATTCGTTTTGGATAAACCCTTTAGAAATGGAGCTTATGTTGGAAGAGATCGACGCCAATACCAGTGGTGGCCCCGACGGTATTCCAAATATCTTGGCTAAATCTCTTTCTTCATCTCTGTGAGTCCCTCTTTCTATCTTGTTCAATAAAAGTTTATCTTCTAGTTCTTTTTCTTCTCTTTGGAAGACTGCCAATATCTTCCCTATACATAAAACTGGTGATTGTACATGCATCTCAAGCTACCGTCCCATTTCCTTTTTTCCTTGTTTCAGCAAGATCCTTTATCCAACCTACCTTAGTTCATGAGCAGCATGGCTTTGTCAAACGTAAATCCACATGAACTAACCTTCTTTCCTTCACACATATGGTCGCATCCGCTCTTGACCATCAAAAGCAGGTCGACGTTCTGTATACTGACTTCTCCATAGCCTTCGACTCTGTCAAACATAGCCTGGTTCTTCAAAAGCTAAGGAAAAGTGGCATAGCTGGTCCTCTTCTTTGCTGGCTTAACTCTTACATATATGGTCGTATCTGTATTGTAACTGTTAATTCCTTTTGTTCAATTCCCTTTTTTCCTGTATCAGGTGTTCCGTAAGGATCTATTCTCGGTTCTCTTCGCTTTCTTTTGCTCATAAACGATTTACCTGCTTTAATCCAATCTTCTTGTCTGTTATATGCTGACGATTTTAAGATATTTCGAGTAAATGAGTAACGAAATGACTGTACGCTTTTACAAAACGACCTTAATAGTTTACAGACTTGGTGCTGCACCAATGCTCTCACTTTGAACATCGCGAAATGTCACAAAATGTTTCTTACCTGTAAAACGTCACCTTTAATGTTCTCCTATTCTGTTTCTGGCTCTCCTCTTAATGTTGTTGATAATTTTAAAGATCTTGGTGTAATATTTGATTCTAAGCTTAAATTTGATAAACATATTTCATATATAACTGCCAGGGCCTCTAAATTATTGGGTTTCCTTATTTCATAAAAAAAAAACTTTGTGCTATCCCTTATACCAACAAACCAGTTGTCTGGGAAGCACTGTAAAAGAAAAAAATAAGATCCTCTTAATCCTACGTTAATGCTTCCACCTGTGTACACCTTTTCTCTCCTTTGTGCGTAGTGTCCTTGAATATTGCTGTCAAGTGTGGTGTCCTCATTATGTCTAGTTAAATACTGCGTTGGAGTCTGTTCAACGCAGATTTACTCGTAACTTGTTCTTCAAGTTTCAGCTTCCTCACCGTTTTTATAGTGATCGCATTACGTTCCTAAATCTACTTTCCCTCGAATCACGCAGACTTTTCCTCTACCGCCGACATTGCGTGCTTTTAAAACTTTTTTAAAAAATCATATTTTATATACTAGTGCGTAACTTATTGTAGTTTTTATTTTATTAATGTTTCTTATAATTTTTTATTTGTTCTTTATGTTCATCTTGATTCTGTTTTTTGCTAATGTTCGAGAAGAATATTAGTATGAAAATCGATTCGGCCAAAAATTCATATTTCCATATATATATATATATATATATATATATATATATATATATATATATATATATATATATATATATATATATATATATATATATATATATATATATATATATATATATATATACACGGTGTGTCCCACGGAAATCGGAACTTTTTCAAAATATCCTATATACATAACGCCATCTATTACTGACTATATGCGTTGGAAATGTTCATCCTTCCCGAACATTCCAGTCCAACATTCATGACATTTGGTTCAGTAAAAGCCGAGATATCGCGTTCAAAGTGACAGTGAGTTTGTGTCATCGGTCGAAAAATGAACTTCGAACAAAGAGCGAATATTAAATTCTGTTTTAAACTCGGTAAAACTTTTTCCGAAACGTTTAATTTGATGAAAGAAGTTTATGGTGATAATTGTTTGTCCCGTACCAGAGTGTATGAGTGGTTTAAGCGGTTCCAGGCAGGTCGTGAGGACATACAGGACGACGAACATCCAGGTCCCTCAAAAACCATTGTTACTGAAAGTAACATTGAAAAAGTACGTGAATTCATAAAAAATGAGCCGAAATCTTCATTGAGATACATGGAAATGGAACTGAATGTGTCCAAAAATTCAGTTCATCGCATTTTGACCGATCATTTGAATCTAAGGAAGATCTGTGCACGATTTGTTCCACACAAATTGACCGACGACCAAAAAATGCTTCGAATCCAACATTGCTGTGACTTGATTAAAGAGTTAAAAAAGGATCAAAACTTCAAATATTCCATCGTGACTGGTGACGAAACGTGGTGTTTTCAATATGATCCGGAAACCAAGCGTCAAAGTTCTGAATGGAAGCACCCAAAACAAAAGGACCCAAAACAAAAGGACAAAAAGGACCTTAAAAATTCATTCGACATGCTAATTGAACGTGCAAAACGTTGTATCGCAGCGGAAGGAGACTATTTTGAATAAAATGGAAGTTATTTGCAGAAATAATGAGTGTTTGCTTTTATTTCGAAAAAGTTCCGATTTCCGTGGGACACACCGTGTATATATATATATATATATATATATATATATATATATATATATATATATATATATATATATATATATATATATATATATATATATATATATATATATATGTATATATACAAATATATATATATATATATATATATATATATATATATATATATATATATATATATATATATATATATATATATATAATCAAAAACTTTCAGTGAGATAATCTCGGGAACGCGCCATCTGATTAAGCTGAAACTTTCAGAATACATTGGTATGTATGCAGAATAGGTCCAGGTCTCACTAAATGTCAATTATTATTAGCCTTTTGGCGCCGGCGGCCATTTAAGTGATATTTTTAATATACCTATTATTCCGTACACAAATAATTTTTGCAAAAATAAAGTTAACGAAATAAATTTGGAACGTGTTTTACATATGAATCGGATAATGTTTTGGAACTTTTTAACCCCATGTGTGCGCCAGGTGCCTAAAAAGAGAACGGGAAAATTTGAAAATTTTGAAATTGCGATAGCTTTTAACAGAGCTATTCAATCATTACGAAATTTTGAAGACATATTGATATTATTTAGTTGTAAATTTGTGGAGCTTTAAATGAGCGTGTTGGCAACCCTGTAGCTAGAGCAGGCACTGAAAATGAAAACTTCCAAATCATCGTCTCTCTTGAAAAAATGTCGCTTCTTCAAAAAAAAAGCCACTCATATAAAAATCTTATGCTTTATTTACATAGCCAAAGTAAAAAATTTGATATAGTATAACGGGTACGCCTGGTAACCCTTGCCGAATTTCCCTATATTTTTAGCATCAAAAACTTCTGTTCACGGAAACTCACGATCTGATGAGCAGAATTGATTGAAATTTACAAAATTTATTAGTCTCAAACAGGACCAGGTCTGATAGAATTGATTTTGAAATGCGGGCGATTCTGTCCCAGTGTCTTGAAAAATCACAAAAAAAGATAACTGCTTTTAGCCCTATAAATTCTGATTCAATCGTTCGATTTTGACGAAATTCACACAATAGCTGAACTTTTTTTCAAACCGCGTTTGCTAGAAATGTGGTTGAAAAATTCGGTTGGAGCTGCCAGCTATGATAATTTTAGTGTCTTAAATTTGAAAAAATAAAAATTTGGATGTGAAAACATTCAACCATCGAATATCCTAAAAAATGTCCGTTTCTTACAATAAAACCAATCTGTATACAAATCTTATGCTTTATCTACACGTTCAAAGAAAAACTTCAGAAATTTCATGTCGGACAAGAACGGTAACCCTTTCCCAGTTAACCTATATTTTTGGCATCAAAAACTTCTGTTCACGGGAACTTACGAACCAATGATCAGATACAGCTGAAATTTACAGAATGCATTGGACTTAAATTGGAACAGGTCTGATACAAGCGATTTTGAATTGTGGGCAACTCTGTGCCAGTGGTGCCATCTTGAAAGGTTACAAAGAAAAAAAACTGCTTTTTGCCCTATGAAATGTGAATAAGTTACCAGATTTTCATGAAATTGATAGAGTAGCTGAACCTTACTTTAAACCCTGTTTGTTGAAAATTTGGTTGAAAAATTCGATTGGTGCTGCCAGCTATGGTAATTTTTGTGTCTTTGGTTTTGAAAATTCGCTCAGGAAATGAAACTTTTTGCCCTATAACTTCCAGTGCAGTCATGAAATCAATACGAATTTCATACAATTAATGGAACCTATGATTCAGGCCAAATTTGGTTGAAAAGCCACGATTGTTGGTTTTGTGTTACTTGCAATATCTTTATTGAGCAATTTTATTGTAGAATTTTCAAAGGGTAATGATATTGTAGTGACAATAAACAGCAAATATTAAGTTTTCGATTATTTGAAAAAAAAAACGCAGCAGGTAACCCTAAATTTCTTTATACTCCTATAACTTCGAATGTAATCTAACAACGTGAAGCAGATGTGGTATATTTTTTGCTTTGATACTGGCAAAAAGTTGCCAGCACGAGTCGGTTGTGCTACTTTTGTATCAATAAATGCTTACAGTTAGTATTCATACCGGAAGCATTTACAATGAAAATAAATAACCAATGTTTCAATTCCCAAAGTGCTGCAAATTTTTCGGATTGCTGTCCCAAACACAAACTTCAGTTACAGTCCTGCAGGCACTGAGCATTTTCTTCATTTTGTGAAATAAGCAACTGATAACGAATATAATTAACCCGTGTTTTGCTCTCATAAACGTTGAAATTCATGCCAGTGGTAATATCTGAAACCTTTCCACCATATGAGTTATAATGCATTCTTGAGACCAAAGTAAAACGTGACGTTTGAAACAGTTTGGCCGTAATAAGCAGCTCATGTGGTGGAATATGCACTCAAAATCTGCACGATTCTTCTACTGATCCTCGATTATTAGTGTTTCTAGCGGTTCAGGTGCGCTAGAGTGTTTTTTTCATTAGGATTATTATATTTCTGTTTTTATTTTATTATTTTATTATGATTTTTTATAATATTCAGTAACTGGATTTGTCTGGTGAATATATATTTACAATAAATAAATAAATAAATAAATCACTCGAAGATTTTACGTATAGATAGACGGACACGAAAACGGACTGATTCAGTCACTAAGGCGTACAGGTGGTTCCAATGAGCCATTTATACCCCCCAAAAAGGAAACGTGTCAACGGTAGATCATGGGTGCGCTAATTACTTTGTAATTAGGTATAAGTTAGATCTAGTTCGTAGCGTAAGGTAGTTTTAAGTAATTATTGCCAATATTGCCATGTTTCCAGCTAGTGTAAAGGCATGGGTATGACAATACGCGTGCAAGAAAATACAATTTGATAAGAAAAAATAATTAAATACGAAAAAAAACAAGTTTCAGCAGGCCAAACAAAAATATAGCCGCAAGTTTTTAATTTTTATAGTTAATAGTGCTTAAGTTACGTAAAGAATGTACAGATTTCTATAAAATAAAATCTTTTTAATTCAAATTCAAAACCATTATGGTCCAAATTTTGGATTTCCATCACAAAAATCAGAATGAACAGTTTTATGGCATCTAAACCATCCACCAGATAAGGATTTTGCTTCGTTTTGTAAGACCAATTTTGTTTTTCTCTCAGCAAATCATCCCCGGAAAAGGGTGATATTTTCCTTCATAAATTAATTCAAAAATGTAATTTCTAAATCGTCAGTAACAATATTAGAAAGGTTCATATTTTTAGTTTAAATTTTTCATTATAATTAACAATTTGTTTATGTGCATCCACTCTCCACACAATATTTTCTCTAGCAATTCTAAATCTACTAATATTTCAACATCCACCAGCTTGTGCATCTGCTCCTCTACTCTATTCCAAACATTAGTTAAATTGATCAGAATCATAAATAAAATTTGTGATCGTATCACCTTAATGAATTGCATGTTCCAGCATTTTTTCGTGGACTAACCAGCGCCAACAGATAATAAACCCAGTCATGTGGCTAATTTATTGCACTGCTAGATGGTTTTTCTGGCATCGGGCAATGTGTTCTCCGTATGAAAATGTATATGCGCTTTCCAGTTGATAGTCCTCAAGACGCTTCGTCGGTATCGCAGAAGCAAGTTTCATATTTTCCCAGTTTCACGGACTCATAGTTCTGGCCATGGACAAGTTGCAGCAGAGATTTGGATTTATCCGTGATATTTCGAGCATGTACATATACGAGGATTTTGAGGACTAATGCAGTTCTAAGTTGGATGACAAGTCTGAATAAAATGTTGTTTTAATATGATCGGACGATATTGTGACTTGTGAAATTAGTACACACTGATGCGGAAGTCAACAGCTATAAGAAATCGCAAACATAGTAGATTCAAGAAAATATCAGCTGAGTATGTGAGCAAAAAATTTGTTTTCAAAAATTGTTAGTTCTTAATTGTTTTAATTTGCTTCGTGTCATTTATCAAAACTTGCAACATAAACACTTTAGCTTTCCGGTGCAGTGAACTTTCAAGGGGTCTAACGTCGAAACAATGTAACGAGAATAAATCAAATCATCCCAGGACCTAGATCTCCTCGAGAGCGATTTACGAAATTTTCCAAACTTTCCTCGAACTCATTTAACATAAGACTTGCATCCTGCCAGCTACTAATAGTTTCACACATTTGCTTTTGAGCATCGACTGGTGTTAGGAATTTATTAGATTTATTGCTTTAAAAAAGTTTTAATGTCTGACAGTCTTACAGACATCGAAACTAGTCCACTGGCAGCCATGAACATGTATAAAGCGTAGAAGCAAGACTAGTACGCTCGGGGATCGAAGTTACTCGTGCATTGTGGAATGTTGGTGGTAGTGTACGATGCATGATGTGAAGAAAGTATGCTTCGCTACATCACAAGAAACTTTTGAAGTTTTTCGTTTGGAAGAAAATAGTGTTTAGCAAAATTTTGCGATTAGCAAAGCAGAAGAGCGAACTAACTAGATTTGAGGCAAGTTCGCCTGCTACGATGCACTCGATATCTTTTTAGCTGAGCATCTAGGGTGCTGACGGAGGACGGGTATGAAGAATGTGAACAATTGATGAAATGTATGTAGAGATCTTTGGTGTATGGTCTAGCATAAATAGCTGGTCGATACTTTAAACTCTCTGATACAGACTGGCGCGCTATGATAAATATGACAACGACGAAGTTTGGATGAGTTTAGAGCTAAAAAAAAGTTTGAATGTGCTTCACGACTTTCATAATCAGATATTTGGCAGAAACTGGAAGCATTCGATGCTCCAAAGCACAGTTTATGTAAGATATTGTTAAAGTATAGACGGTAATGTAAATTTCATGAATAGAATACCTCATTGTTCGCAATTTTAGCGAAATTTGATGCCAGAAGGAGCAAGACAGATAACATGTGAAAAAATTTATACTTTGTCATTAAAAAATGCGCTTAAAGTATTTGAGAATGTCAAAGTTTTTTTTTTAACTTAGGCTTTAACGAGAAAAACACTCAATTGTGTTTGCATTTAAAAATGTTTTTTTGGAATATTATAACGATGTATTTCTTACTATGTATCTCTGATTTACTTTCCAGGAACTAAAGATTTAAGTTTATGCTCAACAAAACGCGTTGTAGACTGAATATATTTTGTAGTAAGCGTCGTTATTGTGAATACTGTAGCCTCCAATATATTTTTCTTAAAACTCATAAAAAATGACTAAGGCACTCCGCACACGGGTCGTTAGCCATGCGATGCGTGAGAGGTGCGTTTGACACTTTTGAAGCTTGCGAGAAAACGATTGTCGTCATTCTCGTTTCATGTCCGCACACGGGTCGTCAAGAAAACGTCAGTATGCTTCGTAAAATCATACAATTCGGAGCATTTTCCTACCTCCCCCACGAATTGTACGTTGCCGTCATGCATCACACTTGCAAAAACGACCACTCATTCGGCTTGAGGCCTGCAATGCACAACGCTTGAAACGCACTCAAAATGAAACGACTACGCTTCTCACTCTTCACGATTGAGTAACGCTCCGTTAGCGGTCAACCATTGATTTGCCTAGGTTGTGACCACTAAGCGTAGAAATATCGCATCCACGGCGATAGCTCAACGACCCGTGTGCGGATTGCCTAAGAATTCAGTCAAATTTGTAAGTAGGTAACTTAAATCGACAAAATGTATAATGCATCATTAAAAGCGGGCCAGGTTATGCTGTGAATTATTTATCCGACATGTAAAGTATTTTTATTTATTTAATTGTCTAATCTTATGTCTGAATTTAATATTTCATATAAAGTCTAAAAATATATAATCATATATTAGAAAATAATATATAAAGAAAAATAATCGAAGAAAAATAGCACTTTAATACCTAGTAGGGATATAAATACTGTCACACCATTGAACGCACTAACTGCGCCGTGAGTATTGAATGCATGAGTATTGAATGCATGGCGGGTGGTCTTTGCGCTGTCTACAAAAAAAAAATAGCAGTCTCAATGAACGCATTGCCATGGAGTATCCACACAGAGAAAACCACATCGCTGTAGTTGCGCTTCATAGGTGCAAAATTGAAAGAAGAAAGTCGGAATCATTTGAATATTTCTGTATCGGCATGTTAAATTATTTGAGGTTACTAGCGTCGTTAAAGACCACCATCGATCTGGCCACCCGCGCAATGTACTCACGCCGGAGACCATCAAAGACCTGAATCATAAGAAATCCGCTCCAAATGCAGAAAATTATGGATCGAGAGATGGATATGAATGCGAAATTCATGAGCCGCCTCACAAAAAAAAAACTTGGGTCTAGGGGTCTATAAACACCGCATACCGTCGCTCTGAAAGAAAATAGAGTGAAAAAAATGCAAGCGACTGCTAGTGGAGTACGGAGATGTAAGCTACAAAAAAATCCTTTTTACAGACGGCAAAATCTTCACCGTGCAGGAAAAAATTCAACCGACATAATGGCATATTAAGCGTCGCTCAATCGAGATAATGTCATATTAAGCGTCGTAATCAAGTTTGGCTGACATGTCAAGCGTCGTAAGTCATTCTGCGGGTCAAGATAGGTCAACATTGATTTGGCGCTGGCTCACGCTGGCTTAGGCCTGGCTTAAGTGGCCCGTACCTGCATGTTTGAGCCCAGAAAAATGGTTCTCTGGCAGCCCCGACTTGAATCCGCTGGATTACAAGTTATGGACAATTTTGAAGGACATTGTCTGCTATAGAAGATTCACTAACAATGAATTCCTCACGTCTGCCTTGGCCGAAGCAGTGAACAATTTTCCTCTACATGAGCTGCGTTTGGCCAAAGAGGCTCTAATTTTGTTAGAGAGAGCTGATACACTAACTGTTCCATTAATGATGTCAAAAGCTAGGCACGCGCTAATTAAGGTTCTTCTTAATGAAAGAGTCATTAGGTTTAAAAGACTAAGTCTGTGTTCGTAGGAGGGAAGATTACTAAAGTCGCATGGAACATAGAGGTGCCTCAAGGCGGAAAGTATTATTGTTATATTGTATTGAAAGTAAATATTGTTTCTGAACCGTTTTGAGCCTGTCGCTGTGTAGTAGAAAAACTGGACACCATACTATGCAGGCGTATTCCAGTAGAGGCCGCACTAGTGATGTATATAGAGTCTTAGTAACTCAAATGTTTTTGAGCTCTTTCAACCCTAATAAGTGCATTGTTCTACCCTAATAAGTGCATTATTATGGAGATAGTATGAGTTGGCTATGACTTTATTTTATCACTCAACACTTGCCGACGTTGAAATTTAGTTTATTCAGATAGCACTACTGTTCGAGAGATACAAGTTTTGATAGAAGAAAATCAAAGTCGGACTGCGTTTTGATAGTGTGGTACAATCTTAAGTCATAGCGTAGAAGAGGTGTGGTTTATCAAATAAAATCCTAGATAGATCTGAAATGAAAATATTAAAGATAAGAGGGCTCAAATGATTGCGCAAAAACTGTTTTTGGAAATTTCCATTGGAATTTGGCAATTTGAGTTCGATCACAAAGATAGGATTTAAGCCAGCTGGGTAGGCTGCCAGATATACCGAAAGGTTTTTATGTGCAAAGAATTTCAATGCAAGATTATCATGTTTCAGATCGTTTTGTTGTCTAACTATAATTAACAACGGTGAATAAAACTGAAAGGAAGATTAAACTCAAAAGGCGTTTGTAGCATTTGCCCATTTGAATTTTGTTTCTAAAATTCACGGCAAACAACTTTTGATACGCATTGTATCAAAAGTCCTCTACTTGCCCTCTTACGGCACCTTGTTTTCGACAAATCGAAACACAAGCGATGTCGCTTCGAAAAATTCATTTTTCAAAACTAATTTACCGTATCAACGGTAAATTGTTTATGGCAAATTGCGATGCTGCGGCTGGGCTGTGAGGATGCAGCGCTTGGCTATGGACAGTCGGATGGCGGTCGTGGCGATAGGAGGCTGTGCGAGAGTCAGGCACGGACGATCGGGTATAAGTGCGGAAATTTTTTATAAGACTGATTCGAAAATGTCTGTAGCCCATCGGGAAAGTAACTTTTTGAATTTTTTGTCAGTCCCAAGTCGGTTGGTGAGAAACCGGAACGAGTGAAACACGCGATTATTCGACATTTGCACTACGGTGCTATCTATCGTGCAAAAAGACACGATCGCTGTTTGGAACTTGGTGTGCTAATTACTTTTGGATTATCGAAAAACCTAAACATTCTGTGCGGAAAACGCCGTGTTTGATGTATTCCCGAGAACCTATGGGTGTGATTGTTTTGTAGAAAGGTTGGCGATCACCTGGTGAAAATATAGGTGAATACAGACGAAAACTGGTAGCCGCTCAAGGCCCTCTAGTGTGGCGAACGGATAAATAAGTGATAAGTAGCAAACTATTATTATTATGAGGACTAGCTGTACGATTAAACATCTCGGTAAGAAAGAGAATGGAAATGCTGGGGTTGAACCACTAGTCAATATTAGTGGAGAAACACTAAAACACAAAACATTACAAATCTTACAATTTATAATTAAATTAAATTCAAAATACTGAGTCTGGACTAGAAATTCGTCCAACATTACGCGATCTACCTGAAGATTATAGTAGGGGGAAAAAAGATATTACGAATTGCAGATCATAGCGATTTAGAGCCAGCTACGAATGCCTAGAAGTTAATGGCAGCTATACCATCCGAGCAACGTTTTGGCGAGAATCGTGTCGTTTTCCATTTCGACGAGGGTCCAATCAATTTTGTTCTTGACAGGAGAAACTACAAACAATTGCGTGATCTTGAGCTGTGTAAAATTATACGGCGTCCGTGCGGATCATCAATTTGGAGGAATGTTGTCACTATGCCGTCAGTGTCGTCGCCTGTTTGGCCTCGTTTTTGTATAATGGATGAATCACCCGAGGTGCATCGAACGATTTAAGCGCCATTCTGGTTCCGTTTTGGCAATGGAAAGTGTATTTTTGCTATCAAGCGTCGGTTCTAACAGACACGATAGTTATTGAGATTACATTTGGATTCTATTATGATGTGGCGCTAAAGAACTAGCTATTGGATATAGTGCATCCAAACGTCGAATGTTGTATTGAAATGATTTTGTTATGTTATTTAGATATTATTAGTTTCTTTTTGAATTTCGTCACCAATTTTAGAAAAAAAATGTTTTTCAGTACACAATGAAATTTTTGGAAGTAATTAGACAGATCTCGTAAAATTTTGTTGATGTTGTCTAAGGTAACATGCTCTTTTGATTGTTTTCCAAGTGCAGTTCATACTCCACTCTGTACATTAAAGTGTTTGCGTTTTTTTAAATATATTCTTCGTGGAATCAGTTCGATTTTGGTTCTTCATGTAAATGCAGTGGAAAATTTTCGTAACCGGGTGATTTGGTGGTAGTGCGATGATTTCGATTTTTTTTTTTTGGTTGAGCATTTATCTCAGGGATGAATTATAGAGAAGCATAGAGGCATTTGAATGCAGTCTTAAGGGGTATCGAAGGTAATTCTTTTTCTTGTGTTTCCGTTAGTGCTATTCCCTTTGCGAATCTTGCGCGGTTTCCTTGACTTTTTACCCCACTCTTTTATTTGTTCTTTTGCTAACGGTTTTACTTGCCGTCGGCGAGACGGGAACAGGAACACACTATTACGAAGCGAATGAAACTCCTTGGTTTCGTTTGTTAACGCATTATTCACAACCTGCTTTCGAATGGATTTTTGAATGAGATTAGGCGCATTACATTTTTTTTTAAACACCTCCGGAGCTCCACTTGTAGTGATTCAAAGCTGACGGTAGGAGATCGTTTTTTAGTCGATTGGAACTCGCAATATTGATGATCAGTGACGATGATGTTAATGTAGGGATAAGATTCACTATTACAAACTCTACTATCTGTGGTTAGTTGGACTGGACCTTTAGTCGTACCCTCTCAACACCAATCAGGGTTTCTTTTGCGTTTTTTTGTTTTTTTTCGGTCTCATTTCATCAATTGAAAATCCCAGGATAGTAGATCTGGAAGCCATACCTGTCAAAACCTCATAAGCCTGCAAAACGATCTCAAAGGCATATAGATGGTGATTATTAGGCCAACCCAACGTGTAATCCAATTTTTTTTTTTTTTGCATACGGTGTTCTATCCCCGATATATACTTAACTCTGTTACCTGTATTTCGAGATTTTCTTTCTGCATTTAGCGAGTTATACGGCATACTCTTGCAATGATCTTTGTTTATTGATATCTAAATTGTAAACTTAACTGAATTCTTTAACAGGAAAGAACAATAAAGAAAAAAAAAAAGAAAAAATTTATAACCTAGCAATGAATTTCGTGGTATGTTACGTGCATTTTTCTAGCAGTCATGTACCTTGAACTGGATGCGAAATCTGTTTAGTTACTATGATGTTCCTTGCTATTTTTTTTGGTTACATTAACAAAAACAAACACTTGAATTTAATTGAACATTCGTGACGTAGATTATTAGTTCGTTTTCAACATTGTTCCACATAAATTTACTTGCATTACTGGTTGTTAATTTAAGGAGAAAGTATATATAACTGGTGAAACGTATGTTTATTTACTATCAAGTAATGACGTTGGACTCTTTCTTTGTAAATAACGTATTTGAATTTGTTTTTTTTTCTTGGAATAAATATTGAAATGAATTGATAAAAATTTAACCAAACGGCCTTCTTATTGGGCGAAGGCCCGAGAAGTTCTTTTCTTCTTTTTCAGGGTCCGCGTCTGGCCTGGCTGGCCAATGACTAAATAGTTTCGTGAATTTTTACCGGTATTTTCAGCATTTTCTTATATCCTTCAAAGGGAGGGATACTGGCCCAACTAGTAGTGTCCGTGATTTTTGTAAACTTTTGAATTTTTGAATTTTTTGATATGGGGCCAGTATCAGAGGGTGGAGGACCCCAGACCATCGGGGTCAGGGCTCCACTAACATCGGGGGCCCGGGGCTGTCTGCCTCACCCGGGTTCCTTGTAAAGAGAGGTAGCCTTTTTTCCTATTTTCCCGTTTAGATTTTCAATTTTCTGGCTCCGTGCGTTGTCACGAGCACTGGGTCTGCTTAGTCAGCCCATGTTGCAGAGCCTGGGTGGTTTCCTTTACGGAACTATGCCCCGTTTGGTCCTTGGGTATTTTTATATACCAGTTTGCGGCTACAGTATTATGACGGATGAAATAATACGTAGCATCCCGTTTTCTTTGAGAGCAAACTAACCCCATTTTGTTTAAAGAACCCACCCCAGCCGCAGCGAGCTAGCAAAGCGGCACCCCAGCATCCGTCGGGGTTGGTTAAAGGGTGCTCCGCTAATGCGGACGAGGGGCCTTCACGGCCATTTCTAGGGCACCCTGCTCTCGGGGCAATTCCTTTTTTTTTGTTTTGCCTCTTGAATGGCAGCAGCCATTCCACTTTTCTGACCTTAGCACTCTTGGTTCTGGACTTCGGTCTGGTTCTAAGTTGTGCTAAGGCCACTTCCCATCTTACAATTCGCTACAAATGGCGCCCAACGTGGGGCCCGAAACTCGTTTTTGGGTGACCCACCAAAGTGAGAAAATACTTATGAGTTTCGACTCATACTCCCCTTAAGACTTCACGTCTTTAAATCCTTAAAAATTCCATTCTCACTCGCAGGTCTTAGAATCGCCTCCTTTGCGATTCGATATACTTCGTTCGAGAGAACAAACCCCTTGAATTAAGACCTGCATCGCTCGCTCTTTCCTTACTAGCCGCAAACATCCTTCCCAGTCCTATCCGGTTAAATTCATTTCCTAGTTAGTTTACCTATTGGGTAGCTTCTCGTTGTGTCGTCTCTTTGAGTTTTTTGACTCTGGGTGCAACCTGAAGGTTGGCCGCGGATAACAGGTTGTGGTGGTTTACCGCGGCTCCTGTCCCGGTCAACCGAAGGGCCCCTGCCCCACTTTATGTTGGGAAGCTGTCCCAAATTTTTATATCCTTGCTGTCTTGATCCAGCTTTGGCTTTTGGCTTGGGTTTGGTTCAAGCTGTAGTGGATTACGTGGGGTTGGCGTGGTGCCACCTACACGTCCCTGCAGCTTGGCCAAACTTGAACCATTTGCTGAAGTTGAGTCAAGCAGCAACATAGTTGTTTTTGGTCCCTTGCTCCTCTCTTTTCGAGGAATTTCGGGTGGGTAAACAGTCCCCCATAATGGGCGGTACCCTTCAGGAGCCGACCCGAGTTAAAGTTTTTACTTACAAATTTCAATCGTATAAAATTTCAATACTTTCACCATCACACATCCACTTTACTTTGACAATTTTTTAAAATTTTTCACACTGTTCCAGTCTAACATTTCATAATTAGAATTTCTATTTCTTGCGTTTTTTAAAATCAAAAGCCAGCCAGCCAGCGGACCTGAATTGGAGAGGAATGGATCGGGTTTCGTCTAATAAGAAGGCCATTTCTGAAAATTAAAATTTTTGACAAATATTAAATTTTTATCCTAACTTGGAAAGTTTAAAACTTTTCTTTTGAAATCTATATCTTTCTCATTCAAATTCTAGCCACTTGGCTTTAAGAGCTTTATTGTTTCTTTGGAAGAGTTAGTCACGCCACAGGTGTGCACACACATAAATATATTTATATATTATATATTTCCTTTTCACCTATATATATATTCTATAGATATTTTTGAATTTTTGGCATTTTTCTTGCCCTTAGCTGTTAAGATTTTTCTCTGTGGAAGAGTTAGTCACACTCGTTGTGCACAGGGTTGCATTTGAATTTGCAGCAACTCCTTAGTTATAAGCGTAATTAATTCGTTAGTCACGAGTATCGTGCATTTTCTTTGAATTTTCATCACTTGTCAATTATTTATCACAGACTGATAATGCCATTGCATCACAGCAGTGAGGATCTGTCTGGCACCACAGTGGAGGCTCCGTGCTCCATATGCCAGCAGTCATTCGCTGCTGCCCAGGTTACGTACACCACAAAATGTGGTCATACATTTCATGAAACGTGCCTGGAGCAATGGCTTCGGAATCATGCAGATTGCCCGCTGTGCCGTGGACCACTGAGTCTCCCCTTAGGAGCCAGACAGGCCCCCACTGCTGTAGCATCTATGCCACGAGGGGCTCGGCCCAAAACCCAGCGGCCGGGAGTAAGAACCCGAGGCATGAGAAGCAATGAAGATGTGGAACTCAGGGACTTTGATTTGCAGGCCGAGTCGGGGGCGGAAGGTTTAATTCAGCCACCTGGCCCGTCATCAAAAGCGTCCCCAATCTCAGATGTGACGTCAGAAGCCGCAGGAGCGCGCTCTATAGTGCCTCAAGATTTAAGCGGACTTCAACAACAGATTAACGAATTGCAGAACGGCATGCGTGTGATGCTGGAGCGCATGGCCCAATTGAACCTTCCGTCCCGGACTCGGAATGTAGAGTCGCCAAGACTGAACCCTCGCGCACAATCATTTGTTCCAGTGCCGCGATCCTACTCACCTCGCACCCCTCGTGGTAATAATGTCCAGTTCCACCACGATAAGGTGGCAAGCATCATTGGTGGGTGGGGACTAAAATTCTCGGGTCGTGAATCCTCCATGCCCGTGGAAGTCTTTATTAACAGGGTAGCGGCTCTCACCAGAAACACCTTGGGCGGAAATTTTAATGTTCTATGCCAGCATATGCATTTACTTTTGATTGGACCTGCCGCTGATTGGTATTGGCGGTTTTACAATTCGAGACGTGATTTCAATTGGAGGGATTTGGAGTCGGCCCTGAGCGACCATTTCGCTGATCGCTTCACGGATGCCGACCTGATGGAGCAGATACGAGGAAGGAAACAGCGACCTCAAGAAACATTCGACGATTTTAGTGCGGACGTCTACAAGATTGTTGACCGGCTACAGCGCCCTATTGCTGACGCGGATTTAGCTGACATTCTTAGACGCAATTTGTTGCCAGAAATCCGTCGTGGTCTGCTACAAATACACCTTCCCTCTGTTCGTCTGCTCCGTCAGGCCGTCATCCGTGCGGAGAACTTTGAGATGGAGCTTGGAGGTCGACGCTGATCCTCCCAATGGAGACATGCTACAGAAGAATTACGTGAAGAATACCCGCTAGTCCAATACGAGGATTCAACGGAAGAACCTGGAGTGGAGGCGGTCACGGTCCTGCCTACTTGCTGGAACTGTAAGCAAGTGGGACACCGTTTCGACGATTGTTTGGAGCCCAGAACAATTTTCTGTTATGGCTGCGGAAAGGCAGACACATATAAACCTAATTGTGTGAACTGCCAAACAAAAAACTTACCACAGGGAGCGCGGAACAAGATCTCACGCCTCCCCCAGAACAAACAGTCTCCCCCACATTCCAGCAGGTAGACAGGACTGATGATCTGTCTCCAAATTCCTTGGACCCAACCACCAATGATGATAGTATACAGCCGAGTGGGGACTCTACTACCTTATCGATCCCACTCTTACAGGCAGAGCCTCCTACACCTTTGGCTTTTCTGCCCTACCACATTAGATGGCGGAAATACACGGCGGTCCGAAACCGAATTTTTAACTCCGAAATTGACACCATTCACAAACACCTTAAAACACCTAAACGCTCAACGTTGAGAATGAGGCGTTTTTACGCTCAGTTCCGTCGTTGGCGTTATCAATTGGATTGTGCGACTCTGTTGAACGTGCCTCCAGGTGACGTTCGACCGTACGCTCAGGTTCTGTTGTTCGGCCAACTAACATCGGGTTTGATCGACACGGGAGCCAACGTGAGCGTGATGGCGGCTGATCTAGCCCGCTCCTTCCTCGAGAGGAACGCTTTTCCCTGGAAAAGAGCTTCTCTCGGGTTGAAAACAGCTGACGGCACACAACATCAAGCCGTAGGCCGAGTATCAGCCGACATCACGTTCCGGGGGCTCACCAAGACGTTGACGTTGTGGATAATACCCACTCTCAGTCAGAATCTCTATCTGGGAGTGGACTTCGTCCGTCTTTTCGCCCTGGCCACAGACCTGTTCGCGCCACCACCACAGGTCGACACCACCAACAGCCTCGACGCACTCGACGATTGCGCCCACCCTCTCACTCAGGAGCAGCATCGCAGACTTCGGTCTGCGATTGCTTGCTTTCCTTCGTTCGCTGTTGAGGGCTTGGGAAAGACTACGCTCATCCGGCATGACATCGACACTGGTGACCAGAAACCCATAAAACAGAGACATTTCTCTGTGTCACCAGCTGTCGAAAAACTCCTATATCAGGAAATTGACCGGATGTTAGCGTTGGGCGTAATCGAAGAGTCGAAGAGTGCATGGTCTTCGCCGGTAACGTTGGTGGTAAAGCCCTCGAAGGTGCGCCTATGCCTGGATGCCCGGAAGGTCAACTCGGTCACAGTGAAGGATGCCTATCCTTTGCCGCTGATTGATGGAATTCTCAGCAGACTTCCTAAGGCAAATTTCATCTCCAGCCTTGACTTAAAGGATGCCTTTTGGCAAATCCCTCTAGAGGAAAAGTCAAAGGAGAAGACAGCCTTCACTGTGCCCGGTCGACCCCTTTACCATTTTGTCGTGATGCCGTTTGGGTTGTGTAATGCACCCCAAACGATGTCACGGCTAATGGATAAGGTAATTCCGCCCCAACTTAAGCACCAGGTATTCGTGTACCTCGACGACCTGTTGGTGATCACAGACGAGTTCGACGCGCACCTTCAGGTACTTCATCAGGTCGCCTTCCATTTGAGACAAGCTGGCCTCACCATCAATGTGGAAAAGAGTAAGTTCCTCTTGCGAGACGTCAAGTACCTTGGCCACATTGTTGGTGGGGGCACTATCCAGACTGATCCTGACAAGGTGAAATCTATTATGGATTTCCCCCTTCCCTCTACCACGAAGCAACTCCGAAGATTTCTAGGAATCTGCGGTTGGTATCGGCGCTTCGTCAGGGAATATGCGTCATTGTCAACACCACTGACAGACATGCTTTCTAAGCGGAGTCAGTTTGTGTGGACCGATGAGAGGCTAAATGCTTTCAAGCAATTGAAACATAGCCTTGCTTCAGCCCCAGTGCTGCACAGCCCAGATTTCAACAAGCCCTTCTCCATCCAATGTGACGCAAGTCAACATGGAGTCGGTGCCGTGCTGGTGCAGCGCACAGAAGACGGATCTGAAGCCCCCATCGCCTATATGTCCCACAAACTGAATCCCGCTCAGCGAAATTACACCGTCACTGAGCAAGAATGTCTGGCAGCGGTGTTGGCAATCAAGAAGTTCCGTGCCTACGTGGAAGGTCACGAATTTGAAATCGTGACCGACCATGCTTCCCTAAAATGGCTAATGAACCAACCAGACCTCAATGGACGATTAGCCCGGTGGGCCTTGAAACTTCAAGGTTTCAACTTCAAAATTGTCCACCGAAAGGGAAGCCAAAACGTAGTGCCGGACTCCTTGTCGCGCATGTTCTCTGCCGAGGCGTTGACGCCGGCAGAGGGCGAGGAGACTCCAATGGAGCTAGACTTAGAGTCGCCCCACTTCAAAAGTGCCTCCTATACGGAGCTGGCGGCTAAAGTCCAGGCAGAACAAGACCAACTGCCGGACCTAAAAGTTGTAGACGGGTTCGTGTACAAGCGGACTGAGTATGCGACCGGAAACGGACTTCAAGACCAGTTGGCCTGGAAGTTGTGGGTGCCGTCAGAAATGACGGCAGAATTAGTGAAGGGAGCTCATGACCCACCCTTGAGTGCGCATGGTGGCGTGGCCAAAACCCTCGGCCGATTACGGCAATGGTTTTTCTGGCCACGAATGGCCGCTCAAGTGCGTGATTATGTGGGATCATGCATAACATGCAAAACCACCAAAGCCCCTTCACACACCCTTCGTCCACCAATGACGCTGCAGTCCGTTCCCGAGCGCATATTCCAGCGCTTGTACATCGACATTATCGGCCCCTACCCTAGGTCCAAGTCTGGCAACATTGGAGCTCTCATCGTCCTAGACCATCTTACGCGATTCCCCTTCGTTGAGCCGCTTCGTAAATTCACTGCGAATGCAGTTATTGACATCCTGAGGAAAAGGGTATTTCACCTTGTTGGAGTCCCGGAGAGTGTTGTAACAGATAATGGTGTACAGTTTCGGTCGTCTAATTTTCAGACCTTCTTACAGGAATTCGGTATCGGACATACCTTCACCGCCGTGTATTCCCCTCAATCTAACGCCTCGGAACGTCTTAACCGCTCCATACTGGCAGCAATACGTTCCTATATTGATCCTGCTCAAAAGGAATGGGACGGTAAACTCTCAGAAATAACCTGCGCGCTACGTTCAGCACCTCACGCAACCATAGGAACTTCGCCTTATCAGGCAGTCTTCGGGCAACCTATGGTCACCCATGGCCGCACTTACCAACTTTTGCGGCAACTCCATCTTCTGGATGACCCCGAGACCACTCTGCCACCTCCTGACCACCTGGCTCTTCTACGCCAGACCATCCGCGACCTCACCACCAAAGCCCAGTCTCGCAATGCCAAGGCCTATAACCTTCGTTCCAGGTTGGTTTCATACCAGCCTGGCGAAGTGGTCTACAGGCGCAACTTCCGGCAAAGTGACGCAGCCGCGCACTACAATGCAAAGCTGAACCGGAAGTTCTTACCTAGTAAGGTAATTAAGAAGATCGGCGGTGCTTACTACCAGCTGGCCGATCAAAATGGACGATCAGTGGGCGTCTTTCACGCGAAAGACATCACTAAGTGATATACCCACTAGTTCACCAGTTCACGATCTGTTTCCAAATTTTATTTGGAGATCGTCCATTTGCGCCTATTTCAGGTGTCACTCCTGCCCCAATTAGAAAGTATCTAGAGATGTTCACCTGGTTCACCATTTCCTCTATCAAAGATACTTTCGTCATTAACTTAGCATACGTGTTCACGAAATTTCCTACAATTATATTTACCCCTTTTTATTTGCTCACTAGTTCACGCAATAAATCTAAAAGATTGGATAGTAAAAGACTTGATCACCTGTTCACGTCATTGTCTTTCACACATTACATCCATCCTTCAGCTCTTTCCACGCACTTGCCCTTGTGGAAAGATCTGTGTTGTAGCATTTGCCCATTTGAATTTTGTTTCTAAAATTCACGGCAAACGACTTTTGATACGCATTGTATCAAAAGTCCTCTACTTGCCCTCTTACGGCACCTTGTTTTCGACAAATCGAAACACAAGCGATGTCGCTTCGAAAAATTCATTTTTCAAAACTAATTTACCGTATCAACGGTAAATTGTTTATGGCAAATTGCGATGCTGCGGCTGGGCTGTGAGGATGCAGCGCTTGGCTATGGACAGTCGGATGGCGGTCGTGGCGATAGGAGGCTGTGCGAGAGTCAGGCACGGACGATCGGGTATAAGTGCGGAAATTTTTTATAAGACTGATTCGAAAATGTCTGTAGCCCATCGGGAAAGTAACTTTTTGAATTTTTTGTCAGTCCCAAGTCGGTTGGTGAGAAACCGGAACGAGTGAAACACGCGATTATTCGACATTTGCACTACGGTGCTATCTATCGTGCAAAAAGACACGATCGCTGTTTGGAACTTGGTGTGCTAATTACTTTTGGATTATCGAAAAACCTAAACATTCTGTGCGGAAAACGCCGTGTTTGATGTATTCCCGAGAACCTATGGGTGTGATTGTTTTGTAGAAAGGTTGGCGATCACCTGGTGAAAATATAGGTGAATACAGACGAAAACTGGTAGCCGCTCAAGGCCCTCTAGTGTGGCGAACGGATAAATAAGTGATAAGTAGCAAACTATTATTATTATGAGGACTAGCTGTACGATTAAACATCTCGGTAAGAAAGAGAATGGAAATGCTGGGGTTGAACCACTAGTCAATATTAGTGGAGAAACACTAAAACACAAAACATTACAAATCTTACAATTTATAATTAAATTAAATTCAAAATACTGAGTCTGGACTAGAAATTCGTCCAACATTACGCGATCTACCTGAAGATTATAGTAGGGGGAAAAAAGATATTACGAATTGCAGATCATAGCGATTTAGAGCCAGCTACGAATGCCTAGAAGTTAATGGCAGCTATACCATCCGAGCAACGTTTTGGCGAGAATCGTGTCGTTTTCCATTTCGACGAGGGTCCAATCAATTTTGTTCTTGACAGGAGAAACTACAAACAATTGCGTGATCTTGAGCTGTGTAAAATTATACGGCGTCCGTGCGGATCATCAATTTGGAGGAATGTTGTCACTATGCCGTCAGTGTCGTCGCCTGTTTGGCCTCGTTTTTGTATAATGGATGAATCACCCGAGGTGCATCGAACGATTTAAGCGCCATTCTGGTTCCGTTTTGGCAATGGAAAGTGTATTTTTGCTATCAAGCGTCGGTTCTAACAGACACGATAGTTATTGAGATTACATTTGGATTCTATTATGATGTGGCGCTAAAGAACTAGCTATTGGATATAGTGCATCCAAACGTCGAATGTTGTATTGAAATGATTTTGTTATGTTATTTAGATATTATTAGTTTCTTTTTGAATTTCGTCACCAATTTTAGAAAAAAAATGTTTTTCAGTACACAATGAAATTTTTGGAAGTAATTAGACAGATCTCGTAAAATTTTGTTGATGTTGTCTAAGGTAACATGCTCTTTTGATTGTTTTCCAAGTGCAGTTCATACTCCACTCTGTACATTAAAGTGTTTGCGTTTTTTTAAATATATTCTTCGTGGAATCAGTTCGATTTTGGTTCTTCATGTAAATGCAGTGGAAAATTTTCGTAACCGGGTGATTTGGTGGTAGTGCGATGATTTCGATTTTTTTTTTTTGGTTGAGCATTTATCTCAGGGATGAATTATAGAGAAGCATAGAGGCATTTGAATGCAGTCTTAAGGGGTATCGAAGGTAATTCTTTTTCTTGTGTTTCCGTTAGTGCTATTCCCTTTGCGAATCTTGCGCGGTTTCCTTGACTTTTTACCCCACTCTTTTATTTGTTCTTTTGCTAACGGTTTTACTTGCCGTCGGCGAGACGGGAACAGGAACACACTATTACGAAGCGAATGAAACTCCTTGGTTTCGTTTGTTAACGCATTATTCACAACCTGCTTTCGAATGGATTTTTGAATGAGATTAGGCGCATTACATTTTTTTTTAAACACCTCCGGAGCTCCACTTGTAGTGATTCAAAGCTGACGGTAGGAGATCGTTTTTTAGTCGATTGGAACTCGCAATATTGATGATCAGTGACGATGATGTTAATGTAGGGATAAGATTCACTATTACAAACTCTACTATCTGTGGTTAGTTGGACTGGACCTTTAGTCGTACCCTCTCAACACCAATCAGGGTTTCTTTTGCGTTTTTTTGTTTTTTTTCGGTCTCATTTCATCAATTGAAAATCCCAGGATAGTAGATCTGGAAGCCATACCTGTCAAAACCTCATAAGCCTGCAAAACGATCTCAAAGGCATATAGATGGTGATTATTAGGCCAACCCAACGTGTAATCCAATTTTTTTTTTTTTTGCATACGGTGTTCTATCCCCGATATATACTTAACTCTGTTACCTGTATTTCGAGATTTTCTTTCTGCATTTAGCGAGTTATACGGCATACTCTTGCAATGATCTTTGTTTATTGATATCTAAATTGTAAACTTAACTGAATTCTTTAACAGGAAAGAACAATAAAGAAAAAAAAAAAGAAAAAATTTATAACCTAGCAATGAATTTCGTGGTATGTTACGTGCATTTTTCTAGCAGTCATGTACCTTGAACTGGATGCGAAATCTGTTTAGTTACTATGATGTTCCTTGCTATTTTTTTTGGTTACATTAACAAAAACAAACACTTGAATTTAATTGAACATTCGTGACGTAGATTATTAGTTCGTTTTCAACATTGTTCCACATAAATTTACTTGCATTACTGGTTGTTAATTTAAGGAGAAAGTATATATAACTGGTGAAACGTATGTTTATTTACTATCAAGTAATGACGTTGGACTCTTTCTTTGTAAATAACGTATTTGAATTTGTTTTTTTTTCTTGGAATAAATATTGAAATGAATTGATAAAAATTTAACCAAACGGCCTTCTTATTGGGCGAAGGCCCGAGAAGTTCTTTTCTTCTTTTTCAGGGTCCGCGTCTGGCCTGGCTGGCCAATGACTAAATAGTTTCGTGAATTTTTACCGGTATTTTCAGCATTTTCTTATATCCTTCAAAGGGAGGGATACTGGCCCAACTAGTAGTGTCCGTGATTTTTGTAAACTTTTGAATTTTTGAATTTTTTGATATGGGGCCAGTATCAGAGGGTGGAGGACCCCAGACCATCGGGGTCAGGGCTCCACTAACATCGGGGGCCCGGGGCTGTCTGCCTCACCCGGGTTCCTTGTAAAGAGAGGTAGCCTTTTTTCCTATTTTCCCGTTTAGATTTTCAATTTTCTGGCTCCGTGCGTTGTCACGAGCACTGGGTCTGCTTAGTCAGCCCATGTTGCAGAGCCTGGGTGGTTTCCTTTACGGAACTATGCCCCGTTTGGTCCTTGGGTATTTTTATATACCAGTTTGCGGCTACAGTATTATGACGGATGAAATAATACGTAGCATCCCGTTTTCTTTGAGAGCAAACTAACCCCATTTTGTTTAAAGAACCCACCCCAGCCGCAGCGAGCTAGCAAAGCGGCACCCCAGCATCCGTCGGGGTTGGTTAAAGGGTGCTCCGCTAATGCGGACGAGGGGCCTTCACGGCCATTTCTAGGGCACCCTGCTCTCGGGGCAATTCCTTTTTTTTTGTTTTGCCTCTTGAATGGCAGCAGCCATTCCACTTTTCTGACCTTAGCACTCTTGGTTCTGGACTTCGGTCTGGTTCTAAGTTGTGCTAAGGCCACTTCCCATCTTACAATTCGCTACACGTTCTAGACTCAAGAACAGAGACCTGGCTGCATAGATAAAAAAAGACGGTAATGCAGTTTGAAAAGGAGACACTCGTCTATGAAAACTCTGCATTCCCCAAGAGGAGCCTATAATTTCGAGAGTTTACGATTATAATCGCAATAAGGGATAATGAATTGTTTAAACAATCAGCTGGAAGACCTACTTTGGATCTACAGCAAACTTGTCAACGGTATTCTAGAACACTGCAAACATGTGAAAGGAAAGGATACAAACAGGTGGAGAGGCTGACAAATGATTTAGAAAATCTGAGCACCTTGCAAGCTATAAGCATTATATGTTGATTGAATTCAAATTTCAAATCAAATATCATGCCAAGTTCCAAAGGATTGATAGCTACAGGAAGAGAAGAATTTAAAACAGAGTAAAAGAAGATAATAGATGTCGTTTCTTTTGGTGACACTTCACAACATTCAGAGTGAGTGTGTTAGCGATGCATTAGTTATTCAAGACAGGGAGATCATTTTGCAACTGATAGCAATCTTCAAATATCTCGATTACTCTGAACATATTGAAATCATCAGCATACAAAACACAGGGGAATATAAACAATTAATATATAAAACAAAAAAACAAAAAGTCAAACATTTAACCTTGTGGTAGGATAAAATGGTACAGAGTTACAGCAATTAACAGTAACGACTCAAATATGATAAACAGCATACATCAAGTGAACCAGGAGAGTAGAAAACCAGCAATATCATGATTTTCAAGCTTCAGAAGAAGAAAACCATGATCCATAGAGCCAAAAGCTTTAGAAAAGTCTGTACACATTTCATATACCTGCTTTTGATAATCCAAGCTATATGCAACAGCATTCGTGAACGAAAGCAGAATGGTCAATGTTGGAATTGACTTTTTTGGACGCGTTCCGCTCTGGAGCTGGAAAAATTGGATGGAATGGTGAACTTTATTGTAAACCACTTTTACAAGCAGTATACTGAAGCAAAAAAAAAAGAAATGGGGTAATAGTTTGAGATACAAATTGAAACACTAACTTTTGGCACAGGAAAAACGTTTGCCGTTTTCCATTAGAAAGAGGCTGTGCCCAAAATAATACTTAGGTCAAAGATTATTAAAAGAAGAACACACAAGAAATAAGATAAATACCTTAGCTCAGATAGATTTTTCCAGATAAGAAGGACGGGAAGTAATGAGCGAAAATCTCGCAAACATTTTGAGAAGTGGAAGCAGTTACATCATAGTACTTCATATCGTTGGGAACACTTGGTGGTTTTTCAATGAGTGAATGTACAACCGAATGAATTTAGGCTGGTCAGTTTGAATAGAAGCTTTGATGTCATTGATACAATAGCTAGCAATCTTCTGTTGCGCACGGCTATTAAAGGTAATTTTCAAAAGAAAGAGTAGATAATGGAGGAGGTCAAGAGATGCATAATTAGAAATGGCAGTATTGACCGTGGTGGAAGACTTGGAAATTTTAGATAAACCTAAACCTAGGATTACATACTGATCTAATAAGTAGGATAACATACTGATCTAATAAGTTTATGGAACTGCTTCGATGTTTTCTCGTACATTTATCCCCAAAATATGGTGCATTAGTATAAACATGATCAAGCTGGGTTGTTGGCCTCGAGTAAAATTTTGCCACAGTGTCTCACATGGAGCGAGTTTATTGCATTCATAAAATCTTATATAAGCACGTAAGTCAAAGCAACTTAATTTACCAGAACTTATCACTGTTATTGCCTACCGTGTAAAAATCTACGAAAAGAGAATATCAACTACCTGCATCTTATATGAATTTATTTTTGTAAGTTAATTCTATGTAATTTTTGGATTTGATTCAAACAACAGTTTGTAAGTAAACAATTAAAATGATACTAAACTGTATTTGCAAGGTCCGGTGAATTTAGTTTTTGGATGTCAAACTTCTGCTGTCCGAAAAAAATACTGCTGTAGGCATTAATGCAATGCTTAAGCAGGAAACTCCGGGGGATATCAGTTTTAGCCAATCAACATACAAATGTAGTTCGCTGGGTAAAGGTGTAGTTTTAGGGTCCATCCGCGGAGGGGGTGGGGGGTTACTTTGTTTGATTTAGGAGGGTGTTCATATAACATCACCATAAAAAAATTTCGGCGGTAACCCCCTGAGAAAAAATTACAGCCCCCTAAAGTACGCGCATTTTCAACTTTTTTGCACATTATACTGCTATTATAATTAAAAACTTAAAACTCAGAACGACTGCTATAAAGAAAAGAATTTATTTAATATTTAAATTTAATTTACAATAAAATATGCAACATTACAATTCACACACCCTAAAATTTAGCATCTGGCGACGATTATGGTGAATAGACCGAGGAAGAATCTTTGGGTGGTTTAGTGCTGTGTGGGGTAGTGTCGTGCAGGGTCTAAAATATGACAGATGCATAATGTGCAAGATCGTATGTAAAAAAGTTGAAAATACGCGTACTTTAGGGGGCTGTAAATTTGTCTCAGGGGGTGACCGCCGCCAAAATTTTATGGGGATGTAATATGAACACCCCCGTGAATCAAACAAAGTAACCCCCCACCCCCTCCGCGGATGGAACCTAAAACTACACCCTTACCGTTCGCTGCAGTGAGCAATGCTAGCATGAAAAAATAATTCTATTTTATCTGAAAACGGTATTCAAACAAATAATCAGCTCAAAGACGAATAAAGATAATCTGAACAATTTAATCTAAAAACTAAATTAGGTGGAAAAATCCCCGAATCCAATTGTTTAAAATGATTTTTGATCCTTTAAAATATTTCAATTATCCATTTTGCTTCAACTTCATCTCTTTGATTCAACATATCCCCGAAAGTACCAATTTTTGTACGCAGTGAAAAAAATCAACTCTTGAGGATTCTCACAATATCGAATTTCAGATTTTTCTTCATCACTTTGACAATTTGTCCTGATTTTCTACTTTCCTACTATGGACTCTTCAGTTCAACTGCTGTTCTCTCGTTCCACTTTCATTTTGATTATTTTTCATATACGGTTTTTTGCTTACTGTTCGCAAAAACTCGATGGCTTTGACTCGGACACTTTGAGAGTTAAACGGAAAACACTTTTAAATCCATGTCGGGACAAGTGATTTTGTTGCAGCTGCACATAATGCGATTACAGGACGAGCAAGATTATTTCTCATGCTTTGAAGTGAACGAAAATGTTGAAAAGCTTTTAGATCTCTTTAATGCGATTTGGTCGAGATTAAGGTGTAAGTGCAAGATTTAATTTATTAAGTAATGGCGAAACTTCGCGTGCTAGCCGAAAGGATAATGGCGAAAAGTTGTCGAACATGATATAAGAGATAACTTTCGAGACCATGTAGCTTGATAAAAGGATTATGAGTGTTTAAATGCTGTTGCAGATTGTTGGGGTGGACCTCATTATGTTAGTTAAAGCGACTGTATTAAATGTTGGTGTCATGAATTATTGTAACTCTAAGTTGAACGATTGAGCAAATTTTGATTAAGTTTAAGACACTGATGAAGTTGAAATATGAAGGCCTGATGCAATAGAAATTGGAAGCGTGATGAACTTCGTGTGTGATTGGGATACTGTTATTCGAATTATCTGAAGAAATTTTATAATTCTACGTATATAATTATTAAATGAATTTCAACTTATGTAAATTTTTCATAAATTTTAAAACTTAATCAAATCTGTCTGAATTAACTATTTTTGTCGCTATTTAAGATAACTATCAGGTATTAAGCTATGCTGTCTTTCAATAATGGTGGCACGAAGCAAATCACCATACCTTATATGGTTACCTACAGAAACCAAATGTTTTAGCAAGTACAATTATAGTTTCTGAGCTAAAAGCTTGAGTTTCGTATTTCGTATTTAAAGCAAGATTTTTTTAGTTAGACCTACGGATAGGATTGACAATTAAGAATGAGCTTATTTTCGAACCCTATGAGAAGCGTTTTTTTTTTACTAAAGTTCGAAGAAGAACATTAGTATTAAAATCACTTTGGCGAAAAATTCATATTTCTCTCTATATATATATATATATATATATATATATATATATATATATATATATATATATATATATATATATATATATATATATATATATATATATATATATATATATATATATATATATACATATATATATATATATATATATATATATATATATATATATATATATATATATATATATATATATATATATATATATATCATCAAAAATTGCAGTGAAAAATCTCAGGAACGCGCCATTCAATTGAATTGAAATTTTCAGGACACATTGGTGTATCTGCAGAATAGTGCCAGGTCTTAAAAAGTTAATAATCTTTAACCCTTTGGTGCCGGCGGCAATTTTAGTGATATTTTTAATATACCTATTATTCCGTACACAAATAATTTTTGCGAAAATAAAGCTGACGAAATAAATTTCGAACGTGTTTTACATGTGAATTGGATAATGTTTCGGAATTTCTTAGCCCCATGTGTGCGCTGGGCGCCTAAAAAGAGAACGGGAAAACTTGAAAATTTTTAAATTGCGATAACTTTTGACAGAGCTATTCAATCATTAGGAAATTTTCAGGTCATATTAATATTGTTTAGTTGTAGATTTTTATAGCTTTTAATGAGCGTGCTGACAACTCTGTAGCAAGGGCAGGCACTGAAAGTGAAAACCTCCAAATCATCGCCTCTCTTGAAAAAATGCAGCTTCTTCAAAAAAAGCCACTCATATGTAAATCTTGTGCTTTGTTTACATAGATAAAAAAAAATTTGACATGGTATAATGGGCACGCCTGGTAACCCTTGCCCAATTTACCTATATTTTTAGCATCAAAAACTTCTGTTCACGGAAACTCACGATCCGATGAGCAGAATTAATTGAAATTTGCAGAATGTGTTGGTCTTAAATAGGACCAGGTCTGATAGAAGTGATTTTGAAATGCAGGCGATTCTGTGCCAGTGGTGCCATCTTGAAAAATCACTAAAAAAGATAACTGCTTTTAGCCCTATAAATTCTGATTGAATCGTTCGATTTTATCGAAACTCACACAGTAGTTGGACCTTACTTCAAACCACGTTTATTAGAAATAAAGTTGCAAAACTCGGTTGGAGCTGCCAGCTATGATAATTTTGGTGTCTTAAAAATGAAAAAATAAAAATTTGGAAGTGAAAACATTCAAACCATTGAATATCATAAAAACTCTCCGTTTCTTACAATAAAACCAATATGTATACAAATCTTATGCTTTATCTACACGTTCAAATTAAAACTTTGGAAATTTCATGTCGGACAAGAACGGTAACCCTTTCCCAGTTGGCCAATATTTTTAGCATCAAAAACTTCTGTTCACGGGAACTCACGAATCAATAATCAGATACAATTGAAATTAACAGAATGCATTGGACTTAAGTAGGATCAGGTCTAATAGAAACGATTTGGAATTATAGGCAACTCTGTGCCAGTGGGGCCATCTTGAAAAATTACAAAGCAAAAAAACTGCTCTTTGCCCTATGAAATGTGCATAAATTACCAGATTTTCATGAAATTGACATAGTACCTGAACCTTACTCTAAACTCTATTTGATAGAAATTTGGTTGATAAACTCGGTTGGTGCTGCCAGCTATGGTAATTTTTGAATCTTTGGTTTAAAAGGAAAATAAAACTTTTTGCTGAATAACTTCCAGTGTAGTTATGAAATCAATACGAATTTCATACAATTAATGGAACCATTATAAACATTATTCAGGCCAAATTTGGTTGAAAAGCCACAATAGGGTTGCCAGCTATTGTTGGTTTTGTGTTTGTTTGCAATATCTTTATTAAGCGGTTTTATCGTAGAATTTTCAATTGGTAATGATATTGTAGTGACAATAAACAGCAAATATTAAGCTTTCGTTTATTTGAAAAAAACTCGCTGCAGGTAACCCTAAATTTCTTTATACTCCTATAACTTCGAATGTAATATAACAACGTGAAGCAGATGTGATATATTCTTGGCTTTAATACTGGCGAAAGGTTGCCAGCACGAGTCGGTTGTGTTACTTTTGTATCAATAAATGCTTACAGTTAGTATTCATACCGGAAACATTTACAATGAAAATAAATAACCGATGTTTCAATTCCCAAAGTTCTGCAAATTTTTCGGATCGCAGCCCCAAACACCAACTTCAGTTACAGTGCTGCAGGCACTGAGCATTTTCTTCATTGATGTTATATGAGATGCTGCTTTCAAAATTTTGTGAAATAAGCAACTGATAACGAATATAATTAACCCGTGTTTTGCTCTCATAAACGTTGAAATTCATGCCAGTGGTAATATCTGAAACCTTCCACCATATGAGTTATAATGCATTCTTGAGACCAAAGTAAAACGTGGCGTTTGAAACAGTTTGGCCTAATAAGCAGCTCATGTGGTGGAATATGCACTCAAAACCTGCACGAATCTTCTACTGTTCTTGGATCATTAGTGTTTCTAGCGGTTCAGGTGCGCTAGAGTTTTTTGTAAGTTTATCTTCGCTTATTTAAATTTAAAACAAAATGACCAAGAACTAGTCATTGTAGCAAAAATTAATCAGGTTCTCACGTTCAAGTCAAATACAGTTCAAGCTATTTAAATAAAACATTTGAAAAAAAAAGTAAAAATAAAATAAAATATTGCAATGTATTATCCTATCTGCAAAAATTTCTAAATTTCCTTTCTCCCCATTCGGTGAAGCGAATGCATGTAATGGCTGCAAACTGGAATTTTCCCCAACGCGTTGCAACGGCACTATTGTCCTAGTTCATTATTGTCTACACTAAGAAATGACCTCAAATATGGTCGATAAAAACCTAATATTTTTTTCATTTGTTTTGTTTCCATGGCTGTTGGTAATAATGCCGTTTGTTCCACTTTTCCGTTTTGACGCGTCCAGTTAATATCCATTCAATAACCTGTAAAACAACGTCCAACAAAACACAACCATAAATCTCAGCATTCAAAGGGACTATTCACTTTCTATTGAAATCGCCCATAATTCACAGCCATTTCTCAAAACATCGACTACTTTGCATAATTTGTTTACTGCCAAAGAGATTTTAATTAAGGAAATCTCCATTAATTTTATGGCTTTCGCGATGTCGATAATGCTCTTTTCCATCAATCCGTCCGTTCTGTTGATTAACATTTTCGATGTTCGACGGATAACGGACGAAACCACTCGTAGCAATTCTGTGAAACTTGTTTCCGCGACTCGTTAGCCGTTCTGTTTACAGAAAACTTTTTCAATATTAGTTCGACGACTCGAAAGTTTCTTCGTCAAAGTAATGATTATTACTTCTTGCCTTTGCCTGTTGTACGAGTCGGACAAGTGAGTTCCTTCAGTTCGGTTGGATCCGTGCTAAACTCGATAGTGATTAGATTTTCAAACTTGTATTCCCGGTTATTTTTCAATCCCGTTGAAATCTCTATTTTTGTGTTTTTCTTTTGATAAGAATCCCTTCGGAATTATAGCAGATCGAAATAGTGCCAGTGAATAACAAACGATCGGCGGGGGAAAGCCCCTCAACCGGCTCCTTCCTTCGGGATATTATCAACAAACGTGTGAAAACATTTCATCCTACTGTCATGGCGAACGGTAATAAATACCATGGATTGGACGAAGTCAACATTAGTGACAATAATGAAACCCACGGGCAAGAACAGCAAAAGCAGAATAAAAAACCGAAAGTGCCACCTATTACTTTCATCCAGCTACCGAGGGATACGATCATTGCCATAATGATCGAACTGCAAGTATCCGATTTTCAAATTAAAAACATTTCTATCGGTAGAAAACTGTTCCTACAAACTCATGAGGAATATGAGAAAGTGCATGCACATCTCCTAAAAACAAAAGTGAAGTTTTTCACACACCGCAGGTCAGATCTTCGACCTACGAAAATAACTTTATCAGGGCTACATGATATAGCTTGTGAAGAACTCAAAACATATCTCAAGCAGGAACATAATATCAATTGCCTTGATGTGAAAAAATACAACGTCGGAGACAGAGCAAATGCTCAGCTCCGGTACCTATTATTCCTGGAGCCAAATACAAAGCTCCATCAACTACAACAAATCAAAACGATCATGCACACAATTGTTCGATTCGACTACTACAAGAAGAACAATAGTGGACCCACACAATGCAGAAACTGCCAAATGTATGGGCATGGATCTTCTCATTGCCATCTGCCCACAAGATGTCTCATATGTAGTGGTGATCATAGCCACACTGAATGTACGCTCACCGATAAAGACTCCAGTAAAATATGTTGCTCCAACTGTGGACTTCAACACCTTTCGAACGCTAGGGAATGTAAAAATAGAGAAGCGTACATAAATATCCGACACAATTTGCATTTAAAATCTTTGAAACGTCAGTTTCCAGCATCCCACGCGTACAACCATTCAACTACTACGTTCCCTGCACTAAATCAGTCGAAACGATTATCAGGAGTTCATCAACAGCAGCATATACTTGATAAGAGTCGTGGTCCGGCTTTTATATTAGCATCGCCGGAGGCGAGTCATTCGTTTTCGACAACAAGCGCGCACTTAAATCAACCGGCTAAACTTCCATTGTACAGCGATATCGTTAGAAGTCATCCCACCATGCCAATGGCTGACAATCAACGGGCAGATTCAAGCGACCTGTTTTCTCCGCAGGAGCTCCTAAGCATATCTACTGAGCTTTTCGCAAGCCTATACCAATGTAAAACAAAAAGAGATCAGTTTGATACAATTGTAAAATTAGCCTTAAAATTTCTCTCTGGATAAGCTTAAACTAAGTCTTCTCGTATGGAATGCTCAGAGCATCAAAAATAAAGTCAATGAAACATCAGATTTTCTAAAGACATATGATATAGACGTCTGCGTTATGACGGAAACTTGGCTTAAGCCAAATGATTCCATTTATGTGCCAAATTTTAAATTAAATAGACACGATAGAGTATATGCAAGAGGTGGAGGAGTTGCCATATGTGTTAAAAAAGATATTAAATATAAAATACTCCCCTTTTTATCCACCAAAATTATTGAAACCATTGCAATCGAAATTATAGATATTAATCTAACAGTTGCAGCTGTGTACTTTCCTGGTACAAAATTAAATTTGCAAAAGTTAGAACTTTTAAAAGCTGATTTGCGTCTTATGAGAAGAGCTTATAAGAATTTTTTGATTTGTGGTGACTTCAATGCGCGACATAGATTCTGGAACTGTGCCAAGGCTAATAAAACAGGGCAAATACTTTTTGATTGGGTGATTCAGGAGAACCTCATAATACATATTCCGCCGGAACCAACTTTCTATTCTAATGTCGGTAGGCCTTCAACCTTAGACCTAATTATTGGTGACAATACTTCTGAGAAGCTAAATTTGCAGGTTCTACATGCTCTCTCATCGACTCATTTGCCTGTTTTCTGCGAAATTCTCCTGTCACATGCAGTACAAAAGCCCCAATTGCATATCACAAGCTTCAAAAATACGAATTGGAAACGTTTTCGTGAGCTACTAAGCCAAAAAATTCACCTGAATACATTAGATTTATCTAGCAACATCAACCCCGAGCAAATAGATAATCTAATAGCTAATTCTAATAGAGATATGTGGGCTGCAATAAATGAGGCAACTCCTCAAACAAAAGTGCAAAATAATTACAAAGCTTCTACCATAAACGATCACACCAGAGCGCTGATCCGAAAACGGAACTATATCCGACGTCAATGGCAGCAAAGCAGAGATACCACCTTTAAGACACAGCTGAACAGATTAAATCGAGAAATAAAGCAATCGATCCATGTCAACAGAAACGTGGCATGGAACAGCTTGCTCTCAAGGATGGATCAAGGCTCCTCGAATCTCTGGAAAATTAAAAAATCTTTAAAAAATAAACATTTTCCAAGCACAATATTTCTAGAAAGAGACGGAAAAGTAATTGGCAGTGATTCGGAAAAAGCGGAAACGCTAGCAAATCATTTTCACAACGCACATAAGTCAACTTCTCATATGAGCAACACTATCACTAACAGTATTGTTCAAGAAGCAGTCCAAAATTTCACTAGAGAAGAGGTAGATTTGAAAAACGTGATTTGCAAACCGAGAGAACTGATGAAGATAATTAAAACTTTAAAAAATCGCAAAGCACCTGGTGGCGATCGTATTCCAAATATCGTCCTAAAAAATCTGCCGAGAAAAGCGATAGTGCTATACACATTTATTTTCAATGCCTGCATCAAACTTGGGTACTATCCCTTAGAATGGAAAAAAGCTGTCATTCTACCCATAAAGAAGCCAGGAAAAAACAGTGGAAGTGCAAAGGATTTTCGTCCTATTAGCTTGCTTCCCACGCTCAGTAAGGTTTTTGAAAAAATCTTGCTGGTACGAATGCAAACATTTCTACAAACATCAAACATAATCCCGAATTGTCAATTCGGCTTTAGGCCAAAACTTTCAACTACCCATCAGCTTCACAGAGTTTCTCAATATATTTCCAAATCTCTGAAAGATAAAAAATCAGTAGGTCTCATAACCCTGGACATCGAAAAGGCATTTGACTCGGTGTGGCATCACGGTTTAACTTATAAATTAATAAAATTTGGGTTTCCCAATTACCTAACAAGCCTAATAATATCATTTCTATCTGATCGGAAGTTTTCGGTGAAAGTAAATAATAATTTCTCGTCTTCGAAAAATATTCCTGCTGGTGTACCTCAAGGAGCTGTTTTGAGTCCGACATTATACAATATATACACTGCAGACATCCCTATTGACACTCTTTGTGAAGTAGCTATGTATGCAGATGATACTTGCTTATATACAAGCGATTACTGTCCCCGCAAGATTACGAGCATCTTGGAAAATAAATTAGAACAAGTGTATCAATATTGCTATAGATGGAAAATCAAAATAAATGCGGAAAAAACCTCAGCTATTTTCTTCTCTAAGAAAAGAAAACACACCAATCTTCCTAGCAATCCTATTAACTTTTTAGGACAAAACATCAAATGGGACACCCAAATTAAATACCTTGGGATGATGTTTGATAGAACCCTATCTTACCGGGAACACGTAAACAGTATTTGCAACAAGATATCCATGTCAGTTAAAACCCTTTATCCCCTCATAAATCGGAAATCACATCTGTCTAAACTCAACAAACTGCTTATCTATCAGCTTGTGATCCAGCCCATTATATCATATGGAGCTCCGGTATGGAGTATGTGTGCCAAGACACACATCCAAAAAGTCCAAATTGCTCAAAATAAATGTTTGAAAATGTTATTGAATAAGCCTTGGCACTTTTCAACTTACAATTTGCACTGCATAGCACGAATACCCACGGCACGGATGCTTCTAAACAAACACACGACTGCATACTCTGCTAAGCTTTGCAACATCAATAACCCTCTTCTTGCATTTGCTACATCGTCACATACTGCACAATGGCATAATTAATTTATTTTTATTTACTTAGATTTACGCTTAGGTTAGATTAATATTAGCATATACTTTTAGTCTTCATAAGCAAAGTTTTTTTTTTCTTTTTTGAAAATTTTCTTTGCAAAATCATACTAAGACCAAAAAACAAAACAAAAACAGCTATGCTCAAACTTGATATCAAAGTATGTAAAGACTCTAACAGTCTGGGCCACTTAAAGTTTAATGCTTGTAACACAAAAGAAATACATTAAATAAAGTTATCTATCTATCTATCTATCTATCTTTGCCTGTTGTTCTTGTTGTCGTTATGATTTGTGATACGATGATGCTCGATGAAGGAGTAATTTTGTTTGCTGTGTTTTTTATTGAGTCAGCCGGGCTTTGCGAAGAGTTTTGAGATTTGAGAGTGGTTTATTAGTAAAAATAGATTCAAAATGCAAGGAAAACTATGTATGTATTTTGATGATTTGGGGTATATGGTTAATTTATGTTTTTGAATGCGTCCAAATATTTAGTCTCATAACAGTTCCCGGAGTGGAAACCTAACTGCAGTAAATTTATAGACAATCGCTTGAAACTTTGAGAAAAACTATTTGACAAATAAATAGGCAAAATGTTGCTTCGAGAAAAAGTACATAAGCCATTTCTACCAATAATATACGCGGTGCTGGTAATAAACCTAAGGTCGAAACCCAATATCGGCATCAGCTTAGACACTGGCATCGCTATTATCGCCGGCATCGATGTTTTGTGAAACTGAATAACGGCATCGAAAATAAAAAATATGCAAATAACCAATTTTTTTAATAAAGAGCAATCGATTTTCAGTTTTTAATATAGAGACATAGATTTTTCAGTTGAGGACATTTTAAGAATTGTGTGTGTCACAGATAGTGGTTATAGATTGTTATAGATAAATTGTATAGTGAATATAGCGATGATTTTGGATGCGGGAAATTTATTTAAGCAGTTGAGAGTAGGGTGTCTACTGGATGGCTCTTGATTAAAAACACAACATGTTTTCCGCTACACTCGTTTATTTCGCCATATCTTAACCATCTCCCTTAACCATCTGTCAAAGTCAGAATTTTCTCTACGCATCTACACAACTACAGACTAACCTTGAAAAAAAGCTGAAGAAACGGTCGATAAAGAAAGCTGAGTGCAGATTAGTATTAACATTGATGTAAGTATATAAAGGAACTGTACGGAACAATTCATTAAAAAACAGCTTCATGTACCGAATGGCAAAAAGTTACCAGGAACTTCAACACCATTTCTTCATTTTTTTGTAGCCGATACGGCATTTCCTTTAAGAACAGATTTAATAAGACCTTACCCCGGAAGAGTTCTTATATGGTCCCAAGAATAATTTAATAAAAAGCTTTCTCCTGCAGGAAGAACAATTGAAAATGCTTTCGGTATTATGCCAGCTAGTTGGAGAGTTCTCTTGCACAATAGACATGCCAGCCGAAGAATATTAGAACAACTGTTTGCGCTACAATTGTTCTTCATAATTGTCTTAGAAGGAAGTGCATTACATACTGCCCACCAAACTTCAGCGATCAAAATTCAGCTAACACCGTGACAAAAGGACAATGGCGTCATGATCCTTGCCAGCTGCAATCAGCTCCACCATTTGAGAAATCACACAAAGCTTCCGTGTCTTAATAGAGTAATTTTCTCAATAATAATAAAATTTATAATAGAAAGAAATATTTACTTGAAATTAAAACTTGAAAACATGAATGAATGTTTTCGATTTTTAATTTCAAGTGAATATTCCTTTTTATTTCAATCTTTTTTATTATTCTCACGGAATTGTCTATTACATTTAATATTTCTTCTACTATTATTTTAAGATTTGATATTGTCAAACGTGCCTCTAAAATCTACGGGTTTGCTCTTCTTTCTCCACCTTTTAACCTTCTTTTCTTATAATCACATATCTTGTTAGATCACTTTTGAATACGCATCTGTTAGCTAGTCTCCAACTTTACTTTCGTTCGAACTTTACATAGATAGCTTCCTCTCCTTCCTCTCTCTTAAGTATACTTTCGCACCTCAGCAACATGGTTTCATTAAAGGTCGGTCCACATCTACGAATCTCATTGAATTTGCTCATGCTGTGTCCTCGGCGTTAGAGTGGAAATCCGATTTTTCTAAGGCATTTGATTCTGTCAATTTTGAGCTTCTGCTACTCAAATTAAACCACTATGGCATCTGTGAGCCTTTACTTCCTTGGATATCTTTGTTTTTGACTAGCCGCGCTTGTCTTTATCTCTCTCTAGCGCTTCATCCTTCCATTTTTGCCCTCTTCTGGTGTACCTCAAGGTTCTATATTAGGACCGCTATTATTCAACCTCTTCATCAATGATCTTCCTATTGTTCTATCGTCATTTTGTTTGCTCTATGCAGACGACTTAAAATTATTTCGGGTAATCAATAGCTCAGATGATCATCTACTTCTTCAGGATGATCTAAACTCTTTACTGATTGGTGTAACTCTTACTCCCTACCGTTAAATGTTTCAAAATGTTTTGCCATATTTTATTCTCTGAAGTCCCAGATTAATGCCTTTCCTTACTTACTATGTGAATCCGTCCTTGTCTCTGTGGATTATTTTACTGATCTGATAATTTGATATCCATGTTCGTACCATTACTAATAGTGCCTCACGGATTGCTGGCCTTGCTATACGTTCCAATCACAAGTCTTTTAGCATTTTCACTTGTGTTAAGATATTTGTTACCCTTGTTCGTTCCAAACTTGAATACTATACTCAAGTTTGGTCTCCTCGCTTTGCATATCTTTCCGATGCCATTGAATCTGTTCAACGGAGGTTCACTCGCACCCTACTCTTTAAATATAATCTTTCCTACATGCCTTATGATAAACGCTTATCGCTCCTTAATCTCCCTCTCCTAGCAAAGCGCAGAGTTTACCTTGATGAATGTTTTCTTTTTGAAATTTGCCGTGGCCATCTGAATTCATCTATTGCAGCATTGGTCAATAACGGCAGTGTGAGAGGCAAACTAGGTCCTCCGTTGTCTTTGTTGTACCATTTGCCCGTACTGATGCTTACTTTCATTCGCCTATTACGTACCTATAAGGCCTCCAACTTGGTCCTCTTCCACACTCTATTGGCACCTTTAAAAGAAGTATTCGCAACACAATATTTGCTGATGATTCATACTATTTATCTTTTTTGTCATTCGTGGCTTTGATTTTCATATCTTAAATTTTCTCAATTTTTAGTACTAAGCTATTTTATTTGTAATTGGGCTTTTTGGCTGTAAATGGATTGTTTGAATAAATAAATAAATAAATAAATACCCTGACCAATTGATAAACTAAATTCATGTGAGGAAAATTCATTTTCTCATACATTTTTTATGAGAAAAAAATTTAAAACCGTGTACAACGCCATTGAGCTAGCTGTGCAGCGCGCGCCGCAATTTCTCAGTGTAACTTGGAATTCCGGGAGCCAGAATATCTAATCTTTCACTACAAAGCCGCAATGCAATTAGACTTCGAAATATTAATAATCCACTACATATGAACAAGAAATCGAACGAGAAGAGCGCCACGTTCGTATCCAACGGGAAAAGTAATCCGTAACCATACTCTTCGTCAGCATTCCCTTTAATGCATGGAAGCATTACAGATACATACCTGGCTCATTTCTTTTTAGCATTGGATATCCTAGGCTGGCAAGGTAAATACAATGGGAACTTTGAGCTTTCAGCTTCATAGGCCCAACATTGCATTCTTGTCATCTATGTCATCCCGTCATCTATGAGGAATGCGTATTGAAGCTTGGACCCGAGCATACGTCTGCATGACCCAGAATGTAAAGATAATGCTTGCCGAATGATTGTGACACTCATTGGAAATTCCAACAACGTTTTCTCGCATTACTCGTTACTAAGGGGAACTTGTGCTGCTGCTTGGACTGACAGCAAAGCTTGCTTCTGCATTACCCTTAATGAATAGTATCCTGTACATTTAACTTACCTGTGATGGTTTGAGATGCTCTGAAATTTTCATCTTTCCGTATTATATAGCAAACATACATGTATCCTCGAGTGTTCTTTTCTCCCTATTTTTGCGAGTAATGTTCAAAGGTAAATGATGGACTTTTTGGAAAACAGCTTTCAAACTTTGCATCATTGCTGAGAATGTTTGCTTTATACATACTACTTGAATGCATTACAGCGATTCCCGTTGGCCTAGGCTGGCAAGGTAAATATAATGCAAACTTTGAGCTTTCAGCTTCATAGGCCCAACATTGCATTCTTGGATTCCCGTCATCTATGAGGAATGCGTATTGAAGCTTGGACCCGAGCATACGTCTGCATGACCCAGAATGTAAAGATAATGCTTGCCGAATGATTCTGACGCTCATTGGAAATTCCAACAATGTTTTCTCGCATTACTCGTTATTAAGGGGAACTTGTGCTGCTGCTTGGACTGGCAGCAAAGCTTACTTCTGCATTGCGCTTAATGAATAGTATCCTGTACATTTAACTTACCTGTGATGGTTTGAGATGCTCTGAAATTTTTATCTTTCCGTATTATATAGCAAACATACATGTATCCTCGAGTGTTCTTTTCTTCCTATTTTTACGAGCAATGTTCAAAGGTAAATGATGGACTTTTTGGAAAACAGCTTTCAAACTTTGCATCTGCGTTGCTGAGAATGTTTCTTTATGCATACTACATCAATGCATTACAGCGATTCCCGTTGGTTATGGCTCGACTTCGTGCTACACAAACACAACAGCAAAGAGAGACAGTACGTCAAACGGCTCAGTTGGCAATGAGAAATCATCGAGCTAAGCGTACAGGTCAGCAAAGTGATAATATTTGTCGCACAAGACGAAATGCTTTTTTATATCACAAAGTGCTTCAATGAAGGTAATCGACCCGAGTGTAATAATTCCAGCAAATAATTTCACAGAAAGAAGTGCAACAATGCTGCGCGAATCATTTCGATTCGCTTCAATAAAACAAATGCCTTGCTACCAGAAGAATTATATTAATTTCAATGTAATTAAAATACTTTTCATTTTGATTTTTGTGCATTTATTGAACTTTATTCATTTTGATCTTAATGAAAAACTGAATTTGAGTCAGCTCATAAGTTAACAGAGCATTTATTGATTCTGAGGCTACAAGGTTCGCCGTATCAGTCAATATTAGTTCTGAATCTTGAAATAATTTCCGGTATTTTGAATAGCTAGTATTTTACTAAATCAGTGATTCATTACTCTAAAATCCCAAACTTCCCTACTTTGGAAGACATACAGCTCTGTAATCTGTGCTCGGAAACGTTTGCTCTGCCATTTGTAGGGTCGTCTGTTAACACTATTGAGGATACATAATGCTTTATCCTCTGCACCAATCGATTTCATCTTTCAAATTGACTTCAAGCAACCAAATCGTCAACATATATTTGGAATTTCCTGTATGCTGATTGTAAATTAAATAAAATAAAATTTACTGTCCGAAATTGAGTATGACTCAAAAATTGTTATGTTTAAATAAATTCTCAGGGGGTCATGCCGTTCATTTTCGGAACACATGCAATATAAAGCTTAATATCCAATGTATCAGCACTATTTTATAATGGAAAATAAATAATATGTCGTGTCTTCCTTTTACCTGTTTCCAAATAATATTACATAAATAAAGGGCATTATAAACGATTATACTTTATGTCCATTTGATTAGATATTCTACGGTGACCATTCATTGAAACACATAGTGAAAATAATGTTAACTCCTTAATTGAATAATTTCAGTCGTTATTGTAAGTCTTGTCATTTGAAAACCGCTTGCACCCTGTGACAAACAATCCTGATATATAAAAGCAAAAACTCAAATATCAAAAACTATCTGTGAGAATCAAGCTTACATGCTGGAAAAAAAAATCTTTCAGTTGACAGTTTATATTAAAGGATTTTTAAAACGCTCTGTGCTAACAATAGTTGACTACTCACTAAATTTTTACTCTCTAAATAGTTATTATGATAAAAAAAAAGCGATAGGAATCAAAAAGAATCAATTATTTTAAACACAAAACACTTTCTTGTTTCGATCGTCTTTTTTCCCATAAAATTTCTGCAGCAAATAATACATTAGCAACTAAATATCCGACAAGCAACGTAAAAAATGCCAATTGCAAATGACTCAAAGTCAATATTAGTTTTGAATCTTTCAATAATTTCCGGTATTTTAAATAGCCATGCAATCGAAACATGTGCACAGAATCTCTAATCCACTTGTCAATTATTCCGCTGGCCGCAATCAACCCTAAAAACTGATTTATCATCCCATAAAGATCTGAAGATTTGTTCACCAGAAACGCCAAGTTGTAAGTTCTGGAATAAAGAAAACGAGCCATTAATTCAAGCGACTGAATCAAACAGCCAACAGCTACAGAAAAAAAAACGAAAAAAAAACATTTTTTTTTATCCTTTTGCTTTGAACGACAACCGTAAAACAGAAAAAGAAAAACTGAAAATCTGCACGAATTCGTTCTTTCACCACTGCCTTACTTGGGACAATCAGGAATTACGTGAATAAGTGTTTTTCCATCGGATCTGTAAGGTATTTTGAATTTAATTCGATCCAAATCTCCGAGACGAAGTAGAGCTGCGAATTTTTCTCCCAAGCCGATTTGTCTCAAGAGGATGTCGTCCGCCACTCCAGTCACTTTGATTTTCGTCCGAAGGTTGCCTGCGGATGAGATATTTGCGTTGAATAGGAAAGTAACGAATTCAGGGCTAAGAATCTTATGCTAATTTCAATCGACTTAAGGCGGTTCGGCTCTGACTGAAGTTTTCGGGTCAGCGTAATGAGATTAGTGTTTGGAAAAGGAATTTTCAGGCGATTTAGATGAATTTCGCAAAGGGAAATAGAATGTTGGCATATTTTTTTATGTTTTGGAAAGGATAATCGATTTTCTGTGTTTGAAAATAAATTAAATCAAAAGTCAAATAGGAACCCACACATAAGTCATCTTTTTTAAACTTAAATTTACCTTGGAACTCAAGAAAACTTTCAAAGTACTTTATTTACTGTTTTGAAACTAAATAGCAATCAAAAGATAATAAACACTTTATTCAAAATGTATCATTTTACCTAAACACGATCTCAAACAAGTATTTTCATCGGGAAACGATGTAATCAAATATTAACAACTTAACAAACCCAATCGTAGCCGTGTGCATTCTACGCATTTAATTAAAAACAACTGCAAATTATTTGACCAACCTAAAATACTTCCCGGTGACTCAGTTCCGAAAATATCCGTTTGCAATCCAGCATGTTCTAGGATAATTAACATTCCCGTTCTGTCCAGATGCTCGAGTGTATCAATGCTCGGATATTCTCTGGGCGAAGTATAGACATCCATTAGTGAGCCCTGTTATAAACATAGAGAGTCAGTTGAAATTGTAAGTGCTCTATTCAAAGTCTCCGTATACTACCGCAGGGTAGTAGTTTTGTTCTAATGAAATTTACATAGTAGTAATAATAGCTGAACTGAGGAATTCTCGTATTGCAATAAATGCGGAGAGTTTTCAACATTGATTGGAATGCCAAATGAAAGTAATTTTTTGAAATATTTCTTAAAGCTATTTTATTTAAAATATAAATGTTTGAATTAATAACTTAAATAGTTTGATCACTCTAAATAAATGTGACCAAAACATAAGTTTGAGTTGAAAATACATTTTTTGGTGTTATTTTAGATAACCATGCATTTTGGCTCAATGAAACTAATTTAGTGGTTCATTTTTGCACAATACTGGAAATAAACAGAACTAACTGAGTTCCCCTTCATTATACAATGTCTTTTATAGTGCTGACTATCGAAACATACGATGCAAAGTAATAGCATGAACAAAGCTCACCTGAAACGATCCAGTCAAGTTAAGGCCCAACAAAAGACACAATACCACGAAAATCCGTTCGTACGAGCTCGAACTGAACGAATGACTGACCGAGGCATTCAGCAGGACAGCAATTATCCGGCAGCATTGAGATACTATCGTCGCTATTCGATTGTACAATCGATTGGAGGACTTGAAAGGTAATTGCCGTTTCCTTTTCAGCTGGGACGGCCGATGTCCTTTGTGCCGTTTCAGTTTGTCAGACTTAGGACTTTTTGCTTTTGCTGCACCAGCATCTAACAGCGATGGCGGCGGTGTGCACATCGACCAGTTTGCGGCTTTCGACCGATTGTTTTCATTGACGATGTACAACAGGCTGGTGTAGAGAACGGAAGCAATTAAAAACGTAATAATGACAAGAAGCCACATAGACGTTGTAAATACTTTGAATAGTAGTAGCGACCGCGGAATCTGAAAATAATGAAATTTAATTAAATTCTCTTGCTTTGCGGATGCGAAAGTGATCTAAAGGAGGATTTATAGGATATGCAGCGTTATGTAGAGTAATAATAGGCTGTGGGGCGCCACATAAATAAGACAAAGTCGACGTCCACAAAGCAATATTAAGTGGGGAAATGATTTAAAGTAAATTCAAAGAGAAATAGGTAGATTTAAAGTTAAAATCACAAGACATTTGTACCATATTCCAAATACTGGTGAAGATAGAACAAACTAATTTGGTGGAAGAAAATCGAAGTGCGGATAAAACGAAATGATCCGGATAAAAATTTGAACTAAGCTACATCCTAAATCTATACACATTTGCAGAAAAACTGATATCACCCCTCACGAAATTACCAATGTTATACTGCCGAAGCGAAGACTTTGCTGATTTCTAACAGATAAAGTGTCAAGAATTCAATTTTTGATTGTTTTCGACAATGAAAAGACATTTGTACAATTCACTGTCATTTGCTCAAAAGAACGAACTGCACATACTCAAACTATTCGCGAAACTAAATTCTATTCGCGTATTGTCTCTTCTGGTGGAAATTTGTGTAGCTGGATAACTGCAAATTGATTTGTTTTTCTTCGAAGGTTGGTCTTTCTCTGGAATTGACCATTGTGTCGTGTCAGTGCGTTGTTAAGACGCAGTTTGTGATTTGTGTTGTGTAGTTGTCTTATATGTAAAAGTGCTAAAAAAAACAATTAACAGATTAAACGTTGCCTGATGCCTGCTAGTCAAGAAGCCATTACCGTTTCTGGAAAAAATTCAGCAACATTTAAGCCCCCATTCACGAACAGTCCATCTATCCAAATAGCCTGGGGCCAGGCCAAAGTCTCACCGTATGTGGGAGAACTCGGAAGGACTCATGGACTCAAGGAACCAAATTTCCAATCAATCCAAAGTCCATGGACTCGGTCCATCGGGCCATTTTTTGGCTCAAGCGTGTGTAGGAAAATAGTAGGGCAAATTCGGACAATCCATAAAATGAACTAGTCGGGTATGTTGAAGCCTCAGTCCAAACAACGTGGCAGTCTTGCATTGCACGCTGACCTGTGGCAAGCTCATTGACTGTTTCTGTGATTATTTTATTTAAGGCAACGTAGCACCTCCAAATTTTTAAAAAATCGATTTTTGTTTTTTGATTGAATATGTTAGAATGAAGGTTTTAAAACATGATTTTAATAATATAAAATTGAAATTCTAAAACAAAAAAATTTTATGAGTATATATAGCGAAGCGCCCCAAGATCATTTTTTCTATGATTTTCGTTCACTTCGCTATATCGCTACATCGACTTAAGCCAAAGTGTAGACAAAGATAAATGAGTCATCTCCTTTAAAAGAAGCAAAAATAAGCTAGCCTTGGCAAAAAAAATAAAAAAATAGCTGTAAAAGATGTTTCTAAAAAAAGTGTAGAATCTCCAAAAAAAAGGTCCGAAAAAAGTTCACCTGACACTAAAATTAATGAAAAATTTAGCCACGCATTATGGCTTAACAATACGACGAAATCCTGATTCAGTTGATAATATGCGCAAGGAAATTTGGGCAGCATATTACCACACAATTTCAACTGACGAGAACCCTCAACACTGTTATTGTCCTGTTGGAGAAACGACTTGGTGTAACTGGCGCAAGGCGGAGGCAGCGGGTGATAATGCATTAAACAATTTCAAGCATCCTCCACCTTAAGATGATGAGGTACAAGAAATTTTAAAGCCTATTTATGATGACTTATCATCAGAAGATTTATTAAAGCGTTGCTTGGGCAATTTTGCGCAGAATAATAACGAAAGCTATAATTCTTGTGTTTGGAATTTGGCCCCCAAACATACTTTTTGTGGGAAAAACGTACTAAATATGGCTGCAAATATTTCTGCATGTACATTTAATGAAGGATTTATGGCTATCTTGAAAAAAATGCAAGTCATGGGAATTACAATTGGCCAATGTGCACTGGAACATGCAGAGCATAGAGATGCTGCAAGAATTAACCAGGCGGAAAAACACTCGACTGAGGCATCTAAAGAGGCCAGAACTGCTCGAAGGGAGCAAAAATCTTTAGAAGAGGAGGAGTATGAGCAAGAAGAAGGTGTATTGTATGGTCCAAGCATCGCAGATTAATTTTCGATAAGATTTATTGCAAAAAATATTGAATTTTAACTTGAAATGCGATTTTCTCGAAACAACGTTTTTCAAGTTGGCGTGCATGATTAAGAAAAACAATATTATCCAATCGTTTTGAAATTTTAACACGTTAATTTGCACATGTTAATGCTCAGAATGAACCTCGGATGAAAAAATCGGCATTAAACTTTTTTAGTTATAGCCGATTTTTGGGGGAAAAAAAACTCGATTTTCGAAAAAACGCCGCCATTTTGTTATTTTTCAACCAAATTTTTTTTTTTAGTTCATTCTAAGGCCGCTTTGATGCTGGTCAAAACCCCGTTTTTGTTTTTTTTTTCAGACTTTCCTGAGGGCAGTTATCATGCACGCCAGGTTTTTTTGGTGTATTTTCCAAAAAATTGTAACAGGCGACAGGGGGCCACAAAACATTTTTAACAATTTTGTTTATGTAGTCTAAGACATATTAAGTATGTGTAAAAAGTTTCATTAAGATATGTCCTTTTATTCAATTAAAAACAAGCCTTTGAAAATAAATTTTTTTTTTCAATTTGAAGGTGCTATGTCGCCTTAATCGAAAAATTTAGCATCATGGATAGTGGTGGCCATGATTTTATTTTGGAAGCTATCGAACAATATAGGTCACATGAATGTATATTATATTATCTGACCCAAAGCCTGCGACCACCTGCTAAGTACCGCAAAGTAGCGGTTAATCTTTCGTGAGGAGTGATAGTTTGACTCATATTTGTATCCTTCCGTTTGATTAATGGGGTGACCAACTATAGCAATGTGTTATATGTATTATCATCCATTCTTAAATAATTTTGCCAATCAGAAGGCTCAAGTGTGAGTTCTTTGACCAAATTTACAATTTTTGCCACTTCCTTTTTGGCTATCGTTGCTTTATGTCGATGCAAGTGACAATTGCAAAAAACTCCTCAATATGCTTCTGATTCATTAATAGATTAAAAATAATTTTTTCTTGAAGTTTATCTTTATTTTTTTCTAAATTAATGGCAGAAAATAAAATGGACTGACTGGATCGAGGCTTTATCGTGAGTGGCGAGCTAAATTGGACTTAAACCAAACGGACTAAAGCCAAATGAACTCAAGCCATTTGGACTGTTCGTGAATGGGGGCTTTTAAGAGAAAAAAATTAAATAGGCACGAAATGAGTGGAAACATAGTTTACTAGCTAGTATTTCACTCAACAATATTATTTACTAAACAAAAAACAAATATATAAATATATTTCTAACTACTATTTTGAAAAGTGGGTTGAAAATGGCGATCTTAACTACAGTGAAGTTTTTCGAATATCCAAAGCTTTCCCTATACAGATGCCAGAGTGATACGCTTAGAGCAGCCACAACCACCGAAACTAACTGGTTAGCATAAACGTTCTATCTGCAGCATAAACTATCTTAGCATAAACGTTCTATCTGCATTTCAGTCGTTTCGAGATATTTAATGATTTGAGTTTTGACATGTACTGGTACTGGTAATATTGATTTTGACATACTTCCACAAAAGATAGATTTTTCAAATTTTCTAGAATGATGTAATGGAGTATGTAGTTTTTGAATCCGGTGTTAAATCAAAATGAGAAAAATGCAGATAGAACGTTTATGCTTAGTAAGGCAGTTTTCGCGGAAAGGTACCAGTTGCTCATTAGCGCACAGAAGCTGGAGACATTTGTAATGAACAGAGTCAATTATTGATCTTACTTTTCAGTACAAAACTAAACCATTAGGCCTGTTTTCATCTTTAAAAAATAATTTATAAATTATGAAAAATTTAAAAATTTCTCTCAACATCATCTCCAGATTCTTTTGAATATGCAGAGTCTCAGCATTTATCGACCCACTGCGAAAAGAATGTGAAACGAAATTCGTAAGAGAACCCGTAAGACGGTGCATTACTACCGTTGTCCCACATATGTATGTGACAAAGAAATGTAGTAGCTCATACAAGAAAAAAACTCATATACGTACAGTGGGTAAAAAAAAGTTAAGGCACAAACACTTAGTAAGAACAAAAACCTATTTTTAATGCGACTTTAATAATAAATGATTGTGTTTTTGCATTTAATTAAAAGTTTTGCATGTTTACTTTAAGAACAATATCAAAAAAAAAACCAGCAGCGAAGCAAATTTCACAACATGAACGTAACATTTGTCAGTGAAGCACCAAAATAGCGCAAAAAAGTTAAGGCACAGCGCAGTTTTATTATTTCAATTATTTTAAAGTGATCAATTTCAAAAAACTTAACTTACATAGCGCTAATACTTTGTAGCTTTTCCACACATTTTTATCACTTCTCGCAGTCGTTTCGGCATCTTTTTCGCAATTTTTTTACAAAAAGTGGGTGAAAATTTGGTCCAATCATCAATAATGACATATTTGCCCACTCTATTATACTCTACTTTACCTTTCGCAATGGTACTCTGGTTTTGAGATGATGCGTTAATGCTCGATCGGGTTTAAGTTCGGTGACTGAGGGGGGGTTTTAATAGCATTTTGGCAGTTACAAATGTCCCAAAGCCGACATTGCTCCGAATTGTGCTTCGGATCGTTGTCCTGATACAGGCCAAAATTGTATAAAATGCCAGCATTTTGTTTGATATTTCTTTTAAGAATACCCAGGTAAGACGTTTGATCCATCGTACCCTTCACAAAATCTATATATCCAGGAACAGATGCCCCCATACAGTTCCAAAGCATCATGTTCCCTACGCTGTGTTTTACAGTGGGAGAAATATGATTTCCCCTAAATTCTGCATTAGGCATTTGCCGAACATATCGCCGCCCATCCGATCCAAAAACATTAATTTTTACTTCAGCAACAAACATTATGGACTTCCAGAATGATTTTGGCTTTTTTACGTACTCTTAAGCAAAACGTAATTTAATAATTCCATTTTTTTTTTACTAATATAAGGTTTGATTCGGCGCATTCTGTCCTTCAAATGCGTTTTCTTTTTCACATTTCGAATAATTTGAGTAAAACTCGTCCTTTCACCTTAATTAGTAAAACTGGGGCACTTAATTTAGGGGTTTTGCTATTTTTTTTCTGATAATCCACTGTTATTCACGCTCAGATAAGATTTTAAGCCTTTCTGACCGATGCATGCTTTGTTTCAAACAATTTGGTTGATTTATATTTTGTTATTAAATTTCTCACTGTATATCCTGATATTCCTATTAGTATTCCAATCTCAGAATATGCCATTCGTGTTTTCCAACGTCGCAAAATACATTTACGAATTTCTACACCTGCTGATTTCCTTTTCACACTCATTTTTCACAAAACATTTTTCAAGCTATGAAAAACATTTTCCAAACAAAAAACTGACTAGAAATATCATATTTTCATAATTTTAAGTACATTTAACGGTATTTTTCGCAGGAACTACAAATAATTTTAGATGAAACTGCGTTGAACTTTAACTTTTTTTGCGCTATTTCGGTACTTAAGTGAAAAATTTTACGTTATTGTTGGGAAATTTATTTCGTTTCCAGTTTTTTTGATATTGTTCTTAAGTAAAATAAAAACTTATAAGTAAATCCAAAACCAACATCATATATTATTAAAGTAGCATTAAAAATAAGTTATTTATTCTTACTGAGAGTTTGTGCCTTATCTTTTATTACCTACTGTATGCAAATCGAATTAGATTTTCGGATCATTTAACTCAATACTTATCACGTAAATTTACTATGTTCACTCATTGCGTGAATTTACTGTGTTTAGAAAACCATACTTTGCCCCCCGCAATTATTGAAATGATCTACCTACCGCAGAAAAAAATTTCTACTAAACTGACTAATTGTGTCACACAAAAGCAAAATCTTCGGGTGAAAAAAAATCCTGCAATTATATGTCCCACATGTGGGAAGCTGGTAGTCAGTGAGTTAAAAAAAAAATCAAAAATATTCCGTACGAATTAAACATCACCCAGAAAAACCATTTCCATTAATTACAACCCAGTTATTATTTCTCTCATTTATAATCTTCTGACAAAACTCAATGCTATCGAGTAGCATTTCAAAGTCACATACTCGTGCATGTACACATGTGTTTGTGCTTTTTATTTTATGCTCCACATCTTCTCTAACCTCAATTTCTGTGAAAATATAGTGCAAACACTTTTGAAATTGAAAACTTACCAACGCAGGTGTAGTTACCGCAATACAAATTTTATCATCCTGAATCGATGTCGTAAAAAGAAGCTGTTTTGTCTCGTAGTCCTTAACGAAGAAACCGTTCATGCAAATATCAGCTCGTTGATAAACCATATCACCAAGTGCACCGACAAATGTTCCACTTGGATGCTGCAATTAAATTTTATGAAAGAAAGATACTTTATGTATACCTGAATCCTTCTCGCATAATGAGTGAAAGCGTAAGATGGACATACTTATAACTATAGTTTTCGCATAGAATAAAAATTGTTCACATTTAAGCTTGAGTAGCCTAGTGGGTAGAGCACTGGCTTCTTGCGTGTGGGGTCCCTGGTTCGAATCCAGGTTCGGACGAGGGTCCGCGCACCAAGCTTTGAGTTCACCTAGCTCTGATTAGGTACCTGATTTAAATCAGGGGTAAAGTGAGTCGTGGAACTAATTACTCCACACTCGTATTCACAACGATTAAAAAAATTGTAATGAAGCTCTCTACCAGCTTTAACCCCTAGACCCGTACGAGAGTTGTCGTGGGATTGCTTTACTTTACTTTACACATTTAAATGTTGAGAGGAAAAATTTGTTCTTTTGCTCATTTAAATGTGAAAGGCAAGTTGAACCTAAACATAAGCCTAATGTGTAAAATCCAAACAAAAATTCCGGAATCTGTGAAAATGCTATCATTATTTCCATGCTTAGCCTTTCACCCAACAATAAAACTACGCATCTCTAAACATCTGGCAATTACCTACCTTCCAACCGTAGGCGTTTCGATCCGTAACTGGAACCAGCTCAATTGTAAAGTTCATTTTCCGTGCCAGCTCCCGTATCATTTGGACTTCAATGCCAACAAAAGCGTCCAAGGACTTAAACGGATTCCTAAGCAGCTCAACATTCAAGTGGCGCGCTAAGAAAGGAAAATCGGATTTTTGTACCATGTTAGGTGTCGTGAAGCCTACAACTCGCAAAGTTTGTCCCTTTGCATCGACTATGCCAGTTCCGCTTGCTTGGCTGAGACGAGATTCTATTGTGGCGATGTCCTTGTCCAAATCAATTTTTTCAATTCCGCTGACTCTTCGTAACTTGGGTTGCGGCTCGAAGCCATTCTTTGAATTGCTGCTTGGCATGAATGGATTGTAAATGTGAAGCGACTGTATTAGGGAGAAATTACTGTTTTGGAGAGAATTCCGATTTGCTTCGTTTTGAAGTCGGTTTCGAATTACAGTGCTCGTGAGATGCTCATCTGCATTATCCTTCTTCAAGGCACTGCTGCCCTTTTCACTGGACGTTCTACTGTCATAGTTTTGAATATCTTCCGGTCTGGTGGACTGACAGAATGAAGCAAACGAAGTAAACAAAATTCGAAATTTCAGCCAGAAATTCCTCGAGAATTCCAGCATCTGACCCTTGACTCGATCCTCGCCCTCAATCATACACTCGTCGTAGAGAAAAATAACTTTTGCCAACGAAGGAATATTTATGGAGAAACTTCTCAAGGAATTCAAGACACTCGCATTTTTTAGCATGATTACAATGGATGTCATGGCGCTCAAACTGAAATTAATTTGCTCCGAATCAGAATTTTCAGTAGACAGTGTACCCGTTGTGAAAGCCAGTCGGTTTTGTATTGTATTCGATTCTCGTTTATGATAAGTAAAATCATTTCCTTGTTTGTTTCGATGTGCTTTTCCGTAATTTTCATGCTCTATTTTCCATTCGGACTCGAAACGATGCTGCAGCAGTTCGGTGTGCTCACGTCGATAGCGTGTTTTGCTATTCGGATGTTTTTTCCGATGTTTTTTCTTCCATTTTTCTTCTTGGATGGAGTTCCGTTTGGCTCGTATTTGGGGTAGGTGGGGCGAGTTGACAAAATTATTAAGTGCAAGTATCTGAAACGATTTTTGTTGCGAAAACAGTTTTATGGCCATTTCGATTACCACGGTCGAAGTGGACGACGTAAGGGAAGTTCGAACTCGGGCGCTGTTATCGTCGAGCAGGAAGAGAACGTTGGTTGTGCTCATGAACGTGGACTGCAAAATGCTGACTATTTGCATATCCTTTCGACGTAATGATGGCATCGGAGCCGAATTTGTCGACGATGAAATCAGGGAAATTTGCGAAAACATTAGGATGGAAACGATCGGAGTTGCTGTTAAGGGCGGAAATGGTGCTTTCAATGGCATGCTGTAGACGAAATTCTAGAAAATACCGAAAAATAGATGTTAATGTAAGTGGCCTGCGAACAATAAGAATATCAAAAAGAATTGTATGCATAAAAATTGCGAAGCTTATGCTCATCAACGAACATGGAAATCTATTTCCAAACTACATACATATATATAAGCTTACTTTTAACCTATTGTTAATACTACGAATCAATAAAGAACACACATTAATTTGTAATGTGCACTTACCGTATGTTATTAAAATAAACCAATATATTCGAATATACACATGTACATGTGTACCACTAAACTAAACTCTCGCATGTAATGGCAGTAACATTACATTTTTTCACATTTTAAATATTTTGGGCTTTCACTTTTACTTTGTTTATGATATTTGATCTTTTTATTATTATTATTTTGTGCTCTCTATTTTACATTCATTCATTAGTAGATTCTTTGTATATATTATATGTTTCTATATTCAGTTATTGGATTTTTTATCTGTTGAATATGTAAATAAATAAATAAATAAATAAATAACCGTCATACCTATGAGAGTTGGCTCCGTCGAGGTCCAGACCAGCAAGTCAGTCAAATATCTAGGTGTGACCCCGGATACCAAGCTAACATATTGGGATCAAATCAGCAGGGCATTTGCCAGGGGCTCTTGTATTCGTCGCTTCACTGCGTAAAAAAAGCAATCCCACGACAACCCTCGCACGGGTCTAGGGGTTGAAGCTGGTATAGAGCTTCATTACAATTTTTTTAATCATTGTGGATACGAGTGTGGAGTGATTAGTTCCACGACTGACTTTATCCCTGATTTAAATCAGGTACCTAATCAGAGCTAGGTGAGCTCAAAGCTTGGTGCGTGGACCCTCGTCCAAACCTGGATTCGAACCAGGGTTCCCCACACGCAAGAAACCAGTGCTCTACCCACTAGGCTTCTCAAGCTTGTGCTTCACTGAGTAGGCTAATGTGCTTCACTGAGTAGGTTAATAACAAAATTCGCTCTGAACTAAGAAAACCTGGACGCGCATTGCCAGTGTCCAGCGCAGGGATGTCCCGCATATCACCTGTTGTTACCGTCCGATCTCAGAAAAGGCCATGAAGTGGTATCGGAATGAATCTCGATCGATCTATTAGCGCGAGAACGCAAGGAAGCCGGAAGCCTCATAGCCGGACAGATCTCAGGCTCTGACGCTCGCGCGTAGTGTAACTCTCCAGCTTTGGCAGCAATGTTGGAGTGAAATTAGTAAATAATGCTGCACGGCTAAGCTATTTGATTTTATTGAGGATTAGTCATAGCCACAGAGAGGTAAACTTTTATCGATATAAGTTCTTGACAGGGCTCACTCATTTACTCGAAGAAATGCCTGAACCGAATGGATAATGTGGGTACACCACCATATTGCCTATACGGTGTGACAAAGCTCGATTATGCTTATCATACATTCTTTACGTGAAGTTGTTTCATAATTTTGAAGCAGACTTTTGAATCCGCGTTCGGCCTTTCATGTAAGAGTCAATAGTGAATGCAAAGCTGTATAACGAAGAGAACTGGTTTACCGTGGCAGCATATGTTGAGAAGTTAAGGGCACATAAGGCGCGAAAAAGGTGACCTTACCAACCCAAGGGCTGTGGTAGTTTTTCACGTCTGTAGGTATTGAAATATGGGCTAACACGACCGGGTTGAAGAGGTGCTTAGGTGGGTCCTGACTTGGAACTTTGTGGGCTTGAAGATGGGTCTTTTTTAGTGGTCAAACCTGAAATACCCCGAGGTCTGATAGGTCACTCGGGTATCTGGTAAGTAGACTTTTTTTGGTCATCTACACTAAGGACTGGTGTATCATTCAATATTTTTTCAAAGATCTTGTTGGACCTTTTAACAAGATTTTTGAAACGTTAAATAGATAGGTCGAAAACAACAAGCGTCATCAACATCAGCACTTTTCAAAAAGTGAGTGCTATCAGTGGTGGCTCGTCAGGGACGACAAGGTTGGCAGTGCCAGTACATGCAGAGTGAAATCGTCAATTTTATAAAATATCCTGATTGTCAAGTCACCATTTAAAAAAATTATATTTTATATGTTTATTGCTTTTAACAAATTTACTGGTGATTACACATTTCGCTTGCTTATCTATTAGGTTGCTGCAGATCAAATGGCCGATTTAGCAATGTCATAAAGTTGGCTGCAATTTTCGTGTGTTATGTTGGCGCAAGGCGGCGCAAATGATATGACATATTGAAGGATAAATACTGCTACCTTGGTTTATGGAGTCATTTCTGTTTTGCACTTCATAGTTATCGTAAAAATAAAAAGGGAAAGTGAACATGGAAGTGAATCAAAACCGGCTACTTTTACTATACGAATTTAAATTAGAACACAACGCAACGGAAGCAACGAGGAATATTAACAGCGCATTTGGGCCGGAGGTGGTTCGAAAAATTTCGATCCGGAGATATGGACCTTGGAAGTGAGCTACGTGGACACCCAGGACCATCGATCGATAACGACGAGCTGCGTGCATTAGTGGAGTCTGACCCCCGCCAAATCATAAGGAATCTTGCCGAGAAATTAGGCGTCTTCAGTTCGACAGTTTGCTGCCACTTGCAACAACTTGGAAAACTGAATAAGCTTGATAAATGGGTTCCGCGTTATCATACCGAGCAAAACATGACGTGTCGAATGGAGATTTCAAGTTCTCTTCTCTCTCGCAACAAAAAGGAACCGTTCTTGCACCGAATTGTGATCTGCGATGAAAAGTGGATTTTATACGATAATCGTCACCGATCGGTCCAATGGCTAGATGCCGATGAAGCGCCAAGACACATGCCGAAACCAAGCCTTCATCCAAAGAAATTAATGGTAACTGTTTGGTGGTCTGAAGCTGGAGTTATCCACTATTCATTCCTGCAACCTGGCGAAACCATCAATCCTGAGAAATACTGTGCTCAGCTGGATGAAATGCATCAGAAATTGATAGTCCAACGACCTAGGCTTGTCAACAGGGATGGAGTGATACTGCTTCATGATAACGCACGACCTCATATATCAAGAACAACGGTCCAAAAATTAAACGAGTTGTGCTATGAGACTCTTCCTCACCCTCCATATTCACCAGACCTCTCACCAACAGATTACCATTTCTTTAAACATTTGGATCACTTTTTGACAGGAAAAAGATTTAATAATCAAGCTGCTGTCAAAAATGCCTTCGAGGAGTTTCTTCGGACCAGAGACTCGGACTTCTACAAAACTGGAATAAATGTACTTGTATCTCGTTGGGGAAAGTGAATAGCATCTATTGGTATCTATTTTGATTAAATAAATTGTCTTTATAAAGAGTTACAGCTGTTTAAAATGTATTACTAAATCGGCCATTTCATCTGCAGCAACCTTATACTTTGCTGTAATATTGGATTGACCGCATATATTTACGCTGGAGTTACAATCAATGCAACACAACATTTGTTGCCATGCTTTGTCGGTGGAACGAGTTACAATCAATGCGACACAACATTTACTGTCATCTGTCACTGGCTATATTAACGAAATTGTTGTTTGATAATATGGATCCTTTAAAGTAGTCTCGGAAAGTGATATCAGTGAGTAATGTATCCTTTAAAAGCTGCAGAGTATATTGCAAAGCAAAAATGAGACAAAATAAAATCAAATTCTGAGATCCATTTGAATGTGACATATATATCTGAAAGCATTTTTTCTGTCGCTTCTACACGGTTGAAAATTATGGTGTTATTTTGATAAAAAAATATGTACATAAAAATCCAGCTAAAAAAAATATCAAATAGATAAATGCAAACAATATCAAACACAAACTTTTAAGTTATAGTTTTTATAAACAGTTTATATCAATGTTTTCGATAAAGCTAAATATAAAAATGATATAAAAGGATTATAAAGTTGTTTACTATGGCAAATATCATATTGATATAAAATTTACTATGCCATTTAATAATGAAATATATCAAATCGATTCACATGTTTTATACATGATGTTTATATCTGGGAAAAGTTGAAATAAGAAAAACTGGGTTAATTTATAAATGAATATTGAAAAGAAGCATATAATTTACACTGACATAGCAAACATAGCTTTCCAGTTATATTTAAGTGTTTGATTGTTTTCATGTTTGTAAATCCATTTCCAAACATAGCCTGAATGCAGAAATTTTTTCAAAGGTTTTCACGTAAAAAAGTAAAGTCAATCTTAAGTAACAAACAATTAAACAGTGCTTAATTTGGCAATTATATTTTATTCAAGATCTCAGTACATTTCTTTTACATACACATATATAGCTAATTTAACAGTATTAAAAATCTTTATAAAATGAAAAAAAAAATGAAATGGTAAAGTAGTAAGGTACAAGAAGCATTGTTTTTTTCTAAAATATCTATTTTACGGGAAAAGTTTTAAGCTTATATTTTATTGTAGGTTTTTTAATTCTACGTTATGCTTATTTAATTATTATGTAGTACTTATCCGTTTTTTGAGAGTAGGCGGCCTCGTGCGTCGAGTAATTTACTAGATCTTCTTCGTCAATAAATATTGGCTGAATTTGCTGCGCTCCTTGGATTTGGTGCTTTTGAATATTATTTATTTTGTAATTATAATTTTGTTGAATATTACTTTTGTCGTCACCTACTGCAATAATATAAGGAGATCTTCCAGTAGAGCCTTGTAAGTAAGTTTCATTCGTCGATCCTCTCTGAATGTCACATATAATACAAAAGAGAACGATTAAAAAGGGCTATTTAGATTTAAAGTAAATGATAGCTTACTCTCTTAAACTGAATGATTCTTTCAACAGCATTTTCGTCAGATAACCTATTTTGCTTTTTTTTACCATAAGGAGCGGGAGGCAAAAGCCGCAGGAGATTCAATATTGAAATTGTTTGACCATTCCAATCTATTCAATAATGATTATTTAATTTAGTTTTGTTTTATTTTTGCATTTTGAATGTACACTGAAAAAAATCCACATAGCGCCCAGAACCATGTAACATAGCGCAATATTTATGGTCCCATACGCCATGTACATAGTACTCTGAGCCATGCAATATGGCTCCCAGCGCCATAATGTCAGAATCTACATAGCGCGTGGTCCCATGTAACATGGTGCAGCGTTTATGGTCCCACACGCTATGTACATAGTACCCTGAGCCATGCAGTATGGCACCCAGCGCCATAATTACATGGCGCAGAAATTATGGCCCCACACGCCATATTACATAGTGCCATGAGCCATGTAATATGGCTCATGGCACTCCAAATATAACTCGCAGCCATACTGTGTGAGGAGGTGTATAAATGTCAGCAAACTTCTTCAGTATAGGAGAGGATATAATCTTCCGATGATCCGAAGATCCCTCGGGAATTTCTTCCATGGCATTTTGTTGGATGCACGGAGAAAACACATAGGGGCAGAGCAGAGGCCTTTATGGACTTCTGGCGCCATGTGCATAGTCGGTTTCGGTCAATTTGGGTCGGTTTGAGATAAAATAAGCGCCACAAGCCATAGTACATAGGAGCAGACGCTATGCTTATAGCCCTCCACGCCATGTACTATAGTCCTCCACGCCATGTACTATAGTCCTCCACGCCATGTACTATAGTCCTCCACGCCATGTACTATAGTCCTCCACGCCATGTACTATAGTCCTCCACGCCATGTACTATAGTCCTCCACGCCATGTACTATAGTCCTCCACGCCATGTACTATAGTCCTCCACGCCATACAGTATAGTCCTCCACGCCATGTGTTATAGCTCTCCGCGCCATGTACATGGCGTGGAGGACTATAGTACATGGCGTGGAAGACTATAGTATATGGCGTGTAGGGCTATAAGCATAGTGCCTGCTCCTATGTACTTTTCGCCATGTATTATGGCGTGTGGCGCCATATTTTATCACAATCCCTAAATCGACTATGTACATGGCGCCAGAAGTCTATAAATTATGGCGCCTGGCGCCATGTGTTTTCTCAGTGTAGATTTAAGTAAATATTATTTAAACCTTTTTCTCTATCAGCTTCTGTGTACAGTATCTTCTTTCCTGTTTTTTTATCACTGTAAATATACAGGACTGATAGCTATCCGCCCATGTTTCACAAAATTGGGTTGCACCAAAGCTCAACTCAAAATCATAGGATATCTTCAAAATAAAATATTATATTAAATTTTAGCATCTCACATAATACCTAAACTTACCAATTCTGGGCATGCAAAGTAGACTCTAGAGATTTCAAAATTATTATTTTGTTTGACAAATTCACGTCGATAGTTCAGTGTTGTCTCTAGCTTAGCTTTGACAATTTCAATTTCTTCTGGCAAGTTTGCACTTTTTATAATTTCCACGTCTTTTAACACAGACGAACTAACTTGTTCAGTTACTGTTTTAGCTTCATCACCTCTTATTTCATTTTCAATATCTGTTTTTCGTTTTCTATCATTTTTCAATTTTATTTGCAAAAATCCATTATTGCTTTCATTATGCAATACGTCCAAGGTAAAACAAGGAAAAATTTTAACACATGAGTTTGCTACGGCTAATGGTTCTTCTTTACTTGGCTTAAAACCGAATGTTTCCTGCACATAAGATACTGTTAACTTTATTATGATTCTTCGTTCTTTTTCTGTCAGAAAGCCCTTATCACTATAAATATTCAAAACGTCAAGACCGAATTTTTTTTGTTTTTAAATAGGATTTAAGATAGTCAGATGTTGCTATTAAATTTGGACCGATTTCTGCATTTGAACGTTTCACAGGCACTGCACATTCATTATCACTCACTTTCCACGCTTTTTTTAAAATGAACTTTCAGAATAAAGTCTGGATGGCTATAAAATTGACACAAATACTGCATAAATATGTCCTCTTTTATCTCCACTCCAACTTTATTTCTAAAACACAAAAAATCGCTAAGTGGAACATTAGTACTATCTAAAACCGAAAGAACGAAATCTTTGTAAGATAAGCGATCAACACCATCCGACGTACACTTTTTAAAACGCAAAATTTTCCTAATTTCGGGATATTCAACCGTAAGAAACAGTCCTTCGAAAAACATTTCACTTAATACGGACAACTATCATACACAAACTAAGTAATTCGCACCTTCTAAGTACCCTCAACACTAATTCTCTGCATCGTCAACTATTGCACAATCAATGCTGCAGTTTATGCGTGTTACTTTTTTTACACCAAATTGGTGTAAATTTGACGCTCAAAATGTTATAAATATGCATTTTTCAAACGAAACGAAACGAATTATATGCGTAGAAGCTAATTGATATCACTGATAGATCAAATCAATAAGCAAAAGATATACATTTTAACAAACGTAATATAAACTTTATAAATATATGGTGTAAAAGTGAAATTGATTTTCAGAGATGCATAAGAAATATATATTTTTCGTATAGAAATGAACTATAAAAGCTAGTTTTATCATAAATATGCGAAATTTGGTATAGATCAATGTTATAAGGCCGCATTTATAGAAAAATAATGGATTTTACCCCAAAATTTTCAACCGTGTAGGTCTTTGAATTTCGTTACAATACTCTTCATACTGGTATATAATATTTTTAGTGAAGATAAGATCATGAAGAATTCAATGTAGAATAACTAGTCTTTCGAATCACAGCCTGCACAGTCTTGAAATGCTCGGGAATCTATAATTCCAGTGAATCTGTGTGATTATTTTATGTACATCGAAATATTTGGCTTACATCATGAGATCTTTTTCATAAAGCCAAGCTCTTCCTGAGATAATAGAATATCAAAATAATTGATTATTGTAGCTACAACTTCTATTTTGTGAACTTTTCTTTTCAAATATGCTAATATTTGCTTTATAGAATCTAAATCCTTGGGATTTAGGAGGAATAATTAGCTTTCTTGTTTGATCTATCGCTAAAGTTGATCTATCGCTAAAGTTGATCTATCGCTTATTGGGTTCCTTTTCTTTGCAGAAATTTCCGCAAAATCTAGATTTATCTTTTGTTAACTGATTTAAAGTACTTATCTCCCGGGGTCTCAACGAATGCAATATACATGCCATTTCTTTATATGTTTTTATGAAATTTAACATTGATTTGGAGATCCGATCCCAAACCATAATTGGGAAAGAAATTTGATAATTTTGCTCTTCATCTGAGTATTGCTTCTATAACAACAAAAAAAACTATAGCTGTGCTTGTTTTTTTGGGTGGCCAGCAGATAATTTTTCGTCTCATTTAAGCAATCTAGTAAGGTTTTGGTGTTGGCTTCATAATTGGTTTGTAATAATTTGCTTTTGCTTTTTATTGGCTGATTAAAAGTTATAGGATTTTTTATTTGAGGGAGACTTTTAGTTCATTTTATAGTAAGAGAAGTCTATCATGAGAAGTTTGAACAATTAGAATGATAACTTTATTAGACATTAAGCCGACTGGGTTACGATAGAATAGGCTGGTTTGCTCAATGTTATATTATTCTTTAAGTTTCAGGTTACTTGTTTCGCTGTTTTGAATTATGTGAGAGTTAAAATGAACTATTGACAAATCATTAATATTGTCCTTGAATTTCGATGAGGTTTCGATATTTTTGAAGAAGACTACATTCCAAAACCCGTGTTTTTTCAATTTGGTTAATTTTGATCTGCAGCAATCATGAAACCAGATGATATATGACCATTTTTTAATGTGTGCCGAAATTCATATTACTGTCCCAAGATCTTGATACATTTTACGTAGCACCATTTTTCGTTCAAAAAATAGCATTAGATAACAATGATCTTGCATATCTTAAATTAATAAGAACAGCTGAGGATAATCACCTTAACCAGTTAGTTGTTTATGAAAGTGAATTATTATTGCCAAATTACTTGACTATCTTTAACGATTTATGATTGCTGAAGGTTTTTTTGCACTTGAGTATTAGCAAACGATTCAACACTAAACCAACGTACTAATTTGGCTCTAAAACAATAAAAATAAACAATTATATATTTTGGTTGAATTTAAAGGTCAATCGTAGACTAACATTTCTTTGAATGAGCCATTATAGTGATATAAGCTATTAATAAACTTAGTATAGGATAGGAATTAAATTCACTTTTGAATAAAGAGTATTAACTTGCACCCACCTTTTAATACTGTTCATCCTCACTAGACTTTTTCGGGGATATAAATCTAATCCATTTCATATCACATTTGTTAGATCGATCTATACTTGCCGAAACAAACTAACTTATCATTTATACTTATTTTACAAACAGTGGATGAAGGTTCATCTGAAGGGGGCACTAAAATATTTTATAATACTCATTTGTGTAGCTTGTGAATTTCTTCTTTAAAGTTGTCACAGTTTTTACATTCCATAATGAATTATTTATTTAATCTCACTTCACCAAATTATTTTCAAACTTATTGGAATCTGATTGCAACCATTTTCCTTGCAATCTTTTCGTCATTAATGTCTTTTTCACACTAAACCATTGCAAAAGATTGACTGCTTTATATCCTTAATTTGAACGAACGTGAATCGAGTTTGTTGTTCACATTTCTTTGCTTACTGCCATACAGAAAAGCAAAACTTGTCTAATTGTTACACGCTTATTAAGAATATCGAATTGTTGATACTATCTGAAAAGCGGAACATTCAAAAGGCTATTTATTTATTTATTTGGACTATATACATTTGGGCAAATACTTACTTCGAATATCCTGTGCTATTTGCTCGAATTCAACTAGGCACCTACGACATTTACTAGATTTCCATTCATAGTTCTTGTAGTTTGGTAGTACGGAATCAAGCTCATTTATATCGGTTCAATGGCTGTGTGCTTACAAAAGGATCACAATGTTAAGTGTTCACAATGTTCATTCATGTCGTCATTGTACAAGTTTATGGTTACTTCTACTATATAGTTCGGAGCTGGAGGATTTACGGTGGAAGTTTTATTGACTTAATTTCGAGAACAAGATTTCAGATTACACCAAACAAAATGAAGGGAAGGAACTTAGTGAAATTGAACTCGGTGTCCAGGAGTAGCCAAGAGCAAGTTTGTTGAAGTAGTTTTACTTCATTTACATTGTTTGTGAGGAAATCAGGTGGATATTGTTGCTTTGAAGCAGTAAAAGCATTTGAATACTCTAGAAGGAAAATATGTGAAATTATTCGTCTTGAGAAACTTTAATTTTCAAACTTGATTAAAAATTTTAGGAAATTTTCGAAAGTTTGGATGGGCACATGTAGTTCACTAAGGAAACTTCGGAGTAAGAAATTGCATACAGAATAGATCAAAGAAGAACATGAATTTTTGAGTAAACTTTCCTACGAGTAAGCGTTCTGATGAAGTGAAGGTTCAGTGTATATTCAAAACAAGGATAGAACATATGTACCTCTTATTTGTGAATCAACATGCATGGAGCATGTATGAAATTAGTGATTTCCAGTTTCTTTTTATTAATTTATTTTTGGGTTGATGCTGAGAAAACTGTAGCAGTGTGAAGATATTTTTATCCGACCCTTTGTAAATACTATGCTTTTATGAATCTCTTGTTGTCTTGCTTTTGAGTTCGAACGCTTATTCCACCCCATTGCCATTTTGACTAACCTTGTTTTAGAACACGAAATGTAAATAGTTGCGATAAACTCACAAATGTACCCACAAACTCGCAAGGGTTTTGAATGACATCAATGAAATTCATTTCACTTTATAGCTACTTCACGACGGAGAATGTAAATCTAGTTTATAGTCTTTTAAGATGCTAGTTTAAAATGGTTTGCGGCTAAAGATATTCACAGGGGAACTAAAAGACTACTAAGTTGCAGCTATAGCAATTTATTCGTGTTTTAAGTCATAAAGAGATTTGTCCTAAATCCAGTATATTTCGGCAACAGATATGCATGCAAAAGTGTTTTGCAAAGGACTCTAATATGAGGTGCAGCAAATTGAAAATTTAATTAACTTTTTTGGTGGCAAAGCGAATAGTTTAAGATGAGCTTTAGAGATTCATATATGGGACTGAAAGTTGATTTAAATTGGCTTTTTAAATTGACTACATCCAAAACTATGCATATGAGTGAATTGCGTAAAAAAATAAACATTTTTTATGTTTTTTAAGAATAATTTAAAGAATGTGCAGAAATTGGTGACTAAAGGTGACTAAAAGGTGACTACGAATATGTGTTTGAATGGTAACGCCTGGAAAAATTAATTTAAATTTAATTTTTTTAACAGAAATTTCCGTATCGTTTGAATGGTAAATGTGTGTGAAAAACCGCAGTACAAATTCGGAAAACATTTACGAGAGGATGAAGTCAGGTTAGTTAACGAGTGTATAGCGTTCGTAGAGTTAATAATATAAAAAGTGTGAGTAAACTAAATACAATAGTCGCCTGCTTCTAGTTTGAAGATATACAAATAGATGAGATGTGGCTTGACAATAATGTAAGACAAGACAAGTACTCTAAAACAAGAATCTGATTGAAAAATTGATTGAAAATTTAAAAAATGCTAATATAGTATGAATTTGGAAGATGAGTTCATAGAAATTTCTACGGAAAAAGTACGATGAGAAATTGAAATATTACGCGCATCGTTTAAAATTATTTATGACAAACAGCTCTGGTAATTGCTTCTAACAAGACAAAAAAAAAATCAATTATTCGGTAGTATTTTCCATTGCTCTGATCTATCGCTTTGATGAGATCTCGTTGTCTAAGGCCAATGACAGACACTTCGGTTTCACCGAAGCGTTTAACGCTTCGGTTTGGCGCGTTGGCTGACACACACAGCGGTTCTCAGAAGCGTTTATCGAGTCGGTTCAGTAACAAAGAACATTGGAGTATCATGTAGATGCGTGTGAAAAAAGTAGGTGTGTATACATATATATATATATATATATATATATATATATATATATATATATATATATATATATATATATATATATATATATATATATATATATATAAATATATATATATATATATATATATATATATATATATATATATATATATATATATATCTATATATATATATATATATATATATATATATATATATATATATATATATATATATATATATATATATATATATATATATATATATATATATATATATATATATATATATATATATATATATATGAGGTCTGTTTCCGTACTTTCAGCAAACTGCAGCAGTAACAGAATTTGGCAGCTGGCTTCTTTTTGCTGCAAAATTTGGCTTGCAGCAAAAGTACGGAAACGACTTGCTGCGAATCTATTTTAATATATTATAATAGATTCAAGTACGGAAACAGACCTACATATGTATATACATATATATGTAAATATATATATGCATACGAATTTTGGGCAAAGTGATTCTAATACCAATTTACTTTGGAAATCTGTAATTGCCTACTTTTAGAAACTAAGTGCCCACAAATGTTTCATTTTCAAATCCTGTACCCTAGCCATTCTTCAAAAATCAATTTTCTTATCAAATTTCCATTCCCATATTCCATGCATTCATCAATGCATCCAGAAAATTTCAGCTCGATCGGACTACGCAGCAATGAACGAATCAAAAAACGCTCGAAAATCGAGTCGGTGGGTAATTTCTCTCATCTACCGACTCGGTTCCGAAAGCGAGAGGCGGTTCGCACCGCGGTGTTTGTCATCACAATGCTAAAGCATGAGTTACAATCAATGCAACCAACATTTGTTGCACAACAAAATGAGTTTGAACCCATGAGAACGTATGAGAGCAGTTACAATGATGCAACACAACTTTGTTGCGCAGCAGAGTTTGCTCATATCTCAAACTTGGCATGGCAACAACATTTTTGAAAATATCCAATTCCACCTGTTCCTATGAGAGTCCGGGAAATGGGAAATGTCATATGCAAATGACAATCAAAATTTGTTTTTCTTTTGCTCATTTTTGCTCTGCAATATACGCTGCAGCTTTTAAAGGATCAAATACTCACTGATATCACTTTCCGAGACTGTAAAGGATCCATATTATCAAACAACAATTTCGTTAATATAGCCAGTGACAGATGACGGCAAATGTTGTGTTGCATTGATTGTAACTCGTTCCACCAACAAAACTTGGCAGCGAATGTTGGTTGCATTGATTGTAACTCAAGCATAACACCGGGGCTCGACTAACAATTTAAGCCCTGACCAAAGATGAGTCTGCGGCCGTAATCGTCTGTCAAAACCGACCGGTTTTAGAGCAAAAATGGCACTTTTTGACGTACGCAAACATGAGTGAATTTAAGTGCCCATACAACGCATAAGCGAACGTATGTCAAGTCGTATCTCATTACCACTTTACGTACGGACAGCACATGGTAAAAATTGAGCAAAAGGTTGCCACTTTTCTGGCTGTTCGGTAAGTTATGTTTGGGTGCAACATATGCTTTGCGTGGTTTACCTCGGCGCATACGTCAACGTACGGACGCAGACTCATCACTAGTTGGACCTTTACCCTGCAATTTCCGATGGTAGCGACCACAGCGTAATGAGTAGTTCCTAACCAGCGTACCAACTCCGTATATGTATACGGCCCAAAAATCCAGTGATCTAACCTGAGATTGTATTGTTGGTCAGCCTGGAAAGTTGGAAGAAATCGCATGGAACAGAAAGAGAGGCAATATACAATTCGGCAACTACATACTCAAGCTAGATTTTTCGCTGCTCACATATGACCCACTCTCGCAAAATATACTAACATAATCTCAGGCTGCTTTGACAGATAATGCATTGCGTAAATGGAGGCGCAATTTCAAGGCCAAAGTGTTTTTTTGGGAAAGTGGAATAAGTTGGTACGCTGGTTGTTATTACGCTGTGGTAGCGACTGTCAAATTTATGGTATGCAATCTGTGCATGGGCAATTTCATTTCGAAAATGACTCTGAGCGAGAAGGACGTGCGCTGTATCCGAGTGTCAAATGCTCTTAAGAAGTTATTTGAAGCGCAGAGCGAAGAAATTCTGCTACTTATGAAAAGTTCACGCGTAGGATTAGCTACTTTTTGGATAAACGGGTGAAATTTCAGACGAAAATGTAACTATTATATGATTTGCTGGGGTACGAAGGGGAATGAGATAAAAGTAATTTGAAAAATCCACCAATCATCAACTGGGAGTCTCATAAATTTACTCATCGTCAGAAATCGAAATTATTTCATTTTTAAATCAAAAAATGTATATATAATTTCACCATTCCGCATCAAAATTCGATTTTTTCGCAATTTCCCACCATTTCATATTGTGTGTACTATTTTCATTGCTCAACGAGATCTAAAAATCCCTTTGAATTCAAAATCCCTACAATTTCCTATAAGAAATAAAACATTCCCACAGTTCAGCGCCATTTTGAAATCAAGAACTGTCAAAATATTGCCAGGCAGATTGCCGAGCAAATTGCATACCATATTGCCTACCATTTATGGCAGACCATAAAATATTGCATACCATTTCAAATTTCATGCCATGGGAAATTGCTAGTAGAGGCAGCCTGTAAAGTAATGCACGACTATACCGACTCGGTTTTCCTCTCAGGAAACGCCTCGCAAGAACCGCAGTGTTAAGCCTGAATTACATTGGAATGCAGTGCAGTGCAGCGCAGCGCAGTTTTGAAGCAGTGCACGCATTGCAAAGCACATTGAAAGCAGTGCAGTGTTCTGATAATTAATGTCAAATCAATTTGTGGAGGTTTGATATTTAGGTTTTCTGCATCTGTTTTTCGTCCATTTACAATTTAATGCCTGGAACGGCATTTCCGCCTCAATTCAAATGGTTTTTGCCCGGTCAACTACTCTCAAACGAATGTCAGCTGATGCAGTCTGCAACGTTTTAGAAATTAGCCTAAAAGATGCAGTGCAGTCCGCTGCACTGCACTGCATTGCAGCTAATGTGAATTGCCACATGCAATTACATGAGTTCTAAATTTCAGTGTCCTGCACTGCACTGCACTGCACTGCAATCCAATGTAATTCAGGCTTTAGTCATTGGCCTAAGTTTTCTTAGTTTAGTTTGGTTTTCCATATCGTATCAACATGTCAGTTCGACAGCTTTCAATTACAGATGAAAAGCTATCTTTACTGCTTTATTTGTCTTACTTTTGTATTGTCTACTTAGTTGAAAGAAAATTTAACAACTATGAGGTCCCAAATGCAAAATGATTTGAATAGACTCAAATTATGGTTCACTATAAACAGAATGGCTTTGAGCATCAAAACCAAGTTTGTTCGTTTTTCACTTAGAGATAGACAAGATGATATAGGCAGATTATTTTACAAATGCAAAAGATGTCTTTTAGAAAATGATATTTGTCATGAAAACTATCGAAATAGATCAAGTTGATAAAACAAAATACATAGGAATCTCGGTTGATGAAAACCTAAGCTGGAAGCACCACATTGCAGGTTTAAAAAAGTATACGAATTCGTGTTTAAGAATTTTCTATTACTTAAGATATATCTGTCCTATCTCCGTACTTCGTTCTGTCTACTACGCTATAGTTCAGTCGGAATTGCAGTATGGCCTAGCACTTTGGGGTGGAAACTTTTTTCTTCGATTAAACCTATTGTCATCTTGCAAAAAAAATAGTCAGGGTAATAGTGGGAATTAGTTGATACGAAAGATCTTTTCCAATTTTTAATATCTTGAAGATGTTGCTTCTAAGGATTTTATTTGTTTATCGTATGTTACGAGTTGTTTATGTTAGAGGGGGCCACATGAGAGGTAGTGCTAAAGTGTATTCGAGTAGGTTGCAAGCAAGAAACCAAATTTCAGTCCCTTTTCTAGATTGGCAGCTTATAAAAGGCATTTCAAGTTCTGCGCACCAAAATTGTTTAACTCCCTTCCCAGCTCAATATCATCTATAGATAACGTGAATCAATTTCTAAAACATTTAAAATTTTAGCTATGATCTATGCAAGACTTTGAATCATTTTTTCTGAGTACTGTAGTGGGACAAGCTTGATATACTTTTGTAAAAAGATAATATAGAAGCCAGTAAAATTTTTAAATCGAGTAATATTTTGATCACCTGTCACCTATTGCACTTTAAATTATAAGAAGGTGACCTCAACACAGCATTAGCTAAGAGGTACCTAGGTACCATGTGCATAACTAATATTGATTGAATATTGGATGTACTAACTATTTAGTGAATTTGTTTATTTAGTCATAGTTGTAATACTAACTGGAATTACGTTATTGTTCACTATTTTATTGTACTTATTATGCATTATGGAAATAAATTTATTATTATTATTATTTGTTCCACAGGAAGATCTTTTGGCATTACTTTGTCTTCAAGTAGTACATTTATTGCCATCTCTTCAATTGCAGAAAACACCCGCGCAAAGTTTGGTGCTTTCCTGTCCCAGAGGTTTCTTTTTGGTTCTGGGCAGTTTTCTTTTTTGTTGTGTTTGGCTGTAGACAATTTTCTTTCTAATTTTCAAATCACTCGACAGGTAAAATATTTTTTGTTGAATACTTTTTCGAAGAATAATTTTAAATTTGCTACCAAATTTCAATAAGAAATTCAATTACATTTTCCCCTATAATCCAGCTTTTATTGGTAGCCCCAATCTATTTAATTTGTCCATAAACCTCTGGCACTGTCCATTGAAACTATCCTTTCCTATTTTATAAGTTTCAGAAATTTTCTGAATCTTTGCTACGTGTAGACTAAACTCCGTCACCTGAATTGGCCATTCGAATTGACTTAGGTCCTTTAATTTGATCCTTATAATTCAATGAATAAATCGTATGATATATACGGTAAAAATTCTGAGTTAGCATTTTCAACAATATGGACTCATATTTAGGTCCATCAAAATGTGGTTGGGTTTTTCATCAATAAAGTGTAAAAAATTGTCCGGTATCAAATTCAACCAAAATGATGATTTTTCGCCCTTTTTTGTTGAAGTATTATTTATCTTTTCGGACGAATCTGGTTGAAATTTCAACCAAATTCAACTCACTTTTTAATTGGGTTCTTGTAATTTAGTTGCATTTAGACCACTTGAATCACTGAACGCACTAGAATCACTGAAAGCACTAATTTACTTGAAATACCAAACTAAAATGATGCGCTTCGTTAATACGCAAAACCATTTGGATGGTTGCATGTAGACCACTTGAGTAACCAAACTGGAAAATATAGTTTATTTTGGTACACATATAAAATACTGTTGTTTCTAATAAATTCCTAGATTTTCTTATGAATCCGAAAAAATGTCACCTTTCCTGGTTGGTTTTGTCAGAATATTAAACGAAAAAAACCCTAGCGTATCAGAACCGCTAGAAACACTAATGTGCGAAGAACAGTAGAGGATTTGTGCAGATTTTGAGTGTGTATTCTACCGCTAACTGCTTTTCCTACTCAAGGCTAATATACAGATAGAAAGTTGTTTGGGGTTGCCATCCGAAAAATGTGCAGACCTTAGAAAATTTAAACATTGTTTAATTACTTTCATTGCAAATTTTCGCGATGTGAATTCTTAATGCAACCATAATTGGTACGAAAATAACAAAAACGCCTCGTGCTGCCAGCCAAAAATATGTCACATCGGCCTTACGTTGAAGTCAACCTGCTCTTCGAATTTCGTATTGATCCAATCACTGTATTGGAAGTTATAGGGATTCAAAGAAATTTAAGACTACCATTCGCAAAAGTATTCAAATTTTCTAGATCTTAGTATTTGGTGTTTATTTTCACAACAAAACCAGAACGAGTTGAAAATTTTATGATAAAATTGCTTACTAAAGATATGCAAAAAAAAACGACCATAGCTGGCAACCATATCATTGTTTTTCCAACTAGATTTTTACTGAATATTGCCTACAATAAGTTAAATTTGCCATTTTAATTTCGTTATGATTCCATGACTGTACTGGAAGCTATAGGACAAAGAGCTTTATTTTCCTGAGCGAATTTTCAAAATTTATGACACCAAAACTACCATAGCTAGCAGTTCCAACCGAATTTTTCAACCAACACGTGGCTTAGAGTAAGGTTCACCTACTGTGTGAATTTGGTTAAAATCGAATGACTGAATCAGAGCTTATAGTGCTAAAAGCAGTTATTTTTCTTAGTGAGTTTGCAAGATGGCACCACTGGTACAGAATTGCCCGAATTCCAAAATTGCTTCTATCAGACTTGGTCCAATTTGATACCAATACATGCTGTAAATTTCAACTGTATCTGATTACTGGGTCATGAGTTCCCTTGAAAAGAAGTTTTTAATGCTAAAAATATAGATGAGTTGGGGCTACTGTTCTTGCCCGTTGTAAAATTTCAATGTTTTACTTTGGCTATGTAGACAAAGCATAAGATTTATATATAAGTGGCTCTTTTTTTCCAAAAAGCGATAATTTTTTAAGAGAGTCGATGATTTGAAGGTTTTCACTTTCAGCATCTGCCCTTGCTACACATTTACACCTAAATAGTTCCAATATGTTCTGAAAGCTTCATAATGATTTGATAGCTTTGTCAAAAGTTATCGCAATTTAATTTTTTTTAAATTTTCCGATCTTTTTTAACTACCTAGCGCACACATGGGGTTAAAAAATTCCAAAACATTATTCGATTCACATTCACGTTCGAAATTTGTTTTGTTACCTTTATTTTTCCAAAAGTTATTTGTGGACGGAATAATAGGTATATTAAAAATATCACTAAATTGGCCGCCGGCGCCAAAGAGTTGAAAATTTTAAGCTTTTTAAGAGACCTGGTACTATTCTGCATATGCACCAATGTATTCTGAAAATTTCAGTTCAATCGGATGGCGCGTTTTTGAGATTTTTTCACTGAAAGTTTTTGATTATATATATATATATATATATATATATATATATATATATATATGTATATATATATATATATATATATATATATATATATGTATATATATATATATATATATATATATATATATATATATATATATATATATATATATATATATATATATATATATATATATATATATATATATATATATATATATATATATATATATATATATATATATATATATATATATATCTATATATATATATATATGAAAATAGAAATATGAACTTTTGGCCTAAGTGATTTTAACACTACCGTTCTTCGAACATTAGTAAAAAGTATAAATGGCATAAACATTGAACGTTAGTGTTTGATTTTGGTTCACTTTTTACAATATTTGAGGTAAAAAAGTCTGCAAATTAGCTTTTCAACTTCACCAAGTAAAATTTTTCAACAAATTAGTATAAAAATATAACATAGTTGTAAATTATATAAACAAAAAACAATAAAAACAATAAAATATATATGAACAAAAAACAATAACATGAAACTAAGAAAATTAGTAAATTCATAATGAAATAGTAACATAAAAAGAATCAGCTGTTAAATCGACCTAAAAAAGAAACAAACAATTGAGTAAATTAGGACATATTCCGAGTATATGACAGAAGGTTATTTTTTAAAGTATTTTTAAACACAGATAACATTCGACACAGAGGATTAAGTTCAGGCCTTAGTGCTGACGAGACAAACGCAAAAGGGGAGAAAAGAAATAGATGTCGGTACGGGGAAATGTAATATTAAAGTTGAATAATGTTCTATTAGGACCACCCGATTCTCTAACAGAAAGGTTAATGCTGCGATCAACCAATATACAGCTTTTACATAAAAAGTTTAAAAAGGCGGCACTCGTCGAGGAACATTCTACGTGACTCAAGGAAAAGTATTTGAAGGATGGAGAGGCGCATACTGTAATTACACTACAGAATACTAAATTTATAGAATAACGAGCGGGTGAATCGGCGTTGCACGGATTCAACCGCGTCAATTAACTATCCTTAATGTGGACACTAAACTTGGCAACAGCATTCAAAAACACTACGGACAATGGAAAAAAACAGATATAGACAAGTGGAAAGATTGAAAAAACGTTTGGAGGATCTGATGATGAAGCCAGAAAAACGAGAAGCTTGGCAGTGATGTGTAAAACATGCAAGTCGAACTTCAAATCGGAATCAAAAATCGCGCAAAAGTCCTTGAAACTAGCAACAACATTGAGAGGGGAGCCAAGGACAGAGAAGAAGAAGAGGAAAGGGGATATTTTGTAGGTGAGATTTGATGTCACTTTGCAACATTCAAAGTGCGGGAATTTGTAGCGCACCAGGTAGCGGAAGCATCCAATCCTTTTGCAGTATGGAACACTCACTAGCGGATTCAATCACACTGAAAATTTTAATACCATCAGCGCACAAAAGGCAGGGTGAGCTAAAGAGGGAAAGAAGATCTTTAAAAAACAAAAAAAAAACAATAAAGGGTCAAGAATGGATCCTAGCGGAATTCCAAAGGTAGGAAAAAAGTGTGTATACGAGCAAGAGTTAACAGTAACAACACAACAGCGATCACAAACGTACGAAGAGAACCAAGAAAAAAGGACACTGCAGAGACCTTACCCTGCTGACAGAAGAATACCATGGTTCACAAAATCGAAGGCCTTGGTAAAGTCTGTATAGAGGACATCTACTTGCTTTTGCTGGTGCATTGCGGAGCTACGGTGTTTGTAAAAGACAATAAATTTGTAGCCGTTGACTTATCTTTGATGAATCCATGTTGTTTTATCAAGTGACTCAAAAGCTCACCGCACATGATTTTCGTCTTTTCATGTTTCACGTGACTCTCAGAATACCAGATCAAGAGAGTCACTTCATTCGTCACGTGAAGTGACTTTCGGAATAAGGCCCTATTTCTACACAAAACGTGTGAGCCAGGTGTTTTATACTATAAGATTCACGGCCTATTCAAAACATAAACCCTGGCAATGCCCTTGATGAAGAGAAATGTGAAGTAGGCAGGTGATATCATTATTTTAGATGCAAATTGAACCTGTTTAAACGACCTACTCGAAATCGATGAAATAGTAGACTTTTGTTAATACTTCTCGCCAAATAAATATTTTCTTTGTAATAGCTAATAAATTAATATTTAAACTCAACATCTCACCACACTGTCCCTTGCAAAGTCCAATCCAATCAAACAATATAATTTCAACTGTTAATCACATAAATGTCCTTTATTTCAATTTATTAATAGTCTTAATTTTTTAGTGTTTTTTTTATTTCAATGTTTACCATCGTCACTTTCATATTAATAGGGTTTGTTAGCGTTGCACATGTATTTTTCAAATATGTCCAATATATATGTTACTGTATATACTCGGTATTAGGAATTTACATAAATTGAAATAATGTTCAATACCTATGCTTCTTCGTAGCTTCCGAACAAAAACCCTGGAACTTACAACTCGCATTTATCCGTGCCTGTGTATTGATATTCACACACATAAATCCTTTTTCGCTGCCGACTTATATCTGTTTCATCAAATGAATCAGCTTGTGTCCTTCGCAACAATTTTCTCTTGAAAGATGCATTTTTCCGAACATATCCTACGACCTCAACGTTCCTGTCTTGCACATGAATATCGTCAGTCACAGTAAGATTATTGTCGAGTTTGGCAGGACTTTTTCGATGGATATCTGCAGCACTGGAAATTGGATTGTTATTGTTATTCGTATTGCCACTTGACAATGCCTCGCTAGAGGTTTGGTACAGGCCACCGACAGGCGATAACAATTTTCCGGTGTTAGATTGATTCATCGGTAATCGTTCACAGAACATGGCTGGAATCGAATCAGCTTCCTCCGGGAGCTCGTCTTCTTCAGTTGAGTTCTCTTTGATTGGTTCATTTTTCCAGGTTCCACGATGTCTTTGGATATGAGACGGTGGCTCATGTTTGCTCGAAGAAATCATCCTCGCCCGCCACATCGCAAGTGCGGTCTGGAGAAACGGAGCCATGTCTGGCTGAAGCTGAACTATTTGCTCGAATGGTTCGTCTATGGACTTGGTGGACATCATATCGACGTGGTCCTTATACAAGCCATCTGTATAAAATTTCGTGTATGTGGAGTTCTTTGGTCGATTTGTCGTTTCTTTGACATTCGCTTGGGGTAGTTGTTGAACCGTTTTTGACTCAAGTCCCGTGTATGATTCGCACACAATAACCTCGTCCGAGTCGCTTCCGTGCCTGTAGTTCCCGAACTTGTCAAAGCTACTGTTCTTGTAGTAGACCTTGTTTTCATAATGGTCTGCCCGTAGGTTGTCGATTATATTCGTATTCTTATTAGCACTTTCACTAAACCTATCAAATTTACTAAAATTCTGCATTGCATTCGTTTCTAAACTATTACCGTTAACTATCGCTAATTTAGAGCACCCTGATTTATTATTCTTTATAAGTTTATTGTTCGATATATAATTAAAAGTAGTGCACTCGCTGCCACTACCACCGCTTCCTTGATTGTTGCAGATGGCTTTGCACGAGCATGAATCAACATTATTGTTGCTATCGTCGTTTCTCAACTTCGTCGCATTGTTGCGAGGCTGATCAAGATTATTCAACTGCTGGTTTCGATAATTTTTCCAATTTTCTCGTTCCAGATTCGATTCAATCGAGCTGCTCTGGTTATCCACTTGCCACTCTATTCGCGGTGCTGGTCGTTTTTTTCGCCTGGGCGGGACAACTGTAGGTTTCTCTTGTATCTTTTCTCTGAAATTCGAATCTTTCGCCGATATCTGTCGATAGTTGTAATTGATTTTGCCATAGTCGTGTCCATTCTCGGAATCGTAGGATTCTTGAATCCATCCCCGGTTGATGTGATTGTTGTTGTCGTTGTCGTTGGTGATTTGAAGTTGCTTCTCGCATGGCGTAAACTTTTCGTGGTTCATTTCCATATTGAAGGACGTTTGACGACTGCACGGACGATAGAAACTGTTGCCCAAACGAATCTTATAGCCGGGAGTGGTCATATTGTGTCCGTTTTTGCCATCGTGGCCAATGTTAAATTTCTCGACAAGTGATGAAATCGTTTTGATTTCGCGTGATGGTTTCACGGTCGTTTCGCTATCAGATCGTTTTTTCAATTTGCCGAACGGCTGACATGCTAGACAACCAGTAAAAATCTCAGATATTGATGTTCGTGGGATGAATGATACGTTGACGAAAGGGAACATGTCTGAAATGAGACGAGAAAAGATATACATTTAGCTTTTACTTGACTTGATGTATTCTGATGAAATATTTATTGTCGTTAATACACATAAGTTTAAGAGCAATGATTATCAATTTTTACTGAAAAAGAGTTATTTTTTAGACAAAATTTTCCTTGAAAAATGTGTTCTGGAGTTGAACGAGTCTAATGTTAAAATTCTTTCTACTCAATATGAATATTTTTATTTTTTCTTCCATTACAACAAAATTTGGATTTGAAACATTACATACAACACAATTCATGTGCATACAACGTTCTGCCGTATCGTTTCTTCTTATTCACTAACTCTAACTGGAGGGCTAGGGCTTTATTCGTCGCGAGACTATTTTGTATATACATTTTTGGAGATTCCATCTGTTCGAAATAGTAATCGTATTTTCGTGTCCTTAGATGTTTTGGTCCATTTTTGCTTACGGTTTCGATTGGATGGCGTGGCATTATTCTTAGCTAATGCAAATGAAGCGCGTATCAGCGCAAAGCAAACACCTTATACTTGTTCGTCTCGAACAAGTTCGTTGCCACTATCAATAATGACGTACTAACGGTACTTCCATGTTCCTTCATCTGATTTCTTGTTTTTCGAAATCAAAACTGAATAGTTGATCGGTTATGAGATCTACCATGAACTGGTCCTGGTCAGAAAGATTTACCGCAAAACGTTATTAACCTTTCGAAGCTTCACACTATCCTTTCTCAAGATCGACTTCATTGCTTTGGTATCAATGATAATTTTACAAGGTTTTTTGTCGAAAATCCCTCGCGGAATCAAATCATTCTCATGAAAATACGGCCTAGGAACGTTTGTGGGTTTAATGTTATCAGCTCTATCGGTTACCTGGAGTATTTTCCCACTGGAATAGTTTAAAGATTTTTCAGCATGGCTTGACTATTAATTGAGTCACTCGTTTTTCACCACTCCAGCTATTGTATGCTGCAATGGCCTCAAGCAGCTTTTTGCAAATGGTCCAAGAAGACTATCTCTCAAAAATTGGTGTGTGAGTCATTTAGTTATAACAGGTCGCACAGTTTTGGCATGCTCTTGTTCTGATTCCATCAGCTCGATCTCTTTTTTAAGTATAACCAACCTTTGCTCTTGTTTGTCGAAATTCTGTTTCACCTTCACAGTTAATGTTTCTAGCTCTTGTTCGGAGTGTTTTTTAAGTTTTGTTAACAGCTGCTCACTTTTTCAATCTAGCTAGTCAAACTGTTTCAAGCACTTGTTGCGTACTTTCGTCAGCTTGTTGTTTTGTATTGAAGTCAGAGCAGCAAATTTACCATCTGATTTTTCTTCACGCTACTTTGTTTTTTTTTTGAGCGGATTCTTGACCCGTTTTATCATTTATAAATCCAAAAGTTTCCAGATTCATTTTTTTCTCTGTAGTATATTCTGAGCATTAACATGTGTATAATAACGTCTTATAATTTTAGAACGATTGGATGAATACTTTTTTTAATCATGCACGCCAGCTTGAAAAAGTTTATTTCGAGAAAATCGCGCTTAAAGTTCAAATTCAAAATCTAAATTTTTTTTTGCGTGACATATATAACATATATATAGGTAATACCAGTATCCCAAAATGTTCCCCTCTATCTTTACAGCTGCTAAGTGAGAGAATAACGTATTATACTGTATATATGTATATATTAAGCAGATGTTACTAAGAGAAAATCGATGTAGCGGTATAGCGAAGTGAACGAAAATCATAGAAAAAGTTACCTTGGCCAGCTTCGCTATATATGCTCACAAAATTTGTTTTTCAGAATTTCAAATTTATATTATTACAATCATATTTTCAAAGCTTCATTCTAACATATTCTATTTAAAAAAATTCGACTTTTTGAAAATTTTAAGGTGCTATGTCCCCTTAAGACAATATTGAAAATACTCGGGGTCGTTTGCACTTCTGCTTCCTATGAAAGGATTTTTTTTTAGAAGAGTGGCTACTTGCACACCGAATAAGTTCACAGAAAGTGCATTTAAAATATTATTCATTTTAAAAAGATTATTTCTAAAAGCTTATTGGCTCGTAGAGTCAATCTGTCAGTCTGTTTTAGGTTTTCTTATTTTGTACAATAAAGTTGTATTTATGTTTGTCAATCTTTGTTAATATTATCTTTTTTGATTCATTATTTTCCTTAAATGAAGACCTATAATGTTTTTTTTTTGTTCAGCATGCTTCAGTCTTCAATCAGAAACTGATTGACATAATTGACTGACTCACAGTGTTTGAATCACCCCAATAATTGAGTCTAACTGTATCGACACACCAAATTGAGTCGTTTTCCCCCATCTCTAATGGGAATATTAACCTTCTCGCATCCATTTATTACTTATATGGCAACTTTAATATCTGATCCAATTAGATAATATGTCTCTCCCCGTTACCGAGTTTGATTCGATTGTTCTGCGTCACTCTCGACACTGCTCGGCCTTCAAACTTAATTTTTCGGGTGGGAAGGCTAACTTTACGCTCAACCAAAAAGTTTCGATTAAATTAGATAGACAGTCATTTGGGCCACTCTTATTTGAACTATGTGGAAATCTACGTCTATCGTCCCAGAAAACGCTGCTAATAAGATTAGGCTTTACCGAAAGATATGATCATACTATGAATGAGAAAGGCACTTCTAAATGTATTGTACTATAGCTTTACGTCCAAAGAGCTTCCCAGACAGTTTGTGAAACTGACACAATGAGAGTGCAATAAGAATGCATTCATTTAGGACTGGTTTCATTTATTCACTTTAGGGTACTTCACGGACACCGCATAGCTAGTATGATATATTTTGTCCCATGAAATGTGTTGGCCCCTTAATTTTGAAGCTATTTCCGCCAATGCTTCAGAGAAGCTAGTCGCAAAAATCTAGAGCAGTGCAAACAATGAAAACTAGCCTTGAAAACTTCACTGAGTCAAATATGTAGAGCTTCAGTAATATTATTGCAAAAAAATATCATAAACTATGCAAATTAGTTTCAATTAGCTTTCTTCACGCTTCACCAACTCAAAGTGTATATTAATTTTTCCACATTTAACATAATGAAGATTATATAGCACACTCAACTAAATCAGTTCCGTTGACCGTCAAATCAATTTTACAAAAATGCAAAGAACAAAAACTACACTAATCCGATTTATTGAGTTTGTGTTGTGGGTTTTTCATGTCGCCCTATAACAATTGCCAACAAAAGTTTATTTGTTCATTTAAAGTCTGTGTATTCGTTTCGACAGGACATTAAATGGATTTCATTTGTTCGGATTCTGAACAGTAATTAAAATCAATGCCTGGAATTCATTAAAGTTGATAGCTTTTCAATACCAATTAATCCTATAGACCCATTCAAATGACCAAATAATAATTGTTCCATTCATACATTATTTATCATTGTCAACATCGATGATATATTAATGCGAATATACGAATCTCATCTCAATCAATGGTGACAGGTGCATGTGAATGCAATTGACTGGGTGTGATATTCGAAATACCACTACGCATCTCTGTATTTATATTTATATTTTGCTGATGCTGTGGTCTGGAGTTTTTTTTCGATAAATGAGCATTGATAACATTTTTAATTTCAGAAATTCTGATATTGAGTGACTTTGTATGAAAGGAAATAGTTCCAAGAATTTATGCTGAAACGGATTACATTCAACAAGAACTTTTTTGCGTTAAAATTTCAAAAATGTTTCTTAAATCCACTTTTTCGGTGAAATTCTATAAATCGACAGCACGAATTAGATTCTCGATAGACCTTAGTTTCTATTTGCAGTCAACTGAAATTTCACCTTATGGTATCATCTATTCATCTGAACTATTATTATTTAGTTTAACATAAATAAAAACTTTGACGTGAAAGAAGTTTGCTTTTTATTTAGCTAGATAGCTCTATGTAGAAAAATGTTACCCAGAAAAACACAAGAATTATAATTTATTGCAAAAATACAGAAAACAGACGCTTTAATGAAACTGAAATTTTAACATCAAAGATAATAATGACAACTGACTTTACAACCTTTTTCTAGAAAGAGTAAATTGATCCAAGATTTAAATCAAATAGTTAGTCAGTCAAAAAAACTTTTTTTGATGAGTCGGCAAATAAAAAAAATATTTAGTCCTTACAGCTTTTGTTTGAAAATGTAAATTTTAATTCACACAATTACAGCCTTGGCCAAAAGTATTAGGCACCCCTTCAAAACACATGTAATTTGAAACGTGTGTTAAAATTGATACTTTCTTTTTATATTTACGATACTGGTTTGTCCAAACAATAATAACAGCGATAAACGATCTTCTTTGAAGAGCCATAAAACATCTGGCGTGCAAATTCCAGGAAATAGGGTATTTGAGAAATTGTTGAAAATATTTTGTCAGTCTTCAATTGTTACTTATAGGGTAAGGTTGCTTGTTTTTAACGCCACTTTTGATGTGATGGTGTATTTCTGTATGTTACGCTTCAGAATACCCTAGAGGTGTTCAATAGGGTTCAGGTCTGGGGACTGCGCTGGCCAATCTAATAATTCGATATTGTTGTCTCTAAACCAGCGCATCGTAATCGCCGATTTGTGACAAGGAGCATTATCTTGTTGAAATTTGACTCCACGTAGATTCGTGTCACCAAAAATGCGCGTTAATGAAGTCATTAGTACAGTTTCCAGCACATTTATGTACTTTTCACTGTTTAAACGGTCTTCACAAACGAACATCTCGCCAACTCCATCAGCAGCCATGCCACCCCAAACCATGATACTGCCTCCTCCATGTTAAACTGTAGGCACCACGCAATCTGGATGATATTCCTCATCAACGCGCCGCCTAACAAAGGTCACACCAGGTGTTCCAAATACCTGTTAGAAAATACAAAAAACCTGTTTCATTTTTTTTGAAAAATTTTCTGAAATCAAGGCCTCCGTAAAAAATTACGGTTATTGTTGTTTGAAAAAGGTTATAATTAAGCTTACCTGGAAACTAGATTCATCGGACCACAGAACATTTGCCCAATCCTCTTCTGTGAAATGCTGGTACCAAAGAGCCCATTCCAAGCGATTTTTTTTGTTGGCTGCTGAAAGCCACGGCTTCTTTCTAGCTTTACAACCTTTCAAGCCTGCTTCTGTGAGACGCCTTCTTACCGATCGAGCACTTATTACTTTCCCCAAGTTTTCCGACAGGCTAGAAGCAAGTGCAGAAGATGTTTTTTTACGCTCCTTCAAAAAGTCGCGGACAAGTTTTCTGTCCTGGCGTTTTGAAGTTGCGCGTTTTCTGCCTGTTCTTGGATTATTTTCGTGAGAACTGGTCTCCGCAAACCGCATGATTGCAGATTGCACTGCGCACCGAGAACATTTCACTAGCTTGGCAATCTCAACTTGAGATTTGCCTTGTTCATGTGGAAACTGAATTCTACAGCGTTTTTCAATACCAAGTTCACTCGTTTTAGGCATATTGTATTGCACAGAGTGTCTTGTTTGCAAATTAATCACAAAAACAAGCAACCTTACCCTATAAGTAACAATTGAAGACTGACAAAATATTTTCAACAATTTCTCAAATACCCTATTTCCTGGAATTTGCACGCCAGATGTTTTATGGCTCTTCAAAGAAGATCGTTTATCGCTGTTATTATTGTTTGGACAAACAAGTATCGTAAATATAAAAAGAAATTATCAATTTTAACACACGTTTCAAATTACATGTGTTTTGAAGGGGTGCCTAATACTTTTGGCCAAGTCTGTATAGTGTACTATTGCTGTGTCTGTTAATCGCAGATAGCCAGCTTCCTTAATACAGAGAGCAGTCACTGAGAGCATAATGTCAAATGAGAACGTGGAGAATTCATCATTCACATTGTCGAACGACTTTGAAATATATGGCATGTAGCTCAAACTAGTCAACAAGTGATTTGGCAACGTAATTTGTGAAATATACTTAATTCTTGAATGCAAAGTGACCTCTGCAAAATCCATGCTGCTCACGACGAAATCATTGACCATATTCGTTGGCTATAAATATGGCTTTCCGGAGCTTTACTTAACGTTAACCAAGAGGATTAACATGTAATATATGAATATAATCACGTAATGATTGAAATCTGATCTTAACCACCACGTGGTGAATGCGGGTTCTTTGTTTCAAAAAAGTTTAGCTAAAATATTCAGGCTAGCCTCTTCCAAGCATGGCTGGTGAGAGACCAACTATCTCTTCCGTAAAAAGCTTTCTCAAGGGCTTATCTTGAATTCATCAACAAGTCTCCAAACAGTATTGATTCCACAACGACGCCCACATAAACGAAAATGGCTAAACGATTTGAGAATTTTCTCATGGAACGTTAGATCGCTCTACAGAGTTGGGGCTACTCAGCAGCTAGTCGATGCTCCATTTCAGTATAAGGCTGATGTAACAGCATGGATAGGAAATGGTTTTTTTTACAAAAGAAAGAATATGACTTTTATTACAGCTGGCATCCAAAGCACCATGTGCTCGGGGTAGACTTCCTCATCAGCCAAGAAATGAAGTCTATCATAATCGGCTTTAACGTTTTCCATGAAACCTTTCGCCTGCGAGGCAAATTCACAAACATCAGCCACATAAACCTTCGTCTGTAAAGAGCTAGAAAGAGGGATTGCAGGTTCTGGTGCTATGATGCAGAGCATAGAAGAGAAATGGACACGCCTTAAGAATACTTAAGAATAGAGATCGGAACAACTGGTTTGATGATACCGAGCAAAACAGCAACCTGAAAGCGGGCACGTGAGGAGGAATATAAAGAGCTCAGGAGAACAGAGACGAAATCAGCCTAAAAAAATTCTAGCAAATAATTTAAAATATGACGTAGTATGCCCATACTGCAAGAACAAAGAAAGTAGTATGATCACCGGTTCTGAAGGTATTTCGAAGCGATAGGAAGTGCGATTTAGTGAATCGCTAAACGATCAGCGCAGTGCACAATTGGAGACTCCATCAATACAAGAAGAAGACCTTATATTGCCGGCAATGAGCATAGACAAGGTACAAAGAGCGATAAGTCGGCTGAAATTTAACAAAGTCCTTGAAGCCGACAGTTAACCAGCTGAGGTAATTAGATATGCAGGGCCCACGTTAGCCCAAGCAATTCGTGAAATTATATTGTACACAGGAGCAAATGGAGAGATTCCCGAAGACTGCCCGAAAGGTATAACACATAAGAAAGGAGATGTAACAATGTGCAGCAACCATAGGGATATACATTGAGAACAATATTCTATTCTGTAAGAGCGGACAGTCAAATACGCTAAAGCTACCATAGCACAATATCAATGTGGTTTCATTCCAGGCAAATCAACAATTGATTAGCTCTTTTTGAAAAATGTTTGGAATTTAGTATTGACAGCACGGCCAGAGTAGAACTGTATGAAGCCATTAGAGATTTTGGCATCCCAAACAAACTGACACGATTGCGTTGGTTGACCATGACCAATGCAACAAGCCAAGTCAAAATAACGGGATTGCTATCCACACCGTTCAGCATCTTTAATGAGCTCTGACAAGGAGATGGTCTGACCTACCTCCTCTTCAACCTGGCATTGAAAAAAGCAATCTGAGACTTTAGGTCTGTTCCTGTACTTCAGCAAACTGCAGCTTCTTTTTGCTGCAAAATTTGGCTTGCATTTGGCTTGCAGCAAAAGTACGAAAACGACTTGCTGCGAATCTATTTTAATATATTATAATAGATTCAAGTATGGGAACAGACCATTTGACACGCTGACGAGGAGACTATCGTCATCAAGTTTAGCCAGATGCTTTCGTATGCATACAATATTTACATCGTTGGAAGATATGAACTATCTGTACAAGAATCCTCCATCCAGATCGAGCGAGCGGCACAAAAACTGGGACTTAACATATATGAAAAAGAGACAAAATACATTGTAGGAGCGTCTGCAATAAGAAAACCTTGAACTGGTCAAACCTTCAGGGTAGGTGATTCTGGAGACGCTACAACAATGAGTTGTATCCTATGTATCTAGAACCAGATGTAATTACAAAGATAAAGCTCGGTAGACTCCGGTGAGGAAGACAACTAACTCGGAAAACCCTAAGCGGCAGATTTTATGGCAGACGATAGCGTGGGAGACCTCTCTAACTCTGCAGAAACGGTGTCGACCAACACGTCCGGATTGTAAGGGTGAATAATTGGATGGCTGGCGATCAGGACCGATGGAAAATTTGTTGAAGGATACCAAAACCGGACTCCTGTTGTACGGAGGGAGAAGAAGATTGTAATAGTCAAGTAAAAAAAAGAAATGACACCTGATTGAGAGATTTTAAAAAATGTGGCAGGTCTCGCAAAGAAAAACAAGTTAAACGTAAAATCAATTTTTCATTTAACAATTTATTATGACCAAACAACTCCTCGCAAACCATGAAAAATTAAATCTGGTTGAGCTATCACAATCAAGCACATAAAGCAGCTTTTGCCAGATGCGGCGGCCACGCTCTCGCATTAAGTCGTCGAGAAAAAATTTTGAGTACTAATTTTTTAACTTCGAAAGGCAACTTTATGGTCATTGGGCAGCAGATTAGTGGTATTTTTTTTTTGTTTAAAACTGTTGAATTAGTATTTTTTTCAGGTCCGCAGCACATTCAACATTTTAAACGATTTTTTCTCGAATCGGATTTTGTAAAATTAGCACGTAGCACAAAACCAACTATTTTCATCCCTTTCATTCGATTTTTCAATTGTAACATTTTCAAGAAGCTATTATATTTTACTAGCTCTTAACATGCATATTAAGAAATTTTTTTCTAGGTTCAACACTGAAGAACACGTAGCATCAAACGCCATAATTTATCAACTTCCGGCGCTATGTACATATAAGGTTTCGGGATTGTGATTGACTATAGCGCCAGGCACCATATTACATAGCGCAAAATACATAGGAGTAGGCGCTAGATATTATTGTCCTCAACGCCATGTATTATAGTCCTTATAAAAGATAAAAGCGATTTTGTTCACATTCAAGATAATTTCGGGATTTTGACAGTTGTAGGAGATATGAATTCTTACTAGCATTTTTGAAATGTTATTTCCTAGCTGTTAACTTGTTACCCATCGCGTTTATTTGACAACAATTTCACTTTTTATTCTCCTAAAGAGACTTGCGGTTTATTTTCTGATAATTTTCAGAAAGTTTTTAGTACACTAGATCCGAATAATCCATACCTTGTCCCTTCTGATTCAGCTCTGACAGTTTTTGTCAACCAAATAAAAATATCAAGTGTGGAAATACGTATAGTTATTTTGGACCGCGATTTACTTTTTTCCACTGACTTTCTTGCGCGCCTTAGAAAACACCGCATTTACTGACAGGTTTCTTTCATCTGAGGTTCTCTCTTCACCAATAAGTAAAACTGGCGATAGACGCTGAATCAAACATTAAAGAGGCATTGCATTTTATCTTCGATTTGAAAACTGTTTGAAAAGTTTATTTAAAATAAACTTTCTCCACTTGTCGATTCCCGTCTAAAAAAAGCAACAGGTCACCCAATAATCACAAACTTAGCAACTTTAGTTTCAAACGTTCTGGGTAAAATGGAGAGAGGCTACCTAATTGACGCAGTCTACACTGACTTAAGCAAAGCTTTTGACAGTTGACTATTCTATCGTAGCTGCAAAAAATCGGACTTGCCAGATCTTTACTAAGCTGGCTCTGTTCCTATCTACACAATCGAACCTAGTTTGTAAAATTTTAGGGAATTTTGTCAAAAAACATTATCTCTGAAGTATAAAAATACAGTACACTATACAGTGCAGTGTAAACAAAGTGCCAAATGTGATAAGTGCCAAATTATAAGTTTTACCCGCAAATGCATGATTGCATAGAACATCTACTTTTTCGGCTACAGTTTATGAACTGGCATTTTTATATTGTAGATCTTAGTGTTATCTTGTTTACAAATATCGTTTACAAAGTGTAATTTTTTCGTCATCGACTAATTGTGAATTGTAGCATTAATTTCAGCGCAATTTGTTTAAACTCAATCAATCCATACTTTTTTTAGATTTATTCTATTCACTCTACAAAGGAAAAACCTATGGCGCCCAACGTGGGAAACAGAGTTTTTCTTTTCTAATTAAATACACCAACGAAACGTGCAAGTTATACTCCAACTTGGAATCCATTAAAACGACGGAAGTCAAGGAGTGAAGGAATCAGCTTGTATTTTCATAAACATGATATACTTCTATAATATTTTAGTCCAAATCTATTTTAGTTATAAAAACGTAATATAGATGAAATTTTCGATTTGGCATTTAGTACGTTTGCTACGGAAGAGAAAAGTGGAACAATTTTTTTTTGAGGTCAATGATTACCAAATTCATCATATTACATATTTGAAAATCTGCTTGTGGCTCAGTAAAAGAAAGTTTATTCAGAGCTCAGTAATTACAGTGCAGAACTTTCATGCAGAACTACGAGAAGTGAAAAATTTTGACTTAAACAAATTTTTATATTTTTCCACGCTCTATTTTTACCGAGTTTTACCGAGTACCGGGTTTTAGAATAAAATTGGAGAGGTAAATGTAACAAATTAGAATAAAATAGTTGAATCATAGTCCATTGAGGACTTATTTGAAATGAATTGAGTATGCCAGGATCAATTGTAAGCACAACGAGGAGGCACAAATGTATGTAGTTCCGGCAATTGAATCATTAGTTCCATGAATCCCACTCATTTTACTTGTTATTCAATTCTGGTTCTTACTAACAGCTAGTTAAGCTGTGAGCTAAATTTACGATGTACAGATTCAACTAACGGAAACACACATTTCGCACTAATAGTCTGTCCACTATACAGAACAAAATATATTGTTAAATGAACACCGACATTGAATTGATTGTAATCTGATTCAATCGAACAAATGAAAGAGGCTTAGTGAGCAACAGTTAATGAATGTTTTGCATTGTGATTATGGTCATTAAATTAGTCCACAACAACGATGATCTATATTAACACACACCTTTGATGTAGTCCATGTTCCAACTCGTCTCCAGCTTTCATGAAGTAAAACACCACTCAGCCCAGGTTATGGCAGTAGATGCCCTTATTTCAGTCTATCCGTCTTGGACTATTTAATGGGATCTCCATTTGAAACGTTGCTTTCGAATGAACGGGTTTCATTAAGACCGATAAGGACAATAAAGTGAAGTGTTGGAAATGATCCTTTAGATTATATCCATTTTGGGGTAATGTCTATTGTTTGGTTTTGTGTATCCGGAGGCAAGAACAAGGGTAACTAACTTTATACCGATTCGGAACAGTGTCTAATCAATGGACTAACGCGTTATTATGTCGGCCAGTCGTTGTCTATCAGCGCTTCTCTCAACATGAGCTTAAAATCTAACTGACCGCATCGATTTTGTGGCCAGTCCGTTCTGGGCAATATTTATCGTACATAATTTAATTAAGCACTGGTTTGCAGTCCAATCCAAGAGCTAGTTAACCAACGGTGGTATAACATGTGGTTGATGACAACGACGCTGTGAAACCCTAAAGCAAATGGGTGGTTTTCACTACATAGACTACCATCGATTTGCATAAGATTATTGGTGGGGATTTGATATTTTCCGTACGAATAAATAAGCGAATTCATGATATGCTTAGTAGAATTTATTGATTTTTATGTGACTGCATCCTATCACATAATCATTTAATCTTTTACTATAAAACTTGGCTGAGAGCGAAACTATCGATAAAAACTCAATTATTTTAAGCAAAGAGCATATTAAACTACTAACAATTCAATCATTTTCTTCAATTATGCAGAGTTTATTAATTTATTCATATTGCGATCTATACTTAGCTCGAACTATTTGACTTGGATACGAAATACGTGTGAAAAATAAGCACCTGAGAACAATAAAACCATCAATTTCACTTCAACAAATTGATTGAAGTCAATAATTTTCTGTCTGATGTCGACATTGCTATTAAAAATGAATTGCTTTAGCGAACGTCAAGGATATCAGATATCTATGAAAAGTTAGTTAGCAAGTAGCACCTTCAATGTGCAACAGTGTGTTCTGTGAGCGATGTACATTTTTCAAAGGAAGTGTTTTCGATATAGGGCGACAATATTTCACGACGTTTAAGCTTCAGTAACAGATTCGACGCGGAAATAGATATGTAAGTCATTTGAAGTTTCATTGGTGTTTGTAGATTCTGTTTTTACTAATGTTCGAAGAACATTAGTATTAAAATCGATTTGTCCAAAAATTCATATTTCCCTATATATATATATATATATATATATATATATATATATATATATATATATATATATATATATATATATATATATATATATATATATATTTATATATATATATATACAAAAAAAATCAGTGACTATTTCTCGGGAACGCGCCATTCGCTTCAGCTGAAACTTTTAGGATACATTGGTGTATATGCAGAATAGGTTCAGGTCTCACTAAATGTAGTGATATTTTTAATATACCTATTATTCCGTCCATAAATACTTTTTGCAAAAATTAAGGTAGCGGAATGAATTTCGAACGTGTTTTAAATGTGAATCGGATAATGTTTTGGGATTTTTTTAACCCCATGTGTGCGCTAGGTGCCTAAGAAGAGAGCGGGAAAATTTTGAAATTTTTAAATTGCGATAGCTTTTGAAAGAACTATTCAATTATTATGAAACTTTTAGAACATATATTGGTATTATTTAGTTGTAAATTTGTGTAGCTTTAAATAAGCATGTTGGCAACCCAGTAGCTAGGGCAGGCGCTGAAAGTGTCAAATCTTCAAATCTTCGACTCTCCTGAAATAATTTCGTTTCTTGAAAAAAAAGGCACTCATATATCAATTTTATGCTTTTTCTACATAGTCAAAGCAAAAAATTTGAAATTTTTCAACGGGCTCTCCCAATTTACCCATATTTTTAACATCAAAAATTTCTGTGCACGGAAACTCACGATCCGATCGTCAAAATTAACTGAAATTCACAGAATATATTGGTTTTCAATAGGTCCAAGTCTGATAGAAGTAATTTTGAAATGCAGACAATTTTGCGCCAGTGGTGCCATTTTGAAAAATCACTAAGAAAAATAACTGCTTTTGGCCCTATAAATTCTGATTCAGTCACCAGATTTTAACGAAATTCACACAGTAGCTGAATCTTACTTTAAGTCACGTTATGTAGAAATTTGGTTGAAAACTTCGATTGGAGCTGCCAGCTATTGTAATTTTAGTGTCTTCCATTTAGAAAATTCCTTGAGGAAAATAAAGCTCTTTCCCCTATAGCTTCCAGTAGAGTAATTGAATCATAACGAAATTCAAATGGCAAATTAAACTTATTGTGGGCAATATTCAGTAGAAATTTAATTTCAAAGCAATGATAGGGCTGCCAGCGATGGTGGTTTTTGTTTCGTGTTTTTTTTTGTTGGCATACGTTTAGTAAGCGATTTTAGCATAGAATTTTCAAATCGTAATGATCTTATAGTGAAAATAAACACCAAATATTAAGATCTAACTTTTGCGAATGGTAACCCCAAATTTCTTTGCATTCCTATAACTTCCAACGCAATCATCGGATCAATACGAAATTCGCAGAGCAGGTTGACTTCAATGTAAAGCAAACGGCCAGCACTAGGCCTTTTTGTTATTTTCGTTCCAATAAATGCTTGCATCAAGTATTTATATCGTAAACATTTGCAATGAAAATAAGTAAACAATGTTTAAATTTTCTAAGATCTGCGCATTTTTCGAATGACATCCCCAAAAACCTTCTTATCGCCGTAACTTTCGATGAAGTCACCGAAATTAAAATAAGCTATGGTTTTATTATTACTTAACGTGTATTAGTTTTAACTAGGAAAAGTAAGTAGTGGTAGAATACACACTCAAAACCTGCACAAATCCTTTACTGTTCTTCGAACATCAGTGTTTCTAGCGATTCTCATGCGCTAGGGTTTTTTTTTATTCTCTTCCACATTTGAGTTTCCGTTGTATTGACGTTGATTTATTCGATGTATATGTGTAATGAACATGTGTAATGAACAATATCTAACACTACTGAAAGTACAAATCAGTTTTCGCTTGATTAAGTATCAATCAATCAGTAAATGAAAGGTAAATTTTGGCTCGAAGTTCAAGCCCCACCAAAAGTCACAATTTTTCCACACTGCTATAGGTCTGCTCGCGTACCTGAATCTATTATAATATATTAAAATAGATCGCAGCAAGTCGTTTTTGTACTCTTGCTGCAAGCTAAATTTTGCCACAAAAAGAACTTGCTGCAAAAATCTGTTGCTGCTGCAGTACGCGAAGAGATCTTATGTCATCTTATGTCAGATGAGAGCTTTGAAGTAGTTATTGCATCAAATTTAAATTGAAAGACATGAAATCCATCTACCCCTTTTCATCTTTGAAGTAAAATTTTCGTTAAAATCTCACATTCAAATGTATTCGAAAATTATACGCCGTAATATGATGAAAGTTTTGCGTATCCCACATACCAATTGACGCAAAATATATAATAATAATAATGTAAATGCTAGAGTAAAGCGTATGTACTGGAACAGGTCTATGGAATAGGTATTTTTGTGGAACAGCCAGTAACTAGTACGAAATTAAAAAAAAAATTGGTACTAATATTTTTGTAAGCTATACATGTAATAAAGAATTTACCCAATAAATTTCGCCCATTTGATTCATTTCAATCAAACAGTGACACAATAGTATCCTAATATTTATATGCACTCGTATTTCATACTTGCAAGTGCTTTCATACTTTCATACTCACGAGTATTTCGTACTTGCAAGTATTTTCGTATCGAGAATTTTCGTACTTGCGAGTATTTTCGGACTTGCAAGTATTTTATTCAATTATTCAAAAAGTTTTTAAGGCAAAAATAGGTGAAATCGGACGAAATCGGCAAATTTTGGATTAGAGTGGTTTCGGACATAACGGGCCAAGACCTATTGCTGTGATACAAAAATGTCGGTTTTGTAGGGGAGTAAAGGGTTTTTTGGCCATAGTTTGGCAAAAACTGCCTTTACAGCGCTTTCGATGATTGAAAGTGGTCGGGGAGTATATTAGTTATATTTCAAGGGCGAAAACATTTTTGATAGGGGAAATTGGGCAAGTATTTTATTCAATTATTCAAAAAGTTTTTTTGGGCAAAAGTAGCTGAAATCGGACAAAATCGGCCAATTTTGGGTTAGAGTGGTTTGGGACATAACGGGCCAAGACCTATTGCTGAAAAACAAAAAATTTGGTTTTGTAGGGGAGTTAGGGGTTTTTTGGTCATAGTTTGGCAAAAACTGCCTTTACGGCGCTTTCGTTGATTGAAAGTAGTCGGGGAGTATAATAGTGATATTTTAAGGGTGAAAAAATTTTTGATAGGAGAAATTGGGCAAAAACGTTTGTTTTTCTGAGTTGTTTCGGCCGAAATTTGCATACAAGTCTGGGAAAAAGCGGCCTTGTTTCGAAGATACGGCAAAATGAAATCCGCCGGAAAACCGTCCGGAAAAACTGAAAGTAGCACTAAAAGTGCTAAGGAGGACAATGTTGAGATCCTTTTAGTTTCGCCACTTGGCTTCTCCGGCTGTGCTGAGGCCCTCCTCGTGACTGCAGGTAGCCACGAGAGTATCTCCAATCCTACCGGGGTTGTAAAATTTACGAGACCGGGTGCCCCTGGACACATGTCCAGCCTTACCGTAGAGGTTGGCCTCCTAGTGGGTGCATGTTTAATAGGCGAAACATTTTGTTTTTACTATTTCTTAGTAAAATTTTCGACAAACTTCATGCTTCAGTGAGGCGAAGTGGAAAACCGACTGTTTTAGATTAGCCAGGAAAAGTTTGGTATCAGAGATCGATCGATGAAAAGTTATATAGATGGCAACAAGATTAGTTGGTCGTATCTTAGTAAATTTTTCCACATTGGTAATTTGAACGAATACAGGAAGTGTTTTGTGCATATAACAAATATAAATCAAATTAAATTGATTGAATTTGATTGTTTTCTCTTGGATGGCTCCTGGATTGGAGAAAGACTTGCCAAATAAGTGACCGACCATTGGAAAGTTACGGACAAGCTGCACGGACTAATGACTCGGTATCCTTTCAGGGTCATCTGCACCATCACCATTCTATATATTACCATTCTATATATCACCATTCTATATATCACCATTCTATATATGTACATACTTCAAAAAAGTACTAGCTAACATCTTTGGAACAGGTATTTGGAACAGGTATTTTTGTGTACTCGCACTAGGAATACCTAGTATGTGAAAATCCGAGTACGACCCAACTCTAGTAAATGCATTAATATTCGTCCGCTGCGATAATATCTTCCCAGTTTTAGCTATTATTGTCTATTTAATCATCGAGAATATTTCAGTCACCTACAAGTGACCGTCAAAATTTCATAAATTCAAGCAATGATTGATAAAAATAACAAACAATTCTTCTCAACCGGTCATTATGCAAAAGCCACTTGGATTTATCTAAATCGAATCCTTTTCATTCGCATGAGCTCTTATTTTCCACTCAAATGGCGACAACAAAACGTTTCAATTTTTTTCGTGTATCACAACTATGTCGTTCAGGATTTTCGCTATTGATCCAGTCGACCACTTGGGCTACGCAATCCTATTAATTCGATGTTTTCACCCGAAATTCTATAGAAACCGAGTCCGGACCCGGCAAAAAAACCAACATAATAGCCAGCATTATCACAGCAAGCTTCCGGCCTAATTCAATACCATAACCGCTCTACCCTACTTACTAGCACCGTTAAGTGCGGAAATATGACACGGATACTTCTCAGACAAAGCTCTTTTTCAGAGTCATCATCGTTGTCGTGTCGCAGTCATCTTGGCTGTCGACATTTTCGAAGAGCCATTCTAACTTTGTGTCGGGTCCATTAAAAAAGTTACTCGAAAAGATTCACTTTAAGATCATTTTCATCATTTGTTGTAATCATTATTGCGATTCCATTTGCGGGGCAGAATGTAAGAAGGCGACAAGTTTTGTTGTTTCGCGAAAGTGTTTAGGGAAGATGTTTGGGTGTGGAAAATTCACAGCTAGAACTATTTTGAAGTTGTACGACTAGTTAGGTATCTTTATATTTGCTGCAATTATTTTTTTCAATGGAGTTCGAATTTAATAACTACTTGCAGGATCTATTGATGTGAAATATTTTAATTAAATTATTGTTTCATTAGCATTTGATAGGTTTTTAATATAAAATAGAGATTTTGTTTTAAATTTACTTTATTAGTACATGTTAAGATGAAAATAAGCGTTGGATAAAAGAATCCGGAAAAAAGCTCAGTAATCTCCTGTTAGATTGGATTGATTTGGGTACCTGTACAAAGGAGTTTTCAGGGCAACTATGAGGCTGATGAGCTATCAAGACTTGGGACCTTGTTACCGGACGTCTCTTGCTCCCTCTCAATAGGTATACCGATGACATCGGTCAAACTCGCCATCAGGTAAAAATATCTCGAGGATGCTAGGAGGTCTTGGGCAGATGAATCATCCTGTGCAACAGCAAGGCAGTCCTGCGTATCCATAGATGCGCATCGTACCAGGCAGCTTTTAGGCTCTAGGCTGCATTGTGGGGGTTCTTACGGGTCACTGCCTCATAGGACGGCATGCAAAACGATTGTGAGTGCATTTTAACGATTTCTGTCGGAGTTGTGGCTCTGAGGAGTAGGACCTCTTGTGTCAGTGCCCGGCGTTGGCAAGGAGAAGGTTGGCGGCAATTGGTGTTCCCTTTCTCTCAAACCTGACCGAGTTGTCCCTGGTCAATTCAAAGGGGATAGTGCGGTTCGGTAAAGTAAGCAAAGGGTTTCCCAAGTTCAGTGAGTAGGAGAGAGTCACAAATTATTGTGGCATCACAATGGGCTTCTCTCATGCTTATGTGTGTTGGTCGGCAGACCTCTGGGGATCGGCAGCCACTTTAACCTAACCTAACCTGTTGGATGCACCCAATTTGAAAAACTTCGCTATAAAATCATCACACGGATATTGGGTTTAGACGAGTCTAATTTCCTCTCATGAGCCGCTGTGCTGAAAAGCTCAACAAAGGGCTCAAGACGAAACCTTTATTCAATTCGATAGTATTAACCGTGATGCAATGATAACAAGGTAGGATATTCTGAATACCAAAACGAGTTGATGCATGATATGCAAATTTTTCACCTATCTCTGTGACTTTGTTAGGTTTGAGTATGCTTATTGTCCACCTAATTTTGACCTCAGCTCTTAGTTCCTAAATTAGCTGCTTGAAAGGTGGGTGTATTATCCACAATTGATCATTTACTTATGCGTTAGGCGATTTTGATGTGTCGAGTTCCACTCAAACTGAACTGTCCCTTGAGTGGAATGTTGTTTATATGGAGGCAACCTTTATGCCCTTTATAGGTTTTATTTCGGCTTTCACAGCGTATGAAACCTGCTGGTTCGCATAAAACTTGCTCGTTAAATTTGTCTCCTCTAGTCTGAGCGGTAGTTATTCTGTGAATCACTATCCTGTTAATAAAATTCTGTATTCAGGCTCCAGATCCGGTCAAAGTGAAGAGTTGCAACCAGACCCATCACCTATGTTCCGTATCAGCAGGGAGAAATAGGGGCACCCCTCTATCAAAACGAGCAAGGTATCCATTGAAAAGTCTCCTTTGAACAGCTGCCCGCTGTTCAAAACCGATGCACCAGAACTAATATTTTTTACGGGAGAGGTTGGCCTCTTACCAAGATTACTCCGTAAGGATTAGCATAACCATATTAGATAATCTTGCCTTGAGGTACGATTGATTCCAGCGGCCACCACAAGGAGGTTATTGATCACACTTTCATATACTCTATGTTTCTCCCCACACTTGGCGGTGACTGACCACTCTGACCATTTTTACACCTAAATAATTTCAACAAGACTGAAAAGATCTAAATGATATTCAACATTTTAACCATTTTTGGTATCCCACTTCAAAAAGGTGGCCGAATTCCGAAAAAATGACACGATGTTCTGGGATAAAAAGGTGTACAGATGAGTCATCCTAGAACTACCACTTTCAATGCAACCACCCAGTTGATTGAAAATTCATATGAAACAACTGTTCAACTTCCTTGTATTTCGTTATGCTAATCGGTTTACCGGAGTAGTAACTTTACTAAAGAAATTTGCGAAATTTTATTGATAATTTGAACAGATAGTTTCAACCGATAGTTTATTGAGAAGCCAATATCCACAACAACAGTTTCATTACTTTCAACATAGGTTTTGTTCGCGCAATGAAATTTTTGGAAACAAATTGCAAAACTCATTTAAATTCTTTGGCGTTCTTCGATTTCTACTTTTAAAGTCCAACAAAAATTCAATAGACTGTCTTATCTTAGCATTTTCGTTTAGATGAATTCATATCGGTAATTGAAATTTCCATAAAATAACCGCAATAAATCAACCATAATATTAGAAATACATAACATACCTTCGACCATATTAACCATGGCTATTCACTTTATTCCATATTTCACTTCCGTCCTACACCATACATCACATTATTTTGCATCGCTACAAGAAAATCGCTCTGCTCTTCAGCAGTATCTTGTCCGGATAAAAGCTCTTTGGTTTTCTTGTCGCTATAACAGCAGGCTTACTCTCGTTATCATTTCTGTGCCCTACACAAAATAACTACGAATATGTCCCGAAACAAAAAAGGCAATCAAAAATGCGTTAAAATAAATCACATGGACGTGACATTGAGGTCAGGTGTTTAGAGGATAAAGAATCATCATAAAAGATTTATATGGATAACACAGTGTAGCTCTCGGTCGTGAACAGAGTCGTCAGTATTCTTCAGGCATTAACAATTAAAAATGAATCTGAGGAACGGTGAAAGTCATATTTAGGGGGGAAAATACTGGGTTTTTTTTTCATGGTCGATTTGGTGATTTTCTATAGCAGGGAAAAGTGCGAATGGTTGTTGTGAGCTGCAAATAAGTATCATAAGTCACATTCTTTGTTGATATAAATATTTTATGATGCATGAAATGTGTTTGTTATAACGAATGCGACGAATGTGAATAGAATGACTTGTTGTTTGAAATGAAGAGAATATAGGGGTGTTTCAAACAACTGTTGCAATAGAAATGAGAATTTATTTCATCAATTTATGTGAAAAATATGTCGTTTTATTATTGATGTCATTCAAAAGTATGGTCTTAATGTCGATTCGAAAGAGCATTAGATTTTGTCTGTGTTTGAAAATATAGGAAAGAACAGATTATTGGTGACATTTTTATTTTATACTTAACATGAATCATCAATTTGATTCATATATTAGCTGCATCCAGTAGAATAGTCATATCCACGATCTACCTTTATATCATATGTTTAATCTCCAATTGCTCTTGAAAGTACTAGTGTAAATGCTTGAATTTCATATTACTTCCGCTTGCTGTCACGTATTAAAATCAACTAGAATGCCTCGTCTTTAAAGCGATTACAGAGTTTTTGTAGAAATCTGTCTTCGTTTTTCGAAGCAAGATATATAATTTTTTCAGATAGCTTACAATTCAAAGCACCTGCGCTTACGTTTCACAAAAGAACAATAACCGAAAATTTAAAAACTTAGACCTACGTAGAAAAAAAAACACAAAATGATTTTCAACAAAAGCATAAAAGTTTTTTTTTTTAATTTTCACTATCGAATTCAAATCACTCATTAACAATTTATTAATACACATTACTTTAAACTATAATCGAGTCGAACTAAATATTAAATGTAAAGCTGATTAATGAAAACAAACTAAACTTAATCGAACAAACGATAAATCATCTTTAAAACTAGTCTAATCCTGGAATTTACAAATAATTTCATCAAATAAACACCTGTTCATCATCTGAGTCGGCCAAAAGTGATAGCTGATGGCGTACGGGTGATAGAACTGTTTTAATCGGTGTCACAGGATAACGAACTGGTCCTAAGTATTTTCGTGATTGTGAAGCTGTCCTTGTTACCTGCCGTTTTTCATAACTATTTTCGTCATCGAAATTTTGATCAGGCTTTGGGATAATGGCAACAACCTGGAAATAAAAAATAAGTTCAATTTTAACAGGGATGGTCTAAATGAAATAAATATTTGGGAGAATAATTTTTGAAGATTAACAAAAAACTGATGGATATCTATTCCAGTTTTTGTTTTTGCCAATTTCGAAGACAAAATTAAACTCTGAGAAGCTATTTCATTTAGTGTTGAAGAGTTTTCCCTAGGCAATAACTTTCCAATATAAATTAAACTACGCATACGACAAATACGAGATCCCTTTTTCAGTAGTTTTACGTATCCAATGAGTTACTGTATTACAATCTATGAGGTCATATCTTCACTTTTCTTTCAATATTTAAATGATTTGCAGCACCACATTTCACAATATGTAAGAACTTAAAGCAAAAATCTAGTTTTTGTGAAGTTTTGATAGGTATGGTTCTACTACACATCTGTCTGTATGTAGTGGATATATCCTTTTTAAACCAAATCTTTCGAACCATTTTTATACCTTAAACTTTACAATGGAAGAAGTGGGATAGGTGCAGATCAATAAACGTTGAAATCTGAAGATATTTATAATGGACCTCCGTATCAGGATACTATTAATGAATTGTATTTAACAAACAGGCTAAATAATGTCAAAATCTAGTGACTCAGTTACATAAGTCACTGACATATGTGCCAGTATTATATTTCTTGATAACGATTTAATACTGATTAGATAGATAAGTGAGGAAATACTGAATACGATAATGGCAGAAAAGAGTCTCAGAGATTAGAGTGTTAGTACTGACTAAAATGACCTTACGATCAGTTATGAGTATATAATGGCAGATAGGAGACCCCAAACTCAAAGCATTGAACTTGAAATGAAACAAGGAAATCGTTGGTTCAAAGGAAAACAATATTGTTGGTCCAAACATGAAGTTTTGAAAACAATGGGGCATGGTCATAAGCATCAGCGAGTAGGACATTGAACCTTCTTCTGGGTCTCTGTGAATTAACTTTTACAAAACAAAAAATATACTCAGAAGACAAACATGAGTTTTAAAATCTTAACTATATCTATTACACAGTTCTACAATATATGAAAAACATATATTTTGTGTGAGTACATCCAATAATGAAAAGTGTTCTATCCATCTATATGCACCATGAAAAAAACACAATTCTTCAAATAACTCAACAATTACTAAAATGCAGATGGGAAATTTATGCTACGTAGGGCAGACTTGTTGTGAAACTTTATTATGTCAGTCAAATGATTAATTAGGTTAGTATTGTGGAATAGTAAAAATCCTTGCTGATAAGGGATATGAAAACTATGACTAATCTCAGCCCCGAATAAATTATACGATTTCAATCGAAAGAATATGACAGGAGTATATTCTGAAAAGAAGACTGTTGTTGCGTTTCGCTCCGTCAACGTAGCGACCAAGACTATCGATATTCTTCGGAATTACTAATTTGATTACAAGCGGATCCTTCAGAATAATAATGATCATAGCTGTGAGACCTCTATTACAGCATAGCTTGAGAAAACTTATAATTTTTGGAAATATGCACCAAACCAATGTTTAGAGATAAAAAAAGAAATCATTGCTGACACCCAATGGGAAGTAACTGTTAGGATTGTAACCTGCCATAAGCTTATTTTAGATGTAGCATTGACTAATTTGTTTGCATGGAATGAGTCTAGACAACCCTTAGCACTGTAACCTTCTACCTTTATGATACCTCTTCTGAGTTATGCCCTTTAGGATATCAAATGTTCTTATGAACCTAGCTATTTTTTGGGACGAGACTTTTTCTGAGACTTCTTCATTTCACTAGTGCTGGACAGTTTGTGAGAAGATGCTCTACACTCTCCTTTGCCATTTACATACAGCATCTGCAGCAGTCGTTTAGCATGTCTATTCTGTGGAGGTACTTTTCGAAAAAAACAAACCTGTTAAGACTTCACTTAGTGCTCTCATACCACTTTTGCATCAAGTCACTGGCTCATTTGTTGTTTTTTTTGTCTTTCCGTCACTCCAGATAAAGCTAGTAGCTTCCGATCCCTTTCTTAGTCCGTGTTTTGATTTTCTTGTTCGTATCCAATGCCAAAGAAATGAATTTAAGCCCATTCTTTGATCTTGGTGTTACCTTCCTTGTATAATTGGTGCCCCTTATGGCCAGAGATTCACATAAGTTTTGTGATCGCTGAAGCTATGTGATCGCAATCAATAGCCTCAAGAACCGCTTGGATATCCAATATGATCTTGTTTTTGACCTTTTTAGTGATCCCTATCTTTTTTTTGTTGTTGTTGAAGGTGGCCAACAAAATCTTCAAATGATACCTGGGTCATCAAACCACGCGCGTGTTCACCTATCCGTGCCTACCTACAACAGAAGTTTCCACAAGTTGTGGGTCGGCAGACAACCCTCTTATTTTTTTGTACGTAGTATTTTTTCCACATATGCTGAGACTCTGAATTAGCTTTCATCGTTGCGCAGTATTTTACACATACATTCTATTAAGGCACCTTCTGAAATAACTATACCCAATATATAAAAGATTACCTCTCCGTGGCCTCGGCTGATCAATGGCTCCAGGAAATCTATCAGTCTCGACGTTTTGCGATCTTTGCTGCTTGCCCTCCAATGTTGTTGGCAAAGTTAGTGTGCTCGCGTACTTGCGTGCGCCAGAGCTTCTGTTCTGTCCGGCTCATAGCGGGTGACATAGCTTACGGATGTGGACCACTGTTAGCGAGTTTATACTTGGTACCCTCAGCTTTGTCAGATCTTTGACAGCGCTAGCTGTAGACCATGGCAAGTCATCCATCGTTCCACTTTTCCCATGATTTGATTAAATCTGAATTGGGTGACCTTTCAGTTCTAGAAAAGTTTACTGCTGACAAGAGAAACAGTCCGTCGCAAACCATGTTCCGAAAGTCAGGTCCGAGGATAGACAACTGTGCTATCCTTGTGGTAATAAACCTCCTCCGAACATCTTCATCAGTGTCCAACAGCAGCCAACGGTCCCTAAGATAGTCCCGTACCAGGGCTAGCGAGTAGTTAGGATTCCGGAAATTATGCTCGAGAGCCCAAAGTACATCTGTCTACCATGCCGAATTGAAGACATTTTGAACATCTAGCGTCACGAGCAGAATCACGGACCTGACGCTGTGGCATAGCTCCTCCACTTTTCGCTGCCGCCCCAATCACTGCTGAGATAGTATCAACAGTTGAATGCTCCTTTTGAAAGCCATGATGTCTGTCAGACAGACCACCAACTAATTCAATTGTTGGTAGCAGTCGTGGCTTCTCCGCCATGTCTAGCATGCAAAACTGACGGTATGTAAGCAGTTCGTCCAAACCTCCTTTTTGCTTATCGATGAGCAACGATCGGACAACTTTTCATCGTGACGGAATGATCCCGACACTAAACATTAACTATTTAAATCCAGTAGCAGCCGCGGTTGACTCCTCACTCCAATTGAGAGAGCTTCGACTGGCATTCTATCAGAGCCACGGGCTTTCCTGTTTTTCATTCCAGACACAAAGAGAGGAACTTGGTGGACGCACCGAGAGCAGCGAGTCAACGATGCGCTCCAGGGTTGTCACATCCCAGAGTTGTCACATCACAGTGTTGTCACATCCTTAGACCGCAAGCAGCCAAGTCTGTGGGTGGCGCTTCGGATCTCACAGAGCCTGCTATTCGTAGCTCTTCTTGACGGCTTCGGCCAATTTCTTGTTTGCTGACAAGTAGGGTGCAGAAAGCTTGGTATTCATAAGTTTATTTCTGGGCTAATACATCACACTTCAGCAATTTTATCGCTCCACCAGTCAGTCCGTCTTATTTCATAGAAGGGTTTCCGTCGGGGCATTACAGCATCGCATGCTCTGCGGATCAGACCAATAGCACTAGAAACAATAGCTTCGAATGCTCCATGGTCTACTGCTTCGACTGTTTCAGCGGATGAAACTTCTTTCTATTGCTTCTATCTCACTTTTGTTTAGCCTAACTGCGTTCCACCCAAGCGTTCTTCAGAATAAGTGGTAGTGCTCTTGTCAGCTTCCAGCAATGTAGTTATAATCCACCACACTCCAATCACTCACGAGGGCCGCAGTCTTTCTGATACCATGTTGACATCAGAAATAGATCCGCCGACGGAAAGCCCGTGTTTAGCACCAACAGGTTCAACCGCGACACCAGTGTTTTTGGTAAGGATGCCTCACTCCAAAGCATTAACATTCAAGTCTCCCCCGGCTAAGACATACCTGTTTTACCGCATCCTCTTGTATTTCAAGGAGCAATGGTTCAGGGTTTCTGCTGCTAAAGCCAGCATGCAGGTCATTTTTTGAAGTTGCCTGAGCCTGTTAGCAGCTTTGAGCCTGTTGGCACCTCTTCCCGTGCCTCTAATTTTTAGGGCCCAGTTTCAATTATCCTGTTTCTGGTGAATGGTTTTATGTTAGTTTTATGAGGATGTGTGGATAAACGCTTTCACATTCTGCTACTTCTTGAGGAATCCATGTTACAGTGAGCAGTTTTTTGCATGGTCAAAGGCTCCGTCTATGTCCATGAAGGCGCATTGCACGTTTTCCTTTTTATCCAATGTTTAGTATACAGTATAACCTTAAACACTAAAAAAAATGCTAGTTGAACTTCATTTTTTGACTCAGTGTACCAATGCTCTTCAAAATAGTTTTAGAGGATAGTCACTCAATTATTGCAATTTATTTCAATAAAACCTTTTAATGAAGCTCAATGGTAATATATTTTCGCAAGCGATCCAATGTGGAGAAACGTTTTTTTTCGGAGAAACTTCGTGTAATACATCCTAAGCACAACTGTTTAAATATTTTGTGCGAAATTTTTCGAAAAGACTACTTACTTTTCGCTGCAAGTAAGCGAGCACAAATTACAGTTGATTGATTTAATTCTAATAACTGAGGTCAAGGTGCGGAAAGTTAACCCTGGCTTTGTTAACAGATCATTTTTCTTTGGAATTGAAACTTTTCCTCGTCAATTTTTGCAAGTTCTTATGGAATCCAAGCCTAAAATGCTACTTGATGGACCCACATGTTTATGGAAAATATCGCAAAGGAATTTCAAAGATATGTAAAATATTTAATATGGTTTTTAAATTTTTGTAGACTAACCCATAAATAAAAATTAATTTGAGAAAGCCTTATCCTTAATATCAAAGAGACATATTTACAGAGATATAAATCACTACGTGAAAAAATAAATTTGAGCTTTCAGGAGTGCAAAACGTGCCTGCATGTACACATTCTTCTAAAGGTCATCCATCATCCGTAATGTCATGAATATACGCTACACTTACACCGAGAAAATGTTCATTTCATTTCGGAGATCCCTAGCAAAAATTCAGAGGGCTTTCCATCTTTGTCATGATACTACAAGCCTGCCAAAAGCGGACTTTGCCAGATGCGAGTAACATTTCAACCTTAGAGTAGGTGAACGATATTAAAATCACCATGGAATAGACACATTAACTTGAGTGCAGGCCTGACAGGGAATAGGCCTCTATAGACTTATCCTTGGAAAAATGCAAATTCGTAAATTCACATTACCTGCTCGCCTTCTATTTTTCCCAGACTTACTTATTTTTCTAACGCCTCTGTTAGAAATTTGCGAGATAGGGAGAAGCATGTACTTGTAAAAAGTAAACTGATGTCAAGTTGCTGCTGTCACTTACCTTGACTTGCTATTCACTTCTCACCTTTATGCTCTCAGCTTCTCACACTCTAATTCGCATATCAGCTCGACCCGAGGCCGAATACAAAATGATACAAAATGGAATCCAGTGGAAATCTGATTATCTTATATGTGAGATAGATTTAATGTAAATGCGGCAGGATGCCATCAATGGAGAGTAATTACATTGACGAGAGAAAGTTTTGTGACTTACTTAGTTATTCATAAAAAATAAATAAATATTCAATTAAAATATACGACATACGGAAAGGACAAGGAACATGAGATTGGAGTATCTAAGGTACCTAGTCCTTTTCTTTATCTTGGAAACTAATTTCAAAAACAGTCAAAGACCGGAATATAGATGTGCTTTTCGATAACGTTCGATGCAAACTGTGTTCGACTGTTAATCTCCTCAAAGCCTCATAGCTTTGATTTCCACTCTGCAACATCCATTTCCTTTTGACTTAATCTGCCAAAGGCAAACGCGTCCGGCACCCGAACGTAATTCTCAGAGATGCCCAGAGTCCCAGCGCGTAAGACGATTTCCGCGAAAGAAGACGTAAACACAACTTACCTTTGGCAAATCCGGCATACTTTTAGCTGGAGATAGACTACATAAATTTCCATTCACGTTTCGTAGCGATTTAAATTTGTCCCGCGTCGCTCGTATATTATCGCTAGCCATCTCAAATGATCCTATTCGCTTCACCGTCTCCTCGCCGCCTATTTTGTCGACATCTTTTTCGGCGGTCCGACAATTTGCTTTCATCTTGTTCGTTGTACCGTCACAGAACAGAGGGACATCGACTTCCTGTTTGTTTCTATCCAACGTCTCTTGGCGTTCTCTTCTGAGACGTTTTAAATATTCATCACAATGATTTGTTACGATGCTATTTAAATTTCTTCTCTCGTTCCCAGCATAGTTCAATTTTGATATTGACGACGCAACGCGACGACTTACAACTAGATTCTCGTTATCCTTTTGGGACTTGCGGGCTGGCGCCAATGATGATGGTCTTGAAGAATTCTTGTTCTTATTGAATATCTGCGATACTTGTAGCTCGACTATAAGACCTGTGTTCTGAAGCAGACGGAGCGATTCAATGTAGGAGAGATTCAAAAGTGAAATCCCATTAACAGCAATGATCTGAAATGATAGTGAGATGGTTTTATTAGCTGATGTAGATTTTGTAAGTGGACAGAGATTTTGAAATGTTTTCGATAAAATTTAATGAAATTTCAAGAGAGTGGACATCCACGGTTAGAAATGAAAAGAAATCTATTCGCGCAATGAAATGTGATGATTCAGGCTTCTTTGCTATAAGCATAGTAATTTGTGGGAAATAACATTTGTGGATTTTGGAGCTATGTAGTTAAAATAGCAGGATAGCAGTAATATCTGTGTGTATCCAATCGGGCGTCTATAAAACCTATTTATTTAATAAAAACGGAATCAGGTTGAAGATTAGGAGATCAAGACTAATCATCGACTTCACAATAAATATATTTGTGTGTGTGCATGTACCTGGCATCCTTAGACACTCAGGCCAAAAGACCCATTGTACTCATACCACCAGCCTACTATAGTTTCCCAGACATCTGAACAAAATCCAAAATCAATGATAAGGGAAAATAAGGTATCTTCTTCATACGTGCTACATCCCAGCCAAAGCCATGATATCCGAGACGCGCAAGCGCTGAGTATTCACAGAGAAAATCCTCCGCAGAGTCAGCTTCTTCTAGGCAGGATGAACAGAGGTCATCCTGTGCAACACCTATTCGGTACATATGTCCTCCTATGCAGTTGTGTGCAGTCAGTATGCCTGCCATGGCTCTGAAAACTTTCCTGCTCTTGTTGAGTAAGAATCCCGCAGTCGCATGGTTGGGCTCTGAAAGCAAAATCTTCGTGTGCCTGGCCACATCAGAATTCAACAAACTGTCTTCGTGAGCATCAACTACCCACTTCCGAAAAATGGCATATGCAGCTGTGGTCGGCACACCCAAGGCGGGCTCAGTGCCCTGCAGTGGAAGCCTCAAATCTTGCCTAGTAATGGCGCAAGCAATTTCATTTCCCTCAGCACCACAGTGTTCCGGTACTCAAAGCAGATGCACTCTATTGAATCTGGTAACAGTTCAATCGTGTCCTGCACTTTTGCGCAATTTTCGAAGTCTTCAGTCGTCCACGCAGCGCTATCAGCGCAGCTCGACTGTGACTGAAAATAGAAATGCGTTTTACCCTCGACTTTTCTTCGATTCAAACAGAAACATGCTCTCCAAAAGAAGCGGCCCACCTGTCATTCGATGAATGCAGATAGACACCAGCTCCAGATTTAACATCTGCCTTTGAGCCGTCCGTGAAGATCTCGGAATATCCCTTCGTACAGACATCTGGTTCCTCCCAGTCACTTCTGCTCAGCAAGTTTACCTCGTAGTTTCTCCCGAAGTAGGGGAAGAGCACGCGAGCGTCCGAAGATATTGTCAGAATCGGGCAGATCTCACGCATCAAACCACTAATAGAGCAGTACCTCACATCGTCGTTTCCTACCCATAGGCCAAGCTGAGTTAGCGTATGGGCAGAGCTCATTGTCACACTTTGAATTTGAATGTCGAGAGGAGGCCGATTGAAAAGGACATCAAGGGCCGCACCCAGAGTAGTACTCATGGCAACGCAGATATCCAGGCACACAGTCTTTTGCCACGTGGCTAACTTCTTGCAAGCATACCATAGATTCACAATAGCCACCACACCACGGATGCGTATGAGATCATCGGCCTTATGATTGTTACATAGGTCCACATAGCTACACAAAACTTTAGAAGTATGGCAAACGCTCTCTTGCACTGCCCAAAAACATTTGAAGCACGAGTAAGCTTCACTTCCACATTATTCTTCCAGAGAAGTTTTTTGTCCAAGATTACTTCAAGATATTTGACTTCATCTGAAAGTTGAAGAGTTACACCCTTCATATTAAAAAGCACTAGTCCTTCTAGTTTTCTTTTCTTGGTGAACAAAATAAGTTTAGTCTTACCAGGATTCACTGTTAGGCCGTGCCTCGAACACCAATTGTCAATTAGATCCAATGCGTGTTGTGTACATACCACATTGAGATCCTTGCTGACTGCTAGTGTGGTCACGTCATCAGCATAAGCCAGCGCGTGTAGCCGTTTCTGTTGCAGTTCGTTTAGCAGGGAGTCAATTAGCATACTCCACACTAACGGTGATAGGACATCCCCTTGAGGGCATCCATATGTCACCTTCGTTTTCAAGTAGCAGTCGGATCTAGGTTCCATCAGCAACAAACTCTGCATCAACATGGCATGTATCCATTTAACTAAGACTTCAGCCACGCCATGAGCATTCGCAGCTTCACATAGTTCCACAAAGGGCACGCAGTCAAAGGCTTCTTCATGTTCACAAATATCCCCATCGCATACTCACAATTTGAGATGGTACGCTGGTTCGTATATTGCTAATCATTCAAGGGGTTAGACTTAACTGCTCTAGTGCGTATGTGTCGTTCAACTAGTCTCTCTAGGCATTTCAACATAAACGAAGTTTCAGCTGATCGGCCTAGAGTTTCTGCGTTGCAATCAATGGAGCGCCCGGAAAGTGAGTCCCAAGTAAAGTCTACAGATACTCCTTTTTGGGCTTGGTAAAGCGTTTTAGAGAGTCCAGCTTAGCTGATTGATCCTTCTCTAGGACTTTGCAAAGCTTTGACGTCTCCCATGCAACTCCCAGTCCCTCACTAAATGATCTAAATGATTCCCCTTTGGATATCCTAACCAGATTTTCATATGTTCTCTGCTAGGTTTTGTAGGCAATCCAGTCATCTGCAAGTTTCCTGGTGCTTTCCCTCAGCTTTTGTAGTTTCTGGTTCTACCTGGGAATACAATCAGTTTTCCTTAATTTCTTTCATTTCACCACGGGTGTTAGATCCGTATTTAAATAGAAAACCAAGTAGCGATGATCAGAGAGTGAAAGCTCACCCGATACATGCCTTCTAGTTATTGATCTAACTATTCCAGACGAACAAAGTGATACATCAATAATCACCCTTCTATTTAGGGTGACAAATATGGATGAGATTCAAGTGTTTAAGTGATTAGCCCTGCAGAAGTTATAAAATCAAAGAGGCTGGCTCCTCTCTTGTTGCCGCCCAAGCTGGTATGCTGAGAGTTTGCATCGCAGCCCACCAGAAGGTCTAGTCTATCAGATTCAGCGTACTGGACGAGGTTGGACCTATGTTGGCAGCGGGAGTAAGGAATCAAAAGGAAAGTAAACTGGGGTGACTATTGGTCGTTTCTGTCAGCGAATTTCCCGGTACTGCACGACGATTGCTGACAGGTCCCAGTTTGAAAACTGTTTGAGCATGGTAGCAACAAGCAGATTGGAAACCAGAACACAAGTCCTCGGGCTTGCTGACCTTTTATCATAAAATATCTTTGCCCCCTTGATTGAACTGAGATTGAGCCTCGAGACCATGGCTCCTGTACAAGTGCAATGTAGAGTTAAACATGCAGTTTTGATAATTTTTCGATCAAAAGATAGGATGAACCCTTGACAAGCTGCAAGTTGATCTGCCCAATTATTATACCTTTAGGCTTAACAATGTTCAGGATTGATGTTTTTGCATCCCTTTGCAGATACCTTTGGACAATGCCCGCGTTACCCCAAGGAAAAAAATTCTATAGAATAAAATTTCCACATTATCTCTCCGTTTTGCTCCGAAAAGCGGCCCATAGAGTCACAAGAGTTGGTACTTCACTACTTCTTGATTTGGTTAAATTTAACCGCATACAAAAAGTAGTTCAGCACCATAAGATATCTGTCCCTGAGCGTCGAGAGCTTTCTCTGGTCAAGTACGATCACCAGGTTGAAACCATCTGCAACGGTGGTGGGATTCTTCCTGGGACTCATATACCTGATGATCCAGTGTTTCACACCGATGCCCGGATTCAACTAACCGAACATGACAGTGCTGCCACCTGTGCTCTTGTGAGGATCGGAAACATATTTTCCCCTGGTACGAATGTAGTCGGGCTTTCAGATGACGCTGCACTCGCCTGTCCGGAGCCTGTGACCAGAGGGCATGCAATCAGCAAGTTCGAAAATTTCCTGGCTCTGGATTCTTCCACAATGGAAACCAGTGAGCTTCAACTGCAACCAGGATCCTCCATTGCAGTTGTACATACGGCTGAAGCCTGCAAAATTTAAACACCTGCCGTACTGAGCAAGCCCAGCTCGGGTGGATTTCCGGACTCAGTCTGACTACCACCTGCATATATGATTTCCTTAGGGTTCATCCTGATGCTTGTCTCACTTAGTCGTCTCTTACTACAAGCTGGGTTTGACTATGGATGTTATTCTACTGTTGCTTCACATTGAAGTAACCCCCATCCACAGGGGGTAAATATATATGAGGAGGAGGTATTTTGAATTTAACCTCAACGAGACCTAAATTTTCCAAAGCAAGCATCTAAAAATTCGCTTCAAACTCCACAATATGGATTTCACATTGCATTATAACGAGGTACTAAACAAGTTTTCAAGGACTGAAGCCATAAGCAAAGTTGACTATGGCCTACTTGCTCAAAAGTTATAATATCATAATTAAATCTTCAATTCCATTCGAGCTGTTACTTATTGCAAGTAAGTAGCAGATGGAAAACAATGACAATGGAAGCTTACTTCATCAATAAGAGCTCACAAATTAAATTGAAAGAATACTTTTTTGCCTAGCTGTGATACGAAATGCGAAATCAAGCCCAAATCAAATATAATTCAACAATACGAGGACAAAAAAAATGAAATATTCCTCACGCGATTTTCTATAGCGTTATAATCACCGAATCTAAATCTTTTTTTCCTTTCAGATTGAATTATTTCTCCCACCACCATAATCCACCCTATCAATATCATTAATCAACCATCGAAAAGCGTCAAAATGAAGGCAAAAAATATGAAATCCATATTTATTGTATACTACATTTACCTGATCGCCAATTCGTATTCCGCTCTTCTCGGCTGGGCCATTTTTCACCAGATCCTTGACGTATACATTATTATCGGATCCCTGCACTATACTTATGCCTAGCGTATATTCACTCAATTCTGTTCCATTTCCGCACATTGTCCCTTTCGACGACGATGATGATGATGACGGCGACGATGATGGTATTTCCTTAGTTATATAGTTATTGCCTCTACTGTTACTGCTATGACTGCCGCCACTGCCATTGCTATTTATATTGCCGTTACTGTTCGTACCGTTCGTGTTACTCTGATTTACAGCCATACATTCATTTCTTACCGGAAATTTATTATTAATGAAAATTGATTCTTGACTCCGGGATAGATGCCATAAAGCCTTATTCATATATTCTGTATTCTCTTTGATATTACGCGTATCGATATTTCGATTATTTACACAATTCGACATCATCGCCGTTCTTGTCGAATACTCCTTCGCTCGCTTTTGATTGAATGTGGCATATTTTATCGATTCGCATTGGGACAGATGGTTATTTTTCGCGAGTTTCTTCGATGTGTTGGCGTTAAAAATTAAATCATTGTTTTGATTAGGTGGCGAACAGTTACTGTTGCTGCTACTTCTACTGTTGCTGAGATACTGTTGATTGATTTGTTCAATTCGATTTGGATTTTTATTGAGGCGTTCTTTCACGACCGTCACTTTTATTATGATTCGATCAGTTACAGTATTGTTGCCAGAAATATTGTTAAACTTTTCCATTAGGGATTCGGATACGGTTTCGTTGTGGAGGATGATGTTGTTGTTTTCATGTTCGCTTTTGATGCTGGAATCTAAAGAAAATAAGGATAACATTGTTTAAATAGTTAGGGCTGGTGAGATACATTTGTATATGATGCATGGAAAAATTATATGAAAAATTGGAAAGTCAGAAAGTAACATCGGTCAATATTGGGGGAGATTTCGCAAAGGTTATTTTTATTTCATATAATATTTTTTATTTCTTAATATAATAATTTCTTAATATTGCTCTAAGCGTGTGATATACATCTTAAACTTTTGATATGAAAAACATATGTAAATGATCAAATTTGATATGGTTGTAATCAAATATGACTAAATGTAATTTGATATGACCAAAAGTCACTTGACAAATATGGCGCCCAACGTGGGTGAATCGTCATATGAATGGGTAAATTGATTTAGCTGATATAAATATCATTTATATAAATCTGACCGAAATTGATCGAAATTAAAAGTTTTGAAACATGAAAACATTAAATTAAAATGAACAGCTACCTGTTGGGCTACAATGTTGCCTTTATTAAATTGGTGATGTGAATATAGGACTGCAAGCTCTTATCTGAACTCACGTAATTTTTAAGATATTAGGTGTACAAATAAGTTTCCACCGTTTGACGAGCAATGTCGCAACCAGAAGGCTGTATTCAAATTTTCAGATGTAAAACGTAATATCGTTAGTTTTGACATTTGGTAACAACATAACTTTAAAGTATAGTGACTCCATATCAGCATCTGTTTTTATCGTGTAATATGTCAAGTTTTGTGCCGAACAAGTGTCATTTGGAGGAACTTTTAATTTACTTCTCTAATTTGATAAAATCTGCAGCTGAGGTGCATTGATTGCTTGTAGAAGCATATGGTGAGGCTGCTTTAAGTGAGAGAAGTTTTTGTGAGTGGTTCGAAAAATTTAAAAACGGTGAGTTTGACGTGGAAGATAAAGAACGCAGTGGAACGCCAAAAGTGTACGAAGACAAGGAATTGGAGGCTTTTGGTGCATTTTTTTTACGTCTCGATCAATATTAGGGTTTACAGCGGTTGGACTAAATGTGACCTGACCTACAGCGTGGACTAAGTGAATTTAGTCCTACACTCAAAAAAATTTTGGTTGAATTTTACCCTTATAATAGTAGGAAACTGGTTTCCTACTATTAAAGATGTAAATTTACAAAAGTTCGCAAAAAGACGTAAATTTAGGACGGAAACGCATGAAATTTATGTATCAAAGGCTAGTTTTTACGAGTTTTTTTTGGGTAATAAGCGTAATAATGTTAAAAAAAACGATAGCAAAAGGTGGGTTTTTTGCACTCTTGGGCAGGGTAAGTTAAGATAAATTTAGGTAATTTACCGTGCCCAAGAGTGCAAAAAACGCACCTAAAGAATGTTTTATCAAACAAATGACATCAAAAGGTATCTATTGCCAACAATTTTAAGAAGTAAGCAGGAATTTCAGCTAACCTCTAGATAAGTTTCATTTTCAAGACAGATAACTGCCATAACATTAAATATTACCCCAAAATTAAATATCACTAACAAAAGCCTGTAAATAGGTAACTTTAAATCGTAAAAAAGGCGAGAGTCCTATCAAATCAAGTAAGCAAAATATAAATATTTTTTTTGTCAAATACAAAAACTTTTTGCAATTCCTTTAAGTTTATAGTTTATTTCAATTTGATACATACACTATATTCACATTAACTTTTATCACTCATTGCTACATTTCTATTTAACTTATAGCTACACTTCTAATCAACTTATAGCTACACTTCTACACTTATTACACGAAAAAACTGACACTTAACTGCTGCTGTTCAAAGCAAAGATCACGAAATATCAGACTCGTTCAGTCTAGCTAAATCACCGTTTTTCGTCACAATGTAACATCAATAACAAGTCAAATTCGAGCAAATGATACAATTTTACAGCTTTGGTGTAAATGAGAGTAGCGAAGTAGTAAATTTACACTCTTTTTGCTAAGGTTTACAAAATAATATTTATTATTCAGTTGATATGACGTAAAACCAAAAAATACACATCCAATGTGTAAAAAAACAGTGATTCGTTATTTTTAACAGAAAAATGAATATATTTACTGTTATCAAAGAATTAATTTTAGACCCACTTTTTAGAGTGTACGGTGATTACATCGGCTTGACCTAAAATTTGCTCAGGTCGAATTTAGTCCTCGTTTGTACGTGACAGCCATCATTTAGTTTGATTTTAGTTCATGCACTGTAATTATTGTATCATTTGTCTCTCAAACATGTTTATTTCAATGATTTTGAGTCAAACAGGAAGTTTGTTTACATTCAACATACATATGTTATTAATAGTCGCGCAAAAAGCAATGCTTAAGTCGGTTGTGTTTACAGCGATATTGTCTACGACCTATTTTAGGTCAGGTCGCTTGAAATCGTGTACTGACCTATCGCTTGGGTCGGGTACTGAGCTGATGCTGCTTTCGGAGGTTTATTCCGCAAAACGATCGAGTTTCCCGTATCAATTATTCTCTGCTTTGATAAGCTTTAGAGACGATATACGTTGTCTATGCTGATTTATAGACAAGAAGGGAACCGTGATCACAAATCAATAACCTTTATGAGTAAATTATTTCCATGGATATAAGTCGGAGATGTTAAAATTTGTCACAACCAGCGTAAATAACAATTAATGATTTCCAACTGCAAGTGGTCACACCAGTCAAGTATGCACTGTGTGCTGGTGTCTGATGAGAATCAGTGCATGCTTTCGAAACCACTTTGTCAAATAAAATTTTCAAGATAAATAAAATTTTTTCAATTTTAATCATCCCTCAAAAACAATTCCAATTTGATTCTGCTTTCGGAGGCATATTCCGCAAAACGATCGAGTTTCCCGTATCAATTATTCTCTGCTTTGATAAGCTTTAGAGACGATATACGTTGTCTATGCTGGTTTATAGACAAGAAGGGAACCGTGATCACAAATCAATAACCTTCATTACAATCTGTTGAAAATGCCATTTAAATAGCACAATTCTTTAAAGCACCGTTTAAAGGCAAGCATGACGCAAACGAATGTTATGAATTGCAACCGGGACAAAAAGCCTTCAAACCAAATACATATTTACGTAATTTAAATTGAATGCTACTTTGAGATTTTCTTCAGCTGATACAATGTGAAAGACAAGAGTGCCTGCAAACTTTTCTTTGGGCTTACATTGGAAGAAATCAAAGTCACCATTTTTATCGTTCTGTCGTACACCTTTATTGAGTTTTATCAATGATCCCAAAAGTTAATGCACAATCTCCGATACTTTTCTTGACATTCGGTGTGGATAAAACTTTCGATCATTAACTTTATCAAGAATTATTTGAAATATATGTTTTTGCTGAGATTTTATAGTTTTCAGAATTGTTTGTTCGTCTACCGCATTATATAGTTTCTCATCTAGAAGTATTAAGTTTTAATTTCAATAACTATACGCTCAATAAACGATTTTCACCTGATATTGGAAAGAACCCACCGAATTCACAATATCCAATGTTCAAATCGTTTGGTGATTTAATGATATGCATTTTTTTTCGTGGGAATATCAGGATACGCATCACTTTCTCCTTTTTCTTGTGCTTGGCCAAGGCAAAGAACACATTATGTGGAATCGAACTGTCTATTAGATACTTGACGAGCTTGTAAATACGTTCTGCAGATTCGAGTTCGTACTCATCGAACGACATCCAGTATATTAGAAAACATATTGCCTGAATATCGTATTTAGGACTAAGCGAATAGATACCAGAACGAAGTTTTATAAGTTCCTTGAAAGAAGATTTACATTTTGATGATTTCGTAAGAACTCTTAGAAATAAATACATTGGGCTATAGAAGAGATTGATATGGTCATATTTGATCACACATAATCGTATCATTGCATTATTGTAACAAGAAGAATAAAATGCAACTAATTTCATTCTTTTCCTCAATAAAAGGTCAACACAGCTCCCCAATTTACTTACAGCTTTCTGACTAAAAAATTCTTGATGCGAATAAATTAGATGTAAGTGCAGGTGATTTACGCTCGCACCGGCTCCAGGACTATTAAAGCCAATTTTAAAATCGGACGAATTGAAGACACGTAGTAAGCGAATGGCGAACTGAACTCCTTCATAATTCAAGACTTGCGGCAATTTCTCTTCCAGCTTGGGTATGAGCAGGCAATGATACTTTGTCACCGGACTTTGATTTACAACCATCGACACGATATGGTCCTTGAAACGGATCTCGAACAATTTTTCTGCTGGTTTTATTTTCGTGAAATTGAATTCGTCCTCGTCGACTCTGGGCTTCATGGACTCCATGATATACGGTGGACGTCGTTTCGAAGCGCGATCAACATTCAGCTGTAAAACGAAGAAGACAGCACGAAGTAAATGGAAAATCATGAATTTTCAATGTGTCATCGAAACTGAAATAAAGTACACAAACCTGAACTATGAACCCATACTCGCCCTCGATGATTCGGTTCTTGCGAATGACCAGTTTGTAACGAAATACATCTGACATTGTCTCAGCGTCTATCCATCGACGTTGCATTTCGTGACAAATTTGCCGAGCGTCGCGTATGTTATTCAAGTTATACGTGTCCCATATTGTGGCCATTTCTAATTTTCTTTTTTGGTTTTACTGTTTTTTTTTTTGCTCTTTTTCTGTTTTCTTGCGGAATATATGCATTTGCAGAGAATTTTAGCGTCGAAATAAAAGTTTAAACATGTTCGTACAGTTATTGATAAATAAACTGTATAACTATTTTGACAGGTTTTCAGAGCGCGAAAATCACTATCCAGACTTTTGGAGACTTTTTGAAGGTTTAGAAAATAGCAAACTACGTTCGTTGACGTCTAATTATGTAAATCTAGTTGCGATTGTGAATCAACTTGCAAAATATGATTGGAAAGAAGGTAGGCATAAGTAAATTTAAAAGTTAGAACCATTTTTCGTCAGTTCTATCCAATAAATATTGCTTCCAATAAACTTGTGATCTATTCTTAACGTCGCGCAGCAGTTGAGTTAACTTATACAAAGGACTGTGACCTTCAGTTATGATGTCATTATTGATTTTATTTTAATCTTTTGGTCATATTTGCATAGGTCAGTCCAACTACATATATGAAATGGAAGCTGAAAGTGTCAAAATTGAGCAATTGGAAAGTAGTCACAACTGGATAACGTGGGTGAAAATTATGCAGCCGAAATGGTAAAACCGACGCAAAAGCCAGAACTACAATTTCAATGGCATGCGCAAAACAATCCTTGCCACGATCATTAAGAATCAAAGGTAGCAGGCATCATCAGGAGATGTGTGAAGCTGATTCAAAAGGAGCACGGTCATAATATTCACAATATCAGCCAGCTCTGGAAACAGCACTGAGTTTTTCAAAGAGGAATCAAAAATTTTTCAAAGAGGTACTCTTCGAAGCAACTGGAACCCATCATCAGCGGACTATGCAACGTATTCCAGAGCAAAACACCGAACAAATCACAGTATAAATTATAATATGGAACTGAGTCCTCGGTGACTGATTTATGATTTTTTGGATTGATAGTTTTCGTCTACGTTCGGAAGAAACAGCGCCAGAAGCTTGATTCAAAGGCGGCCAAAATGAATGTTGGCTGGGCGACAATTACTCAAAAGGATATCAAGTTTGGAGTCCGTATACAGGAAAAATTAAAATTGAAGGTATTACCATCCGGTGATGTCCATGTTCTTTTGTGGCTGCGTTAATGTAGGAAAAATGACTATATACTGCACAATGATCTTCTGATGAAAGCTACGTTCATCGATTAGCAATATTTCTGCTATCTAAAACATAGATTCAATTTCTTCCATCACGTTGACTTTGTTGTTCTGGCGTGACGTAATTTATCAACATGTACAACATGTCTTTCAACATCGTCGCCGTCTTTTTCAGCGATAGACTCAACATCAGGATTACTTAATTTATACCAAACAAATTGCATGGAAAGAGCAAAACTCACTTATATAATAGTCAATGGCGAAATAAAATCAACAGTCATTTTGAAAACTCGTATAACCTTAGGTATCGCTGCTCCAAGAACCGAATGACTTAAAAATGATCCAGTTCAAGAAGCAGTTTCTTTCTTCAATGCAAACGCAGCTAGTATTAGAGTATCAAGCAACATGTAACGATTTTTATGATTGGAAGCGTCAGTGCCAGCACTCAACTAGACGGAAGTTTGCTCAAAGCTGACACGCAGCGTGTGTGATAGCAAGCCATCAAGAGGTAAATAAAAAAATGGAATTGCCCCGGAAGCAGAGTACCCTAGAAACGGTTCGAATTCGCGAGGCAGTCTTTATTGATAGCTCTACGCGGCTGGAGTGGGCACTTAAATGTGGGGCGGATTTGCCTCCAGAAAAGGTAGAACGCTACATATACTAGCCGCAATATAAAAAGGGAAAAGGAAAGGGCTTGTGTCCGTACAGGATCAGAAATAGCTTTCAGGCATGAGCTGGCTAACCAGACCCAGCCGAAAGATGTCGAAGCACGTTTGCTAGCATCGGAAAGGGGAGCTGAAAATAAGAAGAAAACCTAAACGGGGAAATACGCTTCCATGTAGCAACCTGAGGAGAGACAGACAGCCTCAAGCTCCTGATATTATTGATGTCATGACCCTAAAAGTTGAGGCGTCACTCCACCCACTGAATTCGGTCTAATCAAAACAAAAGCAAAATTAGCCGTCTCTCTCTCTTAAAAGGAAAGAAAAAAAATTCCAAAGTGAATGAATTTAAGGCCAGCCAGGCCATCGCAAATCAGAAAAAAGTCTTCTCGGGCCTTTATCCAATAAGAGGGCAAAATAATCAACTTATTTTAAATTCTCTTTATTTAATTTCAATAAAAAAAGCTAATTTCTGTAATATTATGCATAACAATTAACTTACTAATAATAAAATATAAAGAAAATGATTTCACGAAATTCACTGTAACGGACCAAATAATTTTCCTGTTTTATATTTGTATCTTTCGTTCGCATGGCAGTTATACATTGATTTGTCAGGAAATTTTCAGTTTTGAGCAAGTCAGCTGATTTATAATTTGTTAGCACCTGTTCAAAAGAATACATTCAAAGTATCAACCACTAATTGACGGGGATATTGGATGCATGAAGTGTTATCTAAACTAATGACGAAAACTGTCTTAAACTGATATATGCAATCAACGATAGCTTGCAACACTTCAGAGCTCTGATAAGCTCAAAGCAATATTTTAACATAAAATTCAGATTAAATCCTTAAAGCATCAAATTAAATGTTTGTCTACGGAAAACTAACGTACAGACACGCGTAATTAAATGTTTGTCTACGGAAAGCTAACGTACATACAAGTATGTTAAGTTCCAAAATTTTGCATTGAAACTATGTGTAAACTAAATAAATGTTATTTTCAAAACACCAAATCTACTAATTGGTTCCTTAATCTCAATTGACATTAATCTGAAATCTACGAGTATTTGAACAAGGAAGGAGCTTGTAAACCTTGTATTCGTGGTCCAATATGTATTTTCTTTGTGAATTCGCTTTCGTATATTTAAATTAAGAACCACCATCACTGCAGGACCAATCAAAAGTTCAAATCTTATGTGCAGCCAGGATAAAAACGCAGGGATGATTGTTTGGATTGTACGCAACTAAATCTTTTACGCAATTTTTAAACACTTACTTGCTAGTATTAAACCTATTATACTTGCATTGAAGAACTAATAAAAATGGATCTGGCCACATGTCCTAGTTTACTCCTGCCTTCATTCTATAATATCGAATTGTTTTCGGTGTTCGTATAGTGCATCTTACTTAGGCTAGATTCTTTTAAATATCTACCAGAAAGCACCTATATGTGATAACCTTCATGTTAAAACCGCAAGCCCCCCAATCCATTCAAATTTCTACAAATAGCGCCCAACGTGGGTTCCTAAAACTTGCTTTAGGTGACCCTACCCAAGTGGGAGAATAATTTATGAGTATTAACTCATGACTCCACCGACTTATCGACTGAATTCCTCATTTCGTTTCCAATGAAATTGCGGTTGTTACTTTTGCTGTTTAATAGAACAGTTTAGCTCTCGCAGATATGTCTAATAGCTCTCTCTCTCTCTCAATCTAGCCACAACCCTATTCCCTCCCATCCATTTAAACTTATTCCCTTTTAGTTTACCACTGGGTAGCTTCCCTCGCGTTGTCCTTTTTGAGCTTTTTGGCTCTGGATGTTTTTTTGGAAATTTTTTATGTGACAAACCCAGCATATGGATTTGATGTAGGGTGAATGCTCATATGTTCGCCTGCACCAAAAGTCAAACATTTTGACTTATAGCAAGAATCCGACTAGTCAAAATGAAATGTAAACTGCAAAATTTGGATTAAAAGCACTTGTACGTAGTTTAGGTGCCTTTTTAACGAGTTTGATCCTTGTTACACCAAGCTGAATTTTAGGAGCAAGTTGGCCGACTTTTGGAACAATCACCTCACTTTTACCAATTTTTAAAGTGTCTGGAAAGTACTAAGGATATTATGATATTTGATATAATAAAATGCACATGAGGGCCGTGCATATTGATTGATTTTGATGGGGAGTGTGGAAGGAAGGAGCTATAAAGAAAAGAAAATATCGAATGTAAATTCAATAAAGCTGATCATATTTTGATTCAAATTATCCTAAAAACTTTCAAAAGAATTAAAGCGCTACGCATTTAGATGTTTAGCTCACTCGATTGATAACACTTCTTTTGTAGAACATGCATCTGACAATTAGCAAACAAATTATCATAAAAGCTACGGTTCTGGCAAAACCGAAATACCTCTGAAATACCAAATAAATACAATTACTGAAATATTATGTGCATATGCCAAATTGTTCTTTTCACTATTGGTAGTAAATTGTAAATAAATTTCAAAATATTTCCAATAAATTCACTGAAAATTTGTTGGCATACCTCCAATAAATCGAGAAAATTTAATATTATTAATTTGCAAAGTACTATCAAAAGCCTAAAACTTTTAGCGACTTATCGGTTACCGGCATTACATCCCCAACGTTTCTGGATAGCCTCCAACGTGATCAATATCAAAACTGTCATCACCTCTAGTTATACGGCCAGTAGCAAATTACACCAAATCGGTTGCAACCTACTCTTCCCCCTATTTTCAATACAAAACTCGTTTAACGTGTTTATCTTGCAATCTAACCAGCAACCCCTCCTTCTCGGCAATCCTCCTAAATCGAATAGCACGATATGCCGCCTCTCATCGTAACTTCTCTATTATCACTTCCACTGCTCCATGACCTCTGGCAAAATTGCAACTAATAACGACATCCAAGCCTATTATCAGCATCCCCCCGAGTCTCGATAGCAATTTAGCATTTCTGCCTCGTCGCCCTACAATGCCGTGCTGTATCGTTGGCACCAGCCCCGAGAGCACCATCAAGGACGGAATATTTGTTTGCTTATTGATAATCGTTTCTGAAATCATTATCACGTTGTAATATGATTAGACTGTGCGATGTAGTTGCTGATGTTGAAAAAAGGGAGCGGAAGTGAGTTTTGGATTCGGAGTCGAATTGGAATCGAACCGTCCTACTTGAATGGAATATCAAAGAGGGAAATGATTGCTGAGGATAAAGATAGACAATCTCAAGCACATATCCAAGATGTTCGTCTTGTGCATGATGGGTGCTAATCGTATAAAAACGCTGCGATCCATATCGATTCCGTCGAGGACGACGGTTTGGGGGATATAAGGCAGGTAAATTTGTGGATGACATAGTCAAAATGAATATTAGGAAATGAAGATTGTTGAGGGAGACTTCAATAAAGATGTATTTGAGGACTTTATTTGTTAGGTTTCAAGGCAGGAAATGTCGTGGAAAAAGGAGGTAGGGGAGACTTAATATAAATATTTTGTTGTTACGCTTGATGTTGCTGGTAAATATATTTATTTTATTGCCGAGGAGCTTAAGGTTTATTTGTAAACATAATTTTTCCTTTGTATCGTTTAAAGAGTACACGTTCGTTTGACATTTATTTGAAATGAGGAGATTTGATTCCGTTTGATGTTAATGTAAGTCTCCTTAATCGCAGAATCACAGAATGGGAATAGCAAGGGTAGGCGACATAAAGACCTGTTTGGATATACGCAAAAGTGATAATGTATTGATGGTAGGGATAGTGAATTCTGGCATTCACGATCCACATTTATTCACATATAGTAACAATGGGGTGATGGACCTCTCTAAGTAGAGTTTTTTTTTTTGTTGGCATTGTGGTTTTTGAAAAAAGAAATACTTTTCCTGGGTTAGCGTGTGATTCTTTCCGCAACAATTTTGTCATTCACCAGGATCGAAAAATGCCAACTGTAGATGCAATTGCATTAGCCAATAATTTAGAAGAGGCTCCGATGATAGCTATACGCGATGAATGTGTGGCAAAGTCCATTTTAACATCGCCATGTACGTCAACCTTTTGCAATTGCATCTACAACTGCGTTTTGTGTGCACTGTGTCTACGTTTCCGAACATGCTTTTGGCAATGATTTCCCAGCAATGCAACAAGAAACAGATCAAGCCTCACAGTCCATCTCAGTCGGACTGATCAAAAATCAGAGGTTTAAAAAGATAAAACTGAAATAGAGATATGGTATTTATATGTAAAATATAGCTAAAAAGCTATGCAAACAGTCTCAACTTCTATGTAACATAACCTGAACTACTAGGAAGATAATTTCAGCGCATATCATTAAAGAAACTTGTTCAACCTGGTGGATAGAGTGTAAGCTCTTCAAAAATGGGATCAAAGATTTGAATCTGGATTTGATCAGGATTTATTTGTTTTATTTTGAAGTCTAAGAAATCAAGTTGCAGTGATAAAAATAGGTATTTCCATCACTTACAATTGTCAAAATATCGGAGTTGCCAAAAACGCAGAAGCTCAAAAAGAAAACCAGACTGCCATCTTGCGTAGTTAGCAAAAGCGCCAGTCATTCATAGCTTTATGGTTTTGATGGAGTAGGTTACTTTCAAAATGTTTTTATTAGCTTAGTCAGCTTAGTTGAAAATATTGTTTTTCAAGGTGAATTGAATCATGAAATACTACCTTTCTTTCCCGATGCAGTTTTTCTAAACTTTAATTGATAATCAACAAAACTTGTTTTCGTGTCATGACCCTTAAGTCCTGACTAACTCGTTTTCGAGTCGCGAGAATGAACGAAGCACCCACATTTACCAACTACGAAAAATTTCGCTCGAAAAGCTCATGAAGCTTTTGATCGATAGCATACAGAGGTCGATGAATAATTTAAATAGCAAACACAAGCTTGTCGGATAGTCCTTAGACGGTTCATTACTATCATCATCGGCGCTACAATCGGGGTCCGGTCCAGGCCTCTGTCAACAGTTTTTTCCATCGGTCCCGATCGCGAGCTGATGTCATCCAATTAGACACCCCTAAACTCTGAGCGTTCTGGTCAGCGCCATCCTTTCAGCGCAGCCAAGGTCTCTTACACTGTCTTCTGCCGTAAAATATGTCACAAAGGGTTTTCCAAGCAGGATCCTTTTCGATCACCTGCCCACCGAAGCCTACCAAGCTTTATCTAAGCTATTATATCTGCTTTTAGGTAGATAGCATATAACTCATGGTTGTAGCGTCTTCGGAATAGGTTGTAGCGTTTTCACATATGGGGCCAACGATTCTCCGCAAGACTTTCTTCTCGAACGCAGCTAAGAGGTCAAAGTGCCGTTTGCTGATGTTCGGGTGAGATTTCAGGATTATAAGAGCCTTGACAGACATTAGTCAGCTTTGTTAGATTTGAGCATCCACCCGCGTATTTCTAACTCCATGTTCTCATGTCTGCGCATGTCTTCCTCCATTTCTTCCTCAATGACCCAAGGAAATTTAAGGACGGCACAACTTCAAATTCATGCTCAGCTGCCGTGAAGATTTGACAAACTCTATGTGTTCTTCCTGCATATGCTGCCACCATGTACTTTGTCTTTCCTGCATTTACGTGCAGCACCAATTTTTGTGCCGCTCGCTGCATCTAGTTGAGGGATTCTCATACAGCTAGTTCTAATCTTCCAATTATGTCTATATCACCTGATAAGCCAGTATCTGGCAGGGCTTGGTGACGACAGTCCCTATAGTTGACGTACCAGAGTCTCGGATTGCTTTCTCCAATGCCAGGTTGAAGAGGAGTCCGGCCAGACATCCTCTTGTCGGAGCCCATTGAAGATGTTGAACGGTCTGGATTGCAACCCGGCTATTTTAACTTGGCTTTTTACATTGGTCATGGTCAACCTACACAATCGTGTCAGTTTGCTTGGGATGCCGTAGTATTGTAACTGCCACTCTCCTTAGCAAGTTATTTATAATTATTGGTGTAAGCTATAAAGTAAGTATTGGGATCTGTGAAATAAAGACAGTCTAAACAGAAATCTCGACTTGTTAATAGTAATAATATAACAGAGGCCACATTGATATTGTCCGATGATGGCTTTAGCGTTTCTTATACGGTTACGATAGAGTCATTTTCGACTAAGCTTCCTTGTCAGACTTAACACATCCTATAAGATAAAATTTGTTTAAGTTACTTTCAGGTATAACATAATTCAGATGGCAAGAATTTTATGATTTTCGCAAGATTTTGAAAGCATCTTCTCACTTATTATGATGTGTTGGATAAATCTGATAGCCTTTTGGACAATACTCGTCCTCTTTTCACCCCACTTTTGTTCCCGAGAGCCTCATCGATTGTTCAAGCTAAAAGATTGTTCAAGCCACAGCATTTTGTTATAAGCGTCGCAGATCTTAAAATCTAATACCACTATTCAATCAAGAAGATTTCTGAAGAAGCAGACAAAAAGAAAAGCTTTGAGGTAGTTAACGGGAACACCGGATTTTAGAGCGAACAGGAACATACATACTGTTGAAGATTTCACGCACGATGCAAAATAAACAATAAAGCTCAGTAGCAAGCAAGATCTACAATAGATCAGCTGCGCAAGTTTTAAGGCATTGTGTAAGACATTTTGAGAAGGTGAAAAAATTAAAAAAAAAATTTTTAAAAAGTTAATAAAGTCAAAAAAAAAAAAAAGAAGTATCATTGATGGGATTGAAAAGGCAACAGTCCCATACTTTTATTTTGTAACTAGGTTACCAAAAATATTATGCTTGTACCGAAAGTAAGTCTGTTGTAACTGCTCTTTATGTTCTCATTGAGCGAAATGAGAAATCTCTTCCTCTTAAGAACATTGACTTCTTGAACATTGAAGGGGCCTTTGACTACGGTAAATCTGATGCGATTGTCAATGTCCTCTCTGAGCTGCACGTTAACATCCGGTTGATAGCTTTTATTGTAAAGCTTCTTAAGGAAATAGTAATCTCTTTATTGGGAAATCCTCACGTACGACGAAGGGTCAGCACGGAAACACCTCAGAGTGGAGTACTCTCTCCTCTGATTTGGAGCATCACGGTAAATACCCTCCTGATGAGGCTGGACCGTGCCGTGCAGCCAGTCATGTTCTTTACGCAGACGACATAGCCGTTTTAGAGTCAGTTTTAAATCATTCTCTTGACAAGAAAGTATAGAATTCTACAATTCCACATACCAAAATTGAGCGGAGACTTCATTGCCCTGAACCAGAGGGTGAAATATTTTGGGGTCATTCTCGACTGGAAGCTATTATGGATCTACAATATAACAGAAAGAGCGCGGAAGGCTTTCAGTGCACTTTACTGCCACAAAAGAGACATAGGAGCGAATGCCACGTACTGTTACGTGGCTTTATACCGCACTGATTTAGTTAATTCTATTGTTTGGGGTGGCTTTCTGTTGCCAAGCTACTTTTAAGGTTATCTGCAAACGTTAGCTCAAAAAAGTGTGAAGGTTAGAAATACTTTTACTGGCTGCATTACTCCACAAAAACCCTACTAGGGCGCTTTTTGTTCTACTTCATTGGCTAACAATCAATCTACTAATCTAACAGCAAGCTAATCTTGCTGGTGTGAGACTGATTGGTATTTCAGCATGGAATAGAACAGAGGTCATGCTCGGATCTTGGCTGAAGAAATTCTCACTTCAGTGGATATTGACTACATCGCTCCGGACGTTATATTAAATTTGGAGGAACTTGCATTTTTGGTAGGGATGAATGGCATGATGTGGTCACTCTCGGAAGTGTGATTATCCACGTGCCTCAAAGCTAAAAAAATAGAATCGAGAGTCGTGTGTACTCGGTTGAACTGAATATCAAGCTGTCCCTCCATCTATCAGAACATAATAGTGTCTTTCAAGCGGAAGTTGTGGCTATTACTTTCCTTGCTGGTCCTTTTACAATCGGAGGTGTCGAGATATTCCGCAATGCAATTGATTTGGGTACCTACACATAGGGGTTTTCAAGGCAACTGTTAGGCCGATAAACTGGTGAGCTACCTTGCTACCGGAGGTCTCACGCTCCTTCTCAATAGGAATGACATCGATCAAATTGGCCATCAGGCAAAAATACTTCGGGGACGCTACGAATTCCAGGGCCGATGAATCATCCCTTGCGATAGCAAGACAGTCCTGGATCTCTATGGACTTTCATCGTACTAAGCAGCTATTAGCCTTAACTCATAATGATCTACATTGTGCTTTGGGCGTTCTTTATTTATATATCTCAATATACCGCGATCAATATATCTCAAAAACGGTTATGGTTACAGGTAAAAGTTCTACCATCTTTTTTGTTGGAAATTTTCTAAGCTACAAATTCGTCATACATTGTTTTTCTGAAGACGTAACCGTTACTGAGATATTTAGGAAAGGTTTCTTTCGGTGACCTTTGACCCCGTATAAAAAGTGACGCAGCACTTGGATCGATGGGGACTTTTTTTGTTCAACACGCCAGTACCAAGGTTCACACCAAAATTTAGCTTTCCTCTAATTTTTCCGAAGCACCATGTTAGATTTCCCTGGACTACATCAAAACTTATTGCAATGGAAATTCCTGAAACTTTTTCTTGAGCTTTTGGTTGCTTGAGCCAGAGATATGACATCGGGGTGCCTTTTCTAAGAGGTATTAATACAAATTTTCAGCTTAAAGAGATAATGATTCCGCCTGAATGCATTTGTTTTGTTTTTTTGCTTAAAAGTTTTTCACATACGTTGCCCATGACTACGTTATGAACGTATGAATAAATTAAATTTTTTTTAAAAAACCCTTGTTTGATTTGTTGATTTTCATTGATTTTTCAAAGCACTAGCTTGATTTGCAAAGCGACAATTCACATTTTTGGCGTATTTTTCAAATTCCTCAGCTTCGGAGTGCTTTAAATGCTTTTACTTTGTAATTCATAGAAAACCAATCAAAGGCGTTTCATGTCTTTTGTCTGAGAAAAAGATTGTTCCTATATATAGCTTAAATAAAGCCCTGTTTCTCCTTTTTGGAGCAATTACACCAAAATGACAAAACAAATATCCTTACCTGAAGACTTTTTCAATTAATTTCATTTCAACTTACTATGTTGAATAATAAAGTGGGTAAAGTACCTTGAACAGGTTTACTTCGACGAAATGAATCTTAATAGTTTTGAATATTACTTGATGGATTCACTACACTTTTACTTTAAGTTAACATGTACAACTGAATTGTCTGTGATTCAATACTTTTTCTTTTTTCTGAGCGATTGAATTCTAAAATTTAACATAGTAGATAAAATAATCGTTTCAAATCTACAAAAAAAACTGGTTATTGCTTCAAAATTTTTCCGGAAAAAATCGAAAGAATTTCACAAATACTAATACCTATCGATCCATCAATTAATTGAATTTATAATCGACTTACCAATTACATAAGCTTCATTCCCTGGCAACAAATCCGGATCACAATTCAAAATCTTCTCCGAACGGTACAACGAATTCAAACTGGCACTCCTCAAAGACAATCCATCATCTGCAGTCCGCCTGAGCGCATCAGATCGAAAAGCCTCCAAATTATTCTCGCACAAATCATTATTGATGGAATTGGCCGATTCGAAGCGATATAAATTTAATGTCCTGTCGTAAATATTATCGTACGATTTATTCAAAAACTGTGTCGAAAACACTCGTGTCCCCATCTTCACTCGATTCCGGTTCGGGCTGCAGATTCTCGGTTCTAGATCATTCGTCGGGCTCAGGACGCGAGGACACTCGTTCTCCATGTTTTGATTTTCCTCTTTGCTACGACCGCAATTGTCCTTATCATCATTGTTCTCGGCGACCGGAAAATTATTATCCTTATCCGTTGGTTTCGTTGCCAAGGCCGCCAAAAACTTTTTATTGTTCTCGTTCTTCTTTCCGTTCGCGTCCGCCGTCCCCATATCCGCATCTGACGACGTAGGACATGAAGTAGAGCCAACTGTCGATTTGGAGCGTCGCAGAAAACGCTGTTTCAACTTAATCAGTCGATTGTCGTTCAGCATCGATTTCTTTAAATTTCGAACACGTAGTCCACTAGCCTTCAATTGCTTATCAATTTTTTTTATATTTTCTTGGATACCAGATCCGATACCACCGCCACTGCCATTTTTTCCGTTGTTCTTAATATTTGCTCGATTCGCGTCCGTTTCGCAATTTTCCTTATTGGCGTCTATTTCAGCATCGTCCTGTACTATCGCGTTGCTGACGCCGACATTATTGTGTTTTTCGCTTAGCGTCCTGACGCTTCTCGTATCGATTCCCTTGAACTGGCCCTCTGCCGCGCCAATTGAATTCGGATCAGAGGCTGTCGTCCTCATGGTTGCTGATGCAATTGGAATATTTAATTTATCCGATAAAGTTTTCAGTGATATAAATGAGTTTCTTAGTTTCATGTAGAATTGATGATGTTCCGATGCCAGACTAAAGGCGAAGTAGCTTCTGTAAAGAGATTAAATTATTGTAATGGGTGGATTACGAACAAGAAGATTATTTATGTTGCAATGTTGGGAGTTTGCTGAACATGCTCGAATTTAATGAATAGATATTTTGTTTGAAACAGCATGCTAAATAAGAGTCTTATTGGTAGTATCTTAGTGAAAAAGTCTAAATTTGCGCATAATTTGATGAAATTTCGAGAAAAATGTACATTGCTTAAACCATATTGGAATGTACTATTTGATTTTTGCTCAAAATATCATTTGGATCGTTATATAAATGATATTTTACTTTTCAATTAATCAGCAACTCTACCTAAAAACAATAAAAACATCTGCTTTTGATCTTCAATTACGACTTAATGATGTTTTTAGGCATTTGAAAAACTATACAACACATTACTGAAATTACTTTGACCAATAATATGATTTGACCATATAAATGCAAGGACGATGTGTTTGTGGAGCTGAGGGAGGCAATGCTAACAGCGGACACTAGAAGGGGATGTCTACAGGGAGGGGAACTGTCCCCCCTACTATGGTCCCTACTAGTTGATGACCTTGGGGACTAACACCAAGGCAGACACTTTGGGCATACAAACAAATGGTGAGAATAATCATCTTATATGAAGCTGCAGTGTGATGGAAGATAACCACACAGATAACTACTGTTAATAGACTCAACAAGCTTCAACAGATGGTCTGCTTGCTGATTACAGGAGCTATGAGCTCCACCCCAACGGCAGGAACTCTAAACCTAGAACCGCTATTCCTCAAAATTAAGCAAGAAGCAGCGAAACAGGCTATTAGCCTACAACAGGCCTACAGGTACAAATCAGATGACAAAGGCCACCTCAAAACCCTGGATGACATCAAGCCCATAATGGAAATATTGAACTTCAGCGGTCAAATAAAGACCAAAGCAGCATTCGGAAAGACGATCAATTTCACAATTTCATCAAGGAACAAATCGGGCGATGGCCCCATTTTTCTTTCTCGTACAAAGGAACGCAAATGTGGCATACGGATATTTCAAAGATGGAATGTAGAGTAGGAGCAGGGATCATAGGTCTCAAGTGCAAAATGCATTTCCCTCTCCCAAAGGAGGCTACAATCTATCAAGCAAAACTATCTGCCATGCTTAGAGCCTCACAAATGATAAAGATAAGAACACTAAAATGGTCAGAATTAACGTCTTATCAGATAATCAAGCGGCTCTCAAGGTTATCAATCGGGATCAAATAAATTCAGCTATACTCTTCGAGGTGAAAGAGATCTTGAATGAAATAGGAGCACAGAGCAGCCTTGAGTTTATATGGATCCCTGGCCATGAGGGGCACCAAGGAAACGAGAAAACTGATACCCAAGTTAAAGAAGGAGCAACAATACGTTTCAAATGTCCTTCTTCGTACTGAGGTTTTAGACAGATACGGGACAAGGAAATTAAAACATGGAGCTAGAAAAGATCGAAAGCCATTGGCTTAATCTTGAGGGTTTAAATACCTTCCATAACAAAAGAAGCAACGGCTCTCTGTAAAAGTGGCATAAGAGCCCTATGTGGAGCACTGACAGGCCACCTTCACGGAAAAAAATATCTCCAAAGAATAGGTAAGAAGCGAGGCGACTGCTGTAGATATTGTGGGAAAACGACAGAGTGTGTAGAATATCTTCTTATACTCGGTCTAGCACTAGCGAGACAAAGATTAGCGCTCTGTGGTTCTGCTCTTCCCTCCATCAAGGACATAGCAAATGTCCCATCAAGGAACATATCCAGGTTCATAAGATGCCTGAACATCTTATTTCAATGTGAATTCTCTCGCGCAAAAAGCATGTTAAAGCAGCTTGTCCGCTCAATGTCAAATTGGAGGGGAACTATTTGGGTTTGACCAGATTTGATATTTAGCGGACAAAAAATTACTACCATCCCCTTCAATGTAAATCTTATGGGCATGTTCGCACCATTTCTACTATCTCACTGCATTGAACACAGCTCATAATTGACATGCCTATCATTGAGAGATTTGGCAGTTTGAATATTATGTTTTGGAGTGATAAAGCACATTTCTATTTAATTGAATAAATTAAATTGCTGCTTCTGGTCGGAATAAAAAAACGGAATAAGCGGGCCTTATTTTTTAAAAATGCGAGAGGTGCAACGAAAACTATTACTGATAAGGGATATCCAGTTATTTTATATCCCAGTTTCGAGAACATTATGCCTTCAGTTCACGAAAGTGGTTTCAGTAGGATGGAAGTTACTCCATAATACGAAATATTTGAACGAATCTAGTTTTTACAATAGTGTTCCATTAATGCGGATGCATGGATTAATTTGTTGAAGGTTTTTTTTTGCAGATACAATTAGGTCTGTTCGCGTACTTTCAGTCGCGTTCATGAACTTGTGGGAACACCTAATACGCAACATAAATACACATCCACAATCCACAAACACTTGACACTTCAAACAAACACCAAAATTAACAAACACCAAGTAGGCTAAGATAGTTGTAATTTTTGATGTTTAAGAATAAACAATAAAAATATTTTTATATCACTTATTCAATTTTATTTATTTATTAGGAAGAAATGTATGACTTCCTAAAAACTGAATTTTCCTGAATCATGTGGAATTCATGAAAAGTATGAAAATGCTCTCATTGCGTTTCCTGAAAAGTGAGAACCAAAAGTATCAGTTGACTGTTTTTGAAAGAACAAAAGTGATTATAAAGTCATCCTAAGCGATGATAAAAAATAAAAGATTCATGGCAGGCAGTTTTGTAAAAAAAAAACTGCATTTTATGGCGACGGTGATTACTTCAGAACGAGCTTAACCTTTTAATGAAATACAAAAAAGAGTGCCTCATTAGGGTTGTCATATATTGCAGCTAGAGGAATGGAATAATTTCCTTGGAAAACTGGTTTGATATAGGCCAGCATTTCTTTAAGATCAACTGCAAGAGGTCTGCTCAGACCAGCCGCCTACGGCAAATGACGCGGACTGGTTTAAAGGAATTAGACTGGTTGAGTGAAAAAATCAGCGCTCGGCCCATTTCGATGAGCAGGTAGCTCAGAACTGGGAAAGCCCAGGACGAGCCAAGGACATAGATTCTGAATTTTTCTATCGCGAAATTTAACGATTCCGCTTTTGACTAACGAGCACTTGAAACTTGTTAGACAATAAAGTACAATAAGAATTCAACAAGTACTTAAAAACTTGTTGGATACGCTTATTAACAAGCTCTTTTTGTTTTTATTATGTACTAATTTTTTTCCTAGCTTTTAAAAATATTTTAATTTAAACCAATTTTTTTCCTTTAGAAGCTAGATTTATATTGTTTACTCGACATATATCGATATTTCGAGGGTAATCTGCCCTCTTCTTCAGTTTCTATTGATCTAATCTTAAAATAACTTAGGTATCTTGTTTAAGGTGCTTACTTTTAAACTATTGACTAATACTAATTATCAGCTAATTATCTATTAATTATATACTCAAGTACATTTTAACTATCTATATTAATTACATTATCATCATAAAATATCTGTCCAAATTAACCAGAACAATGGTGATGCACAGTTTCCTTGGTCTGTGTTTAGTCGCATATCCATCGGGGTTTTCCATATGTTGCATCCAGTTTTCGTACCTGCTGCACTTCCTTAATCACCCCCACGTTGTCCCACATTATGTTGTGCTCCTCCTCCAGGATGTGTTTCGCTACTGCTGATCGAACTACCGTTGCGTTCCTTTTCCTTGCTGAGGCTGCTTCCCGCTTATGCTCGGTTAGTCTAACAGCAACTAACCGTTTCGTTTGTCCAATGTATATTTTGTCGCATTCTGGGCAAGTAATTTTGTATATTCCACATTATTCCTTCATATCATTTCACGTGACATAATTTTGTGCTTAATTTTTTTACCCTACTGGTTGGAACTGCTTTTATATTAAAGCGTTCAAGAAATTCCTGAATTTGCTTGAATATTGGCGTAAAAAATAATTGAAACTCTTATCGCTGGTTTTTGTTTTTCTTGCATAAAGAGCGTCGTTAACAGATCACGCTGTATTTTGTCTTTTTTCTTTTTGACAAGGTTTCCAATTATTTTCTCGTCAAATCCATTTTTTCTCGCGGTATCTTTAATATATTTAACTTCTGAGTTAAAACTTTCCTGATCCATGGCTACTGTTAATAGTCGATGGATCATCGAGTTAAAGGGCGCCATTTTTTGGGAATGCCAATGATCAGAAGTGGAAGGTGTTGTTCTCTGGGTGTGTGTGGGCTTCCAGTAGATATTAAACCTAAGAAAACCTTCTTTCCGTATGACCATTAAATCTAAGAATGGTAGTTTCCCATTGTCTCTGTTTCGACTTCCATTTAAAATTGAATATCCTTATGTGCTTGGTTCCACTTCTTCAAAGTTTCTGCCAAAGTATTCTTCTTTAAGATGGTTAGAATGTCGTTCACATATCTCATCCAGACTTGAGGAAGCGAACTTTCTTCATGAAGTTTCTTCTCTAGTCTGTTCATAAATATATCACTCATTAGTGGGGATAAAGGATTTCCCATGGCAACAACTTTCATGGCTTTAAAGTATTTCCCCCTGAAAGTAAAGTAACTTTCATTCATGCAAACCGAGGCAAGTTTCAAAGAGTCTTTAGCCCTCTTCCTCCTTTCCGGTGAGCTATTCTTCTCTAATAGCCAGTCCTCAAAGAACGCGATTGCTTGGTTTACCGGCACGCTTAGGAATAGAGCTTTGATATCAAACGATACAACTAGCTCATCTTTCCCCATTTTTGCCACTCTTCCAAGTCGCTCTATCACCTCGTCACGATTTTTAACCGTTCTATCGCCAATCTTCCCTAAGGCCCTACACTCGTCTACAATCCACTTTGCGATTCTCCTTGTCGGAGCGTTTGTAGCGATTACAATTTCTCTTATCTCATTTCCTTCCTTGTGTATCTTCGGAAGGTACCTAATTCTTGGCAACGCCGGGTTTGAGACCCGCAGCTTGTTGATCTCTCCAATCGTCCCTTTGCACTCTTTCAAGATTCTTTCAACTCGTTTGATAGAGTCTGGTAAGGGATTTTTCCTTAGCCCCGTTGTTGAGCTTTTCCATAACTAATCGGTCATATTCATTTTTGTCCATTATAACCACGGCATTTCCTTTATTTGCTTTGGTATAAAAAAAAGCTCTTGTTACTTGTTAACTATGAGTTAAAGGAGTTTTGAAGAACTACCCAGTTAGAATGTTAAAACTGAACTGCTTTATTACTTTCTTTCATTCTATTTAGACAAAATTCAAATTGATGATTCAAACATCGTATTACATTCAATAAATTAAATTTGGAACATTCTCACAAAACTATTTCGATGTCTTTATATTCTTGCTTGCATAAGTACTTTGCACAAATTAGCAAACTGTTACAAGTTATTAATTCTAGTAACCTATATTTATGCACTTGACTGAATAATTATTATGCATGCATGTCTACAATCAACAACATTTTATTGTTTACATTCAGCTTAACTCAAACGTGACCTAAATAGTTCATGCTTGCGCAAATGGAATGAAATTTATTGTCTAGTTCATTATTACGAATAATGTGTATTAATTACTGTATCTATAACAACTTAACCTAAATGTGAAACTAAACATTCCACTATGCCACCAGGAAACTAATCATTGGACTACGTAATCTTTAACCCTTTGGCGGCAGCGGGAAGATTCCTTGTTTTCATTCGGATCCAGTCGAAATTCTGGAAATCGGATTTTTTTTTTAACTCAGATGTCCTTGCGGTAGATGGGGCCATTGGCTAAATTGATGAACAAGTGAATTTAATGAAACATTGGGAGGCACTTTTTATTATAAGTGAAGAGACCTAAAAAGATATCAGAATCCGAGTCAAGAAATCAGATCTATGTATGTATCGATTGAAGCGATATGCTTGAGTGGCTCAAACAGTGTAGAAGCTCCCCGACAAGGGGCTTGGGAGTTTTCCACCTGTCTGAGAGTAGTGTCTGAGGGAAAATCAAACGTAGAATCCTTCTCGGTGGATGAGATCAGTGTTGGAAATATATGTGAGTTAAAGAGCTGTCTTAGCTTCCTGACTGTGGAAACAGAGGGAGAAGCTGGATGGCACTTCGACTTGACTCCACTTAGTAATGTTGGAGTTACTTCAAGTTTATTTCCACCATACCAAAGCTGCTTCAGCTGCCCTACTCCTCTGCTTGTCTAAGACAGAGGAGCAGTTAATTTTCGTCCAAAAATCATGGGCTGAAAAGAGCCGAGCTTATGGGCTATGTAGACTGACAGCACCCGAATGTTTACAGAAACCACGAGTCAGCATTCTAGTTAAGAAAACTATTAATATCCCCGCGCTTCATAAATTTGGTGGCAAGGATCACATGGCTATCGCAGTGGGAGTCGAAGAAATTCGATGGTGGTTGATTTCTGGTCAAATGGCACTAGCTCTCACTGATATGTCATGTGATGGTGAAGTGGCTGCAACCAAAAAGGCTGGTGTGTCTCTTATTCTGGAAACTGACTGAACTGACAGCTTGGCCAATGCTCTTGACATCACTCTATTTAGTGAACCAAATCTGCAATTTATGACTGGAGAGTTTAGGAGTGTTTGATCTCTGATTTTTGTCTTTAAACGTGGCTGCTAGTAGCTTAATTAAGCAGGCTGCCTATATTAACGGAAGAAAGATGGGCTGGAAGTGCTTCCAATCGCTGAATTAATTCGCACTGAAAATTGTTTTAGGAAGTATGAATTGCTATCATAAATTGAACCAGGCAGTTTACACACTTGCAAGTGCTCTAAACTCTGCAGCTAGGGTAGCATATAACGCACCCATAGCCTGAAAGAATTATAAGCCCCTATGGTAGAGTGTTGAAATCTCCACTCTGCAGGGAGAGTTCAGGAAGGAGCTTAACAGCTCTAAGAGGTCTAATGAATGGTCACTGTATGAAATGAAACTCAAGGCAAGGCAATGAGGTTCTTATGGAAATTTTTCTGTTAGAGTATGCAGAGTTCAGTGAAGCGAAACTTAACTCTAATAGAATTTGGAAAAGTTCGAGCACAGACACTTTAACCAGCTTCACGTTCTCACATTTTCCGGGCAAAGATTACCCCTTTCTAAATGCACCACATCAAACGTAGTAGGTATAGGGATGGATGATGCATGGTAATGGATGGATGGAGATGCAAAAGCATGTTCTGCTATCAGTGAGTTGGAATGGTAGACACTAGGACCCTAAATAATCATTAAGTATATAAAACTTAATGACGGGTGTAAACACCTAAACGTGACTTCGGATTATTCTGGTGTTGATGATTGTCAAATCGATATTCCTACTTATGCACACTATGTGCAGTATCATGTTCGAATAGGGCAATGATTATCTCTGTTACACCTCATACAATATTTTATCTGCATATTGTTCAATTTTCCATAAAACCTACTCATTCATAGAAGTTTTAAGTCTGAATAATAATTTTGATATATAATGACATGTGGTTCCGCTTTTAATTGCTATATTCGCTTTAGCTTATTCAAGCGTTCACAGCGCAGCCACTGCAGTCCAATTTAGTTTTTAAAATCGTTTTAGTGCATAGACTAATATCGAAGTAATTAAAAACCACTTTAAGAATCGTATATGTATATATATTGATAAGTATAACATACATACTGATATCCAGGTTATTAAAAATGACTTTTTCTAAAGGTATCTGTTTTAAAAATCATTATTTTCGTTTACCTTGAGCCGTCAGAAGTGGATGTCCAGAGTTCTGTGAAGTTTAGTTTTAGATTAACCGAAAACTATGATCTTCAAATTACTCCTAATCATTTTGGCAGACGCTTATTTAATTTGGTCTGCGAAGGTGAAAAAATGCATTATAGGCTTTATTTTATGGAAACGATTTGTCAATTTTCGGCATTTTAGCTACCGAATTCCGTTAAGATTACCTGGATTTATTGCTTAGGGAATGAGAAGTGGTTCCGAAATACTACTTGTTCTTTGAAAATTTTCAACAATCGAAGTATGCTGATGTATGGAAATACGTATCTTTACCGTCCACTGACAGCACCAATGGTCTGCGATACACTTTAATTATACTGCTGAAACATTTTATTTCTTTATTATCAAAAGACTGCAGCAAGAGTCGAACGATGGTCTAACGGATGGCGACCATTTCTGTCCACTTTCTGGAGTGATGGCTGCAAAATAATTGCAAATCCTCGCAGTCGAAACGTGATGGTGAAACTGTTCATGGATATGATTCATACATACTCGAATATAAAGGGTCCCTGTCCTTTTCATGTAAGCGTTTAAGGAAGTCACAATGAAAGCAACACAACATTAAATATAATTTGTCACCGGTAAAATTGACGGCTTTGTTACTTTGTTTTGAAATATTGGCTCTATTCGGTCTAGAAAAGCGATACTCGCGAATAACTTTTTTTTTGTCATATACAATTGACATTATCTTTATCTCTGCCGTCGACAGGAACAAGTGTAATCGGAGACCTCAAAATGATTCTTATCTAACAAAGTTTAAGGCTTCACTTAATTTTGTTGAGCAACAAATTTGTATTGGATCCTTGTAACTGTTCACGCACGATTTCATGTTTTCAAACAAGATTTGTTCCGCATCTTTGTTCTTTCTCTTTCATTGTAACTCTTGCACTATAGTTAAATGTTCAAATGTTTCTCGTTTGTTTTTATTATTCATCTATTGACTTTTCAAGGGCTACATGACTTTGAACGTAATGGATTTTACACTTCCCATGGTTCCATCACTTCTTGTAGCCGGAACGTATCAGGTGGTATTTGAATTTTCAGAGAAAACAAGAGAAAATATTGTCTTTCTCTTCAAATCAAAAGGTGTGGTTTCCAGTAAATTACTAGAATGAATTATTTTATTAATATGCTTTGCTGTTTTATTGAACTTTCAAAATAAATTGATTTATTCATAGTAGATAAGTATTTTCCTTTGTTGTAGGTATCTATATGGTATTCCAAATTGTTCAGTCTTGTGAACGGATTATGACAATGTTAATGCTATTCTTGGTTAGTTTGGCATTGGTATGATTAACCTAGAATTGATTGTATGATTGATGAGATAAATCCTCTCCAAAACTCAATTCTTCAAAACAATAAAGTGCTAGGTGCTTGTGTCCCGTCAGTGTCCCAGTCATGGCACTGCTGGGGGCCTATTATGAATCAAAATCCGAAAGTGGAATTCATACGATATCGTATTTTCGTATTATAATTTGCTATCTGCACGGAACAATGAAAAAAACCTGGACAATGACCCAGGCGTCTGAAAAAGCCTTGAATACGTTCGAGAAAAGGGTATTGCGAAGGATCCTCGGTCCAATACGGGAAGAAAATGAATGGCGAATGCGATACAACGAGCTGTATACCATTTATGACGAGCGGGAAGTCTCTACCGTCATACGACTGCAAAAATTACAATGGGCTGGCCACGTCGAACGAATGAGCGACAATCGAATCCCCAAACGGTCTCTCAAGGGGCGAGCGAGCGGAGCCAGGCCAGTCGGTAAGCCACGCAAGCGCTGGGAGGATTCGATAGCTGCTGACAGCAGGTCACTTCTGGGAGCACCGAACTGGAGGACGCGGCCACTGAACCGAGACGAATGGAGGCGAAGAATTAAGGAGGCTAAGACTCGATTCGGGCTGTAGTGCCCCGATGATAATGACGGGAATCCGCCAACTTCGGATTGTAAATTCCGAAGGCAAGTTATCTAATCCGACAGCTCATTTGTTGTCGGATTTTTTGCCGGATTCTGGCGGATTTTTATGAAATTTTAATCCCTATTTTTGCTATTTCCGACTGACCATACTTAGGTAAAGCAAAATAAATTGCCATAGAGTCAATGTTAGCAAGAAACATTGAATCTCCGTCCATTTTTTTAAATTTAAATAGGTATTTTGACATTTGATTGGAAATATATTGGAAATCTGGAATCGATTTAACCCATTCGAGTGAAGCAGTCTGCAGTTTGAAATTCCGATTTTGGAATAGATCATAATACGAAATTCCTACCATTGGCGAGTTGGAAAATTTTACGAATTCCGATTTGGGATTTTGATTCATAATAGGCCCCCAAACTTTCTTACTCATGTTGAGGAGAAGGAATCCAGTTGATTATCACTGTAAGTAGCGATACGTTCTTTCTTTTCTATTTATGATGAATTTTATAACAAACAATTCTCAAGGCAACAAATATTTCTGTTTGAAAAACAGACACATACCACGAATGTGCATTCAAAATCTACACCATTTTTCTTTCTTCCTTCGAAAATCAACCCTTTTAGCGATTCCTATGCGCTTGAGTTTTTCCCAGTAGATTCTTTTCCTATGTCATAATACTGAACATCCGTACTGGTAGCGAGCTTAAAAGCTTCTCTTATACGAGGCACGTCCCGAAAGTAAGTGTGGTGGATTCTTTGTAGGTTACAAGTCATCATCATCGATGGCGCGACAGCCCAAATCATGCCTTGGCCTCCACTAACGTCGGCCTCCAATCGTCTCGATCCTGCGACCTGGTTCTCCAATTATTGAACCCCAGTATTGACCTGCTGTCTGCGTCTATCGTGTCTTCGCAACGTTTCCTCGGCTTACTAACTGGACGCTTCCCTTGTGCTTTACATTTCAACGTTCTTTTAGGTAGTCTATTGGCATCCATCCTTTCAACGTGGCCGGCCCATTGTAATTTTCGTAATTTAATGCATGTGGATACAGGTGGGTCGTCATATATATGGTACAACGCATTGTTGTATCATTGTTGTATGGGGCCAAAAATTTGTCGTAGCACTTTGCACTCGAATACGTCCAGAGCCTTTTTGGAGTCCGTGGTCAAAGTCCAGGCTTCGCTTCCATAGAGAAGCACAGGTTTAATGAGTGTTTTGTATATGCGAAGCTTATTATTCCTGTGCACGTTCGTAGATTTAATTATGGGGAGTATGAAATAGTACGCCTTGTTTGCTGCATTTATTCATCGTAAAATTTCGTCCTTTTCACTGCCTGATTTATCAAGGTGGACTCCTAAGTAGATGAAGTTATCTACATACTCGATTTTGTAGTCTCCTAAGGTCAAGTTTTGTCTGATTGGCGCCATTTTTCTTGTTTGGGTCAAGTAATAGGCGTGTTTTCTGCTCCTCTATCCAGTACAGAACAGAACAGACGCATTGGAAACAACAACACTCCTGTCACAGTGAATTCGCTGGTACATAAATTCTGTTCTGCAGAGATAGCTCATGTGCTGAACTATTGAAAAAAGAAAAGGCCATGAGTAGTTGCCTTTTTTTACCATGAGATGGCTTTGGATTTTTCAAAGGTTATTTTGAATGTTTTGGTAGTTGGGCCATTATAAAAAGCCCTCATAATGTGTTAAAAATTGAAGTTAAAAGAGGGAATTATTTGTTAGTTATTCTTCTATGTTCTATCGATTGTGGTAGTTTATACTCGTTATTTTCTCACTTTATTTTCAACTGTTTTGCACTACCACAGCGAATACAGCAACCTATAGCAATTTTAGCGAAAGCACTAGCTGTTCTGTGCTGGATCGTTCATTTGCGCCATTGTTCTATTCTGTTTTGCACTGGAGCAAAAAACCCAACTAATGTATTGCAAAAAAAAAGAACCTAATGTATTAAAAAAGTTTAACATGGTGTCACTTCACAAGAGCCAGTATGGAGTAACTTCGTGAGCTGTTTCCTGAAAATGTATAATTCCACTTTGGAGATTTGGCATGGCCTCCGCGATCACCAGATTTGACCCCCATGGACTTTTTTCCAGTGGGGTATCTTAAAAGCAAAGTTTACGTCAATATTTCAAAAAATGCCGCCGAGCCAAAAAAAAATATCCATCGTGTGTCTGTTATGGTCAGGCGTGTTATACAAAATGCGATGAACATATTCCGTGAGTGCTAACTACGAAATGGAAGACATCTGAAGGACGTCGTCTTTAAAAAATAAAATCCACATTACCATTATTGAATTTCCGATGAAAACAATTTGACTAAAATATATATTTTTTTTTTTACTTGATTCGGAAATCCTAACTCTGCCGTTAGACACCCTGTATTTCTCTACATGATCTACCATGCCTTGCAGACCCTCAGACAAATCTACGATCATCAATCATATTATGTAGGTAGGGATCAAGGTAATATCATATACGATCAAAGTAATATCACCGGAGCAGATCAAATTTTGTTAAGTGCATTGAATACAACAATTTTGTTGTTTAACAACACTTTTAATTTTGAATCACAAAATTTAACTCCGTAAAGCATGGTCTCAAACAGATCGTTTACGAAGAGAGGTAAGATTGAAGGACTTAATTTATAGTCTTGATGCATTTGTGCATTTATGCCAGGCCAGTTGGTTTTTCCTCATATCTATACTGCAGCTTTCGTGTCTTAGTTTTCCTAGTTTTCCCACTATATTTCCAAATTTAATAGACATACTAAAGCTATATAATAGTATCGCATGCTGTTCGTAAATCAATGAAGAATACATTTTCGTTTTCTAAATAATTGATGGAAAACTATACTTCAGATCAATATTTAGACTGTTTTTATTAACATTGCTTGCTTTTCAGGCGCCAAATGAGTTTTTATTCCCCTCAAATATAAACTACTGTAAAGTTGGAAAAAAGACAAAGCTAGTCCCCAGACTTTATCTTAAATCCGTATTTACTTTCTAAATAGAAAGCAATTGTACAAAAATTTCAAAATAATCATTTTCAAACCCTAATTAAAGCATTCAGCACATTCTCATAAAATATGCCCAAAATTCTTGCAGATTATACTTCAATCTTACATTTGATAAATGATCTTTACCTGTTTCACAAAAAAATATGCAAAGAAATTCAATATCTTTTTACATCCGAACTTCCACAACCACGTCACCAATTAAATTGCGAAAATTCTTCCGTCTTATCCTCCGTACATCTTACGTGATACAATTAATAGCAGCCGAGCAACCAAGCGGAAAATAATGAAATACAATCACCGTATACACAAAAAGGATACATTCAGCAACAGATACGATACTAAACAATACATAGTATCTATAGATAAACCCAGAAATATACGAGCAACGTTGGTTAAGCCTTGAAAAAATATATACTCACTTTCTTCCATCCATCTTCAACTTATATTTTATTCTATTATTGTCTTTTGCTTTCAGACTTTCGGTTTTTCGTACAACGATACACAGGATATGCTTGGAGAAACATAAATTTTCGATTTCGAGCCATTCGAAGCTCATGTAGAGTTTTCTTTGGTATGAAGTTTTCGAATTCGCCACGGGATTTGCCTGTGGCTGACGATTACGTTCGAATAATGCGATACCGGCCAGCGAGATTCCCACGTAGACATCAATTAATGTCGTATCGTCGGCAGTCTGAAATGAAATAAATGAAAGAATCAAATAAGGAGTGAGGACTGTGTTGGACGCCAACAAAGATAAATCAAATTAAAACGATGAAGCATAATGGAATTGGTTACTTAGCGATAATGAGTTTTGATTGTATGGTCTGGTTTAATTAGAGAATTGGATTGTGTCGAAAGAGTGATGTTTATTTAAGGACGCAAACAGATGATAAATGGTCCTGTTTAGGAGCAATTTGAGGAGGCAGAAGGATATGAACGAAAATAGTGATTCATCGTGAATGTATACTTTGATTACATTGTGCTTTTCTGGATGCTAGTATTAGTGATGGAAGTGTGTTTTAAGGATGATGTTCAATTCTGATTGTTTCTTTTGGAGTGGGCTATAATCTTCGGCTCGGAAAACTAAATGGGGAGAATCTGAGCTAACCGCAAAGAACTATTTTCAGTCAAAATTATAATTGATAGTGACACATATCTAAGTTTACTAAAACCTTATGAATTACTAATTTTCCTTCATTTCCTTACTAAAATATACCGAAGATTATCTTGACAAGTGTTTCCTTAATACAATTGTCAAGAGAAATCATAAATCATTCGGACGAATGTCCCTCATTTTGCAATTAAACAACCGTTTCCTGTATCTTAGACAGTTCTACCGAGCAAAATTTGATCTTTTGGAGGTTCTTTGACCACTAGAAAATATTTCATAATTTTTCATTAACTTACATTAGAACAACACTGAACTAAAGCTCATTACATACATTTAAAATGAAACTAAATGAACCGCCTACTATAGCACGTGTCCTTTCACTACTCATCATTAATTCACTCTTAATGTTTTCACATAATTTCGAGTTTAATATTTACATAATTTACCCCGGCTTAGACACATAGGATGTGTTTACTTACCCAGACAGCACTATACAGATGGAACCCGTACTCTTTCATATCCTGGATGTACTTGATGAAATTCTGTTCAGCTTCCTTCGGATGCAGACCCTGACGGCAGTAATGTGAGTTACGCAGATACTTTGCCATTTCTTTATTTCGCTGGTACACACCTTCGGGCAAGTAATGCGAAATTGTAAAGTAGTCGCTGTATTTCATCTGAAAATAAATTATAAATGAAACTAATGAATTAAAGGAGCATTAATAAGCTATTAAAGAAGCTTTAATAAGCGAAAAAAGAAAAAAAATGAAAATGGTATATCCTAAAAGCTTCACCTGTGGCAATAAGCTTTGAAGGCCAAGAAAACCTCCGAACGTCTGATGTCAAGTTAAGTGCATGTTTTTTCAATGTATGAAATTGGTTTGAGACGGATATTTAGACGGACGTCTTGGTATCCAAATATGATGACAAGTCCTGTACACAGGACTATGAGGATATTTCGCATATGGATGATATTTGCAAAGCAAATTAGTGTACACACTGAGCTGGCAGGGAAATGGCTAAGCAATATTATTATATAGTTGGAGTATCGTTGGCTTGAACAAACCTAATAGTTTATGGTTTCTGTTTGGTGTTGGTTAAATGGTGATAATAGTTTTCATATCAACAGCAAATGATAGGATAATATTTACTAAGGCAGATGAAAGTGTCAACAGAGCTAAGTAAACAGGGTGTGTTTTCTCTAGCTGGTGAATTTATGTTAAACATATGGTGCTCATTCACACAGATGAAAAATGCTCACTTGTACGCAAATTCAAAAAGCAAAAGTGTTTTAAGAGCCTAATTTATTTCAACTCAAGACTATTTCCCCATAGATATTTTTCCGAAATATATAAAGATTGAAGACTGTAACAAAATAAGTGATGATAAGCCACGGTGGTACGAAAGTGAAATTTTAAGTTACTTGATTTGTGCAAGGCTGTAAGGATTTGTTTCAAAATAGTGATATGTTTCTACTAGTAAATAATTCAGCTGGAAAGTAAATGTGTATCCATCATTATTTATTCAAATTGCTTATTTTTCATGTACAATAGGCAATTTCAAAGTAAAGGGTTTCCTTTTACAAGTGTCAATGAAACTTACCATCGTCAAATGAGCTGATAGCAGCTGTTAATATCACTATCATTTTTGCTCAGTAAGGTCTAAGAAATCGTCATAGACAGACTTATATCGCAGCAGTGTCTACAAAATGTGGGTATGTATTCCCGAAATCAATGTTCAGTTGTGCAAACTCAAAGATCGCTCCGTGAGTTTTATGGATCGCATAATAGTCCTTCAGTACGTGGTATTCGTTCGTCCAATTTTGCGGAAAGACCTCGATCTAAAGATGTATAAGATCCAATTGGCGCAAGAATGAAAGCCACATGACCATCGGAAGCGCCGTCGGAGAATGGACCGAAAATCAACTGACAGTTGACCCTCAGGTTTACGGGAAAATTTTGTTCAGCGATGACTCATTTTTGGCTCAATGAATACATCAATATGCAAAGTTGTCATATCTAAAGGAATGAAAATTCCCGTCAAGTCATGGATATGCGGTACATCCATGAAAATGCAAAATATGGTGTAGGTGCGCCCTGCATAATAATGGCATCATAGTGGCATAGATGCGTGTTACCGGCAATAGCGACCAATACAGAGCGATGATAAACCAGTTTCTGTTCCTGAATTTGGGTCGCATGGATGTGATAGAGATGTGGTTTTAACAAGATAGTGATACATTTTACATAGCGACCACAACCATCGACTTATTCAAGACGAAATTCGAAAATTATATTGTCTCGAGAAACAGACCCGTCAATTTGCCACCGAGTGTGCGATTTGACGCCGATGTATTACTTCTTGTGAGGATACGTGAAGTCATTGGTCTAAGCTGACAAGCCAGCTACGATCGACGCTTTAGAAACATAAATAACTCTCGTCATTGACAAAATACGGGCCCAGTTACTTCAAAAAGTGGTCGAAAATTGGACCTCTAAAATTGACTTCTAGAGAGACAGTCGCGGCGATCGTTTATAGGAGATAATCTTCATAAAGTAAATGTAAAGAGATAAATTTTGCAATAAATAGGAGATCCGACTGATACTTTTTGTTTTGTTCAAGTTTGGAATTGGAACACTCTTAAAATCACCCTTTATTAGCAAAAAGTACACGATTCTCGTTATGTTCTACCTTGTGTCATCAATGATTCATCGAAACTATTGTACGAAGGAAGAATTTGTATGTAAGCATACAGTAGTCTCTCTGCTGTATCACGCATAAATGCACTGTAGGTCAATGTGTTTAGTCATCAATTGAGATGTCATACAACGTAATTGAATGTCAACAATCTCGTTGGTATATGCCGATTTCTGAAATAATTTTTTCTTAGTTACGGTTTATCGTAAATATTATTTACTGAACTTATATTTGTTGGAAAAATATTTTGAAAAATTGATAATGTATCACAGATTGTGAATTTAGCCCGGACATGTGATAGAAACTTTACAAAGTAGGTGCCAAAACTCATGCAATGCCAATCTTTCAAACCATTTGCAAATTTAATTGTCTCATTAATATTTTGCACTATTTATCATCCTTGGTCCTATTTCTTATTATTTTGATGACCATCTGTTACTACTTTTGAGCATATTTTTTGAAGTGTTTTTTTTTCGATTCTCTTGTGACATATCAAGAGAGGAATAAAAATAACAGTTGATTTTAAGTATTCAAAAATATACAGGTACACAAGATTCTCTACCAGTCTGTCTGATATAGGCTGATGTTTTTGTGTTTGGCTTCAAGTACAGTTTAGTTTGGAATTTCAAATTGTTTTCATTGATTTTACTTTTTTATTTTTAACGGAAAATGTGGTAGCACTGCGATCTAAAGTTAAAAAAATTGGGAACACTCAATAACGGTACATTAAGTTTGCCTTATTTCAACTACGACATGGCCCTCGCAATCAATTATCAATCTGAGAATTATCGTTGCGGTCTTCCTGGACTGCAAGTGCATGGGTCTATACTCTGGCTATATAATTTTTTTATCTCTTCCGGCTATTTCTTTTTCTATTATCCAAAAATCATAGAGTGACGTAGGCTCCCTTAATATCTGGGGTCGGTGTCAGTCTACCTCCATCCAGGTCCACCTCAATAATGAATACATTTTGCCAATGTTGTGTTTATGTTTGAATGCTTTTATACTCCTTTTTCACTCTCGGCTGAATGTTTCTTTCTAGTTCATACCTGAAATCCTTTAGGGCTTTGTCATGTATAGCCCTTTTCGTTATGTTTTGATAACTATTGCGGCTACTATATGTAATAATGACAGATGAAAACACGTAGAGTTAATATCAATCGGGTGTGAATTAAGGAGAGATATACACCTAGAATGGTCGGCAAAATCGATTTATTTTTTATTGCATATTCGTGAAGATATAGGTCTCAAAAATATCTGGTGAAAACATCAAGTTAATATTTCTATAAATAAGCTAGTTACAGCCGATATAATCAAACGTGTTTTACGAAGTATGATACGATAGTTAATAACATTCATTAGGCTGCTTCAAGTATTGTTCAATTGGTGTTAAAACAAGCTGTAAAAGAAGTACAACGGGAAATAAAAACAAAATTCGAGTGCTGGTATAACCAAACTAACCGTTTTTGGAGATAGTGCAGGGTGAAAACGTGGTTTTACCTCATTGTAGGGAGTTGAGGTTATCATTGGACAGTTTACAGGAAAAGTTTTTGATATTCTTGTAAAATCTTCTTATTGTGCTAAATGTAACTATTGGAATAAACTCGAAAATACTGAGCAATGTGAGGAATGGAAATCGAATCACGATGGAAATTGCCAGGCCAATCATGATGGATCGGCAGGTAAAATGGAAGTAGACGCCATGAAAGAATGGTTTTCACAATCTGCCGAAAAGTATAGAGTTATGTACACTAATTACGCCGGGGATGGTGACTCTAAGACGAACACGGGATTAGTGAATGCGAAACCGTATGGTAACAAGATTGAAATTACAAAAAAAGAATGAGTGGGTCACGTTCAAAAGCAATTGTGAACCCTTCTTCGCGAATGAAAGAAAAAAGTCCTGGAATCAGCAGCAAAAACAAATTGAGGGCAAAGTTTACAGATATACTGAAGATTTACTATGGCTTAGCTATTTGCAGAAACTGTGCCTCCAAGGATGAAATGAAAAAAGCGATACCGGCAACATTTTACCATTACGGCTCAACAGACAGCAAGCCTCAACAACATTTCTGTCCCGAAGGCCCCGAATCGTGGTGCGAGTTGCAACGAGCAGAGGCTAAAGGAGAACTGGAAAATGTTCGTCACAATTATTGAGCATTGCCAAAAATCGTGTTAGATGTCATCAAACCAGTAAACGAAGACCTCAGCAATGAAAAATTGTTGGAACGCTGTGTTGGTCGATATACCCAAAACTGCAACCAACTTATTTGGACAATAGCCCCAAAAACGATGAACAGCGGGGCCAAAATCGTTAGCATTGCAGTATATCTTGCAACATGTACATTCAACAATGGTTTCACCTCATCGCTGGAAGTCATGAATGTGTTAAGAATATCGTTCGGATCGAGAGCGCACTTGTACGTAGCGCAAGAAGACGAACCTTGCATAGCGAAAGCCGAACTGCAAGCGCAAGAACAGACGAAAGAAGGTTGAATACGGCGCCGGCAAGACAATTTAGAAGCCATGAATATTCCGTACACAGTAAAAGACTTACACTATGGGCCTGGTATCGATGATTCCATGTTAGTTGACAAATTTAATGATTTATTCAGTCCTAAATTTTCAAAGGCGTTTTTCTTAAAAACACGTTTTTCAAATCGGTACCCAAAATTTCTCGAAAAACAAGTAACTGATTACCTTAATTCTTTTATGTGATTATTTTATATAACATTATCTAGTACTTGTCATAGGATTTTTTTTTTTCGTTACTTAGTTTTTGTTTTATAGCCAAAATAATATCAAATTTTTGGTCAAAAAATCACTATTCATGTTCAAACGTCCGCCATTTTGTCATTAATCGATATTTTCAAAATCGGCTATGACACGAACTAGATTATAGTATCTAATTTAATAATCTTTTTCCATTTTTTTCTTCAGATAATTTTTGAGCAAATGCCAGTGGGTACCGTTAACGCTGTTTTTTTTACAGCGCTCCAAGGATTATACAATATCCTTGTATATTTTTTATATTTTAAAATAAAAAAAAATTAAGCATACTTTTGAATGTGTATACTTTTAGATAATTAAACTCCCAATCCAATATTTCAAATAGTTTTCCTTAAAAAAATGCACAAAAATGACCGTTTTATCCGGCTCCTAGGTGTATATCTCCCCTTAAAGGGTGCTCCGATAATGTCAACGGCAATTTCACGGCAATTTAAATTCATTAAATTCTTTTTTTTTTCTAGACTTAGGTTCAGTTGAGATGCTTAGCCATACCCCAGTTTTCAATCCTTACAATAGTTTTGAATCTATCATTGAGTCGTAGTGCCCCACTAAGGACAAACGTTCTATCTGTATTTTTCTCATTTTTGAGTTAACATCGAATTCGAAAACTACATACTCTATTACATTATTTGAGAAAATTTGAAAAACCTATCTTTTGTGGGAGTATGTTAAAATCAATATTGAAAAATGCACTCTCCATATAAATAAAGTACAAATCAAAACACAAATCATTGAATATCTCCAAAGTACTAAAATGTAGATAGAACGTTTATGCTTAGTAGGGCAGAATGGCAAAATTATCTATAAATCTTAGTTCGTGTTAATGAATCAGCAATTAATTTTTTATCATCAAACGCAACAAGGAAATTTAGGATCGTTCTTTTCTTTCGAGTATTATTTCACTTGTTAATTATAATTTGTTTAGCCGAATTTACATGTATACAAAACTAATAGGCTATGTTTGAAAACGAGACTGTCATTTCTCATCAACGTCTTAATCGCTTATAGGAATAAGTAGGACAGTGCTCTCATCGAATTTCCTCCACTACATGAATAAAGAACTTGCAGTAACCTGCAAGCGCCTGAAGTACGCAACATACGTAGGTCCCTAGCACCTTGCTATTTCCTTTAGAGAGAGAAATGGCTAATCTCTAGAGGGACAATCTACCAAAGAGTTCGATTTTCATAGTTCACTCAGTTTTAGCAGCTGTTGTAGCTTTAGCAGTTTTTTCAGTTCTAGCAATAATTGAAACTTGCAGTTTTGATTTTTACCCGTTTCATCATACTTCTAACTCCAAATTTGTCTGCTATTTAGTAACTGCAGGAGTAGTGAACCTAATGGGCCAAGTAATATCACAATTTTACTACTACCAATAATAAAAACATATACATCTGAACCTGGAATGAGCACCATTTAATGTGGCCATTTATTTAGTAGCACGTTAAAAACTCACCACAACGATCAATTGATTTTCTGCTCCGCATCACAGGAAGAAAAATAATTTAAAATGGCGAAAACGAAGAAAGCCTGAATGATCAGCACCCAAAATATATCTAAAACCGGCCTTTACAGAAATTTACAAAGTGTGAAAACAGCTTCACATATCACATAGTTTCACATTAACAGCTTCACATATCACAGCTTCACATATCACATAGAATCATAGTTTAATTTATTTCATTAGTTTATACACTGTTTTGCAAAGCAAAAAACAATTGGATTCATTTTCAATTATGAGTTACCACAATTTTGTCTAGCCTGGCCTGAAAGGAACATATTTGGTACTATCACGACAAGAAAACTGCCAAAAAATATTAGATTTCCGCCATTTGCAGGATTAAAATTAATGTAAATCAGTGAATCTTCTTTGTATAATAAGTTAGTTCAAACTTTCATCAACCTTCAAAGTATAAGTTATCAATTCCAACTGTTTGCAATTTATAAAACATTGCAAGACAATACAAAAAAACATCATTATTCAATATAGTTACTCAACTAAAACAAATCCATACATATTTTTACCTTAGAACAGTGGTGTATAAGTCAACGGAACGGTCAAATTATAGTCCAGTTATTTATAAACAGAAGAAAAAAACTCGTGAACATTTTTCAAACCATTCCTGAGAAAAAAGTTTAAAGTGCAAAAAAGCATGATTTTTTAGGGAAACGTCATCAAAATTGGAAATTGACACCGTTTTCGAGGTTTTGTCACTTAAAAACAATTATTTTAATTTAAATACAAGTTCTTTTTAAAAACTCGTAGTGCAAGAAGTAATGAAAAAGAAAGTTGGAAGAGGAGGTAATCAAGGCAGAGAGGGTACGCCGTAAGATGTAAATCTTATAATACTTTGGTTATATTCTTCAATCATTGAAGTTCCAAACAAAATCAAAACTTTCCTTCATTCTTATCCCTTTTATTGATACGAGTATATGAAGTGAATTTAAGTTTAAACCTTTTTTAATTTTTAAAATTGCATTTTCCGTTTCTACTGCGGCAATGAAAGGACTAACATTAGGACAGCGATCTAAAATAAAATACAAGTTCGATTTGCAAATTAACTGACTCTATTAAAAAACCTTGCGATCGTCGGTTAGTAATGATCAGTAGATCCACAATTAATAGTTTATAGTCTTGAGGTCTGAAATCTTCATATTCAGTCGATGCGAATGTATAGAAATGTTTTTATCATTTTTAAATGGAGTCAGGTCAGTTGTGAATCGAATCATTCAAATCAGCTCTCAGATACAAAAGAACTAAAGCTAAACTATGATAATTAAAATCAATACTAACACTCTCTTTAAAGTTTCCAACTTCAGCTTGTAATGCCAGCCCGCCAAGTGTTATCAAATCATCATCAGTGCATAGAATATGTTTTTCCAAGATGCTTTTTCTAAGTTGTAAATACAGCATATGTCTTGATTCCAATGAACTAAAAAAAAAGTTGTTTGATATAGTATTTTCGTCAAAACTACATTAAAGCAACTTGTACCTGATTCCTCTCAAAGTCGGAAGAAAAAACTTTATTCTCAGAAATAAAGTAAAGAACACATTATCGATATTATTCGTCTTTTTGGTTACATTTATCCAGATTTGTGGGGCAACCTTAAATTGAAAAGATATTCGCATATTAAGATTTATTAAGAATTTATTTTTGACAATTCAAGGATACTCACCTTATAAATTTTCAAATCGTTCGGTAAAAATACAAAATCACCACCAATAAGTGCACACAATCCAATGAAAAAATTCTCAATAAAATTTTCTGATCTTATCACTGCTTCGAATATTTGTTGAGCAGTTGTCGTTAAGGAATTGCATGCAATATGTAAACTCTGACCGTTTAGCAATAGAACGCTTACCACTTTGCGATGCTGGCACTAAAAAAAATATATAATATTGAAAAAATAGTTGTTTTTCATGTTTCTAATGTGGAGAGTATTAAAATAATAATGGTAAGATTTCATTCAAAAAAAATATTGCTTTTTATTGTTTATCTGGTTTTTATAAATATAAAGCTAAAAAGTATAAGGTAGGAATGGCCGTGTGAAGAAAGTCCTGGTCTACGTCGAGCTTTAGGCAGTTGTACTGATTGTTGGAAATTATTAAGTATTCATTGGCAATCAGCTGATGAAAACTTAATAATGGGCGACTACTGATAAAAAGAAAATTAGGTTGGGCGCAAAAAGCACGTAGCACAGGGAATTTTTATAAAAGCACAGTGGCAGCAGGATAAAAAATATATCATTAGACAAGAAAACGTTTCAGTATTTATAAAGTAAGAAAGGTGAGCTGCATTCAAGAATGTTTAAATAGTTTCTTCAGTTATTATAACTGATGCTGACTATGGCATCTTCAGGTAGTCTAATGAAATGTTGACTAAAAGTTGGCACATGTTTGGTACTGCAGTCTCGTATGCTCTCGTGATGCCTTCGATTCTTAAACTCTTGTGCTGAATGAAATTTGGAAGCTCCGATAATGCAGTTTTTTTTATCGAATCCTTTGAATCAAGTTTATTTTGAAGTGGCAAACAGCTCCTCAAAGTCATTCTCTTCCTAAACTCTAAGCTTCAGTGGAAGCATACAGTGGAGATAGCTCGCAAAACACTTGTATGGTCTTTACAGCTGTAAAAGAATTGTAGGAGCAACTTAGCGACTGCAGCATCATATCGTCGCTTGGATTTACATTATTATACTGGAACCAAATCTGCTTCGCAGAGCAGTAGTTTGGTTGCTAGCCATACTTAAGGATGTAAGTCAGAAAAGGACATAGAAAGTGCGTATGTTAGCAGCCTTATTAATAACGATGGCAGTACCCCCACTGAAAACACTCTTGATGCTGCTTGTCTGGCTTCCTACCGATCTGCTTGTCTCGCAACATTCAAAGTGCACTGCGTTAAGACTACATTGCAGTGACCCCCAGATAAGGATATGCCTGGGTCATGCTAAAATGTTGGTGCAGGGAACGCCTATTCCAGCAAACATAGACTATGACATTGTTCATCCATCTATGACTCAATAGTTTTAAGCTCAGAGGAATGGGCTAGGGGATTATTTCTAGGCAATAATGGTGTGAAAATATATAATGATGGCTTCAAACGGCAAAGTGGAGCATGCAATATTTTCCACTGACTCAAACTTGCAGTTTTCTTTCCGCTTACTAGACTACTGCAGTGTCTTTCAAGCAGATGTATTGGCGATTCTTGAAGCGGCCATTTGGAACTTATTCAATAAAAAAATCGGAATGAGTGTTTCCATTTTAACTGACAGCGACGGTTATACAGTACCTTGCTAGTCCTTGAATGCCGTATGGCTCTTAACGAGGTGTAGAGGTGTGTACATTGAACGATCTGACTGCTCCAGCGGAGCTGTGAACTTTCAGAAGCTGTCTCGATTTTGTCGGCAGTTTTTCGTGAGTCTCTCGATTCACATTACAATGGCTTCAGTTAAACTGACCATGAGGCAAAAATACATGCAGGACGCTGTGAAGTTCTGGGTGCAAGAACCTTCCTATTCAGTTTTTAGGCAAGTGTGGAAAACTTTTGACATTGGTCACACAGGGGAACTTCTCGACTTCGACAGGAATGCGTTTCGTGCAGAGATGGCTGTCTTAACTGAACATTGTTTGTTTGGCAGCACAGCTAGGTTACCCTTATAACGACTTCTGGCGGAGCTGTAGATGCGAGAAGGAAGAAAAAACAATTCTTCACCTCCTGTGTGAATGTTCAGCCCTCGCTGGAAGAAGGATGAAGTAGCTTGGCTCATAATTTTTTATTTGTTTAACCAAAGGGGCTTCAACTAAGTATTGGCTCTCCACTTAATGAGAGTTATGCACTACGCAATTCAGCATGCCCTTGTGTGGCTAAGTGTGTTTTCTCCGGAGTCTGTCCGAAAAAGGCAGCTGCGGAAGCTAATCGAAGGTACGAAGGAAAGAACACCCTTCCGGAGAGTTTGGCTTTATAAAAATTTAAAGATATAAAAATACTGGAGATCAAGGAAGATAAAGATGCACATAAGGAGGAAAGGCGAGATTCAAAGAAACTGAAGATTCAAGAAGATTAGTAAAAAGAAAGTCAAGTAATGTTGAAGGCCCGGCAAGGGGGAATTGTATATACAATATATTGTATCGCACTTTCTTTGTCGTTGTTTTCATGGATATGAAATATCACTACTTTATTAATTATGAAGATATTTATCTGCTATCGCGTTAATAGGCTAAAAGGCGTTATGCAAATGAGCTGCAAAAGTTGGGGTTTGCAGCGTCATTTTGTGTCAATAAACCATTTTAACAAGTGGTTATAAGTGACCTTAGATTTGAATTTATGGTCCAGATCCATCGCTCCATCGCTCAATAAGAAATATCAGCCAGCCAAAGAAGCAAAAATACACATTTTTTGTTTCCGATGAGGCTCGAAACACCTAATAAATTATGTTACATCAAGATATGTGAGAACGTTGAATAAGTCCTTTTTTTTGTCTTTATACCAATCGAAACTTCCATAAATATAGACAATAGTGACGTATCTTAATAAGAATAATAATAATATATAAAACTGACCTAAGTTAACTAAAGATATAAAATGAATAATGCAATAGTTTTCCACCAAATTTAAATATTGGTTACATATACAATACCTTTGTTTCGACTAATTCAATTTCTCTTGATGGCAAACTTGATTTCACAATAAATTCTGGCCCATTCGGTTTAATCCAAAAACTATCTTCCGAATATGCTTTTGTTAGAGCCTCGAAACTTTTTAGACGATAATTCTTTGGCTGTTGATTTGGTAATGATATAATTTTATGGGAATTCAGATCTGAAAAAAATATGAATGAGATATTCTATAAACTTAGTCAGTTCAATGCATTTTATGTTAAAAAACTAATAACGAATTGTTTTAATTTAAAAAAAAATTCGATAGCAAGTAGATACAGTGATTAAAAATTGAACCCAGGAAACAGAAGTTTCTTTGATATTTATAATATCATTGTTTGATAAATGGCTTTGTTTCATTGAAATGTCAACGGCAAAATGCATTTCATTTATTCTTGGGGGCAATGCCAATTTCATTAATTTTATTTTTGGCTAATGAAAGATTTGAAATTTTCGAAGTATTTGAAGGTTTTTCAAGAGCATTTGGCTGAAAAGCTTTTAAAATTTTATATCTTCTACCATTTTTTTTAAATAATGAACATAGCTATAAAAAGCAGTTAGCATTGCACACTAACCTGGCATCGACAATCCATTTTCCATTTTCTTTGCAGCCACTTTTTTGATTTTCTTCAGTTCACCATCATCTCCACCAACACCTGCTGCATCATAGTAATCATCTTCTATTCGATCAATACAGTTCGTTGATTTCGACTTGTTCAGATCATTTTTTTCTTCCACGTGAAAATTTTCCTGTCGAGCCTTCTCCAAATCGAAAAGGTTTATATCGATTGTATTCCTTCGGAAACTGTTTTTCCTCTTCAGAACGCCCTCTTTCGTTTTTCGTAGCACTTGCAATGCTGGTGCTCTCGTTGCATCTTTCTTTTGCATTAATAGCGTTTTGACGCCCGCATAGCCAATAGTTCCGAATTTTGGGTAATCCATGTTTTCTGTTGGTCGATTTCGTATCACACGCAAGTTTTGTTGATTGGTGAAAATGTAATTGAAATCATTCAGTGTTGACGGTGGGACAATTTGATTTTGACAATCATATTGTCCATTTACATCAGAGTCTTTGTCGCCGTGAGCTGAACTTCGTCCCGAGTCAGTTTCACTTCTAAAAAAATGGAAAATATGTTATTTAGAATGTAACTGGCTTCAATATCATATATTTAAATTTTTTATTAAAAAAACAAAGAATATTTTTTCAATGAATATTTTTTCGTGCTGACTTTACAAACAAGAATATCGTTTGGAATACATTTGTTATACTTTGGCTGTTAATTGCACGTCAAATTCTGAAATGCGGGAATTAAAGTTTCAATCTGGTTTATATTGGCAAATGGTTTTTATGCATCATTTATCGGGCTAACAATGCGTATTAATAAAGAACTTAACAAAATGGCGAAATTTTAAGCTATATTTTAGCCAAAAGAAATTTAATCTCAAGTTTTGTATGGAAATTTTACTTAAAACACATCTTAATACTAGGCTTTACCATATACAGCAACAAACAACTATTTTTCAGCTAAACCAAAATAATACTGAGTCCAATAAACTGTTTACTTTACAATCAATTGTTTACTAATTAGCTATTACTTATCTTCCTGTAATAAAGTTAGATTTAACAAAACTTATTTATTTCCACTTTGATTATTAATGGTTATTCAATAACTATTTGCTGGTTTTGATACCCGGTGACTTTAATGCTCGACACAGCGACAGCACTCGAACATTTTTCGATGCAAATAAAAGTGCAAAAATACAAATAATCGAGTTGAACAAATCTCTCATCGTTGCATACCTTTCTGCTGAAAAAACCAACATCTATCAGGAAATAATTTCTTTACCGTGGATGTTTTTCAGCATTGGAGTCATTAATTTTAATCCGCCCATTAATCTCCACGGGCTATCTTCATTGCATTTACCAGCAAATTTCTCAATTGTTTCGTCACAACCAATCAAAAGCAAAGAAAGTTACATATACTGGGTCTTCACCAATAAAAATTCTATGAAAATATGATGAACTGAAAATTCCGAATTTGCAGAAAATAAAATTACATCTGCAGTCAAGTTGATGGAGGGTCGATCATGACATGGAGACATATGGCGGAGGCAGGAGTGGCAAATCTCATGTTCATTGACGTGTATAATACAGTAGTAATCAATTACAATAAACAACGAGCATTACCTCAATATTTTGCAAGAAAAGTTAGCTTCCTGTATTCAAAAATTGCAGCTACCAAGGATGTCGGGCTTCCTACAAGGCAACGACCCGAAGCATACCTCTTGTTTGGTCAAAGCATGGCTCTTGTACCAGACGCAGAAGCAGCTTGATCGCGCTCCTCAGTCTCCAGACATTAACCTTATAGAGCACTTGGGGGAAATTTGGATCAGCGAGTACGGAAAAGGCCAACTTCGAACAAGAAAGATTTGAAAAATTCATTCCCCTAAGTGTAGAATCTGATATTTTCTCGACTGTTAAAAATAAAAACAATTTTGAATATGATTATGTTAAACCTAGAGCAAGCCTTCGATGGCGACTGGTACGAAGGACTAACAAACAAATTAGCATAAAATCACATTTCACTGCATGCTGAGCGTATAATTAAGACTTTTGTTATCAGTTGAAGGTTTATTGTATGGATAAAAAGTCACCAGACTTAGTACTATGGCCAATGGCCAACCATTCAACTAAATCGAATCCATACTGTTTACACTAAGTCGAAAATTAGAACTGATAAACGAAAACCCAAGCAACATATTTCACCAGAAGAAGAGCGAATTGCTTCCATACATCTCAAACGCTAAATATAAAAAGTGGTGTTAATGAAACGGTACAAGAGCGTAAAATATTACGGCATGCAACTAAGCAGCAAGCTAACATTTTAAGCTCACTGTTTCTGTGGCGGTAGAGCATTGAAAGTCCATAAAAAGCCTGTACGTATCAACGAAAAATCTACTTTGTTCTTTATCCCTTTCAGTCCCATTTGACCCATTTGACCTTAAAGTAAGCTGTCACATTAGACCTTATATTAATTTAATCTATTTAGAAAAGACAGAAAGTGCTAAGTATGATCCCATTCTCTTACTCAATATTTGATAGCTCTGAAGAAAAATCTAATCATTGAAATAAATGTAACGGCACGCAAACTGCATCGGAAAGTTTCTGTGACCAACCACCAAAAAATAACGACTAACAAGATGCCATAACTATAAAGAACCGATTTCCAATAGGAAAACGCTAAAAAAAACTCACCTTGATCCATCCACTGATTTCATAGGATTTCTTAAGACTGGTTCATCACAATCTCTTTCAGGTTTTGACGTGATTTCTAGAAACAGCTCCATCACAATGTGCGAGAATGGCTTCGCTTGCTGTTGATTTCTACAGAATGTCGATATTACCTAAAATCATAAAAGAATATTATTATAAATTCAAGGAAAGTTCAAAGAGAAATTGCTGTTAACCAATTTTATTTCGCTTAGTATTGCAAAACTTTCACATGAGGTCCTATGTAAAGTCGCATTCAAGAGAGTTTCAAGACTGCTAACTTATCAGCATTAAGGGAACTAGCACTAATTCAAGCCGCATAAATATTATCTAAGGCTTATGAGCTTTAAAGACATATATTCGAGTGGAACTACCCTTAAAATTTAAAACAACATAAAGTGAAACAGTGATACAATGAATAATTTTCAGTATCGCATTTTGCCATCAGAAAGTCATAAAATGAGAACAAAAGCGAGCATTATGAGTTCCTTACGGCTTTCTATATGAGCTCAGCAGATCCAAATTTGACTTAAACATGCAAGGAGGTTCCAACGAATGCAATAACAATACATAAAATAAGTAAGAATAATTTATTTCTTACGTAAAACCATTTTACTATGCTAAAATTATATTACAGTTTTTCTTCTGGAAACTCCGAGTTTCCACCAATTAGATGTCTCCTATGTGAATAAAATGACGAATCTTTTATTTTCCGTAAAACTAAATGATAAGCATTACACTGATTACTTTTGATCGTTTCAATCAGTTCCGGCTCAGTTAGTTGCGTGAAAATTTTTTCATCTAGAAAGTGAAAAGTTATTGAAAAACATTTCAGTGTTTTATGTAGATCTTAGACATTAAATTTCAAAGACCAAACCATTTTATACTCACTGGCTAACGGAAGAAAGCCACTCAGTTCGAGAAATGCAATATTCAGATCGGTTGTACTTTTTACGAGACAGTGCCTGTCCCTGGGATAAATAACAATTCGAATCGCTCGTTCGCCTTTGTGATGCGCGAGCGCAAAGAAAACATTGTGCGGAATGTTGTTATCGATCATGTAGCGAATCAACTTGTAAACTCTTTCAGTCGTATCGATTTCATTATCATCATGCGATATTCCGCGTAGCAAGAAACAAACGGCCTGAATCTCGCATTCGGGCGAGAAGCAGTAGATGCCCGAACGCATTTTGTGCAGTTCCTTAAAGAGATGAAATTTGTAGAATAGTTTATCTCTCCTATGGATACGAAAATTGGTACATTCTTTGTTTGGAATCACGGTCTCATTTTGCGATAGAAGTAACTATAGTCATCTGATTGCACCTTCATCCTGCAATTAACGTACCAACTCCATTCCATTACATCACTTACCGCTCTTTGAGCAAAAAACTCATACTCGCTGTAAATCATATGTAAGTGCAAATGATTCACAGACGCCGAAGCCCCCGGACTGTTGTAGCCAATTTTAAAATCGTATGAACTGAAAAGCCTGAGTAATCGAATCGATATTTGAATTGCCTCGGGAGTCAATATCTGCGGCAGGTTGTCCTCTAACTGCGGTACAATCAGACAATGGAATTTCGAGATGGGACTTTGATTGACAATAATTGCAGTATCAAAGTCATTCAATCGGACATCGAGAAGCCTCTCCTCAGGTTTGATGTGAATGAAATTGAATTGTTTTTGATCGAAAACCGGCCGTAGTGTTTCGATTTTTATTGGCTCTCTGCGTATCACACCGCGTTCTAAATTCAACTATAATAAAACGACACATTGTAAATACATGCGTTTTGTTAATTAAAATCAACTAACTTGCATGAAAAAGCCATGTTTGCCTTCCAAAATTCGTTCCTTTCGAATGTTCAACTTGTATCGCAAAACATCCTGTAGCTGTTCGATTTCGAGCCATCGTTTTTGGATTTCCGATTCGACAGCAGCTGCTTCTTGTTCGTTGTTCAGATTGTATGTTTTCCATGTTTTACTCATTTTTCAGTTTACTTTAATTTAACTTTAACGGAATTTGGATGTGAAACGCGCTGACGGTAATATATTTGTTGACATTTCATTAGGCAGCTGATTGTTATCTTGACGTTTTATATGATTCGAAGAGGAATTCTTGTGTTCAGATGAGAGGAAAATACATCGAAAACTATATCGCTTTTGCGTGGTTGGTGTCTTTGTTGAAAGCAATGCAAAGCCAATCGAGGGACAGTCCAATAAAAGAAGCTCCACTAGAAAGCTTCAGCTGCATGAAAAAATAGCTTTGGTACAAAGAACTACAAATGAACGGTGATTCCCACAGTAAAACATGGGAAGTTGTCACGTGTGGGTGTAACAATGCAGTTTTAATTATTTGTTATATTTAAATATTTAAATGCAGTTTTAATGATGGAAAACTATTGTTTTTCGAGTTTTTTGTTCGATGTTGTATTTTTGTTACACAAATATGATTCCGCTCGTTTTTTGTTTCTTACACAGCTTTTGGACTATTTATGTTTGATATTATAGAAATAACCTTAAGCTAGTTATATAGTATTTTCTTTTCAGATTAATTGATAAGAACCAAGGGATAAACTTCCGAAAAGCATTTATCTCCGATTTGTCTAAAATTTGTGTTCTTATGAAGGTATTTTGACGTGCTGACTATGAATATAACCATGAAAATTACCACAAATTTGTTTTATTTAGGATTTTCCGTGTTTTTGCCAATTTCCACCAAATGGTTCTGTCTTCCGGAGATATCGTAATCGGTTTGCTTGATACAAAGCCGATGGCGGAGGCGTTCTAATTGCCATTCATATCACTCTTTGTGGAGCACTCTGTGCCGCGTTTGTTCCTTCTCCTCCTATTGAATGTATTGTTGTTTGTGTTATCCTTACTCCAACTTCTGATCTGTTGTATTTATATCGGCCACTACGTGGCGCGAACTGTGACTCCGACCATTACCTTATCAGAGCGACATACCGGTGTCGTATATCGAGGTGTGAAAAACACTCAAAGACACGAATTTCGAAATACGACCTAGAAAAACTCAAGGAAAACTCGGTTGCTATTACATACATGTTAACGCTCGAAAATCAACTCCAAGGTATCCCGCTGGCGGGAGAAAACGACGCAGATATCGAAACCATGTAGACAAAGGTAAAAGAAGGAATCGAAACAGTAGCAGAAAAGACCTTAGGACATAAACGCCAAAACCCTCGGAATGACAGGTTTGATGATGATTGTCAAGATGCTATTACAAAGAGAAATGAGGCTTACAAAGAGTTCATCCAAGGACCAACACAAGCTAAAACCGAAAACTATAACATCATCCGACGACAGGCAAAAAAATGTGTCGCCAAAAAAACGCCAACTTACTGACGATAAGATCCAGAAACTGAACGAATACATGACCTATAAAGATCTACGAGCTGCGTATTCCTCAATCAAACAGCAACGCGAGGGATATAAATCACGAACGAGCCTTTGTAAGGATGAAAGTGCGATCCATCATCAGTAACTCGGTCAAGATTAAAGAAAGATCGGCACGGTATTTTAAACAGCTGCTTAATCCTGCGCCGACGACAACCTCAACAGATCCAAATATCCCAGAAGCAGAGCAGCACATTTACATCTCTCCACCAACATTCGACGAAGTTCAGGCAGCCATACGTAACCTTCGAATAAATAAAGCTCCTGGAATAGATGGAATACCTCCCGAATTACTCAGAAATAGTGGAATTATGCTTTGCAACATTCTCCACCAATTGATACTAAAAATTTGGGCAGCAGAACAGTTTCCAAAAGATCGGCGAAAAAGTATTATATGCCTCATTTACAAAAAAGGAAGCAAATTACTTTGCGATAACTACAGAAGCATCGCTTTATTATGCTCGTCCTATAAAGTGTTGTCCAAAATTATCTACGATATAAATATATAAAATGATCTCAGTCAAACAGGTGCTTGAAAAGTGCTGGGAATATAATATCGACGTGTACCAGGTCTTCGTAGATTTCAAGCAAGCATATGATAGTGTAGATAGAAATACACTTTACCGAATCATGTTTGACTTGGGAATTCAGACAAAACTCGTCCAAATGACCAAGGTGACAATGATGAACGCCGAATCTCAGGTCAAAGTCAACAGTGACCTAACCAACAGCTTCCTCACTAACTCAGGCTTAAAGCAAGCAGATGGACTTGCCCCGATGCTATTCAACCTTGCTCTGGAACACGTCATCAGAAAAATACCAGCTGATACAACAGGCGCAATACTGTTCAAGTCCACGCAAATAGTAGCATTCGCCGATGATGTCAACATTATGGCACGGACCATACCAGAAGCAAAGGAAACTTTCCTCAGTTTGGAGTCAGAAGCTAAGAAAATAAATCTACGGGTCAATGAAGATAAAACCAAACTAATGACCCAGACAAGAAAAATGGCGCCAATCAGACAAAACTTGACCCTAAGAGACTACAACATCGAGAATGTAGATAACTTAATCTACTTAGGAGTCCACATTGATAATTCAGGCAGTGAAAAGGACGAAATTTTACGACGAATAAATGCAGCAAACAAGGCGTTCTATTCCATACTCCCCATAATCAAGTCTACAAACGTGCACAGGAATAATAAGCTTCGCATAGACAAAACACTCATTAAACCTGTGCTTCTCTATGGAAGCGAAGCCTGGATTGTGACTACGGACTCCGAAAAGGCTCTGGACGTATTCGAGCGCAAAGTGCTACGACGAATTGTTAGCCCCATACAAGAAGGTACAGAGTGGAGAATGCGATACAATAGAGAGTTGTACCATATATATGACGACCCACCTGTATCCACATACATTAAATTACGAAAATTACAATTGGCCGCCCATGTCGAAAGGATGGAGGCCAAAAGACTACCTAAAAGAACGTTCAAAGGTAAAGCACAAGAGAAGCGTCCAGTTGGTAGGCCGAGGAATCGTTGGGAAGACACCATAGACAGCAGGTCAATACTGGGGTTCAATAATTGGAGAACCAGGTCGCAGGATCGAGGCGATTGGAGGCGGACGTAACTGTAGGCCAATGCCTGATTTGGGCTGTCACGCCATCGATGATGATAATATCGAACATATTAACAAATAAAGCAATGATGGTAAAAATGTTAAAAATTTTCTTTTAATATTTAAATTTGTTAAGCTTGTCTATGATAAATAATTGGAAATGTTGAGCCTTGTGTAGGTGCTGAGTGTTTAAAAGTAGGCAAGGATTTTTTTTTTCAAAATTCGATTTGTCATAACTTCTAAGAAAAACAATAGATCATAATGAAATTTGCAGAGCATATTGATGTGGATTAAACCTTAACACATTGTGCGGGCAATTCTGTAGCTACAGCAGGCTCCTGAAAAAAAATCCTTCATTCACTGACCCTCCTAAAATATTTTTGATTTTTGAAAATGAATTCAAATCGTTGATAAATTTTGACTTTTGCTCACCAAGTCAAATAAAATTTTCAAAATTCCGCGGTGCACAAGAACGGGAGCCCATGATCAAATTACCTCTATTTTCAGCACTCAAAACTTCTGTTCACGAGAACTGACGACTGTATAAATGCGATTAACATGAAATTTACAGAACATGTTGGTATTTGCTAGGACCAGGTTTGATCGAATCGATTTTGAAATACAGGCAACACTGTGGCAGTGGTGCCATTTTGAAAAATCACCGAGAAAAAAACTGGTTTTTCGCTTATAGCTTCCGATTTAGACACCAGATTTTAACAAAATTCACGCAGTAAGTGAACCTTACTATAAGACAGATTACATAGAAATTTGGTTGAAAAATTAATATAGGGTTGCCAGCTATGACAATTTTAGTCTACTAAATATTGTAAATTTGCTCAGGAAAATAAAGGTTTTTTTCCCTAAAACTTCCGATGCAGAAACGAAATCATAACGAAACTCATGTGATAAGTGGACCTTACTGTATTTCTAGTTCTGTATGAATTTCGTTGAAAAATCTTGAAAGGACTGCTAGCTATGATGAATTTTGTAATTTATTGACATTTCTTTATCGAGCGATGTTGTCATTCAGTTTCCAAATGGGAATGATCCTGCAATGGCAATTAACAACAAATATTTAGGTTTCGAAAATTTAAAAACTTTTGAGGGTGGTAGTCCCAAAATTTTATTCACTCCTATAACTTCTAGCGCAGTTATTCAATCGAAACGAAATTCATAAGGTGGGTTTAACACAACGTGAAGCAGGTATGGTGCTAACACATGATTGCCAGCACCAGACAATTTCGTGAATATTACATCAACAGATGCTTCCATTTTGTATTCATAAGCAAAGCATTTACAATAAAATAAGCAACCGATGCTTAAATTTTCTGAGTTTTGGAAATTTTTCGGTTGGCAGCCCCAGACATAGTTTAATCGCTGAAACTTTCGATGATATCCTTGGATGAAAACGAAATTCAAAAGATGGGTTGATTAAGCACGAGCATGTTCTGGTAGACTTATTGCTGCTGTTTTGTACAAATGTTGCCAGTACTGAGCATTTTCATCATTTGTGTAATAGGAGATGCTGTCGAAAAATGATATTTGTTCCTTTGAGTAAGAAATGGTTGATATGATACTACAAAGAAGTGTATTACGTCTTCACACATTTTTAAGTCATTCAAAGATAATTTCTTCGAAAATCAGTTTTCTAGCGGTTCTGATGCGCTAGACTTTTTGATTATACGCTACTACCTTTGTCATTAAGTCGATTCTTATACTAATGATGTTCGGTGTGCTGTTGGCTTTCAAAGTTTAAATGTACACAGGCATAATGTCGTTGTAATGAAAAATAATAATTGTAGTTCAATTGAATTCCTTCAATCAAGATTCATCTGAAGTCGATCAAATAAAACAACTCAGATAGCTCGATAACAATTCGAATTGTTGAAATTGATTTTCATAATGGAAAATATCAAATTTCATCAATCAGAACGAAGTATCCAATTGCACCAAAGCATTGATATTTTTGTTGTTGTCGGTCGACCTATTGCAGAATGAAATTCGTTTCCTGCTACGATTTCTTCACTTTTATGCACATACCTACAGTACAGACATATATGTACAGGAAACTGTTCAATTGTACTGGCTGATGCATTATCACTGTAGAATAATGATGCAACAATATGCAGAACTGAACGAAAAATTTAATTAATTTTTGACGTGAACAAACGGTCCATTGGATATTGTTTAGAAACTCGAATTGATACCAAGTTGTGATTGGGTAAAATTATCATTTGATGTGTGGGTAATTGAGCTTTTGCAAGAGTAAGTTATTTCATCATACCTACATACACGAATGCACTCCAGTGGGAAAATCACTATCGTTTTATTCTATCATATGAATTTGATATCAATATTTTCAATTTCAATTTGAAAAAGGATAAATGGTAACTGATTGAACATCACTTTCAATTTGCCATCATGTTAAGGAAAATCATGCATTAAACAGAGTATCTCTGCTTTACGTAGCATAAACGTCCTACCTGAGATTTATTAATTGTTGAGCTATTTGAAGATTTGTGTTTTTTTTAATGATGCACATAGATGGAGATCACTATTGATGTTAACATATTGGCACAAAATATAGGTTTTGCATATAATAATGTAACAGATTATGAAATTTCCAAATCTGGTATTAGCTCAAAAATGAAAAAAAAAATGTCAGATATGCCGATGCTACGTCGGGCAGATCTCACCACAACCTATTTCTGGTCTTGAGATTTGGTGTTAAAAGATTTTCATTTTCATAGTAGATCTTCAACGAGTGCCAAATACTTAGTCTGACACTTCACTTGGCTCCTGATTTGACTTACATACCTGCTCAGAGCTAGATTAACCTAAATTATGTGGAGAGCTCCGACAAAGTGGAAAACGGTCCTTTTGATTGGAAAACTGAGGGCAACAGTTTTTTTTTTTGGGATTCGCAATGCATGGTGCTCATAAACTATCTGAGGAAAGGAAAAAACGATCACCGGAGACTAATATGTAGCACTTCTGGATAGAAGCGATCAAGACAAAACGGCTTCGCCTGGCAAAATCAAAATGTTCTCTTTCGTTACAAGAATGTGCCTGCTCCCAAGTCTTCAATTACAATGGCAAAAATTGATGAATTACGATATGAATTGCTGCCACACGTGCCGTATTTACTAGACTCAGTCACCAGCGACTCTTTTTTGCTCCGAAATGTGAAATGTAAACACATAGAAAGAATATGGATGCGAAATGGCAATCCGTATACCCATGCGTGAGTGTGCCTTTTTTAATACACGCACAACATTGCTCTCTCACAAAAATTCCGCTCAGTGCACCCCTTTCTACCGCGCTCACAACCGAAAAGCCTTAATGCTGTATCTTAATGCTGGGAACACCAGATCGGTGTAAAAGCGTGCAACGGGCAAGACGGAAAGAAACGTCAATGTCAGTTTGATTTGTGTCGGGGACTGAAAACATTGACTTTCAGTCAAAATTTGTCAAATCAAATTTGAAATTTTTTCGGCTTATTCAGTGGAAACGTGCATCTACGTTTGTGCGCAATAATTGGTGTTGGTTTCGCGAACAAATTAGCGGTGAAACATGTTTAAATAGTACGATAATGAATTGCCGCGTTCCAGGCTGCAGAAGTAGCTACCGAAGTGTTTCGCAGGTGATTCGTACTTCGGGTAGGTAAAATTAACCTTTGCCATCAATTCCGTTTAGTTTTTGTGTGAAATGATAATTAATTTCATTCACAAAAAGCATTTTAATCTCCAACCGCCGGTTCGGGGAAAGAAATGTCAAACGACGTTCAAAATGGCGATCTCTCGTGGATTTTTCACATTGGCTTTGCCGTATGAACTGTGTAAGACACACACCCGTACCTCAATCTCACACCAGTAAACAGAAAGTCGAAAATTGGCACATTTCTCTCGTTTGATTTCGAATCCATTCTCTTTTATATCTGTGTGTAAACATGATTGCTCAGAGGAAGGCTTATTTTGCGAGACTGCAGAGACTGTATTTTATCGACGGTACTAAACAATTTGAGTACCGTTGTACAAAGTGTATTGGGTTGAAAGGAGACTATGTTGAAAAATAGAAAAACTTTTTGTCGAAAATCAGACGTTTTTTTTTGTCATTCTCATTACTTATATGTATAACATTCCTCGTAGAGCTACGTTCAGATTAGACTAGATACTTTATGTAATTCCGGTATCACACGCACGAGGTTCTATTCAGTTCGGTTCATTTGCTGTTCGTTTTCAGTTGCTACCGATAAATGTGAAACGGTGTTTCGGTTTCTATTCGGTGCCTAATAGAAACCGTATAGCACCGAATACTCCCAGAGCACGAAAAGGCTTCATGAGGTTTCTAAAGGGTGCGAATTCGTGTCAGGGAACAGAAAGCAATCAAGATGTTAACACACGCACGGTTTAGTTTCGGTTTTAACCTAATTGGATCATTTGTATTTCTTTAAAATTAATAAGCTATCAGTTTGAATCTCTTTATTTGAAATATTTAGACTTTCAATATTTAGTTTAGTCAGTTTTGTGGAACCACTTTTCCCCTTTCATTATTCTGGCAAGCTATGGTTATATTTTTGCTGCTTTTACGTTTGCGTCGTCCATATGCTCGTTACACACCGCTCTGGTCTCTCTAAGGTGGCGCAAAGCTGCCGTCAAGCGATTTCCAGTACTTCATCGATAAGCGCTTAGCTTCATGTATTGTCTTATAATGTGAGACATGGTCGATGTTTTGTCTTTTTTGTCTCCGAATTCACTCGGCAACGGCATTGATAACTACTGATTTAGAAAGGTGGACATTTCTGGATCTGTCATCGACAGAAAACATATCGGTGAATCTTTTAATTGTACGGTAGACGAATTTTTTGGTTACATTGAAATTGAAAATTTCGACTGGTGTTTTGTTACACTTGGGCACTGCTATTGCCACGACACGATTCTCTTTAACACCCCACTTCATGATGTCAGCTTAGACTTATGAGAGCAACAGAGGTATTTGTAGCAGACCGATACTGATTTATGTCGTGTTAAAACCAATGAGTATCATATGTCATTCGATTACTGAAATGTTTGAATTTAAAATATAGGGACAGAATTTATGGCTAGGTTAGGTATACTAAACACAAATTCATGTTCTTCAACTCCCTTTCGTCCCACATTTTGAATTCCGCAAAGATCCATTCTTGGTCCCTTACTGCTTTTGCTCTTTATGAATGCCCTTTCTTCGTCGATAAACTCATTTTACGTTTTATATGCGGATGACTCAGCGTTGCCAAATTGGGGGGTTTCAAATCCCCCTCTCTTGGGGCTTTTGGAGGGGGATATATCGAGAACATTTTCTTGTGGGGAAAACCCCAAAAAAAATTAATTACCATATTCGGAGATGAGACGCGAATTTAGGAATAGATAATGTGCAGCACCAAATATTGCATCAAGTCTAGTTTTCTCTAAGTTGGATAACACTTAATAGCTTACAGTTGATGGACTCTGGGTCGCAGTTTGAACACAATATATATCAAACATTTTTGACAGTGGTATAGCTCGGCTCTATTTCCTATTACTATGAACTGTACACTGCCCTACGCACTTGTAGATAGAACAACACAATTCCAACCTTAGCTTCTTCTTCGGCTAGCTGCTAAGTGTGGCACGAGCTTAAGCCGCTAGCACTGCAGCTACTGTTGAACGTTACGTTTCTCTGTCTTTTGTTTTTGACTCTTAAAATATTTTTTATATTGTTTTCAAATTTTAGGTTTTCTATCTCGGAAAAAAGATCCCTGCACAAAAGTTGTACATAATCATAATATGAGTCATAAATTCTTCGGAAACTGTATATGACTATCATTCTAAAGGGGAAACTTCCGTAATTAATGATATCTAAACGTCGATCAATCTTGTAAATTTTATTTTAAATATGTGGCTAATTGATTTGTTTTGTTATTCTTGCATTCTTGATTTATTCTTTTTCAATTGAAATTATATCATTTTGGGGATTTTTTTCAAATCTAGATCTGGCAGCACTATGACTTCGGGATATTTAGAGTGATTCATTCTCATGAGGATAACGAGCAGCTGAGCTTTGCCAACTAACTCATTCTAAATATCTCGAAATGCCATAAAATTTCCTAAGAAAACTAGTTTAGCATCTGTCTTATTTTTTCTGGCTCCTTTCTTGGTACGATCGATAGCTTTAAAGTTCTCGGTGCTCTCGGCATCGCATGAAAGTTGCCTCGCCATCAAGATTTTTTTTTATAATTCGACTTTCAAAACCCTTGCGAATATTTCGACCCTAGTGCATCTATTTCTTTCATTCGTTTGTAATGTTCGTGAATACTGTTGTCAAGTGCGGTGTCTTCATTTTAGACACCTTATAGCTACTTAAAATCTATCTAAAGTTGATTTTTCTTCGAATTCTTTTAATTGTCCTTAATCGAAGTCATTGTCGCAATTTATAACTATTTTTAAAAAAGCAGTAATTTCCTTTTCAGTAACTTCTTACTCAAGTCCAAATTCTTCAATATGCCGATGACACGCTCTTATTCGCGTCGAGCCAAGATCCGCTCAAAGCAGCGAGGAGCCTGGAATACTACTTGGCAGAATTAGGGGCTTAACAAACAAGGGGCTTAATGTAAGACCTAGGTTAAGTTTTAGGTCTAATTAGGTTAGGTTAGCTATAATTAGATATAGATTAGAGCTTAATTGTAGTTTAAGGTAGATTTTAAGTCAAGTATTGCCCAGGTAACTCCAGTACTTGTACAATCTGGGTAGTATTATTGGTGTGTAAAAATTGTAAAAATTGTTTAAGAAAAAAATATATATATAAAAAAACCATAAGAGCCATCAGGCCAAAATAGTATAGCCACTAGACTTTAAGTTATCATAGCTAATTATACTTTAAGCTAGGTTAAGAATGTACAACTAAAATGAAATAAAATCTTTTTCAATCAATCAATCAAAGTAACTTCTTACTTTAGCTTCACTGTATTTTATTCGTGCATAGTTACACTAATTTTTATCCTATAGTTTTAATGCACGTTTTCTTGAAGTTTTTTATATACTATTGCGGATTATTTTTTCATTAATTTTTTAATTTTTATTATATTTCAATCAATAATTGGGCTATGTCTGTTGTATTTCATGAATATTTTTCGCTTTGTATTTTAGAACAAACATTAAAATGAAGTTGAGGTTGAAAATAAGAGAAACGTGATAATAAAAGCAAATAGAAATAGATAGTAATGGTTTTCAATAGTTTACATAACGTATTTTTTTAAATTTTTGTGCCTATTTGTCATTGCTTTTCCATGCTTTTTATAATATTGGGTAAAATTGGGTAAATTTTCGTTTTTATTGCTAAGGGGACGAGTGTCAGCTTTGAATTCTCTTCAAATGCAGGAAAATTCAATTATCTTTAGTTGGAAAAGTATAAGCCCGAAAAACAAAACAATTTCCTAATTTCTTCAGCCATTCGAAATATTGAATGAACAAAAACCAATTCATCACTTGTAGTATCATTTAAACTAAAATCTACTATTCATAACTTCATATTTGAAAACACTTTTTCATGTTAGCAATCAATACCAGACAATAATCCTGACAACTTGAAAACCATCATCACTTCTTGCTTTCACCACCTCTGACTGCATTTTGTTTATGAGATGTCAGCGACTTGTCAGATCACTTGTAATGGCATCATCAACGTAACACATATCCATGTAAGCGAACTTTTCAATCAACTCGGAAAATTCAGCACAGAGTCTGACTTATTCGTTCATTCGTCTGTCGCTTCATTCTTTTCGACTGGTGATGAATTTACTGGTACTTATTTTTCATGTCATTTCCAAATTACTTCTAGACATCCACCAGCCTACCCACTCCCCGATATCATATACGAAAATCCATAGCTGTTTCTCGCCATCATCACAAAAATTCTCATTATCTGCCCCTCAACCCAATACCAGGACTCATTTCAATGGATCGCTCACGATTCCAGTCTCACAAGCAGTCATCCAGCTATACGTTTTAGGCTCATTTGTTGCAGACGTCGACAGTCGATTCCACTGCAATAGATTCTCTCGCCAGGACGATTCACGGAGCAGGTTCAATTGGTATGGATGTTAGTAAGGGAGGTCGTTAGTCGGAAAGGTTTTCTTTTATACCAAGTTTTTAATTGCGGAGCAATAGCAGAACAGCAACAACAACAACAACAGCGAAATTGGAAAAGCACCGGGTATATTATGCTGGCTGTGCTGGTTCCAATCTCGTCAGCAGACTTGCTCAATCAGAGCGAATAGGTTTGTTGATATTGATGGGGATGGTTGATATTCGCCGAAGTTTTGATGTTTGTTAAAGTTTTAATGCTAACGATGATGATTTTCTCGTTGGGACTTTTGACGTGTCATTTGCAAGATACATGTCTATTGCCCGCATGTATTCGACATGAAGGCCAATCAAATGAATGGAATTTCGAGACAGCGAGGGAATTCGTTATTTTCTGCTAAACGACCTTAAATTTAGTTAAATGACAATCAACAAATATTTTCCAATTCAAAATTTATTAAATTTCGATTTTCGTGTTATAGAATACATACTATTTGATAAACATTTTAGATTTTGATGCTAAATAGCTTAAAATTTTTATTTTGCAGCCACATTTACAAGGGTTTTGAACTAAAACTATGAAGTCATTGAAGCTTGAATAGCCTAGTGGCTTTTTGTGTGTGAGGTTGGGGTCCCTAGTTCGGACGAAAGTCCGCGCACCAAGCTCTGGGTTCACTTAGTTCTGAATAGGCATCTGAATTAATCATATGTAAAATGAGTCGTGGAACTAATCACTCCACACTCGTATTCCCATTAATTATAAATTTATGATGAGGCGTCTACCAGCTTCAACCCCTAAGCCCGTATGAGGGTTTAACTTTTTATTTTACTTTTTTTTTATGACGTTATCATTATTAAATGCTTAGACTGAAAAAATACCCTCTTTATTCAATATATCTTGCAACTTAGGTCAAAATGGTGACTCAAGTGCATTTGCGGTGATTTTTTGTTTTAGATTAAACTTTTGCGGCTGTCCCATAGCATTACATTTGCTTACACAACACCAACTGTCAATTATAAAAGGATTCAATTGTGGAAGATAGCTGTCTTTAATTGATCTTGTGATATATGAGTACTGGTCCTGAAGATCGGACAGTTTAGAAGATAATAATTGCAAGCGGCTTTCATAAGGAGGTAAGCAAAAAGGATCAGACCAGCGGAAAGAACTAAAAACAAAAATTAAGAATCTCTTTTGAACAGATTCAATGTGATCTATATGCTCCTGATAGACCACATCAAGCACCCATATTCTAGGATCGGGCGAACCAATAGGGTTTTTTTCATCTGAATGTCATTGAATTCTTTGAACCGTCTTTTTAAGAAGCCAAGTGCACAGTTGGCTTTATTATTATAGAAATTATTATTTACTATTTGATCATTAAAAGTAAAAGCACAGTTTAATAGAACACATAAATCACGAACTTTATTGGAACAGGTTAATAGAGTGTCATTCAAAAAGTAATTGAAAATAATGGGACATGATTTATGGGAGAAAGAGATAATTGAGCATTTGTCAACATTTAGTGAAAGATGGTTTAGAACGTACCAATTAGAATAATTTGACACATTGCGTTGCAGGATTGTAAAATCGTCAAGAGATGATATTATATTGAAAATCTTTGCGTCATCAGCGTAGAGTAAAATGGAGGATCCAGAAGTGAAGGTGATGATATTGTTAATATAAACAGTGAGAAGAATCGGACCAAGATGGCTACCTTGTGGCACACCTGGAGTGGAGATTATGTCAGTGAATAGAGTGCAACGAAATCAAACGTTATGTTTGTGCTCTGTGAGATAGGATTTAATCCAGTCAATAAACTTATGAGGGAACTCAAGGAGATGCAATTTACATATAAGAATATTATGATCCAGCTTATCGAAAGCATTCGTGAGGTCGGTGTAAATGCAGTCAACTTGTTTACCTCCTTCAATTGCAGGGATGACTAGATTTGCAAGTTTTAAAAGATAAATGCCTTAGAGTGGGAAGATAGCACCTCGACAACTATAGCTTCAAAAAGCTTGGTAATGCATGGTAATTTGGCGATTGGTCTATAATTGTGCACGACATCTCTACTGCATTTTTTGTGAATTGGAGCTATAGACGAATATTTCCACAAGTTTGGGAAAATGCCAGAAAAAATGGATAGATTAAAAAGGTAAGCCAACAAAGGTGAGAGAGGATCAGCGCAACGGTTAAGGACTATGGTTAGTAATCCATCAGGACTAGGACGAAAACTATTCTCAAGATGGGATATATACTTTAGGATAGTGGCAGTGTCGATGTATAGGTCGTTCATTCCCACCGTTGTTTTAGGGGAGTCCATTAAGTGATTGAAATTAGTTATGTCGAAGTCGCAGAGAGGTATTCCATGCGCAGATTGGAAGTAATCTGCAAACATAGTTACTGATAGCTTGCGAGTTATTAATAACCATGCCGTCAGAGATAAAAGAACAAGGGTATCCATCATGATATCTTTTTGAATTTTCAAACTTCCAAAAGCGTTTAGGATGGCTTATGAAAGACTACCTTAGCTCCTTCATGTAGTTGGATTAGGTTAGGTTTCAGATACAAATCTATTTCGTGATTCCTCATAAACTTCATAGTCATCTTTTAGACGCGACGAATTGTGCACTTTCCAAGCCTAAATTTTCAAATTCTTGAGATGAATTAAATCTGGTTTGATAAATGGAAAGCGTTTCAAAGATACAGAGTTACTCAAAAGTACACAGCGAGCAAAGCAACCGAATAAAATGGAATGAAAATTTATAGTAGCAACGTTTATGTCAGATTCATTCACAACCGAAGACCAGTCGCATTCGGTCAACACTCCACTCAAGATATCAAAGTCGACTTTCTTGAAGTTAAAATTGTAAAGATTGACAGAGTTAGACTCATTAAGTATATCGTCATTAATTTGGAAATTTATATGATGAGCTGGAAAGTGAGTAGACGCAACAAGTAGAGGAGATGAACATCGTTGATTCAAGACATCCGAAGAAATCGTCGAAGAAATTAGGTCCAAAAATCGTCCATTTGTGTTGTAAATACAGTTGACCTGCTTTAGTCTAGTTGAAAGCACGGAGTCAATGAAATCAGTATCACGTCGGTTGTTAGATGAAGGAAGGTAATAGTTGGATAGTTGGGGAACGATAAAGAGTTTTCTTTTCAAATGAATTCAATTTGAGTTAGACTCTAAAAAACGAGATTAAATAGCTAAGGTTCAACACAATAAGGCAAGAGAAGTTCCCAGAAAGTAATTCTTATACCAATATTATAGAGAAACCATTGGCAGATACACTATTCCAACGCTTGTAGTGGAGCATCCCAGATGCATTTTTTAAGAAAGATTCCATACACATATAAAATGTTCGAATAGCACCATTGCTTTTGTCTGACAATAGTCTTAGTTTTATCCTCATGTAGTCCTCTAATATCAATTTTTAAATAATTTCATAGTGTCATTAAAATAAATTTTTTTACAAACATTACATGTTTACTAGGGTGGCTGCATTAATTTCAATAAAAAGAGGAACACAGTTGTGCTAAACATAATGTGTCTATTAAATTGAATTATGCATATTCTATCTCTGCAAATGGATTATTTTCATAACTTTAAAAAATAATAGCATGGAGTTTTAAGCTTTAAATGAAATAATACCTTTCATTTGTCATCTCTAAAATAACTTTATGCTCCACAAAAGACATTGTTTTGACACTTAATAAATTTGAAAACGACAGTGTCCATCAAAGTGCTTACTAATTTCTTTTAATAGTAGCTTTTGGCATGTTAGAATCCTCACCTCACCTGGTTTATAAAAAAAGGTTATAGCAAAGCGAAAAAGGCTATAGCACCGACTGAAACAGCAAAAGACAAATCCGAAAAGGATAATTTGTAGATTCAGGAGTTATTTAAAATACATGCAGCTATCCCCAATCAGAAGATTCTATTTTATAGTCCTTTTGAATGAAATTTAGTTATTTTTTTTTGTCTCAAGAAGAACTTCATTTGTGGCAAAATGTTTGAATACTTTTAATAAATCACAGAAAGGATATTTCTCACATAAATTTTTGTGTCTTAAATTTAATACACTTTAAAATCCTTTGATTTGTTTCCAAACGAGAGCCAATAAATCATCTTATAAACAAATTTAATAAATATTTTAAATTCATCAAGCTTTATTCTTAAGTTTTTTTTGTGTTAGCCACGTAGAAAATGGTCTATGGAACAAAAACGACATTTCAACATGAACTCTCCTTGGAAAGAACAAAGATAGTACACTTAAGATATTGCTAATGCTGAATAATATCTACCTTACTCACCTATCCAGCAAGCTTCTTCTTGCCTTAGATATAAAAGATTAAATCAAAACTCAATACCATAGTTCAACATGCTTATTAAACTACTTTTGTATCTAATATGTACAACCCTCTCATAAAACTCATCAAACTGAACGAAATTGGAGATTTCTACTCTATAATTACTATTCATAACCATTACTGTCATAGATCACTGAACTCTTCCAACAAGCTGCTCACCCAATCATAATTTCACTCAGTTCATAATCGTAAAGAAATCCTACCCTGCTCAGTAGCCTGCCCGGCAGTCCTCCAAAATCCATACATACCGAACAATATTCCCATATGAAGAGATTATCTTTAATAATTGTGTCTGAAACGGAATTTCAACTTGGCCCTTTCACAGTCCTTCGAGCTCCGATAATAATCATAGTATGCTATTATTCGACACGGAATCATGTGGAAGGGTTAAAGTCCTGTCACGACTCAATGGAGAGAATACTGGAAATGCTTGGAAAGTTTCTGGTTGCTCGGAATGTTATCTACGTTACTATCGTAGACTGGGATATCCCTTTTAAGCCGGCAGCATCCGACATCAGTGCCATCCTTGTTGAATTACGAAAAAAAAGAGAAAGAAAAATTAAACTATACTGAACTATCTTCCCTGCATTTATCCTGTCAGAGACCGTAGATGGTCCTTTGTATCGTCCTATCATCATTCGATTTGATACCCACCCAGTCTTTCGCATTCGAAAACCAACGACAAAGGATCTTCTTCCAAGCTTATTCGGATTGAAAAAGTATTTCCTGTGTTGTGCGAAGTATACAATAGATATTCAATCTCTGTTATGAAATAGGCCGAGAGGGAAAAACAAACAGGAAAAAGAAATATCCATACGAATTTTCGGAAACGAATTGAATGGAGACATCTTGTATTGCTGGTTTGGTCACGTCATCAGTTTATCTCTCCGCGCAGCATATTGCTGCGAAATGATTTTTTTCTGCTTCCGCACTGTTTATTCTAATTACAGCACACGAAGGTTAAAATTGATGCAAGATAGATTGTAGTTTCGGAGAATTCAATGAATGAATGAAACTAGGCTTTTTCGAATGATATAATTCAAAAATAATGAAACATCTAACGGAGGTTGCAGAACGATGAGCCCAAGTTTGTTTATGTACAGAGGATTGAGGACGGCTTTTATCCTTTTCGGCTGCAGACGAAAGTCAAATTAAGTGGAAATCGGGTTCGGGATCCGTTCCATGCCTTTTATCTGGCAAATTTGTTTTGAAAAGATGACCCAAAACTAGATGGCTGATGGATTTTCGGTTTTTTTTCTTCTTCGTTATACTACTACCGAGTGAATAGCAAGACTTTTGTTCGGTTTATGATAATGGATGTTGGCAATTAATTTCTCTTCGTTAATCAGCTGAAAAGACGATGGCGAAAAAAATGTTTTTCACGACTAGGAAAAGATAAAGATTATCTAAGCTAAAAATGAGATGTTTAATGCGATGGTTTTTGTTTTGAGAAGTTGATTACGGTAATTCTTTACAATAACTTTTTTGTTTGTTTTGTGAAAATGAGGGGAACTCATTTTTTTTTCGTTTCTAAATAGGAAGAAAAAGGTTTCACAGAAAAAATTCTAAAACAATGCAGACTTTGATAGTATTCATTTATTGCAAAAATAAAAAACATTATGAAACGTCATCACTATTTTCGAAATATTTTATGTCACAACATTTGAAAATAGTTTATATTAAAATATATATATGGAACAAGCAAGTAAAATAAATTGAAAGAAAATTGGATGGACACTGAAGACGGGTATTCTACCTTGGAAATATCGATATCCATCATATCTAATTAATAAAAAAACCCTAGTTCATCAGAACCGCTAGAAACACTAATGTTCGAAGAACAATAGAGGATTTGCGCAGATTTTGAGTGTGCATTCTACCACTAGCTACTTAAGGACACCCTAATTAATAATATACCTTAAGTCAATAAAATTTCGATGACTTCATCGAAAGTTACAGCGATAGAAAGGTGTTTGGGGTTACCATCCAAAAAATGTCCAGACCTTAGAACATTTAAACATTGGTAGGGTTGTGACCTGAACTATAGCGCGGGCTTAGTGAATTTAGTCCTAAGGTGTTTACATCTGACCTGACCTAAAATTTGAATTTAGTCCTCGTTTGTACATACGTGGCAGCTGTCATTTAGTTTGATTTTAGTTCATACACTGTAATTATCTTTTCATTTGTCTCTCAAGCATGATTATTTAAATGATTTTGAGTCAACCGAGAGGGTTGCGAGCTTAAATTCAACGTACATATATTGTTAATAATTGCGCAAAAATCAAGGCTTAGGTTGGGTGTGTTTACAGCAAAATAGTCCACGACCTATTTTACGTCAAAAAACAAAAACGTATCATGCTGACAACCCTTTGCTGGCACCCAAGCCAAAAATATGTCACATTGACCTGACGTTGGAGTTAGCCTACTCTGCGCATTTCGTATTGATCCGATGACTGCATTGGAAGATATTCAGGGTTACCACCCGTCTAAGTTTTCAAATTTTCTAGATCGTAATATTTATTGTTTATTTTCAATACAAGATTACTACGATTTGAAAATTTTGTGATAAAATCGCTTACTAAAGGTATGCCGAAAAAAAATAAAATCAACCATAGCTGACAGCCCTATCATTGTTTTTCCAACAAGATTTCTGTTGAGTATTGTCTACAATAAGTTCAATTTGCCACATGAATTTCGTTATGATTTCATGACTGCACCGGAAGCTATAGGGCAAAGAGCTTTATTTTCCTGAGCGAATTCACAAAATTTAAGACACTAAAATTACCATAGCTGGCAGTTGAACCAACCGGCAAAATCTGGTGGCTGAATATGAATTTATAGGGCCAAAAGCAGTTATTTTTCTTAGTGATTTTTCAAGATGGCACCACTGGCGCAGAGTTGCCCCAATTACAATATCGCTTCTACCAGATCTGGTCCTTTTTAAGGGCAATACATTTTCTAAATTTCAGCTGTATTTGATTATTGGGTCGTGAGTTCTCGTGAACAGAAGCTTTTGATGCTAAAAATATAGGTGAATTATGGAAGGGTTACCTTTCTTGTCCGTTGTAAAATTTCAAATATTATACTTTGGCTATGTAGACAAAGCATAAAATTTATATAAGAGTTGCTTTTTTTCCAAAAAGTGACAAATTTTTTAAGAGAGTCGATGATTTGAAGGTTTTCACTTTCAGCGCTTACCCTAGCTACGGGTTGCCAACACGCTCATCAAAAACAAAACCAATTTACAAATTAATAATATCAATATGTCCTGAAAGTTACATAATGATTTGATAGCTCTGTCAAAAGTTATCACAATTTAAAATATTTCAAATTTTCCCGACCTCTTATTAGGCACCTAGCGCACACATGGGGTTAAAAAAATCCAAAATATCCGATTCACATTTAAAACACGCTCGAGATTCATTACGCTAACTTAATTTTTGCAAAAATTATTTGTGGACAGAATCAATGCCTCCTAGAAGTACGGGCCGTAATGCAGAATAATGACGTCCTACTAGATTGTTAAAGTGTCGCGAAAAACACACGCAGTCTTATGGGACGTCCGCGGGAAAATGTTAATTGTACAGGTTGTGTTAAAGTGAGTGAAATGAAAATAAAGTGAGATGTGCGGAACAGTCCTAGTGAACAGCTAAAATAAAAATTAATGCGGTGCGTGCGGTATAATTGGGAAAATTCGCTACGAAATGTTTATCGGCTGGTGCAAGGTTATGTGACGTTCCGTGTCGATTCACTGCCGTTACAAATAATTGATACAAAATGCAAGTTATGGCTAAATATTATTATAACGCGTCCACGCACGAAAAACTAACGTTTTATTCATATTATAGCTAAAAATTCGCACGTAAAATCTCGGTGTATATCAGCACTGCCAGATGGAAATGTCAAAATGCCTGCCCAAATTGACGTCATAGCTAAAACGATTACGTAGCCTGGCGGTCCGTACTTCTAGGAGGCATTGACAGAATAATAGGTACATGAAAAATATCACTAAAATGACCGCCGGCGCCAAAGGGTTAAAGATAACCCTATTCTGCATATACACCAATGTATTCTGAACTCCTGAACAACTCAATCGGATGGCGCTTTCCCGAGGAATAGTCACTGAATTGTTTTGATGATATATATATATATATATATATATATATATATATATATATATATATATATATATATATATATATATATATATATATATATATATATATATACTATATATATAAATATTAATTTTTGGCCAAACCGATTTTAATACTAATGTTCTTTGAACATTAGTACAAATCAATTGGTCTTAAGATAAGTCTGTCGAAACTGCCCTCCATGCATTGAGCGAATTGAAAAATCTCTTGCTCATAAAAATTATTTTGCGAAACAAACACTATCGTAGCACCAAGATTATAAAATATTCTCTTAAAATTTCATACTTTTCCAATAAAATTCAATTTTTCGAACAAAAACTAATCTAGTTTGTATGCATAAATAAACCATCTTTCCATAAAACTTCATTTTGCATGAGTACTCAGCTACACTAAAAACACATGTTATTTTGAACGACACAAAAGTTTCATGTCAAACAAACTTTCGGATCCTTTAAAAATCCATAAATATTTCAACATGAATATACATGCACGTCACTCACGAATGTCACGGTCTAGCAAAATTAAATAATGAAAGTTCTATTCAAGTCTCATAAAGTTGCTTCTTTGGCTTACGCTCGTTCGTCATGCTATTAAGAGCTTAGTCATACACGTTGCTCGTGCACATTTGTTAAGATTGGTATCCGATTTTCGTTGAACTCGTATGCTTAACTAATTAACACATCAGTCATCTAAAGTTTGTCAAATTCGATGAGGGTTCTTAGTTCAACAGTCGTTGCTATGGGTTTATGTTAAAGGAAATAATAAGGAGCAAAGGTAAATAGAGTATATCAAATTAATTTGAATAAAGAGAGAGCCATCTGAAAATTCCTTGAACAAATGCTGAAAATTTTATAAAAAGTAAAAACAATTTGTTTAAATAAAGGGTGATATTTAGAAAAATTATTATTTTCTATCGGAATAATTTATTAAGGGGGTAGTACCGGTTAGAATGCTAAAAAACAGCCTAATTTTCAATATTTTTTATTTCTTCCTCAAAGTGACTAAGATACCAAGGTTTTCAATTTTTGATGCGGAGCTTTGTGCGGACTTTGTGATTCACAATACTGCGCTGCCAGCGTATTACGCGTTAACGCGAAGCGTAAGAATGTGACATCTTTGCGGCATTGGAGCTGAAGACAGCAATGGTGTGTTTGTTGTTCTGATTGTAGGTTGTTGCTTCTCGAAAAGGTCGTCGACAAGTTGTGTAGAGGATGACATGAAGCAGGTGACGCTTTGAATTCTTCTCTAATTAGAGATCTTAATCCAAGAAAAATTAGGGGTAGTTTCCTGGTCCACGACGCATCACCATGATAGCCGACTTTAGTGCACGATGCCATTTTTGTAGGAAATTGTTGGTTTGTGGGTGGTACGCTGAGGCACGTTTGTTTTCGAAGCCCAAAAGTCGCCCAAGCTCAGCGTACAATGTTGACTCAAATTTTTAGCTCTGGTCGGTGACAATGTATTGGAAAACTCAGAATTTAGCAATCCAGGTGTTTAGGAGAGCAGAACCACAGTGATTAGCAGTAATGCTGGCGAACAAGTGAAATGGTAGGTTATGGTCAGGCAATAAGTGTATCCCTCTGATTGTGTTTAAAAGGCCAACTATGTCAATGTGAATGACCTTAACACGTTCAGAAACCGAAAAAAGGTTAATATAGGTTTGCTTACAGGCCTGGTTATCTTGCATTTCTGGCAAGATATACATTCTCAGGCCCAAGAGATAATGCCTTTTGGCAAAGTTTCATGACCTAAAAATTTTACTGAATGTCGAAGAAAGTAGTATTTCTCTAAGTTGATGATTAGACCATGGTCCGCAAATCATTGGAAAACTTTGTTCCAGCTGAACAAATTGCTCATCTTCAGAATTCGAGTCTACCAAAATGTCGTCGAGGTACATAAAGCAGAATTGCAGTCCTTGTTGTACTTCGTGGATAAACCGCTGGAACGATTGTGTTGAATTGCAAAATTCGAAAGTCATTCGGGTGAACTTAAGAAGTCCAAAAGATGTGCAGATTGCAGTCTTAGGAATATGATTCGGCTCGACTGGAGTTTAATGGGATTTATTTTTGTTAGGTCTATTGTTGAAAATATTTTTTTTACCACGGATTTTTTTTTAGCACGGAAAAGATTTTTTTTACTTATAACAGAAATTTTGGACAATGGGGATCAGATACGTATCCGGGCTGGTTCTGGCGTTAAGGCGTCTGTAGACGACGCCATTCTCCATTGACCATGTTAAGTGGAGATGACCAGCTACTGTTTAAGGGGCGACATACACATTGCTGTAGCAAAAAATCAAATTTTTTCATGACCACCGCAAGCTTATCAAGGCCAATGGTCAAGATATGGTATGTAACCTTGTGTTTGCAGAGAGTTTCAGAGCCCTGTGTTGACCGTGATGGCATTGTACTTGTGGAGAAGGGCATGTATCTGCAGATTTGAGAATGCCTCAATCAAAACGCAAAGTTTTGGAAGTTTATACAAAGTGTACGTGCCTTTAGGATAGCGTTTGCCAAGTTGACGACTAGCCCATAGTAACAGAGGAAGTCTGCGCCTAAAATGGGTCTAGAGACATTGAGAATATTGAAATCCCATGCTAAATCACAATGCAGTACCAGTTTCATTGTAATTCACCTGCAGGTCTTAATAGTTGACTGATTTGCTGCGGCAAGTTGAAGACCAGAAGGTGAAAGTCTTTTGGTTTTCGGTACAGGTGTCTGTGTCAAAAAAGATCTGTCATTTGAATAAGTTGTCGTGAATAATTAGACAGCGCCTGGTCGCACTGTCCCACCGCATGTAAAGAACAGCGACCTCTTTTTTTAGTTACATGAAAATGGCCTTAAAAGTGCATGGAAGGACGCATTTGAGAGCGTTTGAGCCAAATTTCCAGTGGTAGAGGCAGATTTGAGGGTGTTTACTTAGTTTTCGGTTCCCTGATTACCAGCAGGATCTTGAGTAGAACCTGGAGCTCGACCGTATCTGCAGTTGTTGGTGAACCAGTTAAGTGAGAGTGGTCACCTGTCTAGTTAGCTCTCCTAACTCTGACTGCTGTGGGGAGATGACCACCTCGTGTAGTTGAGACTGCACAAAAGCTTCAGAAATTTTGTCAGCCGTTTCCTTCAGTTTGTCTAGGCTGGCTTCCGGGGAACAGGCTAAAATAGCCTTGTTTGCTTCAAAAGCAGCTGCAACCAGAGGGTTCTCAGTAAGTCTTCACCAACCACAGATCCTGACAATTGCTTCATATCCCTAAGCAACTGTGAATGTGGCCGATCACCAAGGGTGAGATTCCCCAAAAAGTGCCTCAGTTTCCCCAAATCACTGGCTGATAGCCACAATATGAGCGCTCCCACGAGGACCTCGTATTACATCTGTGGGTTTGGGCTCACAATCATGTCCCTGATTATTTTCAGTTCCATCGAACCAATCGAAAACACCACATAGTTGTACTTTGTCAGGAATGTTTTAATCCTTGACAAAGCATACAACAAACAAACCACAAAGCTGGCTCTTTCAGCTGAAACGCGGGGGGTTTGATAATCGCAACATTAATACCAGGTATTCTGACGGACATATCTGAGGGCTCTTTTTATCAAACGATATCTTTATACGAAGTTTACGCGATCGAAACGGAACAAAACACCGTAGAGGGTTATGTTGGTTGGAATAAGTCTATAAAGACATTGTCGGATCTACTACCCGTATAGTTTTTATGTTTTAAAAATATTTTTTAAACAAAAACAAAACAACAGTAATACTAAAATTTGAAAAATGCTTGTCGGCTGAGACCTTCGGTCGCAGTTCACAATTTGTCGGTAGGACCTTCGGTTGCAGCTCTTATCTTTCCGGCAGGGGTCAAAACTGTGATGAGGACTTACTGGCGATAGTTATGATTAGTGATGCGACGATTCCTGTCGACTCGATTCTCCCGAGTACTCGATTCTACTCGAGTACTTATTTTCTCAGACTCGAGTCCGAGTAGCGAGTCCGGACTCGAGTACAGCTTCGAGTCCGAACTCGAGTACAGCTTCGAGTCCGAACTCGAGTACGGCTTCGAGTCCGGATTCGAGTACTGCTTCGAGTCCGAACTCGAGTACGGCATCGAATACGGCTTCGAGTCCGGATTCGAGTACGGCATCGAGTCTGACTTCGAGTCTGACTTTGCAAGAGACGATTATTATTTTTTATTAACTTGAAAATTTTTAATTTGACAAAGTGGTTTCGAAAGCATGCACTGATTTCTCATCAGTCAAGTATGCACTGTGTGCTGGGGTCTGATGAGAAATCAGTGCATGCTTTCGAAACCACTTTGTCAAATTAAAAATTTTCAAGTTAATAAAAAAAATTTTTCAATTTTAATCATCCCGCAAAAACAATTCCAATTTGATTCTGCTTCGGAGGCTTATTCCGCAAAACGATCGAGTTTCCCGTATCAATTATTCTCTGCTTTGATAAGCTTTAGAGACGATATACGTTGTCTATGCGATTATAGACAAGAAGGGAACCGTGATCACAAATCAATAACCTTTATGAGTAAATTATTTCCATGGATATAAGTCGGAGATGTTAAAATTTGTCACAACCAGCGTAAATAACAATTAATGATTTTCAACTGCAAGTGGTCACACCAGTCAAGTATGCACTGTGTGCTGGTGTCTGATGAGAAATCAGTGCATGCTTTCGAAACCACTTTGTCAAATTAAAAATTTTCAAGTTAATAAAAAAAAATTTTCAATTTTAATCATCCCGCAAAAACAATTCCAATTTGATTCTGCTTCGGAGGCTTATTCCGCAAAACGATCAAGTGTCCCGTATCAATTATTCTCTGCTTTGATAAGCTTTAGAGAATACGTTGTCTATGCGATTATAGACAAGAAGGGAACCGTGATCACAAATCAATAACCTTTATGAGTATATTCAATTATAAAACAGATTTTTTGTTAATTTGTAATTAGTGTTAAATGTGTCATTATATAAAATGAATGAATTAGCTTTTACTTTTTTTATATCTGAAAGCATATATGTATATTTTTTCCGTAAAGGTATTAATTACGGAAACTGCTGTTACGAATACTCGAGTCCTGACTCGATTCTTTTATCAAAGTACTCGAGTCGACTCGATTCTCAAAACTGGACTCGATTCGCATCACTAGTTATGATGCGTCTGCGGTTGATGATTGGAGGCTGTTGTTATTGTTGCACCTGCGGTTAGATAACAGACGCTTGCCGTAATTTATTGACAATAAGAGCTACACGCGGCTCCATTTGATGTGACAGGATATGGCTTTTGCTTTTCATCGATGCTTGTCGTGTCATTTCTGACTCTGTTGCACCAGGGCCAAATTTTAAGGGAAATGTTTAGATATTTATTACTGACCTCCAGCAGAACAAATTTTTTGACGATGTTGTAGAGCACAATATATTTTAGAGTTGACTGTTTGATGCTCCGCAAAAAAGTGTATGACGGATATCAATTAGATCATTGGATTCATTCATTTGATTAGCTTCGTCAGAGGCCTCTTCTTGGGTCTTTACTGTGCGATGAATGACAGCTAATTTGCGAATGAATATGTCTAGATAAACTTTATTTCAACTATGAGCACATTTTTTGTCTAGAAGCGATTCATCACGGTCACCATTTTGGTAATATAATTGATTACGACTTTCTATTTTGGAGTCTTTTTTCCAATTGAAAAAAAAAACATTTTTGATACTTTCTTTCTGTTCTCCGAAGCCAATTAGACTTTAACATTTTTTTTATGAATTGTATAGAGTTGTAGAGAGTAGTGGATTAGATGCGGGACGAAAGTGTATTTATGCAAGTGTATCCACACTGCCACAGTTTAGTATTTAGTAGGCCATAAAACAATTGTTTTTGAGTCTCATTTTTTAGAGTTTTTCCACCATTTCTAAGAAGAAATGATAAAAGGACTTATCATTTCATTTTCTTGTCATATATGCGTTTATCACAATTTATTTTTGACGATTTCAAAGACAAAACTTTGAAAAATTCATGCAAAAATTATCGCTCCAATAATTCATAAGTGCCCACGCTGGGCGCTTAAAACTTTACTTCCAATAAGTGATGAATAGCTTAAGTAAAAACAACGAATACACTTCAGTTACATTATCCAACATAAATGCTTTCCTTAAAGCCATCTGCATTTTGAAGTTCGACAACAAATCTCTCCCAACAGACCAATTCCACTTAAAAATCCATATTTTCACTAAGGCACCTCCATAATTTCTCTCCCAGCCGCATTTAGCTTTTCCACTAAAACCACACTGAAAACTTTCTAGTTGCCATTATTCATTTCGACACAAAGCAATTAACACAGATCCTTCTCGACGAATAATTTAAAACTTCAAGTACCGAACTTAGCCGTGGAATACATATTATACGGAGTATTCAACTTTCTTCTCCTCGATCAATATCTTGTTGTACTTTGGCTAGGCTATCTATTCACTAGAAGGCTTCCTTGCAATTACTTAATCCATGCAAAACTATAAATCTCTTTCGAGTGAAACATGCAACTTTTCTTGGAGCATATCGTTATCTATTCGGTGCTCTACATTTTACTACCAACTCGAACAGTTACTTGGATCTAAGGTATGTAAGTTGGTACGTTGCGCAGGATTTATTGCATGTATTTGAGATGGCTAGAGAAAGATAAGTGAGAAAATATGTATGTCACGAGGATAAGTAAGTAGAATTTGAAGAGTTACATGGTTTGCGATAAATCGACTTCTTATCGAATTTATTTAAATATTCGTTTAAAACTGAGAGAGATGTGTTTTCAGGCATCAGATGTGAGATTTATCTGTTTTTCGTAGTAATCGAATATTGGTACGAAAGCATATCTTACAATCAATTCTGATAAATGTATGCATTATGGAAGCAAAGTTGCCACCTATTTTAGATTTGGGAGTTGAGATTGACAGATACCATATTCACAATCAATACATACGAGTGTGGAAAGATTGCTCGTGACTTGATTCAGGTCTGCACTCAAAGCTAGGTCAACCCAAAGGTCAGTGTGTGATCATGATTGGATTTTATCCAAGTACGCTGACAGTAGGTGCTTGAAACACTTCGTTACTTGACCTTCAACTCACCTTTGCTTAAAATAAAAATTGTGTTTAAAAATTTTACTCAGTCAATGTACTGGAAGGTATTTCTCTTTAAATATGCATCGACATGTGACGTGCATTATAAAAGATACACTTCCTGTGAATGCAAATCCTTTCTGTATCCATACTTTTCGAAAAAGCTTTCTTATTTGTCCTTATCCTTTCTCTAATACTTAAAATTCAATAAACATCCTTCGCCTTCAAAACTAACGTTCGTAAACACTCTGTTGAAAGTACTTAAGTATACAGTATAATCAAGATTTGATCAAATGGAAGCGAAATAAATTGTCTTTTAGTACTATTAGATACTCACGTCAAGCAAATACATTAAGCTGGCTCTGTGATGTAGATTAGGCTCACACATGCATGCTAGCACCTGGTCCAGGCTAATATCTAGAGCACATTGCAAGCTGTTATAAGCATTGCACGGTGGATCCGGGGGATTCACGTGGCTTGCCATACTGCCGCCGTAACCATCGCCATTGATGTTGCCGGTAACCCGGGCATTGTCGTTGGTATTGGGATTGTTGTGTTGGTAACGGTGGTTGCGATTTTCGTAAGTGCATCTTGCAATTGGCATAATATTGGAATTAATTGCTGGATCTGGGCTATTGTCATACGACAATTGGGGCTGCTGTTGTTGGGTGGGTCGTTCATGTAGTTTCTGCTGCTGTGACTGGAGACCTCTTATTGTTTTACGTAGTGTTATGCCCAACGAGTAGATCCACATCTGGAAAGGATTGAAAATGAAATGAAATGAAAGGAAATTCAAATTGATTGATTTATGAGAGTTAAGTGTAGATTGGTTGAATTAAATTGCTTGCAGTTGTTTTTGACAAGGCTTTTGAAGAAATAATTAGCATGTAAGGTGTGTGGAAGACAAATTGCCAAAATATCACTTTCTGAAAGCTTGGAAAATATTCAAAGCAATGATCATTCATTCAAATTTCATACCGCAAAAGAATGTTGTTAGAAAAACTCACAGAAATTATTTGCCGTCCGTATTTTTAATCTGCAGTTACCGCGGTGTACCGTAGCGGTCTCAGTTACCCCGGTGTACCTCACAAAGATTTTCATTAAAATCGATTGTTCATATATATTTTCTTGCATTTCAAATTCATTTCACAGGTTTTCTACATGCGGAAAGATTACGTGAAAAAATCACAGTCAGACTAGCTAATTGAATGACAAGGGCCCGTCTAAATTCATGCCTAAGGTCGAAATGCAAAGGATTATATGGTTGTTCTTTCCATTTTTTTTGTGATTACTGTTTGGACTCGAAGCAAATATTCAAGTAGAGAGCTACCTAAAGTGCCTCAAACGTCACAGCTCTCGAGCGTCCAAATATAAGAGCTCCAATGCTTCCCAGTGAATCTCCAATTGAGTTAAGGGACCAATCAGGACCCTACTTCTAAGGCATGTTTGAAAAACCGGTAGCCAAATGAAGGCAAAAAAGAAGGTAGTGAAACATGACATAGTAAAATCCTTCCCAACCTAAATTTCACAAGCTAAGAGGCAAACCGGCAGAAAAAAAGATGGCAGAGCCTCTCGAACCTTCTTTTTTGCCTCTGATGGCAGATTTTCAAACTTAATTACAAACAAGCTCTCCCGAAGCATAAAATCTTTCGATATAGCTTTGGAAGGGCCACCAAAAAAGGTTCCAATAATGAAGAACATGAGCGGAGCAGCAAAAAAATGAATGAAGTTTTTCATGAAAAGCGGTGTATCCAAAGAAGAGACTAGCGAAAAGGGATTTCTACCAACGGTACCGGAAGCCAATAGGAAAAGACTCAGACCCGAAAATGGTACTCCAGAGAACAGGCCACCAAAGAAGGTATACGACACGTATAAGGCACCAAAATATCAAACTTATTTTCAATCCGACAGATAACATATAGCGGAGTGTGTAAAAGTAGACACAAAGCAGATACTTACTACTTATAAGGTGTAAAAATAGACACAAAGGCTCGTCACAAACCGGATTTCAGCATCTATGCGAATTCACGAAAATTTTTAATGGAATGAGATTCGATGACAAATTTTCAAAAAATCACCGTATAAGCTCAAAAAGAGCTTTATTTCAAGCAGCCTTACCATGAGATTAAAAATTTACCATGAGTCATATTCAGGTCGGTTTTCGTAATTTAAATTATGAGTTCATGTTGTGTAAAGTTTTTCTACGCTAATGAGTATTATTTTTAGTAGTAAAAGTAAAGTAAATCTAATTTGTTTATGAGCTGTGGTCAAAAACATTTAAAATACAGACGAAATGAATGAAATATGATCATAACAATATTGTTAATGAATCAAAGGGTGACTGTGAGTTTTGTGTTTCTGATACAAATATAGATAGAATATGCTATAACCAGGGGCGGCTCGTCGTTGTACGCAAAGGAAGCAGTGCTTCCCTGGCTAAATATTGCCTATACAAGAAAAATAGCTTAACAATACGTATTGAAATTCAAAGCAAATCAATTGATTTAATATGAATTAGCATCCAACATCAATTAAAAAATTTACGAAGCTCAAAACACTATTCATCTCACACACGAGATAGTTCTCACAGCCAAAGTGCCTTACAAGTAGTGATGGGCGTTTCTGTTGTTTTCAGAAAACGAAAACGAACTGTTTTTTTCCAAAAACAACTGTTTTTTGAAACTTTTTGAAAACTTTTTTCACTCGACCAGCAGCAGATTGATACTGGGTGTTACCATTAGTGATGGGCGTTTCTGTTGTTTTCAGAAAACGAAAGCTATTTGGAAAAAAACAGTTTGAAAAAAACTGTTTTTTTCAAACTGTTTTTTTCAAACTGTTTTTTTTTCAAATAGCTTTCGTTTTCTGAAAAAAACAGAAACGCCCATCACTAATGGTAACACCCAGTATCAATATGCTGCTGGTCGAGTGAAAAAAGTTTTCAAAAAGTTTAAAAAAACAGTTGTTTTTGGAAAAAAACAGTTCGTTTTCGTCTTCTGAAAACAACAGAAACGCCCATCACAAGTAGTTTTACAGCAACGCGATAGGATATTTTGCGTTTGAGTGAAAACCTCAAGCATCTCGTACCATTGTAAGCCAGAACGCTCAGTTCATTGCAGCGTATTGAAATATGCTACACAGAACACTAAAGTGATCTTGTCTCAATGCACGTACCATGATGTGTGCATACACTCCATTGCAAGCATCACGCAATCGGTGGTCGGAAACACTTTGCAATGAATGTTCCCGAATAGCAGCGCGGACGCTGCTCAGCTCACCGCGTCTTCCTGAGTAGAGAAAATAAAAAAACCCTCGTTTATTCAGCCGCTAAATAGCCCAGAAATATTTGTGAATGGACGCAGCACGATTTGTAGCGTACTCTGTTTGGTTTCTATTTTGTTACAGAACTTGGAGCTGGTATACTTTGGGTGACTGAGCTTAGGATGTTATTTGTATGTATGAATACTGTAATTAATTCGTAGTTTAACATAAGGTGTTATTTGTATGTTTCGTTTCTGTAATGGATTTATTACTGAGTTCAAGAGTTTAATGTTTAATGTTTCTTCTAATTTGTCTGTTTGTTTGTTTGGGCTGAAAGTGCGTAAGTTAGTATTGGAATGATTAAAGAAAGATAGTGGCTTTTCACTTAAATAGTACAAGAGTATTAACGTTCGGCATACAACGTGAGGTTATTTCAAGTCCAAATCTGAAAGACATGAAGCTGATTTTATAGAAGAGGTATGAAAGTATTTTTTTAAATAAATGCTTTGTGTTTTATTATTGCTTGTTGATGCAAAGAATAAAAGAAACATTTGAGCACGTTCTGTTTAATATATGTATACACAGAATAGATATAATACTTTATGAGGTAAATCTAACCCCACCTTGTAAGGAAGAGGAATTATTTTCACATTGTTTACCGAAGGTTTAATTCATTTTGTGTTGAAAATTGAATTTCACCATAGAACATCTACTGCGGTATATTTTTCTCTTAGACTATTTGTACTTAAGTACTTTATAGATTCGTGGTGACCAGGACCACTAATTTTCACTTTTTATTTAAAAAAAATTCTAATTTGCAATATCTTGCATTGTAATTTGTAATCTTGCATCATTTAAATATTACTGAGATTGATGGTGATCATAATGAGTAGAAAAGTCACTGAGTCAAAGAATTGGAAATTGAATGCAACTTTTGATGTATTTGCTGCGCTGAAATTCCTACTTGTTTATTCTGGAAAACTATGCAAAAATAAATCTGCTTCCCCGAGTCTTAATGACACGAGCCGCCACTGGCTATAACGCTTGCAATTGAAGGGGCTACCAAACTACTCTTGCTGCATAGTTACATTACTTGTATCGCGTAACATTGTTCTCTCTTCCTGCATAATACCAATGGGATTCTGGAGCTGGAATAATTATGGGCTGCCCCTAACAAATGACCATATATCAGATTAAAGGTGAGCCAGAAGAACCGTTGCACTTCAATTTTGCCGAAGTTAACACATTAGGAGCATTCACCCTAATTTAAATGAAATGCAAACACTGTTTTCTTGATACTCTTTTCGTTTGTTGAGCTGACGACTTATTATTGGACACTTTCTGATAGCAGAGCAATAATACTCGAAGGTTTAAAGCTCATTAGAGATTCTTGAATTAGATTCCTGAACTAGATTCACCAGCCACTTTCGCAGGAGCCACTTTAGTATTATGCAAGACAATCTGAGCTTAACCAATTAAATAAAAATGAAGACAACTTCTTAGAAAAAGTTCAAGGGAGAATGAACTAACGGGAGAGTGACCCACGCCTTTGTATAAAAAGCACGAATGGGTTAGACTGAGTAGCGATTCATAAAAGGATGCAAATCTGGTGCATGAAGTGAAAATACGGAATACTCCTACGGTGCAGGAGTACGAATCTTAAAAGCCAGGATTAAAATGTGCTTTTTCTACCCCAATCAGGCCACTATCTATTTATTTGCTGGTCTGCAGGTCACCCATATAACACAGAAAAGAAACACTAAAGTGGTTAGCATAAAGACTCCATCAGATAAGATCATCGTAATTTAAAATCAGCAACAAATTAAGAAGCGACAAAACTCCTAAACAAAATAGCCAAGGAAACAAAGAAGCTAATACCAAGGCTAAAGAAAAGTATCGATTACCGCAAAATTAGCAGAAAGAGAGTTCCTTAGCTTACGGCTTTTTCTTGAAAGCGATGCGCCACAGTTCAGCGATTTCACTGTTCCACCAATACGCACGATGATTTCTACGAAAGGGTTTCCGTTTGGGCCTTGACTTATGGGCCATCAATTTCATGGGGTTGCCAGGGGCGTAAAGTTGAGCTTAACCCACCTTTTATATTAACATTATTACTGACTGAAAACAGTCGCGTCAGTCAACAATTGTTAAAAAATCATAAGTCCTAATAAAACACAGTTAGAGTTTTCTTGCATAAGCACTGAATTCAATGCGAAACCTGAGTCGGATTAATATTAATTTAAATCCAATAATAAATCACTGATCATAACGGCATAAAGAGCTGTCTTTCAAATTAATTTGCAATGCACGGTTGAATCAAAACTGAGAAAAGTGAACCATGAAAACATTCATTTTAGCCTCTAGTTGTACTTTACTGAGCAAACGTGTATGCAGGCCATATAAGCTACCTAGCAGCCTACAAACTAAAAAACATTTTTTATTTTACTGCTATTCGGTTGTTCAATATGACCTTTCACCTGTCGTTTCCTTTCATGTTCTTTTAATCTCTTCTCAGGGTTGTATTCACCATGCACATTAAAGCTCTCACTTTAAAGTTTTAAATTTTAAGAATCGTTGGCACAACGGAAAATTCTTATTGACAATATAGAAAATAGCCAAATTTTTATGTTACCTTATATTTCGTGTTGCTACATTAACGCGCCCAACGTGGGCTATGTTCTGTATTATTATCCGGCTCGACTTTCGATATTGGATTTTTCTTGTTATTTATAGATGTTTTTCTTTGTGTGAATTAGGTTTTGAATATATGTAAACACAACAATATGACTGTGGAACAGTTAACCACTTACTGTTTTCCCTCAGAGTAGAAGCCACAGTTCTTTAAGTGAAACGTGTACCGCTACCATATTCAATTTCAATCTTCCGTCAACCCTTACCTAAACTTCTCTTCTGCCAAAGCTGCGCCAAAGAATAATAGGGCATCTCTTAAGCCTTGCCATTATTATAAAAATAACTTTCCTTTTCACTTAATGTTTTGATGGATTGGTATAGAGCAACTGAAAACCAAGTTTATATTTGGAGATCAAATTCCATTTGAGTTTAAATACATATATATAGCAATTGTCAATATTTTTCAATACTGCGAGCAGCCCTTTTTTAGGTGTCTACAGCATGAATGATTCTAATAAAAACAGTAAATTGGTTGAAAAATTATGAAGGTTGGCATAAATGATTTTATTTCCATTACGAAATACGACTTAGAACAATTAAATATCCCATTTTTTAAATATTAAATTTAGGAAAAAAATACTATGTAAGATTTGGTTTGAAAGGTGAAAATTGATGACATGGGGTAAATTTGAATTATTGTCTGACAACATACTCAGATTTAAACCAGACATAGGTTTTTTGAGCTGAGTTAAGCGCGAATGAATATTCGATAGCAAAGCTATTACAAAGCATAGCCACGAAAGTATTCAAAAAACAATTTCATCAACGATGAACTTTCATGGCCTAATGCGGAAAATTAAACAAAACAAAAAAGGAGTAGAGAGTAAAAACATAAAGAAAATTGAAATTCTCAAATAGCTATGAATAAATCTGAGTTTTAGAGATTCAGCAAAATGGGATTCATATTTGAGAAAAAGGGAGTCTGAAACATTTCATGATGAATGTTTGCATGTAGCCACATAAAGATAAATGTGACAAAGAAGATCAACAACTTTTAGAACTCTATAATGCATAGTCATAGCATAGAAATAAATTTTTACCCAGATTATAACTGTACACCAAGGTGCTTTAAATGTCGTACACAATATGAAAAAATGGACTATGCATTCAATTCCACTTCCATTCTACACCTAAACCATTTTTCAGGGACTGAATTAGCTTTTATGATGAAAAATCACCAAAAAAAGTACTGTAGACAAATGTTCCAAGGACAAATTGTCACTATTGGATGGGAGTATATGGTTGTGTGACAATGACATATTATTCTATTTTTATTTGGCATTATTCAAGTTGAAGAAAAAAAAATGATAAAAAGGTAATATTTGAGGTGAGCCATAGATCAATATTACGTAGAATTAATCATCTTTGGACAATTCAAATAACTAAAAAGTCTAATGAAGTCAAATCTTTTTGTATGAGGACATCTCAATGGGAAGATTTTATTAGCGTTTTAAGCACAGCTTAGGATCATCAAGTTAGGATACTTCAACATTGAATCAACGTAGAGTTCTTCTACGTAGAGTTCTTTAATAAGTCGATTTACTGTTTAACTTGATGCCAGAACAAGATTTAAAAATAAAACTAAACTAAAAATAAAACTAATCTTTTTAGAAGCAAAAATTTTTCGGAAAAACTTGATAAAGTTAAAACATAGCCCTACTATTATCAGTCCGTCCATAGTATACTATTATCAGTTCGTTCTTCCGTAAAATACTTCACCTGGTTATCAAAAAATTGATCAAACAATGCTACCTCAACAAATGATTACAACACGATTTATCTTCCCTTATATTATCAAATCTCACAATACGATTACACTCATTCGGAAAGAAAACCAGCATCTCGTTTTTCATCCAGACTAAGAAAACACCTTGAGCCACGTCATATACATGCATTACAGGTAGAATCTCCAGCAGACATGAAATCCAATATTTTCTTTGGTAAATACTGAAAGCACCGTCAGGACATCACCACTACCGGCGGCAGGCATAACAACGCTATCACGACAAGAATGATTGCATTCGCAGATATCTCTCGACTGGAATTTCTATTATGACGACTAAGTATGTGAAGTGTGGAAAAATGTCGCATTTTTCCGCAAGACCACATAGTTTACTTTCGTGCACATACCGAATACTGTCATAGCGAGCCTTTGCACAGCTACATGTGGCTTCCGATTTGTGAACGGAACAGGCTCCAGCCAGGGACCGTTGTCAACAACGCCAACAATGACGACAGCAACGGAAAACAACAAAGAAGATAGCGAAAACAACAACGGAAGCGACGAAATCAATTTTATCAACTTGACACCAGACGTATGTGTTTGTTGTTCGTTGCTGTTTGAAAGGATTGTTTGGCAAACTGAAGTTTACAGTTGAGGATTGAAATTAGATTCAGTTGAGTTTGAGTTAAAAAGTTGAAAAACTCTGGGATACGAAGATAAATTCAGCAGTTTGACAAAAATGATTTAAACTATGTAAATCTATATTATCAGGAAAAGTTTCAGTTTGAAGACTTCAAAATGTTCAATGTCGCAATATTTGATAGTAACGGTATTATAAGGAAAAGTGTTGGACAATTCACAACAGGTGAAGGATGTATATGTATGTAATTTCAATTACAATATAAAAATCGATTAGATAAAGCTTAAATCTTTTAAATCTTAAATCTTTTTTTAAGTACAAGATGAACTAGACCATGTAATTGGAGCGATTTATGAATTAGGGGAGCTTTGGCAGAAAACATCAACTGAATCGAAGTGCAGCAGAGAGCCTGCCAAGTGGTTGTGATGGTGAAAAACCATCAACAAGAGTTACACCTACAAGAAAAATCATTGCCCCTGGAGCAGGGTGTGCTAGAAATAACCATGAAGGCCCTAGTCTCTCTTAGCGGAGCATCCTTTTATCCAACCCCGACGTATGTTGGTGTGCCGCTTTGCTAGCTCTCCGTGGTTGAGGTGGATCAAGAAACAATATGGTGGATAAGATCTGAGAAATGAGAGAAGCTACGTATAATCATCCCTCATGAAATAATACTGGCCGCAAAATATACAAACAAGTGAAAAGGGGCTATTTACTGTAAAGCCGAAACCCTTGTGCCAAAAAAAAACCTATCTCACTTCTGTGAACGACGGTTTAATCAATTACTTGGAGTGGTTGGTTAGCAAGTACTACACTCATAGTGTCCATCAGGCCATAAAAGCCACTGTAAACTGCACACGTAGCAAAAACATAATGCGTGAGACTTGCCAAAGTAAAAGCATAGTTGGCTAGGCATCAAAAAGACAAGACGAAGAAACGTTCCGGGAAATGGTACTCCCCGATATGGAAATGGACGGAACTGTTTCGACGAAAGCTGCGCAAATTATCAGCGAGATCCAGCAGGCGTGTTAAGCTTCCATATCACAACGTTGTTTTCACAAGACCAGGAAGGCAAAATATTGGTGGAGTGCAGAAATCCAGTAGCTCCGGAAAAAATGTTTCAAAACTAGGCAATGTAGCCAGCACCGCAGGAATAGCGCAGAGTACGAGGACTTTCAGAGCCAGTATAAATGCGCCCAAAAGAACCTCCAACTTGCGATCGCTAAGAGGAAGAGGAAGCACTTTATGATGTTGAGTAATGAGGCCAATTGCGACCCATGGGATAGAGCGGAAAAAAACCGTTATGGCTAGAACAAAGCGAAAGAGCTCTCTGCAAATCAAGTGTTCGAAGATGCTGCAGGAAATAGTCACAAAGTTATTCCTACAGAATCGGCGTGGCAGCCTGCCGGTAATACAGGTAGATCCTCAAAACATGCCAGCGGTAGGCAAAGAAAAACCATTAGCAGACATACGAAAAATCAGTGACAATAAAGCACTCGGATAGGATGCGATACCGAATAAAGCACTTTAGATGGTGGTAAAGGGGATACCAAATGTATTTACAACGTGCTTACGCAAAAGGCGGTTCTTGCAAGCAGTCGAAGCAGCTGAAACTAGTTTGATGTGGAAAGTTTTCGAGCAAAAGCTGTTGGAAATCGAATGCGAAAAGGTAATATTGGACTGGCAATTCAGTTTTCGAAAAGGACAATCAACTGTAGACACGGGCAAAATGGTGTCGGATTTAGCAATGAGCACTAAAGATAAAGAGGACTGCTAAGCATCTCACACTAGACGTAAGGAACGACTTCAAATCCGCGAGGCTGCGCCGTATTGTACGCGCGCTGGTCGACAATGGAGTATCATGCTATTTAGTATGTATAATCGTCACTACTTCAGGGAAAAAAACCTTAAGCTACGACTCAGATGAAGGACCAACATTTATTTGGTAACGGGGAAGTAACACAGCGATCCGCTTCGGAACGTACTGCATGAATGGGATTTAAGGGTACGTGTACCCAGAAATGTGGCTGTGGTACGTTTTGCTGACAATATGGACATCGTGCTTCCAGCTTATCATCTCGATAAAGTTGAAATTAGTGCAAACGAAGCAATTTGAGTGATAAAATCATTTTAGTTCCATTGAGACTAATTTAGCCGACCTTAAGACGTAAATGGTATAAATCACGAAACGCAGGAAACAACTAGTATGGATAAAAGTTGGCGACTTTGAAATTACTCCGCAGCTTGCAATAAAATACCTGGACGTAACTTTCGAAAATAAACTCAGCTTCAAACATCATCTACAGAAAACAAGTTAGATCATTCGTTATTGGTTCAACACTCGCTAGAATGCTACCCAATATTGGCAGCCCAAAGCAAAGCCAAAAGCTACCGATTTCAAGAGTGGTGCGCTCTTTTTTTCTGTATGCAGCACCAGTGTGGGCACTAGCACTGCAAATAAAACCAAATCGGCAAAAAATGCAAGCGGCCTATCGACTGATTGTATTCAAACCTACTGCACCTTTTGAACAACGTCTTATGAGGCGACATGTGTTACAGTCAGTATGCTGCCCATTGAAATTCTTTCGAATGAAGCGCTTCGACTCTACAAAAACGAACCACGGACAATAAGCACGCGAGAAATTGAAAGACGAGTGTCAATGCGCTCATGGCAACGTAGTTGGGAGGAGGCACCAAACTAGGGCTAGACGCATAATTTAGTCCCCAACGTTGTGTGATGGGCTTCAAAAACCCAAAGAGAAATGAGCTATGACCTAACCCAATTTTTGAGTGAACATGGCAGGTATTATTATTATCAGTACGGTTTTGGACACGTGCCCAGTCCAGTCTGTAAAAATATACCCAAGGATGCGGAACACGTTATGTTGAGTTGTCCGCGCTTTGAGGCATACAAAAGTAGCTTAGAAGCGGTAATAGGGACAAAGATATCAGCGAAAAATATCGTACATTGTGTGCTGAAATCCGAAACAGCGTGGAATGCCGTCGAAACAGCAATAAAATATATATAGAAGTAGCTAAGGTCTGATCCACCCTCGCGAAGTAATGTTGTATAAGCAGCCCCGTGAGGAGTATGGAAGAAGGAATCCGTGGTTTTGGCATGCTCCAGGGCAGGAGCCATAAAACATATTTTTGAAGATTTCCACTTTCCATCAGCGAAAAAAAAGCCTCTGGCACCTGATGGTGTTGGGGCTTTGACCCCTGATGATGTTTAATTACGTCACCTACTGATTACTACCTAAAAATAATGTTCAAAGTCCCTCTCTATTAATAGGCCAGATAATAAAGCAAAAGTGGTCTCACATGACAGGTGGAGTGAGGAGGTACAACAATTTATAGATATTTTGGAAGATAGATCTGAACAGGACCAGGGCACTTTTAATTATATATTTAACGGCAGATAATTTAGTTCAAAATGGATTCTGTACCTCTGGAACTATTGATGTTGAGTTCTAATTTTTCTGAAGGGTATCCGAGCGATAGGCAACGACTGAATGCTGTTTTCCACATGCACTGGCGTGGTAAGCAATGGTTTGGCCGATATAGACCCAAAAAATTCTCATGGTTTTAGTGCGATGCAGAAAAGGCGTACATTCTTGCACTTATGCCAAATGAACGATCAAGCCAAAAAAACAGGACAGTTTGTAATTTATTTCTTTCATTTACGTTAATATGTAGATTAGATTGTTGTGGTAGTGTATTGCTGTTTGTTGTCATTTTCATTACTCAGTCATCTCAATGTATAGGATAGAAAAAACGATATCAATGCTATCAAGGAAAAATATAATTATATAGCTTAAAACTTGCAAAAGCAGTCTCAACAAGCATATATAATCGGCGAAAATATAATTCATGACCCCAAAAAATTTTTCGATTTCGTGAACACCAAGCGAAAACCTTCTGGTTATGTACAAATTCAACTCAGTTGTACAAATGCAACTCACCCTTGTATATAATTTTCAATAAATCGGTGTCTTGCGGTATATTTCTGCGTTTCTGGAAATCAGCCCAGATAACGCCGATTCTTAAAAGTGGTGATAAACGCTCAGTAGAAAATTATAGAGGTATCGACATTTTGGAAAATTTGTTTGTGACAAACTTACAAACGTTATTGATCCTCTCCTAAACGAGCAACAGCATGGCTTCAGAAAAGGCCGGTCTACTACCTCCATCCTAATGATAATGGTCTCAAATGTGCTTTGTAATATGGAAAAAAAGGCGTCAAATCGACACTATATACACTGAATTCAGTAAAGCTTTTGGCCGCGTTGACCATGGCATTTTGCAGCATAAACTCCAATAATTTGGCATTTCAGGAAGCCTTCGAAACTGGCTGAATTGTTACCTTCGAGACCGAACACAACATGTTAAATTCCAAGGTCGTCTTTCCAAAAAAAAAAGGCTGTCTCATCTGGGGTACCTCAAGGCAGCCACTTAGGGCCTCCATAGTGGCGAAGTGAACTTAACAGCGACATATCCTACTTCCATCCCATCATCATCACAAAAACATTATTACATTGGACGCGCGAAGTGTCCAGCGATCTATTGGCATATCTGACCCACAGTTCCTCTGTGTAAAAGCAATATGCCTGGAAAAGCTTTACCTTAACTTGCTTCGAACAACAGGAAAATCTGCAAGCCAATATATTATCTCTGACTGGCAAAGCCCTGATATGCCCTATAGTAATTTCAGCACATAAATTACTCTCTTCGGAGCACGTAGGCATAGATAAAACAACAATCGCACTCGCCCGGTGCCCGCGAAATTCGCGGTCACGGCGGCTGGTTCAGTGACAGTGTGCAAGTGAAACGTACTTACATTTGAGGGCAGTTAGCGTCGTTTGGAAAGGGATGCCGCTAAATTTAGACACATCCTGCGCATTGTTATGGATTCTGTATTGTATCTGTCAACAAACTGTCTTTCTTTTCGTGGGTCCCACAAAACCCCTAGCGACCTCATCACACAATGTCCTCAGCCTGGTCAAGAGAACTTCTTGAATTTAGTTTTCCTGCTCTCCAAACATAATTCAAGTTTCAATGGCAACACTTAAAAAAGAGACAAATATCATATTTATCAAAGACAATACAGAATAAAATTATTGACATTTAGGAACAGGAACAACAGTTAGGAATAGCATACTAAACGACATCAAAGAAGCCAAATACTACACAAGAATGTTCGATTGCACTCCAGATGTCTCGCATACAGAACAAATGAGCAAGGTCATTCGCTATGTAAAAAAACTAGTGATGTGTGTAAAATAAAAGAAAGTTTCATTGATTTCATAGAAGTTGCTGGAAAGACAGGAAAGAACATTGGTCAACAGATTGTGGAAAAATTGACAGTTGATGGTTTAGATATTAGACAACATCGTGGCCAATCTTATGATAATGGGTCCAATATGACTGCCACCTATAATAGAGTGCTAGCCAGGATCGCAGAAAAGAATGAGCTAGCTGAGTTCGAACCGTGTTTGGCTCACTCCTTAAATTTTGCCGGTGTCCATTCTGGTTCATCATGCCCGGAAACAATAAACCTAATTGGTGTAATTCAGAAAGTATAATGCTTTTCTTCGATTACACTACTCGGTGAGATACTATGGAAAAATATGTTAAAACCAATTTTAAAGGAAGCAGTCAGACGAGATGGTCGGCGAAACATGTCGCTGTGAAAGCCCTCTTAAATAATTTTTCGGAAGTGGTGAAATCCTTGGAAGAAGTAGAGCAAACTTCCCATGCTCCAGAAGCAAAGTACAAAACAGGCGATCTTTTAAGTGCTGTAAAGAATTTTAAATTTATTCTTAACTTGACGATTTCGGCAAATATTCTCCGCGAAATCAATAGTAAAAAAGTGAATATCGAAATTCAAAAGGAAGATATAATCCTCGCGCGTTTATATAAATGGCCCTATGAAAACTTTGCAAAAATTGTGAGAAAATTCATTTGAATATTACAAAATCTAACGGTATTTTGCTTTCGATTCGGCCTGCTAATTGGCCTTGGAGCTGTTTTTTCTATGCACAAATTACAGTGCACATCGAAATTTGGCGTCCAAAAATTCGTAATGAAATTTATGAATGCTACATAATTATTAAGAAATGCAAAACATCAAAAGTGTTTCTTTTTCAGGCTTAAATTACGTCTTCCGATATTTTTTAAGAAGCAACAACAAGCATTTAATCAATTATAACTACTTCATTGTGCATCAAATTTTCAAGTTTACAAATCTTTCCGAATAATCGATTCCAGCAACTCTGCTAGCCAACATGAATTCCAAAACCCAAAAACAACCGATTTTCATCAACAAATCACAAATGAATGCGACCTTCATACCAATTAACGCAATCAAAACTGCGAAAAAATCAAACGAAATCGGATTCCCACCAATAAAGTATAGCCTACATTTCGCTTAATTGAACCGCATGTGCCTATTACAATCACTCGAACACGATATTCGAAACAATTGTAGTTTGCAAACTACATTCCAGTGGGCGCTATTGATGAAATAGTGGTTGCCATGGCATCAGATCACAATTCGGAAAAACCAAAATCTCCTTAAATTATTCATGAAGCCAGTCACAGTGGAGCTTAGTGGCAGGAATCCCAACTCGAGTTGCAAATAAAGCTACATGCCATCAAGGACCAATAAATACGTCCAATTGATACCAAAAGGGTGTCAGTTTCCATTAGCCAAGTACAAATTACAATTAAGAGTAATTCATGAAATGCCAAGGGAAATTCCCACGAGCGAATCCAGATTATGTGAAATTAGATAGCAGTGCGGATCGAGAAGGGAGCTTTCAAGCATCTCAAACATTTATAATCAAACAAAAGGAAAGCGTAGGAAAGTTTTATTTTACGGTTGATAGTATTTTCGTTTGTTGTATAGAGTTGTTAAAAAGCGCATTTTGTTACAAATAAGTATATTACAGTACTAAACCTTCTGAGGATTAATACTGCACTGCACTATGATTCGGCGCTGAGTTTAAAATGACAGCTGTATTTATACAAGTTTTCACCCGCAAATATGATCCTGCAGGAAGTAATTGCCTTTCTTATGCTCCAATTGCAAAAAACAAAAATTTTGTTTAATTGCTTGATGTGGCCATATAAATAAATAAAAAAAAAAAATTTGATCCTGGAAAATTGACAGCATTAATTGAAATAAATTCATTAATTCTGAAAAACCAATACTCATTTCAATCCGAATATTCAACATCCCGTGTACGGTTTGCAATTAATGCAAATATGATATGGCAACATGATACTGTTAGTACTTCCGTCTGACAGTAGCACCTTCTGCTTCAATTTAATTTTACATTGGCAAAAACGAGGGCGACAACAACAACGAAACAACAGCCCGTAACGGAAAACTAATGTCTCCACTCATCTATGAAAAATGTGCGACAAAAGCCAGGACATTTATTCGAAGCTCATTGAATTACTCGACCGAAAGAAAAAAAAAGGACACAATCTAACTCATCGCTCTTTTGCCGTCACCGGCATAGTAGTTGTAGTCGATGTCGACATTGTCCTTATGCTCCTGAAGTTCCGCTCTGTTTCTGCAACTTACCATATTTGATCCATTCATCCATCAGACACCACTACTCGGACCATCGCTGGCCGCCCCTTTGTTTGCCAGGACTATCATTTACTGGTATTTCAATTTATTCTTAGAGCGTTACATCGTGTATCACAACACAGGACGAACCAACGAACGATAAGATGGAGTCCCAGGCTCCGTCTTGAACTTACCTTTTCGATATCTGATTCAGCGAAAGCAACTTTTTTGTCGATAGCACACAGGAACTCGGGCGCCAAATGGGCTGCAATGTCGTGGCACGGTAACAGGTCCATATCGTTAAATTTGTCCAGTTGACCAAGCGTTGCCGAAGACGAGGACGATGTCGGTCCCAGTGTCGTCGTTACGACGAAAACGACACGTCCACGTGAGGTGATTTGTATTGTCGATGGCCGAACAAGTGGTAGAATTCGTAGTGTTGAGGGTGTATCTGAAAGATGAAACAAGAAATATCATTGTCGAGAATACTGAAGAAGAATTCGAGGTTGTCTGTTAGAAATTGAATAAATGATTCGACATAAATAAATTCCATTGTGAAAATGGTTGGTTCGTTCCTGAAAATGATCATTTGGGTCGATTTCAGAAGTAAGTGGCAAAGAGAATGCAGAATTAGTTTGACAAGATAAATTTGGGAATGCTACGTGCTCGTTTTAAATGATAGAAATGAGGTTATGAAGTATGGTGTCATTAGGATATAGGATAACAGCAGTTCAGCACTTGAATGAGAAACAAACTGGAAATTGTATTGGATATATGTATAAAGTGTTTTCAATTCTTTTACTCTTTCCTAATATATACTAGTATAAGTATCATAACTCCCAGTAATTGTCCATTAGTTCGAGTCGATCGCTCGAACAGGGCAGACGTTTGAGACGAGAGAGAGACTCGGGAAGATCTGTAAAAAATTCAATGCGGACGTCCGAGAAAATTTCCTTTTCGAACTTCTCTGACAATCCAAAATGTAACTTTTCTCCAGTAAAGACGAAGAGAATACTGACATTGAAACTGACGTAGATGAAGCCACGATCGAGGAAAATGGTCACTAAAGATGTCCAGAGTAAAGGTCAAGGATTTCAAGCAACTCCTGAGTCTGTTGACAGCTCTTCTAAGGGACCAATTTAACCTGCGATGTCCCGTCGAAGAAAAATGGTTAGCTCCACTTTTCTTTTCTTATCGCATGTTGGCCCAAATACCAAAAAGGTTTCGAAATTCGAATGAAATTTCATTCAAATCTACTCTCACGGATGGAAATCAGCATGCTCTGAGAACAATTCAGCCGGTACCAATTTCAAAATAGTACCTGATTTATACTGGATTAACTCTAAATCAGGCAGCTTTCAACTGTCCGAAGTCAAGACAAGTCTATGGCTAATCAGGTAGATTTGTGGTCGATTTAGTTTTAAAGCGATCAGCTAATCGAAATTGCCTGATTTAGCGACAGTGTGAAAGGGCTATTAGCTGCCGTAGAGACGTCAAAAGTTTGTCTATTACAGTAGAGTGAATTGAAACTCTTTTTTGAAAATTTTCGTATAAAATCTTTTTTGGCAATAAGAACGCTAGTCAAATTGTATTTTAAAACCAAAAATCTATTTAATTTGAAATTTACACATAGAAAAGTTTAGCATCTTAAGAAGCTGTAAACAAATTTTCAGCTATAAATATTGAAAATTGTCGATTTTCCTGCAATTTCCCTCGTCCAGCCTTTTTTTGTAGTAGGCAGAATATTTCGGTGCAGGTTCATTTGAAATCAAAAATTCAAAAAATTTTCTATAGTTTACACCCTTGGCTTGTGATTGAACGAGAGAATTAAAAATAAAACATGAAATTTAAAGTTTTGAAATAAGTTTGAATGTATTTTCGTCTCAAATTTATTAGCATTTTTCCGATTTTCATCGTTTTTAAAATTTTTTTTTTCGTATGAAACAAGAACGAGTCGATCGATTGAAAATCCCTTCGTTCAATCACGAGTCAAGGGTATTAACTATAAGAAAATTTTTGAATTTTTTATTTCAGATGAACCTGACCGAAATGTTCTGCCTACCGCAAAAAAAAAGGCTGGACGAGGAAAGCTGCAGGAAAATCGACAATTTTCAATACTTTTAGCTGAACATTTTTTTACAACATCTTGAAATGCTAAATTTTTCTATGTGTAAATTTCAAATAAAATAGATTTTTGGTTTTAAAATACAATTTTTTGAAAAAGTTTTTTTTTTCCTCTATTCAAGCCCCTTAAGCCCAACATTCTATTATTTTTATAATTTGGCAGTTTTATAGTGTTTAAGAGATAAATCGGATATGGACCATGTATATGACATTCTAAGTAAAAAAAAAGAAATTCAATCAAGCAGGCTCGAACAAAAACGGCGAAGGGAAGGTTGCTGCCTTGAATCGAGCTAACACGAAAATAGAACTGAACTCCGTGCAGTAAACATGAAAGGCAAAATTTGTTCTTTAAAGTAAAGGAAGTTGAAATGTAAAAAGTTTGAATCTAAGCTGAATATTAAATACGCCAACGTCAAAAACATGGATGAAATGACACAAGACAATTATCGTTGAGTTGATAGTTGAGACAGGCTAACTGAGCAGTAACAGTATGATTGAAAGATAAAAAACAAGCGAAAAAACCATTAGAAATGATTTTCGAAGAAAATTAAAGGAATTGCAGCGATTTTGAAATCATTTTCTACCAAATGTACTCCTTATTCCATTACAACCAATCTGTTGGAAGACTATGGACAACTTAAACCCAATGACTGCATTGAAAGCCATAAGGTTCAAAATCTCCAGAGTTACCACTTACAGGAATTTGAAAAGTTAGGAAAGAATAACACATGTTTCTTATTTTCATGATAGTGTGCTTATCATATCAAAAATTGATACCAGCATCTCTTAGTACAAAAATTACGGAAATGCTCAGAGCCGGTAGCTCTTTCTTAGCACTGTGTTCACTGCGCTTTATCGAAATTACTCTACATCAAGATCAACACACCCTGTAAATTTCGTCTTGATCGGACGACTGTTTTTGTGGTATTCGTTGGAAAATTTTCCAGAGCTTAGAGAATTCAAACTCTTCTAACTTATTTTCATTGTAGATGGCTGTCACATAAAACGGGTGCATCTGTCGGTATGAAAACAAGAAAAAAATTTCTAGAGCTGACAACCGTTTTTTAGCACCACAGCCAAAAGTAAACCAACTCTGCTTCATATTGACATCAACCTGCCCTGTAAAATCAGTTTTGATCGGATCACTACGTAAAAATTTTACAAGGTTAGAAGTAGAGGTGGGACTAATATATTCATATTAGTTAAGATATTACTAATATTTGAATATATTAGGTAATAGTAATATTTTATTGTGACGTATTATAATATATAAATATTAGTTTCGCGTGAAATTTTTTTATTCTTATTTTTCTATTATCAATCAATTTGTTCGCAATGCCGTGTCTTTTTACTAAATCAAGCATTGAAAAACAAAAATGTGTATATAAAATGCCGCCATTAGTTGCATGCGGCTGTAATCGAAACCTTTGACTATGAAAACGAGGTCATTGTATGAGGATGCATATTAAATGTCCCCATGTATATGTTTTACATTCACATTTTCATGGATGTACATAATTGCATGGAGGTACCTCATTTGCACCCTCATGCCGACTTTAATTATCTTCTTTATTTGTGAGTCAACGGTTCTTAGTACAGCCGAAGCATGTTCCCATTAAATTAACGGCGGCATTTAAGTGATTAATTTTGTAGAAAGGACCGGCAGTGGGGACAAATTTTATGACATTGGACTACCACTAATAGGTAACGAACCGACCCAACGCAATGAAAAAAATAAGATAATAGGCAACAGGAAAGTTCTTATAGCATATTCAAATAGATTCGCAGCATGTCGTTTTTGTACTCTTGCTGCAAACCAAATTTTGCCACAAAAAGAAGCCAGCTACAAAAATAGGTTGCTGCTGCAGTACGCGAACAGAGCTAATATCTACACATTATTACTAGAGTTGGGTCGTACTCGCATTTTCACATACTAGATATTCCTAGTACGAGTACAAAAAAATACCTGTTCCAAATACCTGTTCCAAAAATACTAGCTAGCATTTTTTGAAGTATGTACTCGTACATATATATGACAACATACAAGTACATACGATTTGTAGTGGTGTAACAAAACGGTGTGATATGCCCTCCCCCACCCACCAGACACAAAGTTCCCAGGTTAGAATGGTGATGGTGCAGATGACCATGAAAGGATACTGAGTTATTAGTTCGTGCAGCTTGTCCGTAACTTTCCAATGGTCGGTCACTTATTTGGCAAGTCTTTCTCCAATCTAGGAGCCATCTAAGGGAGATCAACCGATTTAATTTGATTTTCATTTTAATATATGCATAAAAAACCTCCTGTATTCTTCCAAATTACCAATATCGAAACATTTAGTAAGATAGGACCAACTAATCCTGTTGTCATCTATATGACTTTTCATCAATCGATTTCTGACACCAAACTTTTCCTGGCTAATCTAAAACTGTCGGTTTTCCACTTCGCCACACTAAAGCATGAAGTTTATCGAAAATTTTATGAAGAAATTTTTTAAAAAAAATTTAGTCTATTAAACATACACCCACTAGGGAGCCAACCTCTTCGGTAAAGCTGGATATGAGTCACAACCCCGGTAGGGTTGGAGTGCAGTCACGAGGCGGACTTCAGCACAGCCGGAGAAGCCAACTGTCGAGCCAAAAAGGATCTGAACAGTTACTTTCAGTTTTTGCGGACGGTTTTCCGGCAGATTTCATTTTGCCGTATCTTAGAAACTAAGCCGCTTTTTCCCGGATTTGTATGGAAATTTCGCCCAAAACAACTCAGGAAGGTCCCTGAATACATGCTGAACAAAAAAAAATTTTTTGAAAAAAATGGACGTTTTTGCCCAAATGTCTCTATCAAAATTTTTTTCGCCCTTAATATTTAACTATTATATTCCCCGACCACTTCCAATTATCGAAAGCTCCGTCAAGGCAGTTTTTGGCAAACTATGGCCAAAAAACCCCTTACTCCCCTACAAAACCGAAATTTTTGTATCACAGCAACAGGTCTTGGCCCGTTATGTCCAAAACCACTCTAACCCAAAATTGGCCGATTTAAGCTACTTTTGCCCTAAAAACTTTATGAATAATTGAATAAAATACTTGCCCAATTTGTCCCAACAACATTTTTTTCGCCCTTAAAATATCACTAATATACTCTCCGATCACTTTCAATCATAGAAAGCGCTGTAAAGGCAGTTTTGGCAAACTATGGCCAAAAAACCCCTTACTCCCCTACAAAACCGAAATTTTTGTATCACAGCAACAGGTCTTGGCCCGTTATGTCCAAAACCACTCTAACCCAAAATTGGCCGATTTCAGCTACTTTTGCCCTAAAAACCTAAACCTAAAGTCCCAAAATACTCGCAAACACGAAAATACTCTATACAAAAATACGCGATACGAATATAAGTTCCAAAATACTCGATACGAGTACTCGATACGAAAATACTCGTATCGAGTATTTTGGAACTTGCAAGTATTTTCGTCTCCATTAATTGCATTACTTCACTCAAAAGAACAAGATCAGTTTATTGATTCACCCAAACATACGTACGAACATACATATATCGACAAAACTTACCTCCAAATCAACTCATTAAATTTGCCTGATTCACATTTGCGCTCATACATACATCATTATATGAGCGATCTTACACTATCCTAAATCCTTAAATAACTTTACGAAACGTTCATCAGCATCACTAATACGATATATTCCCTAACCCCTGGACTAATGCCTTAAAAGCATTCACTAATGCCTTAACTAACGTCAAATATTAGTTTAGACATTCACTAATGCCTTAACTAATGCCAAATATTAGTTAACGCATTCGCTAATGGCTTAACTAATATCAAATATTAGTTTAGACATTCACTAATATCAAATATTAGTTTAGAGTCTAAACTAATATATTAGGATATATTAGTTTAGAGTCTAAACTAATATAATATATTAGTTTAGAGTCTAAACTAATATAATATATTAGTTTAGAGTCTAAACTAATATAATATATTAGTTTAGAGTCTAAACTAATATAATATATTAGTTTAGAGTCTAAACTAATATAATATATTAGTTTAGAGTCTAAACTAATATAATATATTAGTTTAGAGTCTAAACTAATATAATATATTAGTTTAGAGCCTAAACTAATATAATATATTAGTTTAGAGTCTAAACTAATATTTGATATTAGTTAAGGCATTAGTGAATACCTTAACTAATATTTGACATTAGTTAAGGCATTAGTGAATGCCTTAACTAATATTTGATATTAGTTAAGGCATTAGTGAATGCTTTTAAGGCATTAGTCCAGGGGTTAGTGAATATATCGTATTAGTGATGCTGATGAACGTTTCGTAAAGTTATTTAACTATTGACAGGATATATGTTATGGCTAGGATAGTGTACGATCGCTCATATAATGATATATGTATGAGCGCAAATGCGAATCAGGCAAGTTTAATGAGTTTATTTGGAGGTAAGTTTTGTCGATATATGTATGTTCGTACGTATGTTTGGGTGAATAAAAAAACTGATATTGTTCTTGAGTGAAGTAATACAATCAAGGGAGTAATTTGCAAATTCTATGATTCGAAACGAAGAATAGTTTTCGGATGCAGGCATCTTGCTAAACTGAAGAATGAGAATATTTTCAGCAAAAGTTTGGCGACTATTAATAATTAATGGTAACCGATGGTGATGTAATTATGTGCAGATACTCTTTTCGAGTACTGGAGCAGCAACCTATTTTTGTAGCTGGCTTCTTTTTGTGGCAAAATTTTGCTTGCAGCAAGAGTACAAAAACGACTTGTTGCGAATCTATTTTAGTAGATTCCGGTACGCGAACAGGCCTATTATCTTGTTTTTTTTATTGCGGTGGGTCGGTTCGTTACCTACTAGTGGCAATCCAATGTCATAAAATTTATTCCCAGTGCCAGTCCTTTCTACAAAACTAATCACTGAAATGCCGCCGTTAATATAATGTGAACATGCTTCGGTTGTACTAAGAACCTTTGACTCATAAATAAAGGAGACAATTAGAGTCGGCATGAGGGTGCACATGAGGTACATCCATGCAATTATGTATATCGATGCAAATGTAAATGACGGGATTTAAGATGCAACGGATGAAAAAGGCAAATAATGAATTCGGAGTAGGAAAAATATTCAAACTATCGTTTGGTGTTAGGGAATATATCGTTTTAGTGATGTTAACGATTATATTCATTAATTATTTGTCATTAGATTATAACTTGGCGCATAATGATGGAACATTCAATACGATTGCGCATATCTGCTCAATGTTGTGTGGCTAAAATAGTGTATGATAGTTGCTAGAATGACATACATATGTATCACACGTAGGACAAGTCAAATGAATTAATTATGAGGCAAGTTTAATGAGTTAATTTGGAGCTAAATTTTTCCGATATATGTGTGTTAAATGGGTGTATGTTTAAATGGAGTAAAATAAGAAGTAAAATATTCTGTTGATTAATGAATTTTGTGAACGCACCTAGGTTTGAATAAATTGATGCGTGGATGGAAATAGTGTTTATGAATTCATATGGATCGTAAGGGAGAGCCGTTTTTGCATTCGCGATTTTTCTTGAACTAAAAATTTGAATATGTTTAATAAAATGTTTGTCGAATATTAGTTGATGGAGTTATATAAAGGTGATAATAAATAGGTTTTTCACAGCAGGATGTATTTATTTGGGATTTGAAATGATAATAGAAGAAAATTGATCGTAGTTCTCATATAGTAAAACAATTATGAACGGACAATTTGCAGTGTGAAATACACAATAGGTGAAGTGAATGTTCAAATGTGATGAGCATATTGAAGGGTTCATGGGCTACGTTACTAGTGGGAACGAGACGAAAGCTTGGAAGTAGGCGAATAGAAATTGATGTTTTTGAGTAATATAAAATTTTAACTATTCCAATTATTACTATTGCAATTGAAAGGGTGGCAGGTGCATAATATCTTTTTGGTACCGATTCTAGTCGAACTCTTTCATTTATGCTCATGAAATCAAAATACGCACATAATGCCGCGCTACGAGAAATTATTAAAACCAAATATTAGTAATATATTAATATTAGTTAAGATATTATAATATCGTGTCACTAATATATTCGTATTAGGTAATATCTCGAAATATTAGTATAAGCCCATCTCTAGTTAGAAGGTTTCACACGAATCTGATTGTCGGATTGTTAGAACGCGGGCGAAAATTTTGGGTGTTCGAAATGGAGGCGATTTGGTGAAGGGTACCGTTCTTGTGTGGCTAGGAATTTTGAAAAAATAAAGGTCAACTTTAATGTCAGTATGTAAACAAAGAATGGAATTTCCCAAATATTTGGACTTTTTCTTCGAAAATAGATTTTATTCATTAGTGGGCTGGTTCAAAAGTATTTCGTTCAAGTACCTGCAGTAGGTACAGGGTTGCCCACATATTCACTACAGATCAAACAAGCGTATTCAATGTGCCCTTAAATGTGGCCTGTGAATTTTGTGATGATGTTATCACAAGTTGATAATTTTTCGCAAATCTAAATCGTACCAATTTTCTTTACCTAATTTTCAGCCTAACATAGGGTTGAATATTTACAAGATAAACATGACAATATTAAATTTCACTTCCTGTACTGAGTTATTCGAAATATTTTATTTACACAAAATTATGGGCGTCTGTATACATTCACTAAAACGCCCACCGTCGCCAAAAGGATAGAGATAAATTACTGTAAATCATTTCTCAAGCTAGATCCACTCTTCTCTCATTTACATGTAGTTCGATGTGGTTGGATATTGTTGAATGCGGTTGCAAATCTATTTCATAACAATCAAATTTATCAATAGAAAGTTTGAAATTGATTTAATTAAATGTTTTACTGCTTTTTTTATTTTTGTTTTTGAAAAAGTCGATCAGGTTCTGAAGGAAAGTTTATCTAAAATCATTTTTTTTCCTATTTTGTATTATATAATTATTTTGTATTAAATAATCACAACGTGAAAAACTATCCGGAAAATTCAAAAAAGTAATTCAAGTAGTTGACTAGTTACTGAGTAGCCACATCCTAATGCAGGACGACTAACAGAAAAGCCAATCTTTCAGAGTTGGTACATAGTGAAAAAAACTACGATTTCCATGAAAACAAAGAACATTCATTCATTATTCCCGGATTATCTTTTTAATCTCGAGCAATCCTTTCACGCTTTCTATTCCACCTCCTCCAACGAAGCTTTTTTGTCTTTAGTGTTCTAGTGCCATTGCTTGTTGAGCTGTAGTTACAGCTTCTCATGCTACCCGAAGACTCTTCACAAGCCTGGTAGCAGTCATGCAAACTATCTATGTTACAATATCAGAAATGAAGTAAGCGAACGAATGAATGGAAATTATCATAAACTTTCAGTGAAGCATCAAGCGTTAGTTTGTGCATGAAAAAGTCTCATTAAGTCCTTGTTGAAGTCAAAGTCTCGCCCTGCATTGCATCGTTGGTATCCGTTACACAAAGTTGATATGCACTCAAGACTCTGTAGTTAGTGTGCTTTTGTGAAAATTGACATGAAACAGGAAGTGAATGGAAGAGAAAGAAGAGAGAATTGAAAATTCCAATGGAAATGTGAATATGGAATAATCTTGTTGAAGGAAAGTTTGTAAATATGTCAGCAAATGGTCAATGGTGGGTGCAAGAATGAAACCTCACTTTATTTTACATTAGAATAATGTGTAATATAAATATGTGACTTGAGTCATCAATTTAGAAAGACGAGGAAAATTTAATTTTTTTATATTTTATGCAAATGAACGCGAACCAAAATAAAAATATTTATAGAACTTTAGAATGTTCAAGAAATCCAAATGAACTACCATTCAATGTAAATTGATCTTTACCATTCAGTTAAATTTCTTGTTTGTTAGAAGTAGATTTTAAAAATTTCTAAAAGTTTCATATTTTGGAAAAAAACACAAGGTAATAATAATGATAATCACAACATTTTGAATTTATAGAGTAATTAATATTTTTTACCTGCAGGCGTCAGAGATACAAGTTTGTTTCTCAAAGTTAACTCTTTGAATACACAAAATTATATTTTATAGCTCGAAAAAGTAAACTTCAAGGATCTTTATTCGTAATTTTGCTAAAACTTCTTGCTCTTTGATACGTTTTCTTCATTGGACAATGTCTTCGAAAATAGATGTTTGGTGTGGATTCAAAAGTAACTTTACATAGGTTTACGGAAAAATAATTTTTTACCATTATTATTAATGTTTTTTTACATAAAATTTCATGGCTGTTTCATATGTGTGTAGTTAGCCTAGTAGTCCTGATTTCAAGCCAAGGCGCATGCTTGCTAATAATTGTGAGCTGTCTACTTGGCTGCTAGGTTTTTAGCTTTAATAAAATTGAATTGCCATAGTGAAAGTAAAAGTACTATTTTTGCTAGATTTTCTAATAAGTGTGAATTTGTTTTTGCGAAATATATCAGTTTACCGATTTCTACCAGCGGGCAATATCCAAGCTGGGGGAACTCTGGCCTGGCACCAAAATTAAGGTGGTGCATAAGGATGAAATCCCCAGTCGGCCAAGATGCAGGATATGGATTCCTTATTTTCATTCGGATCCAGTGGAAGTTCTGGACATAGTGCGGCTCTTCAGCCCGGATCTTCCTACGAGGGATTGGAGGGCTGCCAAGATTGGTGAGCCGGTAGACAATCGGCGGGAGGCCCTTTTCATCATTAATGAGGAGGCACTGCCAGTATTGGATGCCCGAAAGGGCATTATCAGGTACGGGGTTGAAACATCGACCCTACGTATCTACCGAAGCGACAGGCCAAAGAGCTCTGTTTCGGGAGATCCTATAATCGTGAAGCCTGAGCCAAAGCAGGTGGCTCAAACGGCAGGGGAGCCACTTGAAAAGGGGTATGTTGCATGTCTGAGGGCAACATTTAATGAAGAATCGGACGTTGAATCCCTTTTTGCTGATGGTTTAGCATCGGAACTACCTCCAAGTTGGGTGGCTAACTGGACCTCATGACTCTGGATGCAGAGCAAGGGACTGGGGGGCTTCTATGTCCGAGGAGGAGGACCTTGACCTAACACATATCAATTAAAGTATGATGGTAAAGGTACTGCAGGTTAACCTACACCATCTCAAAGCAGCATCGGCTGCCCTGCTGTTCCGCTTGTCCAAGACAGAGGAGGAGCTAATTCTAATCCAAGAACCATGGGTTGCCAAAAACCGGGTTTGTGAGTTACGCACCAATGAATACAGACTGATAGCACCTGGTGACTTACACAAGCCACGTGTCTGTATTTTTGTCAAGAAAACCATTAACGTCCTCGTACTGCACAATTTCTGTAACAAGGATAATATGGCTGTTGCAGTGGAAATTGATCAGAGATCATGCTGGTTTGTTTCTTGCTATATAGCACACGATCTAGGCACTAGCCCTCCTTGAGACATTGCCAAGGGTGTTATGGCGGAAGCCATGAAAATTGGCGTGCCTCTTATTCTGATGGCTGACTCTAATGCGCATAATGAAGTATGAGGTAGCTCCAAAACAAATGGCCATGGTGAGGAACTTTTTGACTTCATCCTTGCCCACGACCTTTTCATCGCCAAAACTGACAGTGAACCAACCATCCTTACTTCAAATCTTAGGGAGGTTTTTGACGTTACTCTCGGCACTCACATTTTCTCCGTGATTGGAGGATTCTACAGGAGTGCTCTTTCTCTGAATATAGGTACATATTGTTCAATGTGGCTGGCCGCAGCTCTGATGAGCAGGCAGCCTTTATTAACAGAAAAAAAGGACGAACTGGAAGTTATTTAATTCTCCGGTTCGATCCTCACTGGAAACTGCTCTTAGGAGAATTGACTGCTACCATGAATTGGATCAGGCGGTTGACACCCTTACTAGTTCTCTCAACTCCGCATCTAGGACAGCGTGTAAACCACCCACAGCCAGGGAGAATCCCAAGCCCCCCTTGTGGAATATGGAGATCAGCACCCCGTGAAGAAAATGTAGGAGGGAGTTCAACAGCTCGAAAAGATCTAATGACTGGTCGATGTATAAAACGAAACTTAAGGCTTTTAAGTATGCCGTACGCAAGGCAAACAGGTCCTCATGGAGATTTTTCTATGGAAACGTAGAGAGTTTCAGCGATGCGAATCGCCATGGTAAGATCTTAAGCACGACACCGAAGGCTATGGGGTGCATCATGAACCCTGAGGGCATTTGAACTAGTTCGAGCAAAGATACATTAAACGTTCTTATAGAAGTACATTTTTCGGGCAATTATTACCCTCTAGAAGAGGTGCACTAAACGGAGCAAGCTTACAGTTCAATGTCACCGTTCAGAATATCAAATTCTCAACTGATGTTGGATATTATTACCTTTGAGCCATTTAAATTCCCGGGCCCTGATGGTGTCCTTGCGGCTGACATTCAGCACTCCATGGAAGTATCGCTACCATGGCTCAGAGAGATCTATAACGCTTGCCTTCGCTTCTCGTATGTTCCCACCAGCTGGCGGGAAACTAGAGTTGTGTTTATCCCTAAAGTAGGAAAAGTTTCGCATGTAAAGCAGGAAAAGTTTCGCATGGGCAAACGCGGGTTTTGGCCGTATCCACGTTCATATCCTCTAGAAGTACCATTATGCACAATATGAACGAAATCCAGAGCCACAACTTTTTTTTATTGTCCGCTTCACGTGAAATGCCCCATTAGTTTTCGTTGAAATTTTGCCTTTAACGTTAAATATCCTGAAAATTTTAGATTAATGGGATTGCGAATTTACGAAAAACAGCAATTTGAATTCCAAATTGTTATGTTTTTGGAGTCACCATTGATTAGAGCTTGGTACGCGAAGCTTAAATATTCATGGAATAGACAGTTTCACATCTAATAAGTCAACGAATGGAAGTGCTCTGATAATAGTCAAACACAGTTATTTTGCTGATGTGGAGAGAAAATTTTAGGAAGGAGAAGTCATCGTTGTGAGAAGAAAGAGGAAAAGTAAGAAGCAAAAAGCTCACCCACTTTCAAATGCAGCAGCAGCTGCATCACCCATTAGATATACTAAGAGAGTTTTTCAAAAAATAGATGAATGACCGATAGAATTTCAGATGATGCTTCAATGCCAGCTACGTAAGTACGCATTGCCTGTTTCGCAGCTTTTTTGCTTTAGAGCGAATTCTTTATAAAAAAAAAACGAGATCAGCAGGTGAAACAAATCTTTTATATAAATTACGAGCTGCATTTTTGGTTTCGAGTAAGATTACAACTTCATTACTGTACCAAGAAACATCAATCGGTTTTTTAAAACGATGAGTTGGTGTGGATTGTGGAATAAGGTTTTAGAGTATGTTAAATGGCAAAGCTCGATCAATGTCAAGGCCACGAAAGAAAGTGAACCAGTTTATTGTATTTATTTCAATCGCCATGCCAATGATATCAGCTTTATGAAAGTTAAAACGTACTCAGGAAAGAGTTTTTTTTGCTCATAGAATTAATATTAGAGATTTCAAGAATAAGAAGGGGACGATAAGAGTTAGCAGGCACATAGGGAGAGAGAACAGCACTTCAAGAAAGTGATGATTTCAGGTGATTAGACAAAGCAAGGTCGAGAATTCTATTCTCTTACTTTGTTCCCTCTCACAGCTTAACAAGTTGCCAAATGTTAAGCTGTGAGAGGAAACAAATAGCCAGCATCTCAATCTTTAGTTGGGAGGTTAAAGTTACCACATAGCAGAACGAATGTTGAGGTATGGAGAGATTTCTGCAAGGAATTGTTCATAAACTGACAGAGGAAGTTTATAGGGGATATATATTGAAGCGACGAATAAGGTTTTGGGGGAAGGTAACGAGATACGCCCACAATTATACTCAACAGGAAGACAGAAAAGGAAATCACAACAGAGTGTTCCGTTGAACCCTTTATTAATATCGATGAGAACACCTCCATCATTTGATTTAAGGTCAGGTAAGATGTCAGGATCGAAGATATCATCCGTAAGCCAGGTTTCTGTAAGACGTATTATATCATCCGAAGCGAGAGTGGCAGAGAGCCTGAACTCATTAGTTTTGGTCCTCAAACCGCGGACATGTTGATAATAAAGTCTTAATCCTAAGCTCTGGAGCTCTTTGCTCCTCTCCGATGAAAACTCCTCCAAAGAATTCTGCTGAATTCGTTAACTAAAACACCATCAGGCCAGAAGCCTTTGCGTAGCAGCTCGTTGATGCCAGCAAATACGGTTGACGCCAGCTGAGAAGTTGTAGAGAAACAGCTTTCCATAAATTAAATTCAAGTTAGTGACTTCATTTGAAAAAGATTGTTGACTCAAATTTCTAATGTGCATTTGAATACACAATACACGAAAACTTTACTGAGCCATATTTAAGCAGGTTTTATGAGCTGCTGTTCTAAACATAATGAATACAGCTTCCTAGAATTTTGCTTTTATTATATATCATTATATATATACATATCTATCGGGCATCGCTGGTGATTACCTGCTATGCCTTTCATGAAAATTGTATGAGAAGTACAACTGGTATTCCACATTTTACTTAGAGGCCCACATGACAAAATAGTGTTGTTGCAGGCAATGAGTACTAGGTTGCCAATGAATTTGGACCAAAAACATCAAGAGAAGAACTCGAACTACGTTTTGAAGCTTCTTTTAAATTCAATTTTAGTGGATACTTTTATCTAATCTAGCCCCCTGGCCCGCCAAGGGTTGTAGTGGGACTACTTCTTTGCAGAAGCTTAGCTAATTTTCCTTGAGATTGATGGTCAGCTTTTGTGTTGTTACTTTTGTGGTCTTGCTTTTGTGTTCTTTGTGCTTGTAAAGTAAGAGATTGATGAAAATGGACACAATACATTTTCACCAATCTCTCACTTCACTCACAAAACATACCTATTATTTAAAAAACTCACACAGTCGTATTCGCAGTTGCAACAAAACATATATGTACATATATATACTCTTGGAATATCACATCGCTATTCCATCACACACCTTTCTTCGTTGTAAATTCGCAAATGCAAATATTCTGTATATTAAACAATGCACTCTAGTTACAATCGCACGTTCTGCCATTTTCACTCAAAATGGAAATACGATGAACTCAATTTAAACGGTCTGACGAACAATCATTACACGTATCTTGTTTGCTCGCGGACACGAGATGATTCAATCAAATCGCATCGACATTGTGTCTGTGCCACAATAAATCTAACGGATGTCGCACGAAAAAAAATCCTCCCGTTCCATTATCCGTTCGCAGACAATACGTTCGTGATTTTCGCTCCGCTCATGGAAATGCTAACGGATGGAGGCATTTCACAAGGGATACGATGCACATAAATACGTGATTTTCCGACAGGTGAGATTTTACGTTGCCCAGGACGACAATTTGAAATGGTCTGGTTCGCAATGAATTCACGGTGATGGTTTTGAAAAATATAGAGAATTTCGGTGTTTTGATATCAAGTAGTATTTTCGGGGAAACGATAGGACGTGTAAAATAGGGAATCAGGAAGCGTAGCTGAACACGTGCTGTAAGCGAGGCGATGAATTTATTACCGAGCTAGAGGATGAGGGGGAGCGTGACAGACAATCGATATTAGGTACTATTTGGAAACACTGACGGGAATGGAGTTGATACGAATCGAAAAAACACAAAACCTGTAATCCTGCATGGTTGTGAAATATAACATGATGTGCCTGAGAGCCCTGCCAGTTAAACATAAAAAGATTTCATGCCTCAAAACTCAGCATTTCAAAGCTGACAAATCACAACCGTCTCCAACAGTCAGTCTTATTCCTTACTTACCCGTTAGGAACAAATCTTGCAGTGCTTGGACAGTTTGGCAAAGCAGTGCCCATCCTTCGAACTCGCTTAATCCTCCCGGCTTCAAGTGCATCACATCCTCGAGAGTGACACAATTAATCTGGCTTGTCAGTGCATTTGTAGAACGGCTGAGCTGAGTTGTCATACTGACACTACTACCACCACCACCATCACCTGATTCACTGGCAGCTCTCAGCGCCGCAGGATACCTGATTTCTTGCTGCGAAAATGTTCGGCTATAATTTTTGGCTAATGTGGCTGACATACGAGCCAGCATATTTGAATTCTTCTGTTTGATCTGTTGTAGGAAGTCGTTGGAAGAGCCCGAAGGCAAAGCCGACGAGGCAGCCAGGTTGCTGTTTTTAATATGTGTCTGATTTGATTTAGTATGGTCGGGCGAGTGTCGCTGAATGTATATATTGCCTTCACGGCCACTTCTACCACCTTGGCCTGATTTCAGTTTGTGCGGTAACGTTTGATATCCTTTCGAGGCTAGGATTTTATCACACGAGCCACTGGTTTGGATGCCATTGCTTCTGCTACTAATTGGATGCCAATTGATATTTCGGGTCATCGTGAGGCCGTACCCAGGGTCCTGACCAGAGCCGGAGCTGTATAGTGACGGGTTACTGCCGCTTCTTACATTTCGACTACTTGGTTCTTGCTGATGGATTGAATTTCGTTGATTTCTGAGATCCATGCCGCTTGCATTTGTATTTCTTGGATAATGCTGGTTGCTGTTGCCAGTATTGCCGACGCCCCGTCCTGGATTAGTACCGCTACTTTTAGGACCGGGTGCTGCCTGTTGACACTGAATTGCATAGCCATGCTGATAATTTGATAATTGATCATTGCTAGAGACTGGGTTTTCGTTTGTGGCGTACGGTAACGAACGGAAGTCCTTTGGTTCTGAGAATGCTTCTGGAACTAATTGATATTCCTGATGGCGAATAATTTGATTTGGCTTAGCCTGTTGTTGATGGTTGTGGTGCATGTAGTTGGTGGAGTTAGGATGACGATGATGATGATTGAAATGGTCGTTATTGTCGTTAAAATGTGTCTTGTTCGCCGTGGGCTGTTGCTGGTTGTTATGGGCCTGCTGCTGTGTTTGTTGTTGTTGTTGATCATTAAATTTATATTGTAGGTAAGGCCCCCTAGGCAAAATATTAGTTATATAGGCACCATAGGTGGGTCGATAATTTTCTACATTTCCGTTTGCATTCACGTTTTGATATCGATTCGCATTGTTAATTTGATTGGTTGTAACAGTATTAATGTTGTTGCTGATGTTATTACTCCTGCTAACACTAGTATTTTCGATTATATTGGTATTATGCATATTGTTGCTAGCATTGCCGTTACTATTGCTAATGTTATAATTGCTGCTGCTGTTAGTGTCGTAATTGTTAATTGTTGGTGCTGCTGTTGCTATAGAGGCTTGTGTTTGATGATTTTCTGACAAATTGACCATATTTAAGTTCGTTTCCCATTGATTATGTTTCCAATCGATCTTCATACATTCTGCAAAGTAAAAAGAGAAATAATTAGTTCTTTGGTCAAGATGAAATAAGATTGTACGATATGATTGTAATACAAAATGCTGTTGAGCGACATGATTAAAGAGCTCTAGCTGAATAATCTAAGTGAATAATCGAATTCGCAATCGAAATGCCTTAATGCACCGAAAATAGCAATCATTGTTCATCAATCGTCTCGATTTTTTTTTACTACTATACATATATTACTGTTCAAACCACCGAAAAACCGCAATAAAATCAAATTGCTCTCAGAAACGATTTTTCTTAGAACATTTTGACTGAAATTTTTCGAAAATCCGTTGAAAACATTCCCGTGTACATTTCAAATGCATTACTTACTAAAAAAAAAAAAAAATATTCAGGCTGTTCGCAAGTCCCTAATAATTCACTTTTGACAGAGGATTTCGAGAGTCATTCATATTCCGGGCAATGTTCCTTACAAACGAAAAAAAGCTAATGTATGTGTATACAGCTTTCAAATCATTTTTTCCGCTTAAATTTTCTATGGATGGTCGATCAAAAAAGCCAAGCGTAGGGACTATGTTTTTCATATGGCGTGGACTAGCCCGGACATAGGCTCAGTTCCGGCAATTTATTTTGATGTATGAGAAACATATTTTTCAGCAGATATTGACGAAAAAAAGGTACTTGTGAGTATGCTCGAAATGGTCATGACCGTGAAGTGAAGGATGACTATTATTTAAATATGGAAAAAAACCATGGAGTTGTTTGATTGTACGAGAGCCTGAAATGCAATCTGAAATGCAAGAGTCCTTGCTGCGAAATTTAATAATGATTTATTTTTTACTAAAATCATATGAATGATTTGTCAGTCAACACTATACGCATGCTGTTTTTTGTTGGTGATTTAGACACGCATTTTTAAAAAACATTATTTTTATTGACAAAAGGGGAATTAGTCATTCAATTGACAAATTTGTTTTTTTGGAAAAGTTGATTCATTACGAAGAGAAATATAACTTTTTCATGGACATTAATATTTTCCAGCAAACGCTTCGAATTTGAAATTAGAATGTCACTTTATGGTGGATATCTTCGAAACCATAAGTAGAAAAATTCGATTTCAAACAATTCCATGAAATGTGTTTGTAGAGGGTTGTTTCCCGATATTAATAGTGTTTTCCCCTTGCATGTAGTAATAATGTTGTGGTGGTAGTATGCAATAGTGTTTTTTCTTTGCAGGAAAATTAGGGAGGATTTTTGGGAAGTCTATTTGTTTTTCTCTATCTCCTGAAGTAAATGGCTTTCGTTTTCGCAGCGTTGATTTTTGATGGTAGTACTGTTCCAAATATTTACATATTTATTTAACCAGAAACAAATTCAGTTAAAGACTAGACAATAAATATAAAAAAGCATAAAAACTAAGAAAAGGTATAAATTCAGATACAAAAATAAATCCAAAACTAAATTGACCTTAAAAAGAAGCTAATAACATGGAATAAATTGGGACACATTTAATATATATTGAAAAATGTTATGTTTCAAAGCGCCTTTGAACACGATTAGGACCAAAGTTTAGGCTTTTGTTGTTGATGCAAATCAACTGATCGCAAAAGTGGAGACAACCAAAACGTGCCTGTATGGCCGAAAGTAGCATTAAAATTCATTAGAATAGCCCGATTTTCGAACAGAAAAGTGAATGCTGGCTTCAATAAGTGTAAAACCGTTAAACAGTCGTTAAACTCGTCGGGAAACACTCTGCGTAACTCAAAGGAACAGATTTGTAGAGTGATGAGCCGCGTACTGCAATCATAATCAGAAATACTGAACTTATAAAATAACAAGCAGGTGAATTGGCGCAGCACAGATTCAACTGCATCAAACAAGTATCTACAATAAATACACCAAATTAGGCATCAGTATTCTATAACACTATGGACGAAAGAAGAAAACAAATGTCAAGAGGTGAAAAGATTAGCAAAAGGTTTAGAGAATCTAATGATGAAACCGAAAGAACTGGAGGCCCAGCCAGTGATGCGTACTGTATGCTGCATTTGATGACATTTATCAAGATTCACATTAAGGGAATTCGCAACGCACCAGTTAGCTAAAACACCTAAATCATTTTGCAATATGAAATCAATCTTCAATCAATGAAACAGTCATTCAATCACTGAAAATTTAAGATTGTCAGCATATAAAAGAAAGGCACTAATGTTACACTTTTTCGAGCTTACTTTCAACAATTTCGATAGTTTTTAGTATTTTTGTAGCATATGCCTAACTGGCTGCTTTACAGTGAGAATCGAATCTATAGTTTATGCTCTAAAGTGTTAGAAATGAGGACAGCTGATGAATTCAACAATTTTGATTCTATTATGGAGAAAAAAGAATTCAATTGACTTTTAGGTAAGATTTTTGTAACACGCAGAGTTGAAAGATTTTTTGATATCAAAATTGGCTAATCCTAGAAAATTTTATCAGTAAAAGCACTAAAGATATGTTATATATCATTTTGTACAGCTGATGCAAAGCTGAGTATTTCTGGTTAAAGTCAAATTGGAAGCATTTTAATACTTTGGACGCATTTTGCAGAAAGTTCTGGGAAGGATCTTTGGCATTCATACAAAAAAATCAATTGATCTTTTGTTAATCTTGCAGTAACAGCATGTTTACACCAAAGGTAAGTCAGTTGCAAGTGCTCATTGAGCAAATGGAAAATATATCGCTCTTAAAAAGTAGACCCTTGCCAGATTCCTAGAAATTGAGCGGACCTATAACTATATCAGATCTGAAAATTAGAATACGACCGATAACTTTTATGGAGCAACTCAGGAACAGAGTCATATTCTCCTTGCTCAGAGGTCAACATGGGCACACATCAAGGTGATATATTTTTTTCTTTGTGGTGGGATATTACGCCAAATAGTGAGTCGTCTGTGCCGGCTGCAAAGTAGTTGCTTATGCGGTCTACACACCCATAGCAGTGACAGAAAAGGATATAAGCAGTCTTTGGAGAGGCTAAAACACTTTCTTCATATATTTCAAGACGAATATGACATTACTACTAGAAATAGTACAAGCTCCGTTTAATCGCACTATTCAAAAGAAAGAACAAAATTCCTCAATTCGACTTCCCGAAACTAAATGAAGCCTCCATTGACCAGAAGGAGCAAACGAGGCTTTCGGGGCACATTCTTCCTGCCAAAAGCAAAAGAAATGGTTTGAGGTTTCTAGCCTCACATTGTGGTATGGCTTAATACCTCTGCGGTAAAGCCAATACTAATGTGTGAAGTTTCCACCTTCCAACTGATACTTGAAAAAGTGTGAAGGTTGGCCTCACATTTGATGACAGTGGCCATCTGGTACTTTTCGTGTTGTTTCATCGGTTGCCAGCCAATCTAATAATCTTCCAGGAAGCTAATCTAGCTGTGGTGCACTGTACAAAAAAAAATAAAAAAAAAATTAGTTTGGACATGACAGAATCTTATTTGAGGTAGTTTTCGCTCCAGTGAAAGTTGAATACATAGCTCCGGACACTACAGAATTTCAAATTGTATAGGTCGATTCTTTTTTCTGAATTATAATAAAATTTCATTGATTTTTTAACTGTACATACATAATTTTTAACTATACATAATTTTTTAATCGTACTTAATATATTTAACATGAAACACTTTAAATTTACCGGATATTATATTTTAGCGTGCTGGCTCTTCTTGTATTATAGATTATTTATTTTATGACCTGTATTTCTTTCAGCCTACACTTTAAAAGTTTACCTAGGTTCAACAAGACCTAGCGTTCACTTAGCTATATTATACTTAAAAGCTAGCTTAAATTACTCAACTGAATCTAGCTTATGTCTAACTACTATTAATTTAGCCAAATTAGACTGAAACTTAGTCTAGGTTTTCATTATCCCTTCCGATATGTCGGGAGCCGAACATACAGCATTTCCATGAGCCGTTAGCTTGGTATACACTGGCAGTGATATATACTCCGATGGCCCGAATCTAATGCTGCCTCCTCACTGTGAGCCGTCATCCGCCACTGCAATGGTCGCAATGATCGCCACAATTACGGTCACCATCACAAATTTGCCTCCACATACTGGGCCGCTAGATGGCCCAGTCATGAGTTTTTGGTTGCGCATGATGGCCCGCTTTGATGTGTGCGAAAAACCGCTCCGAAAGCCATCATCGGCCATCGCCATTTCCATGCTTCGCCACTGTTGGCAACTGCAAGCCATCGCCCGTTTACACAACGGGCCACATGATGGCCCACGCACATGGGCCACATGATGGCCCACAGCGAGGAGGCAGCATAAGACTTTCCCTTCGCCCTTGTACCATTGTTGTGTCTTTCAGGCGATGTTGGTGGCTGTTTCCAGGCGATGGGTTCTGTGTAATTAAATATTCGGAGCTAGTATATGAATTTCCACCAAGAGCCAAGCAGCTATAAATTCCACAACTATCGCACTGGTCTAGGTACTTCATACCATTTCTAAATAGGTACGCCGCTTTCATAGGTTGAATGAGCGATCAGGAAAAAAATTCCTCGAAGACGCACAAAAGTCTTGGGCTGAAGAATTATTCTGTGATAGACTGTCTTAGGTCTCTGTAGATAAATATCACAACAGGCTGATCACACCGCAGTGCCTTCCGCAGTGTTGTGGTTGCTCTCACGGACGACTGCCTCATAAGGAAGCACGCGCATCGGTTGGATATGCTTTGACAATTTTTACCCGAGAGATGGCAGAGGTAATGAAGAATAACCTCACTCGGGATATCCTTCTTCTCAGGCCAGATTTATCATTTGTCAGCCCAAGCGTTATTGTATAGTTCAACAAAAGATACAAATGGTTCCCAAAGTCCAGCTATAAAGCAAAAGTAGGCCCGTGGTATCACAATAGGCCTCTAATGCGCCTATGCGTATCATTCACCAACATTTTTTTATTGCCAGCCACTTAATTTAACGTTAGTTACCTTTTGTAGGCAGCAGACTGATGGGCCGAAAATCTTTCTCAGTCTGGCAAGTTCCACCATATTTTTTGGTAGGATTTCCTCGAAGTGGTGTGATAGTAACTAAGCATCAAAGAAGGATTGAAAGTAAAAGTGGCAAATACAATCACTTCCAGGAGGGTTTTCACATACTATTTTGGGGATCCAATAGAGATCTGGAACTTTACAATTTTTAAGTGAGTTGGTTGTTCAAACAGGCTTATTTGGCTTACATATATCACCTTTTGCAAATCCTCTGCTACTCAATAAAAGTTGTCGGTAGTAGATTTGACTATGCCGCTAGTAAGAGCATTATTCATTGACTTGGTAATATTATGTGCATTGTAAAAAAAGAAAATTCGTAAAGCCTGCGGCTTTTTCATATTATCATATTATTTTATTATTATTTGCGAAGATTAAGAGCGTTCCACGTGATTTTCCTTCTTCTTCTTAAACGAAACTAGCCCTATTCCGATTTAAAGTGTTATCTCTGTTACATTGCAATTGTCACTGGACGTAATTTCGTTTGCTAATCAGCTCACTGTTATGTTCGGACAGATCCACGCATCCCAAATCTTACAGTTGAAATCACTTATAATTCTTTCGATCTGATCAATGTTAATAACGCTGGCCAACTTTAAGGAGTGGAGATATCTCTCTATTTAAAGCGATAAGAAAATTGTTCTAATTGGTATTTTTGAAGTAAAGAGTCACTGTTGAAGTTTTTAGAGCCATTGCATTATGGCAAATTTGAGGGAATACAGATAAATTTGTTGATTACAGAGCTTGCTTTTCCCAGTCAAGTAAATTATTGTTCGCTCTGAAACAATTCTAAAATCTTTTTATCGAATTCAAAACCTTGCGTAAGATATAATTATTGAATATCCTATTGATCAAAGTAAATGTGCTTAGCATTTTGCAAAATTCATAGTAAAAGATTCAATTCTTTTAGTTTCTATACTAAAGAGAATTTTATGATCGATGTCATTTTTAATACATATAAAAAATACAGGGAAACTTGGTAAATAATACTTAGCATTAGATTGAAGCCAAATTTCCGTTGGCACTAATTTTTAAGAAAATGATTCGTTTCTATTATCTTGTTATGAATGATTTACGTTTTAATACAAGTAATCTAGATTTATGCTTATACAAATAATAACTTAGCTGTACTAGCTTTATGAAATCGTTAGCGCATAAGACCCATCAAAAGAAATTGTTTTTCGAAGAAGAGCAGAGAAAATGTATACATTTTAAATATGGTTGAAATGTCTAATAAATCAATTTATTGTAGTCACGACCGGACCATCACACCAAATATAAGACACATGGCAGTTTAATGATAGGAATTTTCAGTGCATATATGGTCTAATTTTCGATAGAAATGACTGCATTGGAAGCTAGTGGGTCTGAAAGACTTTAAGAGTTATCTAATATCCTTCATTAGCTTCGAACAAAAATAAAATGAATACCAGTGAATAACAATTATAACATCAAAAAATCAATTTAGTTCCACATTTTTCATTAACTCCTGTAACTAATTTTCCAAACACGTTTCCACGCTCCAGAGATTCTTAATTACAGTCCAAAAATAATTGTAAAAATAAAACCAGTCAGTTCCTTGCAATGCTGTAGACAATCTCAACCATTCATAGTAATAAAACCAGAAAAAAAATACTCTATTCAGCATTCATATTTCACGAACGAAATTTACAATAAAATTCACCATTGTTCACATATCTGTACACCAAGCACTAACATCATCATCCACATCATTGTTTCTTCACCCTATCATACTGTTTCACATTCGTTCAAGAAACTGTAATAAATTTCACTACTGCAAAACTTTTCAACTGCAATTTTAATCTTAATTAAAATCAGCCGGCACTCGAATACGAGCACAAGTACAAATCTGATGAATACAAGCCTATTTTGCAACTGTTTCGAATATACAGAAGCATCAAGAGATCTCCATATATTCCTTCATAACATGGTTTCATCCGCAAGTGAATTTCATTTCGTAGACTCGAAGCTCATTTCGAGTATTTACTAGACTTTCATTTGTTCGCGTATATTACGATGTGCGAGCCTTATGAGGAGCAAGTAAAACCTCCAGATTCCTCACTATATGTACCTTTCGCTCTAGAAGGATTCTACTGAAATTTCGTTGGAAAACTCACATCTTGTAGCACTTGAATTGTTTGATGAGCATACGAAGGTTGTCGGTTTGGTCGTTTTTCTGTGATTATCTGAAATTTTGGAAGTTCTTGGATATATGAAGGCAGTAAGGATTCAAGTCTACAGTCCGTGAGGAGATAGGTCAAAGAAGAAAATGGAATGTTCTTGGTGCACGCTGAAAACTCTGAAGGTACATGTGAAAGTGTGCACTAATGACAGGCTTGTTGGTTGGGAGAACAATTAGTTACCTTTTCGTAACGAGGATTTTTAATGAAAATGCAAAGATACTTAGATGCATTTGGGATCATTAGTTCTTATAGACTTAAGTAAAATATATTCGTTGTGTTTTTAGCCCCATATCTCGTAGGATGATTTTGTGCAGTTCTATGCTCTATGGTAATCAAATTTGATTCAACAATTATTCACGTCAATCTAGTAGCTAGGGAGATATTTCAGAAAATGATCTCTATGACCTTTGACCTTGAATAACTTCCTGACGCAAACAATTTTGTAATGGACTTTTGAAGCAGTCTTTCTCAAAATAAACATAATTCCCTTCAGAAACGTTCCATTGTTTTTTTTCGTTGGTTAGCTTTTTGGTACTTATTGACGGAACTATAATACTGCCCTACTTAGTATAAACGTTCTAAACCGGATTTGGAAGCTGCATACTCTATTACATCATTCAACGAAATTTGAAATCCCTAGTTTTTGTGGAAGTATGCTCAAATCAATATTGAAAAATGCATTCTCCGTACATCTCCAGTATAAATCAAAATATAAATCATTGAATATCTCGAAAGTATTAAAATGTAGATAGAACATTTATGCTTAGTGGGGCAGAATACTCCTATCCCTAAAGAACAATAATCTGCCTGAAAAGTTGTATTTTGAAAACTTTTTTGACCAGTATGGGTTACTTCCATAAGAATGGTGCGGCAAACGTTTGAAGTGTGCCTTTTTCTGTGTGAAAATATATCCAGTTGTATTTTTCATTAAGGATTTCTTTTTCATTTTCATTGAATTACGGTTAAAAAAAACAGTCTGTTTTCATAAAAAATTTATTATCAAAAGCTTTGGGTTTTTAGGAGTCGTAAGGTCAAAAAGATGATACAAAATAATCAAAATAAATCCAATGATTAAATAATAAAATCACTGTATGCACCAAGCAGTTTCCAAAGTGTACAAGTAACAAGCCCATTATAACATCAGTTGATTGTCTCACTCATGTTTTATCAATTTCTAATGTGCATACACAACTGTGTTGACTGGCCACAGGGAACAACACATAATCACTTCAAGTGAGGAAATGTTTACGAGATATATCGGTTAGTATAGGGTGAGTCACCACACGTTTTGGAAGAAAATTATTGACTCATTTTGATTGCTTCACTTTCACGGAGATCTGTTAATGGGGCAGGTACACTAAGAATTGTGAGAAAATCGATTTTATTTTATTTGCATTTTCTAAAAGCAGAATATTTGAAAAGCATTCTCTGCAAATTTCAGATGAATCGGACAATTTTTTATGGAGATAAATAACTTTGAATGAAGTCGTCTCTAATGCACAAAGGGTTTTTTGCATGCTTTAAAAGCATTTTTCTCGAAACTATACTTTCGAAGTCGATGATCACTGTAACTTGAAAACGGTTTTATCGATCAGCATGAAATTTTCCTAACTTATTTAATATGTAATTATCCTCCGGATGAACGAAGGATTTTTCGATTGGACGATTTTTTTCAATAGCCGAAAATGTGAGTGAAATTTTGGTCGAAAATACAATTTTGAATTTCAACAACCACCATTTTTCGAAAAATCAAAACCAGCCAAAGTCCTTCGTTCATCCGGAGCAGTATGTCATTAACTGATAATCCCCAATTTTTTATTTTTTTTAGTATTAAAATCGATTCGGCAGAAAATTCATATTTCCATATATATATATGTATATATATATATATATATATATATATATATATATATATATATATATATATATATATATATATATATATATATATATATATATATATATATATATATATATATATGTATATATATATATATATGTTTATATGTATATATATATATATATATATATATATATATATATATATATATATATATATATATATATATATATATATATATATACATACTCAAAAAAGTCTGCTTACACCTTAAGCCCTGAAATGTATTCGACGCGAAACGAAACGAAGTGTCAAATCCCATACAAAATCAGCCTGGCGCGGAATTTCGTTTCGTTTGGTTTTGCTCGTCAGTAATGTGTTCGAAGACGTATAACTGTCTTCGAAGACAACGCAGTGCCTCGCTCTGAGATGGCGCTGCACTATGTATAAGTTAAATTTCGCGGCCATTTAATGACCCAGGTACCTTAAATTGATGCGAAAAATGTGACACCTCATAATTTCATTCGAGTTTGCGGATATTTTATTAAAAAATGAGTGAAAATTGATGGATGAACAGCGCATCCTTGCAACAGTAGTTTTTGTTTTGCCAATAATATCATTTTTGATGCCGGTTAGTTAATTTTATATGCACCGAATTCAAATGTAATGCACTTGTTAAATGTCATCAATGGCAATTTATACTGCCCCCGGTGGTGTCGGGGTGCGGAACTTAATTTCGCTTAATTCCGCACAGACGTTTTCGCTGTATTTCGTTCGCCGAATACATTACTAGGCTTTACTAGTAATATCTAAATCATGACAAAAGCCCATGAATCAATAATGTGCCCTTGATTCAAATACTTTGAAATCATTATGGAACTTTCAGAACATACTGGTACTATTTAGTTGTAGATGAGTGTTGCTTTTAAAGAGCATATTGGTAACTCTGTAACAAGGGCAGGCTACATAGCCAAAGTAAAACATTTGAATTTTTACAACGGGCAAGAACGGTAACCCTTTCCCAATTTATCTATATTTTTAGCATCAAAAACTTTTGTTCACAGGAACTCAAGAGCCGATAATCAGATACAGTTGAAATTCACAGCATGTGTTGGTATTAAATAGGACCAGGTCTGATAGAAGTCATTTTGAAATGCGGGCAATTGTGTACCAGTGGTGCCATCTTGAAAAATCACTAAGAAAAATAACTGCTTTTAGCCCTATAAATTCTGATTTAGTCATTGGATTTAAACCAAATTCACACAGTAGCTGAACCTTACTTAAAGCCACGTTTGGAAAGAAATTTGGTTCAAAAAATCGGTTAGAGCTGCAAGCTATGGTAGTTTTGGTGTTTTATATTTTGAAAGTTCGTTCAGGAAAATAATGCTCTTTGCCCTATAGCTTCCAGTACAATCATGGAATCAGGACGAAATTAAAATGGCAAATTAAACTTCCTGTAGGCATAATTCAGTTAAAATCTAGTTAGAAAGACAACGATAGGGTTGCTAGCTATGGTCGTTTTTGTATTTTTTTTGGCATATCTTTAGCAAGCAATTTTTTCATAGAATTTTCAAATCGTATTGATCTTATAGTGAAAATAAACACGAAATGTTAAAGTCTAGAAAATTTGAAAACTTTTGCGAATGGTAGCTCTAAATTTCTTTGCATCCCTATAACTTCTAAGGCAGTGATCGGATCAATACGAAATTCAAAGAGAAGGTTGACTTCAACGTGAGGTAAATGCGACATATTTTTGGCTTCGGTGCTAGCAAAAGTCTGCCAGCATACCAACTAATGCTCGCATCAAATATTCACATCGCTAATATTTGCAATAAGCAGAAGTAAACAATGTCTAAATTTTCTAAGGTCTGCACATTTTTCGGATGGCCGCCCCAAACAACTTTCTATCGCTGTAACTTTCGATGAAGTCATCGAAATTTAATTGGCTTAAGGTTTATTATTAGTGGGGGTATATTGAACTTAAGTTATAGGAGCAGCTAGTGGTAGAATATTTGCAGAAAATCTGCACAAATCCTCTACTGTCCTTCGAACATTAGTGTTTCTAGCGGTTTTGATGCGCTAGGGGGTTGTTAACAATTTATATATATATATATATATATATATATATATATATATATATATATATATATATATATATATATAAATATATATATATATATATATATATATATATATATATATATATATTTATATATATATATATATATATATATATATATATATATATATATATATATTTATATATATATATATATATATATATATATATATATATATATATATATATATATATATATATATATATATATCAGCAAAATGATTAAGGGAGATAATCTCTGGTGTGGCCGATTCGATTGAGCTGAAATTTTTGGAGGACATAGATGTATATAGTAGGTAGGTCCATGACTTACTAAAATTTAGATATCTTAAATCTTCTGGCGGCGGTGAGCGTTTTAGTGAATTATGAGGTACTCCTATATTTCCAAGCAGTTTTAGTTTTTGTTAAAAAAAAGTATTGGAGATAAAAATTTCTTATGTTTTCAGCTTGTTTATGATAAAGAATTGGACATTTTGAGCTGCGTGTGGGTGCAGCATGGCTAAAAGTAGGCATAGATTTTTTCTCAAATTTTGATTTGTCATTACCTTTGACAAAAACATTGGATCATCGTGAAATTAGCAGAGCGTATTGATGTTGACAAAAATTTAACACATTTGGATTTTCAAAATAATGCTGGTAACTCTGTAGCTACGGCAGGCTCCTGAAAAAAATCCTTCAAATCATTGACCTTCCTGAAATTTTTTTGATTTTTGACAAAAAAATTCAAATCATTGATAAATTTTGACCTTTGTCCGTCATGTCAAATTGAAGTTTTTAAAATTTCGATTTGTACAAGAATGGCAACCCATCACCAAATTACCTCTATTTTCAGCACTCGGAAGTTCTTTTCACGAGAACTGACGACCAGATTATTCGATCATAATGAAATTTGCAGAACATGTTAGTATTAACTAGGACAAGATCTGATAGAAGTGATTTTGAAATACGGGTAACCCTGTGGCAGTGGTACCATCTTGAAAAATCACTGAGAAAAAAACAACTTTTTGGTCTATAACTTCCGACTCTGCCATAAGATTTAAACGAAATTCACAAAGTACTTGGACCTTGTTTTAATATTTGGTGAAAATTTGGCTGAAAAATTAGAATAGAGTTGCCAGCTATGGTGATTTTTGTCTCCTAAATTTTGCGAATTTGCTCAGGAAAATAAAGCTTTTTTCTCCTATAACTTCCAGTCCAGTATAGAAATCAAAACAAAGTTCATGCAGTAAATGGACTATAATGTGAACCAAATGTCGTAGGAATTTCGTACAAAAATCATGAAAGAACTCCCAGCTACGACCATTTTTGTAATTTTTTGGAATTTCTTTACTGAGCAATTATGCCATCAGATTTGCAAATGAGAATGATCCTGCAATGACAATTAACAACAAATATTAACGCTGTAAAAATTTGAAAAGTTTTGAGGGCAATAGCCCTAAAATTCTTTTCACCCGTGTAACTTCCAGCGCAGTGATTCAATCGAAACGAAATTTACTGGCTGGGTTTAACTTAACGTGAAACAGATTTGGTATATATTTTGCTTTGCTGCCGACACAGGGTAACCAGTATTAGCCATTTTCGTAAACAACAGACAACACCAACAGATGCTTGAAATCACATACTCATATGCAAAGCAATTGCCACAAAACTAAGAAATCAATTTTTAAATTTTCCGAGTTTTGAACATTTTTCGGATGGCAGCCTCAAACACCGTTTAACCACTGAAACTTTCGATGAAATCCTCCGATGAGAACGAAATTCAAGGAATAAGTTCATTTAAAAATGAGCTTGTTATGGGAAACTTAATGCTGCTTTGTTGGGAAAGTGCTGCCAGCACTGAACATTTTCATCATTTCTGTTATAGTTGAGTTTTGTTGCTTTGGATAAGGAATGGTTGATATGATTCTACAGAAAAGTGTATTACGTCTTTCCACATTTTTTTGTCACTCAACGATAATTTCTTTGAAAATTAGTTTTCTAGCGGTTCTGATGCGCTAGACTTTTTTTTTACATAGAATTGTTTAATAGTCAAATCATAGGGCCAATAAAAAGATTTGTTGCGTAGGTGTATAAAAACCTGTAGATGAATAAAAACATTTATACGAGTGGAAATGAGTGGAAATTTCCAACTATTTGTTTTATACTATTTATTGTCTTCACCAAGCAAACCTTTTGGTTTGAATTTCCATGGGTCACCAAAATATTTATTTCCAGAATGGCGTGAATTGTACCTCAAAAAATAAGTTCCAATCACTGAATGTAGGATAATTTCCAAAACTAATTACCCGTAAAACCAAACGTTCATCACATATTTGACAACCTAAACCCTTCATCATGATAAGTAACTTAACATTTACTTAGCGTAGATTATAACATAGCACACAAAAACCCAACCCGACTAACGATTATATTTCCCATAATCTTGCCAGCTGTATTGCCATCAGCAAAAAATAACTCTAAGCTTCATATAGCTTCAAAGTTCGGTCTTTTCTTCAAACAAATCTTTATGAAAAAACATCTTAACAAGAACATAATCTTTTCGTTCGGCATACTATAAATAGCCACCGGCCAGCTCAAGCTAAGCAGGCCAAAGAAAGAAACGATTGCAAACAAGTTAAATCTATCTTTAAAAAAGTCCTAGCGAACGATATGGCGAAACGACTCTGAAAAAAAAAGAAACGAACCTTCGTGATGAAAAGCAAACTTGGATACATCACCAAAAAGTCTATCCTTTCGATATATAACAGCAACACGAGGAAAAATCCTTTCAAAAATCATTTACCCTTAAAGTTGTCATCATGCCACCATTACATCAGTGGTTCACATCCATCCGTCGTCGAATTGTATTTCAGGAATTCCTTGTGCCAGCAAACGATAAATATCATCTTAAACTCGATGGCTGTCACTTTTTCCACCACTCCATTTATGCAGCTATGAAAACTGGAGAAGAAAAGGATAGGAATCATCATCATGGCCCGAGTTGGATGATATTTGGGTACTATGAGTGCGGTAGATGACCTTCCACCCACTGTCGCGCGTTCTAGTTCGATTCTGTTATTTTTGTTGGAAGACGACGGAAGTTGATGAAATAAGACGTCAAAAAACGTTGGACAGACTCAAACTGAATGCAAAGGAGTTCAGTTTCAGTTTCGAGACTGGAAAGTTCCGATGCGTCTCGGAGGATATTGAATATTTATTTCCGAGAATTTTCGTCCAATGTTTGGTGGCTGAAGATCAACTTTCAGTACCTAATAACATAAGAAATACGAGTTGAGAATTAAATGAAATTATTTTTTTTTTTGCTTTTCAAATTTGTAGCACGGTAAACAGAGTAGAACCTCTCAGTGCTTTTTTGTCACTGATCCGCAATCAAAAATTCAGCTCTTGTCTCTATGCCGATCAATTATCGGACGAAATATTCTTAGCACCACGATATGAATGAAACAAGAGTATCCCAAAAGGACTTCATTGACCCGATGACAGTAAATAGTTCTACTAAAACTCGCTCAGATTATCTGGATCGTGCTGAATATGTTTGGAAAGTACATTCCAGCAATCAAATATTCCTCGCAGCTCATATCAGCCTGTCATTACGCATTATTTGAGTTTCGGTATATTTCCTAAACCGCCTGTATTCCTTTCGCTGTTTCGAATCGAGATACCACATACCAGCCTAAGACGGCCAACAGATTAAATGATATGGAAACGATAAGTTTCTTTTTCCGTTCCCGCCAAAAGTTCCAGCCAACTAATGAATAGAACAAATACTGCGAATGAACAGAGAAGACGTAGGCAGTCACCGGCTCTCGACAGGAATCTGAATGGACGGATTATGCCCAGACTGCAAAGAAATGCGAAATAGAACCGAAAGAATATAACAGAATGAGAGCAACATAAAATTTTATATTCACATTAGTGCCACTTAATGCTCCTTAATGACTTCATTGAACAGCCATAGATGAGCTTGGCGAAGAAGTGACCAGTAATGATGCAGAGAATGGGGCTATCGGGCAAGTAAATGCAAGAAACGGATCGTGGAGAGAAATATTATGATGCCTGGGTGGTACTGAATCATAAGATTCATTTGCAAAGATTGCGGACAGGTGAACTTATTTGTTGCAAGTGTTGATTTGAAGCGTATCTTGGTGAGAGATTCACAGTTATTGGCAAGGATGTCGGTAACCTACAAATATGAGTAGCAACTCATTAGAATAGGGTTGAAATTGAAGTAAGTTTTAGTATAAGGTTCTTTACTATGGTGATAAAATCTGTGTTGGGAAGAAATATATTTAAATACTGTAACTACTTTTAAAATTTTGTTTAGTTATGATATCATGAATTCTCTGTTTAATAACATCGTTATGCAATCCACGTTTGTACAGTTTAGTCTGGCAAACTACAAAGAGTAGAAAAAAAAAAATTTTTGTTTTGAAGTCCTCAAAACTGAATGCAAACTTTAATGTCCTTTGGGTGGTATTTTAGAAAATTTGAGTTTTTGTTTGAATTAAAAAAAACATAACTTTATTTTATTTTTTAACATTTTAGAGCTTTTGGTCAGGTCACACATTTATTTATTTTAACAATTTCCTCTTGATGCAGATAAGAAGCTACCAAACCATGCACATATCATCTGAAACCGTCTTTAAAGAGCTTGTAAAAAAAGCTTGGTCAACCATATCGAACGTCTTAGTTATATCAATGAATAAAACTGTAGGAATTCCGGGTGAATTGAGAGTGGAGGAAATTTCGCCACAAATCTCTATTGATGGATTATCAGTCGACTTCCTCCTTCTGAAACTGAGTAGAGAATTACGCAAAAAATCTGATTTATCAAGAAAAGAAATAATTTTTGTTTTAATTTTTTTTTCCAAAACTTTTGAAAAAAACATGAAAGAAAAGTAAGTATTTAGTTGTTTGATGATTTCGGGTCACCCTTCTTATGTAGTGAATTAACTATGGCTGTTTTCAAGGAAAGAAGAAAACTGCCTTTAATCACACAAAGATTAAATAAGAAACTCAAAATATCAATGATTTGAAAATAAATAATTTTTATAGTTTTACTTGAGATCAAATCAAATGAAGTCAAATTTGAGGAATGAAGAGTCATTATGAGTTTATGAACTGCATTGGCTGAAAAAAGAATGAAAGAAAGGGATTGAGATTTAAAATTATCGTTGCGGCTAAGATTATCAATCCTGTTAGTAAAGAAAAATATTAGTATTATTGCTCAAAAATACAGATGCAGCTCCGCAAATGTGATTGTAATAGCATTTTCATCATTTACAATGAAATAACTTGGCGTTGATTTTTTCCTACTTAACTTTTAATTAGTAAGTTGCCTCTAAAAAAAGGACCATCTATAAGCCCACGAAGTTCCAAGTCGGGACCCGCCTAAGCACTACTTCGACCCGCTTGTGCTGACTCTCCCGTCGGTAACCACGGACTTCAGAAACTACCACAGTTCATGGGTCGGTAAGGCAACCCTCCTCCCGCTTTATGCGCAGCACTTTCTCAACATATGTTGAGACTGCACGCCAGTTTCCCTTGCTTCGCAGCATTGCATCCACGATCGTCTCAGGCGTTGCCAGGCGAATCGTGGACTCAATTGTGCGCCCCAAACTTACAAAGTGACTGCACATAAAGAATGTGTGCTGAGCATCATCGAGCTCAGTCACACAGTACCGCCAGTATGGTGTGACCACCTTACCCATTCTGTTCAGGTATTTCTTGAAGTAACCGTTCCCTGTCAAGACTTGACAAAGGTAAAAGTTTACCTCTCTTTCACTCCAACGTTGTTGCCAGAGTTGGACGGTAAGCGTACGCGCGTGCGTCAGAGCCTCAGTTCTGCCCAGCTCTGAGCGAAAGAGGTACCCTTCTTTGCGTTCTCGCGCTTGCAGGTCGATGGGGACTAATCCCGAGACCGTGCGGTAGCTACAGGCGATACGCAGGGCACCCCTGCGCTGGACACTGGAATTGCGCTGCCGGAACTTCTCAGTTCGGAGCGCATCTCCCCAGATTTTGGCTCCATATAGCAAGATGGAATCGCTCGTTACCATAGTCTCACCGGGTCCACCGACGTTGGCCATTAGCCTACTCAGCAAAGTCACGGCTTCTAGAGCCCTGTCATATGCCCTGCGTATATGATCTCAATGCGTCAGCTTGGTGTTCAGGGTCACTCCCAGATACCTGGCCAACTTGCTGATCTGGACCTCGACGGAGCCAACTGTCATGGGTATGACAGTTGGTATCCTCCACTTCGTCAGCGTAACAATCTCTATTATAGAGACTGCCAGCTGGAAGCAGTGTTCGGTCATCCACCGATCCATCTTCCTCATGACTTAATTAAGTCTGAGTTGAGCGAATTCGGCAGATCTGGAAGTGATTACCGCCGCGAAGTCATCAGCGTAATTTACCAGAAACACATCGCCGTGTATATTGTGCTGAAAATTTTGCATATCTAATTTTGGGAAGACGTCAAACATGCAGCACATTTTACAATTCAAATTTAAAACCTTAGCAGTGGTTTTAAATTTAGCCTATCCAAAACTGGCCTATCCTTTCAATCTATCTAAACTACTATACGACTTCTTTCATTGTGCCACTCGAAAACATGATAAGCATAAAAATTGAAATAAACAAGTAAATGAACCGTAACCGAACCATTTGTATTGCCTTAAGTTTGAATTGAAACACAAAGTTCGAAATAGTGATACGAAAAGTTTTACCCCGAACTTTTCCTATAAAACTTCATTAAGGAAGTCTATGCTTCGGGTTTTATCTACCAGACCGAAAGAGGCACGTTGCTTATGCTTGCATGCATTGATAGATACTCGCATACAATAGATACAATCGTTCGTTCTCATAAAAGTTTGTAGGCTGATAGTTCTACTTTGGTCTACCTACCTTTCACGTATTATTCTACATTGCGTCTATCATTTCCGAACAAATTCGAGAACAATCAAAGTCTCCCGTGGGCTGTGTGTGAAAGGTAGAGTAAGGTGGAACTTGTTACTGTCTCGTAATTTAATTATTCGCCCTAGGCGGAATAAATTCACATGTACTGTAACAGCTGTCTAACAGTAATGAAGTGAATTAATTTTTGTTTGATTCTGGTTTATTCACGCGAAGCAACCACTTTGGATTCTATCTGTCAGCTACTAATTTAGTTCTTAGGTTCACAAAACAAGACATAATAATAACTAATTTGAAAATGTAAACCTATAATTTCATTAATAATTCCCTTAATTTGTTTGAAGAAAGTGAAACACTTCAAACACTGAATTAAATCTCGCATTTGAAAACAACTTTACCAGAACTATTGAAAAAAAAACCGTGAGAATTCTTGAACATCTAACCATGATTTAAGCTAGTTTCGAAGTCGACGCAAATATCATTTCCATGTTCTAACCGAAGAGGTCGATGTTCTTCCGACAAGCATTATGTGAATTCTCAAGCTTTTTGTCGGAAGACTATTATTCTATTTGCATATTCTCTATCCTCCTGGACATGAATATGCAATCGTATAATTCTCCTTGGAGCGAATGTCTCACAGCTTTTTAGCAATACCATCAGTAATAGTAGTACTTGTATACCAGGAACGTACTGAAAACAACTTTTGCGAATAATTCATATTTATTTCTGGTCGGAGTGTAAGCAGATGTACGGATAAATTTACAACTTTTCTGCAGTATATCTTTTTTGCTATCGTACATCTTTTTCATACTATACACATTGCACACATTTGACTTAAGTGTGAATAATGGAAAGTGATGGTGAGAAAATTATGTGCATATTGTATGGAAGTTCATGTACATATTTTCAGTGACGGTAAAAGGTATGATAAATTTTTAAGGGAGGTGGTACTACCTTAGTAAAATTGAATGCATTTGAGGTGGTATTTGAAAAACGAATTTGAAATATTAGCCCAAGACTTGATGGACTGTTTTTCAAACATGTAAATAAAACTTGTTATTATAAGTAAAATAAAAATTCTACAGTTATTTTTGAAAAAAAATAACCGTGAATGTATATAATCTTTGGATGAAGATTTGTGGTGTGACATGAAGTTGTAGCACATGATTGGCGGCTGCTAGTTTTGACATTAATTCGTCTAGTAAAACCAAGCTTGTGATGTGGTAATTTATATATAGTATCTATTGCTGATTTCATCACGATGATTGATATGAGTCCATGATTTGTTCTAGATACTCGTTATATTTTTCTACACTCTAGACTCACATGTGTTTTTCTGGATTTGCTTGACTTTTTTCCGACTTGAATGCATTTTATCGGTAAGGAATCGATCTTGTTATACACTATACTAAAACATATAAACAAAAATAAAAAAACCCTGCGTTTTAAATTCATAACAGACCCAACTTAAGCAAGAATGTTAAATTAATGATTGTTTTATTCAAAGCAGTTTTTTTAACAACGCCATAAGAATTTTAGTTGGAGTAATGTCGAATATTTCGAACAAGCTTCTAGTTTTTGGGTATTACAGAGCTGAATTGTTGCGATTGTTATTGATTTCACTACGAGGAATTAGCGAAAAGTCTTTATTCACCTTGATAAGTGACCGTTCTTTTCAAGATTCATTCGTTCATTTTGTTTGTTTTTTCTCTTGCCGCGTAGGGCTGCGAAATTCGGCATGGGCAATTATTTTCTAATTCAATTGCTATTTTAAATTTATATTGACATTATTGGGAGCCAGAGAGGTTTTAGTGGCATTTTTCTCACTTTCGTCACTTCAATCAGTTCGACTAGACGCTGAACTTAAGCAAATTAAAAGTTTCACTTAGACACAAGATCTTACTTTGGACGAGCTTCGTACAGCAGCTCAAAATGAAAAACCGAAATGTCCCTGGCCCCAACAACATTCCTGCGGAATTGCTGTAATCTGCGGTGGAACATCTACTGCCAATATTACTGAGAATGCATAATGTGTGTTTGTTGCCGGGTGCCTTTCTATCACGCTACAGATCTTTGGGAAGAGAGAGGACGACCATAACACACAATCTACTTACATACTTCTTCGTATGCTTGATACGGCGGGGAAACTCCTAGAAAGCCTAGTAAAGCCACTACTACAGGCAGCAATGTAAAGATCCAGTAGTCTTTCGAAGAATCAATATATGTAGAACACTTAACAATAAGTCCTATCTACGAAATAATCGGTGCAGTAGAGGGCGCCGAGGCTGCGTGCCATCAGGTCAGGCCGATCGTGTTTCTAGTGACGCTGGATGTCTGGAATGCATTGAATTCAGCGAGATGAGCAGATAAGCAGAATTGTGTCCAGAAAAATACTATTGGGCGGAGCAGCCCAAATCTGTAGAATGCTATATACAACGGTTTCCTGCACGTTGAAGTGCTAGAAGATGTGCTCTTGGTAAGTTACGTTAATGATGTAGCAGCTATCATTACCTCCAGAAACTCCAACCTTGCTCAGCTCAAATTAAATCAAGTAATGAGAAAAGTTGAAGGCTGGATACAAAATCATGGCCTCCAGCTGGCAATCATGAAAACTGAGATTGTCATGCTGACGAAAAGAGGGATATCAACCGTCATAAGGCCGAAACACAATAACTGCGAAATTTCGAAGGGGGTGGCGAACTTCAATGCAGAATTTCGTATTTGAATACGGTACATTTACATTCATAGCGCCAACCTAATTCAATATTTTTTTGTTTTTGGTTTGCTAAATTCTGTTCTACGAGGATTAGGTTGGCTTATGACAATATACATTAGCCATCGTCTGTCGATACCACCAGACCATTCAACCTAATTCAAGAAGACCTAATTGAACCGCAGGTTGGAATCACCGCAAGCGAAACGAAAAAATTAGAAATTTGGCAAATTCTGGTGCTCCTAAAATTTCGGTCGCCGGCAATATGGGCATTACCATACAAAACAGTACCTTCGAATTTTTGGACACCAAATTTCTCCGCCCAGTGCAACATTTCGCAATTATTGTGCTTCAGGGGATACGCGTGACGGTAGTCTCCAAAATACTCGAGACTAAAGCCTCTGCGAAGTATCTCGGAGTGACTCTTGGTTCCGAACAACCTTATATGGAGCCCATCCTTAAAGGTTACGATAGAGCATTGGAGATTGTAATCTCGCTTGGCTCATGGCAAACATTTGCAGTCTTAGTGTAAGAAAACGCAAACTGCTTATGACGGTGGATCATTCAACGCTGCTGCATGGTGCGGAGATATAGGTCACTGGCTTTCAACACGGAAGGGCGCTACGATCCCAAGTAGATACCGTGCGATATCAGGTAAGCCATAATGGTCATAGCACGGAAATTCCTAGTCGTTTCATTGGCAAACGAGCGCAGGGAGATCTTTTTGAATAGCTCGGAAGTGGGAAGAGGTAGCAATTGCTCAAGCACGAATGCAAATGTTTGAGCTTAAGAAATAACGCTGGGCTACAAGCACAACGAGAGCATGGACATCTAGACTGATCCACGCCATAAAACTTTGGCTTAGTCATGACCACGTTGAAATATGTTTCTACCTGGGCCAGTTTCGGTGAGGTCATGGTTTCTTTAGGAAATACCTCCATAGTATGGGGAAAGTCCGGACGGAATACTGCAAATACTAAATTAAAAAAAATGATGATGAAGGGGTCGGGATGCGTTCTTGTCTGTAATCGGCCGTGCGACGCCGGAGACGATTGTTGAGGTAATATTTCATTCAAAAGACCCTTGGTTATGTATTTTAGTATATGTAGAGATGTTATTGCGAGTGAAAAATGGGAGTTGCTTTACAAACTCCTCCAGATATAATGAAAGTAATCGTGGGGGCACCTGATAGGTGCTAGTGGCACAGCCGAGTCGAAGAGATGCGAAAGCGGTTCCAGCTCAGACTCCTGTTAGCGGGTGATATTTTTTAGTAAGAATCTTACATAATCTTGCATCTTTCGCAGGAAATCTATGAAGGTTTTTTGACACCCGTTTAAAAAAAAGACGCAATTTCTACAAATGAAATCGCTTCGACTCTGGAGAAAATGCGGCAAACCGTATTTTATAAATTAGCATTTGACATCATTTTGCCGAAAAAAATTCTGGGTAAACGGAAATTAAGACTGCTTAAATGAATTTTTAAGATTTGAGCTTACCTGATGGTACAGGCAAATTATTTGTAGGAAAAATAACGACAAAATGACTATCTGCATTAGAACAGAAGTAGATCTTAGTTTTTGAGCATACATTTTATTATAATGCCTACTAAGACTAACATTTATTCGTTGTTCGATTTAAGTATTTCATCATTTATCGCTAAATTTTCAGTACGCAAATATTCAATTTTAAAATATTTTTGTTTGAAATCAGCCAAATTTCTAAAGCCAGAACTCATCTGTTGAAGAATGGATTGTGATATATACGAAAGCGGACAATTATTTAAGTCAAAGTAGAGAAAATAGTTTGTATAGAAATATATGAAATTTAATGCTGAGTACAGATCTAACGAAATTAAAGAAATAATCAGCAGTTAATCACCAAAATCAATATTACTGACACAGAATTTCTAAAAAAAATCTAGCTAGCGCTCGAATGAATAGAAAAGTACTGTATGTAATTTGGCTGTGAGTGTAAAATATGTCTAACAAATTAAAAAATCAGTATCATTTATTTCAATATCAAGAGTATAAAAACACACAGACGAGTTGTTGCGCTGCCTAATCACAGATTCTCTATTCAATTTTCTACATGATTGTAAAGGAAATTTTGATATCACTGTATTAACTAAATCACACTATCATCATTCCAATTTTTTTGTCACAAGAAACATTTCAAATCGCGTTTGAAATACAAAATTACAATTTACATTTCAAATTCGGAAAATGAAACAAATGTGAAGGAGTTATGATTTATATCAACAAAAAATTAAACTAAAAAGTAGAAGAAGAATACGAGTGTAACTTTTAAATTTTTGCTACTGCAAAATAATTGTTTACGAAGTTGAAGTCCTCATCATTTTATAAAAATCTCTGTCCTCCAAGAGATTGAAGAACAAAAAGGTGCTGGGGGCTAGATCTGGTAAACAGTACACAATAGTGTACGTTAAACATCGATAGTTGGATGTTTCGATAATATCGATGTTTTTTTTAAAACTATCGATAGGCTATCGATAGACTATCGATGGTGTATATGTTTTTGCGAAATTAGCGTATACACCCAGATTTCATAGATTTTTTTAAAAAAATAGCTGAGAATTCAATTACTATTATAGCGAAACACAGAAATTTAGAGTTTTATTATTTTCCAAATGCTGAGCATTTTGATTTAGGAAAAGCAATTCGTTGAAACGCTTTGAGACTTTAAGCTGTTTTTGCGATCACTGTGAATTACACCAGTTTTCGAGAGAAAAACCGTCACTCGGAACAGAAGACGCAAGTACTGGATGCTATAGAGAAAACATTTTCATTGTCTCAGTATTTGAATCAAACCAGTAGTCGATGAGACATATATCGTTTCCAATGAGAGAATTCTCCAGGTTCTGGTATATATCTGTATATTTTTGCATAATTATTTGGGCAGCTATAAGCTTTGTCTTTGAATAGATCTACAGGTAGAAATAATAACTCCTTGGATTTTTTTCCTTTCAACTTTTCCTTCGTTTGTAAATTTCCCCAGTTTCAACAGTTGGATTGCTTGTAGATGCAATTGCCGTAAATTCATAAGTACTTTGAGTTGACACCGGGTTTTGCGTCATCCGAAAAGAAGTATATTATATTTGAAGAGATTGCGCAGCTATGTTTCCATCGTCTTCACTTATTTTTTAAACTTTGGATCCAGAATGGTGGCTAACATTATGAGAGCCCTTTCTCTCCAACGGTATTAATCGTTTCCGCACTGACTTGCGTAAAGTGTTTTAAATATTCTTTCCAGCAGGGTTTTTTTATGTGAGTTCCCACTTTCGATAATTGTAAAATTAGCCCTCGTAATAACGGAGTTATATAAGAAAGAGTAATGTGATTTGCGCCAAATATTATTGTCGTAGCCACATCAAATGGTTCTAATTGCAGAATAATAGTCCGCACCACATATAAATCTTCGGCAACGTTTCAGGAGCCTTCTCACATTCGGCTAATGCCAAAGTCAATTCTTGCCTGATTTCATAGAAACATTTGATCTTGGCGTATGCGTTATTCCAACGAGAACGGAACTGCTGAATCAACTTCAATTCAGGTTTGTTAAGCAGTCTTTGTGCAATTGTCAGTATATTTGAAACAACTGAGCTCGGTTGAAAATAAGTATCAATATCTTTGCACTTTTTCATGATAAAATGAAAATTAGGGGCCGTCAATATCAGGCACAGTCAAATTTAAAGTATACTCGAGGCATGGAATATAATTAAATTGAATAAGTTTTGCTTGTATTAACCTGCAAGCAGCATTATCAGTGACGATCGCATTTATTTTTCAAATCAAATGTTCCATTGGCTTAGTGTAGTATTTCTCGCCTAAACAAGAAATAACAAGATAAGTACTCCCTATCTTCCAAAAACAACCTACTCAAGAGCTCTGTGGCCTAAATTCTGTGAATATTTTCGAATCTGAACTCCTTTTATGTTAAATTCCGTTGATATTGTAGAAATTAATTTACCTCTATGAAAAAAATGAAATGTGATTGCCATTATTTTTTTTTTTTGGATTTAAAGAAATATTTTGAACTGCATTTATGGCATTTTAAGCCCCCGTTTTAACGTCTTCGAAGTATTATAATATAGCAAGTATGTTTGAAATCAGCCACGAAATCACGAAAAACTTCATGTTCTCCTTTCCGCAAAGGCACTATGCCCAAAACACCAATACGAACTTATAGTTCATCTAAATATTTTTTCGGGCAAAACCATCTGCGTAGAGTTTCGCTCTTCCAAAATAATATTTGACGATTTTTCTAGATTTCGTTGAACTGCTCTCATAGATATTACTAGGACCATGAGTTTTTACTATAGATTCAACAGAAAATAATTTCCACTATGATTTATGTTTCCGTTTTAAATGATTTGATAAATTTTTCGTGTTTTGATTAGCAAAATCACTATTTGGAATTTTTTCTCTCAGTCTCAATTTTCTACGCTTATGATTTTCATGTGCAGTTAAATTTTACATTTTTTCCTTCTTCATATTATTTCATTTTACAACAAATAACAAGTGACAAAACTAACAGAATATAAGAGTGGTCTGTTATCTTTGGTATGTGCTGCTTTACAAAAACAAGAAAAGGAAATATTATTAAATGCGAAAAACGAAGCAAACGTAAAATGCTCACAGTGGATGGGATGATATCCAAATGTTACCTTACGTATTTTTTTCAGTTTTCAAAAACTATCGATTACAAAAAAAATCATCGATGTTTTCGATAGTTCTGAACTATCGATAGTATCGATAGTACTATCGATGTTTAACGTACACTAGTACACAAGCAGTTCAAACCGTAATTTGTCGATTTGCGCCATGGCAATTGCTGAGGTGTGAGATGGCGCATTGGCTTGGTGAAACAAGTTTTTTTTTTGCAAATGTGTCCTTTTTTCCACAATTTCTGCCTTCAGCTTGTGAAGCAATGATGCCGTAGTATGATCTTATAATTTTTTTTTCCTGTTTGAGGATAATCGATTAAGATAACTTTATGACTACCCCAAAAACAATCGCTGTCACTTTCAGAGCCGAAAAAACAGTTTTTCCACTGTTTTGACTGTATTTTTATTTCAGGCGTATAAAAATGTATCTGATTTTTATTTACAGCACTTAATCGGCGCCAAAACTCTGATTTATTACGTTTAAACTGTACCAACAGAGCGTGGAAATGTTCATTTGACCACGTCGAGAAAGCCTAAATTTTGATTCAATAGGAGATAAGCACGTTTTTTGGACATATTCATAGCCTCTGCTATCTCTCTCTCACTTTAATGCTACAGTCGTTTAGACCATTTGGTGAGCTTTAATGATGTTATCATCAGTGGTTGCAGTTTCTGGACGTCCTAAACGTTCATCGTCTGCCAAGCTGGTACGGTCACGTTTAAATTCAGCTTCCTGAAATCCCACGGTGGTAAATTTTGGTGCAGAGTTTCCATACACAGTGTCTGATTCATCTTTGATTTGCGTAGACGAATTGCCTTTCAAAAAAACATTTTTATTGACAGCTCGATATCCGATTTTTTTCTATTTTAATAAAAACAATCACATCGACTCACTCAAACGATTCCTGAACAATAACTGCGTGTGCAAAATGGCTGAAAATATGGCGAGTACCTGTTAAAAGATGTGCAACCACGTTTCTTAGTTTTTATTGAGAAGTGCCTCCCAGTTTCAGGTTAAGGTCGCAAACTTTTCAAATCACCCCGTATATGTAATACTCAATTTCTACAAAACAAATTTTAATCTTGAGTCAAAAATTGATTCAAAGTCATTCTGTTAACATGCACGTCAATATACAATCAGTAGCCAAACGATAAAAATACGTGTATATTCGAGCAACATCCCTAATACTAAGAGGAAGAGATTCCAGACCAGATTGTCGTCCATAAGTTAAACCCTAAGAACATACTTTCAGTCATCAGTTTTCAATACAATTTATAATTAACGAAAAGAAGAAATAGGCCTAAAATCGAACTCAGAAGGGGAGAAAATGGGAAATACTAACAAAGCAATCATTTAAAACAATTTTTAAAGAAAAATAAAAAATATAAGAGGACAATGAAGAAGACAACCGTGTAGAAAAAGAGGAAGCTGAGATATTTATAGAAGTAGGAAGTAGAGATATTTGAGATATCTACCAAATTTTTGTAGATTATTCAAAAAATGCTTATAATATGTAGCGTAATCTGCGAAACCCATAAGTACATCAAACTACTTGCAGTAAAATTAGTAATCAGTTGCAAACTACTAGTAATTGAAGAGCTTTTTGAGAAATCTCTCATTGTCTCAACTAAGTAAAACATATCTACATATTCTGTACAAATTCTACAGTAATTACATATTACTCTCTACTGTACTGAGCTCCATTACAGGAGCAAAAATGACAATCTACATTTATAACTTTCTTTCTTTTGATATTAATCATTAATAAAATGTGTACAAAAATCACTTGATCCTTCCCGAGTTTCTGAAAAAAATACTAAAAACACATTCATTCAATTAATTGAAAAATAATAGTGAAATAAATATTTTCAACTATTTTGAGTATGTGTAATAAATTTTTATTTTATGTCCACCACAAAATGGTTTGTGCAGATTTGTGCAATAAATCTTTGCCATTCTTTACCTTGATGATGAACAGAAAGTATATACATCGTATATACTTACCGATCGTCCGATGTGCTAAGATGGTTTTTATGTCAGCCTGTATCGTTTTTTGGGGCGAACATTTTAAAGTGTGGTGTCTTATAAGTTTGGCACTACCGGCCAGTACTGGATCTACTGGCTAGTACAGGCACTACTGGCCAGTTTTGCGTTAATTTCAGCCTTTCCACAGTCACATTTGATTAGTAGTACCCATTTCATATTTTGTGTTGTTTAACACTAGTTTTTTAGTGAGAGGATTAGTTTTGCCTGTTTGGTCGTATGCTGCCTTAGGTTTATAAGATTATGAAAATTGAAAACGACTGCCCTTGTTTTCTGATCACTAAATATCTATAGTTCTACTGGTATTCCTATTTTCTTTATTTTAGTAAGATTCGGACCGCACCAGATTTTAGCAGCAAGATTTTCATGAGCTGTTTCGGGTTATCTTTGACAAGTAACTTGCCTAAAAGAAATCGTAACCAATCTACTAATTCAAAATTTTGAAGACTGTATCGACTACATGTTCCTATCCGTTTTTCATACGAAGAAAATAATTTGCCACTTCCTTACATATTTAATCGAGCAGCAAGGATAATCCTAAATCCTACTACAGTTTTCAACAAAAACAATTGATGAAAGAATATATGAGAAAGAAGAAAATATCGTCGAGATAGGTGCTAACGTATTTCATAGTTCTGCGTAAATGTGGCCTTTTTAAACAAACCAGGTTTACGCGCCAGGCTCATTGGCTTGAAAAATTTAATTTAGTGCCTGTTACTGTAATACACTCTAATTTGGTAATGAATTCTCATTAAGATTTTTGAATCTTACTTCCTGGGAAAATTAAGAACACTTTAATGTCTCTTGCTTTTCACATGCAGCTTCAAATATGACAAAAACTAGTCATTTTTCATGAAGTAACTAGTCCAAGCCGACCGTTTTGATAGATAGTATAATGCTCATTCTGGTTTTCTCAAGATATTTTAATCTAGTCCTGGTTTATTATAAAATTATTGATGCAAAAAGGTTACTAACTGTCGTATTTTGATTTTCCAATACAAGTTTCTTTGCGTTGTAAGTCCACGACTCGTCAATTAAACCGCCTCTTCAACAGATGAATCGATTAAACTTCTGCTCGGTGACAGCTATGTGTATTTAAAATTTTCCTGGAAACTTAAAATCGTGAAAAAATCGGAAATGTCAAATTGTGGCTTTTTAGTCATCCACTGTAGAATATGTCCTACCGTCCATCACGCAAATGTAGGATGCAGACGATATGAAATATTCTTCAGAGAGCGCACAAAACTTCTCTTGATATCTGAACATTACTATGAAGAAATATTATTCTTTTCTACATTTCCAAAACAATGGTGGTAATTACAAAAAATTATGCAAACAATATGTATTGGGATGGGCTAGTTCTACTATTATTATAGACATTATAGGGGACATTGAAATTAATGAAAAGATGGACTAGCTACAGTAATAAACACAATTTTTGGCTGACTGTCGAGAGACTGATATGTTGCTGATTTACCTGAGCTCATGTTTCGTTGATGAGGGCCAATTACTTCCGAAGTGAGGGGAGCTATTCGGTCTAATGGAGCTGTCGCGAACATCTTAAAGGCGGTACTTAGTAGGAAACTGAAAAGATCTAGGTGCTTGATTTGTGCTGCTAAATTTTCATTAGGCTGAAACAGAACAACCATGCTGGTAGCCAAAAACATTTATTGGTGTAAATATATGTGTAGTTATATGTTCGTTTTAATTATACATTTGCATTATTTTTATTTTAGTTCTTTTAACATAAGTACATATATTGTTTCTGCCGATTGTAATAAGCATAATCGATTAATACTGATCTAATTACAATAAAATAGCTGAATTTAGTACATACGAATTAATTTATAGAACAAAGGATAAGCTGCCATGCATATAACTAGCTATTATTGATAGGCCTTTCCGATTCAGGGTTTTGAACACTGATTTAAAATAAATATCTCTACTTCGGAAATTAACAAACGAAACATATTTTCAAAATAATAACTAAACCGATAACCACATGCAAATAATATTCATTAATTCACTCCAAAATTTAATCTTTCTCCCAATCAACATTCAAAACCAGAGCTAGTTATAATAAATCTCTTCTACATTAATTAAATACTCGCAACGCTACAATTTCAACAAAACAGTACATACTAGCGTCTATTAAAAAATTCAATTTCATATATATACAAACATAATGCCCAAGAGATGAAAACGATGCTTACAAGTGATTAGTCAGCTAACAAATTAACCATTAGCTCGAGCCAATTAAACTCCTGCCTGTTTTTCAGAGTGTTTTGTGCCCCCAGTCAAATAACGCATTATCCTATCTCAGAGGAATATCGCATTACAGCATAATTACTATCAGGTTCGTAATATGAAAATATTCCAAAGAACAATTTTCTCTGTTGGCAATATACATTATTGTAGCAAGATAAAGTTATTATGGGGAACGCAGGGTGAAATGGAAACTGTATCGATTTGGATTTAAAGAGAATGAATGGTTTTTTAGCACAGGATAAATTAAAATTTCAGCATGACATTTAACGATCTGCCTTTTTAATGCAAAAAAAATGAATTTTTCATCCGTTCTACTGCAAACGGAACATTTTTTGAGTTTGATTCATTTAAGGGGTTAGGTGTACTTGGGAAGTCCAAAAAAAAATCTTTTGTGGTGAATTTTCGAGAGGTTAAAAAAAAAATGGTTTTACCATGATCACTGTAGCTTGTCACTGGATCATCCGAAATAAAAAAAAAATCGGGGATTTTTAATTAATGACATAATGCTCCGGATGAACGAAGGACTTTGGCAGAATTTAATTTTTCGAAAAATGGCGGTTGTTGAAATTCAAAATTGTATTTTCGACCAAAATTTCATCCAATCAAAAAATCTTTTGTTCATCCTGAGGATAATTACATATTATATATGTGAGGAAAATTTCATGCTGATCGATAAAGATGTTTTCAAGTTACAGAGATCACCGATTTCGAAAACATAGTTGCAAGAAAAATGCTTTTAAAGCATGCGAAAAAACGCTTTTTGCATTAGAGACGACTAAATTCAAAGTTATTTATCTCCATAAAGAATTGTCTGATTTGTCTGAAATTGACAGAAAATGCTTTTGAAATATGCTACTTTTAGAAAATGCAAAGAAAATAAAATCAATTTTCTCAAAATTCTAAATGTACCTGCCCCCTTAAAAAGTAAAAAAATGTTGGATAAAGTCCTCTTTTCTTAAATATGATACAAATGCTAATTATTGAAAAAGTCAGCATCGGAAAAATATTATTATTCTAGTTCACAATGGAATCTCCTCTAGCATAGTTGAAAACGATATTTCTAAGCTTATGACACCAGCCTAGGTTTCAGGATTTCTTAGTGAAGTTCTTCATCTGCTGCCGTACTTTTTTTTGACGAAAAGAATTGTTCAAATTTGTCAATACACCAATTGTACCAATTTTGTTCCTGTGCTACTTTGGTGAGTTTAATTTGTTTTTAGATTAATTATGAAAGGATTCGGCGAAGTGAGCTATGTGTTAAAAAAAATCATGTAAATTATAATTTAAAGCTTGTATTAACTTCCTTTATTCTAGTTTTAGCGGCCCTCTTAGACAGTCATGCAAAAAACTACTTAGGCATTGATTATTGTTTACCAGTTGGATACAATAAAATTAATAATTTTTCCCGCTAAACTATCAAACGAGTGCGAATTTCTGTAGTGAAAGTAGCTCCAGTAAAAGCATCGTCGAAGAACCAAACAGAATTTTGGACTAAAAGTCCTGGAGAACACACCTAGGAAGCTCAATTTAGCTTTTGATTCAGTATAACAACCGAGGAATAAAGTAAGCGGTCTTAGCTTACTATACTCTCAATCATTCTCGAAGTGATTACGCACAAACTAAGTTTTTCTGATGGTAAACTATCATCTTGTTCAGCGCAGAGCGAGTGCAAAGCAGCAAACGTATTGAAGAAAGACAAAGACACATTGAAATAACTCACGGCAAAACTTGACGTCATTGTAGAGCAGAATGAAACCAATATGAGCTCCAAGTTCAAAGACGAGAAAACGTTGATCTTATGGAGTGATAAACTCAACCATGGACAAAATTGGGAAATGAAAATTCCAAATAAGCGTAAATTAGGTAAAAAAAAAGAAGTGGCAGAAAACAAAATCAGCCACAAGACAACAGTGTGCCCTTTCCCACCGGATTGGATGACGTTGAGCAAATGGACCACATAACAAACACGTTGAACAGCCCTTTTCCACTTCTTTCTTCAAACTCAACAGCAAGGCAGCTAAATAGTCAAAATCAAAACCATTTTATCACATTCTAAGAAAGTGTTACAAAATCACAACGACAAATCACACAAAAACTCTAAAATACCCAGCGAGGACAAGCCAATATTGTTTATCCTTTCTTGTCATTGGCAAAGGTTCCCAAAGTGAAAAGCAGCATTAATTTCAACCTTGCCAAACATGTCATCCTGAGCATCCAAATTATCCTTATATATATTATAACAATCACGGGCTACAAAACATTAGCTTAGGTCTTCGCGATAATCATAGTCCTTCCTGAAGCTAAGAGTCTTAACGAAGTTTTTCGAAAACTCCATGACCTCTTCCCTGAAGAGTTGAAAGGAATCTCGAGGTACATTAGTTTAGCCCTTTGAAGACTTCATCTCAAAATACGAACAGCCACATCGAAATCGCTACAGGTGTGGCTCTCAAAACTCAGCAAATAATTTTTTTATGTGACGACCATTTGCTGCTTAGACCGCCAAAAAGAGTCTCCGAAACAATCTTTAAAAATGGCATGATTTCACAATTGTCAGTTATCTGAGTATTCATCAATTAATTTTCCTTCTCGAAATTTGATGGACTCCACTGATTAACCAGCTGTAAAAGTTTGAAGGAAGAGCGATTAAAATGTGTGAACTGCGAAGGTGAACACCGTGCCAGTTATGATGGTTACCTACACGAAAGTAGTGTGGTCAAACGCCAAGTGGAAACATCAATCCCAGCCCCCTTCGTTCATTACCCACAAAGACTTCCATAATATCTACGAAACCATTTGCTGGGTAACTTTGCATGCAAAACAGTCCTGAACAGATGCACCAGTTATTGCACGCAATGATGCAAAAAAATGGTAGCCCATATAGTCCGAGGAATGTTTACAGGCAAGTTTTGGTCTAAAATAAATAAACACAAATAAATCCCACTAACAATATTTTTATTTTTACCTGAAATCTAACCTCCACTGTAAAAACGAAATGTAAGCTGATCCAATTTTGAAAGACACCATTCTTTGTCACCAAGTTACTGAAGGAAAGTTTCTTCAGACTCATTAATCGACTTCAAATCCCATACAACAAAATATAGTGGAATGACAGAATGACTGTTAGTGGAAGAGGAATCACAGTTCCTGTAAAAAATAAAACTACACATCATTCCCAACGTCCGTTCTTCGAAGTACAGAAGCGACTTTGATTAAAACTCACAGGGATTCCCTCAAAACCTTTATAATATTTTTATCACGGGCCTTAGCGGCTACAAGCACCAACACTGGAAAAAAGCCAAACTAGTATTCAGCTAGACCAGCCATACTCAACCTTTTTCTATTTCAGGGCCACCAAGAAATGTGTACTAGGCTACGTGGGCCATAGTCCTTCGTTTGTTCCACACAAGTTTAAGGTGGATTTGGTTCATCTTCAGCACATCTTCCACCAGAGGAAAGCAATCTGATTGGCTTATCGTTCGAATATGTAAATGTGGCCTGAAACTTCAGCCAGCAGCGACTGGCACTGCCACTCAAGAGCCGCTAGGTGTTTCCTACGTCAGCTCGATGAAATGTTCAGTATCGAAAGGTGGATTTGATTTCTGAATTTTCTGTAGAATTCAAACTTAGTTGATAACAATGAGAGCTATGAACCACAAATCTATTGACTGAACGCTATCATACAATTGAGTGTTCAACAAGTGGTCCATTGAAAATAATGTTGTTTTGCATCATAGCCACAGGGCAATGTCTGGATGGCTTGAAAGGAGAGCAGCAGCGCTCACCCTTTGCTACTATTGTAGTAGATTTACTACTATTCTCCAGCCAAAAAAATTGTTACAACAGCAACTTAATCTGCTATTATTTGATGAACCGGCCGATATCAAATAAATTTTTTATGTTCATACACAAGAAATGGATTCATATTAATTTTTCCACTTCTTTAAAGAAGAGTATTAATGTAATTGGCTTGTATACATCAAACCAACCATAATGCCAAACAATTCAAATGTTATATTATTTATATCAGAGTCAAAGCCAATCAATTAAAAAATTATATTATTTTTATCAACATATTTTTATCCATATTTTCATATATTTTTGATATTATTTCACTTTTGCTTGCTTTGAAGCCTTCTCATTCTTTAAACGCTGACTTCATTTTAAATTTTGAAAGCATTCAATTGCATTTACAATTAATACTTTTCGGTATAAGATTCGAAGAATGTATTCAATCTTATCATATTAATGGTAAATTACATTAATTGTCAAAACAAAATTTATCGACATTTTTATTTAGCTATGTGCACACATTAAAAAAATATATAAAAACGATAAGTTCGTTATATTAAAATAGTCAAATACGTGGCAAATTGTTTCAGAAGCTGATTACTTTTTTCATTAAAGTGAATGTAAATTTTCCTCTTATTCAGTTTTTTAAATATGTACACATACTGCTATTAATTTTAACCTGATACTCTTTTCTTTCATTTTTACTGCGTTAGAGATCCACTGCACTCAGATACTGTGGCTCTGTGTGTAAGCTCCCATTCAATTTGATGCCCCGACAAGGGTTGCATTGGCCGTACCCCGAGTGTCTCTGCCCATGTTAGCCTTGGTCTCTCACATTTGTTGGGCCGAGAAAAAGCATTCAACGCTTTAACGTCAACAATAAAATTATTTCAAGAATTCACGGTCATACGTATCATAGTCTCAAATACTCAACGCTCCAATTGACATCAAGAGAGTCGTTTGGAAAATTTTACTCTTTGATTACAATGCAACAACATCTCTAACAACAACTATTCTGGATGAAGTTAAGAGCTTGATGATTCGCCTGCATCGCGAACTTTGTTATATTCAGCACGAGACAACATTCGAGAGATTTTGACGAAAATTAACAACTCAACGTTTCGCTTGACGACATATCAAAAACCATGGAATTGTATTTTAGTAGCTAAATTCCATGCTTTTGGATATGTCGTCAAGCAAACGACTGAATTTTTATTTTTTTACATTTCCCCAGAACTAAAAGCTATTTACTCCACTCTTCACAAATGGCAAGGTAGCAGAATGCATTCCCTCGTCTTACCTGAGGGAAATAATACTCAAAACTAACATCCTCCCAGGAGAATGATTTCATTTCAGGGCACTTCTTTCTACTAAACTCTAGCCAGCAAGAGTATTTAGACTTGCTTGCATATGAGTTGACTACAAAAAGTCGACTAGTTTGGTCAAGTCACTAGTTTGGTCATGTGAAGGCAATCGACTAAGTGTGACATGTAAAACTTAAATTCAATCTGAATGCATTCTCTTTTTCTGTCTCTAATCTAACTAATCGAATCCTTCTCAAAAGGTAAATTTTTTTTAGTAAGAATACATTCAATATTTCTCATAGCAGATCAAAAAAAGCTGGAGTCCCGCAAGGATCTCTCTTGTCACCTCTTTTCTATAGTCTATACCCGGGAAACATTCATCATGAAAATATTTTGTTGCATGATGCGTTTATCTTCCACGCATGCAGCTTATCATATACCATCAAGCCAGCTATATCATTTTCCAATAAATAATTCTATGAGCTGAAGATCAACATTAACTCAGATAAAGCTCAAGCAAATTTTAATCATATGTGCAAGACTGCAGGTTGCAAAAAACTCACAGTGCAGAGACAAAAAATTATCATCGGCAAAATATCTGAGACTGACTTGCGGCGAAAGACTAAAAAGGAATATGCATATCATACAAAAGCGCATCGCCTGCTTCATAGTCTTGCAATCCTTGTCTTCTCTAACTAAAACCATAAATCTTATTTCAAAAAATTGCTTATTGCTTAGCAAACAAATTAGGTATAAGACAAACGTTACACTGTGCATTCGGAAATTGGCTGAAAACATCTTCTGCGAAATTTTTCAGAATTCCATGATATCTTCGAAACATCGGCGTACATAAAAACTTAAGGGTAGCAATAATTGACAAATATGTACGCACAAAGCACTGAAACTCTCGAACAAAATTTTAAACTTCCCGAGTAATAATGTGGTCTTCCCACACTAAAAAAAATAATTCAAAGTGTTAAAAATGTATTGAGTCAAAGACCACTCATCCAAAAAAGCGGAGTAAGAGTGACCCAACGCTAATTGTAAACTAACCCTGTTCTAGGGGGCCCGGTAGCTCTGCTCGCTAAGGCGTCAGGCCGAATCCCGCCAGTGCCATGGCTGTAAGTGTGAATGCGTATGATTGTCAATGAGAAACTGGTGGCCTAATGCTGGCCGCGTTCCCGGCAGCCCTCTTACTAACCTAACCTAACTCTGTTCTAAGAAAGAATTTAATTGTAGTTTTTTTTTTGACACTATCAAACTCGTTCGTCCAATTTTCGGACCGATTTTTCAAAGCTGCCCATATTTTCTAGCTATTGAAATATAATTGAAATTTTGAAGTAATTAGCTCCAACAAATCTAAGCGCTCCAGCTCAAAGGAATATTGTAAATCAGCCATTATATCTCCTTCACGCTAACATAATTCAAAACAACATTATTTTCAATGGCTTTATATAGTCCTAGGAAAATACTAAGCAAGCAAATACCCATACTCTCTTGTCATCAATATTTGCTGCCACGTAATAACTTACTTCCATTGATTGCATATGAATTAAAAATGAGTGAAATCTACGATTATTTCATATATATAAAAGGTGATATAGTGTCCATTGAAAGTTAGTTGGCTTAACTTTGTAAGTGTCCCGAAACGACCGAGAAAAACATATCGAGTAGTAAAACTACAAGTTTAAGTGCTCGAAGTTGAAAATATGAAGTGGAATTGAAAAGTGCTAGTGGTTTTCGGAAAGTTTCTGTTGAGAATTCGAAAAACTCTTGAGGGTAAAAGTTGACGGCACGGAGGTTTGTGATAATATCTCCTTGAAGAGTGTTTGACGGTAACACTTTGAAAATGGTTTCCGAGGTGGTGGAGGATAGTGTTCGGTTATGGTATAGGATTCGGTCAGTTGAAAATAAGGATATTGAAATAGGATATTGAAACAGGATATTGAAAATAATTCGAAAGATACTTAGCGGAAAAAGATTTTATGAGAAGCATTTGATTAAATAGTCCAGATATTAAGCTATTTTTAAAAGCAAAAAACTTTTTCCTGTTTGGTTGAGATCATTTTAAAGCCTCATTAATTTCGGAGCTCATTTCTACAAGATTTTTTTTTTGCTAAAAAAAATAAACCAATTCAAGGTCGATTGCCCGCATCACTCAAGGATGAGTCGTATACTTTGTTCAATCAAAAACAACAAGGAAAACACTTTAGATCCGACTTTTTAAGTACGCAGTTATGAGGAAATCACTTGCATATCATTTGAATATAGCAGGATCGTAAAAACGTTATTGCTCGTAAATTTCCCAAGAACAGATGGAAAGAAGAAAAGCATTATGCGAACATAAGATCCTTGCGTGGTGTTTAAAATGTTTCAAATATCGATTCAAAAGTTTATTTTTAGAAATTAAGGCTCACATTCGATAATATTGTTGAACATAATATCGGAACTTTTTAAAGCTGCTATAAAAAAAAGTCTGATGACATTTGAGTCTCTTCGTTGCTTCTGAAATTTCTTACCAAATCCGTTTTAGTAACATGATTGGCTTATTTATTATTATTGTGTTGCAAAGAATCTGTCCTTTTTCCAGTCTTAGCATGTAGTTACATAAGAATATTGGAAAAGTTATGCTCATCAATCATCTCAAGGTATCATTATGTCTGGTTTCTGGGACATTGGTCAGATATCAGATATCAATAAGGAAAGAACTTAAAATAATGCATGTGAAAATTTCCTGACTTATGATATGTTAGTGTGAGCATAGATTTAACGTGTAATTGCTAGGAAAATACCGGAAAATATCGGAAAATACCTGAAATCAATACCACTCAAATTTCAATAATCTCAATTTGTCAATTTGTAAGTTACACTGATAAAGCATCTTGAAAAATAGGAAAAAACGATTTTCTTACTACTTTTTATACCAAGAATCAGTTTGAGGAACTTAAGTTAGCATGTTTGATCAAATACGCTCAAATAATAGCAGCTATTGTTAGTTTATTAGAGGGAAGGTAGCAAATGAGCATATTTAATAGCTTAAGGCAGGTGTTTTATTATGCTTTTGAAAAGTATTTTTCTGTGTAGCATCACCTCAAGTTAGTTCGATTATTCTTACTGAAGCATATTTTGTCCGAGAATACTTTTTTCACGAATCGGAACTTTTCCATATCCTTTTTTGCTCGTAAAAACTCGCACCTAATGTAGTATTGGTATAACTTTCTGGATTTTTACAAATAATATAATATATAAATATAACAAATAATACAATTATGGATTTTTACAAATAACTTCAGAGTCAGAATTAGGAAAATATATTTTTCAAAAAATGTCCAACAAAAAAGTTATCTTTGTAACAGAAGTAGCCAAAAGCAAAAAAGAAGAGTAACCAAGTAAATTTGGAGCTATCGAATTCTAAGATAGCTCCAAATTGAACAAAATATTTATCTAAACCAAATCATGCCTACAAAAAAAGAATAGCTGATTTGTTCTAATCAAATTCGTATAGCAGCTTATGCAAATTTTTGGACTTTCCTGAAAATTCCGCCTCAAAGTGAAGAAAGATGCGTAGTAGTTGCACTGATTTGATCACAGCGTCAAGGAGTATGCTACAACATTTTCTCAAAATTTTACAGTAACATGTTTTTCTTAAAATTTAAACAAACACGTGTTGTTTTTTAAGCTTAAACATTTAGGAAATTTAAATTTTTGCGTTTTGAGAGCGACCATCTTCGAGCCTAATTGAGCCTAAACAGACTCGAAGAAGGGTTTTAAAAACTATTTATTTCACGAAAATCTTCATTGCCTTCGATTTCTTACTTTGTTTTTGGTCTAAATTGGCTATTACTTGACACATCTACACCCTACGAATATTCCCTCTTGTAAACTCAATTATGCGGTCATACCCGGATAATGCTAAATTTTTTCAAATTTTAGATAAAAGTTCCTGTTTCGTCCATCGAAGAAATTCCGCACTAGAGTCAAATCATGTGATTTCGATCAGTTCATAGATGTGATACAAAACTGACCACAAATCTACCTGATTCACCATACATTTGTCCAAATCAACCTCATTTAGGAAAATCTAGTCAAAATCGAAAGCTATTGTGAATTTTCTCCCGGCTGAATCTGTTTCGTAGCGTGCTGAACTCCATCGATAACAAATTTTGTTCTAAAATAGTGAAAATCGAACGCAAAAGGAATATGTGAAGTGCAGAAGGAAAAAATAAAATAATCATGCATGTTCGTTTAACATTTCGAAAAACGTTCACCCTAAATCAATCGTCCATACAAATTTGAATTGCATCTCTCACTCAAACTCTAAATCACTTTGGCTAGAGCGAACATCTCACCTGATTTTGTTGTCAGCTCGAAACCTACCTGATTTGAAAGTGAAGTGCGAGCGTATTATAATGTCGACTCCAAGGTTAATATAAAAAACTCTTGCGTATCAGAACCGCAAGCAACATTAATGTTCGTAGAAGTAGAAGAATACTGTAAATTTTGATTACATACTTTGCTTGCAGATTTTCTCACACATATTTCTTATTACAGCTAATCTGCTTTGAAGCCAATGCATCAATTTGATTTCGAGAATACATTGAAGCTCAAAAGGTTGAAAAGGTTTTCAGGGTAATCATTAGCATGAATTTAAAATTTTAGGAGAGTTAAACACAAACAGAGAGTTAAACAATATTCATTAATGGATCTTTATATTATAAAACTTTGAAAGCAACATCTTCTATGACATAAATGATGAGGATGCTCAGTGCTGGCAACACTTTACCAGCATCGAAACCACAAGTCTGTCACAATTGCTTAACGCCAAAATCATCTAGACTAGGCTTGTGTCGTTCATGAACGAACGAACTAAAAGAAATGTTTCCGTTCACTGAACTGAACGAACTATATCATTATTTCCTATTCTAACAGTTCACCATTTTAGTTCTTTCGTTCATGAACGACTCAAGCCTAGTCTCAACGTTTCATCGTCTGAACATTTCTTTTAGTTCGTTCGTTCATGAACTACTCATTGAGTAGTTCATGAACGAACGAACTACTCATTGAGTAGTTCATGAACGAACGAACTAAAAGAAATGTTTCCGAACGAACTATATCATTATTTCCTATTCTAACAGTTCACCATTTTAGTTCGTTCGTTCATGAACGACTCAAGCCTAGATAAAAGTGTATGATCAAATATTATATAAAGTTGAGTTTTGTCATGCTTTCAAGTATGTTAAAATAAAATCTGCTTTTAGATAGTGTGGTTTGCAACGTCCTTAAAATATCACCATTGTACTCCCCGATCACTTTCAACCATCGAAAGTGCAGTAAAGGCAGTTTCTGCCAAACTATGGCCAAAAAAACCCTTACTCCCCTATAAAACCGAAATGTTTGTATTACAGCAATAGGTCTTGGCCCGTTGCGTCCGAAAGCACTCTAACTCAAAATTCGCCGATTTAAGCTACTTTTGCCCTAAAAACTTTTTGAATATTTGAATGAAATACTCGCAAGTACGAAAATATTCGATACTTGATATGCTTTCAAACTGCACTATCTAAAAGCAGATTTTATATTAACATACTTGAAAGGGCGACAAAACACTACTCTACATAATATTTGAACATACACTTTGATCAGACTTAATGGTTTTAGCAAAACTACCAGCGCAACCAACCAAGCTTTTGAAATCTTGAAAAAAAGTTAATACTTTTACTTATCTTTAATCACAAGACAACAATATATTCATAACGCGGAAATACCTGTGAAATAGATTGATATTGAGAAGCACTGAACTAGTGAACTAAATCTGTTCTCAAAAGTGAACGAGATATGGTGATTGAACTGAATCTAATGAACTGTTTGATTTGGCATTGAACTAATGAACTAGTGAACTAGTGAACTGTTAAAGAGAAACATTTCACTAAAGTGAACGAGATCAGGTGAAACGTTTCACTTAACTGAACTGTTTTGCGCAAGCCTAATCTAGACCTGTGAGTTTTGTTTTCATCCGATGACTTCATCGAAAGTTACAGCAATAGTGATGTTTGGGGCAGCCATACGAAACATTTCCTGAATTTGTCAACTTTAAACATTGGGTACTTATTTTGATGTTCACTATATAAATACTTAATGATAGTATTTATTGATATGAAAATAACAAAAACGCCTCTTGCTGGCAACCATTAACTAGCACCAAAGCAAAAAAAATATCTTAGCTGCTTCACGTTTAAATCAACCTACCCAGCGAATTTCAATTACTGCATTCGATCCGATAACTGCATGAGATGTCAAGAGGTAACAAAAAAATTTAGAATCACCACCCGCGAATCTTTTCAAAGTTTCGAAATTCAAATATTTGTTATTTGCCACTGCAAGATCATTGAATTTGGAAAATTGATAAATAACATCGCTTAGTCAAAAAATGGCAAACATTGTAAAATAACAACCATAGCTGGCAGCCCTATCGTGATTTTTCAACCAGATTGCAACTAAGTTTTTCCTACATAAAACCCATTTACTAGATAAATTTCGTTTTGATTTCATGGCAGCAATAGAAGTTATAGGGCAAAAATGCTCACCAAATTTTCAATATTCAAAACGTAAACATTATCATAGCAGGCAGCTCCAACCTAATTCAAAATTTCTAACCAACGTGGCTTAGAGTTAGATCCATATTTCGTTAAAATCTGGCAACCGCATCGGAATTCATAGGGCTAAAACAGTTTATTCTTTTATGGATTTTTCAAAATGGCACTACTGGCACAATGTTTTCCACATTTCAAGATTACTTTCATCAGACCTGGTTCTACCCAAAACCAATAAAATCTATGAATTTCAACTGGATCTAATCATCGGTTCGTCAGTTTTTCTGGAAACAAATTTTGTATGTTAAAAATAGAGATGATTTGGTGAAAGGTTACCGTTCTTACACATAAAGGAATTTAAAATTTTTTAGTTTGAATCTGTAGACAAAGCATGAAGTTTATAAAAAAATGTGCATTTTTCTCTAAAAATCACAAAAAAAAAAATTCAGGAGGGTTATTCATTTGAAGTTTTTTTTGTTTGGGTTCCTGCCATAACACAAGGTTGTGACTTAAAACTGCATGCACGTATCGAATGCGTTCAGTAAATTTCGTGACAATCCGATGATTTTCAAGGAAGTTATCGCAATTTGAAGTTTTGCAAATTTTCCTTGCCTACTTTTGGGCACATATCTCCCACAAAGGGTTTAAACATTTCCAAAGCCAGATCATTTTTAATCTAGAAACATTATGGATATATATAGACACAAAAACCACTCCATATTCATCAACGACTTCTGAAAATTTCAGCATGATTGGAGAAAAGCGTGGATAAAAGTTGTATTTCCCAGCCAATTACAGTTTGGATGTTCCTGGTGAGTTTCGGTGTAGTTATGTGGTCATGCGTTCTTTTGAAGACACAGAACTCATATCCGTTGCCAGACGCTTCATGCTTGCGTCATAGTTTCTTATAAACTTCTGGTAACTACTGAGAGTGCACTTCAGATGTAATGCTTTGACCACGATGCCTGTGTAAAGCCACCACATACACAAGAACCATAGCATATAGCCACTGATACGTGCATTGGGTATTGCTGTACATAACCCATTTTTCATTAAAAGTAATTAATTAATTAAAAACGCTTCAGGCAACAACAGAGAAGTACAGATCCCCAAACGCTTCATTTTCATCATTCAGCAAAGACAGGTGGATGTTATTTTTACACAGATTTCTCCAAGGCGTTTGACTTTGTCAACCATGAGTTTCTTCTGTTGAAATTAGACAAATATGGTTTCCATGGTCCGGTGCTTTCCTGGTTTTCTTCCTACATTCATGAATGCACTTGTGTTGATACTGTGAGCTCCTGTTCGTCTTCCCCCTTCTATCCCTCCTCAGGTGTTCAACAAAGTTCGATCCTTAACCCTTTATTATTCTTAATTGTCATTAATGATCTCCCGGGTCTGCTTAAATCTTTTTCTCTTCTATATGTAGACGATCTAAAAATATTCAGAGTAATTGATACAGTCGAAGACTGCTTACAGCTTCAGAATGACCTGCTCACTCTTGTAAAGTGGTGTAATACAAATCATCTTACTTTGAATGTTTTAAAATGTCGCCCAATGTCATTCACGCGTAAAACTTACCCACTAGTATTTTCTTACTACGTTTCTGGAGCCTCTGTCGATGTCGTTTTTAATTTTAAAGACATCGGAGGAATTTTTGGAAAAAAAACATATCTTGCACATAACCGCCAAAGCGTCCAGACTTTTGAATTTTATACTGAAATCTTCTAAATATTTTACAGATGTCTTCACTTGTGTACACTTGTTTGTCTCGTTTGTCTGCAGTATCCTCGAATACTGTTGTCAAATTTGGTGCCCACATTTCCAAAATTTGATTGATGCAGTTGAATCTGTACAAAGCAGGTTCACCCGCTCTCTTCTTTGCAAATTCAATTTTGCTTACTGTGGGTATAGTCCAAGACTTACTATGCTGCAAATACCATTCCTGACATCTCATAGACTTTTTCTCGATGAATGCCTTCTGTTCAAACTGCACCGTCAACTTGTCCCATCTGACCTCTGCAAACCAGGATTCCGTTCGTGTTACGGATCGGTCAAATGTATCCACGTTAACGTTTAACGTTGCGTGGATTGACAAGTACTACTTTTCACCGCTGTTACTTGTACCTAGGCAGCATAATACACTCAGACTAGGTTCTTTGCCACCGACCTTGTCACGTTTCAAAAACATTTTAAAAGATAAAGTCGTTACATTTTCTATTAAATACGTTTTTATCTTTTTTTCTGGCTCATATTCTGTTTGTTCTATACAAATGCTTACATACTTGTTTTTTTTTCATTATCTATTTCATAATTGTATTTGTTCTGTTATTTTGCAACAATGTTTTGCTTACTACCAACTCAACGTAGTTTTTTTTTTCTTATTATTCTTAATTTTGAATTTATTTTTTTTCACCTTGACTTTGTTTATTATTTTTGTTCTTTTTATTATCATTATTTTGTGCTTTCTATATTACATTATTTCATTAGTAGATTCTATGTATATATTATATGTTTATATGTTCAGTAATTGGATTTAATAGGTAAATAAATAAATAAATAAATAGAATATGTAATAAATAAATAGAATATGTATAAATAAATAAATAGAATATGTAAATAAATAAATAAATAAATGAAATCATTTTGTTGTTTTCGGTGTGTTCAAGAAGTACCGACTGATGAAGCCGTCGTTTCTTCCTCAGAAGTCGAAGATGGTGAATAATGGTGTTTTTGTCAACCTGTTTTTCACGTATAATTCGCGCAAAGTTTTATGACGATTATCTTCTATGTCGGCAAGAAGCTCCATGTCGTTAATTCGAGATAACCCTCCAGCTTCGTCTCCACCTTGAAGGCTGTCATCCTCAATGCGCCATTGTTGAGGTGCACTTTCTTATGCAGTCGTTTGAACTCATAGCTAAGAGCACACATTACTTCAATAACCTCTTTACAGTTCAATATTTCCCTCAGGACTTAATAACTGTATGATACTAAAAATTTTGATAATTTCAGACATTTTCCTTGAATAAGCTACACAGTTTCTAGGAAAATGATTTGATATGCTGAAATAGAGAGGCATTCATATAAGTCATCCTTAAACTATTTTTTTTAATGCAACCACCTAATATTCAAACGAAAATTTCTGCTTGTCTGATATTCACATCTTAAAATAACATTCTTACTTTGATCTTTCAAAATTTCATCTAATACAGACGTACACAATATTAGATGAAATTCTGAAACAAAATAATATGTATCAAACATCAAATCAGGACGGTATGCTAGCTGGCTCATCAATGTCATGTTAAATTATGAGAGCTTACGTTGCCGAGTAAAAAAATGATCCTCATACTCGAGTTATTGCCCTATAGTTATTCAGACAAGCTTCAATTTGTTAGGAATTGTCTAAAGTATGTCTTTTTTATGAATAAGATTTTTTTTTGATGACAACAAAATAGTTAATCTTGACCATATTTTAGTAGTTTTTTTTGGAAAACTTGCGCGCTGATTATCTCATTTTAAAGCTGTTCCCAATAAAATTTCAATTTAATTTTCCTTTTTCTTGTTTGGTGAATTATTAGTGTTTACTTCAGAACAAGGAAATTGAAAAAAAATTTGTTTAGGGTTTATATACTACTTTTAGAGTCTACACACTTTGATGATAAAAATAAATATTAAAATCACTTAGGGCGGAAATCCACATTTCTTTTATATCTATAACATATTCAAATTTTACAAAGTAAGCACATACCGAAATATTATTTAACAAAGAAAATATAATAAAGTTTAACTTTATATTTCATCGTCTTCTTTTGCAGCAACCTATATTATTTTATTGACTTCGACCATTGATTTCCAAGTGCATAATTTTTGAGATAATATTTTGTTCTTAAATTATTAGACTTCTCCTCTTTATGATATACTTGACACTACACTTACTTGTTGTTACCAAATATTCAAACTTTAAGTGAGTTAAGTGTACGTGAGTCGTCAGCCAAAATCGAGCAGTATGTCAATTTCTAGTCCTGTTACAAGAGAAGTAAAACTGTATCTACAACGGGAAACAATCAGAATCATACTTTGTGCTGCAAAGCTTTCTAAGCTATTATTTTGATTAATGAATTACAGACAAAAGAGTTCCAGATACATTAATGACTAACATAATATACAAATGCGTTTGGTGTCAAGAAGCAAGTATGTAAAAGAATCTTTCAAAGCTTTCCTTCCGGAACGCTTCACTTACAAAATCCAACACATTTTTCTTTCCTCAGCCTCATACCATTTCCAGAGTAGACCACACACTCCTTTCATCTGAACAAAAGACAATCGTTTATTATCATCGTACCTTCCTCTCTTTGGATCCTAATCAAACGGATATGCGCATATTATAATTAATGACAGCAATCGTTCAAGCGAAAATCACAATCTTATAAAATCACTTTCTTCTCCTTTCGCAGCATCCGTTTTCGCCTCGTGTGTGTATGTGTGTACATAGTGACGCAACCAATTTGCGGACCACCTCAACAGGAAATGCTTATAATCGCATTAACGCTGGCATTGTTCGTGCGTTACGGTAATCCGCAACCATCAAAATGGTGGCGCCTGAACGTGGTGGATACAAATCTAATGGAAACGTGTCTGTCATATGTGACGCATATGAACGTGAACAATAGATACACTGTTGCCGTTCTCCTCGATTCCGCCTCGTCTGCCCACGAGCCATACAACAATGCGTTTATTCGCCATATCATCAATTCGACTAATCTCTTAATCATCAGCAACAAGGATCAAATGCCTGGCAGCGCAACTAGAGCCGCAATAATGGCAAAAAATTTCACTCTAGATAAATTCCATCACAGATTAGGTCGTGTTCGGCTGTTCTTTCTCGAGATAAGCTCCTTATCTAGTCTGCACGATAAACTTTGGTTTATTGCCCAGCCAACGTCAGTATTTAATACACGCGAATGTTTTATAGTCTGGTGGCATCCTCGTAATGACTTCGAGGCACGCAAGTCAAGGAATAAAACCATCGACAGCGAGCACCAAAAGAAGGACACTTCTGCCTACCTCAAGACGTTCCTCAAAAAGGCCTTTTCGATACTCTGGAAATTTTATATCTTCAATGCGATTATTGTTACGTGCCAAAACGGATGGGTCGCAAATGACGACAGCGGGGGCATACCGGCTAATTGCCGTGTCTTCTCCTGGTTTCCGTATCGCAAATCATCCCGTTGCGGAGCGGATAGGAAAAATTTCATTGAGGTGGACAGGTGTGAATTCCTCGTCGAAGACAATCGTGAAATGTTTTACGGTAATTATCTGAATAGCGGTCGGGTACGGATTTACGGTAATGGAAGAGCTTTTGCTGTTGCGAAGGACAACAGCAAGAGTAGAAACAATACCGAACTGCGGATGTCTCCTGAATCATATTCCGTAAATGACAGTGGTCGTACTAAATGTAATCAGCGATCTGATTGTCGCAATATGTATTACGTCCGTAATTATTTCAAATGGGAACCACATGGTGTCCTCGAATTCAGAAATGATAACGCAAAAGAGAATCATTGTGACAGTTTTAAACGCCCTGGTTTGACGGTTGCTGACACAGATATTCCAAGGTTTGTCCTTCTGGAGCCTACAATTCGCCATTTTTTCAATAAAATTCCAAGAGATTTGAATGGATGTCGAATTCGAGCGGTTTTAATTATTTGGCCGCCACTTGTTACCACCGCTTCGTCCTCATTTATCGGCATGGAGCATAAAATGTTTTTGGACGTAGCAAGGCTAATGAATTTTAAGCTGGAAGAAATTTTCGTGATAAGACGAATAAGAAGACGAAGCAAATTCACGTCAGATGTTGTGAAGGTAAGTGGTAAAAGACATTATTGTTGTAGAATTAATATTATTATATACTTTTTTTACAACAAATTAAAATAGCTATTGCTTTTACTTTAGATTCATTGTTTAATGAGATGAAGGCAACAACAATAGACCTTGAATCTATGCCATTTTAATTATTACTCTCATATATGAAAAGCCACAAACAAAGAAAAAAGAAAAGAATATTATTATTAAAAGAATATTATTAAGACTTTTTCTAAAAATTAGCAGTTACTGGCCGTATCCAACATATACGTCGTTTCTAATATCTTGGTAAATCCAGTTTTCTTCTTCAAATGGACATTAACAGAAATATCGACAAATTTTCGTTGTTTTTTCACTTTCACCGGTAAATATTCGTTACGAAAACGGAGATTCTTAACATAGATCAATCCTTTGCGTATCGGACATCTAAAGTTGATATTCGACTGATTCTTAAACGAAGCAAGAAGAGTTTTCAAGATGACATTATACCGAGAAAGCCGCTCCATATCACACATACGCATTGTTTTGTTGAAATAGAAAGGCACCCAACGCTTATTACTGCCGGCTATCAATATTGTCCAGTAGGGGTCATCTAATGCTTTATGAACATTTGCTTCGATGCTAAGGCGACTCTCGTTGTCGGCAGTTGCCCAGTATGACAAGTAGTCCGGCTGTAGCACTTTATAAGAAGTATTTGAAATACCGATAAAGTTACATGTCTAGAAGAACGAAAGTTATACTATAAGTGTTTTCATAAAATTCCAATGGTTGCCTTCATTATCACACCTTACTTAATGAACTGGAAATAACAAACAAAATAGATAGAAATAACGTTGCTAGCCGGCACATAGTATAAACTCGCGCTTGGATCGCAAACAAACATTTACAGCAATTTGAATGTTATTTTCAGTTTAAAGATCGCAATTTCAATGAAAGCTAAAACCCGTGAAATCGCAAAATACGCAAATGAGTGGTATTTAAAAGTTGATGAAGACTATTTCACGAGATGGAATATGGAAACGGATTACTATTAACGTCGATTGCGCGAATTTCGCTGGCTGCATTATGTTGATGTTTTGATTATTTTCATTTAATTTTTTATTCAAACGATCTAAAGCGAAAATGTTTTCCTTTGAGACTATTTGTGAATGATATTGAAAATCATAATCACACAAGGAAGTCATAATTTGTAACAGAGTTAGCTTTGTAAGCTATTTCATAAAATTTTTGCAAGGTTAATTCGCAGAGTAGGAGTAGGAAAGATAATTTACATTGTTCGTAGGTATGAAGAAACATTCAAACGTAATGAAATTGGCGGACAATACCACTTTCCACTCCGCGTTTATTACTATTCGAATTTCTTTTGAAATAACCACTCTTTTGATGTTTCTCGGGAAAAAAAGATAGCCAAATGCCTTTATTTTTCCATGTTGACTGTTGAGAGTGAACATATATTTTAGTCAAAAAATTTGTAGTAACCATCCTGCAGTCACATTCACTGCCCTTTAAATAATGTTTAAACGCTCATTCCAACATTTCGACAACGCATACTTACTCAAGTTGAAATTTTCAGTTAAAAAATTTTCCATGATGCAATATATCTAACTTCCATGTCCAAAGTTCCAACATATCACATATGGAATTTTTAGTCTACGTTTCATGTGTCCGTGTGATCAATAAGTAAGTAGTAAATTAAGGCATCTGAACAGATGCTTGAATCTAGCTGGACGATTTAGCGTATCTATCAAGACCAAGGCACAGCGTAAGAAGCCAGTTCCTAATCAGCGTGTAAACTCCGTATACGTATAGGGTGAAAATTCCAATCAATCGGCCTGAGATTGTATTGCTGATTAGCTGATTATAAAAACAGCTAGGCCTGGAAAGTTTTGTCGCAACGCATTGAACAGAAAGAGATGCAAGATAAGATTAGACAACTACATGCTCAGGCTAGATTACTCATTGCTCACATACGGCTCACTACTCGCAAAAAGTACCAATTCATTCTCAAGCCGCTTTGACAGGTCTTACATTACCGTAAATTCAGACGCAACTTCAAGGTTAAAGTGGCTTTTTTCCCATAATGGAAATAGTTTACCCATTTATCTTTCATACACTTTGAACAAGGTAAAATCACTATCAGAGCTAGTAAATGTGAATGTAAAATGCACTGGAATACGGACACCAATGCCCACGGATACCAATGGCTGCAACTAAGGGACAGCGTAAGAAGTTAGTTCCTAACCAGCATACGAACTCCGTATATGTATACGGTCGAAGAATCCAATTATCCGGCCTGAGATTGTATTCTTGATCAGCTGATTCACAAGCCTGGAAAGTTGGAAGAAATCGCATGGAATAGAACAAGATGCAAGATTAGATTCGACAACTCCATACTCAGGCTGCATTTTTGTTGCTCACATCCGGCTCACTACTATCTCACTTCTCGCAAAAATACCAACATACCCCCAAGTTGCTTTGACAGATCATGCATTGCGTAAATGGAGGCGCAATTTCAAGGTCAAAGTGGTTTTGTTTTTTGGAAAATGGAAGGAGTTCACCCACTTATCTTTCTTCTACACTTTGACTAGCGCTTCATTCAGCGACAAAATATATAAGAAGAAGAAGAGACATAGAGTAGAAGAAGAGTAGATCGATCGTCCCACCAAACGGTACTGCATGTTATATGTTAATAATTTGTACCACCATAAGGACTGAAAAAGTATTGAGTGGTTTCATTTTTAAATGTACGTTGCTGCGATAGCAGCACTAAAACATCTTCTTAAAAATAGTATGCAGCTAGCGTGACGCATTCAATGTGGCGTCTTTCACGGCGTGAAACCAAAACAGATCTACGTTGAAGTGGTCGGCCGATGAAATGTATGTTTGTCGTTTTTGGGCAAAATAACTCTGTAAAAATGTCTTTCTGATGAAATGACGATGTTTTTAGCTACTTACTGCTTACAAAGTCAAAAATTTGCATTTCAAATGGCGGTAAAAGCTATAATGCTGGCAATCAAACCAAATTCACCATATTGGATCCCAATATTGCCAAACGTATCTAATCAGCTATTAAGTTCTTGGCCACCTCAAGATTGGAGGTGACAGCACTAACATGCTCGTTAAACTAAATCCGGCCATGTGAAGCACTGGATTATACACTGAAAAAAATCCACATAGCGCCCAGAGCCATGTAACATAGCGCATTATTTATGGTCCCATACGCCATGTACATAGTACTCTGAGCCATGCAATATGGCTCCCAGCGCCATAATCTCAGAATCTACATAGCGCGTGGTCCCATGTTACATGGCGCAGCATTTATGGTGCCACACGCCATGTACATAGTACCCTGAGCCATGCAGTATAGCTCCCAGCGCCATAATTACATGGCGCAGAAGTTATGGCCCCACACGCCATATTACATAGTGCCATGAGCCATGTAATATGGCTCATGGCACTACAATTATAACTCGCAGCCATACTGTGTGAGGGGATCTATAAATGTCAGCAAGTGATACTTGAGTATCGTCGATAGATCGAGAACATTCTCAATCGGCTAAGGGAGCATATTATTGAATGGCTCCTTCGGTGACTCTAAAAGCAGCCAGCGTCTGTTTGTTGCAAGCAAGTTACTTCTCCGTGTGCTCATTTATGGTAAGTAGCACTGTTTTGACTGATTTGCTTCTACAATGTACTATAGTCCTCCACGCCATGTACTATAGTCCTGCACGCCATGTACTATAGTTTTCCACGCCATGTACTATAGTTCTCCACGCCATGTACTATAGTTCTCCTCGCCATGTACTATAGTTCTCCACGCCATGTACTATAGTTCTCCACGCCATGTACTATAGTCCTCCACGCCATACAGTATAGTCCTGCACGCCATGCAGTATAGTCCTCCACGCCATACAGTATAGTCCTCCACGCCATACAGTATAGTCCTCCACGCCATGTGTTATAGCTCTCCACGCCATGCACTATAGTTCTCCACGCCATGTGCTATAGTCCTCCACGCCATGCCATGTACATGGCGTGGAAGACTATAGTACATGGCGTGTAGGCCTATGTACTTTTCGCCATGTATTATGGCGTGTGGCGCTATATTTTATCACAATCCCTAAATCGACTATGTACATGGCGCCAGAAGTCTATAAATTATGGCGTCTGGCGCCATGTGTTTTCTCAGTGTAAAAAACATGAAGTTCTGGAAGAATCTCTTTCTTGGTATCTTCACCAGGCTGGTGATATTACCTACCCAGAGCAGATTCTTATGGCTTAGGAAAAGATACCGAATCATTTAGAGCTACTTTTTGTAAGTGGTTAGATTTAACCACATCAGAAAAATGTGAAACATCTACTCTTTTGGCTGTCTACAGATATGTCTCCAGAGAAAAACTCGAAGATCCAGTGAAACCTATTGCCTATTAGAATAATTTTTGCTGAAATTACGCGTCAATTACTCAAAAACTCGTGCGAAGGTGGCTCATAGTTATTAACTCCGAACATTCCTATGTCTGAAAATATGTTTGTTTGGCAAAACTACATAGGCGCTGTGATTTCGAAGCAACAGTATCTACGAAAATAGCCCAGCCAAAGCGTCAAAGATCTTTTAAGATAAAAGTCAACAAGACCAAGCTTTTCCGATCCGGTTTTTTATCCGCTGGATGCCACCAGCAGGAATCTTGCAGTACTGTGATATTGGTGGACTAAAACAAGTGATTGTGACTTCTGTTGACCTTTTCATGACTCCTGGCTTTCGACATCAACACAGGAGGACGGATTTGAGCATACACGATGTTGAGTTCCTGCACACCAGCTGGGACAGCAATGAATGCAACAGCAGAAAAGACAGACTCTTTGATTTAATAACTTTTGCGGCGATAACAACTATGTTTATTGGTATTTCTTCTACTTTCTCCCAACATGTGTGCCACACAAGCAAATCTTAAAAGTCAGCTGTTTATTCTCTGGTTTCCAAATTTGAAGGAATGATTCTGAGTATTCAATCTGTGAGCATTGAAGCAGATTTTGACCTCGTGTATTCAAAAAATATAATTAAAGCTGCGCAAGCTCATGGTGTGGAAGACTTCTTAGTTAAGTGGATACGTGCTGTGCTGACGCAGAGATTGTTGCAATGGATTTTCTCCAAAGGGTGTCCTATCGCCGTTTTTGTAGAATCTGCAAATCAACTCCCTACTAAACGAACTGAAGCAAAAACGACTTCATGAACAAGCCTATGTTATAGACGTGACCACACAAGCAGCTCGTGAGGATTTAATTGGCAGTTGAAACTTGTTTTGCTCGCTAGAAAAATTAAAGGACAAGTGCTTCCATAAGTGCAAGGTACAGCTCATTAGCTTTCAGATTATACCAAATACATAGGAGTAATCATTTTTAAACATTAAACTACTCTGTAATGAGTATATGGAAGTAATCCTGTTTCGAGATTTTAATGCTTTTGGGTAGTGCAAAAGAGCTTTCGCCCCCTCATGGAATCTGAAATCTCATGTATTTATGTGAATCTACGTAGCAATCATAAGACCAATGACTATTTACATATCTATGACGTGATGGATATTGCGAAGCCTTGTCATATGTAGTGTCATGAGCACTGCTACGAGTGCTCCTCTTAATACTCTTTTCAGTCTGACTCAAATCAGACTAATTCGATTTGAGACAATGGCGATGTAAGATATCTCTCTCCAGTTTTCGCGATGCCTCTCGAATCTTTTGAGCAGAAGTGATTGGGTTGGGAACAAACAGATGCCAGCACCACAGATATAAAAGAAAATGGATACAAAATGGCTATCCGTGTACCCATATCTAGTTAGCCTTTTTTGATACACGCATAACAATGCTCTCCCACAAAAAAATCTGATCAATGCACTCCTCTCTACAGCACTCAATATCGAAAAGCCTTAATTCTCCCCTTATTTAAGAAAAATACCATTATGCCCAGAAGATGCAATTTTCACGTGGTCAAAAAGGTATTGTCAAAATTCACATGAGACTTTTATGAACGTAGGGCAAGATCGCATAAAAGGCTGTTGCTTTGTATTTTGTATGCACACATAAAATGTAAATATTGCGTTAATATGTTTTATCTAGTATATATTTATGCATATTAACATTTCAGAAATTTAATTATTCTATTTGTAGCCAAATATTTATGTGATAGTTCACAGATATCTGAAATAAATAGTCGCATAAGCGAGTTCAAGCATTTGTAGACGAATCATTTGGGACAAAGATGTTCTTGCATCAAATGTTCATGTGGATGCACTTACATCAAATGAAACAAGATACAAGAAGTTCATATAATTATTCAATGTTATCCCATACCAACGATGCTCCCCTAACGCCAGAACTCGCTTGTTTCACATATCACTCATTCTCACACTAATAAATAGAAGGTCGAAAATTTGACCAATCCATTCTCTCTTATATCTGCGGTCATCACTAAGGAATATTCTAATATATTCTTCACGGTCGAAAAGGCTTGAAGACATACTTCACGAATGGCTTGAAGACAGATATTCACTAACACGTTCATTGAATGCCAGATGGGCTTTTTCTCTTTCATCAAGCAGAAGTTTTCGCTAACGGGAGAGCTGCCTGCTGAGACGTTGATCTAAAAGGAAAGGAGAATCTATCAAGTTCTCCACTGCTGGCATTATGTACTCCTGTAGCTATTTTGAAAATTGCCAAAAATGCAGGAGTATGGCGCTAGGTTCAATAAGGGCCAATTACTTTGGATATTGAAAATTTACAATTTTGATTAAGACGAAATTGTTGATGATATACCAACGCAATGCTCAACGCATCCACTACAGGCTTCCGAAATTGCCTTCAGTGTGCCAACTGCATCTGCATATTACATTTTTTGGAAGTCGTTGATACCCATAAAAAGAGATGGTTATCTTTTGATGTGGCCAGGCAGGCGGATATTTGCCGCTTAGAATCTAGCCGTGGAACTGCAGGATTCTTCGTTATCAAGAGTAGATAGAGTTATAGAATCATGACAAGCATACTGACTCTAAAACTATAGTTAGTATACCTAGTGTTGTACCAGATAGCGTTTTCTAATCCCACTTAAAAGAGATAAACTCTGTGGATCATTTCTTCGGCGAATGCTCACCATATGCATGTGAAATTCCACCTCCTTTCACTGCACCTCATTTAACTGCTTCATTTGTCTTAAGACAGGGCTCATTTTGAGCCCGTGAAAGGAAACAAAGATAATGGCATTTTATGACATTATCTTGGTTGATTCGTGAATCCACTTAGTAGTTTACTTTGAAATTACACAAATCCATACGTTGTAGATCGAAGCCACAATTTTGACTTATACACTGTTTTTCGGTAGATCCCAGTCAAATATTTTACTAAAACTAAAATTATTTTAGAAGTGACATAGACTGAAGTTGTATTGCTTATTGCCGTCAATTCGAATGGAATTATCTGTCAAAATTAAGTCATAGTAGTTTTATGTAGTACATTATATTACTTCTTGTAGTTATAGCAGATTGAGCACTTCTCGCAGTTAATCGTAGCAAGTTTCAGTTGTTACAACAAATCTATCAATTCAGACTCCTTCTGCTGCTATAGCCATTCGTGTAGCTTTATCGGTACCAACAGTTCTAAAAGTGTTTTACAAGTATTGTAGCAAGCTATAACACGCGTATCTCATTAGTATGTATGTAGTTAGAGTGATAGTGTTACAACGTATCTTAGCGTTACCATTACCAATAATTGCACTGCTTACAGTTTGCCAACAGTAATAATTCTGCTACTATTTTTATTTTGTTTTTGAACGAGTGTCGAAAAACTTTCATATGTTCCCTGCGAAAGATGCAGCAATATGTGAGATCTTTAGTCACTACCACAGGAATCTGAGCCAGAACCGATTTCGCATTACTTTCTTCTTCTAGTATCAATATATGCTAGTGCATCAAAAGCTAGCAGTGTTTAAGAATATCCAAAATATGACTGCTCATACATCCTTGAATAAACACTTTATCCTAGGGATGGCCCACGATTTTAAAAAAAAATTCTAATATAAACATTTGAAATTTTATTATCAAACAAAATATTTACTACGATGTTAGTTTTAGTTTCAGCAAAATGTTCAACAAACAACTTTTCAATGCATAAAAATATCGACCTTGAAGACATCAAGTTCCTGATAATAATGTGCAAAAATGTACAATTTTCCGGATAATTTACATCAGCTACTCCAGGCATTTCCTTTGAAAAAATCATAAATAATTGTCATATCTTCCATAAATCTGTGACTGTTTTTTTACATCCTGCCTTAAATTATTCAAAACGCTCAAACATGAGCCTCTAATCTTTTATTTTACACTAAATACCCATATCATGTCCTTTCTCATTCACCATCGACCCAAAAAAAACATTTCACAACACAGAAAAATTCACAGAATGTGAACAAATCACATACACTCCATGAGGAAGCATTTGTGCAGCCGCAACAACAACAACAATAACTGGAGTACAAGGAGCACCAAACAATTTCATTTCATTGGCCACTGTACAGAAAACGTCTAATAAAAGCTAAAATATTTCGGGTAACGAAAAATTTCAATTTGAATACACGAGGCTGGTCTGCTGCTAAAGCCTTCTTTCTGCCTGCGGCCCAGCGCAAAAAGGGAAAATTCCAATATGCTAAATAACAACGTTGAGGAAGAGCAAGCAAGTGGTGAGTGGGTAAACGAAGCATTTCAACGACCGGAAGGCATCATTCTGACAAAAGTGTAACTAAAGGAAAATAATGTCAAGTATAGATATTCGTATTTCAAGTATCTCTTTGCAAGCAGACGTCTATCTATATTCCTATCTATATACATATGTACGTATCTACCTATCATCGACGCTATCGATTTGTTCGATCCGCAGAATAACTAGGTCCTTTCTCAGACCATCAACAAACGGGCCGCAATGTCAGTGTGGAAAATAAAGAATCCACATCACTGTCGACAAGCACAAGGACTACAAAGGATATCCAATTTGATTGTAGTACTCACCAATTTTTTCGCTCGTTTTATTTTTTTGGCCTTCAGTTGGGATACTGCAAAGTTTCCGCTGTATTCAATTTTCTCCATCGTTTTTTCGTTCGCTATATTCGATTTGATTGAATGTACTGACGGTTTTCGTCTGTTTTTTTTCTCGTCTCGTTACAGAACTATGATGCTGACTTGGCGTTTGGCAATCTGTTTCCTAGCATTGAACGGTATCAGGTAATGGACCATTCGATTGGTTACTTTTACGACCATATAAATTGGGTGGTTCCATTAGCCGGAGATCAACCTGTCTGGCTGAATTTGATTCATTGTTTCGGGTAAGCAGAGTGTGGTAGTGTGTAGAAATAAAAAGTGAGTGGCGGCAGTCGAGTAGCACTGGTTTGGAAAAAATGGAATTATAGAAATTTGGTGAAATTCAACAAAAATAATTTACACATTTTTTTCTTTCTTCAAATTTTCTTTCGAATTTTTCTGATTTTTTTCAAATTTTCTTAGCATGGTTTTTTGAACTTTTTTTCTCGGTTAAATGATTAGAATCAAATCCCATTTTTGCAAAAAAAGAAAATATTTCAAAAACACGAATTAAATATTTGACAAATGAATTTATCTGCCGTGCATACTTGTAAACTCTAACATGTTCTTGCTCCTACTGAATCTGGCACGGCTACTTGTCAAACCCTGTTGTAATATGGGGTAAAAGCAGGAGTTTAGTGGATAAAACAATATTTTTTTTAAATAATCCTTTGGAATAAGTTATTTTTCTGACCAATCAGTCAGAAATGGATCTTTCTATCTGGTTTATCTTTTCGAAGGCTGTCTTACAGATTTTAGGATGTATATTTTGAAATTTTAAGTTCAATTTGTTCTGTACAGTTTCCATTGCACTGCCTCCAATTCTGCAAATTGAAGATTACACATAAAGTTATGTTTTGAATCCACTTTCAACTACACTTTTGGTTTTCCAAGGCTTTTAAGTATTCTGGTTCAAATTAAATGCTTCATGTCTGTTCAGCGATATCTCATTGAACATCTTATCGTCAAGACAAAATCACCTCGAAATCGCTATTCTTATCCTATGGTAAACATTTTTCTAAATATTATGGCTCCAGCAATTTTGCAAGTGCCTGAATTTGGCCGCCATTTTGTGTCATAAATTAAATTTATCTTTTTAATTCATACTTGCTAATGTAGCAGTTTTTACCATATTTAGGTTTCGTACTCTGCAGAGAATTTCTCCTCCTTAGTTCCGTATTTTTTGACTCGTACTTTCAGCTTTTCACCGAATTTTGTTGTTCATCTTCGCCAACATCCTTTATTTCTGATTCTAAGGACCTTTTAACGGGTATGAACTGCTATCAGCGTCAGATTTTTTCATTTTTACATGCTTAAACTTAGCTAACAAAGCTTTAATGGCTATTTCCGCTGCAATCTGTTTCTTTTTCCGCGGTATGAGACTATTTCAAGGACCAATGAATGCTTTACGTGAAATATATCCTCTCAGGCGCAGTGCCAGGCCTCTGGAACATCGATTCGAACCAGACCTCTGGAACATCGATTTGGGTGGATGGCCAACATTAGTGGTGCCAGGGAAACAAAAAGGGAGGTTGCTGGTGACAAAGATAAATTTCATTTTTCTATAAGGTGGCGGGAATATGGGCTGATGCACTCCAAACTAAAGCACTTGGAAAGCGTCTAAGGTAGAGGTGCCATGCGTATCGCTTGGAGCTATTTGACGGTAGTGGAAGATGCTGTGCTGGTGATTCCATAAATAGTTCCGAAGGACCTACTGGTGTAAAAACGCAAGGAAGGATGCCTTGCTATGATCTGGAAAAAAGCAGTCTCTTATAGGCGCACGAATGTGAAGCTTGCAACTTTGGCAACAACGCTGATGTGCAAGTAGGAAGGCTTGCTTTACGTCAATCCTCATAAGTTTTCTGAACCCATAGGCTAGCCATGGCCACGAAGAAGCAGGTTTTACCTGCATAAGTTCCTAAGAGTACATGGTTCAGGGTATAAGAAGGTATACCGTTCTGTCGATATTGCGTTTGTACACTTTGTGTTCAGTAAATTAACAAGTAAGGGGGGCCCGGTAGCTCTGCTCGCTAAGGCTACGGGGTCTGCGGGTTCGAATCCCGCCAGTGCCATGGCTGGAAGTGTGAATGCGTGTGATTGAGGGTGGCAAATGGGCCCAAACTGGTGGCCTAATGCTGGCCGTGTTCCCGGCAGCCCTCTTCACTAACCCAACCTAACCTAAATGCACAAGTTTGAGAAGTGTCCTTGAGTCTACGACTATCTAAAAAGCTGATCCTAACTGGTCCGGAAACTACGTAGCTCTTGGAGTCTGTGGGCAGTGACAGATTCAGAAGCACACCGAGCTCAAAGAACTGCAAAAGTCAGTGTCGACCGGAATTTTTGTGACCTGTAGATGTATCTACACAGAAGAAATAAACTTTTCTTTTTATATCGCTAGTGAATTTGAGTGTTTGTTCAAAATTTTTTATCGTTATCACCAACACGTCTTCAGTGACAAAAAATATGACTTTTGACTGGATAAAAGTTTATCAGGGATATGTTATCAATAAATACAAATGTAATGAGGGCATATCTTAAGCATAGCTCTGAGTTTGGCTAAAATGTGTCACTTCTTCGACAATAATTATTACCTCCTGAAATGAAGTCACTGACGAGACTGAGGAAACGGCTTTTATCAACCTAAAACCACCACCGTCAAAGTATACCTTCCATTAAATATTTAACCGGCGCCATAACTATGGACGATTATTTTGTCCATGCAGCAGAAAAATATAAGCCATACTGTGGTTATGATATCACTGACAAAACTAGGTAAACTAATTATTTTAGTGCAGTATATCCGGGGTAAGATTGCTTTAAAGATGTTATAATATTGGGCCTATCTAATAATTAAACTGTGAGGTCACTGTCTCGAAAAAAGTCAAATTCAAAAAACCATTGTTTCAAGACCACAGAATAATGAACGTGTTTGAACTTTTTTATTTTTTGCTTTTAAAGCAGCAATGCAAAAAAAGGTAATTAATAAAAAAAAAATTCTCGTTTTTTTGTCTTATTTTCTTTGTCTATTGAATAAAACTTTACTAAAAAATAGCCAGTATAATCTATTAAGCTGGCTGTTTAATTATCGCTAATGGTTCTTTAATTCCTTTTCATTAAATCACAGCTTGTCGGTCTGTTGCAGAAAATTTCTCTTTTCAGTCAACAAAAACATATTTGACGTTATTATATTTTGAGCTCGCAGAGACCAGTATACATTTACTTTCGCTACTCACTGCACTTTTTTTTGAATACCATAGCTCTAAGTGATTTCATCGAAACAAAGCCAATACAGAGTCCACAGATAAATTACACTAATAGCAAAAGACATTTCAGCAAAACAAAATGACATCTGAACTGAAACCAAGGCGCTTCGAAATCGATCCAAATTCAAGTAAATCCGAAGCCATTAATCATTTCATTCACATTTTATTTACAGTCCCGAGTTATGGATACTTGTTGTAACAGTCGGCGCTATTTTTATCATTCTCTATGCCAGGATCTGTCAGCTAATTGCCAACGAATCGTTTTCTACAGCTGTCCTGGATTGTGTGATGTTCGCTATAGCGGCCGGGAAACAATCGTTGCCCCGAAATGGAACTATAAGGTGAGATTTATTAGTAAGACACATTTATGTAGTCTCTGTCTCCAAAGATTAGATGTGGCTCGATTGATGATGCTTTTGCTTAGCTGTAACTGAAATGTGCACTTAAGGCTACGGAAGTATCAATTATTTGGTTGGTTTTATTATGGTTTAAGTTAGTTCGGGTGATTGGGTAAATGTGTCAAACGAAATGTCTGACGTAAAGAGGTTTTGTGATTTATGAGTATGTGCAATCGGGCATCTTAATCTAGAAAATTGATTTTTAATAGGGGAGATATTAAATTAGATAATGTTTGATGAAATCGGAGAAGCTGCATAGTATAATCATCAAAGATGACAAACTTAAAGTAGTCAAACGAATTTTGTCAGCACTAAATATTTCATCAGGAATCAAAATATTTAAAAAAAAGCCTTTGTCTGATATGAAATAGATATAGCCCGCAACAACACTATGTAATATAGCACACATTTTAATGATTTGAGGGAAAACCGAGTAGGTAAAGAAAAAAATGGGTATGAGGAATCATTACTTCAAAAGCACTGAGGTACACTGTAAAATATGATTGACCTGTGGTATTTACTTTTATGTTCCAGAAATTTTTAATGAAGGGGTGTCTCAGAGATGCGTCAAAATTATAGCACACTAAGGTTTTTGAAATGCTGTTAGTTGATTTGAAACCAGTTGCTATAAAACTTCAGAAAAAGGATCAAGGAACAAAATATCCTGGATAAAATTTTTTTGAAAATTTAAAAATTAATGAAATATGCTACGTGGTGAGAAATTGAGCACAACCAAAAAAAAAACTAGTGGAATAACATAAAAGAGATACACTCAGAAAAATATATTCCCGAGAATCAAATAATATATTTACTTGTTTACGAGATGTGAAAACTTCCACAAATCAAATAAACTTTTATTTGATGTCAGTAATTTTTATAAATATTGTGTGAAAGTTTCTTACAATCAACGCAATACAATTTTTACTTTACTTTATTTCAAGGAAGTACTTTTCCTCAAATCTTGTAAATTATGTCTACGAATTAAGTTAATTATATCTACAATGCGAACATGTTTTTACATATTTCAACATCAACCACGCTTCATTATTCAACGAAAAAATTCATAGTTTTTATGATTTCTGTTAACATTTGCTTTACAGAAATGAGAGGCCGGTAGTTTAGCTCGCTAACGCGCCAGTCCGAAGCACCGATCTACTGCGCGCGGATTCAAATTCCGCCGGGTTCATGGTTGTATTTGTTCGACTTGAGTTGTCTTAACAGCTGGCTCAATTGATTTAATGTCACATTATAGTTTTAAAGCCCTTTTTAGACCTGAGTCCATGCGTCCACGCGTCCATGCATTTTTAGAATACACGAGTCAAGTCAACTCAAATCCAGTTTATTTTAAAGCGGGGCTAAGTGTACGGACAAGACGGAGCGTCGCTCTCGTCGCTCCGTCTTGTCCGTACCCTAAGGCGATAAGTGGGTGGAGATTACACGCTTATATTGATGTTTTTTTTACTCTGTACAAATATATTGGTAACAGAAAATTGCATATATTTATCCATATGATTATGTATACCTACATATATATGTTTGTGTCTACATATTCATATGCATTCAAATTTTTTTGTAATAGTCATGCACGCAAGGATGCAAATAAAATATTATAGACATCGTCATATAATAAAATAATCATCCACAAAACATATATTTAAATGATCATCAAAGAATCATCCACACATGCCACTGAGCAAAAGAAATCATTATAAAATCTATTTTACATGAATCAGCATACTCCACCTCCTTCGCTTTAGACCCGCCTGTATAAACAAAATCGAATTGACTCGTGTAAGCAAAACACGCTAGATCGCATGGACGCGTGGACGCATGGAGTCATGTCTAAAAAGGGCTTAAGTGGTGACTATGGCATAAATAACACTAGCGGTTCAGCAAATAGGATAAAAGGTGGCACTTGAAATAGAATAATAGAATAATTTATATCGGCTTCTCCCACATGTGTCTCCCTACCGCCATAGCTAATATATCGCTTCAAAAGGAGTCAAACCATATTGCTTTGGCACGTAAAAATATTTGTTTTTACTTGTTTGCATTTTTTCACTCTTTTCAAAGTAAGCCGCGCTTTTGAAATGAAGGTAGGCAGAGTTTTTGCGTGCCAACGACATGCAATGTTCTCAAGCGGTCCCCCATCTAAAACCGGCACCAAACGATGCTACCAACATCCTCCAACGTTGAACACTTGATGGTTAGACGCATCATGTGGCTGATGCGCCAGCTATCAGTGCCCAATGTCCAGCGTCCAACATTGGCGCTGGAACATGTTCGGTCTGTTATCGGTCTTTTTGTCCGCTTCAAAGGGTTTTTTGTCACTGGAAGGTATGATTGGAAGGCATTTAGTGAGCTGCTACTCGATTCTTTCCAACAATTGAATCAGAATTTTGTGTTTTGACAGGCATGCATTTTTATTGCTTACATATTTTAATTAAGTATCAATTTAACTTCTTATTGATAGTTATTTTGAAACAATCATTCTAGATTAATATCATAATCGTAATACTGGGTTATCTATTTCGTGCTATCAATTAAATTGAAATTAACAAAAATAATATAATTTATAATGCAAAACCAATGTTCACGAAAAATTGAACCAACACTGGAATCAAATGTAATGGATCAAGAATTCGTTCCACCGTGTAGCAGAGCGCTTGCCATGTCAATCGTCCAATATTTGACTCAATCGTTCGAGACAAAAGTTTGAATCAAACGTTCACCGCATCATTTGGCGCCAGCTTAAATAATAACCGCGCCCAAAAGTGCTTAACTTCGCTGATCGTAGGGGAACCGATTGATACCAGATTTATGGTAACATTTCCTTGAAACTATACCAAATTTTACTCAGGGCAAGTTCAATATCATTACTTTGAAATGAATGAATTCCTTTCTTTGGATTGAGTAAATATTTCTTTAGCGCAGTATTTTCTTTGATAATATGTTCATTTTTCCTCAAAAAATTGAAGTATTTTTCTGAGTGTAGAAACATTGTTTGAAAAATCGCGCGTATACTAAAGAGAAGCCAAACAGCGGTATTAAATTATTTAAAAGATCCCGTTAAATACATCGAGAAGCACTCAAGAAGTCGATCATCAGTAGACACCGAAAGGGAAATGGTTTACGGTGTTATTTCCACGATTTGCGTAAACACCCACTAACATTAAGTAAGCGTCAATTGAGTGGTGGTGGAGTCATGATAGGGGCAGGAATTGTATACGACGGGCAAACGAATTATGTGTTTACAGCGGATCGAATGGTAGGTTGTCGTTACATTACGCTGATTCACGAGCAACTAATATGTCATGCTGCAAAAATTTTGGGTAAAAAGTACTTTTCTCAAAAGGGGAATTCCCCCTATGACAACACCCGTGTAGTGCACCGATATTTTCGTCCTTGGCCAGCACATTCCCCGGATTTCAGCATAACCGAAAACGCGTGGGAGAAATTAGCAATCTTAGCTTATGCCGAACGACAGCATGTTGCAATAGTGGGTGATTTGACCAAAATTACGTCAGCAATTTAAATTCCTCTTTGCCAAAAACGGATGTGCGAAGTGCTGGCAACAAAGACGAGTCTACACAATATTAACGCCCAAGCTCGCGTTCTTACTTTGAAAATATCCTGTAATATACGTGGGATATCCTACAGTTTTGTTTACAGCTCTAATTTTGATTTTTTCCAAAATCTCCCAGGTTTATATTAGTGTTCAGGCTTGTTTTTTATATTATATTTTTCGTCTATTGAAGTACCAAATACCCAATCAAATATAGAAAATATATTAGAATTACTAGTGGAGATTTTTCATTTTTTGTCCCTTGTTCTACTTTAGTTTTCTCGTGACCTGTATTCACAAAATTTCAAAGCCATTTTTCAGAAGTCTAAGAAATAATCGTATTCGTGACTCAATACGGGCATCTGCATGGCCTCTGTCTTTATAGCAGTCAAACTTGCATATATTAAATGTACTTTATTTTTTATTTTCCGCGATTTTTTCAACTTTTCAAATGTTTTGGAGAAAATCGTTTTTGCTGTACAAAGAACTCTATAGTCAAAGAGTTGATATATGGTCTTAGTTTTCCAACATCTATTTTCGCTAAGCTAAAACAACAAAACACTTTCCCACTCACGATAAATTCTTAACAAACTCCATAACCTCATTCAGGCTAATAATGTCAACAAACTTTGGCGACCCTGTACTATTCTAGCCAAGAAAAATTACTGTAATCCAAGTGTCGTGTGAAAATTGCAGTTTTCGAACTCTGACCGAAGAAAACGTTTACATTCCATCAACAGCGCCAGTAAAGTAGCACCCATGCAACTTTGCAACACTTCGTAAAACTGCAAAACTTCCGAGAATGCCGCAACCTCATTAAATTCTCCGAGTCGTTTCAACCGTTCCTCACCATCTACCCATCTGAGTTCGTGACGAAGCCGCTAAAGTCGAAAGGAATCGCAAGAAATGCGAAAAATTAATAACAACCTTTAAAAGTTTTCACGGAAACGTAAGGGATATAAAACTTCAGTCGACGTTTTAATTAGAAAGTAAAGTTGATGGTATGAAAAGGCAATGAAAATGAGCAGCGTACTTTAAAATCGAAGAAGAAATAGGCCTTGAGAATTTCAAATAAGTATACGGGTTGGGCAATTAATGTTCAATCAAAATTTATATGAATCGAAATGCTAATATTTAATGCCAAACACTTTATCGAACGTCGAATTAAATTTGGGACCATTCCAATTATCCCTCAAATAAAAATTAATGATATAGCACAATATCCGGCGGCTCTGACAAACGTCAGGAAGCAAAACTTTTTCGCTTCGATATGACAATATTCCGATTTTTTTTTTCTCTCTCTCTCTCTCTTTTGATTATTCCTAAAAACTTTTCGCAAAAATGTTTTGAAACAGATTCGTTTTCAATATCCGTCGTCGTTAAAAGAAAAATCTGCTATGGTTCCGCTTCGGTCGCATGGGCAGAATATGCTAAGAAAGTCAGCGAGTCATTCATGTCATCCAGAAATCATCAATCAATATTATCTGCACACACGACCCATTCGCTGAAGAGCAGTAACTTTTTAATCTCGTTGCAAATATGAAAAGTTCAATTCCCACGCCTCCTTTGCCGATGCCAGGCCGGTATAACAATAGGACGAACAAAAGCAGCGAAAAATACAGCGTGGAAGAACTTATCCTAAAGCTGTTGAGAGGAACAGGATTCAGGACATACACTATTGACTCCGACGCGAGCATGGACATTGAAAGTTTACAGCTTGTTTTTTTTAATGCTTTTAAAAAAGTGAAAAGTTTGTCCTTATTGCTGGCCGTTTAGGCGATTTCAAGAGCATCGTTGAGCATACTGTTTGGGAAGACTGTTGAATTTTTCCAGTTTAGATGTATATGGAAGGACGGTCAGCATTTTAAAGGCTGTGAATAGAACACATAATGCGATAAACGAGCTGCCAGCAGATAGTATCCGAGGAGAATAGAATGAGTGTCTGAAATAAAATCGAGCGAGACATTGACGTTAATGTGATGTAAGAACTTTTCTCGAATGCAAAGTGCATTAATAAAAAAAGTTATGGACACGATTTGCAAATTGAATCGAAACTACTTTGAGAAGATTGTTGCATGGGTAATAATACTTGAAATTCGTTGACATTCGCCAAAACAAGTTATTCAAATCATTTTAGATTCCTAACGGCTTTTCTATAGACTTGGGAAGATTGATTCAGCAATATAGACTTGCACTTTCTTGCAATAATGGCAAAACTATTTAAGGATACTGCTAAAATACGACGGACTTACCGACATACGATTAAAATATTAGAAAAATTAGGTGAAATCCTATTTGGCTTAGTTTTTAGTCAATTGGAGTTTCGCAAGGTTTGCAGCTGCCCAGTTAGAACAGCATGATCAAATTGCAAAAGCGTGAAACTGATTTTTTTCATTTTTAGGAGAGTATACTGCTTTTGTGTGAGTTAAGTTGGTTTGAATTTTAAAAAAAAAATGGTTACAAATTGTTAGGATTTCGCCTCCTTCCTTCCACACTCAAGACTGTTGGTTCTCTTCAGCCGTTTCTTCATCCAGCACACGATCTCCCGGGATCTTCTATGGGACTTCCAGAACTTCTTCGGTATCCTCGTGCCTCACCAGTCCCTCATCTCGACGCATCTGCTAGGAATGCTGATGCTGGATGTATTGCCTCATCTATTGCTTCTATGCAATCCAATCAACCTACATCTCAATTACATGATGCTGTCAACGACTCCACTGATGATTTTGCATTGCATATAGTCGCACCTCCTCTCCAAATTTTTGTATCGCTATTTGCTTATGATACTTCTGTGGCTACAGTGGAGCGCTATATCTGCAAGAAGATTGGCTACACTCCTCATATTTTTGATTGCCTTAAATTTACGAAAGATAGCCAACCTAGAAGATATGTGGCTTCTTTCAAAATAACATTGACTGCCAACCTCGATATTGTCGCTGACTCCAAATTTTGGCCTCCCGGTACGTTAGTCAAAATTTTTGAAAATCGGTGAAATTTTCGATCTTCAAACAACCGGAGAGCGCCAACCTAGTTCTTAAGCGTAAACAAATTTCTCTGTGTTACCAAAATGTTTGTGGCATGAGGACCAAACTTGAAGACTTTAAAACTGCTGCTATTCTTGAAAATGATCACCTGATTTGCGTGTCGGAAACTTGGCTGAATGATGACATTTTTAGGTCCGAGTTTTTTCCTTCATACAATGTTTACCGCTGTGATCGCAATCGTTTGGTAACTAATAAGGCTGCTGGTGGTGGCGTGCTAATTGCTGTGCTAAGGACTCTCAACAGTAAACTTTGCGCTGATTTTATCCCTAGTCCACCTGTTGAATGTGTTGCTGTTTCCATCTCTTTGTCTCCTATACCTTTTTTGTTTATTGCGTTCTTATATATTCCGTGTAACTTGTCCTTCTCAACTTATGATAAGTTCTTTTCTGAACTCTCCACTTACTTTAATAGCAACTATCCCTCGTCCTCTATCATTATCTGTGGCGACTTTAATATGCCTTCTGTTCAATGGGACTCTTCTTTTCTTCGCATTATGTCCACCAACAACCTTTCTATTGCCTTATCTTCTTTTCTTTCTTCATGTTCTCTTTCTCAATTTAACTGTTTCCTTAATGCTAATAACAAGATCCTTGACCTCATCCTCTCAAATATTGAGTCCTCTTCGATTTTACTATTCTCTGTCCCAATACTCTATACGCACGTTCGTACAGGAGTAGAGTAGAGTGGAGAGGTGTACGATAAATTTCAGGTTGATATACACATGTGACGGTTTTAATTCAGAGCCAGATTTTAAATTGGAAACAGAACAAAAATTTACCTATCATACCGAATTTGTTACATTTGATATATTTTTGAATGGTTTTTGGGACATTAATAATTTATTTTTGGAGTTTATTTGGAGTTTAAATTTTTCAATTTAGAGTTAAATTTTCAAATTTTTTTTGTTTTATCGCCCGGAAAATATTTTGTTCCTTGCAACCCAAACCTACTCTTACCAACGGCTCAGCAAGGTGGTTAAAAAAACAGTTGGCATCTAAGTACCTGTATATGTATAAAAATAGAATTATACATTAAAAAAGTACATTTTGTGATAACTGCGTTGTACAAGTATAATCAAGTAGCAACCAGCTAATTCAGATTGTTTAAGCTTCTCCAACTCAAAAAAAGCGTTTAAATATGCCGGAAGATAAATTGATACTCTTATATTTTGCGTGTCAGTGGAATCATCAAAGCTTTTTTCAAGCGATTTCGCATAAATCTACTCTGAAAGTGTTTCTGAATTCTTTCACATAGAGTTTTATTTAGGATTGTAAATCGCAATGCTATATTTTATGATTGTCAACTGATTTGGACGCAAATTGTACCCTAAAATGGCGTAAACACACACTTCTCCAAAACCCGCACTTAAAAAATCTTTGTGATGGAAAAAGGCAAAATTGAGCTTACTCTTGGTGTTGGTGCTTATTATTTTGCTTGGAGGCGATAACGACAGCTATTGTCATAAAATCATGAGTTTTCCGTAAACTTATCAATTCCGCAAATTAAATATAGCAAAGCTATGAAACTTGATAAATAACTCTACTAAGAAAGTCAAAAATGTTCACACTATTGCAAACACTATTGCACTTTACGCTCACAATTTTTACTGCCTAAAATCAACTTTGATGTTATCAGCTTGAGCAAACTATCTGACTTTTGTGTTCACGAAAGCCACATATACAGTGCACATCTTGAACCAATGGAGCACAAACAAAAATAATCAAATGTAGAATCAAATTTCTGGATTTCTTGAAAAATATATTCTCATTTTGTTCAATATTTTCAACATTAATATCAAGCTGTCGATTAAGTTTGCTGAGCGAGCATCCGTTGAATAATAATATTTACCTTAAATTCACTTTACGAGTAACACCTTGCTAATCTTGCATGAAAGACATGAACAATAGAAACACCCCCAAGAGGTTAGTTCGTTTCTTTGCACCTTTTTGGACTAATTATTAAAAATGATTAGATGTTAATACCCTTGTCAAGCGATGTTCTGTATATTGACCTACGAAAAAGCTGCAGCACTTTTCTTCTTACTTGTGCCATTTATTCATTTTCATTTGAACGAAAATTTTAGTGAGATTCGGTGATTCGGCTGTCATTTTTAACATGCAGTATATTTCTGCACATAATAGAAGAAATATACAGCTTGGAAAACCAGAAACTCCAGTTATTTAAAAACAAAATTATTATTATTTTAAAGTTAAATTACTTTCAACATTTTTTTGATGATTTTCAACCAGCGTTATCCAAAACAAAAACATTTATACCAACAAAAAATTTTCCAGGGTTATTCTTTTCATCTGGATTATCTACTCATTCCACATAAATCTGATGTACCAAGTTCAACTAATGTCAGTCCTAACGCGGCCAGTAAGAGCGAAACAAATATCAACTCCATCAGAAATAATCAACAGCGGACTCGACTTTGGATTCTCTGAAAATTTCGCAGCAAGTACCTACAATAATCTCAAATAAAAATCCATTTGGTTTCAAATTATCCGAAATTTTAAAAGTTGCGTGTTTCTCCATTCACAGGTTCATCTTCAACGACTGAACGACACCGAATCAAGATACTTCATTAAGAACAATCATTTGTGCAATTTCGAGACGTGCATCAATGAAATGCATAAAAGACCATTTGCAACGATAGGAAACAGGTAAAATGAATCAACTACGACTAAATTTTACAAGCTGATTTAAGATAAAAGTAATCCCGGCTAAGAACTTAAAGGGAATTACCTCAAATTTCACGAATAGCTTTTGAATTGAATTGCCGTTTGTTCATCTCCTTGCAGTGTATAAAAGTAGAGTAGAAGATGAAAGTTGAGCCGCTTAGCTGTAGAGATTGTAGCATTTGAACGTTTATTTCTTCTCCTGCTTTACAGAATGTACGTACAATATGCGATTGCTTTTAATCGAAAAGGTACAAGAATCTTTACATTTCCCGAGCCGATTGCAAAGAGTTTCGTTCAGGCGTACATGAAAAAAGGATTTCCATTACGTGATCAGTGGGATTATTTGATAAGGTGAGTCGAAAATTATCATTTGTGTATGGAATCGCGGATACAAAAGATATTTTTTTTAGTTTGGCTTTTTTTTCTTAGTGATTACTATTATTTTTCTATGAAGATAAATATCAAATTTTCAATTTAACCTTTTCCCCTCATTAAAATAACTTTCCATTAAAACTAATATTTTACTAAAACAGACGAATGATTGAGATTGGATATCTGGCTGGATCCCAAAGTTTCTACAAATTTCTGATAAGGAACGTAACACTTGATGAAGGGATGCACTACCGTGAAGAAATGTTTTTGAATTTGGAGCATTTCATTGGAGCTTTCATTGTACTTGGGGTAGGAAGTATTGCTGCCACTATAGGATTTATCGGTGAAATATTCATGTCAAAGATAGAAAGTAGAAATATATGTAAATATATTCATTTATACTAATAGTCCTACATCATGCTATTTGATTATAAGATTCAATATACAAAAGTCTAAGAAAATTAATCAGACTTACCTAAAACGGTTTGTTTATAGCCACTTTACGTCTATAATTATAAATCTGAAAAACTAAGAAAAACATTAATTTAGTTTGATTTAGAAGTGCATACTGTTGAAATATATAATATTTATAATATAATGTAAAAATATATTAAATCGTATAGCGTTAAAAAAAAATATATTTTGTTTCAAAATATTTCGTGAGATCCTTAAAAAACAAGTTTGATTGAAAAACAATAATTTGTATTTACAAGTATATAAAAAAAATAAACATCAAAAAAAGTTTTAATAATTCACATGAATACTTAAGGGGGTCGGATACCTCAAAAAATCGATTTTAGGTTTTATTTGCACCTCAGATCCCTCCTATGAATAAAACTGAACCGCTATTGGCCCCAAAAAAAATTGTAAATGTCTCAAGAAAAGAAATATTTTTAGGTCAATGCAAACGTTAAAGGATTCATTTATTTAATAGAAGCTTAAGTTTAGCTTATGATCTAGCCCGATAGACACTAAAGAAGAAGCCAGATTACCCTAGAAATGTCGATATCTGTCGGGAAATTGAAATATATTTAATTTCTAAAGGAAAAGTTGATCTTTCAATAAAATTTTTTTTGTTCGGAAAACAAGATAAAATCGAATCAGGTTACTGCAACAGCTAGAATGTTCATCCTTGTGTGGACTGTTGTTTTATTTTCAAACCTAAACCTTACACGTCAACGTCATTGATAAAAAATCATGAAGCAGTCCGATCAACCACAGTAGAAACAGCCGACAAAGAATTAATAGGTCTAACCACCTGTACAGGGGGTAAAATTTTGTCCTCTGAGTCACAGACACATTTTCCAGTGCCAAGACGAGAGGAAAAATTGGAGCGGCTTCCGTGTTGTTGACACCGACCTCCTATTCAGTGACATTTTTTCTTGTGTGTCGTGCCAAAAGCCAGTAAACGATACAGAGGCTCAAAGAGTTGGAAGGGCTCCACCTTCACCGTGACTTGCGAAAAATGTGGACTCATGAAAAAGTATAGCTAATGCAGACGTGTTTTTCTATTCTGACAAGACTTAACAGGTTATGGGCCCAGTGTGTGGACAAAATCTGATGACTATACGATCATTAGGTTTTGGCTCTTTTTGAATCCGTTTGTTTTTCAGTAGTCGAGCTACGTATCAAAATAATTGTGGACGCATTCTTAAAAAAAATAGAAAAGGTATGAAGTTTGCCGCGTATGAGTTTACACTTACGTGAAACTTTGAAATTATCCTGAATGCCCAGCACATACGCAAAGATGAGTTAATCAAATACATCGCAAATGCAAAGTGTTTTAGTTTTCAACGATGTTTGGAGCTATGCGAACGGAGACATCAAAAAGCCATCGGAAGCAGTGGAAATCCCGTCGTGAATCACAAAGTATTCAAATGTTCAAGCATTAATCTTAAATTTTTGGAAAAAGTGCACACATACAAAGGGCTAACCGGGCCAACGAAGAAAATTGTGCAGTTAAAACGTTGTTTTTTCAAATGAAAAAGCAATTTGATCAAAAATTCCTAAGTAGTTCCAATCAGCTTGAAGAATTCGGTATAACAATTCCGCCCTGATTCGCATAAAAGTTCTACCTACATTTTCGTCATTTTGGAGTTAACAACGGATTCAAAAACTACTTACTCTATTAAATCATTCTAGAAAATATGAAACCCTATCTTTTACAGAAGTATGTTAAAATCAATAATGGAAAATCACCCCATCTACAAAAAACGTCGCATTGTTCAGCATAAACGTTATATCTACAGTAGATAGAACGTTAATGCTTAGCAATGCGTAGATAGAACGTTTATGCTGAATAATCCGGCCAGTTTTTCGTTGCATGTTATCACAAAAAGTCTTATCTACTTCAAACTCATCTTAGACTTTTATTTTCAACGTGAAAGCTTTTACTTGAGATGCATTTCACGTAAACGGATTTGTATCCATGTTTAAATTTTTGTCCCGTTTGAAGGTGTTCGCAGCAATTCAAAAAACACGAAATATTGAATATCTCGAAAGTGCTAACATGTAGATAGAACGTTTAGGCGAATCAGGGCAACTATTATTTATGATGCTGTTTAATACGCTGCCGGACGAGTATGAAAATGTCTGCGTCGTGATCGAGGTAAGACTAATGATACACTGGTGGTATTGATACCAGGGTATCAATACCACGGTATCGATAACTTGAGAGGGTGATATACAGCGCTTAAGTGGTATTATGTGACATGACCTGTCAAAAGTGAAAGCTGTTAAATCGGATGAAGAATCAAAAGTGAAATAGAATTGAAACGACACTTTATTTTTTGTAAAATTTGCGGTATGAAATCGCTCTTTTTTCTAATCCATATCAAAACTAGTCACATTCAAAATAAAACCATTCAGTGACATTTGTCAAAGATATGTATTGGACAGTTTAATTACGATCCTCACCACTGACTGGAAATTGTCTCTGCTGGCTGTAAAATCTTTGCTAAACTGGGTAAAATTCAATCGGTATCTATACCGTCCAACGGCGTTGATACCCCGTGTGTACCGCTTTGCCAAGTTGGTATTAGCCCAGAACTGGGTGATACACTGATGGTATGCACGATAACATGGTAACAATACCAGCAGGCTATCAGTAGTCTAAGGGATGATTTGCTTGAAGTAAATGCCCTGAAAGTCAAATTACTAGAAGCAGAGGCAAGAAAAATCAAAGTTCAGCTGAAATTGAGCACGTAAGTGCTGAATACGCATTGTTCTCGCAAGAGAAAAACTTTTCAAAAGCAGTCCAAAATACGTTCAAGAGAGAATAATACTCGACAGGGCCAAAAATTCAGCATGAAATGCTACAGCTGTACAAAGTTAGACCAGAAAGCTAGTGAGCGCCGTGCAAAGAACTTCCTGAAAAATAAGCATGAAAAACTTGAAGCTGCATTATGATCTGTATTGTATATGTATGCATATGTAAAGTTGAAATTACGTGAAGTTTTGTTCGTGCCATACAATCTGATATTTATAGCAAAAGCAACAGAAAGTAGATTACCCGTGACATTTGAGGAAAAATGCGATTCTTTTCAAAACCCCGAAAAAGGAAAATTGTACATCAGCGAGACCTACAGCAAGCATACATTGATGTTTTCAACGCAGGGCAACAATTTCGATTTACTTAAGTGTCATCAGAGGATAGGTCATTTTTATTTCAAACACTTCAAGGAATTTAAAAATAATAATTTAGTGAAAGGAGTGAAGGTAAAATTTAATGAAATGAGTGTGAAATGTGTAGTGTGTGAGCAAGGAAAGATCTGCCACTGACCTTTGCACTCATCAAACAAAATAGACGGCGAAATTTTAGGCACAATCCACTCAAAAATTTATGGGCCAATGAATGTAAGATCCTTTGTAAGAGCCAAGAATATAAACGAAGCATTTCGTATATTTAAAAGTTTCAAACAGCAAGTAGAATGTGAAACGGGGAAGAAAATCAAACGTTTCTGTAGGCAAAATGGTCGGGAATATTCTGAAGTTCAATATTTTTTTGGAAAAGGAGAGCATTTGACGTCAACTGACTGTTTCGTGCACACCGCAGCAAAATAAAACTTCTGAATCGAACATCGTTAGCAATGGCGAGATACATGCTAATAGAGTTTAATCTTCCAAAGTGTTTATGGGCCAAAGAAACATATGTTCTACAAGTATTTTAAAGAATAAGACCCATGTACAAGCCTACTCCGGAAAGAAGCCACACATTGGTTTTCTCCTATCATTAGGAAGCAAAACAATCGCTCTAGCGAAAGATCCAAAATGGACTAAGCTCGATCCCAAAGCGAAAGATTTCTATATATACTATATATATATATAAGCGTGAAGACTTTGGAATCAAAAAACTCAAACTATAAGAAAATGCCAAAACGTCAAATTCTTCGAAGAAGTGGATCCAAAGAATTATTCATTAGCAAATAATGGATTATTTGACATTGCTTACGACGAGCCTGCATCACAGAAAAATGAAGCACAATCTAACGAACTCTCATTTGGCGGAAAATATGATGACAATAAACAGCATGATAGAGCATCAGCCAAGCTGTGTAGTCAGATTTGCTGCTGAAGTCAAATCGGAAGAGTTATTTTCATCGCCATCAAACATGACCCATGATGATACTGAGCAAGAATAGACCGTCTGAAAAATACTCCGATCTGTGAGCAAGATTTGGTCGAACGAGGTAAACTTTAAATTTGATGATACAGCCACCTTTCCCCTATCTTTTGACGGAGCAATTAAAGGTAGTGATTGTGACAAGTGGGAAGACGTGATGAATTTTGAGTTGTATTCCTTAAACTGCAAATTTGTCAAAGAACAGTGTTCGACATGAAATATCAAAGTATATTGACAAACACTATCGTTTTTGTTGTGAAGCATAGCAGAACGGAGAAATTAATGTCAACTATTTGTCAACTATCATCGGCCTCAAGACTGGGCAAGTGATGGACCGTGAAGTTAAGTCCACAGAATGCCGAGGCTATTCCTTTTACGAGTACCCTAAAATACGAAATAAATATGAAACATGGAAAGCATGTCATGGTAAGGAGTACTACATCATCAATTACGATGGGTCAGCTAGTATGATGGAAGTTGAAGGAAGAGGATTTTCAAGCGGTTTGAAGAGAGGATAGCGATGCTATACAAAACCTACATTTGTGATGAGGACAGCAAAACAAGTGGATGACAGATCATTTGGGGACAGATATATTCCTGTTAAGGTAAGCATCTCAAGGATAATCAATTAATTTTTCTATTGTCAAACTATTGTTAAGCTGACCTTTATATTCTTTCGGGCTGAATGTACTAATCATGTGCCAAAGCGTATGGAAACCAGGCTATGTTAAAAAAGAATGGAGTGGTACAAATTTGGAAAACTATTGGAGATAAAGGAAGATTGACAGATATAGTTATCGACAAATTAGCCACCTTCTGTGATAAAGCACTTCGGAGTATCAAGTCAGTAGTGGCGATGGGATTTTTTTTTTAAATCCTTAATACAATTTTTCTTTGCAAGTCAACCGATAGTAACACAACATACCATGTGTACCCCAAAGGTACCTCCAATTGGACCTATAAACATAATCAGGCTGTAAATGATAGATCAGTGCAGACTTTCAAGAAAAAAATCGTCAATACCTATATCCATTTAACTCACTTCTTTAGAAAAATGTACCAAAATGGGACTGATGATGCAGTTTTAACATCCAATGATGGGCACAACAGCCGGTTGAGTGTCCTGAAGGCACTAGAAAGCACAAGAAAGTACTTGACTGCCTGGCCGAATGTAATTGAGAAAGAAAAAGTGCGACATGGGCAGAGTTGGACCGTTTCTTCAACTGAGGTGAGACTTGTCAGCAGACGTGTTGAGAAGGAAGCAGAAGAAATACTACTTAATAAAGCAGGACCAACCTATTGTGCATTTTATTGGGCATTTTAACCTAGAAAAGTAGAAAATAAATGGCTGCAAACTTTTGTAAAACTACAAACATGTTTTTCCCACAAATATTTCCAAACAGATGTCGCGAAAAATTTTCCCAAAACAGTAAGAACAATATGCTTCATTTTTTTTTAGGATTTGTTTACTACTTACCTGAAAACTGGCATATAGGATTCGCGAAATGCTTGTTACTTTTAATAACTTAGATTTTTGTGTAGTGAAAAGTGATGTTCTTTTGGCATGATTGTAAATGTTGATGTGCTTCAATTAGAAGAGGAAAAAAGTGTATTTCTTCATTTGTAACCATCTTTTTCCCTTCCTACGAACATCTCCTATTCAAAGCTCTAAGGGACTACGATATATGACTACATGTTTACTTAACACCTTAAAGTTGAGAAAGAAAGAATAAAAATATATATTAGTTCCAGCGACACCTACTTTTAATTAAATAATATGTGAATTTGGCATAGTTTTAGAGTATTTTTGGTATCCGACTCTCTTAATGTAACACAATTATAACCAAACTTCTTCTGGTTCGTTGAGTTTTGATTAAGGCGTTCATGAAAACTTAGTACAAAACAGCCCTTCAAAAGGTTAATAATGTAGAATATGTTTACCTGGAAAATCAATCACATTCGTCTACATTTTTTTCTCTTCTACTAAATTTTTCAAAAGCGTCAAACAGAATTCCTATAAAATTTTAATTAATTAAAATTAATTCAGTAACGTTTCGTCTTTTTCTAGCGGCGAAACTTTTACCAAAATGTTTCCCACGTTTTAACGGATACTATAAACTTCTTGAAACCGAATTAATTTGCCAAATATCTCTTTTTTTCATTGAAGTTTGCAATATTTTCACCCTGTTCTTCCAATTTCCCACCTCCAACCATTAAGTGCTCAATTCTCCTGCTATTAAACTAATGGATTTCAACACTTATTTGCCAGTCCATCTGCTTAAAAGCTCGTTGCGTTCGTGACCGGGAAACACGATTGCAGTTTAATGGACTGAGCTGTAAAAACAGACAACTAACGAACCGACCACAGTCCACTATTTCAATCGAAGCAGGGACATGCTCATGAGAAAATTCTCAAGGAATTCCATGGTTTTATCAATAAATTCTAGCATTGATTCCGATTCAGCACATGCCTTTCATAAGCACTTTAGTGCACCGTCAACATCGTCCTGATGGTTACTTATTTGTCATATATCGATTCGACAAGCAAAATCCACCCGGATCAATCCAACAAAAAAAAAAAAGAAATGCGGAAAAAATCTACAGAACTGAAATAAAAGAAAAATATCGTGTGTGTGAAGTGAAAATGCAATATATTGTCGAGACCAGCTACTCTCAACCAAAGAGCTGTTCACTTACCTCTTGCAAAAACAACCACTTATTCTTCCACTTCTATACATCAGCAACTGGTCCCACACACTCTTTCACATCCATAAATTTTGCTTTGATTAAGCAGCACTGCTGGGTGGTCAGAACGGAGGGACGCGTCGCACTGGGACCATTTTCAGTCTCATTCACAACTACGTGCTCGAAAATCGGCGACACTGAATGGAAAAGTCCTCCGAACCCGTTCATGGCTGCGGTGGCTTCCTCGTCCCAGTGAAATATATCATCACTGTCGTTATAAGTATCCTCGTCGCCGACGAGGTGGAGGCACCTATCGGTTTGTATACTGTGTCGATGACAAAAGTGATGATGAGGAGTAGGATGGCGTTCCAGCACACGAAGATCGATGGTCGAACTTGAATTGTCACCTTCTTCGTCGGCCGTCACTACACACTCCCTCGATTTATTGCCTGAGAAATCACAAACTGTACACGTTGAAGACAAACTGCAACGACACAGATGAAGAGGAGTCAGGACTCGTTCGCGAGCACGACGGATTTGGTCCTGATCACAGCTAAGTTCCTGGTTTCGTCCCAAGCAGCTCGTGGACTCCGAATCAGTCTCCGTTTCAGTTCCTTCGGTTTCGCCTTCACCTGGCTGAGGGGTACATCGAAGCTGTTGAAGTTCATCGGGTCGGTGATGAGGACACGCGTATAGCCTATGTCGTTCAAAACGACAGTTATTTGCTTCGTTGCCAGTTTCATGATCGTGCAGATGAGGTCCGTGAGAGTGATTGTGATGCTTGCCTCCCCCACCTGTGGGCAGGTAGTAGACGAGACACGTAACTCCGACCAAAAACAGGAAGAACACAAACACTATATCAAACATTAGGAGCGAATTGAACGTCATCAGCTGCATATTATTCTGAAAACACCCGGTGAGAAAATCCAATGTCACCTCCCGCGGCTGATAGCAGTCAGTGCTATTCCAGAAACTTTTCGTAAACCGTTTCTCAGGAATTGACTAAAATGGTCACTAAATTCACAATCATTTTCATCGAACTATTGTCTTGAAACTAAAATGAACAGTAAATATCCTTTGTTTTATCAACCAAACGACCCGCCACTGTCCACTCATTCGCGAAATGCGATACACATTTTTCAACAGAACCAGGTCCTTATGGCTTGCTGGGTGGATTGAACGTGTGCAAACAATACACAGAGCTCAGTTGAAATTACCAGGCGGGAGTCGCATTTTATTTTGAAATTTCGCGCTTCGTTGGATACAATATCGTTAGCCCGTTGATGCATTTTCACGAAAGTTTCCTGTGCTCTGGTTTTTACTCGTTTTCAGTTTTTTTTAGCGACGATCCACTTTATTCCGAACTATCATAGTGAATTTATGAACGTACCTTCCTGTCGACAGCACCCAACACATTTCCTCGGAAAGCAACTGCTCCTTTAATGGCGCACCCTGCCACCGGGGAGTGTTGTTTTTGGGTTGTCTACTTGAGAAGTGATGATTCTTCTATTGTGTTGCGCTGCTATTTTGTTCCTGTTAGTGACTAGAGAGAACGTAGCATCTTTCGGTATCGCGAACAGCTTTCATTACGCTTCTTTTGTTAAAGCCATGATGATACGGTTATGGTTATTGCTCATGCTGGTTTGCTGGCGGATGCTGTTATGTTAGTGATGGAAACCAGGTTGTTTGATTGGCTGACGGGTGGGCCTGTTAAAGACATTATTGCAAGGTGAATTATTTGATGAAACATTTTGTTAGAGAGAAACCATTTTTATCTGCCTTGCAACGTTGATGCCACTTCGTTGATAGTATTTGTATGGTGCTTCTTTTCGTTTTTTTTTTTTCAATTAATTTCAAATTTGTAAGTAAAGAAGGCCCCACAAATAAAATTAGAAGCATATGGAGTAATGATGGCGTATTTATTTTGAAATCAAAAATAGTCAAGTTTTTATTATATAGTTGAGATATGATTCAACCTTTTATAATGACTAACATTAAGTGGAGTTTTATGTCCCGCAGATGTGACACTTAGTATTTAGTATTGTTCGTTTTGTTTTCATTGCCTGTTCACTGAGAAATTTACTATATAATAACAATAGCTTAAGTACTAAATTGCTACAATACAAATAATAGATTGATATGTAGCCGCTAAATATTTGGTGATTTTTTTCCATGATAATGTGGTTATATTATCACAACTCAACTTTCAAGTAAATAATGTATGCATCGCGCAGTTAAAATATGGTGACAAAGCTTATTAAAAAACATCTGCTCCATCATTCTTTGGGAGAACTCAACGAAAATTACATGCAAGCGACATCCATTTGCCTGCGTGAGCAGTCGAGCGAGAATGTTTTTTCGTCCATCTACTGTCCACCGAGGCACAACATTTCAAAGGCAATATTCGAAAGCTTTTTCTCATCACTGGGAGACAAATTCATCGTGACTGACGACTTTAACGCGATACACACGTTTTGGGGATTTCGACTCATAACACCTAGGGGCAAAGCACTCTTCGACACATTACAGCCAACATATTGGTCGTCAGACATCAACAAAATTCCGGACCTCATAGACTTCGCAATCTCGAAGAGAATACCTCCAAACTCCGCAAAATCAGAAGTAGTTTTTGATTTGTCCTCAGATCATTCTCCTGTCACCATTACTCTGGACATGTCACCCCACCTCGCTTGCTGTAAGCGTAGATATTCGCAAAAAACTAACTGGAGTGCATTCAAACGACACCTCACCATCTCTTAGTACATCTCTCAAATCACCCGGAGATGTCAATTCCGCTGTTATCCTTTTCAACGAGCATGTCTTGGAGGCATTCGACACCGCGACACCTAAAATGGGACTGCATCCTTCAACTCGAAAAACAGCATACTCCTCATCAATCAAAATCTCAGAACAGGAAAAAGACTGGCACGAAGGAATTGGCAGCTTCACCAGTCTCCCTAAACTAAAACACGACTCAACAAAGCTTCTAGTGAGCTCAGACTGGCACTTGCGAAAAACAACGAGTTAAAGTTCCACTTATTTTTAGAGAGCCTCAGTCCCACTAAAAATGCCGACAATTCATTGTGGAAAGCAGTCAAAAAAATCAACAAACCTACCAGCATGGAAGCCCCACTAAGAACTGTTAACGGGCAATGGGCCAGAAGTGACGCAGAGAAAGCCACTGTCTTCGCAGTTCACCTAAAACAGGTTTTCACACCTTTCACCACGGCAACATGTGACTTTTCACTTAATGTTAATACTCAGGACTCAGGACCAATCAAGACTTCGGCTAAGGAACTGCAAAATATCATTATTCAGGAAATATGCTCAAAAAAATCTCCGGGAATTGATCTCATCACCATTGCGTTACTCAAACAGTTGCCACCGATCGAAATCTCTTGGCTTTCTAATCTATTCAATGCGATCTTTCGAATCGGATATTTTCCTGAAGTTTGGAAAACAGGCTAGATTATAATGATCCCTAAGCCTGGTAAGGACTCTTCGCAAGTGAAGTCATACAGACCTATTAGTCTTTTGTCATGCGTCTCCAAAGTTTTCGAGAAAGTTCTGTTGATAAAGCTACTACCGATACTAAAAGATGCACATAAAATTCATGAACATCAATTTGAGTTTCAAAGATACCACAGCTCCATTCGACAGGTCCATCGAATCGCGTCAGACATTAAAATAGCATTCAAAGACAAGAAGTACTGCTCAGCAATCTTTTTAGACGTAAAGTCTGGCATGAAGGTTTGATCTTCAAAATTGAATCAACACTTCCAAAAAGCTTCCAAAAAATACTCTCCTCCTACCTAATCGACCGCACATTCCAGGTGAGATAAAAGAGCTATTCTACCGCTAAACATTGTGTGCATGCTGGTGTACCTCAAGGAAGTGTTTTGGGACCGGTACTTTACACTATATTCACACCTGATCTCCCAATATGCGACAAAACAACGACAGCTACCTTTGCGGACGACTTTGCCATACTATGCACTGATTCATATCCAGTTACGGCATCCCGTACAAGGCCACATCTCACTTCTTGAAGAATGGCTAGCAAAATGGAGAATCAGAATGAACGAAACCAAATGCATCCACGTTACCTTCACATTGCTAAAACTGACTTGTCCTCAAGTATATCTAAACAATGTACCTATACCTCAAAGTAACGAAGTAAAGTATCTCGGAATGCACCTTGACAGGAGGCTCACCTGGAAACGGCTTATTGAAGCTAAAAATCAAAAACTGAAGCTCAAATTCATAAACCTCAAATGGATGCTCGATACCATGTCAAAACTTTCTCTCGACTCTGCTCGTCCATAAGTCTGTCCTAAAGCCAATCTGGACATATGGCCTACAGATATGGGGTGCAGCTTGCCCATCAAACGTCAACATCATCCAGAGGAACCAATCAAGAACACTCCGATCCAGAGCCCCGTGCTACTTCCGCAACGCCAATCTCCATAAAGACCTGTGAATCGAAATAATTTCAGAAGAAATTAAGAACCGTAGTGGAAAATATATTGCAGCCCTCGCTCATCACCCCAACAAACTGACAAAAAAAATACTAACTCATCGTAAATTTCAGCGATTGAAAAGAACTGACCTGTTGGCCCTTCCATCTCTAATGTAGAAAAAACAACTTCCGTAGCCACTTTCGTTGCTTTTCAAACTCTTTTGCATGAACATTGAACATTATAATTCTATAACACAGATCATAGCTTTGCTCTTTGCTGTCTGACTTTAAGTCAATAAAGTAACTTGGGTCCAAAATGTTCACGTTTTCAACTGTGAGGACTGTACATCACTTGTTTTAGCATGTAAGATTTTTTGAATGAATTATACGAAGGTAGCAGTTTAATAAAGGTGTTAAGAAAAAAAAAATGTTGAATATAAGTATCATAGTTGCAGAGACGATATTCATCTAAAACTCTATATTAGCCATCCACAATAGTGTAACTGTAATAATACGTGAAATAAATTGAATTGAATTTTGATAAAAACAAAAAGATAAAGATTTTGAAAAATATTAACCGAAATTCCAGCTGTTTTTAATTTGTATATTTGCTGTTTTTGAAAAAAACAAAAAAAAAGTCCAATTAGCCCACGAGGACGTTTTTTTGGTATGCCTAAGCATTAATTAATTTTTCTAATCGCATGTAGAAAGCTGATAACACAAATAGTGTTAGTAGTTGCGTTTCATAAATGAAATAGGTGACAAAACTAAAACTTTAGCGATTTCAATTAACTTTCTAATCCAATGAATATTTCTAATATTCATCTATCATTGTTTTTACTATTTAAAATAACAAGCTGAAAAACAATCATTTTATGAAGCTGAACTTCGCTATTATTTCTTTTCGCTCACTAGTGAATCGAGTAACCTAGTTTTGTGTACAAATCTGATTTGAATTGGAAATTATCCCGCGAAAGTGATTCTGAAGTGTACCAAGCATTCCTAAAAAGTCCGAATAACACAATTGAACAATTTATCCATTTTTTTAAATGTTTATTTCAGTCACTCAAACATTTGAGCTAGCTATTACTATGCTCAGTAAGTGGTTGGAATGCAAAAGAAATCAAATGTTTTCAATTTCTTAACGCATACAACAAATCTTTAATCATCCCTTATAAGTTCTGTCAATCCCGTTTTCATCAAAAACTGAAATTACCCTCTTGAGCAAGAAAATCGCTATAAAAGCCATTCTTGTATCAATTTTCTCATTTTACCGCCCATTAAAATTATCAAATCCATGAAACTTGTAAAATTTGAGTGTCATCAATTTTCCACCCATCCCTTGTGCCAACCTAACCAAACCATCACATCCCGGCAAGCTGATATGACAACGGAAGCCGGAAGCAAGCAATGAAAAACTGCTAAATTTACACAAGAAGTTAAGTAATTGAAGGACTGCTTTGGACCGATTGCGACGTCACGAAAAGTCTGTAGGAGGAAGTATCATGAGTATGAGTATGCTTTACAGTTCCACTAACTATATATAGCACTCAGACTAAAAACATACTACACACGCAGTTTTCAAGTGAGTGTACACAGTCTTCGAAACGAAAACTTTTCGCAAACTTCCCTAAAACTCTTGCAAACGTATCGAAACAATTTGTGTAAATATCTTAAAGCTAAAAGTTAATTTACTAATGGCATTAGGCATCTATCGTTGTATTCATAGTTTAAGAGCTCGTGTTACTCTTGTCAGTGTTAATGTTTGTTCCGAGGCTTTGTTGAAACATCAAATTAGAAACATGGTACAAGGGTGGTTTCGATAAAGTTCAAAGTACGTTAAAATGTAGGAGGTGAGTTGACCTTTCTGTCAATGTTTATCTACTTAAGGTATTATTATGTGGTAGATTTGAAGTTGTTTTACGATATTTTAAGATTGAATTGACCTTCGAAAGTTATTTGATTTGATCTTGCTGGTAAATTTGGAGGAGCTTTTGTCACCTCCGATGTATTTTAGAGGTTTTCCGAAATTTTGGATGTACCTATTTTAGCTTTTATAGTTTTTTCATGATGTTTTTATATTGACAGTAATTGAAATGTTTTATTCAAAGTGATATAATATTTACTCAAGTTATTATGCATTGTGGATATGCAAACAAAACTGTTTTTATTTAGTTAATGATTCATTTTCTGTGGGAAAGTTGACTGAACTAAAACCAGTAACGAAACATTTTAATCAAAAGACCAACTTTTCTTTTAGAAGCAGGTTTTATTTCAATTTCTTGACGGATATCAACATTTTAAGGGCAATTTTCCCCTTTTTTCAGCGTTAAGCCTTACTAAAAAAGTGGCTAGATTATCGTCGAAACATCGATATCAGTCAAGAAATTGCCTATTATTCTCTTAAACTGTTACAAGAGGACAAAATAGCCTTCACAATAATATTGAAAGAGGGAAAAATTTATTCAGATTGAATAAATTTGAAAATGTATTTTAACTATTTTTCAAAAATTTGAATTTATCATGAAAAACCACATTAAATCAAGCATGTCCTCTCTAAAAAACGCAATTTTGGACGCGAACGCTGGCAAACTGTTTCCAGGTTCTTGCCTAAACTCTACATTTTAGCAATAACAAAAAAAAAACATAGTTAGTAAATTATATTCAGCTACAATCATTAAAAATAAAATTAACAATAAACAGCGTATTTTACAACACTCTGTCTCTTCAAAAACTAATTAAAATTAATAGATTTCTCGTCGAATTCACACAATTGCATCTACACTTTAAGCAAATGGCTAACTTGATTGTTAAATCAATATTTTTCAGCAGCAGTTGACTCAAACCTTATAGCATTCTAATTCGTCCTCCTACACGCCTCCTAAACTTCACCCTATTACTTTTTCAGTGAAATTCACAAGCTCCAAAACAAACTGCCCTAAAACGATTTCAGGATTATCATAATTTTTTCTCCGCTTTACGAAATCTCTAAAAAAAAAAAAATATATTTACATAATTTTGACATAACCCTTTCGAACTGCTATGCTCCGAGTGGGATAAATGTAGATTTTTCATCATGCTGTTGTTTTGTTTCGTTTCCTTTTTTCTCTAACGTAGTCATTCTCTTAAAAAGTGTGAAGTGCAATATGAATGAAAATCTCATTTTGTCAGGCCGGGTGAAATGTTGTGTCGTTTATTTGTGACTTGTGAAGGATTTGTTGAATGATAATGTGATGACAATTTGAATAGGATTTGTTGGTCATTTCGGAAAAGTTTAAAAGATTTGATGGAGTTTTGCAGACAATTTTGATAGGACAGCAAACAAACGGAATAAAAGGTTTATGAGCAATGTCTGTTTTTATTTTTGATTCTAGGAATGACAATTTGAATTGTGTTCGTAATTGAAATTTTGTGATGATGAATTTCACACATTAAAGCCAAAATAATTTGACTAACTCGCTCATTAATTAGTTGTTATTTGAAAGATTGTGTTCGAAAAGCAATTATTATATACAATATAAGCTGTGTTTTATGAGCTGCTCTAGGTTTAACCCTGGAATGGTACGGTAAATTTTTGGGTGATTTTAGGTACATGTTTTTACTAAAAAGATGGCAACAATAGTATTATGCACATTTTTTATTTTATCATTGAACATAAAAAGATTATATAGCTTCTAGCCTCATGACAGTCGGAGTGGCCAACTGGCTGGTGCGCGACGAAATGTATACCCTATGTGAGTAAAATTTACTCATCGGTACCATTCTAGGGTTAACTAGACTGTGATATCTTGGCAAAATGTATTTAATGAGCAATTCAGCTGCTCTAACTTGCCCAAAGTAGCGTTGATTTGTGTTTCATGAGCCTGCTCGAAGTTGAATTTTATAACACGATTTCTACTCTATTTTTTTTTTGGTAGAGCAAGCTCGGGCAAGCAACCAGCTGTTTGTCAACTGTCACGGAACCAAAATCCAATAAAAATTCTGACTGGAGTAGTTTTTGATTGGTGGATTGACATATTGAGCTCTGAAAGGTCATCAACTTTGAAAATTGCCTCTCACTTGCTTGTTTTTTTTGCCTCTCAATTGCTCTAGCTGGCTCGACTTTTTTTGACAGCTGCGCCTGCCTTGAGAGGTTCTGCTCTCTTTCACAGTCATTAAACACAGCTAATGAAAATGGAGAAAATGAATTCTCCAATGCTGGCAGTATTTTTTTTTATTAATTTTAGTGAATAACTTGCAGTTATTGTAGTTAAACATGCAAATTACAAACATATAAAGGAAGAATTAAGCCCGTTTGCGAAAATATTTTAGAGTCAACAAACCGCAACTGCTTCAGTTGGGAAATAAATTCAAGAGTTGGAGAATAAAGTTTCTTCATCCTGTTGAATGTCGTGCAGATTTATGCACTGACCCTTTACCGACGTACACCGCAAAATGAAGATCTTCTCTGCGCATTTCATTGAACCGGGTGTGTTTTAGAGAGTAACGAGCAGCCCTTTAAAATTATTCTATCTAAAACCATCTAAAACTATTATTGAAGTAATTGATTCTGATAATGCGGGACCCGATTATGGTGAATTCCCTCATATTTAAAATATCCACGAAAAATTCTAAATATCTTGATGTATGTGTCATAAATGACCGAAACCTATGCTGACAATTGCGTTTTAATTTTAAACTGTGAATTGTCCAAAATTTCTTTTCATTCTTCTTCAATGGCATAGCCGACATCACATTCTCTTTTATTTTTTTAAAGGACTTTTTCTTCAGAATCAATTTAAAATTGAAAACATTCAAAAAGTCAAGCCCATTACTTTTTTAATTGATAGGACATAATTTTCGATAGCGTCCAATCGCTATTCGGGGAAATAACGAAAGGATCTTATCAAAACCTTTTGCTATTAGAGTGTCTGCCTGGTTAGTGGTTTAAACATTATGAAAGTTATAGTTTTAAAGTAATTATAATCCGGACTGGAAAAATCAACTGATAGTACTGTGTGATGAAGGCTATATCAAAAGAGATCCATCGTGTCATTATTTGGACTTACCGCTGCTTATCTAAACAAAGTCTAACTAGTTAACGTTCTGACTTGGAGCTAGAAAAATTTTCTGCAAGACATTTACAGGATAGAAGTCGTTGAAATTAAAATGGTTTACAAGGATAAGATAAAATTCATTTTCAGATTCAGTAGTATATTTAAAAGTTTACAACTTCCCAAAAACATTATTGTGTGTTCTTTTTGATAAGACGTAACTACTCAGATCTAGATTAACTTAGAACTAGTCACGATTGCCGAGATCCGAATCTGTTCTTTTGAACCTACTCCTACTATTAAATTACGTGCGCCTTCTCCGTATTTTAAAAATGAGCTGGGTTTACTTTTCCATACACCAAAGTCACAGCCTTTTCATATCATTTATAATTTGGTTTTTCATTGATAATCTGTTTTTTTTTAGTATGTCAGTCATAAATTACGAATATTGTTAAAAAAATGGAATGAAATGAAACTCTGACTGCGAAACTGTTATATGGAATAGTAAATATCTTTGTAATTAACAATTTACCGTTAATTGCAAAGATAGGAATATAATTCAAATGAAATTATTTTGAATTTAAAGTGGTGCCAGAAAGTAATAAATCATAATCGTCAAACACAAAAACAATACAATTAAATAATGCAAGGAATATAATTTTTGGTACTTGTCTTCTTACGTAACGTGTTGATTGCAGAAATCATGTGAATTTGTTGATAATTTTGAAAAAATTGCAAGAGTTACTTGTTCGTTTAAGCTTGTCCACACATATTGTTCGCAGATGTGAATATGAGCTTCAATTAATAATCAAGTGTCAGTAATCAATGAGATGATTATTTGTGATGATTGAAGAACTTGAAACACGCCCAGAGCAATATTGCATTCAGACATTTTTTATTGGGTTTTTGTTGCACCGCGATTGAAAATATTTCAAGACCCCAATAAAATTATACTAAGGTATAAAAACCAATTACATAATCAGATATAATCAGCTTAGTATAACAAAAACATGGAGTCGTAGTTTTTCGCACCTGGTTTCGTGCAGTTAGTTTCCTAAACAAAGTTTCTCGCACCTACACCGCTTTCGAACTCGGAACAGGTGCAGCTGATGCACAAAATGAATGGATAACATTATGACTACCCAGAATTCTTTGTGCGGGCATGATAATGATGACCTCACACCTATACAGCCTAATTTGTGTGGACAAAATTGTATTATTTATTCTTTGCCGTAAAGTTAAAAATCAGCACAATTTTTTTCCAGGACTATAAGGACCTTAACAAAAAGTTTTAAATATTAAAAAAAATAGTTTCATTTTATTGCTTACAAAAAATTTATATTTAAAACGAAAACAAGATCGTAAAATATCCAGCGCCCAACGTGGGAAGTGCAATATTCAATTTGTAAATATGAATAAAATTAAAATTTTTATGACAGCCAATATAGCTTTATGCAGGGAAATTTAAAGACATCAAATTAAAATGTTGGAAATTCCATAAACTTTGATCTCACCTAATTCTTTTCTGAAATGTGTAGTTGCCCAGTCATTGAAGAAAATCTTCCTTAAAACAATACGAACAGAAATTTGTCTAAAAAGCTTAATATTTGATGTGGCAGCTAAACATTTTTCCACTTTGATTTTGAATTTTTGAGCATTGGCTTATAGGTTCAGGATTTGTAATGGAACTGCAGCACTATACATTTAAAGAGATGTTAAAAAGATCAGTTTTAGTAATATCTCTTCCGCGGCATTAGTAAAATGCACATGTTATACTCATGTTTGAGTCAGGCCAGAGATTTGATAGTCAAAGCTTAAACTAGCAGCATCCTTTCAATTATCTCGAAAATACCAAGTCTTACACAAAATAATCTGATTGGATAAATCAGGCCTGCAGTCTTACTCAGTCAATACACGTTTTGTAATAATAGATCATAGATTTTGGGCCTGAGACCAATGTGCCACAACATATTGATTAGGAAGCTTTGTTTTTCTAGTATTTTGAAATGATATTGGTACTGTAACTGACGAAATTGAACTATTTTTGTTCGCTGATGCCAATGTCATCTCATCAAATACAACTAAGCTCTGAAAGTCCTAGTCTATGACATCTTTACAGATTTCATCTGCTGTCACTTTAAATTTACCACAATTTTGTTTCGAGTAGGCTAAGCTAGGTGACCAACTCATTAATATCTACTGAGGGTTTATGTTCTGATAATATCTATTTTGAGGCGGTTTACGTATAGCACCGTTTGAATATAAGCAGACACCGGCGTATTTTTTCTTCCCCACTGTTATTGGGTGTTAAAATTTACCGAAAGTAGTTTAGAGACTGCACTCCTTCAAATTTTTACTCTTTTAACTCGATTGCTTGATCAACTTGACTTTTTCTTTTTGCAGCCAATGTCAGAGGTTGGAGTCAGTTGTAAAAAAGGCAGTGATTAGTAATATAATACAATATCGTTCGCACACATTGCTTATTCTCAGTTAGAAGGCGGCTGTATGTTTGAAGTGAAGGTATTGCGTAAAGTCTGGCCAAGAAGTGAAAGCTGGATAATAATGGCCAGGATACTACTCCTATTAAGTAAGCTATGTTAAATTATAAAATTCATAAGTTGAAATCATCATACTACACAATGCTAAGCTATTTTCAATAACTCAATTTTTAAATAGTTTTCCAGAGTAGTTTATGTTGAAGTAACTTATAGCACTAAGTATTTGATGATTAGTTGAGAGTTTAGGTCTGTAGCCAAATTTTTTTCTCGATATTATAATCAATCCACTGACTAATTTTTGCTTGATGCTTGCCAAGATGACTTTAAGAAATAGATTAATTAATGATGCAAGTGGTGATGGTTTTGAGGAAGCTGATAATTTTACTTAATTTTACTTTGTAAGCTTAGTATTCTCAAACATCGACATAGCTATTTTCAGATAATACTTTTATTTAAGACTTAATAACACTTTTGATTGTTGGGAACATTTTGAAGTAGCATAGATTTGATAACTCCCAAAACGCCAATTTTAATTTGAATTGTGATTTGTTTTCCACTGATACTTTTAAGTTATTGATTAGTAGTTTGGGCAATGCTTGTTGTTTCTCATATAATTTCTAGCACATTTAGCACCGTTAGTTTGTCACATTTTTTTATTGTAACAGTCCTGCAACCAAGATGACAATTTTAATTCTGCATGTTGCATTTTAACTTGCCGTTCATAAAAATGAGCATATAGTGTAAAATACGATGCGTTTGGAAGTTACTTCAAGAACGTGCTCTTACCAATCCTGAGAAGCTGGATTTTTGAAAATAAGAGGAGAAATTTTCACATAATTTCGTGGCCAATTCAGGGAAACCAGAATCTTTATTTTTTAGAGGAAGGTCAGCGGGCAGTTGAACCAGTATTTTCTTGAGTAAGTAAAAAAAAAAATTCTGCTAATATTTGAGAAGCATCAAAGAATCCCGTAGCAGAATCAGTTTGCAATTGCAATGCTTTGACATTAGTATATTTATAATTATCAAATGCAAACTAAACAACAAATTAGTAGAGCACTAAATGACATAATTTGTGCATAATTGGATAAAATTAATAAAAAAAACTCTAAGCTCAATTTTTTTTCACTACTTTGTTTCAAAAACGGCCTTCAAACTCATAGAGTCGAAAGGTTTTCAAGATTGCCACATGCACGAATTTCAAAACTTTGGAGAGTGAAATACTTGTTACTTATGCTACTTAACGAATGTTTATCTTATAAAACTTTGCAAGTGTCACCTATCTATAGACTACTCTTACAACTTAAATGATGAATATGTTCAGTGCTGGCAGCATTTTGCACTGCAACTACAGCATAACTACTCGCTGTCATCCGATGACGTCATTGAAAGTTACAGGGATGGAAAGATATTTGGGGTTGGCGTTAAAAAATCTCCAGAAATTGGAAAATTTAAACATTGGTTACTTATTTTCATTGTAGATGTTTGACTTATGAAAATCTAATTCCACGATCTGTTCGTACGAGCCTAACAAAAATGTATGGTGCTGGTAGCCCGCTGCTAGCATCAAACCCAAAATTTTGCCGAATCTGCTTGATATTGTAGTCAACTCACCCTGTGCATTTCGTTTCGCCGGAAGCTATAGGGTTAAACAGAAATTTAGGGCTACCACACGCAAAAGTTTTCATGCTTTTGAAATCTGAATATTTTTTGTTTATAGTCACTCCAAAATCATTAACATTTGAAAATTTAATAATAAAAACATTTATTAATTAGATTACAAAAAATCACAGCAACTATCATAGCTGGCAGCCCTATCGTGATTTTTATACCAAATTCCTATCAAATTATTGTAGGCTAAATAAATATAATTTACTTTTCCATTCAATGTAGGAATTTCGTTTTGTTTTCATGGCTGCACTCGAAGTTAGGAATTCGTAGGAAGCATAGGAATTTATAGGGCAAAAAGCAGAGATTTTTCAAGATGGCACCTCTGTCACATGGTTGCCCATGTTTCAAAATCAGTTCTATCAGCTCTGCTTCTACTAAGGGTTAATACATACTGTGAATTTCATTTGATTATCTGTTCGTGAATTATCGTGAACAGAATTACGATAGCTCAAAAAAAAAGATAATTTAGTGAGGAGTTCTCATTTTTGCGCAACACGTGATTTTAAAAATTTGAATTTGACAGAATGGACAAAAAATCACATTTATCAATCAATTGCTTGTTTTTTTAAATAAGTGAAATTTTCCAAGAGGGTCGATTATTCAAAGGGTGTTTTCACTTGCCTGCCGTAACTCCAGGGTTGCCGCATGCCCATGTAAGGTTCTAGTCATATATAGTTTTAGTCAACATAAATCTCTGTGAATTTCGTCATTTTATTACAAATCGAAATTTCAAAAAAAAACCATGTCTAGTTTTAGGCACACAGTGCCCACATAGGGTTCAGCATTTCCAATTCGTTATGATAATCAAGTAAAAATCATTATCAGTTTTTACAACCATTGCTTATTTTTACAAAAACAAAAATCTTGTTGTTCACATAAAAAAAAACTTTTAAAAATATTTGTTTCTAACAATGAAATAATGTTCTTCGAACATTAGTTAAAAGCTAATCAGTGTAGCTTTTTGTTATTAGATTTACTTTTGCTTTATTCGTAGCTCAGAAACTTCACTACAGTTTTATAGGTATTAAGGTGAAAGTTGTTTGGTAGTTTGTTGTTGAATTTATAGTCTGAAGAGTATAGTGTTTAAGAGTTTTTCAAACTTTTCCAAATTTTAGGAAGCTTTCATCTTTAACCTTAACAAGACTCGTTTCGAAAATAATTGCCATGTAAGCGAAATCTTCTTTTGCTTAGTGACAGGCTCATTCATTGATTAATAGGTTATTCTGACTCGTTCTGTCGTAGTTAAGTCTTCTTTTGAGTTACACCCAACAAACGACATGAGTCCAATTATTTGATAAAGAGTTAATGATGGCTCTAAAATTGGTGTTATTTCCATTGTAAAGAGAAATAATGATGGTATGAGAAGCAATTTGTGATATTAAATCACTCAAATGGAACACTTTTACTATTCCGGTAACATTTATGAACTTCATTACAAAAGATTATCCAATAGAAATAATGAATACCGTTTAAATTACTTCCTTATTTTCACATGTATCATGCGATAAAATGAATTTCACACACAATCATGGACAATATCTAAAAAAAAATTGCTCTCTAACTCGACCACTTAGTCTGCAACTTATATACTCGCAATTCTTAGCACTCAAGCTTTTAAAGTAATGTTGCTTTTACTTTCGAGATCACTTTCTCGCAGAAATCAAATAAATTACCCCAAGCCCAACCATTAAAAAGCCCTCAGTGTTACAGTTAAATGTACACACATATGCTTGGCAGTCGAATAAAATTTGCAATGAAAGTTCTCAGTGCTTTTCCACTTTATTACACCTACATAAACCCTCGAAAGCTGAATAGTACCATCGAGTACATTTCGTACATTTAACCCAAACTCACTCACTCAACTCTCTTTCCATAACTCTTAAAAAATTCTTTCTCTACGCTTAACTCATAAATCACACGTTTTACGTGTTCATTCAATCCAAGAAATCCTACGTAAAATATTTTCGTCAACATGCAAACATTGTACATATCTCGGCAAAATAAGAAAGTCTCGGTGAGAGGAGAAAATGATTTTTCGGTTTTATTAATGGGCATCAAGTTTTATATCTGTATGGAAAGGCAAGGAAACTTTCAAAGTGCTCCAAACTATATAAATTAGTATGCATGTGCCTGAACTGTTTATTGCCCGGATGTGAAAAAAACTGGGGGTTTTAGGTTAGGTATGTAACTTTGCCGGATGAATTATGTCTCAGATGTTGAATCGCTGTAGTGAATTTCTTTAATGGAATGCCGGCAAAACACCACAAACCCGAACTGTGTTGAATTAGAGCTCTTGCTGGCGGCCTGCTTTAGGTATGTATTTATTCAGCTCCCCTTCACAGTTTCGTGCTAAATATAACGTCATTTTGTGGCAGTAGGTGAGATTGAGATAGATGGCTGGAATCGAGGATATGTGAATTGTTCGGTATGATTGGAGGGTGGCTGGTGGCTTCAGAGTGTTATTTGTAGCGCCACATATTTGTTTTCACCTTCAAACCGCCAATCAGATGAAATTTATTGCTATCTGAAATAAATTTTCCATCTGACACCTGGGCGCAAGCAGTGCTCATTTTAATGGATTTATACATGTTTAGTAGGTTATATTTTGTGCAAGGAATTTACTTGAGGATGGCAATAGATAAGGAATAATTGATGTCATGGGGCTTTCGAAATAATAATCATTAGTGTCTTGCATTGAATTTTGATCCATATCGGATGAAGATGAGAGAACGTGTCCTCATTTAAATTCTGCTTGTGGAGCAGAATTGATTCCTAGTTTATAGAAAGTATGTTTTTTATACTTTCTAATAATATGATACATCTTTTAAAATTGTAGTGCTCACATTTTGAGACCTTGCTGTTAGTAAATTTGTCGTTAGCAAATACTTATTCAGACATTTTTTTAAAAACTTGAAACTTTCAAACTTTCATTGCTTCGCAAACAAAAAACAATTCTATTTTATAATGCTTTCGGACGCTTTACTCGCAATACCATGCATATTCTCAAATAGAAATTTATCTCCTTGGAAAAGCTTTAGAGCCGGTATACGTTGTCTGTAATATTTTAGATAAGAAGGGATCTGAGAAATGTTATATTTATGGAGCTAGTGCCAGTTGCACTTTGACTCTCTTCCTTGTTGTGAGCGTTCGCGCGCTCTCCTTCCTTTTTCTAGATAGCTAAGTCTCTTGATCGCTTCTTCGTAGATCTGCTACTTTAGGATCCTAGTGCTCGTAGGTTTCAGTAGACATCATTTTCTCTCTAGAAATTTCGAGATGGCAAGGGTGCTGCTTGAGTGTCTGGTCGAGCAGTTTCAGGGACTTTTCACGTACGTGCTTGTCTATGGTTTCTATTTGTAACACTTGTGTGTATCAGTTTTTCTGATCTACCAGGGTTCCCTTGTTAATTTTCTCAATGCAAAGGTTTGCAACTGTCTTTTTTTCCGCCTGCGTGTTTGGTAAAATATAGTGGATTTGTAATATTTAGCTTATTTGATGGAAGTAATGGGTACAACTGGCTCAGTATTTCACAGGCAGGTAATCTTTTACGCCAAGAAAGTCTTGTCTCAAAAGTTAGCCCTAGGTATTTGGCTGTCATTTTCCATTCTATGGGCTCGTTGTCTACTGTCAATTGGCTTGGTTTTTATCTTCGTCATCTCGTCATAAAGTTTGCTTGCGTTTTTTCCATATTGATACGAATCTTCCACTTCTGGAAGTATTTCATCAGAGAGTCTATGTATTTTTGGAGATAAATAAAATAAAAAATCTCCCTTTTTGGAGACGACACCTGCATCTAGATGTGTAGTAGATGCAGATGTACTACTACACCAGATGTGTAGTAGATGCAGGTGTCGTCTGCAAAAAGGGAGATTTTTTTTTGTAGGCACTATCGGGATGTCTGCAGTGTATAAGGCATACAAGAGTATCGAATACCTTGGCAGCGTCAAATATGTTAAGACCTGTTGACACTCTAGCTGGCTGTAGCTCAGTGGAGTGGTGGACTTTGAACCCAAATTGGTCTTCAGGGACAATGGATTTGTCTGGCAACCACCTCCTCGAGTCACAAAAGTATTAAGCGTTTTTACCAGTTTTCTGATCGAGTTCGGCTGATTGGTCTCCAGTTTTACGGAAACGTGAGGTCTTTGTGTCGCTTTGGAACAACAGTAATAGTAGCATTTTTCCTGGAATTTGGAAGATTTTTTTGTGCGAAAATCCTATTTGCAACATCTGTTATCTCTTGAATTGTGTTGTCTTGTAAATATCTGAGGAAGGTATTCATTGGCAATTAACGTTTCAAGTATTGGCAATTAACGTTTGTTGAGCTGAGCTACCAGTTGTTTGATCTATTTTATGTACCAGGGACAGATCTCTTCATCTCTTTGTGTCACTGTCGCTACAATGTTGGTATTTCTTTCTTCAATCTCTTCTTCCAGGTCGAATTCCTCATAATTTGTTGGGTTTTCTTTGAATCGCAGCTGTAATTTGTCTTTGACCTTTCCATCCTTAACATATTTGATGCCACGAGCGCTACTTATTGCTGGTGTAGCAACTTTATTTTTCTGCCTGAAATATTTCCTCAATCTCCGAAAATTGTAGCCTCCTGGTTCGATCCTCTGTAAGAAGTTTTCTCACTGCTTGTGAGAGCTTTTAGTATATTTGAAATGTGAGACAGTTCACTTCGCGTTTTTAGGTAGGATCTCTTATGCGTCTAGCTCTTCCCTTAGCTCGGCTTCATTTTTTGGATCAGCTCTTTAATGTTCTTTGGGAGCTCGTAAAGGTTGTAGCCCTCTTCTTTACCCGGGCTATTTTCACTGATAGATGTTGTCTCAGTTTTTTTTCTTTATCGATGTCACTGGTGGTTTCAATTGTCTGCCGGGGGATCTCGGTAGCTATTGCCCTTTGAAAAGTCTGACAGTTTGTTTTTATTCTAAATTTCAGGGGATCGTCAATGGAGACATTTTCTATTAGAAAAAGTACTGGTTTGTGGTCGGATGAGAGTTAATCTAGTACGGTGGTCCCTAAGTTGTGCTGGAAGTCCAAAAAAATATCTGTGCTCAGTTTCAGGGATGGCAGCAGAAGTTTGCTCCTTAGCGACCTGCTCCAATGATTAATTTAGGTTTTTTGGATGTGTCGGGCGTCATCCATTATTGGCGAGGTGTTTCCTACCACAGTTTACGCACTTAGCGTTTTCGTCTCTCTGTTTGGTGCATTCCGAGTGATAGTGGAGACTATAATGTTTGTCTTGTGCATGGCAGTTGTTTGTTTTATGGTCAAATTCCTGGCAAATATGATATTGCGAGTGTTCGTCACGTGGTTTTTGTACTTCTGTTTGCATCTGAAATGACATATTGCCTTAATATTATGCAGGTGCGTTTAATTATCTCGGAAGAAGGAAGTTGACTAGCTTAGGGGGGACATTCCTCAGTTTAACAAAATACATCTCAATTGGGTGGAAGCCTTGCTCTCTAAGGTCTTCTTTAATTTCAGCTGGGGCGAGCCCGTGTAGATTGCCAATGATGATATTTAGATTCTTCACTTCGGGCAGAAGATAGGTGTGAAATTCTATGTTTTCTGCTGCCAGCAATCTAGTGAGCTTTTTTTGCGGCGTTTTCGGAATAGTCTACATACCCAAATATTTAGGTTAAAGTGGCTGAAGATCGATAGAGGCTTGTCTACAGACGTACCTAGGCACAAAATAAGCTCATTGTGATGCCAGAATAGTTTATTGAAGCTCTCTTGCTAAGGTCAGGAAACTTCCTGCTTCCTTTGACGAACCACACTATCCGCTTTAAATTGACCATGGACAGTTCGGTCGGATTTGAAAGAAAGGATGCACCAAATATACCCAGGTATATTCTCTTGGCAATCTCATATCTAATATTCAGCTCTTCAATTGCTCTCGTTAATTGGGTCCATTTCTCCGGTTGCCGAATGATTATTGGCATAGTTGATTTCGTCGCAGCTGTATCCTTTTTAGCCTGGACTATTGTGGGTTTTCCTCGAGCATCTGTTTCGCTCATTTGTTTGCTACTACGAGGGGAGATTGACTTCGTTAAGACTACAGGTGTTGATATTTTCGGCGTGGGTAGAACGAGACATTCCCTCTCAAAATGTTTAGAGGAAATAAATATCTTTAATTAAAAACTGGGTAAAACAAGTAATCACAAGAGAAAAATTATGCTATGAAAATTCGTGGGGGGCTGCCAGGATTCCTTAATTGCTTTCCGTTAATTACTTTTGGATGAATTTGTATGTCCTCCAGTCGATTGCTCGAAGATGGGCTTATTCTCCATAAAACGAATCGTTGACTCTCGCCGCTGTCCTAATCTCTCGGCGGTGATAGAAAACTCGTCGGCTGAGTGTCGGCTCTGTGGTAGTAATTCAAATTGCTGTTTTTAAAGTATTATCGCAATCACCAGAACACGGCAGCTCTAGACAAACTGAGATAAGAAGGGAAAAAGTGATCGCAATCTAGTATTTCTTTGCATAAACCTGTCTGTTTAGCAATCTGTGCCACATAGTTCAGCATCAAAATATTAAATTATTTTCGAGATGGGTGTGACTTGTGGGTCAATTGACCAAACAATTTATGAGGCCTGATCCGAAACTTCTTGGGTCAAACATTTTAGGTGGAAATTACTACCAATGAAAGAAGAAAATTTACCAAAAGCCAGGAGAGTAATGGAATAGATTTTGCTTGTGCACAAAATATACAACAGGACTAGTCAAAAAACGGCACTTCAATTTCAGTCATTTTCAAATAAACAAAGTCAAATTAACCAGCTGCAAGAAAACTTGGAAGTTGAATGTTAAAAATCATCTACTTAAAAAAATTAGCTGATTTCCTACAAAAGAAAAATCTAAGGCGTCAAAAAAGTATAGAATTGTGTGAACACGGAAAAATACGGAAACGGGCATCGAGTAAGTTTATTAACACTATACTCACCAAAAACCGAGTTAAAGAGTAGACCGACGCTCTTTTCATACGGAAAATACTATTATAACTTATTGCCCTGGCACCTCCTACTTACGTTTGAATTAAACTAGGCAAAAATGCAGATCCAGTTAACATACATCCATTCTGATAACGTACTTAGTGGTAAGTTTTCTCAAGCAAAGATATTTCACAGTGTAAATCTACATCAAAACAACATTTAAAACTCTTGAAGAAACTCAAGATTATATTTTCTTTTAGTCATTGTCAAATAATTCAAATAATTTAGCTCGTAATGTCACCATCTGTACAACCTACTCAAACATCAACCTAAGCCTGAAGAAATACACATTCTCGTCATTGTTGACAATGTATTCAAATTCGTCTTATTTCCTCCTTTTTAACGATGTACTTGAACGTTTGATAAACAAGGTCACATATCATATCATCTCCACGCGATGCTGACAACAGCGTCTTTTGCATTATCTGTCGTTTTTATTCGTAATTTTTTACTTCCCTTTTTGCTTGTCGTTTTTTTTTATCCTCGATGACAACAAGGACTCTGCTATTGCCTTTTTGAAATTCATGCTCAATCCGTTGCGGTTTATGAAAGTCTACACGTAAGGCTAATATGATTGGAATGGAGTAAAAAAAAATGTGTACGCAACAGAGGATTTGTGACTTTTAAATTCAGGCTTATATCGATTTGAACGGATAGCATTTTCTGGTGAAGTGGATCTATTTTTTCAGCTCTGGTGGTTGAAAAAAAAGTATTTTCAGTTAAAGAATGATTATAAGGCAATGAAACTCATTCTCAAATCAATGATGACCCAAATATGTATAACCGGAAGGATTAATAAGCATTAATTCACTCTTGCGCCCAGGGTGGGCAGGTATAAGACCAATACTTCAATTCACCAAAGTTAGTACTGAAGCATTAATTAAAGCATTGATTTTGAGCACATACATAGCCATCGTGACGATTCATCTAAATTTTTGATGCCGACTATACACATTTCATTTTTCCTACACAGGAAACTAATTAGTATTCCATTAAAATCGAATTGGGTTTATCTATCTGTCAAACGCAACCAAAGAGAAGTGATCGAAAATGCATGGTGTTCACAAATGGTTTGAGTTAGAGCATTCCAATCAACTCAGAGCATACCAATGGTTTTGAAAGAATTTTTCGTGTCATCTGATTTTACCAGGCAACCTAAGGATTAGCTGAGCCAATCAGTTTGCTTGCAAATAACGTTTGCACTGTGATGCTGTGCAATGGAAATTCAAGTCTATATTCAATTTGTATATACAAAGCAGATTTAATCATGTTGACGTTTGATGTACAATCTAAAAGTTCGCTTTGACTGGAACGTGACTGCAGTAGATTGATTCGAGTTCGCATATGCATGAGATGAAAGTTTAAGAGAAATTTCGGGAAAAAGTTCTAATGCAGTGATTGTTCATTTTAAGTTAATCAGTTTAAATTGAATTTTCTCTTAAGATCTTTGATTCAATTTTATTAAATTATTGTCTTTTGAATTTGCATTTGAACAACGTTATTGAAAAAATCAACATCACTCTACCAGGATCAAAATGATGCAAACATCATATCAATATTTTTATGCTGTTACCCAAATATTTTTCGAAAGAGTCAATCAGTAAGCACTGAATGTAATGTTTCAAAAATAATCCAAATTTATTCATTTTGTTTGCTTTTCTTCTTTCGTAAGCTTCTCTTTCACATATCAGTTGAAATTTCAAACTTTTACTATTAAATTTCCTCCGGACTTCAAATCGGTTCTGCATCTGCTGAAAGACTGCAGACTGATATAAGAACCATACCACACAGATACTTTCAGCTCGCCGACAGACGGAAACATCTGTTAGCATATCATATGTGAGAGACATGAAATATTAAAATGTTCATAGACGATTTTCGATCCCTTTAACAGCATCAGGTTTCTGAATTTTCACAAAAGACTTCCAAAACTTATCGGTTGAAAAACTGTGAAGTTTAGTTTGTGGAGATTAAAAAAGGTACGATGTTGCGATACAAATTAACTCGAAAGATATCAGAGCTGAGTGAAGAAATTTGAATAAAACGATAAAAAGTCCTCAATAGTTCAAGATAAGAATCTTTTATGCTGGCTTATGTCTACGATTTGTTATAAAAAAAAACTGCAAGTATACAACAGTCGATTTTCAGATCAGTACCAACACCACTACGTAATGTTCGAAAAAATACGTTTCCGTTGCATAATTTTTAATGCAAATCAAACAGAGCCTATCTATGACGGCCAGCACTGATAGGAATAGAATATGAGATTTTGATCTCCTGGAGTACCATTTATGTTTTTCATATTTAATTTGTAGGGAACAGTTTTCATGTATTTGGTAATTTCTTAAAATTTGACCTCATACATGTCTCAGCTTTGACATGCATTTCTTCACTTTTAAGAGACTAAATATTTCACAAGTTCCAGAAATTTAAAAAAGTCTTTTGACTTGAATTAACTTATTTTTGGATTTGAGTTCATAATGGTTTTAGCCCCAGATATCTGGAGGTGATTATCTTATGATTATCTTATGATGATTATCTACTAAGATTTTCAAAAAATTTCAGAATTCAGTCACGAATTTGCAAATAAGCAGACAATACGATTGTGTACTTTTCTGGGGAACAAGTTTTTCAAAGAAACTTTTGGAGTAAGCTGATGTTTTCAGTAAATTAACACAACATTTTTGAAATGAATTAAGACATAAATCTGGAGTAAAACAAAGGTAAGCTTTTCCTTATGGATAACCGAATACTTTCTAAGAGTATGTCTATGCTGATTTATAGACAAGAAGGGAACCATAATCACAATTCAATAACCTTTACAAGTAAATTATATCGATGGATATAAGTCGGAGATGTTAAAATTTGTCACAATTAGCGTAAATAAAAAAAACTCTAGCGCACCTGAACCGCTAGAAAACTAATTTTCGAAGAAATTGTCTTTGAGTGACAAAAAAGGGTGGAAAGACGTAATACACTGTTTTTTAGAATCATATCAATCATTCCTTATCCAAAGCAACAAAACTCAACTATAACAGATATAATTCAGTGCTGGCAACACTTTCCGAATGAAGCAGCAATAAGTTTACCATAACAAGCTCATACTCAAATCAACGTAACCTTTGAATTTCGTTCTCTTCGCAGGAATCATATCAACCATTCCTTATCCAAAGCAACAAAACTCAACTATAACACAAATAATTCAGTGCGGGCAACACTTTCCGAACGAAGCAGCAATAAGTTTACCATAACAAGCTCATACTCAAATCAACGTATGCTTTGAATTTCGTTCGAAGGTTTCAGCGGTTAAACGTTGTTTGAGGCTGCCATCCGAAAAATGTTCAAAACTCGAAAAATTTAAAAAAGAATTCCTTATTTTTTATTGCAAATGCTTTGCATATGAGAACGTTGTTTGAAGCATCTGTTGGTGCAATATTTACGGAAATGGCTAATGCTGGTTAGCCTGTATCAACAGCAAAGCATAATACATACCAATTCTGCTTCACGCTAAGTTAAACCCAACCAGTAAATTTGGTTTCGATTGAATCACTGCGCTGGAAGTTATACGGGTGAAATAAATTTTAGGGTTACCACCCTCAAAATTTATCATATTTTCAAAGCGTTAATATTTTTTGTTAATTTTCATTGCAGGATCATTTCCATTTGGAAATCTAATGACATAATCGCTCAGTAAAGAAATTAAACAAAATTACAAAAATGGTCATAGCTGGCAGCTCTTTCATGATTTTGGTACGAAATTTCTATGACATTTGGTTTACATTAAAGTCCATTTGCTGCGTGAACTTCGTTTTGATTTTTACACTGGACCGGAAGTTATAGGGAAATAAGCTTTATTTTGCTGAGCAAATCTGCAAGATTTAGGAGACAAAAATCACCATAGCTGGCAACTCTATTCTAATTTTTCAGCCAAATTTTCATCAAACGTTACATAAAATAAGATCCAAGTATTGGACGAATCTTGTCAAAATCTGATGGCTGAATCGGAAGTAATAGGCCAAAAACCGGTTTTTTTTCTGGGTGATTTTTCAAGATGGTACCACTGGCACAGGGTTGCCCGCATTTCAAAATCACTTCTATCAGACCTGGTCCTAGCTAATACCAATATGTCCTGTAAATTTCATTATGATCGGATAATCCGGTCGTCAGTTCTCGTGAACAGAACTTTCGAGTGCTGAAAATAGAGGTAATTTGGTGATGGGTTGCCGTTCTTGTGCAAATCGGAATTTTGAACATTTTAATTTGATATGATGGATAAAGGTTGAAATTTATCAGTGATCTGATTTTTTTGTCACAAATCAAAAATTTTTCAGGAAGGTCAATGATTTGAAGGTTTTTTATTCAGGAGCCTGCCGTAGCTACAGGGTTACCCGCACTGTCCTAAAAATCCACATGTGCTAAATTTTAGTCAACATTAATACGCTCTGGAAATATCACGATGATCCATTGTTTTTCTTACAAGTAATTACAAATCAAAATTTGAAAAAAAATCTTTGCCTACTTTTAGGCACCCTGCACCCACACACGACTCACAATTTCCAATTTTTTATCATAAACGAGCTTAGAACATAATTACTTTTCATTTCCAATACTTTTCTTTAGCAAAACTTTTCACTGCTTGGAAATATAGGAGTACATCAAAATTCACTAAAACGCTCGCCGCCGCCAAAAGGTTTAGAATATCTGAATTTGAGAAAGTCGTGGACCTACCTATTATATACATCTACGTTCTCCGAAAATTTCAGCTCAATCGAATCGGCCACTCCAGAGATTATCTCCCTTAATCATTTTGCTGATATATATATATATATATATATATATATATATATATATATATATATATATATATATATATATATATATATATATATATATATATATATATATATATATATATATATATATATATATATATAAAGAAATATGAATTTTCGGCGAAACGAGTTTAATACTATTGTTCTTCGAACATTAGTAATTAATGATTTCCAACTGCAAGTGGTCACATCAGTCAAGTATGCACGGTGTGCTGGTGTCTGATGAAAATCAGCGCATACTTTCGAAACCACTTTGTCAAATAAAATTTTCAATGTAAATAAATTTTTTTTTCAATTTTAATCATCCCGCAAAAACAATTCCAATTTGATTCGGCTTTGAAGGCTTATTCCGCGAAACGATCGAGTTTCCCGTATCAATATTCTCTGCTTTGATAAGCTGTAGAGACGATATACGTTGTCTATGCTGATTTATAGACAAAAAGGGAACCATGATCACAATTCAGTAACCTTATACAAAAACACTTAGCCGCTTAATCACAGAACGTGTACAAAGCCAAAATAAATGTTCAAATTAATTGTAAATAAACTCTTATGACCCGCTACTGCTGTCAGCATTTAAATATGGTGGTATCGCAACTGAAAACACCGCATTCGGCGACACCGAAACCAGCAGCATCGCATAATGCATCACCCTTGCAATAAGTGCGAAGAGATGATCACGAGGCGCCTTCTTCACCATTTGATCATGATGTAGAAAGCAGAGTATAGTCTGGCGCAAGCTAAATGCTGTAATTAAATAGTTTATAAAATAGTTGCAATAAAGTATTATGCAAAATTAAATAAAATTAACAACTAAAAATAACTGTGATTGGTGACCCGCGACAATAGTAAGTGTGAAATTACAAACAAACCTTTTCCTTGGTATCATCTCCATTGACCCACGCCGTCGCAATCAAATCTGTCCATTTTGATTTTTGGTAGTTGAAAATCACAGAACATGTGTATATCGCTTGTAAACTAGAATTTTGTGAAGTGAAATTTCAATGTTTAGGCAAATATCTCGATTGGTACAGAATCAAAAAATTAAGTGATCTTGAAAAGTCTGATAATCCGACGAACTTTTTAAACGCTTTCGAAAAGTAGCTTCTGAGCCAAATAAAGATGGTGCGTGCGGAGATCAACATTGTACTATGTCAAAATGTTGGTAACAGCAGTAATCGTGTGGAATCAGTGTCGTCCATTAAGTGGCCATCGTATTGGAAATCCTCTTACGTGACACCAATATTAAAAAATGGCGATAGAAGATCAATTAAAAATTAAAGAGGTATTGCCACTTTATCCACTATTCCTTAACTCTTTGAAAAAATCATGTGTGGTAAATTATCTCCTCTGGTTGAATCTCGACTTAACGGACAGCAGCATGGTTTTAGGAAAGGTCGTTCTACCACTACCAACCTAATGGTACTGGTTTCCCATGTTCTTTGTAAAATAGAGAAAGGTGATCAAATTGACGCAGTCTACACTGACTTTAGCAAAGAGTTTGACCGTGCTGACCGCTCCATTTTGATTTTCAAGCTGCAGCGATTCGAAATTGCAAGTTCTCTACTAAGATAGCTTAGCTCTTACCTCCACAAACACTCACAATATGTGAAATTCGAAGGGCTTATCTCTAAAAAAAATCATGTCAATTTAGGTGTACCTCAAGGCAGCTATCTTGGCCCTTTGCTTTTTAATATTTTTATATCAGACTTCTCAGAGGTTTTATCTGATGTACCTCATCTACTCTATGCGGACGACCTGAAAACTTATTATACTATAAAGTCGCCTTCAGATGCCAACTTTTTTCAATTAAAACTAAATTCTCTCAAACATTGGTGCAGCATGAACAACCTACCTCTCAACATCGCAAAATGTCATGTGATAAGCTTTTCTCGAAAAAGTACGCGCATACATCATACGTACTTTTTAAGCAATACGGCAGTTAGAATGAAAAGTGAAAGTGGATGAAAAGCTCCGCTTTAATTTTCATAACGACAAAATGATTTCTCAAACAAGTAAACGGCTTGGCTTCATTAAACGACGCGTCAGGGAGTTTCAGAACCTTTGGGCTACAAAATCACTATAAATCGCGCTCGTTTGCTCTCTTCTTGAGTATGCTTGCATTATCTGGAAACCAGTTTTCGAAATTCACAGCCAGAGATTTGAGTCCATTCAGAAGCAAGTCTTGCTATTTGCTCTTAGAGGTCTTTATTTTCCTTGTGATTTTAGCAATTTATCGTCACATGAATTTCGACTTAGGCTTCTAAACTTGTCACCTCTTGCATCCAGAAGATTTATGTCACCTGCCTGCTTCAGTTTCGATGTCATTAGATACGCTGTTAATGTTGACTATATACAGGGAAGATTTGTGCTTAATCAGCCCGTGAAAGTCACTAGATACCGACGAATGAAAGTTGTATATAAGCATAGCACCGCATATGCTGATAATGAGCCAATTAACAGATGCTGCAAAATATTCAACAATATGAGCCAACACTTTCCAAACGATATCCAAAGCGTCCTTTAAAAAAGAGTTACCAAGGCTCTCTTATCCTATCCCACCTAGTCTACCGGCCTAGTATCCTCTTATGACTTAGGACTATTTTCATAATTGATTAATTAATTATTTATTTATTTAATTTCGTTTTGCATGTTTAATACTGTGACCTACATGTAATTTATCTTAATATATTTATCTATAGAATGTTTATTTATTTATATTGTATTTCTTCGTATTTTATAACGTTTTCAAATCTGTTTTTTCAAATTTGTTTAGTTTTTTTTACTTTTATATTTATTTCATTTATATGTTATATTATTATATCCTGTTTGGTGAAATAAATTATATAATTGTCAAATTTGGTTTCATAATGCTGAAGCATGGTTTTTGTTCTACTAGTTCTTGGCGCTTTACAATTTTTTTTATCCTAATATGACTTGTTTGCGATTTGTTAAAGTGTTTATATTTATTCAAAAGCGCTTCTTCTGCTCTACCAAAGCCATTGTTTTGAATGATTTAATTTTCTTTTTTAAAGATAAGATATGGAGTATTCAGCAGCCAAAAGTCAGCATTTTTAACACCTGCTTTTCTTCGCTTTTCATCGAGGTCAAACAGCTACCGAAGTAGCCGAGGACATTTGCTACGTGTATGGAGACGATGTCATAGACGAGTTCACAGCACGGAAATGTTTTGCGAAGTTAAAAAAAACTGACTTTGACTTCGATAAATCATCTCGTAACGGAAGACCTTTGGAATATTACGAGAGCATCTCAAACCACTTTCGAAGGAAACTGGTCGACAAACAAGTCGTAAATTGGCCACACAAATGTACTGTGATCAGAAGACAATTCTCCGTCATTTTCATTCATTGGGATTTTCCGGAAGATTTGGGAGCCTGGGTGCTTCACGAGCTGACCGAGAACATCAAAGAAAATCGCCATCAAATCGCTTCTCAGCATCTTGCCCGCTACCGAGCATCATGTGGACATAATCAAGGTTTTTGTCTTCCAAGTTGTCAAAAAAGATGGAAAAATGGTTCATATACGTTAAAATGAAACAAAGAAAAGATTGGGTGACTCCAGGAGATACGCCGTAATCGAGAGTCAAGCAAGACCTCCACCCAAATAAAACCATGATCTGCATTTGGTGAGACTGAAGGATATTTACGATAGGAACAGTACGGTCATCAATGAATTTTATGTTGCCATAGTGCGCCACGTTAAAAAGGCAATTTAGCTGAAGAAACCCTATAAACAAGACTAAATGATTCTCGTTTATGACAATGCCAGGCCCCTTGTCGCCTAAGTCGTCAAAACCAAACTCCAATAGCTCGAATCGGAGGTTTTTCAGCATTTACCAGGCTCTTCAGATCTGGTGCCAACCGATCATCACCTGTTTTGCACAATGTCGAATCAAATGAAAAGCGCTACCTTCAACGAAGGGAAGGACCTCAAACACTGGCTCCACAACTTTCTCGGCACGAATGAATTGGTCGGGAGATGGGAACATGTTATAAATAGCAACGGCGAATACATTATCGACTAATTTTGAATAATAATTATTGTTTTTTTTTTGTTCAAATAAAATTCTTTGATAAAAACGCTACGAGCTTATTCCTCAAGTCAATACATCTTACCAAGTGGTGACCACAAACACAATACTTTAAGGTGGATTCAGCATGAAATACTTTGCTCTAACCAACACATTTCGAGAAAAAAACCTTTCGACTTACTTAAGTGAACAATATGCTTCAATATAGTTATTATATAGGCTAGGCTATTATTGCCTAGCTTATGTCAGTGAAATTATTCTTTCCTCCTATCTTCACTGCATTACAAACATAATCGATACATTACATTATCTTTACTGCAATCGCAACAATCTTGAAACGAAGCCCGGAAATTCATATGATGACAATTTTTCTTTAAGTAAGAAAAAACAAGATACTAAGACTTCATCTGGTTTGATATTTTTAAGCAAAAATCTCTTTGCCCTTTGTGATGGTGAATATAACTTTGCCAGCCATTTTCAAAGTGAACGTTTTGCTTTACGAAAATTTATTATTTTAATTCTGGATGTCATGAAAAGTTCTTTTGAATATCATAGTTAACAATAACAGACTAGAGTCAGGTACATAAGACTAAGCAAAAATCTGCAAGATGAAAAATGCGAAAACTGAAATGATGATCATTTAGCCAACTATATAACTGACTAACGGTACTATTCACGGTGTTGAAGTGCATGGAAAATAAAAATTACTGAGCCGCTTCATCTTTAAAACTATACGTGAGCCCTTAGCAATTGGCAAAATCAATGCAAAAATAGTCTTAAAAAATAATACAACTTCGAACTTAGATGTTTGCTCGATTTAAGAGGTTAGTCCACTGTTAAACTGCTCCAAATGAACTTTTTTTTTAAACAGGCCCGTGCAGTCCTTTATACTCAAAACTAATGAAATATTTTTGGTAGTTTGTTCACAGATGCTTATTTTGTCCAGGAATTTATGAGGCGCAATTTGCTTTTTTTTCGGCGGTGCTGCGGCGATCCATTGGGGTGTTCGCCATTTTGCTTTCTAATAATTTTTCCAATGAAAATATTAACTTTAAACTTCAATAAAGATATATGTAAAATTTCAAATCGATATCTTGAATAGTTTTTTTTTGGTAGCTGTTTAAAAAAAAAGCTCACTTTGAGCAGTTTAACAGTGAATTAACCCCTTAATCTAGCGTAGCAATGCACACATTCAAGAAACGTTTCGGCAAATGCTGAGAATAAGAATTAATTTTTTATCTTAGGCGATTTCAACTGCACCATCGCCATTCCTAAGATATTTCTCGCGATGAGAAATCGGGAATTTATCTACAATACAACTGTGAAATATGAAATACGCTGAAATGGGACGCTATAATACTAAACACTGATCTACTCCGAAAAGTATCGTCCAAAATCTCGTACAAAAATAAATACAAAATGAATAAACTTGTATGAAAAGATCCATAAAACAACTTAAGAATAAAATTCAAGATGGCATTTTTAATCTGTGTTGTGTTTTCAAGCTTAGCTCTTTTTCAATTTTTTTTTTTACCGAATCGTGCTTAATACCACTTTGAAACAAAATTCTTGTGTAGAGAAATTAAAATTTTACTTATTTCCATGTTTTGCCACGGCTTAGCTACAGTTCAGTAGATTTAATTTTTTATGAGCACTTTTAAAAGCTTACTAATAGAGTAAATCATTTTAGAAACATATATTTCAGAAGTGGTTTTTGTCACAAATAATATCTGCTTCAATTCGAGCCAATGAATTTTAAAATTAACCAACGCTTTCTGTTCATTCAAATTAAACATAATTGATAAATTTCAAAATTATGAGGACTTACCACCCATTTGATTTCGCAGATCACAGAAGCTCATTACTGGAAAAACAAAATACGAAACAAAAAAATTATTGTAATAATATATCATGCAGAAAAATAAATCGAAAATGTGAAAATCAGTTGTGCAAATGAATTAAATATGAGATTGCATTCACTTAGCATACATGATATTGAAACATACAGTGTATCGGCTCGTGAAATATGAATAAATAACAGCTTTATGATAATTACACTCTATATTAATTGAGGTATGCCTATGAGCTCTTACGAAACAGGTGAAACATATTATTGGCGAGTATTTTCACGGTTCGTGAGATCAATTTAATTGATATGTGATGAATATTATCCGGAGGATTGGTAAACCAAATAAAGCGAAAATCAAAGGTAATCTACCAATGTGTTTACAAAAGAGCAACTACGTTAAACACTTCTACCTAGAACCTAAAATCATAAATCTCTTTTCAATCTAATTATGATAATATTTCGTAAATTTTCTAAAGTCAGAAAATAAGCATAAAATCAACTTATATTTGACACTCCACTTTGCTCGTTCCGTTATTTTAATATAAACCAATTTTCGACGTGGAAATATCCTATGATTCAAACATCCGAAAGCCAACGCTGTCTCAGCTGAAAAATACAAAATCTCTCGAGCTTCTCCGCCTTTTCGGCAAAAAACATAAACATAAACGTTTTCTCTCGGCTTTTCGTCAGCCACCACCATTCACATTACCATTTGAATCAACTGCTTACGACTTTGAGTTGCGTAGCCAACGAGGCAGTCCGTTCTCCAAAAACATTTTCCATAATTAGAATATATCACGAACTTATTAACGGTGTCATTGAGATCCGTCGAGCTTATTGTCTCCGAAACGACTTTGCCAACTTGCCACAACATTTTCTAGGATAAAATTGGCATTTTACAGTCAAGTTTCTTCTCACACTGCAAATTCGCGAGCATTTCAAACATTTTCCTTGGAATCACTTGCGTCGTCGTCGGTTTGAGTAACCTGTTGTGGGAGAGCGTATGAGCCGTTGAGGTGAAAGTATAATGATGGTCTCGTGAAAATTTACATTTTCATAGCTTTTACTACTTAACCTCAATCACTATCCTACGGTAATGTACAGTGAGGAAGGTGAAAGCTGCAAATAGGGCGTTTTGACGTTTGTGTCGATTTCAAGTGACATGATTATGTATACTTGTGGCCCGGAAGTAGTTCTTAAGCAACAATAAGTGTCGAGTCAGGGAAATTTGAGGCTTTTTTTTTTGCACGCGTGAAGTCAGTTTGGGGACTTGCAAATAGAAAGGACCTCATCTTGTGCTGGAACTATTCCTCATGAATTCTGCGGCTTGTATTGTTGCGCGACTTATATTATGACATATTATTGCTGGGTGTTTCTTTGATTAATGTGTTGGTTTTATACAAGTTGAAAATTTTTGCGTTCTAGGAAATTTTTGCCTGCGTGCCAGCTTTCAAATCCAAAGGCTTTTCAGATTTTTAAACCTATTGCTAGATTTTATAGCATAAAACTCGCGTACGGTGGCATTTTTAAATCAACCAGAAAATTTCACCTAAGATCTTGGGATTTAATGCTATTAATGAGAGGTATAACACAGTTTTAGTTACTGTCACTGTCAGCTCTGAATCTGATCTTCTTATGGTCGCGTTACTCCTTTTATATCATCTGCCCCATGCAGTGTGGTGAAGATGGGTGGTTTGGTGAGTTCGTGGTGGTGAATATGTGGTTTTAATCCACGGTGTTGATCATAGGGGGTTCGAATATGTGGTGGTAGGAAGTCGTGGTGCTATAGAGGTTATTATTGAAAGTCAGCAACTATGCGTGGGAATATTGCATGCTGAGCAGTGCAAAAATAAAATAGAATATGGAGACGTGAAAAAGTATGTAAAGAGCTACGCGGAACAGAGAACATACTTCACGAATAGAAAAAAGCAGCCTTGGCGACGACCAGATCCTTGAAATAGAAGGATGTACTGTTTTACGCACGCATTATACGAAAATGTTTTGTCAAATTATACAAAGTACAACTTAGTAGCGCAGTGGTTAAAACACTGGCTTCTGCGTGTGGGGTTCTTGGTTCGAATCCAGGTTCGGACGAAACATAACCATAAGGAAAATTATAAGCGAACAGGCTCTGAGAATGTTTGAAAATTACGGTACGGAAAAAGAAACAAACTGATACTCATTATGATTCCGTAGTGTTCTCAGTATTGGTGAACGAAAAAATACTTCAGTACGCGCACAAGAGATGGTGAAATAAAACTGGGATCTGACAGGTTCGTCAGAGATCCGCACAAATTCGAAAACAGGAATATTGACAGAACAAAGGCCAACAAAAATGTTGTACAAGAAACATTCATCAAGGAAAAATCTGCAGACGTGCAGCGGGGAAAGGTTTAAAAATTTTAAGCGTCCATTGTAAGAACAGTAGGGGATATTAAACTGACACAGAAGACAACTGGTAAACTTATGTTAAACAGATTTGACTGCATCTGACAAGTACACAAAACGAGGACACCACACCAGGGAGCAGTATTCTAGTATGCTACGTACTAACGACGTGAATAGACGGAGACAAGTTGAGATATTAAGTCAGTAACAAGAGCAACGAAGAATGAATCCTGCCACGAATCCTGCCTTAACACTTTCGATGAAATGAATTTAACATGCATATCAAATTTCAGACAAGGATCAAAGATAACGTCAAGGACCTTATCCTGGTATACATGCAACAACACAATACCGGAGTGGGTGTAATCAAAGTGGATAGAAATTGGTTTGTTAGAAAAGGACATAACACATTTAGGAGTATTGAGAGAAAGAGAGTCAAAAGCACACCAATCACTCAAATCAGTTAAGTCTGATTAAAGAAGCAAGCAGTCTTCATAAGAATAAATAGAATGTAGAAGCTTAAGATCATCCGCTTAGAAAAGGGAAACGGAATTGAAACAACTGGGAAGATCATTGATAAACAATACGAACAGGAGCGGCCCGAGGATGAAACCTTGGGGAGCACCAGATATAGGATGAAAAGGGGAAGAAACGCAACCATTAAAGACAACACGACAAGTGCGATTGACAATATAGGAGGAGAACCAGGAATGAAGGATTCCGGATATGCCAAAATTGCGCAGCTTATCCAACATATCCATGCCTTAGCAAAATCCGTGTAGATGACGTCAATTCGTTGTCCAGCATCCAACGAACCAGCAACGGAGGTGACAAATTCGACCAAGTTTTTTGATGTGGAACGGCTTTTAATAAATCCATGTTGCTTCTTGGAGAGCAAAAGGTTAATGGCGCCAAAAACCCTTAAGGCGGTATTCCGGTTTTTCACGCGATAATCATTCATTATTTCAATATGAATTTTAATACATAAAAATAAATACTCAATGGATATGGTTTTATTTTGCGTTTATTGCAGGATTTAAACTTTAGAAAAAACTTGGATTTCAAAAAAAAAGTTGAAAATTGTTGTTGCTATGAGGGCTTGAAGTTGACCTTTGAAAATCAATCTTGGCAGGATTGCGTCCGTTTGAATTATCTGAAATTAGCAAATGAGGTGTCATTTTACTTAGGAAAATACCCGTTACAAGATGAACTACGCTTGTCAATATCCAATTATTCGTTAAAAAATGGCAGCTGATAACATTTTTTTTTTCTAATTTTTCCGTTTTTTTTTTAGTTTTTTTATTAAAAATTATAGTTAATTGTTTTGTATCATCACAATCGTAGTTCAGCTTTTTCCTTAAATCATAGCAAATAATTTGATATATCACTCATTAAATTCTGTAAGACCGTTTTCGAGAAATCTTGTCAAGAAGTTGAGAAAAGATGGTTTTGATAAAATCGCGTTTAAAGTTTTATCTCAAACACTCTCGCCTCAAGCGTGCCAGGGATTTTCCAGAGATGATAGTGGTGGAAATGCGAATAACTTCAAAACGAAAACAGATACTGCGATAAAATTTTAAAGCAAGATTATATGATCATAGTGGAATAAGAAAATGCAAAAAAAAAATTTTCGATTTTTTCAAACCGAAAGACCGGAATACCCCCTTAAGATAAGTTTAAGCAAGAATAAGTATTTGAATTAATCACAGGTAAAGTGAGTCTTGAAACTAATCACTCTACACCCGTGTTTACATTGATGGTCAATTTATGATGAATCTTTCTATCAGCTACAACCTTAACGAGCGTTGACGTGGAATAGCTTTTTCACATACAGAAAAGACAAAGAAATAAATTTGTTTCTAGGATCGTTCTACGGCGATGGGATGTGGATTTTTATGATTTGCTAATTGATCAGCGCAACGAATAGTTAGAGACTTTACTTATGCAAGAGGATCTTGGACTGCCAACAAAAAGCATGGATGAAGTATAGATAGCTTTGAGCCGGCTGAAAATTCACAATGTCACGGAATGGTCTGATAAGAAAAGAAAATCATCAGAAGACTGGCGGAGAAGCACCCAATGCCGCATGTATAAGAAGCGAGAATCTGCAACGAGTAGCACATATCAGTTGGCAAAATAAAGAAGTAGCCCCCAATAGACAGTCACCTCCATTTGGCAAGAGTGATACTAATATCATAGTAAAACAATATCCCAACAGTCAGAAGAAAAGTTATTGCTACTATTTTCAGAAAGGTAATAAGCTTAAACAAGCTTGCATCTCACCCACTTCATAGCTAGTTTACGAGGGACTTTGTTCGGACGTTGTCGTTGATGAGTCCTATACGTACGAACTGCTATCTCATTCCTAGGTACAGCTATTTTAAGGTACCACAGAGTGCATCCCTTATGACTTCACCTGAGAATCAATAGAGATACGGTATCCCAGCGTTTGCCTTTATTTTTTCGCAAAGTAAACCTGTCAGTTGAGCTTAGCTCCCTTTTTATGGTTTCGGGATGGTTGTAGCTTTGAAGATATTCAGTATGGAAATCTTGCTAACCATTCTAGACGTGATCATTTGATTTCCGATCTGGACATTTTATTTCCGATCTTTATTTCCGATCGCAACATTGATGCAACAAATTTTCGTGTCTTACCATTGATGACTTCAATATCATAGATCCATGTAAAACCGTAAGTATTGTCTGAAACAAGTACGTTGTGTTGACCGTACACTTCTTATAGTCTCTACTTTAAGAGTGCATGTTTTTATTAAGATTTATTTTTATGTGTTGAAGTAAAATCCTTTAAAACTGATGTGCAAAGCCATGGTCAAAGCCACTCTAGCCTTTTTTCAGCTCCTCATTTTTTCAAACGACTCTTTTTTTAAACACTTTTTTCTTTAATTACAATTTTGGCCTAACCCTTTTTTTACTCCTATTCGTAGATTACAGCCATTCAAACTTCTCGTTTCTTGAAGTTTTCATTACAAGACAAATATTTCTCTAACTTCACTTATTTTTATTCCGATTTGAATTAGTTTTCTCTTCTATTTTAGTTGCACTTTTTCCGGGCAATTCCTTTCTCGGGCAACTTTATTTTTCGGATTTCTTTTTTTCGAACAACGAAGTCTGATCAAAATATTCTGGGACTTTTAAAATAGCGGAACAACGAAGCGGCTGAGAAAAACATGGTTGAAAGCACTGTTTAGAGACACAGCTGTTTTTTGCAGATTGTAAATTAGCCGTTAAGAAGCTGTTTTAGAAAACTGACTTTTTTGTGTTCATCCATATTGTGGTTTTATTTGTGATGGAAGGAAAACAACATCAAGTTCTGTGTGAAGTTGGCGAAAATGCAAACCAAAATTTTTCACATGTTGCAAACAGCTTTTGGGGATGAATGTTTGAGTCGTTCCAAATGCCATGAATAGTTCAAAGAAGGTCGCATATCAACAGAAGACAAACTTCGTCCAGAATACCCGTCAGTTTCGACTGATGACGATCATGTAGCCCAATTGAATGACCTCGTTCATCGGTTAACCTCGTCGTCAGTTAACCATTCCAGAAAGGCAGAGGAATGCAACATTTCATTCGATTCATACCAAAAAATTCGAACAGAAAAACTACACCTGCGTCAAAGTTTATGATCAGAAGGTCAAAAAGATAAAAAATAACGCAGAATTCGGGTAGGTGAAGAGCTTCTTGAAAAGGCAATGGCAATGAAAACTTCTCGAAATCTATTATTGCTGGCGATGAAACATGTAGTTATGGGTACGACGTAGAGATGCACTGGTTCCTGGTGTGTGGTGGGGTTTCCAGTTCGAATCCAGGCTCACACGGAGAACTATGCAGCCAATTTCGCGTTAATCAAGTGAGAGTCATAATATCTCTGGTGTCATCTATCAGAGGAATCACTGAGTTTATCGACGAGCTCCGCTATCATCAAGATGAATTAGCACACCTGAAGCTTAGATACGACGCAATAGAGAACAAACTAGATCAGGTCAAACCGAGGTTAAATAAGCTTGACTGTAAATCGTCGAATATTCTCGAGCCAATATGCGACTTGCCGCAGACAAAAGCAGAACTTCCTACACTTCCATCACTAGAGTCAACAGCCTCAAAATTGATGGCTATGGAGAGTCAAGTCGAATCTCTCCCTTACACTTACCCTTACAGTTACACTAACGAAGACGCTGGATACAGCCAACTGCAATATAGCTTCTCTTGTTAGCGATTAGGTTATTTTTAAACAAAACGACATTAACTTGTAAATAATAATAGACGCCGGAAAAAATTGATGTGGAAAAACAACTTTAAGTCCTATTCGACACAGTCCAGATCTAACCATAAGAGCGTTAAAGCATCCATTGAACCAACTCCAATTCAACCAGACATCGAATCTGTGGACACAGTTTCAGAAAAGTTTGCAATAGCACTTTTAGCATTTCTAGCACTTTCAGTTGCAAACTCAAAGGAACTGTACAGCCTAGGCTGATCTTTTTGTCGAGACTCGCTCCAGATAGATAAGATAGAGTAAAAATTAGCATTGTGCAAATTGTCCAACACTCGAAAATCTTCGTACCAGCTGACTGCATCTCAGTTCGTGAAACTGGAAGTCATGATCGAGTGTCGTCTTTTAAAGCTATTATGACGGATTGCTATTTCAATAAGATTACGGACTCTTCTTTTTGGCCAGATTACTCAGTTGTTCGAGAATTCATTCCAAGAAATCACAGCACAGTAGGACATTTCTCTTCTTTAAAAAAACGAGTCAAGAGCTTTTTCGTCTACTAGGCAAACATGAGTAGCATGCGATCGAAAGTAAACGATTTCATCGCCTTAGCCAATTCCTCAAACTTCGATGTAATTGACATTACTGAAACTTGACTTTTTGCGAACATCTCAGATGCTGAACTATTTGATTGTAATTTCAATGTGTTTCACAAGGATCGCCAGGGTGAGCTTTTCGATGCTCCAGTGGATGGTGGTGTCCAACTTGCCATACGCAACAACGATAGTCGTACCTACATCGAAAACTTGGTGCGTGTATGAGTTCAAGATTACGGAAGTTATACCTGGCTGTAATATACATTCCAACTGACCCTTCACATGAAATATATTTACTAGCGCAGAGTGCTTTCTATTTCATTTCGCATCTGCTGGGTGCAAACGACGAACTCATCATCATGGGGGACTTCAATATGCCAAAAATCGTTTGGTGTTCATCTGATGAGGACGCATTCTTAGTACCAGTTTTTGTTCCGAGCACTCGTTGCCATGTGGGTACTTTTGACAAGCTGGATCTTTCCATTTTACTAGAAAAATTATCCACTTACGATTTCCCCTATAAATCGATCAGCTAAATTGCTTCTTACTTGTGTTTACGTACGCAGTTTATATCTTTTCGTGGTCAAATTATCGTCTTTTAAGGTGTTCCCAAGGGAGTCAACTGTGCCCCCTTTTTTTATTTATCACGCCTTGAAAAGCTCATCTGTATTACTATATGCTGATTATGCAATAATCTTCAAAAAGGTATCCAATTTGAACGACTGTTTTAATCTACAAGCTGACCTAGATAATCTCTCAGACTCGTGTAATACAAACCGCCTACTAATCAACATCGAAAAGTGTTCTGTTCGTAAATCATCTTCTTTATAATTTGAGTACTCTCTCAAGAGTACATCATTAGCACATTCTGGAAAAATACTCGATTTAGTACTTCTGAATAGCTCATATACTTTAGACGATCATATAAATAGTATCCTTGTAAAAGCCATCTGTGCGTTAGGCTTCGTACGGCGGCGACCGAGGGAGCTTAATAACATTTTCTTAGAAAAAAACTCTATATTGTGGTTTGGTGAGACCAATTTTCGAATATGCATGCTTCATTCGGGCTCCTTATCAGCAAGTGCATATTGATCACATCCAATTGGTTCAAAGAAAATTCTTGCATCAATTTTCGTGGTCTGATCCTCTTCGATTGCCTCCTTATACTAATCGCCTGAAACTTTTGGCTATAGACACTTGAGAATAGACGCCAAAAATTCAAAATCTTTTTTGCTGTTATGATTTTTCGCCGGAAACGTCTCTTCTGAATATATTTTAGATCAATTTGGCCTGAATTTTAACAGCCACAGATTTCGACTTGTGAGCTTCTGATTATCTGTTCCTTTTCATCGAACCAATTAGGGCTGCAATGAACCTATCTCAGCGATAAAAAGAGCTGTTAATAAAACGTGATAGTTTTGATTTTAACAAATCTGCAGTGTTTTTGGGAGGTGTTGTTGCAAATATTTATTGAATGTGTGTGTATACTTTTTAATGCAAGTAATCTGTATCAGACGAAATGTACAATAAATAAATAAATAATGGGACGCACTCGTAAAATGTTCTCTTACTGAAATGGAATTTCTACCAACTCAAATCGCTTAGACACCAAATGGGTTGGGGAGGGTCATTTTTTCTTCGTTTTGGTGTCTGATACGTGCTTATCAAGTAATACAAAAGTCTAACGAAATTGTTGTGTCAGTGTCAATCTTGCATCAAATTATGGCACATGTCTCAACCCACGAATTCGTTGGTCACCAAGAATTCGGGGAAAACGGTTGCAACAAAAAACACTATTGCACGTATAAGGACTTAATATGCCCTTCAGTTTGACTTTATAATGTGATATTTATCAATGTCCTACGCCAAGGCGGGAAGGCAAAACTGACAGATTCCAATCCCCAAAAAACAAGATTCACATTCAATTCATCCAACTTTTATTTCAAAATCGTCAAACTCCAACTTATTTTAATTTCAATTCACACAAGTTTCGGCAAAACATCTTCCTTTCGGCTAAAATGTGATGCTTTCGTCAACATTGCTAGGCGTATTCAAAACAAATGCGAAAAAAACATTTTCATAAGGAAAAAAAAACACAAAACGTCACAAACAATTCGTAATAGAATAGATTTGCATTGATGTGGAAATGGTCTGGGGTTCGAATATGACTGGGTCTGATCTGGTCGTGTCTGACATAGCATGATGAAATCGATTTGCATAAAAATTTTGTAGCCAGTGAACGAGAAAATATGCTTGTCGAGTAGGCGGACGCCGACGATGTCTGGAATATAGTGAAAAGGTTAAATATAGTGTCGAAAGGTAGGAAATTGGAAGTCAAATTCTCGTGCCTAACAGGTGTTAAAAGCTTTATTTTGATCTCCCATTATTTATAGTTCGCCTAATACAAAGAGGACAAAAATGAATTAAAGTTAAGGCACAGTTGATTCTTTAATTTAAGCTATTAAGGGTTGTAAGAGCAAGGTTTAGAGGTTGTAAGTTTTTCATGAATTTCTGAGGGGCGGTGAAATCAATCAAAAGATTTCTTCTCCTTGAATGATTATGTTCAAATAACTGACACAATTGCATTATCGTATTCAGTACAACAACCGTGCTATGTTCAATCTCCATTTACTTATCGAATCTCTTCCACTATCTCCCGAAGTTCCAAAACCAACAAACCAGGAAATCTTTAAAAAACCATTAAATTCTCAAGCGACATACTCGACATAAAAATCGCAAGACAAACAAATAACCCGGTCACATAAACCGTGCCAGGATCCGAATCCTAAGCTTACGGGCGTATGAATATGTAAATATCCTTAGAATCAAATCAGATTTATGTGAAAAAAGTAAGTTTTTCCTGGCATGTCTGCTGTTTCCGCTTCCTATTTTATTCTACACCGAAATAATTTCACTGCTCTCGTCACTCGGATTGTATATTTAGTATAATATCGTCGAGCAGACATTGCCGTCAAGTCAACGGATAAACAAAGGTCCTAACGGAAACAAGTGTTGACGGCGAAGACAAGCCAGGTTACTAGTGCTCGTTTTTTGCATACGTAGATTTCTTGCTTGCGAAAATCCTTGACGGTGCCAGGAAGCATCGTGAGAGAACGACGTCAAACAGAGCATTTAGTTATATAAATGTCTTGAGGCTATTTTCTGTGTTAAGCTTACTTCAGAGAAACGGCAAGTAAATGTTTCGGTAGCTAAGATTTAAAGTGAAGAAAGTAATCGTTTTCTTATTGAATCCTTGGAATTTCAAGTTAGTGACGGTGAGAAAGGCAATATTGCATTCAAGGTTTATAAGTTTTGACTCTTGTTTACAATTACGCCGAGAAATATGGTGGTATTTCAAAATGAAAAATATTTTCGTCTAGTTTTCGTTATTACTGTCAGAATGGATAATGAAATATTTTTGGAACGAAATTGATTTCTTTGAAATGTGTTAAAAATGTTAAAAAAAAAATTTGTTTTCCAGTTTCAATCTTGATTTAATTTTATGAATTTTGCTATAATCTCCGAAAATAAGAAGTCCTTACGAATCGCAAAAATAAATTGTTGACGATCAAGGAAAGAGCAAAATTATTCAACTAAAAGCTTAAGTTCTGAATCTGTAAAGGTTCAAAAGTGTTTCGAGGAATGTCGGCAAATTTAATCCCAAAGCAAAGTAATATAGAAAGAAATCTGGCTGATCTATATTCAGGCAAAAAAGTTTTCATTGTGAACAAAAATAACGCTTTTTCGTCGTTGTAAAAAAATTCATTGTGGACAAACAAATACGCTTATACTTAAAATACTCTCCTGAATAGAACATGATCACGTGGATGATTTATTCTGGTCTAAGACAACAGCTTTTTTATTGAAGAAAATTTTTGGAAAACTTAAAAAACTGTGAACAGCATAAATAAAACAATAGATTCTTTTTAAACTAAAATTGAGCAGAAGCAAGAAGAATTTCACAATCGAAAGTGCAATGAAGAACATTAAGTGCATGTAACAAAATTTTGGACAGATGTTTCAGGAGCAATGAAGAGACTATGAAGATTTCTCACAGCTTTTTGTTCATAATAATGGTGGCATTTCAAAACATAATTTTTTCAGATCCCTGGAAATCAGTAAATCAAAGCTGTTCTTAAAAAAACATGAGGCAATTTTTGGATAAAATGATTACGATAAATCCCAAATAGTCGATTTATAATCGATCGAATGATGAAAATAATATCTAATAATTATATTAAACGGCCTAACTTTAACTTTAAATGCTCAAGACAGGTGAAAATCTTGCAGTTGCATACTTTGCTCATAATAAATACGAGGGGTGGCAGATAAAATTTTTGAAAATGTTCAACCCTATGTGTGCTCTAGGTGCCTAAAAAGAGATCGGAAACATTTGACAATTTTTGAATGTCGATAGCTTTTGACAGGTCCATTAAAAAGTTATAAATTTATGTTGTTTATTATGAGAATGTTGGCAGCCCTCTAGCTACGGCAGGCACTGAAAATGAAAATCTTCAAATCATCGACATTCCTGAAAAATCGTTACTTTTTGGAAAAAAAGCAACTTACATAAAAGTCTTATGGTTTGTCTGCATAGTCAAAGTAAAACTTTTGAAATTCTACATCGGGCAAAAACGGTAGCCCTTCCCTAATTCACCTATATTTTTCGCATCAGAAACTTCTGTTCACGAGAATTCAAGACCCAATTATCAAATACAACTGAAATTCACAGAATGTACTGGTTTTACGTAGGACCAGGTCTAATAGAAGCGATTGTGAAATTTGGGCCAATCTGTGCCAGTGGTGCCATCTTGAATAATCTCTAAGAATATAAAATGCTTTTTGCCGTATGAATTCTGACTCATCCGCTATGGTAATTTTGGCGTCTTGAATTTTGAAAATTTCCTCAGAAAAATTAAATTTTTTGCCATGTAGCATCCAGTGCAATCATGAAACCGAAACGAAATTAATTTAGTTAATAAAACTTATTATTTACAATATTCAGTAGGAAAAATCACGAAAGAGCTGCCAGCTTTGATTGTTTTTGTATTTTTTGTCATATATTTAGTAAGCGATTTTTTCATAAAATTTATCAATAAATGCTTACATTAGGTATTCATACCGCGAACATTTACAATGAAATTTGAAATTTTTTGGATGGCAACCCCAAATATCTTTTCATCCCTATAACTTCGGATGAAGTCATATGATGAAAACGAGATTCATAGCAGTTGCTGTAGACTTTTAGTTGCAGTACTGGTTAAGTGCTGCAAGCACTATATATTTTCTTCATTTGTGCAACAGAAGATACCGTTTTCAAAGTTTAATAAAATAAGTAACCAATAATAAATATAAGTAACAAGTGTTTTACTTTGCTAAATTTAGAAATTCATAAAAGTAGCAGCCCTGGAAACCATTCCACACTATTGGTTTAAATTCACTGAAATGAATCGCCCTCGAAACAGGTTGCAGCGCGTGTGGTAGAATCTGCAAATCTGCACGATTCCTCTACTGTTCATCGAATATTAGTGTTTCTAGCGGTTCTGCTGCGTTAGAGCAAAAAAAACTCGTTTCTCCGAAAATCTATATTTCTTTATATATAAATATATATACATATATATATATATATATGTATATATAATATATATACATACATATATATATATATATATATATATATATATATATATATATATGTATATATAATATATATACATACATATATATATATATATATATATATATATATATATATATATATATATATATATATATATATATATATATATATATATATATGTATCAGCAAAAAGATTAAGGAAGATAATTTTGTGCCGGTCCGATTGAGCTGAAATTTTCAGAGGATATAGGTGCATATTAGGACTACGATACCGTAAACCATTTGGCGGCGGAACCCCTGTAATTTGCAGATACCCAATATTTCCATGCAGAGTACATTTTTGTTAAGCGCGAGTACTGGAAATGAAAATTATTATGTTTTATTCTTTCCAATGATAAAAACTTGAAATTCATCAACCCTGTGTACCTAAAAGTAGGCAAGGATTTTTTTTCAAATCTCGATTTGCCATAACTTTTGACAGAAACATTAGAACATCCTGAAATTTGCAGAGCGTATAGATGTTGACCAAGTCTGTACACAAGACTTTTTCGACCTTGTGGCTACGGCAGGTACGTGAAAAAAAAATCCCGAAAAGTTTTTGCTTTTTGACAAAAAGTTAAAATTTTTGATAAATTTTATCGTTTTCGACCATATCAAATTGAAATTTTCAAAATCCGAGTTGCACAGCAACGGCAACCGAAATTATTAAATTATCTCTTTTTCAGCGCCTGAAACTTCTGTTCACGAGAACTGACGACCGGATAATCCGATTATTATGAAATTTACAAAACGAGCTGGTATTAACTAGGAAATGCAGGTAGCCCTAAGGCAGTGGTGTCATCTTGAAAATTCACTGAGAAAACAAAATGCTTTTTGGCTTATTATTTCCGATTCAGCCAACAAATTTTAACGAAACTCACACAGTACTTAAGTCCCAATTGGTAGAAATTTGGCTGAAAAATTAAGATGAGCTGCCAGCTATGGAAGTTTTCATCACCTAAATCGTGAAAATTTACTCAGCAAAATGAAGCTTTTTTCCCTATAACTTCCTATGCAGTCATGAAATAAATGGACCTTATTGTAAGCTACACATCGTTGGAATTTCGTAGAAAAATCATGAAAGGGCTGCCAATTTCTATATTTTTTGACATTTCTTTATGCTGTCATTAAATTTGTTAATGGGAATGATCCTGTAAGAAAAATAAAAAAAAAAAACTTTACAAAAATGTTAACTAAAATTTGCGCTTGGTAGCCCTAAAATTCGTTTCACCCTATAACTTCCAACGCAGTTACTCAATCGAAACGAAATTCACAGGGTGGATCAAACTTAACGTAAAGCAAATTTGACATATTTTTGGCTATGCTGCTAGCACGGGGCTATGGGCAACTTGTTATGGTAGATTAATTGCTGCGTCATTGGAAAAGTGCTGCCACCACAAAACATTTTCATCATTTATGTCATTGGAGATGCTGGCAAGAAATAGTTTTTGCTGCTTTGGGTAAGAAATGGTTGATAAGATACTACAAAAGAGTATATTACGTCTTTCCAGTCACTCAAAGACAATTTCTTCGATAATCAGTTTTCTAATGGTTCAGATGCGCTGGAGTTTTTTTTTTTTTAATTAAATCAGTTTAATTTCAAAACTAAATACGCTTTTATTTTATGAAAAAAAATGACTGTGACAATCAGTAGTGTCTTTATAAGAATAAACAAAAGAGTATGTAAATTAAAAAGTTAAATTATAAACAAAAATCAGCTAGGAAAACAGAGGAAAAAGTCAAGCACAGAGCTTTGAAGAAAAATTGCATTATTTTCATCAAAAAAAGAAGAATACCGATTTGGAATAAGACGGAACGATACACTAATAAGAAAGCTCTCAGTTCTTTTTACAAGTTTAGAGTAAAGATTAAACTCAATAAGTTTGGTTTGGGGACCAGAGAGTCAAAATTTGCTAAAAGCCATCGGAATATCTAAAGCTATGATCTTGGATTCTTGGGCTGTCAGATTCGGAAAGTCATAGAAACAGCAAATTGAGCGTTTTATAAGACACGTAGTTAGACCTCTGGCACAGCGTCTAGATCAAAAGCTACAACGGCGATCATTGATAATCCATTTTTCGAAAACTGAGCAAGTGTAATTGATGTGTAGCTAAAAAAAAATCACAATTTTCACTTTTTTAATAGCAGACTGAATATAAGCAATTTTTCGAACAAATGGAAAAACTTCTGGTGAATAAGATAGATTAAACTTTTTGCGTGGAATCATTTAATCATTTAAAAAAAGTGCAGGAAATTAAAACTTCGGGTGAAAATACCATCAAGTTCGACAGACTTGAGTATGTCTTGATGAAGATGTACCTTAAATACTTCCGTTGTCTGAAAATGGGATGACCATTGATTACTGTTGCGCAAAAAAAGTTGAAGGTGGAGTGCAAAAAAACAAAAAGGCAGCAGCCTACACCAAAGTCTGTAGTATAAACATAAAATTTACTGTGTTATTTCGTTTGTAACTTAACATTGTACATTTAAAGAGGCACAAAACAACCTGTGAAATAGTTCTTAACAGACTGAAAGCCTATTTTTACCATGTAGTTTCTAAAACAATTTTCATCTTATATTGTGATTCAGCAAGAACTTGGTTCGTGGAATAGAGGATTTTTGCAAATTTCTTTGTATTCAACTGAAAAGCACAGTTGATAGGCACTATAAGCGGCTTCCACAATCTTAACAGCTAAATAACTTAGCTACCAGGAGTTGTTAGCAGCTTATAGAGTAAATCCAATTATATGAAGCATTTCAAACTAAACAAAACGAGTAAATGATTTAGAACATATATCGCTGATTTGAGCTAAAAGACGTGTCGTAAAGTACTAGGTCCATTTCTACTTCTCGCTTCCCAAACTTTTAACAAATTAACTTGTGAGCCCAGTTTTAAATCAATTTTATACTTGACTGGTTTGAAATTTCATACCCTTACTATAATAACAACTGTTTTCAAGAAACAGTTCTAGGAAATTTATTGCATTACTACTCCATCATATACTGCATAATTTTAGCTTGGTCTCCAATAAAATTGCTTCTCAACTAGGAAAAAGTTAGGGCATACTTATTTGCAAGAGAAAGTAGTAATTGTTTTAAAGTTGAAAGTTGAAAATGGTATCAAATTGCAAACATCAGGACTATCACGAACCTCCACATATTGATATTTGGAAAATCTGCCCGGCCTTCTAAGAAGGCTTATAAGTATATAGGCAATTCGCATACACTGGAACATGTTGAACTGCAAGGCCACTTTGAAATCACAATTCGATTAGAATATTTGTACATTGATTTAGAAATTAGACCCGGAATTCAGATCTTTTGGTGGATTATACGAACTTTCGACTCGTTTATTTGAATTCGTTTAATTAGAAGATTATGAAAATTACTTTTATCTTCTACTATGATTATTTCGAGCAAGCTATTATATATTTTAAATGTCTTTCCTGTCCAGAATGCTTATGTAAAATGTGCCTGAAATCAGCTCTTTTTGTGTGTGTTGTAAAAGGCAGTTCATTTTACAAACAACTGAAATTTCGACTCATTGAAAGGAGATTAATGCACAGAGTAGGTTTCCTATGAACCCATATAATTGTTTAAAACGAAAAAAAACAACATTATAGCATATTATGTAAGAATGAAAAAGGACTGAAAAAGAGCTTTTCATCCAGTTCCTGGAATATATCTGCCGTTCAGTTGTTCTCTACTTTTTGAAGCTCTTCTTGTGAAAATCGATTTTTTGGAGCTGCGGTACGAAGAAACAAAAAAAAACGATCTGTAAATAAATTACTTTCAAACTGGTAACTAACATATTTGACGAAAAAACACTCCAACAAGAACTTTCGACGTACCATCAAAATTTAATTTTGTAAACACTTTCATTGCCATCACTAACAACCAAATATTTGATTAAACCGAAAACATCCTTCAAACGCTCCAGAAGACATTCTGCACCAGTACTCAATATTTCTGATTGCTTCGAACAGTTCAAGTGCCATGAAAACTTATCGGAATGAATACTGCCAAGGACTTCGTCAATAACATTGTCGGTCGGTATCGACATCTTCTATAGCACTAACAAAATCCAATGTCAAGAATTCCTTATTATTTCGAGCGTCAGCATTTCGTTCCAAAAAAATTGTTGCTGCTCGTCGCCGTCGACATCGTCTTCATCGGCAGCGTCATCATCATCTCCTTCAAGTCAATTAGGAATTTGTTATTACACGAGCTATTCTTGGAATCTTACAATAAGTTTATATGAGAAAAGTTTTTCGGCAGTATGAACGTCTAACCTAACCTAGTGCAATTTATCCGTTCGCTGGGAAGCTAGGTTTACTGGAGTTTTAGCTTATGTGCATATACAGACTCTATGTACTTTGGTCTGGCCTTTACTGAGGATGGACAAATCATTTTTTGGGTTCGATTGCAGGGTTTTCCATACTCACTTTTTAATTCCACACCATTTCAATTTCGAACCTTGAATGTTAGGGAAAAAATTGGACTGAAGCAGTAAAGAAGTTGTTGTTTGTAGCAAAATTAAATAGTTGCTTTGACATACCAATGACTAGAGGAGGGATTTTTTTTAGGTTTCAGTGGAGCTTTTGAGCAATGGTGATAATATTTCTTACGACCATTTGGTGATTATAAGGCAAAATATCGGTCGAATGAAGCAGAAATCAACATATTGTAAAAGTGATTTTCAAAGAAGCGATATTTTATTGTAAAATTATCTTAAATATATTGGATCAATTTTGTAATTTCAATCTTGGAACATTTTTCCTAGAAATAGATCACGACGTAGGTATCGATGAAATGCAGGAAGCAAACCCATGAAAACATCACCATATTTAAGTTTGATATTATTAAAGTGAACATCTTGCATTTTAACGAAATTTTTTACAATACTAACAGTTGTGCTGCCATAGATACTCTAAATAAAATCAACAAACTAATCTTCAACTAGCATTTTTCAAACGCTAAAAGTTTTTACTCGTTTGCGAAAAAAAATCGAATAATCCATTCAATTTCAAACTTTTCTCTCAACTTAAATTCACTTCAAAAGAACCATTTCACTCAACATCAATGTTGCATTTAATTTTAAACAAAAATTCAAATAGGTCAAACGTGACACGACAACGATATGTGGGCACTATAAATTGTGATAAGAGAGCTTTACATATAGTCCTTGAGTTCGCTCAAATGATAACTTCATTTTATGTTAGCAAACGTGTGACAATAACCCTTTTCTCATGTCTGCCATTCTGGTTCCCGCTCACACAAAAAAAAACTTTCATACCGTAAACTTTATACGTCCTTACGTTTTCGCTTCCAACTTTTACTCCACCTTTATCTTCTTGCTCTTCTTCTCGCTGTATTTTACGACAAAATATCATCTTTCGGTTATCCTCGCATTAGAATGTGAACATGATGAGAAACCATTTTGCTCGAAATGACGACCGATATATCGTTTTCATTGCGCTGGAGTAGTCTCAGTCAAACCGTACATAACGTACATCGCACATTGGGACGGGAACGCTGGGAACCAATGCGGTAAATACGTACCACAACCGGAAGGTTTTCGATACGACCCGAAGTCGTATCAATATATCGCGTTCGCTCCCAATAGCCGTAAGTAATCCTGGAAATGAAAGGATGAAAAAAAAATACGTAGCGTATCCTGACATACTTTTGACAGGTCCCTAATGGAATTTTTCGAGTCGATTCGGATGGCAATATTACATGATATCGAAAGATAATCTTTGGGGAAAAGTCAGTAGCTTACAATTTGGGGCTTGTTCTTGTATTCACCTTGGTGTGTTTTGCGACGAAAAGGATCAACATTTTTTCGAAGTTGTGATCAAATAAGGTTGTAAAAAGAGGGTTTTAGCTTCATAATCTACGAAAAAAGTATGTTTAGAGAGTGAAATTTATTATATATTTTTTTTCCTTATAGACCGCAATTCAAGAGTCGAGGGAGCTGCGTGAATTATATGCATAAAGTTTTGCTTTTTTACTTTTTAGCGGATTTTAGCGGATCTAACCAAAATAGAAAAATGAGGAATTATTTAAGACTTTAATGTGACAGCTCTAAATATTTAAAAAACTGCAATTTTTTCGCCGCTCGACATTTTTAAACGATACGATACGAATCAATGCGATAATTGAATGAAAAATGATTTTAATTTGTTTTACTGAATCTTATCCATTTGGTATGGCTTTGGTAACGCAAGTAAACTGAGGTTTTTTTTCTTTCACTCTACTTTGACGGTTTGTTTACATTCTCGTTGGTTGGACTAACAATTCAAATTGTTGATATCACGTTAACTATCTTATTGTTTAATCGAGATATTTACATTGTTTTCGAGATTCAACTTAAGGCGATCGTCTAGTGTGAAGGCAGATCTTTAACGCTTTTTCGGGGAATTGTTTTTGGCAAACCATTAAAATAAAGTCATTTATAAATTGTACATCATTTTTATTAACATTTAAACAAACTTTGTGCATTTTTTTAAGTCATCATATACAAAATAGTCGGAGATACACCGCCCAACAGGAATAAGTATATAAAAAGAGGTGCTCCACTGCTGCCATGATTCCGACCGTTCTGCTTATCTAAAATTAAAAAACCTAACGCAGTTTCAATTGTGAAACTTGAGACTCTAGATGGAAGTAAAATTAAGTTAGAATTCCAAAAAAAAAATATTTTTCTTACGCTTTAGAAAAAAAATCAACTTTGCGTTTTTTTTTTTGGATTTTTATAGCTTGTAAAATGATAAGTAATGAAGCAATTTTAATTGCTGTTCGTTAACTTTTAGTTATGTATGTACTAACGATGCTGTTTGAATTTCCACAGAATCAATCAAATAGTTTTTGAGATATCATGGCAGCAGTTTGAAAAAATCGTGTTTTGAGAAAAACGCGTTCGAAAGTTGTATATAATTCATAATAAAAAAATGGTCTGACCATCAATCTGCTATGCCTGGACAATAGAGTACACCTTCTTCTTTTTCGGGCTTTTTTGGGCTTGTTTGGCGAAATCGCTCAAGCATCTCTCTGAGCGGTCGATGCGAGAATCATTACGTTGATGAACGAACGCTTGGGCATTTAGGCCAATATTTAGTCCCATGACTTCCGTCATCTTTCTGATAGGCTCGAATCCTTCGTTGAAGATTAGCACAGCAAGAAATGTGGCGATTTCGATGACTTTTGCATCAGAATGAAGATGCTTCGGAGCGAAAAACCAGATTATTGAGTTTGTGAATAGTTCTGGGTATCCGTTAGTTGATAATTAGTACTTTGTACAATTATTACAATTTAGTTACACAAAAGAGCCAGGTAAGCAGCTGGACTCGAGAATATTCGATGCGAAAGTCAGCGTATATCTCCTACGGCTGCAACTTTTCAACGGCTTCAAATCTTGAAAAATTCTTTAACCTACGTCTTCTATACAAGTTTTAGATGTTATTTATGAAAAACAAAAAAAAATCGATTTTTATTTCCTGACACACTAGACGACCGCCTTAATCTAGCTACGTTAAATTTGTGCCATGGCTAGTATCGAGAAAGAATTACATTTATTTTTTAAATAAATCCGCGGTCAGTCCAGCTTTTCCATTCCAATATTCAAGTCTGGAAATAGACCTATTATCAGAAACAACCGATCTATATGTATACAATTTGCTATTCTTTATAGCTTATTCTCTTCATCACAAAATCACATGCTTTTGAGCAGATTCCTCCTATTTTCGAGCCACTGACCACTTCTAATCAATTTTTTTTATCATGATGTTTTCACCAATTCAAATTTAACCAAGCTTTATATAATTTAAACAAAGCTTTCGATCGCATACGATCAAACTAATTTTGATCTATTTATATTCAAACTAAAAAAAAAGGATTTTATAGCGCATTTCTTAATTAGTTGCGTAAACATGTGTCCAATTGAAAAATCATATCCAAAACTTTGAACTAAACATTCACATATATACATTCTATGCGTAACAATAAGGGCACACGGAAGTAATATTTTCCACAAAAAGGTGCGGAAAATTATTTTAACCCATTACCATACGATTAAACTCGGAGGAAAGTTGGCCCAAGGTTCGTGCTTGAATGGTCGGGAACAGAGCTAAAATAGTGGAGGTAGAGTGTCAGATCTTCTTACTTATTAGGTTAGGATTCCAAGTTGGACTCGTCATATTTTTGATATTTTTTCACGCTTGAAATAAAATTAAAGTACAAAAAACACGACTCCTAATCAAAATTCGCATTAGCAATTGTTAACGTTTACTGGAAGTAACCAAAAGGATGTTTTTCTCAAAGTTTCATTCAATTGAAGAACATAGAAATTGTTTGTCAGTGAAATTTCGAGGGATAACCATTTGGACATTTTTGTCATCAAAAATTGCTCAAATTAAACGTTCTTAGTTGCTTACAGAGGCTGGGTTGGGAGGAGATTGAAATTTTAAAGTTGGCCTACACGCAAATTGTTTTCTTCAGCATATAAATACTCGTAGCTTCTAGCTTCTGAAAATTCTTAAGAATTCACTACCGGATTTAAATGCATTCATACATTTTCATCTATTGTACAATCAAAGGATGATTTATAAAACAAAAACAAAACCTTGGATAAATTCCGTCTCTCTTTTAAAATTAACTGTTCCAAAAGACTTATTAAGAAAGACCTACATCATATCCATTTTACGCTAAAGACTTGTTTATCATTTAGCGTGGGTGAAGCTCGTAAACGTTATCATTAATCAGTTTTTCCACTTAAAACTGAGTTTGTCCTTTTCTAGAAATTCATAAAACACCGACCCAACAAAACGACATTTATTCGTTTCAGCCCTCCTATCTTGAAATTTATGACACATCAATTTATTATCGTTTTATTTTAAAGCTGATATTACCCACATATCGCTGAACGACAAAAAACAAAACTCAACAACTTATTTTTCGTCCTGGTCTCAGCTTCATTTTGTCCCATTCATCCCACACCCTCTGAAGCATATGATGTGGCCCTTTCAATACAAGATACTCGATTTTTTACCAACTTCTGAACAAGGAGATGAATGTTTGTTGTTGTTTTTTTGTTCAGTACAGTTCAGTTAAATGGAATCGAAGCTTCGACCTGAGTGAGTGCGATGCTTGTGTGAGATGGAACTGAAATGATGTCGGTAGTTTATATCTCTTGCCAAATTTATCTTGTGGAATGTGGCTTACCCATTTCGGCCAGAATGAAAAAGTTCAGATCTCGATTTTTCATAATGGTGAAATTGATGATGAAATAAATGACATGAGTTGCGTTGAGCTACCTGCCTACGTTGACATTGAGTGGATTTATGAAAAGAAAATTCACCGAAAGTCGATTTTTCATTAGGAATGTGGGTTTCCAGGTAGACTAAAAGCTTTGTGCTTATGGAGCGTTTCATAGAAAAATAGCGGTGAAATAGGTAAGAAAAATTATATGAAATTTGCAAACAAATTCCCATAATTGTGTCAAAGTGTTATTTTACTACTGAAAGATTATATAAATTCCAATTAAATTAAAAGCTGTTGAAAGGGTTTTCCGAAAATTACAGGTAACATACGAGGGTTGATCAGTAAGTAATGATAATCGGTTATTTCCAGTTCGAAGTCAGCATAAAAACATACATATAGGCCACGATTTCAAGGAGGTACATTCATTTGAATACGAACAGTCGAAGAGAGAGCATCAAAATGGCGAAAAACGAAGTTAGAGCTGTCATTAAGTACCTCTGTTTGAAAAAATTGTCTAACAGAGACATACATGGCGACATGGTGGAAACATTAAAAGATGCTGCTTCTCCATATTCTACCGTTGCACGCTGGGCCAAGGAGTTTAAGCTGGGAAGAACATCAACTGAAGGTAAACACCACATTTTTCACTGAAGACAGCGTAAAAATAGTCGAAGATGATCGAAGAGTGACCATCAGGCATGAAGCTGAGGTCACAGGAATCTCATATGGTAATGTTCCAAAAATCTTAGCCAGCAAATTACATAGAAGAAGGTCTCTGCGCGTTGGGTACCGAGAATGTTAACGGACGAGCATAAGAAGAAACGAGTCGACATTTCAAGAATGAATCTCGTAACGTTCCAGGCAGGTCAGAAGAATTTTTTGTCATGTTTCGTGACCATGATCCTGGATCCACCTGTATCCACCATTTTGATCCAGACACCAAAATGCAATCAATGACCTGCGAGCGACCCTCTTCACCGACGCCGAACAACTTCAAAGTGTCGAGTTTGGCAGGAAAGGTTATGGCATCAGTTTTTTGGGACGCTGAAGGAATCATTATGGTGGAATATTTGGAAAAGAGAGCCACTATATCAGGATCTTACTACGCTGAACAAATAAGGTAATTACCTTACCTAATAATGAAGGAAAAAAGACGCGGCAAACTGCGAACCGGAGTTCTGTTTCATTAAGATAACGCACCGGCTCACAAAGCTCCAGTTGCGATGGATGCAATTAAAGAAACACGATCCGAACTGCTTGAACACCCGTCCGTTTTGCCAGATTTAGCTCCCAGTGACTTTTAACTCTTTCCTCGGAATGACAGCACCTTCGGGGAAGAAATTTTAAAATGAAAGTGAAGTGATAGCCGCTATTGAAGCATTTTGGGAGAGTCAAGATAAAGACTTTTTTTTAAGGGTTTGGAAAAAATGGACTAAATGTATTAAATTGCTAGGAGACTATGTTGAAAAATAAATATATCTTTTAAGTTAAATCACCTTGGTTTATATTCATTATCAATGATTATTGTTCAGCCCTCGTACATTACTTGTAAAAATAAAAACAACAATCATTTTGGACTTTTTCACAATCCGTTGTGTGTAAAAAAAACCTCAAAATTTTCAATGAAGCTCACTTACTCTTAAATCAAGTAAAAAGCTCAATTAATCGAATCATTTAATCTGAAACTTCAATCAAATTATTTCCACGATTTTCATTTCACCTCTAAAGACACTAATTTTATCAAATCCTCGTCAGTATTACAAAAAAAAAACAAGTAACGCTTTTAATAACATTAGCTAGTTAAACCCTTAAATTCGACTGAGAAATTTTCTTCGGTTTCCACATGACTAACATTCAATGAATTCCGTAGAACAATCAAATAATCAAATCATACCTACCCCAAGTTTGAATGGCTCGTTTTCGCTAGCGGCAATTGGTAGTTACGTCAGCACAAATGCTGGGGTAAACAAACCTTCACGTAAACTTTCATTCGAAACTCGAGCTATTTGTAGAGAAAATGAAATAAATGAAGGATTCAACGAGATAATTTTCTCGATATCCGGGCGAAATGTTCCGTTCAAATTTTTTATACATTGCAGATGAAACGATTTATGAAAAAGTAAATTTCAACCTAAGTGAACGCACAATCGAATTTTTTTGTTTGTTGAACCAGCTACTTCACTGGCTATATGTTGGAGCCCACACTGGGCGCTATAATAATTTAACGATTTCTACCTAAAATGAACTCCCTAAAGTATTTATTTTTGAAAATCGTCACCAAAACTTGATGTTTTCTCTTTTTAGATTTAAAATTTTATTCAAAGTATCTCTTTAAGTACGCTGAATATTTAATGTTCGAACTGTGTCAAAAACAATAGCCATTTGTAAAGAGAATTCTACCTAAAAACCTACAAACCCAATAAATTCCTTCAATACCAAATCCCATACAGTATCCAACTGGTAACAAATACAAAATACAATTAATTCTCGCCAATTCCCTATTGTCCTCGAAATTCGCTTGCTCCCTTTTAATGCTTTCGACTTCGATCAGATTAGAAATCAATTTGTGCCACCACCAGCATACCGACCGGTTTCTACGTAAAGAGGAAATGCTAACGATTAAATTCTGTAGGTTTGAAAGGAACTTAGATGCCTACTATCATCCACAAAACCGACAAGCAGTATCAGTATCTTATGTCAGAGCAAAGGATAGTAGCAGATTCTTATCGAATTCGCTTGTCTTGCCTTATGCCTTTCAATGTCACTGCTATTGTTCGTGATTGGAAAACAGAAAACGGTGAAATACGATCAGGTTTCCGGGTGACAACCTATCTTCTCCCGTTTCTTCAGCTTAGCCGAAGGTCTGTTTGCAAATCCTCAGTTCTTATGGTTGTCGTCGTCCTTGAAGTTTTTGCAACGATTATCCTCGTTTCAATGATGTAAGTCAGTTGTGGTTCAGAATTTGGTGCTAAGACGAAGATATTAGTGTGTGAAATTTGAGGCTTACAGCGAATTCTTAAAGCGAATTCTTGATGCGGATTTTTTTTTAAGTCGCTGGAATGTATATGGTATTTGGTATGTTATAAATTTTTGCTGTCTGTGCACATTCAAAACATATGTGAGAGTAAAAAGAAAAGAGATCTAGATAGCAAAGAGAGATTGGTTCGGATTTTTCTTAAAATAAACTTGAACCTTAAATAGATTTTATTTCTGTATAAATTCAATTGAATTCAGTTTTCTGCTTCAAAAATATTTCGTTTTAAGTAAATCGATGTAATAACATTATCAGTAGCTTTCTCGAGCAAAAACATTTTCTAGATTTAAAATAAAGCTATAATTTTATTTTATTTTACTTTATGTCATTATTTATTTATTAGTATTGTCATTATTTCAAACATAAACAAATCAAATTAAAGACAAGATGAATTCAAAAAAAAGACAAGAAAAAAACTTCAAAAATAGAAGAAGGTAGAAATAAAAGAGATTCGTCATTTTGTACTTAAGGTACTGGATGGTACTGGATGATAGCTAGAATAGTAATTCATAAATGGATGAGGTAACATCCATTTTTGAATGAGCATTTGCTCTTTAATTGATTTCAAACATACATATTGATTTCAAACATACGAAAAAAAGGAGAATAAAAATAGTCAGAAGTACGAGCGAACGAAGATGTATTACAACATTAGGACTTTAGGAATTTAAATCGAGGAATTTAAATCAAGGAAACGTGTAATGTAGTGGATAGAGAAGTCAGTACAGGAGTTCACGTTAAGTGTACTGCGAACTGCTGATGACTAAGGTTGTCACGTGTGAGCTGCTTGCACATTAGTAGCTTAAGCTTGGTTTTAACATAAGCAAAAGCCTTCATTAACAGTTATTCACTAAGATAACTATCATAAAATTACTTAAAGCGGCGGAACTATGTATGAAATTTTGGAAAACATGATTTACAAAATCAAAACAGAGTTCACTTATGTTTATTATAATTATAATGTGAAAATTGATTGATTTCTTGATGCAAAAACGACCAAAATCATTGTAGTTACTAACTCAATCAAAATTTCACAACCAAAAATCTGCCAAAGTTTGCTTACACCGAAATCAAGCATCAGTGTGAAATTCGTTTTTGCGATTATGTGTTGTTCTTCAATTGGTAGTATTTCAAGATGGCACCATATCAGCATGTTACCCATACTTTTTAATTACCTCTCCTACTCAAGATCAATCCATTCTGTGAATTTAATATTGATCTGATGATGCGATCATAACTACTCGCGAACACAAATTTCGGTTGCACAAAATAGCTCATTTGATGAAGTGCTACCATTCTTGTGGGCTGAAGTAATTTGTAAATCTTAGACTAATTGGATTTATTAATCATTTGAATTTTTTCCCAAAAGGCAAGTATTTTTCAGGGTACGTGAAAACTTGAAGGTATTATTCGTTTACCTACTTTAGGGCTAGCCATATGCTGATACAATTTTGTATTCACAAGCAATCATATTTACAATAAAATATACAATCGATATTTAAATTTTCCGAGTTTTGGAAATTCTTCGGATGGCAGCCCCAGATATAGTTTAAACTTTCTAACTTTCGATGATATCCTTGGATGAAATTATATATTCGAAAATATATGCATTCAACAAAAATCACACAGGCCTATTCTTTATAAACCGAAATTCGTTTTGTGAGTTTTTCGATGACCTAATATTTCTGCCAGAAGTTATCCCAACTTAAAATTTAACAAATTTAATTGCTTGTTTCTAAGCACACAGCCCCTGCCTTGATAAAAAAAAAACCAAAGCGTTATCATAGCTAATGAAAAAACATTATCAGTTTTCATTTCAGATACTAGCTTTTTTCCAAGTTCTCATTTCTTAAGAACCATTGGGAGACAAATCCCTGAAATGCCCGTCGCCATAAAACGGTTAAACATATCTTATTTTAGCTAAATATAAGCATACGTCTTATGAACATAAATATTTTTTGAAAATAAGCATGCTTGCTCGGATCACGCAACTCCGAGATGATTTCATTTACAAAATTCACATGTTAACAATTAATCACAGCATGTGAAATGATAACGAAAAAAAAACCGCAAAGGACAATTTCACAGCTGTTAAAGTCACAGCCAAAAATCACAGCGAAAAGTCATAGGTAAAATCACAGCTGAAAGTCACAGTGAAAAAAAAATTTCAGTTTACAGCATCACCGTTTTTCCGACTCTGTGACTTTGGGTCACAGTAATTTCAGGTGTGATAATTTTTGGGTGTGATTTTTGGCTGTGATTTTTTGCTGTGGTTTCGTTTTTGGTGATTTCTTTCGCTGAGATTTTGCTTGCTAGCATTCCGCTTACCATGATCTCAACAAGTGATATTTTGAATATATAGTTACTGCTGCTACCAGTGATTTAAAATTCACTGTGAAAAATATCAGTGGTTGATATATCGAATACTTCCACCTTCCGTGTAGCGTTCTGCCTACTCCAATAACTGGGGCCAACGTATTACGTATTCACATGTATAGCGAGGCCAATTTTGGTGTATGGAGCGATAGTGTGATGGAAAGCAGCGGAAAGCAAAACCAACATCAAGGAGCAAACAAGACTGCGAATATTAGTTTGCAAAAGTATCAGGTATGCGTTAAGAACCACTTTAACGGCTGGATTGAAAATGATTTTTGGGTTAATGCCCCTAGACTGGTAAATTTTTAGATACCCATGCTTAGCGGCATGTGGTATGGTTCATATCGATGGGACCGTTGCGGTATTTTTACAGAATGCCGGAGATGGTATGAGCTCATTGCTGAAGACACTGACCACATGAACTTGGTAGGAATTTACAGGTCAAGATGCCGACAAGAACAGATTGGAGAACGAAAGAAGTTACCGGTGACGAAAGCGTCTGGATTTATACGGACGACAGAAAATGCTACTGTCTTCAAGTCTAAAATATATGATACATATATTAGCGGAACACCATCACAACAGGTGACGATTTGCGTCGACAGCATGGCAGCCACTCTCGCTTCTGACAGATACTCTTGGAGAACTGTTACCGCGTGCAGACTGGCTGCCGGCGAAAAGGTATAGCATTCTTTTATCTGGATTATGTGAGTGGCAGAGCATAGTGGCATTATAGGCAACGAAAAAGTTGACAAATTGGTGAGGAAAGGTTCAGGTGTAAGGAATAGCTCCTATATTATAAACGATCACTTGCTGACACCGCAGGTAAACCAGATGCGACTATATGTGTTAAACTAAACTCAAAATACGAAAACAGTACGGACTGTAGAGTAGCCAGGATACTATGGCCATCACCGAATTTAAGCAAAAGTTGGAAACTGCTCAAAATTAGAAGTAACTGCTTAAAAGGAACTGTTGGTTTGCTCACTGGGCACTAATTTATTGCATCTCATGCGATTAGAACAGGATTGAATTCCAGTAATTTATGCAATAGTTAGGAGATGAAAGAAGAAACCACCGAGCACAGTCTTTGTGGTTGCCCATTCTGTCGTCCGTATAAATCTAAATAATGCACGCAGGTTGTTGCAATTAGGTTGTTACAGCTTTCCAGAGCTAGCAGAGGAGTTGACGTTTTAGCTGATTCAGTTCAGCGGACTAGTCACTTGACAGTTCTAACAAGCCAGTAGAGGGTTACAAATAGGCCCAAATTGGCGAACTAATCTAAGCCGCGTAATCGACCACCTTTTCCTCTAACCTAAACTAGTTTTCCGTAAATTCATGTAAACGCACTTCAAAAGAATTATAAATGAAAATGCGAAAAAATTGAAAATAAAGAAAATCAATAAAGTGTACTTTGAATGGGAAATAAAATATACGAAACAACGAAATATGCAATATTCAACGAAGAATTAGTCAAAATAATAACGTTCAATGATAATATTTCTTTCATTTCCCTGCTTTGCGTTTAGATAAATCTCTTCTAAAAAAAATTTTCATTACTGTGCGAAAAACTGTTGCCAATCATCTTGAAATCTCCAAAATCATACTGAAAATTTTCGGAATTATTTTATTCATGAAAAAATTCCAAACATTCACTCAGCCAAATAGTCTGGTTCATTTATTCCAAGAATATCAGAAATTTTATTTTCATAATCTACTCAACTTTTTTCCACTTTTCATCACATTTACCTCGCCGACATCGCTTCTCCGAAACTTTGGGACAGTCAACGAAATTAAAATAACTCAAGAGAGCCATGAAGAAAATTGAAAACAGTACGAGTAGAAAAGTAGGCGGAAGAATAGCAACAACAACAAAAAAAGCTGAAATAAAATGACATAGTAAATCAGAGAAAATATCATGAGACAAAATACCCTGAGGGAGGAAAATAGACATGGAATTCGAGTGAAAGTAGAACATTGGGTATTAGCAAATTGGGTTAAAGACGAAGAGAAACTTTTATTTTTCTCGAGAAAGCATCGTTATCAGTTGGTTGAATACTTGCTACAACTACAAATGTCGAATCTAGCTTGAAATATGACATCGTGTCATTTTTGAAACCTGTAGCAGGAGTGTTGGGAATTCCGTTACAAGTACTGAGATTTACGAAAGATAGACAAAAAGGTGGTTTTCGGCTGGTGAAAATTTTGATGTTGTAGGTAATTGAAATATTTGTAAAGAAAGTTACTATCAACTTTGACAAGATTTGTAAGCTTTCATTCTGAAGAACAATGTTTGTTGTGTTTCAGAGGGAAAAATTGACGTGAAAATTTAAGTGAAGCTGGAAATTTCAACTAAGGCGCCACGCATTCCCCTTCAAATAAACTAAATAGGAGATTAAGCCAGTGTACTGGAATATAATAAGATTTTCTTAATCTATGAGAAATAACAAATAAAATTAAACGTCTAGAACAGAGTTTAAAAAAATTGAGTCATAAGAGAATACAGTATTTTTAAACATAATGAATTGCATTCTACGTTTTCCAGTTGAATAAATTAAGCTAATACATAATATAAACTGTTCGTCAGTGAAACTCAGGAAATACTACAGTCTGCAATTATTGTAACCACATTAGGACGGAGCATAAATGACGATAATATGTCATTACAAAAACGATGTCCAAAATCTTAGGCCAATGCGAATGTGAAACGGCCTACCTCCTGCTATGTTCCCCTTCGACATTAAGCGACTCGTGAACCATCATCCCCTACAAACTCAGCCGCTTTAACTTAACTGTCCACATAAGAAGGCCTGTCCTAATCATTGGCATCATCATAGATTAAAAAAGTCTAGCGCATCAGAACCGCTGGAAAACTAATTATCGAAGAAGCTAGCTTTGAGGGATTCAAAAACATGTGAAGACGATATACACTTCTTTGTAGTATCATATCAACCATTTCTTACTCAAAGGAACAAATATCATTTTCTGGCAGCATTTTCTACAACACAAATGATTAAAATGTTCAGTGCTGGCAGCATTTGTCCGACACAGCAGCAATAAATCTACCATAACATGCTCGTGCTTAATCAACCTATCCTTTGAATTTCATTTTCATCCGAGGATGTCATCGAAAGTTTCAGCAATTAAACTATGTCTCGGGTTACCATCTGAAAAATTTCCAAAACTCGGAAAATTTAAATGCCGGTTGCTTTTTTTATTGTAAATGCTTTGTTTATGAATACAAAATGAAAGCATCTGTTGGTGCAATATTTACGAAATTGTCCTGTGCTGGCAATCATGTGCTAGCACCATAGCTGCTTCACGTTGTATTAAACCCACTCTATGAATTTCGTTTCGATTGAATGGCTGCGCTGTAAGTTATAGGAGTGAATTTAATTTCAGGGTTACCATCGTCCAAACTTTTTAAATTTTTGAAACGTAAATATTTGTTGTTAATTGTCATCATTACCATTTGGAAATTTTATGACAACATCGCTCGATAAAGAAACGTCAATAAATTACGAAATTCATTCATCATCATAGAAAGCAACCCTTTCACGGTTTTTCCACGAAATTTCTATAAAATTAGAAACGCCACAAGATATGCTTATCACATGAATTTCGTTTTGATTTCGTAACTGTATCGGAAGTCATAGGAAAAAAATCTTTATTTTCCTGAGCAAATTTACAATATTTAGGAGGCAAAAATTGCCGTAGCTGGCGTCGCTATACTAATATTTCAACCAAATTTCTATGAGATCTATCTTAGAGTAAGGTTCATAGGCCAAAAACCAGTTATAGGCCAAAAACCAGTTTTTTTCTCAGCGATTTTTCTAAATGGCACCACTGCCACAATGTTCCCCGTATTTCAAAATCACTTCTATCAGACCTGGTCCTAGCTAATTCCAACATGTCCTGTAAATTTCATATTGATCGCATCATCCGATCGTCAGTTCTCGTACACAGAAGTTTTGAGTGCTGCAAATAGAGGTAATTTGATCTCGGGTTGCTGTTCTTGTTTACCGCGGAATTTTGAAATATTTTATTTGACTTGGCGGACAAAAGTCAAAATTCATCAATAAATTGAATTTATTTTCAAAAATCAAAAAATTTTCAGGAAAGTCGATGATTTGAAAGATTTTGTTTTAGGAGCCTGCTGTAGCTACAGATTTGCCCGCACAGTCTTGAAAGTCCATGTGTGTTAAATTTTAGTCTACATTAATACGCTCTGCGAATTTCACGATGATCCGTTGTTTTTCTTAGAAGTGATAACAAATTGAAATTTGAAAAAAAAATCCTTGCCTACTTTTGGGCACTCAGCGCCTACACAAGGCTCAAAATTTCCACTTCTTTATCATAAACAAACTAAAAACATAAGAAGTTTTCATTCGTAGTACTTTTTTTAACAAAAATTTACACTGCTTGGAAATATAGGAGTACCTGAAAATTCACTTAAATGCCCGCCGCCGCCAAAAGGTTTAGGATATCTGAATTCTAGCAAACTATGGACCTACCTGTTATATACATCTATGTTCTCCAAAAATTTCAGCTCAATCGGATCGGCCACTCTAGAGATTATCTCCCTTAACCATTTTGCTGATATATATATATATATATATATATATATATATATATATATATATATATATATATATATATATATATATATATATATATATATATATATATATATATATATATATATATATATATATATATATATATGACGAATTTTCGGTGAAGCGAGTTTAATTAGTAAACAACATTAAGTGAACGATAATCTTAAGCGAAAAAGATAAGCTATGCCTTGCCATATAAACGGGCTAGGTTTTCCAATTTCGAAAACTACATAGATAACCAAATACCATTTCACTTTACTAGGTTCAAAATTTTCTTGATTTCCCTTCTTGACACAGTTAAAGATTAGAACAAAACATGCAACTAAATACGTGTATTATAGAAATTCGACTAAGCTACATGCATTAGTGGCAGATTGTACGCAAAATACATCAATTACGAAACAAAAAGAAGACTTTGTGCTCTTCTCTAAGCTTAAGTACACATTACATTTCGCAACTTCATCTTCCTACTTGCAACCAGTAATAACGCTGAATTTACGTAAATTCCAATGAACAAAAAACAGAACGAATTCTTCTTTGATTGATAGCCACTTTGTTGGCTTATCCTCCTGACAGGCAATGTTTTCCATTCCTCCTGGTTTTCTACCGCAACTGCTTTCGTCCATTTAAGTATAATTTAGCTTTCTTGCAAAACATCCCCTCTGGACCTGATTGCTCGCCTGTTCAATGGAAATCATCTGAGACATTCTTTGATTTACATTCAGATGGAGGGGATGAGAAGATGGAGGGGATGATGAAATTCACATAGTCCAGAGCAGACAGAACAGAATCCTATAATCATCAGATTTACTATGACCCATTTGAGAGATTTACTGAAAGCTGTCTAATTATGCGAATTCTTTTTAAACATAGCTAGGACGGTAATTGGATCTGGCTAAAACACGTTACGAAGTTGGCTACGTTGCGCGATGCGGAATTCCATGGATAGGCAGCCTGATGGAAAATGAATGGTATTTTGAATAATACCTGGACATTTATTCGAAATGAGTGGATGAAGTTGATTGCAGCTGTGACTTAAAGCTGTATGAAACATTTTGAATTTAAATATTTTGGGAAGAGACTAAATGCGAATTAAAGAGCACATGATGCGATAATGATAATTTATAAAGTTCATAGAACTTAGACCGTTAAATATACAACCAGGGGAAGGCGGGATGAGGGTTGGCATATTGCAACACACAGCCATTTAGATATTTTTTGGAATATGTACTAACTGCGACAAATAGGAAATTCAGATAGTAGCTGATAAATAATGATAAATTAACTTTTTAGTTACATTATTTGCTCAAATAAAAGGTTTATGCTTCAATCGTTTGATAAGAGCATAAACAACTTTGCAAACTTTCTCTTTATTCTGGCGTTTTTTGAAATTTTTTGAAAATGTGAAATAATATTCTCACAAAAATTAACTAAAAAAATTCGATCAGAGATACAACAATGTAAGTGCATATATGTATATGTTAACTATTTCACTTATCAAGTTTTGAGCTGCGTTTTCTCGTAATAGTGTTTTTGCTTTTTTCGAACTTACGCAGTTAAGGCTACTTTTTCGTACACCAGCTTTCATTTGGTTCCCTTCGACTAAGCTTGGTGTTCGTTTTTTTAATGTTTTAGGCAGGAGACAACTAAAAGCAAAGGGTTTCTTAGAAAATATAATTGTACCATGTACCTAATAGCTAAATGATCGCCACTACTTGAATGAGGAAATGTAATAAGTTCCTTAGTCATGCCTATGATGATTCATACATATATGTATATGCTCTGGTGTCCAGAGTTTTTAATCAAAGGTTGCCAAAGTGATTTTTACTTCCCGGTCAGTAAATATTCATCACGTAATGATAGTTACATTATAAAAATAACCTAAAAATAAACGAAAATAGCCTACAAATAATTTATGCAATAGCAACCTAACTACCAAATATACCACATATAAAAAACAAATGTTTGAATCAAGAAAAAAGAAATTAAATTTCGCAAAAATTGAAAACTAAACATCCAATAAAAGCTGCGTGGATATTGTTGACTATCTGATTTTTGAAGATGCACAAAGAGAAGAGGAAGACTTATGCCTTCGCAAACGCAGGAAACTGCTAAACGCATATCGAAACTCAACTCAAACATTAAACTTGCTAAAATCTAAACTGATCGACAGTTTGAACTTTGTAGTAAACCACGTTTCAAACTTCGAAAAAGGCCACTCCGGACAAAAAAAAAAGTGGGAAATCCCAAATCGAAAATTCAAAAGTTCAAAATACTGAAGCTGCTGAAACTTCAGAGCTCCAAAAAAACTCAAAACAAAAATTGAAAAACACGTTAATGTCCATTGCGCAAATATTTGGAGTGCACGAAAATATAAGTTAAACAAAATTAAAGTTTTATGACGGCAAATTGTAGCATGAAAGCCAACCAACGGGAAAATTGCAATTTTCGCGAAAATCTCTCATACGCAAAAATCATGATTAACAAAAAATTATGTGGTAATTTAAACTTGTTGACATTACAATTGCAACTGAGCCACTGAGCCAACCAAGTAGTCGGATAGGGGGAATAACATGTAGTATATATGCCGGAGCCGTAACTATTTCGACTCCTCTCTTTAGCTGCGGGCAATATTTCTTTCAAAAAAGGCTATTAATATTGTTCCACAAATGTGCACAATGCGCAAAAGTATTATTCTGAAAAAAAAAACGGGAATAATAGAGGTGTGTAGCGGATGAAAAATATCACTTAGTTCCTTATCCAAAAAAAACTTTATTGCAAATAAATTCAAATTCAAATAACCAAAAATACAATAACTATTTAATTAATTTTACACTTTTATTGAAGTCACTCAATTACAAATATTTCTTTAAAAAACTGGTACGGTATGTTTTATAATCTTTGTAGCACACCAACATACCATACGAAATGGTAATTTCTTGGTGTTCCTTACATTAGCACTATTGAATACACAATTTTTAATACACGTGGTTTTTCTCGGCTTAGTTTAATATACTTCTTTACTTATACCAAGTTTTACAAGTGAGTAGAGCTGGAACTTGAATGTTTGTGTAAAAATAGCTTGATCGGCATGCATTTACACCTATTCCAAGTTCCGAAAGCAAAAAAAAAAATTAGCAGAAAGATAGGAAGAAGAATACAATTAGCATGTGTCAAGCAAAATACCTTTAGAATTCGTTGCCGGATATGATTCTAATCGCAATAGACTTGTTATAGAGTTGGCTCTGCCTTTTATTGTATTTTTTTTAGTTCTCCAACTTGAGTGGGTAAATTCTCCACATTTATGGTATTCATGAAATTCGAATCTGTTATTATATAAACATTTGATCTTATTATTTCAGAAGTTGTTGGATTTAATTTACTATCATTACAAAATGAGTGACATATTAATTGAACTCTCTTGAATGAAATTGAATAAAAATTCATGTTTCCCATAATTTTATTCTCACAATAAATGGCGGCATGGTCTCCACTGTCGATTTACTATAAAGTTGGCGGATTCTTGTGTATTTCTCTTCCCATATGTTTTTATGCATGATTTAAGGCGCCATATTCAGTTTAAAAACAAACGATATTTAGTTTATTCTTGGTTTTTGATTTTAATTTGTATATTTTCTTAATTCCAATGTATTTTAGTATAAGTTTGATAATGACATAAGAGATAGCAAATAATATTCATAGTTCCATTCAATGTATGTATATGTATTATTAATCTGCAGAGAGATGTCACTAGTGGCGTTAGTGGGATATATGCATCAAATTAATTTTCAAAACGTAAGTAATATAGTTTTTATTCTGTTTTGTTTACCATAATTGTTTTGTTTTATTTTAGGGAGTTGCTGCAAGAAATATTTTCAAGCTAATCCCTTCCAAATTAGGTTGGCTAGAGGCCGTTTATCTCTCCCGTGAAATTTTGTCGAAAGCGCTTATCACTAATCCAAATTATGATGTAAAAATCATCCTTGGAGATTTTAACGCCAAAGTAATTTGGGAGCTAGTATTCAGGCATTATGCAGGCACCCATGGTTTGCATGAGAACACTAATCACAATGGATTTCGAGTCATAGAACTATCATCATCGCAGAACTTGGTTATTGTTAGTATCAAGTTCCCGTGTAAAGATATCCATAAAGCCTCCTGGATATCACCTGATGGAGAAACTCGTAACCAGATAGTCCACGTGTTTTCAGATCGCTATCATTACTGGAGCCTGATGACGGTACGAACGTATCGGGGTGTCAAACAAGCCTCGCACCACTATCTTGTTAGTAAGGTTCACTAGCGATCGGGACCGATGAAAATTTGTTGCTGGAGGCCAGGATTGGATTCCGATTGTAGTCTGTGGAGTCTGTGTAGCTATTTGGTTTCTTCCTTTGACCTTAACAATGTCCGATTAAAACAGCCTCAGCCGTGCAAATAGATTCCTTTCCTTATTCGAGTATTTGCTCAAGTACTTACGATCGCACAACGAAGCTTACACCGAGGTTATGACAGCGTTTTTTGAATCTGTTTGTATGATGACTAGGCTAACTGAGGCCATCCGACTGCCAATTAGGAAACCGCAAAACACTTCCAGCAATAGCGTATCAGCTTACGCAAGTTCGTCTACTTTACAGCTCCCTCTTATGCCCTGATGTTCTGATGTTCCTGATGGCGCGACATTTTGGTAGCAGATGCATGGCATTTTAGGATCAGCTTTGAGAAGGTGTACAATCTAGCAAGCGAAGTGTAGATATTCACTTTTAATACTTGATTATATAAAAGCAAATTAGTGCTTTGACAATTGTCGACACCTCTGCTTGAAAGGCACTGCAGTGGTCTGGCAAACGGAATGAAAGCTACATGTTTGGGTCAGTAGAAACAACATCACATCTTACTTTGTCGTTCAGTTTAGAGCATAAGTCCTAAGGCATAATCTCCTACACCATTCGCCTCTGCCGGTAATGTGAATATCAAACCCATTAATCATAGATAGATAGCTTATAGCACAAAGATTTTAGCCAACAATGATACCGTGTAGCAGAAGTTAAGCATAGCTCATATGTGTGTCTTTGTCCAATAGTCACCTCAAAGTATTTTTACAGCAGTGAACTCTGCATGTTGTCGGGCAAGCAGTTCGGTAGGAAGCCAGTGGAGCAACACAAAGAGCCTTTGCTTTGCGGTAGTACGAGCAGCTTCTGTTATCAATGAAGCTGCAAACCTACGCACATTCTCTATCATTTTCTGATATGCAGCTTTATGGCTTAATACCAAACTACTGATCCGTACATAATATTTGGTTCCACTATACTAGAGAAAATCCAGTACACGATACTAGGTTGCAGCCCCAAGTGTCTCCTTTAGCCCTTTTACATCTGTAAAGACTTACAATGCTTTGCAACTCCAACATAATGTTTTGGTTTTTGACGCTTGTAAGAGCTCCATTGAGCTTCGGTAGGCCAAAATTTGGAATAATATTTCCGTTTTCTTAGAGTTCGTGCTTTGGAGGAGAGATGGAAGTGGTTTCATTTCCCCGATAGCTCGAGATAAATATCTGTGATATGGGTTTGGGCTCTCACACAAACTACCAAAAATATTTGACGATCTAGAGGTCACCACAGTAACTGCAATGGGCTGTGGTCACGAGCAGCGAGAAGACGCGCATCGATTGCTTACAAATGTATCCAAAGGGAAAACCAGGCCCTTAACGATCCATGGATCTTATTTTTTGCAGTTAATTCTGCCTTTTATAAAGCAATATTTTGTCTGGTTAGCATTTGGCACTAAACAAATATTCTGCTTGAAGCTTATATAGTAGGACAAGCCACATGATGATAATGCTCCTGGCAGCAGATTTCCAATTTATGCATCGATAGTTCAAAGTCCAAAAAGATTCCGTCAGTGTTCAAATTTGCAAAGAAATTCACGTTACGCGTTGGAAAAATGAACCAGCAATGCAATGATAAAATATAGTCTTAAGTGCTGATATCCACTATTTGAAGCTGTTGAATTAGTCAAGAAACTCCCAAAATAGATAAAAATGCAATTGTACAAAATATAATTTCACTAGATATAATTTGAATATAAAATTTCATTAAACTTCTATTGCATTCTTTTTCCGTAATATAGCCCAGCAACAACTACCTAGTAATTTATTTTACTCTGTTTTTCATATATGACAAAACAAAGTAAGATAATAGTTTGCTGATCATCACAGTGGGAGCACAAAAGCCAGGAACAATCCCAAGAAAAATAATAATCGAATATTCTAATAGCAAAACTTTGCCTCGCAAACACTTTTTAAGCACAATCTTTTCCTTCTGGTTACCTACTCAATTTACATATACATGCTATCCTCATTAAATACTCATTTCGGTTTGTCCCTTTAAAAAATTTAAATTTCATTTCAAATTCAAACAAAGCCGCATGGTCCCAAGATTATATAATACTCGTGGCAAATTAATTGGATTTACATGGAAATTGGCTATTTACCAGTATATGTTTTCAAAGATACAAAGCTTTTCCAAATTCAAGGATAATTAGCTATTTGCTCGAAATTTCTGAGCACGAAAATTGGGTTACTCGAAGCGGATTCAGAAAAAAAAATTGATTCAGGGAATTAATGGTACAAAAGTGTTTTTCTTAATATTGAAAAATTGAATACTCATGGAATCACGATTTTGTCGGACTAAACTATGGTGATTCATTGAACAAACGTTGACAGTAGCAACAACTAAATCCATCTTTGCAATAAAAGTGGAATTATAGATAAACGGATATGATACCTGAAACGTTTTTCATTAATATTTAATTATTACTTTTTCAAACTACAAAACAAAACTCTAATTTAAGTTCATAAATGTCATCTTAAACCAAAGCCTCTTTATGTCGATCCCGTCCACCTTCACACTACACATGCGGTTGTTTTTCATTATCGCATGTGCGGGTCGAAAAACTCTCCTATCTGACCCTTTTCAAGTTGAAATTTTAAATACATACGAAGCCCCGTACTTTCTCATGTGGAGAATGACGGAAACCCTTTTCAAACGGGAATTGCAAATAGTGTTTTTTCGCTCCCCCGAGGTTTGCTCCATATGAGGTATGCATGTAGATTGGACAGGAGAGAAAAAGGATTGCAGTGGTTTAGCCATTTATTTGCGAAGCTTGTGTCGAATTTCGCATAATTTAGTGTCTGGTTTTCGTAAAACTGTTATTTTTGCTTAGGCTAAGTGGTGTAGTGTTTTGAATACTAAGATTTACGTATTAGGTCTAGAGAGTGTTTCCGGGTTCTGGGAAGTAAATACTACTTGCGATTTGGATTGAAATGGTTCCAGAATGAACTTTCTTGCATAATTAACCATTCAAAGGTTGTATTTATGGTGAAAATGTGGCGAAAAGCACTAAATTCGAAATTATTCAAGACAATCGGAAACTTTGAGTGAGTCATATTAACTGCAAGATGCTGGTTTTTTGTCCAATTCACTAATGGAAATTCTAAACTCACCATTAAAGTCTTATTAAATCACAAGCTTCAAGTACCTTTGGAACCACATCCCACTTAATCTGTTCCTTCTATATAGATAGACAGATTTCCAAAAAGCTTTTCTAAGCTTTAATCAATAAAATCACGAACAAATTTCATTTATCAAATATTCCATTTCGAAATCATTTGTAAAATGGTATTACATAGCTAAGAGCGTTTCATATTTCCGATAAGCCTCCCTATTTATGGCAAATTTGCTTTCTAGCTCCATTTCGGTTAGACTCCTTCGTTCGATTCGATCGGTCTCCGTTTCCTCTTCACGCATATCTTAGACAAGTGCTTTGTAGCTTAAATTTTCATGATACAATCTCAGGCATAAGATGAGAAAGATGACATATATCTCCCACTCGGCTCATATCGAGACCACAGAAACAGCTAAATGTCAATCAAAAACTAATTACAGGATTAAATACGAAAATGACGACCAAAGCCACCACTCAGGTTTAAATTGAAGAAAAATTGATGACTTTAAAATTTCAAGTATTATATATTTGTCAAAAACACGAGACATTTTCCCCCATAAAGAATACGGTATGTGCGAGAAAGATGTAAATCAATTTTACTTCAAAGCGGAGAAAAGAATTTTGATGGAATGAAGAAAAAAGGAAATGATTTGCATTTCGGAAAGACAGAAGAAAGAAATCGAAGTTCGAATTGATTGAAGGTGGGAGGCATAACAATCAGTGTTGACAAGAGTTTTTACATGCGAATTTCAATGTAGACATGCTCAATATGGCAGTTATTTTATAAAAGTATTTTTGGAAAGCAATTAAATGAATTTTGATTGACGTTGTTAAATTATTCATTTCAAACTGACATAACAATTTTTTCGTACTTTATTGAATAAAAATGGTAAAAATAGTTGAATAGTTGAATTGTTTTAAACTTTTTTATCTTAAGTACTTTCAAGTTATTTTTGAATAAGAGTAACGAATTGATGGCCGTGCTGAATTTCATTACAGTGGTAGTTAAATAAATTAATAATAAAAATAATAAAAATAAATTTATCTACACTTTCGCTTTGAGTCTTTGAGTCTCAAAACGAGAGAGTTTGATCACTGAAAGTCTTGGAAACATCCAAACAGGGCAAAGCGAGCCAAAAAATAGCAGCCAACACTGTCTCAAAAATCTAAGCGCTTATATCCCTATGCTACGTTAAGACATATTAGAAAATTTCCCGATCGGCTATGTAAATACTTCCTTGCAGCCAAGTAGTAGAATATTTTGTGGAAACTCGGAACGCGAAAATGATGAATTAGTAATTGTTAGTAATTATTCAACAACAACAAATACAATATGTTATATAGAAAACAGTGACATTAGAAGATAAATATGAAGCAAAGTTTTTGATAAAGGTCTATTAAATGGAAACCATTAGCTTGTAATGGAGTAAAAGAAAAGATATACGCATCAACAGCTTCAAACACATATTAAGTCATTAACTACTTAATGGATTTTAATGCATTTTTTCAGAAAATGTCTTTTCTACAAATTTCTTTTTCTATAAATTGATAAATTGTAATATAGTTTAACTATAAAATAAACTGATATCGAGCCCACAAGTAAATTCTTACCGAACTAGCCTCGATATAAAAAAAAACCCAATATGAAACTCAACTGAAGCAAACCATCTGCAAAATACCCAGAAAGGTATTAAAACAAGAAAAGAAGAAAACGTATGAAAGAAAAAGTACAGAAATTCAGGCTTAAGAAGCAGCCTTATGTAAAAAACTTGGTCGTGCGAAGTACCATTTGTTTAATTAGAGAAAAAACAAATAGCCGACGAATAACGAAAAAAATCATTCTTAACAAAGAAACTATTAAAAAACAGATCAATACAAAAAATACCTATTCCAGCACAGTTGATGAAGCCAAGACTGCTGTCAGCAATCAGATCAACTGGTGATCTGTCTGACAGACAGTACGGATTTCGAAAGTAGCATTCAGCTATTGATATCATTTCAGTAGTGATTGGGGCGCTAGCAAAGGTGGAGGAAGCATGTCACATGCTTTCAATTCGGCAAGGTGGCCAGATTTGCTTTGGGTCCTGGAATAAAGTTTCTGCACTCCTGACTTCTCATTAGTAATGAAACGAGACTATCTTAGCGGCCGATGCCTGCTCTTCGACAGCGATGGATATGTTCGTAGGAGGCTTATCATCACGTTAGAAGCAGCATAGGGGTTTTTCCTCGATTTTGAGCTCTGGAACATCGTTTACGAAGGACTGCTGCACCTGATAACGCCAGCGAATATGATTCTCGTGGGCTACACTGACGTTGCGATAGCAGTGATCACTTCTAAAACTGCCGCGCTCGTCCAATTAAGACTAAATCAAGTGATTAGGTGAGTGGAATGGTGGCTGACCAGCCACGGTCTACAGTTGGCGCTGTCGAAGATAGAGATCGTAGTGCTGAAAAAGCGGAGGATACCAACTGTCATTCCGATGATAGTGGGTTCCATAGAGGTCAAGACCAGTGAGTCAGATAGGTACCAGAAAATGACGCTGAACACTAAGCTGACCTACTGGAACCACATCCGTAAGGTATATGATAAAGCTCTGAAAGCCATGGGCTTGCTGAACAGGGTAATCGCTAACATCGTTGGCCCTGACGAAACGAGATGAATGCTGCCAATGACAACAACTAACTCCATTCCGCAGTAAGGGGCAGAAATCTGTGTGAACGTACTTCAAACGTAGAAGCTTAGAATGCAGATTAAGATCGTTCAGTGTTCAGGTACCATGCGTATCGCCAGTAGCTACCACATGGTTTTGGAAAATGCCATGTTGATGAAAGTAGGAGTATTCTCGATAGATTAACTTGCATAAGAACGCAGAGTAGGATATATCGCACGCCATGAGCTATATAGAACAGGAGTTCTAACGCATGCACGTACGCGAATACTCTAACTTTGACAACAACGTGGGAGTCTCAGCAGCCAAAGTCGCTGGACGGAGAGACTCATAGGAGAGACCTATAGGTCCAGTCATGCCTTCTAATGGAGCATGGTTATTTCAGAAGGCACCTTAACAGAACAAGCAAGCTGCTTACACCGTACAGTCAGTACTGTATTGATGAGTTCGATGATGCTCACTATTCATTTTTGCGTCCAGCCGGTTTGCAGCCTTGAGTCCACGATTGATTTGGTCATGTTGAAGCCGATTCTGGAAACGATGTTGCGTAATGAGTGTTACTGGCACAAAGTCTCAAAATATTTAGAGGAAACACTGCACACAAAGCGAGAGGAGGAATGCTTTATCGACTAACAAACTGTCGAGACTTCTGAAGCAAATAAGCTCCGACAGACGAATAAGAACGATCGGGTTGAATTAATGCGAGAACGGATTCCGGCTCGGACGTGCGTGACTTGTAGATTAATTTGTTTTAAGCAAATAAAAATTCTACCTAGCTCGTGGTTTGTTAGCCTGGATATCTTTTCAAGATTTTTTTCGGCCATCTATAACAAAACAAAAACCCTTTCCTTTTCAATGGTGTTGATAAACTTTATTTATGAACCATCTTCAGTTTATTGCCTTCAGATTTGTTGTGGTACGTCAATTATATTTAAGACGGAGACTCCAAAACAAATTCCGAAATTCTTAATTCCAAACCAAAAGAATACATGTGACATAATCAGAAGAGATAGTACATGATTTAGTGAAAAAAAAACTGTTTATGAAAAGCAAATAAAAGGTAACACGATTTAAAAAAAAACAGCTGCCAAAAGCAAGCTTACAACAGGTAAAACTGTGATTCACTTCAAACCACGAAGGACGCTGTATGGGCAACTTACTTACGTTATGCCGGGTTTACATTCTCGCCGAGGAATCGCAAATGTTGACAACGTGAGTGCGTAAATGGTCTCCTTGTCTATTCTCGGCTGTTTTTTTCATGACAAGCACGCGTGTGTAAATGGCTTGCTCGTCGGCTCTTGTATGTTTTATGAAGGGATAATGATTCTTTTATTGCTGTGCCTGAGTGTTTATGACCGTCTCGTCCTAGCTCCAGGCCGCTGGAAGCGAAACCAGTTTCATGCATCGAGTCAAAGCGATTCGAGAGGGTAGCGAACGATCATTTACATTTTTCGAATTTTTCGCCGGGACTTCAAACATATCCTTGTGTGGCACAGATTGAAATAACTCAGCGCACACCAAGCAGTTGCAATAGCCACAACCTGTATCTCAGCCATCGTTCACTGAAGTGTACAAAACAGCTCACAACTGTCCAAAGGTGCATGGTGCATAGTGCGTGTTGCATGGTGCAATATCCTAAGTAAACAATTCACCCTATGTCTTGCTGTTCAATGTTTTGCTGAGTGTCGAGTGACGCTCGCCCCTGTGTATAAACGCGGCATTATAGGTCTACGGATCAATACCCACCGCACCAAAAACGCTCAAGCGGCACTGGCTCATGGTGTGTTTGATGTTTTAATCCATTATCAAGTGATGTTAAATCAGCTATCAAACCAATTTATGAGTAGCGATGTGCTGGTAGTTTTACACAGAATGATAGTCAGAATTTGAATCAAATAATTTGGAGACCTACTCCAAAAATATTTCGTATAGGTTCCAAAATAGTTGAAATTGCTGCATTAGTTGACTTTTGTACATTTATCGAAGGTACCTCCTCACTTTAAATTTTTTTTCCACGGCATGAATGTTAAAATTGGCCGAAATAGCCACGAGTACGCGTGAAAAAAGAATGAACATCGTATTGAATATTGAATAATTATGCAAAACGATAGTACGGACTTTGCAACTGCAGCAGGGTCTTTGTTTTATGGAGATAATTTTATGTAAATTATAAACAATAAATTCTTCGATTTATCCCTACTAAAATCTTTAATTGCGCTTTCTCTCATTAAAATTTGGCATACTTCTTTAAAATGTGGCTGGTGATTACAAATAATTTTACAAGGCTATATGAAGTGTAAATTGCAGAAAGTTTCTTGAACATTAGTGAAAAAAATCTTTCATTTTAAAAAGATGCTCCTTTATTTTCACGATAATTTTATATTCTCTTCGTCACCTTTAATTTATTTGATTTTCAAGCAAAATATTTTTTGGCCCATGGGTACCGTTAACAGCCGGCAAATCTGTGAGTTGTAGGGCACAATTTTGTGAGAGTATCAGTGATCAGACTTCAATGGTGATGTTTTATGGATCTGCGTAGGTTTGCGGAACATAACTAGACACATCTCTAAAGACTGACGCAGTTTGAAAAATTGGTTCACGAAACATTCGGAGAGCCTGGTTTCTTTGATGCGTGCCAGAATCCGACCGAGCTCCGAGCGACAAAATTGCACACTATCTAAGCCTGTGACTATTTTAGATGAAAAGATTGATGCCAGGGAATAATTGGAAACTGACGGTAGGTCAACAGATATTAAGGATCTTATACGAATCACTTTCCTCAGTCAAAGAACTATTGATCCAAACTTCAGACAGTGCAAGAGTAAAAGTTTTAGAGTGGAATCCAGATCTGATTTTTTTTAACTACTCTCAAACACGTTATTTGGAGTCGGACGATTCGAAGTACGCTATTCTTTCCCAGTTCATGCAGCCAAAGACAAAAATATTAAAACATTGTATTGAGATTGGTTTGAAAAATTGCACTGACAATGAGTAACTAGTGCAAAACTAGGAAATTCACATACTATAAATAAATATGTATAATAATTACATATATATAAATATATGTAAATATAATGAGTACTGTCCATCAAAATTCTAAATAGTTCTACCCTTTTCTGATAATTTTACATCTATATTGTACAAATTCAAATCTTGATTGCTCCATTTTTCTCAAAGAAAGTGTATTCATTTCCAGTTTAAATCGCTTCCTCAGATCTTTCAGTATTCACCGTAGTACTACCCCCAAGAAAAAACAAACAAAAACAACTTCCACTATAAGATGAAGATTGAACAAAATGAAGTAGAAGAATTCACCCGAATATAATCATACTAGCCTTAAGCCACCCTGCTTTTTCTTTCACTTAATGGAAAAAAAGAGTAAGAAACGGAACTGAAATCCAGCACACCGCTTCAGGCCTAACATAGTGCAGTAGTACAGCTCACTCAACCTACTCCCACCGTCGGCAAACGGATTTCGTAATTGCTGTGGGAGTTCAGGGCGCTTAATTGTTCCAGGTCATAATTTTCGGTACGACTCCGACAATAATTAGAGCAGGAGACGTTACGCGTATGTCAAACGGAATGAGAAAAGGGTTCATCCGACCGGAGTTTGTGCCGTTTCAGGGCCAGCATCCGGAGACTTAATTATAATTCGCAGCAGGTGTGCGCCGAGTGTCAGAGAGAACAAACGAAAAGGCAACTTGTTCGAAAGATTTATTTTGCAAAGAAAATTGCCCTCGAATTGCTATGCTGATAAGTTTGGTTCCATTTCACAAGGCAACCTCGAGCTTAAAGGATTTTCGGCGGAAACTCCGGCAAACTAAAGAGGTGAGAATAATTTGTTGAATGTAAATTATGTAATATGCCTTCAGTTGGTTGAATTTGCTAGGCCTACGCCAATTTTTTTCCGCCGTTTTGGCAATCTTGTGTAAATTTTGTGCCCGAATGCGAAAGTAGTTTCACGTAATTTACTTCATTTTGGCATAGGTCAGAGCTCGATTTGCAATAAGTTTGAAAATTCAGATTTCCGTTCGTTTAGTGTATTTAGGATAACCATGTAAGTAAATTTTATTTCTTTCGTCGGCAGCTGAAAACGAAATCGGTTGGTTCGATCCAACCAAAAAAGCTATGAATTTCATGGTATTCACTTTTATTTGAACGACATTACTTTGCGAGTGTGCTTTTATGGTTTTTCGTTTCGTGCCAAAAGCAAATGATAATGATCGAGATTATTGCACGCTAAATGGTTTCAGATTATTTATTATTCTCCAAGATCTGTTTTGGAATGTTGTGGAGCAATGTAATTGACCGACCGGGCGGGTGGCAATGCGGGCTCGATGGTGGATGAAGGAAAGTGAAAAATCGATGCAATTTGATTGGTGTATTTTTTTGGCGTGGATTGAGCCGTAACGAATATGGTCTGGATGAATAATTTATTTGTTTTGCTGTCTGCCAGTCAATTATGAAAATTAAACGATTGTGGTAATTTTTACGAGTCAATGATTTCAAATGGTGATGACCAGATATTCCTCTTAATCAGATGATGCGTGCTGGAGTTTAACAACGTATGTATGTATTTTGCTATGAATTATGCAATGGTATCTACATATATCGTTCAGCATTTTTACAGAAAATTGAATAGTTACGATGGCTTTTGCCCGTCTTTGTGTGTTCGAATCCGACTCATTGTTTAGAGACCCGGCCTGCAAGATTAAGATATTAATTGTTGTTTTTTTTCTCTTCAACAATAGAATTAGGCTGCGTTCAAATAGTGTAGAACAACCAGATACTAGCACAAAAGGGAAGGGAAGAGGTAGGAAGTTTTAAGAATTTTAAATGGTTTTCGTACGGACATTCAGGAACATAAAATGTATCCAACAGGCAACGAGTAAATTTTCGCTGAACATATTCAATAGCTTCCTACAAGTACACAATACGAGGGAAAAATACTCGAGAGCAGTATTCAGGAATGTAACAAACTAGGGAAGTGAATAAACGAGCACATTTGAAGATGTTTATAGAATGGTCAGGTTAACGTCAAACAAAATCTACAATAGAGGTCAAATTTTAATTTGACATCGAATAAAATATTCAAATTTTTTTATTCATCATCTTGAAGTAATATACTAGTAGACAGCAAATTAGATTTAGTGGAGAAAGTTTATCGTACACTGAATATATTGTAGCAATACACAATCTTCTAGAAAGGAATTTCGCAGAACAAATTTAGAACCGCATAAAAGAGGGAATCAGATGTGCATGTGAACCAAATGTAATGAATCAAAAGAATGAACTGCAGGGGACCAAACATGGAACCTTGCGGCGCAACCGAAAAAAGCAATGTATAAGAAGAACCATTCAAGAGAACTTAACAAGTGCAATTAAGAAATTAGGATGAAAACCAGGAGAAAAGAGAACTTTAGGTTAATATATGATGACCATTGCATGGTAAAATCAAAGTAATTTTGAAAGTACGGGAAGAACCGTCTCGGATAGCATGCGAAATATTTACAAAAACTATAAAACCATACTAGAAAGTCATTAATGACAAAAACAATTTTTTTTAATTTGAGGAATCACCCTTTGTTTGCTATACGTGCCTTAGCCCTTTTTTGCACTGTCGTTCTTGCTATATTAAACAAAATAAATCTCTATTGTTTATCTAAACTTTCAAACAAAACTTCTCGTTTCTTTTTCTAAGTTTCATTTTGGGCTACCTTTCAGATTCACCTCCAGCAAATGAATCCACGCTTTCTATTTATATTCCTATACCGAAAAAGTAGTTTTCTTTCATATCCTCTCAGTTTTGTTTAGGCGCAAATACATTCCCAGAATTGCATATGCCCTCATTGGGCCTTTCCACACTTGTATTCTTGATGCAATCCTCAAGCCGGTTATACAATAATCACCATTTCCGCACTTGGTTTGCAGCAGCAACGGAACCGTTCATATACCGATTATGCATGTGAATGTGTGCGTATTCTTGTTTTCTCATTTCGACTTGAGTGTTTCATGAAAAATTCCTGACCCGTGATCTATGACTATAGTTGTGCTAGTGAGTTGCAGCTCGATCAATCAGTTTCAAACGTGATGCAAATTTCTCTCCAAGTGTATCACTTTTTGTAGAGGATTCTCCCTTGATTCTTCTGCCTCTTGCCCAGAAACCCGGTTTGAGGACTGCATCAAGAATACAAGTGTGGAAAGGCCCATTGAATTTATCAGCCACGTTTTTTTACAACGTATTGGGGCAGATTAACGTAGGGTTGCAAAAAAAAACTATCCCGAGTAGAAAGCTTGCTGTAGTCGATAATGTTGCTACATTCACTGAGCTTTCGCTTAGGTTGGTTGTTAAATTAGAATGATGCATAGAAAAAACCTGAATGAAACCTTATCTAGGTTGTCATCGAAATCAGATAAGAAAGTTGCATATGAAATAATTTAAAATGTAATCTGCATTGCAGCACTCAAAAAAGTCTGAACACTACAAGATTTGATGTAAAATAATTGACAAGTACAGAGTGCTATACAATATCATTTAATTCAAACTGTCGGTTTTAAAATAGCCAACAGCAGTGGTACGAACCGTTTAGAAAACTTTTAAATGTAAGCCCATAAACAATCGCTGCCTAGTAAATATCTTCCTCAGTGACGTGACATGTGCAAGATTTTGTTGTTGTATTCAATGTACTTAACAAAATTTGATCTGCTTGGGAATGCAAATAACGCCCCTATAACTATCAGCATATTTGCACCCACAATAGCCTCTTCCAGCACTGAAGAATATGGCGCTCCCAGAAAGTCATCATCTTATTTGGACAAAATGCAGCTTTGCTTACCGTAAAGGACCAAAAAGACAACAAGCTCGTGATTTTTCTTTCACACCAACAACAAATGAAGAAGATTGCTGTATTTTAGAGCTGCCAAGTAGCAAAAGTGTGTCCATGGTTTATGTCCAAGTAGTGGTCCATGGTGCTGAGTGAGTTTGATGATAAATTACCTTTTAAATAAAAGTAAAGTAATCCCATGACAACCCTTTTTGGATCTAGAGGTTTAATTTCGTAGAGTGCTTCATCACAAATTTACAAGCAAATTGAATACGAGTCTCGACTGATTAGTTCCACGACTCACTTTACCCCTGATTAATTTAGGTACCTATTCAGAGCTAAATGAACTCAAAGCTCGGCTTTTCGTTCAAACCTTGATTCGAACCAGGGACTCCACACACATGAAACCAAATTTCGATCCACTAAGCTACTCAAGCTTTTGTACATTCTTTATAAAATACATCATTGACTAAAAACTACTCAAAAATAATGTGCTAGAAACGATTGTAATTGCTTCGCATGAGTGGTCGTTTCCATCCATACGTATAATCAATCAATGTGGGTAAAAATCGTTGCCAAGATACAGAGCTAACACTAATATCATAAGGTTTGGGGGTGGCCATAGTGATGGTACAAAGTTCAAAGTAAAAGGTCCCATTCTCGTTCCCTTTCGCACTCTTCAGTTGATTCTATCAGCACCAACCAGTAAATCATAAGTAATTTGGTAACCACCTTTTAGTACGACTTGATCCTTGCAGTGGTTTTTGCATGGAAAGTTCAAACTTTTCGATTTTCGATTGATATTTCACTTCGAAATTCGGTGAATCCTTTATTTTTTCGTAAATGGCATATAGCATGAAATCGTTTTCAATAATACATGCTGTATCAGCAGCGAAGCTGTCATGGTTAAATGCCATCGTTACATGGGAGGACGTATCCCAGATTTTAAACTGCTTTTTGGCGTAATTGCATTCCAAGCACTGACCCGTTGGAATAAATCTATGGATCCTGTGTTTATGGCTAATACCCCGTTTCTACATTGCCTACTATCAAATCCCTTGAATACTGTTTTTCTTTCAAAGCCTTACTCTCTCCCAACGAACATATTAAAGCTGTTCCAACCTATTCACCCTACTTATGATGTGCTCCGATATATTTTCAATACATTCATTGAGATGGTTGACTCATTGAAATGATGACTCTGAGATAATTGAACAACACGAACTATATGAACATATATGCATTTTAAGGCCTTAAATTTTTTGGACACACTATGCCGGCAAACGAAACATTTCGACAATATTTTATTCGATTGTGATGGGGTGGACCGTTTGTTCACTACTTCGATCAAATATTGGAATCGAGTTTCCAAACTCCTAGTACACATTGATGAATTCTCCTCATTTTTTTCACAAAATTCCCACTACATTGCAATTTCTTCAAGTTTCAGCTACATCATTCACCGACTCCCACGATATAGTCAAACATTTAGCCCACAACTTTTTTCAACGTCACCTTGTTCGACACTAATTTATTTTCGATTAGAAATAAACTTTCCATTTCCCATTTTCAGGAAAACAAATTCCAAAGTCAACCACTTGCCAGCAGCACTTCTGTGGCAAACAAATGAAGAATTGCTCTTCCGAAATTTACGAGCTACGAAAATAAACACCTTAATAACTTGAATAATAGCCTACGGGGCAAAAACTGTCTGAAATGATAAATTAGTTTTAACTTTTGTTTTTTGCTCGCACTTCTCGACGAATCGATTCTTTCTGTCATATCTTGCCTCCAGCTAAAAATAACAACAACAAAAATAGCGTTCACGATGAAGAGACATCTGAAAAGTGAAGATCATCGCAAGGACATAGCAATATTTTTTCGTGCAATGAAAAATTTATATTAAAGAGCTGTTGTCGCGTTTGTCCAAAGTGTTGCTGCTTCTGCTACCGCAATTTGTGGTCTCAGCTGAAGTGCAGATACTGTTTTGTTTTCGTTACCTTACAGAATGGATCAACTTCAGGCCCGGGATTGAAATGTGCCATTTTTGCACTTCAACACGCGGACGACGTCATGGCAGTTAATTAATTTCGGCATTACTTTGAAGAAATTATGACAGGCTTGTTGAGGGTGAAGAAATGGAAAATTGTGTGGAAAAGCCAGCATTTTACAACAGTTTTTTTTCTCAGCGAAGCTATACAGCCAGCAAGTCAACCACTTTGCCAGAGAGATTGATGAGTTTGGGATGGAAATTACTGGAGAGGATGCCGCTATTTTATCCCCATCATCGTACTACTCATTTAGATTTTCACGGATGAATTATCCACTACATTTCACCAACATTATTTATATTATCCGTTCTTGTAGCTGAGTGAAGTGCTCTCCGCTGTAGACTTCATTTTGGGAAATTGAATTAAGGCAATACTTAATTCAGTTTCTTGAAAGTTATGGAAGAGATTCTTGAAAACATTAAAAATGGCTTGGCTATTTTGGATTGTTTGAATAGGCCGCCATGAAATTCATATTTAAGATGGCAGACATTGAAAGTGGTTTAAGCTATGATACAATAAACAAGTTCATGTAAAGGAAAAATATCTGAACTGAAAGATTAAATTTAAATTAATTAAATTTTTTTTAAATATTTAGCTCGAAAGTAATAAGTTATCACTTCCTTTTGATCTCAAAATACCTTTCATAGCTCACAAGCTGTTGAAAGTTTTTTTAGTTCGGTGAAATTTGACGATTTGGTGTTCGTTGGGTCAAAAGTTTACTTAAAACTCATTTACTTTTCACTCAAACAAAATTTATTTTTTCTCACATGCCCTGTCTAAAAAAGTTTACTATCATGTCATGTTATGTCAGAAACAATAACCAAAGATTGGCTTAGATGCTGTAACAATTTATTTTTGTCTTGAAGATTTTTTTTTGTCTTGATTTGTCTGCGATCCGAAAAATTTGTAGAACTTTGGGAATTGAAACATTGGTTATTTATTTTCATTGTAAATGTTTCCAGTATGAATACTAACTGTAAGCATTTATTGATACAAAAGTAGCACAACCGACTCGTGCTGGCAACCTTTTGCCAGTATCAAAGCCAAGAATATATCACATCTGCTTCACGTTGTTATATTACATTCGAAGTTATAGGAGTATAAAGAAATTTAGGGTTACCTGCAGCGAGTTTTTTCAAATAATCGAAAACTTAATATTTTCTGTTTATTGTCACTACAATATCATTACCATTTGAAAATTCTACGATAAAATCGCTTAATAAAGATTTTGCAATTAAACACAAAACCAACAATAGCTGGCAACCCTACCGTGGCTTTTCAACCAAATTTGGCCTGAATAATGCTCATAATAGGTTCCATTAATTGTATGAAATTCGTATTGATTTCATGACTGCACTGGAAGTTATAGGGCAAAAAGTTTTATTTTCCTGAGTGAATTTTCAAAACCATAGACACAAAAATTACCATAGCTGGCAGTACCAATCGAATTTTTCAACTAAATTTCTACCAAACAGGGTTTAGAGTAAGGTTCAGCTACTGTGTCAATTTCAAGAAAATGGTAACTCTGGTAACTTATTCACATTTCATACGGCAAAAAACAGTTTTTTTTTCTTTGTAAATTGTCAAGATGGCACCACTGGCACAAAGTTGCCCACAATTCAAAATCGCTTCTATAAGACCTGGTCCTTTTTAAGTCCAATGCATTCTGTAAATTTCAGCTGTATCTGACTATTGGTTCGTGAGTTCCCGCGAACATAAGTTTTCGATGCTAAAAATTTAGGTTAACTGGGAGAGGGTTACCGTTCTTGTCCGACATGAAATTTCCAAAGTTTTACTTTGAACGTGTAGATAAAGCATAAAATGTGTATACAGATTGGTTTTGTTCTAAAAAAAACGGACATTTTTTAGGATATTCGATGGTTTGAATGTTTTCACTTCCAAATTTTTATGTTTTCAAATTTAACACGCCGAAATTATCAGAGCTGGCAGCTCCAACCAAATTTCTGTCAAACGTGGTTTAAAGTAAAATTCAGCTACTGTGTGAATTTTGTCAAAATCGAACGACTGAATAAGAATTTATAGGGCTAAAAGTAGTTATCTTTTTTAGTGATTTTTCAAGCTAACACCACTGGCACAGAATCGCCCGCATTTCAAAATCACTTCTATCAGATTTGGTCCTATTTAAGACCAATATATTCTGTAAATTTCAATTAATTCTGCTCATCGGATCGTGAGTTTCCGTGAACAGAAGTTGTTGATGCTAAAAATATAGGTAAATTGGGCAAGGGTTACCATATCAAAGTTTTTACTTTGGCTTTGTAAACAAAGCATTTTATGAAGAAGCGGCATTTTTTCAAGAGAGACGATGATTTGGAGGTTATAACTTTCAGTGCCTGCCCTAGCTACAGGGTTGTCAGCACGCTCATTAAAAGCTAAACAATTTCGCAACGAAATAATATCAATATGTTCCGAAAATTTAGTAACGATTGAATAGCTCTGTCAAAGGTTATCGCAATTTAAAAATTTTCAAATTTTCCCGTTCTCTTTTTGGGCACCTAACGCGCACATGGGGTTCAAAAATTCCAACACATTATCCGGTTCGCATTTAAAACACGTTCCAAATTTATTTCGTCAACTTTATTTTTGCAAAAATTATTTGTGTACGGAATAATAGGTATGTGGAAAATATCACTAAAATGGCCGCCGGCGCCAAAGGATTAAAAACAATTGACATTTAGTGAGACCTGGACCTATTCTGCATATACATCAATGTATCCTGAAAGTTTCAGCTCAATCAGATGGCGCGTTCCCGATATTATCTCTCTGACATTTTTCTATGATATATATATATATATATATATATATATATATATATATATATATATATATATATATATATATATATATATTTATATATATATATATATATATATATATATATATATATATATATATATATATATATATATATAATTATATATATATATATATATATATATATATATATATACATATATACATATAAATATATATATATATATATATATATATATATATATATATATATATATATATATATATATATATATATATGGAAATATGAAAAAATAAGAATCTATCATCGGCCCACTTTTTCTGCTATATGTGAAGAGCATGGAGGACACTAAACTATCTTTTAAAATTGTGCTGTTTGCGGACGATACCCTTCTTCTCTATTCCAAGGATGGAGAATTGACACCCCGGAGCACTATAAATGCAGATTTAGAACGATATTTTAACTGGCTCCAGCAAAGTAAACTAGTTGTTAACACCTATAAAACCAAATACATAGCATTTCAGCTGATTGAATATTGTAACTGAATTCGAATATAATTTCTTCCCTCTGCTTTCAATCAGAAATTCTTAAAAACCATTTTTATAATTCATCAAACAAACCGCCATTCAGTCGAATTATTTGCGAACAAACAAGGCGTGCAGCTGACAAATACATTGGTGTGCTCTCGGATGGCTAGGTCGAGCCTATAGTACTTTTAGGTATCTCATTTGTACAAATTGGATACGAAATTTTGGCACGAATCTACATACATACATGCAATTACACCGCCATGTGAAGATCTATGGACGAATTTTAACCACGAACGACTACTGTAAACGTTTTGTTGTGCGCCATATCACTGGGTCTCTACTGCTTTTCATTTCGTTTCATTTTCAAATTTCCAGCTGTGCGAATAATGAACTTGTTTCGCGGTGATTTGTTGTGGCACCTCGTTGCGTATGAATATTGAAGAATTGGTACGTACCGAAATATTTTCCTAGAAAATGCGGTTTTTGGAACATGCTCAACGTGATGATGGCAGGTTGGATGCGGTAGCTGATATTTCTGAAGGGCTTTTTAAAAAGTGATTTGCTATAAATGGTGGATGGTTCGAATCAATTAATGAAAACATAATTATCACATATTGATACGCTTCATACCAACATACACTGTATCAAGAAATTGCACGTACACCACCTTATCATTAATTAAAACTCATTTATTTTTTAAATAAACAAAATTCTCTTTATTTTTATTAATTTAATAAGTTCTACACAACTGAAACTATCTAAAACAAAACAGAATGTAATATCATTGCTAATTTTCAAAATTAAGCTATAATTCATTTCAAAAAATTGCGCGTACATCCAAAATTTCCACATACATTATTTTTCTACTTCTAATAGCGTGTGTGGTTTCCTTGTGCTGAAAGTACATCCTGTAAGCAATTGCTCATTAAACAATTTTCTAAATAATAGCCCCATTTTTCTAAAATAACCTCCTTCAGGTCAGCTCGGCTTATGATATGATGTCCCCGCACTTTTTTTCAAAAACATCCCAGAGATATTGGATGGAATAAAGGTCCGGTGATTGAGGAAGCACAGATTTCACGTCAAACAGTAGCCACTCTTTTACCAGATGCGAGAAATGTTTTGAATCATTGTCATGTTCTAGTGAAATCTCGTCGCTAATTCCAATTTTTGAGGCACTGGCTCTTAAATTAGTCTTTATTATTTCCAAGTACTGATGCTTTGTCCATAGTGCTTTCCACAAATACCAAATTTCCAACGCCATTTGCTTCCATCGCTCTCCAAATCATAACATTTCCACCTTCGTGTCTCACAGTGGGTCCCAATTTTTTTGATTGCAGCGCTGAATTGACTATGCTTATAAAAATCGCCGCCCATCAGAACCAAAAAGATTATGCTCACTTTCATCTACAAAAATAACATTTTGCCAAATTCGGTCTGACTTTTTTACATACTCTCTGGCATATTCAAAGCTTCGGGAAATGAACGGTTGTTTTCTTTCCTCGAAATGAACGGTTGTTTCCTTGCAATGCATCCCTTGTAACACGTTTTATTCAGAAAATATCGGACTGTTTGGGTATCCAACGATACTCCGTCGTTTCTTTTAACGTCTGCAGCTGGTTTGCGAGCACTTGTTTTTGGATCCTTCTTAATAATTCTTTCAATTTTCTCTTCAAATGCTCAACTAAAATTTTCTCCCGACCCCTTCATTGGGCAATTGGAAAGCTTTTGTTGCTTTTAAACATTTTTATAGCCGTTTGCACGGTCGAATGTGGTGTTTCAGGATCATAACTTTTACCTTCCTCCTTAAAATTTACAATTCATTTCTTCACTTCAACAGGAACATTGCGGTATGATTCGACTATTTTATAATCTTTTTTCTAATAAGAATTACTTGCCGACTCTATTGACCATTTACAACTACTACCTTTAACATATGAAGATTGTGCTTTTTTTTTTGCATGAGATCATAAGTTAATCTTGTGTGTATGTGCAATTTTTGTTGTACGTGAAATTTTTTTAGGTATATTTTTGCTGTAATGCAACAGTAAAACCTAATATAACAAAATACTGTTTTGCTCTCAAAAGCTTTAACAGTATTGAATTTATAAATACCTAAAGAATGAAAAAGTGTTTATTTTTAATAAATAGAAGAGTTTTTATTGGAGCTAGGGTACTGTACGTGCAAGTTTTTGATACAGTGTATGTATGTATGTGTATCATACTCATATTACCAATTTTGATTACGTTCAGTCATAATTATGTAAGTGTTCTTTGTATCATTATATATAAACGAGTTTCAGCTACTCCTTATGCAATCGATGCTTTATATGAAAAACCTCCAAACCAAACCACACATTTCAAATCAAATTTATTTCTGACGAGCAATATTCAAATACATTTAAAAACTTATGCCACCAAAAGGACACAGAAAATTTCATCTAAGGTCCAAAACAAAAACCGCGACTTTTCAGCAGAATCCATTTTTAGTATTCCACTTAATCAGGACTTTTAAAGGTGTTCGTGTAATCACCAATTACTACGGTCAGTTTTCTATTGATAGAAATAAGAAAGGATCAGTACGAAAATTGAATTTTCCTATTCGTGATACACTAGTGCAGCTTCCGTCATCAGGCTCGATAATTGAGTATTCTATGAAGATTCTCAGATTTCAACCTACGTACATGTCCATCTCAGTGTCGAAAAGAACAATGAACTCCATAGAATCAGATCTACCTACACACATGCTTATGGATACTCGAGTAATAATTTGAGAATTTTTGCTAGCGATGAAGAAAGCGATTGGTGTAGATTCGAGTAGGTATGGTTATTTATTAGTTTTTCGGCGGAATCGCATTAATAAAGACGACCCAAAGATATGCAAGGTCAGTTTGTTTCGAAACCACTTTCTTATTGCCATCAATTACTATTTTCGATCGCACGTGGTTATCACTTTTTTTAGTACTTTGCCGCACAAAGTGATGGTGTCAGAAGTAGATGTTAATACGTTAAGAATATTAACAACAGCCAGCTGAGACCATTGGAAAGTCATAAACTGGCCTTAGAAAAAAATACCTACCCTTGTTTCAGTTTTCAAGCAAAAATCACCTCCTAACATGTTCTTATTTGTAATATGACCCAAGCAATCTACCTGCAATACATAATTAGCAGGTAAATTAAAACTTTATCCTAAAAATTTTATCGCCATTATAGGTTTTTCTAATTATTTAAAAATCAGCTTTAATCGCGTGTAGCTATTTATTTGAGTATTTCATATTAAAGTTTGATTGAAATTCCATCTAAATTTAATAAGAATCAACATACTTTTGTGCAATCAGTGGGTTTGTTCTTTAGCTTTTCGGACTAAAACTTAAATCTGTGAAGGAGAAAATTTGCCGAGTACCAGAAAAGTAAAGGATTAGATGTTAAGTAAAAATGTCTCCTTTCATGTCTGAGTTTCACTCGTTGTCATACAAAAGCAAATATCTGAAGTAGTTTATTTTTAAGATCCCGTCAAAGCATTTATGTTGGGCGATCCTATCCAAATAAAATAAGCTTTTTAATTGAACAACACAATATGTGGTCTGCTATTATTAATTGAATGCCACTAAAAACATTGGGAGAATAGAGCATTTTCTTGATCAGTATGCACGATATTTGTGCGCATTATATTTTGTTAAATTTAAAGCTTCGACCATAAGTGTGCAATATTGCCCTACGTACCAAAAACGCTCCAACTACATTTGAATACTAATTATGTTATTTGGAGATTTAAGTTTATCTAAATGCAGCACTTATATTCACGCGCAATGAAAATTTTAAACACGGAAACAAATACGTTTATTGTAGGTACCTACACCTGAAGTAAAAGCTTTCGCACCCAAAAATAAGTCTATAAGTTTAGTATGGAATGTAATGATATAATAACAGATTTGCCTTACTGGCATGTAGATTATGCATTTTAGCTAAGTATGGTTATGAATTAATAAATATGAATTTTAGCTATTGACTGATTGATTATTAAACCTGTTTTTTTTAATTCATTTACATGCAAGTCATTACTTTCACAGTAAGAAAAATTTTAAGAAATTTTGAAGTATAAATAATTTGCAATCCATAAGATATACAAAGAAAAGCATCAACAAAAAAAAATATTTAAGTTCAACTGACATATCTAAGCTCACTATCTTTCATTCATACAATGTCTGCAATAATAACTATATGAATAATTCCTACTTGGCTCTGCTGACATATTCTCATGATTTTCCAATGATAATATTCTTAAAATGAAGCGAAAAAAGATGCACAAAATACAAGGCAGTAACGTGCAACTAATACGTAATCCATTTGTGTACTCTCAACTGTGAAGGAAAATCCATACGCTATAGAATCGTGTGTCTTTTTTCCCACGCTGGGCGCCGCAATTCACTTGATTGATTAAGATATTAGGATAATGTTGTGAAAGTTACTTAAATTATTTTCGTTGCTTCAGAAGGTGAGTGTTTAGTTTAATGTTCAGTTGCAGCTATTTCGTAATTAATTTTTCATTATTTGTCCATAATTTATTAATATTAACATTCAAATATTAACACTGTTTTCTAGATGAAATTCTTGATTTCGTTTTTAAAGAGGTTTAAATACAGTTGATAGCTATTTATTTCGACATTTTCCAATTGTATGATCTGATCAAAACGAAATTTTCGGACTGGTCAAAAAGATGCTTTGAGAGAAACTTTCGAGAAGTTGAACCAAGCACATAAGGACATCCAATTTTCAATGAAAATCGAAAAGAATGAGAGACTACCCTTCTTGGATTTAACGGTCATAAGAAAAGAAGTTCTTCTTAGATTTGATATCTGCCGGAGGCCCACACACACCTAGAGGACAACACCATCCACGTCTGATCATTGGCATTCCCAAAAAATGGCGCCCTTTAATTCGATGATTCATCGGCTATTAACAGTGCCCATGGATCAGGATAGATTTAACTCAGAAGTTAAATATATTAAAGATACGGCGAGAAAAAATGGATTTCACGAGAGGATAATTGAAAATCTTATCAAAAAGAAAAAGTATAGAATACAGCGTGATCTTTTAACGACGCTCTTTACGCAGGAAAAAAAAACAACCATAAGAGTTCCAATTATTTTTTCGTTGATGTTCAAAAAAGTTCGGGAACTTCTTAAACGCTTTGATATTAAATCAGTTCCAACCAGTAAAGCTCAAAAATTAGGTACTATACTTTGTCACGTGAAAGACAAAAAGGAAAAATGTGGAGTTTATACAATTACCTGCCCAGAATGCGACAAAATATACATCGGTCAAACGAAACGGTTAGTTAGACTAACGGAACATAAACGGGAAGCATCTTCAGCGAGGAAAAGGAATACAACATTCGTATGATCAGCAGTGGCAAAGCACTTCTTGGAGGAGGATCACAACATAACATGGGACAACGTGGAGGTGATTAAGGAGGTACAGCAGGTACGAAAACTGGATGCGTACGAAAGCCTGAACATATGTAAAACCCTAATGAATAGAAGACTAAACACAGACCAAGGAGACTGTGCATCACCATTGTTCAGGTTAATTTGAGCATTCATTTGATATTAAGGTGGAAAATTGAATTAATATAGATCGTTAAATGTATTAAAGTAAAGTAATTAATAGACAATTAGTTGGTAATTAGTAAAAGTCAATACTTTAAAATTAAGCTCTATAAATAACATACATAAGTTAGATTAAGATTAGACCGAAAGACACTGAAGAAGAGGGCAGATTACCCTCGATATATATATTTGTCACAAAAATAAATATATCTAGCATCGAAAGGAAAAATCGGTTTTTCTATTAAAATATTTTTTTTACAAGCTAAGAAAAAATTCGTTCCCATTTAAAACAATTGGTTATTCTAATTAAGGGATTACGCTGATACGCTTTATCGTTAACACCATAGTAGCCATTGGATTCCTTCGTTTGCCAAGTTAATACTAGAAAAGTATATCTTAAAATGTTCATTGAAAAAATCTACCTTAAAAACAGTCACTTGATTTTCTGAGCTCCAATTTAAATTTATTATTCGATTAGACAACGAATCATTTATTTTCGCAAAATATTTTACAAAAAACGATCGGTATGAAATACAACCACAAGGATTTTTGATAGCATTCGTCAATATCAATGAAATATGGCACCCAAACATTTTTACAATGAGCTCTCATTACACAATAAAGTGATTACTATATTTTTGTATACTAAATTGTTATTATTAAATATTTTTGCATTCATATGTAATAAAGTGTGAAACGCTTCATGAGCTTTTTAAACAATAGCCCTCTTCACGGGGCATTATTGGGTTTTCTTGACCGTCAAATCATGCATTTATATAATACATTTTATTGAAAGTTTTTGTTGTGTGATCACCGTCTTCATTACAATTTAGACCAATAACTACACACGCAAGCAGTTGGTGCTCCAACCAGTCGTTAATACAATTTTTTTCAGCTGAAGCTAGCTCTTATTTGATTTCAACAAATAAGAAGTTCATGCACAGCTGCCAATCTAGGGACTTTGTCGCAAGATCTAGGGAATTCTTTATCCACCGGGAAAATCTAGGAAATTTTTTTCCAAGCATTTGTATTATAACTACATTGACTAAATATGCTGAAAGTCCCTAATTTCAGATTTGTGATTAAACTTTCTAGAGCATGGAGATATTGGGATTTTGACTTTAACCGAAATGAACCCATCTATGCATGGATATCATGAAGAGAAATGTTTATATTGAGAACGGATCTACTATCTCGGTAGGTGGAATACTAAATTATCAGAAATTAGATTTGAAAGTTCAACACTTTTGTATGTTTCTTTAGGCCATGTGAGTACATGGCAGCTGAATATAAATGCCGCACGAAAATTTAGGGAATTTCTGGATGTCTCTGCAAAGGCCAAACTGGATGTCTGCGCAGAGGCCTACGCTCCATCTTAGTAGAAAAGTGAACCGGTCAGAAAAATCCCCGTATAACATTGCATCATTAGAGAGACTAGGCAAAACCAAAAGTGTGCTGTGCCTTTTAATGGATACCAGTTTGTGGATCATTTTTTTACGGAAAACACTGTAAGTGGAATAACTTACCTAACATACCATAGTATTGAAGATTCACAATACTTTATTTTAGACTTCTTAGCCTGAGGGTTTTTTATCAAGCCCTTCTTCAGCAACGTATCGGTCACTTGGGGCACAAAGAACTGACTTTACACTTCTGGTCACCGAGATCTCCTGATCTCATACCATGTAACTTTTTCTTGTGGGGGGCTGTTTATGGGGACTGTTTACGTTCCACTTTTACCAAGAACTTTGGCCAACCTGAGGAAATCGGTCACTAATGCGGTGAACTCAATGACACAAGACTTGCTTTTTCGCTTTTGGGACCAGTTTTGCTACCACTTAGATATTTACCTTGCAACAAAAGGAGGATACGTCGAAGATTTATAGCCTGTGTCAAAAAAAAAAGGTTTGACATTTTTTCTCACCATTACAATGTAGATTTTTCATGTGCGGTTTGTACTTCATTAAATAATAATTAGTTAAATTGAGTCCATCTTTTTGAAAAACCCTGTACTATGGTCTTAAAAGTGGCCAAATGAAGAGTCTAAACATGAATCTCACTTACTTTCCAATTTGCTCAAAATAACTATATCCTGGACAAAAATTGGATTCGAAGCGTACTTCAGTTCCCAAGAAATTGACGACGCTGAATTGTCCTGGAGAAAGCAGACACAATATCATGACTACATTTCAAGAGTCAATAACTTGAATGAAAAGTTGTTGCTAGAAAAGAATTCCAAGCTAAGGAGCTTCGATCCTACTTTGAACGATAATCGTGTGCTCGACTAGTAGTCTACGAAATATCAGCAAATCATCCAGCTAAAATGCTCTTTCGTCAAACTGTTGATAGAAGATGCATATTGAAAGTTATTTCATGCTGGTGTTAATGCCGTTTTCTTGAAATTGCGAGGAACCATATTGGATCAATGAAAGCAGCCAGTTTATTCATCAGGTCATTGACAAATGTGTTTTCGTAAAAGATCGAGTTTATTGACATTCATGCCTTACAAACGACTCATTCGCATTAACGCCTTTCCATTTCTTAGCAGATCATTTTGTTGGCTCATTAGCACTTATTGAAACATCCAGAAGACCAATCCAGAACAAATGCCGTTTTGAAATTAAATAATGAATTTGAGCTTGTTACAGTCTAAACGAAAATTAATTAATTAATGTATAGTATTTAGTTTTAATACAAACGCGGAACCGGAGGATATAAACAAAAACTCTCCCTTAAGTTCACATATTACTTTCTCTTCTGAATATGCATTTTTCCCCAATTCGAAAATTTCAGCATTTAATCAGAGTTGATTAGCGCAGATACATAAGTGACGTCATTTTTTAAAATATTTGAAGTATTGAAGGAAAGCAATGTATTTTAAAACGCTTCCTTAAATATTGGAAACAAATTAACGAGCCTAATTATTTTCTACTTGCACCCTTAAAGATAGATTTCTTAGCACTAATATACACAGTTAAGTTATATTGCTTGCTCTTCACAGCTGTAAATGCCTGCAGTTCCAATATGCATTAAAAATACTTAACTAAACTAAGTTTAATTTTAACAGCCTTGAATGGTGACTAAAAATTCGTATATTTAGATGAAAGATAATGTTCTGCTAACGCAACACAATGTATAGGTTTAGTTTATAGATAATTTCAGCATTAAAATGCCATAGAAAAATAATACTCCGCATCATTAAATTTCTTCCTAAAAATGTATTTTCGAACGTCAGACTTTAATTTCATTTCATTTTACGAATTTACGAAAAGGCGTTATTGCTTTTCCCATTAAATTCCGCTTAGTGAGTATTACAAGGGATCAATATAAATTTGAATTCGCCCACGCTAAATACACTCATTCTTTTTCCGCCGACAGATTTGATACAGCATAATGAGAATTTACCACATTCAGTCCTACGCACATTTCGTCACATACGTATGTGTCAAAAACGACAATGTACTTCACAAAATAATAGTTGCGTACATAGGTACTTCAATAACCAATACAAACTATTCACACTAAACTGTCAAATAAAGTGTGGCTTTAAAACTAAGTTTTTTGATTGCATTGTGATTTAATAGGACTTAATGTAACATTTTATGACTACCAGTTCCTTTTTGTTAATTGAAATTTAATTAATTGAATTTTGTTAATTGTAAAGTTGATATGAGCAAAAAACGTTGTAACCAGCAACGTTATTAACTTTCAAATTCAAAAATTCAGAATATTAGCATGAAAAATGTCCCACATTTCAACCCATGTTAAATCTACCACCATACTCCACCATCAATTTATTTCGCGGAAGTGACATCAAACCTAGGCATCCAAAAACAATTTTGTTTGAATCCTGCGATTCAAACTTTATTTTGTTTTACACAATGAAAAATCCACTCACTGAATCGTGGCACAAACCCAGCTCACAATTTGCACATTCTATCGAAATCTTAACCGAACATCACACGAAACAACTCATTCATGAGCGTTTTAGATGACATAGTAATCCCGGCACAAGTGTACGGCTCTGAATCCAATTAGCAGTGATTATATACAAAGTTCACCACAACGCGCCCTCGCCTTACTTCCGCGACTACCAAACAACAGTAACAATGAGCATTATTCAAAAAGCGAAAAACCACACAACCGCAAGGCTGACAAACAGACTTCACGATTCAATCACTCCCCCGAGGAGCTTCCCGTCATTTTCGATGAGAAGCATACGCGAAATTGGCTTGAGGCGTTCACTACGTGTCTGGCTTAAGTCGAAACTCATGAAAAAGGAAGACTGCTTTCCGCGGATGTACTTTCTTTTCGATTAATGGTAGATGGTTTACTAGAGGAATTGGCAACCGGTGATCCAACGGTAGAAACGGATGCCTTCGTTAGTCCAAGACAGTGAGTCGACAACCTTTCTCGAGAAAGGTCTTCGGCAAACTGAATGCCCTCAACAGCAGCGTACTACACTCTGAGGCTAATGGATCTGGTATGGGCGCAGTGGATTCACCGGATCCACTAGAACCTCAATATCGTCATCAGAGAAGCAACAAATGTGCTCGGTGGGTGATGCAAAGTTGTATCCTGTACCAACGAAGCATGTATTCTTGGCTGATGATGGCTGAGTGGACTTAGCTGGGTAGAAGAGTCTTCTAGGGGGCTATTTCCTTCCATTTCGATTCACTCTCTTGCAATGATCCAGCTGAGCGATGAAAGAGATTTAAGTTGTAGTTTTCGCTGAAGAGAAAATAAGGGATGAAACGGTGCAAAATAAAGTGGTACTAAATATAATGCCAATGTACCAAACAATTCACAAGGATAATATAGGCGATGCACTCTCCATTATAAAAAATTCTATCAAATGTAAGCAAGCTACAAATAATTTAATTTAATAAAATAATTTAATTTATTTGGTTGTACATAGACAGTGCATATGGAGTGATGGAAACGGTAGAATCAGATTTTGCATGTAATTTTTAAGGATTTTTTTTAAGTACTTACGCAAAATAAAACACCATATACAAAAACAGGTACAATAGCCCACCGCACATGAATCTTTATCCAACTCCACCAACTTTTACCACCGTCTTCTAATTCGCCGACAGGTTGTCTAGTGCTTTGAACAGTTCCGTTTTTGCAGCGTCAGACGCTATCAGAAGGCAAACAGTACGGAAGTGAAACCACCTCCAACAAATTTTTACCGGTTGTCTGAGAAGTATGATGACAGTGCTGACAACAAGAAGCATACAATGTGTGTGTGTGTGTGTGGTTGAAACACAGGGGTGGGAATAGGAATGGCCCTGTGATGATGACGACCCAACTTCCCATTCACAAAATCGCAAAAAGACTTTTCTCAATGATATTACACTCAACCGCGATTTCGTCGACTTTGTATCGTTGGGTTCGATGGCATACAGGAGTGGTGCTATGTTGCACGCAAAGTGACGTCATGGTGGATGGAGAAGTTTGGGTGGGCACCATTGCGAGGATGAGATGGTGATGCTGGTGATGGTGGTTGAAGGTGATGGCAAAGATGATTTCGATGAAACTGTGAAAAGCTTCAGCATAGAGAAAATGTTTGTGGAAAAGACTGTGGCTGACAGTTGTCACGATGTTGTAGATATAAAAACAGATAGTGGTGTTTGAAAGACTCTGAAAGGCAAGATATTTTTATTCGGAAATGTAGCCATTAGGCGACGAGTGGAATGCGTAGGTGATGTGCCATTGAATTAGCTATGCTTGAGTACATATTTGGTAAGCTGGAATAACTTTGAGAAGAAGCATTTTATATAAATGATAAAATTGCTACTTACCCTGGGGGTTGATTGTTGATTCGCATCTGGAAATAAATAACATGTTTAAATAAAGTTTGTTTTTAATTAAAAGGTAGTTAAAAGGTATAGATTAGTCATTATTAGAAAAATTGCATTATTAACAAAAAAAATAAAAAAGAAAGGAACATTTTATTTTACATTTAGATTGTGTTATCTAAACATGAATTAAAATTTTACTCCCTGCTAATTTTTCTTAATTTTCCATCGAACTTAGCTCGTATTTATAGTAAATATTCAGTAATCTCTTCAGTAAACCTGTCGTATAAAAGGATAGGTGCATAGCGTCAAACCCGTTAGTTTTAATTTTGTGACGACTTGCTTATGATGTTTCCCCAATGAGTAACTCACGTTTGCAATCGGTCGAAATCGAAAAATTTTCGACTTTTTTTCATTTTGGCCAATTTAAGCCAAAATTGAGTTGTTTTTTGATTAAATATATTCAATGAGTTTTGAAATTATACTAAATTTGCAACAACCAAAAATGACTCGATAGTTTCAAAGTTTATCGACTTTTTTTTAATTTTTTAATTATTAGACATAAATAATATAAAATAATAGTTTTAATAACAAAAATATAATAAAGCACAAATAAAGTAATAAAAGATTGTACAGAAAAAATGACATCATTATAAGGATTTTTTGTTAAGATAAGATAAAGAGCTGCTGCCGATTGAATGACGCATTCCAACCGAACCCTCCCTCTCCCTAGATCTCAAGGACAAGTTCTTCGCACCATGTTTTATCCAACTTTTCATTTCTCAGCCTGTACCTAGTTCTCTTATGGCCAGTGTCTCATTACATGAGTTGTGCGTGCCTCCCTTGCAGTTTCAATTCAAAATCCACAAAATGTATGATCCCAGTCTCAGTGCGAGTTTGTTTTTTATATGTATTCCAGGAAAATTTGAAATGGTGCTTCGGAAAAATAAGCTGAAAGCTGGATTTTGGTGTAAACCTTAGTACTAGAGTATTGAACAAAATGTTAAAAGTTCCTATAAATAAAAAAAGTTCCTACGTTACATTTTGCACGAGGTCAAACGTCACCAAAAGTGATTTTTTGTAAATATCTCATTGAAAGTCACCTCTACAAAAAAACAATATATTTAGCTTGGAAAATTTAGAAGAAGAATAAATCAGCTTTGCTTTTGGGTAGGAAAGGACGATGTGGGACGCTACTCTATTAGGGGTTCGATGCGTGCATTCGGACGCTCGAGTGGCTTTCTTCGACTTAATCTTACCTCAAGTAATCTTCTTGAGCAGAAGTGACTGGGAGAATCCAGATATTTATAAGAGGAAATGCTCCGAGATCTTATTCCCGAACGGCTCGAAGACCTAGATCTGGAGCTAGTATCTATTTGCATTCATCGAATGCCAGGTGGGCTTCTTCTTTCGGAGAGCATGTTACTGTTTTTCAAGCCGAAATATTCGCTCTCTTGAGAGATGCCTGCTGGGCAATTGAAAAAAAGTGAAGGGGGAAACGTATTGGTATTTGCAGTGACAGTCAAGCTGTGCTGATGCGCTGCGTAGACTTCTGACTACTTCGACAAATGCCTAAGAGTGCAAGGCTCGATTGAACCCAGTCGCCAGATTTAATAGAGAGCATCTACTCACTGTGGTGTTGAAAGAAATGAAATCGGTGAAGCTATTGCGAAACAAGGCTTGAGGCTTCCACTACAGGGCCTTGAACCCGTCTTGGGTATACCGACTACATCTACACATGCCATTTTTTGGAAGTGGGTGGTTGATGCTCACAAAGCTAGGTGGGTGGCTTTTGATATGACCAGGTACACTAAGGTGTTCCTTTCAGAGCCTAACTATGCGACTGCGGCTTTCCTACTTAACAAAAGCAGGAAAGTTTGCAGAGCCATGACAGACATACTGACTGGATACAACTGCTTAGGAGGACATATGTACCGAATAGTTGTTGCAAAGGTTGACTTACGTTCATCCTGTCTAGAAGAGGCTGACTTTGCTGAGCATTCCTTCTGTGAATGCTCAGGGTTTGTGCGTCTTAGATATCAATGCTTGGACTGAGATGTAGCACGTATCCCAGCCAAAGCACTGATATCTAATCTGAGACGCACAAACGCTATCATTGATCCTAGTTTCGTTAAGAAATGTGGGAAGCTATGACTGTGTTGCCTGAGTGCTCCGAGGTGCCAGGGGCCTTTCCTGCAACCCACACACTTACTCATTAAGCAACAAGAGCTTGCTAGAAAGGCAATGCTATTTAGTCTACTCTATTGATATGTGCTGAAATTATGTTCAAAGTAGTATAATAGCTGATATTTCATGGAAGTTCAGACTCTGTTCAAAGCAGAAAAGCTCATAATACATGCAAATATGGCCTTTTAGCTAGATTTCACGGTGCTCGGAGGTATGTTTTATTGCCCCAGGTACTATAATAGTAAAATGTGGCTGATGGTACTATAGCGCCTTGGACCAAATGTAATAATCAATTAAGAGATAAAATGGAGCAATTTATTTTTAAAGTTGGTATTGGTCAACAGTGAACGTTACAGAGCCATGTTATCCGACTGTTTTTATTGACATTAAAGGCATGGATTTGGCCGACCTCTGGTTCATGCAGGATTGCGCGCCATGCCACACAACCCATGCCACAATCGATCTTTTACGCACCAAATTCCCAAATCGTGTTATCAGCCGTCTTGGCTATGTCAATTGGCCGCCTTGGAGCTCCGATTTGACCCCTTTGGACTTTTTTTTTGTGGGGAACTGTGAAAGACCGATGCTATGCCAACAATTCAGAAACTATTCAAGCACTTAAGGCCAATATCATCCAAGCAATCCGTGAGCTACAGCCCGAAACCATCAACAAGGTCTTGAAAAATTGGAGTGACAGAATGCGATAAGGCTGAAAAGATTTTGCTAAATTGTTTAAGGTATATTTTGTTAAAAAATAAGAAAAGTGTGTTGACGTTCTTTGAGGAAATATTACAGTTTATCAAAAATATTATGTTATTATTGCTTAGTAATATAATTCGGTATTTATTGGATTTATATTTTGTCACTGGACTTGTTTTATACACCATATTCACTGCTGACATCCCTCCTCCAGCGGGCAATCATCAAATTAAAGTCCTTACAATATGCAGGTGACACGCTCTTATTCGCGTCGAGCCAAGACTCGCTCAAAACTGCGAAGAGTCTTGAAGATTACTTGGTCAGCCTTAAATTTTATTTTGATGAATGGGGTATCAAGCTAAATAGTTGCAAAATACAGCTGACTGTATTCGGGAACCCTTCCAAGTATCGGGGATCCCAAACCATCCGCAATTAGGCCAAACAAGTTGCTGTCTTGTTCGGAACTTCTAGAATCACTCCTAGTCCTATATTGCGCTACCATGGAGTAAATATGCATGAGTTCTTGAAATTTAACCCCTATGTTCGACATAGAATTAAAGTAGCCAGGTCCGCATTTTAGCGCATCAGACATCTTTTCACCAAAAAGATGGGCATGACGACAAAAGCTAAATCCATTTGCTCCAAAACACTCATTTGGCCAATCCTGACATACGCATCCCCATCCTGGATTACCTGTTCCAAATCTGCCATGGCAGAAGTGAAGATGTTCGAACGGAGAATTCTGCGTTTCTGCACTTGCAAATTTTACAACCCGGTAACTAAAAAGTGGCCGAGGAACTCTTTTCTATATCAGGAGACAGAGCTTGAGCCGCTTAGGTACCGGGTTGTAGAACTGATGACAAGGTTTTACGCACAGGCAGACGGACTTGAAAACGGACTAATCCGGTGTGTCGGACATACGAGTGGCTCTAATGAGCCATTTATGCGTCCGGCGGAAATAGCAGGCCAGTGGTGGCTCATGGACATTCTGTTCAATTATTTTGGCTTTCCGATGAATCGGAGAGGATAGTTAAGACCTAGGTTAAGTTTAGGTCTAACTAGGCTAAGCTAATTTTATTTAGACTTAAGTTAGACTTAGTTTTGTAAATTAAATTAGTATTTAAGTAATTTATAGCTAAGTCAACTCCAGCTATTTTACTACCTGTTTAATATTTTATAAGTGTAAACCGAAAAATAAAAAAATTAAATAAAGGTCCAAAAAGGGCCAGCAGGCCAAAATAGGATAGCCGCTTAGTATACGTTATTTTATGTTAAATACCCCTTTAGTTAACTTACCTATGTACAATGTAATGAGTAAAATTGTTATTATTATTTAAAACAAAATTATTAGGGTTTAAAATGCCAGACCTTCAAAAAATTGTTGAAATCTCTCTTTTACAAAATCTGAAAGCCAAGTTAGTAGGAATGGAACTGAGAATATAATTTAAAATTTGCTAAAATAACGGTAAATTTTCTAGCTATCATGAATAATCATATGACAATTACACTGGGCGTAAGAATTATTTTCTATATTTACATGACAAATGTATTTATTTGAAAATTTCACATTCAATATAATGTAACAAATATGTAACTTTTATAATTTTTCACATAATCTAGGAACAACTTTTTTTTAATACACGCCACTTTATTTAAACATTTAAACTGGCATTTGTTGAACACGTTCTATGCCACACCACATGCACTATTCTTTGTGCATATATCCATTGTTTTGTGCACTGGACAGCATCCGAATCTCTTAACTTCTCATACACCGTTCAAATTGAAATGAAAAAATGTACTCTTATGCAGGACACGTTTCTCAAACAAATAGTATGTGCAGCACAATAAAAACGAACAAACATAATTTGCATTTCGTTGCGTTCCCCGACTCATACTGTCGCCAGCATTAAAAAAGCTCGGTTATTGCAAAAATAATAAATGGAAACGAGCGGCATGCAATACAAAAATAAAATATTGCTACCTGAAAAGTCTGTGTGTTTTACTGCAAATATCTTTTATGATATAAATGGCTCACTGCGGCAAAATCTTCTGCTCTCTAAAAAATTGTAACTATCAGATCAGTCTGTAGTTCCTCGCATTTTTCAAAGTAATTTAAAGTGTATAAAATACACAATTTATTTTAATATCAGTCAATTATATAATTTCCTTCATTATACAATACCTTCCCCAACTTTTTGGTAATTGTTGAAATCCATCGGTATAGATTTTCTTATCTTTTGAACTAAAACATGTCGTTAGGCTGATTTGGACATAATTTTTGTTTTGAAATACTCTCCTACCTAAAAGCAATTGCAGACTTCCAAACAACGAATATTCGCTTGGAGCAGTATCTGAAGAAAATGCTGGATGCGGTATAATATCCCAGTCCAAATCTTTCAATTGTTCCAGGGTGGACTTTGCGGTATGCGATCGGGCGTTATCATGATGAAAAAGGACATTCTTCCTGTTCACTAAAGAAGGGCGTTTTTTAATCAATTCTGCATTCAAAGTACTAAGCTGACGACAATACACATCCGCTGTGATAGTTTCATTAGGATCCAGCAATTCAAAGTAGACGACTCCTGGTATATTCCACCATACAGATAAAAGAATCTTTTGTGGATGCAGTTCTGGCTCGGCAGCTGTTTCTGGTGTCTGATTTGCATCCATTCATTGTGTTTTCCAGACGACGTTGCTATAGGCTATCCATTGTTCATCCCCTGTTACAATATGATTGAGAAAAAGTTCCGTTTGATTATGACATAGCAGATGGAAACAAATGTTCACTTTTTGTTGGAGATTTGACGTTGATAACGTCATATTGGATGTATAAGCATAGCCATATTTTTAATAAAGAAAAACAGGGGAGTTGGACTGAAATAGGAAATTATTTTGCCATTGGACGATTTAAAAATAGATTATTTATTTTGCATATTGCATACATTTTGCATATTTTGCATATATGTTGCATAACTTACATATGCACAAACTCTCTGTTTGCCTGCATAGCACTTATTGCATTAAAGCCTTCTTAAAATCAATTAAACGAAACTGGCGGCTGTGTTTCCCGGGATAAACGAATTATCTATATTTGTTCAATCAACAATTCCGTAGCAACAAGATATTTTGAGCGAATTGTATTTCACGATCAGTGCAGATTTTCAATTCTTTCGAATTATTTACAAGTCGTTGGATAACTGTAAATAAAATATTTAGGCAAAATCATTCCTAATATAAAGTCAAGACAATGTCAAAAACAAATAAATCCAGAAATGCAAGAGAGAAATATTAGATTGCCCAACTGAAGGAAGCATACATCACTAGGTATCGGGATGGAGAAACCGTTTATTGTCAAGCTTTTAATAAACACTTTGATATATTTTTAATACTGCCTTTTAGTTCATTAAAGTTACTGATCAGGTAAAATAATGTTACATATTTAATCTAAGTTATTTAACGTACTGTATATTTCGATGCTTACAATTCGACTCAATGTGAAAGAAAATCACAATTGACTCAATATTTAAATACTCTATGCCGTTGAAAAAGATGATACTATCAACGTTTCAATTATCAATCCAGAAGGTGAAATGCAATGACTCCACCGAAGAAGAATCCACTTTATATTGACATGTGTCGACTACAACTACATTACTTAATCAAGTTAATCAAGTTAAAAAAGGCTTAGTTTGAAAACAATTTACAATTTAGCCAAATACAGCATTTTTTTCTCCAACAGTAGTTGGACTCAGTCATTACTTTCGATCGGTGAAGGGAGTGCTCATTGTATTTGAAGAAAAGATGAAGCATTCGGTCAGAGTCAAACAGTGACGCAAACGGTTGCTGTTTGTTGGGAATATGAGGGTGGTCTGATAAGCACTTAGCCCACAAAAAAAAAACGAAAATTTTGGAAAAGTGGCGATTTACTTTTCAACATAGTCTCCCTTTAGCTCGATACACTTGACTCAGCGATGCTCCAATTTCTTTAACCCGCCTGAAAAATACGTTTTCTCGAAGTCTGCAAAGCAGGCCTCCGTGGCGGCGATGACCTTCTCATTGGGACTCAAATTTCTGCCCGGCGAGTGACTTCTTCAAATTTAAAAACAAAAAAAAGTCACACGGGGCCAATTTTCCCGAATACGGTGGATGGGGCAACAGTTCGTAGCGCAGTTGAACCAATTTGGCCGTGGCGACGAAAAAGGTGTGAGCCGGTGCGTTGTCATGGTGGGCCAAATTGGGCCGTTTTTTTTTCAATATTTCATTGTAGTAGAGCCCTGTGACCGTTTTTTCCTTCTATATGTAGGTAGTCGATGTAGATCACACCTTGTGAATCGCAGAAAATGATGGCCACCACCTTGCCGCACGTTCGCCGGGTGAAGTCCACTATTTCGACTGTTCTTTTGTCTCTGGTGTGTACCAGTGGATCCATGTTTTGTCGACGGGCACAAAACGACGCATAAACTCCTCAGATTGCGCTTAAACAGCGTAAAACACTGATCTGAAGTGGACTCACGGTTGCGTTTATTGTCCGGAGTGAACAAACGTGGCATCCGTCGCACCGACAGCTTGCTTGTGCCCAAAATTTCACAAAATTTCATGCAGGATATGACCCACGCAATCTTTTCAGATGCCTACTGTCTCAGCTATCTTGCGAACTTTTAAATCGGCGGTTTGCTGATACGAGATAGAAGATTTTTGTCACGTTATCCTCCGTGGTCGCCGTTTTCGGGGCAGCTGATCGTGGCTCATCAAAAACCGACATGCCACCACGTTGAAACTCGTTAAACCAATCTTTGATAGTTGCCATCAAAGGAGAAGAGTTACCGTGCAGAGTATCCAAGCGCTCTTTGATTTCACTGCACGATTTTCTTTCCAAAAACAAGAATCTCTGATTTCATGTTTCTAAAATTCGCGGACACGTCCGCTTCGACACGCGGTCAAAACAAAACTACGAGTCAAATTCGACTGAAATTTTCTACAGGAATGAACTACACTGTATTTAATTTTTCTATCGATAGTGGCGCCATCGAGTGGTGAGGCTAAGTACAAATACATACTAACACGGAACTGTTTTTAAAGCTGGCTTGTAATTGTAAGTCTGAAGCTTGTTTCATAATGGGTGCTTTGACTTCATTGATGTTTTTTTCCATAGAGTAGATGGCAAAAAAATCTGCTGCCCAGATCTCCGGGTGACCTATCACCACGGAGTATGTGAGGTTTGACTCACTAAAAAAAAGGACCATCTACAAGCCCACGAAGTTCCGAATCGGGACCCGCCTAAGCACTGCTTCAACCCGGTCGTGCTGACTTCAACCACGAACTTCAAGAACTATCACAACTTATGGGTCGGTAAGGCAACCCTCCTCCCGCTTGATGCGCAAGCACTTTCTCAACGTATGTTGACACTGCGCGCCAGTTCTCCTCGTTTTGCAGCATTGCATCCACGATCGTCTCAATTGTGCGCCTCAAACTTACGAAGCGACTGCATATAAAGATTGTGTGCTGAGCATCATCAAGCTCAGTCACACATGTACCGGCAGTACAGTTAGACCACCTTACCCATTCTGTTCAGGTATTTCCTGAGGTAACCGTAACCTGTCAAAAATTTACAAAGGTAAAAGTTTACCTCTCCGTGGCTCCGGTTTAGCTAAAGCTCAATAAGACCAATTAGCTTAGCCGTCCAGCGTCCTTTATCACCTTCACTCGAACGTTGTTGCCAAAGTTCGAGGATCAGTGTACGCGCGTACGTCAAAGCCTCAGTTCTGTCCAACTCTGAGCGAAATAGGTACACGTCCTTGCGTTCTTACGCTAGCAGATCGGTCGGGATTACTCTCCATACAACCATCACAGCCTCTTCTGAAACCATGCGGTAGCTGCAGGCGATTTGCAGGGCACCCCTGCGCTGGACACTGGCAATGCGCTTCCGGAACTTTCTAGTTCGAAGCGCATCGTCACCATCAGCAGACTCGGTCTCGTCTCACTGGGTCCACCAACGTTGGCCATTTGCCTACTCAGCGAAGTGACGACTACTAGAGCCCTGTCACATGCCTTGCGGATATGATCTCAATACGTCAGCTTGGTATCCAGAGTCAGTCCCAGATACCTGACAGACTTGCTGGTCTGGACCCCGACGGAGCGAACCGTCATGGATATGACGGTTGGTATCCTTCGGTTCGTCAGCATAACAATCTCCGTCTTTGAGACTGCCAGCTGGATGCCATTCTCAGTCATCCACCGATCCACCCTTCTCATAACTTGGTTAAGTCTAAGTTGAGCGAAATCGGCAGATCTAGAAGTGATTACAGCTGTGACATCATCAGCGTAACCTACTAGGAAAACGCCCGCAGAAATTTCAAGGCACAGCAGATCATCGCACAAGAACAATATTCATGTTTGCGAAATGAAAGTGAAGCGTTAGTGTGGCCAAAACCATGATTGCAAGTGCCATGGTCAAACACTTTTGGTGAGTTGGAAAAAAAAGAAGAATGTTTTTGAGCTATTTGGTCTTAAATTATTGAAGTGAATCTGCGTAATGTAAATGCGGAATACTCAATTATCAACAATAAATAAGGTGTGACTAAGGAAACGAACCGGTTGAAAATCTAGAAAAAGTCATATCTTGGAACAATATGATATTTTTTACCTGTAACTTAAAAACACTAAATGTAGTTTTTTTCCCAAGATCACTAAATCATATTTAAACAAATCAATCAGCATTTAACTTTTCATGAAAAAAAAATTAAATTGAAAATAAATTTCCACACAGCCGCTTGAACGTTAAAATATTAATACAACGCACAAACTATAACAAGAACTTAACCTCAAACTCATCGGCTCGTCAAAGCGATGTAACATGCTACAAATTACCATACTCGCATTCCCATCGGAGCATGTAATTTCAATTTCGACGTTGATGATGTGCTTTCCCATCAGCCGTACATCGCCGCATGTCAATATTAATCAATTAAAAGTTCAGTCGCTCATTACAGAGGAATGTGGCCTAGACTGACGTAAAACAGAACTAGCACGTAGAATAGCAGGGACACAGTGACGTGAAACTCATATTTGCAAGGATGAATTGTGCACGGTGGGACGAAATGGGTGAAAGGTTTTCGTATCTCATTCTATTTAGTGTTCAATGATTTTAAAAGGAGTGTTAATACACGTGCACAATTAGATACACGTACTAGGAGCTGTGTTACGATTTTTATAGAATTATCAGGATTTGTATAAGGTGGTTTTTACGAATCAATTGATATGCATAGATTTGCCGTTTATTTTATCCTTCACCTGTATACATATGCATTAAATTCAAACAATAGTAATACTGATGCAAAAAACTGTACCCGGATGAAAAACTTTATTTATTAACAAGTAAACAACCTTTTTCATATCTCTCTTCGAAAACTATCTTGTTTGAACACCAAGTCAATAGTATACCAGCCATTTTTAATTAAACACATAAAATATAAGGAATATATTGGTTTCTACTAAAATTTTATTTCTTAGTAACAGCAAATAGTGTTGATTTTAGAAAACAAAACAGTTTTGAAAATTTGATCGAAATAAAATGTAGCTGCTTTTTTGGTTGAAATGAATGAGTACCTTAAATTACGGAGGTTTATAGCAATAATAAACGAGGTAGTAGTGTGTTTTTGTCTTACGTAAGCATGAGCATCGTATATCTAAATTTACTTTAATCCATAAAAAAATATTGAGTAATCCATAAAAGTGAAGAATACACTTAGCATTAGAAAAAAATGTATTTTTTGAGTAGAGAATAAAATTCGTAAAAGATAAGTTTTTACTTCATGGTAGTCACAGCATTTTTCAGTACAAGTCTTAGACGTGAAGTAAATCATAGAAGCTGATCATCCTTAATATCAAACGAAAACGATGGCAACACTTACTTTAAATAGAAGCAAGTGGAGGTATCAGACTGATAGTCACTGATGAAGGGGGTAGATTATCCTCGGAATATCAATTATCTATTAGGAAATTGAAACATACTTAGTTTTCAAACGGAAAATTGATTTTGTAATTAAAATATTAAGTTTCATCAGTTGTTTTTCATCCATTTTCGGCCTTGCGTATCAAATTTCAATGTAATATATGGCAAACTGAGGTTTATGTAGCTTATTTGTGCAATTAATTGATTGGTTCGAATATAATCATAGACAATTCAAATTCACAGCTGTAAGTAATAAATTCTGTTATTAAATCTCTGTTTATTTCAAATCAAAAGTAATAAAAAATGTTTCTCTGGCATAGCTTAGTTTTACTAACGCCATTGGAAAATTATATCAAGGAGTCATTAAAATGGGGTGTGCTGAGGCTGGTTTAATATCAAATTCATAACGGTAATAGTGATTTAAAAGATGTTTTAGGCTTTAATATTCTACGAAAAAGAATTTTTATCCAGCCAATGCTTTCTGATCCAAAAACTAAAGTGATTCGATGAAATATAAGAAAATTTTAAAGCGCCCAACGTGGGAGGAGTTTAGTGTAATATTGAACCAAAGATATGAATATGTTTTATTTTCCAGCCCTTTTCAAGAAATATTTTCTCTGCTCAAACTGTCATAATCTTTTCGCTTCGAATTTTTGAAAATAAAGAGCTTTTTTCTTACCTTTTGAGTCAGTCTTTTTTATCATGTTCTTCAACTTTCTTTCATATTCTAAATTTTTTTTTGTTTTAAATACTTAAATTTTCTTGCCTATTGTAGGATTAATATGCTGCACAGACATTATTGGTTCAACTTTATCTATAGCACTGACTTCACTGTACCAAATATTATATAATATATTAATATATAATATAATAAATTATAATATTTTATTAAATATCTAAATTATAAAAAACCAATGACCTTAATACTTTCCAACTTCTGTTCTAAAAGAAAGAAGGAGATACATTGCGAATTGATTTTGAATAAAAGTATTACGTTTCTTCGAGTGATATTGGAGGAGTCAAGCAGGAAACCGAGCAGCGCCAATTTCGTCAATCATATTTTGATTATATGCAATCATTTACTAGCAAAGTGGTCGGAGTCGCTTGTATAAATTCCTTCTTGAAAATGTTCGATACGAGGTTGAATTTCATACAAGATACTAAAAAACTTGTCCTCTCACACTTAATAGTATAAAAAACGGAAACAGTTAATTTGAATAAGTTGAAAGTGTCTAAGCTAAAAATTAATCTATAGTTTACCTAAAAGTCAGAATAGAGTTGCCAGCTATGGTGATTTTTGTCTCCTACCTTTTGCAAATTTGCTCAGCAAAAAAAAAAGCTTTTTTCCTTCTAACTTTCGGTCCAGTCATGAAATCAAAACGATGTTCGTGCTGTAAATGGACCTTACTGTAAACCAAATGTCGTAGGAATTTCGTAAAAATATCATGAAAGGCTGCCAGCTATGACCATTTTTGTAATTTTTTGGAATCTCTATACCAAGCAATTATGCCATTAGATTTGCAAATGGGAATGATCCTGCAAATTTCATCCAGCGTAGCTTTTATTCTACAGTAATTATTTTTACACTTCTTTTATCTCGTCGAAGAAAAGTAAAGCTATGGTGCTGGATGAAGTAAAGAAAATGTTTTTCGCGTTCTCACGTCATGAGATAAAAGAAAAGTTTTCAATAGTCTAAGAAAAGTGGTATTGTCAAAGTGTACAATGCTTGTGTACAAAGCTGGCCTTAGACAAATAAGGCAGACAACAGTAATGTAATGCAGTCATGCAAGTACTGTATTGTAAGGATACTGAGAGAATGATTGAGGTCGACTTCTCATAATTCTTTCAAAAAAATAATGAATAGAAGTCATTTTCTATTACTATTTTCAGAAATTAGTTTTTACAATGCTGTTTATTTATTTATTTATTTTTATTTGGAAAACCAACAGCATTAAAGATAATGCCAATGATATTCCCACTGAGTTATCAAAGCAGAACAGGTTATTAAACAAGAGTGCTTAGTTGGTAATAGTATCTATAATTACTTTATTAAATTTAGTTTTTGAAAGTTAAAATAGGTCTATATGAGAAAACTTCGAGCTGTATTGTGACATTAATCTGTTCGTTGGTAAATTGGGGTAATTCCTCGTATTAGAAAAACGCAAATAAAATAATGTATTGAGTCTTGTGTATACAGGATTTGTTGAAAATGAGCAACAAATTTTGACGTTTTGAGAATTTGAAAAGTGTTGAGGGTGATAACCCTAAAATTCTTTTCACCTGTATAACTTCCAGCGCAGTGATTCAATCAAAACGAAATTCACAGGGTGGGTTTAACTTAACGTGAAGCAGATTTGGGATAGACGAGTATTTTACTTTGCTACTTACACAGGGTAACCAGCATCAGACATTTTCGTAAATATTGCACCAACAGATGCTTCGAATTACATATTTAAATGTAAGGCATTTGCAATAAAAATAAGGAATCAATTCCTCAAATTTTCCGAGTTTTGAAAATTTTTCCGGATGGCAGCCTTAAACAACGTTTAACCGCCTTAACTTTCGATGAAATCCTGCGATGAGAATGAAATTCAAAGGATAAGTTAATTTAAGTATGAGCTTGGTATGATAGACTTATTGCTGCTTCGTTGGAAAAGTGTTGCCAGCACTGAACATTTTCATCATCTATGTTATAGTTGGGTTTTGTTGCTTTGGATAAGGAATGGTTGATATGATCCTACAAAAAAGTGTGTAACGTCTTTTTAAATTTGTTGATCACTCAAAGACAATTTCTTCGAAATTCAGTTTTCTAGCGGTTCTGATGCGCTAGACTTTTTTCATCGTTTTGTGACATTATACTGCCCCATTTCACCAATTTGCACGCAACAAGGCCAAACCCACAGGTTTCGGAGCTTTCATACAACCGCACATGGCTGATAACGAATTTATCTTTTAACCCCTCAGCTTTTCGTTCTGCTGATAAAATCATTCGACATATTATTCCATTTGTCTCGTCCACATATTTTTTCGGGATATTTAGTCGGAAGTGGTTTTTATATCAATGTTTATAAATAAAGTTGTCTGATGTTGATTTTCGTTGTTTTGCTTTGCAATTTGCTGCTTAATGCAATAAATTTGCTCAATTCAAATTTGTATTGGGTGATTGGCTGGTGGAAAGAATGACTTCTTTTTAGTTACCTTTATCGTTTGCTTTAGGGCATTCTCGATACTGTCTATGGAAACATATGAATTTCGTGTGAGCTATTCCTAAAGTACTTTACATTTATGTATTGCAATTTTCCACCCGGCTATGAAGTGAGTTAACAGGAAGAACTTTAAACCTCCGAGAACACAGGGGGTCAAATTGACCCTAGAGACCTTTTTGACCGATCGCAGCGCTTAGGCCTGCGGGAAAAGAGGAGTGCTATAGGCTCCTAAATATATTTCTGTGTCTTGACTATAAGTTTACACCGTTCGCTTCCAGTCCCAAATCGTCAGTCGTCGTTGAGAAACCTTTGAACCATATCAAGGGGTCAAATAGACCCCATCTGAACTCGAAGTCAATTTTGAGATAAAAATTCAATTTTTTTTTACCTTATAAATCGACAGATTAATTTAAAAAAGCCAAAAAATAAGTTTGCAAGTGTTTTATTTTTTTTGTATTTAGCAATGTGTCGTATAATCTGCGTTCTAGTGTACGCAATAATTTGTTAGCTGTAGACAATGATAGCAATTTTGGCGAAAGTGATTCCTCCGAAGACGACCATGTCTCGGAACAATCAGAATCTGATTATTCAGAAGATTATACCTTTTTTTGCAACCCTTTATGCAGGGCTATTTTTTTTTTATTTTTCTATGCCTGAGGAATATCCATATACATTTTAGCTCAAAATATTAAAAACTGACAAAGTTATGATTTTTTTTTATATATGCAAATTTTAAAATCTTCACAATCGCCACCGTAAATATGCGAAATAAATACCTTTTTTTCAAGGGCCACTATAGGGCTATTTTTTTATAACTTTGTCATATCTTGAGAGTATTCACTTGATTTTTTAGCCAAAAATATTGAAAATGAAATAAGTTACGATTTTCTTTGTAAGAAAGCTGATTTTCGACAACTCTGTTTTTTCCCAATTTTTTTTAAATATGTTTAGGACATTTAAGGCACTTTTAATGTATGAGATCTACTAAAAGAGGTCTCAAATAATACTTACAAATTTTTTCAAATGAAAATCTTCATTGGCGGCGATTCTATAGACGTTCAAAAGTGGCTGGGGTCAATTTGACCCCAATTGTTCTCGATGATCGAAAAAATAGGTGTGTTCTCGGAGGGTTAAATGAAAGTTAATAATCAGGGGTATTTTTGAGCTTATGAGATTTTGCTTGGGATCACATTGCAAAAAGCGACTGAAAAGTTTGGATTTGATCCCCAAAATATTCGGGACTTCCAAAAAACCAAATGCTTTCACTAATTAGTATTCTTGTTAACCTTGTGAGGATTAATTGCATTGTAGGTTGAAAACACTCTTTTTGTGAATGGTAGTAGCTTCAGTTATATGTTTGATACTTGGTTTTGTACACTTTTTGGAATACATTGGGTTGCTCGAAAACTTTGCTACAAATGAAGGCTTGTGATTGCAAAAGCATCAGGCTTTGTTTTTCAGCTTATTACTTCAGCTACGCCGTCTCTTAAGTCTATCTACTTCTTATCTGGCTGAAAGCTTCGCAATCAAGAAGTAAGTTATTCTTACCAAGCTGAGAGCTCAAAAATTTTCAGATTTCTTACAATATTCTTTTTTTCGATTTCACTGTCTTGTGTACAACATTCGTTTCAGGATATTAGCCTGCAACGCCAACTTTCAATATATCACAAATACAAAAGGTAAATACTACTTTGAATATACTAGCCGGGGCAATAACCTACAGCAACTAGCCTTAATACTAGACTTACTCAGAAAATTCAAGAAAATCTCGTACGCGCCCTACATTCCATTCAAACCATTCTCACTACAACCGACCGACACCAAACTCATATGCACAGAAAAGCAATTTACATTGCATACAGAAAATCCAATTAGAACATTTCCACCCGCAATAAAGACATAGCCCTCAAAAGCATATAATGACGTGTTTACATATCCTTCAAAACACCCTCTATCCTACATCCGATTCTGGACCCACTATTCTTCGGCATCGTAATATATTTTCCACCCCGTTGTAACCAGCCGCATTCAAATACAAAATCTACCCAGAACCTAGAGCTGGAGAATACTAAGGCTTTGTTGAGTTCGCTCACATCTTTTTTAATTTCAGGTCGTAAAACATGAAACATCATTAGTGCTTGAATTCAAAACTTTATTTCATTTGCAAGCCATGGCCCATCTCCATTCCGTTCTCGACAGTTTCCTGTTCCTCTGATTTCTTCGTTATTCATGTTCCATGTGTCTGCCTTGACTCAAAACTGCTCAGCTCGCTTTACGTGCCAGAACAGAGTACTTTACTCGTCCTGGCGATTTTTCTCAAACAACATTAAATTTTTTCCCAAACTTTAAAAACCCGTGTAACACTTGAAAGAGATGTTAAAGCGCGTGGGTGGCAAAAGAAATAAAGAGCGTTAAAGAGAGTAGAATGAGTGGCTGGCGCAGCTGAATGGGAAGACTATAATGCAAAAAAAAAATATATTGTGCCGTAGAGTCCTGAATGTTGTAAAAGGATGTGAGCTCGTGTACCGAACGGGGTTTTGCGAGGAATTTGCTGTTGTTCTATATTAGGTGCAAAGTATTATACAAGTGCTATTTGCCTAAATGTGCTGAGATAGAAAGACGTACCAAGCGATGGAAGGCTTTTTTGCGGGCTGTCGTTTCGGGTCGATGAGGGTATCCCTGATTTATTGCGTCATTACCGCGAGAGTGAAAAGTGTTTTTGAATTGTTTGGTTACATTTGTGCTCCGGTAATTTATTAGTCCAGTCATTTATAGATAAGAAGATAATTAGACGTGACACCCATTATGAGCATTTCATTTATATTATTGACCTTAAATTCAAAAACGCATTGAGAACCATGAACCTTTTGTTCTAGAAAGTCTAACAAAATCAGCAAAACATTTTTTAGTTTGATGCTGTCACAAACACTTTTCATCCCTGCTTTTTCAAACAAGACCAGGCGGTAATACCACATGGCCGGCTTTGTCAAACTCATCTACACATATGACTCCCACTAGGTTTCCACATTTCACAATCTGCGTGGTAACAATCTCAACAGGGATTTCGTCTGAGACTTATCTTCTTTTATACGTCTCTTTCTATTTTACTGTTGTTTATCTTTTCCTCTCGAGTCTCATTACGTACGAAGGACAATTAAAATGCGACTTTTCCTCCCGGCCGTATTTCTTCTTGGCTTTAAAGTTTTATGACAAATAACAGTTCATTTCGCAGCTCGCATTCTTTGAATAACATAGCATTCTTCTTTTTGTGTGTCAGAATAACACAAATCAGGCAAACCCAACGAGTAAACGGAAATAAAAGTCAGTTCTGTTGAACAGCTCTTATTATTTTTGACCGGTTGCGCTGTCAAGGTGCAGCAAAAAAGTTTTCATCCAGCGTAGCTTTTACTCTGCTGTAATTATTTTTACACTTCTTTTATCTCGTCGAAGAAAAGGAAAGTTATGGTGCTGGATGAAGTAAAGAAAATGTTTTTCGCGTTCTCACATCATGAGATAAAAGAAAAGTTTTCAATAGTCTAAGAAAAGTGGTATTGTCAAAGTGTACAATGCTTGTGTACGAAGCTGACTTTAGACGAATAAGGCAGACAACAGTAATGTAATGCAGTCATGTAAGAACTGTATTGTAAGGATACTTTTTAAAGCAAGAAAGTGGAGCGAATGGTTGAGGTCGACTTTTCATCATTCTTTCAAAACAATAATGAATAGAAATCATTTTCTATTACTATTTTCAGAAACTTGGTTTTTACAGTAAAGTTATTACTTCTATTTGTTTTTATTAGAATGGCCATTGAAAAGCAAATGAACTAGGTAGAGGAACAGAAAAATTATGAGGAGAATCTTTATTTTTAATATAAGAGCTTTTGAAGAACATACAAGTTTTTTTTTTAAATCTATATACCAGCACGGTTTTTATCTTTAATTTTTCTATTCTATTTTTCTTCGGTAATTCATTGAAACCGAAAGTAAGGTGCCAGTTTTCAGCATCAAAATTACTTCTGAAACCACCGCAAGAATAGGCTATGTTTAATTTACTTTGATGAGCATTAAGGGGACATAGCACCTTCAAATTGAAAAAAAAATTGTTTTTTTCAAAGGCTAGTTTTTAATTGAATGAAAATACATATCTTAATGAAACTTTGTACATATACTTTGTTTGCATGTAAAAAAACTGTTGAAAATTTGTTGTCGCCCCCTGTCGTCTGCCAGAATTTTTTTGAAAAAAAAAAAAACACCAAAAAAACCTGGCGTGCACGATAACTGCGCTTAGAAAAGTCAAATAAATATACATAAATAACGGGGGTTTTGTTCAGCATCAAATCGGCCTTGGAATAAACTAAAAAAATAAAATTTGTTTGAAAAATAACAAAATGGCGGCGTTTTTTCTAATATCGAGGTTTTTTCCACCCAAAAATCGGCTATAACAAAAAAACTTTAATGTCGATTTTTTCATCCATAGTTTATTCTGAGTATTGCCACGTGCATATCAACGTGTTAAAATTTCAGATCGATTGAATAAGCTTGTTTTTCTGAATCATGCACGCCAACTTAATAAACGTTGTTTCGAGAAAATCGCCTTAAAAGTTAAAATTCAATATTTTTGCAATAAATCTTACCGAAATTTATTCTGCGATGCTTGAACCATACAATATAACTTCCTCTTGCTCACACTCCTCTTTTTTCAAAGATTTTTGCTCCTTCCGAGGAGTTCTGGCCTCTTTAGATGCCTCAGTCGAGTGTTTTCCTGCCTGGTTGGTTCTTGCAGCACCTCTGTTTTCTACATGTTTCAGCGCGCGTTGGCCAATTGTAAGTCCCATGACATGCATTATTTTCAAGATAGCCATAAATCTTTCATTGAATGTACATGCAGAAATATTTGCAGCCATATTTATGATATTTTTTCCATAAAAAGTATGTTTGTGGGCCAAATTCCAAATACAAGAATTATAGCTTTCGTTATTATTCTGCGTAAAATTGCCCAAGCAGCACTTTAATTAATCTTCTGATGATAAGTCTTCATAAATAGGCTTTAAAATTTCTTGAACCCCATTATTTAAAGGTGGAGGATGCTTGAAATTTTTTAATGCATTACCACCAGCTGCCTCCATCTTACGCCAGTTACACCTAGTCTTTTCTCCAACAGGACAATCAGAGTAAGGCGGGTTCTCGTCAGTTGAAATTTTGTGGTAATATGCTGCCCAAATTTCCTTGCGCATGTGTTCAACCGAATCAGAATGTCGTCGTTTATCTAGGCCATAATATATTTATTAATTTTTCATTAATTTTAGTGTCAGTTGAACTTTTTTGACCTGTTTTTTTTTGGAGTTTCTACACTTTTTTAGAAGCATCTTTTTCCGCATTTTTTTTGCCAAGGCTAACTTTTTTCTGCTTAATTTATAGGAGTTTACTCACTTATCTTTGTTTACACTTTGGCTTAAGTCGATATAGCGATGTGAACGAAAATCATAGAAAAAATGACCTTGGCGCGCTTCGCTATATATGCTCACACATTTTTTTTTAGAATTTCAATTTTATATTATTAAAATCATGTTTTTAAAACTGCATTCCAACATATTCAATAAAAAAAAAATAAAATCGATTTTTTAAAAAATTGTAAGGTACTATGTCACCTAAAGATCAAAACTTATTGAATTTTTGAAATAAGCATTTATTCAAAGTTATTAATCTTATATGAGCGTGTTTTACCCAAAATATTATTTGCAAACTGAATTTCGAAGATATCCACAATTTTTCATCCGATCTCTTCAAATCAGGCATGTTTGCCTGATGGTCAGTTGAAGAGGAGACTGTTAAAGCTTTTTTATCAAAACATTTGAGTACCATCTTATTGCAATTGTTTATTTAGCAAATAAACAATTTGTGAACAATAATTTAGTTAGTCAGTTATAAGTTCAATAGTGAATGAGATTGCCTAACCACATTCGGAACGCGATAAACACATTTTTTTCGAAAATGAATCAAAAAGTAAGGTGATAAAAGAATGTTTTACTTGAAATATCTTATCATCAATATATCATATATCATCGTATGATCAATATGCACGTTAAGTAATTTTATTTTTGATTTTAATGCATGCCAATTATCACCATTGTCGAAAATTGTTGAGACAAAACGCCAAAAATTAAAATCAAAATCATCAAAACAGAAATTACCGAATACGTTCATCGACCCTTATCCAAGTAAATAAGCATGTTTCAAATGATTTTTGTAAACTGTTGTTTTTGCCCCCTATTATTTTCGATGCAGTCAACAAATTAAAATAAAATTCGAATTGAATGATTTATATCATTTTTGTACCAAAAATTATACCGTAAAAAGTTCATATGATAAGCACTTTACAGTAGAAATAAACAACAATGGTTCATTTCGCCTCAATTTTGAAACTTCAGTTAATGAACCAACGCGAAATTCAAAGAATGAGTTGGTCTCAACCAGTGTGGCCAGATTGAGCTGTTTCCCGCCAATTGGGCTATCTAAAATTTGAATTGGCGGGACGTTTTTTAATTCCGCGGGTTGGTGGATTTTGGGCTATATATTTTTATGAAAAACCATATTTGGGCTATACAGTAAAACCTGCTAATCTGGAAACTGTTATGATCAAACCACCTAAACAACAATTGAACCATAAGATCGCTGCACCTACCATTTTATGAAAAAACTTAACTTTGAAAGCGGGCAGCCTCTAGAATTGGACCATTTACTAGATTAGCTGGACAAAACTTTGTCCAGTAGTACTTGCTAATCGGACCAAATGATTCTAAGACCAGCATGAAAAAGTGTAAATAAATGAGTTTTCCAGAAAAATATCAACTGCCCAAGGTCAAGAACATTTTCCGTATGATTTCTGCATGACTTTCTGCTGAAAAACCATTTAATGTGTAGAATTTGATACATTGCAGATGGCTTCAACTTTATTGGCATTCTAATAATACTAAAATATCGATTTATTTGAGTATTATTGTATATTTTACTTTTATTAGCAGGCACAAATGCAATTTATTTGATTATTATCATGTAAATATATCAAAAAGGTGAAAAAAATCTACTATGAATGGAAAATACAACGAACTAAATGTTCTCAAAAAGTTAGAAGTAATGCAAGCATCCGAAAAACAATTGCAAAGCAAAAAAAATCCGCTGGCTTTAAAATTAGTAAGAGTCAGGTACAACGTATTTAAAAAAAACTAAAAACCAATTAAAATGGTCATTGGAAAATTACGCAGACAATGGCAGAAAGCTGTTGAAAATAAATTAACCGTATAAATTTTGTATCAATGGTTCTCTAAGGCACGCACCAAAATTTTGCCAATATCCGGCCCTATATTTCACAGTAAAGCATGTCAAATTATTACAAAATTAGCATTTGTGATTTCAATGCATCAAACGGGTAGCTAAAATCCGTCAAAAAGGGTTACAATATTTACTACAACACATTTGTGGTAAAGGAGCTGTTGTTGATTTTGACACAGCTCAGGAATTTCAGTCACAACTAAGAATGTTATGTGGCTATGATGCTTCAAATATCTATAATCTTGATCAAACAGGATTATTTTTTAGAGCAACAACACAATTACCACTATGCCTTAAATAGGAAATATGTGCAAATGGAAGACCTTCAAAATGTTGTGAAACCGACGCAAAGAAAAATTTGCTAGTCATAGGAAAAGCCAAAAGACCCAGATAGTTTGGAAGAATTGATACTGAGAGAAGTTTGGGCAGAACTTCGCGACTTAATACATTATGACGGGAGCTACTTTTAAAGAATAAACCGAAACATCATAATCTTTTTTCATTATGCTGGTTGTGTTGATAATCTAAAATACTTCAAGCTACAATTTTTCCACCTAATTGCACTTGTCATTCACTGTTGGTTGGAATCAGTGGCGGATCCACAGGGGGAGTTTCCGGGTCCGGAATGACTCGCTATTGATTATCTGAAAAATACTTTAAGTTTAAGTTTTGCATAACACCTTTTTCTGCACGTAAAAATTCTAATCGAAAAATATTTACCAACAAAGCATCAGGTGCATTTTCGATATTCAGTTCCTGAATTCGTTGTCTCCACATTCTGACTTCTGAGATGAAATTCCCCTCTGAGTGATTCAATATCTCTTCATAAAATTTGTAAAGGTTTGCGTATTTTTTTCGATCAAATTCTTGTTTGAGGAACAATTTTCCGAAACTTTTAAAGATAGAATTGTGTTCTTCAAACCAACTTTTAAGATGAGAAATGAATGTATCGAAGCAGGGAATGTAGAATGCAATTCTATAATAATCTTCCACATTTTTGGCTTCAACGTTGCAACGACTTTTTTACCGATTGTAACGACGTAGCAATTTCATTGGGATTTCGTATTGGGAACAAATTCCGGCAACATGTTCATAAATAACATGGAAGGATGAATATGGATTTTCTCGCTTCTCCCTGCATTCATTCAAAACATCATCTGCTAATTTGGTGGCTTCGCCTAGATCTTGATTTTTCGATTGCAATTTTCCACCCCAAGGCAGAACAATCAAATTAACTGATTCCATAATGTGACAGGCTATTTGGAATTCAATCGTCAAAATCGTAGTCAAAAGTTGCGTTGCATTTTGTGAAGTATGAGGATCATTCCACGTTTTTATTTCTTCTAATGCCTCAATAATGGCAGGCTGCAATTCGATGTACGTTGCAATTGCTTCATGAGACTGAGCCCACCTTGTAGGGGAAGTAGGCTTAAATTTTTCTTTCTTTTGCTCAATTTTTTTTATTTTGGAAATTTCTTTCTTCAGAATGTCCTGTCTTTTAGGCAAGTGGAAAAATGTTTGAATTGATCCGATAGTTCCCAATGCGTTCTTTATTCCAGATACTTCGCAAGCTGCATTAAGAGCCAAATTGCCATCGACGGGGCGCTGTAGTCAACTTGCACGGAGCCTATGGCTGCTTTTTCATTACACGCTGAAAAGTTGCGAGATAATGCAACAAAAAAGGAAGCACATATATTACGTTCCTTGTTTGTTGTGTTGTGAACATTGTGTCTCGCTGGTTTTTAGCTTGACATGAGAAAGTAGCCTATGGATTCCACGCCTTGTTCACTAGGATATTTAAATTCACTAACCTTAAAAAGTTAAAGTACCGATACCACATAATCGAAAAACATTACTTATAAGGTTGCAAGTAAATTTTGATTTTTTAATATTAGTATAAAAATGGAGACCGAATTATTATAAGACTTGTTATTAGTAAAACATATGTGTATGTCATTTGTGTACACAAAAAGATGGAAATTCATTAAAAATTCCACAACTCACCGATTTCTCTCTTCTTTTATTTTCGGGTACGGATTAGGGATCAAGCCGATTGAAATACGAAAATAAAGTCCTCCTCCTGTTATCTAAATGACGAGCTCGGAGAATAGAAAAGCCTTTTTTTAATCACAATAACAACTTTTGTCACAAAAACAACTTTTCTAATCACAAAAACAACTTTTGTTCCTTTCCTACTAATTAGTTCTTGCAAGTACTCGGCAGTAGATCATGAATGGAACGCTATTTGCTTTGACATTTGAAGATTTGAACCAAAGATATCAACCTTTAGAAGATATACCGTGCTCAAATGTAAACAAAGTTTTAAATTGATAAATGAATTAATGCGTAAAAACATCACATTCGATAGAAAATGTTCTGAACATAGCCTATAAATTATCAAATACACCTCTTGGGTATCATTTACCACCTGGCCGGAAAAGAAGGCAATCATCTACTCGGGAACGAGAGCATGAGTAGTTGGTAGCAGCCAGAAGTATTCGCAAGTACTAAATAATACGAATTGAACACGGGCATTGATAACAGACAGGCTTACCGAAGGAAAGGGGAAAACTTCGAGAAAAATTTGACAAGACAGTGCTGCTATTGGATTGTCGTTGGCGTGGTATCCAAAATATTAAGCACCTAAAATTCATAAATGACATTTGCTATGCGAATGCTACTAACGACGGCAACCGCTGTGCCAACTTCGAAACAAAAACTATCGAATAGGGTCTCCAAACTAAGGAAAAATGTATACCCAATTCGAAGAGAAATAACCTCCCCTAAGACCGAATCCTGGATCCGCACCTGATTGGAATAATCCCCTTCCACCCATAAAAGTAAATTACCGCACATATTTGATGAACCTCATATTGTGTGCTCTGGAAAATACCGAGCATAATTCAAACCTAACAAAATTAGTTTCTATATTTGAAACTCTCTGCTTGCTACGATCTGCTTGGAATATTGTATGTATAAAGTGCATAAATTTTCTTTGGGAAAGGTGAACTTCCTGAAAATCTGAGGGTCGAAAGCGGGACCGTGATGTGAGTTCAAATTCAAGGTGAAGAGAATTCAAATTCAAAGTGACATTCAAAATTTGGCAGGAGCCGATCAATTTACGACCACGAAATTTAGTTATAAACTGGCCTACAAATAAAATTTTTTCGCTATTTTCGCTATATATTTTCTTCCCAGTATCAACGTAAAGCGGACATAGTACACTTTTTATCCCAATGCTCGAGAACCGCTGCCACACCTGTTATTTGGTTGCTAACATTAAATTTTCTTATGATAATGGAAACAAGCAGCAGCTGTTTGAATTTTAAATTTTGCGAGCGGATCCTGTAGCATGAGATGCAGTCATCACCACGCAAAATGTGGCCACTTATACACAGGGAAATTAAATTTTCATACAATACTATATGTCTGGTGTGATAAAAAATTAATATATTAAACCTTTAACCATATTTACTGTGGAGCGAAATCTAAATATTTCCTCTGCTTCAATAATTCGTTGTACTGGTTCTTATCCTAAATTTGTATGCTAGAAACTATTCGGACTTGAAATGTTTTTTCCGAAAAATCCAATTTCAGGATAAATTCAGTCACAATCCTGAGAACTTTGTTTGCCTAATTTAAAAAAAATGATCACCGCATCAAAGCTTAGAAAATTATGCAAAGAATGCTTTGAGTAACTTCTCAATTCCTCTTTGAAAGTTGCATAGACAGTGGTTTTGCAAAACAGAAGAGTACAAATTAATATGTAAATTATTGTATCATCGTAGCTTAAAGCATTGATATAATTTAGAGAAAGACAGCTTGTTTTCATCATTCAAAATAACTTCTATTGAAAATTTTGAATCCTCATTGAATTCATTCCAACAAAACTGTATCTATGTGATATGCGAATTAAATTTAATCCATCCAAATGTTCTTCTGCATCTTATAATAATTTGCGGTAAAATCTTCACTTAATTATCTCAATGACTCCAAATCTTAATTCTATTCTGCTTTCACTGAGATCTCGAGGACCGAGGCACAATTGTGAAATTCTATTTAATTGTGTTTACACGATAATTTCGTATCTTCTTTGCCAGATTTGCCTTCAGGATGAGCTTTTGGTACTGTTGCAATGAAGTGCATACAAAAAGATAGCTTATTCCATTTTCTCCGCTGAGCAATCCAATTTCGAAGGATTATGGTTGAGGTTGAAGGCAACTACGAAAGCGACCTGTTTGGCTAGCTAGCTGGCAGGTTTCCTGCTGAAGTAAATTGCCTGTAAGCTGATGCATTACGAGCGCAAGATGTTCGTGCCAGCTAAGCAACGGAAGTCAAGAGAACACTCAGAAGACATCGTACATAGTTGAAGATGGCTTTGAGCGAGGTAGAAAATATATATGGACGAAGATGCTGGTGTATGCAGTTGCCGACTTGTAAAGTACACACAACGAAAAAGGATTTAATTAGCTCTTCCGTTTGGTTTGTTTTGATTCGGAAAGTCAATAGTGGAAAGCGTCTTTGCCAGGAACAATTCTCTGGTTGCATGTAAATGACGAGCACGTACTAGACGAATCAATGAGATGCTAGCGCAGTATTGCTGTAAGCAGCTACGTAAGGGCAGTAGTGAGTTTGTGTGGATGTGTAAATTAGTAGCTACCCATTGAGAGTATCGTGCAGTTTCTTTAATTGAATATGTTCGACTGCCTGCTTTAGCTCGCAATTCCCTTTGAGTCAAACTTTAGATATAGCTATAAAAGCTAATGTTTATTTTTTCATGAAACGTGGATGGAATTAACAATCAAAACCTATAAGCATTTACAGTTTTGACCGATTTAATTTTCATTGGGTAAATTAATAAAATACTGCTCTGCTTAGCATAATCGTTCCATCTATATTAAAGCACTTTCGAGACATTCAATGATTTGTGTTTTTCTAAATGTTGCGAACGTCTTATATGCACATACGTTTACTTTAGATACATCTCAATTAAAATCTTCCATGTTGAAAATATTTGTGGAAGATAGGTTTTAAGCAAATATGACTTTTTCGTGATGACATGCAACGAAAAACTGGCCGCATTGGTCAGCATAAACGTTATATCTACGCATTGCTTAGTATAAACGTTCTATCTACTGTAGATAGAACGCTAATAGTGAGCAATGCGACGTTTTTTGTAGATGGAGTGATTTTTCATTATTGATTTTAACATTCTTCCATAAAAAATAGGTTTTTCATATTTTGCAGAATGATGTAATAGAGTATGTAGTTTTCGAATCCGGTATTAGCTCAAAAATGACTAAAATGTTGATAGAACGTTTATGCTAAGCAGGGCAGAATAATCAGATATACATACAAACTGCGAAATTCAAGCACTCTTTTGATTTAATCTGAAATAAAATAATTTAATCCTCACAAACATTTTTCACTGGCCAAACCCTTCATTTTCAAAGGCATACATTTAATTCGAACGACCGAGGAAGAACCTGTTTAAAAACTACTTTCCACTATTCAAACATATCCTGTAGGATACCTTTTCCGAATAAACGTTCTCCGTGAAACTGAACATCTCTGCAACGAACATCGCAAATGATTTCTCGGAATTGAATTAAAATCCTTTCGATGAAATTCGCTCATGTGAAAAGTATCTATCTATTCAAAATGAAAATTCCCTCAATCTGGAGAAAAATACACCTTGAATTCAATATAAAATCGATAGAGAAGTATAGAAATCGTATTCATTTACCAGAAAAGCATTTCCAATGACGTAGGTATGTAAGTAGCGTAGGAGAGGCGATGAAGAATGAATTTAATCTGGCAATTGTTCCGAGAGATAACTGTGTAAGAGAGAATGCAAAAAAATAGTCAGTTTTATCTTTTGAATTGGTTTTCATTTCGATGTCATGGATTTTGAGCACTGAGGATTTGCAAGAGCTATTAAAGATGATATCAAATGAGAGGTTTGAGTAATGTAAATTACAATTGATTTTAAAATGTGGTGTTGAGAGTGGAGTGAATCGTGGCCAACATCTAGAAATGAGTGACAATAATCATTAAAGAAGTATTTCGTAAGACTATTTGAACGGTATACAAAAACGATTTGGAAAAAAGCAAATACTGGTGAGTAATTGTTAGCATAAACTTCACATATATCATTTAAATAAAATTAAAATATATTAGCTATTTTTTGAATAGCAAAAATACTTTTCTGGAAAATATTTCCTTAACAATTGTTTTACTTCATCACTTTCTGAAATCATCAGCCGTAAAAAATAAAATAATATATTTAATTTCTTACCTAGCTATGAAAAAATATATAATCTAATATGACAATATGGTTTACCGGCATTATTCAATTTTAGTCAATTGTTTTCCCACTAACAGCCATACCGTCGCAAAAATCTTTAATCACACGATTGAATTTAAAATTATAGTACTTCAACAAAAATAATCACAGCAATTAAAAAAATTGCTTTCGATTCAATGCAAATAGATGTGATCTTGCAAATAAATTTGATAACTGATTCGAAAATATTCCACGTATTTTTGAAATATTTGCGATTTAATTGAAAATAAAAGAACGCTTGAGTATTGTTTTCATTAAATTCTTAAGAAAGAGACTACTAACGCTAGTACAAAACGTCTAAGATTTTTTTTTATAAATTCAAGACTTTATTGTAAAATAAATTTTTATTTTTTTGTGAATTGCATTAATTGTCTTTTATACTATATATTTTAATTGTCTTTTATACTATATATATTGCATTAATTGTCTTTTATACTTCCCTTGTCCCAGATAAAATATTGGTTTATGACTAATTGCAAGAAGAACTACATTAATTTTTGTAGGGAGAGCAAATCTCAGCGAACGGGCGTTCACTCACTCCGAAATATGCTAAAAAGTGTTTAAGGAGATGATACTCATCATCAATCTTTCTTTTCGTCACCTTATCGTTGTGAAGGTGACCTATGCATCAAAAGATGTCGCACAAAGAGAATCTGGAAAACAGCAACATGTCAGAGGCTCGTATTCTACAGGTCCCAACTTCATTTGACGGCAATGAAGGATCCTGTTTGTCGTGGAATATTCCATGGCCGGCGGGTTTTTAAACTTGCTAATAGCATCTGCCTTGGTTGCATTTTCCGAGAAGGTGAGTGCAATGCAATGTCAGCTGGAAATCCAACTACGGCCGTGCCAAACAAAACAATGCCTAGAAACTTAGCACTGAAAGAGAGAGCTTCAGCCAATGCAAAAGAGACTTTTGCAAGAAGTACAAAAGGTAAGGGCACTGGTCGCTCTAAACTCCAAAAATCGATGCAGACTTCTGGGCGCAAGCAACGCAAGAATCTGCGCCAAAGAAGTAACCTGCCATTGAAGATGGATATACCTATTCCAAACAGAATCTAACAGACCCTACACCATAACAGTCTTGAAGCTGGATGACATGCTGTGGAACCTCAGAGCCTTTCTAGAGAAGCGAGAAAAATGTTGGCTAGTGATGTTGATACTGTCAGTTTGTTACAGAAATGCTTTTAACGGATATCTAGGAGCAAAACCGGCCCAATTATGCATTGAAAACTAGCAAAAGCTCTCAATCATCGGCAAAAAGAAGTCGATGCTTCCCGATGTAAATCGGTAATCATAGATAACATTAACAAGCAAGGACGGACCGAATACACCACAAAACCTCCTCTCTGCCAGTAAAGATGCCAAATCAGCGCAAAAGGAATGCAAAGTGAAAGCCAAAGTCAATCTCAGCGTTCCTGAGTGCAAGGTGCAGAAAAATGCCTAAATCAGCGAGAAACATCTTGCTGTGGGTGGTCTTTCAGGCACAAATACACCATCCACTAAAGTAGGGAAGAAACCGTACGCAGAAACCATGTCTTCTTTTCTCGTGGTCGCAATAGGTGTATTCAACAAAGGTGGATTCTCGGAACAAAGAACAAGGATTCTCGGAGCTGTACCTAAACGGAGATAGTAGAATCGGGGTCAGCAACAGCTTCAGGCAAGCAAAGTTTATGAACGGTTATCTCCAAGTTTCCTGCTCCGACCAAACATCGAATTAGTAGCACACAGATCGCTCTCTAAAGAATCTTCACAGTCTGCCTAAATTCGCTATTTTTAACCAAGATATTACCCAACCGTTCAGCGTTAGTTTTTGGATTTGTGGCTCCTGCAAGTACAGAGGACCTTATTCGCAGGCTCGGTAAACTGATTCCGGACATTGATGTCAAACAATAGATTTTAATTACATGATCACCTAAAAGAATCCAAACACTGGTGAAGATGGTTTTAACCTGTCAGTAGTTCGTGACCAAAGAAGTAACTCAGTGCTCAAGAGTAGGTACATAATGGTGCTCAACTAAATTTTGAGCGCGGTTTGTAACAAAATCAAGAAGATGTGAAGCATCTACTCAAGTGACTTATCTATTGGCATATTCCTGAAGAAAAACGCTAATATTCGGTGAGATTTTTCTCCTACAGAGTTTCTTTTACCAAAATTACGTGAACATTTTCTTAAAATCCTTGCAAAACGGTTCGCAGAAATTATTTCTGGTCATTTCTATGACTAAAGGTAAAAGGTTTTTTCAAATCAGCTTGCAGAATGCTAAAACTTCGCCCTTTCTCTTGGAAGGAAAAAAGTAGCTTAACTGTAAGCGCACATCTGCATTGTCTTTATACGGTAGTTGTGAGTTCAAAGAATCAGAATCTGTAGACTCAGCTTACTCAAAGAATCCGAAATTTGTAACGATGAAAAGTCAACGATTCTAAGGACTCATGCTCTGGTTTCCATTCTTTTTGACGCCGCCACCATGGGGCATCTTTAATGCCACCACATGTAAGCAGTACTAGAAAAAGGTGAGGCTGGAACCCGTGATTGTCTCTTTAGCTTGCTTTTTTTGTCTCCTTACTCCCGTTGCTAACACAGAAACTGATAAACCGGCCTCAATACGCTCAATTCAAAAAAACTGAAAATTTTGATGAGCTATAATGTAACTAGTAGAGGTCACAACACGAATAACGCCAGAGAAGACAGTCTTTGGTTCAACAACTTTTGTGGGGTTAATGACCTTAAATACAGAAATTTCTTCCTAGTAAGTAAGGATGTTTATATTTATATTATAAACATTTCTTACATTCAACGAAATATAATTTTTACTTGAACTTATTTCAAGCAAGAGGTTAGCTTTTATGATTTCTGTTAACATTTGCTTTACTTAAATGAGAGGTCGGTAGCGTAGCTCGCTAACGTGCTAGTCCGAAGCAGCGATCTACTACTCGCGGGTTCGAATTTCGCCGGGTTCATGGTTATATTTGTTCGGCTGGGCATAATACCAGCGCTCCATTGATTAAGTGTCACATTATAGCTATAAGGGGTGACTAAGGCATAAATAACAATAGCGCTTCAGAAAATAAGAAAAAAAATGTGGGACTTAAAAAAAAGAATAATTGAATCATTCATATCGGTTTCTCTCATATGTGTCAACATAGCTAAGCATTCGCTTCAAAAGAAAATCTCCTGAGCTTTGGCATTGTCAAAAAAAATACTTATTGCAAGTTCAATATTTATCTGAGGTCAAACCACAATGCTTTGGTACGTGAACATATTTATTTACCTGTTTTTATTTTTTCAAGGGAGGCGAGTTTTTGCGTACCAACGACATGCGATGTTCTCAAGCGATTCCCCATCTAAGTAGTAACTAGCCAAAAACACTCCTTAGCTTCAGTGATCGTAGGAGAACCAATTGATGCCAGACTTATGGCACTCAGGGCAAGTTAAATATCAACGCAGAACGTTTCTTAAACCAAATCCTCTTCTTTTTGGAATTCATCAAATTATGCTATACTTACGGCGTCTCGAAAGATTTACTTCAGGTGCAGCACCCAACTTCATTCAACATTCAACTTCAATAATATTCAACCATCCAAATGCACCAAATGAATCAAATTTCCCAAATATGGCTTTTTTTTCAATTCAATTTACTTCATTTTATGTTTTTGCACTATTTCGTGTGTAAACTTTAAAGCGCCCAGCGTGGGGTGCGTTTAAGGAAACTTAAGGGGACATAGCACCTTAAAATTGAAAAAAAAATTTCAAAGGTTAATTTTTCATTGAATAAATGCAACTTTGTCCATATACCTAATTTGCATCATACGAAACAAAAAAAAATTTAATGTTTTTTTGTGCCTCACTGTCGTCTGCTACAATTTTTTTAAAAAAAAAAACACCAAAAACTCACGACGTGCGCGATAGCTGCCCTCAGAAAAATCAGGAAAAGAAAAAAACAAAAGGGTTTTAATCAGCATCAAAGCGGCCTAAGAATGAACTAAGAGAAAAAAATTTGGTCGAAAAATAACAAAATGGCGGCGTTTTTTTTCGAAAATCCAGCAGATGTTACTAGGAGAAAGTCGATGTAGCGGTATAGCAAAGTGAACGAAAATCATAGAAAAAATGACCTTGGCGCGCTTTGCTCTATATGCTCATAATTTTTTTTTTAGAATTTCAATTTCATATTATTAAAATCATATTTTTAAAGCTCCATTCTAACATATTCTATCAAAACAAAACAATCTATTTTATTTAAAATTTGAAGGTGCTATGTCCCCTCAAGTTTTAGTGAAAAATTCGTTTCAACTGACCAAACTGTTTAAAATTAATTTAAGAAAAAGTTTTTGTGATTTTGTTACCTACAATTATGCGACGCCAGTAATCTACTTGTTACAAAAGAAGTTTAAAATTTTTTTGCATCACAACAACTGTCACAACAAATATGCATTATGCAACGTCAAAGAAAAAGAATTTGGTTAAACTACATCAATCTTTAACTAAAACAACTACAACATATCTACAAAGCGCCTTTTTAATTATGACGAACGTTGATACTTTTTTACTGCTTTGTAGTAAAACCAACAACTAAACAATGAATCTTCTTGTACTTTACAAATCCAAATCTATTATTTTGTGGAAGAAGATTCATATGTCTGTTGATGTATGTTTCATCGCAAATTTCATACAAAAGAAATATCTCATTATAGTTATTGCTCCGTGAGCCTGGTGACACAAATAAGTGAAAGTAATTTCACTCAACAAATACTTTAGCCTTAATTCCTTTCCCCCATTCTACATTCAACACTTTCCAAAATCCACAAAATAAAAGCAACTCCTCTCCATCAACCTAAATTCCATTCAAAAATTCACCATATTACGCTATTCCATGCCAACGTTTGTCATACTTACGCCATAATGATTTGATCCTTGTGGCACATCGTTACCCACCGTTAGCGATAATCTTGAAAAGCTTTTGTTTTATGAAAACACACATTCGCGTCTAGGATCCGAGCGACTCGAACTGGCACGCCAAGAATAGCACAGCGTTGCCAAGAACAACGCAACGTAATTAAAACAGATCTCTCAAGTGCGATAACACCGAGTCTAATGAGTAGTGTTTAAGGATATTTACCCACTCGTTTCGTCTTTCGCTGTGGCGCTATGCCGCTACGAAACAATTATTGTACTTCAGTTTTCATTTTCTAGTTTAAGTATGCAGCGCACGAGCCAGCTAAAAAATTAAATCCAGTCGAAAAGAGCGCAAGGTTCGGTGGCTGGGAATTTAATTAGAGCTGATGGATTTAATTTGATGTGATATTTTGAGCAGTGATTGTCATTGGAGGAAAACATTAATTTGAGCTTAATTACAGATTTCCCAAAATTTTACTGTCGTATTTTAGGAAAACTAGTAAATTTGTGTGTTTCTGCAATGCTTCTATTAAATATCGATTCAGTTGTTTTAAACTATATTTTTGAATGTAACAGTACTTCGTGAAAATGCATAGCATTTCCAAAACTTCACACCGAACCTTCTCATCGTCTTTCGTTTCCGAAAAGAATTGAATTAATTACAGGCCTCATCAAACAGACAAAAACACATGCTGGCACGTGAACGGTTCACCAGCTAGCACCCGTTGATGCTGCACCTCATCTAATTTTCCACACTTTCGGATTTCCATTCTTCTTCGAATTCCGTGGCACAGCAAATAGCTTTTTCATACTATCTCGTCCCGGCTACGATTACTTTCACTTCTCTGACTTCGAAATTAATTAGTCACTCAACGACACGACGAGAAGTGACGTGATCTTAAGTGCCAGCACAGCATGTTCTACATCAGCAATCATTCGGCCACGTGGACCGCCAGGGATGATTGTCTGTCTATCGGATACCCCCAGCTGATGGAAAAACAAAGGTAAACTACTCAAGACAATTGAATGAAAGGCGACAGAGATGCGGCGGAAATTCGAAAATGCCGTGGGAAATTAAAAATCACTTCGTCACGTCTTCGAGTGTAATTGAAAGGGAATCGAAAGGAATCTAAAAGCGCTTCAGCTCAGTCCGCTCCCGTCTTAAAGTAGTTTTGATTTCAATGGGGGACGGTGGTTGGCAAAACGTTTTGAACTTCTATCGGAAATGTTACGAAACAGTTGAATGGCGGAAATGACCCAGTTTGTAGTAAAGTAACTTCATTAAGAATGAAAATTGAATGAATAGATTTTAATCGGTTCGTCGAAGAGCTGAAAGAAACGGGAGAATTCAGATTGAATTTCCGGTGGTAGTGGCAGATAAACTCAATGACGTAGATTTGAAATCGTTCTATGAAAAGTGTACAGCTTCAAGAGAAAATTTAAATAACTACTGGGAACTTTTACGAATGGAAATATATTTGAGTAATTGCCGAATTTTTTGTTATTAATATACATAAGAGATTGTAATTCAACTGGGCGTTTAAAATTAGTAAAATGTCAAGGCATACTAAAAAAAATCATTCGACTCTAATTCGAGATAGAGAATAAAGATAAAGAAAACATTGCAAGATTTTTTAAAGAAGGCACATAATTCAACATCGTTAATGCACAATGCTGTAAACAGACTATAAATGTATCATTACATTGTTCTCATTGTTCTCTCAGTGTTCTCAGGTTCATATCTCGAGCTCATATCTCGAAAACACTTAGTGTCGTGTGGATTTTGCACAGAAGCTTTTGTGCAAATTTTTATGGAGAGCCAATTCGACCCAACAAATTACGTGAAATCAATAATTTACGAACTATTTCAGAAAAACTAATGATTATGACCTTAAACCTTGAATAATTCTTTTGGCGCTCAATGTGTTTTCATCGGTAGTATAATGATCAGATCAGAGAGTGGTTGTTTTTCATTGCGGTGCATGAAATATTATGGGTTTACCATTACTGATTTTCGAAGAAAATTAATGTTAGACTCGTTTCGCCGAAAATTCATACATATTTCTTTATATGTATATACATACATATATATACAAGAATTAACTCTTTGACGGCGGCGGGTATTTTAGTGAATTCTCAGGTACCCCATATTTCTATGCAGAGTGTATTTTTGTTAGAAATAGGTAATGAAAATGAAAATTAAATATGTTTTATGCTTGTTCATGATAAAAAATTGGAAATATGAACCCTATGTAGTCGCTGAGTGCTCATAAGTAGGTAAAGATTTTTTTTTTAAATTTTGATTTGTCATAGCTTCTGACAGAAATATTCGATCATAAGGAAATTCACAGAGCATATTGATGTTTACTAAGACTACACAAATATGGGTTTTTAAGGCTGTGTGGGCAACCCTGTAGCTACGGCAGGCAGGTTTAAAAAAATCCTTAAAATCATCGACCCTCTTGAAAAATGTTTGCTTTTTGACAAAAAAACTCAAATTATTGATAAATGTTAGGTTTTGTCCGCTATGTCAATATGAAATTTTCAAAATTTTTATTTACGCAAGAGCGGCAGCCCATCACCAAACTACCACTATTTTCAGCACTCGAAACTTCTGTTCATGAGAACTGACGACCGGACCATCAAGTCATTCTAAAATTTACAGAACATATTGGTATTGACTAGGACTAGATTTAATGGAAGTGCTTTTAAAATACGGGCAAGCCTGTGGTAGTGATGCCATATTAAAGTTTCACTACGAAAAAAAAACTGTTTTTTGCCTATAACTTCCGATTCAGCAAACGAATTTTAATGAAGTTCCCACAGTATTTGAATCTTACTCTAGTACATATTTGGTAGAAATTTGGTTGAAAAATTTTAATAGAATTGCCAGCTATGGTAATTTTCATCACCTAAATCTCATAAATTTGCTCAGCGAAACTACACTTTTTTCCCTATAACTTCCGATCCAGTCAAGAAATCAAAACGAAATTCATGAAGTGAATAGACTTCGTTGTAAACCACATTTCGTGAAAATTTCGTGAAAGGGCTGCCAGCTATGGTTTTATTTTGCAATTTCTCGGTATTTCTTTGCCAAGCGGTTCTGTCATTAAATTTTCAAATGGGAATTATTCTGCAATCAAAATTAATAGCAAATATTAATGTTTTGAAAATGTAAAAAGTTTTGAGGGTGGTAGCCATAAAATTCTTTTCACAACTAAAACTTCCAGCGCAGTCATTCAATCGAAACGAAATTCAGAGGGTAGGTTCAACTTAATGTGAAGCAGATTTGATATATTGCTGCTAACACAGAGTGACCAGTATCAGACATTTTCGTAAATATTGCACCAAAATGCTTCCATTACATACTCATATGTAAAGAATTTGCAATAAAAATAAGGAACCAAGTTATAAATGTTTCGAGTTATGACAATTTTTCGGATTGCAGCCTCAAACAACATTTAATAGCTGAAACTTTCAATGAAATCCTCGGATGAGAACGAAATTCAAAGGAAAGGTTTATTTAAACATGAGCTTGTTATGGTAAAATTATTGCTGCTTCGTTGAAAAACAGCTACCAGCACTGAACATTTGCATCATATATGTTATAGTTGGGTTTTGTTGCTTTGGATGAGGAATGGTTGAAGTGATACAAAAAAAGTGTATAACGTCTTTCCACATTTTTTGTCACTCAAAGACAATTTCTTCAAAATTCAGTTTTCTAGCGGTTCTAATGCGCTAGGATTTTTTTGTACGACTGCTGTAAAGTTTATATTTTTGTATTTTACCGCTTTGATATGGACGTATTATGCAGCGCTATTCTATGTTTGACTAGACACTACGCTAGTATGAACACTATCGGTAGTTCGACTTGGCCGTGCCCTATATTAGATGAAACAAAATTTTTGTGGTAAGGTAAATTTGACATGAACATTTTTGGGATATGTTTACAGTTAGCTGACTTTCCTTATGAATTTTTAGATGCATTTTATAGTTTAGATTTATTAAAAGAGCACATAGAAAGCAAAGCAATAATGCTTTAGACTTTGAAGATATTCTGTCACTTTATCAAAGTAGTCAACTTGATCTGATTATTTCAACAAAAATAAAAAATCAGAATTATTCCAATATCTGATTCTTTACTTACAATTTTATTTGCTAATCAATTTTATATCTTTGGAAGGATTTAAATCTTTGGAGGTTCAAATTATCGTGAGATGTTATTAGCTAGCTATTTCGTTACAATCACTTACCGATCAAATTAACAAACAATCAAAGTATTTAGCCCAACAATTGTAAAATTAAAAAGCAAAAACAAATTAAATAAATAAAGAGTAAATAAAACTATTCATTTGGAATTAGAGCAAAAAAAAAATAAAAAGAAAACGATAAAAAAAATTAAGTACAAAATTAAAATACAAAACAAAAATACAAATACAAAATTAAAGTACAGAAAAAAGTAAAGAAGAGATTAATTAATTGTCCGCTTGTTCGTAGTAAATAGGAGTACGATTATGTCGTATGAAATCCTTACTATAAAACACATTGTCTGTCAAAAAACTTATGACTCGTAGATGTTACTATGATGCGTCGTTTTTGGTGAACATAGTTAACGGGGTGGTTGATGTTCCTGATATCTTGCAGGAAATCTCACTTACGGTACCAGCAAGAAGTACATACACTGTAATATTATAAATGAGTTTATAATATGGGCCACTATGTTTGTGAATCTTGCGCGGCGACTACAAATACTAGTACCATCGAATTAATAAAAACTAAAGTTTTATTTTTAATTGACCCGTCTGTATGGTCGCCGAACTGGGCTGGCGTTCTACGACAGACTGTCTTTATTGTCTCATGCCCGATCTTAAATAGTAACATTTTCGTTAAATTAGTAAGTGAAAAATAGATGTAATAAAATGTATGGATTGGGTTTTTAATGTCGTTTTTAATATCAAGTGTATTTGTTCTTGTCTTCGCTAAGTTAAGTCTACTGCTAATTTAAGTGCTCACCACCTTCTTGGGATGTCGCTAAAATCATAAAGTGTATATTTTGAATGTGTGTTGACATTTTATTTGTTTAGGCTTTAATATACACTACAACACGGTCTAATGACCTCTTCCACACCCGAACAAATATGCACAAAATTCAACAATTGAACAGTGGAAAGCTATTGGAAACGTTGCTGCTTCTCATCTGAACGCATTTAATGTAAATAAGGGTAAATTAAAAAGATTTATATGAAATTTATTCTAATAAACGATTTTCCTCTTTAGATTAAATATTGTAAATATTAGACATGGGTAACGCTGCAAATTTTGAGGCGCTGATACACTGATAACGGTGCCAGCAGTGGTATTGACGCATTGATACCATGATCAAATTGGCCTATGTGTGATACTCACTACGTTTGTTGGACTCACCTACGGTGCTGGCAGCATTGCGCTGATACCATGATCGCATTCGCTTTTCATAATGTTTGCTTTACGGTTCTTGCTTGAAGTACACATGCAGCCTATAAAACTCAAGCAGCTTGAGGCGAACCGATCAGAAAAGAAAATATGAGTTGTACTCCAGGGAAATTCAACATGGTGCTTCGGAAAAATTAGGGGAAAGCTGGAACCTTGGTACTGGTGTGCTGAGCAAAATGTCAAAAGTCCTCATTTATTTATTTATAACTTTTTCTTGTAACCATAACCATTTTTGAGATATATTGATGTAAACATTTGTAACTAACAGTATCGTCTTTCTCAACGGCATGTTTATATTATCCGATTTTGATTATGACTTGGAATATTTGTAAGTTTGTTTTTCTATGTTTAAGAGGCCCATAAAAAACGCTGTAAAGAAACTTATCTACCACACTCCAGGGTAGCTGGGAAGTTGTGCTGAGAAAAATTTTCTTAAAACCTAGTCTGTGTATTATTCCGATACCATTTGGAGAATAAAAACAACATCCTCGATACGTTTATGCTGTCCACTACAGAAAATGTTGTTTGCTGCCAGCGAATGTTCGCTGCGCTCATTATTTATTGAACGGATCATACGCACAACAGCACGCTCTCACCTCTCATTGGTTGATGTATTAGGGCTTAGAATATGTTTCACTCACTTTCGCATATGGAAAAACGTACTTATTTAGCGCAGCCTCACGGATCGGGCACGAGCTGATCCGTAAACCCTCCACATGATACCTTCTCTTCTATCGGAAAATATCGCACTTTCCGTGCTATTTATTAGTCTATATGCTCTGATCGAAGTGCGTTACTATTACGCTACTGATGTCGACAATTGGTATCAGCTCAGTGATATCATCGGTAGTGCTTCAACGCAATTGCGTGGCGCAGCGCTACGTTACCCATACCTAAAAGTGTCTATGCTAGTATTAATTTTACTTTAATTTGAAATACACCTCAGCTATTGTGTATTTATTTCTATGGGCAGTTGTCCGTTTATAAATGAATAAATGGGATTAAGAAGGCAAAAATTACACTACAAAGTAAGCTTTTGAAAATACCAGCCAAGCTGAAGATTGTTATGTGTCCTCAGTAAACACAAAACAGGTGAGTGAAAATAAACTTCAGCGATCGGGGAAGCCTTGTGAGTCCGCATGTGAATATCAAAGTTAAGCCTCGGATCGAAGGTAACTGGTACTTTCGTTCTATTGCTTCTTTTACTACGGGCTGGTTAGTTAAAAAACAGAATACTTGCAAAACAGCGTAATTTTCTTCTTTTTTCAATTTTAAAATATTTAGAGCAAATTTTCCTAAGCAAATGAAACTTCGAAAAAAAACCTGTGTTGACACTTTGGCAGAAACGAAATGTTGATACTTCACAAAATTTTTCTGCGAAATATTAAACTACATACATACTTCCTTGGCAAACACATTTTATTTCGAAAGAGGCAACAACTGCCATCAACAAACTGTCTACACGCTCCCAGGAAAGACAATTCAAACAAAATTATCCTAACGTGTAAATTTAACCCCAACAAAACATTAAAAGTATCTAGGCAATAAAAGCACTAGCAAAAGCACGATAATCAAGTAATTACATCTGTTTTGCAGATTGCCAGGACGGATATCCGTCCAGTTAAGGACCGACGGCAAACATCCCATCTATTTGCATGCCATAAGCTCCTGAACGTATCTGCCTGAAATGCACTCTGAACTGTGATGCTCTTTCAGTCACTTGTCAAGGTGCATGAGACCAACACAAGTCTCTTTCCCGGGACCATTGTCAAGTATGTCCTTAGTATTGTTATCCAGTTTCCCAGCTTTCACTTTATTGCCACTCCTGCACTAAATATAGGACACACCGTAGACAACTAAATTCGTTAATTTTTTCCATTTTACTATTCTTTTGTTCATGGTTTTTATGGAACATGCTTCCTTCCTTGCTAAATATATAGTGCTAGCTGCCAGCTACAAGTTCTTCAAAACGTAAAGAGCTCTTTCAAATCGTCCAAGAGCACTCTGTAACCCGGCAACGACAAAAACCCTGGCAGATGCAACCAACTTGTGTGCTGCAAAAATATTCATTTTTTACGCCTGAGAGAATGAGCAAATTGCATCATCAGATAAAATACTATTACCGCATCCGTACGATGGGATTAGTTACACGAATAAGGATAAATTGTACTAGATGGTGTGGTGTCCGACTTCATCCAAGAAAATTTAAATTTTGTGCAAGAACTTTAACAAATGTGACAGTTTTGGTAATGACTTCAACATCGTCCGTTTCCCGTAGGAAGGAATCTGAGCAAGGCCAAAATGCATGAGTTGTTCAAAGAATACAAAGCCAACAAAGAATGCAGCAGGTGAAGTACATGTGAAAGGACAATGAAATGTCGCGCTCATTTGAAAACGTGCGCTCTCATGCATGGAAGTTCGCATTTGACTACCCCTACTTTGACGGTATTTCACAACTTTCAAGTCGTCTATAAAAACGGGAAGCAGCTAAAGTCATCAAAATGACACTTAACCTAAAGCCATCAATAGAAGAATGGCTAAAATGAAACCGGATTAAACTGTAAACTACTTGATATTCTCAAGTGCGAGAAACATGCAAACTGCTCGGTCAAGTTTTTGTTTTCGAAAAGGAATTTTATACGATTGTCGTGACCGAGACAGGTACCAGAAGGAGACCTATTAAAGTAGCTTGCCGAACTCAGACAAGTTGCACAACGAAAGAAAAGTCTTACCGAGTGGAAAACGCAAAACGTCCTTGTTGCCGAGCAAACCGTACAGTTACCTGGAATTAGAAGAGAAAAGAATAAGACTTGGATTAAACTGAGTGTTTTTGTTGCGAATCAAGGAAAGTGCAAAATGTGCTAGTGGTATTAAATGATGGTAAATTAGTTACGTGAGTGTTGGAAGTTTCCTAATTGGTAGAAATTAGTTTTCTTTGGCCTTGTGAGATTTGGAATCAGCGCGAAGAAGAAAAGATGTAAGTGTGAATAGAGTCGTAGGAAAAAAAATGCTTTAGTACTTTACGCATTTTATAATTTCAGATTTTGTATTTTTAGACGCACATTGCAAGCTCAGAGTTAGTCAGAGATAAAACAACATTCAATAGTTAAGCCCTGTTTAGTTGAGTGGTTAAGAATACATACCATAATTCGTTTATAATCGGTTGACTTAAATTTAAAAAAAACTTATTCAAATGGAAAGCATTTAAGGCTTTAATAATAGAATGTATAAAAATATCATCTGAAGACATCTTAAAGATGGTACTGAGTTAATCGTGAAGCTAAAATTTGACACGTCTCCATTATCTGATCATCCTTTCGAGCGAAAATTTTTACAATGGAGAAAAGCGGAGAAACTGCTCATTTCTGACAGATAAAATGTCAAGAATTTCAATTTGTGATCGATTTTGTTATTAAAAAGACATTTGCACAACTCATTTCAAATTCAAACACCAAACGTCACTTTTTAGCTCGAAAGAATGAACTGAACATACTAAATTGGCGTGAAATGATTGGCAACATGTGTCAATGCCATCTGCATTTCAATTACGAAGCAACTTTTGACGGAAAGCAGCAACTTTTGACGGAAAGAAGCAAATTTTCACACAAAGAAGTGACTACAACTCTTGCTTATTTTCAATATAAATTTTTGCCAAAAAAATCGAAGATAGTACTAAGCTTTAGACAGCAAACAAGGTGAACGTGACAATATTGCATATCGAGCAATTCAGCATTATCATACTAATCTCATCAACGCATACACTTGGGGAGGAATATAAAGAGGTCAGAAGAACACAGAAAAGCCTCCTCAGACGAAAGAAAGCAGCATGGAAAAAAACGATCAGCTCAGCGGAAATCGGAGGCTCCACCAATGCGAGAAAATGCTTATACTGCATAGTGCAGCAACTATAAAGGCATCACATTGCTGAGTACTTCCTGTAATATATTCTCTTTTATTCTGCAAGAGTGGGTAGCCCTATACGCTGAAACTATCATTTGACAATATCAATGTGTCATCATCTCAGATAAAACAGCAGTTGATCAGATTTTTAGTCTCAAACAAGGGCTAGAAAAATGTCTGCAATTCAATATTCCACTGTATCATCTATTTAGGGACTTTAATTTCGCCTATTTTAGCATAGCTAGAGTAAAACTATATAAAACCATGAAAAAATTTGCCATCCAAAATAAACTGACACAGTTGTATGAGGGACCCTACACGATTAATATGGATCGTGATATTTGGATCGCGATACAAAGTATTGACCGTGTAGGGTACTGTATTGATGGATCACGATACAAATCGCGAAAATGTCCGGATATTTTGAAATCCATCAATCAATGTAGTTGGATTAGGATAAATATTGAACGTGTAGTCAACCGGTCAATAAACTTTCGTCAGTATTCAGTTAATTGGCAATGGAGAAAGACATTTTAAGCGCCACCGGTATATTCCCCAACATACTCTTTTCAACAATATCCACCATGTCCATCCATTATAAATATCAATAGCCCAACAACTTCTAGTGAATTTATCATGAACAGTTATCCAACATCCCTATGTGACGATTCTGGGACCTCAACAACTCGCCACAATATCATCATCGGTTATATCATTATATCACTCATTTTGCAAACATTAATTCGCAAACGTCTACACCAAACGAGATTATCAGGCGTTCTGACGTGTGATCCGATTGAACGTGTAGGCATTTGTCTTATTCCATCAATATTCACTTGAGTATCACGATCCAAATATCACGATCCATATTGATCGTGTAGGGTCCCATAGGTTGGCAATGTTCAATGTAACAAGCTGAGTTATAATAGCCGGGTTGCTATCCAGACCGAACAACATCTTCAATAGGCTCCGACAAAGAGATGGTCTGGCCTGCCTCCTCTTCAAGCTGACGTTGTACATTTGAGACTCTGAAACTTCAACGCGAGGGACTATTGGCGCCAATTCAAGCCAGATAACGGCTTATGCAGATGATTTGGACACCATTAGAAGAAACTGAAGACATACATAAATGAATGAAAGATGGTGGCATTGTCTGCAGGAAAAGCACCTAAATTCGGTCAAACCATCAGAGTTATGGAGCATGGATTTCACGAAATGCAATCTTTTAACTATCTTTGGTAAGTTCTAGCAGCCGATAACAAAATAGAGGAAGAAATGCATGGGCACTTGCTCAAATCCAACAAAAACCTACTATAGCCTGTCAAGGCTCTTCAGATCCCAAAACTTCACTCGCACATCAAAGCTTCTGCTGTACAAGACCATGATCTGGTTAGTATTTATTTATGCGCCCAAGACTCAGCAAAAGCGCGCTGACTTCTTGGCCGCGTTCGAAAGGAAAGTCTTACGGGGGTATTGTTGACCCCATATGTATTGACCCCATATTACAGTTCTTGCGATGCTACAACCACGAGTGGTTTGCAATCTACCTAAAAGCAAGCTCATATAAGCGAAGAGAAATTTGCCTGAAAAACCCTTTGCGGCAGACGACAGTGTGTGAGATCTTGCTCGCGCTGGAGGGATAGTGTTGGCCAGAATGTTTGGAGCTTGCCTTATTGGATGACATCGGCTCAAGATCGGAACCAATGCTACAATTTGTTAGGGGGGGTCGAAATTGGATCTCATCTGTACCACCGATAGTAATGACGATAGTCTCATATAAGCAAGAAAGAAGAATAGAATAATGCCTCCAAAAAGGTAAATATTCTGTAAAGTCAAAGTTTTCATTGCAGATATAGTATGGCTGTATAGTCTTAAATTGAAAATTTCCACTTTTTTTCAGGACTGTCAAAGTCTTACAGAAAGGTTCTTTGATAATGTTACTTAGCCCCTTTTTCAAAAATCACAGTGAATCTCTTAAAAAGAGCCAGAATTTGAACCGCTCTTTCATTAATGGTGAGCTATGGACATGAAATTGTAGAAATTTGGTGCTTTTACAAAAATACCAACAATCTCACAAATGTTCCCCTTCTTGTGTGCATATGTAGGGACTTGTGGAGCATATGATGCCACCTTAAAGGTTTCTAGGAGAGAAATTTAAGATACCAGTCAAAATGAGTCTGAAAGTCCACTCGTATTAAGATTACTCAGTACTGCGTGAGCCTGTTGGCCTCAACTTCATACATGACTGCAGTGAAGATCCTAGTGACCGTAAAAGGCTGCATAATACCATCACGGAAGAATCCAGTGCCAGCTAGTTTTCAAGCTTGCTGATTGCATCTTCTAAGGCCGCACGGTTTGGGAAGGAAGATGCCGTCCCACAAGTCTTCACGAATGAAGAGAATGGAAGCACTGAATGCTCGAAGCTCTACAAGCCTGTGAAAGCTTCAAGTTGCAGGCAACGCAGAAGAAAAAGCTATGTAAGGTGGAAAAGTGCCTGCAAAGGCGTACAGATAAAAAATGCAATAAAAAGTACACGCACTTCAAAAGAATTAGGGCGCCAGACTGTGGAACCTCAACACTTATCTGTAGAAAGGTGAAAAAGCTTTGCTGGTGATGCCAGTGTTATTAAATTGGGTTTGCACTAACTGTACGTTGCTATGTAAGTAAAGATTTCGGTCATTATTTTTTGTTCTTCTGGATTAATACGTCGTTTTGTTTTCAATGACTTTTTCCAGCCATCGAATGTGTGCAGTGAAGTTCTTTGAATTTCATAACCATTACATTATATAAATTCTTTTCTTGGAGTTACATCGACTCTTCCTTGTCGAGTGCTTCTTGTTGTTCAAATCTCAGCCAAGAATTATATTCTGTTACACCGATTTTATCCCGCCCGCAGATCATTAGGTGCGTTTTTTTGCTCCAATACAGAACGGAATAGAACTATGCTGGAAAAACAACGATCTCGTATAAAACAGCAATGCATTCGCTAAAACTGACATAGGTTGCTATATTCGCTGTGGTACCACAAAACAGCTGAAAATAAAGGGAGAAAATAACGAGTATACACTACCACAATCGATAGAAAATAGAAAAAGAACTAACAGGAAATTACCTCTTTTAACTTTCTACACGTTATGAGGGCTTTTTCTAATTTCCTAACTACCAAAACATTCAACCTAACCATGAAAAACCCAAAGCCACCTTACAGCAAAAAAGACAACTTCTCATGAGCTTTTCTTTTTTCTACCAGCACATTCTATAGTTCAGCACTTGAACTACAAATGAGGAATAGAATTTCGGTACAAGTGAATTCACTGGTACATGAGTGTTGTTGTTTCCAATGCATATACTCTGTACCCTACTGGATAGAGGAGCAAAAAAACACGCCTATTATGTATCAATAGGTCACAGGAAGTCCTCACTGTTTTGTTCGCGTGTATTTGTGAATATTTCTTTACTTCGTTGTTTAGAATCTTTAGGTGTCATAATGATCATTCATTTAAAGGACAATTTTTAGTTGACCATTTTTGCTATTGTTGACAATTTTTCCAATTTTGTTTTATTTATTAAATGTTTTTATTTTTTCAAATCGTTTTTATATTTTAAAATTGCCTTGATTGGAATTTGTACATCTACTGTGTTAAGTTTTGTAAATAAAAAAATACATAATAAGTTGCCTTTCTTCAAATCAACTTGTGACATGTGAAGGTTTTGTCCTTTCTTCTTAGCGCTAAACTTGAAAAACTGCAAGCATTCCCCGTAATTATACTTCCACGGGAGCAATGGATTTGAAGCAGATATATTTGTTTCAGGGGAAAAGATTCAAAGGATAAAAAACCTTTTATGATGAAAAAACAATGACGCCAAGGACTCGCTTTTTGGGTTTTAACCTATTTGATACTATCAGGCTCAAAAATTTTTCAAGCTGGGACCTACCAGCGACTACCATGTATTACCGAGCTTTTGACTCCTTACTCCTGTAGCCAGCACAGGAGCTTTTCATTACGTTGAACTGGAGAAAATGGAGCTTATAGTGCTGATTTTCAGCACATAAGTTGGAGCGGCAGCAAATGCATAATCAAATGAAACAAACTCTTTGATTTTAAAACACCTGCTCTTTAAAGCTGCTTCTTATGGATCTAAACACTAAGATTACTTGCACATTTGATACCCCCAACTGAACTGCAGTTATATCTCTGTTATAAATAGAATGAAGTCAATAAAAGCTCGGTTGAGTATTGTGATTAAAGTCGCATTAGGTAAATGTGAAGAGGTTTATCCGATCAACAAATGCAAAGTCTACAGAAGTTCAGAAAATATATCAGAAAACTCTATAATGGAGCTCATAATAGCAATATAGAGGATGGTTGGTTCGCCTAAAAAATCTTTTAAAGAATCACCCAGAGAAATTTTTTTATAAAAACAAAAGGATATCTTTCAAATCGTCCTGTGAGGGCTTTGGAAGTGCAAGAGAGACCTTGCTAGTTTTAGGTTGATTCAGCATCAGAAATGCAAATAAAATTGCACGTATGGTTATTATGATTTATTTCACTAAAACACTTAATATTTTGTATCTCTTGTCGGCAATGAATCTACCAGTTTCGAACATCTGTCTGTTTCATCAATATCTGTTTCCAATCATGCTTTAACATAGCCAGTAGCGATTGATTATTTCTTATAGATTTTTTTCAGTTGTTTTTCTTTAACAGGACCCAAATGTGCTCAATCGGACTCAGGCTTGGTAGCTGTGGCTTCCAATCCAAAATATCGATTCCATTTTGGGTCATCTACATACGTCATGGCATACGCTAATTTATGGCAAGCGGCGTTGTCTTGTTGGGAGTTTGTTTTGTCGAAAATTAGAGTGATCGACGGCGCTAAAGCTGTTTCAAGAACTTCAGTGTATTTCGCATTCCTCGTTTGCCCCTCAACAACACCATTTCGCCAACGTCATCAACAGCTGTACAACAACAGATCGTGATAAATCCTCCACCGTGTTTCGTAATGGGCACCACACATTCTGGGTTGTTTTCTTGACACACCATCCGCCTGACATTAGCCACAACGGGTGTTCTAAACACCTAAGCAAAAAGAAAAACAACAAATTTATTTTAAAATCTAGTTTTATCCCTTGCAGAACGTGATTTCAAACTCAAGGATTTGTTTTAATGCAGTACATGTATCAAGTAAATAGCAGTACCGCTAAGTAAAATTCGTCTGACCACAGTTCGTTGAACCAATCTTCTACTGTCCAATTTCAGCTGCGGTTTCTTCCTTGCCTTGTAACTTTTTAGTCCAATTTTAAGAAGCCTGTTTTTTGCAGTATACACGCTCACTGACCTGCGTTTTGCTTCAGATACAGCTGCAGTGAGGTCCATAGCAATTTTCTGCGGTCTTGTGGAAACTTCCTAATCAATAGCAAATTCGAAGAAATACCGTTTTAAAGCATATCTTAGCATACCATACCATAAAGCATATCATGAATATATGTTTCTATTTTATTCCTGTCAAAAATTGATGGAGTATAAGACGTTTATTTAAGAAAAGTATCAGACGTTTATTTAAGCTCTAATTATTGAGCCAGTCACACAAAATAAGAATGCACAATACTTTTGCAGCTGACTGTATATTCAAATACAATGTATACTTCATCCAAGGCTCTGTTGCTGGCTTATCTTTTGAAAATTAAACCTGAACAACAAATCACAGGATTTCATGCCATGCCAGACCCTCAAATACTAAGAACAAAAAGACACTACAAAATCGATCCTTATAATTTGATCTGCTTTCAACTTTTTCAATTCACATCAATTAAATCAACACTAACTTAAAAATAATTGAATTGTGTCCGACAACTTTCACTGAAATTTGTCCTTCTCATCTCAACCGCCACTCTCACTCACTCTCTTCGAATCAAAACTCTCCACACTTTCAGTCCAACGAAAGACCAGCAGTATTTTGAACATGGAATTAAATGGACTTACAACTGTTCGACTAACTGATGAGTCTGTTGATGCTAGTCCTACAACTCTTCCCATGACTCCTGGATACGAAACGTGACAACTAGAAACCCGGGGATCTAAAGGGCTAATTTAATGTTGAGCTCAACCTATTTCTAAGCTGATTTAATTTAATGGAATTTTCGTACGGCCGGATATACCTAAATATTATGGTTTGAGGTCGACTATTTGATTAGCTATGCCTGGTAAGTAAATTTAATCCGTAGTTCCGTCATTCCGAGGAACCATGCAATAACAGCTTGGCAAGTTATTTTTCGAAAAATAAAAGAAATTTTATCAACATCCTTCGAGAATGGTAAATACAATTAGGGATTTGAAATGTATTTAAGGCTAACAAAATATTTAGTCTTTGCGAACAGACCGAAGTCCAAAACGAACCTTCATCTTTTCTTATTCTAAAAGCTTAGGAAAAGCTTGAAATAAACGAAAAACAAAATTATAGGTATACATTTTCGGATTTCTTCTACGAGAAGGTAATGTTTGTCAGACGTTATATACGTTCGTGTATATGTATCCCTATACAGACTTCGTAAGCAGGGTGACTCGTTCTTTCACTCTTCATGTATTCCTAGACTACGAACGTTGTCCCTTGTCATTCGTACGAATAACATTTGACGAAAGCTTGTTTGCAGGAAATTTGTTAACAAGCAAAACGATTTTCCTGGGTTCGGACTCTCGTAGACAGAAACTAATTGGACATCGTACTTTTAATCACAAAGAACGCTTTGAACAGTACCAGACTAGGTTCAAAATATTTCGGGAATTCTGCTGACGATGTGAATTAACATTTTTGGGATGGGAGGGATCGTCGAAAATGTTGTACTCGGTGAGTGAGTTTCAGTCAGAAATTAATTTGAAAATGTGTTTGAAGCTGTGTGTGCAAACAGGAAAAATTAAACAGTTATAATGGATTATTCAGCTGCGAATTGGAAATGAAATATTAAAAAGTACGCATTAGTTCATTATTGAGAATTTAAATATTCATGTGATGCTTTGATATTGATGTTGAAGGGACGAAAGCGTTTAAATAACTACCGAAAAGATATTTACAGGACAAAATCTTATTAATGACATATTTGTCGTTGAAAGTTTATAATTTGAAGTAAGACGAGCTGCGTAGGTCTGTCTGTGCCTAGTTTTTCACCTATTAATCCAGTGAAATTCGACACAAAAAAAAACGATTATGGTTACAAGAAAAACCTGTAAAATCTTTTTTGTTGGCAATATTCTAAGCTACAAATTTGTCTAACATTGTTTTTCTGTGGACGTTACCGTTACTGTGATATTTAGAAAAGGTCACTTTTGGTGACCTTTGACCCCGTATAAAAAGTAACGCAGCACTCGGATTGATAGGGACTTTTGACATTTTGTTCAACAGGCCAGTATCAAGGTTCACACCAAAATTCAGCTTTCCCCTAATTTTTCCTAAGCACCAAGCTAAATTTCCCTGGACTATATTTGCAATTTCTAAAATGTCCTTTCTCCCCGAATTGTTCTTACGCTTTGATTGTATTTACGCTTTTGAAGCGGAAAGTGATTAGAAATGTTTAACGAAAGATTTTAGCATAAATACTAGCTATGTATATATTTATATTTTTTATTATTATCTAAATCAACAGATACATAAACTAACAATAATAACCGGACGAGGGAGATGTACAGGCGTACACACGACACGAAGAAAAATCAGCAAAATGTCTGAACGCTCTAATGCCGCGTTTATGCATAGGGACAAGCGTCTCGTGAGGACACTCGGCAAAACATTGGACAAGACTCAGCAAGACATAGGGTGAATTATTTACTTAGGGATATTGCACCATGCAACACGCACCATGCACCAGGCACCTTTCGACAGTTGTGAGATGTTTTGTTCAGTTCAGTGAACGATGGCTACTGGGATACAGGTTGTGGCTATTGCAACCAGTGAGGTAGTAGAAATGGAGTGGACATGCCCATAAGATTTACATTGAAGGGTATGGTAGTAATTTTTTGTCTGCTCATTGTCAAATCGGGTCAAATCCAAGTAGTTCTCCTCCAATTTGACAATAAGAACGAAATGACGTAAAGGCAGCGTTAACATGCTTTGTGCGCGAGAGGATTGAAGGGGCTAATGGTGGAAAGTTATACCGTCCGTGTCCAGGGGCTGATTGCAACTGCCTGGTGTGCGTTGAGTTATTTTAATCTGTGCCACGCAAGGATATGTTTGAAATCCCGGCGAAAAATTTGAAAATGTAAATGAGCATTCGCTACCCTCTCGAATCCCTTTGACTCGGTACATAAAACCGACTTCGCTTCCAGCGGCTTCGAACTCGGACGAGACGGTCATAAACACCCAGGCACAGCAATAAAAGGATCATTATCCCTTCATAAAACAAACAAGAGCCGACGAGCAAACCATTTACACACGCGTGCTTGCCATGAAAAACACAGCCGAGAATAGACAGGAAGACCGTTTACACACTTTCCTTGTCAACATTTGCCATTCCTCGGTGGGAATGTAAACGGGGTATAAGAATGAAGCCGCACAAATGCGAGGCCTTCGATGTGACATACAAGATGTTGACATTACATTTTTGTTTACGTGACGCGGGATAATTGAAACGATTAATGGGAAAATTGAAACGTTATGGGGACAATAACAACATTAAGGCTTATACAATTGACAGAACACTAGTTACCTAGAACCGATAAGTCATCCCGCTGCTTGTAGCAGTCACCGACTCAATCAACCTGAATATTTTCAGAGCGTCAGCGCACAAAGACACGGGGAATCAAATTATAAACAGGAAAAAAAGTAGAAGACCGAGATTCGATCCTTGCGGAAGACCAGAAGTAGGATGGAAGGGGAAAGAAGAAAAAAAGTGAGCCGTTACAAAATAAGCACGATCACGAAGGAAACTGTTGACTTACTTATGACGAAACCATGTTGCTCAAAAGCCAGAACAGGTTCAATTATTGGGCAAACTTTATTGTAGACACTTTTTTCGAGAAACTTACTGAAGCAAGATAGAAAAATTTAAGGGTGGGGAAAATGTTTGAAAGATTTGGTTATTGGCGAACAAAGCATTGCAATATTTTCTAATAAGCTGGACAACGACTTAGCTCCAAATCCTGACGGCATTTTAAACCTGATCTAGAAAGCATTGTTATTTTTCTCTGTTCCCTATTTTATCGCACTTCCTTAGCCTGTCTTTGTCCATTGGTATTTTCCCTTCTATCCGGAAATATGTAATTTGCACACCCGTACACAAGAAAGGTGATCGAGGTGCGGTCAGTAATACCATCCGAATTTTATGAAGTAATTATATGTGATACCGTAGCATTCCATTGAAAATTTTTCATGTCTCTCTATCAGCACGATTTTACAACGGAGAAACAACTCCATTGAACCTGTTGGATTTTTCCAACATTATTAATCCCTACATAGATAATTGTCTGCAGGTGGACTGTTCTTAAATAAAACTTGCCAGTAGTTTCGGCAAACGAGTCTTTTATCCGTCAGTTTTCATTGAGCTAATTCCGTCTGTAACGAACATATTTCAACAACAAAAAGTGACTTCAATAAAAAAAAACCACAGCAATTTTGATTTTCACTACTACTAATTTTTTTAGCTTGCAAAAAAAGATATTAAATTAAACACCAATTTTTCCTATAGAAGCTAGATATACTTTAATTTCTTGACAAACATCGATATTTCGAGGGTAATCTTTCCTCTTCTTCAGTGTCCGTCATTCTAATTTTAATGTAACTTAAATATATAACTTATAATACTTACTTTGAAATTATTCGTTATTGCTTAATTACCTCCTAATCATCTACTCATCTACTACCCTAACTTAAGTACATTTTAACTATGCTTATTAATTAAGATTATTTATGGAGTTACTCCATGTTTTGGCGGACCTTCGGTATTTTTCAATGTGTTTTATGTAGTGTTGGAACATTGCAATCACAACAAATTTATTACCAATTGATTCTTATCATCCAGCTTTAACGATTAATTTGACAGTGACAAATCCTATGATCACTAACATTCCACAAACTTTTGTTAGTTTTAATTTCCAGAAAGCAAACTTTGATTGTATAAATTCGTATTTTAAGGATATCAACTGGAAGCTTGAATTTAACAGATTAGATATTAATGGGAAAGTTGATCGTTTCTACAGCATCCTAGACTATAGCATTAATATGTACGTTCCGAGAACCGTACGGCACTAATTCGATGTACCCACGTTGGTTTTCTAAAGAATTAAAAGACCTTATTCACAAGAAGAAAATAGCACACATTGCTTATAAAACTACAGTTTCTTTTGTGGATTATGCTATTTTTTTACTCTGCGGGCTAAATGTAAACGCTTATTGAGATCAGATTTTCAAAATTATTTGCGTAAGCTCGAAGTCTGAATTCTGGGTAACACTAAGTATTTTTGGATTCATATCAATAATTTAATGTTTACCAACTCTTTGCCGAGTACTATGGTCTTTGATTATTTAGAAAGTTCGATCGATAGTGTTAAAGCACACATGTTCGCTAGCTACTTCTCCAAGGTTTATACACAATCTAGCATTTTATCAGTTATCCCCAAGATTTTCGATTTACTCCTATATTAAAATCTCATATTCTTCCTAACCAACATGGATTTTGTAAAGGCAAATCAACAACAACTAATTTATTAACCTACTATAATTATATTTCTGTGTCATTTTCAGAGTATTCTCAGGTGGATTCAGTGTACACTGACTTAAGTGAAGCCTTCGATAAAATTAATCATATTCTTTTAACTAAAAAACTGCAAGCTTGTTGCATTCTGGGTTCATTGCATTGCTGACTGCAGTGTTGCCGTTTTAGCGACTTTGTCGCTAGTTCTAGCGGTATTTCGTTGATTTTAGCGACATTATTTTACGTTTTAGCGACTTAATAAAATCTAACGACTTTTGGGGACTTTTCAAGTTTTAGACTTAGCTCAGCATTAAGTGGTTTAAATACAAATCTTTTAGACAAAAAAATCAGTGATTTCAGATATTTTAAACTCTTAACACTAATTTACAAGTCACTTTTAAGAACATCAGATAACCTCACGATTTTTCAAACATTTCTCTTTACCATTTTATCCTGAAGTTGATCACATATCACCTTACCTCTACACAATTTGGTCGGACTTGGAACTGATAACGCTGCCGTAATGACAGGGCGCTACAATATCGTTTACACAATACTAAAAATGCAATACAGTCTGCCCAATTTAGTCCTCATAAGATGCATTTGCCATTCTTTACAATTAGCCGTCTGTCATGCATCACATCAAATTATGCCACAACATATAGAGTTCATGATAAGGGAAACTTACAAGTGGTTTTCGACTTCATCAAAGCGTCAACAGCAATATAAAGAAATATATAGTCGGATTAACTGCGGAGAAGAGCCTCTAAAAATCCTTAAAGTTTGTGATACTCGCTGGCTCTCTATAGAATCGACTGTTGTTCGTATTTGGGCACAGTGGGAAGAGCTTAAGACACATTTTGTTTTTAATAAAAACGACTGCCACACAGCAAATTTGTTGAGTGAAATGTACAAAGACGAAGCTAACCGTTTGCATTTTTTGTACCTGAAAAGTATTTTAAATGATGTTCAAACGGCAATTAAAGTTTTTGAAGGAGAGAATATTGACCCTGTCAAAATGCTTACTTCGCTAATGTACTTATTGCAATCAGTATGCAACAGGCTTTTGATTCCGAACGCTGTAAGAACTGACGAAGATTATTTGACTGTCAAAATTGAAAAGCATCTAAACCCAGTGCCGTACCTAGGGTACATGTTTGAGTCTCATGTTGTTAATACTAGTGTGCCACCCCAAACAGTAGAAACAGTTAGGAAGGGGTGTATTGATTTCACCATAAAACTGGAAAACGAGTTACAAAATCGTTCGCACAATAATTACATGGCTCTTCAAAAAATGACCCAATTGTCTGTAGAAAATACTTTAAAACAAATAAAAGACAATACTATTGCTGAACTTGCTGTGGAATTTGGTTTTAAAGAAGACAAAATAGAAAAGATTTTACAGCAATGGCACTGTATTCATTTTGTGAAATGGAACGAAACAACAGATACTGTAAAGTTTTGGGTGCAAGTTCTTAAATACAAAGACGCCGCAGGGTTTAATACCTACAAAGATATATCAGACTTGGCAATCACAGTTTTGTCATTGCCACATTCAAACGCAGAAGTCGAGCGAATGTTCAGTCAAATGAGCATAATAAAAACCAAGTTGCGAAACAAGATGGCATCAAAAACTTTAAATTCCATTCTACTTATACGAAACCAACTTAAAATTTTAAAGCAAAATTGTCACTCCTACAACATACCTGAGGATGTTTTAAGCAACATTTCGAAAACAATTAAATAGACAAGTACAAGCGCGCCATTCGCTTCAACTTGGACCTTTCAATCATCAACTTCCGCTGCACTTCCCGTTTCTATGACATCATTAGGGTATTCCGACGAAGATCATACCTACAATGATGTTATTTTGCCGTTTATAGAATTTTAAACATAAAATAAATAATAAAATTAAGTAACTTGCTTTTTATTGCAACAAAATCAAGTCTACACAAATTTGAAAAATTTAGCGACATCTAGCGGATTTTTTTCATTGAGTTTTTAACAAATCTAGCGATTTTTCGATACAGTTCTGGGGAGATTCGTTTTTCCTTGACGGCAACACTGGCTGACTGGCTACATCACAAACCGTGAGCTTATAGTTTGCGTCAATAAAACTGAATCTCAGGCGTTTACTCCCACCTCAGGAGTACCTAAAGGCTCACATTTGGGCCCTTTACTTTTTTTAATATTCATGAATGATATTGGCTCTATTTTTCAAGATGTTGAATTTTTACCCTTTGCTGATGATTGCCAGATTTTTAGGAAAATTAATTCTACTAACGACATTTCCATATGACAATCCAACTTAAATAGGTTTACCGAGTACTGTAATCTTAGCGGCCTAGAATTAAATGCTAACAAATGGCTTTATATCATATTCAACCGCACTAAACTAAATATTCCTAATTTGTACATCCTAAAAGACTATCAAATCAAGCGAGTAGATATTGTTAAGGACCTTGGAATTTTAGTGGGCTCAACTCAAAGCTTTGCTCCACATATAGCTCAAATAACCAACAACGCTAGACGCATGTTGGGTTTTATTAAACGAAACATTATTAATTTTCGGAATATGATTGCTCTAAAGATTTTATTCATTTGATTAGTCAGAACTAAACTCGACTACGTTTCCTTGATTTGGTGCCCATATTATCAAGTGCACTCTAACTCTATTGAAAGGATGCAAAACAACTTCTTGCGGTGCATGTAAACTTCACATCCTTTGCTTAAACACAAATTATTCAGAAATCAGAAGACTTATTAATATTACGTTTGTATAAGTAAGAAGAATTATGACTGACGCTGTATCCTTATATAAACTATTAAACGGCCGTATTGATGCTCCAAATCTACTTAGAATACCTTCCAGAGCGACGAGAAGCAGAGACATCTTTTACGTTTCTAGCTCTAGAACAAAGTTTGGCTAAAATACTCCACTGGAGCAAATAAAGAAAATAGGCAATAATCTATGGAACTACCTCGATTGGTTTAATATGTGCGAGTCTGAATAGAAATCTGTAGTATATATTGTCTTTGGAACTCTCAATTAGTCTACGCTTGATTTCATTGGACCGTTTATTAATGCAGTTTTCCAGATGCTGCAATATTTAGTTTGCTTAATTATTATTTTTAAATTTTCTATTATTCTTAAGTTGGAATTCGCTCAATTTGCATCTTTTATAGTTTTTTTTTTCTTTCTCAATGAATTTATGTAATAAGTTGACTAAGTAATAAGATTCTATAATTTAATATTTAAGTTACTGCTACGGCTATAATTATTTGTCGCTTATTTACACCTCTTCAAAGTGCTTATTGTTCGTAAGCAACAATAAATAAAATAAATAAATAAATAAATATATAATAGCATAAAAATAAAACGGTTAATAACATAAAATATAAAACACCCCAACTATATACCTTAAACATTATTTTTCCTATTATATATCCAGGAATAATAATTTAGCGCGACATCATTAAATTTAAATTAAACATCAACCTAACTTCCGATTTTCATTTATTAAAACGAAACTATGTTTTCTTGCACTATATATTTCTCTTCGTAACGAAACCATGGAAAGAGAACAAAATTAATTAGTTCCACGAAACAGTTGGTTAAAAATGGTGTAACTTTTTTTTCATCATGAAAAACTCGTGAATTTTTATTGTCTTGTTAGAATTTAGTAAGCAAGGCTGTGCACTATTCCAACTTTTCAACATCCGATGCAGAGTAGAAAAATGTCCCTTGCTCGGATAGTGAAGCACCATCATCACAAATGAAAAATGGACTTGTCTGTTGGTAGCTAATTGTTGTTGTCTTCTAATTACAGACATGCTTTTTTCATGCAAAAAACTGACTAGATAATTAATTATGATGGGGAAGTAGAATGGGACGTGTTTTTTTATTTCCGTTGTGGGTGGAAAAATATGTTTTCATTTATACTATTTTGGCTTTTCTGCCAGCGGCATTCTAGTTGAAAAAAATTGCCAGATCCAGAGCTTGTTATTCAAATGGAAAGAACAATATGCCAGGAAAATACGTATTCCGGCTTCCCGACTTCAGCTTTTCGCTTCAAACATGATGAAAACAAAGAAACAGACTAATAAAAAAAGGAAGTAAAAAAATGAAGCTTGAAATAAACAATAGTAATGAGGTGGCTGTCAGTGTAGGACTACAAAAGTGGAATATAGTAGATCCATAAAATACTAGAAACGTAGTTTCGGAACATGGATTTGCGTGTTTTCTTGCGGAGTGTATCTCAGTCAACTTTATTGATAACTAATTAAGGAAGGTATGTAGCAACAGTTTTGTCCAGAAATATGTAAGAGCACCTGCATACTTTCGCCAAAAAATTCGCCATTTTTTCGGTCGCATATGCATAGTTTCAGCAAACTAAGCACTTGGTGAAGTGGTTATTCTCCTTATTTTTGTCATTCAACTTCATAATCCCCAGTTACATTAGACTAGTGTGGGACATTTGTGAGCATCTGCTGTTACAACAGTGCCTACCAAATTCAAATGGATCAGAAATCAAACAGAAGCTTATTCGTGCATTTTTCTAGGCAACAATGAAAACTCACAGGGAGCCACAAAAAAGAAACTCTATTGAACCTATTTCAAAAATTCTACTGTACGTCCAATTTCTTCACTTTATTTTTTTTTACTTTATTTATTATTATTATAAATCAAATGTGATCTTCGGCAAAGACACAAAAATCAAAGGCTTTTGAGATAAATGAATCTTAAAACAGTTGCGACAGCTCACTATGAGGATGGCGAACCTCAGCTGTAATTGATAAGTTATCCCCATTCTCCACAACATACAAAAAATTTTCCAAACTGTAATCAAACGAAACAGTACATATAAAAACAAGTTGGCTGTTTTTTTTAAAAAACTGGACATGTACATCCCACTTGAAAACTATTATAACCACCTATTGTCTAGCTAAGACAGCCACCTTTGCGCAAATTGAACATCTTCCCAAATCGAAGAGCTCCCTAGTGCGACCAATCGTAAAAATTTTCCACAATTATTTCGTTCATGCTTCTGTTCACAGTGGAGTTCAAGTATTAATGCCTGTGGTCAGTTTAACAAAAGCCATCGAAATGCCTCCTGGCAAAAGCGTGCCCCTTTTATAGGTTAGTCTGTTCCACCATTCCACTTAATGTCCCTATATCCTGGCATCTAAAACAAATGCATCATTGAGTGTCTCGACATCTCGTTAAGAAAAGTATGGCATTCAAGGATTAGCTTTCAGGAGGTCTAAACTACAACAAGAGACTGTAAAGCAGCTTGGCGGTCAGTGAAAATGAAAATTTTATCTTCGAATATCTAATGGCCAATCGAGCGCTTCGAAAATAACTAACATCTCCGCTCGAAAGTCACTGCTTGGGACTGGCAAGCGGAAGAAAAGTTTCCAGTTTAGGTCAGTCGAAATACCCTCCTGGCTAACACAAAGATTCCGGTGACATAAGTCTGTATCCGCCAAAGTGTAATCCACAGACCCAGTCCCTAACAACCGATATTTATCAGATTAGAACTATATCCTTCATATGTTTGCAAACATGAAGGGGAAGAGCAGCCAAAGCCACCTTGGCGTGATGAAGGTCTTTTTCGAAATCCTAGGTTTCGATGCCGTTTAGATCTTAATCAGATCCGATGGGTATCTTCGCATCTCATTCGATTGGAGCTCCAGAATATCAAGACAGATACCTACTAAAGAGGTTGTGACAGCAATCACTTAGTTTTCTCCTTCTGAGCAAGTCTGAGGTGCATCATATGGCAGGTTTTTACAGTATTTTCCTCCTATCAAACAAACCAATGTCCTCTTTCCATGGGAATTGAATTCTCTGATCTGGAGGTTTTCAAGTCATCTCTGTATGCATTCATAAAGTCAATTTAAAAGCCACGGAGCCGATTTTGTACCCATGCACTTTCAAATTGCGCCTGACCAAATCTTATTGTACGAGTCTGTAGAGCGCTGATCCTAGTAGGCTGTTAGTTCATCTCGGCGTTGAAGCCACCTGGCAGCATAGAGACACCTCGGTGATGGCTCAGGATTTTTTAAAGCAAAAACCAGCTATCCGGTGAGATGATGCCTTCGCTTTTATCGATGGCTGCCCTAACCAAACACTATTTAGTAATATCTTTAAATGGTCAAATAATGCCAGTTGGGTCGGTCTCGCGTCTCTCGAGCTCCTATTGATTTAGCTGTTCAGTCAACCTTTTCCGTTTATGAGTAGTCAATATTGCAGGAGCCTGATTTGCTGGACGAACCACTTTGTTCAATCCTGCCCACTTTAGAACCTCTTTGTCCTTATCGGACAGTGTTTCAATCGGAACATTTTTAAGTCTCTCTTGAATGTGGAAGGTGTTCTTCTGGAGTCAACACGCCCGTGCAGAGTTTAAGTGGGTGAAGGTATCTAAAGCGGAGTCTGCACTTGCAATACCTTCAGCAGGTGCCCGAGTCAGCTCAGTTATCAATCGGGCTAGTTCTTCTCATCAGTTTTCGGTTCTTTTGTCTGTCACTCTGAAGGACCGAGCCAAGGAGAGAAATGTCGTTGCCGGAGGTTCGTTGAACAGGCTAGGAAGCCACTTCTGGAAAAAAAACTATGGGCAAAGTATCTGCGGATGGAGGAGAAGGTTTTCTGATTACTTTTCCGCCAAACTCAGATCCGTTATCTAAGCTCGAACCAGTAGGTACCAAGTAGATCCCATGGTTATCTGCGAAAGCCAGGTTTGAACGACTCTCTATGGGAGCATGTGCTCAGAGCTAGATTTGCGGAAATCAGAAGCACATCTCAACTATATACAACCAACGTAATGGGTACGAAACTAAGAATGTTTTTTGAGGCCCGCCAATATTTTATTAGAACGAAGATGATAATGTTAACCCAGAATCGTTCACAAACAGATTTCACTTTGTCACTACCGCTCCAGAAGACAAATAAATCCACAATACGAAAATTACCAGCGCCGTGTGAAGATCATAGTCAAGATCAAAGAATAGTAAGAGACGAAATGCTAAGTCAAGTCGACATTAGATCATTTGATGTAATCTAGGATTCACTATATTCTACATCTAACTATATTTCCTGTATAAGCGTTACTATTAAGCAGTTATATTAGTTTGTGCATGAGTGTGTCGTGACTTCATATCCATATTTAGATTCACATAGGTAAAATTACTCATGGTTGAACACATTGCCGTAGAGATCGGTCTTTGTATGAAAGCTTGAATCATAGATAAGTTTACGCAAAATTACAAAGTGACCTAATAGATACAATGAAAATGGGAATAAGCATTGTTTTAAGAAAATACTAAATGTTAGTTTAAATACAGGAACAAATAAAATGTTCGATAAACAGCAGCACTGAAACAAAAGAGGAATTGAACCACTTCAATGTTTTAGCACTGACGAGGAAAAAAAATTTTTTAAAGATGAACAAATTTTTCGAATTTAGGATATTACAGCTGGTAGAAAAACTCTAGAGACATTATTTTAATAACTCTGATGATCTCAATTGCAAAAACACTCTTCTTACATATAATGGTAGGTCTAGGGCTTGGAAAACAGCTTTGTTGCACAACGCTCTTACAAAAAGTACCAGCTTACAAAAGACTCCATAGTTTAATAATTCACAATTAACTAAATAATAATCAATGGGGAACCTATTCTTAATGTGTTCCAGCTGCCTGCTAAAGAACTGTCTTGAAACTGACTGTACAATCGTCTAATTAAAATCGATAAATCAAGTGAACTACATCATGAGTATCCTCATCTGAATGCTTTTGAATAAAAAACAACAGTCAACCATTACGAGCCAAAATATACCACGCTGATAAGGGATCAAATGATTGCAAAGCGCTGTTGTTAAAAAAAGTCGATTCACAGCCTAATGAAAAATCGCCCCAAGTGATCCTATGAAATTAGATGAGCCAGAGTAAGCTAAAACGATGCAATAAACGAAGCTATTAAGGATAGGTAAAACACTTTTCACAACAACAATAATCGTTTAAGCACCACACATTTATGTCCTACTGCTTTTAAGGATATTTTCAAAAACGTTCTTGCATGGCTAATCCTGAAAAATAACGAAAGCCACATACACCTCCTATACCATTTTAATCTCGAATTCTCTGCCGTTTTTCCGTTTCTCTCCATAGTAGGTCTTTCCATCTGTAACTAACATCGTCAGCAACATACTTAAAGCTACATTTCTCGATTAACTTTGCGGAATCGTACTGGGCATGTTGCATACGCTACGGACTTGGATCGTTGAATACGGAGGCTTGGTACGTTTGCATAAAAACCTATAGGCTCCAATTCACCGCGATAAAAACCTATAGGCTCCAGAGCTTACCCTGACACACGCACACCAGAACGAATGAATGGAAACCTTTTCCATGTGAAATAATCCCATTATGGAAGGGTAGCGTCCATTGAAGTAATGGCTGATTAAATCGACAAAACTTTTCGATAGTGCATACGTATTCAGATGTCATATTTGAACTTGCATATATCAAAGCACATAATATGGGCACTCCTCATGTCATACGTATTGTTAACGTGGTACTTCGCGAAAATGATTGTAATTTAAGATAATGATGAATGAAGGTTACACGGTGAGAAATGCTTTGTTTTCTCGCAAATCAAAAATGTGCTGCCAGCTGGTTCCAAATAGTGATGTGTTTCCAAAATTGTTTCAGCACCATAGTCAGAAAAATATATGATTTTGGAAGAGGACGGGGTATTTGCTTGAAAAAATCTTAAAAAACAGCTGGTCAAGATCGGAAAATTTTCCACAAAACAACATTGCATGCGACAACACTATTCCGTCATTACACTCAAATCTTTCAAAGTCAATAAATGACCAGTATGTCGGACCGAAATCAATACTGGCAGTCTTCTTGTAGGTCTTCCTCTAGATATTTTTTCAATAGTTCGATTTTTCTTGTTAGTGCAGGTGCTTGTACGTATACCAAAGCCACATTATCTACAGTATTCAATAGCGTATGTACTTGGTTCAGTCTGTGCGCTCTATTTTATTTTATTCTTGAAAATTACTACTCCACAGTGAATCTCAGTTCTCAAGCTGAAATCGCCGAGATTGGAACGATACCCGGCAAATCGTGCAAGCTGCTATTGATGAACTCAACTCTCCATCGTCCAAAATCAATTGAACTGTGTTTGTGCGAACTTTTGTGGTGAATTTAAGTGGATCCTTTCTGATTTGAAAGGAATTTTGAATGTTTTCTAAAACAGCCTTTAGAATTCAAGGATGCAGCTTTCCGTTGGAATATTTAGCCGCAGCTTAAATTCAAACGTATGTTTTGTGAAAAAATGATGATGTTTCCAGTATTACTATAGAACTAATTTTTTCGCTTTTATATTGTACTTCGTTAGTTACCGTTGAATCAATTACTATTAGTAAGTTTCTTTGATTAGTAAGTTTCTTTGATTAATTAAATTAGTATCATTACAAAGCTTCAAACTTTTGTTTCAGATAGTGGATTAGGTATTTTCCTGACAATAATTGAATTTTAAGCCAAAGTTAGAAAATTAATTACGTGGTTCCTCATGATAAATATGAAAAAAATATCCCGTAAAGGACAATTGTCGCACACTCAAAAGAGTCAACCAAAACCACAGAAGTTAGATGAAAAAGAGGACCCCACACCAAAAGCTCTTAAGATAGAGGCTGATGATGATAATTACAATTCAGGTTTCGGTGCTTATCTCCGTTCCGGTGAAGGTGCGTATTAATTTGACCAAAAAGCTGCCAATAAGATAATAGCTTTAACTAAATGTGCTTCTATGTAGCATCCTTAATCAAAAAAAAATAATCAAAGTTTTTGAATTAAAGTAGCCATCATAGTTTCTGAAAAAAAAGAATCTTTCCAATGCTAAGTGGCTTTTATTGCGAATGAATTTCATTAGATAGTAGTCTTTTGTGAACGTATTCGCTCATAACAAGATTATGCTTCTGATTCCCCGAACAGTTTAAATCTATCACACACAGAAAATAACATAGCAAAGCATCTGACAGGAAATTAGCATAGCTAAGTATCTGACATGAAATTGAAATAACCCAAAGGTTTAAATCATTCCAGGAATTGAAATGATGAAACTCTTTGTCATGGCCAACACAATCGTAGTTCTCCTGACAATGGCATGGCCCAACATGAAACAAGTTTTTGAAATCATCAAAGAAAACTTTGACTATTATTCCTCATAAGGTCAAAAGATAGCAATCAATACAAACCCAAATACAAAGCCTTTCACAAATCAAATTCTGTACACAACAGGAATCAAATTTTCCGAATAATATGATAGGTCCAGCAGTACAAGGCGTCCTGTTTCTTAGTGTTATATACTGGTATACGAAGGGTATGCTAAACTTGATAAATGATTACTATCGCGACGAATTTAAAGCGTACATAGATAAGGATACGAAGAAAGACTCCAGCTCTAGCGACACACAGCTTTCTATTAGTGACATCGAAACGTGTCCAACCATGCATGTGGAAGGACTTCCGGATGTTCTCAAATCGAGCAACGAACTTACCAAATCGGATGGTATCGTGACTCGACAAATTGACAAAAACTCAGGAAACAAGCCACAGTGTAACACTCAGCCTGCGATAACAACGACGAAGAATACCATTAAAAAGGATAATTTCGATAATGAGAATTTATCCGACCAGAACCAAATATCGACTATAAAATCAGCATCTTTCGATGACACAGCAGAACTTAAAAGTCAATCCGAAGCTATAGTAGCTTCAATCTCATCCTACAAAGTAGGTCAATCAAATTATAGGCAAATGGCAAATCAACAGGCTTCCGACGTAGATGATGGGGAATCAACAAAAAGGACATCATCGACTCGCACTGACGGAAATTGTTTCGAAAATGTTGACGGAAAGTCATCTGTTGCAGAACAACTTACACCCATCTCGTCAATCCCGACCCCACCTCCATCACCAACAGAGCCAGTGGCCAAAGATGACGGAAAATTATTCGGTCATACACCCGGAATTGCAGTGAATGGTGTCATAGTGCCAGCTGATTTGATACGCCAACGAATCGAAGAGAAACTGCAAAAGGAACGGTGCCAACGGAAAACGGTAAATGAAATGGTTAAGTACTGGACAAACTATATGGAGGCAATCGATGTGGCCCAGTCGTCGTCGTCGTCGCCATCATCGGCGATTCCGAGAAAACTCTCGACCGCTAATAAATTCGATTCAAGGACTATGCCAAGAGCGAAGTCAAGTGGAGAAATAACTACTAGTGCTCGGAGGCGTACTGAAGATTCTTTTAAGAATAATAGCTAGTAATTTTCAATTTAGACTATTGTTGTTGATATTGTATGAGCTGTGGACATTTTTATTGGATGATACTTAACGGGCGAAAGAAATTTATTAATAGGAAGATTTCAAGACAAGTTTGATACTAAATACAACAATAAATAGAGAATTAAACAGGTGGAATTAGTTTGATTTTTTACATTCAAGATTCGTTTCATCAAATTAAAATTATTACTATTCAATATGATTTATTTCGGTTTTCAGATATGACAAAGTTTTTGATTTGAGGTGATAAGATAAATTAGTCAAGTGATGAGCTCAGGACAAAATTAACCAGTGTATATGATAAATAAATAGATCACAAACAAAAAATCTGGATTTCGTGCGGTCTTACCAAATGATTTTAAATAACAATACATGGGTACTCAAGCGGATCAAATCTGGAAAAAATTTTACTAAATAAATTAAATATTAATTATTTTTTTAATTAAATATTTAAATAAAGAGAACATATTTTCAAGGAGAAAATAATTAATCTATGAACTCGGCTCATCAGCTTCAACAAAAATTTAGCTCACACTTTGGTTCAAAAATGAACAAGAGCTACTAAAAGTAATAAATATGAAATTGTAAAAACAGTAAGAAAATACCAAAAAGTGCACAATACAATTTTAATAAGAATATGCTGCAATACATTTAATTAACATATTTACAAATTTCAGTGCTCAAATCATTCTCGAAAATATTTTACATATCCTCTTATGAATTGAATATAAAATTAAATTTTGCAATTTATCATTAAAGCTGGAGATATTCCTTTGAAAAGTTTTCATCAAACTGACGAAACAATATAAAATAGTCTAAACGATTTGAAAAAAAATCTCGTTCAATATTTTCGGGCTCATATTCATATGTGTTTTTTTTATTTTTTTTTTCAAAAGTCTTTATGATTTTTTGATTCCGCGTTTTATTTCTTGTCACTTAATTTAACTGTAGTTAAGTAAAATTGTTGGGCGGTATTCACTAACATTCTAATGAATTGAAATAAGTTCGATTATCTGGCCATGATATAACTTTTACTTGTTCAGAACTTTTACTTTTATTTAAAATGCTACTAATTTATGAAATGCAGCAGAAGAATGAATATAAAGAAATTCATCAACATCGGCCATTTAGATTAAGTCTTACTTCGATGTGCCCTAGTCAACCATTACTGGCGTTGGATATATTATTCTCATTCAATGTATTTCGGAGGAATCCTGGTCTTCTTCTTGAAAATAAGACAAGTATTTCGAACATGGGCTCATCAGGGAGCCAAACTCTTCAAAAAGTCTGAAAATAATCAAATATATAAATCTGACTAGCTTTACCTATTCCTAATCTATGCGGGAAAGGTTTCTAGGAAAAACCAAGCTTTGCACATCGAGAAAATTTGAAACCACGCTATATTAATTTGTTAGACTTTTTTAAAACCAAATACTAATCGGAAAAAGAAAACATGTAAAAATCAGCTACCAGATTTTTTGCGCCTACTTTCTACACAGATATGACCATGAATTTGGCAAGTAAGCAAGAAGAGGGAAGAACCGATCATACCGACAAATGTTGGAAATGTAGGTTATGATTGACGAAATCATAGGCTTTGAAAAGATCAAATCGACATACTTTTAAAGCAGATGCGGCAACCGATCAGTCAAAGTGGTGCTCATCAACTTGAGAAAGCTGAGTAAATGGGTAAACTTTCCCCTATAAATCCTTCGGGAAAATTTTTCAGGAACAGACAGAGAAGGAAATGGAACGGTAGTTTTAGACGCATTACTACTACCTCAAGAAAAGGACAACTTCCCAAAGCAGAAGGGAAGGAGTCACATGATAAATCAGATGATAAAGATGGAGAAAAAGGTGCATAGGAGCAAGGAAAAAAAATATCCTGGTTCTTGCGCAATACATTGTGCCTAGACGGAATTTTAGCATCGACATCATCATCAGTAAGTCAGGTTCCCGTCAAACCCGTAATATCTTCCGAAGCTAAGGTAGCAGAAAATCTGAACTCGATAATTTTTGGTCATCAAACCGTGTATGATGATGACTTCAAATATTCTAGTTCTTGAACTTAGAACATAGATTAAAAACAAAACCTTAGAAAAAAACCGTTATGTTTATTTTAGTATCGTAAAATTTAACCATATGCAAAAAAAAGCTACAATCTATTTTCAAAGAAAAATAATCTAACGAATATGTTCCACAAAAGTTTCTGCAAATTTTAAACAAAGAAATGAGATTTGTCTCCTAACTTTTCGGGTAAAAGCTTTTTGAGTGAAAATTTACTTCTGTACGAGAGGGAGGCATATGTTAATTTACCGAAAACCAGAGAAATAAAAAAAAAACATTTTAGGTTATAAATGGAAAGAAGTTACCTCATCTATCTTCTTCGTCATAGACATTTTGCATTATTCAACTCGACAGTTGATTCTTGTGCCAACAGCTATTTGATGTTCCCTCGTGCTTTCCTTTTGATCATCATTTGTATCTACTGTACCGGATGAGTCATGTTTTTTTAGGGAAAAAGGAAAATCCAGAATATTTTTTTCGGAAAATCCAGAATATTTTTTAAAGGAAAATCCAAAATATTTTTTCGTTTGCGTGTTTTTGTTTTTTAATTATTTCTGTGGGACAACTTGATTGCCGGGACCACATTGCAATAAATCACCAGCAGAAAAAGTTTGAATGAATTTTGGCAAAAGGGGAACAATAGAACGGCTAAGGAAAGTTTGTGCTCTGGCTGGTGTCCGAACCTACCCGAAACTGAGTAAAGGAACAGGACTATGATGTTAGAAATATGATTAGATATGAAATTTCGAAATAAAGTAATTATTTCAACCTCTTACACATTCGTAATTTTCGACGTTCTTATGGAGCGGTTAAGAAAAAATAAAAGTTATTAATAAAACATTTGAGAAGATTGGATGGGGAAGATTTGAAAGCATAAGGCACTTTGCTTCCTGATTTCTGAAATATTTTTCGTAAGTTCTTAAATATAATGTTAAAATTCTACTGTATATTGTTCCTTTCCCTTTATATAATTCTTAAGTAATTCCCAGACAATGATGCCTGGGAACATTCCTTACTAAAAGGAAATACTATATAGTTTTTTGAGTGAAGCAAAATTGACTTGAAATGTTTATAAATAAAAACATGTTCTATAAATTTGAGAGATTTCACGCTGAACGTATTCGACATTTGGGGTGATTTCGCAAATTTTATAGGCGTCATGTTTCCTGACTGTAAATTTTCCCTCCCTTACGCCGCGTCCACACTGGCCATGGGAGATGGCATAACATTCGACTTGCCATGGAAATGGAAAATGTACACAGTAAATGGCATGACATATTTGATGGCATGCCATAAATGTCAAGCCATATGGCAAGACATTTGCATGGCCATGAGCATGGCCATGAGCATGGCCATATTCTGACAGTTTTTCATTTTCAAAATGGCGATGTCGAGGGAAATAGTGTTACGAATCTTAAATGAATACAAAAAAAAGATTGCTTATGGAATTATATGTTCGCCTCTTCCTCAATTTACGTCTTTCCTCACATTCCGCTTCCTCTAACCTTTGCAGTGCTTTCAAATACCGGATAGCGCGCACATGTTCACGGCTGAGCGACATTTTTAAAATGATATGGCATGACATGCCGCTGCCCAGGCCGCAGATGACATGCCATAAACTGACATTCGTTGCCATCGCATATGGCAGAGCTCATGGCCAATGTGGACTCTATGTTAAGGCTGGTACTGAGTTGACCGTGGAGCTAAATTTTAATATGTCTCCATTATCTGGTCATTCTTTCGAGTGAAAATTTTGGCAATGGAGAAAAGCAGAGACACTACTCATTCTTGTCGGATAAAATGTCAAGAATTTCAATTTTTGATCGATTTTCTCAGTTTTTTCTCAATTCAATTTTCAAATTCAAACACCAAATGTCACTTTTTAGTTCGAAAGAATGAACTGCACATACTAAATTGGCGTGAAATGATTGGAGACATGTGTCACTGCCATCTACAATTTCAAAGTGAAAGCAACTTCCATACAATTTTTCATGCTAAGAACTGAGTGCAAATCTTGCTTATTTTCAAGCTAACTTTTCGCCAAAACAACTTTCACGTGTTATTTTATTTGAAAATTTCACGTAAAACTGAAGACAGTAATATGCTTTAGTCACTAAAGTCAGGAAAACATCTGCTTTATTTGATAAACCGCACTATCACTTTTAAGTTAACCAGGGAAACTTCAGTCAAGTTTTAGAGAAAGGGTTGTCCAAGTGCCGCAAACCCGTCTCCTCGTTTAAGCTGGAGACTTTTACATGATATGGAGGACGGATTCCTCCTCGTCTTCCGAGCTACAGCTTAGACAGAAGACGTTGAACCCTGCGCCCAACCGTTGCGCATGCCGTCTTATGAGGCAGTAGCCCCTCAGATCGCCAACAGCACAACGCAGAGCTGAACAATGCGATGCGCATCCATGGAGACCCAGAACTGTCTTGTTATCGCACAGGATGATTTATAAGCCCAGGACTTCCTAGTGTCCTCAAAGTATTTTTGCCTGATAGCCAATTTGACAGATGTCATCGGTATTCCTATTGAGAAGGGGCATGAGACCTCCGGTAACAAGGTACCAAGCTTCGCTAATTCAACGGTCTCATAGTTGTCCTGAAAATCTCTATCTCCAGATATCCAAATCAACTGTGCAGCCAAATATTTCGACATCTCCTTAAGAGATACAGGATATTCAACAAAAATTTTGGACACTGTACGAGGGCCAGCAAGAGATTGAGTAGCCTGCTGCAATAACAAGTCAGAAAGCATTCTAATAATATTATTTGAGTTGCATTCTTCATACGGAAGTTTTCGAAACATTTCGAATGCTTTCAATAATTTCATGCTGTGATACTTTACATTGAGATTCTTCACAAAAATTATTTTTACTGCAAATAACTACTTCTAATTCCTACTTGCCCTTTGATAGGAAATTTTTTAAGCGAAATTTCCATTGTTATCGAATTCTGACATAGTTTACAAGTTTCATGCATGAATTTTTTGAAATTACCGTTCATATGTGCGGATGCAGTAAAACATTAGTTAACCTTTCAGTGAATGGATAAGAAAATTCTTTCATCTATTTACAAACATGTTTTCTTTCTCGATGTCTTGAAACCGTTTTTCAGTTGTTAGCTTTTTTTAGACGTACAATCACACCACAAGCAATTAAACTAGTTAAAAAAATGTCCGTTAAAAAGTTATCTTGTTTATATTTTTATGTGAATTCACCACTTTTACTATGAGCGTACGAAATAGAGCTGATATTCGAGGCGAATAGTCGAAAGTACCACATAGCTATTAAAAATACAAAATCTTTGGCTATTATCAAATATCCACTGAAATATGTAAAGTTTCAACTTGTAATTTCCAAAGAAGAAAAAATTATTCTAAATAACATACTAAGTATTTCGAGCACGTACCACTCAAGGTTTAATTTGCTCTGGGCGCGTTCAGCGCAGAACTAAAATATTGTATTTGTATTCAGAGAAAAGCACTTTTTATGGCATTAGGCAAATGTCAATTCTTTTTGTATTTTTTCTTAAGTATATTTTTTCGTTTCGTGCAATAATTTGAGCACAGGTCATTGGTCTTAGAACTTCATTCACAAGAAAGTGTCTGTGTTTCACATATTTTAATATTTAAATAGATTATGATGGATACTTTCATTGATCCGAATCACGCATTTATAATACGTCCTTTTGATGATTCCGTTTATGTACAACTGGTTTCAATTTGAAACAAATCATAAGAAATGATGTTAAATAACACGCAAGAACTTGGCAGCAAAAGCCTAGTTCTAAATTCATATTTTATACAGTGACTGCCAAAAACATCCGCACAAGCTTAAAATTTCCCTTCTTTCTCAAATAATGCTTTCATCAAAGAGACGAAAAGAAAACTAAAAACTGTTTATGGTACAAGATATCTACGCAATCATTTAACACAAAAAAATAGAAAATGTATCGCAAAACGAGAAGGAATAGGAAGGATAAAACAAAAAAAACTTAAAAATCAGACGCCCCAAAAAGATCTGCACATCGATGAACGCGTGTATGTTTATGCAATATAAACGCGTGTGAGTGACTTGTTTATCTAATACTGCCTTCAGTGATAAAGTAATATTTTCTTGAAACCACGCGTTTTTGGTAGCTTCAAAAAAGTTTGTGCTTACATTAATGCAAAATGGGCAAATACACGTCCCCAGACAAGATCCAGTTGGTGGTTGTTAATCATGAGGAAGGTAAAACTGTGGCAGAAATATGTTCGGTCCTCAACATGAAACGTAGAGCTGTTTACGATATTCTCCGGAGGTATAAAGAGGAAGGCAGAATAAACTTGAAGCATATTCTTATATTGATAGTATAATGGATTTCCGTCGATACTTACAACTCCTGAAAGACAATTATCAAAAAAGTGCCGCGAATATGGGCATTTTAGATACATTTAAATCTTACAAAGACAATGACCCCAAACATAAGGCGCGCATTGTTCAAGAAAATCCTCCTCCCATCACCAGATTGTACTCTGGGATGAATCGGACCGTAGAATTCATACCAAGCCGATTTCTTCTAAGGGAGATCTCGAGACAAGGCTTCGCGAAGAATGGGTGAAAATTGATGTAGAATACTTGCGAAAAATCATCTCAAGTATGCCAAATCGTTTAAAATGTGTCATTGAACAAATAGGACATGCAACAAAATACTAGTTTTATATAATTTTTGTTTATTTTTACAATTTAGCCTATGTGTGGATCTTTTTGAGGTGAATTTTTCTGTTTCTTTTACGAAATTTCCTAGTTTTTGGTATCTATAAAGTAAATAATTTTTGTATTTATGTCATATGTAAGGCTATTATGTTCTGCTCATATTATATATTTTTTTAATTTTCTCCCCGTTTTTTATTGGCTTATAAAATGAGAAAGAAGGAACATTTTTTATGTGTGCGGATCTTTTTAGGAGTCACTGTATATTAACTGTACTTATTTGAATAAATATAATCAAACAAAAAATTGTTTGGCGAGCGTTTAGGTAGAAATTATACAATAAAATGAAAAGTCGAACTCGTTTCCTTTATTTCTACCAATTTATTTTTCAAAAATCCGTATACCAGTATTTCGGCTATCACTTATAGCCTTCTTCAGCGATGTTTCTTCGACTTCGGCTTCGAAGAAACATCGCTGAAGAAGGCTATAAGTGATAGCCGAAATACTGGTATACGGATTTTTGAAAAATAAATTGGTAGAAATAAAGGAAACGAGTTCGACTTTTCATTTTATTGTACTTATTTACTTATTACCTTCACTATCACATTCCTATTACCTTCACTTAGGACCCACGGAATTTTTGAACTATATCTTTAAGCCAGCTTCAATACAACTTGTAGGACTACGTTGACAACAATGATGAAAGACATAAAACAATATACACTATTTCCCATTCAAAGTATGAACTCCTTCGTAATTTGCCACTGAATGTAGAACACAGCCGAATAATTTGTAATCAATTGTTTCAAATTTCTTCTCATTGCAACTTTTGTTGAAGCCATCATAATTGTGAGAAATACTCCACTTCATCGTAGAACATCATTATCTTCGCTGAAAACCACATTTCCTCACAAAATGTAAAAAAAATCTCATCCTATGTAAATCCAAAGCAGGGTCAACGCTGGTTTCCCAATTTTTTGGTACTGAAATCAACACCCCATTGTATTCGCCACATTCAATGGTCTTTAATCCAAACAGAAAGCAAATACTCTTTCGTATTTGGATTTTCTCCCATATTTGCACCAAATCTGATTATTTTAAGCTGTCGATTTAGCTCTTCCAAATCAGAACATTTTCTCGAGATTATCTCGTCATATATTTTTGCGATATCCCAGATTATGTTTTCGTTGGAGTTATTAAACTTTCGCTAAGGAGACTTAATGATGTTAGATCGAGTCGAGAAGTTGAAAGTTCCGAGTGAGTGGCTTTCATGGTTAGATGTCATTCAAATTTATATCCATGTATTTGAATATACAAACAGGTTGAATTTTCGGTTAAAGGTAACGAGCGCAAATAAGAGGTGCAAGTTATATTAGGAGCATATGCAAACAACGCCAACAAGCACCAGAAATGCCAAGAGCTTTAGCCTAATGGCCACAATCTTTCCAACTGTTGAGGGCACAACAGAAGATGCACAGTCACGTTGTTGGCATTTACGACAAACTCGACTGCTGCCAATGTGAAAGATTCACATGATTGTCGAGTAATTGTTGTAATAACGTTTATTTTTGTTTGTTTGCTTGTAAACCTGAAATCCCAACACAGGGTTTTGTGGTTAGTTGGCTCGAAACATGCTAGGTATTAGCGAATATACCAAATAGTATATTCTAGTGTAGTGAATGCAAACCTATGGCCCGAACATTGTGTAAGGGAATGAACTCGGAATGCGTGCTAACGCCATTGTTTCACCGTTATTTGAATTAACTTGTGACTTGATGTTTCGGGGCAAATTATCGAGTGAAAATGACAATATTTAAGTTTCATGGACTTGAAATGTACGTACGTCAAATTGTATCAAACGTTGAAACTTAAAGGGTTTCATCGAAAATTTGTACACTTACTTGGCTTTTTGAACGATCATTATTAAAATTAGTAGACTCATTTTATATTTTTTTTTCAACTTTTCCCAGCTTGTTTTTCGATTTTTGTTCGTATTCTTAAGATTGAAATAGATATGGATTGTACTAGCGAATCTAAAATTATTTTTAGATGCATCGGTTTGGAATATTTATATATTTATGAACCCATTTAACAGACGCAAGTTCCAACTACAAAATGGAAACTAAAAAAAAACTTAAAAATAATAAATTTAGCTAAAGTTCAGTTAGCTATGAACATCGATGATGCAAAAATTACCAAACAATGACTACATTACATATAATAAACTAGGAATGGAATAGAAATTAAAACAATAGTCAATTAGTAATAACGGTTAATAGTAATAGCATATTAGGATAGGATGTCAAAACAACAAGAAGAAGATGCGGCTAGTTGCTGGACATTAAGGAAACAGTGCTTCCCTTACTTAAGGCTCCTTAAATGGAAAGTAAAGCGTCTTAGTCAAAATCTCAATCATCGTATTCCATTCTAAACAAGAATATACAGCTCGACATTGCATGACATTGTTAATCGTTACAAAAACTTTGCAAAGAATATTCCTAAATAGCAATGCGGAAGCTGTTCAGCTCACCGCGTATTCTTCGAAAGGGAAATTGTAAAAATATCTTGCTTATCTGCAAGATGTATGTAATACAACAGTATTTCTAGCGTCTTCTTTTCAATTTCTGTTTTGCTACAGAACCAGGAGCTGATTCGCTTTGGACGCCTAAGTTTAGGATGTGAATTGAACGTGTGATTAATGTAATAGCTTTATTGTTTAACAAAGAATGGTAATTATATGTTCAATTTCTGTAATGCATCTATTATTTAGCTATAGAATCATATGTTTAACGTAGATTGAAATAAGATTGATTTGTCTGCTTGCTTATTTGTGTTTATAGTGAGTAAGTTTGAATTGAAATGGTTAAAGAGAGACAATTGTTTTAGAAGTAAATAGAACAAAAGTATTGAATTAATTTTATCATATAAATTTTTGCGATTTTGCTATAGAAGGTCTGCTGTGGCAACAATTTTCACTTATATCATTTGAAGACAAAAAGTTAGAAGTTATAAATTTGTGACCGCTTTTTCCCTTTTTGTCATCACATACCGTTTTCCCCCCTCTTTGTCAGCATAGACCACGTACATATATCGGCCCAAAAGCTCTTCTAAAGCTGCGTACACATAGGGCCAAGACCAACGGCCAAGCCATTTGTTGGCTCGGATTCGCTTAGTGTGGCCTTGGTTGCTGTTCGCTCTGCTGGCGGTAACTTCAAAGCCTTGGCGATGTATTGGCCTTGGAACTCCGTTGTAGTGTGGACTGTTGGTCGAGTTGGCTGTAATTAAAATACCGAGTAGTATGTTGAGCTAGGCTGTGTTTTTTTGTATATTGTCAAATATAGTGTATGGTGTCGAAATGCGTTCTACTACCATAAATGCGTTATACTTTACAGCCCCAAGTTGATCGCTGTCAATCACTAGATGTACAACCCGAACCGAACCACATCCAATGCCTTGGCTCCAAGCCATTGGTCCCAATCTGTTCCTGTGTAAACGACAGGACCAACGCAAGGCCAACGACCAAGATTCGATCAAACTGTCATTGGCCGTTCGTTGGTTGTATGTGTACGCGCCTTAAGAGTATTTGATGCGGGAATATGGATCATTTTACGGATTAAACCTCCGAAAGCAGCATCACATAGAGTTGTTTTTGAATGTTGGACAGCATTGAATGGAAGCAAAATGGCACAATCCGAAACTCATAGTCGGTGACTTCAACGCCTGTGCTGAGGAGTGAGGAAGCAAGAAAACCAACGCTAGAGAGCATGTGTTATTGGAGGCTTTTTCACAATGAAATATCGTTCTCGAAAACAATGAGAATGCTAAAAGCTGGGTTCCATTGTAGACCTCACTTTTGTGAGCGACGCTCTAATCAAGGACTTGCAGTAGTTGGTTAGCGAGCACTACACGCGGCAGGCCATTATAGCTACTGTGAACTGCGTACGTAGCAAAAGCACAATGTGTGTGAGTTCCCAGAAAAAAGCATACTTGGCTGGTCATCAAAAAGGCTCGACAAAGAAACGTTCCGTGAAATGCTACCCCTTGATATGGAACTAAACCGAACTGCTTGGTGCTTTCATGCCACGACGTTCTCTCGACAAGACCAGGAAGGCAAATTATTGGTGGAATGCAGAAATTCTAGAGCTTCGGGAAAAATGTCTCAAAGCAAGGTGTTGTAGTCACTGCCGCAGGAATATCACAGATTACGAGGACTTGCAGAATCAGTATAAATACGCTCGGCAGAACCTTTACCTCGCGATCGCTAAGAGCAAGAGGGAGCACTTTAAAAAGCTGTGTAACGGGGTCGATTTTACGTTTTGCTCAGCTTCTGCACTTTGATGCATGTAGAAGTAGCCTACACATTATACTAGGCACAAGGATATCAGCGGTAAATATCGTAAAATGCATGCTGAAATCCCCAAACAACACTTCCACAGCTTGACGCGGAAAGAGACAAAAAAAGAAAGAAGAAAATATATTTAGAAGCAGCTAACTGCTGATCCACCCCCGCAAAGTAATGCCGAATAAGTAGCCCCGTGGGGAGTGTGGAAGGAGAAGGAGGTGGTTTTAGTCGGTAAAAATCCGGCATATTCCGGGACTGGAACCATGAAACATCTCTTAGAAAAGTTCCATCTTCCAACAGCGAAAACGAACATGTGGCAATAGACTAGGCCAGAAAGCCTGCAGTCCAAGCAATAGGTATCTTTGTTTGTGAAATATATAGCAATGCACTTAGGAAATTCAAGGGAAAGACAGTACACCGTGCACCATACGCTTAAATCATTTGGTTTTGATTAATGATGGTTATAAGCTTAAGTTTATCTGTGTAAAGGAAGGAAACAAAATTGAGGTAAGATTATTAAGGACTAAGACGATTAAGAAAAGTGCCAAGATGGAACCTTGGGCAACATCTGATGATGGAAAAACTGGTTAGAAAACACAATAACTGAAGATAACACGACATGCACGATTAGAAATATAGGAGGTGATTTCGAAATGTGGGACATCAGTTAAAAGTTAATTGTAATATAAATAGACGGATCAGTAAAGAAACACTCACAAGTAGGCAAAGGAAAACTACAAGGAGTGTATACAGTATTATGCAATAGGCAGAAGCCATGTGAGAGAAGAACACAGATCGTTAATTATTCAAGAGGAAATGGGGAAAATGAATTGTAAGGTGCACACTGAAATGACTTACGAATGGTTATCCGAATTTCGCTATCATCTGATTTTATTTGTAAAGGCTCAAGGTAAAATTTTCTCGCTAAAAATCTCAGCAAAGAGCCAAGTTTCTGTTAAACAGATAAGAAAGACAGCTTGAATCATTTTGATAATACAAGCTGTGCTCAATAATTGAAGTCTTTTCCTTAGGATTTATGATGCTTGAGTGCCCTGAACTCCAGTCTGGTTTTATCCAAAATTTCCAGGACGCCATGAAGACTCAAAGATCTTGATGAGAACACCCATGGGCTAAGTGTCAACTACGACGACCAACTTTGAGAGTTAGTTTGAAAGAACCTACAAAACGTTCATGTCACAGAACGTTAATGAAATTACTAAGTCTTTGGTAAATGATTTTTATGATGTCAGCTTTCAATGTACCAGCAGAGAATCGGGTCAAGAAGAGCTGCAAAGCAGGTTCAACGACTTTGATCTGCCCATCCCAATTAAATGCATTTACTTAGGTAGAAAGCGCACATAGCTGTTTGGGTTGATCTAGGCAGTAACTGATGAACTTGCTCTGGATTAAGTGATTGAAAATCAGGCTTTGAATGAACTTGATTCAGCCAGCGTGACATACAGTTTGATCTCCCACTAAAAAAAAAGTATTTTTTCTTCTAAAAAATTATGTTGAATGTATATATCGATGAAAAGATCTTTTAAAAGTCACATTGAAGAAATGTGTCCTTAGCTAGTAAGATCCATGTATGCCTTATTTCTGTTAACGTATTGAGGAGTGCAGTCAGTTTGAGAGGCTGATAGCTCGACTCGCTAAAGGCGCCAGTCCAAAACAGTGATCTGCTGCCTACGAGTTCAAATTCCTCCGTATGCTCATGTTCATATTTATTCGTTTTGTGATGTCTTACTAACACCAGTGCTCCACTAATTAGGTGTCACATCACAGGTCAAGCGTTGACTGGGCATAATACCAGCACTTCACGAGAATAAATTGTGGCACTTAAAAGAATAGTGAAATTAATTGTACAGCTAAGTATAGCTAAGCATTCGCTTCAAAGGATATTCTCCTTAGCTATGACACTATCATTCAAAAAAACCTCAAATTATTTTGCACAGTGATTGTCCAACCAAAAATTTACTCATGTGCGTAGTGCGCTAAGATACAGAAAACTAAAATCCTAATAGCTCAAAATAAAGCTGAACCCAAAACCATCGAGATCGTATTTCAGCCTCACGGACGCCTCCCTAAGAAATAAATAAGAATTAGTGAATCGTAAATCTATGAGCTTTTTCACAACAACATTGCATGCTTATTTCACTCCTGGCACTTTTGATGACATTTCGCAGCTCTCTTGATTTGTTGAGATTATACACTAAGTGCTTTACTATGCAGTGTTGTACAGATCATGAACAAAATTTTCCTTGAACAAAGCTCAATAGTAATTCGTCATGTGATGTAGGTTCAACTAAAAAATGTAAATTATTAAACAAAAATGTGAAGCACGAAAATTTAAAAAAAAGAATCTGTTAGCTGAATCAAAAAGTTAATACAGCCTAAAATTATTAGTCAAGATACCTAGAGTATATACATAGGTAGTAAATTTGTGCCAAAACTAGTTTTTTAGATACACCGTGACAAGAATCGTCCAACATGTTGAAGTGATCATTATACTCGTTTTCCATAATCGAAGAAATCTGTGAATTTATGTTCGCCGCAGTCCTATTTGGGTCACCTAATATCAATAATTTCATGCACTTTCGTAGACTAGTTGCGCTGAGCTAATTTGTTATAGCTTTCAAAATCAAATATGTTAATTTCAAGATCAATTTTTCGTTTAGAACTTAGACGTTTCTTTACAGATATTGATATTTCGAGGGTAATCTCCTCTCTCCTTTAGTGTTTATTAGACGATAAATCAAAATGACATGATGACTTGCCGGCAGAAGTCAACCATCAATTCGATCCTAACCCTATTTTCACGTAAAGTAATCAAATTCATGCTATCACTTTCAATCAAGGTCAAGACAAACAGATAAAACTCATTAGTAACCAATTTTCTCCAGTCTGGATACATTATACATTCCCCACAATACCTATCCATATCAAGTTCATATGCATGTGATGGATCAGATCACCACAGAAAATCTGTTCCAAACAAATTAATGTCGGTCGGTTATCTCGTCATCACTCATATCAGATTCTCTGACCGTTAACCATATTTATGTGTACTCGTAACGTGACATTATTACTAGCAGCGAACAGAGTAATTTATATGACTTTCATTTCTGCTTCAAACTCTCCAGCTGTTTTCTAGTCCCAGCCGGGGTCTATTCATGTATGTCTGATCTCAATGTGGAACGTAGATTGTCAACATTAGATCAATCCTACGGATACATATATATGTATTTATCTTAACTCTTTGGCAAGTTTATGAACTTTCTAAATGAAAAACTCATTCAGCACAGAACGGTTACAAATACTTGTTACGCTCATTGGAATTGTTAATTTGGAGGCCAGGAAAACTTGTTTCCAACGGAAACCTGTTGGTAGACTGTGTTAGGTGTACGATTTCATATACGCATCCATAGGTGTAGAAAATTGAACCGTATCTGCTATGGAAAGATTGTTTTGTATAATATGTAAAAACAGTTGTTGTTAATAGTTAAAGTGGGAGTGTTGGTGGAAATATAGTTTTTTTCTAAATTAAAATGGACATTTTGAAGTTCTTTTATTTTTAATTCATAAATTTATTGCATTTAGCTCATAAAAAACCGAAGACAAGATACAAGAAACGATCAAGATACAGTTTTTACGAAATGTAATTTTCCTTCTCATAAAATAAATCGTGAAAATTTGGCTGTTTTCATTATGCATAATTGTTTGCAATTGTGCGGAAATTTCAAGAAAAAACCCAAAGAGACGTGACTAAACTGCTAGTTGTGGGAAATCGAGAGCTGATCGAAGCATTTACAATCATCAATTCGATTGTAGATCTAACTATGCCACCCCCTTAAGAATCACACAGAGACGAGAATCAATATGTAGCACGTTTCGCATTCTTATTTTCTAATTATTAATTGGAGTAAACCGCTCAGCATGCTGTACAGTAGCAAATAAATGAGGCTTTGTATCTTTCGCTTCTGCCGTACTATTATCTCAGTACTCATCATACGTAATTTGTCTACATCTATGAGACTTCAAACACATACAGCGCATAATTCAGTCCATTATTCACATGTATACTGGGAAGCTTATTACGCCGGCAAGCAATCGGACTCAAATCGAATTAAAAACTCAACAAGACTAGTACATTTATTTTTCATTTCTGCATTCGCCGATCAATAGATCGCCGACCAATTAACCAAGCTAATTAAACCTGCCAATCAATCATAATTTACAAGACACTGTCTAATATTTTTTTGAAGAGCAACTTGCTTATCCTCAAATCCAGGTCAAACATCTATACGAAATATTTCACGATATTCTTTCATTTTAAGCCCCGCCAGGCCTCCACTTTTTTCACTGAAAAGTTCACCGACAATCTGCATCATTATTGCATTCGTTCCACAGTGACCGAAAGACCCCTCATTGAATTTTGCCGGCCACAACGCTTATTTATCGACTCTGTCTGATCCTATCAATATTATTACGCAAAAGTAAAGTTTTTTATTAAGATTTTCCTGCTAGTGAATAAAATGTTACTAACAGTGGATTAATGATGGGTGTTATGATTTTTTCATTCAATCGGAATTTCATGGTCAGATAATCATACTCGTATCTTTAAAATTGATCTGTTCATTCAGTTCAGTCAGTTACACCTTTTGAGATTTCGCAATAATTTCGCTTTTTAGTTCGACGCGGACTGACTAAAGCTTACGGCCACGGACAATATGAAGCACATAGAGTAGCATTTTCCGGTGTAGTATGCCATGTAAAAATTATTAATTATTGCAAAATAATATTACCGTGTCTAATTACGATCATGCTTGGCTTATGAGTACTTTCAACTCTTAGTACCCGTTGTACACCGTTGTAATTAGTGCTGAAATCAGAGGTGTGCTTAGTGATATCTGAGCAATCAGCATAGGTTTTTGTTGTTCTTTGGTGATGTTTTTGATTTTACTGTTTTTCGAAATGAATGCGTTGTTGTAAGTGTACGTATAGATACGACTAGCACAAGTGTCAGGTAAAGTCGCTGACTTTACTGCTGGGATTACAATAGCGATGTAGTCAGCGGAATTCTCTTGGGCCCTGTCATCTAGTGACCGTATTTCTAGATGTAATTTAATAGAAACTCCACCACAACTCTAGCAAAATCAAGTCAATTTATTTTCAAAACATCACCTCATGACATTCCACGAATATTTTATGTTTATTTTATTTGTTCATTAAAACAAGGTACAAGTTACTTATGCAATAATAAACAAAATTAAAAACTAGTGTATATAAAAAACTTAAATAAGTTACAAATAAGTAAATAAACATTAATAAATAACAAATAAATGAAACATTGACATACATATATCGTAAGATTAGGAGGTACGCATAGCTTGGAAAATGGAGGATTTGAAGGATGGTTTGGAAATCGTTGAAGAATACTGATTACTTATGGTGTTAAATATGCTTTAGCCAACGAGTGGAGCTGGAAAGTCTATTAAAATCGTAAGGGTTATATAGTTCCACCAAGGCGAAAAGAAATAATTGCTTTTGTATGGACTTGAGTATGGTACTGTGGGTTTCAAAAGCGTATTAGAGAATATGATCTTGTGACCACTGCTGCCAGATAGGCGCTGCGGCTCACCCCCAGACAATTCCTATTTATCCCTGAAAATACCCTAAGTAGCCATAGTGACGTCATTTCCGATAAATTTTTCGGGATTCTCAAAAACCAGGTTATTTAAATATTAATTTTTATATGTGTAAGACTTTCGTCACATGAAGCAAACTTTTTTAAGGTGAGGTGAAACTTTCGTTCACTCATCCTAATCTTTTGGGACTAATTTTTTCCTGGGTGCGTAAGGTTTTCACTTAGAAAAAATTAGTAATGAAAGGTTTATTATCGACAGAGTCACGAGAGACAGTTAGACAGTACCATGGGCAGATTTCATCGGTTGATTAATTAATAAAAAAGCTCGGAGAAACGAATAAGACTTATTTCGATATTTGGGGATGTCCCCGTGTTGAATGCACATCAAACAATGATAGAGCGAGTGTGGTTAAATGACCCCATCATGGCCTTGACGACAGCGTATTGCAAATAGTACCTACGAAAAAGTGAATCGGTCACTCAGCTGAGTAGATAGAGATATAGGGTACGACAATCGCGGCCTCTGTCATCAATCGGTAAGGTAGAAATATTAATTTTGAAACAGCATCATCAATATCCGCTTATTGGTATGATTGAAGATAGATATTTTATATTTTCTTATATCAGAAAAAGGTGGACATGACGTATTTCGAAATTATTATTTATCGAAACATTCGTTCCGGAAAAATGCATTATCAAATTTCAGAATACCCTAAACAAAACCCTGAATATTTTTTCCTCTTTTTTGTCCCCTGAAGTCCTTAAAATATTCTTAAATCTAGGGTCAAAATCTGGCAGCACTGCTCGTGACCCACAGACTACGAAATTCCTTGGCACGTGTTTTGATGAAGCTCAGCTGTTTGTTTGCACGGGAATGTATTTTATCATAATGTAAGATGAAGCGGAGCTTTTCATCTAAGATAACACTGAGGTCAACAATGTTAATCAGCTCGAACTAACAAATTATTGCTGAGGAATTACGCATTGTATGAGACCGTTCATTTTCAGGAAAAACTTATAACCTGGTACTTATCAATTTCGAGAGAGAAAGAGAGAGAGCTTGTTTTCGTTGCACCAATGATAAAGTGAATCAAACTTAGATTGGAAATAATGTGATAAACTTTTAGATCGTCCGCATAAACAAAATGAGGTAGGGTTGTTTAGATAGATTGGAAATAAATCCATTAAAAAAATTGGTGGTATACCAGAGCTAGCAGAAACGTTTTCCGCTAAAATTCCTTGAAATTTTACAAATTGTGTTTGATTTTGAAGGTAGGAAGTCAGCCAGCTAAGTAAAGATCCAGCAAGATCGAATTTTTGATGCGTCAGAATTAAGGTAGAATGTCGAAAGCCTGACTAAAGTTCATGTAGATTGCGCCGATTTTGTAAACTTTCTCCAATTTACACAGATCGTCTGAGATGACGTGGAATTCGTGGTAGCTGAACGATATTTTCTAAAGTCATGTTATTGCCCATTCAGATGGGAGTCAACAAGTTGGAAAAATATATCGTAGACAATCTTCAATCAATCAATCAAAAACTCCAGACGAGAGTGATCTATTATAAGCTGTTCTTCACACTTGCACAAGAAAGTCGAAGAAGAAGATCAGGCCTAGGATCTTTGTTGCACTCGAGCTCCGAAACAGCTTTACGTATTTCATCTAGTGAAATTTCTAAGTGGTTGGCAAAAGTTTACAGAACTGAATGAGAGGAAGGAAGGTGTGAGTTTGATGGTTCTGGTGCGTTACAATTTTTTTTAAAACTCTCTGCGAATAAATCACATATCTCTTTAAGAGAAGAAGTACTGAAATTATTAAGGAACAAAAGATGATGGATAACCAGTAGTTTTTTGCTTTGCATTGACAAAATCATAGAATTTTTTTCGAGTCACGGATTATATTTTCGCCAATTGTCTTAATGTTAGTATCATAAGCCTTGTGAGACTTTGCTTTGATTCTGCTTTCGGAGGCTTATTCCGCAAAATGATCGAGTTTCCCGTATCAATTAGTCTTGGCTGTGATAAGCTTTAGAGACGATATACGTTATCTATGCTGATTTATAGACACGAAGGGAACCATGATCACAAATTAATAACCTTTATTTGTAAACTTGCTAAGTTTTGTTATTCATCATAATATTTAATATCCTTACATTTAATGATCTTATTTGCTACTTGTCGGAGGTTTTCATAATGCTTTCTCATGGTCCTAGTATTCTTTCAATGAAACTGGCTATATGCTTGATTGTTCTTTTGAAGTGCATTCCTGCATTCGTTCTCAAAGCAGTATATTTTTTTGCATCGAGATTCATATCAAACCACTTTCTCTGTAACGGTTTCCACTTAGACTTCCTCCACTGATCTTACTATATTATTTTGTAGGATGAGGCTTAAAAGGTTTTTGCGAAGTTTTCTACTTCTACCATATACGAGTTTTAGTGAAAATTGTTTCAAAATCCTTTTAAATACAAAGGACCATTGTGGCGGAGGATTATGGAAAAGAGAAGTGCACATTTATAAGTGCAGTCTCCTTGAGACCTTTCAACACGTAATGAGTCGCGGGGTTGGATTGAATCGGCGAAGCCTGATATTACTTCTCGCTGATATTTGAAAAGGCAGCACTCGTAAGGGAACAGTCCACTTGACTCCAAAGAAGCAACTCGTAGAAACGAAAGGCGGATAACACATAAGGAGTAATGTATATTAAATTTGATGGATTAAAAGCATGTGATACTTTGCTACGCACACTTGATGGTCTCAAAAAGGTATCGAAAACGTATTAACATTAGAAAAAGACGAACAAATTTACGTTTGTGTCAACAAACTTAGAAGCAGAACGAAACAGCAACTCAGAGACTTGGGAGGCTTTAGTGTTGACTTCTTCAATATGAAAATTTAATTTTGAACCAACAGTCACTCCAAAATTCCTGAATTGATTAACGAACGACATAAGTTGCTTACAAATCAATAGAGAATGAAATACGAGAGCAAAATGTTTTTTACATCAAGTAACATTAATTGCAGTTACACCAATTAAAAAGAACACATAGATTATTTCGAAGAAGATTAGAGTCGTTTGCTGGTTTGACGAATCGGAATAGTTTTGAATGAGTAAACAAGGGGAATTGATAATGGACGGAAGGTCATTGATAAAAATCAAGAAGAGTTATTGACCAAGGATTGACCTTTGCCAAACACCAGAAGAAGGATGAAAAAAAGGGGAAGAAAAAATATCTAATAATTACGTTATAAACATGGTTTCTGAGGTAGGATGATAACTAAGAAAGACATCAAACCAAGCAACCAAACTGCCTTACTTTATCCAACAACAATCTATGATTGACAATGTCAAAGGCTTTGGAAAATCAGTGTACTTTGTCCACTTGTTTCTGACCACCTAAAAAGCGTCTGAGAAAAGGATAAGGCTACACGCGCTGTCCTAGAGCAAGAAAAGGATGAATGATGGGATGCATTCTAGAAAATACAGTTTTCGAAGAAGCTTGGTGAAGCAAGCGAGAAGAAAAATAGGATAATTATTGGGGACAGAAAAACACCGCGTGATAGGTCCAAATTAAAAAGGATAGTGAGTGAGACGCACAATGAAAAAGACATTGACCCCGCATAGAAGTGGAGAATATAACCGGACTTTCCACTGGAAGGTGAACCAAGACGGAGCTATAAGTTTTCAACTTCAATCAGATTTGAATGATTAAAAAAATTAAATATGAAAGCGGAACAAAGTCAGAGGAACATACAAAGGTGGGAATAATTATTTAAGAAAGAAGAGATGAAGTTTGCGAAAAATGCACATACATCCTGCCAAGGTGAGGACGTAGAGCCGTTGAAAGTACCATAGTCCGGGATGGAAGTAGTTTTTTCAGAGAATGAATGTACGACCAAAGATATCACTCAGTAAGGTTCTTATTGTTGTATTTAATGCTCCAAAAGAGCCTCCACTGGATAGGAGTGCAACTATAGTTGCGTTTTTCTTGCATTTCTATGGAGTTGGGCTTAGACTCGGGTGCGAAAAAGTGATCCAGCTTAAGTTATTAGTTAGTTAAACCAATCCGATCTCTGGCTTTGGATTTTATTGTTGTTTTCAATGCTAGTGTTCTAAGCTAAGCTAACTTTTAATACATATGTCATTATTATCATCAATACCTTCCATGCTTGCCACGGTCGGTATCTCAAAATCCGGAGTGTAATCATCACAATTTCTTTCGAAATTTTTGTTTAACTGCGAGACCATTTTTCAATTTCTCTGAAACTGTGGTAACTCTATTTTTTGCGGTGCTACATAGCTCGATATGCAGCTGTCTCCTGCTCAAAAGCTTGTAGTGATGATATAATGTGAGGAAGTCACAAAGCAATGTATTATGTTCCCGCGTTCTCGCTTAAGTTCCAGTGTATTTTGTTTTTGTTTTTATAGTTCATTTGTATGCGTCATATTTGTTGTAATAGACATACACTATCCAAGTGAGTAAGCTAACTTTTTATTTCCCCCCCCCCCCCCCTGGAACTGTATTCAGTTAGTCATTTTATAATCAGTTTTTGTGAAGAAGGGTAGTGAAAATATGGAAAATACTAACGAGCACAAAAGTCAGATTTACGGTTTTTTTAAAGTAGTAAAAAGAAGTGGTAGTGAAAAAATTGAAAATACTAACGAGCACAAAAGTCAGATTTACAGTTTTTTGAAAGTAGTAAAAATGCTACTGCAGCAGCAGCTGAGACAAATATGATGCATGTCGAAAACACTATTAGAGTATGAGCTGCACACAATTGGTTTAGTAAATTTCGGGATGGATACACTACAGCAGACTGAATTTGATGGCACAAAAACGTGGTGGAGGTAGAACCAACTTGAATCGTGAATCTGATTGAAAATAGGTTAAAGTCTTCTTAAAGCTTCTAAGCTTGGAAAATGGGTCCCACATCAATCATCAATATCAAAACTCCAGGAAAGAGTGAACATTTGTTGCCATCTACTATGTCACAATGAAACTTTTCTCAATCGTATTGTTCCAGGGGACGAAAAGTGAATAGCCTTTAGCAACATCGTGCAGAAAAGACATTGGGATGGATGCAAAGCAGACACCAGAACCAACTACCAGACCAAGATTGCATCCACAAAAGATTCTTTTGTTCGGTTGCAATATGTCAAGAGTTTTCTATTTTGAATTGCTCGACCCTAATGAAACTATCACAGAAAATGTACATCGCTGTCAACTCAGTACTTTGAATGCAGAAATGATTAAAAAAACCTCCATCATTAGTGAACAGGAGGAAAGTTCTCTTTCATCACGATAACGACCGACTCCATACTGTAAAAGTCACCCTAGTAAAATTGTAGGAATTTCACTGAAAAATTATGCCTCTTCGAGAATATTCCACAGACATTGCTCCCAGCAATTTTAATTTGTCTAGAAGCCTGCAGTCGTTTTTAGGTGGAAAAGTATTTCAAAGCAAAGATTATGTCCAAATAAGCCTACGTATATTTTTTCATTCAGAAAATAAGAAGAAATTTTATTCCGATGGAATTTAATAAGTCACAAAGGTGGGGATAGATTATAGATAATGAAAGGAAATATATAACTGACTACTTAAGGCAGTATTCTGGTCTAGAGGCTCGATTTTGAGGTGATTTTACGGACGCAATAAAAAAAACCCTAAATATTTTTGGTATTTATTTTTTTACGTCTTTTATTAACATTTTGATAGTACAAAAATGTATTCAAAATATGAACAAAATACAAATTGTTGTAGATACAGGCCGGCGAAGTGAAGGCTAGAAAAAAACCTATCTGATGGTTGACATGATTCCAACCTTACTGGTGGTCTGAAACATAAATTTTTGGTGAATTCTGTAAAAAAAAATGTAAAATTTGTCTGAAGTAAGCGATTTGAAAAAAAATTTTTTTTCACAAAATGGCGTCCATGTAAAAAAAAGTTGTTTTTTGCCTCATTTATTTAACTTTGGGAATTTTTAATAAAAAGTAGAAAAAAAGTTTTCAAAAATCCCTACGTCAGACAAAAAATTAATAGTGTTAAGAGGGTTTGTGCAAAATTTCACGTAAATCGGTCCATTACAACTAGAGAACATCATGTCAACCGTATCGAGAAAACTACTTCCGAGAAAAACGAGTTTAAAACTTGGAGTCTCGTTTCGGGTAGTTAGTAGGCGTGTCACAAAAATAGCTGTAAGTCCAAACATAATTCGAATTTCCGAAAAAAATTTTAAAAGCTTATTCTTAAAGGCCTAAACTTTGAAAATATGCAAACAAAAAAAAATCGATTTGATCAAATTTCTAGACCAGAATACCCCCTTAAAATTACCTTGAAAAACGCGAGGATTATGGACTGACCTGATAATTGAATGAGGGCCAAATACATCGAGCGACAATAAATTTTAGTTAAGTGTTACAATCGCAGAACGAAACCAGCTACCTTCGAAGATTAGGAGACATTAAAGGAAACATGCAGTTCAAATTTTAAATTCGGATCAAAAATGATGCCAAGGTCCTTATGTTGATCTGCATGTTTCAAAACACTATCAGACAAAAGATAATCAAAGGAAATGTGATTGGGTTTTTGGAAAGTGACATTTCGAAGTACTTGGAAATGTTAAGAGCAAGGGAGTTTGCAGAGCAACAATTGCTTAAGGGGGTATTCCGGTCTTTCGGTTTGAAAAAATCGAAATTTTTTTTTTTGCATTTTCTTATTCCACTATGATCATATAATCTTGCTTTAAAATTTTATCGCAGTATCTGTTTTCGTTTTGAAGTTATTCGCATTTCCACCACTATCATCTCTGGAAAATCCCTGGCACGCTTGAGGCGAGAGTGTTTGAGATAAAACTTTAAACGCGATTTTCTCAAAACCATCTTTTCTCAACTTCTTGACAAGATTTCTCGAAAACGGTATTACAGAATTTAATGAGTGATATATCAAATTATTTGCTATGATTTAAGGAAAAAGCTGAACTACGATTGTGATGATACATAACAATTAACTATAATTTTTAATAAAAAAACTAAAAAAAAAGCGGAAAAATTAGAAAAAAAATTTGTTATCAGCTGCCATTTTTTAACGAATAATTGGATATTGATAAGCGTAGTTCATCTTGTAACGGGTATTTTCCTGAGTAAAATGACACCTCATTTGCCAATTTCAGATAATTCAAACGGACGCAATCCTGCCAAGATTGATTTTCAAAGGTCAACTTCAAGCCCTCATAGCAACAACAATTTTCAACTTTTTTTTTTAAATCCAAGTTTTTTCTAAAGTTTAAATCCTGCAATAAACGCAAAATAAAACCATATCCATTGAGTATTTATTTTTATGTATTAAAATTCATATTGAAATAATGAATGATTATCGCGTAAAAAACCGGAATACCGCCTTAAAACAAAAAGATCCGATTGTAAATTACTACAATCATTTAGGGAAGCGATAGCATGGAAAATTATAAGATCATCAGAGTAAAAACGAGATTCAAACTTATAGTTAAAAATAAGGTCATTGATAAACAACGTGAAAAGAAGGGGACCGAGGATGGAACCTTGAGGAACACCAGAAAAAGGATAGAAAGGAGAGGAAGGTCATCCATAAAAAACAACATGGCAGGGGAGATCATGGATGTGGGAAGAAAGCCAGGATATAACGAAACTGAAATCACCAAAATTACAAATCTTTTCTAGCAGCACTGTGTGGTTTACCCTGTCAAATGCTCTCGCGAAGTCAGTGTAAATCACATCAGCTTGAAGACCGTTGTCGAAAGTACACGTGAGGAAGTTTATGAGTTTCACTAAATTAGTAGTCGTAGAACGTCCCTTAATGAATCCATGTTGCTCTTTAACAAATAAGTGAATAAAAGCGCTATAAATTCTTTCATGAACGATTCGCTCAAGCACCGTAGGAAAGCATGACAAGAAGGATATAAGACGGTAGTTGGCAACATGGCTAATGTACCCCGATTTTCAAATCGGAAAAACATTTTCAGCTGGAAAGAAAAACACGAACTAACAAACTCACGTTAATTAAAATAGACAAAGGTCCACATAAAAAAATGCAAGAGACTTAACAAACGCATTAGAAATACCATATTCGCTGAGTGATCAAATGAGGATATTAGCATTTCCACCTCCAGAGGATTAGCCATCACAAAATCCTCAGGAGAAAACACAGTCGCAGCAGAGTTTTCTGATGCAATGTTAGAAAAGGAAAAGAAAGAAGCAAATAACTTAGGAAATAAATCACAAATGTCTTGAGGAATAGAAAGAAACATAAGTTTCATCCAGAAAAAAATGTCAGGAAATCGGTTACAAGTTTAAAGAGAACAAACATAGGCCTCGAGTTATTTGAAGTAAGACACGTTTCAATATGGGCGAAGTAACTACGTTTTGCTTCTTCAACAGTCCTTTTAGCCACTGCTTGCAAAGACCGATAAAGCTGGAAAACCTCAACAGAAGAACTAAGAAGAAACTCATTTCGGGTCTTAGCTGTCTCGCGCAAAGATTTGGAGACTGCAACAGAAATACAAAGGAAGACAATCACCACAACAAGCACCAGACACAGGAGTAAATCTAGATACAAGGGAGTAAAGTAGAGAGTAAAAAGAAGAAAGAGCTTCATTGGTTTCAAGCCCACGAAAGAACGAGAACCAGTTGATAGTTCACAAGCAATTTGTTCATAATCTGTTTTAGAAAAGTTGAAAGAACTATGCTCTTTGTGCGTGGTCTATTCAATAAACAAAAATCGATGAAAAGAATTGGATGATGAGGGTCAGGATCAACGTAAGGAAAGGATGATGCAGAAATAGACAGATTGAAATAAGGAAAATAAGAAAAAACAAGGTCCAACGGTGGTTATTGTTAGGAATGCAATTAAACTGGGATAAGGAACAAAAAGAAAGAAAAGATGAGAGCGAAATGGAAAGTGCAAAATGGCTAAGGGCGATAGGTCCCACTGAATAGAAGGCAAGCTGAAATCGCCGCACACAACAATAGGAGAATGAGAATAGTAAGACATAATAAAGTCAGACAGCTCACTAAAAAAACATGGAGAGAGATGCACTACCAGGCATATATAAAGATACAAGTAATAAACAGACGTTGTGCGACAGGGAAATACGAACAGCAACGCACCCAACAGGATGAAATAGATTGATGGACGACAGAGGATGATGAGGATGACAGAGATTTACAAATGACAATTAAAAGTCCACCATCGTCTGCTTTATTCGATAAATCACGATTGCGATCATGTCTGAAAACATTATGCAGGAGAGAGAACTCATCGCCAAAAATAACAGCAGAGATGGCAAGTTTCTGTCAAACAGACAAAATCATCGAAAGCAACTATAGAGGACAGCCTGATTTGTATGACTGTTTAAAATGACTGAGAACTAAAGTTATTTTAAGCTTTTACATCAACTTTGATTTGTGGAAAGGCTCATATAACTAAAGATTAAAAACTGGAGCACAGAATGTATTCATTTTTTTCATTCAAATAACATACCTGATCTCTTTTGTTTGACCTTTACATCGTCAAAGTTTAAATCAATGTTTTTACGAAGAAACCAGCTGCTCTTATGAGACCATTACTTTCTGCATTCAAATTTTTAATCGAGAATCAAACTGTCGTTACAATAAGAAAATTTTTACATTTTTTCTAATCTCAAACTTGCATGCAAAAAAAAATTATTGAATTAAATAACAATTGCAATTTTTTCGACACAACGAAGCGTCAAACAGCATCAAAAGCCTAGTTTTTACTTTCAAAAGTGCTGTAGACATAAATTTTTTGAATAGTCTAACATCGAATAAATAAGAGCAGCAAAATATGTTTGTATATTCGCTGTACAAAAAAATCCACCTAAGGCGAAATTTGAATGTTGGAATTTTAATCGATTATGTACATTGCACAATGGCACATTAGCATTAGTGATATCATCAATGGAATGATTTGAATAAATAAATTTGAATCATGACGTATAATATCCATATTTCCGGTCAAACATGCAGAGTGTTTACACAAGTCAATGTGAAATCCAACGTCATTTCTATAATGCATACAGCCAGTAGCTCCAGCGTAAGGGAAATGTTTTACTATGCATTTGCATGATAAACCATTTGACTGTGTTCGCACACATACCATCAGCAACAAATCAATATCAAAATCTGGTGGATTTCCTCGTTATTAGATTAATAGGTTAATAGTCGTTTGTTTTCATTCATGTTTATCAATAAATACTAATCAATACTCACAGCACCACGTATATATAAGAAGACATGCAGTTAAACATACGTACATCCACATATGAGTAAGTATCTTGATAGTTATGCAAATTAGTTTCCGTGATTTTGCTTTCAACAGCCACAGTTCCACATTGAAAATTGCCAATTTGTCCCGTTCGTTTCTCCAGACGGAAATCGAATTTTATGCACAAAATGAGCTCTGCACAAAAATCTATGCTTACTGCTATGTATGTTGTTTTGTGTATGTGATTTATTGAAAAAAATCATATTTCGTTTGATTGCAAAAAATATAATTTCATACGGTGGCATGGTTATACAGCGACAGCACACTCATTCAGATTTTCTTTCGTTTGGTTCGGTCGCGAAACAAAGTTTAAACTGTAAGCAAAAAATTATCTGCATGGATTTGAGAATTCAGCGAATGCAAATTTTGCTAATCGAGTTTGAATAGATTTAGGAATGTATTGGTATTCAACCAAATACATATGTATATACAATTATATTGTATCTTATTATTTATGCGAATACTAAATTACCGGTGTGTTCGTAGGTTCATTCAATGTCACTGCGATCTTGAAATGTCTTAAATGCTGTTCATATAAATGAGTTTTAGATATTTTTAGTGAATAATGTATATGCTTCTCATGCATTATTTCATAATATTATGCAGTGAAAATAATAATTTATCGTTAAGTAGATTAAATATTGAATTCGAAATTTAGTAAGCTAGGACAAACAAAAAATATTTTTATTTCAAATTAGAAGTGAAATTTCGTACGAAATTTACAACAACAAGAAAGAGGTTAATTTCTGCAAAAAAGTTTTAGAGTAACTTCTGTACATTGTCGAATATTCGAATGGAGCACTGTTCTCCAATATTGATTATAATCATCAAGTGCGACCGTTTTATCTTCCATCTTTTCCGTCGATTTGGCATTTGCAAATTGTATCGCGACGACGGTGATGACAACAACAACGACCGAAGATTACCAAGCCATGCAATTACGTACGATGGCAAGAATTCATGCTGTAGCTGCAGTACCATGTTTCTGCCGTAATAAGTTCTGAGACTTGTATGCAGTCGGTGAAGGTGATTAGTCCCAATGGCCTCCATTCAGCCCGTTTCGCGGTATCGAAATAGCGGAATAACCGGCAAGGATAATGAATCGCAAAAACTCGAGAATACAGTATCGTGAACGCTGGAAGTACACGGAATGGCAAAAGCAAAAGTTAGTGCACTCAGGAAACCGATATCTAACCCATTTGCTGATTTGCATTTGAAATGGGTCAGTGACTAGAACAACGGCTCGAGACCAACGACAGCTATTCTAGCAACCGTAGACTTCAACAACGATTACGACCAGGCTCACGCCATTGCATTTGCCTTCCAGTGCAATGCACCGCGAGTGCCATTGCATTGCACTCGGTGTTGGCCTCAATCGATACATTGCCACAGACCGACGAGTCTAATCGATATTGGTAGTTTTATTTACAGTCTTACTAGAATGCTTCGTTGGAGTCCTCTTCGTGATGCTCGTTTAGTTTACAGGTACATGTAGGAGAGAATGGATGAAATCGGCCCAAAAGCAGTGGAATAACTAATCACAATAGGAATTTTAAAAAATTTTTTTGGTGTATATAATTTTGAATATTATGTCTGGAAATTGCATCCACCTACTAAGGCAAGTATGATTTTAAATTTCAATATCTAACTAGAGATTGCTACAGCCAGAATTTACAATTTTGGGTTTCTTTGTGAAAATATTTTGCAAATGTTGTGTACAGGTGTTGTTTGAAACGACACGAACTTAACCCTTGGCTAACATGGCACTTGGCTATCATGGCGAAAATCGGAAAACCAACTCTTAAAATATCCTTTTACGGGACGAAAAAAAGTTACATGCATCAAACATTTACTGGCGATGAAATTAATATGAGTATTTCAAGAATCTCTAGCGCCAAAAAAAAAGCTACTTTTACCTAGCGAACCATCTACATCAAAGGCACATCCAAATCGTATCGAAAAGGAGACAATGCTCTGCGTTTGGTGAAACCAACGAGCAATCGCCTACCTTGAGCTGTTCAAACTAGGTGAAGCTATCAATCGGCATCGCTACCTGTAACAACTAATCAATTTGAGCAACTTATTGCTCGAAAAATGGCCAAAAGGAGACTTTTGCACACGAACAAGTGATATCCCAGCTTGGCAACGCTCCGTGTAATCGCACTTTCATCGTCCAGAACACCATTAAAATACTTAAATGGAATTTGTGCCCGCCGTATTCGCAAGGACTGACTCCTTCGAATTATTATAGACAAAGAATCTCAGATGTCAGAGCTTTGCACTACTGTCGTCCAGTTTGAAATCCTTAGCATTTCTACAGCATCCACCTTAACCAGGACCTGCCTTGGTGTCTCCTTCTAAAAATTTTGTTCTCATAGACTCACGCGAGCTAAAAATTTAGTCCACTGTAGCTCATTAAGCTTGATCTGAGCAGTCATGTTCTCCCAAATGCGTAAGACCTTGTACTTTTTCTTATTTAGACCTATATTTTCAAAGAATGCATGAAGACTGGGAAAATCATGGCCATGGGCAGCAAGAGTTTAGGTTTCTTGGAGAGACTTGAGCAGAATAGCTTTGAAAAGACTAAGAAGGCTCTGCTGACTGCGGACAGCCTGCGTGAATTCCCTCGTCGTATTTGTTGACGGCTATGATTTTTTGATGAATGTTTAAACTTCTTCAAACTTATATTCATCTATCTTTTCTGCATGCGTGGTTTTCAATTTTTTGTTGCTATCGATATGATGTTGGTAGGTTTAGTGGTTTTCGATACTGGAACTACCGGCTAATGTTATGTTATTCCTTCACATATGCGCACACTTCTGTTTTTCACCAACTCCTCGATTTTCATGAAGGATTTTGTGACAGCTCGTTCGCTCTGGTACGTGATACCGACTCCATCAGCATAAGCCAATACTAAGAAAAATTTAATAATGCTCACTTCAATATAGCGGATAACTTGTTCAACTGCCAGGCTAAAGATGACGCAGAAGAGGGAGCCCTCTTGTTGAAAACTTTGGTAACTGTAAATAACCGTGATTAGGATCTGGCTCACTTAATCTGGCTTTAGACATTCGTCGTGGTCAGTCTTGTCAGTCTTACCAGTTTGGTAGTGCTATAGATTATTCTCATGGTTATATAAAACTTTACTCTAGCAAAGCTGGTTTTGATGTCAATGAAAAGTTGAAAAAGCTTCATGTCATATTCAAAAAGGACCGACAGCCGCAAAGAGAAACGTTGCTGATTTACCTGGGCAGAATTCTCGCTGGTATGTACGGATTAATTTTTGAGCAAAAGAATTAGTTTTGCAAGATGAAGCACACAAAATTATAGAGCTGATTATTTAGAAATGACCTCTAGATGTGCTGGGCTCCTGTGACATCTCGAATGGGTTTTGACAAGTTAATGTCGTGATCTAATCTTGTTTGTGAGTTTCATGAGCTCTGCTTACTCTTCTAAGTGGAAAAAGGGTCCCCGGGTAGTATAGTAAAAAAGTCACACACGCACGTCTCCGATTAGCAAATAAAATCAAGTTGTTGTATTGCGGCATCCCATCAGACCAGATTTGCCAAATAGCAAGAGTTTCTTTAGTTTAATTGGCTATAAAATTGCTCCTTGTTCCAACTGTTTCACCAGATGTGCTAAATTCTACCTCTATCATAATCTTTTTGTAAAGAAATTGCAATGGCTAACTGATAAGCTTCTTCGCCAAATCATGATATGCTGAGTGCAACCAATGTTAAGTTCTGGATGTTTAGAGAGTGATATTCTCAGGAAAATGAGTGAATAAAATCAGACATGTCAGAGACTATCGTGCCGATTTCAAGGAAACTTATGTTGAAAAATATGATTTGATTTTCTCATTTCAAAATCGCTTACACACCCAATTTTTCTCATCTGAAAGCTATTCTCATAAGAAGCATATCATTGCGTGAACATAGAGTTGAATTTATACGAACTAAGCCAAGTCATCACATAGCCTTTAAGAGTCAATTTAATTTTTAAATACCTTCTAAACTGTTTTTACTAGTTTTTCTACGCTTAATCCTCAGAACAGAGAGATTTAAGGAAATGAAACGAGCGTATGCATATACGATATTTAACAAAGCAAATTTACTTGTTGGGTTCAGAAAAATCTATGGTAGGGTACCACCTGCAGAAGAAGAGGCAAGTGTCTTTTGGTATGTGATTGAACTTAGTTTCAGATTAGATGTAGCCAAAATAGGCAATATCAAAAAGGTGGTGTTTAAACCAATTATTGTCCAGATAGCCAAAGCACTGGTACAGGCTGGGCAGTACCATCTCCAGACAGACATATCAAAATTTCTTACTTTATGTGCCAGAATTCAATGATCGATATTGTCAAATGTCTGGGAAAAATCTGTATATACCCCATCAACTTAGTTTCCTTTTTGATAAGATGAGATTGGTGGCCGTCGACCTGTCTTTTTGAAACCAATGATGCTGTTCGTTTAAAAATTGTCGATTATAGAAGTGAGTTTACCGTAAACGAGCTTTTACAATAGTGCTTCCGCAATCTTTTCAATCATCTTTTTTCGAAAACAAGAGTGAAATGGTTTAAAATGGTTTAAAATGGTTTTGGTTTAAAATTATGCACTGTGTTGAAGATTATGTTCAGAAGATTAATCAATTAGTTGATACACTAGATCTCAAAATGGGCAGGAATTTAATCAAAGGAAATCCATTGTTTGATGTTTGGATAGCATTGGTGATTTCTATTCTGGTTAGATCAGTCTCGTTGAAGAGACAAGGTCATACAATTAATGCAGATGGAATAGTTGAATGTATTGTTGAGACTAGTCGTTTGAGTCCCAAGCAGCACGATCACACTCTACAGATTTTATGTCGAAAAATTTCAAACGGTTAATTGAACCAGGAATTTGCAAAACACAGACAATCCGTTTCGGTGGTCGAGCGTGCTAAAAGAATCCTCAGATGCAACATAAAGAAGTCAATATAAGACTCACGACGAAAATTCGACTGGATTTCCTTTCCCTAAAAAAGGAATTCTGTCGTTCATAGCGATTGCTAAATGCAATATTTCATTATCAAAAAAAAAAATCAAATTCGATTAGAGGAAATTGTCAAAAAAGATTTGTCAAGGTTCAGCTTAAGTTTCTAATCAGCTACTCCATTAGAATCTAGACTAGCATTAAACTATTTGTTTATAATGCCTCTACGTATTTTTTAAATCAAGAAGAATGAGTGGTGGATCTCATTGCTCCTACAATTTTTTTTTGAGCTTATTGAGTCTATTGACAGCAGTTTTTTGTGCACCACACTGTAGTTCCATATAAGACGATAGATCTCACGATTTGTTTGTATGCCCATAGTGTCTGGCTTGAAGATAGTCCTCAATTGCGTCCAAGCATTTGTTTTGACGCCAACAGAGCCTTGGTGGCCTTTAGTGTCATTTTTTTTTAGATGATTGTCCCATCCCAAGTGAATTTTCTATCTGAGTAGATTCTTAGATATTTCAATTGCTCCTGCAGAAATACGACTGTGTCCTGAATATTTAAGGGCCCTATTCCGACTTTTCTATTTCTGATGTAATGTACTTATGCTAGTTTTCTGAGGATTAATGGATACGCTCTCTTTCTCGAACCATTGGAATGTTTCATTTCAGGCTTTTTGCATTCTGAATCTCAAAGTTACCTTATGTGAACCTCTTATTATTACGGTAGTGTCATCCGCATAGCCGGAAACAGTTAGGCTCTTACTACTGAGGGTCATGAGGTCATCAGCTAATAGAATCCTTACCAGAAAAATAACACTCTAACCTGTAGTCATCTCCTTCTCATCGCTTCCTCCAGCTCCGTAGACACACCTCGATACCTTAGTAATTTACTCGCCTACTGGCAACTTTTTCAAAGGCATCTCTGCTCTAGAGAGTGTGGTACAACGAGTTATGTCTTGCATTGTCAAAGGCGGCTCTTATGTTCATGAAGGCGCGTAGAGCAATTTCAAAAAAAAAAAATATGTTATTATAAATTTTCTATTATTTTAATTTTTAATTTTTTTTATTATTTGTTCCAGCTTATGTGTAGCTGATATGATTTAAATTTGTGAACTTTGTATAAGTATATTATTATGTATAAGTCAATTAGCTTCTCCATGGTCCCAATATGAAAAATTTAAGGATAATTAGCCTGTACAATTTTAGCGCCCTTAGGGATGAGCACAGCCCACGCCAGTCTAAGCTCGCTCTAAATATGTGTAACAGAAAAGTTTTTTATAAACCTCTTTGTAGCAGAACTGGGTAGATTCCGTCTGGTCGTGAATATTCAAAGAATTTTAAGGAGTTTATTGCCTATTCAACCTTTTCATACATGACGGTTTTTTTTTAAATCAGGGGTAAGTGAAGTGTCCGACAAGGGCCTTCTTCCTCAGCCTTATCGGTGCTCCTAATTTGACAACCTGGAAAGTTTGTTCTATACAGCACTTCTAGTGTGTGTCTAAAGATGGACGTCATCCTTCCACCTAGAGTGCTATGTAGTTCTTATACAGGAGAAAACAACGAAACAGGTAAGTAGCCTACAAAATTCTGGAGGAGATCTGGCCCATAATGGAAATGTTGAACTTCAACGATCAAATAATGACCAGAACAGTCTTCGGGAAAATTTTATCAAAGAACATGGCCCGCTTCCCTCATAAAAAAGGAGGAAGATTCAAAGATGGATTGTGGAGTGAGAGCAGAGTTTGCAGATTTCAAGTGCAAAGTGCATTTCCATCTCCTTAAGGAGGCCACCATCTGTCAAGCAGAAATATCTACTGTACTTTAAGCCTCACATATAATAATGGTAAGGTATGCTAAAAGGGTCAGAATTAAGATCCCATCGGATAGTCAAACGGTTCTCAAGGCTATCAATCGCGATCACATCAATTCAGCTAAACTCTTAGAGGTAAGAGAGGCTTTTAAATGAAATAGGGGTACCAAAAAACTTCGGGTTAATATGGATGGCCAGAAGGAGCAGGCCAGAAGGAGCACCAGGGAAACGAGGAAGCTGATATCAAAATCAAAGAAGGAGCAAGAATACCTTCACAGGTCCTTTTCTGCACTAGGACTTTCCAAAGGCAGATACGGACCAATAGATTAAAATATGAAGCAAAACAAATCTTGAGGGTTTAAAATACTCAAAAAAGTATAAAACGGTGGCATAAGAGCCCTGTATGGCTCATTGACAGGCATTTTGTGTTTAGCAAGGCGAAGATTACAGCTCTTTTGCTCTGTTCTTCCCTCCACCTGGGACATAACAAATGTCCCGTTAAAGAACGTATCCATTTTCATAAGAAGCCTGGTTATCATACGGGACATAACGTAGAGGAGGCACAATAAACCAAAGAGGTCGTAGTACAACGGACCTTTTAGACCCACTGCAGGCTATCAATCAAATTAATCAATTCTGCTTGAAATCAACCTCAACTTCAAAAATATAGACGAAAATATAGATGGAAATGCTACTTACAAACTGCCTTTTAGTCCAGATATGTTCTAGGAAAAGAGAATATATAAAAAAAGCTGCAAATTTTAGCAGCGTTTGGTATGATTCATACATTTTGAGAGAAAAATGAAACACATTAGAAAAACATTATACAATTCTTTTCAGCTGTTCAGCCCTGTAAACATTGCTATTTACCACCACTAAGCACAGCTACTTTAGACGCAATAGTAGCAACATTTTGGAATACATTTATAGTAAAATGTAAAAAAATATGATCACTTTTATCACCCATTTCCTCTATCCTTCAAAAAACCATATCTGAAAATGTGTTCATTCCCATCAAACAATAATACCTGTACCACCAGAAAGCCAACGTTCACTTTAGCACAGATGAGTGCCTAGTTCAAATGACTGCACCCCCACAAGGAAACAGTTTCGTCCGTGAGGCTGAAAGTTCGATAACAGTCTGCAATCGCTGTGTACCTGACAGAGTATTGACCTGCACCCCCGCCTCTATCACAATCATCGTACAAAATACTCTTCCACGATTTCAGTAAAATCTACGATGCACTGTGCTGTCTGCTCCAGGGAAAATTCACGTTATTAGGGAAAAATCGAAATGTCAGATAAATCGGTAGTTATGAGAGTTTTGGATTACTATGCTTTGCTTATACCTTTCGGCAAAGCTGTCGTAGCTTAGCGTGGACAAGATTGTTTCGTTAGTTTAGACTGAAGCTAGATATGTTTGTAGATAGATATGCATTGGTTCGAGCTCATGCGTTTACTACCGTACCAGATTCAGGCTCTGAATGTGGCTTAAAGTAAACGAATGCGAAGCTCAGAAGACTTTAACTTAGTGGAAGTATCTTATAGGAATACGGTGCTGCAGTTGTGGTTGTATAGTTGGAAGGCAGGTTCGATGTCGATAAATTTTCAGTTTTCCATGGATTTGGATTTGTAACGTGATTGCGAGTCATAAAAGCCTTAATTGAGCAAGCTCGATCAAATAATGTTATAGATTTTGAAAGAGCAAGTAGTTTGAGGAGCTATTAAGACGCAAATAATGTTTATTCTATTGCTGGCTTCGGGGTATTCGCCAATGATATTGTTTGAATTGTTTGACTGCTCATTCAATCGTTTTAAATTGGAGCTGTTGAAATTTAAGTTTTGTCGAAATTTATAATCATAGGCTTGAAAATTTGTTTTATTTGCATTAGCTTTTTGCAAAACAATTATATGAAGTAGACTTGTGTTATGTAAATGCTGGTACATTTTCAGGGTTGAAAAGTTTCAGGTCAGGGTTGAGAATCAATGCTGAAAAATTCGAAATCTAGATTTGATACCATTTCCTATGCAGAAAACTAACAACTTCAATTTCGTTCAATATATTTCACCTGTTATGAAATTTTTCAGATAGTTTCTAGAAACTGTTGAATAAGTATTTAAAGCTTGCATCGAACCACAATCTACATTTCACTTTCTAGAGCCTGATCAATTTAATCGTGTTTTATTTAGCACACCGAATATTTAAAACTTTCATGAATTTTAATCTTATTTATCATCAACTTATTGGAATATTAATTCGGACATGAAATGTGATCTCGCTGACAGCCCACACAGTTTGAGCCATGTTTACATGCACATTTGCGATTGCTTGGCCAGTAGAAATTCGTTTTTTCTACTTATCATCATACAAATGTATGCGAAAATTTATTCAAATATGCAAATACTCTATAGCAAAAAATACATTCTTCTACAATTGACCATATGGCACACATATGCCTGATATATATGCTAATCAAGTCGATTTCGTTATCTTTCGTTGTCAAGAATTTCTGAACAGCTGAGCACATACTGTTTGCAATAAAAGAATTCCCAAACCGTACCGACACCGACGTAATGCACACATGGTCATCCACTAGATAAAAAAAATTTCTACCGACACCCTGACAGACCTTGGCAATAAATTCGATAGACAACGAACTTATCCGGATCTTTTGGTTGTGCGAAAGCACTGACAACGTCGAGAAACTATCCTCAAGGGTGTCATATGAGACCCGTGCTGTTTTCTTCGTGGGAACCCACATTTATTTTCTCGTTTTTCAATTCGGATCAGTGGCAGTGTTGCCAGAAAATTTTCGTTCATGGAGCCCAATTTGACTTTTGAAATAGCCCAAAAGCGCCCAACTCTTCCCACAAAATAGGTCGAGGCCAAAATTATGCGAACAGTTTTTTTTATTAGATGCAAAAAAATGTTTATCCACTATACAGTCGAAAATTATTTTAACAATTTCATTTTCTGATGTAGTAAACGTGTAAATTGAAGAATCCAGTATTTGTATCATATCTGGTGGTATTTTATAGTCGTTACAACATATTTTGTTGAAATTCAAGAGAACTAGAATTCGTATTTCAAATTTTATTTCATTTTATTTCAAATTTTAGTCTTTATGTTATTCATCATACTAAAACATAAATCGACTATTTTATTAGATGCAGGAAGATATAATAGTAAAAAATCGAGCTCGCATATTTCTTTGAAAATTTGTTATCCAGCAGCAGATTTTACTTCATTGGCTTTTGCCCAAATTGTTTCCGTGCTGAGTGTATTTTGATCATTTGCTCATACTTATGAGTTTTACACGCCCAGATTTAAATTTCAATTTTTCTTGGTGACCACTTGAGGCAGACGGTCAAATAATAGACTAGAAATAAAGTTTAGGATCAACCGAAATTTAAAACATGACGTAAAGAGATTTCCGTTCAAGATTGAGGAAATCTTTTGCGAATTCAACTTTACATATTTTTAGCAGTTGAAACCGGGGCTGGTCAGTGGAGCCCAAAAAGTCGCCAGTAGCCCAAAATTAAATTTCGTCGCCAAATGCAGCGGAAAGATAGCCCAATTGGCGAGAAATCGCCCAATCTGGCAACAGTGATCAGTGGTATTTCAAGCGCTTGATGTGATGTATGGCTGAGAAATTTCAATTGGCACATTGGGGCACGAGTTTATTGCAACGCTCAAGTGATCTTCAGTACAACGGTTCATTCTCTAGATCGCACCCTAGAGACACACACATATGTATGTTTTTTATTTGTATATGTTTATGTTTAGTTCAATTTAGCTCAATTAAAGTAAATTTTCCAGTTAACGAACAAGATATAGATGCAGACGACCGACCGTTACGATAATAGAAACGACGTCGGAACGGTTGCGGGTCAATTTGTTTAGCCAAGATAGGTTTTTTGATAGTGGGTCAATTCAACGAAGGAGATAAAGAGATGATTTTGAGTGAAAGTTGCCAGTCTTGTGTGTATTAGTTAGGTTAATGGAAAAGATGAATGGTAATTTACTGGACAAAATTTAATGAGTTATGGTTAATGGAGTTATAATGGAGGAAGCAGATAGTTTTATGAAAGAAAATGGATTTTTCGATTGATGTGACTAGAAAAATGGTTATTTGGTGTTTGTCGGAGTAATTGATGCTGGAATATGCAAGTGAAGGGCTTTTTTTTAGTGTTATGATCAAAGAGAATCTTTGAACAGAGCTAATTATTACATTTGACGGGATGAAAACAATTGTTATTTCCGACGATAAAACTCTAGTCTATGAGTTGTATAAATAAATAGTAATTTTGATTTAAATTTTGCAACTATTTTTCGCTTAGTCGTTAGATTATTCAGATTATATGATTATGGTCAATGTTTAGCAGTAAGGCTGGTGCTATATTTAAAAGCATGGCTAGACCAGTCGTTAAAAAAAGCTTTCACTGCTATAGGTTGGCTTCTTAAGAGCAGTATTGTTTCTGGTACTTGTTTTGAAGGCAGAATGAATTGCTTCGACTACGAGCTAGCTTTAACAAAACAGTATTTTTACCGAGATCCAAGAAACGTCGCCTCGCATTGACAGTGCTGCACTGCCCTACTAAGCATAAACGTTCTATCTACAGTTAATTCATTTTTGAAATTTTACAAAATATGAAAAACCTATCTATGTACAGGGGAAAAAAAATTTAAGGCACGAACTCTTAGTCTGAATAAAAAACCTATTTCTAATGCGAATTTAATAATTAATGATGATGTTTTCACATTTAATTAAAAGTTTTGCATGTTTACTTTAAGACTAATATAAAAAAAACCCGGTAACGAAGCAAATTTCACAACATTAACGTAAAATTTTTCAGTGAAGTACCAAAATAGCGCAAAAAAAGTTAAGACACAGCGCAGTTTTATCTGAAATTATTTGTAATTCCTGGGAAAAATACCGTTAATTGTACTTAAAATCATGAAAATATGATATTTCTATTCAGTCTAGCTTGAAAAATGTTTTGAAAAAGTAATTTTATTGAGAATGTTGTTAAAAATGAGTGTGAAAAGGAAATCGGTAGGTGCAGAAATTCGTTAATGTTTTTTGCGACGTTGGAAAACATAAATGGCGTACTCTGAGATTATGGGAAAATCAAGCTATACAGTGAAAAATGTAATAACAAAATATAAATTGACTAAATCGTTTGAAACAAAGCATTGGTCAGAAGAGACTAAAATCTTATCTGAGCGATAAAAGGGGATTATCAGCAAAATTAAGAACTAAGTGGCCCAGTTTTACAAATTAAGGTGAAGAAACGAGTTGAAACTCAAACTATTCGAAATGTAATAAAGAAAGCGGGTTTTAAGGGCAGAATGTGCCTAAGTAAACCTTATATTAGTGCAAAATATGAAATTGTTAAATTACGATTTGCTGAAGAGTTCGTAAAAAAGCCAAAATCATTCTGGAAGTCCATAACTTTTGTTGATGAAGTAAAAATTAATGTGTTTGGATCTGATGGACGGCGATATGCGCGGCGAAAGCCTAATCAGTGTTTAGGAGGAATCATACTACTCCCACTGTAAAACACAGCGGAGAGAACATTATGCTATGGAACTGTATGGGACCATCTGGTCCTGAAAATATAGATTGTATGAACGGTATGATGGATCAAACCTGTTGCCTGGGTATTCTTGAAAGAAATATTAAACGAAATTGCTGAAAAATTAAGCACTTTATACAATTTTGGCCTGTATCAGGACAACGATCCGAAGCACAATTCGGAACAATGTCAGCTTTGGGCTATTTGTAACTGTCCAAATGCTATTAAAGCCCCCCCTCAGTCAACGAACTTAAACCCGATCGAGCATTTATGGCATCATCTCAAAACTAGAGTAGCATTACGAGTAGTATAACAAAGGGCTCCAAGATGTCATTATTGATGAAGGGACCAAAATTTCACCCACTTTTTGTAAAAAAAATTGCGGAAAAGATGCCGAGACGACTGCGAGAAGTGATTGTAAGCTAATTTTTTTGAAATTGATCACTTTAACACAATTGAAATAATTTCAGATCAAATTGTGCTGTGCCTTAGCTTTTTTTGCGCTATTTTCGTACTTCACTGAAAAATGTTACGTTAATGTTGTGAAATTTGCTTCGTTTCCTGTTTTTTTTATACTGTTCTTAAAGTAAACATGTAGCACTTTTAACTAAATGCAAAAACACAATCATGTATTATTAAAGTCGCATTAAAAATAAGATTTTTCTTCTTATACTGAAAAAAATTCAAATGGCGCCCAGAGCCATGTAACATAGCGCATTATTTATGGCACCATACGCTATGTACATAGTACTCTGAGCTATGCAGTATGGGTCCCAGCGCCATAATTACATGGCACAGAAATTATGGCCCCACACGCTATATTACATAGTGCCATGAGCCATGTAATATGGCTCATTTCACTCCAATTATAACTCGCAGCCATGCTGTGTGAGGGAAGGTATAAATGTCAGCAAGTGACATTAGAGCTTGGGTCTACATAATTGACTCATTTTGAGCTGAAGTACTGGCTGCGATATTTTCGTCACTTCGACCGATGAATTTTCACACTGGAGCAGGAACATTCAATAGTGAGTATGTTGATTCGAATTTGTCGAATTTATGTTTGGTAGAATTTGTATTTGGTGGAATTGATATTTGGTGGAATTTGTATTTGGTGGAATTTATATTTGGTGCACTAAAAAGACACATAGCGCAAGACGCCATAGTTTATAGATTTCTAGCACCATGTACATAGTCGATTTCAGTCGGTTTGTGATAAAATATAGCGCCACACACCATAGTACATAGGAGCAGATGCTATGCTTATAGCCCTCCACGCCATGTACTATAGTCCTCCACGCCATGTACCATAGTCCTCCACGCCATGTACCATAGTCCTCCACGCCATATACTATAGTCCTCCACCCCATATACTATAGTCCTCTACGCCATATACTATAATTCTCAGCGCCATGTACTATAGTCCTCCACGCCATGTACTATAGTCCTCCACACCATGTAATATAGTCCTCAAAGCCATATACATGGCGTGGAGGGCTATAAGCATAGCGTCTGCTCCTATGTACTTTTCACCATGTATTATGGCGTGTGGCGCTATATTTGATCACAATCCCTAAATCGACTATGTACATAGCGCCAGAAGTCTATAAATTATGTGTTTTTTCAGTGTACTAAGTGTTCGTGCCTTAACTTTTTTTACCCTCTGTATGTCAAAATCAATAATGAAAAATCCCCCCATCTACCAAACACGTCGCACTACTAAGCATAAACGTTCTATCTACTGTAGATAGAACGTTTATGTCTATGTTTTTAATGGATAAAGTCTTTCGAATATGCTTACCAAATTTCCAGCTCATTAGCTGAACACCGTTTAACCCTTTGTCCATTTTTGATAGTTTCAATAGTAGCCTTATTGCACCTAATTGACCAGTATACTTGGTGATTATTAAAATTACAGTTGAATTTACAGGATTACCCAAAAATGATTGGGCTGAATTCATTCAATCAAATCAATGATAAACATATTTTTGAACTAAATTTTCAATCAACCAACCCTGAGAAACCGCATTGAAGTAGAGCTGAAAAGATTATGGATTTTATTAAAAGAAATATATTTCGAATTCCATTGAGTGTAATGCATTCGACTTATTATCAACAACCAAAAAATACATTCCCAAGAACATTTCAATTAACACGCATTCAGTTTCAGCATAAAAGATGACCATAATCGAAATATCATGGCCATTATCTAACAATACCCGGAAGCGATAAAGATTTAGAAGAAACGGTTTTTTTCTCCAAAGATCCATAATACAAATAAAATTTCCAAAACAATAAGCAATCCGAAACAAGACTTCAATATATCGTTCTCATTCGAAAACCGTAGCTTTCGAAATGTAGAACGATTCATTTAAAAACAAATGCAATTCGTTCAGATACTGAAAAATAGATTACCGCTCACTTGTCTAATATTTCACAGCTCGGCAATTATTTATTAGTCAAGCAATAACTAATCGAAAATTCATAACTTCACTTGTAGCAAAAATTAGCATTTACCCACACGACTGATTAGCATGTGAAAATTGCACATTCTATGCATTCACACACAAGCATTAGTCTCAATCTCGACTAACCGTAGTTCACTTCTCCCATAATTATCACTTGGCAACTTATATTAAATCCGAATTCGCCAGGCGTATTCTAACGTTTCTTTCAGATTATGGTGTGGTTTGTTGTGGTGATTACTTTTACATTTGGTTGCTTCGAGTGAAACACGCTACTATAACGCCGCCACCGCCAAGATCTTGTTGACCTTAGCACTGTTCGGCAGATCTTAGCGCCAACAAGTTTAAGATAGATTTGTGGATTGTGCGGTTCACAGTAAATAGTTGCACGATCAACTACCTGGGCCCGTTGTTTAAGTGATACATTCATGAAATGTGTAGTTATAAGCATGCCCCATCTTTTCGACGTTACAATCAACGAACGAACTCCTTGTGTTGTAGGTGGGAGTTAATTGCAGGTATGAATTTTCCCATAAATCCGTTACAAGAACTCAAAATTTATATCTTACGAGGAGAATATATTGTATCTTATGAGGAGTACATGCGTAGATATGATACATGTGATATGTGTGTGCTCGATTTTCAGTTATATTGCCTCAGCCCATAGAAGCTGCTGGTTCCGATCTGTTTTTATTCTTCTCGATCTCACTTGCGACAATTTTCTGGCACGAAAGTGTCAGTGATTATATTATACATATGCTCTATCACTATTGTCTTACATAGAATGGCTTGCAGAAAAAGATTCATGTATCATCTTACCGAAGAAAGTGAAGACAAGTCATATTGACGATCAAGCGAAGAGAAAAGCAATTCAGTGTTTTTTGGTTTTACAATAGATACTTTGAATACGTGTGTGGCATTGGCTACAATCAGACACCTAGTATAAACCAAGATACTTAAGTATGGAGAGATCATGTGGTGAAGTGATACTTAACCTCGACGATGCTGGTGAAATGTGAGTTCAAGTTTCTTTGGTGAAGTTGCTGACTGAGAAGAATTTCTCGTAATGGAGATGCTAATATGTGTGGAAAAGATTATTCAATGCAAGAGAAATCGATTGGTAGGATTCAGAAAAGCTGAATAATTATGGTTCAGATTATGTGTATCAAACAAAAAGATATTGAATGTTAGAGAATCATTATTTACTGATGATTCAGTGTATCTAAATAAATAATGGCGCGATATTTTTTTACTGAATCAAATCAGTTAGAAGTTGTTTGATTTAACAATTGTAAAAGCAATCTACTCATTTTCCCTGCAACCGGTATCTATTTTCGCATAGTTTGAAAGAATGCTTTGAATGAAGTAAACAAATCAAAGCCACTTTGCTCTTTATGCAGACATTAAATAGTTTTGCAGATGAATCCTTCAATGCTTAATCATTTTCGGTAATCAGCCAGGATGACCAAGAATAGTAGTGTTTAATAAAGTTATATAGGACCTTCCGTTGCGTACTTTTACAAGCACTATTTGAACAAGCTTTAAGTTAAATACGAAATGATTTTTTTTCGCCGGATAACCACTGAACTCTTAGTTTGCTTTTACATTTCTTTCGCTAAATGTCAAAGAAAAATATGATATGCCTTCAGCCAGCTTCTTTATTATTCTTAGCCCGTTTCTATGAAAATAATGTCTTTTTTGCGCATCCAAATTATCAAACTTTTGTCATGAGATTGAAACAACAAAATCACGTACTGTGCGAGCTTTATCGAGTTATAATTCAAATTACATCGAAATACGTGAGCAGACTTAATTTCAACCAATTTAGCCCCAAAAAAGTGTACTCGCAATTCCCAATTTCATACCACGATCTAACATTCAACTTCTTCCTTATTCACAGCAACCTCAATCTAAGTACGAACAAAAAGCGCAAATACAAACCTACTTCTGATAATCCAAAGGTCAGTTTTTGCTTTATCCGTTCATATGTAGAACGCACGAGACACCATGCGACTGTTTTAATCCAAACAATGAGCGCCAGTAACACGCTGACCAGGTAAACTCCGGCTAGGCGACACTTAATCCACACATATGGTACGCTTAAAATTTATGATGCTTCTCCAGCCTTCGAAGTACTTGAAATAAAACAAACACCCATAAAGACGGCTCAGAAAGAATCACTCCGGTAACACAACACTGCCTGTTGTCTTCACCACCGTCGCACCATCAACCGAAACAGGTAAGATACATGAATTTCTCACAAACACCAAAACGTCTTGAACGAGACGAGTTCGCGAACTGGTAAGAACATCTCCTTCACTCCTTCGCACGTATCTCCTCGTCACCTCACTCACTGGTAATAGAAGAATGTTGTGGTCGCTAGGCTACAAGACACCGTCCACCAGACGGACTGATAAGAAGCAAACAAGGAGCATCACATGTGAAACAAGAGCCATCACCAACACTCGCGCATAAACAGTAAACAAACAATACCTTCAACTCGATTTCGAATGCATTTCACCTCTTGAACCACAATCGAGTTGCATAATTTTGCTAAAGATATCTACTTTTATTTCACGAACCGATCACACTGTAATTCAGATACTTTCACGTGCACATTCACTCAAAAACCGTGCAAATACAATTCGATTGCAACGCGTACTACACTCTGGAATTGCCGAGAATGGTGCCAACACCCGCGAGAAGTAGCTTCGAAGAATTAAAGAAACCGCACCGGCGAGCGCAGGTAAACGAATGACCGTTAGTTCAATCTTAAGATATCACATACGAAGAAAATATACTTGAATTAAGAAAAGATACAACTACGAGTATATACCGCTTGTGGCATGAAGTGCGCTGATCGTTTGCTTCGTCTAAATTGTCTGGTTGTTGTCCGAACTAAACGAAATAAGATACAAATGTGATCTTCCGATTTTCACAATATTCTGGACTTCGAACTTAGTTTCCTTTTGCTATGAAGCGTAATATATGGCTTAGTTTTAAGTATTAAAATTGAAGGAGGGGAACAGTATTAGTTCCAGTTCGCATAAAAAATAATTGAAACTACGTTAAAAACATGGTTCCATTAACCGACTTTTGCATACTATTTGGAGGCATATGATTTCTCCGACGGATAGATAGTACAGTGACCACAAACTTTCTACATTTTTGAATACTGTGTGCATACGTTATCTCATCATACAGAATATTATTACAAAATTTAAAAAAATTAAAGAAGATAAAGCAATTTTCAACAAAATTAATAAAACGCTCAGAAATAATAGCAAAAAAAAACGAAGAATATCAGAATCAAAATTTGTATGGCTCGGACTTTAATTTATTGAGTTTTATTTATTTAGCAAAGTAGAAAAGCAAAATTTTCACCAAAAACGATCTAAAATGGTTTAAACCTACAAAAAGAAATTGTTTTATATAAATATATAATATTGACGATTAGCAATTATTAACCACTCAACCTGATTTTAAAAAACTAATCCTTTCCAAAGATACCTTACTTGAGAGCTCCAGACCAAAGAATTAAAACTTTTGTCAGCTTAAGGGGGTATTCTGAACTAGAAATTTGATCAAATCGATTTTTCTTCGTTTGCATATTTCAAAGTTTAGACTTTTAAGAATAAGCTTTTAAAAGGATTTTCGGGAATTCGAATTATTTTTGGAGTTACAGCTATTTTTGTGACACAATTAACCGCTCCGAGCTTCTCAAGCTTCTAAAGAAGTTCGAACTGCTCGTATGGCTGAAAGAGCTCCCGAATACCTCGCTTTTTGAACTTGAACATGAGACGGGATCTCTGACTAAAAAAATCTAAGCATAACATACTATTAAACGATTCAGACTGCTCGAAAAGAGACTCCAAGTTTTAAACGCGTTTTTCTCGAAACTACTTTTTTCGATACGATTGATATGATATCTCTAGTTGTAATGGACCGATTTAAGTGCAATTTTGCAAAAACCCTCTTAGCACTATTAGTATCCAAAACTATTAGTTTTGGTCTGACGTAGGGATTTTTGAAAAAAAAAAATTCTACTATTTATAAAAAATTCCCAAAGCTTAAAAAATTAATCAAAAAACGACTTTTTTTTTACATGGACACCATTTTGTGAAAAAAAAAAGTTTTTTCAAATCGCTTTCGTCAGACGAATTTTATATTCTTCTTTTTACAGAATTCATCAAAAATGTATGTTTCAGACCACCAGGAAGGTTGCAATCATGTAAACCATGAGACAAGTTTTTTCTTGAGCCTTCACTTCGCCGGCCTGTATCTACATCAATTTTTATGTTTTTTATTTTTTGAATACATTTTTGTACTTTGAAAATGTTAACAAAAAACTGATAAAAAAATAAATACCAAAAATGTTTCTGTTTATGGCTCGATTTTGACGTGATTTTACGGACGCAATAAAAAATTATTGCATCCGTAAAATCACCTCAAAATCGAGCCTCTAGACCAGAATACTGCCTTAACTGTTTTATACTCTCCACTAAAAAAATATTAAACTAAGCGCGGTGTTTCAAAGTTGATGGCACATACGATGAGACAACGACATCTTTGGAGTGACGTCAGAAAAAGATTGTCGATGCATTCCAAAAATCGAGCTGTAAACGAGTGCCGAGTAAACCAACATAGCTTTTTACAAATTTTCGAAGAAAATTAATTTAAGAATCATTTCACCCTAGCTTTCATATTTTTTTGTAAGCATTTATATAAAGGATGATCCAAAAGTAATGATAAGGAATAATGAAGGAAATAGTTACGCTTTAACATAATTTATATTTTTCTACGTAATCTCCTACGAAGTCAATATTTTTAGCCCATTTTTTCTACTAATCTTCCTATGCGGTGGTGATAAACTATCTTTTTGAAATTTCTGATCCCTAAGATGTTTCTTGAACCAAGGTTAAAGATAAAAGTAATTGGAGTCTAAATGTAAAGAAAGAGACGGGTGTTCAAGCAGCTCGAAACTTCCGTTTTGAACGGCAGCCATCGCAACTTCGGCCTTGAAAGGTTATCTCTTCTCTTCATATACTATTCAATTAATTTTCTTTGTATGTGTGCAACTCATTAACGACAAGTCTTTGAATGCTTTCGTATGAAATCCTTGTGACTTCAGCTTCATATCTGATGATCAATTTTTTAACTACCAAAACAACATCTTGTACTTTTTGAACATTATTATCGTCTGGGGACGTGGATGGTTGGAACGGGCTTTCAAAAGGGGTAAAAAGGTATTGATGCTATATCTGAGGCTGGTGAGGCAGTCACAATAGGAAGAGGATACATATTTTGGGCCGTCGAGCATAGTTCCTGCATGCTTAACGACTTACTGGTTTTGACACTAGATTATTTCAGGAACCGATGGCTGATGTAAGGCACTGACGAAGATCTTACCGACTATCAGGATTATACCAACTGCCTGGATGATACCGATAGTAATCCCTACGACAGTGGGCTGATGCAAATTAGGAAATATACTACCTACCAATCTACTGATGGCCATGACCAACTTTATATTCCTATGAGGATCGAATTACGGATGAAGGATGGAATTCCTACATTTTACTAAGAAGCTTAGAGAGTGGATGGAATCACAAAGGTGGCTTACGTATCGCCTGTATATATCCCACGGTATCGGAATATGCTGTGCAGGTGGTATCGTGAATGGGCCCGACAGATTTCTAGTGTGAAATCACTGCGAGACGGAACGTTGCGTGGCTGTAGCACGCGCGTGAAACCAAAGCCTCTAGCTTTAACAACAACGCCAGAATGCAAGTAGCAAGGGTGGCTAGACAAAAGACCCATAGCGGAGATGTAGATTTCTACTTATGTCATTTTATTTCAAGGTTTATATGCGCCAAATGGGTAAGGTGGGAGTACTGCTCTGCTGATACTGCATGGTTGATATGGCACCCTTTTTGTGTGAAGTCTGTTCACAAGTTTGAGGACTGATCTCAAGTCCACTATCGGGCCAATATCGAAAGACTCAACTGTAGGGACTGTGCTATACCGTAAACATAAGTTTCTGATACTTAAAATATAGGAAGGGCTACCGTTCTTGTCTGATGTGAAATTTAAAAAAAGGTTTCTTTGGTTGTGTAAACAAAGCATAATATTTCTAGGTGAGTTGGTTTTTATTGTTTTATTTTTCTCTTTCAGGAGAATCGATGATTTGAAGGTTTTCAATTTCATTGTCTGCCGCAGCTACAGGGTTGCCAGCACGATCATCAAAAACTACACAAAACTACAATTTTGTAACATCAATATGTCCTTTCAGTTTCATAATGATCTAATAATCTGATCAAAAGTTATTGCAGTTCAAACATTTTCAAATTTTTCCGATCACATTTTAGGCACATAGCGCACACGTTTACACACCTATTTATGATTATAATTAAAAACCCTTGTATTAAGTCTTTTAGCAAAAAAAAAGAAAAATTATGTGCCTTTTCATGACATGGGATATTTTATGTATTTGGCTGAAATTCTTTGCCCCTTAGGACCCCAACTCATTCAAGATATCGCTAGTTTCTATCTATTTTTTGAACCGTTATTTCAGTATTTGCTTTGAATCGCGAAACACTTCAGCACAGCCCAAAAAGCCAGCATCTGTTAATGTTAAAAGTTCAATATTCAGGATTGCTATTGCTCATAAAAACTGTGATTCAGTAAAGTCAAACCAGGACTACGTTACTTGCTTCTGATAGTAGTAGTAAGTATTCACTTTGGTAATTACGTTTTGTATGAAAGTACCATCGTGCCACCACGATATTTGATAAAATTAGAGTGGCGGAACCTTAAGAAAATATTTTCAACCACTCCGCACAATCCCTCTTTTTTTTCTAGAACTGAGAAAATGTCCGGCACTGAGAACAGTTAAATACAGCAGAAATATCATTCAATTATCAGTGAACTTTAAAGGCAAGAGACTGACACACGTGTTGACTTTTCCTTAGCATCAGCTGTATTGTAAAACGTGTCTGGTCTTGTTTATGGAGCCTTGCTATGACCCTTCACTCACGTAATCGAACATGAGAAACCTACGGGGTTGAAGTTATTGAAAAGAGACATCAAGGTAGCTCCAGAGCAACGACAAACGTTACTAAGTCAAATAAATATCGAAGGTATTAGACTGGACTACGGTAAAATGAAGCCGAAAGATTTGAAGCTATTTATTAATAAAAATATAATCCCTTTGTGCGGTGGAAAATCAAAGCTGCCAAAGCTGCCCTTCAACGCATCAGACCTCTTTTTGCCAAAAAGATGGGCATGACCAACAAAGCTAAATCCATTTGCTATTAGACCCTGATCTGGCTTATCCTGACTTATGCATCTCCATCCTGGATTACCTGCTCAAAGACTGCCATGACAGAAGCGGAGGTATTCGAAAGAAGAATCTTGGGGCTCTGCACTAGTAGGTTCTACAGCTCGGTAACTAAAAAGTGACACGCGATGGTAGCATTGCAACGGCAGCTTATGGATGCGCTTTTCGACTATATAGGCCTCCCGACAAACAGAAGGGGTTAGATTTAAGACCTAGGTTAAGGATAAGATGTAATTAGGCTAAGTTAATTATAATTAGCATAGGTTAGATCGTAATTTTCAGTGTAAGGTAGAGTTTAAGGATATTAGTCCCAGGGTAACCCCAGCTGATGTACAAGCTGGGTAATACCATTAGTGTGTAAGGAACAAAATTTTAAAAAATAAACTAATAAGAGTTTATTTTTTAAAATTCAAAAAAAATTCAATCTTTTTATTATAGAATATTCAGACTGAACTAGAAGTTGCTTGGCCATTGATTATATGTAAGCAAAGCAAAGTAAAATAGTTCAACTACAACCTTTGTTGAGTACAGCAGGAGTGGAATTGACTAGATACTTTTTTCTTGTGTGGGGTGAACTATAAGTAACTATTCAGAACTAAGTGAGTTTGAAGGCATGGGTATGTGGACCACGACTGGAATCAAACCACGAACCCTATTCGGGAAAAGCCAGTGGTCTACTCACTTGGCTACTCACGTCTGAGAGTATATAAGATATTCATTTATATCCTTAGCACCAACAAAAAATAGAAACAAAATAAAACAATTCAGAAATCCTGTGAAGATGATTACAAAAAAAAACCTGCAAATATCTTGAAAATTTTGCCAATGAAGATTCATTGGCTTATTTCTTGGATAATTTGGACTTGGGGTTGGCCCACTGGAATGGAAACGTCGACGGCTAATATGGTATAAAGAATTAGTCTAGTGACAGAACTTTGTGGCACTCCTGATGTCACAGGCTCAATGAGAGAATCTGTTGCATTAACGGTGACATAGTATTGTCTGTTGGTAAGAAGGCTTGCGGTGAGTCTTACTACCTCTACCGAGATTCCAAACTTGATGAAATTGAGTAGACAGCCTTCGTCCCCGACGGAATCGAAAACATTTTCGACATCTAAAATACACACTATTGTTGGAAAATTTTGCTCATTCAAGGAAGACACAGTTTCGTCATGCAAGTATGAAATGGCGTGCTGCGTGCAGCCAAACTGCAATGTTTGCAAACAATAACTTGCTCTTTTGTACGTTTTGTCTCTCGTTGCTCTACCAAGTTGAAGTCCTGACCATAATCATACTCATTTACTGGTGCTGCATGTATAATTTCAGCTTCGGAAGCATTTGCCACTTCATGGATAGCTAGTTTGTCTGCGTTTGAGCTCAGCGCAGCCTATGCTAGTAGTCCTGTTACATTACCACTGGCATCTTGATTTCAATTGCTCGTGAGGAAACATTTCATCTGTCGCCGCGAATCATTGAATTCTTTTCCAAGTGTTCGGTTTTTTTCGGGTACTGCAACATTTTTCACTGTTGTCTAGCACTGGCTCGTCGATGTCTCATGCTTCTGAGATTTTGTTTTTTTTTATTCTTTTTCGGCCCATATCTATTGGTTGTTTTTTTTTGCGCGCACAGTTTTAAATGGTTATTGCCACTAAATGTTTATATGCACTTAAATGTGTCCAAATTATCACCAAACCAAAATCGTCTGTAATTACTCTTTATATGACCCGATTAGATAATCAGTAGCAGAAACCAAATGGTACCGCACTCAGATAAAGCGTTCTATCCAACATCCGAAAACAAAATGGCACGACACGTGTGCACTCGACAGCTATCGACAATTGAATCCAAGAGGCTTCAATAAATGCAAAAATTACAAATCCATTTCGCTTTAGGGTGAAATTTTTTCAATATTTTCTCTTCATATTCAAACGCAATTTAATTGAAAGTAACTGTTGATTAGGTTGTAGTTATTAGTGAATTAATTTAATTTTCTAATTAGACCAAAATGTGTTCAATTGAAGCCAATTTAATTCCCTCAGTTTAGATTAGCTTTTGTATGCAAATATGTTGAATAATTGCATATGTATATTTTAATTTTTAATATACTATTGTTTCTTCATTACTTTGCGTTAAAATGATTTCTTCCATCAAAAATGACTCCTTCATTATAGTTTAATTCAAATAAAATGCCCAGTTTCTATGTATTTTGTTATAATAATCTCTTCTTCTTTTAAGATTTAAACTATTTTGCCGAGATTTTAATTTGAATAATTTTTTCTCTTTTTTTTTCAAACTTTTCGAAGTTAAATCAAACCCAATTCTTTGACTAACATCACACACTCTCATAATTCATTTCTCAAATCAAGTCAGTTTCTTTTGGCATTTCTTCGCTAGTTTTCGCAACGAGATAATTCCAGAAACCGTAAAATCACTCGCTTGTATCTTTTCCGCATATCAGTTCAATGGCATCTATAATCCATGTAATTTGTATTAACTCCTGCTTATAATAACGCTGATTGCTCCATTTCATCTACTCTTGTTTATTATTTAATTTCAAAATTATTTCACACGAATCACGCAATAGATACGTATGACTACCAGCTCCCATACTTAAAATATCTTTTCATCTCAATTGCATGTATGTTTGTACGTATGACTCTCAGCTTTATCCATTCTTCAAATGAAATCGAAATTATTAATTTCATACTTTGAGAGAAAAAAATGCCTGTGTTCAAAGACACCAGCAAAAGTCATAATGAAATTGCTTTCAAAGAACTTCATATCAAAGAAATATCGCCCTGACAATAGATCGTCAAACGACGACGGCGGCGGAAAAGAACAATGACAAACTTTTTCACACGAATGGGATTTTTTCGAGGCGAAGCGTCGGTAGATTGAGTGCTAGCCTAGTCAACTAGGCCTTCTTGCATATGTGATGAATGAATTTGATCGTTCAGATCTCTGAGGTTCAGATACAGTTAGCAATTTCAGATACACATGTAAAAAGTTTGTGCAGGGTGGCGAGACAGGTACCAATGGGCTGCACTTTATTGCGTCAGTGGCTATAAATGAATGGCGGGAACTTTTCTTTGGATGGCTGGCGGAAAATATTTTAGAATGAAACTGAAAAATTGCACACGATGGTGCTGAGGAAATCATGTGGACAATGATGTTGGTGAACATGTATTGTTAGCCGAAAATTGCGTAATTTATGTTGCTTCGGAATTGCTTGAAAGGTTTATTTGATAATAAAATAATAAAAAAGAATTGAAATGACCTTGATTAGCTGCTACGGGTGGATTGGTGGTTAATATCAACAAGGTCTATGGTCAGTGAACAACTTTTATTATGTGAACGGTTATTGGTAGTCGTAGCATTAATTTTAGCTATAAATTCAATTTGGAGGAAGTAAGTTAACTTACCTAAAGCTCAGAGCAAAATTATTTTGAGCAAACGTACTTACCATCAATCATGAATATCGTTTACCTGGCTACTATGACAAAAAACTCCGTAGTTAGATAAATTTTAATTTTTTTTAATAAAAAGATTCGAATGAGACATTTCGCATAAAATATTTATACTAGATAAAAGTAGTACATACAAGATAACTTAGCCTAGAACCTACTTGAAAACCTTCGCCTACGGTTCTTCTCCGATGATCTGCACACTTCGGACGGGCTTTTTGAAAATCACGGAGCTTCTTGTGGTTGTACTAGAATCAGAATCACCGATGGCAACCTGTGCTGGGGCAGCTACTGTACGTTGCTGAGTTTCTGACTGTAGCGCTAGCATCAACATTCGGTACAGGAGCTCTTCACGCACGTCTGGTGGGAGGTATCCGTTCGGTCCTGCTGACGATGATGGTGCCGGAGTTGCGTAAGCTCCTTCAGACGAGTAGGCTCCCTGCTGGGCGCCGAAATATCGGGGGGCAAATTGTTTCTTACGAGGCATGAGACGTTGTAGCTCGTAGGACATTGGTGGCTCAGCAGAGGAAATCGGACTCTGTGCTTGGTACATTCCTTCGCCATCGGAGTAAGCTGAAAATTGTGGTCGATAGGGGAAATAAGGTGGAGGACGTGTAGGGTATGGTGCTTGATATTGATTATACGGATTATATCCAATGTAAGGATTTGGCCCGTATCCGGAATATGGTTGGCGTTGCTGGAGCTGCTGTTGGCGATATACTAAAATCTGCAAAAGTCGTTCGAAGTCCGTAGCAGTTAGTGGTGGTCGATCGACGTAGTTGTAATATTGTGGTTGTGGTGATGGATAAGGAATGGGGTACGGTGCGTAAGGAGGTGATGATTCTTGTTCTGGATACACGTAATATTGAGATGGCTGCGCAGTTGGAGCAGGAGGAGGATTACGGTAATATGCTTGGGGAAGTCGAGCAGGTATTGGTTGCTGTTCGGAGATCTGTTCACCTCTGGGTGCGTTCGTAGTTTCGCGAAGATACTGCTCGGAAATACTAGGCTCAGCGGGAATCCGCACCAGTCTAGGAGCTTCGTAGCCACTTGAAGTGGGTAGGAGAGCCTGCGATTGGGATTGTTGCTGCTGCTGCTGTTGTTGGGCCACCCGAATAAAATGAGGTCGCTGAGCTGGTCTACGAAGAAGACGTTTGCCTTCCTCACGATTTGCTGGAATTTGAACGGAAACTGGGTTCTGGGTGATGTAAGTATTCTCAGATGTAGATTCAGTGGTTGGATCAGCTTCAGTTGTTTCTTGTCTCCGGCTGGATTTGATGTAGTACTTTTCCGTGGTGGACTGTGCATTTGCATTGATTGCGTTCTGAATTTGAGCGGCTCGTTGTCTGGCGGCAAGAACCATCGGTGGTAACCTTGGCGAACTAGTTGTAAACAAAGGCCGTGCCGTTGACCCTAACGTTCCATAAATAGCCCTCCCATCATCATCAGCCTGCGAGCCATACACCACTTGATGCTGAGTATCGTATTGAGAATCAGTATCGGGCAACAGTTGTCTTCTTAGTAAGTTCGTGTGAAATGGAAGTGGAGCTTCATCTTTTTCGTCAACTTCTTCGACCACTGGTTTCGTAGTTGACGTTTCCTTTGCATTGCTTACCTGAATTTTCGAGACTTGGTTTATTTCTAATTTTTCTGGACGAACTAGCTGTTCAGGCTGACGCATATTAGTTCCTGGCAGTGGTGTTGGCCGAATGTTTATGTAAGGTTTTGGTGTTGGAGCTGAAGTGGCGTAGATAATGGTAGTGGTGTCATCAGATGCTTTACCCGAACTTTTAAATGACGCTTCTTTATTCATTCGCTCTGTACTTATTGTTGATGAAATCCTCAAACGCCTTGGAATTGTCTGGATGACAGACGATCGGGTTGGAGAATTCGTCGAACTGGAATACTGAGGTCTTCTAGTTGTCGGCATTTTATTTCGTCTAGGTGTCGTTGTGGTTTCTTCCACACTCGAATCAGTTTTCGTATTGGTTCCATTATTCGCAATGTACGAAACTCGTTTAATCTCTCCATTAATATCCACATATCCATATGTCCCTTTCACATTGCCCAAAACATCACGGCTTTCGATTTCGAAAGTACCATCATCAGCTTCGTAGCCTACAGTATAAGAACCATCTGCATTCAATCGTCGTATTTGTTTTACAATTTCAGATTTTTGACCATCTTTACTTTCGGCCCGTTCAAGATCAGCATTTATATCTTCAGCTTTTATTTCTTCGACGATGCCAGGCGTAATTTCGATTTGTTGCTGTTCTAGGTGTGTTGTTTCTTGTCCGTGGATTGCTCGCAGACCGAACGTACATATCAGTATGAGTATCGAAATTGAAGCTGATATCTGCAAAATTAATAAGATCACCTAAAAACGAATTCTTCATTGATTTCGCTTTCTCTCGGTACGGTAATTAGGTTTGTTAGTGTACTTTTCTTAGTGAATTGTGCGTATTTATTGTGCATATGCGTATTAGATTTGAAAAAGCCTTTGTGTGGAATGTAATGATGATGGTGAATTATTTGAAACAGCATTAAATATAACTAAAAAATTATCTAAGTCAGTGTCTCAAGACTGTTAGAGTGAGAAGAAGTTTCATCAAAATTGTTAGGTCTAAATAATAAAATTGGAAAAACTCCTTCATTCGCTAACTGTTTTTTGCCTTCATTTGAAGTAAAATCTCAAGATATAAAGTGATAATTTAATTAAATACAAAATAAAATTTGGTAAGTTTTGGTGGGCTGTGCAAAGAGGAGAAAGAATCTTTTATGATGGACAATAACGAGATACTCAGGGGTCAATTTTGTAATTGAAAAATATCGGTTCATGGTCAATTTTTGTGGGAAAACATGCTGAGCGGGATCAGAGCTGGATGCCAGTTGTAGCGGTGTTCACGATTAAATGTAATTGAAATATACGATAGATCATGTATTAAATTTAAAATAAAGCTACTTTATCGAGTGGTTCAAGAAGTAAGCAATTTAATTACTACTTTGGAGCCGCATGGAGCTTCTTTTTAGGAAATATCCCATTTTCTGAGTCGAAATTCTAGGATTCATCTTCATTGAACTTACCAAGAATTTTTTATAGCGATACATGAAATTTTGAGGTTAGACTGATGTTCGCAATGTTAGACTGATGTTCGCAATCCAAGCTGAAAACGGTTTTAAAGCACCTTGAAATTTTTACTATTGTTGTTCTATTACTTGTTTGTAATACTGATTCAGATTATAAAAATTTTCTTTGATGATCGTTGTGCAAGAATGCTTAAATCTACTAGGGTCAGTTTTGGGCCTGTAATGTTTTATTTGAATTCATTTTTCTTTTCGATCCTCAATGCAGGCCAAATCATCGTTTTAGTTCATCGTCAGCATTAGAAATGAAACATAATAAAAAAAATAATGAATTTTTCGAGAAGAATAATCAGAAAGAATGAATTATTTTCGAAGAATTAAATTACAAAAATTTGCACTGGGATTAACTGGAATTCTAGATAGCATTTCTTACTACATGTCTCATTTCCAAAAATGAATGCGCGGAAGGGCTGGCCTTAAGAGCATTGTGTATTTTAGGAAGACATAAAGTTGAAAAGCAAGGGACTCACGGTTGTGGCCTACGCTGACGACATTGCAACTTTAGTCTCGGGTAGGTTTCCACATACCCTTGGTCAGCTCATCGAGTACTCTCTAGGGCTGGTTGAGGAGTGGGCGAATACCGTAGGTCTTGGCATTAACTCCAATAAGTCGGATATTGTGCTCTTCACTAGGAAGTATAAAACCCCTAATTTAGACCATATCATGCTGGGCGGCTCTAGGTTAGGTCTCAAGTTACAAACTAAGTACCTGGGTCTTATTCTGGACAGCAAGCTCACATGGAAGGTGAATTTAGAGGAAAGAGTTAAGTGGTCAAGCAACGCGATTTATGGCAGCAAGAGAGTGCTGGGTAAAACGTGGGGTATAAGCCCTGCTTTAACGCACTGGATCTACTTGGCGATAGCTAGGCCGATCCTTGTTTACGGATGCTTGGTCTGGTGGCCAGCAGTGAATAAAAGCACCTTTGCTATCATGGCGAATAGAGTTCAGCGATTGGCGGCCCTCTGCATTACAGGTGCCTTAGTCTCGTCTCTTTCATCTGCTCTGAATGTCCTGCTTCATCTCCCCCCGCTTGATCTCTTTATTAGCGGCACTGCCGCAAAAGCAGCTGTCAGGCTTAGGGAATCAGGACACTTCGAGTCAGGATCCTTTGGCCACAGCAGTATTGAACGGGATTTCCTCATCGATTCTCGCCAAGCATGAGAGTGTATTTGATTTTCTCGCCAGCGCCTACCTGTTTTATGAAGGTTTCTGAGCATTTATGAGGGTCGCTCGAAATTTTGTCAGTTTTGAGTATCGAGTCAAAGATATTTGAGAAAAGGTGTGGTACTGACTTCGAAGATATTTACAAACCGATCCGGTTTGCTTACGAAATCATGGACAAGATGCATGTGCATGGATGGGTAAAAGCTACACTGCTGAAGTATAATATTTGTAAACAAATTTCTGAACAGAGAAAATGCTGCTCACTTTTTTAATCTTTTCAACGCGGACAGGAAGAGTTTTATCCCGTAAAAAGATGAAAAGGGTCTATGGCTGAAATAACCAGTTTTTGAGTGAAACTTTGAATACTCTTGAATGAAGATTTTGGTGGCTTTTCGTTATGAAGAAAATACAACAGATACATGGCAAATGCTGAAAGGGATATTTAAAGGAATTTCTTTATAAAAAGAACCAACCAGAAGAAGCTATTTAGGAAGTGGCGGAGAACGAGGATTTGCCGATAGAATTGTTCAAGAATCCAGCTGGCAATAGCTATCCGAAGAAGAAAAAGTTATTTGAAAATGTTTTCCGAAAATTATGTGGAAGAATTTTTAACTTCTAATGAACAACCCTTATATACCGAAGAACTTTTAGAATATTTGAGCGATCAGCAGAATCCGAAGAACGCATGTTGAAGACCAGATACGCACATTATATGTCAAGAGCCTTCAACTTCTTCGATCAAGCGGTAAATATCTTTGAGCCTTGTGATCTTGATAAAGAGAGATTTAGAGTATTTTGTGAGGGTGTAAATAAAAGTCTTGGAGTTTACAAAGAACTTTAAATGTTACTTGTCGTTAATGAAAAATCGTTTTACGAGACACGTTCTTCAACTACATTTCTGTAGTTCATGGAAATTAAATTAAATTCAAATAAATTTGCGTGGTAGTATTCACGGTTAGTATTATTAATATAATATAACAACAATAATTCTGTCTTTTCGAACTTCTCATTTTCTCAAACGAGAGAATAATTTTCGAAAATGGATAAAATTCGCCCAACGGTGGTGTGATAGAAAAAAGACATAACTGAGAAATTGTTATACCCTTTTGTGCATTGAAGGAAAGCTTTTGGCATGGTGGGACATAACATAACGAATGAATTTGTAGTATTACATAATGGCCTAAACACAAAAAAAATACCAAATAAGTCTACGCTCTTTCAATATTATGTGCGGTGCTTTCAAAGATTAGTTGTGAGTCTCCTCAAATTTCTGACTGAATCAAATCATCAAAAATTTAATAAATAGAAGTTAGCCAAGTATTCAATCAACTCTTAAACCTTCAAAATTTTATATGTGCTTAATATGTTTTTTGTTTACTTTCACTAATGCTAATTCTACAGGAGTGAAATCTAACAGGAATAATAGCTAAGAACAAAAAAATTAAATCCTCAAATTCATTTTGAGCCTGATTCATAGCATTTGACTACTATTAGACGTCAAATTTCTTTTCCACAGGCATCAAAAACTACATATGAAGTTGTCAAACCATTGACATGCATTCAAAGCTAAATTGATTCCGAATCCAACATCTAAAGATAAGGAGTTTTTTTTTAGTATTGTCATATTTTAGTATTGTCATATTTTAAATCATTCCATTCCAAATGTAGCATTTTTCAGTTAATGATCATTTAATTATTAAAAACTCTAGCGCATCAGAACCGCTAGAAACACTAATGTTCGAAGAACAGTAGAGGATTTGTGCAGATTTGTTCTACCACTAGCAGCTTTTCCTACTTAAACTAATATACCCCTAGTAATAATAGACCCTAAGCCAATTTAATTTCGATGACTTCATCGAAAATTACAGCGATAGAAAGGTGTTTGGGGCTGCCATCCAAAAAATGTGCAGATCTTAGAACATTTAAACATTGTTTACTTATTTTCATTGCAAATGTTTGCGAAGAAAATACTTAATGCAAGCATTTATTGAAACGAAAATAACAAAAAGGCTTAGTGTTGGCAGCCCTTTGATAGCACCGAAGCAAAAAATATGTCGCATCTGCCTCACATTGAAGTCAACCTGCTCTGCCAATTTTGTATTGATCGGATGACTGCATTGGAAGTTATTGGGATGCAAAAAAATTTAAGGCTGCCATTCGCAGAAGTTTTCAAAATTTCTAGGTCTTAATATTTGGTGTTTGTTTTTACTATAAGATCACTACGATTTGAAAATTATATGCTAAAATCGCTTACTAAAGATATGCCAAAAATATACAAAAATAACCATAGCTGCCAACCCTATCATTGCTTTGAAATTAAATTTCTACTGAATGTTGCCTACAATAAATTTAATTTGCCATTTGAATTTGGTTTTGATTCCATGACTGTACTGGAAGCTATAGGGCAAAGAGCTTTATTTTCCTCAGGAATTTTCAAAATTAAAGACACCAATATTACCATAGATGGCAGCTCGAACCGAATTTTTCAACCAAATTTTTACCAAACGTGGTTTATAGGGCCAAAAGCAGTTATTTTTCTTAGTGATTTTTCAAAATGGCACCACTGGCATAAAATTGCCCGCATTTCAAAATCACTTCTATTAGACTTGGTCTTACCTAAGACCAATATATTCTGTAAATTTCAGCTTATTCTGATTATCGGATTGTGGGTTTCCGTGAACAGAGGTTTATTATGCTAAAAATATAGGTTAATTGGGAAAGAGTTACCAGGCGTGTCCATTGTAAAATTTCAAATTTTTTGCTTTGGCTATGTAGACAAAGCATTAGATTTAAATAGATATGAGGGGCTTTTTAGTAAAAAGGGCCTTTTAGTAAAAACATTTTCGTGAAGATTTTTAATCTTAAGAAATTCGCGTATTGAAACCATTTTCAGAGCAATTCAAAATTGAAAGCAATTGAAAATGCCATTCAGCATGTACATTTGAGTACATTGCGAGCTGCCGTATTGAAGGAACAATTTCAGCATTACAATCAATTAGAATTGGAATAGTCCTGAAGTCAATTACATTAAGCAAAACTACACTTGACAAGCGTCTTCATCTAGACTATTCTATTGCAGTAAAGGTAGGGGAAAAAGTCGATAAAATTGAAACACGATAACGTCACAATTGAATTCGTCCTTAAGAGATTTTCAGTTTCATTGGAAAACTGATCGTAGAACTCTAAAATGTATCTTTATTTTTGGATCCCTTAAAAATTGCAGAAGGAGTTGAAATCAACTAAGACGAAAATAATAGACATTCAAAAATCAATAATCATAGCAAAAATTTTGCATTAGCTTTTTTAAATTTGATATAGCTCGGGATGTTACAGGTATTAACTAGGTCTAGTTCAAACCACTAAATTGTATGAATTGGCAGACTGTTTTTTCGACTTTACCTAATTGAAAAATCCAATTTCATGGAAGAATAAAGTTATTTAATCATAAAAATCCACTTTCAAGCTTACATTCAATCAAGCACCTGGAATTAACACAACCGAATCATACACTTACAATATTAATAGTTACAAAATCGAATTACTTCACAATTACATTCATATTGCCCAAGAGCTTGCTCGAAAGCCTAACGTGCTCGCATATTACAGTGCAACAAATAACAAAAGCAGCGGAAACAGAAATCACAAAACTAAATTCTTATAATTCAAGTGAACACGCACAATAACCACCAATAACTACTTGAACAACTGTGTTGACACCGAAAAGACAAGCGAAAACTCCATCAAGCGTTAAGAACACACCAAATCCTCTATGAAGATGCGACAACGCAAAACTAACTACTAGATAAGTTAGTACAACTGTTACAGTTCGTATTTGATGATGTTAGGTTTCATCCAATATGAGTTTGATCCAATCGTGTTGTCTGTACCTTATGATGAGTTTGTAGTCCCATTTTGGAGCTTTTCGGGTCGCCAGTTTTCTTTCGATCGAAACGGAAAAATCGGAAAGCCTAACGTCGACGACACGCGTTCAGCACGGATTAACGCAAAAAGAAAAATCAAAATCGCGCCGCGAGTGGTTCGTTTCGAATCCACCTGACAAAATAACTTCAGTGAATCAAATGTATTTGATCTATATAACGGGACCCCACCAGAAATTGCAGGTGGATTGACGAATTCGCCAAGCCAAGCAAACAGACGAGCTGGTTGGTTGCGGTGGTGAACAATTGATCCTAACGTCATAATGAGCCGCTAGTGTTCCAAGTCGCCGTCATCGGGTTCTTTGCGAACGACCTTGCCACCATATTAAACTCCCACATGATTTTATTGTGTTTCAAATGCTCGATTACATAGTGGAAACCAAGATTGATGCGTTTAATGGAGTTGTACGGAGTTTGAAGTTGAAAGATATGTAAGCGTGTACAGACTGTGCTATAATTGAGTGGAAGTAGACTTTTAGGGTGATTAATTTTCAATTTGTGAAGTTTAAATAATAGTTCGCTTAATAAAACAATGAACAAAATAGTGGAGATATCAAGGGTCTGATTTGAAACCTATAATTCCCCAAACGATATTTGCTTGGAATCAAGCTACATCTGTTGGTGGTTTAAATTTTGTAAAACAAGTTACTTAATCACAATTTGAAGGTCTATGCTTAATAATCTTGCACACAAATTAATCGTTGTATTGTTCTCCGCTCTCTCCGAAAATATTCAAAAGTCCTTTCCTTGGTGCTGATGATTCTAAGCTTAATAATTGCTCTATAATTTTACAAATTTGACTGGAACAAATACGTGAGAGAAGCAAGAATAGCTGAGCCTTTAAGAAATAGACAAGTTGTGCAGTAAATAACGTGCGAGGTGTATGATATCCTAAGGTAACATATGTCTTTCACAAAACTCAAACTGTTCATATAGGAAGAATGTTTCGTGATAACGATTTTCGTAATGTTTGCATTACGAAAATCTCACTTACAAAACATTCCTACTTTAATTGGTCTGATCCTTGGTAATGTTAAATGTAATGAAGGGAAAACTGAAATATTTGTTGAGATGATGTGAGTAGTAGTCCAGTCATTTTAAAGCCGGAATTATCCATACATACAATCAAAAATACAATGTGAAAAGTTCGTTACTAAATCAATTTTTCTGAAATGTCTCGTTAATTAATGGTTTTACGTGACTTGCTCACCATAAAAAGCTGCACGTTATCTTCGAATACGAAATTCACGTGGCATTAGTAATTTTTGAGCTATGAACCTAAGAAAAATTCGACGTTTTGATGCATTTATCGTTGACATACATACATCACTATGTATAGGCGATAGTGAATTCTGAGCAACATTTTCTCAGTCTCATACCTCGAAAGCTATTGGTATTGTGTGGAAAAAATTTAATGAACCAGGATTCACGTTAAACACATAGCTAAAAATGTTTTTAACAAAATCTGGTTTTCGCGAAATTTGGCCTGGGGTAACTTATATTGTACACAGGGTCTGGCAATAAATATTTCACATAAAGTTTTCAATAACACACTAAAAAGAAGCCTACACTTGGAACGAACGTAAATGAAGGCCTTCTTTATGAAAGTAAACCAATTACTGGTGATTGGTGAAAAAATTATTTAGGTACAGCAGCAGCTGTCCAAATAACATAATTCATGATATTTTATTTTTTTTTTCTAGAGGGTATTTACTAACCATAAATACTGTTTTTACTTCATTGTTTAATATTTGTTGGTCTTGTTGAACATACAAAAATAATTTAACTAATATTTTGTTGGAAATAGAACAAACCAGGGCCGGATTTAAGTATGGGCACTTATGGACAACTGCCCAGGGCGGCAAATATTTGGGATTAGTGGAAGGGCGGCAAATTTTCGAAAAGTTTCATATTAACTATGGCTTTCAAGTTTTGTTGCAAAAATATAATTCAAATCTTAGAAAATCTCCAAAAGCTGAATCAATTTTGAATTTCTCGAATCATAGACTTCTTGTACTTAATAAGAACGATTTCATAGCGTGATTTTTCTGAAAGAATTCGTTAAATTAACTCAGTGCACCTTACTTTATATATCGTGCAGTAAAAAATCAAATTTTCGCTTGTCGCCCTTGGCAGCTTTATATGGCATGTTCCATTTTTACTAATTAGTAGGTCTGTTCCCATACTCCATGCATTGCAATTCATTGCCATAAAGTCGTTCCAGCACGACATTTGACTGAAAAACGAAAATTTTCCCTCTTTTATGAAATACTATGAGATTTCACTCGGATCTAAGTTACTGCGAAAAACTGAAAAGTGTCAAACGCAAATAAAAATTTTCAAATGTTCGCGGCAAGCAACATATTATTTGCGTAATATTGCTATGAAAGTCGAATATTTTTGTGGCGTCGATTAATCGTCGCTTAGACTGACTTTATAATCACCATTGTTCTTCGAAAAATCGACAACTGACAGTTTTGACTGTCACTTTTCAGGAAATACTATGAGAGCGTTCCTGTACTTTCCATGAATTTCCCCCACCACAAGATTCAGGATGTTTCAGTTCATGAACGCGACTGAAATTACGGGAACAGACCTAATATTTCCAAGTACTTGGCAGCAGGGCTCACACTTTACTTCATTTGAAGTAGGTTTACTTCATTACTTAATTGATTATGATAGCTACTCCACTTCTACAGTTCCTTCATATTCTATTCCATTGTTTTTTTTCGATCGAATCATCGAATTTCTAGTTTATCCTGTGGTTTTCTTTTCGTCTAGCTCGAATTTGACGAAAACATTTTGTTAGTCTAATGTAGTTTGGTCTTAACGAACAACATAGTGCAAGTTATATTATATATAGTTAAAAGTTGATTTGAAAGATCTGACGCAAAACAATTCTTCAAAGCATTCATTAGTAAATTATAAAATTTTTGAGCGGCTTACGTTTAGGAGTTTTTCTTATATTAAAGTTGAAAATAGGTATCTTTTACATGTAAAAACTGTTGGAAAATTTAAATTGGCAAAAAAATCGTCACAATAAATAAATTAATTTGATTTTTTCAAATTGATTGACGTGATTTCTTAAAAGTAATATTGTGCCGTAAAGAAATGAAAAAGACTTGATATAATTATGTTTTGCTCGTCTAATTTATATTTAAAAGAAAACTTATTAAATTGAATCCGTTGATCCTATTTTACTAAAAAAGTTTTATCGTTGTTCTAAAAATGGTATTTGTTTTTTATAAAAAGCGTTATTTTTTAAGTAAAGTTATTTTTATAAAAAGCGAGTGAATGCTTTAAATATAACGACCACATTTGGTAATATACTTCACTTTTTATTAAACTGGTACAATTTGTAAGCAACAACTACTCCTAATTTAGTGCAGAAAGTGTGACCCTTCTTGGCAGTAGATCACAAATGGAACGCCATCTTCGTTCATTTCATCAGCAAATTTTAACCTGTCTAATTGTATCCAGTTTCAAATGTAAGACAGTTGAAAATAATAACAAGTATAAACTACCACAAGGGGTAGAAAATAAAAAAACCAACCAACAGAAAATTACCACTTTTAACTTTCTACACATTATGAGGGCTTTTTCTAATATCCTATCTACCAAAACATTCCACATAGCCTTGCAAAAACCTAAAGCCACTACCTATAAGTAATAGTATTATTAACAATTAAATAGCCACCTCATAGCAAAAAATGCGTAAATTGCGTACTTGCAAGTACTAAATTGTAATAAGAACACGAGCATTGTTGTGAGTATATTCCCACTTATAACAATATATATAATATCTAATAGCTAATCCTGCTAATCGGATGTCTTGAGAAGCGATTTTTGGTCATTTCATCCCAGGTTTTAACTGAAATGTAAGAATACAATTTTGCCAGGATTGTTTAAATTCTTTCTCAAATATATTTGGTGGAAATTTTACAAAAGAGTTTCATTTCATTTCAACCATTTTTCCCACGATTTGGTTCTACGTGCACCACTTTTTCCTTTTCATGTTTCAAGTTTTAGCGGGCAAAAATTCCCATGAAAAGGGAAAATTCCCACAATATAACATATACACTTTTTTCACTGACTAAGAACTTTTTCACTTTTCTCAAAAATGCGTCTTTACGACGCGTTGATTCACGTAAACTCAATTCCAGAGAAAGATCATCCTTCGGAGAAAAACAAATTACTTTATAGTTCTTCGGCTACAACCTTTCACAACAAGAAACTATATGTGAATTTCCAGCCATCAAACTATGCAGCAGGTAGAAGATTGGATAGGAAACTATCGTGCATCATCTGTAAATAACAAACGCTTCAAGATTTTAGGTTCTTAAAACTTTCAATAGTTAACAAAGGCGGCTAGTGTCGCTCCGATGATTTAGCTGGTTCAATTTGAAGGAGTCCTCACTTAGTAACTAAATTTAGCCAGTGGAGAGTGGCAAGTGCACCCAAACTGTCATGCAAACCGCAACAGCGGCAATCCTCTTCTATAACATAACATAATATTTTATTTTTTATTATTAAATATACTAATTATATATAGCCAATTAACTAATTTTATTACCTAATTTATAATCTAATAATAATATTAAACCAATCTCTTTTCAGTATAATTTTATGTAAGAATTACTAATGCCTGGAACTTTTGTGCCACCCTGTATATTTATAATAGCTTATGGCTATTTGTTTCATTTGCTCCGTTACATCTGCTAAAATAAAATCATTGATGTTTTCACTTTGTTTTTTTTTTATTCAATGTGATTTGAAACAGCTGTTAGAAAAGTTGTTTATCAGGAATTCCTTTAACTAAAAGAGTTTAACATCAATTCTGCTTCAATTAAGAACATATCCAATCAGAACTTTTTGTCTTTTCCATTGTTCCATAAGTCTTTGAATTTTATTTACTGTCAGGCAAACTTCTATGAATTTCGAAAGCAATCTTTGTTTTCATATATTTACTTGAGCTGAAAATCTATTGATTTCTATTGTAATATTATTCTCATTCGAACTCTTGCAAATTCAAATAAATAAATTTTTTACATTACTTTGAAAAATACTTGATTTTTGATTGTGCTGCAATATAAAAATAGATTAACTCTTTTTATTTACAAACATAGACAAAATCTGCATATATTCTGTTAGGATTAGTTAAACAATAAATATTGATTGTTTTCCTATCACTTTCACTAAAGAATTTAACGCACACTTCCGAAAAAATGACTCGCGACAAGAAACCCTCTACCAGCTTCAACCCCGTAAGAGTGTTGTCGTGGGGTTACTTAACTGTACTTTACTTTTATCATCAGCCTTCGATGTTTATGGTTTGCTAATTGAAATAGATTAGTATTCTTGATTAACACCGCATTTTTGACTGGTTTTGAAACATAAATATGGATTTTCTTCGAAGCTGTTTTTTTATTTTATGTTTAAAATGTTTTATTTTATTCTTAATCTTTGCTTATTCCTTGCTTTACAATTGCATCCGCGCTGAGTTGTTTTCATGATGTTATATTCACGCTCATCCTCGTTAAATCTGCAAAAATAGGTTGTTGCTCTGGTAAGTTAGAAGGAAGTTAATCGAGCGACTCTTTTAAGCGTTTTATCAACTTTGCCTCTATCTTCTTTTATTTGCTTCAGCACGCCGTTGACCTTTCTGCAAAAAAGCTTTGTTTTCTTTTTTAGGTCTTAGATAGGTCTTCCACCTGCATAATAGTTATGCATATGATATACTATTACTTATAGCGTCACCTTCAACATCTCCTTTGGACTTCAGGCAAACATCGGTACATGTATTCGAAAAGTTAAATTTGGTCTTTTTATCTAAATATTTATCATAACTACTAAACAAGCTTTTTTCATGGTGGTATGTATGCATGTGGTATGTAGCAATAGCTGACAAAACATTAAAAACATTGTCTTTTCCGTATATTCATGGATCCCACATTGGGCGCATTTAGTCTGACATGTGGAGTGGCAGTTAATATCCTGACACAATACTCTAAATAAATTTTTTACATTCCTTTGAAATAGACTTGATTGTTGAATGTGCTACAATATAAAAATAGATAAACTCTTTTTACTAACAAGCTTAGACAAAATCTGCATATAGTCTGTAAGGATTAGTTGAACAATGGATTCTGATAGATTTTCTATCACTTTCGCAAAGGAATTTAACACACACTTCCGAAAAATGACTCGCGACATGAAGTACTTCTGACACACAAGTAAATCTGGACAACGCGCCAAATAATTTACGAGTTATCTTATGGACTATACTCGTATGATTTTATAAGTTTTATACTCCCTGCACACAAACCTTCTTCTATTACCAAAATTGTATTAGACTTATTCGAAAATAAAATATAGCGATTTGATCAAGCGTCACCATATAGAATCTATACAAACATTAGGATATACAGTCGTATACCATTGTACAGATTAATTTTACCTAAATATTTTGCACCATGTAATATGGCATTAATACCTCAGACCATAACTTCAAAAATACGACCGTTTTTTTCTAAATACAAAATGTGAAAATATAGAGGCAACTGAAGCTGTTTACCATTGCAGCGTTTTCATTTTTAAATATTCATAATATTTTCTGGCATGTATAAATATCAACACTCTGGGACTGATTTTGTTTGTAAGATTAGGCTAAATACAATGAAAATTAATTCAGCTACAAGTCTCTCTCATCTTCATTTTTTTTAGCTTTTCCGATAAAAGTATTTACAAACCTTTTGGGAAATTTTTGTTTTCGAGAATCTGAGAATCCTAAGAAGAATATTTGAAATTATTTATATCATAAACAATAATAAAAATAAAAAACATTGAAATTCTATATGCTAGTCTTCGTTGCAAAATAACACTTTTATTTTTTCTTGCGATTTCTTCTAACTTTTTTGGCCCCAAATTTTTCATTCGAGTCTTGAAATATTTGGTTTTTACCTTAGGTTCAGTACATACTTTTCAAAATTCATCAGCATAAGAACTATGTGTAACTTGTAACCCAAAATTAACTCACCGTTTGAATTTATAAAAATATTTCCGTGATTGTCAACTGTGCGAATTCAAAACAATTATTCCATTTTCTTGCAGTGCTAAAAATTCAAGCTTCTTATTCCACCAGCTTATAGGCTCATCTAGAGAATAAGTTCGTCACTAGTTATAACTATGAATCTCTCCTTTTTGAACTTAGTATTTCTTCTTGTTTATTTATTCTTCCCAGTAATCCTTAAAGCCGGAGGTTTGTCTTGCGTCTTCAATTATCGCCCATATCTCATTTATCTTTCTTCAGTAAGCTTCTCGAAAGGTGCCTATTACTTTCGTTCAGTAATACTTTTTGCATCCACTATCGACCAGCAAAAACAAGTGAATGTATGTATAATGTACAGGCTTTGACAAGGCTTTTGACCATGTGGACTATGACATCATCCCCTCAAATCTTGATGGTTTCAATATTTCGGGTCAACTCCGTTACTGGTTTTCTTCATACCTTCGTGATTGTGTTTACTTCCTAACGGCTCATTCTTGCTTGTTTTACTCCTTCTATTCTACTTTTGGTGTTCCAAAAGGCTCGACTCTTGGTCTTCTACTTTTTCTCCTGCTTCTAAATGATGTTCCTTCTCTCTCTGATTTCCCGTGTCTTTTGATCTGAATATATTCAGGTTGATTGTGTCAGTTAATGACTGCTCCCAGCTGCAGGATGATTTGTTTGCTCTGGGCAACTGGTGTTCTATTAACTGTATTAACCTTAATATTGCTTAATGCTTTCAGATGTCCTTTACATGTAAATTATCCCTCATAATGCTTTTCTATTCCATCCGTGTCTCTTTTTTCAGTCATTGGTTCTTTCCTCAGACCTCAGTCCTTTCCTCATTCCTTAGACCTTTCCTCAGTCCAGATAATTTTACTGTGTTTGTCTTGCGTGTCACATCCAAGATCTTGCGTTTGTGCGGCTTCATTCGTAGAGCTTCCAGACCTTATGCTGATATTAACTCCATGTGTACGCCTGTAAATCTCATTCGTGCGTAGTCTCCTTAAATATTGTTTCGAAGTTTGTGTCTTCATTTATCGTTTCCTAACTGATGCTGTCGAGTCTGTGCAACGCAGATTTACTCGCTCGCTATTCCTCAAGTCCCGTATTCCCTGTTTCTGTTTGTGACCCTGTATGTTTTACTAGGTCTTCATCAACCGTCAACGTACCGTTTGATCGTACTCATACATATTTTCATTCTCCGCTTTCGGGCTTGCCTAAGTAACATAATTGTTTGAATATTAGTCCACTTCCGCCTTCGTTAGGCACTTTTAAAAAAAATTAAGAGCAAGTGTTTTATCTTACAAAATGAATTAATTACATTGCTGAATATCCAATTTCATCTCTGTATTTAAGTATGATTCTCTATCATTTACCGCCTTTTGTATACTCTAATTAATTTGAATTTATAATTTTTTTTCCCTCTATTTCTTCATTCTTCCGTTTTTGAAGTTTTGCACTTCAATTTATTTTCTATATTTTCTTGTTTTGTTTCTTGTTTATTCCTTGTTTATAGTTGGATTTGTATCTGCTGATTTAGACCATAATAAATAAATAATAATAAATAATTATTAAATCAAAATTAGAACAATACATCGTTAAAATTTTAGAAATAACATAGCCAGACATATTTTTAGAGACTTTATACAGTCCAAAAATTTATAATTAAGTTTTTTTTTCCTGCATTGACTGTGAGCTTCTTAGTACCTCTACATAATAAAATCTCCAAACAGCTTCATACTATTCTTCATACCATTAAGTCCCTCTTCTCACATCTGCGCAGACTGTCAGAAGGCCTTCTGCCGTGAGAGACCTACTTCCTATTGTCTTTTCGGAAATGCAAGAAAATAATGAAATCATTTGCTTATTCGCAAAACTTAAGCACTTCTCTCAGTTTCCAACGAACAAAAAAAATCGAAAGTGATTTTCAACTCATGGCGATTAGATCAAAGGCTCCTGAAAAGACTTATGACAAATTTACCTAGTGATTTCGGTGGGACCAAATTTACGGTAAAACAATAAATCCATCGTAGTTAAATGAATTGACGTTGTTTATATGAGAGTCAGCCTTGGTCATAGTGAATGAATTGTTTTTCAAGAGCAGTTTTGTTTTTTGGACATGGAAAATAGAGTGATTTGAATTATCTTCACTTGAATTTGGTATCTGAATGGCTGGTAAGAAGATAATTACAGGGTGAAGTCTGATATTGAATTGCTGAAGTCAAGGATGAGTGGTAAAGTATATTGAGTTGGACATAGAAATTAGGGGAAAATTCAAACTTTCATGCTTTCCATTACTAAAACACTCTCCACTATTGGCTTAATTTTAAACAAAAACGCATAAATTGCAAAAAATATTTTTAAAAAAATTTATTTGTAAAAAATACGTCTCAAAAATAATGAACAGAAAATATGCAAAAACATGATCTCATAAGTAGATATGCATCCGAACGAAACGCTTCACCGACATTTTTGGAAACTTGATGAAAATATCACTTGCTCCATAATTTTCGAAATGTTGTCAGTCATTTGCTAGTATAGTAGGAAGGAATGTTCATAGGCAGTGAACTGACGCGCTGGCAAGAAGTATTTCTGTTATACTTTTTTCAGCCATCTAATTATGAAGGTGACCGTCTTCGTATTACTCAGCTACTTGATAATTAGATACGGTCGACGCGTAGATGGGAAAATTCAGTGAGTTAGTTGAAACAATTCATACCCTTATGAATGCAAAAACACATAAATATGCTCGTATGTGCATGTATTGTCACAATGCTCTTATGATTGCTTCTTCACTTTCACTTATTAGTAATTTTACAATAGAGATTAATGTCATCAAAAGATTTTAATTAGCATGTGATATAAGATTTACATACAATATAAGGAAATATGGTGTGCATTGCAGTTCATTTCTTTCAAAATGATTGATGGCTGATTCGATTGATTTGAATAAAAATGTTGCATTGAACTTTGAATTTCGTTTGGAAAATTTGACATGAGATTTGAAATTATTCAAAAAACTACTCCTGGCTAACACAAATTTACAAAGGTTGCCTAGTGCTAAGCCACGTACTTGCAGCCTGGAGGACCGCTAAGGTTGTATTTATACCCAAGGCGGGTAAAGTCAACTATGCGTATCTGAAGGACTGCAGGCCAATTAGCCTGGCTTCCTTCCTTCTTAAAGTTTTCGAACGATTACTAGATCTACATATCAAACAAAGACTTGGTACTCAAACTCTATCGGCAGCCCAAAATGCGTATATGAAATAGTCCTCAAAATTGAAAGTGTACTCCATTACAAAGAATACGCTTTGCGAGCCTTTCTAGATATTGAAGGCGCCTTCAATAACGTGCACACAACAGTATTATGGAGAGCCTCCACGCACACAACAGTCATCCCGCTATTTGTAGCTTCATAAACAACATGCTTAAGCACAGGCTCATATCAGCGGAGTGGTCGGGTTTGCAAATAACAAGAACGATTCACAGAGGCACTCTGCAGGGAGGGGCTCTATCCTTTCTCTTGTGGAACCTTGTTGCCGACTCAATTCTGAAAAAGTTGAAAAGCAAGGGGCTCATGGTTGTGGCCTATGCTGACGACATTGCTATTTTAGTCTCGGGTAGGTTTCCACATACCCTTGGTCAGCTCATCGAGTACTCTCTAGGGCTGGTTGAGGAGTGGGCGAATACCGTGGGTCTTGGCATTAACCCCAATAAGATGGATATTGTGCTCTTTACTAGGAAGTACAAAACTCCGAACTTAGAGCCAATCGTGCTTGGCAGCTTCAGGCTAGGTCTCAAGTTACAAACTAAGTACTTGGGTCTTATTCTGGACAGCAAGCTCACATGGAAGGCGAATTTAGAGGAAAGAGTTAAGCGGGCAGGCAACGCGATTTATGTCAGCAAGAGAGTGCTGAGTAAAATGTGGGTTCTAAGCACTGCTTTAACGCACTGGATCTACTTGGCGATAGCTAGGCCGATCTTTGTTTACGAATGCTTGGTCTGGTGGCCAGCAGTGAATAAAACCACTTTTGCCAGCATGGTGAATAGAATTTAGCAGTTGGCAGCCCTCTGCACTACAGGTGCCTTAGCCTCGATTTCTTCGTCTGCTCAGAACGTTCAACTCCCCCCGCTTGATCTATTTATTACAGGCACTGCCGCAAAAGCCGCTGTCAGGCTTAGGGAATCAAGACACTTCGAGTTGGGATCTTTCAGCCACAGGTGTATTAAACGGGGCTATGCAGGAAACACTGACTACCTGGTTCCCTATCTGTGCTTTGAGCGAGAATATCGAGTGACTGTGGGAGATGAGCAGGAATGGAAACGGCAAATGTGCCCAGCAGGTCTTAGCATCTACACTGACGGCTCGAAAACAGCTGCAGGAGTGGGTGCTGCAGCACATTCTGCCAATGCAGCTATGGAAGCAGCTTACACAGAAGTATTTTCCAGGCGGAAGTTTTTGCGATACGTAAAGCTGCAACTCTGGTATCTGTCAGACCTGCAGGGTAACCAAAATCATGTAGGGGTCATACAATCTCGCATCGTCTAAGTACCTCCTCAAATTAATACGGGCTGACTGCAAACGACTCGTTGTTATCATTACTGGCCATTGTTTTGTAGCAGCACATGCTATGAAAATGGAACTCCTAACGAGTGACACCTGTAGAATATGCCAAGAGTCGGGGGTCTCAGAAACAATGCCCGACACTGGGGAAAACCAGACTGGTGGATTGGTGGCAGGACAAAAGCTGAAGGACATCCTTCAGCTTGTGAAAAAGTCCGGGGTTTTGATGGCCTCTTAGACTGAAATTTCTTTCTCGAGGTCCATTTATCTGGTATCACTATGGACCAGTAAGTCTATGTGTGTACAGCCAGTATAACCTAACCTAGCATATGACTCATACTAGAAAAAGTGCCCTTCATGCATTGTCTGGCTAGTTTTACCTTCGGAACATTCCAGTAACGTTTTTTTTCTTTCAAATCCAGCATAATTTTGTGAAATTTCGCAGATTATTAATGTTTACTGTAGAATTGCACGAAACTAAATTTTTTTTTTCGATTGGATTAGGATTAACGATATTTATTAATTTGGACTTTTTAGGTTTACCGTTTTTCGACAACGAACCATCCACAGCTTTTAGATGATTCTACTGATTGTGTTTTTTGTATTTTTGTGGTTGTGTGTTTGATTTCGGGGGTGGTTTTTCTTTGTTTGTTTCTTTATCTTAATATGTGGTCTTTTCGTGTAGTTGTGTATCTTTTTGTTAGTTTTTCTTCAATTTTTGATCCCTGCTGTAGTAGAAGGGTGAAATTGATATAAAAATAATTCGATCTCATGTATCTGTTAATATAAAGGCCTCCATTCACGAGCAGTCCAAATGTCCTAACGCCAGGCCAAAGTCTCACTGTAATTGGGAGAACTTGGATGTACTCATAGATTGAAGCAACTAGTGATTGAAGCAACTGTTGTTTCCAAAAAACGAAAACGAACTTTTTTTTTGAAATAAACCAACTGCTCTTAAAAACTGTTTTAAAAAACAGTTTGCTAATGGCAAGAAAAAATGTTATGCTATGCGACAAAATAAATTTTTCAAATGCATGTAGTTCAATTCAGAAACATCGTTCATAGTTTGAATAATCTTCAATTAATTCAGTACAATAAATTTTTATGTATTATGTTTTTCTTATATATATTACTCATTAAAACATTCATTGCTAGGACTAAGCGCTTCCAAGTTGAATTGATACTTGTATTGTCCCAATTTTCGAATATATTATCTACTTGATCAACCGTATAATTATACAGGGTGCAGCGGCACAAACAGATGGATTCGAGAGTGGGGGCATTCCTCTTGTAGGATACTTGGCTGGTGGGGAGTGGGCGTGGCGAGTGGGGAGGATGGGAAGTTTATGTTGTGTTCCCACTCAGTTGCCAGCATGGAGTGGTCTGTGCAACAGAGTACGTTTTGTGTAAAAGCCTAATTTGAAAAAGCCCATTCAATCATCCGCGTACAGCGTGCCTTTCGTTCGAGGTTCAATATTGCCCCTCGCGGCCGTGTTCCCCATCGAAATCAAATTGTTTCTTGGATAAATGAATTCCACCAGAGGCTTCTGCACTCCAACAGGCTTTCAGAATGGTGTGTTCTTTCAAGAAATGGGATAATCGGCACTTAGTTTTTTGAAGAAGACAACCGAGCCGTTTTGGTCAACTCAGCTTGTTACATGACCATGATCCAGGATTTTTTCATGCCTGAACTGGAGTTTGAACTGAATGACGTCTGGTTTCAGTAGGATGGAGCCGCAGCCCACACAGCAAGGATTGTCGTGGACTTTTTTAGAACAAGGTTCCCCGGACGCCTCATCTCTTTAAGAGGAGATTTGAACTGGCCAGCGCGCTCTCCTGATTTGGCCCCTTGCGATTTTTTCCTTTGGGGAAACTTCAAATTTAAAGTCTACAATGACCGCTCTAGGACCTTGGAAGCCCTCAAGAACAATATCCCGATCAATATTTCAGAAATTCCTGTCAGAATGTTTCAATGAGTGCACGAAAGCTTCAGAAAAAGGCTGTTAGAGTATATACGGGGGGAAGGAGCACATTTGGGTGATACGCTATTTAAAACTTTATAAATTTATGTTTCGATGGTTATAAAATAGAGGAAAAATAAAAAACCTGAAAAATGCTCAGTAGTTTGTGATTTGTTCAATTTTGCAATCCATCTGTCTGTGGCGCTCCACCCTGTACATCAATCAGTACACATGGTCGTAAAGGATCAACATACATGGTCGTAAATGATCAACGTACGTGGTCGTATGTATTCAAAGTTACCTACGCTAACCAGCTCTTGATCGAGAATCAAAAATACGTGCCTAATAATTCTGACAACCTTGTATTATGTATATATACATACAAAGTTTGGCTCTGAAAATCTATTTTCCGCAGCTTAGCAGTTTTTTTTCGAAACGATTCGTTTTAGAAAAACGAAAAACGGTTCGTTTAAAAAAAAACCAATAACGATTCGTTTCAGAAAGACAAAAAACGACTGGTTTTAGAAAAACGAAGAACGGTTCGTTTAAAATAAAATGAAAAACAATTCGTTTTAAAAAAACAATTCGTTTTCGAAAAACGATTGATTTCAGAAAAAATATTCGTTGTAGAAAAACAATCCGTTTTAGAAAAACGATTGGCTTTCGAAAACTATTTGTAGTAGAAAAACGGTTCATTTTAGAAAAACGATTGGTTTTAGAAAAACTATTCGTTGTAGAAAAAAGGTTCGTTTTAGAAATCCTGTTCGTTTTAGAAATCCTGTTCGTTTTAGAAAATCTGTGTGTCGTTATTTGGAAAAACTGTTGCTTGGTTTTTTGGAGGCCAAACGTTTTTTGCAATCTGTTTTGCATTTTTGAGCCCATCACTAGAAGCAACCAGGTTAGATTTTAAATCATCTCAAAGTCTATGGACTCAGGCCATCGGGCCATTCTTTGGCTCGATCGTGTGTGATGAAATAGTAGGCCGAGTTTTGGTCATGTGTGTTGACGCCTCAGTCCAAACAACGTGGCAGTCTTGCTCGTTATGTGAATATGAGTGTGGAGTGATTAGTTGCACTAGTCACTTTAATCCTGATTAACTCAAGCTCAGAGTTAAGTGAACTCCAAGTTCATTCCAGTGTTTCTCGAACGAACCTGGATTCAAACTAGCGACCCCACACACTAAAAGCCAGGGATTTACCCACTACACTACCCGAGCTTCATGAGAACTAATTTATTTGATCTTAAGGCTATCTAATCTATTCTGTTTTCAATTTGATTTGAGGACTTTGATAAAAGAAAACCTTAAAGCCTACAAAGTACAAATTATTTGAACTCAAACTATCATGGACTGTTGTCAAAAGAGTCAAAATCAAGAGTTGTCAAAATCAATTTCAAAGACGGATAAATCCAATCAGTAAGTTTTATCTTCATTTTGCTTTCTCATATTAGCTTAAATTTTGGCAAGGTACCATCGGTAATTCAGTATATTCCACATGCAAGTTTAAACTCTGTTTTGATAGCTGAATAGCTCATTTCCTATTAAATACCCCATACAAGTTCAGCCATCTTGGCTTAATCGGAAACAAAGCTCCAACACTGAACGTTAAGTTGCTGACTCTAATTGAATGTAATGACCTATCTGATCTCATTTCAGTGAACTCGTCCTCGGTCCTGTGCCATCATCTGCCAAACCCATGGAACACACTCACTTGAACACATTTCTAGCTGCTGGATACTACGCTAGCAGAGACAAAATTACAAAAGACTGATTACAATGGACAGGGCCAATTGATAGACAAGACGCAGGCACACAAGAGTTTGATGGATTGCAGTATATGGTCATGCTGAAGGCTGATTTTATGGTTTCGGTTGGATTTCGGGAGGCCAGCACTGCAGGCAACGACACCGAATTAGCAGGATATACGATGATAGATGGTAGAGAGCAGCTGACAATGTTGGTTCTGGTACTTAAACGGCAAATCGATTAAAAATTTCAATTACCATATATTGTCTGTTTGCCATGAATGCTTGCTGGGCGCTGTTAATTGCATATTTGACGCTGATGAATTTACGATATTGATCATTGGATGATGTTTGATGAGAGCTGGAATTTTCAAAATAGATTTGAGCTGAAGAAGCCAGTGAGTTCGAAAGCAAAAGGCAAAAAATCATCAAATTTAGAAAAACAAATATTTTAGTTCACCTTTTTGTCCGCAAATAAAAAAATCTCAAAAATAATGCATGCATGTTATGGAGTATGCTAAATGCTGTGAGTGTAAATTTTAAAAACAACCTATCTGCAATCATGTTGCATTTTAATGTCAACATAATTTCCTAATCAGCTTGTTTATTATTCCACAACAAATAATATGGGTCATGCGGTCAATGACCATGTGATCCAAATATGCAAACTTAAAACAGATCAACATAAATGTTTTCGTCAACCTTCATCAAATATGTTTGCTTAATTTCCATAATAATTGATATTCACTAAATATCCTTCGCAGTTTCCTATGTGAAATACGCAGCAGTTATGAAAACTTTGTGAAAAAATTCGCGAGTTTTACAAATGGTGTGAATCGAAATCAGCATATGGTATCCGTTCAGCATTCAGACATCTTAACCTATTGCGCAATCGACGGCATTGTTCTACTTTTGTGTCATACTCGCTGCAGGTGTAAAATAGTGTGTGAAAATTCAACTGATTGTTTCAGTTCTTCAGCTATGAGAATACTAGTGGACGCTGGGAGGTATACGTAGCTATGAAAAGAGCAAAGGTTTGAAGATTAGATCTTTGACATTTGATAGCTTTAGCTATGCAATTTTCGCTGGTGGAATAGACGTCATCGCAAACATGTTCATTCGTCTTTAACTTTGATGTATATACATGAAAATGAGTAGTAAATACTCATAAGAAATAATTTCGATTTTGATTCAGGACTTTAATAGCAGAATTCACTCGCAAACTTCACCATCTCCCAGCAAAGACTTCATACATGACCTGCCAACCAACTCTATAGAGATAGTATTAATGACTACTTTTTACGACCATCAAAATAAACAGCATAAAATTCATCCCTGATTCGTCATTGGCCCTAATGAAAAGTATCGGTTTTATGCTTCGGAAATTTTACGAGGACTGTGCTGCTGCCTTAACGAAAATTGCCCATTAAATATTTGCCGGGTCATTAGGAAGTGGGGAGAGTGTCTTTTCAGTTAGGCTTGGTCGGGCATTAGGTCAGAATAACGACCTACAAAATGTACAATCAATGATGTCCGATGCTCCCCGTGTCATTGTAGAATTTCCAAGAGAGAATCTTTTAACTGGCTCGGGTAATTAGGTTAAAGGTGATAATATGGAAGCATATTTTTAGATGTACTTAATTGCGTGTCAAAGTTATGATAACGATATTTTTGGACAATAGTGATGAGTCTCTGTGATTAAATGTATACAAAAGGGCGTCTTTATCGAACAATTCATTTACTTATTAATTTTAGAAAGCTGTTTATTATTTTGTGATTGTGTCATGAGGTGCAAAAGGAGTTTAACGTTCAATATTTTAGTCTTGATGGAACAATATATTTAATTAATGTGCATATAACTTTACGGAATTTTAATTGACAACACACTGAAAGAACCTCAAAATAGAAGATTTTGATCATCCTGATTACATTCAAAATAATAAACTATTATAAGGAGCGTTTTTTGCGCCTCGGTCAAGAGCTAATTAGGGTAGGCTGCTTTCAAAACAACAACTGAGGCAGGATTAATCGCTATTAATCTAGTTATTAATCGAGACGGAGATAAATGCACCTATTATCAGAGCTCTCTAATTAACAATCAACAGAACCGCTAGAAACACTTATGTTCGTTAAGCAGTAGAGGAATTGTGCAGATTTTGAGTGCGTATTTTACCACACGTTGTCCAGCCTGTTTCAAGGGCAATTTTCTGCTTGGATCTCGCTAATACATTCAAACTAACAAGGTGGAAAGGATTCCAGGTCTGCTATATTTATGAATTTGAGGAAAGTCAAAACACTTGTGACATATATTTATTATCGGTTACTTATCTTACAAAGCTTTGAAAATAGCATCTTCTGTAACACAAATGAAGAAAATATTCAATGCTTGCAAAACTTTACCAGCACTGCAACTAAAAGTCTACAACAAACGCTTCTCACCAAATTTAAGCTACCCTATGAATCTTGTTTTCATCCGATGATTTCATAGAAAGTTACAGGAATAGGAAAAGGTTTGAGTGATGAGGTGTGATCTTAGCCTCCGCGTGGTAGCTGCCGGTAACAATCTTCCGTGAAGGAAAGAATGGCTAATATTATTCACGCTTTAAGGCGCTAACTCCTAAGGAAAAAACCCCAAGCCAGTTGTGGAACAGCATATGTCGAGCGCTGAATGGCTGCTGGGTGAAGCAGTCGCTAATATGTGAACTCGAGTGTCGCATGGCAAGAGCCTGTCTAATTTAATACCTAGGCCGGGATACTGAGAATAATACGGCTGGTCTTTTATATTTCTCATACTCGTGGGGCCCAAATTAAAGGAGGAGCTGCCTAAAGTGTCCCAAATCTAAAAGCTCCAGAGCCTTCCAACAGTGGAATCCCCAAGGGAGTTAAAGGATCAGATGAAGCCCAAATCACATAATGATTACAAACAACAAAGACACGAGAAGGGTCAAATCAAGAGGAGAGTGAAATATACCTCCACACCAAAAAAACAAAGGTGAACAAGGCAAGGACCAAATATCCCAGCCAGCTTCACAAAAAGAGAGAGCTAGACTGGAAGAAGGGAAGACAGCAGAGGCTCCCGAGACCTCTCCCTCTACTTCTGACGGCGATTCCTCGTTACAAATCGCGGAGGACTTCTCACACAGTATGGAATCACTTAACATGAATTTGCAGGAGTCATCGAAAGATACTCCAAAAAAGAAGAACATGAGCGGTGCAACCAAAAAGCGCATGCAGTTATTCATGCGAAAAGACATGTCTTCAGAAGAGGTTATGGAAAAGGCCTTCATAAAAAATGCACCAGAGGCCAATAGGAAAAGGCATAGACCTAAAGATGGCACTCCTGAAAATAGACAGCCAAAGAAAATAAGGGGCATTGACGTGGCCCCAAAACACTCTGAACACAGCGAAAGGCAACGACAAATAACTTATAGCGGAGCCTTGCAGGGTGTGAAAATGGTGGTCATGATGAAACACTTTCCCCAAAGACTTCTCACGACTGACCAAATGGAAAAAATACAGAATGCCCTGGAGGTGCAGATATTGCCTTTACTTCCTCAGCATCACCTACAAAGTAGGTTACGTGACCTTCACTGCAAGGACAAGCCTACGGCAGAGTAAATAAGGGCGGATGCCCAGAATGAAATACCGAAGGAAGGGGCCAGCCTATGGGTCACGGAAGAATTCCTGATTCTTAATCCTTTCGAAGAATGCCAGAATGAGGAACTCAACGTTAAGTCCTGGAAAGCCCTCTTCAGGGAAAATAAAGACAAGTGCGCCATGCTAGTAGTAGCAGCGGACCAGACCTCTGCTACCAAAATAGCAGACGGAGACGGCAACATTAGCTCCCGGTTTGGGAAAGTTAAGTTCACCGTCAAAAAGTCAGGCGGGAAAACATCGGAGCCAGTGGTCACTCCAACGACCAATACGGAGGGTAGTGAAACCAACATGGAGGTAACACCAGGCCCCAGCGGCTTCCAACCAACAGAGAAAGGGGAATGAGGTAATTACAGGTGAACCTGCATCATGCCAAAGCTGCCTCGGCGCAAGTAAGCTGCAGATTTGCCACAGGCACCTTTAAAATGGGGCGAATAAAAGAGCCCTGGATAAATAAAGGCAGAATAAATTGCCTGAATACTATAAACAGTAAGTTAATCTGGGCCGCAGGGGAAGAAAACATAGTAATTAACACAAACATTAACTTATAGGCGGTGGCACTAATTAACCCAAATATTAACTTTCTTCTAATTCCAGAATACACCAATAGTGACACAGTAGACAGACCTTAGCCTATTTCCCGGGGGATGAGGATCAGGTCCCAAGTAACAATATCAAGGGAATCGTTAACCACTGCAGAAAGGAGAACAAAATGTTGATTATTGGATGCGATGCCAACGCTCATCACACAGCATTGGAGTGTTGTGACGTCAATACTAAAGGTGAGTTACTCTTAGACTTATATAGCACTGTAGCAAATAAAAGCAAGACCCCAACTTTCCTGACAGCTTACAGGTAGAGGCGAGGCGTGAGTGATTCACTTAGTCATCGCTTGAATGCTTTGATTTATATCCCATGTAAAAAAATATACACAAATTTATAAAAAAAACGTTATATTAAAACTTAATGGTATTCATATTTATTTGATCGAGTTTTTCCTTCTCAAATTCATATAATATAAATATACATGTATACTACCTTACTTAGCATAAACGTTCTATCTGCTTTTTTATCATTTTTGAGTTAATACCGGGTTCGAAAGCTACGCACTCCATTACATCATTCTACAAAATTTGAAAAACCTATCAGCTGTTGAAGTATGTTAAAATTAAATTACGAAAAATTAATTTTTCATTCAAAATTTGCCATCACAAACTGCTTAAGCTTCCTCTTAAATGGAAATAGAAAATTTGATTTAGTTTCATGAGTATTTATTTAAATTAGTGAGGAAAATTAAAACTTGATTGTGACTTCACGTATGCATAATGCAGCGAAAAGTAATTTTTCAATGGAAAACTTTTTGTTATGTGTATAAGCAACCAGAAAGCTATTTAAATAAAAATTCCAACCTTCTTGGCTTGGCAGCAAATTTTTCTATCTTTCTTCCTTAAAGACTCAAGAAGTTCTTTTTCAATCGAAATAAGCGAAAGATTGCTTAATCTTTCTTCTCCCTGTGTAGATATTTTAAAAGGGTGAAATTATTTGAAAGCAGAGAAAAATCTTTCACAGGATGCAATTGTAGCCTGTATAGTGCAAATAAGTTTGGCTAAACAAAAGGTTTCTTTAAAAGCCTTTTTCAAACTTTGTTGAAATAAAATCCTTATCATTTGTCGTGGATACTTTTCTTTAAAAATATCCGTTCTGTAAACAACTTAAAGCTCGTTGCTTAATGCACTAGAATCTCCGGAAATCGATGTAAATTTGATTATTTTGTGTTTGTTTTGGATTCAAAAACTAAAAAAATTGAAGTTTATCAGTTGAAGAAAAACGTGCAGATATATGGCCGCTTAAATTATCTACAATAGAGAAGTATAAAACCGTATATTTCTGTTTTAACGCTTCATAATCTAATTGTTTTCGTGAAGATTACGGTGGACCAACCATATCAACTGTTTGTCACTCTTTCTCGAAACCAACTTTTTGGCTATATTCACAGCTTTCATTTTCTGCGAAACGCGCTTCAAAAACTTTTTGTTCGCAGTTTACACAATGCTGTAAGCCCAATCAACTTCCTTTCAAATCTCGGGGAAAATTTTTAACCATATTTAGACATGTTGTGATTTCAATATTCTCACTTTGCAAAATATTAAAAATTGACATCAGTTTTTCCTAGCAAAGGAGCAAATACTTTCAGTAGAAATATTGTTTCGAAATTTTCCAAAAATAATAGGAATATTTTTGCTGTGCACTTATCAATTCCACTCCAGATGCCATCATTATTTTCTACTATATTAGCAAAGAAATTAATTATTTGTATTCTATAATTTTCAATTGCGTTTACTAATCGAGAAGTGAAACACCATCTCGTTGGACCGAAGGCTGGAATAGATTTCCGTAGATACTCCTGTAGTGTAAATAATCTTTTGCTATAGTGAGAAGAAAATGTTGCAATACCATTTAAAGTTGAAAAAAATATATTACATTTGAGAAGAATATTCATTCCCTGAGACAAAACTAAATTCAACACATGCGCGTAACAATGAGTAAATAACGCCTTTGGGTATATTTGTTGCAAGCCATTTAAATGACCCGACATCACAGATGCACCATCATAAGTTTGGGCAAGAAATTTGTCTGATATTTTGAACTCTATGGCAATTTTAGTAAAGTGCAAATATAATCCGTTCGATGTTCGATCAGCACAAACCCAAAAAAAAAACCTCTCCTTAACGTATCCCTCATATTTATGCACGTTCCTCAAAACAGTTCATAGTTGGGAGCGGCATTTCACGTCTGATGTTACATGAAGCATTTTTGAAACGAATTCTGTTTCATCGATCTCTGACGAAATCTTCTCGACCATCAAATCACCCATTATGTGCATTTGAATAAGCTCATTTTGGGTGTCACTTTAAAAACAGTTGCGCTCAGAAATTGTTTAGTAACCGGGGATCCCATCTTTTCAAAAGATTTAGTTTTGCTATATAGTTTCCTTTTTTCCAGGACGCTTCTATTTCGTCATGCCCTCGAAAAGGAAGCTCTTGCTTAGCTAGGAAACATACAACATTCATCAACCTTTTCAAAATTTCCCTGTTTTTCATAAGTGAGTTTACGAGTCCCTCATCTACTCTTTGCTTCCCAAAGTTATGAAGAGTTATAGATTTCATATGTTGTTTTTAGAAACACAATCGAAACTGATTTTAAACACTCAACCACTAGAACAAGCAACCGAACTATTAAAATCTGAAATTTATTCACTTATATGAACCACAAGTGCAGCAATCGAATACAAAAACATAGTTCTGATAAGACTAAATTTATAGATATTTCTACATAATGTACCGAAATTTCCAAATAAATTGCATTGCGAAGGGATTAAATGGGGATCAACAAGTAAAGGAGTTTTTTCTTTAATTTGTTATTATTAAGAAAATTTATCATAAGCAATCTACAAATTAATTAATTTAGTGTTTTATCCATAAAACCATCAGAATAAAAAAAATCCTTTCCAGCGAATTTTTTATACACTTGCACCTATTATTTTTACCAAATTCACTTAGCAAACAAAAAACTGCGAATTTTAAAGAACAATGGTCACAAGCCCAGGTCACAAGTAATATAACGATAATTTTTAATCGTTACTGGAATGGATTCGATTTGGGTAGCGATGGGAAACACAACGGTAAAAGTAGTGAACCAGAATCTCGGTAAGTATTTCAAGTTAGGGATAACAACATTTCAGCTATATTCCTAAATTCATTTCTATTTTAATTGTAAAGTCTAGCAATGTACATATTTTTGTATGCTTACTCCCGAATGGATACAAAAGCTGGCTGAATTAGTCCATTAATGCATTTCTCTACTAAGCATAAACGTTCTATATGCATTTTTCTCATTTTTGAGTTAACACCGGATTCAAAATCTACATACTCTATTACATCTTTCTACAAAATTTGAAAAACATATCTTTTGTAGAAGTATGTTAAAATCAAAGTTGAAAAATGCACTCTCCATATATTTCCAGCAGAAATAAAAACAGAAATCACTGAATATCTCAAAAGTTACTAAAATGCAGATAGAACGTTTATGCTCAGTAGAGCAGAATGCTTTTTCCTCTATGTTTTTCCTACAGTCGGATAGTATCATTTGCAAGATTAGAGAAAACGAAGAAGAAACGGCGTAGGAACGATAATCTGATTTTTCATCTACCCCTGTTCGCGTAACGTGTCCTACTTTGACCGATGCGCTAAATTTCCCGATGAGTTGATCATCATAAGCACTCATGAAAATGCGAATGGGTGGCATAAGAGGAAATATGAATATACGGCTGTTTCTGAGTTTCTTGCTTTCACACTTCGAAGGGAATCGATGCGCTGAATTTGCCGATGACTTGTCCGCGGCAAAGACTTAATGTGGGTGCCAACAATACGCAAAGCGCCTCAACGAAAATGAGCGAATTCGGATGCGCCAGTTTTTCGTGATAGGTTCCACTTGTCTTTAGCCTCCTATGTTTGTTGAAAATCGATGCGTTTGATCTTCCGATGACTGCGTTGAATGTGTGCTGCGATGGCAAGTACTGAAAGAAATGTATGGTCGAAAGCAACGATTGTCGCTTGGTCATCGGCGCATCTACCGATGACTGGACGCTTCGCCACTGCTTACAGGCAAGAGGTACTAGACCTTACGTTAGGGTCAAACAAGCCAGCGCATTTAGTGAAGAAGTGGACTGCCCTAGAAGTCGCTTCTATCTCTGATCATAGGTATATAAACTTAGAACTAGGAAAATATATTGTAAAGTGTACGGACTGGGAAGGCTTTCAAAATGGCCTTACAGCGGGACTTTACGGCCTGCAGCCGAATTTCTCTACGAAGACGGCACTGGAGAACACTGTTGGCAAGGTTACCAGAATAATCCTCGAATCATATCACGACAACTGTCATGAGATAACCAGTGCTTCCAAACCGAGGGTGCCATGGGGAAACAGGGAGTCAGAAAAACTCAGAAGAGCCGCAAGTATGGAGTCCAACCGAGCTAAAGTTACATCAAGCTGGGAGGTCTATATCGGATAGTCAAGCGGCTCTCATGACTATCAATTGGAATCAAATAGGTGAGAGAATCAAATAGGTGCTTACAGTTACAATTTAGGATGTTACATCAAATTAAAGATAATTTGATTCCACACAAAAAAACAATAAAACATTGCGTTACAATTATTAGTTTCCAAGATATAACGATTTAAGTGAGTCAGGGTACAAGTCCGGAACACTTTTCTTGGCCACCTTGTAACTCCGCAGATTTTGAAAACCGGACCACCCTGTAGAACGATTTTTGGCTCCAAACATATCAAGGAATACCTCCTTACAAAAGTGTCCTCCGAGTACCAAACACCCTTTATATAGATAAAACAATATTCAAAAATAATTTTTCAAATGTTTTTCACTCGAAATTCCTGTTTCACCACTTTTATTAAACTTTGCTTTAGGTTGTTTCAAATGTTAGCAGCATTTTAGTTTGTTGGGGCTCATCGTGCATAAGGTTTTGTAATTTTATGAAAAGAATGTAAATCTATGGAAGTTTTAAATATCTTCCTCTGAATTAGATTCGAGTCTAATCACAACCCCTGCTAGCTTCTCAAAACCACCGTAAAACTTTCACCCCGTAACCCTTTAACCATCATGCGAATGCTTTAATTCCAATCAATGTTTGGCACACATCCTATAGCGGAGAACATTCAACACGCCTCGTATCCTGATTTATATTACATTGTGTCACGAGACCATGCTCCAAGAATGCAAGTCTGCCAACTGACAAAGCAAATTCCTTTCATGTATTTGCCAGACACAAGCATCCCTCGGGTCGGTCACATTGATTAATGAATTCAACTTTGCATTATGCAATTGGGCGGGTCAAATAATTTGTTCACGTAATCCGATGTGCGATGCTGCAATTAAGTTGTGCAATTTCAATTCGAGCATGCTGTGTTTTATTGCAATTAAGACCATTCGAAATGCTTTTCGGGTCAGGGTGCAGAAAGAGTAGAACGTACGGTGAATATAAGCAACACGGTCCAGACTCGTACTGAAGATAATTTACAAATGTTTATACGTCTCGGTCCAAAGGATATTCAAACTTCATTAAAATGCAGGGACAATAACAATATCTCACATGCAAGGCAACGTGACCTGGCCATTCGGTAAATGCAATTACTCTATGTAGATTTCCGGAAAGTTTGCGGTAACATTCACAACTTTTACGAGCTGGAATCGGGATTTCAGTAGAAGTTATAATACAGCTGTAAAGAGTTGTTTCAACTTCAGTCTACCATTAAAGCAATCTAATCTCATATTTATAAATTTTCCAAACTATTTCGAATCTACTGTCCAATAAAGTTGCATGTGAATATTTGTTCACAGTACTTCAAACAACAACTCCATTCCGAATCAACAGCAATATGATTCTGAAAATATTTTGTCGTTATTTCCACTATAGATACTTTCCTGAATTTTCACATTTCGCAATGGCTACTAACGCATATCTTGCATAATGGTGCAAACACAAAGTAGTTAAGTATGTAGTATGCATTGTGTTTGCAAGAATTTACGTAGGTATCTATATATTCGTCAGTTTCTCTGAGCTAGCGATTTAGATGAATGGACTGCAAATTGTCATACTATGGATTTTTCACACGCAGATAATAACAAGAAATAGATGAATAGCTTGCATTCAGATGTGATTACAAAAAATCTCTCAGGTGCATTGTTTTTCGATGATTATGTTTGTAGATTCGTCATTATTCCTGTTCAACTAATGCAGACATATTTTTTTTTTTGAAGTTATTGCAGAATTTAAAACTCTGAAACAAGCTTAAGGTTTTTATTTAGAAAGCATGGTAATGTCACCGTTGTATAATTATTGCTATTATCTTGTTTGCTTCAGCTTCATATCAAAGTCAACTCGGGCATAAAAACTACCAAAAACTGTGAAATGATCCTAATATCTAAATATCAACAACTAAATAGAATCCTTGCACTGTTATGGAGCCAATTTTCTTTTCCACAGTTTTTTGTGAAAGTTTTTTCAAACATAGAATTAATATAGACCTGGGATTTCTCATACACATATAAATTGATATATTTAGGGCAAAACTGAAAATATTGGCAAGCAAAGAGAAGATGTTGCGAAACGAGCTCCTGAGGAGAAAACCAAGTAAATCAGACAATCAGAACATAGAAGTATTTTGCTAAATGAATAGGTGCAACCATACTACACTGATAGCTATTTATCTTTCGGAATGCAATGTGGCATAAATAAGAATAGCGGATTAGTTTTATTTCTTAATCATAAATTTAAAATAATATTACGTTCAAAGATTTTTAATGATGTGCCATCCTGCCATGGATGAGGGGCTCAAGCTAGTGGCCCACCAAGCCAGATGTATTGTTGCCATGCTAGGAGCAGACTTAGTGAAAGGAGACACTGAATAAAAACTCAGTCATGGAAGGCGAGAAGAAAGACAAATTTAGGGTCAAGGAGTCGGATACCCTGAGCCGGTAATCGTTGAGCGTGAGCAAACAAGCCCAGAGAACGGACAGCGCCACTGGAAACGACACTCAAATCGGCGGGTGCGGTTTCAGCCAAAGTGGAGGAAGAGTATCTCAAGAAGGGGCGCTGAAAGTCAAATGCGGACTGGGCTCTAGCCAAGTAGACGAAGCAAAAGTACAATGCGGCACCATGCTGTGCTAGCAGATAGGTGAAAAACTATCGTACCCCACGGAGCAGCTAATCTAAGCTCGGACGATAGTAAAAATAAAGTCGTAGGTACTTTGAAATTAAGAATAAGCTAGCGCTGACAGAGCTACCTGGCCCCTTTTCAATTAATATTGAAAATGAAAAAAATGAGAATAGTTTCAATTTGAACTACAGCTCAGTTTACAGTTCTCGTCCGTTTCATAATCACAGCAACACAAACTGGCAAGTTTTTAGAACAAGCAGCTGTTAAAAGTTTAGGTTGTCTCCCAAAGATTGGCTCTGAGGCAGACCTGGAGGTAACAGTAAATATATTCATGTGAATACTTATCAAAGCTTTTGAAGTTTCTTGCCCTAAAGTATGTCCTAAGTACAACCCTAAGCTATCCGATTTGAATGATGATCTGGGACCTCGCAAAACACATGCATAAAAGGTTGAGAAATCTAGAGGAAACAAAGGTACATAGCTAAATGCAAGATGAATACGAGGACGACCTAAGGCTGCATAAATCTGAAACATGGATAGCTAGGTGGACCTTTTAGAATAGGCGGAACTGTGACCAGGCACAAAATAGTCCGAGCTATTGATTTCTTTATGCCCTTCAAGTTCGCAGGTCTGGCTGGAATACTGTCTGTCATGCTTCAGAAAACAGGAACTTTTGTCATATCTTGATTTATATGAATTTATAAAGGTTTAGTAGTGCTAAATCATGTACCTCAAGGCTTGAAACCCATTCAGATTATGTTTATACCTAAAGCGGGTAAAAGCAACAATGTGTATCCGGAATATTACGAACGAATCAGCTTGAATTCCTTTCACTTCAAGGAATTTGAAAGATTTTTAGATTTCCACATAAAAGAGAGACATAAATCTCATAGCCGAATGGAAAGTTTTTAGAAATGGCTCTCGATACGGTAGTGCTCAAAATACTAAATGCATTAACACACAAATAGTACGTTTTTGGAGGTCTTTCGCACATTGAAAACACTCTCAATAATCTGCTTACAACAGGCAAATATGTAAAGACTCCGCGAAACTAAAACCCACCTTGTTATATGTAGCTGCATAAGCAACATGCTTAAGAGGTTTCCTCATATCTGCGAAAAAGATGGAAGCGCAAATGACAGAAATGGTTTGTATCCCCACTCTTGTGGAACTTTGTAACAAATACAATCTTAAAGAGGTTACAATACAAGTTCCCCACGGTTAGTGAATCTCATTTGGAAGGTGAATTTAGAATAAAGACCAAAGAGGGTAAGCAACGCTATTTACTGCATCCACACGGCAAAAGCAAAACTGATCCTCAATTACGGCTGTCAGGTCTGGAAGCCGGCAATAGATAAAATTAATTTTGCTGACATGGCAAACAGAGTTAAGTTAGTGTTAGCTCTTTATACTACAAGTGTCTTAATCAAAACTCGTCCATCTGCTTTAAGCGTCCAACTTTATCACACTCGGCCTATTTATTAAAGACACTGATACAAAAACTGCTGTCAGGCTTCAGGAATCGGAGCACTAAAAGCTAAAGTCAGTATTCATAGCAGTATTGGGCTAATCACCACTCTTTGCTTCAAACGAAGTTCTCATATTTAAGCAGTATGCCTGAGTACTGTGTCTGAGCTGTATGTCTAAGTAGTAAGCGGGGCGGTATGTTTAAGAAGGTTTTCTGCGTACTAATGGCAAGGAATTTTTTTTGTGTGTTTTTTCTTTAAACAAAACAATCAAAAGATTTATACTTAGTGAAAATATGCTCACCAGAAATAAGCAAAGTTAATTAGCCATGATTTATCATAAGTTTGACCAGTGTCTAAACGAAAAACTCAAAAATTTTCCAACAATCAACTCTCAAAAACAGATCTGTAAAATTAAATGAAACTTTAAGTTTTTCTCTAGCAACTCTAAGCTAGATTTTACTGCTGTCTCAACTTTCGGGACTCATGTCTTTATGACCTTACGAAGCACATAATGGAATCTGCATGTCTTCGTTTTTACATTAACAATATTCTGCTTCAGCTACAGGTCACGACGATTTGCACTTAACATCATGAAATTTCCAAAGTGACTCCTGTTAGAACGTGTGCCACACTATTGCAAAATGCAATCCAAATAAATGTCCCATTCGTGTATTTTCAAGAAAGGAAAACCGACTTTCTCCGGAGAATAGACATTGCATTTTCCTGTTTCGCATGACAATAGCTACGGAAAGGATTGAAGCCTGCTGGCTGTATTCAAAGTTACTATGAGTGAACGACATAGATATGACATGACTTTGACTATATCCTTTAGTTTGCATGGGTCCTGTTTCGTTTTACAAAGAAATTGTAGTCGAGATATGTATTTGTTTGAAAGGAGATTAGATTGAAAAGAGACGGACGGAAATATATGCTTGTTTATTCTGATATGAACTGTACTTTGATTGAAGTGTATTGAAACTGGTACAAACGAATATTGAGTTTATGTTATTGGCATTTCGTGTTGTTTGTCGGACTATACTTGGAGAAGTCGGCGCTGGTTTAGAATATAAGATTTCAAGTTATAATAAGAATGATATTGTAATGTGTTGAAATATCAATTTCCAAGTCCAAAAGAGGAGCAAACCATCATTGTATTTGTTTTTCATAGCAATGCCCAAAGCCTTAAAAAGTACTTTAAATGCTATTGCACCACTCTGGCAGTGAGGATACACATATTATAGAAACTAATAAACTTTCAAAATTTAAAAAAATGCTAGCTAGTCAATCTAAATGTCTAGCCCAAACAAAATACAAATATTGATAAAATTAAAACTAAGATATAAGCAGGTAAATTTCAAACCCGTGACAACAAAAATTAAAAATAAATTTAACTAAGCACAAATGTTTTAATGCTTAGTTGATTTTTGAAAAGAACAATAGAATGTGCAAAAGGACCAAGTTGAAGGCTGTCATGAATGCGAAAATTTCGCAAAATAAAGAGTGCGGAGAATATATATATATATATATATATATATATGTACCCGGAAAAGGTGGAAAACACAATGGAAGCCGTGATTAGCTTAATGTATCAAAAAACAATGATGCTACGGAAGAAAATAAGTAGCTCCTTTCGGTGATGGGTTAAAGGTGACTATCAATTTTAAGTTAACGGTCAAAAGTTATGGCAAAATTAGTGAAACGTTCAGTAGAAAAGAAGATGGTATCGCAAGTAACAAAATGAACCATGAATATGTAGCTTTAGGAAAAACAAAGAAAAGCACTTTGAAACCTGTAAAGGTAAACAATTCAAGTTGCGTTGAAGAGCAAGCATTTAAGTCATTGAAGTAAAAAATAGGTAATTAGTAATATTTTAGTGGTGAGGAAATTGAATAGAAGTGGTCATAGAACATATAATTGAAGTAGTCCAGAAGAAGAAGAGAAAAGTGAAGACCACAAACCGAGAAAAAAAGCCAACACAAGTGCGATACATTAAAGAAGTGAATATCTATGAAAGCAAAGGCTTACAGATGCCATAATGCTTTATTTTAATAAGAAGTAGCTAATGGTTGATATATTTAAAACCTTTTGTAAAATCAGTATAAATGAAGAGTAGATTGCTTCAATTTTAACAGCTATTTTCATTTTTTATACATGTCTCTCACTTCTGAGGTCATTCTACGATGCCACGTTAACCCATTACCAAGAGTAGGGTCTTATTAGTATGCCCATACCTTTCTATTGGTAGAATTATAGGTACCGCTGGAAGATACATTTCGGACAATCTTTATTTTGTTGGCTTCTAGACTTCTTTGAGCTGCGCTTGGTCCGTTTTTCTTCTTTTTTTTATAAGTGCTAGCTTTTGTTTGTATCAGTCTCAATTTTAAGCTTTTGTGGGTTACCCTGCGTTACTGCAGGCTTTTTACCTTACATGTCTTCTTACCTCTTGCATCGAAAAGATTAATGTTATCTGCCTGCTACAGCTTGGATGTCATCCGAGACATGGTTAATGTCGGCTACTGAAGTGGCAAGTTTGTGCTCGATCAGCCCTTCAGAGTCACAAGATCTTATTGGATACCACCGCGGTGTGCTGCTAGCAAACGATATATGCAGCAAACGAGCCAGTAAATAAGTGTTGCAAGTTATTCAATAGCATGGAACCATAACTTCTCTTCTGCGATGTTTAAAGCAACCTTTAAAAATAACATCATCAAGGCTCTCTGATAATAGTCATCCTATCCTATCTTCACATTCATATACTTGTATTATATATTTATATGCTTTATAACTTTTTGTAGTTTAACTTAAATTTACATTAACATTAAATTTGTGTTTTTTGTTTGTACTTATATTACAAAACGTATTTTTGTTGTTTACTTACATATATTCTGACAGTTTTATATTAATTTGATTAATTTAGCTTAATTTATTTTATTGATATTTTATTATTGTTTAATCTAATTGCTATTAAGCTATGAGCCTTGTTTGATGATTGCAAATAAATAACTAAGTATGCTAGAATATAAAAACTAAAACTTACATTCATAATGTAGATATTTTTTTATTTTGCTCTTCTCGAATATTCAATTTTATAGCAGTCGCAACACTAGAAACTTGATGATGCTTTGCAAAAGCTCATCAGCCTACTTCCTTAGATCATTGTTCAATGAGTAACTTTTCTTTGAAACCAGATAAAAAATTTACTGTAACTCAAATAAACTAACAAACTTCATCGAACCTGTTATCAGCTTTTTAACTTCTCTTCAAAATCGCTTTAGATTTCACCTCATCATTATTACAAACAATATAATAACTACAACTTTTCTGGCAAAGCATCACTCTTGTGATGATTTCTATGAGTGTAAATACAACGGTACAACCCGAAAATGATCATCATTCAACAAAACTTTCCTCTATAAAACTCCTCATGATTCGCCTACGAGAACTTGTGGTCTGGTCCGAAACATCTTATGCCAAGTAGCTTTCTTTATTACCCGTATAATGGTCTTGGCCAGTTGAAGAGGGTTGTTGTTGTCGTTGTTGTCGTCATCATCCACGTCGAATGTTGGTGAAGAGAAAATCCGAAAGAGAATCACAAAATCGATAATTGACCATTTAATGTTCAATGGACTGGACTGAGTAAATCTGATTGTTTTTAACTAGCTCCGATAAAGCTACGGGTACTTGAAAGGAAATAAGAACAAACCTGAAGATGTTATCGAATCAAGGACTTGTTTTATCTCTCGTTTCGATGAACTTTAACGAGTTTGATAAAAATGAAAGTTGAGTTGAGAAAAATCTAGGGAAACAGATATATTGTATTTTATATTGAGATAGAATGCGACATTATAAATTGATATTCGAAAAGCACTAGCATACTTCAACCTCGTTCTATTATTTTAATGGATATCCCTTAAAGTTGTATAAAAAAGATTTTTTTTTACCAATTGTGCATAAATATGCAAAATTGAATTCGCCTTATAAATGAAAATCGTTTCAGCTTTTCAAATTTAATAGCTCTCAAGCTTTTTCTTAGCAAACATATAAATATCTAAACATATCCACTCAAAATAGATACGATGTAATTGAGACTTGTCGAAGACTTATTTTGTGCCTAACAGTATGCATTTTATTTGCATCCAAAATATACACTGCTAAAAGTACCGATACGCATATTATTCTGTGTTATTCAATTCAAAGGGTTCGGTTCAATTTTAGGCACCTTCATTGTTTTTTTAAAAGGTCATACCATCTCAGTATCTTTCGGTCTGTGAATATACTACGGCTCAGTAGAGAGTTAAGATGACACTCAAGAAAATTTCTGAGAAAATTTTATCGTAAATGTACGTACAAATGGAAAAATTTTCGCATAGATATGAATTAGTTAAAGCTACTGGACACATACATACAAGCTAGTGGCTCATTATTTGATGACACGTTTCCATTATTGATAGCAAACTATTTTTAATTTTTTTTAGTCTTCGAAAAAGAAACACTTAAAAATCGAAAAACCTCAATCTAAAGAATATTTTAGTGGCAAGAATTTATAAATGGCTTTAGACGTTAATAACCTGTTTGTTTGTCAATAAAATGGGGACTTAGTTATGAGAATCGGGTGGAGAAACTCGTTAAGGGAATCAAGGAAAAATATAAATCGTGAATTGAGAGAAGGATAATTCGGATAAGCATTTTTTGAGCAATTGAACAATTTTTAAATCTTAAAAAATAAGTTGATACTACATTTTATGGTGAATTTATAAATAAACACAAAAGGCAGAGAATTGAGGTGAAAGCTGCAACTGGTTTTTTCTACTTGTTGGTATTTTAAATGGCAAAATAAATTCACGTCAAGTTTTTTTTAAGGAAAAAAGAGAAAAAATATGGATTAGGAGCCGAAGAAAAACCTCTTGACGGAAACTGCACAGTATGGCAAGAACTTTAAAATTCTAGGATGTTTTAAAGGAGTCCCAAAGACATAATTATGGTTAAAAATTGAAGGAAAGTCAACTTGTGCAGGGAAAAATTATTCAAATAAGTACATACCACAGTTTTCAGGTTTAGCAAACAAAATTAGAAAGAAGTTCCTATGTAAAGTAAAGTTATTTATTGACAATTTCACACATGTTACTAAAACAAATGTTATTTTTTTGATAAAAATCGGGCGTGTTTTTTTGCTCCTTTATCAAGCACAGAACAAAGCAGACGCATTGGAAACAACAACACTCCTGTCTCAGTGAATTCACTAGTACAGGAATTATATTCTCCATAGGTAGCTCACGTGCTCAACTATAGAATGCGCTGATAGAAAAAAGAAAAGCTCATGAGATGTTGCCTTTTTTACTTTGAGATGGCTTTGAATTGTTCAAGGTTATACTGAATATTTTGGTAGTTAGGAAATTATACTTTTTATCTATTGTAGTAGCTTCTACTCGTTATTTTCTCCCTTTATTTTCAATTATTTTGCGCTACCACAGCGAATATAACAATCATAGCGAATGAGTCAGCTGTTCGGTGGTGGATTGTTCTATTTTGTTCTGTGCCGAATCAAAAAAACGCACCTAATATCAACTATGAAAAAGCAGATGCAAGTTTACCCTGAACCAATAACGTTTTTTCTACCAATCGAAATTCTGGCAATTAATTTTGCTGAAGAAGCCTAAGCTACAGAGAGCTTATTTTAGAGTCTTGTATTCGGTAGAAACCGAAGCTTCTTCTACATATAATCAATTCTGAATGCAACGAATGTTTTGCCCCTGGCATACGGGTGGACAATTCGGACTACTACATCATGTCAGACTACCGGTTGTCGTGCCCCTGAAGATGATACAAAGCTTTTCCCAACTGCATACATTTTCAAACAATTCCTGCACCAGTTCTCCAGAAACATCATTTGAAACGAAATTTTTCATTAGTTCCATTAAGTTACTTCTTAAACAACTACTCTCACTATCAATACGATCGACATAAACTCATTAATTAACTATAGCTAATTAATTCTTACATGTACCTAACTTCTAATTACCCCCAGTCAGCAAATTCCATTAATTCTCAACAGCAAACTCGCAACCATAAATCACTAGCCTTTTCGCTTTTTGCATTCAAGCATGTTTTTCGCGAAGCTCATCAGCATGACATAATTGAAATGTTAGATGCTTTGTATCAGTCAGTGTCTTGTACAAGTCTACTTTTTACTCGCGAAACTCATAGTCAGAGACATAAATGCCGAGGCCAGTGCACTGATAATAGGCATATGTGGAATTGAACTATATTTCGTTCGTAACTAGCTTTCGTATAAGAAACATTGATGTAGCTCGATGCATGTGTAGACTCGGTATGAAACTTAGAGCCCCTTAACGGTCACACTTAGTAGTTAATCATCAATTAAATAATCGTAACAGTTTAACTAACCGCTGAAGTGTGGTCTGGTTGTCATGGAAAGTTGGGAATTCATCGCTCAAATTACTGTGTGTATCCTTTCTTTCTAGCTTCAAACATCTCTTCAAGTGCACAATGAGCACTTAGAATGAAGCAATTCATAAAGATACACAGATGTAAGATGTAATTTGTTATATTTCTATTTATAGGATGAATGGAAAATACAAATGTCTGATGTCAACATTATTGGTCAAACCGAAGGAGAAACAAGCCTATTAGAAGCGTCAATCACGAAGGGTCGAATCATCTATGAAAAAGAAATTATTAATAGAATGACAGGAGTAAAATGTAAGCTTTCATTTGATCAAAATAGCTAATAATAATGAAAGACTCGAAAAAAATGATGACAAGACTGGAATATCTATCTCAAATTTATTATGACCTCGACGGCTTATGTCAGATTTAATCTTAATTTTGACATCACATTTATTAAATGTTATAGACAATGCTCGATACAAAAATAATAAATGCTCTTACCGAAACCTCGAGTCAATCATGCTATTTGTGCGGATGTAAGCCTATTAAAAATCGACCGATTAGACGGAAAACTTGCAATATGGCCTCAGTAATCTACACGCGTGGATAAACTGGAATTCAGAAAGCTTATAAACTGAAACCATGTGAGAAGCTACTTCGCATGAGAAGGATGAGGTTGAGACCATGGAAAAAAATATCCAGAAAGCTTTATGGAACTCTATAGAGATAAAAGTGGTTCAAGGAATTGGAACGTTCAGCACCGGGAACTTATGCCGCCAATTTTTTAAGCATGCAGATGAAGCCGTTGCAGCTACAGGAATTGATGATAGATTAATATCTAGATTTGGAACTATTCTTCAGGTATTTATAAAACAAGTTCTTTCAATTGTTCACTACGGCAATCACTTTTTCTTATTCGTTCTTCCTTATCGTTGCAGGTTATTTCAAGCGAAAATACAATCAGGGAAGAAAAGTTCAACACATTTGCTTATGATATTGCCGAGCTGTTTGTGAAGCTATTTATGGCTGGTACAATATGCCTTCCAGCGTATATAAAATCCTTTTGCATGGCTCTTTGGCTATCAAACATGATTTTGTACCAATAGGGCAGCTTTCAGAGAAGGTACAGAAGGCAAGAAATAAAGTCATGAGGCAATTCAAACCGCAGCATACTAGGAAGTCCTCATATGTAAAAACCTGTGAAGACTTAGTTCACATGCTCATCGGACCCTGTTATTGCCGGCGTTAGAAATTTCCAGAAGATCTCGTTGAAGGAGTTGAGCCCTGATGCAAGGGAGCTGATCACGGATTCAGTGGAAAAGGATATGACTGATAGCGGAACGAAGAAGGATTCTCTGAACGAATCGGAAAATGATTCTGATTTTGAATTTTTGTAAAAATAATACTTGATTTTACTAGAAAATAAAAAATTATATTCTAAGAATTAAAATACCTACTTTTCATCTCGTGTATGTTTTTTTTAAGCTATTCGAATCTTTAAGTCTTTGTTAGGCCCATAAAATAATTTTGTCCAGCTGGAATCGGGATTCAGCCCAGTGTGTGCCGTGTAGCAGAGCACTTTTGCCATGTTAATCGTCCAATATCTGACTCATACATTGGAGGCAAATATTTGAATCAAATTTCCACCGCATCATTTTGAATTATAAGTGCAATTAAGGTAACCTAGGTATTGAATGTACTGTTTTATTTTCTTAACTTAACTAAAACTTAACTACCTAAACTTAAAATCATAGCTAGAGTTTACTGCTATTCATGAATATGTATCAACGACACAATGAGTGGATTATTTGAAACCATACATTTATTTAAAAACTTGTGGTGTCATACAGCTATAGAAGATATGTATTTAATGTTGGCCAGACTGTATAAACATTGGGTTGAGTGATAAAATTGTTAAAGATTATTTTTAAGCCTTTTTTTATATTACTTATAACCTTTTTTTGAGGTGCACATTTGTTCGAGATTTCGGATGAATATAGAATAGCTTGTCGCATAATAGACTTATAGAATATAAGTTTATTTTGGAGAAATAATTTAGACCTTCGATTAATGAACGGGTAGTTTGATTTGATGCAGTTTGTTGCTTTGGAGATGACAAAGTCTGTATGTGTTTCAAAATTGATTTTTTTTTATCTAAATGAACAACTTAGCACTTTTTTAGCTAGTCCTTGACACTCTTGTTTCTTAGACATTGAGTTAAGGATTTGAAAGATATCTGTGTGCCCACTTTTTGGTCAAGAGCTCGCTTCAGTTTTTTCCGAGTTAATTTGAATTTTCCAAATATTATTTGTTATTATTAATGTTTACTATTTATTAAATCTAGCTGCGTTTGCAGCCCGTTTACAATATTTATTGAAAGAAAAATATAGTACTATGTCATCTGCGCACATGGCAATTTGACATTTGGAGTTTTTTTTCCATGTTCGAAGTATATAAATGATAGAGTGTATGTCTTGAGGCTGATCCTTGTGGGAATTATTGCAGGAGTGTCACGAGACTTTACTGCAAACGCCCTCAACTGAAATGAAGGATTTGATAAGTTTTGTCAAGCATATAGAGTGAGTATTCCATGAGCTTGTAGATGAATCCATCACACCAGACTGAGTCGAAAGCTTTTTGTATGTCCAAGATAATCAAACCAGTTGAGTGACTGCTTTGGAATCCTTTTTCAATATGGTTAACAGTTCTTGTTAGCTGGTGGATAGTGGATAATCGTGGTCTAAAATCATTTGCCAGTTAGGTGTGATTTTTTATTCGGAGATTTTTAGCGAAAGTCACGAGAGGATGATACTTTCGAATACTTTTTTCAGCAATGGGAGTAGGCTTATGAATCTATAGTTCATAGGTTAGTTAGGATTTTTAGCACAGGGATTGTAATAGCAATTTAGTACAGGGATTGTAATAACAATTTTAAAAGCCGTACCGTACAATAGAATGTTTGGAATATCAACCACGCCTGTTGCAGCTTTCCGTTTCATTCTTTTAAGCTGTTTTTATATGTCAGCAGAAATGCAGAGATGTGCCGGCTCAGAGATCATGTCTAAAATATCTTTTATTTTCAAGAAGAGCGTCCCCTTTTTAATTTTTTTTTTCTTATTTGCTCGTTTAGCTAGCTGAGAAATTTTTTGATGACCTCTATAACGTTGCTTCTAGTGCTTAACATTGTTGCAGAATTGAATCATAAATTGATTCAATGCTTTAGTCTGTGAATTGAGCAGTGGCCGTATCATAAAAATGTGAATTTTGGCAGTATATTTTTGACTACGGGAAAATTTAATTTACATTTTCACATGCGTTGCTAGCGTTCCCACTCTCTTCTGCACACCATGGCGTTTCTCGTAAATAAGGGAGAGAATTAGGGTTTTTTGGTGCTGAGTGAGGTAGAGAGGGGTACATTAAGTGAAATTTTTGTGAGAGCACCTTTGTGCGTGAATTAAAAAAGGCTAACTCACATTTGGGTGCACAAATAGTGATTTCGTATCCATTTTCTTTTATATCTGTGCATTCACCTGTAATTTTGTGAATCAAGTTATTGTGAGAGAGCACCTTTGCTCGTGTATTGAAAAACGCTAATTCACATACAGGTACACGGATAGCCATATTGTACACATTTTCTTTTATATCTGTGCTTGGAACACATAGAACTGTTCAAAAGGTGGTTCGATTGGCACCCGGCATATTGCCTTTGTCGGGAATGTTTCAATTGGCATACTGATTTAATAAGATTTTTTATATTAAGCATTTAATCCATGTCGTGTAAGCCATGTAACAAGAGTTTAATTGTGCGCTTATCAGAGCGTGCGAATGTATAGAAGTGAACCCTTTTTGTCCTGATATGTTTGTGAATTTGCTCAAATAGCTCAATTGATGGTAACTGGAGTTTCTTTCTTATGCTCATATGCTGAAAGTCAAACTGTTTGATATCTAGATTTAAGATTTTCACTAATATAGTTTATCTGACTAGGCTGGGCAGAATAATTGAAGGTGGGCGAGGTTTTTTCGGTTTTGATGCGGGTTGATTGGCAATAAGGTCATCTTTGCCACTAAAGGTTTCCCATAGTTACTCGAGAGCGCCATTATTGAATTTTGGTTTTTTTTAGAAGTTTCAAGCGATCAGGTAGCGGGAGATCATTAAGAGGGTTCTCCCTTTTTTTACCCTGCCTAGATGAATAACGATTTAGTTTTGACTAAATATAACAAAAATACACAAAACGAATGTTAGCAATAGTTGAAAATTTGTAAAATTCGGATTTTGAAGTACTCGGTTTTCCGGAAAGTCTAAATTCCCTCTTCACGCAAAGAAAGTTGATTTGAGACTCCAGATTGGTTTGTATAGTTTGATTAAATGCCACACTTAGCAAAATCACTGTCATGATGGCTTCAAATACATTAACTTTAATTCATTGAAAAGCTTTAGACATCCAATCATCAAACCATAAATAAACAAAGGTTTAGTCAAACCAACGAGCATTTATACCAAATTTTCGTTGAATTCATTGTAAATTGAACAACATATACTTTATGTACGAAAAAATATTAAGTAAATACCAAAAACTATACATACAAATGATACATACTACAAATAATAAAACTAAGAACTACGAGCCATCCATCATCGAGAATTAGATACGCTTAAAAGCTAACATTACATCCACGACACAGCTTGATATCAGATAAATCCAATAGCTATCTTGAAAATCTATCCAATATTGTCTTGCCAGCTCTATTCACAAAAACAGTAAATTTTCTATCTGGGCCATTCACTTTTAATCATTCGTCCGACAATATATGAGAGCCTGGAGGAAAGCAAATAGCCATAGCGTTAAATCAAGCTAAAGTCATCAATGATCTCCTTTCGGATAGGAAAGTCTATAAAATAAAAAAAAACGCATTGCCTTCCGAAATTATTCAAGCAAATAGTCTGGTCAAAAGTAATTTCTACACATCCTTCGAGCAGTCTTTCCGTCTTCTGGACACTCACACGGGACTTTCGAATGTCAGGAATTACATCGGTTCCCGTGACCCAACAAATATCACTTCGTATTTTTTTTTTCGGTTTCTGAACATGAGCAATAAAGTGTATTAGTTGGGGTAGCCGCTTTGTGTTTTTCCTTGCGGCATAGTAGAAAACGTTTGTGTGTATTGTGCATTTTTACTGCGCCGTGTATTTTCCGAGGGGAATAATAAGTTTAAAAAAATTAATTGCGTATTTTTTTCTGGTTTACTTAATATTTTAATATATATAGTCACCAATTTCAAAATAAAAGCTTTATCGAACCGTCTGCTTAAAATTATAAGTATCTGCCTCATACTCGAAAACAATGTTTCCAATTCTTATTTGAATCTTACAAATACAGATCCAAATAAATCCTCAACCCTGCAGACATCGTCCTTGGCTTGACTTTATTTAAAAGATGTTTACTTTCACCTTTCGAATATCGCATCTGACCAACTGACAACTCCGCTTTTGTCAATAGAAAGCACTTCCTTTCAACGTGTGTTTTTGTATCGTAGTCTTCAATTCCTTTTCAGAGGTCTATCGAAAAAGCAATCTCTCCCGAGTGACGGATATTATCGTGGACGTAATTTTCTTCTTCGGATTTTTTTTATCCTTTTGTCGGCATTCACTTGGCTTTGGTCAATGTTTGATTAACGGAATATTTTCGTTAGGTCGGTGCTTACTAATATGTTTTCATATTGCGTACACAACACAGTAATAGTGCCCCATGAGTATGTTGTTGATTCCGGTGTAATAAAAGTTTGCATTTGATGCAAACAAATACGTAACCGTTGCGTTGTCTATGTTGCCCGCGCGTGATGTGGAGCGTTTTGTCATCAAGATTAACAAAGGCAAATATTAAACTCACAAAATGGATTTACATACGAGTACTACTCTTTGATAACTTTCTGAATTTCCGGGACAAACGATTAGTTTAAATAATGCAAATATTGGCTTACAGAAGCAATTGAATTGAAAAAAAAATTGCGCCCAATGTGGTGTAAGTAGCTACCTGGAAAAAAGTTTTTGAAAACGTAAATTAAAATTGAAGTTCAATAACTTAGCCATGACGACGTTATTTGCATAATTATTAAATTTGTAATATTACAATATGTTGTCGAGATATTAAAGTTTGTGTTTTTAAATGCAATCAAACATGTATGATTGCGATAAATTATTTGATTAGAAGTTTCGAAATGTAGAAATTTTGTTCTCTCTTTAAAAATAAAAAATGCTCTTGTTTACATTCGTTGTTGCTGAAAATTCAGCTGGACAATCCATTTACTAGTTCTACCAAAGAATTGGTGGATGAATTTGAAAAACTCGACTAATTTTCAGGAATAACCGAAATTTTATTTTCTAATTTTTCCAATAATGCATTTTAAAAGTCTTTTTTCAGAATGAATCCAGAATATTAGCATATGGTGAATAATCTGCACCTTCAAAGTACAAACAATAGTTTAACAAACCAATTCAACCGATGTCCTCCTCGTCAACGTATTTGGTATCTGTTCTATCCTTCGAATTTTTTTTATGAATGGGACATTTTGGTGTTTTCTATTTTATTTATTTACCAAAGAAGGCATCGTACACAATGAGAAAAACACATCAACAATAAATTATAACTACAAAATACAAATTTTCTCATATCTGGACATACATTAACAGAAAAAGGTCAACAAATTTGCGGAAGGCTTTCATAATCTTTGAAATTTAACCTAATTTATTTGATAGTTATTGTAGAGGCCATATTGTTTTTTAAATATAATAAACAAATATAGTTTTTTTAAATTCGTCTCTTGTTTGAATTTTTCATCTAGCGAGAAGTGGCTATAAAACTTTAATATTGTAACCACCATATATGCCTCGCAGCTGTTTCATTCAAAATTGCGGTTCCATTTCCACCTGTTCTGACCTCTTGAAATAGCATTATATTTTGTACTGTCGCCAGTGATTTCAGCCATATATCTATTGTATTCAAAGATATGTATTTCATTTTTATTTTAACGCCTTATAGTTTTTATTAATCACCGTGGTTTTCCTGAAAAACTTCCGTGTATTTTTTTCCTTTTGTAGGCTTTATCATCATTGCTTTCTTTTTAGTCTACGTTTGTATACTTTGAACCGTTTTTTTACCGGAAAGTTTCTAGGTCAAGACATAGGCATCAACCTCTTCCTTACTCAGGGGCTCTGATCTGACGTTTCCGTTCCAACTAGTGGTTGAGTGGTTGTTTCTCTGTTGAAGCCAGATTAAGGCGGCTTTGTCCGCTTCTTTGCTCTAGTTTACGGCGACTCTTTATTGCTACGCTCCTAGCATGGCCTTTTTTCAATTTACATCACAGACTTCAATCATTTCGAGCATTTAAAAAAACCGAAGCTCAAGAAGGATCAAATTAAAAGAGAGGAGCTAAGCATGGCTCCACACTAAAACTTAAAGGTGGTCAGGACAAAGACCAAAAATTACAGCCTGATTTGCAAAAAGCAAGACGCAGATCAGCAAAATGAAAAGTGACAGCAGCTTTCAAAGCCTCTTTCTTTACCATTGAAGGCAAAACCTTCCCCACAAACTGTAAGTCAGACCCAAAGAAAGAAAGGCAAACCTGTACCATTCCAATAAAATCGTAGCGCAGCAGAGAAACTTAAAAAATATCTTCCTTCAGTATGAAAATAGAAAATGCGAGATGTCTTGGTGAAGGTTAGGTAAACATGTTGAAGATAACGGACTAACATTTGATCTTGGCTCAATGCAGTTTTGGCGTTGTGAAATGAAGAATGCACATTACTCACGCATATAGTTAGGTAAGTTTTTTTAGGATCGGAGCGAAAACATTAACACAGTGTAGAGGTTTCAACGAACCGCGCTTTGGAGCGTGAGCAGGGAGAGCTAGAAAAAGAGTTTAAAGTACCTGAAGAATGGATTTTAGATGTGTTTGAGGCTTCTTTCTTCCTCCCGGATCTTTATCACCAATTGCGGAGGACCTGTCACGAAGTTTGGAAACAATGATCATAGCTTTGCAGGAACGATCAAAAGAGACTCTAAAAGAGTAGAATATGAGCACCTCAACCAGAAAACACATGAAATTCTTCATAAGAAAAAGTATATCTACAATAAGGCTAAGGAAAATGCACCTCAAACAAATACACCAGAGACGAAAAGAAAAAGACATTGACTCAAGGATGGCACTCCTGAGCACAAGCAACTAAAGAAACTAATGAGCATCGATGTGGTCCGCAAAAATTCTCAAATCAGCAAAAGACTGTGAAACCTAACCTATAGCGGAGCCATGTAGGCTGTAAAAATGTCAGTCATGTTGAGGGCTTTTCTGAAGGGCTTCCCACAACTTGCTAAATGAACGACGTACGAAAATGCCCTTGAGAACAAGATGCTGATGGAGGCTTTGTCCCTCACATCTTCAGCACCACATTCACATTAAGTTTAGAGTCAAACAAACGGCGGAGAAGATAAGGGCAGGGGTACAAAAGATCCGGCCATGAGAAGAGACCAACTTTTGGGATTCAGAGGAATCTCTGATTCCTAATCCTTAGACCCTTGTTGGCTACTTTTCCCAACGCAGTGGACTTGGCACAAGAGCCTGCGGTTAAAAAGCACAAGAGCCTGCAGTCACTGCAAATACCAATTTTGAGGGTAAAAAAGGCAGAATAAGCTGAAGAAAACCCGAGGGCGACGATGGTAATTAACACAAACATACACTTTCTTCTAATCCTAAGATACACCAAAAGGGAAACAAAAGAGGCTCAAGTACAGGTCTCTATCGAAAGAGAAATAGTAGAGGTAATATATTCCTCAGCCTACTTTCCAGACGATGACTACTAGGTCTAAGGTAACCACAATAAGGGACTCGTAGACCACTGCAGATAGAAGAAAGAGTAAAATGCGAATTATTAGATGCAATGCCATCGCTCATCACACAGCGTGACGTCAACGCTAGAGGTTAGTCACTTTTAGAATTCTTCCCAACCAGCAATTTGGCTATAGACAATAAGAGTAAGACGCCAACGTTCCAGATAAACAAGAAGTACTACAATTGACGTTGGTGTCAAACAGCGTAGTGGATTAAAATGAAGAAGTGGAATGTGAATCAAGGTGAAATCTTTTCCCAGCGCAAACTTTCCAGGGTGCAAAATCAGGAGAATTGGAGAAGCTAAGGGAAAAAAGAAGGTCCTGATCAGACACCTCACTGACCTTTGATTAAATATACCATCACGCATCAAAAGGTTTGATCCTTCCAGGATCAGACGAAACCCTTCCATTCTCGTACACGTATTTAGTGCTAGCATAGAACTCAACTATATTCTAATATTTTGAAGGCTGGCACGGGCTGCGCTCAGCGCTAAGAGTGAAAGCAAACCGGCCGACCTGCAAAAATCATTCAAACCAATTAGGCTCACATTTTTCACATTGAAGACCATGGAGAAGCTGATTGACTTATACATAAAGGATAGTCTTCTGGCAAAATGCCACTTGATAAATTTCCATTTGCAGGGTTTAGAGGGATTTTTCCACTAATCTTCAGAAAACTAGCAAAGTACCGTTCACCAAAAAGAGAAAAATCTAAACAAGAACCCTTAAAATTAGGGGTACAGTTGCATGTTTGCGGTATGCGGTAAAATGTCTAAAAATCAACCTAAAATAAAGTACACCTAGGACAATCATCTGAAAAAAAAACGATACTGCAGGCCACTAAGGCACTCTGGACGGCAAAACAAATCCGTGGACCCAAATTGAGACTATCTCTTATACAGGCACTATGAACATACAAGCAAATCGCTAGACCTACCATCCTATACTGAGGTGCGGTGTGTTGGAACAAAACCATACAACAAGCTACAAAGGATGGTCTGCCTGCTGATTACAGAAGCATTAAGCTCCACTTCAATGGCATGCAATTTAATTAAAAACCTCTTCTGAACCTAGAACCACTATACTCCAAAATGACGGAGGCAGGTACAAATCAGGAGAACTAAAAGCCCACTTCAAAATCTTGGAGAACATCATGCCCATAATGGAAATGTTGAGCTTCACCGATCAAACAAAAATCAAAGCAGCCTTCGAGAAGAGGTTCAAGGTCATTATATTCATCAAGGAAAAAAAGGAACAAATTCCATCAAACAACAAATTCCACCAAGGAATAAACACTTCCCAAGTACAAACGAGCGCAAATGGGGTGTGTGGATGGTTCAAAGCTGGATTAGGACGAAGAAGCAGGGATCGTAGGTCTCAAGTGCAAATTGCATTTCCCTATCCTAAACGAGGCCACCATCTATCAAGCAGAACTATCTACCATACTTAGAGCGACATTTATAATGAAGATAACGAACACTAAAAAGGTCCGAATTAAGATCCTCATGGATAGCAAAGCTTTCAATCACGATCATATAAATTCAGTTATGTTTCAGAAATGAGAGAGACCCTTAATCAGATAGAAGCACAGAACAGGCTTGAGCTGATATGGATCCCCGGCTATGAGGGGCACCAGAGAAATAAGGAAACTGACATCAAGGCCAAAAAAAGAGTAAGAATGATATTCACAGGTCCTTTGCCGTACCAGGTTTTTACAAAGGCAGACACGAACAAAGAAATAAACGCCAAATTTGATATAAGTTTGGTTGAAAAATTAGGTTGCGACATAGTGCCTATGATAAATGAACCTCATTGTAAGCAAAACTTGGTAAGAATGTGGCAAAAAAAACAGGACAGGTTATGCAAAATTATCGCTTGTGCTATGATAGTTTTTGCATTTTTTGTTTTTTGTTTACCAAGCGATGTTATAATGAAAATTTCAAAAGCTAATGATCTTGTAGTAACAATAAAAATAATATTCGTATTTTCAAAATGAATAATATGTTGCGGGTGCAGTCATCGGGTCGGATCACAATTCCAAGGGTAAGTTGGCGTTAACGTTAAGCAGACTTGGTATTCTTTTCACTTTAATAGTAGTGAAGGATTGCCAGCATCAGACATTATTGTTTTTTTCATACCAGCACATGATACCATTAAATCATCAAACGGCAATTATCAACAATAATTGCCGTTTGATGATTTAATGGATTTAATAATTCCTCTATTGGAAATTTTTCGGATGGTAGCCTTAAACAATTTCCAACAAAGACCTCAAATGGCAACCAAATTCACAGGGTAGGTTGATTTTGGCATGAAGCAGCTGAATTTTGGTGGCAGTGCTGGCAAAGTGATGCAAGCACTGAGGATTTTCATCATTTTTAATATTTTCATAATCTTTCAGCATTTCGACCGGACAACCGAATGACCGGAAAACCAAATAATTTGGCAGCTAATCGACCGAACAATTGCAGAATAGGGCGACCAAACAACCAAACAACTGGACAGCAGGATGACCGGACAACTTGAAGACCAGGCAACTGGACGACTGGACAATCGGACGACTTCACAACTGGACGACCTGAAAACCAAACGACCGGACATGTGACAACCGGACAACCTCAAAGCCGAACAACCGGTCAAATGAACAACTAGATTACTGGACGCCTGCACATCTGGACGCCCGGACGACTGGACGGCCAAACGACTGGATGACCGGAAGACCAGACAACCGAGGAACCGGATGGCAGGACAACCGAAAAACCTGAAAACTGGACAATCGGGCAACCGAAAAACTGGACAAAAGGACGACCGGACGACCGGACGACTGGACAATCGGAAGACCGGACAATTGGCCAAGCGGAAAACCGGAAAAACATCAAACTGGACAACCGGACGGATGTTTAAGAGATGCGTTGAAGTTCAAAGTTTTTTAAGATAAGCATTCTATTTCACTCTCTTAATTTTTGAAATGCCTAAACGTGGTAACTTTGAAAGTCTGTGGAATATTATCTTTGTATATGATCTTGATAGATTTAGGCGGTGATGATTTCGCTGTGTTTTTGTTGATAAAATTAAGCATACTGCTGTATAGTGTATTTTTGTTGCTTCTGTTGGAATTTATTCATGTAGTAGTAATCTTCATTCATTGATGTTGTTGAAAATTATTCTTGAATTACTTGCACTTATACTTGTACATAAACGAAGCTATTATTTCTATGATTGTATTGTTAAATTGAATGAACATTAGTTTGAATTTATACACTTATACTTATACATAATTGAAGTTCTTATTTCTACCATTGTATAGTTAAATGGAATGAGAGTTAGTCTGAATTTGTCGCTTCATGGTAAGCTATTTAAATAAAGCCAGGTTGGTTAAAACTTTGCGTTTAATTTTCACAGATGTAGTAGTAACCTGTCAACAGTTAAACCGATAATTTAGGAGTAAGTGAATGATTTGCATGTTGAAAGGCAGGAGGTTTAAGCTATGAATATAATCCAGCTCATAAAGGTTTACCCCGTGGGAAATGATATAGGAAGATGGAAGTCTAGTGTTAATAAATACGATAGGAACTCTGGCACATCATCGGAAGATATGGCAATAAAGTGGAAACAACCGTCCTGCATCTTATGAAGTGTTACAGATTGAGATCCTAAAAACATCAAGATGTTTCAAATCAGAAAAAATTATAATTGCAAAAAAAACATCAATGTGGTAATAAATAATTAATATTTGGCATTTTCGTGATATTTGGACTTGGCTATCGATATATTCGTCGGGTTGCGAGTTGCCCTTTTCAATTTACCGAGAAGTTACGAGATCAAAATGCGTTTTTGATATTATCATAACAGCGTTCTAAGCTCTTTTCACTTGCAGCAGGCATTGATACTCTTAGATTCTCGTCTAGAAATAATATTAAAAACTATCTTCTTAAATTCTAATAATCTTCACACTTTTGTATTTCTACAAAAAATTGGAAACATAAACATAATTGAAAGTGCTGCAAATAGCTCTACCTTACTGGCTTCGAAATGTTTTTCTTTTACTGCCGGACGAAATTTGAGGAAATATTGCACCATCCACCATTAAGTAGTATCGAATTTTCAAAAACTTCGAGCAATTCACTTAAGCTTTAAGCTTTTAATAACAATAAATCATACGGCTAGATTGCAAAATACGAAGTTTATCCACGATATCTAGATATAATATCTGTATACTTCTACATTTCACATAAAAATTACATTTAAAAATCAAACGTAATCTATAAGTACATATCCGTGTAGCAACAATGACACTGCTAAATTCTCAAATCCAATTTACGTAACTTATTAGACTAAACACGTGTTCATACCGTTGCACGTACAACCAGATTATGATGAAAATTGAAAATTCACGTCATTATCCTACAATTTGAATGTCATACTCTATCAAAAGTAATTATCGTTTGCATTCATGAAAACTGTAACATTAAATTTAAATTTAGCTCCTAATCGAAATCCCGGCCCCCTAAGTATGTTGGTACTAATGCATCTAAGCTTCGCTTGAATGTTCGGCTAAGGTCTGGTAGTCATTAAAAAGCACATAGAAAATTTCAAAATATACCTATGCAATCGTCTTTTATTCGGCTCAAGATTCAAATCGCAACGAGACTAAGAAAGACCTTGAACCCCGGAAAATGGAAGTTATTCGTCGTTGTTTGCGATGTCGACTGCTGCTGGTCAATGATTCATGACTTTTTCACGTGCAGTATCTTTCCATATTTCTAGTACTTGGCGCACTTACGTGCTAACTAATGCCGAGCAAAAAGCTTTGAATGCAGTTTTTGGCCTACTTACTCCATGCATGTAGAAATGCAAAGTTACCTGGTAACAGTTGTTGAAGTTACTGGTATGGTGCTAGTGCCTACTATTTGTCGAGTATTGGTACTAAGGAAGTGGAATGTTGTCTGCTATGGGACAGATTGCATGAACTGTTGGATGGCTACTGAGGTATGTAGCATGCCAATGTGAATATTTGTTGTACACAAGAATTGGATTTGGTCTTCTTGCATAATATATTACAGCAGGAACAGTCTAGAGCTTAGCCAACATGGAATTTGTATTATGTAGACTTCGATATGTGGAGCGTGAAAAGCTAGTGGACATTGGACGTAAATAGATAATGCGCATGCTTCGTTTGCTTTACAGTGCTTCATATTGATTAAGCATTATTTTAGTCAATTTTTAGTACCTGAGTTTTCAAATTTTTCTAAAACACAGTAACGTCTCTCACCAATATCTTCTATTCACATTATCATGTTTTGCAGTCTACTTACGGCCTGTAATGATTCTAACACCTTAATGAAGAGTTTAACTAATGATAATCTGTACTCCCGGAAATCCGCAAACTAATGTAGCTTCAGCTGTCCCGTGCATTACTCGACCTTACTGCAGCTTTCAATGGTAAATATATGAATAATACTTTAGGTAGATGAATTTGACGCTAGGTAACATAAGATGCTTTGTAACGAGTCCGCCATCAAAATAATGCTTGAGTCAGACATCGCTACTTTTACTGCGCAGTTTTTAGGTTGCAGAAGCAAAAACTGCTAACTCTGTTCACACATAGTGGGTTTAACCCGCTACTTTTACTGCGCGCAACCGGGTAGCTGCAACTTCTTGCGAAGGAAACTGCGAAGGTGTTCACACATAACTCGCAGTTTTTGCTGCGCGCAACCTCTGTTGCAGTATTTTACTATTTAGTTTGTTAGGAAGTTTCAACCAGTTGTGTTACTACTATGTATTTCGATGATCCAGAAGTGTTGGCTGCGGCTTGTTTAGTTATAGTTTTGAATAAAAGAAAAAAGAAAAGAAAAAACAGAAGCTGTTGGGTGAGGACGTGGATCGCAAATAGAGAACACTATGGAGCTGCGCATTGTTTGTTAAATGAATTGCGTTTAGGTGACGAAGCATTCTATAAAAACTTTTTGAGAATATCGGGTACTGATTTTGATGAACTTCTACTACTGGTGACTCCTTTAATAAAGAAAAAAAAACACTTGGATAAGAAAATCAGTAAGCCCAAGTGAACGACTAGTCATAACGTTACGATTTTTGGCTGCAGATAAAATTGTTTTCAATATGTCTACATGCTATCATGTTTATAATTTGTCTTCTTTTTATCCTAAAAGGCGACAGTTATAAATCTTTAATGTACCTGTTGCGTGTGCCCTCAAATACTATCTCTATAATAATGGTATAAGTTAACATCTTCCCACGTTACAAAACTGCCGACGCAAGGGCTGCATCGCGACATGAAACCACGATTCTGTGAGATTCAAAATGCTGTCGCTGCAATTTAGACGCTTCACTTTAGTTTAAGAATTTACAATTGTATTCAGTCTAATTTCAACTCTATCAGAATAAACACGGGCTCTGCCCCTAAAAATATTTTTTTACATAAAACCCGCGTTTGAATTATTAACTTATATGCGGAACAATGCTAGTGAACAGCTAAAACAGAAATTAATGCGGTGCGTTTGGTATAATTGGAAAAAATCGCTACGAAATGTTCATCAGTTGTTGTTAGGTTATGTGATGTTCCGTGGCGATTTACTATCGCGATGCAATTGGTCGTTACAAAATGAAAGTTATGGCTACATATTATTGCCCGTGTTCCATTATTACTATTTAGTACTCGCAAGTACTTCTGGCTATTTCCAACTACTCGCGCTCCCGTTCGCGAGTAGTTCATGAGCAGTTACGCCTTTTTTTGCCGTGAGGTGGCTATGTTAGTTGTCATTGGTAGTGTTAGCTGTCAATAGATGGTTTTGGTTTTTTCATGGTTATCTTGAATGTTTTGGTAGTTGGGAAATTAGAAATAGCCCTCATAATGTGTGGAAAGTTAAAAGATGTAATTTTCTACTAGTGCCTTTTATATTCTTTATCGATTGTGGTAGTTTATACTCGTTGTTTTCTCCCTTTATTTTCAACTGCTCTACATTTGAAAACTGCATATAATTTGACTGATTATAATCTGCTCGTATGAACGAAGATGGCGTTCCTTTTGTGCTCTACTCCCAAGTACTTGCAAGTACTTATTAGTAAAAATGGAACACGGCAATTATTATAAAGCGTCCACGCACAAAAAACTAACGTTTTATTCATATTTTAGCGAAAAAACCGCATGCGAAATCTCGGTGTGTGTCGGCACTGCCTCGTGGAAATGGCAAAATGGCCTAACGCCATGACGTCACAGCGACAACGATTACGTAGCCTGACGGCCCGTACTTCTACGAGGCATTGCACTAATTGAATCGGCAATAACAAAACGAAAAGCTGCAGATGCAACCGCAGCAAAGTTTCAACCAAATCAATATTTTTTTGCTGCACTTGCAACTCATTGAAAAGCTGATCATACATCGCTACTTTTTAAGCTGCAAGCTGCAACCGCAGTCTGGCTGCAGGAGCAGTTTTCAAGGTTTCTACATTGATCACACATCGCTACTTGCTGCCAACGCAGTTTTTTGTGCTGCGCAGCGCAGAAAGTAGCGATGTCTGACCGTAACTTAACTTCAACATTTATCTTAACGGAATGCAAGTTTTATTTTTGTAATGGATCATTTTTGCCAGTACAAACTGTATATACTTAATTCCGAGTCATTCGAGAAGCTACCAACATTCAGTCACGTCATTGCCGACAGTCAATTGCCGGTCGTCATCGCTTCGCACGTTTTATCCACACCACACATACCTGATTCATTACGCATAAACTGGAGCAACTGGAGCAAACTTTACGTAACGTGTGAGAAAGGGTAAATACACGAACTGAAGAAGGAGCTGCAGCCTACTAGTTGCTTCTTGGGGGCTGCTATGAAGTCGGTCGAACTGATGGTTTGATAACTACCGGACATGGATTTGATACAGTTCGGTTGTTTGGCTCAGTCCAGTAGATCAAACTCTACAACCGCACGTACTGAGGTAAGTGAGTAACCATCGAAATGGCCTGCTCTGGCCTAGCTGGCATGTATGGTTGGCATAAACAAATAGCGTTTACGTGGTTGCATATTTGCCAGAATGCAGAGCTGTTCGACAACCGAGTTTCGATGCATCGATGAGAGACTTGGCCGGTGTTATCGATTGGTTTCGACAGTTTGGAAATTGGATTTGTTAGGAAATGCATTTCACAGGTGATGTCATTAACTCATACACGTATGAAAGTCCATACTCGGTTAACGAAAAGAGCATGCAAACGTTTTGCAAAAGGAGAGAAAGCAGCTAAGCGAAATTGCAAAAGATTACGAGGAATTGTATTTCCGTATTGAAAACTGATGTAATTACTGACATATCTGGGTAATGTGGATGCGTTTGCATGGGAATTTCAATTATTGATTAATGCGGATAATGAAATTGGTTCACAATGCCAGATTGAAAACAGAACCAAGTAGTTGCTAGCCTAGTCTGGAGCTGAATGATGAATATGAATGTCTATGGTGCAGTTTTCGTCATTTGCTGAATTGTACCGAGGTTGAATACAAATATTGCAATAATAATCAGCCACCTCAGCGTATGACCGAAACAACTTACTTCAGTAGAATTTCAAATTCAATCAAAGATGCTTTCTCTCTCAATTCAAAAACAAGATGTATACTAGTCAAACATGGTGGTAACAATAGTTTTTTGTATTTCATTAAGAATGAATTAGTATAACATTTGTATTTCTTTAAGAATGAATTGCTGATAAAAAAAAAGCTTAAAGTCTTAATAAAAAGATGTCCATGACTAACTGAGAACAAGATTAAACAATCGATAATATATTTTTTTGAATTGAAAAATACTTTTATTATGAATTATTTGTACAATCTTAACCTTACTTAAAGTTTAATTAACAAGAAAAAAACTTAAAATCTAACGGCTATACTATGTTATAGCCGCTATAAAAAACATAAGAGCCTGCTGGCTCTTATGTTGTTTTTTTTTGGTTATATTTTTTGGCATCAATTTTGCTTCTTACATACTAATGATGTTACCCAGCCTGTACAACAACTGGGATTACACTGATTATAGTGGATAATATATTTAACACTGCATTTACTATGATTTTCCGGCAAAACTAATAAATAATAAAAGTGAAAATAAACTTTTTTTGAAAACGTCAGTTGCTAAATTAGACCAATTTCAGAAAATTGATTGAAACGCACCACACACAATTGCATCGAAAATAGCTTATTGATTAAGTTGATGTTATTAGATTAAAATTAGACACCCACAAAACACCATTTAACGACAATCTGCATTGTGTATAGAAACAGCAGTTTTTCTGCATAGTTTGATGGCTTTGATAGCCAAAACTTTCTTTGAAAATAAATAAATACATTCAACACTTGCTTCTAAGCACAAAAAACCATAGCGCATTAGAACCGCTAGAAACAGTAATGTTGGAGGAAAAGTAGAAAGACCATGCAGATTTTGAATGTATATTCTACCACACGTCTTCCTTGATATAAGGGTATAAGGCTACTAAGACATTAAAGGTGACCATCTGCAAAACTTTTAAAATTTTCCAAATCAAATTTGTTCTTTATTGTCACTTCAAAATCATTACCATTTGAAAATTTATGATAACATCACATAATAAAGATATGACGAAAAATGCAAAAATGATCATAGCTGGCAGTCCTATTCTGGCTTTCAACATAACTCCTACCAACTTTGGCCTACATTAAGATTCATTTACCATATGAATTTCTATATAGGGCAAAAAACTTTATATCGCCGACCGAGTTTTTAATATTCAAGACCCAAAATTTATTATAGCTGGTAAGTTCAACCTAATTTTTTTAACCTAATTTCTACCAACCATGGCTTAGAGTAAGGTCCAGGTACTTTGTGAATTTTGTTAAAATCTGGTGACCAAATCGGAATTTATATGGCAAAAAAAAACAGTTTTTTTTTCTTAGTGATGACAGCACCACTGTATAAAGGTTGCACACACCAAAGTTACTTTTATCAGACTTCGTTCTATTTAAGGGGGTAGTACCGGTTATAATATTTAAAAAATCAGTTTTTCGTTTTTCATTTTTCAATTTATTGTACTTTCGGAAATCACGTCTCCAAATTTTACTAAGATATTGCTAAAAATAAAGAAGTTCCGGCAGTTTACGGCAGACCGCTGCTTTTAATGAATGCGAAAAAAAGATGAAAAGCGCAAAAGTCAGGCAGAAAAAGCGGCAAAGGACCGCGTTTGGCCAAAAAAAACTGCCTAACTGCAAGAGCAACTGGCTTTTGTGGACTTAAGAATACTTATGTATGGTCCAGGGATTGCAGACTGACAGAATAGTAGGTGATAAAAACATATTTTTTAAATAATATTCAATAAATAAATGGAAAAAAAACTTTAAACGCGTTTTCCCCGAAATGACGTTTTTTAAAACTGCGGACACTTATTCTGCGGATTGGCTGAACCGATTTAGGTCAAATTTGTTGCACTACTTTATTCAATTATTTTGTGGTGTAATCTACCTTAATATAGGCCAAAAGTTACCCCAAAAAAAATTGGCAAGCGAAACAAAATGAAAAAAACTACGATTTTTTTAAAAATATTTTCAAAAAGTCGCCATTTTTTTTATCATTTTTTTTAAATATTGTGGTAGATTACCACGTAAAAAACATTCCTTTTTAAAATGCGGGTTGGTTTTTTTGTTTCAGATTCTTCATTCCTGAGATTATCTGTCCGCAGCATGACGAGGCATTTTTCGAGACGTCAACTTTGGCGCACTCTATAAATAAGTAGAAAAAATATGTTTTTGTAATCTTCAAAACATGTATTTTACCCATGCAAATTTTGAAATTTATACAAAATAAAGGAAGTGAACAAAAAATATTGAAAATTAGGCTATTTTTTTTTAGCATTCTAACCGGTACTATTAGGTACTTAAGGTCAATATAATCTGTTAATTTCATCTGCATCTGATTAACCAGTTGACAGCTCTTGTTTAATCAATAAGAAACACTCCGCTTTCAAACTTGAAATATATTTATTTTCAACTATTCGACTTGTATAACAATTCAAGATTTCAATAATTTCTACTAAAAGAGTTCAAATTCGCAAATTCCAATTCAATTCACTTTAACGAGCACGACCGGTTCAATTAATTCTTTCTTGCTTGATACCACGATAGAGAGTGAAAATTGCGGTAAATTGTTTTTATCATATTGTCTTCTATTGTTATTTTTTTGTTACTATGAACTTAGTTGAGAATGGTGATTTCGAATTTAGAATACAATCTTAATATTTACATTTTCTACTTTCAATTTCATTATTTACATTTGTACAATCTTATTTTTTACGGTACGTGTCGAATTCGATTGATTTTTACAAATTATCATTTTTCATTTAAAATGTTATGCTTTTATTCGGCAAGTTGGAAGCAGGATGCAGGTTCGCTGGGAGTCGATTCTTTAGGCCTTTATTTGGTGGGTCTGGAACTCCGGCGTGGCCTGAACAGCTCTCGTAAGCTCAAGTTTTGGGTGCTAAAAATAGAGCTAATTTGATGAAACGTTACCGTTCTTGTGCGTAGAGGAATTTCATAAATGTTAATTTGACTCTGTAGTTTTATCAAAAGTTTCTTAAAAATTTGTATTTGTCTCTAAAAATGTTCAGGAAGGTTGTTGATTTGAAGGCTTTCTGTTTGGGTATCTGCCACAGCCTCTGGTTGCCCGCATATGTATATATTTCAAATCACTCACAAGAATTTCATGCACATATCAATGCATTCTGCATCGTGACAATCTGGTGATTTTCTAGAAAGTAATCGCAATTTGAAACTTTTGCAGATTTTCATTAATTAGCGTCTACATATGGTTTTAAACTTCCAAAGCAATATCATATTTAAGCTGAAAGCAGTATAAGATTTCACTTTGTGTACTTGGTTTTTCTAAATTTTTTTTTCTTTAGAAATCTAGCGCTACCTAGAAATTCACTAAAACGCCCGCCGCCACCAAAGGGTTACAGATATTAAGCAGTAAATTAAACACGCTTCACAAATCATATACATCAATATCTCCTTCCAGGACGATCAAATGACGCGATTCGGAGAAGAGCGTGGATAAAAGTTGTGTTGTAAAGTTATAACTTTTGCCGTTCCATGCGAGATAACCATGCGAGATGTTAGCTTCGTTGTTTTATTTTTCTAAAAGTATTTCTACTTTTTTATGAACACGTGTGAGGTTTTATGTAGATCTGTCAACTCATTCGTATATTTGCAGCTGTTGTATAATGGAAAACTTTGAATATCATGAAATAATATATTTTATGGACGATTTTTCAAAATCTTTAGCTTAACTTCGTACAATACAAAAATAGGTTGTTGCATTTAAAAGTGGTCATACAAGTCTTGAAGACGATCCACGATAAGGAAGTCCACAAATTGCATAAACCATTCGGACCAGCCTTATGTAAAAACACTAAAACCCCAAAAAAAGCACAACGATTTCTAAGCTTTCGGCATTTTATCAGGATGAGATTGATTTTTTCAGCTCAAGAGCCGATTTTCTTTAGCAAGGATAAAAACATCACTGACAAAATTCAAATATTTGGAGCCCTCTTTCGGCCAACTAAACTGAAGGCTGTAAGAGATGTGATCGCTAGTCCTGACCCAGCGCCTCTCTACCAGGTGTTTAGGAAACCTCCCCAGCAATTTTGCTTAACTGAGTTATCTGTCAGTGAAACTGAGATTGAGTGACCGTCAGGTTTTCTAGCTGCTTCGTGAAATGAAGCAGCTAAAAAGTTCTTGAGTAGGTGAATATAACCAGACAGTAAGATTGAATAAGTTTATTTAATTATGTACTACAAGATGATGGCTTGTTTCAAGTTTCAAGCTGTTAATTTTAGCTTAAAGCCTCAAAAAATATCAGCTAGAGCCAATCAAAGATCTTGTGTGGTTTCAATATTATTTAATATTTGTGCAGTTGATATTTTTTTAACCCCTGAGATTTTCGCAAATCATGTCCGAATTTATGATTATGATTAAAAAATTATTGGTTTTTTTTTACATTCTATAGCATTCATCAAGTTTTCATATTGTATGTGACGATGTAGGTGACTTTATTCAAGCAATAACTGATAATATAAGTAACAAATTTAATAATGCTTTTAGGGTAACAATAACAAAACTACGAAAAAAAAACATTGAAACCTTGTATGACGTATTCAATAAATAAGCCAAACAACTAGACAAAAATCACATGATATCCTATTGAGAAACAAATACAAGAAGTACAGAGATCTTTTAACCCAAACAATTCGTTTAACAAAAGAAAGTTACTATAAAACCAAAGTAGACGTAGCTGCTGCTTGGGCATTATAAAAGAAGTAACCCACAGGAAAATAGCAAAGCAACAATGCAAAGATCTTGAACAGCCAGAAATTGGTATGCAGAAGAATCAAAAAGTTATCGCAAATGAATTCAACAAGTTTTTTGCAAATGTAGGTATAAAACATAGCTAGAGAAATAGGATCAGAGGGATTGACAGTGGAACCAAACCCAACTAATGTAAATTTACGATCTGAGCTTTTTTTTATAAAATCACTGAACATAAAGTTAAGGATGTAATAAGAACCATAAACGGCAAAACAACGCCAAAAGAAGATGAGTTGACGGTTGAAAATATAAAAATTACATTAAAACACATTAAAAAGCCTATCACAAAAATTAAAAAAATTTTTACTCATCCCCATTTTTAAAGGAAAAATGGTTTGAATACAAGCAACTACCTTCCAATATCCCTATTAAATGTGCTTGCCAAAGTACTGGAAAGATGCATAAATAATAGACTTATAACATTTCTTGAGGTAAATAAATTAAATTCCGAAGTCCAATTTGGTTTCAAAAGAAGCAAAGGAGTTGATGATATTTTCGCGGTACTCACCAGCACTATAATGAAAACTTTTAAAAACAATAAAAAAACTGTAGGAATTTTTCTAGATTACTCAAAAGCTTTTGACGTGGTTAATTATACAAAACTATTGCATGCATTCTACAAAATAGGCGTGAGACACAAACTATTAAAATTTATCACCAATTATTTACAAAATAGGTCACAAAACTGTGAATGTAATTTTTAACCATACTCAAAGCTATAGACTCCCGCAAGTTTCGAAAATGTTTCGGATGGCAGCCTCAAACAACGTTTATTCGCTGTAATTTTCGATGAAATCCTCAGATGAAAACTAAATTCAAAAGATAGATTGATTTTAGCATAAACTTTTATGGTAGACTTACTGCTGCTGCTTTGAAAAATTATTTCAATACTGAAAAATTTAATCTTTTATGTTATAGTCGAAAAATGGTTTTTGTTACTTTAGATAACAAATAGTTGATATGATGCTATAAAAAAGTGGATAAGTTCTTTCCACATTTTTTGGTCACTCAAAGACAATTTCTTCAAAAATTAGTTTTCAAGCGGCTCTAGAGTTTTTCTGTTTTCTTTCTATTTTAACATTTTTTTTCTTTACCCTCAATCAACTTTTCATAACTTTTTTATAAACTTTAAGAACTAGGCGTTATGTTTTACTTGAACCTTGTTATGTATAAAATTTGTATTAATCAAACCTGCAAAGTGAGAATGGTAAATATTTGGATTGTAAACTTTATTGATACTCCTCCCTTCATATCACAAGCGCGGTTTACTTACTTTGAAATAAATTATTATTAAATTGAATTCAAATCAATGTTGTTTAAGGCAATTTCTTGTTAAATTTGTAAATTAGCAGTGCCTTGGAGCTAACTTTCCTAGAAACAAATAAAATGGAAACAAAAATTAATGCACTTCGGTTGTGACACTGGACACTAAGAATCAGTTTTAAATACTGCATTAAAACACCTATATTGAAGGATCTAAAGATATATTTAACGATATGTGCTAAAATAACAAAATGTCGATTATCCAAGCATTAGAATGTCATCATCGTGTGGCATTTTTTTAGTCTGCATTTGATCAATCAATTACAAACATGCAAAAATAAGATCCATGATATATATTAATTGAATTCATTATACAATCTTACATGAATTGCCAAATTTCTGGCCGAAACCCGAACTCGAAAATTCATTTTAAAAGTTGAATGTTTTTGAAATTTTCTAATTTGTAACAATCTTTTCTTGTGATTTCAGTTGGAATTGTGCTTTTTTTAATATACATTTAACAAACGCAGCTATTTTAGTATTTAAGACAAAAAATTTTTTTTTTTCATTCTCAGTCAAGTTCAATCAACGTTTTTGTCAATTTTTGTTTGAATTGTTTTATTAAAATATCAACAAAATTCCTCAGTAAGTTAAAAATTTACAATAAAAAATTTAAAACAACTATACAAATGCCATTAGAGATGTGAGAAATAATCTACTATGCATATATTTTTCGGTATATGATATTTTCTTAGTTTGAATGTAGTTCTTGACATATTGAGCTCATTTACTTGGTATAATAAAGATGAACAATGAACCAAATTAAAGTATCCTCTAATTGAAAAGAATCATTAAATCTGAGGTCCAACAAATTTTTGTAGAAAAATATGTTTGCCAATTGTTAAAAGTTTTCCTTAAACCACAACAACTTTTTATAGTTCTATGCATATGAATGATTGCTGTTCCTTTGCACAGTTTGCACAGTACAATTGTAAAAAGTTTTGCTTTAACTACTTAAAGCTCTTTTTTTTATAAGTTTATAATCGATGTGTATTCACCTGAGTACTTGAGAGAAATATATACCTGTAGAAAAGACGGTCTTATTTTTAAAACAAAAGACTTAAGCGGCTAACTTGATTTTAAATAGAATTAATCATATGATATCTATACAATTAATCTGCTCTCTAAAGTGATTTTTGTTAATATTATAGATCTCAACTATTACTTCCTGTTCTACTAAGGAGAGGCTCCAACGTTTATGCATGCTTGTGCTAGCACCTACCATCCTCTGACATCAACACTGGCCTTGAATTTTTTTCGCTGAAAACAATTCTAGGAAAAACAAACGTGCCAATACGATCTTTAACTCGAAAAAGTAATTCATTTCAATCATTAAACTGCGAATTTATTTATTACGATTAACTAAAATGAACAGAAGCTTGAGTATGAACGTTAAAGTTTCCCACGCTACAATCAACTGACATTGAATGCCTGGCTATCCACAAACCTACACGTGAACTACTGAATGAGTTTGCAGTGCTCAATAAAATATTATCTTATTGAAAGTGGAAAAAAGTAAATCTCAGGTTAGAATTAATTAATTAATATGCTTTAGAGCGATTTCTGTGTGTACAAAGCAATATACGCCTTTTGTTAGATTTTTACTTTCATGTTTGCGATCGACCTTCAGGGTAGCAATAAATACTTGGTCATATGTATGAACGTGCTAGTCATTTGTGAGGCAAACATGAGTGATAAATAAAGATTAGCTACAATACTAGCTATGAATTGATCCTTATACGGATGCCTGAATACTTTGAACTATCTATAGAAATATTATCAACATTAGAATAAATAAAGAGTAAATTTTTGTGAAATGCCAAACTAAAAAATTGAGATCACGCTTATTACTAAACTAAGGTAGATAGCTAACTAGGATAACATAAAACTAGTATATTTTTTCTAAGTATAAATTACTGGTAATAAAATACTCATTAATTTTAAGGCTGTATATGCACCATAAATTGACTCTGACCTTAATATTCGTGCAACATTTTTTTTTCATTGTATCAGAGTAATGTTTAAACTGATTTGGAAAAATTTAAATAGTAGCCGGAATAAAAAATTGGATTTTGCTATGTGTAGAGCAACAAAATAGAAATATCACTGAGCAACAGACTTTAATTTTATTTTGAAGCTTAGTAATATTTCCAGTAGCGATGGAAACTGCCATCGTTACAGAACAAACAATATTTTTGCATTAATCAATTAAAATAATTGATTATTCATTTTTCATTATTAATTTTTCATTAATAATTATTTTTAATACATAAAGCTTGTTTTTATCTGAAATAAACCTTCAATAAATCCTTAACTTTTGTGGTATAAACTTCAACAATTGTCACGCAATACCGCGGGGAACGCTCGAAGATTTTGCCCGACCACAGCCGAAGACGGTCGTGGTAAAGAACAGCGCCACTCGTTCAATTTTTATTGCGTTCCCTCGGCTACGGAACGAGACATAGCCTCACGGATAATGAGGGAAAAATGTATCTATATATATTTTTTTTTGTTTACCTACGAGAACCAAATACTCTACTCTAACCAAATACTCTACTCTAGGGAGAGTCACTTTTTTTTCTTCACTGTCTGGAGAGTCACTTTCCTTTTATCAAGCAATCAATTAAATTCACCAACGATTCGTTTGAATTACATTCCACAATATTATTCATGGAAAATCAACCTTGTAACAATATAATAATAATAGAAACAAACAAACAACTACCTGTGGGGGGCCCCCTCTGGATGCAGTCCGTCGATCCAAAACTCGTACTTCGTTCGAGATGCTTGCTTATTCGGTTCTTCGTTCTTCGTGCTAACAAGGAAGAAATCTTGAAAATACAGTCACTGGATAAAGCCGACCATTGTGGTCGTACAAGAGAAAAGAAAAGGCCTCGAGATGCTTGCTTATTCTGTTCTTCATCAACGTTCCCACTTTCTTTTCTTCAACTTAAGTCCAGAGCAAATGTCGCTGCAACTCTACCTTAAATCCAGAGCAAATGTCACTGCAAACAAATGCCAATTAACGAGATGATATTCGCTGTTGCTATCCACTATTGTGTGAAAATTTCCCGATGGTGATGATTTGAATGACCAAATAAATTGGTAAATAATCGGTTTGGTCACACCGCTGCGTTACTGGACTCGTCACCAGGTGTTATTTTATTGCCTATCTGGTTCCAAATTAACGATTCTTGTAAACATCCACCTTTTTCTTTTTGATTCAGCACAATTGTATTAAATACAATTATTCTTGATCGAACCCTCCTCGACTCGCTCTCTAACTCAACTCAATTATTCTTGATCGAACCCTCCTCGACTCACTCTCTAACTCAACTCAATTATTCTTGATCGAACCCTCCTCGACTAACTCTCTAACTCAACTGCCTCAAAAACTACATTTTTTTTTAACTCAAATTTTCAACAACTGACTTTTTTTTTAGCTTACTGAATTCCAAAAATCTATGCAAACAACATAGTATTAAATTGAATTTGGTAACAACATTATTAATAAACAGTTATTTTTAGTTTTCAAACAAACCGTTGGTGAAGTAGAGCAAACGTCCTCTATATTTACCATTTAAAAACATTAACCAAATGTTTAGTGACTCTCCTCTATATTTACCATTTAAAAACATTAACCAAATGTTTAGTGACTCTCCTCTGTATTTACCATTTAAAAGCATTAACCAAATATTTAATCCGTAACACAATAGCTAGTTTTTTATTATAAAACGAACTGAAACGGGGTTTGCAATCTGTAATGTTACACTTTGACAAAGATGAAAGTCGATAAATGATTAAAAATGCTTCTATTATTTTTTCAAGTCCGAACATACGATTATGAATCAATAAGCACCCGTTTCAGGAATGAGGACCCTAGTTTTCCAGGTTTTTTATTTATTTTTCAATGTAATCATTTTTTTAGGACAATAAACTTTTCCCGACGTGCTGGCTATTTATTTAACTTCTCGAAAAAAATACGATTTACCAAATTCATTAAAATAGGCTTTTGTTTCGATGATGGCCTCCTCGTTCGAGCAGAATTTTTCTACCGCGAAGCCACGTTTTCATATTGGGGAACGGAAAAACATTGCAAGGAGTCAGATTAGGTGGGTACGGTGCATGCGGCAGCATTCATAGCACAGTTCATACAATTTCAGTGAGCGGATGAGTGAGCCAGTAGGTTTTTTTGGTGGAACAGCAAATTTTTCTTTGCCAAATGGAGCCTTGTTTCTTCCAATTTCTCATCAAATCAGCCTATAGCTCACGGTAGCGTTGCGCCGTGATCATGTGTCCTTTCTCCAATAAGTCGATGTTAAAAAATCGTGGCCGTGATGTTTTCGACCGATTGGATATTTTTTGCCTTCATCAGAGCAGATTAGCCTACAGAGGTCCATTGTTTTGATTGTTGACTCGATGCACAAACTTTGATGGATTATGTTAACTTTTCCAAATGCTACTTCGGAATTAACAGATGTACCCGCTTGTTGTTCATCGTGTTCCGTACGACATGCCTACGATCTTTGGTACATCGCGGACTTTCGTTTGGCGATCAGCGAGAATCACGTCGTAGACCTTTTAACGATTTCTTCAGTAATCACGTTTGCCGGTTGGCGTGGATGCTTCTCATTAAAAACAAATAAACGGCCACGTTTAAATTTGGTCAAAAAAGTTGGTGACATGCTCCCATAGACAGAATCTACCTTCGTTTTTATTTCTTCGTCTATTTTTTCCTAGCAGAAGGAGTTCCTCAAGGATCTCTATTATCACCGACTTTGTAAAATTTGTATACAGCGAAATTTCAAGAACCAGCAGAGTTTACATCTCACTTTTTGCAGATGATACATGTATTTTTCACACGTCCAGACAAGCCGCATCCATATGCAACGTCCCATCGATTCCTCTGTGACATATTTTAAATGATGGAAAATTAAATTTAACAAGGAGAAAACTCAAACAATTTTCGTAACTTGCAAAAGACGCCAAGCGAAAAATTCACTACCAATCAAAGCCAAATATTTAGGACTTGCATTACCTAGGTCAAACAACAAAATAATTTCCATAAACAACACTATAAACACCCTTTATCCTCCTCTCAACACATCTCAGCAAAGTAATTCAAATAGAGCCCTTCTCTATAAGAAAGTGATAAAACCCCAATCACTTTACGGCTGCGTTGTATTCGGACAAGCCACCATAACTATCTAGACGAAAAATTCTAGCGCTTAAGAAGTGAACACTAGTGTTCGACGAACAGTAGAGGAATCGTGTGGATTTTTAGTGCGTATTCCACCACACGTACTCCAACCTGTTTCGAGGGTCATATACAGCTTTCAGCTCAACAATGCATTTAAGCTCATAGAGTGGAAAGTTTTCAAGGGCTACCACCAACATGAATCTCAAAATTTAGGAAAATCAAACTCTTGTTACTTATATTCATTACCATAGCAGAAAGAGCGTGGAAGACTTTCAACATACTTTACTGCTGTAAAAAAGTGACAGGGGTTTAACTGCTGGGACTGAGCCAATTCTATTGTTTGCGGTAGCAATCTGATGGCAGGTTGCTTTCAAGGCTACCAGCAAACAGCAGCTTGAAAAAACGAAGGATGGCTGCACTACTGATAATTGGAGCGCTGCGCTCCACATCAACTAAGGCACAATGTTGCTTCATTGGCTACCAACCATTCTATTGATCTTAAACATACAGCAAGCTAATCTTGCTGCCGTGATAGAATAAAACAGAGCTCGACTATGCGAGGATTTTGGCTTAGGAGAATCCCGCACCAGCGGCTGCTGACCGATGACCTCGGTGAAATTGGCCATCAGACAAAAATATCTTATGGACGCTAAGAAGTCCTGGGTGGATAAATCATCCTTTGCGTCAACAAGGCAGCCCTGGATATCCATGGATGCGCATTGCACCAGGTAGCATTTAGGCTTAAATCGAAGCGCTCTGCGTTGCACTGTGGGCTTTCTTACGGTTCACTGACTCGTAGGGCAGCATGTGCAACAATTGGGCACAGGGTTTAACGATTTCTATCGGCGCTATGGCTTTGAGGACGAGGAGAACTCCGTCCTTTTGGTAAGACGAAGTGTGGCGGCACTTGATGCAAACCTTTTTTTCAAATCTGACCAGACTGCCCCTGGTCAATCTAGAGCGAATAATGCGGTTTGTCGAAGAAAGCAGATGGTTTCCTGCTTTCAGTGAGTAGGCGAGAGTTATAAGTTATTGTTGCATTACATCCTCTCTCTTTCTATGTATGTCGGTCAGCAGGTCTCTGTAGATCGGCAGGAACTTCAACCTACCTACCTACATACTTATATTCATTATCGGTTGCATATCTTACAAAACTTTAAAAGCTGCATTTCGTGTAACATAAATGAAGAATATGCTCAGTGCATGCAACATTTTACCAGCGCTGCAATCAAAAGTTTACCAGATCTGCTTCACGTCGAAATCATCGTTTTCATCCGATGACTTGATTGAAAATTACAGGGATAGAAAGCTGTTTGGGGTTGTCACCCAAAAAATTAAAAAAATTCTAGAATCTTGTAAATATTGGTTGCTTATTTTCATTGTAAATGTTTGCAAGCTGAATACTGAATGTAAACATTTATTGACACGAAAATAAAAAAAAACGCTTCGTACTGGCAGCCTTTTGCTACATCTGACTCTTGTTAACGCTAACTTACTCTGCGAATTTTGTTTCAATCTTATGACCGCATTAGAAGTTATAGAGGTACAAAGGGTACTATCAATCGCAAAAGTTTTCAAATTTTCGATATCCAAATAATTGTTGTTTATTGTCATTAAATTGTCGTTTATTGCCAATTATTAATATTAGAAAATTTTATGATTAAATCGATTCTTGAAGATATATAAAAAATACGAAAAAAAATCATTATTAGCAACCCTATCATGATTATTCAATCAGATTTCTTTTAAATATTGCCTACAATAAAGGCCATTTAAGAATTTCGTTTTGAATTGATGACTGCGCTGGAAGTTATGGGGCAGCAAGCTTTATATTCCTGAGCGAATATTCAAAATTTAAGACACCAAAACTACGATAGCTGGCTGCTCCAACCTAGCTCTTCAACTAAATATCTATCAAAAGTAGCTTAAAGTAAGATTCAGTTACTGTGTGATTACCGTCAAAATTTGGTGACTGAATTAGAATTTATAGAACAAAACAGAGTTTTTTCTTAGTGATTTTTCGAGATGCTACCACTGTTACAGAGTCTCCCACATTTCAAAATCGCTTGTTTTAAGTCTGGTGCTACTCAAAACCATTACTTTCTGTGAATTTCAGTTGAACTACTATTTTTCTTTTTATGTTGTCGTAGCTTATTTGAAATTGAACAGAAATTTTTTCCAAAAGTGTAAAAAACTAATATTTTTTTGCTGGACTCATCCTTTTCTATAGTACGACAGGAAGTGATATACAAATTTACGAGCATACCACGCTTGATACAAATGACATTCAACGGGAAACATTTCCATCTATATTTATGATTTGCCTTCATAACATCAAACTATGTTACGAAAATTAAATTATCTGAAACTTGTTCATAAATCAAACTTGAAACCCAACTAAACAATTAATGATCGAGATGAACATTCAAGTAATCGCACATGTAATCACAAAATAGTATCTCAATGTCCTGCAATTTAAATAATTTCGTTTTCTTTTAACTATCAATTCGACATTATCTAAATTCCCTAGAATTATGGCAGTTCGAAAAAATTTACATATGTCTCCATATCTATTGAAACACAAGTACATGTAGTTCAGTAAAGATCATCTGGGTCCGAAAACTCGAAAATCGAGTCATAACAATGCACTTTCGTCGTAAGTATCTATTTGTTCATTGACTAGTTGCTGAGCACGATGCTTATACATACATACATGTTATGCATACAAGTATTAAAGCTACTCATGTGCCTCTGAATGCATGGGTGTAATGCACTCGTGGAAAGTATGCACTTATTATCCTCCTCCAAACCAAACATAACCGACAGGTTCGAATGTTTGTAAACAATTCGCTTGCCTTAGCAGGCGTGGGCAGCCATGCAAAATTGCAAAACAATAAGCGCGGCTACTATCATCGCATCAATTGACAGAATAGCCTTTACTGCAGCAGCAACTGCAACAATAATGCTACCCAATTTCGGCTGAAAAAGCGCACCGGGAACAAAGCCAACAGACGATTTTGAGCATGTTTGCAAATGTCACGAACCCACTATTCGTGTGTGGAGTGCAGGGGTGGAGATCAAATTGCCCACATTAATCTATATCTATGAAATTATTACAAAATTGCTGGGCATTTGTTTCTAATCGAGCAACGTTTCTGTATTTCGGCTACAGAACGATCACATAAAAGCGTGTTCATAGCTGATACATTAATCTGAGCTTGGTCTGAAGCATCATTGTTTCGTGTTTGTTGTTATGTGTTTGTTGTTCATTATGAGTGGCCTGGCCTCTACTTGATCCAATTTTAATTTAAGGAGAAACGAAATAAAAAACAACATTTTCTGTATGTATCTTGTTTGTGGGCTCTTAAGAGACAGGTTTCGATCAAGATACGCACAATCATGTGGTTACGTCTTAGGCAACGGCAGGGCCGGTTCTTCTATATGTGCACATGGTGCCTTGAATCCAGGCGGCACCATAAAACAAGCACAAAAGGCGGCAAAATAAAATATCTAATTCAAGAATAAAGTATCTTCTTATAAAATATCTACCATATAACATTTATCTATATGTAAAATAAGTTGCAGACATTAAATTTTCTCTTATAAAAGTTATTGATTTGTGATCACGGTTCCCTTCTTGTCTATATCGTCTCTAAAGCGTATATCGTCTCTAAAGCTTATCAAAGCAGAGAATAATTGATACGGGAAACTCGATTGTTTTGCGGAATAAGCCTCCGAAAGCAGAATCAAATTGGAATTGTTTTTGCGGGATGATTAAAATTGAAAAAAATTTTATTTATCTTGAAAATTTGTTATTTGACAAAATGGTTTCGAAAGCATGCACTGATTCTCATCAGTGCATACTTGACTGGTGTGACCACTTGCAGTTGGAAATCATTAATTGTTATTTACGCTGGTTGTGACAAATTTTAACATCTCCAACTTATATCCATGGAAATAATTTACTCATAAAGGTTATTGATTTGTGATCACGGTTCTCTTCTTGTCTATAATCGCAAAAAAAAAACAATTCCAATTTGATTCTGCTTTCGGAGGCTTATTCCGCGAAACAATTGAGTTTCCCGTATCAATTATTTTTTGCTTTGATAAGCTTAAGAGACGATATACGTTGTATATGCAATTATAGACAAGAAGAGAACCGTGATCACAAATCAATAACCTTACACCTACATCGTGAACCAGGCGGATGTTCCTACCTTTATAGACGAGGAGCTGAGCAGTGCTGTATCCAGGATGAGGAACCGGAAGTCGTAGCGGAGAGCCAACCGCATCTATTATTGGATTTTTATAATTCATGTTTTAGTCGCGGGGATCTTCCCGTCGCTTTGGAAAGTAGCTCCACTGGTACTTGTATACAAAGGGAAGGATAGCCTGGGTAATCCATCAGCAAACCGCCCGCTGTGCATCCTGGACACTGCGGGGAAGCTTCTCGAAGTGTTGCTCAAGCTACGACTACAGTCAGCAGTGAGATCTGCTGGTGATCTTTCTTGCAGGCAGCTCGGCTTCCGAAAAGGGCATTCAACAATTGATGCCATCTCAGAGGTTATTGGGGCTGTAGTAAGAGCAAAAGAGGCATGCCATCAAGCCAGACCGGTCATCCTGCTGGTAACACTGGGCGTACAAAACGCTTTCAACTCGGCGAGGTGGACGGACATCCACCGGACTCTTGAGCAGGCGTTCCGTACCACAAGCTACTTGCTAGCCATGATATGGGACTACCTCAGGGACCGCTGGTTGCTCTACGACACTTACGCAGGAGTCAAAAGGAGACATGCTACCTCAGGTGCGGCACAGGGGTCGATCTTAGGACCTGACCTCTGGAGCATCATGTACAATGATCTGCTGCGCCTGGAAATGCCTGCGGATATATTTCTGGTAGGCAACGCTGATGACGTCGCGGCGGTAAAAACTTCCAGATCTGCCGGATTTGCTCAACTCAGTTTTAACCAAGTCATGAGGAGGGTGAATTGGTGGATGACCGAACACGGCCTCCAGCTGGCAGTCTCTAAAACAGAGATTGTTCTGCTAACGAAGCGGAGGATACCAACTGTCATGGATATGAAAGTTGGCTCCGTCTAGGTCCAGACCAGCAATTCGGTCAAGTATTTGGAAGTGACCCTGGAAACCAAGCTGACGTATTGGGATCATATCTGCAGGGCATGTGAGTGTGCTCTAGTAGCCGTCACTTCACTGAGTCGATTAATGGCCTACGTCAGTGGACCTTGTGAGATGCGACGGAGGCTACTGATGGTAACGACCGATTCCACCTTGCTATATGGAGCCAAAATCTGGGAAGATGTGCTCCAAACTCAGCGCAAAGGTGCCGTGCGTATTGTTTGTAGCTACCAGATAGTCTCAGAAGAGGATGTGATGGTGATATCGGGAGTAATCCCGATCAATCTCCAAGCGCGAAAACGCAAAAACGCGTACCCCTTTCGCTCATAGCTGGGCAGAACTGAGGCTCTGACGCATGCACGTACGCTTACCCTCTAACTTTGGCAACAACGTTGCTAAAGGGCGCTGGACGGCTAAGCTAATTGGCCACACTGAGCCTTGACTTAACCGGAGCCACGGAGAGGTAAACTTTCACCTTTGTCAATTCTTGGCTGGGCACGGTTACTTCAGGAAATACCTGAACAGAATAAATAAGGTGGTCACACCGTACTGCCGGTACTGTGTGACTGAGCTCGATGGTGCTCAGCGCACATTCTTTATATGCAGCCGCTTCGTAAGTTTGAAGCGCAGAATTGAGTCCACTATTGGCTTTGCAGCCCCTAAGACGATCGTGGATACAATGCTGCGAAACGAGGAGAGCTGGCGCGCAGTCTCAACATAGTGCTGTTCATAAAGCGGGAGGAAGGTTATCTTATCGACCCATGAACTGTAGTAGTTTCTGAAGTCCGTGGTTACCGATGGGTGAGTCAGCACGACCGGGTCGAAGCAGTGATTAGGCGTGTCCCAGCTCGGAATTTTGGGGAGTTGTGGATGATCCTTTTTTTAGCAAGTCAAACCTCACATACCCCGTGGTGATAGGTCGTCCGGGGATCTGGTAAGCAGATTTTTTTTTTGCAATCTACACCAGAGGAAAAAATGCCTTGAATGGTGACAAGCTTGTCGAAATTAGACCAGTCGTTAAAAAATTGAACGAGACTGTTAGTAGAGCTCTCATGGTAGAATATATTTGTGTGGATGAACGAATTTGCTCAACTAAGGCAAGAGATATATAGCCCAAAGAAACCACACAAATGGAGCTATAAGAAATTTGTTCTCTGTGGGGTTTCCGGATTTGCTTATAAAATTGAATTTAAAACAATAGCGGAAAATGATGTGCTTCCCGAAGAATCTAACTTGGGAGCATCATCAAACATTTTTGTGAGAATTTTGTTGTTATTTTTGTTGTGCAAGGCGTACCAGGATATCAGGATTATCAATTTCATTTTGAAAACTAGTTTACTTTTCTACCTTTAGTAAAGTAATTAGCCAAAGAAGGTATACTGAATCATAGGGCAGTGCAACGCTATTGAATTTATATTTATTAAAATTCCTTATATTTATTAAAATTTCAATCTTACATAGACTTTAATAGGAAAAGTACTTCTTAAAAAATTAAATAAAAATTAACAATTTACGATAATGCTATTTATTACATTTCACACCTTGTCTATTTAATAGATATGCACTTTTACAGTGAATATGAATACAGTGTGAATTTTTAATTCATGCATCCAAGAATTCTGCTTGGTCAAAATTGAAAAAATTAATTTCAGCTTAGGCTTAAAGTTTTGTAAAAAGGCAAATACGGTCACCGTACCAATATTTAAAATATGTATTTTGTGTGTTGAGACATTGTTGTTGGTTTACTAAATTCGAGAAATTATTGTTGAGTATGAAACTTTATGCATATTTTTGTGGTAACGTATTCTTCTCTTATTAATTGCTGGTCCATTCGAAAGCATCACGAACCGTCACTGCTTAGTACTCAGTAAAATTATGAAAAATTTTCGATGCTGAGCTCTCTTATCAATCATACAATCAACTCTAGGTTAATCATTTCAATGCAGCTTGCGTGAACTTGTCAAACTAAGCAACAACAGTATTAACATCTCATTTTTCATAATCAGTTCACAAGATTGAACAATACATCATGCAATAACAAACGAACATAATTACCTTCTAAGAAATAAAGCAATTTAAATTAAGAGCAAAGTATACGAATAAAATAATTTCCAATTGATATTTATTCTAGTAATTTACTGGTTACCACCCCTTTTGCTCTGAAAGTAAAGATAACATTTTCTCTTGTTGTCTCCGAAAATTCTAATGTCAGCCGATACGTTCCGGTTACGAGTAGTGATGGAATCATGGGTAAACTAAAATCCATTACGCGCACAATCATGTTGCCCTTAAAGAGTCAATAGAATAATAATGATAACAAACGAGAAACATTCGAACATTTAACTATAGTGCATGAGCTACGTTGAAAGCAAAACAACAAAGGTGCGCAACAAAATTTCTTTGAAAACATGGAATCGTACATGAACAGTTACAATGATCCAACATAAATATATTGCTCAACAGAATTAAGTGAAACCTTAAACTTTGTTCAATCAAATTTGTAGATTTCCGATTTCACTTGTTTTTGTAGACGGCAAAGATAGAGATAATGCCAATTGAATACATTGAAAAAAAAAACATGATTCGCGAGTATCGCTTTTCTACAACAAATGGAGCCAATATTTCAAAATCAAGTAACAATTTCGTCAATTTTACCGGTGACAAATGATATTTGATGTTGCGCTGCTGTTATTGTGACTTGCTCAAACACTTACATGCAAAGGACAGGTATGATTTATGTTTGTATATCTTAAAAGCATATCCATGAACACTTTCACTACCATGTTCCGACTGCGAGGATTTGCCAGCATTTTACAGCCATCACTCCAGAAAGTGGACAAAAATGGTCGAAATCCGTTAGCCCATCGTTCGATACTTGCTGCAACCTTTTATAAATATAGTAATAGAATGTTTCATCGATATCATTAAAGTGAATCGCTGACCATTGGTGCTGTCGCTGGACGATGAAGATATGAATTTACATACAAAAGCACACTTCGATTGTTGAAAATTTTCAAGGAACATGAAGTATTTCGAAACCACTTATCGTTAAATGAGCATTGAACCCACTGGGGCTTAACGGTGTTCGGTGACTAGAATGACAAAAATTGATTAGTCGTTTCCATAAAATAGAACCTATAATGCATCTATGCACATTTGCAGACCAAATCAAATACGCTTCTGCCAAAATGATAAGGATTAATTTGAAGATCATAGTTTTTGGATAATCTAAAATCAAACTGCACAGAACACTGAACACCCACTTCTAACTGCTCAAAGTAAACCAAATAATATTTATGTTAAAACAAAGAACGTAGAACGTTACAGAACAATTAGAAAAAAGTGATTTTTAATAGTCTCGATATAAGTACATATAAAACGATTTCAACAACTAAAGTTAATTACAGTGGCTGTGCTATGAACGCATGAATGAGTTAAAGTAAGTGATGGAATTAAAATCGGAGCCACATGACATAATAAAATAATTTTTTACTATTTTTTAATTATTTGTTATCTCAAAACTGTTAATCAGACTTAAAACTTTTAAGAATTAATAGGTTTTATAGAAAATTGAACAATATGCAGATTTATTAGTGTATGCGGTGTGACAGAGATAATGGTGCGATTTACAGCGGTCGGACCAAATATGACCTGGCCTATAGTGTGGACTAGAGATGTGCTTAACTGCTCTTTTTACTGAGCAGTGATCGCAGAGAGCAGTTTGAGCAAAGAGCAGTTTAGAGTAGCAGCTATTCAATCGCAATTGCGATTGCAGTTTCGTGCGTACGAAAAACCGCTCGCTACTTTTGATTGCTCATTGCCAGTGTTTGCTCGTTACTTTCTCATCGCCTTCGATTTGTGCTTGATACAGCAATTTCTAGCCTCAGATTGCAATCGCATTGTATGCTTACAATGTGACTATTTTTCCATGGCGGTGGATGCTCATGTTTAGAACAGTTTAAAACAACCCCGGTAGGGTTGGAGTGCAGTCACGAGCACCGCCACAGAAGCCTACTAGCGAACCAAAAAGGATCTCAACATTTTTAGTGCTACTTTCAGTTTTTCGGGCAGATATGATTTTGACGTATCTTAGAAACTAGGCCGCTTTTTCCCAGATTTGTATGGAAATTTCGCCCGAAACCACTCAGAAAGGTCCCCAAATTCATGCTAGACCAAAAAATTGTTTTTTTTTTGGAAAATATGGACTTTTTTGCCCAATTTCCCCTATCAAAAATTTTGCCGCCCTTAATATATTACTAATATACTTCCCGACCACTTTCAATCATCAAAAGCGCCATAAAAGCAGTTTTTGCCAAACTATGGCCAAAAAGCCCCTTCCTCCCTACAAAACCGAAATTTTTGTATCACAGCAAAAGGTCTTGGCCTGATTTGTCCGAAACCACTCTAACCCAAAATTGGCCGATTTTGTCCGATTTCAGCTACTTTTATCCTAAAAACTTTTTGAATAATTGAATAAAATACTTGCAAGTCCGAAAATACTCGCAAGGGTAGAAAGAACATTTAAAATTTTCTGTATTGCAAAAGAGCAATGAGCAGTTGAACAGCGTGAACAGAAAACAATCAAATTGCTCACTGCTCGCCTCAAAACTTTCTGCTCAGCAAAAGAGCAATGAACAGTCAAACAACATGATCAAAACACAGCCGAATTGCTCACTGCTCTTCATAAAACTATCTGCTCTGCAAAAGCGCAGTGAGCAATTGAACAGCATGAGCAGAGAGCAATCGCACTGCTCACTGCTCTTTTCAAAGAGCAGTGCGATTAGTAGCAGTGATCGCAGGAGCAGTCCCATCTCTAGTGTGGACTAAGTGAACCTAGTCCCAAGGTGTTTACATCGACCTGACCTAAAATTTGCTCAGGTCGAATTTAGTCCTCGTTCGTATATGACAGCTGTCATTAAGTTTAATTTTCGTTCATGCACTGTATTTATCGTTTCATTTGTCTCTCAAACATGTTTATTTCAATGATTTTGTGTAAAAGGTGAATGCTATGAGCTTATATTCTACATACATACATTATTAATAGTCACGCAAGAATCAATGTTTAGGTCGGGTGTGTTTACAGCGGTATAAAGTCCACGACCTATTTTAGGTCAGGTCGCTTGAAATCATGGACCGACCTAAATTTTGGTCGGGTACGGACTGAGCGCGCGTTGTATACGCTACCAATAATTGTGACCATATCGTACTACACGAGCATGGAATATAAAACGAGCATATGTAGGTAAAGCAATTTGACAATCATCAACACCACAACAACCGGAAGTCGCGTTTAGGTTTTATTTTTATGTGCTCCAATCCACTGAACGCAGGACACGCCTTTGTATCTTCCCAAATTAATTCAGTCTTAATTTTACCAGCGGCTTCACGGTTAAGATCCATCCGTCTACCATCATCCATACTACTCTTATACCTACTATATTTGATGATGCACCCCATAGCCTTTGGGGTTGAGCTTAAAACCTTACAGAGGCGGTTTGCTGCACTGAACTCTGCACGCTTCTACAGAAAATATCTCTCTAAGAACCTCTTTGCCCAGCGTACTGCGTGTGTAAATGCCTTCAGTTTCATTTTATTATTTTATTTCTTATTTATTCTATTCATTAGACTTCTTAGAGCTGCTACACTCGTTCCTGCACTCTCTCCACAGGGTGCAGATTTCAACATTCCACCATACGGGCTTAGGATTCCCTCAGGCCATAGGTGCGTCGTTATATGCTGCCCTAACTGCAGAGATTAGGACACTTGCAAGTGTGAAAACTGCCCGGTTCGCAAGTGTCAAAACTGCCCAGTTTATTTGAGCTACTGCCATCCCGCTAAAAGATAAATTGTGATCACTATTATAACCCTCCTACGATTTGAGGTGTGAAATATTGATTTGGTACCAGCATAAGCGATAAAAAGATCGCTAACAGAGACACACCATTCCTTGTGGTTGCAGAAACTTCGTCTTTGATGGTATTGCAGTGCGAGCTAGTGCGATGTAGTAAGAAACAAACCAACATCGTGTTTAACCGATTAACACCTCAGTAGCGAATTGTCACAGAATTTGTGAGCCACAAGGATATTCATAGTTTTCTACTCAAAAGTTCTGACTCGTTGTTTCTGCAAATAGTCGGGTATTTTCAGTTTATAGGTAGACCGAGGCGAATCGGATCACTTTTTCTTTGAGGTTGAGCAAATCATACTAAAGTGTTATATAATGTTATTTTTATTGATAAAAACGTAAGAAGTAACAATCAGCTATGAAAAAACATTTAAAAACTTAAATCATACATATAATCTCTTAACTAGCTATTAAAAACTAAAAAAAGAAAAATATACGAATCGCCCCAATTCTCGGGGTCAATCGGATCATACACAACATGTAAGAAAACTTAAAGTTTCTTAATATTATAGCTTTGGAATCAGTAAAAAATTAATAATGAGATTAATTTTAATTATTGGCACACAATTCACATATATATGGTCCTTTACCCCTCCATATCAGCACATTTTTCATGGCACCATTCTTCGCAGGCATTGCACTAAATCCACAGCCACAGCTTAAAAGCTTGTTCGGTGACCCAGCCCTTTTCTGTCATGGCAACTTCAGTACCAGATGGCATACCTAGGAGATTCTCGACAGGGCTACGCACGCCTTTGAACAGAACAAATGGAGGTGTGTACTTTCCTGCTGCATTCATTCAGTCTAGAACGGTTACATTTTCATCTCGTTCAACACTGGTCATGCTGACAACATCTTTAGCACATTTTTGGGCTATAATGTTGGACAAAGCGGCATCCCCGTTTCATCAACATTCTATACACATTCAGGTCTTTCTCTTAAATTGTTGTTATCTACTCATGTTTCCAAAGTATTAAAGAATTCTGCACTTTTTCCTTCTTCATACCATCAATCCTTGCTCTTGACACACCCTTCGGCTTCCGAATTTCACGGTTCTCTAATATAGACGACTTGCTTAACACTATAAACCCATGGATCAAGTACTAAAGGTTACGAGAAATTGAAAGTACTTGAAGTGTATGTTGCCTCTTTTATGTTCTAATTAATTAAGTTAGAGTACAAAAGGCGCAAGATCAACGTTTAAACTCTTGAAATACATGACTTTTTACAAAGAAATTATTATAACTTCGCATAGTTTGATTGTGAGCTCATTCAAGGAGAAACGACCAAAGTTAAAGTATCATTAAGCGATATATAAATGATTTTTAATTTTGTCATTGAACGATGTTTAGTTAGAGCTACAATATGATAAGCACTTAAATGTCATTTATGACAAATTGTCCTTTATGCAGTACTGTTTGTCTACTATTTATACAATGAAAAGAAAAAAAATCCATACAATTCACACACTCGACTATTTTTCCATAATTGGCCGGTCTCCGGTACATGACGAAAAAGGATACAGCGCCGAGCTATTGTCGTAGGCTTGTTTCCTTGATTCATGAATATAAACCAATGTAGTTGAGTTTTGATACAAATCCGTAATGTGACACAAAGAAATCGAAAGTACGTACCTTAATGAGCGCCAAAATTGCAACACACACAAACGACCGAGTTGCTGACGAGCGGCGTCGACACTGATTTACAAGCAGTGTTGCCACGAAAAAAAATATTTGGGAACCAAATTTTGGAAAAAAAGGACCAAACGGGACCAACCAATTTCGTTTCAAAATGCTGAAAATATAACATTTTTCGATTGAATTATGCATAAAGTAGATACCCATGTATGTGCATCTTTGTAGATAAATGGTTTCTTTTTGTTTCAAAGCTCTCTTACGAGAAAGGAGCAGTCTTAAGGTAGGTATCCATATGTTGCATTTCTTCCGTATCGTATTCCTGTTGCGTATCATTCACTAAACGGATACGGTGTCCACACTACTCAATATTCCATGTATCATGAATACGATCCGTTGCAAAAAGCTCGATACACAACTGCAACGCTTTTATTCACGAATCTATAGTGTACAACGCAACGTGTCCACACATGACTCCACTTAATATCGTATCACTCCTTGCACAAAATGTGATATCGTCGATATACTTCAATAAATTGAAGAATGTTTTCATTATTCCACTCCATTATCTATGCACTGCACTACAATATTGACAAGTTAATGACACAAATGTCAAATCATGCAACGCGACTTGTGCAACGCAAGTTGTCCAAACATGATTCGAGAGCGTATCGTTTCATTCCTTTGATGCGACGGCAAGAAACCGCCAAATGACCGATCGAGTTCGTTGCGTTTCTTGAATGTACATACCTTTAAGGTATGTATCCATATGTATCATTTTCGCGTATCGTATCACCGTTGCATATCAGTGGATACGACAAACGTATCTTCGTTGCGTATCAAAATTTGATACAAAGAAACGCAACGAACTCGATCGGTCATTTGGCGGTTTAATGAATTTTATACGCCTGAGGACCCGTCTTTCGAAGGCTTTCAACATATTTGCGGATGCTTGGGTAAGGGTCCAAATTTCACATCCGTAGCACAACACAGGTCTGATGATTGATTTGTATACTTGGAGCTTCGTCTTCCTGTGTATGCAGCTGATCTTCAGTAGGGCCAGAACGGAGTTGAAAGTTTTATTAGCGAGCTGTATTCTCCGTTTAATTTCGTCAGTTTCGTTGTCAATTTCGAGCCTAAGTATTTAAATTCGTCCACATTCTCTAAATTATATTCGTCCAGAATTATATTTTGTCTAATGGAGGTCTTCTTTCTTGTTTGCGTCATGATTTTGGTTTTCTTCGTCACGTACGCCTTTGACATGCGACATCGATATTTGGATTTGACCAAGTAGTGGTCCGAGTCACAATTTACTCCTCGAAACGTCCGAACGTCAAGTATGCTGGAAGCCCATCTCTGCTGAATAAGGACATGATCGATTTGGTTGAAGGTATTGCCATCTGGTGATGCCCATGTTCTTTTGTGGATGCGTCGATGTGGGAAGCATGTCGAACTTATGACTATATCCCTACTACATGCAAAGTCAATCAAGCATACCCTGTTATGACAGAGAAATACATTCGCGACCATGCGCTAAAACTAGTCGATACGACAGAGAATCACCCCAACAGTTCTTTATAAATCCTGCAAATACTTCGCCTTCACAAAATTTTGGCATATCCAACCCTGGGGCAGTTGACAAATTAGGGTGGACGACTCGCCGCATTTATCTTCATAAAATACACACAGTAAGGCTAGTTTAAAAAGCTGAGCGCACCACCGCTCGCTTTGCTACCTAAAGCAGAGTAAACGTGCAAAACCCTCACCATCTCCAGGAAATTACCAGTTTTCAGTTAATCATTTTAGAATTAGAGAGACTTATTTGTTATCTTCTTTGTTGAAGTAAAGCTTTCGGTTGAACTACTATTTTTCTTTTTATTTTATCGTAGCTTATTTGATATTGGACAGAATATTTTCCCAAAAGTGTAATAAACTATTATTTTTTCTGGATTCATCCGTTACTACAGTTCGGCATGAAGTGATATACGGATTTACGCGCATACCACGCTTGATACAAATGGCATTCAACGGGAAATATTTTCATCAATATTTATGATTTGTTTTCAGTATGTGTGTATGATACGAAAATTTAAATTATCTGAAACTTGTTCATAAATCAAACTTGAAACCCAACTAAACAAGAAATAATCGAGGTGCACATTCAAGTAATCGCACATGTAATCACAAAATAGTATCTATATGTCCTCCAATTTAAATAATTTTTTTTCTTGTTGCTATCAATTCGACATTATCTAAATTCCCTAGAATTAGAGCAGTTCGAAAAAGTTTACATATATCCCCATATCTATTGAACCACAAGTACATGTAGCTCAGTAAAGATCATCTGTGTGCGAAAACTCGAAAATCGAGTCATAACAATGCACTTTCGCCGTAAGTATCTATTTGTTCATTGTCTAGTTGCTGAGCGCTTATACATACATACATGTTATGCATACAAGTATGAATGTATGGGCTTAATGCACTCGTGGAAAGTATGCACTTATTATCCTTCTCCAAACCAAACATAACCGACAGGTTCGAATGTTTGTAAACAATTCGCTGAATGCCGAGGTTGCTTTGCAGGCGTGGGCAGCCATGCGAAATTGCACAACAAAAAGCGCAGCTACTAACATTGAATCCATTGAGAGAATTGTCTTTACTGCAGCAACTGCAACAATAATGCTCCCCGATTTCGGTTGAAAAAGCAGACGATTTCAAGCATGTTTGCAAATGTCACGAGCCCACTATTCGTGTGTGAAGTGCAGGAGTGGAGATCAAATTGCCCACATTAATCTATATCTATGAAATTATTACAAAATTGCTGGGCATTTGTTTCTAATCGAGCAACGTTTCTGTATTTCGGCTACAGAACGATCACATAAAAGTGTGTTCATATCTGATAAATTAATCTGAGCTCGGTTTGAAGCATCATTGTTTCGTGTTTGTTGTTATGTGTTTGTTGTTCATCATGAGTGGCCTGGCCTCTACTTGATCCAATTTTAATTTAAGGAGAAACGAAATAAAAAACAACATTTTGTGTATGTATCTTGCTCGTGGGCTCTTAAGAGACAGGTTTCGATCAAGATACGCACAATCATGTGGTTACGCCTTAGGCAACGGCTAATGTGGAATAGGTAATTGCTGCCAAGGTCACCGTAGGAAATGAGCTAAAATCACAAAAGCACTTGATATCTTCGCGACTAAGCCGAGATGGAATTTTTTGTTGATGGTCCATTTCATGCCGGTAGACATTTGGTTATATTTTTTGTTGCTGTAAATTCGATGTATAGATATGAATATAATGTATATATGAAAGTTTGTATGACTTGCAAACATATGTAAACCATCACTTTTTTAAGCCGGCTGTTTTAAATAGTTTTTGTTATAAATTGCATACACCACACATTGTTGTTGTTAAAAAAATTGATATGAAAAATCAATAGAGACGTAATTGCTGCATCTTAAACCAACAGGACCCACAAAGAACAATCTCGCATTCGTTGGTTATATTGCGTTCCATTTGTAATTAGGTATGGGAGTAAGAGCGAGTATGAGAGTTGGATTCAGTCGAAACTATTTTTGTTCGTGCAGATAATGAATTTGATAAAAAAAATACAAAAAATTTATAAAGTAGTGTTGTTTTCCCTGAAACCTGCAGGTACCTTTCATGTACATTTTCATGTTTGTAACAATTTTTGATACATTGAGTGACAATATCAATATGTATTAGTTTCAAAGAAAGTATTTGAGATGTTGGTGCTCAATTGTTTGATTTTATTTCCGAATGGCGTCACGATCACAGCAAATTGGTGTGATATATAATACAGTCCACCACTATAACAGTAAAGATGGACACTATGAAAGTATCCACCAATATTAAAAGATATGGCACCTTTTTCTGGTTGCAAGGAAGATACCAGAGTTGATATAAATTCAATGATTGAAGAATTGTATGGAGAACGCTGTGAGCATATTGCTGGCGCCTCACCTCTAGATCGTGCTCAGCAAATTAGACAGTCAGGTTCAACTCAATAAAAACAAGAAATGGAAAAAAATAACCTTGTATTATAACCTTGTAAATGCGATTTATGGATAATGCTACTTTACCACCTAATTTACTTGATTTCAACTTTTTTTAAAAAAATGTCTCCAAAGAATTAATAATTTTTATTAGTGAGCAAACGAATCTCTATGCTGTTCGAAAAAAATCCTAACCAATATTCTCAAGTTACTGGTGCCAATGCTCAGCAACCTATATGATTCATTGATAAAACTACCGAGAGTAACTAGTCTTTGGAATTTATCCATTGGTACACCTATAATCAAAGATACAATGCCGAAACAAAAATTTGACAAAATTAGACAGTATATACATTTAAACGGTAATTCTAATTGCCCTTCTCATAAAATCCCGAATTGTGACAGGCTTTTTGAAATTAGACTTGTCGTTAAAAAACTTGAACGAAACTTTTAATAGAGCTCCCATGGAAGAATATATTTGTGCGGATGACGCTCAACTAAGGCAGGAAATAATTTGAAGAGTTATAACCCTCACAAATGGAGCTATAAAAAATTTGTTCTCTGTGGAGTTTCCGCATTTGCTTATAAAATTGAACCTAAAACAGAAGCGGAAAATGCTGTGCTTCCCGAAGAACTTAACTTGGGTGCTTCAGCAAACGTTGTAGCGAGAATGGCGGGAAGGTTACCAGTTACTAATTTTCTTCTCTATTTTTAGTGGAGTAATTAGCTACAGAAGGTATACCGAATCTTGGGGCAATATAACGCTCTCGAATTCCCGATAACAAACTGCCCGCCGACAAAGGTAATCATGAAAAAACGCAGATTTTCCGTTGAATATGTGGTGAACATGGATGGTATTGACGTATCAAATGTGATTTGGAAAGACAACAAGGTTGTAAGGCTCGTGTAATTTATTGCTGGTGAATTACCCATACCTCAAGACAGACTTTACGATAAAGCCAATAAGAGGTCCATAAACGTTGATCGTTCTCATATTGTTGGAGAGTACAATCATCACATGGGGCGAGCAGATTTAATAGATAATAGGTCTGTTCCCGTACTTCAGCAAACTGCAGCAGTAACAGAATTTGGCAGCTGGCTTCTTTTTGCTGCAAAATTTGGCTTGCAGCAAAAGTACGAAAACGACTCGCTGCGAATCTATTTTAATATATTATAATAGATTCAAGTACGGGAACAGACCTAATATCACGGGAGGGTATAAAATTCTGATGAGAATATAGGAGGTTAGGATGTTTTATCAATTGCTAGACTTGACAATGGTGAATTCTCGACTATTAAACCGAAAAGTAAAGAAGGCAAATAACCTCAAAGACAACGACAAAACAAACAGAAATATGACTTGAGATAGGTGAGATCTTAGGTAAGATTGACCTAAAGCATAATACCAAGAATAGAAAACCTATTGCAAATGAAATTCATGCTGAAAATTATAAGGAGCCTGCGCAATGTGTTCCTGCATTTGCAGTCAGGCAGGACCAGATTAGCCACTGGCCGATTTGGTATGAAAAAAGATTGCAAATTTTCCAAGTGTTGTGGCTCCTCGCAAACTGTTTGCGAAAATGCAGTGCAGCGTTATACTACAGCAAGCAAAATAATTGTTTCAAATCATTCCATACCACATAAGTGAATTTCAAACGTTTAACTCAATGTTGCAGAAATGTCACAATCCCATAAATTTTTTATTTTCGAGAAAACCGTGTTTTTCATATGCCTTAAGGGGTTACCCCCACTTGTAGCGGAAAAAAATTGGTCATTTTCAAGAATTTTTTGTAAGAAAACTACGAAATTTTTTTAAACGACTATTATATTGTCTTAAAGTGCATACATTAAGCACCATTCAGTAATTTTTTTAATTGAAAAATATGACATCGCTAAATTACAAATGGCCGTCAAAACAATGGTATTTTAATTTTCACCTTTTGCGGTAACCAACATTGTGTCGAGCTGGATCATTTGAAGCAAAAAATAGCGATGCACTCAGTTAAATTACAGTATAAACTAGTGTTTGATCGAAGGATTTAAAACAATATCCAATTTTTTTTACAAAATGGCGGACAGTCAAAGTTAATGGTTCGATTTTCACTTAAAAAAACGGTCGTCTTTTTGCTATAAAACGGCCATTTTTTATTAAAAAGAAAAACTGAACGATCAAAAACTACATTTTTTGTATTGAATAAGTCTGTCAAGTTTCAAAAAGATCGGCTCAGTAATTTTTGAGTAATTTTGGTCATCGACTTCAAAAATGTCATTTCGAGAAAAACGCGTTTATAAGTATAACTAACGGTTGTTTAAGTAACAGTTTCTTCTCTTTCAACGCTCATATCTTGGTCAATTATGTTCGGATCGACTTGAAATTTGAAGGACGTATTCTCAGATAGTTATACTCAAAATAAATGCAACAACAAAAAAATAGAAAAATTTCAAAGTGGGGGTAACCCCTTAACATGTCTCATTATAAACGTAACTTAGAGTTTTAAGATCTTGGGCTAAATTTGACATTTTTTTCTCATCTAGGTCAATTTATTTGTGGAACATCTACCGTGTTTTCCCCGCCGGCTAAAAGCCACACCTGTTTAAATGAAACGTGCTCTTCTATCTCCTGTAAACTCCATATTTTCTCTCCCCCTTTCCTTAAATTTTCTTCAGCCAAGGCTATATTAAAGCATAATAGGGCATCCCCTAAGCCTGGGTATAATCATCAAAAAAAGCAAACCGATGCTCAAACCGAAACTCGCAATTAATGACTGGAGAGTTGTATAGGAGTGTTTGTTCTCTGATCACAATTTATCTTAGAGCGTAGCTAGAAAAAAGATGGACAGAAAGTTCTCCCAGCCTCACAGGAAATTGCTCGAGGAAGTATCGATTGCTACCATAAATTGAACCATGCACTTGCAAGTTCTCTTAACTCTGCAGCTAAAGCAGAATAAAATGCACCCGTAAACCGAACGGCCTTCCCCAGGGACTTGTGGAATCAATTACCTACTTCTACTCATCATGCTTACTTATGCGCATCGAATGAATCACCCACTTAAGGCTGGTACTGAGTTCATCGTGAAGCTTAGTTTTCACATGTCTCCACTATCTCGTCATTCTTTCGAGGTAAAATTTTGGCTATGCAGAAAAGCGAAGACACTACTCATTTCCAACAGTTAAAATGTCACGAATTTAAATTTTCGATCGATTTTCTTATTGGAAAGGCATTTGCTAAATTCAATTTTCAAATTCAAACATCAAATGTCACTTTTCAACTCGAACGAATGAACTGCACATACTAAATTGGTGACATGTGTCAATGCCATCAACTTCTAAGCAATTTTTGACGCTAAGAAGTAGTGTACGTTAAACATCGATAGTACTATCGATAGTATCGATAGTTCAGAACTATCGAAAACCTCGATTTTTTTTTTGCAATCGATAGTTTTTGAAAACAGGAAAAAATGAGTAACGTAACATTTTGATATCATCCCATTCACTGTGAGTATTTTACGTTTGCTTAGTTTTTCTCATTTAATAATATTTCCTTTTCTTGTTATTATAAAACAGCACAAACCAAAGATAGCAGACCACTCTTATATTTTATTGGTTTTGCCACTTGTTATTTATTGTAGAATGAAATAACATCAAGAAGGAAAAAATGTAAAAGAAGGAAAAAATGTGTTGAAAATTGAGACTGAGTGAGAAAGAATTCCAAACAGTGATTTTGCTAAGTGTAATATATGCAGCAACCAATACAAAACAAGTAAAAACACGAAAAATTTATCAGATCATTTAAAACGGAAACATAAATCATAGTGGAAATTATTTTCTGTTGAACCTATAGCAAAAACTCATGGTCCTAGTAGCATCTTTGAGAGTAGTTCAACGAAATCTAGAACAATCATCGCGCAGATGATTCTATCCGAAAAAATATTTAGATGAACTGTATAATTCGTATGGTTGTTTTGGACATAGTGCCTTTGCGGAAAGTAGAACATGAATGCTTTCGTGATTTCGTGAGAGATTTCGAAGATGTTAAAACGCGGGTTCAAAATGCCATAAATGCAGTTCAACATATTTATTTATCTACTGATATGTCGACAAATCCAAACAACGAGAGAATACTGATTTTGATATACAAACTGACAATGGCACAACGACAGCTCAACAAACCTGAACTGAAGTTAGTTCAGCGGTTCCGTTCTCGTTGGAATAACGCATACGCCAAGATCAAATGTTTCTATGATATCAAGCAAGAATTGACTTTGTAATTAGCCAAATGTGTGAAAGCACCTGAAACGTTACTCACCGAAGATTTGAATGTGCTGAACCATTTGATGTGGCTACGACAACAATATCTGGCGCAAATTACATTACTCTTTCTTATATAACTCCGTTATTATAGAGTCACAATTATCGAAAGTGGGCATTAACATAAAAACACTGCTGGAAAAAATATTTATAATGCTTTATGCAAGTAAGTGCGGGAACGATGAATATCGTTTGAGAAAAGGGTCCTTATGATGTTAGCCACCATTCTGGATCCAAGGTTAAAAATATAAGTGAAGACGATGGAAACATAGCTGCCCAATCTCTTCAAACATAATATACTTCTTTTTTGATGACACAAAAGCCCGAGTCAACTAAGAGTACTTATGATTTTATGGCGGCAATCTCTTCAAACATAATATACTTCTTTTTTGATGACACAAAAGCCCGAGTCAACTAAGAGTACTTATGAATTTATTTCGGCTGCATCTACAAGCAACTGAACTGGTGAAACTGGGGAAATTTACTAACGAAGGAATAGTGGAAAGCAAAACAATCCAAGGAGTTTTTATTTCTACCTGAAGATCTATTCAAAGACAAAGTTTATAGCTGCCCAAATAATGATGCAATAAGACATAGATATATACCAAAACCTGGAGCAACCTCCCAGTGGAAACGACAAATGTCCCATCGACTACTAGTTAGATTCAAATACTGAGACAAAGAAAATGTTTGCTCTCTAGCATTTATGTATACTTGCGTCTTCTATTCCGAGTGAACGATTTTTTTTCGAAAACTGGTGTAATTCACAGTAATCGCAGCAACCTCTTAAAGTCTCAAAGCGTCTCAATGAATTGCTTTCTCTAAATCAAAATGCTCAGCATTTCGGAAATGAATAAAACTCTATATTTCTGTGTTTCTCTATAATAGTAATTGAATTTAGAGTTATTTTGAAAAAAATTAATGAATCCTGGGTGTATCTACTAATTTCGCGAGACACATATACACCATCGATAGTCTATCGATAGCCTATCGATAGTTTTTAAAAAAACATCGATATTATCGAAACATCCAACTATCGATGTTTAACGTACACTACTAAGAAGTGAGTACAACTCCTGCTTATTTCCAAGCAAAATTTTCGACGAAGCAAATTTCACGTGATATTTTGTATGAAAATTTCATGTGAATAAATAGCCTGGTAGTGAGTTCATTGTGAAGCTAAATTTTGACAAGCTTCGATTGTCTGTTGATTTTTTCGAGCGAAAATTTTGCAAATGGAGAAAAGCAGAGACACTGCTCATTTCTGATGGATAAAATGTCAAGAATTTCAATTTACATTCGATTTTGTTATTGAAAAGACATTTGCGCACCTCAATTTTCGATTTTGAACTGGCGTGAAATCATTGAAGACATCTATCATCTATCATTGGAGACATCTAGCAAAGCGAAAGCAACTTCTCCGGAATTTTTCACGTTAAGAACTGAGTACAGCTCCTGCTTATTTCCAAGCAAAATTTTCGCCGAAACAAATTTCATGTGAATTTTTGTATGAAAAATTCACGTGAAATCGAAGACGGTACGACTACTAAGCTTTATGCGCATCATGTGTATTATCGTATTCGAATAGTGCGCTATTGTTACAATGATTATCTCTGTCACACCTCATACACTATTTAATCAACATGTGGCTCAATTTTCTATAAAACCTATTAATTCTTCGAAGTTTGAAATATGTATAAAAAATTTAAGATAACATTCAAAATGATAGGTGGTTCCAGTTTTAATTCCTTTATTCGCTATAACTTATTCATGCGTTCACAGCGTAGCCACTATATTACAATTTAGTTTTTAAAATCGTTTTAGTGCAAATATATATTAATATCGAAGTAATTAAAAACCAATTTTTTAAATGATATATTTAGAATGAAACATTTTCCGTTTCAGAGAAGTGTTATTTGGTTTACGAGTACTTTGAGCAGCAAGAATTGGGTGTTCAGTGTTCTGAGTGGTTTGGTTTTAGACTAACACAAAACTATGATCTTCAAATTACTTCTAATCATGTTAGCAGAAGCGTATTTGATTTGGTCTGCGAAAGTGAATAGATGTATAGACCATATTTTATGGAAACGACTAATTAAGTTTTGTCATTCTAGCCTCCGAACTCCGTAAAGCTTACCGGAATTCAATGTTCATCCAACGATAAGTGGTTCCGGAATACTAATTGTTCTTTGAAAATTTTCAACAATCGAAGTGTACTAGTATATGGAAATACATATCTTCATCGTCCAATGACAGCACCAATGGTCAGCGATGCTATTCAATTATGCCAATGAAACATTCGTTACTGTATTTTGAAAAGGTTTCAGCAAGTATTGAACGATGGGCTTACGGATTTCGACCATTTCTGTCCACTTTCTGGAGTGATGGCTGTAAAATACTGGCAAATCCTCGCAGTCGGAACGTGGTGGTGAAAATGTTCATGGAAATGCTTTTAACATATTCAAACATAAATCATACCTGTCCTTTGCATGTAATCATTTAAGCAAGTGACAATGAAAGCATAATTGAAAAAACAAACCATTTTCTGATTGATATTGAAATAAGAGTATTAGCTGTGTTGGTTCGAGAAAAGCAATACTAGCGAATAATTGAGCTTTCACAGCGTACAATGTTCAGGACACAGAAAAAATGAAAAGAAAATACTCATACCGCAATTGTCATTTTCAGTTGATGTGATCTTTATCTCATGCATCCACAGAAACAGAAATTAGAAATCTCAGATCTATTCTTACTAGCAAAGTTTAATGTTTTCCTAAATTATGTTGAGGAACAAATTTGTGTTGGATCCATGCTTTCAAGCAAGTTTTGTTGCGCATCTTTGTTGTTTCGCTTTCATTGCAACTCATGCAGTACAGTCAAACGAGTCGCTTCTAATATTTCTCGTTTGGTTTTAATATTATTCTATTGACTCTTCAAGGGCTACATGACTGTGCACGTAATGGATGTAGGATTACCCATGATTCCATCACTACTTGTAACCGGAACGTATCGGCTTGTCTTAGAATTTTCGGAGGCAACAAGAGAAAATGTTGTCTTTGCTTTCAAACTAAAAGGTTTAATTTCCAGCAAATTACTAGAATGAAGATCACTTCGAAATCATTTTATTCGTATACTTTTCTGTTTATTTCACTTACAAAATAAATTGTTTTGTTCATAGTAGAAGAATGTTTTCGTTTGACAAATAAATGATAAGACACCCCATGTTTTACAAGAAATCGTAATGTAATAAACCAATTTCAAGAAGCTGTGTATGTATCTGAGATTATTGCCGCTGGATAAAGCTAACCTCTTTGCTGAGATTTTCGCCACAAATTCTTATTTGCCACGTTCATCGCTTAACCTTCCTAGCCCTTCAAGCATTTGTTTTCAAACAAGGGGCTCTATTTTTCATGACAAAATTAAACTTAAAATTGAATTAGTTGATTGGAATCGTGTTTTTAAACATTGACGTCAATGCCAACTTATCTGCAAATAAGCTTATAATGGGGATTAACAAAATTATTGATCAATCAACCACCTTTGAAAGAATTCCCAATAAATATGCACCCCTGAAACAATGGATGTCCTTGGGAATTGTAACCTCAATAAGATATAGTGACAAACAGACAAAACCATTAAACTGAAAACCTTTCATTATCCAATTACAGTCCCATTATAGAAAATACAGAAATAAACTAGAAAGTATCAAGCGAGAAGCAAAAAGAAATTATGATAAACACCTAATAAATAGATCCAATAACAACAATAAAAAGCTATGGAAAATAGTTAATGAAGTGATTAAGACAAATTCGAATAATAATTTCACCACTGAACTAATCAATAACTTAATGCTAAATATCAGAACGGGCAGTAGTGATGACAAAAATCGCCTACTAGCGAACCATTTCAATGATTATTTCATAAACATTGGTGAGAAAATAACACGTAATATCAGCAAAGATTTACCAACATTCAACTTTCGTTGTATAAACTAGTGATGGGCGATTGCGAGATATTTTAACAATCGAGATAATCGCAATCGGCGCCACAAAACAATCGAGATAATCGCAATCGAGAGAATCGCAATCGATGCGCCAAAATAATCGAGAGAATAATCGAGACAATCGAGATAATCGAGACAATCGGGATAATCGAGACAATCGAGCGATCCGAGATAATCGAGACAATCGAGCGATTCGAGATAATCGGCCGATTCGAGATAATCGAGACAATCGAGCGATTCGAGATAATCGGCCGATTCGAGATAATCGAGACAATCGAGCGATTCGAGATAATCGGCCGATTCGAGATAATCGAGCGATTCGAGACAATCGAGGCAATCGAGACAATCGAGACAATCGAACATCTCGCAATCGATCATTCGGTCGGTCAAGTCATCGACAATCGGTTGACGGCAATTGAGTGAGCCATAAAGCACGTTTCGTTGGCGCAGCCAATAAAAAAATGTTCAAATATTTCAGCAAAAATATTAAGTGTTATTATTTGATCAAACTGCAATTTTTTGGGAAATATTGATGCATAAAAGGATATGTTTATCTTAAGTTAAAATTAAGATATCTTTAACTCTTTGGTGGCGGTGGGCATGTTAGTGTTTAAGCACACCAGTATACACAGTACGCTTGTAGAACCGCTTGTGAAGAATAGATTTGAATGGATTGGATATACTATTTAGTAGATTTTTTTACGTGTGCATACATATGGAATGTAATGATCAGATATGCATGGAAATTTGTATGGCTAGCATTTATCATGTATAAATGGCTGGTAGTTTTGCTAAAACTATTAAGTCTGATCAAAGTGTATGCTAAAATATTATATGAAGTTGAGTTTTGTCATGCTGTTAAGTATGTTAAAATAAAATCTGCTTTTAGATAGTGCAGTTTGAAAGCATATCATTTATCCAGTATTTTCGTACTTGCGAGTATTTTATTCAAATATTCAAAAAGTTTTTAGGGCAAAAGTACCTGAAATCGGCCAATTTTGGGTTAGAGTGGTTTCGGACATAACGGGTCAAGACCTATTGCTGTGATACAAACATTTCGGTTTTGTAGGGGAGTAAGGGGTTTTTTGGCCATTGTTTGGCAAAAACTGCCTTTACCGCGCTTTCAATGATTGAAAGTGGTCGGGGAGTACAATATTGATATTTTAAGGATGAAAAAAATTTTTATGGGGAAAATTGGGCAAAAAAGTCGAAATTTTCCAATTTTTTTTTTTGCGTAGCTTGAATTCGGGGACATTTCTGAGCTGTTTCGGGCGAAATGTCCATACAAGTCTGTGAAAATGTGGCCTAGTTTCGAAGATATGGCAAAATGAAATCCGCCGGAAAACCGACCGGAAAAACTGAAAGTAGCGCTAAAAGTGCTAAATAAGAAAAGGTTCAGATCCTTTTTGGTTCGATGATTGGCTTCTCCGGCTGTGCATTATGCCGTATCTTCGAAACTAGGCCACTTTTTCCCAGACTTGTATGGACTTTCCCCCAAAACAGCTCAGAAATGTCCCGGAACTCAAGCTACGCAAAAAAAAAAAATTGGAAAATTTCGACGTTTTTGCCCAATTTTCCCCATAAAAAATTTTTTCATCCTTAAAATATCAATATTGTACTCCCCGACCACTTTCAATCATTGAAAGCGCGGTAAAGGCAGTTTTTGCCAAACTATGGCCAAAAAACCCCTTACTCCCATACAAAACCGAAATCTTTGTATCACAGCAATAGGTCTTGGCCCGTTATGTCCGAAACCACTCTAACCCAAAATTGGCCGATTTCAGGTACTTTTGCCCTAAAAACTTTTTGAATATTTGAATAAAATACTCGCAAGTACGAAAATACTGGATAAATGATATGCTTTCAAACTGCACTATCTAAAAGCAGATTTTATTTTAACATACTTAACAGCATGACAAAACTCAACTTCATAAAATATTTGATCATACACTTTGATCAGACTTAATAGTTTTAGCAAAACTACCAGCCATTTATACATGATAAATGCTAGCCATACACATTTCCATGCATATCTGATCATTACATTCCATATGTATGCACACGTAAAAAAATCTACTAAATAGTATATCCAATCCATTCAAATCTATTCTTCACAAGCGGTTCTACAAGCGTACTGTGTATACTGGTGTGCTTAAACACTAACATGCCCACCGCCACCAAAGAGTTAAAGATATCTTAATTTTAACTTAAGATAAACATATCCTTTTATACATCAATATTTCCCAAAAAATTGCAGTTTGATCAAATAATAAACCCTTAATATTTTTGCTGAAATATTTGAACATTTTTTTATTGGCTGCGCCAACGAAACGTGCTTTATGGCTCACTCAATTGCCGTCAACCGATTGTCGATGACTTGACCGACCGAATGATCGATTGCGAGATGTTCGATTGTCTCGATTGTCTCGATTGCCTCGATTGTCTCGGATCGCTCGATTATTTCGAATCGGCCGATTATCTCGAATCGCTCGATTGTCTCGATTATTCGAATCGGCCGATTATCTCGAATCGCTCGATTGTCTCGATTATCTCGAATCGGCCGATTATCTCGAATCGCTCGATTGTCTCGATTATCTCGAATCGCTCGATTGTCTCGATTATCTCGAATCGCTCGATTGTCTCGATTATCTCGAATCGCGCGATTGTCTCGATTATCTCGATTGCAACAATCGAGTCCAACTTAAATAATCGAGATGTTTCGAGATATTTGAACAATCGAAACAATCGATTTTAATATCTCGTAATCGCGCATCACTAGTATAAACGCAAACCTGCATCTGCAAAAAATTACTGACAAGGAATTAACAGACACAATTGGAACATTAACGGAATAGATAGTAGGCTGTTATACCTAATAAAAAACATTATTTTCACACCCTTGGCTAAGTTACTCAATAAGTTTTTAGGTGAAGGAACTTTCCCGATAGTATTCAAAAAAGCAGTTGTCATTCCTATATTTAAAGGCAGAAACCAGCTTGATTTCAATAACCATCGCCCAATATATTTGAGCGCTGCATTAAAAACAAACTGAACAAATACCTTTCAGAAAACAACATGATTTCAAAAAAAAGCCGCTAGAAACACTAATGTTCGAAGAACAGTAGAAGTTTCGTGCAGATTTTGAGTGTGTATTCTACCGCTAGCTACTTTTCCTACTTAATACTAATATACCCCTAGTAATAATAGGCCCTAAGCCAATTCAATTTCGATGACTTCATCGACAGTTACAGCGACAGAAAGGTGTTTGGGGCTGCCATCCGAAAAATGTGCAGATCTTAGAAAATTTAAACATTGTTTACTTATTTTCATTGCAAATGTTCGCAATGCGAATACATAATGCAAGCATTAATTGGTACGAAAATAACAAAAAGGCCTAGTGCTGGCAGCCCTTTGCAAGCACCGAAGCCAAAAATATGGCACATCTGCCTAACGTTGAAGTCAACTTGCTCTTCGACTTTCGTACTGATCCAATCACTGCATTGGAAGTTATAGAGATACAAAGAAATTTAGGGCTAAAATGCGCAAAAGTTTTCAAATTTTCTATGTCTTAATATTTGGTGTTTATTTTCACTACAAGATCACTACGACTTGAAAATTCTATGATAAAATTGCTTACTAAAGATATGCCAAAAAAAATATAAAAACGATCATAGCTGGCAACTCTATCATTGGTTTTCAAACTAGATTTTTCCTGAATATTGCCTACAGGAATTTTAATTTGCGATTGGTGTACAACTTTGCTTCCGCCGTTTTTTTCCGAAATTCGAGGCTTTATTGTAAAAAACTGGTTATACATTTATGATTCAAAGTATTGTGCATCGCTGGCCACTACTTTCTTCCATCTTTCGGGCAGCATACGAATCCCGCGTTGAAAAAACTGGTCATCTTTTGAATCAATCCACGAATCGATCCAATTTTTTACTTCTTCATAAGACCGGAAGAGCTGGTCAACCAGGCCGTGTGCCATTGATCGAAACAAGTGATAGTCCGAGGGAGCAACGTCTGGAGAATACGGCGGGTGGGGTAGGACTTCCCATTTCAAAGTTTCCAAGTATGTCTACTGTAAAATCAGTATGTCATGCTGTAAAATCACTTTATCGTGTCTCTCGTTGTATTGCGGCCGTTTGTCTTTCAATGGTCGGCTCAAACGCATTAATTGCGTTCGATAACAATTGCCTGTAATTGTTTCAGTCGGTTTTAACAACTCATAATACACTACGCTGAGCTGGTCCCACCAAATACTGAGCATGACCTTGGAACCGTGAATATTATGTTTGGCTGTCGACGTGGAAGCATGGCCGGGATATCCCCATAATTTTCTGTGGTTAGGATTATCTTAATGAACCCATTGTTTGTCCCCAGTCACAATGCGATGCAGAAATCCTTTCCGTCTTTGCCTTGCAAGCAGCTGTTCACAAACACACAAACGCCGTTCAACATCTCTCGGCTTCAACTCGTACCGCTCCCAATTTCCTTGTTTCTGAATCATTCCCATGACTTTCAGGCGTTTTGAAATGGCTTGTTGCGTGACTCCCAATGATCCTGCCAATTTTTGTTGCGTTTGACACGAGTCTTGATCAAATAATGCCTCCAATTCTGCATCTTCGAAAACCCTCTCTCTTCCACCGCCATGCTGGTCTTCGACGTTAAAATCGCCGTTCTTGAAGCGTTGAAACCACTCTCGGCACGTTCTTTCACTAATAGCGGCCTCACCATAAGTATTTGAGAGCATTCGATGAGCCTCAGCCGCAGATTTCTTCATATTAAGGAAGAAAATTAAAACCTCCCGCAAATGACGAGAATTTGGCTCGTAAGCTGACATGTTTAATCGAGAATAACTTTATAATGCACACACAAATCGACTAATATTTCGATGGCGTTATGTTTACAAATACCTAAGCTTATTGTGTGACATTTATGATTTATTCATTTCAACTACCACTTACCGCTACAGCCATCTATTGCAAAACGGCGGAAGCAAAGTTGTACACCTTAATTTCGTTCTGATTCCATGACTGTAGTGGAAGCTATAGGGCAAAGAGCATTATTTTCCTTAGCGAATTTCCAAAATTTATGACATCAAAACTACCATAGTTAGCAGTTTAAACCGAATTTTTCAACCAAATTTCTACTTAAAGAATTCGGAAGCGAGGTTCAACTACTGTGTGAATTTGGTTCAAATTGATTTCTTCAGACTTGGTCCTAGTCATTATCAATACATGCTGTAAATTTCAACTGAATCTGATTATCGGGTTGTGAATTGCCGTGAACAGAATTTTTCGGTGCTAAAAATATAGGTAAATTGGGAAAGGGCTACCGTTCTTGCTTGTCGTAAAATTTCAAACGTTTTGCTTTCGCTATGTAGCCAAAGTATAAGATTTATATATGAGTGGCTGTTTTTTAAAAAAAGCGACAATTTTTCAGGAGATTCGATGATCTGAAAGTTTTCACTTTAAGCACCTGCCCTTGCAACATTAAAAGCAACATACATTTACAACTAAATAGTACCAATATGTGCTGAAAGTTTCATAATGATTTTATAGCTCTGTCAAAAGTTATCGGTATTTAAAAACTTTCAAATTTTCTCGATCTTTTTTTCAGTTTTATGTATCTATTGAAGTGATAGGCTTGAGTGGCTCAAACAGTGTAGGAGCTCCTCGACAAGAAGCTTATGAGTTTTCCACCTGTCTGACGGAGAATCGAACGTAGAATCCTCCTCGGTGGGTGAGGTCAGTGTTGGAAGTACGTAAGAGTTAGAGGGCTGTCTTAGCCTCCTGACTGTTGAAACAGAGGGAGAAGCTGGATAAAACTTCGATTTGACCCCACTTAGCAATGTTGGAATTATTTGAAGTTTATCTCCACCATACAATTGGTCTCGATTTATTAATGAAAAAGCTTTTGGCTTTAAACGCTAGTAAAAGCGCCGGGCCTGATGGCATACCTCCAACATTTTTGAAAAAATGCGCAAGCAGTTTGGCTTTGCTTCTCTTACATCTGTTCAATAAATCACCGGCAGTTGGTATATTTCCTTCAATATGGAAATGTAGTTATTATGTTATTATGTTATTCCAATTATTAAGTCTGACGATAAATCTGAAGTTTGTAATTATCGTCCTATTTGTCTGTTATCCACAATTCCAGAAATATTTGTGAGCCTTGTCACTGATCACTTAACTTCGATTTTAAGACCTTTAATCATACCTAATCAACATGGCTTTTGTAGTGGGAGATCTGTCAACACAAATCTTGTTAGTTATCAGAGCTATATTTTCGTCCTCGCATCAGGTGCACTCGATATACACCGATTTTACCAAAGCGTTTGAAAAAATCAATCATGAGCTATTATTTAGGAAACTTTTGAATTTTGGTTTCCATGGTCCATTGTTCAATTGGTTGTGTGACTATGTGAGAGGTAGATCGCTTGTAGTGAAAATTGACAATAATTACTTAAACAGATTTTTCCAATCCTCGGGAGTCCCGCAAGGTTCTCATTTAGGTCCGCTCTTATTTTTATTATTTATAAATGATATAAGTTTAGTATTAAAAAATGTTGAATTTCTCTTATTTGCTGATGACTGCAAAATTTTCAAAAGTATTTCATCTTGTTCTGATATGTTAACCCTTCAGTTCAAACTGAATAGTTTTTATGATTACTGTTTGAAAAACAGTTTGGAATCGAATATAAACAAGTGCCATTATCTTGTTTTTAAACGTAACAGAATCGATTACCAATTCATATATACCATTAATGGCACGCCCTTCAGTCTTGTTTTTCCGTTAATGACCTTGGAGTGAGATTTGACGCTAATTTATCGTTTAGTGAGCATGTCAATGAAATAGCTGCTCAAGCACGTAGAATGTTAGGTTTTTTGATTCGTAGCTCCCGGCGTTTTCTTAATATATTCGCTTTAAAATCATTTTACTTTTCTTTAGCTCGTAGTAAATTGGATTTTTTTTTTGATTGTATGGAACCTCTATTACCAGTCTCATTGTAGGATACTAGAAAGAATCCAAAATAAATTCCTTCGGTACATTGGCTTCAAACTCAGAATAAACGTTCGTAATTTTGATTATGCTTATGTCATGACAGTGCTTAATATGAGCTCTCTTGAGGTTCGTAGAACTTACCATCAGGCCATATTCTTATATAAAATTTTAAACAATAAGTTGGATGCTCCCAACATCTTACAGGAATTACCATTTAGAGTTCCTCAGAGAATGACGAGGTCTAACGTTTTATTTATGTTGCATACTTATAAAACCAATCATGGCCAGTTTTTTCCACTGGAGAGGTTGAAACGCTTAGGCAATGTATTATGGGAGCATTTAGATCTTTTCAACACTAATTTGCTCGAATTAAAAAATGTGGTAATGCTCATTTCTAGCTAGCGTTGTGATATTTGCGTCCCCTTTTCAACTTTTCAACTATTAACGAAGCTCTTATACACTTAGCTTATGACAACCAAGGGCGGGTGGTGGTAGTAACTTTTCGGAGCACACTTTTCCACCTACCCAGGAGTCTGGGAGATAAGTTTGTTTACATGTTTTTTTTTCTGCGCCTCTTAAAGACAGAAAAACCAACTCACAAACATTCCAAGTCGTAATCAAAATCGGAGAATATCAACATGCCGTTGAGAAAGAGGATGCTGTTAGTAACAAATGTTTAGATCAATATATCTCAAAAATGGTTATGTTTACAAGAAAAAGTTGTAAAATCTTCTTTTTTTGGAAATTTTTTAAGCTACAAATTCGTCATACGTTGTTTTTAGACGTGACCGATACTGAGATATTTAAGAAAGGTCACTTTTGGTGACCTTTGACCCCGTATAAAAAGTAACGCAGCACTTGGATCGATGGGGACTTTCGACATTTTGTTCAACAAGCCAGTACCAAGGTTCACACCAAAATAAAGATTTCCCCTAATTTTTCCGAAGTTTCACCTTTTTTATGTTGGAATTCACTAGCCTGGTACACAAAACGTATATTCCTCTTGAAATTTCATGTTCGATCAATTCCACAGACGTTATTCAATTCAATGGCTCACTTGACACTTTAACCCATATTAAACAAATATACTCACACATCTATATGGACTTGGAATTCTTACAAATCATTCATAGAGTAGTTCTTTGACGATTTCCAACGGGTGAGGAATTATGTCCATATCAACACATTTTCAGTCAAGAAGCATTCATACTTGTAGCTATATCTGCGCACAATACACAAAGAATATGGTTAAATAAAAGTTTCTGGTTTCACCATTGAAGTCCATTGATCCTGGAAAACTGACAAAGTTAAATTGAAGCGACCGAATAAAAGCTGTGATATTGTAAATTTAGAGAAGAATTTCATGTCTTTTACAAAGACCTTGTACGGAAATTCAAAGTTATGATTTTTTCGAAATTAATTGCATGCTTATGCTTCTAAAGCTTAGTTTCGGTTTGTATCTTTCTACTTCCCTTATGAAAAATAAGTGTTTTCATTTATTCTTTGTTTCACAGAAAAGAAATGAAAATTCATAATAACATGATCAAATATCCTAGACGACTAAGAATCCCAAACAATTCATATCTGTAAATGATAATCCTAACTTAAGCTGCTCCTAATTGCGTTTTCATCGGTAAAGACATTGTGCTAGCGTAACCTTGGTACGAACATATGAACAGAGACATGAAACGGCCTTCCTGACCGTAATACCGAACCCCACATTGTCACAGATTTGATTGCGATTTCAATATTGTTTAGTGAAAACCGCACATCCAAGCCGAGTCGATGGAATTGAAAACCACAATATCTATGGGTATGGAGTCGTAGTCACAGAAATGCATTCATACATCAATCAAACATTGAAACATTACACACATCTGGGTATCTTTCTATTAGGCACAACTAGAAAAAAGCGTAAAATGATATAATAACTATTATCATAACGGTAATGTGAATGAACTTACTGTCAGGCCAACAGTAACCCTGAAAATGAAATTATTTCTTGGCCGTGAAATTCTTTATGCATTAGCAACTTATTACTTTTGGTGATCTATCTCAAGCTGAACAACACAATATGGTACAATTCGTTTAATTAGCTGTCATGATTTCCCGGAACACCTAAAAGCAATAAATCGGTCGTGTGAAATTTCGAGCAACTGAGTACATAAATATGAATGAAGGCTGTATACGACATTAAACTGTCCAAAGATACTTAATTGTTCTTCTGAAAGACAATTTCGGGCTCGGAAAGTTAAAAAAAATCTATTAGCCTTGAAGTGTCCTAATCGCCTTTTGAGTAACTTGTGTCATTTTGGCTTTGAGTGATGGTTGCTTGCGATGGTTCTCATAGCAATATGTGCTAGTACATTAATGATGTTGGCAACAACATTAATGTAACCTACTTTAAAGTCGTGTGTTACATTTCTTAATATGCGTAATACAAAAAAAATAGTTTACTATTCCAAGAAATATTTATTATTCCATGGTAGTAGTCCATCCTCTTCGTCCAATCTGCCACTACAGTTTCGATCATATTTACTTTTAAAATAATATCCAATCGCCATTCATCGGGAAGACGACGAAGATTATACCCGGCCGGTGTACTGAACAACTTAATGTAATTAAAATAAGATGTAATGAGCTATGTCAGTAGAATAGTAGGACAAGCCTAGTCCACATCATGGACAATATGATAATACTACTGCGGAGCATGTCATTAACAAAATACAATATGCAACTTGTTCTTACGACAGGAAAGACAAACACGACCTCGCAAGAGCACCATCACCTGTAATAAGAACCAAATCAAAATAGATAAACATTTGAACAGACTATAATTCATCACAAACCAAATAGAAATAAATAAACACTAGAACAAACGACATCACGATCGCCAACAACACTATCAAACTTGCGGTTCACGAGCAAACTAGCCAAAACAGGTAAAGCTAAGTCGCCGATCTTTGAAACCTTTCAGTGGCATAGTACCAATTTATTACCCAACGGGAATCGCGGTAATGTATGCTGGCGTAATGCATGAATCAAACAATGCTGGTAATGCACATTTCCGATTTCCAAAGCTATTTTCCAGCAATTATAAGATATACTCGTATACATGACATCGAGCATGGGGAATGCTGCAAGGGAGAAAGCTCATATGTTATAACTCCAAGACTGGCCAATGAAATTCACTCGCAGAAACAAGGGGAAAAGAACTTGCGAGCATACATCGGTTATGGGTAGTCTGCTATATAAAGCGGAAAGATGAAAATTTCGGAGCATTTCAAATCATCACGCACGGGTAAGTACAATGTATGAAGACAATTCCCCCTAGTAGCTAAGAGCATGCACTATTGGAATTTCCAATGAGCGTCACAATCGCTCAGCATGCAAAAACCACACATGCTGAGATACGATCGGCTGCCAGCCAAAGCTTTAATTTGTATTCACCGAAGATGACGGAAATGCGAGAATACGATATCGTACTTTCCAAAAAGCTCTTATACATAAAGCTATAAGGCTAAAAGCATAGGTTTCCCCTTGTATAAATCTTCCCAGCCTAGGACATGCAATGTTAAAAAGAAACAACGCGTAATGGTCCGGTAATGCTTACACGCGTTACGCGAAATGCTTACCGAATGTACCCGTAAGCATTATTTTTCCCGTTGGGTATCTAAAACAGCACAAATAGGACGACGTATCCGTATTTGAAATCCAATTGCCAGCTGTCATTCGACAATAAACCCCGACGTATATGTCCCAAAGAACAATAAGCCGGTATGGAATAAAATAACTGCGATGTAGATTTCGCAGGCTACAATTGGAAGTAATCGACCCCAGGTATTCCGAGAAAACTCCGCTGCAGGTGGAAAGTCTTCACCGAGTGTAGATGGAATAAATATGTACATATGTTCTGTTCAGTTTGATATTGTTCAAGGTCTGCAGACTCCGGCACATAAAAAAAAAACATTTTCGTCTATGCTATGCCCAACAGGAAAAATAATGCTTACGGATATATTCGGTAAGCATTTCGCGTAATGCATGGAAGCATTACCGGACCATTACATGTTGTTTCTTTTTAACATTGCATGTCCTAGGCTGGGAAGATTTATACAAGGGGAAACTCATGCTTTTAGCTCTATAGCTTTATGTATAAGAGCTTTTTGGAAAGTACGACATCGTATTTTCACATTTATACGCATAAATACGAATTAAAGCTTTGGCTGGCGGCCGATCGTATCTCTGCATGTGTGTTTTTTGCATGCTGAGTGATTGTGACGCTCATTGAAAATTCCAATAGCGCATGCTATTTGCTACTAGGGGGAATTGTTTTCATACATTTTACTTACCTGTGATGATTTGAAATGCTCCGAAATTTTCATGTTTCCGCTTTATATAGCAGACTACCCATAACCGATGTATGCTCGCAAGTTCTTTTCCCCTTGTTTCTGCGAGTGATGTTCATTGGCCAGTCTTGGACTTATAACATATGAGCTTTCTCCCTTGCAGCATTCCCCATGCTCCAAGTCATGTATACGAGTATATCTTATAATTGCTGGAAAATAGCTTTGGAAATAGGAAATTCGCATTATTAGCATTGTTTGATTGATGCATTACGCCAGAATACCTTACCGCGATTCCCGATGGGTGTGTCTTGCGATGGAATGGATCACACTGAAAACGAAAGCGAATAGCTATTGCGACTTAAAGATTGACTTGTGGAACTACTAGTATAAGTAGATAGTGGAAAAAAGGAGAGTCGGTGAATCGTCAGCAGCATTTGAGCGAAACAAAATCAACAAAATCAACGTAGACGAAAGTAAAATCTCTAATGATGCTTTCAAACATCGGTTCCGAAAGAGCCCCAGCGGGGGACTAAACAATGTATACCCCTAGCGACTTGTCGACTTTGCGAGCAGTAAGAAGCTCATCGTAAGTTCCATGTACTTCTCACATTGCGACATTCACAAAAGGACGTGGGCCTCCCAAGACGGCTGTAAATTCAATCAGATCAATCATACTCTGATTCACAAAAGGTTGGCATCTAGTGTTTGAAGGCGCATACACATACAACAAATGAACGGCCAATGACAGTTTGACCAATTCGTTGATTCTCAACGATTGGAGTTTACTGTGCGGTCTTCACAAGAAGCGATTGAAGCCAGTAGCTCGGGACCGAGTCGTTGGATGCAGTCCGGGTTGAGCTATCGTCGAACAATCATCCACACTAGAACGAAGTCCCAAGGCCAATACATTGCCAAAGCTTTTATGGTACCGCCGGCAGAGCGAATGGCAAACAAGGCCAACGCCAAGGTTTCCTCTTCGTACACACTAAACAAATCCGAGCCAACGAATGCCTTGGCCATTGGCCTTGGATGTGCGATCTTTCAGTGGGGCCAACTGCGACTCCGACCACTACTTAGTCAGGACTCGATATCGACGGCGAATAACACTCTCGTATGAAGCCAGAGCAAGTTCAAGACGCAAGTTACATCTGCTGTGGAAATGGAATAAGCTTCCACGCCTAACACAACGTCTATCAACGAAGTCTGGAGTACCATCAAATGCGATGTGAATGCAGCAGCCAAAAAAGTAGTGGTGTATACATCCCAGTAACGCAGAAATAAATGGTTCGCTGAGAAGTGTCAAGAAAAGAAATTAAAAGAATGTGACCTACAAAATCCTCATTGAAAGATCGATAAGTGCCAAGGAAGAAAAATATGACACTCTTCGGAGAGTACCTAATAGAATAATTATACGTAAGAAACGAACGCATTTTGACAATATGCTGAATAATTTCACTGACAATTTTATGGTGAGCAACACTCGAAAAGCGTATAAAGTAGTGAGGCAGCTGATGGAAGCATCATAAGCGGCTCGGAATAGGTGAAAAAGAAATTGGGTTTCTACTTCTTGCAATTACTGAGCGGAAATGACCCCCCCCCCCCCCCCCCCCCCACACTACGAATTGCCATCCCTAATTGACCCGTACATTGACAGTTCCTCGTCACATTGGATGAAGTTGAAATCCAACATAGCACCGAGCATCGATGGGATCCCCACGGCGCTCCAGGATTCAGGTAAAATTGCCGTTTAAAGTGCAGTACATGGATTGATGACAAGCATCTGGCAATAAGAAACCATGCCCGATAAATAGTCAAAAAGTGTCATATGTATGTCGGATTCACAAAAAATAATATAAATTACTGTGCGAAAACTACAGGCTCATAGCACTACTTTGTACGTCGTACAAGCTTTTGGCAAAGATTTTAGAGTTTAGGATTTCCCATCACGATGAGACAATTTTTATTGAATAGTTTCAGACGAGAAAGATCGACAACTGACAAAACATTTACAGTCAAAAAAATTTTGGAATAATGCTGGGAATTCAACATTGATGTTCGTCAAATATCAGACAACTTTAAACAAGTGCACGACAGCATCAACCGAACTGCATTGTATAACATCATGCTGCAGTTCGGAGTCCCAGCAAAGTGGGTATGATTAGCGAAAATAACCATGGCTCACTCCACATCACAAGTGCTTATTCTGAATGATATGGCCATCTCGTTTTCAAGGAATAAAGCGCTAAAACAAAAGGATTGGTTAGCTCCTGTACTCTCTGGCTTAGCACTTGAGTATATCATCACAAATATTACTGTTGACACTACAGGAACTCTTGTGTTTAAGTCAACAAAGTCAGTAGCTTAATTTGATGACATCGATATTATGTCACGCTTTGTTCAACAATGCCAAGGAAGTACTTGCTACACTAGACAAAACCGCTAAAGAAGTTGATCTTTAAATTAATGGGCAAAAAACAAAAATTATGACCCAATCAAGGAAAAGGATGCGAGTAAGTCAAAAAACAAAGATAGGGGACTATAACCTTGAAAAAGTGAACAACTTCGTGTAACTAAGGACGCACTTCTCGAAGGATGGGAATGAGTATGATGAAATCAAACGACAAATTCAACTCTCGGAAATCTTAATGCGTACACAGAAAAACGAAACTTCGCATCTACAAAACAATCATCAGACCTGTGTTATGCTACTGAAGCGAAACATTGACCCTGACCGAGGCATCTGAAAAAGCCTTAAATACGTTCGAAAGGAGAGTGTTGCAAAGAATCCACGGTCCAATACAGGAAAAAGATGGATGGTGAATATGATACAACTACAAGTTGTAGAGCCTATATGACGAGCCGGAGGTCTCCACCGTCATCAGATTACGAAAATTACAATGGACTGGCCACGTCAAACGAATGAACGACAATTGAATCCCCAAGCAGGCTCTCAAGAGACGAGTGAGCGGAAAGAGTCGGTAAGCCACACAAGCGTTGGGAGGATTCGATAGATGCTGACAGCAGATTGCTTTTGAAACCACCAAACTGGAGGATGCAGTCATTGAACCAAAACGACTGAAGGCATAGCATTAGTGAAGCTATGTTCCTCAGATTTACACCTAGATAGACATGCTCTGAATGCCCAACGGAGCCATGGCCAATGGATTTTGTGACATAAGAAACAACAGTCATTTCTACACACAATAATTGTTTCTGTCTCAGATAATCAAAAAAAAAAAAATTTATTGGTCCTATTTTAGTTTCAGTTTCAACTATTTTTCAAGGGACTGTGTGATGGCTGCCCAGGTTTAGCAGAGAATCGGGAATTAGTGAAGACATTTTGCATTTGGATTGAATAAGCTTTTTTAGATCCACCCAAGACGACACTCGGCAAAGACGAAATCGGTAATATCATCGCCAGATAAATGAGAGATGGGATCCTGTTGAAAAAAACTCTTTAACCCTGCACATGGCTAATCACCAACTATTTTATGCTTTTGACACCAACGCATGGTGATAGGCTGGCTTCACTGCTGTTCAATTTAGGTCTTTAATACGATATAAGGAAGATACCTGTCGACACAAGGGGTACGCTTTTATAAAAATCCAGCCAATAAGTAGCCTATGCGGATGACATTAATATGTTGTCACGTTCCGCCACATTCATCAAAGAATTCTCGCCAAAATTTGACCTAGAACCAGAAGAAGTAAGCATGAAAATAAACATGCTGGAAAAGAAAATCATGACGCAAATAAAAAAGAGAACACTCAACAGGCAAACCATATCATTTAAAAAATATGTATAATTTGGAAAATGTAGACCAATTTATATACTTAGGTGCGAAATTGACAACAAAATGATAAATAAATCTTATGCTTTGTCCACTCAGCCAAAATAAAACATTTGATGTTCCATACCAGACAAAAACGGTACCCCTTCCCCAATTCACCTACTTTTTTGGCATCCGAAAATTCTGTTCCCGGGATTATTCTGTTTTTCCGAATATTCTGTTCACGAGCCAATAATCAGATACAATTGAAATTCACAAAAGGCATTAGTCTTAAGTAGCACGAGATCTGATAGAATGGATTTTGTAATGTGGGCAACCTGTTCCAGTGGTACCATCTTGAAAAATCAATAAGAAAAAACTGCTTTTGGCCCTATAAATTCCAATCCAGCCATCAGATTCTAATTAAATTCCCGCAGTGGCTGAACTTTACTCTTGACCACGTTCAGCAAGTGATGTCATCATTAAATGTTGACATGGTAATGATCCTGTATTACCAATAAACAATAAATACTAATATTTCATAAATTTGAAAAGTTTTGCGGCTGGTAATCCTTAAGTTCTCTTATAGCCTCCAAAACAATCATCAAAACCAAACATCCGATTCACAAGGTATGTCGGCGTTAATATGAAGCACATTTAATATACTTTTGGCATAGGTGCTATCAAAGGGCTATCACCATCAGGTATTTTTGCTATTTCCGTATTTTGCATTTCCGAATTTCTAGCGATTCCTGTGCGTTATAGTGTTTTTTTTTCGTATATAGGTGTGGATAAAAGCTCACAAAACCTCCCGCTGTCACCAAAGAGTAATATATTTTCTGTAATATATTTTCTGGTTAATTATGGTTAATTAGAGTAATATATTTTCTGGTTAGTTATTAAAACCTTTCAACTTACAAACACGATTATTTCCTGAAAGTTTTGGCTCGATCAGATTACGCAATCTGAATGAAATTTTAATTGAAAGAATCCTTGATGCAAAAGTAGAACATATAAAATTATTGGAAACCGCAATTTTTAGGCAACCTCACCGATCCGTAATATTTTATTGGAGATGAAATCGTTGTCTCTTAAATTTTAGGTTTTTGGGTTCTTTAGGACGCCGACATCTTCTTTCATCTGTAACCTTTCCTACTTTCTTTGTCATCTCCGTATATGTTAGAATATTATTGATTTTTCTGGCATAGACATCTTTTTTTTACAGTATAATAACTCTTTCCCCAAAAAATCAAGCTCTCGCGTTATTGGTCTTTTAAAAACTTTATTTTACATTACAAACGACACAACTCATCAGCATCATTCCATCATAGATATACAGATACAATTACAAGTATGTAAGTTTACATAATATTTATTAAAAAAAAATATGATCAGTTATTTCTTTTTCGTATGTATCGTAAAAAACTTCCTAAGAATGTAGATGTTCTTACAACTATCAGCTACATCTAATACATAAAATAAAATACGGTAAAATAAGAAAAGGATAAAACAATGAAAATAAAAGAGAATAATAAAAATGATAACACTGCCATTGCTTCACGACGAATAAGTACTACAACATTGGCAACTGACTCGAACTTATGCTTACTGGTGAGTAATATGTTAGGCTAGAACTAAAAAACATTAGAAGTCCAGATTGTGACCCCTGAGGAAGGCCTCGATCTGGCCACCGGCCGAGGGTTGAATGTAGTAAAAGCCTTGCGAAGAGTCTGGTACAGTGGGTCGGATTTGAGGTGATGGCTGGAATCGATGGGGCTGTTGCACTAGCTGATGAGTTTGTTGCACTTGCTGGATTTGCTGCTGGTGCTGTTGTTGGTGCAGTTGTTGGTGTTGGTGCTGCTGTTGACGATGTTGCTGTTGATGCTGTTCCTGAGCGGCCGCTTTACGCGCAGCTTCGAGTCGGTCCTGTTGCAATTGTTGTTTCTGCAGTTCCTGCTGTTGCTGGAATAGTTGCTGGGAGCTCAGCACTTGTAGCTGGCCACGTTCGCTTTCGTAGATCTGTTGCGAGTATTGGGGCAAAGGAGTGGGTTGAGTTCGAGTGTAAAGTGGATTCGCTTGACGTAGCTGTTCGATGCTGAGGAGCTGTGGTGGAGCGGCTGTTGAACTAACGGAATGGACGTATGGCTGGATGCGATGATTCAACGAGAAATCGCCATCCGTTTGCGGTAGTTGTTGGTAGAGAGCCGAGTCATATTGGCCGCTTGATGGATCGAACACTAGTTGGGACTCGTAAATTGGATTGGATGTGACTGGAGCTGATGGTTGCGTAATAGGCAGCTTATATTGCGACAATGAGTTAGTTGTTGTCCTTAGCGTTGTTGTTGTTAAGGGTGCAACGTTGATATTGTGCTCCTTGTGGAATTTGGCCAGTTCTTCGGCAAAGTTCACAGGTCTGCGAGTGCTTGAAGGTATGGTATTCTGAAGCGGAGTTGAGTAGTACGATGGCCGAGGAGTGGATTTGTATGAGATAGCAGCTGGAGTTTGTGTGATCTTAATTGTTGGACGATAGGTCGTTGCTGGTGGTTGAGTTTGTATTGGAGACCGGAAGACTTGTGGACGCGGTGTAATGGAAACTGATTGGGCCGATGGAGTGAAAACTTGTGTAGGAGCTGGTGTAGTTTGGAATGGAATGCGTGGTCGTTGGCGGATTGACACTTCTGAAGGGATTTTAGATTGCACAGAAAGTGGTTGTACTGTTGTCGAGACATACTGAGGTCTTTGAGGCTGAAGTACTTGAATTGGTTCCGGTTCTTCTTCTTCACTTTCTTCAGGAAGAGCTTCTTGAGCATAATTATTTTGGAAGAAGGTAGTTGGTGCGTGAGTGGTGGTCTGAATTGGACGTGACTGAATTGGTCGGGATGCAACCGGGCGTACTGGTCTTTGTTTCGGGTAGTTGGGAATGTTTTCAGGCTCGTTAGTCTCTTCTATAGATGAGTTACGGTCACGTTCTTCTTCACTATCACGTCCTTCTGGGTTGTTGGGATCGCAGGGGTTTCCAGACACGTAAGTGAATTCCCGTTTGTTACCATCTGGATCAATGTATCCGTACTTTCCACGGACGACGCAATCAGTTCCTCTGGTTTCTTCCTTGAAACTGCCATCAGCTGCTTCATAGCCGAAAGTGAAAGACCCGTCATCATTCACTTTGCTATAATTGCGGATTGTCTGGACTGGTGGAGTCTTTGTAGATTGTTCTTTAGTTCTCGGTGCAATTGTTGTCGAACGGAATGCATGCGACGCTGGTCGATCCGCTCTGGATCGAATTGTCGGCTGTCCGTAGAGACCGTTGTAGTCATCGTTGGATGATATCAAAACGACACGATCATCTTGCAAATTATCATCTCGTGGCTGGGTATCGTAGTATTGAATAGCTGACTGAGCTCGACTGTCCTCCTCACTGGTCAGTTCCGATTCCGGAAGGTCTTCGCCTTCCTGCTGAACCGGTGGACGGGTTGCTTGCTCGACCGGTCGTGGACGTATTCGAACTCGTCTTGCATCGCTGACCGTTAATAGCGCAAGACACGCTAGTAGCGGTAGTAACTGAGGAATAGAAAAGAGATATAATATTATTAAGATGCAGGTATTTAGGTATGTATGGTATGAAAGTTTCATTTTCAATTTTCTGTAGAAATTACTTCTTTCACATAACTTGGTAAGAGACTGTAGCTTTGTAATGCGAACCTAAGTAAAAATTAAATTAAGATAAATTAATGAAAGCGAATATCATGATCATGTCTGTACATTCAAGTACTTCATTCATTCATAAACACTTATATCAGTATACATGCACATTAATTGCATCTATACACGTGCACAGACAGACTGACGACATCAAATTAGCTCTTGGCGATTTGAGTGAGTAGCAATAATTGTAAACGAGGCAGAGCAAGTAACCAAAGTGTAACAGCTATGGACTGTTAGATGGAAAGTTAAATAAAGTTCATTATGCTCTCATTGGTTTTGCCTGTACCAGCAACGTCGTTTGGTCATAGACACCAGCCATATCCTCCCATGTATATACATAATCGATTGTTTTGTTGGTAGACTTGTTTGCTAGACAGGACGGTCATTACATTGGAAACTAACAAAATGCTTTAAGTGAAAACGGAAAGTCGTTTTGTGATTTTTCTATTTTACCAGAAAGTGGAAGATATGAGTGGATATGAAAGTTTAAAAATAATGATGGTAATATAGTAGGTGAGTATAATTTCCGTTTGTTGTAGTTTTTTCGAACGTTGTATTGTGGCGCATAAATAATAAGGGAATTATATTTTGATTTGATTGTTCGATTTTATAATAGCGAATGATATTAAGAACATAGTTTGATGACTGATATAAATTTTTGACGGTAATAATGGCCATAACTTGGTTTGCAGAAACATGTACCTACTATAAAACAATATTCACCTACCTAATATATTTCTAATTTAATTTTGCACCCGTAGCTAGTTCCATGGAATACGTTCTTCAATTATAACGGATGCTTATGATTTTATATTAAAAATGCAGCTAAATGCGTTGTCTCTGGATTATTTGAAACATATGTCATTTTAAGTTGAGAATAACTCTACGCGTTCGAAGCACTAAGTTAGGCATCTAATCGACGAAAAAATATTGTAGTTGTTTTTTTTTAGTATCAATCGATATTTTAATTTCGATCGATGTTTTATCAGAAATTATTTCTGCACGGCATTAAATTCGTAAAGAAAATCTTAGTACCTCATATACTCATATAAAATCTTACAGCATAAAACATATACAGCATAATAAAACAAATAAATAGGTCACAATTGCAGAGAGGTGTATTCATTTGAATACGAACTGTCAAAGAGAGAACATCAAAATGAAGAAAAATTAAACTAAAGCTATCATTAAGTACCTATATTTAAAAACAAACTGTCTACCAAAGACATAAATAGCGTCTTGGTGGAAACTTTAAGGGACTCTGCTCCTCCATATTTCACCGTTGTACGTTGGGCCAAGAAGTTTAAACCAGGAAAAATATCCACCAGAGATGAACACCTCGTAGGACGTTCATCCTCGTCACTCACTAAAGGCAACGTGAAAAAAGTCGAATATGTCGTGTTGTCAGATCGAAAAGTGGCCATCAGGCATGTAGCTGAGATCACAGGGATCTTGTATATTAGTGCTCAAAGAATTGTTGCAAACGAATCACTTATGAAAAAGGTATCTTTGCGTTGGTTGCCGAGAATTTTAACCGAAAAGCAACAGAAGAAACGAGTCGACATTTCGAGGGTGAATCTTGAAAAGTTCCTGGCAGATTTGGAGAAGTTGTGTCATGTTTCGTAACAATAGACAAAACGTTGATCCACTATTTTAATCCAAAAACTAAACAGCAATCGATTTCTTGGAAGCAACCCTTTTCACTGACGCCGAGGGAATTCAAAGTGTCGAGCTTGGCAGGGAAGGTTATGCATCAGGTTTTTGGGACACTAGGGGAATTATTAAACAAGATTCGAACTGCTTGAACATCCATCCTATTTGCCAGAACTAGCTCCGAGTGACTCCAACCTTTCACTTCTACCCGACTTCAAAAATTTTCCAAATTCCGAGTTGCACAAGAATGGCAACTCATCACCATACTCAACACTCAAAACTGCTGTTCACGAGAACTGACGACAGGATAATCCGATCATTATAAAATTTACAGGACATGTTGATAGTAACAGGTCTGATAGAAGTGATTTTGAAATACAGGCAACCCTGTGGCAGTGGTGCCATCATGAAAAATCACTGCGAAAAAAAAATGCTTTTTTGCTTATAACTTCCAATTCAGCCATTACAATTTAACGAAATTCACACAGTATTTGGACCTTATTTTAGACAACATTAAATTTGCCAGCTATGGTGATTTTTGTCTCCTAAATCTTGTAAATTTGCCAAGCAAAATAAAGCTTTTTTCTCTATTACTTCCAATCCAGTCATGAAATCAACACGAAATTCGTGCAATAAATAGACCTTATTCATTTCGTAAAAAGCTATTACCATTTTTGTAATTTTTTGGCATTTCTTTACTAAGCGATTATGTCATTAGATTTGTAAATGATAATGATCCTACAATGACAAATAATAACAAATATTAACGTTTCAAAAATTTGAAACGTTTTGAGGGTGGTGACCCTTAAATTATTTTCACCCCTATAACTTCCGGCGTAGTCATTCAACCAATACGAAATTCACAGGGTGGGTTTCACTTAACTTGAAGCAGATTGGGTTTGTTTATTGCTATGCTGCTAGCACAGGGTAACCAACACCAGACATTTTCGTAAATATTGTACCAACATACTCATATGCAAAGCATTTCCAATAAAAATAAGGAACCAATTTTTAAATTTTCCGAGTTTTGAATATTTTTTGGATGGCAGCCTCAAACGACGTTTTATCTCTGAAACTTTCGATGAAATCCTGGTGAGAACGAAATTCAAAGGATAGGCTGGTTTAAGCATGAGCTTGTTATGGTAAACTTATTGCTGCTTCGTTGGAAAAGTGTTGCCAGCACCGAATATTTTCATCATTTGGGTTTTGTTGCCTTGCTTTCACATTCAGTTTTCAATCTAACTTGGATCAGGACCCTGAAGAGGCCATGTGGAGACATTTTGGCTAACATCTACTCAATATTTGACTACGGTAAGAACTGTTTAGCATTTTCAGGACAATAGTTGGTTGTGAGCAGCTTCTGACTCTATCGCAACAATAAACTACACGCAATAGACTGATATTCTGAGAAAACAAAAAGGGAAAAGCAAAAGCAACAAGCCATTTCTGTTTTTTGCATTAAATGGTCGCAAATATGTAATTTAAAATTTAAAATATTTCTGAGCAAAGGTGTGTAACAAAATTTATTAAATGTCAAAGTCCGAAAGTAGATTGGTTTTTTTATTTGTTTGGTTAGGAAAAAGAATTAATATTTTTGGAGCTAGAATTTTTTTGAAAATCAAAGTTGTTAATAAGCAAGTTTAGTCGACGGTGGAGTGAAAAAATCAAGTAAATAGTCAATTTGTTGAAATTGGTTTACAGAAGAAGAACAAGACTGCTAGTGAAATCGAAGTCCCAGGAGATAGTCATCTGATAAAGTTAAAGCTGTTGAAGATGAGTATGATACAGACTTATTGAAAAAAGCATTTGTGGCAATTCGACACGGTGAAAGGACAATCTTGCGCTAATGTTATCATCCACACACTTGTTCCAAGTCCCAACTTTGCCAGCTGCTAATATTCAACTGATAATCAGCTGTTTTGAACGGTTAAAAAAATTTAAAATTGTTGTTCTGGTCGCGTACCTAATCCGCTGCCGAAACCAGCAGCTTCATTCACTAGCTGATAAGAGAACAAAGTAAAAAAAAAAGGCCACTGCCGCAAAAACAAATTCAAAGAATATTGTAAACTGCGCACGAGCGTTATTGTTTTTATATGAGGAATCAAAAGGAAGGAGAAATATTTGACCATTTTTGTGTTGACGTCCTGCCACACCAACCTCGTTTTTGCTCGCAAAACCATTTTCGTAACTCCAAAATGACTTTCTTGTAGCTTTTGCAAAAACTGTTTAGGCAAAGTTACGTACACTCTATCTTCATATAATACTAATCCATCTTCCTCATAGATTTTCCTTTTTATGTTCCGATCAAACTTAACTTCATCCGGAATCTCTTGCAGTATTGCGTTCAGCTCTTGCAGTATTGCGTTCTTTCTAGATGCATTTCTTTATATTTTCCTAGCCCGATCACTCATACTTATGATATGTACTGTATATTTCATCAAATATGTTTCGGTAATTTGTTTCTTTCTCCGGACCAGGGTATCGTGACAACAATTCAGCTACATTTGGATCTTTGCCAGGAATATATTTTAAATTTAAATCATAATTTAGTAGCTTTATTTGTATTCTTTGCAGACTAGTTTAGAAATGGTTACTTATAGGTTTGCTCCCTATGAAAATTGTAAATAATTCAATATTTTATAGTGTTAAATGAATTAATTCTTATTTTGCTATAGATCAACTATTTATCGTACTTATGAACCAATTAACACAGTTCAATCCTCAAAGGTTTCGATATTTTTTGTATCAGCAAAGTCAACTACTTTTGTATGGTTAAATGAACTATTTAGCATAGTAGAAAGAACCATGTTCCTTAGTTCATTCGACAATTTTGAATGAATTGTTGCATCACTGTCAATTATAGTTAAATCAACCATGATTTTTTCTTTCAGTGTAGTAATGGAAATATAAGCGTTAAGTTTATGCAAATTGCAAGAGTATGCTATAGGACTTTTAACATTTTGAATTGCATTATTGTATTTTTTTAGTCCACAAAATGTGATTTTCTCTTTTAGTAGCCCCGGTAATGGAGCTGTTAATTTTGCAAAAGGGTTTACAAACGCTCTTAAATTGTTAGTCGTTCCTACCACTTTGCGTTGTTCTATTTTTACATTTACTAAATGTTTGCCACGCATCGTTTTTTCCGCGAAAATTATATCGTACCTGGAAGCTTAAATTTTTGAAATCCGAATGGCATACTAAAAATTGTAAATTTTTTTTTTTTTACTTTTCCTTAAGTTGAAGCTGCCAGAAACTTTTTTATCGAGCACTGTAAAGTTCTTATACGGTAACATTTTTGATACGGGGTTGAAACCTGTGTAGATTTTTCTGGGTAAAACATTTACTTCGGAGCCACTATCTAATTTGAATTCTATGTATTTATTTTGAGCAAATAATTTTTCTGTACTACAAAAATGGCCATCATTCGCAGGAACGTATTCAGAAAGTACATAGTACACAGTGTTTACCTACAATATGCCATCTTAACTATTCAGGCTATCAACTGAATTCAATTCAATATTACTGACCTGCTTTTTACAACTGTGGCAATTTGAGCAAAATGCCTCAACGTATAACATACTGTACACTTTTGAAGCGAAGTTTCTATACTGACATTATATTATATATACACAGACAAATATTTTTTACCATAGAGTGAATCGCAGAGCGATAAGCTTATCGTCAAGAAAAAGCATAATCCTAAGAAATATGTATGTTGAGGCATAAAAGTATGTTGATGTAAGAGTGTATGGGAGGTACCCCGAAGAGTGGACCACGGAGCAGTGCTGCCATATTAGGGATTTTAACCCTAGACTTAGGGATATTTTAAAAACTTCAGGGGCCAAACAGGGGAAAAAAATATTCAGGGTTTTGTTTGGGGCATTCTGAAATTGGATAATGCATTTTTCCAGAACGGATGTTTCAATAAATAATAATCTCGAATTATGTAATGTCTATATTTTTCTGATATAAGAAAATGCAGAGTGAGTGAAATAAGTGACGTCAATTGATTACGGAATGCGGTGTTGTGATTGTTCGCATTCGTCGGCCTCCCATGGTACTGTCTAACCAATGCCTCCTAGAAGTACGGGCCGTCAGGCTATGTAATCGTTGTCACTGTGACGTCATGGCGATACGCCATTTTGACATTTCCACGAGGCAGTGCCGACACACACGGAGATTTCACTTGCGGTTTTCTAGCTAAAATATGAATAAAACGTTAGTTTTTTGTGCGTGGATGCGTTGTAGTGTTAATATTTAGTCATAACTTGCATTTTGTGTCAATCAATTGTTTTGAAAGTGAGTCGACACAAAACACGAAATAACCTAAGAACAACTGATAAACAACAAAAAAAATTATATTAATAATTTATTTATTAATAAAGCTCTTTACCCTATAGCTTCCAGTACAGTCATGAAATCATAACGAAATTCATATGGCATATTTAAGTTATTGTAGGCATTATTCAGCAGAAATCTAGTAGCAAAAACAATGATAGGGTTGCCAGCTATGATTGTTTTTTGTATTTTTTTGGCATTGCCTTAGTAAGCGGTTTTATCATAAAATTTTTAAATTGCAGTGATTTCGTAGTGAAAATACGCACCACATGCTAAGATCTGCAAAAACTTTTGCGAAAGGTAAATGTCTTTGTATCCCTATAACTTCCAATGCAGTGATCGGATCAATTTGAAATTCGCAGAGCAGGTTGACTTCAACATGAGTCAGATCTAGCATATTTTTGGCTTCGGTGCTAGCAAAGTGCTGCCAGCACGAGGTGTTTTTGTTAGTTCCGTACCAATAAATGCTAGCATTAATGTAGTTAATGCTAGCATAATCGCGAACATTTGCAATGAAAATAAGTAAACAATGTTTAAATTTTTTTCATTCTGATGCATCGATTTGGGATAGCCAGAAGCTTTTCGCTTGGTATTCACAAAGTCGAAAAAAGTCTTAGGACTAGGAATTATGTTTTCACGAACTATATTGACATAGTTTTCATATGGTTTGCGAGAATTTCCTAAAAATTCTTGAGCTAAGTCATTATATCGTTTTTTGATACCGCTAGCGTTTCTGTTGGTTTTTATAATTAAATTCTATTGGTTTTTGTAACAAATTTTATGATTTTGTAAACACTTCAGAGTTTTATCGAGTCATGGCTTGGATAATGTTTGTTTCTTAACCTTCGAAACGTACTTTTCAACCGTATCAAAAACCAACTAGTAGAATAGAGACACTGTTTCGTTCAATTGATGATGGCTTATCATCATATTTTTCTTGCTTGCTAAAAACCTTTCTAACTAGTAGTTCTATGCACTAAAGCTGTTTTTCGGTTTGAAGTCTTTTAGTTCACAATTAAAATTTCATTTAGTTTTGAAAAATAAAAGAAAATAAAATTTTTGTTAAAAAGTCGTTAAAAATTCCAGAGTAAATATTCAGTGTAATAAAGTAATGAAAGTAAAAAAGTAGGGACTATTAATTGGTGAAGAGCAATGAATTGTTGAATAAAAAATCCTATTTCCAAATATAAGAACTGCGGAAAACGAATTGCGGTAAAACCTTTTCATGCTTATACAGTGAAAACATATTAATCGTCTTATACTAAGGCATTCTAATCGTCTTCAACAATTTTTAACGTTTTTATCTACCATTCAGCGTAGTACATTAACGCGACCTAAATTTTTTCACTACATCTTCCAACAAACAGACTACTTACAAGTGTAAACAGCTACAAAATATCATTTTCTCTTGCATAACCTTTTACAATCGAAGACTTCCTGGACAATTTACTCGTAATTTTTTGTTTTGCTTCTATGCAACACCTTAGCTACATATCGTGCACACCACGTACGTATACATATGTATATGTACATATGCTGTTGCCCACATCATGAGCAGTTGTACGAAACGATTTTAAATGCATTCAACCCATTGCACGGTTGTTACAATCAAAGTGAAAAATGGGAAAATTATGTAGGTGAGATTCGTTGGCAGAAAGTGCTTTCCTCATGCTGTAATACGGATATCGATGACTTGAAAGCATTTAACACTTTTTTCTCGAATACTGAAAAATAGTGCTAGTGAATGGAGTGGAACTGAACTATTGCCAGTCTGTTCTGTGGGTCATTTGTTCAGTCTTCACGTCACCACCTGACTTCACTTGAATCGTTAATTATTGCAGACTATTGGCAAATTGCATACTGCAACCGGCTGGATACTTGAAGGACACACCTGCATAAGTCACTAACTGTAAAATTTACGACGCATCGTGTGTGCACATTTGTAATTGAATATTAGGAAATGGCCAAAATATTCTTGGATTTGTATAAGTCTGTTGTCAAATACATAGATTAACAGATTACCAAAAACCTTCAAAATTGCAACATAAAATGTGACTGAAATTCTTGACTGTGATCAGATCGTGCCGCACCTTGTACTAGTTGAAGGTTCAATAATAGCTGGCCTGTAACGTGCGTTTGGCAAATTACTTTGGCTGTTTTTCTGTGTTTGAGGTAATTATATGTCTTCGAATTGGAACGATTGGATCGTTTTACGTGCTTTGGCAATTTGACATGGGTAACTAGAGCAACAAAATAGACATAAAAAAGTTTACTGGACATATAAACTGAAATTAAGAGTGGCAAGTTGTTTTGAAATATGTATCAGTTTCACAATGGCGGGGAATTGTTTGCAGAAATTGTTTTGCATATGTTTTGTTGTGCATTCAAACATATTAATGTGGAATATTGCAGAGTTTCTTTATATGGTATCGTAGATTTCTAAACCAGATAAATTTCAACGTCAATCAACGTCGATATCAAAGATAGGAAATTTTACTGATTGATTTTTAAGCTATTTTTCCCGTCGTTACGCGCTTCTTTCTAAGGGAGAAATCAAAAGACTATATTGGCTATATCGCTCAAACTTGATGAAACGTTAGGTGTGCTTGGCAGTTTTTATTATATTATTTTCTCCCTTTTGTTGCATCTTAGCAACTATATCATATGTCTACCCGAAAAAATTGTTTTAACTTGTTTAAATTGTACCCAGTTGGGAAAACCGTTTGTAATTTTTAAACACCACAGGACGGCTCGTTGGAAGAAGGGTCGATCAAAACGATTTATGATCGAACCTCTGACATGATATTAGCCTTGATTTTCACCTTGTAAAGTTCAAAGAAACTGAGAAACATGGTTGAACATCCTTCCAAGGACTCGCTTAGTGTAAGATGCAAACAAAATATTGTTTGTATCCTTTTATTTAAAGCCCTGAAATGTATTCGACGCGAAACGAAACGAAGTGTCAAATCCCATACAAAATCAGCCTGGCGCGGAATTTCGTTTCGTTTGGTTTTGCTCGTCAGTAATGTGTTCAAAGACGTATAACTGTCTTCGAAGACAACGCAGTGACTCGCTTTGAGATGGCGCCGCACTATGTATAAGTTAAATTTCGCGGCCATTTAATGACCCAAGTACCTTAAATTGATGCGAAAAATGTGACAGCTCATAATTTCATTCGAGTTTGCGGATATTTTATTGAAAAATGAGTGGAAATGGATGAATGAACAGCGCATCCTTGCAACAGTAGTTTTTGTTTTGCCGATAATATCATTTTTGATACCGGTTGGTTAAATTTATATGCACCGAATTCAAATGTGTAACGCACTTGTTAAATGTCATCAATGGAAATTTATACTGCCCCCGGTGTCGGGGTGCGGAACTTTATTTCGCTCGATTCCGCACAGACGTTTTCGCTGTATTTCATTCGTCGAATACATTACTAGGCTTAAATGCGAAATGAATGGAAGTTGTTTAAGTAGATGCAAGTTGTGGAAACGTGGATCTCATGTGCAATACTTTGGAAAAGACCTAATTTTGTCCTAGATCTTTAGTACAATGGTGAGAGGAGAAAATCTACATATTACATTTTGAAATGTATGTTATTATTAAGTCATGTTAGACAATATTTTGATGAAATTTCCAACCTTTTTCGATAAGCTCACTGAGTAAGGAGTCAAAGAGCAAAAAAAAACTAGACAACATCTATCCAAATTTAACTGAAAATTGTATAACTATTTATAAGTTTTTTATCCATATCTGCTGGAGGACTTTTTTGTATCCGTATAATAGGTTTCAAGATTTAATAGACGAAATTAACATCAAAACTCTTGGCAAGGTAGGGAAACCCATTTCAGAAACATAACGCATAAGAAAATTTCACCATTATTGGTAGAAAAGGGGACGCACATGACAACTCTTCCACATGAACCAATAATAGTTAGATTATTAATACAGGGCGAGATTATATACAGTAAGTGAGATTATTTATCTATCATCAAGATATAATTTAAAAGTGTACATCAATTTGGAAATAACCCCCAATGATGGAAGATAATGTCTAACAATACGTTAAGGACTTAAGAGTAGTCCCGGTTGTCAGAAAATTAATTTTTTTTTTTTTTGGAAATTACAGAGTTTAAAAAAAACTAAAATAATACAATCACTGAAGGGCTCTATCATAAAAACTGATTTCGAGCATGTCAAGGTAGCAGACAAACGTACTAACGAAAACGCCCAGGGAGGCAGAATGCAGCGTAGAAAGCAGCGAATTGATAACCTATATCGGCGGAAGAACTATTAGGCTTGTTTCACACGCACGAGGTTCCATTCGGTTCGGTTCGTTTTCGGTTGTAACCGAAAACAAACCGAACCGAATGAAACCCCTCCACAGATACACGGTCCCTACACGGTTCATATTAGGCTTTGTGTTTTTTCATTAAAAAATTCATTAAAGTCTTCAAAAATTTCCACACAATCGTTTTTTCATGCCTCTTGCGTCTTAAATTTATGTTCATATTTTGCACAACTGCGACTGATAATTTAAAAAAAAACTATAGGTGATAATAAAACTAACTAAAACTGACTAAACTAACTAGGTAAAACGTCTAAATATTTCAAATTAAGAGATCCAAACTGATAATTTATAAATTTAAAAAAAAAAATCAAATGATCCAATCAGTTTGAAACCGATTCTAAACCGTGCATGTGTGAACGCCTTGATTGCTTTCTGTTCCCTGGACACGAATTCACACCTAATAGAAACCTGATGAAACCTATTCGTGCTCAGGGAGTATTCGGTGCTATGCGGTTTCTATTAGGCAGCGAATAGAAACCGAATTATCGTTTCACACTTGTCGGCAGCGACCGAAAACGAACCGAAAACGAACCGAACCGAATGGAACCTCATGTGTGTGAAACGAGCCTTACGTGCTCCAAAAATAGACGACTCGGTGTAAGTAACCAAATAATTGACTGTCAAACTTTTAATGAGTTCTTATATTTTCTATTTTTATGTCAATATTTATATATATTTTTAGTTTTTGTTTTTACTCTAATTCAAAAGCATTCAAAGGGTTAATATGAATTTGATACAGCTAGTTGGAAACATAAAAAAATTAGTGCCTAATTAAATAAATTTCTTTTTTATTAAAACTAATAATGTTTAAAAGCAACAAACTTGATTTTACCCTTTAAACTCCGTGAGTAAATTACCAGAGGGAACCATTTTTTTTATTATTTTTCTTAAAAAAGATTTCGACAAGCACTATGATTCGGATTTTTTGGTTTGACTGATTTTACATGAACCGGTAAAATGTTATGATGCATCGGACCTATATCGGACCCTATTCCAATGCAAAACTTTTAGAATAGGGTCCGATAAATATGGCGATAATTTGGTCTGCAGCAGATATTTATTTTTTAAATTTTTGTCGAATAAAGTTGAAACATAACACAATAACTTTATACTGTTTATTTAATTGTAACTAGGCTGAATGAAAAATGTGATTGGACTACTGTCAACAAAAAAAATTTTCAAATACTCATTTTTTCACACCTCTGTCTGCCCCCTAACCCTTTAAATCAATGAATTGATTTGTCGGTGTGAAACCAGTAAAGCTAATCAGAAAGCCAGTGGTCTACCCACTAGGCTACTCAAGCTCTTCGCAGTAATTGATGCACTGCATTTTGTTCAAGTGAGAAAACAGAGGCTCACGAAATCCCCAAGCTTCACCTTCTCCGAAATAGGAGACAAAAAAACCACTCGCTAGATAGCTGCATAGTATCCCTGGCTGGTGAGTGAATGATAGCTGCACAGTATCCCTGGCTGGTGAATCGTTTCACCAAAATATGAGTTGAATGTGCTTGAATGTGCGGATAAGCCATGTGCTTTGCACCAAAACGGTTTGAATTTATATTTTAGAGATCAATTAAATTCCCACGTTCATAAATCATAACTAATATTAGAAATTATGTTCTAATTTATAACAAAATAATTAATAACAAGCACTTATAAATTAGTTTCAAAATAATTAAGGACAGATTCAAAATTAAGTTTAACCCTGTATCAACTTAAGCAATTGCTTACAGTCTACAAACAAAAATGATTGCAGTTTCACCAAATTATGGACTACATGGCTCCAGTGTAGTACCAAAAAAACTGATGACTTGTTTTGATTATTTCATTATAGTGAAGACATTATTAATTAAAATTAATAATTATCCTTTTGATTTTCCATATGTTAAGACCACTGTGAGAACGATTATAGAAATAAAACTTGACAAACTGCTTATGAAAATTTACACAATACAAAATACGATCTAACGTTGATAATGACAGATTGAAAGGTGATTTTAATATTATTGATTGATTTAGCTGTCGTTATGTAGGTAAGTGGAAGTGGCTATCAATCTACAGACACCTGCCGACAAAATAATTTTCTCTTCCCTAATCAATAAAATCAGGAAACCGTCTGTTTCCTTTGATAAACCACACTATCCTCTTCAAGTCAACTAGAGATGCGTACATCAGTCAGATTGGAGAGGAAGAGTACAAAACTTGATACTGGCACATAAGATTGAGGCCACCAAGAAACAGCTCCGATAAAAACCGTTAAGCTCTGCGACCAGTAAAAATGCCCACAACACAACTCAGAGCAATATGAGCTAAGCATTACTGCTGCTTGGTTTAAAGCGCGTCCATGTAGACCCAGAACTATCTTGCTATCACGTAGAATGTTTCATCAGCCCAGGAATTTCTAGCGTCCGCGAGTTATTTTATTATTAATATTTATACAAAAATCTCACATATATTATTTAAAATAGAAAGTGTTTTTTCAATAAATATAACGTTAAAATAATCAAATAACTTGAAGTTATTTCACCCTGGCAATTATCTATTTAGCGTATTGGTTGTTTGACGTACATTAAACAAACTTTTATTCTCTCGCTGATTCGATAACTTCTGCAATCAATCATTTCGCTCATTTGATATTTTGCTCGTCACTTTAATAGGTTACGTGTTACATAATTCAAACCAAAGATACTCTTAAATTGATTTGCATATACCTCTAGAGGTGTGGTAAACGACGAGAAATAATTCAATCATTTACCATCGACTGCTATTTAACTATGTTGTAGTCTGCATAACTGCTGCACATTGCATTCAAGGTAAACTGGACATACGAGTAATTACACTGGCACAATTACGTTATTGAACAAATTTCGCGACTCTAGTTATAAATAAAACAGTGAGAAAATCGAGTTCACCTTGCAATTACCATGACTTCGATGAAATTACAGCAATGCGAGTGATAAGTGCTTGCACCGTAGGTCAGTCCATGAAATACACTTGCCGATTCCCAGTCAGATTCAGGCCAGACATGAAAATCCAAATATATGTTTGATGATGAGCAGAAGGCTATGTGGATGCAAGTGTATCTGATGACCACCGAACTATGGTGCATTGCATGTTGATGCTGAAAAGTCAATTAAACTTGACCGGTCAAATGTAATATATTAGTGTGTACCGCCTTCAGTGCCAGAAAATAAATGGGTATTCATGTACAAGTTGTTGTTACAGCAAGTTCAACTAGATCGAGATGATAACTCACCGACTTTGATCTAAATCGATAATGATGTAAAAAGATGCCGAAATAATAGCACACCTTTTTGTGATTTTGAAATCGATATCATTTGTACTGAAATTAGGTCGCAATGTAAAATATTTATGTTTTATCAAAGCTGCAATTGCCATTGACTATCGCTATTTAGTTCAGATTTAATTTCATAATAACATTAATAAACAGGTGCACCCAACTTAATTGGTATTATCGGTAATATGGGGAAGGACTGTGACTTTTTTTTTCAAAAGGAAAAGTAATTCATATTCTGATAAGATGATTTATATTTGTGTATTTAAGTTCAAAAACTATAAAAACTAGTCTTCTCCTTTTTGGCTCTTTTCGTATCCGAGAAACAAATCACTACTATCAATGGCTTTTTCACCCTATCAATGGTCCACGGATTTTAAGTGGTCTAGATACCTACAAACCTCGCATCGCACCATGCTCGCAGTGGTGAGCATGACTGAAAGAAAATAGAGTGAAAAGTACAAACGGCTAATGGCGGAGAACTCAAATGCGGGCTACAAAAAAAAATCCTTTTTACGGACGAAAAAAACTTCACCCTGCAGAAGAAATTCAATCAACAGAATCATTGGGTGCAAGCTCGGTCGTCATTGAAAACGTCGTTAGTAATTCTGCGGGTCGCGTGAGATCATCATCCAGCGTCAGTCACGATTTGGTGAAGCATAGCCTATGCTGGCACTACTGAGCTGTTTTTTTTTTGCGAAACCGGCGTGAAAATCTCCGCATAAAGCTTCTCAGCCAAACTATGTTTTAAAACCAGTATTGAGTGCTCCAGCAAGATTTGGCGCCGGCTCACAAGGCCAAAACGACTCAGGCCTGGCTTGGGCGGCACTTACCTGTCTTTTTCAGCCCAGATGATTGACCTTCTGGCAGCCCCGACTTGAGTCCGCTGGGGTTATGGACGGTTTTAGAGGTTTTCGGTTTTCAGTAAAAATTTCAGGAAGAAATCTAAAATCAATATTTTTTATTTGAAAAACCCCGTGTGACAGTATTTATTTAACTAGTATGTATAATGAAATAAAAAGAGAGTTTCCATTCGATAAAGAACAAAAGAAACTTAAAATTTGTATGCTGTTAAGGCCAGTTAAAAGTGGTTGGCTTTCTAGTTCCAGTCACCGATATGTACTATGAGTGATCCAAATGAACATTTTGAACTATGTCTACTTGGTAGGGTTTGAATTGCTGTTTATCCAAACCTCCCTCCTGTGTCTGAAGTCTGACGTTTGAAATCTATTTCTCTTTTGGATACTTTACCACAGAAATGCATATTATGCATATAGAAGCAAACTATATGTTGTGCAAATTAGTGATGGACTCAAAAACGCCAAACAACTTTGTAAACAATTTTTGGCTGTTTTTCTAAGACGCCAAACAGTTTTTCTAAAACGAATATTTTTTTCTAAAACGAACAGTATTTCTAAAACCAAGTGTTTTTCTACAACGAATAGTTTTTCTAAAACCAATCGTTTTTCCATAACGAACCGTTTTTCTAAAACGAACTGTTTTTATAAAACGATAAGCTTGATAAAACGAACTGTTTGGCCGTGGAAAACAGTTTGCAAATGAAAAACTGTTTTTCAGCGACAAAGTGTTTGGTAGAGAAATACTGTTTGGCAGCGGCGAACTGTTTCGTATCGGCAGAGTGGTTTTTAAAAACAAACTGTTTGGCTATGGAAAACTGTTTAGCTGCGGAAAACAGATTTTCAGAGGCAAAGAATGAAATGAATAGTCCAATATAATACGAGGTTGTCAGACTTATAAGGTGCGTATTTTTGTGTCTGGATCAAGAGCTGGTTAGCGTAGGAAGCTTTGAAAACAACAACAGTTGCTGTTGTTTTGAATGCTGATTACCATACCATGCTCTTGATGGCATACAACCAGATATGTTGATTCTTTACGACCACGTGTACTGATTGATGTATGATTATACGCTTGATTAAGAAGATTATTTATTGGAAAATTGGGACCGTATAAGTATCAATTCAGTTTGGAAGCTCTTAGAACTAGCAATGAATTTTTACGACATAAAATATATATTAGAAAGGCATAATACGCAAAAATTCATTGTACTGAATTAATTGAAGATTATTCAAACTATGAACGATGTTTCTTAATTGAACTAAATTTTTTGTCGTATATAAACTGGTTTCTTGAAACAGTTTTAAAAAAATTGCAATTTTTTTCAAAACAAAAAACAATTCGTTTTCGATTTTTGAAAAGAGCAGAAACGCCCTTCACTAGTGCAAATATCACAAATTTCAGATACTACAAGTGCTGGTTTGCAGAATTCTACATATTTCTCAATACAATTAGACCGGTTTTCTCTATTTGTGTCCGTTTAAAGAAGGTACGAAGTAATATTACTCTACCGACAGTTTAATTTGTTTGGCTATTATTATTCGTATATATTGTACCCAATTATTCGTCATTTTTAAACCTGAAAATATTCTTTGATTTGCTCTACACGTTTCATTTACGAGCTGGATTCATCATTTCTTTTCACTCATTTCACTGAAATTTCAATCAATTTTGCGTTTAGGTGCATGATTTCAACCATATTTACCAAATCCTATTTGCTTTCACAAGGTATTTGTTTTCAATGGTGCACTAGGTTTTTCGATTAAGTACATTTAATCTTATCAGGTTTCGAATATTCCAGAAAGACAAATTTACGGCTTATTTTTTCAGCTAATTTTTGCCAAGAAAGTCATATTTCAAATCTCTGAATCAATTTTGTGACGGATTATGCTAAACAAAATATTCAAGCTATGAACTTTATAGAGCTACTAAATATTATTAAGTAAGCCATAGAGCATACTAAATATTATTCATAGTTTTAAAGCGTTTCAAACTTCCTCGAGAATTCAAAGTGCTCGAAAATTACCATCCTTGCTTTAATAAAACCTTTCTTGTGCAATATTATAGCAGAATATTATATAATCAACTCACACTAAAACCACAAACATAATTCAATCACAGAAAGCTTTGCATGCTAGCGACACCATTAAATTTAGCGAAGATGACACAAAATGCTCTCACCAGGACGGTACACTACACACGACAACTCGACATATACATTGCATGCGCATCTATGTCACATTTGCATCTATCTACCTGTTTTTGAGTCTGCTAGTGATTTGTGTTCTTCGTGAGACCGTGGGAATATTGAATTCATCTGTACGATTGTCGCAATTGGATTTAATATTATCTGTTTCCATGTCATTAGTATGTCAAAGGTCGTAGGAATTTCAATTTTAGTCTGAGTTTCGAGCACTCAGTTTTCAAAGATGCATCGCTGGTACATTACACATTAACGAGCACAAACGGATCATACATGTATTACGTACACACTATGAATTCTGTATACAGATCGAAGGATGCATATGAATTTAAGGCTGACGTTTCGATCGAATCGTGCTTATGTGAAATTATTTTGAACGATATTGGTTTACGGTTAATCGCACTTGAATGAACTAAATGTTTACTAGTATATTGATACACTGCTAAAGTTTATCTACAAATCATGCACGCATTGAATGAGTGGAGGTATGATTGAACTTTACAGTGCAACATAATATAGTTCTGCGAATGAACGATGAAATGATGATGATAGACGCTGAATAGAATAACTGGTTGGATTTTCCTCCTCGATTTTAATTTCGAGACTTTTCAAGTTTGGGTTGAACTGATTTGGAAGTGCGTAAGCTGCCTACATTGAGAGACATTTTCTGTAAGTAGTGTTTCATTGATGAGACATTTTCTGTAAGTAGATAAGCTAAGCCTCCTGAAAGTTTTTTCGCAGCCTCAACTAAAAAGAATACTTTGAAAAGTCTAAATCAAATACATTTCATCTGGCAATGTTTCGAAAACATAATTTACCACGGCATTTATCAAAATAAAATATAAGCGCCCAATGTGGGTCACGTTTCATGGTATGACGGTATTACGAACATAAGTGCTGCGCGTGACATTTTCGATATTGCACATATCTGTGATAGTATGATAGTGGCACGTTTGAAAATTGTTCGAAATCATTTTGATATTTGTCTATAGAATTGTATACGGCGATTGAATGAAGTACTACAATGACAAATGCAATTGTGAAGAATTAATTTTAATTATGAATGAATTAAATTTTGAAACATCAAGTCCCTGTGCACAATTAACTGTGCAAAATTAATCTACCGTGAATATTTTCTTTTCACTCTCATCATCACGCATCAATCAAATCTTATAATCGATAATTTATTGTTATATTCTAGACCGATTTTCATCGATTTACATTTTTTAAATACCCGGGTTCTGAAATCATTTTTGTTTTTTTGCCTAGTGTCTTTCCCTTCAAAGTTGTGATAACGTACTGATGAAGCAGAACCTATATTAAGCTTTTAGTAGAAATATGAGGCTCTCGTATTTTCTATTCATTTCCCTTAAAGGTCTGAAATTGGTTTTACGTGTGCATTGTACTAGTCCATGCAACGTATTGTAATGCATTGAAACATCTTTTGCATTTCTATTCAATCCACTGCAATCAATGATGCACAATGATGAGCACGAAATTTACCTAGCATTTACCTTTAGGCATAGTTTATCTATTCCACTCTTCCTACAAACTGCATCCAACTCAAATCTGTTTACAGTGCTGGTTGATTCCAAATGATGAGCTCGACTCATCTTTTTACCTTCACGTTTCATTTCAATTTAACTCTATTCGAGATGCGCAAATGCTTTCAAATAAATAAAAAACTCCGGTCGCAACGAATTGAACATCAGAAAACAATTATCCGAAAACCACAAATTGTATCCCAAAGTAATTTATGTTGACATTTCAGTGATAAATTAGTTGTACGTGATGGGATACATGCTTATTGCTTGCTTCGGTATTCTTAAAGTTTGAGTCCAGGCAACAAGCAGCCTAGAATTGGTTAAATAGCAGGCAAGTCTGTCGGTTTACCGCAAGTACCAAAGCATACAAGCCAAACGAAAAGTACGGTTACGTTACGGGATATGGGGTTGTGTGGAGTAGAAACCAAGCAAGTATACTATGCCTGCTCGCTGGAGCATTTTATTGTAGGAAATGGGAAAGGGTAAACGTCATTTTATTGAATCATTCGTTATGTCGACGACATTTTTTTTCAATTTTTTGATGGTTGAGCGATCAGCGCTCGGATATAAGGTAGTTTAGGGACTTCAATAAAATGATATTTGTGTCGCTATAGGATGATGAATTCTTTTAATGGAATTATGCGGAGCACATACATAAGTGTATGATGAATAGAATGATGATTGAAAGTTTTGTCGAGTAAAGTGATAAGCATAATGGTACTCGCGAGAAGAATATTAAAAAGCAGACGTGTTTCTTTTTTGCCTTTTTTGGAAGCGATTACAAGAATTTTAGACTTTAATGTTACCTTTATGTGGCATAGGCTACCTCTCCGTAGAAGAAACGTGTGGGTTTTCTATGACATATTACGTAAGTACTTAAAACTCTCTTATAGTAGATTGATTTTCATGGCTCTAACAACTATGACATCATTCGAAGGTAAATTATTTATTTATTCAAAACTAATCTAACAGAACAATTCAACTATAAAAGGAGATAATATAATAAAAATAACAATAATGTAAAGAAAAAAAGTATAGCCAAGAAAATATATAAGAGAAAAATAAGCACAATATACACAATTAAAAAGCTACGTTAAGAAATGATGAAAGACATGAACAGGGAACCAAACGAATGCTCATCGTGGCTTTTAAGCATTTTAGGAATAGGTTAATTTAAATTTACAAGAGTATGAGCAACGGTCGTATTGAATAGCAAATGAGTTCTTACCTGGCCATTAGACATCCGTAAGAAATCCAAAACGCAAGTGTTGGAGGAAAGCTAACCATTAAAGCTTGTAAACCAGACATTCATCAGTGGGTACTCAGTATGTGGAGATTTAAGAAAAACAGACGATCATCATAAGGAAGAGAAGCAACATTAAACCTATACAGAAAGCAGCGAAAGAACTTTAAAAAATAAGTGACTAAAAGCAGCACTATGAAGCCTGTCATGAACGATCCGCTGAAGCAACTTAATTAAATAAGGTAGGACCGATAGAGACTAGTAGCCGGCAATATTGCTAATGACCCCCAGTTTTGAAATCTGAAAAACATTGGCAGTTTCCCAGCTCCTTGAACACAATTGCATATCTAGTGCGTCTTGCCCGGTCATTGAATGTTATTTTTTTAGAGATATTTTCCACATTTACTGCGCCACTTATAACATCAAAAGTTAGGAAAGCGCTTAACAATGTTCTTCTGGAAGATAGAAGCATTAAATTTGGAAAGCCCAGTCTGTATTTGAAAGGTGGATGGTGTTGGAAATCTTTTGGGCTATAGAGATTTCTCAAAGCGAAGAGTAAAAACTGTTTCTGAACAGATTCTACTCTATCACTTTGTAGCGCAAAAGCTGGGTTTTATATTATGCAGGCATATTTTAATCGAGGTCACACCAAAGTGATATATAATGACTTGGTAGCACATACGTTCATGAACACTTCAACGTGTCTCTTAATGAATCCGAGATGTTTATTAGTCCTGGCTAGGATTTTGTCCTAGAGCAGGTTGGAGTGCATCTTTTTGTCCAATACTACGCTAAGATCTATAATATGATCAATCCTATTCAATTCGATGTTGTTAAGGCAGTTAAAGTACATTTTGATTGTATTTTTACGAGAAATACTTATTACATGGCACTTGCTAATATTAAAATTCAGATTATTCTCATTGCACCACTGTTCGAGAGATTGAAGCTTGGATTAGACATGGGTAACGCAGCGCTGCGCCGCGCAATTGCGTTGAAGCACTAGCCATGATACCACTGCGCTGATACCGATTGTCGGTATCAGTAGCGCAGTAACGCACTTCGGTATTAGTAGCTCAGTAACGCACTTCGGTATCAATGGTGTTGGCGCTGCCGCTTTGCAATGCCAACACCATTTGTTTGGCGCTATGCTACGGCGCGGCGCAAAGATATGAGTTGAGAATACTTACCTCAAGTCTGTTTGAGCAATAGAATTTCATTATGCTTCAATACTACAACTAAATAATACCTTTATGGTATATTAAAGCAATGATGTTAATACTTGTCTAATTTACACTTATCAAAAAGTCAGGCGTACGCACGTTTGGAAAGATACCTGAATGGGTACAAGCTGCGCCGCGCAATTGCGTTGAAGCATTAGCCACGATACCACTGCGCTGGTATCGCTTGTCTATTAGCCATGATACCACTGCGCTGGTATCGCTTGTCGGTATCAGTAGCGCAGTAACGCACTTCGGTATCAATGGTGTTGGCGCTGCCGCTTTGCAATGCCAACACCATTTGGCTTGGCGCTATGCTACGGCGTGGCGCAAAGATATGAGTTGAGTATACGTATCTCAAGTCTGTTTGATGCAAAGCAATATACCTGCGCGTACGCACGTTTGGAAAGATACCTGAATGGGTACATACTATAGCCTGGGTATTTTAGGGTATTTTATATCGGAAAATTAGTAAGTTCAAATGTGGGTTGCTCTCGTTCCATACAAGCTTTTTCAATCATGTTTTTTTGGGTGAATTATAGCGTCATGGTATTAGCGCAATGCTACCAGCGCCGTATGTAAGATCATGGTATCATAGCGCAATGTTATTAGCGCAGTGCGCTGATACCACTACTGGCGCCGGTATCAGTGTATCAGCGCTTCAAAATTTGCTGCGTTACCCATGTCTAGCTTGGATTGTACAAAGGTTGTGTCAGATAGCGTGTTTACGATGAGGTAGATTCTTAAGTTGACTGCATAAAAAAGATGGGGTATACCAATTAGTATCTCAGACAGATCAGTGATGAAGATTTCAAAAAGCAGGGGGTCTACATGACTGCCTTGTGGTACTCCAAAAGATGCGAAAACTCTTCTAGACAGGTGACCTTAGAATTTTACACACTGAGCTTTGTCCCGAAGATAAGACTGGAGTCCATTGAGAAGGGACCAGAATACACGAAAATTGCAAAGTTTGTATACCAGAGTTTGATGATCAACCCGCTCGAAAGTTTTACTGAAGTCCGTATAGACCGCGGCAATTTGGTTTCTTTTTTCTTTTTACAGAGCACATCAGAAACTAGGGTCACGGGATTGATAGAAGTTGATCCACCCCTAAAAAATCCATGTTATTGCTCATTTAAAAGACGTTCGATAATACCAGTAAGTTTTTCACAGACATACTTGCCGATACTTTGCCGACCTTTGTCGATCTTGAATTTAGAAAATTTTCAATATTAGCCTCTTGTGTAAAGGTGTATGTAGTTGGTGTAGGGATTTTTGGCGAGCAAAAAGTATTTTGAAAATAGTCAGCAAAAAAGTGGACAGAAAAAACCGTGTTGCGTCGGGATATAGAACAAGGATAGCCGGTTGTTTTACATTTTAAGTTAACGAAATCAAAAACTTTCTCCCTCAGTGAATTACCATAGAGCGCATACGACTCACGAGATTTAATAGAAAATTATTTGCATAGCTGATCGGATAATCTCATTAGCTTCCCATTGACCAAGCTTTCATTTATGGTTTCAAAGGAGTTAAAAAGGTTAATTGGAAGGAGGCGGCTACCATTTTTGTCGGAAACGAAACTGATTTTCGGACAATCGTCAAGAACAATAATTTTATCATCTTCGAGTAAGGAAGCTGTTACGGAATAATTTTTATCAATATTAAGTAGTTTTCTCAGACTGAAAGATTAACGATACCAATATAGAGATAATGTTTGTCGAATAAGACTAACGAGTTTGTGCTCAAAAAGTTTGTAAGAACTGGTCACGACAAAGGATACTTGAAAGGATATTGTGAGTCGGAATAAGAGCTTCACCTCCTGCTAAAGCTCCAGTGTAAAAGTAGTCGCGATCAGTTCTTAGAAATTTGTTAAATAATTTTATTTTTATTAATTTATTGAGTTTAAAGTAAAACTTTTGCATAAAATTTGCAGTTTTGATTGAAAAACGCTTGAAAATGAATAATTTTATTTGAGCAGATTTTAGCTCGCGAAACAATTAGAGGGAAGTAGGCAAATTTAAATAATACTAAGACGTAATTCAATGAAAGGACTTACTCCAAACACAGCACTTTAAATTCGATTGATTCGAACATGATACAAATCTCAGCAAAATAAAAAAAAAATATTCAAATATTCAAACATATGTATGTTTGTGTAATTGCGTAGTTTTAGTACATAGCTGTTTTTTTACTCTTTCTGCAAATGGAAATTGTATCAAAAACAGTACCTTTCGTACAAACCGAAAAAATAATCAATTTAATCTGCATGATATATTACTCATTTTATTTCTCGGAAATAATTTCGCAAAACTCCATTTCAGACAAAATGATATTCGATTTAATTTCATTATCCAATGCAGCATACGTTATGCGAACATCAATTTCAAACAGCCAGGTAGTAATGATTGCCAGTGGCAAAAAGACAAAAAGACTTTTGCTCAGAAAATTGTCAGTAGCTGTTACGGTGCTGTTGTTTTTAATATTAAACATAAAACTGGAATACCGAATTAATTAGCGCCAGCTGATTCAAGCGTGATTGAAACGTTGCGTGAGCAGTTTATTGACTTTGCTTTCTTCTCGGTTTTTTCTTTGCGAAAAAAAGTTATCCAATTCTAGCTCTGATTTTAATTAGCCTCGATTATAGGAAAGGTTATGCGTGCTGCCGGTGAATTCATCTATAGATAATTAATTGCGAAAAATTTAGATGATAAATATATATTGCTGAAAGCGGAATAAAATGTTGTTTTCGCATAAGTTGATTTGAAGCATCTTTTTGGGTTGAATAAAATTGATTTTCGATCAAGTTTTCGAAATCAAAATTCATGAAAAATTCACACGGAAGCCATTGTTGTTTGTAAATAAGAGCATTTTAGACTGAGTTTTTATTTGTAGAAAACACTCAAATGTTAATTGGCTTCAAACTATCTTTGAAATCAGTATTATTTCGTTTTAAATATTACTCAAAATGGAATTTTTAAACGGACAAGTTGCAGAAATGTGTAGACTAAGTTTAACATAAATTGAAATTAGATGATACACTTTTGAAATTTAGAGAGCATATATTATTAAAACAAATTTTATTCAAAGTTTCTAAACGCAATTCAAATAAACGCTAAACTGTCAGTGAAACCTAATGACATACTAAGGTGACAAGTTTACTCAACTCTACACATTCCCAGTACGTGCAATTATGATCAGAGCACTGCGAAAACAACTGTTTCAAGCCTGCATATTGTCTTTCTCAGATCTCTGAATGAAATTCGATAGTAGCCATTCTCTTAAGTTTGAATGAGTTGCGGTGACAACATAGCGTGGAAATTCGATTCCCTTTACGAAGGATGCAAAGCCATTTTATGTTAATTTCAGTGCCATACCAATCTATTCTCGACGCCGTTGTTGGGAAGATGCTAGCTAATACGTGCAGCGCGAAGTACGAGAACAGTTTGTAGTCATTTTGTTCACAGCATAGAGCTACACATGTTTGCCTAACTATGCAACATATAGATACAAGGTATCTGTATTTAAGTATCTGTCTAAGACTTTGATCGGAGGCATAATTACCGGTTCCCAAAGACAATATTGCGATGCACTTGTATTGTTTCAATAAATACTGAATTTTACCTTCAGTATGACTACAAATACTAACGTACCCGAAGTATCTTTGCACAGACTCAGTCTGTATCTGTGGCGCTGGCTGCAACAAGTGAACTTTCAATTGAAATTAATTGAACAGGTAGATGCGATGTGGCTACTGCTACTCGGCTTCTGATGGAAAACGAGGGACATCATGAAGAAACACTGTGACCTGCAGCTTTTGTATTTTCTAGCTCGAATGATGTCGTCACATTAGCCACCGGCGTATTTCTTCATCTTTTGCGGGGTGCCATATTGAGAACGGTTCTTGCATAATTACCTTTGAACTGTGGCTGAAGCCACCAACCAACTAACTAACACACACACACACATATATATCGAATTCCTGAGGTTAGCTAGAAACCTATGCGGTTTCTGTAAGTTGATTATGTGAAACATAATTCGTACTGCAGAGCCTTCGTCTAATTAAAATTAATTGTGTAGCGTGCAAGGTGCCAACGGAAATAAATGGATAGCGTATTTGCACTAAAAATGGTAGCTTGTCTCGCATTTACGAAGTGAATAGTTAGTTGATCAGCTACCAATTCTAGTCAACGCTTCTAAAAATGATCGTTTTTCCTATTTGTTAAGCTAATAGGTGCACATTTTTAACCACTTAAAATTGAATCCCCAAAGAAAGAAATGTATTTTTACTTATCACATGATTGATAAATATTTCATCTTTTACCAACCTCACACTCAGTTAACACAAAATGCTTACCCATCACTGCAATGAAAAACCTAAATTGCCTTATCATTACCTAGAATATCATACACGCTGGTCATTATTAATGATAACTCTGCCCATAATACCGAAACGGTCAGCTCAAACAAACAATTTACATATTCAAAATCTCCACTCCTCCGTTTTCGGTCTAAAGCATATGATACGTATTTTATCGAATAATATCCATTCATTTACAGAACGCTTATGAGCTTTACAGACGATGAAAATCTACGGCCTTCTAAACTAAGCACCCCATAACATTAGTTTCGTTGTTATTCCTCTACTTTAGCCCCGTCAAGCTGAAATGGCATCCTAAATGCACGTGTATAGTGTGCCCATTGTGGCTCGGTCTACAAACCTGCAGGATCACTGGAGCTCGACCGGAAGCAAAAAAATGACTTTGAAATTGGATCCGTTTAAGATTTATGTAACTTGTGGGACACTCATAAATCTTGCAATGAACAATACTTCGACATTTGCCGTGACGCCAAGGACTCATTTTCTACGATGATATTGCAAATCAAAAAGGACATAATAATTGATTCGTGTCCAGATTTCAGCCTGCCAGAATCCGACACTAGCACTTGACTGCTGTTCAATGGGCCTAGCGAGTCTACGATGGGACGCCACATACATATTTTGGATTATTTATGCTAGCGGGGGTAACCCGAATCGCCTGTTACTCATATGCGGTGTGGAGTAGTGCTCGGAATCACATTCGACTAGAACTGCTTTCGAATCATTGCTACTGGGAAATTGATCGGATGTGATTTATATTGATTTTTAGATTGAGTGCCTGTCAAGAGGGAAATGAATTGTAAGCGGTGGATTTAAATTGAAGTGTTGTAGTTTGATTGATGTGTTTTTTTTTCAAATGTTCATGAAGTGGATACATGATGCAAGTTATTTTTCTGGGGAATCATGCAAAACTGTTGTGCTTAATTTGCAATATATGTACACATAGTCACAAAATTGAAGGCACAATCAATATAAATGCCAAAATATTATTCAATGTTACTACAATTCTAGTAAATTTATCGAATTGGCATTTTATTGTTAGTGCGTAATCTTCTTTATAAATGTACACCAAATTCATACAGAAAAAGTCGAATCTATCACAAAGTTTGCTATTTTTATGTCTAACAAGATATTTCGTAGAATTTGATGATCCAATTACTTTTCTTTCTTTACAAATATTGTGTTTTAGGTGAGCGTTAGTGACTAGTTGAGTTAAGTGTTGTCTTTCAAAAAAAAAAAAAAAAAAGTATTTTTACATAAATAAATAAAAAAAGCTGCAATGGATAAACGGAGAAAAGAAACCACAGTTGCGGAAAGAAAAATTATTATTAAGCTTGTTTATGAAGGTCAAACATATCGAGAAGTAGGAAAAATAGTTGAGAGATCATTTTCTTCAGTAAGAACTGTAATCAACAATTGGAAAAATGACGGAACTTATATTAATAAGACGGGACGGGGACGAAAAAGTTACTGTCAGCTAAAGATGAGGAATACATTCAACGGGAAATAGAAAAATGTCCAAAGAAGCCGATTAATAATTTGAGGGCTGAAGTTTCTCATATGATCCAAAAACCAATATCCAAGGAAACTATTAGAAGAACATTGCGAAACCATGGTTTAAATGGAAGAATAGCCCGTAAAAAGCCATTTGGTTCAGAAGCAAATAGAAAAAAATGGTTAGAGTTTGCCAAAACTTTCGTAATTGAGGGTCCAGATTTCTGGAAAAACATAATATTCAGTGATGAAAGTAAGTTCAACCTATTTGGCTCTGATGCCTGACAAATAGTTTGGAGGAAAGCGAATAACGAGCCAAAGAAAGAAAATTTGTGCGGAACCGTAAAACATGGAGGAGGTAATGTGATGGTTTGGGGCTGCATTCTGCAGAAGGAGTCGGCAACCTGAAATTTATTGAGACCACTATGGACAAATTTAAAAACCTCGATTTCCTGAAAAGGAATTTAAAATCAAGTGCTACTAAATTAGGACTATTGGATGTGTTTTGGTTTCAACAAGATAATGATCCAAAGCACACCGCACATATTGTAAACATGTGGTTGCTTTATAATACGCCAAAACAATTAAAAACTCCACCTCAGTTCCCAGACCCTAACCCAATTGAACATTTGTGGTCAGTACTTGAGCAACAAATCCAAAAAATTTCAATTGCGAATAAATCCGAGCTGAAGTCAACAATAGCAAGGGAATAGCAAAATATTAGCCCAACCATAACAAAAAAGTTAGCGGAAAGTATGCCATCAACTAACTACTAATAATAAATTATTTTATATTTTTCTAGTGATCTTGAAGTTTGTGCCTTTAATTTTGTGCCTTGAATTTTTTTGTTAATTTTTTCTTTTGTTACTTAATTCTTTAAAAAATTGAAATTAATAAATTTTTTTATTCATTTTTGTATTTTTAGTCTTCAATTTAATAAAAAATAAAAAAAATTGTGATAATAAAGTGACATTAGTTTATATACAATTAAGAGTTTTCATATTTATTGCTTGTGGCTTCAATTTTGTGACTATGTGTATGTAAATACTAGCTCACCCGGCGAACTTCGTACCTCCTCAGAATCAATAAATGTTGTTTTAACTTATTAGCTGAATTAAATTCAGTGTTTTATCAAGATAAAAATGAATTAAGTTCGATAAATGTACAAAAATCAATATGAAAAGTTTATTAAACACATTGAAATGAATGTAATTCATGTGGCAGCAAGGCATTTGATTTATTGAAGTGAATCGAAATAATTCGTTCAGCATTCTGCATTGTAAACTATTTGCTGGATTGATTGCACTCGGGTAGATAACCTTCATTGAAGCACCTTGTGATATAAAAAGGCATTTCTTAAAAAAAATAAACTCGAAATAACTTCTGAGCACACATCGGCTTGGACGGTGTTTTGAAATCACCACAGGTAAGTAAAATGTATAGGATACTATTCTTTTAGAGTCATGCAGGGGCAAGCTTGGCCGCTGGTCCCAGCAGCAGCACAAATTCCCCCGCGTAACATCCAATGCGACAATACGCCATTGAAATTTCCAATGAGCATTGCAATGACTCAACAACCATTACCTACATATTTCAGGTCATGCAGAGGTATGATCGGCCGCCTATCCAAGCTTCAATCGCATTCCCCATAGATGACGGGAATTCAAGAATACAATGTTGGGCTTTCCCAAAAGTTCTTTTAATAAAGCTATACAGCTGAAAGCTCTCCTTGCCAGCCTAAGACATCCAATGTTAAAAAGAAATGAACTGGGTATTGATCTGTAATGCTTCCATGCATTATAGAGAATGCTGACGGAGCGTATGTTTACGGATTACATTTCCCGTTGTACACTAACACAGCACTCTTCTCGTGTGATTTCTTGTTCATCTGAAATGGATTGGTTTGCAATCAAGTGTTCATGTTTATTTATTACATATCAAAATACAAGAATCTGATTTTATTTAATTGTTTGTTTCAAAATAGTCGCCGTAGTAACCAATCTCCTGAGACCCGCGCGGCGAAAGGCATCAATTGGTGGGTTTTTAGCATCAGTTACTGCGATTTGAAATCAAAAAAATGGGCTGGAGTGTGTTCATTAAACACGTATCTTTTAGCTGAACCAAGAATAAAAACTAAAGTAAAAAAATCATGAATATGCACGCCTCATTAAAAAAAGTACGATTTTTTACCCTTTTTTCGACAGTTTTTGGGTCGAAAATGCTAAATTTTGAAAAACCAATTTTGACATTATTGACGTTTAACTAGAAGCTTATACTACGAAACTTGCGCCAAGTTTCATTAGGATCGGTTGAGAACTTTTTGAGTTATCTTACCCGCCAATCTAAAAAAAAGTCGTTTCGAGAAAAACGCGTAGTTTTGACACACAGAAACTCTATGATTACAGCGACTTACCAACTAGTCAGTGATTCAAGGCCCATACAAAAGTTCTTCAGTACGTTTATTTTTTAGATGTTAATTTAAGTATTTAAGCTAAAAAAAAAGAAACTCGAATTTTTGAAAATTTTACATGTATCGCCGGCTTTAAGGTAGAATGCAATAGAAATAAATACTTGGAAATACATTTTGAATCGCCACGTTTGAGACCTGAAAGTTTAGTGTTTAACGGGAAAAATACACTTAATAATATGATTTGTACGAGCGTGAAATGATTTCATTGTTTTAACCCGTACTTTTATTAAGGCTTCGAAGTCTAGCTGAAAATTTAAAATATTAATGTTGAAACAAGTATACGAAGAGATAACTATGGCTCTTATTTTGGAAAAAACCTAAAACGCAAGGCTGTATAGTGAAGAGTGGAAAATTATTCTGATTGGGCAAATTGGAGGAAATTGAACAAATTTAAACAGAAAACTTCAGGTAGAAGTGTTTTATCTGCAATACCATTTGATAGTTGAATTTCAAATCAAATCAAGTCAAATTTTTTTATAGAAGTCTTAGCTAAATTGCAATCAGCTTCGGTTCAATTTTTTCTGTGGCACTGTTTGCCTCATTCTAAGCCACATTCAATAACTTTTTCAAGTTTTATATGTACCCAAAGATAGAAACGTCCATATTTTGGAATGAAAATTTAGGAAAATACTGTTCAAATGTTGCATTATTATATGCAAATTGATTGAATAAACTAACACTCTCTGTATTGCAAAAAAAAAACTTGTAAACATGCCTTTTAATCGCCGAATTAACACCTTAACATTTGCCGGTTCAAAATTCAAATTTCGAAACAACAAATGTCTTACCAAAAAAATTAGAATCAGGTAAGTTTCTTTTTAAAACATGATCGAAAAATGAAAATCTACTGACAGCATTGGGGAGTTTTCACTGCAGCCATGTTGGGGAGTTTTTCACTGCAGCCAACTGTTTCAGTGTATATGACTTACCGAAATACGTTCCACAAAGTGCAAGAGTATACACGGTTGAAAATTTTGGGGTAAAATCCATTATTTTTCTATAAATGCGGCCTTATAACATTGATCTATACCAAATTTCGCATATTTATGATAAAACTAGCTTTTATAGTTCATTTCTATACGAAAAATATATATTTCTTATGCATCTCTGAAAATCAATTTCACCTTTACACCATATATTTATAAAGTTTATATTACGTTTGTTAAAATGTATATCTTTTGCTTATTGATTTGATCTATCAGTGATATCAATTAGCTTCTACGCAAATAATTCGTTTCGTTTCGTTTGAAAAACGCATATTTATAACATATTGAGCATCAAATTTACACCAACTTGGTGTAAAAAAAGTAACACGCATAAACTGCAGCATTGATTGTGCAATAGTTGACGATGCAGAGAATTAGTTTTGAGGGTACTTAGAAGGTGCGAATTACTTAGTTTGTGTATGATAGTTGTCCGTATTAAGTGAAATGTTTTTCGAAGGACTGTTTCTTACGGTTGAATATCCCGAAATTAGGAAAATTGTGCGTTTTAAAAAGTGTACGTCGGATGGTGTTGATCGCTTGTCTTACAAAGATTTCGTTCTTTCGGTTTTAGATGGTACTAATGTTCCACTTAGCGATTTTTTGTGTTTTAGAAATAAAGTTGGAGTGGAGATAAAAGAGGACATATTTATGCAGTATTTGTGTCAATTTTATAGCCATCCAGACTTTATTCTGAAAGTTCATTTTAAAAAAGGCGTAGAAAGTGAGAGTGATAATGAATGTGCAGTGCCTGTGAAACGTTCAAATGTAGAAATCGGTCCAAATTTAATAGCAACATCTGACTCTCTTAAATCCTATTTAAAAACAAAAAAATTCGGTCTTGACGTTTTGAATATTTAAAGTGATAAGGACTTTCTGACAGAAAAAGAACGAAGAATCGTAATAAAGTTAATAGCATCTTATGTGCAGGAAACATTCGGTTTTAAGCCAAGTAAAGAAGAACAATTAGCCGTAGCAAACTCATGTGTTAAAATTTTTCCTTGTTTTACCTTGGACGTATTGCATAATGAAAGCAATAATGGATTTTTGCAAATAAAATTGAAAATTATAGAAAACGAAAAAAAAAGATTTTGAAAATGAAATAAGAGGTGTTGAAGCTAAAACAGTAACTGAACAAGTTAGTTCGTCTGTGTTAAAAGACGTGGAAATTATAAAAAGTGCAATCTTGCCAGAAGAAATTGATATTGTCAAAGCTAAGCTAGAGACAACACTGAACTATCGACGTGAATTTGTCAAACAAAATAATAATTTTGAAATCTCTAGAGTCTACTTTGCATGCCCAGAACTGGTAAGTTTAGGTATTATATGAGTAGGTTTTATATGATGCTAAAATTTAATATAATATTTTATTTTAAAGATATCCTATGATTTTGAGTTGAGCTTTGGTGTAACCCAATTTTGCGAAACATGGGCGGATAGCTATCAGTCCTGAATATTTACTGTGATAAAAAAACAGGAAAGAAGATACTGTTGAAAGAATCATTCAGTTTAAGAGAGTAAGTTATCATTTACTTTAAATCTAAATAGCCCTTTTTAATCGTTCTCTTTTGTATTATATGTGACATTCAAAGAGGATCGACGAATGAAACTTACTTACAAGGCTCTACTGGAAGATCTCCTTATATTATTGCAGTAGGTGACGACAAAAGTAATATTCAACAATATTATATTTACAAAATAAATAATATTCAAAAGCACCAAATCCAAGAAGCGCAGCAAATTCAGCCAATATTTATTGACGAAGAAGATCTAGTAAATTACTCGACGCACGAGGCTGCCTACTCTCAAAAAACGGATAAGTGCTACATAATAATTAAATAAGCATAACGTAGAATTAAAAAACGTACAATAAAATATAAGCTTAAATCTTTTCCCGTAAAATAGATATTTTAGAAAAAAACAATGCTTCTCGTTACTTGTACCTTACTACTTTACCATTTCATTTTTTTTCCATTTTATAAAGATTTTTAATGCTGTTAAATTAGCTATATATGTGTATGTAAAAGAAATGTACTGAGATCTTGAATAAAATATAATTGCCAAATTAAGCACTGTTTAATTGTTTGTTACTTAAGATTGACTTTACTTTTTTACGTGAAAACCTTTGAAAAAATTTCTGCATTCAGGCTATGTTTGGAAATGGATTTACAAACATGAAAACAAGCAAACACTTAAATATAATTGGAAAGCTATATTTGCTATGTCAGTGTAAATTATATGCTTCTTGTCAATATTCATTTACAAATTAACCCAGTTTTTCTTATTTCAACTTTTCCCAGATATAAACATCATGTATAAAACATGTGAATCGATTTGATATATTTCATTATTAAATGGCATAGTAAATTTTATATCAATATGATATTTGCCATAGTAAACAAATTTATAATCATTTTATATCATTTTTATATTTAGCTTTATCGAAAACATTGATATAAACTGTTTATAAAAACTATAACTTAAAAATTTGTGTTTGATATTGTTTGCATTTATCTATTTGATATTTTTTTTAGCTGGATTTTTATGTATATATTTTTTTATCAAAATAACACCATATTTTTCAACCGTGTATATTCTACTGATTTCACAAGGATTCGTACTCTGGATGTTGTTTTTGTTTCGCGTCCATTACCGCTATCCTGCACTACTCCGGGTGCCAAACAAGGGAGCTATTGATAGACTGAATTTGAGGAAACAACAAGGCGGACTTTGATATGCAATTGATCAAATAAGGGTAGAATAAGCTTAAGAAGACAAAATATCAATTAGAATTTTATGATGTGCCGTAGCTCCTTTTATGGCACCTCACTATAAATACACTGTCAGAAATTATAAGGTTGCTGACGCATATTAAAAGTGTCTTTTTTAACAGTTTTCTTCTTCTTGTTGAATTCCACTTGATAGTGTAACAACCTGACTTTAGAATAGTTTTTTCAACTACTGCAAAAATAACAGGACCAGCCTTGGACGTTCTACGCGAGTCGAAATGCTAAATGATAGGATCGTATAGCAAGACACAAATATTATGAGGTACTTTCGGTAATGGCTCGAACACGAATATCAAATTTCAGTTCACAATCCAAGGTAATCCCAAGCTCAGCAAAACGATCCACGAAGAAAAAGTGGTTTCGCAAATAAAATAAGAAAAATCATAGTTATCAAACTTCAGAGAAAAGAACTTGGCAAATCATTTGGAAAGATTTGAAGAAAAGTCATTAGAGTTACACCAAGCAATAGCAAAATCCAAAGCTTCCTGACTAAGCAGATAAACAGCAACAGTTTTGATTGTCGGAAATATTTGTTAACATATGAAATCACTGAGAAAATAATCGATAAAGAGGTTAAATAAGAGAGGTCCTAGTATGGATTCTTGAGGCACAGCACAAAAGGGCGGAACGGCACGCTAGTGAAGGAGGCAAAATAGTTGGGATTAGCTAAGAATGGAGAAATCCAAGAGAGTAGAGGCTCAGATATACCATAGTGATATAATTTGACTAGGAGTAGCTACAGCTTAATAGTATCAAATGCTTTTGAGAAATCTATGTAGATAGCATCAATTTGGCAGTTCCAATCCAAAGCCGTGACCACTGCATGAGTCAATTCAATGAAGCTGACAGATGTGGTTCAACCTGAACCAAAAACCACGCAAATAAAAGTTTTTAGGGTCGTTCGAGATCAGAGCATATACAATGTTCGAAAAATAGTTGCGCATGGCAAGCCTTATTTCATTCTTCGCAGCAGCTTGTGAACGAAAAAAGTCATCATAATCTTGATCCAAATGAGATCCTCAAATAAATGAGAGCTTGACGCAAACCGTTCTATGAGTATTTCCGACCTCAATAAATTGTTTATTTATGTATAAAATATTCAACCAGTTATTTATTTATTCAGTAATTTCCTGTTTAATGACGCCTGAGCTCAATTCTAATTCAAAGCTGCTCCAAGCTTTGGGTCAAAACCATCTCCAGCGCCGGAAACGCATATTTTTACGAAATTTGATTTTCAGGAGATGTCTCGAAACTTTTCAAATTTAACTCCAATCATCACCGAGCTTAGATATAAGTTTTAGTTTTCCAGCCCAATTGATTCAATCGAGAGAAAATGATCCAAAACAAACACGAACTACTTCAGTCAAATAACCACCAGCCAATCATTTTCAAAGTGATGATCTAATCTAACAAAACTAATCTAACGAATTCACCATGAAATCGAATAACAGTGCATATAATACCAGGACATATTACTAAGGCCAGAAAAACGCCAATAAATTATTTTTGAGTATATTTTCACCGTTACCATAATCAACCAACTATCATCAAATTCAACATTTCATCACAGCTTCAATTCAATTTCACTTATTTCCTAATCAACAACTCAATTAACTAGTATCTCGTTAAAAAACACAATTAACCCGATCGTAAACAGTGAATTCATAATAATGACGTTAATAATCCGATAATCATACCATCAATTTGCGATGCAGTCAAAAGATACTTGGCGAAAAAATCTATAAAATCTCTATTGAAACTAGTAGATCGACTTAACGAAAACGAGGAACAGCACGAAACAATCCATAAACTTTAACCAGCTCGGAAAACTTGGCAAGCAATAGCCGAAAACATAATCTGCTGCATTAAATTGACGGAGAAAAGGAAAAAACACAGTGTGAACTTTTCATCGTACAAAGATCTATACGATTGAGTGCAAAATTTGTGATTTATGGATTTGGCTCGTGAGCCCAAAATATAAGCCCAAACTTGGTAATCATAATCCAAGTCAGGTGCATTACGTAACACCTACCCAATCAAAATACAATAAAGCAACGAAATCACATGACTCGCGAAACCTCAGCACGGACGAGAATATGTATTGAAAACAGACGCTTTTCAAGCAACAAGAAGACCAATACAAGCAACATACAGTGTACCGTGACAATAGCATCTGGAGGAAAAGATTTCCTCACAAGCGCCCCGTGAGACAGAGGCCAAGACAGCGAATCGGTCTTAGCCCGAAGACTTTGTCAAAGACAGAAAAGTTACAAAACTCTTGGAGCTAGGCTAGCATAAATAATCTGATGCTACCTGGTTTCTCATACATCTTCTATCTTTCCGTACTGTGAGTACGTTACACACTGTACAGCACCGGTGCAACGGCAGAGCTTAGAAAAAAAACGAAAGTGAATGACACTGGCTTAGTACAATGCATTTTATCTGAATGGGCAAACTGAACTTAGCTAATTAAAGCCTCCCAGGTAGAAAATGGCATTGTTTAAACGGTAACAACTCATAACATAATATTTAAATTATGTTGCAACACGGCAACTGTTACACTAGTAATCGCGTCCGATGAAAATAAAAGTGGTTAATTGGCATGCCAGACCAGACCTGTCCACTTTCATTCTCGTCGGCCGGCGATCGTGTCGACCAGTTTCATGTTTCTTCTGCGGCGATACCATTACACTCTTCCATTCGATATTCACTTTTTGCACAACAGCTCCATATCACGGATACTGTTATGCAGGAGCGTATGATAATTTTCAGATACAAACCACGCAATCGATTAATATTAGCTTGATAAAGCGACTGAGACCATTAGACTTTCGCGCAAATAAGACACAAACCGCAGCCACGAATTAAAAGCCAGTAATAATATCGAACTGAGCACTCACCCGTCTTATAAGCGTGATCTGCATGATCGCCGATTTAACTCAGATCCGCCTGCAATAGACTCGTAATCCTAATCCAATCGTGTTGATCGCCAATTGATGTGATGATACTCCAATCGAAATCCGTTAAACCGCAACGAATAGTTTTGAGTGCGAAATTGCTTCGTTATTAATAACAAACACCAAACAGCGAATTAACAACAACAAATCGAGATCGAGAATGAGCACGATCTCCACGATCACTTTTAATTTCTATAAGATATTCGCTTGCACGGATCGAACTGCGCACCGTCGTATTCGTATTGTTCTGTAAAAACAAGGATACGGTCAGGTATCTACTGAATTCGAATATTTCCTTGTACGTCAGTAACTACTGCACGATTGCGTTTCGTTATTGAAAATTAATTTTACTGGTCTTACTTTGTGTTCTGAACTACGTCTTTTTTTTCAGAAACTGAAAAAAAAATCTAGAAAAACAATAGAACAGAGCTAAATCTATTCTTCACGACTGACATGAAACGGACACAAGAAATTAGTGGATTCAGATATTAAATAGATACTGAAACTCAGACCGAGAAAAAAAACAAATCCGTACGCGACGCGATAGATTTGAACAACAATTGCACGTTCTTTAACTAAATGACTTGCATGACCTACCTGTACTTGGTTTTATAACCTTTTTCTAGAAAACGCTACTCTTATGGGGAGGCTCTAGCTCCGATTGAAGTTCGACTGCAGCGGAAAACTACGGCTTGCACACCAGCAACCACTTCTTGTTCGCACAGATAGATTTTCTTGTACTCGATTTTGCCACACTAAATCCACAGAGTAGCGGAGTACGTATCATACGGTGTATGCACCAAAGATCGGCATTTGGTCGACCAGCTTGTTGGTCGTGCAAGAAGTCGCGGCAATTTTTTTGAAAAGACGGGGGAACAAACGTAGTTTTACCAAAGCATAAGATATGCCTTACAGTTGTAGTGGTGATTAGTGTGACGGATTTGTTGGTCATACTACCGAATAATGTTATTTGCTCTAAATTATATTGTTGAGTCGTTATATTTGGCCAGAAATTCAATAAATATTCGCGCATTCCAAAGAATATAAATGAGTGTAAAAACAAAAATAGCATTATTAAAATAAACCTATTAGCAAAACGAATATACTCCGAGACCTCTGAGAAAAAATCTGAGTTCTGTCATCGAAGATGTGCTCTGCAGACCATCTGACTAGCAACGCCTCACAAAATACTTGCTGAAAGTATCTGTTTTACCCAGAGAAATGTGCACAATTTTGCCGGGGTATCTCCAGCCAATTCCCGATTGGCGCTCCAATAGCTTTAATTAAACTGGCCATTATACAGAAACGTTTAAAGGACTTAAGGAAATCCTAGGTGGAAGAATATATAATTTAATATTGGCCATAATAGAGAGCTTCTCCCTAGGATCCTCCGGCGTAGCGATGGCTGTTTCACTGGGCATTGTGTATTTAGACAAGTGCTCCGAATAGATGCCGAAATTGTAGATGCAAGGAAGAAGAAAATAACAGTTCTTCATCTCTTGTGCGCATACACAGGCTTTGTTAGAAGAAGTAAACTTACACTTCTCTGCAAGCCCAACCGAAGTAGCTTACGTGAACTTAAAGTTTGTCAAAGTTTGTCACCTAGTTTGTCAAAAACTTCGGGAGATTCTCTACTCAATAGCGGTGTTGCGCATTGGACTGCGGTATCACAGTCAACGCTTGAGAATGCAAGTGAGCCATTTTCAGAGTCTGTTTGGAGAGGAAGCCACAGAACTTGCTCACTGAATCACATTCAAAACTTGGGAACAGATTGGACAACAAATACTATCAGATTGGCGGAAACTTTCTAAACTACATTCCTGGCATGAGACGGCTAGTGGTAAAAATCTGATAGAAATCAAGGCATACAATCTTAAATAAGGTGACATATCTATCAACCAACGATAGAAATCACAATAATTTACGGCCTGATCCAAAGAGCTTTAAATTTGATAACTGGAGTCAATAACGTATGTCATATTTGAATGATGTCATCATTGGCACGACAATAAATACCTTAGACTTTAGCCGTAGAAACGGTTAGAACAATTGGTTTGTTAGTAAACACAAAAATCCTGCGGATGATTCAAGTAGCATTCCTAAGGAGCTTGAAGGTGTATATAACGTTGTCTGATTCAAAAAAAGGGTCACATAGCCAAAAGAAAAACTTGCAAGAAAAAATCCAAGGAGCTTCTTGGTAGGTGTGGAAATATTATCATCGACTATGATGAAGCACGTACTTCACCCTACAACCTGAAAAAACAAATCGATGATGAATTACATTTACTGGAGTGATGGACTTAATAGCTTAGCGAGCTCCTGAATGAACAAGAAAGCTGAGCAAGGGTCCCGTCGGCTGAAGGCAGTATTCTAACAAAAGTCAATTGAACTGGCGAATTCTTCTTGAAAGACGCACATACACCTAAGAAACAGTTCCACATAAAGTAAAATTGTGTTTGTCCAATTTTTAGTCATAGAGGCTGAAATTGGTAGAGACACTATCCAATCACATTGCTCAATATGTTACAATTATAGTGATTCCAGGTCGACACTCTGACACACTGCTTCAAACTCAATATTAGATCTAATTTCCTCTGGTATCTTTGTGTTCTTTTATCGCTCCTTTTTAGTATGAGTCTTGTATCTGACTTTGTCCTTTCTCTGTGAAAAACCGCTGGTATTTTCTCAATTTTGAAATCTACCGATCCATTTAAAGTCCTGACCTGTTGCTGTATTTCTGTCTTCTGTTGTCCCAGCAAGCATCTTTTTAAACACCTTTTTTGAAACAAAATTATTCCTTTTCTCAACTTTTAGGCTCTACACAGCAGAATTTAATTCAGGGCCAATCTAAAGTAGTCAAAATTGTTGCAATTTCGCTGTTTTGGGCTCCTCGTCACAGCTGAGAGAATTCTTTATATTTATTTATTTATTTAAACCAAACAAGGTAACAAACAGTAACAAATTTAAACTTAAACTTAAACTATTATCCTTAAGCTCAATTACAATAACATTTCTAAATTTCAACAGACTTTATTGTCTGGTGGTTAATTCAATATGGTAAGTGAAATAATTTGGACTAAGCATTCAAAGCAGTATATAATTTTTTTTTTTTTAATAAAGGTTTAGAGATATAAGACGAATAGTAGTTCGAAACATTGTTAAATATTTTGCAGCATCTATTTATCGGCTCCCTGTCTCCATACATAGTGTGATTTTGATGCTCATTGAGGAGACGTGTGTGCCTAGTTTGTCTTACAGGATTATTGGAAGGGATTTTATTACTAGGATATTCTACGTTAACCAAACCTCTAATTACATTAAAGACGAAGAATGAGGATAGTACCCCTCTCCTTAAAGAAAGTGTCGCCAGATTCAAGAGATTAAGTCTGTAACTGTAAGTTGGAAGACTTTCGAAATCATGTGGATTATAGAGATCTCTCAAGACAAAAAGTACGAACTGCTTTTGGACAGATTCCAGTTTATTGCTATGAATATCGAAAAAAAGGATTCCAGACGATGCAAGCGTATTCGAGTAGAGGGCGAACTAAAGACATAAACAGAGATCTTGTGACCCATACGTTCTTAAATTCTTTCGCACGTCTTTTAATGAATCCTAGCTGCTTGCTAGCTCTAGCAAGAACTCTGTCATACTGAAGATTGAAACGCAGCTTTTTATCCAAGACACCAAGATCCATGACACTATCAACATTTTTCAGGAGCTGATTATTCAGATGATATTCGAAATAAAGAGTAGAGGTCTTGCGGGAAAAACTTATGGCATGGCATTTTTCAACGTTAAGAGTAAGTTTATTCTGCTCACACCATTAAACCAGTGACTGAAGTTTCAGCTGGAGAAAATTTGCATCTGATTCTGACTGAATAGGATGATATATTTTCAGATCATCTGCATAAAAAAGGTGCGGAATGTCGGATAACACCTCCGAGAGATCAGAAACAAAAACATTGAACAGAAGCGGCCCTAGATGGCTGCCTTGAGGTACCCCAGATGAAACGGTAATTTTATGGAAAGATGGCCTTGGAATTTAACGTGTTGCGTTCGATCTCGAAGGTAACAATTAAACCAATTTAGAGGGCTTCTTGAAATGCCAAATTTTTGAAGTTTATGGTTCAAAATGCCATGGTCAACGCGGTCAAAGGCTTTACTGAAGTCAGTGTATATATTATCGATTTGACGCCCTTCCCTTCTATGTTTTAGCTTTCTTGCAGTCTCCATAGTTATTTTGAGTTACCCTAGACAGTTCCATATTCCTTTACACAGGAAAACCTGTATCCGGTGCTCTTCATTCTTTACCTTTTATTACATTTACTGTTGTTCTTCTTTCTCCATTTAACTTTTTGTGGCATTGTTATGCTGATGACTTAAAGTTATTCGGAGGAATCAAATTTGCGGACAATTGCCCATAGCCAAAAGTGCAAAAACAAATGTTGCTGGATATGATTTAGATACAATAATCCCTATTCTAGTATTTTAGATTTATCAGCATTAATGTTTGACTCCTTTGAACTTAAATTTGATCCTTAGAACATCAATATCATGAACAAGACCTCTTAAGTTGCTAGCTTTGGTTTGCATTCTTCATATATGTTCACTGCCACTGCCGTTGCCAGCACAGCAGAAGACTAGTTTGTGTGTGTGTGAATAAAAGTTCAGCAAATATACATGGCGTATGCTGCTACAGGATCTGAAGTTTGAGGTTACGTTGAGCGCAGCAGCTTGTATTCATTCATTGTAGAATTTTCATGCCAAATCTAGTGTCTTCATTTTCAATATTCGGTTTCGCCCAGGTTCATGTACTCGCTATTGTCTAGATTCAGCATCGGCTATTGCCCTACTCTTTTCATCACTCCATCCTTTGCTTTTCATCGTTTCAATCCCTTCTAAATACACAGTGTCCTCCTTTGTGATTATTTTCTCTTACATTTACAAGGCTTTTTTGGTTAGATATTGTCTTTTAGATAACCGATTGTACTTTAAATGATATATAGATATATAACACGTATATAGCCTGGAATAGCCAAAAGAATAACAAAAGTGATTTTTATAGTTATAGTTACCGACTAAGTCTTGTAAATTTGACAACACTTTCTTCAAGGAGAACGTTATTATGCTCATGTTTCGTTTTTGATACGATTAGGGGTTTGATTAACGTTTAATATATTTACAATAACAAAACGTTCAATAATTCTGTAAAACGGACTAGGCGCTCACGTCTTGTCAATAAGCACTAGCATCACACAGTTTATGGTGACAGACAATCGATAAATAGATGCTGCAAAATGTTTAAAAAAATTTCCAACTACTATTCCTCGTCTATCTCTAGATACATACTCAAAAGTGCTTCAATTATAGCGCTAAATTCCTAAAAAAACCTTATTTCCTTTCTTTGGATTTTCCGCCTCAAATTGACAACCAGACAAAAGTCTGGGACATGTTATTTTGTTTATTTATGCTATTTTATTATAGTCTAGCTTAAGGAAATGTAAATTGTAATTTTTTTTATGTATTCACCATGTTTGGTTTGAAATAAATCAATAAATAAATAGACACCAAATGTAGCCTTTGTTCCAGAAACGCTAATAGGCATTGACGTATCAGTATCCATTTTACCGATGGATATTTTATTTGGTTGATATGTTTGTGTGCTTGTGACAGTGTGTACTTTTTTGAGGGTGTTTTTTGTTTGTTTACACGTTTGTCATCAACGTGTTGTCTCCTCGTCTAGTCTCTGTATGTTTTTGAGTATTCTTCTTAAATTTTTTGCCCCTGCTACCACCAGAGAACGAGCAGGGATAAAAAATTGAAGAATACATAACAAAAACGTACAAGAAATCGCGAGAAGACAGCACACTAAAGATAAATAAACAAACAAATAAAATATAAGATTGTCTAAAAACTGTTTGAAAATTATCTTAGGGCTTTGTGGAGTACTAAGTCGAGTTTTACCGAATACTGAATGTGTAAGTTTTAAATTGAAAGTGAAGCGTTATAGTGTCAAGTCAGATAGTCACATATGATGAGAGCGCAGATCTATTGAATATAGCTGAGAAAGGAAGGCTGGAAAAGGCTAAGTCCACATCGATGCTAGGGAGAGAAATAAAAGAAAAAAGAAAAAATAGGAATAACGAGGCTACTAAAGATATTAGCTAAGGTAATCTCCTTTAGCAACTGTACTCTGGGAAACATGTCATTTCTTTGATGAAGTATACAGCACCCGTTAAGTCGATAAAAGATGGTCTGACAGTGCTAGATACTGTCATGTAAGGTTCTAAGACGAGCTCTTTTTCACCCTCTCAGCGACAGTTCACACAAAATTATAGAACACTATACCCAACCTCTACTATGCAGCCAACTTTCGCACTATCTCAAGCTTCAGTTAGTAGATGGACTCTAAAGTAATCTAGTAATAGTAAAAACTGCGAGGCTGCAAACTACAACACGCTCCAATGGTTCTTTTGCAGCGCATAGTAGCTTCGAGTTAAGGATCAGACCGAAGTATTTGGCTCTTTGTTTCGGGTGAATTATGGCTCCATCCGATTTCGGTAACTTAAAACGCATAAATTTTCCCTTTCTCTTAAATAGTACTAGGTCCGTTTTATAGAGGCTCGCGTTCAAGTTTCTTTTCCAGCCCTATCGCGAAAGTATATCAAGAGAGTAATTCAACAGCTCCGAATGCGTAGGTAGATACTTTCTTTACTACCATAGCTATGTTGTCCGCGTGAGTAACCGCTTTTCAGGCGACACTGTCTAGCTGTTTTAGAAGAGTATTTACCGTGTAGACTAGCTTGAAATGTTCCCGTGTTCACAATCACATCAGACCTGATGTAGTTAAAAAAGGCCCTCAACGTTCAAAAAAGCGGAAAGCGTATACTCCTTAGGAGCGAGAGATTTTTCACTTCGCTCAGTGAGAGCATCAAGTCCACTTTCAATAGACTTATCTTTCGTTGAAGAATGCTGTAGCTTCGAAATTACCAAAGAATCAATTCGATATGGTAGCCAATGAACCTTTCTAAAAATTTTGGCAAAAAACAGCTACTCAATATCAGTCCTTTAGTTTTTACCGAACAATAGTGCTTTGTGAAACTTACTCTGCTTTAGGAATAAGTCACAAGTCTAGTTTCCCACCAGCAGACGGGATCATAAGAGAAGCGCAAGTACGAATTTCATACCTCGTTCAGCCATGATTAATACCCCCTATGTTACCATAGAATGTTCTTAGCGAGTATTCCTCCACATTGCGTACGGCATACTTAAAAGACTTCAGTTTTGCTTTACACATTGACCCGTCATGCCATCTCTTTGCGTTACTAAACTCTTCTTTTTCCGTAGGTTTGTAATGTCAGCAAAACCTACAGGAGCAGAATTGTTGGGAAGACACACCAAGTTAAGCGATGTTTTTGGTGGAGTGGCAGCACTCACCTGAACGCCAAATGGACAACGAGGTTCAATCGGAAGTCAAGAACTACATCCTGCCGCAAGCCTGCTCAAATATTAGGTAAGAAAATTCTGAATTATATCAAGAGATACATCAATAAAATATGTAATACATTGAATTCTAAACGGACGTTACAGATTACCTTATAGCATCGATGTTTTCAAATCATTCACTGTACAATCTCACTGTACTTCACCAGCAAATAAACTCTACCATACCAACTGGGCAGGCAATATTTTACCAACCAAACTTCATGTGAGAAAAATGTTATTTGCAGCAATTCCCACCACAATTGAAAATATCCACCGAACTAAAAACAAAGCAAATCATAACTGAAACAAATACATGCCATAACAACTATTAGCATTAGAGCATATCGAATCGGAGCATTGGTAGGTTGGGGCAATACACCGCTTTGGTCACCTTGCCGCAAACCATTAACAACACCATTGATCATTTGTCTCACCATTAAAAAAATCTGTGCGGTGAGTTCAGTGTGAATTTCACTACTCTAAGGCTACGGGTTTTCATACAATTGTTAGCATTTTTTTACAGGAATCAGATGAAAACTTATTGGCTATGAATATACTCATTTCCCATCATTTATCTTGCACATGGAAAAAATATTTTTAATATTAATGATTTTGCTTTATAGTGGCTTCTGGGCGCGCTGTACTGCGTTGTCTGAGTCAGTTTGGACCGGAACTGATTTCCTCACCATTGTGTTTTTTTGCTAATGGTTACAGATGCAGTAACGGCTCGTACTTGAGAAGGTTTTATCGTTGCATTAACAGCTGTTTTCATTACTCTTTGTCATCGCCCGGGCGGGAGTGGTGCAAACATACTTAAATGGATCATGAAATAAAGCACATAGTTTATGAGTGATTTTATATAAATACACCTGCAAGAAAATCTTGGTATGTTGTCATACGCATGTGTTAACATTGTTTTCGTGCCTTAATAGTAATCTCAGCACTATAAAGTGACATTGTCTGAAGGAGAACTGGTCGATGAATCGGCGGTGGCGTGGTAAGGAGTTAGGTTGACTTGTCTTAGATCTGAATGATTGTTATGATTTTAGTTCGGAACACAATGAAAGTGGCTGTTGCGCGATAATTGAGTAATAGCTTACTTTATGTGCACTTTAAATAGTAACGACTCTTTGATGGATATCCATGACACATTCTTAAGATTCTTTGACGATTATTCACCACTGTCGATTTGCTGATGTCGTGCCGGCTTGGGCCATTGTTTTGTCAAGTTTGGAATGAATGATCCATAGAATGTGACTTCAAATATGCACTGACGCGGTTGACTGCTAGCCTAGAAAGGTCTCTCATATCAAGGACAAAATTTACTTTAAAATAGACAGATTACATCGATAAAATATTTTTGAGATTAATTATCCAAACAAACAGCGGTACTTGCGGAAGGAAATGCATAATTTTGCCACTACTTATTTAGCCCAATGAATGTCTGTTTTCAACATTAGCCTAATTAAACACCATAAAAGTTGTTTATTATCAAATAATTGATATTCATTAGGTAAATATCAATTGCTAATTGAATTTCCCAAAATAGCTGTGACCATATCAATTAACTAATCAACTAATAAATAGCAAATACAATCATCCACATCCCGGACTAGTCAATCAAGCTAAAACCAAGTGACTATTTGGCTTCTGATCTACGCACTATAACTCATGAAATTTAACGCACGAGCCATAAACAATAACTGAATATGTATCCACTCGTTATTGTGTTGGCAGTAAATTAACGACATAATGAAAATCATCATTATTTCGAATTTCACTCTTCGTAAATCATTTTAATTCATCTCCGACCACACTACAGTTGCATGTGGGCCATACACTCATCATTAAATACTCGCGTATTAATAAGCACGCAGAGCAGATGCGCTGTTTAAAGGCGCTAACATCGCGTACTTTTAATTTGACAACATTGGACAACCGGTGGAGAATGATACGCACAGTAACGAGCTTTGTTCGATTGAAATGAACATTGAAATCACGAACGAATGTGATACAATTTGATATTGGAAAGAGTTTTAATTTTCAGAGAAATTCATAAAACATTTTCACAATGCAAACTTCATTCGACCTGTTCGGTGATTTATACAATTACAATAGACACGCGGTGTTATTTGCAGTGAAGTGTGGCGAATTAACAATGCGCATCGTAACAGGTTCGGATGAATGAAAAATCAATATGTGAATCTCGCGAACTTTGAATAGGTATTTAGTTGGAAACGTGATGAATGATAAAAATTCACTTTCGTTCGATTGTTTTTTATTTTGGCTTGGTTAGTTAATTTCGATTCGCAAAGGAAGAGGCTGACGCCAGGTTTTTTTTTGAATATTTAAATTTATTTGTGTGATCAAAACAATGGTAGTCGAGAGAAAAATGCAAAAAATATGTGGAGATCCTGGATGTGCACATAGGTACCCCTGCCGATTTGAACGGAAACCTGAAAATGAGCAGAAAATGATCATTTTAACGATGGGTATCAAAATAATAGTTAGCTATAATAGCAATTCAAGGTTATATGAAAACAGCATTTTATTTTAAACTGGCAAGTGGAGCATTTTTGATTCATTTCGCGATACTTTTGTACAGGATACGCTTTAATCAAAACTCTCACACACAAGATTGTTGGTTGTTTACGAATATCATTGGCTTATAAAAAACAGAGTTAGACACACTAATTCTGTTTTTACTGAATTTTCGCAGAAAAAAAAAAAAATATATATATATATATATATATATATATATATATATATATATATATATATATATATATATATATATATATATATATATATATATATATATATATATATCAGCAAAATGATTAAGAGAGATAATCTCTGGAGTTGCCGATCCAATTGAGCTGAAATTTTCGGAGGACATAGATGTGTATAGTGGGTAGGTCCATGACTTGCTTGAATTCAGATATCTTTAACCCTTTAGTGGCGGCGGGGGTTTTAGTGAATTTTCAAGTACTCCTTTATTTCCAAGCAGTGTAATTTTTTGTAAAAAAAAAGTATTGGGAATGAGAATTTATTATATTTTAAGCTTTTCTATGATAAAGAATTGGAAATTTTGAGCCATGTGCTGGTACTGAGTGCCTAAAAGTAGGCAAGGATTTTTTTTCAAATTTCGATTTGTCATAGCTTCTGATAAAAACATTAGATCATCGTGAAAATTGCAGACCGTGTTAAAATTAACTAAGACTTAACACATGTGGATTTACGAAACAGTGCAGGCAACCCTGTAGCTACGGCAGGCTCCTGAAAAAAATATTTCAAATCAACGACCCTCCTGAAAATTTTTTGCTTTTTGACCAAAACTTCAAATCATTGATAAATTTTAACCTTTTTCCATCATATCAAATTGAAATTTTCAAAATTCCGGTTTGCACAAGAACGGCAATCCATCACCAAATTACTTCTATTTTCAGCACTCGAAATTTCTGTTCACGAGAACTGACGATCGGCTTATCCAATCATAATGAAATTCGCAAGACATATTTGGTTTTAACTAGGACCAGGTCTGATAGAAGTGATTTTGAAATGCAGACAACACCGTGGCAGTGTTACCATCTTGAAAAATCACTGAGAAAAAAACTGCTTTTTGGCCTATAACTTCACACAATATTTGGACTTTACCCCAGGGAACATTTGATCAAAATTTGGTTGAAAAATTAGAATAGAGTTGCCAGCTATGGCAATTTTTGTCTCCTAAGTCTTGCAAATTTGCTCAGCAAAATAAAGCTTTTTTCCCTATAACTTCCGGTCGAGTCATAAAATGAAAACGAAATTCATGCAGTAAATGGACGTTAATGTAAACCAAATGTCGTAGGAATTTCGTAAGAAAATTGTTAAAGGGCTGCCAGCTATGACCATTTTTGTAACTTTTTGGAATCTCTTTACCAAGCGATTATGCCATTAGATTTGCAAATGGAAATTATCCTGCAATGAAAATTGACAACAAATACTAACGTTTTAAAAATTTGAAAAGTGTTGAGGGTGGTAACCCTTAAATTCTTTTCACCCGTATAACTTCCTGCGCAGTGCTTCAATCGAAACGCAATTCACAGGGTGGGTTTAACTTAACGTGAAGCAGATTTGGTATAGACGAGTATTTTGCTTTGCTGCTAACACCGGGTAACCAGCATCGGACATTTTCGTAAATATTGCACCAACAGATGCTTCAAGTTACATACTTAAATGTAGAGCATTTGCAATAAAAATAAAAATATAAAAATAAAATAAAAATAAAATTTTTGGGATGGCAGCCTTAAACAATATTTAACCGCTGAAACTTTCGATGAAATCCTGCGATGAGAACAAAATTCAAAGATTAAGTTGATTTAAGTATGAGCTTGGTATGGTGAACTTATTGCTGCTTCGTCGGAAAAGTGCTGCCAGCACTGAACATTTTCATCACCTATGTTATAGTTGGGTTTTGTTGCTTTGGATAAGGAATGGTTCATATGATACTACAAAAAAGTGTATAACGTCTTTCCGAATTCGTTGGTCACTCAAAGACAATTTCTTCGAAATTCAGTTTTCTAGCGGTTTTGATGCGCCAGACTTTTTACTAATGTTCGAAGAAGAACATTAGTATTCAAATCACTTTGGCCAAAAATTCATATTTCTATATATATATATATATATATATATATATATATATATATATATATATATATATATATATATATATATATATATATATATATATATATATATATATATATATATATATATATATATATATATATCTATATCTATATATAAATATATATATATATATATATATATATATATATATATCATCAAAAAATTTCAGTGAAAAAATCTCAGGAACGCGCCATCTGATTGAACTGAAATTTTCAGGACACATTGGTGTATATGCAAAATAGTGCCAGGTCTCACAAAAAGTTAATAGTCTTTAACCCTTTGGCGCCGGTGGCAATTTTAGTGATATTTTTAATCTACTTATTATTCCGTACAAAAATAATTTTTGCAAAAATAAAGTTGACGAAATAAATTTCGAACGTATTTTACATGTGAATCGGATAATGTTTTGGAATTTTTTAACCCCATGTGTGCACTGGGTGCCTAAAAAGAGAACGGGAAAACTTGAAAATTTTTAAATTGCGATAACTTTTGACAGAGCTATTCAATCATTACGAAATTTTCAGGACAAATTGACATTATTTAGTTGTATATTTGTGTAGCTTTTAATGAAGTTGCTGGTAACCCTGTAGCTAGGGCAGGCACTGAAAGTAAAAACCTCCAAATCATCGTCTCTCTTGAAAAAATGCCGCTTCTTCAAAAAAAGCCATTCATATGTAAATCTTGTGCTTTGTTTACATAAACAAAAGAAAAATTTGATATGGTATAACGGGCACGCCTGGTAACCCTTGCCCAATTTACCTATATTTTTAGCATCAAAAACTTCTGTTCACGGAAACTCACGATCCGATAAACAGAATTAACTGAAATTTGCAGAATGTATTGTTCTTAAATAGAACCAGGTCTGATAGAAAAAATTTTGAAATGCGGGCGATTCTGTGCCAGTGGTGCCATCTTGAAAAATCACTAAAAAAGGTAACTGCTTTTATTCCTATAAATTCTGATTCAATCGTTCGATTTGGACGAAATAGCTGGACCTTTTTTTAAACCACGTTTGGTAGAAATTTGGTTGAAAAATTCGGTTGGAGCTGCCAGCTATGATCATTTTTGTGACTTAAATTTGAAAAAATATAAATTTGAAAGTGAAAACATTCAAACCATAGAATATTCTAAAAAATGTCCGTTTCTTACAATAAAACCAATCTGTACACAAATCTTATGCTTTATCTACGCGTTCAAAGTAAAACTTTGGAAATTTTATGTCGGACAAGAACGGTAACCCTTTCGCAGTTAACCTATATTTTTAGCTTCAAAAACTTCTGTTCACGGGAACTCACGAACCAATAATCTGATACAATTGAAATTTACAGAATGCATTGGACTTAAATAGGACCAGGTCTGATAGAAGCGATTTTGAATTGTAGGTAACTCTGTGCCAGTGGTGAAAAAAATTACAAAGAAAAAAAAACTGCTTTTTGCCCTATGAAATGTGAATAAGTTACCAGATTTTCATGAAATTAACACAATAGCTGAAACTTACTCTAAACTTTGTGTGATAGAAATTTGGTTGAAAAATTCGATTGGTGCTGCCAGCTATGGTAATTTTTGTGTCTTTGGTTTTGAGAATTCTCTCAGGAAAATAAAACTTTTTGCCCTATAGCTTCCAGTGCAGTCATGAAATCAATACGAATTTCATACAATTAATGCAACCTATTATAAACATTATTCAGGTCACTACAATATCATTACCATTTCAAATGGTAATGGTATTGTAGTGACAATAAACAGCAAATATTAAGCTTTCGATTATTTGAAAAAACTCGCTGCAGGTAACCCTAAATTTCTTTATATTCCTATAACTTCGAATGTAATATAACAACGTGAAGCAGATGTGATATTTTCTTGGCTTTGATACTGGCGAAAGGTTGCCAGCACGAGTCGGTTGTGCTACTTTTGTATCAATAAATGCTTACAGTTAGTATTCATACCGGAAACATTTGCAATGAAAATAAATAACCGATGTTTCAATTCCCAAAGTTCTGCAAATTTTTCGGATCGCAGTCCCAAACACCAACTTCAGTTACAGTGCTGCAGACACTGAGCATTTTCTTCATTGATGTTATATGAGATGCTGCTTTCAAAATTTTGTGAAATAAGCAACTGATAACGAATATAATTAACCTGTGTTTTGCTGTCATAAACGTTGAAATGCATGCCAGTGGTAATATCTGAAACCTTCCACCATATGAGTTATAATGATTGATACGGAGAAAATTATTCTTGAGACCAAAGTAAAACGTGGCGTTTGAAACAGTTTGGCCGTAATAAGCAGCTCATGTGGTGGAATATGCACTCAAAACCTGCACGTTTATTCTACTGTTCTTCGAACATTAGTGTTTCTAGCGGTTCAGGTGCGCTAGAGTTTTTTTTTAATTGGACTCGAGCCTGTTAAAATGGAAATAAATAAATGAAATCCTGCACCTTAAATTTTCTGAAGAACAATAGTCAAGGTTAATTTAAAACTTCAACATGTTCTCTTTCACCAGGACCCACTAGCTGAAACATATATACGACTCCTTACGTTGAAAAAAGAATGGTTATCATGACCGTCATTATAAGCTGATTGAGGACTATACCGGCCAAGGGGAAGTCACATCTCCCGACATGAAATCATTCAACTTTGAAACCAGTATCAAAAATAATGCTCATAGTTTGTGATTAAATATACATTTTAACATGAAGTTATATACGACCTGATTATATCATAATCATACAATATACCCAAATACGACATATCTGTAGCCATTCGTTTCTTGCAACTTTATTCAATTCAGCATCAAAAGCGTTTTCAACTCAAGGTCCACTCTTCAAAAAACTCATAAACGGCTATTATGCAAAAATACCGAACATGAGCATACATCAAGCTTTCGCGTACTTGAGCATGGGCTTGGATAATGGAAATTTAAATTCGAGCGCGCAAACCAATTTCACCGTGCACGATCATTAAAAAGAATTCGACCCACCAACCGCCCGACACCTTGTTTGCCATAGTGTATAGATTAATTGACATTGATACGGAGAGAATTATTGTGCCCTTAACCTGCTCTGTCTCGAAGGTCCCCTGCTGCGAAGATAAATATAAAACAACTCGAAATTAATTGTTTCTTCTAGAATGCCTACAGGAGAGTCGGATTCGGAACGGTTGGTCAGCTGAGAAACGGCAAAGGGCAACAGCAAAGGGCAAATAGAAGCCAATCTGGGAAAATATATTTATTTACAACTAATTGTTTAACTTAAGTAGGTATTCAGCAGCTACGGAACTTATATCTTCGGGATATTTTTTATTTTTTTTTTAGCAGTTGGTGGCAATTTTTTTCGAGTGCAATTAAAAACAGTTTTCATTACGCGATGAAAAATTACAAAACGGTATGATCGAAAATGATCTCGATCGTAGATCCGATAAAGCGCATTTCGACAAACCTAAATAAGAATTAACGTTGCAAAACGGTCGGATCGATTAAAAACCCTTGCAATTTAGATTTGAGATCGAACCGAAATTGTAGGCAGTTAGCTCTGGAATTTCAATTCATAGAGCACTCGGTCGTTACAAATTCATCAGAGTTATGTCGATACATGTAACTATTTGTAGCGTTTGAAATACCTTTAACTTTTTCGAACCCTCTAAAGCTAATTTCGTCGAGCGCCAAACAAATCAGCGGTGGCGCATAGTTGTCTAGTCGATTGTATTTTTGAGCTAATTTCTAGGTGATGTATGTATACATGAATGATTTTTTTAGATAGCTGCATATATACAGAGTTTGGATAAAACTATTTGTATAAACGCCAAGGCATAATTATAATAGCCATTTTTTTCACCTTGACAGTGTGTCAAGAAAACATACTGTGTGCGCGCGCAATCTGTCGATATTTAATTTTTGCTTTTTCGATTCATGTCAAAAAAAAAATGTGTTATCTTGTAAATAATTTTCAACTAGCGCAACAATTTATCTTGTCGTGGCTGTTTTCATTCATCAATCTTTCAAATGTAATCAAATACATCGGAGAAAGGCTAAACTGGAACAATTGTATTATGTGCGTTTTATTTAATCGAACTGTTCAAGCTGCTTTCGACATTTTAATGTAAATGTAACGACCGGTTAACAAACGAAATATTAAGAAATCTTAAAAGTGTATGATTTTTTTTAGTTTTGCTATTTTCACTGCCATTGTTACGAAATTGAATGTGTTGTAATGATTTTTCCCGACATACCGGTCAGGTTTTTATTAGTTATTATTTTCAAAAAAACATACGATTTTCAAGCTTTAAGTGCATATGCAGTTGCTCTTCTGCTGTAAGTATTCATGAATGAAGCCAGAGAGATTGTATAAAATTTCTATTATTTACTTGATATTAACATACAATTCGTGGCATGATAGATTAAAGTATATTTTGCCAGTTGTGATGAGAATTTTCGGATGCAGTTTGTTTTTGAAAGCGTATTGTAGACCAGTTTTTAAATTATGAAATATTATGTAATTGAGTATTCCGAAGCACAATACACGTTCGTTAGCTGCTAATGTGATTCAAATTTATGTACTTTCTCCATTATGTTCAGTGAATCTAATCGACGTATGTCCTTGAATTTTTACAATGTCGCGAAAGATGCGACTGAAGTGTCTATGAATATATTACTTAGGTTTATAGCACAAGGCTGCGATTGCCACAATTTTTGCATTCAATGCTTGGGATTGCTTCCATATTCCTTTTTAGCATTTCGTCGCTTCTTTTAAGTTTTTTTGAAACATCTGTCGAAATTAGTTCTAAAACAGATTTTTCAAGAGAGTAAAAATAATGATTAATAGTAAATCTTAACACAAATATATGAACATACAGCTAGGTAGTATTTAATAATCTTTTATGCAATATATTGGTAAAATAACAAGGGTAGTACTATTAGTTATTCAAAAAAGTCATCACTAAAATGAATTCGCAGCATTGAGTTTTGAAGCGGTAAACAGAAGAGATGATCCAAAAGTAGTAAAAATCTGAATCTGATTTACAAATGGAGGGTTTTTTTTTAATATGGAGAAGATAGGAACTATTAAAAAATATTATTATCCTTTAAAACGCTGTAGATTGATTGAACGGTTTCAAGTTACGAACGCATATCTACTTTCAAATTGAATAAAGAGCATTTGCGGCATATATTGCTATACTTGTTCAATCAAAGAAAAATGAAAATGAAAGCCGGCGTATATTTGTGGAAACATACGGTTGACGCTTGTTTACATTGGGTCAATCGATTCAAAAGTAGTGATTTCTACTTAAAAGGCAAAGATCAGTCGGGCTAACCAAAAAAATCCTTAATGCCGTATCATAAGCACTGTAGGACTAAGAGGATATAAAAACTCCAGTGTCGAAGCGTTCAGTCATGGTTAGATGCACCAATGACCAAGCGATAATCGTTGCTTTCAATCTTACACTTTTTAACTGCTTGCCATCACAGCACACATTCAACAAGGTCATTGGAAAATCAAATGCGTCTATTTTCAACAAACATAAGATGCTAAAGAGCAGTGGAACGGAGCACGAAAAATTAGCTCAATCAAAATCATCTTATTTTCGTTGAAGTATTTGCCGCGGATATGTCATCGGTAAATTAAGCGCATCGATTTGCTTCGAACTATGAAAGCGAGAAATTGAATAGCTCAGAAACAGCCAAATATTAATATTTGCTTCTGCTACCCATTCGCCTTTTCATGAGTGTTTAGCGCATCGGCCAAAGTAGAAGATGTTACGCGAACAGAGATCAAGGGAGAGTTAAATTATCGTTCCTAAACTGTTTCTACTTAATTTTCCACAATATATAAATCCGAATGTTGGAAAAAGCATCACTCTCTATCAGAAAATGAATTAATGCATGGAACCATCATGCATGATTCAGCCATTACTTGTATGCATTGGGAGAATACGCTGCAAGATTTCACAAAAGGCGTTGCATTTTATACCGTGTAAGCCTTCGACACCCCAGTTTAAAATAGAAATGAGCTAGTAATATATCTGTAATGTATCCATCCCTGACGGGAAATACTTACAGAATACATCCTGATGCGCTTCTCAATCTGCCTCCTCTCGACATTCAAGTTCAGAGTGTGGCGATGAGCTCTGCCCATAGACTAGCTCAGCTTGGCTTATGGGTAGGTGAAGACGATGTGGGGCACTGCTCTATTAGGAGGTCGATGTGTGAGATCTCTCCGATTCTCGCGATGCCTTCGGACGCTCGGGTGCCCTTCCTCGACTTCAGAAGAAGGTACGAAGTAATCCTCTTAAGCAGAAGTAACTGGGATGATCCGGATCTGTGTACGAGGGGATATTCGGAGATTTTCTTCACGGACGGCTCGAGGTCAGATAGTCGATCTGGAGCTGGTGTCTATCTACATTCATCGAATGGCAGATGGGCTTTCTCTCTTGGAGAGCACGCTTCGGTTTTTCAAGCAGAAATGTTTGCTATCCTGAGAGCTGCCTGTTGGGCAATTGAGGAAAGATGGAGGGGAAAGAGCATTGCTATTTGCAGTGACAGTCAAGCTGCACTGATGGCGCTGCGTAGACCCCTAACAAACTCGAAAATTGTCCAAGAGTGCAGAGCACGATTGAACTCTGTCGCCAGATTCAATAGGGTGCATCTGCTCTGGGTACCGGGGCACTGTGGTGTTGAGGGGAATGAAATTGCTGACGTCATTGCGATGCAAGGATCGGAACTTCCGCTACGGGGCCCTGAACCCGCCTTGGGTGTGCCGACAGCATCTGCACTTGCCATTATTCGAAAGTGGGTAGATGATGCTCACAAAGATAGATGGACGGCTGCCGGTGTGGCCAGGCACACGAAGGTATTCCTTTCAGAACCCAACCATGTGACTGCGGGATTCTTGCTCAATAAGAGCAGGAAAGTTTGCAGGGCCATGGTGGGTATTCTGACTGGACACAACTGCCTAGGAGGACATATGTACCGAATAGGTGTTGCACAGGATGGCCTCTGTTCATCCTGTCTAGAAGAGGCTGACTCTGTGGAGCATTTCCTCTGTGAATGCCCAGCGTTTGCGCGTCTCAGATATCAATGCTTTGGCTGGGATGTTGCACGCATGCAGACGATAGCCTCTTTTCCCCTATCAGTGATCCTAGACTTTATCAAGAGGTCTGGGAAACTATGGTAGGCAGGGGGAAATGAGTACAATGGGTCCTTTGGCCTGAGTGCTTAGAGGCGCCAGTGCGCCTCTCCCCCAACTCACACACACACACACACATCCTGCATCACTACTTTTCCTTCTGGGTCAGTCATCGGTACGAACATCAAATCCATTTAAGGTACTAGTACACTTTAGAAGGCATAAATATAACCACTTTGCAGGAATTTTTTCTCAGACATTTTATTAGATATTAACATGAATCTTTTATTGTAATATTGAATAATATTTGAAAAATACAAAAACCATTTTGTTTTTGTTGTATTTTTTATTTTTCCTTTTTATAAAGAGCACTGAATTTATGTTCTGAAAAAATCGTTACTCCACGCGGGACAGATAATCTATGAATTGGTAAGTTTGAAACTAACAATTTCAGCAGGATTTGAAAAATTAAGGTCTCACATCGTAGTCCACTTGTGATTTTTTTTTAAATCAATAAAATAAATGGCGGACTTGTGAAAAAAAAAATTTCAAAAATCAACATTTTTTCCCTAGTTTTTTTAACGCCGAAAATTTATTTTTCAATTTTATTTCAGCTTTTAAAACAAATGAAATGCACTAAAGTTTTTTGAAATTGGTTCTGTAAATCCGGAGATTATCTGTCCGCCCTTTTAAAAAACCTTGTTTCGAGAAAAACGTGATGAAAGTGTTTTTTCCATTTTGTTTATAAGTATTTTTGGAAAAATCAATTTTAAGTATTTACAGATGGTGAATCTGCTATGCCTGAACCATAAACTAGTATGCCATTATCAATAAAAGCCTGCTCTTCCTGTTGTTGAGGTTCTTTTCTCGCTAAACGCCCTTCCTTTGTTGCATCTTTGCTTGCTGTCTCGGTCATTGTAATTCTTTCTTCGTCCTTAGACAGTGCATATGCATAAGAAGCCGATCCAATGGTGCAGCCCATTGACTTCATAATTTTCCAAATTGCCATTTTTCCTTCGTTGAATATTGACAGTGAAGTTTGGACCCCCAATTCAACGACATCCTTTCCAACGAATGTATGCTTAGGAACAGTTGCCCACAGTGCTTTATTATAACACTCGTTGTTGTTCTGTATATTTTGCTTAGGACAAAATATACACGTATCAATATTCTTCATCCGTTAGTTTTCGAATTCAGGTTTTACGTACTCCTGCACCTCTGCACTTAGAGCCGGCTTATGTTTATAAAGAACGTTGTCTACTTGCGCTTTTAGATATTTGCACCACTCTGGATTGCAATAATCGTGTCGCAGTACAGTATGAAACAAGATGAAACGCAAGGATACAGTAACTAAAACCATCGTCTAATTTTTATCAAATCTTTAAAGTGTACTAGTACCTTAAGCAACGCATGAAAATAATTTATCGTTACATTGCTTGTGTTTATTGTTTTTCAAAATTTGCTTAATTTTTATTTTCAAGCTCAGTGAATTTGGTCAAAAATATTAGGTACAAGCTTACAAAAACTCACTGAAAGGGATATTTTGATTCTGAAGATTTTATATGTAAAACACTAAATTGATTAATTCATAGATTGCTTATAATAATTTTTCTTTATAATGACAAATCAAATAAAAAAAAGACTAGCGCATCAGAACCGATAGAAAACTAATTTTCGAAGAAATTGTCTTTCAGTGACAAAAAAATGTGGGAAGACGTAATACACTTTTTTGTACAACCATTCCTTATCCCAAGCACCAAAACTCAACTATAACACAAATGATGAAAATTTTCAGTGCTGGCAACACTTTCCAAACAAGCTCATACTTAAATCTACTTATCCTTTGAATATCGTTCTCATCGGAGGATTTCATCGAAAGTTTCAGCGGTTAAACGTTGTTTGAGGCTGCCATCCGAAAAATGTTCAAAACTCGGAAAATTTAAAAAATAGTTTCTTATTTTTATCGCAAATGCTTTGATATGAGTACGTTATTTGAAGCATCTGTTTATGCAATATTTACGAAAATGGCTAATGCTGGTTACCCTGTATCAGCAGCAGAGCAAAATACATACCAAATTTGCTTCACGTTAAGTTAAGCCCAACCGGTAAATTTCGTTTCGATTGAATCACTGCGCTGGAAGATATACGGGTGAAAAGAATTTTAAGGCTATCACCCTCAAAACTTTTCAAATTTTTAAAACATGAATATTTGTTGTTAATTTTTATTGCAGGATCATTCTCATTTGCAAATCTAATTACATAATCGCTCAGTAAAGAAATTCCACAAAATTACAAAAATGGTAATAGCTGGCAGCCCTTTCATGATTTTTGTACGAAATTCCTACGACATTTACTTCACATTAAGGTCCATTTACTGCATGAACTTCGTTTTGATTTCTACATTGGACCGGAAGTTATAGGGAAAAAACTTAATTTTGCTGAGAAAATGTGCAAGATTTATGAGACAAAAATCACCACAGCTGCCAGCCCTATACTAATTTTTCAACCAAATTTTCATCAAATGTTACATAAAGTAATATCCAAGTACTGTGTGAATTTTGTTAAAATCTGTTGGCTGAATCGGAAGTTATAGGCCAAAAAGTTTTTTTTTCTCAGTGATTTTTCAAGATGGTCCCACTGCCACTGGGTTGACCGCATTTCAAAATCACTTCTATCAGACGTGGTCCTAGCTAATACCAACATGTCCTGTAAATTTTATTATGATCGATTATAACGAGAACTGACGACCGGGCTGTCAGTTCTCGTGAATAGAACTTTCGAGTGCTGAAAATAGAGGTAATTTGGTGATGGGTTGCCGTTCTTGTGCAAATCGGAGTTTTAAAAATTTCAATTTAACATGATGGAAAAAGGTTGCAATTTATCAATGATTTGAAGTTTTTATCAAAAATCAAAAATTTTTGAGGAGGGTCAATGATTTGAAGGATTTTTTTTCAGGAGCCTGCCGTAGCTACAGGATTATCTGCACTATCTTGAAAATCAATGTGTGTTTAACTTTAGCCAACGTCAATACGCTCTGCGAATTTAACGATGATCCAATGTTTTTGTCAGAAGAAATGACAAATCAAAATTTGAAAAAGAATCCTTGCCTACTTTTAGGCATTTATCACCCACACACGGCTCAAAATGTTCAATTCTTTATCATAGACAAGCTAAAAACATAATAGGTTTTCATTCCCAATACATTTCTTTGACAAAAATTTACACTGCTTGGAAATATAGGAGTACCTCAAAATTCACTAAAACGCTCGCCGCCACCAAAAAGTTTAGGATATCTGAATTCGAGAAAGTCACGGACCTACCTACTATATACATCTACGTTCTCCGAAAATTTCAGCTCAATCGGATCGGCCACTCCAGAGAGTATCTCCCTTAATCATTTTGCTGATATATAGATATATATATATATATATATATATATATATATAGATATTTATATATATATATATATATATATATATATATATATATATATATATATATATATATATATATATATATATATATATATATATATATATATATATATATATATATATATATATATATATATATATATATATATATATCTATATATATATATATATATACATATATATATATATATATATATATATATATATATATATATATATATATATATATATATATATATATATATATATATATATATATATATATATATATATATATATATATATATATATATATATATATATATATATATATACATATAGAGAAATACGAATTTTCGGCGAAACGAGTTTAATACTAATGTTCTTCGAACATTAGTAAAAACTCCCTTCCCTAAGAAAGGTTGCCCAAATACATTTCGCGGAGCCACCACTCAGTTTATTAAGCTCCAGATGTAACCACCACTCGTAGTGCTGCTAGCGACCGTAGCATCCGATCTGTGTAATGTATTTGTCTGATGCTGACGATATAGATAATAAGAAGCAAAAGAAACGCGCAAACGGCACACAACACTCTACCAACGCGAAGACAAGATAGTCAAATATTCGATATGGAAGAGGTGACCACGGAAATCACCTCACGATATCTCGCGACGGATCATCTGGTACGCGCTCCTGAACCAAATGACCAGCCCTACTAGACACTTGTAACATTAACACTGATTAGACTCATACAGTATAATTTCATGCAAAATAAATACACTCACCTGGACGGAATCCTCCTGAGTCAAGAATCGCTGCCGAAAAAGAGACGTCATCTCATTGAATTTGCCCCCAGATAAGCACTCACGGCGGCGTCGGCAAATAAGTCCATCTGCCATCTAAAAGATGGAATTTGACCACCAAGAATCGGGTCTTTCTGAGAACGAGAAAAGGCACACTTACCCTAGGCACACTCAGACACACCAAAAGTGACTTTTCCTAAATATCTCAGTAACCGTCACGTCTTCAGAAAAACGATGTACATCGAATTTGTAGCTTAAAAAATTTTCAACAAAAAAATTTTATAACTTTTTCTCGTTACCATAACCGTTGTTGAGATATATTGATCTAAACATTTGCTACTAACAGCATCCTTTTTCTCAACGGCATGTTGATATTATCCGATTTTGATGACGACTTGGAATGTTTGTGAGTTTTTTTTTCTATGTTTTCTTATGTGCTGCACTACTCGAGATAATTGGAGCTCAGTAGAGTGCTGTGCTATAAATCCATGGTTCTAGAGGCAAGGAGTTATTTTGGATGACAATTTTTTTGAGCCTAGAGAAAAATGTGCTCTGCAAGTTTGGCTATAGACGAGAGTAAGCTGATGGGTCGTCAATTTGGCGGAAAGGCTAAGTCTTTGCGGGTTGAGGGATTATTATAATGGCGGCAAATTTCCAGCCATTCGGATAATATTTGAGTTGAAAAATAGTGTTGATTTGATAGACGAGAAAGCAGAGATTGGTGATTTTATCGTATCTCGGGGATTTGCTTCTGTTGAGATTTTCCACCAGGCGTTTTTCTTCCTCGTGCGATGTTGGTGATATCATACTCCCATCCTGTACTCTGTCGAGCAAGATGTTTGATGCCGTTTGCTCAATATTATATTTCAGTTCAATATCGTTTTCCAACCCGTTGTTTTCCTCAAATTGGAGCTTTAGGGTGTCAACAAATCTGGGGTCTCCGGTTGGCCTGGCTCGTCTTCGGATTTGATTTCTCCTCTTTCCCAAGATTTTGATTGAATGCGGAATCTCATAGGAGTCTTCATAGGTCTTCAAGCTAGCTTGGAACGAGAACTTTGATCTCAGAGATTTTTTTAGTGGGAAACTTCATAGATTCCTCCAGGCTACTACCTGCAACCTGAGATTGGAGAATATTTTCTATGGCCAAAGATATACGGAAGGCTTGCCAAGTGGTTCTGGATTTTGTATTATATCCGGAAGACAACTGTTATATCCAGAAAACAAATCACTTCATCTAGAACGTTTATAGATATGTTCTGACTTATATTTTACGATAGCCCAATGTCTATTATGTGACTGTAAATGAGAACAAAATACGTAGACCATTCTAGAATAAGTAGACTGGGTGAAGTTTCTGTGGAGAATTTATTAAAGTTTTTATATGTTTGATTATTTCTCACAGAGCCCCAGAAGCGATTGCGAGCAAAGAATCTTCTGCGAGAAAGATTGAGCCATTATTATTGAAGATTTTGTGAAGGTTTTCTGCAAAATTTTGCGCAATTTTGCGCATATGTATGCAGAAATTACCATGAAGTGGAGACAGCTCATTTGATTTTGAATGGCTGCCACTACCATTCCCTTCAGGTCAGAATTTTGATTGAATGAGATGATCCTTCATTATTTAATGAAGTTACTACTCCATTGTGGGAAAAATCCGTCCCATATTATCAGGGGATTTTGACGTCTTCGTGTTAGAAGATTTAGTATATTATTTGTGTTTGAAGGTGAAGGATTGGAATTGGTTCGAACTACCGGCACAAAGGACTTTTTAATGTTTTTGGGATTTTTTGGGCACCTTCCATAGCTTGCAAAATGCTCACCTATGTGAGCATAGATTTCTATGTGCTAAAATTGGTTCGTTCTTCGATTCATTACGCTACCAATGAATATGACTTCATAGGACCCTCGTGCAGCAGGAAAAGGTATATGATCTGATATTGTTACCTTAGTATACTTATTTTCGTGCAAGACCACTAAGCTTCTATAACAAACATGTAAAACGGGGTTTGAAAGTAAAAGTGTACACAAAATAAATTAATGGAAGAGCATATACCATACCATACTATATCAACAATATGGTCTGCATTATAAAAGTGATTTGTTACAAAACGTAGTATCAGGTATTTAATGTACGCATTTAATAGCCGTCAATTCATTCAGAAAATGAGAAGATAAATCACCTCCCAAACACTGTTAAATTGTACATATTCCTCAAAATTTGCAATCTATGTAGCTATAAATTTACAATTTGCCACCTACCTTACAAACTCCTGAATCCGTAAGACATTCGCATCTATATATGACTCAAAACACATTTCTAGACCATTCCTCAAGGCGTATAATAACAAATAACGATCGAGTGGACTCACTTCACTTCAATTACCAAAGTACGAAACGAGTGCTTCCATATCTAAATCAAGTGAGAGTTACTTACGTGGCTATTGTATGAAGATCGAGCGGTTCAAGGTGAAGTACCTACATATCTACATACTCGCTATCCATCTGTCGGTGAGTCTAAGTATGCACTCGAGATAGATATCTTTTCCGATCATATTTCACATGACTATCATCGGTCCGCCCAATACCTAGTGTCCAGTTAGTTTTCGAAACGGATAAGATATAAACTAAAATTGATCTTGTGCAAGCATATTGTTGTGGGTCTTTAGAAGCTATGACTCAACTCGCTCGAATAAAGTCCGTCGAATTGACTTTTATTTCGAGAGAGGAAAAAAGATTTCGTATTATTGCGAATAAACTTGGCATTGTATGGTATGTTATTGGGTAGCAATTTCGACGGTGACCGAGTAATTTGGCGCGATTAACATGGACATAAGTTGAGAATGTAATTGAAAGTCCGGTTTAGAGAGTTGAGGGCTTGAAAGAGAGGTCGCTCCAAGTAGCTCGTTCTACATAGACACTTTTATTTGTCATTCGGATAATCGAAGCTTTCAAGAGCCATTCCAAGATCGCTAAATTAACCGGATCCACTTTGCTAATTGAAATCGATTCAATGTTTCCGTTTGCGATGAATCGCGCACATAATCGACTTCTGTACTTGAATACGAATCGATTAAGTATTGATTTCATTACCCGCAATCAACAGTTATAAGTTAATTATTCGATCACAAAACCTTGCAAATGGACAGGCTCTTAATCACAGGCTAGCGCTGGCTGCTGCATTATTGCCTTAATAAATTGCTTCCGATACTATCGCCTTATGCTAAGAAGCCACGCAGAGCAACAAGGCAAAGAAGAAGAAGAAGAAGTTACCTTCCAATCCGATGCCCAATTACATATCTCTCGTTAAGAATCTTTCGAATTGTTCGGGGAAGTGAATGAGTGAGTAAAGGTGCCATTACACGGTTTGTAGGATCTACAAACGTTTGTAGATCTACAAACACCTACAAATTGTGTTCGCATCGCAGATGTTTGTAGCACGTTTGCAGGTAGGAAATTTCGTTATCAGACGATTTGTAGATTTCAGGTAGTGCGCGCATCTACAAATCCTTCTACAAACGATTTTTGGCATTCTTATCTACAAATGTTTGTAGCTAATAATTATAGCCATCAGACGATTAGTATATTAGTATACAAAGATGTTCAGTTGAAAATCAGGTATCGTCGGGTTTTAAAAAGGAAAAACTTTTTTCGATCAAGGGTTCAGTTGTCGGTGATAAAGTCGGTGCTGTTCTGTCTCGTGATAGATTTTTACGAGTGTTTAGAGTTAAAGTTGGTAAGTGTAGTGTATAAAATTTATTTAGTGGATTGAATTGTTTAGCTTGGTTTTTGTTTTCATTTCCAGACTAAATGGATGCTTTGAATACCACCATTGGCGCAGATTTGGAGGTGAACATGGCACCAACAGCAAAACCTGCTGAAACACGTGTTCATGAGAAACGAAAATCATCATACACAAAAAAAGTTGAAGGGGATTGGACGGATGAAGAATCTGTGAAATTAATCCAGCTAATCCAGCAACAGTCTATAATTTGGGATAATGGGTGCGCCGAATACAAGCTACCCAAAGAAGACGTCTGGAAGGAAATTGCTGCGAGTTTGAATGGCAAGAGTGTCAACAATTGCAAGGGTAAGTGGAACAACTTGCGCACTGGATTCAGGACCAACCTTGCGAAATATCGTGCGCGGAAGTCTGGTCAAGGAACTGACGAAAAAATTCCAATTGTGTGGAAGTTTTTTAAGGACATGATGTTCTTGGAGGCGCATAGTCTTCGCCAATCAACTCAGTCGACCACATCTATGCCAATGGTAATATTTTTTCTGGTAATATTTCAATATAATGATCATTGATAATATTATTTTACAGACCACCACCCACAGCGAAGAAAACATATTTGAAGACTTAGAAATGAGTGACATGTTGACGCAGGAGGCTATTGTTCAACCCACACAAGGTAGGAAGCGTCATTCAAGCGCCAGCGACACAAAACGATCGTCAACGCATCAGTCGCCGGACACTTTACCGTCCACTTCAAGCGACTTTAAAACAGAATTGCGGGAGATGACGGTGCGTGCACTAGGAAATATTTCAGCAAACGTTCGGTTTAACGATGAATTTAGCGCGTTTGGTGATTACATCGCTTCTGAACTCAGAAGCCTTAATGCAGACCAGGCAAAGTTTGCCAAAAGAAAGCTAGCCCGCGTCTTTAATAATGTTATAGACGAAGCGTTATCCATGGTACACTCCTTCACTTTATGCATCTTTACATAATAATTATTTTTCATTTCCTCTCTTTCGCAGCCTTCACATCAGGACACCGTAATTCATGTGATACCAAGTTAACTTTCTACCTCTGAGGATCTGAATTTTACCGAAGAGTTTTAAGTCGAGTAAATTGTTTTGCTAAGAAAATAAAAAACGCTTTGTTATTTGATCAATAGAAATATTTTTTATTCGATGACATACAATAAGATACAAATAGCAGCTCATACTTCTTAAACTGTTAACTGTTAAACTTACTGGTTAAACTTAAACTATTACTACTTAAACTCACAAAGCATTCATATGTGTTCATATTGCCAATCTAATTCACCTTCTTCAACGAAGTATGTTTTAAATTCGTTTTGTATTTCATGCGCACTTGATGTCGCTTCTGTGCGTGATTGTTGACGTCGAAACATTGTTTCCACTGAAGTTTCCTCCACGCGCCAATTACCGGGAATAATTTCGCCAGTATCGCTGTATCGATCGAATGTTCTTGGCGGTGCATATCTGCTTTTATTAGTGCTCATTAAATAATTATGAAGCACACAACACGCTAGTACCACTTTCTTCGCCTTTTCGGCATTTAGTCTGATAGGCGTTCGCAACACTCCAAAACGAGCCCACATTATTCCAAACACATTTTCGATAATACGGCGACCACGACTAAGGCGATAATTATACACGCGCTGGACCATTGTCAGACCCCGCTGGCTGAACGGTTTCATAATATTTGGCCGCAAAGCAAATGCGTCGTCAGCTAAAAGTACATAAGGAACCGGAAGCTGTCTACCTGGCAATGGCTTTGGTGGAGGCAAACGCAGTAAACCATTATTTAATGCTTCCGAAAACGTGCACCGATTAAACACTCCTCCATCAGAAAATCTACCGTTCCGCCCAACGTCAATGTATAAAAGTTTATATTCGGCGTCAGCGATTCCCATCAAAATGATACTAAACGTGCCTTTGTAATTGTAGAACGTGCTGCCCGAATTCGCTTCCGCTATCATTGTGACATGTTTGCCATCTACGGCACCGATGCAGTTTGGAAACTGCCATAGATCGTTGAATTTTTGGGCAACCGACTCCCATTCCTCTTGATTTTTCGGTACCTGTACAGAAAAAAATTATCAATATAAATTTAAATTTTTTGTAAAAATAATGTTTACTTGTAAATAATCACCCACAAGGACAGTATAGATAGCATCCAAAACTTCCGGAATGATGCTAGAGATCGTCGGCTGCGGAATGCGAAATAAATATTTCAACGATTCAAAACTTTCACCGGTGGCCAAGTATCGTAATGTTAACACAAGCCGTTCCTTCGCTGTAATACTTTCCCGCATATTAGTGTCTTTCTTTTTTATTAAAGGTGTCACTTTTCCCAATATATAATTGAACTGGTCCAATGTCATTCGAACAAAATTATGAAAAAGTGACAAATCATTACTTTCCAATTCCTGAAGTAATTTTTGACAGAATCCTTCGGTTTTACGTCGAAGAATCCAATCTCTTGTCCAAAAGCGCCGTTTCCGCCTTGGCACCATTTCAATTTCTTCATCACTATCACTACTGTCCAGCAAATTCATTGCCACCACCAACGTCAATGCATCCTTTGGATCCATTTAATCGGTCTAAACAGTTATAATTATATCACCGAAAGATAGCACACAGTTAAAAACACACAAAATTTCCTCGAGTTCGCTCCCACCGTCCAACCGCTTAAGTCAGATAATTTAAATGTCTACAAACAGTGGTAGTTTGTACATGTCAAAATTCATGCATCTACGAACTACAGATTGGTCTACAAATGTTTAAAATCTACAAATTCAAAATTCGTTTTCCTATCACACGAGTCGCATTTTCCACCCACAAACATTTGTAGACAATCATCTACGAACCGTCAACAAACTCTTTCTACAAATGTTTGTAGCTAAAAAATTTTGACATTACACGATTTGTAGACTATTTGTAGCGAAAAAACTCGATGAACCTACAAACATTTGTAGATGCTACAAACCGTGTAATGGCACCTTAAGTAACTCGGAAAGTTCCGAGTGAAATACAATAAACGCTTCCAAAGCACAGATAAAAGTGAATTATGGCCTCGCCTTTAGCCAAAGATAAACGCCAGTTGAATAATTGTAGGAAATATGAATTTAAATTGGTGTCGATTGGCTTCTAGCTGATGATGACGGTGATGATGATGATGATGGTGGAATGATTATATCGAAGCAATGTACGGATTTAGTGAGGAGGAATCGCAATAAGTGCAATCTAAACTCGTTAATCATGAAGGTTTCGGTTTGGATTTTGTTGTTGTTCGGCTTCACAAATGTTTAAGTTAATATTTTGTTACTTGAATTCGAAATAAAATGTTATTATTCGGCTTCATCGTATTTAATCGAAACGAAGTAATTGATAAATATAATCTGATGAATAATGCATTGCTTGTATTGCTAGTAGCATAGTAATTACTCATAGAAAAAGGTAAATACATTCATCGTTCCCATGTACGTAAAAGTGGAAGTAATAAATGTAATAAAAGTTTTGAAATTATGCTTTTATGAAGCTGAAGTGCTTAGATGCAATAATTTATGTAGAATTCTCCGATTGCGACTTTTCTTCGCAAAAATCATAGTAGAAGATCGACTTGGAGCAGCAGTAACAACAGTTATTAAAAATCTGAATATAATCAAGCAGTAGTACTTTAATTCCTGAGGAAAGTTCTTCTGAATTAGATTTCCTGGTTTTTTTAACGAAACTTTCATTTTAATTTTTTTATTGCATCCCTAAAAGATTGAATGGATTTCGCTGGCACAACCAAACGATTATTGCTTTTGCTTTAAATGTAAGAATAAAGGTATATCAGACCGAAATCGAACTTTTTAGTTGACTCATCATGTTTTAGATATGACGAACTCATTTTGTACGAGAGATCCTGTTTCACTGACTTAGACTCTGTTACAATGATATGCTATGACAGTCAGTTTTAAAGTTTCAATAAAATTAATTTACGCCTTTGCCGGAAATAGGCATCTTAGTGAATTTTTAGGTAAGCTGTATATATGGATACAATAAATTATGAAAATATAAGTATGCAAAATGAGAATTGGCTATGTTTCTAACTCGGGCATGATAACGTTTTGGAGAGCATTTAACCCAATGCGGACGCTCCGTGCATAAAAAGGGGCAATCTTTTTTTTAATTTATTTTAACTTCTAGCAGAGCAATCAGATCATTACGAAACATTCGGGATATATTGATGTGCATCAGAAATGAGCCTGTATTAATGAATGTGGGGACAATCCTCCGGCAACAGCAAGCAAATCAAAAGTTTCATTCAGAGCCTTGATTCTGCTGTAAAGTTTTCGGTGCCAGACATTGCTGACATTGAAGCATCTATCAGAGCCAACCAACCAAAATAATTTTGGACATTTATCCGTTCCTTGAAAAACTCCCTTAGTATCCTCAATGGTATTCATTTACGTTATATAGCTGCTTTTACTCCGCATGAAATGTGTGAACTTTTTGCTTCTTACTTTTCCTTTATCTTCTCACAACAACGCCTTCCTCCTTCTCGAAATCTTATTTACACATCTTCTCTCGAATTACATTCGTTTCGAACAAACGTTTCAAAAATTGAACTTTGCATGAACGATATTGATGCCAATACTGGTAGTGGTTCCAAATATCCTGTCTTAATCTCTTTCATCACCTCTTTGCGTCCCTTTTTCTATCTTGTTATATATAAGTATATTTTCTGACTCTTTCCTTTCTCTCTGGAAAATTGCCAACATCTTCCCGATACATAAAGCCGGTGATCGCACAAGCATCTCAAACTACCGTCCCATTTCCTTTCTTCCTTGTTTTAACAAAATCCTTGAAAAAGTGGCCTACAAGCGAGACTTCTCTTTTATCCAGCCTACCCTAGCTCATGAGCAGCATGGTTTTGTCAAAAATTAATCCACATTAACTAACCTCATTACACATAAGATCGCATCCGCTCTTGTCCATCAAAAGCAGGTTGACGTACTATATACTGACTTCTATAATAATAACCCCCTTCTGCAAAAGCTAAGGAACGATGGCATAGCTGATCCTCTTCTTTCCTGGTTTATCTCTCACATCTTTGATCGTTCTTGTATTGTGACTGTTAATTCCTGCTCTTCAATTCCCTTTTATTCTATATCAAGTGTTCCACAAGGGTTTAATTTTGTCTTTTCTTCATAAACGATCTTCCTTCCTTCATCCGAGCTTCGTATTTTATATATGCCGATGATTTCAAGATGTTTCGAGTGGTCGAGTCACAAGATGACTGTGCGCTTTCACAAAATGATCTTAACAGGTTACAGACTTGGACCGCTGCCAATGCTCTCGCTTTGAACATCGCGAAATGTCACAAAATGTATTTTGCTCTAAAATGTCACGTTTGATGTTCTCTTATTCTGTTTCTGAGTCTCTTCTTAATGTTGTTGATAATTTTAGGGCCTCTTAATTATCAGGCTTCTTGTAACAGAGCTATCAGATCATTACAGAATGTTTGGGATATATTTATGTGCATCGATTAATGAATATGGGGACAATCCAAACAAGTGAAACATTCCTTTTAGAGCACCAATCTCCTGTAAAATTTTCGATTTTTAAGAAACAAATACTATATCTATGTTCAGTTTTTTCCTACCCTGTCAGTTTTAGATTATCGAATTTTTTCATCCCACAAGAACGGTAGCCCGTCACCAAATTACTTATTTTTGTAACATCCCAAATTTGTGCTCGCGAGAGGTCACGAATGAAATACTCTGGATGTTTTGGGCTTGCTTTGACCAGGTCCTAGTCAATTTGCGATGTTCAATTGGTAATTTGCTGAAAAGTTACTGTTCTGGTGGAATGCAAAGTGTAGTGCTGTGGAGAGTAGTGTATAGGATGTTTAACGAAATTGCCTTTTTGTAAGTGTATCAACAATACTCACTTGCCAGCTTGTTACGCGTTGTCGCGAAGGGTAATAATGGCACCTTTGTGGCTCGTCCGGTCAGAGAGACGTAAGGTGTAAAAGATACTCTCTTCGCTGGACTTTTCTTTGGTGGCGAAGACAGCAATGGTGTGTTTCGTGTTTTGAGTCCAGGTTGCTGCTTCTCGAGGGGGTCATTGACAGATTCCGTAGAGGGTGACATGTAACAGCGCTTAAGCACATTAATTGAAGCATTGACAGATTTATTTTTAATTTTGAGAGTGTGATAGTTAATATATTTGGCTAGGTTTGTGAATCAATAGAATCAATTCTAACGAAAACGTGAGAGCAAGAGTTGAGTTGCCTAAACATGAACATATTCGGTGCTGTGTGGTCTTTTACGTCAGCTAGCCGGAGTTTTGCCATAGTTCCCGAAAGTTTGGAGACAAAGTAAGTTTGGCTATCAAGGAGAAAATCGCTATACTCACATTGTCCATCCTGATCGGCGGCAATGTAGTGAATAAAGTTGAATTACTGAAACTGACGAGCCAAGCTTTCTCTCAATCAAACCAGCCATATGCTGCTTTCGAGCTGCACGTCGGGGCTGGTTCGTGCATGCGAGGGCAAACTTACAGGTTAATCACAATACAGCGTTTTCCACTGCGGCAAACCAGTGGACTGCGGCAAAGTGCTGTCAAAAAATTAGAATGCACTGTTTTGTATGGTAACGCGCACAATGGCTGCGGCCGAATTTGCGGCAGCGGCAGAATCTGTTAAATTTCTAATTCTAAAAAAATCTAATCTAAAAAAACCACTTGGTTGAATTAACTCTGTTTGAATTAGGTTGAATGGTCTGGTGGAATAGACAAACGAAGGCTGATGTGTATTGTGATAAGCCAGCCTAATCCTCGTACAACAGGATTTAGCAATACAAAAGAAAAAAAAATGATTTTGGTTGGTGCCTTGGTTGCATTGACAGCGACATTGTCGCTGCATTGTGATTCACCAAATTCAACTGCGCCATTCACGCCTCCCCCTGTGGAGCACTGCATTTGCCGCAGCGGAAAACGCTGTATTGTGATTAACCTATTAGTTTCCATGCTAGTGCAAGCCAGTTATTTGGCTGTTTGCAGCTCATTGTCAATTTGGCTTTCAAATAAGAACATCAGACGGAAAGAGAAATAAAAACGGGTTTGTCAGATGGTGTCTCAAAGAATTTTTTTCGGAGCTATCGTTGATGATGGCAGCTGGTTGGTTGAGGACTTAAAAGTTAAGTAAAATTAAATGTTCAGTGGTTCCTGAACAACGGTACTGCTGCCCCAGATTCCAGAGAGTAACTTCTGTTTTTAACATTGTGTTAGTATTAATTAAATTCTATATATTTGAATTGATTATAGTTTAACCGTTGTTATTTTTTCCTTTAAATTTTATTTGCCTTAACTTTGAAATGATAAAAATGGTTTATATTTATTTTGGGTCAATTTTAGCTGTCATTATTGTTGGCTAACCCTTTTAATTTTAGTTTAGTGGGGCCATGAGCTAGTGGGTACCAGTCCTTTTCATCCTGTGTAGGGGTTTTCTTATGTTACAAAGATGAGAGATCTGCTTCCGGCTATCCAACACCGGTGGATAGCCGGAAGCAGATCTCTCGTGGAGAGTAACAGGTCAGGCTAGTAGAAGAGTAATGCAGTGGTAGCTGCTCCTAGCTGCTCTGCAATAAAAGTTCGTTAGGCATTATGTATTCTTTGCAGCTGTACAAGTCATTAGAGCAATTTAGGGGCTGTAACTTCTGAAATTACACTACTGTAGTGGAGGCAGATTTGCTGTATGGAGCAGTAGTTTGGTTGCCAACCAAATTCAAGGCTGTAAATCGGAAAATGGGAGACTAAGTGCGCAAGCTAGTAGCCTTATTTATAACGAAGGGTGTCGTTCTACCCCGTTCTACCATAGTGCACTACGCACTACAATAGTGAAACCTGCTTTCCTACCAATCTGCTTTTCTTGCAACATGCGAAGTGCACAGCGGTAAGACTTAAATGTTACAATCCTTCAAAAAAGACCGACCTCGGCCATCGTAAAATATTGTTGCAGGACATGCCTGTCCCAGTGAATATCAATTATACTGCTGGTCAACCATCTCTGACCCAAGGGCTCGAAACCCGGATTCCAAACAGAAAAGAATGGGTAAAGAGAATATTTTTAGGAACAGATGCTGTGGAAATATTCCGATATACAGACAAGAGTGTGGTATATATTTTACTAACCTTAATTTGAAACTTTCTTTCCATTGAAGGATCACTCCAGTATCGATTCTCAACATGGTCAATAGAATCTTATGTATTTAGATATTTGCATTTTCACTGGACACTAAACGACTACTCACTATCTTGCTGGAGTTTACACGACGCTCGTCCTCGAATTCAGTAGATCTCTTAACGAGAAGTCAAAAAATTCGAAAATACATCTGTTTTGCGTGCCACAACTTATTTGTGCGCCACAATGAGCCCATATGTAGCAAAAACTTCAGAGATCTTTTACCGCTTTTTAGGCTGCATAATATATATAAGAAAATAATCTAAATAAGAAAATATGTGAGAAAGCAATGCATGCATTTACGCTACAAAAGAGATAAAGAAGATCTAAGAATCAAAACTAAAATACTGATCAATTTGGCATAGATGGACTTTAAGTAGATCTGTGGCAATATTTATTGAAATATGCCACTAAAAGCTTTTACGAATAAGGAATTTATTCTTGCATCGGTTTCGAAAAGTTTAAATTTAGCTAGTATTTTTTAATTTTTTAATCTAAAATCATTCTCGAGTAATTTCTCACAATCTGCAAAAAACGACTTTAGTGTTAATCGGTCGCACAGCAAACAAGAAAAAAAATTTGCACTCTGTGCGTTCTTAGCGGTGAATTCCATAACATCAATATCTTTTTGACCGTCATGACGCTACGAAAGAATTTACACTTTACGAAGAGTGTTGATTTTTTTGGTTTCGGTAGGTGGAAAAATTACCTGAACGTATCGATTCAAAGCCATTTTCAATTAAAAATGGCAGATCATAGCCATCTTGGTAATGTGTTGATAATATTTTTGGTTAGAGCGAAAGAGTGTTTCGTTGCCTTTAAAGTGCAATCCAATACGCCTCATTGAGGGGAAAAATGGTCAACTCATCGTAGAATATATAAATAAAAAAACATTAGCAAAGCAAACTATACGTTTGATAATCTTAGAGACATGAATATTAAATAATTGAATTGAATGCATCCAGTTAAAACAGCCTTTGCTTGAATTTCCTTGCTCCAAATTTGTCCTGGATAATGGATAGCATTTTAAAAATGTTCTTGCTTTAAAACAGACATGATAAAAAATAATATACTTACGCTTGTTCATACAAAAATGAGCAACAGGGCAAGCCAACATAGTGTAAATGAAATACCAATAGTTTTATAATTTTATAGGGAATTATTTTAATATTTACTATGCATTTATGCTGCAAAAACTAAATAATGATAATAAATAACTGCTTATCACATTCGAATAGGAAAATAAAATAAGTTTCATAAAAAATCCTTGACCAGGCAACATATAGACCATATAAGATTTACAGTTTCAAGTTTCAATCAAAATGTATTATTTGCATCAGCTTTAACCATCGTCTTGAAAACGAAATCAACAAAAATCTGTCGTCTATAGATTAGGGTGCGAAAAATTGAAGGTCAATATCCGTTCTTGAACAAGTAGGGTAAATAAAAATAGCTTGCAACGTTTAAAAAGCCATAAATTTCACTTACATCATCCTTGTACTTATTTGTAGCATTGAATTAAGCTCAAAATTAACAATATTATACAATTTTTCTCTCAAAATAAAAAAAAAACACAATTTTTGATATTTCAATGCATCAAACCCAGTATTGTCGAGTTTGTTACATAATCTGCTTTCGTTTTCATTATGTTCCCTCGTAAACAACCATGATACGGCTTAACAAAACCACACGCCTCACTTAATCTAGATCGGCTTGTGTACAAAATGAGCTCCTCAAACATATAGCCCCCGAATCCCATTAGCGAGAAGCTCAGCCAACATTCTTCGGGCGATATGTCGGAAAATTAAAAAGCTTTTCACTTGGTCTAAGCCAGACGGTCCATCTTCGCCATAAATTTATTTAATGAGCAAATCTTTTTTCCACGATTCAATTTCGTACAGTTTTCAGTGCTTCCTCAGTACTTGTTCGTACCAACTGTGTTTTGTAACATACCGAATCTGTTCAAACATTATTATGCGTACATCGTGGAGCATCTTCGTTACCCTGAAGCATCATCCAATTTCATGGGAGCCATTATTCAAACGCGAATCTCACAAGATGTGCAAACTCATGCGATTATGGCAGAAGAAGAGTAATTACTTTTACAAACCGCTCTGTGGGTAGACAAACTGACAGTCCGTAACTAAATTGTCAAAATTTCGTCGACAAGAGATCATGTGATGAAAATCAATGAGAACTATTTGAAACGTGTGTTACCTGGTGGTCTCCTGGATATGTATTCTAGGAAAGGCTAACTTACCAGGTTGAAACTTGTCACGGCGCATTGACCACCGCCACCACTGCTGACACCCACAATTTGTCTTGATTTTTAGCACCTGACAATGATTGATGAACAAGGAACGCAGCAAATGGAAAAACAAACGAAAAATCTCGCAAGTGTCTCAATATATTCTCATTTTATGAAAGAAATATTCTCTAGGTTGCTTTAAACAATTTTCTCACGAAAAGATATAAACAGTGGAGAAAAAATTCAGCAGATTTCCCAAAAGTAATATTAAAGTAACATAGCTACCGTTCTGTGAACATGCAATCAACTTGATGTTGAAAAGATTTTCGAGCTGAGAAACGGTAATGAGAAATTTTTACAAACACTATTAGTCGCCATATTGCCCATTTGTGCTGGCGATGCAATATACAAGCTTAATGCCTTGTCCACACCGAAACAGTACCTACATTATCCCGTAAAACTTCATGTCTTCAGCACATCCTACACATCCTTTCGAGGGCGACGAACCTAAATTTAATTGTCATTTCGACGAAAGCACTGAAAACCTTGTCTGTTCCGGTGTCATCCTAGACCATACCAACCGTGCAGATGCTTGACGTTTTGTGGCATAGTTTTATGGTCGAAACCGTAACAAAAGGATAGTACTTACATATCACTATGTTGGCATTGAGTTCTTAATATCGTTATATGCAAATTAATATGCACCGCATTCAGTATGAAGTTCTTAGATTTTCATCTACAAAGTACATTCCACAATAGAAGACAGCCGTTTGTACTTGGTGGTAGACAGGCGAACCGACAGACAACAGGAATTCATTTAAATGATGTCCCAGTTGTGAATGCAATCACCACGGCGCACAGTGATTGTGTAAGTGCACATTAAAAGGAACAATGTTGGAAACAATAAAGCACCGCCATCTTTAGAGAGTAATTGAAAACAATCGAATTCACGAGAGAAATTCTGCATTTCGCTTCTGAGCGACATTGCTTGGAAATTATGTAAACGAGAAACGACGCAAATGGTTTTCATAAATTAGTTCGGTTTCCAAAAGGATGGGTTCTGGGATAGGAAGTGAGACGTGACTGTAGTTAGTTCTGGGATGGTTTTAAAATGAAAACGTGTATTAGTGCTCACATTAATGGCCTAGTTTAGACTCAGTGCTTAGTCTGTGCACTAAACATAAAATTTAACTTAGCTGAGCGAAAGTGAAAAGAAGAATATTCAAGGAACAGACCAGGAAAAGGCACTCCTACTGATGGCACCTAATGACAATAGAAGAAGTCTTAGACCCAAGAATAATACTTCAAAGAACAGGTCGCTGATGAAAACAAGGCGTACGGATGAGGCACCAAAACAACGGAATCATCATCAGCTTAGTAAAAGGCAGTGGCAAGTAATCTATAGTGGAGCCTTACAGGGTGCTAAAATGGAGGTCATAAGGAAGGATTTTCCCGAAGGACTGATTACGACCATCCTAATTGATGAAGTGCAGATGGCTCTTGGGGAAAAAGTGAAAGCTGATGGAGAGGGAAGCACTGCCCTACGCTTCCTTAGCAGTACTTATAAAATAAGCTAAGTGTTACGTCATTGCAAGGATAGACCATCGACTGAATTGGAAAGGGTGAATAACCTAAAGATAAAGTCGTGGATAACAACGGATAACGGATCAGACCAAGTGTCAGTTCCCTGAGCAATTGAACAATACGGCACCGTTTTTCCCAGACAACTATGAAGATAAGTTGCATAATGCGAACCTGCATATGCTAAAACAGCTTCGGCAGGAGTAAGACACAGTTTTGCTCTGAGCACCTGTAACATGGGAATAGTGCTCAACCTCTGGGTAAAGGCAGAATATGTAGCCTATATACATAAAATGGCAAGTTAATGTAGGGCCTAGGGGAAGAAAATCCAAGAGCAGCTATAGTAATGAGCACAAATATTAACTTTTTTTAATCCCAGACCAGACCAACAGGAATACAATCACGTTTCAAGCACACATTTCCATTGAAGAAGGAATTGCAGAGGTGACATTTGCTTCAATCTACTTTTCGGGAGAGGAGGATCAAGTCCCACGTAAAATCATCAAGATACTATTAAACCAATAATTGGCTGTAAGCTAACCAGGAGTTTACTGCAACTCACGTTTGTATCAAACAGAGCAAAACATTAAGCGAAGAAGTAGAGGATGTCCAAAGAGACATTTTGTTCTTTGATCAAAGACATATAACCTTCCAAGTAGGGAAAGATAGCGTAGTGTCAAGTACGATTAACTGAGTTTCATGAACTGAAAAGGCTATCAAAATGGCATAACGTCGGGGGCTTCATGACATTAATTTTTATAATTGCGTTATATTATGAAGAAGTGATTTGACTATACGGGGGACTATAACCATGACGCGTGGTTGATAAACAACGTCCGTGGTGCAAAAAAAGTAAGCAACCACAAACAATGGTATTCCAACCATATACATAGTACGAAATATAGGCAGGGGAAGCGTGAATGCCGCAGTTGAATTTGGTGAATCACAATGCAGCGACAATGTCGCTGTCAATGCAACCAAGGCACCAACCAAATTCATTTTTTTTTTTTTGTATTGCTACATCCTGTTGTACGACAGATTAGGTTGGCTTATCACAATACACATCAGCCATCGCCTGTCTATTCCACCAGACCATTCAACCTAATTCAAACAGGTTTAATTCAACCTAGTGGTGATCAGTGTGGCCAGATATTTCATAGAAAATATAGCCCAATTTCAAATTTTCATAGCCCAAAATAGCGAAGATTTTTTATTTGTAGCCCAAAAACCGCCACACAAAATAACTGTTTTTATAACCAAATCAATTCATTTAAGCTGATTAAATTATAATATTTATATTCATTTAATTCATACCAAGTAACATAAATGCTCTAATTGTAGCAAAGAAGTCGTTTGAAACAGTTCGATATTTACGCATGCATGTGAGATACAGATAAAATTTTACTCAACGTATTTGAAAAGGGAAAGCAGGAAAAATGTGAATAAATTACAGGAACTGTGTGAACATTTTAGAAAAGTCCGTGAAAAAATAAGTGTAGAGGTGCACTTATTTGTTCAAGGATTTTTTTAAAATTTCCACACAAAAAATAAAAGCCTGCAGAAATAGCATGCAAATTTGGGTGACAGAAAGATTCAATTAGTATAAGAAACAGTCTTAGTGGCTAGACTGGCTGAGTGCTTTATTTAAAATGAGTCAAATATTAATATTTTATCCGATTTCATACATTCAACACTATGAACGCAAGTTTTGAAATAAATTATTATTATTGATTTGTGATCATGGTTCCCTTCTTGTCTATAAATCAGCATTCACAACGTATATCGTCTCTAAAGCTTATCAAAGCAGAGAATATTGATACGGGAACCTCGATTGTTTTGCGGAATAAGCCTCCGAAAGCAGAATCAAATTGGAATTGTTTTTGCGGGATGATTAAAATTGAAAAAAAATTTATTTATCTTGAAAATTTTTTATTTGACAAAGTGGTTTCGAAAGCATGCACTGATTCTCATCAGACACCAGCACACAGTGCATACTTCACTGATGCACTGTGCACTGTGAGCTGGTGTCTGATGAGAATCAGTGCATACTTTCGAAACCACTTTGTCAAATAAAAAATTTAAATCAAATTTTTCAATTTTAATCATCCCGCAAAAACAATTGCACTTTGTGTTTGGACGTTTAAATACTATCAAAAGAAAACATACGTTAAACAATTCGACTTGCGGGCCTCCAAGCGACGTTTTGTGAAAAATTTGAAGTGTGTTTTGAAATAAAATGAATAAAATTGTTGACAATGAAATGGATACGATGTATCATGTTTATATATTTTATAAACATAGTGAAACTTTGGAATTGGACCACTTCAGCGTCGCAAATTAAATGGTCCCATTTCACACGCTGTCCGATTTTAAAGGTTTAAATAAGAACGTTCAAGAAATTTTTCCTAATCATCTTGAGTATTTATTACAAAGAAAATAATATGCAAAATACAGGCTCTCCACGTGAATGTTTTACAAATGTTTAATTTTTCACAGAAACGCATGTTCAGTTTAAAGATTTGAAATAATTAGATATAAAAATTTAACTATACAGTAAAAACTAACTATATACAGTAAAATAACTATTTTCCATAGTTCGTTTAACGATTTTGAATGAATCGTTGCAATACTATTAAAAATACTTGAACCAACCAAGAGTTTTTCTTTCAGTGTACAATAGTCTGGTAGCGGGAACTCCGAACTCTGTGCTATTCCATGCTGAAATACAAATAGTAGATTAGTTGGTAACCAATCAAGCAGAACAAAAAGTGCCTTAGTAGAGGTGGTGTGAAGTGCTCCGGTTATCAGTCATAAGCCTCGTTTATAACGTGGTTTCAAGCCGGCTTAAGATTAGTCAAACCACGTTGTATACGCGCAGTGGATTGATTTGAGTTAAGTCGATCCGATCAGAAAATTTTACTGGATTTGATCGACTTGGGCGTTACAAGATGCGGATCGAGCGATTGAGGATTGAAAAATTAGAAGCTCACTTGAGTTCTATTCATATATGTGACGTAACGATGCGATATACTTCACTTTAGTAGAACTAGCTGCATTTTATTCGGTTAATCCACTTTAATCCAGTCACACCAAAAACCTACTTTGAAGTTTCATTTCAATCCGTTCTAAGCCAAGTCACTCCAAGTCGATCCTGGTAATCTACAAGGCTATAGTCTTGTAGATTACAAAATAGAGTCAAGAAATTTTATAGTGCAAAATAATGGTTTGTAGTAGACATGGGTAACGCAGCAAATTTTTAAGCGCTGATACACTGATACCGGCGCCAGCAGTGGTATCAGCGCACTGCGCTGATACTATTGCGCTATGATACCATGATCTCATTCACCTATTTGTGGTACTCATTGCGTTTCTCGGACTCACATACGGCGCTGGTAGCATTGCGCTGATACCATGTCGCTATGATTCACTCAAAAAAACATTATTGAAAAAGCTTGTATGCAACGAGAGCAACCCACATTTGAACTTACTAATTTTCTGATATAAAATACCCTAAAATACCCAGGCTATAGTATGTACCCATTCAGGTATCTTTCCAAACGTGCGTACGCGTAGATATATTGCTTTGCATCAAACAGACTTGAGATAAGTATACTCAACTCATATCTTTGCGCCGCGCCGTAGCATAGCGCCAAGCCAAAGGGTGTTGGCATTGCAAAGCGGCAGCGCCAACACCATTGATACCGAAGTGCGTTACTGCGCTACTAACACCGAAGTGCGTTACTGCGCTACTGATACCGACAATCGGTATCAGCGCAGTGGTATCATGGCTAGTGCTTCAACGCAATTGCGCGGCGCAGCGCTGCGTTACCCATGTCTAGTTTGTAGGTACAACAATTTCAGGGCTAGCAATAATTTTAGGGTTAGCAACAATTTAAGGAAAAATGCAATTTTGTGGTTATTTTTAATTGTTGGTTTAACAAGTTATAATGAAAAGGCTAGACAATCTTGCGATCTGTAATATTGTGGACTGAAAAGGTTTGATTACATTGATTGATCTCATTGTTCCCTTGGAAATGAGAATTACTATAGAAACAATTTCAAGCATCAAACTGTGACCTTGTAACGACATGCCTACGAAAACAAAGAAAATTACTAGGAGTACAAACTCTGCCCTGATTTTCATTTGCAGCCAATATCTGGGTCACTTTCAATCATTATTCGTTGGCTTTGAGTTCGGTTCATTAATATTGTCGATGTATCATTATGTCAACGCTGTAATGCATTTCAGTTCGCTTCCGAAATATTACGTGATTTCTTTGACGAAAAGCTCGAATCCAAACAACAAAAATATACAAAATCGTATTCATGATCTTATTCGATATCCGACGCCCAAAGGTCACTTGAAAATTTACGAGCGCATTTGAAAGTCCATAACAATTGAATTAACCGAAAGAAAGACCTTTTTGATCAACCGTCCCGAATGATAAAACGGTTAATCGGCGGGTGAGGTGCTTGACTTTTAATTGCACGACTTTTCGACTTTGATTTTTTTCTGACTTAAAGGTCAACTCTATGTGTTATTTTTGTTTCAGATTCATTTATTCCAATTTTCGACTTCTTGGTTTTCTTTTCCGCTTTTGTATTCGTGTTGAAGTGTTTTCATTGCAAAGCAGCTGCAACGTAGAAGTTTATGTACGAGTGACGCTAGCGTGTACCTCAAGTGATCACCTTCGATGCCAAGGGCTGAGAACTAACGTCCATTATTGCAGATAAGTAAGATTGGGCGGACATGAGCATGTGGGCTTAGATATTTTCTTGAAGTCACAGATAAATTTATCTAGACATTAGTAAGAAAATATTTACTTATGAGTCCAGCTATGCGTATAAAAGTGGTTGGGCTTTGCATTAGAATAATGAGGTATGCAGTGTATTGTGTTGGGAAGAAGGTTTATAAGAAGATTGAATCTCAGACATGATTATTTACTTTAAAGCGAATACGCATTGTATTAGTGTCGGCATGAGTTTTCTTCGACAGATAATGTGCGTAGGCTTATAGCACTCGAATCTTTTATCTAATCGGATTTTCTCGGGTGATCCTGACTTTGATTTCTATACTACGAAGTTGGAAGCTATTGTTCGCAGTATTGAAAATATTATTGATTATCTTATAGGATCTCGAAGGGTTCAGTTATGGAAAATTTTGATAGTACATTTTAGGTATTTAAAGCTAAAAATTATACGTTACTGTTATTTTAATTAAATAATTCAGTAAATAAGTTGACAGCCCGACTTCAAGTCAACACTTAATAGAGTCCAATTTAAATTATTTAAAGTCGTTGAAAGAGTCAGCAGATTATTAGTTTCTATGCGATGACACCTAAAAAAACTTCAGTCTATACTATAACCGATTGATAAGAAAAATCGCCATGAAATCTACTTACGCTATGTGATTTCTGACCCAAATAATTTTTGCAATAATAAAACACATTTTATCGTTTCGGGCATCAGCAGATCGCAACACGGCACTAAGCTATCGGCTGAACATACACATTGCATGATTAAAATGCAAATTACATGTCTAATGACTTCTTTAACGACCGCCGAAAGCATAATCCGAGCATGCATGTAGTTATGTACCTGTGAGTCCACTCAGTTGACTGAATCTGATTTGCATGTGGAAAAAAATCTGCATGAAATGAAATACAGTGAGCTTTTCATCATCAATATTTTATAGTAGGTACCCACAGGTCTAATTAAGGCTATGATGGCTGCGACGAGGATGTGTATATTTGGTTAGTCGGTGTATAATTAAATTTGGATGCAAGATGAAACGTTGCGTATGATTGTAACAATAATTTGATTGTGTGAATTTTTCATAGAAAATCTCACTTTTGTTATATAGTTGAGGAATATGGATAAATTAAGATACAACTTATGCACGTTTAGTTATGTTTTCATTGTTTTTGACTCTTGTTACAATCAAGTAGATAAAATGAAAATATGTAATTTGATTGTTAATCTGAGAAGAAGGCAAACCCTATCCTGTTTTTTTACTAGAATTTCAAATTTTATTAGACTGACTTCGACTTTGATGTGTGAAGAATTATTTTCCTTATATTTTAGTATACAATTAGTCTTAGGACCCGCCTTGGAGTCATACGTTTCTTTTTACTGCATATTGTAATTTGTTATTTTACAAGCTATGTTCATATAAGACTTCTTTTTAACCGACTTTTTAGGTAACAATTTTTCTTCTGTTGATTGTTTCGAACCCCTCAGATGAAGCCAGAAGCTTTTAATCTTTTTAATAGTCCATGCTTTAATTTTTCTGTCCGTATCGGTCTCCGCAAAGTTTGTGGAGTGAGCCAAAGGAAAGGCCCTTCTTTGGCATTAGTATCAGCTTCTTCCTTTCCTTGATGTCCCTATAGCCAGTGACCTATGGAGACTTTTCTGTCTCTATTTTATTTAGGCCCTCTCTTGCCTCTGAGAGAATGGCTGTTTATTTGATCGGAATTGATAGCCTTGAGAACCGCTTGAATGTTCGACATGATCTTAACCCTAGAATGGTACCGATGAGTAAATTTTACTCACAAGGGTATACATTTCGTCGCGCACCAGCCAGTTGGCCACTCCGACTGCCATGAGGCTAGAAGCTATATAATCTTTTTATGTTTAATGATAAAATAAAAAATGTGCATAATACTATTATTGCCATCTTTTTAGTAAAAACATGTACCTAAAATCTTCCAAAAATTTACCGTACCATTCCAGGGTTAATACTGACCTTTTTAGTGTTATATAATATATAACAAATAATTCATAGCCTGACGTATATAAGATAATTCTGCTTGATAGATAGTGGCCTCCTTACGAAGAGTATAGTACGTTTTGAAGAATAGGTTTTCTATTTGATCACTGAAGCTCAGCATTTACTTTATGGGCCATGAAAAAACGGGTTGTGACAGGAAATTAAAGAAACTTAAGAAAGCATATCATAGAATCCAACTTTCATTGAAAGTCGAAAATAACATCAGCATTAGTTTGGTGATTATCAGAAATAACTATCGAAAATCTTTACATACTCAGAGAACGACAGCATTCAGGTTTGCCCATTGGTATTTCCACAATTTGGCGCCCTAGAACTCAATGGCTCGCCGGCTGCTAATGGTGTCCATGGACCAAACAACATTTTGCTCGGAGATTTGATGAAAAAATAATAGAAAACTTACTAAAATAAAGAAGGATGGAACTCAGTCCGATCAATTAATGACACTGTTTACACAAGAAGAACAAGAAATAGCCTGAAAAGGCTGAATCGTTTTTTCGTCAGTTTTCAAGAAGGTTAGGGAAGCTCTCGTACACTTTAATGTCTAGGCAATTCCTATCAGCAGGGCAAACAAATAAGACTCTAAGCTAGATCTGGTCAAGGATAAAATCTAGCTTAGAACCTAATTTTTTACACATGTTATGCAACAAATATGAGGGGCCCAAGCTTCGCCTTGATGAGCCACTGCAAAACACTCACGGTAATACTTCAAAGTAAAATCAGAAAAATTTCGCCTTTGATTTTTGAACGTCAGTTCACCAAAAATATAACAAAAAGAGTCAGGATCGTTAATACACTATCTCTACATATTTGTACAAGCACAGAAGCTAATTAAAACCAAAACAATTTAAATCAATATTGAAACCAAATATATATCACTCCTTTTTACGGCCGTTCATAGGCGTTTACAATACCGAAAATGAACTTGACCTCATTACTAAAAAATTGAGGGTGATCGAAACAAAATAATTGCGTTTTCGTAGTGAGGGTAGGTAGTCAAAACACGATCACCTATCAGAGTTCGTGTGGCACGACGTAGATCAAATTTTGTTGACTAGTGTAATTGGATCACGCGAACAGAAGTTTTTGATGCTTAAAATATAGGTAAATTGGAGGAGGGCTACCGTTCTTGTCTGATGTCAAACTTCAAAAGTTTTGCTTTGGTTGTGAAAACTTCTAAGTTGCATCCCACAATATAATCATTCTACCATTCCTAAAGAAGTCTCAAGGAGAAATCTTGTATAAAAGTATATCCAGAAAATCAGCCTCAATCTTGTGTTGAATGAAGTGTCTGGAAAGTTTATTACGTAAATGTAAAGGGATGATACGGTGATATGAGCTGAATTCAACAGTTTTTAGTACTAAGCCTCAATAAAAGTTTGAATTTTATCGGGAATACAATGGCGCAATACTGAACTGTACTTTTTGCAAAAAAAACAGATTTGAGTAGTGAGTAGTTTTACTACGATAGTAAGGAAAATGTATTTAAGTGCTTTAATTTATTTAAAATTGATGTGGTTATTCTTCCCCTGTCTATAACAGAACAATGCTATTCACTGCAGATGCATTGGAAACAACAACAGCTCCCCCTATCCATAGCAGGAGTTGTTGTTGTTTCCAATGCGTCTGCACTGGTTAGCATTGTTCTGTTATGGATAAGGGGGGCAAAAAAACGCGCCTAATGCATAAAATGCCATATGTTAGAAGAATCTTTTTTGCAAAGCACATGTATATTGCCTAGTGGAAATGAGAAATGTATCTTATCGTAGAAGATAGTGATGGGCGTTTCGGTTCTTTTTCAAAAAACGAAAACGAACTGTTTTTTTTTCAAAAACAACTGTTTTTTAAAACTGTTTGAAACAAACAGTTTGAATTAACGAGACGAACAAATTTTATGCTGTACGACAATTAGAGTTAGGATTTTCACATACTAGGTGTAACTAGTATGAGTACGAAAAAATAACTGTTCCAAATACCTATTTGAAGTATGTACATGTATGCATTCAATGCATACGATTTGCAGTAATGTAATGAAATGGACTAATATGCCCTCTTCCACCCTCCAGACACAACGTTACCAAGCTAGAATGGTGATGGTGCAAGATTACCTTCAAAGAGTGCAGCTTGCAGCTTCTGTGCAGCTTGTCCGTAACTTTCCAATGGTCGGTCATTTACTTGGCAAGTTTTTCACCATCTAAAGAAAAACGATCAAATTCAATCAATTCGATTTGTTTTTCATTTTATTATATGCAAAAATAGCTCCTGTATTCGTTCAAATGACAAAAGTAAAAAAATTACTAAGATAGGACTAACTAATCCTGTCATCTAAATAACTTTTCATCGAGTGATCTCTGATACCAAACTTTTCCTGGCTAATGTAAAACAGTCGGATTTCCACTTCGCCTCACTGAAGCATGAAGTTTTTATTAAGAAATAAAAAAAAAATGTCTCGTTTAATAAACATGCACCCACTAGGGGGGCCAACCTCTTCCGTAAGGCTGAGTATGAGTTCAGGGGCACCTTACCTCGTAAATTTTACAACCCCGGTAGGCATAGAGACATCCTCGTGGCGACCTGCAGTAAGGAGGAGGGCCCCAGCATACCCGGAGACGCCAACTGATGAACCAAAAAGGATCTCAACCTGTTCCTCCTTGGCATTTTTAGTGCTACTTTTAGGCTGATTTCATTTTACCGTATCTTCGAAACTAGGCCGCTTTTTCCCAGATTTGTATGATAATTTCGACTGAAATTATTCAGAAAGGTCCCCGAATTCATGCTGGGTCGAAAATTTTTTTTTGGAAAATATTAACGTTTTTGCCCAATTTCCCCTATCAAAAATTATTTGTCCTTAAAATATCACTAATATACTCCCCAACCACTTCCAATCATTGAAAGCGCGGTAAAGGCAGTTTTTGCCAAACTATGGCCAAAAAACCCCTTACTCCCTTACAAAACCGAAATTTTTATATCACAGTAATAGATCTTGGCCTGTTATGTCTCAAACCACTCTAACCCAAAATTGGCCGACTTTGTCCGATTTCAGCTCCTATTGCCCTAAAAACTTTTTGTATATTTAAATAAAATACTTGCAAGTACGAAAATGCTTGCAAGTATGAAAATATTGTTTCCCGCAGCTAAACAGTTGCCAAACAGTGCATTTTAACAAACGAAAAACGGTTCGTTTAAAAAAAACGAAAAACAATGAAAAACGATTCGTTTTAAAAAAAGAAAGTTCGTTTGAAAAAAACGAAAAACGATTCGTTTGAAAAAAACAGTTCGTTTTAAAAAAACGATTCGTTTAAGAAAAACAAAAAACGATTCGTTTGAAAAAAACAGCTCGTTTTAAAAAAACAGTTCGTTTTAAAAAAAACAGTTCGTTTTAAAAAAACAGTTCGTTTGAAAAAAACGAAAAACGATTCGTTTTAAAAAAACGGTTCATTTGAAAAAAAAACGAAAAACGATTCGTTTGAAAAAAACAGTTCGTTTTAAAAAAACGGTTCCTTTGAATAAAACGAAAAACGATTCGTTTGAAAAAACAGTTCGTTTTAAAAAAACGATTCGTTTTAGAAAAAGAAAAACGATTCGTTTTCCAAAAACGATTGGCTTTAGAAAAACTATTCGTTGTAGAATAGTTGGAATAATTGGTTTTAGAAATACTATTCGTTGTAGAAAAATGGTTCGTTTTAGAAATGCTGTTCGTTTTAGAAAAGAATTTCGTTTTAGAAAAACTGTTTGTTGCTATTTGGGAAAACTGTTCGTTCGTTTTTTGCAGCCAAACGTTTTTTTTCAAACTGTTTGGTGTTTTTGAGCCCCTCACTAGTAGAAGAGTAGTGCTGCTTGGCAGGGTACTTGCTGCCTTTTGCAAATTTTCCAGTTGGATATTAGGCCAATGACAAACACGGCGGTTCCAGCGAAGCGTTTCCCGAGAGGAAAGCCGAGTCGGTTTTCTTGGAACGTGTGAAGCATTTTTCATGTTCTTGATTGCTATCGTCCTATTTCAATCGTTCCCTGTTCTATCTATTACGCTTTTTTGTTTTTGCTCAACAACACGATTTCGTGAAAGACCAGAGTACTGCCACTAACTAAATTCAGTTTTTCCTTATGATTACTTCTGGTTTAGGTAGCCTTTATCAAGTAGACGTCATATAAACTTACTTCTCCAAAGCCTTTGACTCAGTCGACTATGAGCTCCTGCTACGCAAATTAAAGCATTGTGTCATATCTGAGCCCGTCCTCTCGTGAATATCTTCATTTTCATTTTGTCGTAATTGCTGTCTCCCTCCGTGGTTCCTCATCATCTCTTTTTTTCCTTTCTCCGGGTTAGATCAAGAACCTATCCTTGAAACTTTGCTCCTTAATTTCATGGTCAATGATCTTCCTAGTGTGACTACTGCTCTTTGTCTATGACTTGTAAATTTTTGTAAGATTTATTGCTCATCAAAATGACTTAAATCGTTTTGTTCTTTGGTGTGACTTTAATTACTTTCCCTTGAATGTTTCCAAATGTTTTTTCGTGTCTCCGACATTGAATGCTTATGCTTTTGAGTTTTTTCACAGTTTGGGCTCCATCATTCTTTCAGGTGTGGATTATTTTACTGACTCTGGTGCAACGTTTCATTTGAAGCTTAAGTTTGATGTCATCACTCAAAAAATGTCGCGTTTCCATATGAGTCCTTGATTATGGCTCCGCAGTATGGAGTCCTCGGTTCTGTTATTTGTCTGAGGTGGTTGAATCTGACCAGAGAAACCTCATGCGCTGCTTTATTTTTAAGTATAAGTGACAGGCTAGGCTTAGAGTGAACGCTTATCAGTCCTTAATATTCCTCGACTTGATCGGCACAAAACTTACCTTGATTATTGTTTTCTTTTTAAAGCTTGTTGCGGTTATTTCTGTTCATCTTTGGCGTGTTTTTCTCAAGGAATAGCATTATGACTGGCTTATTAGGTCAAGCACACTGTTTAATGTGCCTTTTGCTTGTTCCGAAGTTTATTTTTATTTGCCTGTTTTGCGTTTACTGAGGACGTATAATAATCTTCAGCTTGGTTCTTTCCCACAGTCTGTTGATATTTTCAAAAGCTTACTTTGTAATGCACCCTTCCCTTACTGAATCCCATTAAACTCTATCTTACTTTTTATTGGATTTGAATTTTCTACTTATCTTTTTGTATTAATTTTGTAATTAGACCTCTGGTCTATTAAATGAATTTGTTTGATTACAGATAATTAAATTTTCGAGGAAACAACTCTAATATTTTATATACTCTCTCATTTAGTCTTTATCAAAATCATCCATCTAAAGCTAATAAATTATTTGTCAACGAAAACTTATTCAGGCAAATTTTCCCACAAACAAAATTCTGTCTAAATTTAAAATATGTGCACTATTAACTAATAGTAATATACATGCATACCTATTAATGATTTAATGCTGATAACGACTAAGCGAAAACACAATATTACTCAATTTCAACATAACCTTTAATTCGAAGGACACACGACTGCGCAAAAGTCTATTTTCTCACACTTATTTCATTCGTAATTTCTTTTATTTGTCTAAGCCAAAATTACTAATGGTGATATAGATGAAAAACGCACATTCGTTTCGGTATAGTCCAGATAAGATACGTAAAAACATACACTAAAAAAAAGTTGATTAATGATTTTGAATATGCGAAAGAAAAAAATTTACGACGCAAGGCAGTGCACAAGAAAAAAAAACGTGAAAGTGTTATTGAGGAAATATCGGATGCACATTTTTACTGCTACAGTTTTCAATGCAAGAGTTAAATTTGTAAAAGTTTTCTTGTGAAATAATTGCATAGTAAACTCTGGTATATATTGATCTGAATAAATATTGAAGTTTTTATTGAAATGAAGTAATGAATCTAGAAGATTTTTTGGCTTTATCGAGATGGAAAGGTTATTTGACTTTGTTTAGTTTAAGATTTTGTTATTATCGTAATTAAGTATTGATTTAAGAGATGGGAAAGTATAAAATTGAACAAGAACTTAAATATTTAATTAGATTTAGGTCTTCTTAGTTAAATGGGTAAACAAATTTAGCTCAAGCTGAAGTATGGAACATATTTTTATAATGGGAAATCTGCATCGAAAGTATGTACCAATTCGATCTGATAACTACATCGAAACTCATAGCATAGAAACACTTCTCAGGCTACCAGTTGCAAAAATTTCAAAGCTCTACAATGTAAAGTGGCCGTTGCTCATTTTCATAATAGGATGCTTATCAGATGAAAACTTGATGACAATGTCTCCAAGTACAAAAATGTTGAAAATACTCACTCTCGCAATACTTTTTAGCACTTCAGTACAATCTTCACCACAAAATTAATATACACTGTGAATTATAGGGATTGAAAGATGTTACAGGAATAAAAAATTATAGGGATAGACAAATGTTAAGGGTTTCCCCTCGCGAAAGTTTCAAGACTAAAATGCTTGAACAAAAGCGGTAAAATTGATTCCATACACCTGCTTTAAAAGCGGTAAAATTGATTACATACACCTACTTTCCCCTTGTTTATTTCAGTATTCAGTGTGGAATGCCAGAAAATTGGAAGGTCAAATAACCATCCCTATTTAACAAGTATGTTAATGTGCATTATCTTTAGACTAAAGCATTCGTCCAGTATTCATAAAAGGGCTAAGACCTGTGAAAATAAAAATTCAACTCAATCCCGGTGAGCCTCATTGCCATACAGTACAATGAAATACTGGATGGTTGAGCTTAAACGTCGTTGTACACAGGTTTTTAATGAGAAACCATATTTTAAAGCTTGACTTGGTATAAAAAAAATAAAATGCCTGTTTGTTATCGTGCCTGATTACGGCCGAGCGGTGACATAGTCATGTAAACAGCGGTCGCACGAATTACTCAGAGATTTGGATGTGATTTATGACGAGTGATTTGCCATCTGCGGGAAAAGTAATGGCCACTGTTTTCTAGGATAAATAAAGTCAAATTTGGTCCGATTTGCGGACGTCTTCGTATGACATCTAATGGGTGACCAAGATTAGTAATACTCCCTTCGTATACCCTGTGACATTTGCGTATGATATGATTTTGGTCAACTTATGCAGTAGCATCCTCGTTTTGTCTACTTATATTTCATGCATAACGTGCGAAGAGTGTGGTGGCAGTTCTATTACATTTTTCATACTACGATTTGTTTGGAAGATCTGGGTCAGTTCCATATCGGTTCTGGATTGAAATTCCATGTTCATCGATGTCATTTTTATTAGCTTAAACAATTTCAGTGGTGTTTTATAGCCAAACATTATTTGACAAAATGCAATCATCACCATCGTCAACGCTTCAATCAGAGCCCAGTTTTGGTCTCTCCTAACGAGCCTCTCCACCAAACCTAATTTTGTTCCGATGACTTCCAATTAAACAGTCTCATGTTCTGAGCGTTCTAGTTGACACCATCCCTTCAATACAATTAAAGTCTCTTTGATGTCGTCTACCATAAAATCCTCCACAAAGGTTTCTCTGAGCAGGCTCCTCTTTGCACATATGAAATGACATTAAACCAGAGTCGACAGAGCTTTATTTCTATAACAATATCTCAGAGTGTCTTTTGCTGAGTACTATCAGGATCATGATTACGAGTACTATCAGGATCATGATTAAAGTTTATACATTTTAAATTTTTTAGTATCTTCACCTGTCATTTAGTTTAAATAGAGGGTCCACCTCTAAGACGTAGATCGTGATAACTTCAACGGTCTGCAATGTTATATACTAAATTCTAGCTAACAAATCAGTATTGAATCTCTAGGTGGAACAGTGCCCAATTTCACATCTATAATGTAAACAGTCATAAAATACTGGCCAGGCAATGCAACAATCGTAGTTGGAGACGTCTACGCAACTCATAGATATCTTAGCCAAGCTTTGGAATTCGATTCCTGCCTGGTCATTAGACAGAAAAAATCCATATCCGGGAGGATTTTAACTCAACAGCCACCGTAGTACTCCCACTATTCTTTATGAGAGTCTTGTGAACACCAAAGAAAACTCAACAATAGTGGGTAGAGTGGGTGACGAGTAATAGTTCACCATCCTTACTGTCGAACTCGGTGGAAGTGAGTCTCCACAGCTAAGGAGCTTGTGCTTCAGCTAGTAATAGCATGTTTGCATACCCCATAACAAAACACCAAAAAGTTCCTCATACACTTGCTTAGGAAGGTGTGGAGTCGCCGCCTCCAGTAAGGCTAATGGCTTTCTGAAAATAGTTGCAAGAACGTAGCTTTCACCAGCTTGATATGCATATGTTCGCTATTTCCCTAATTGTTTATTTCCGAAGGACCAAGCATCTAACTGGCAACTTTGCAAAGCAAAGAAGTTGGAGAACTCTTCTTGTACTAACATGACTCCAAGGTCCTAACTTCGATTGTAGCAAAATCTTTCTTACAAGTAAATGTAATGTTTAACTATAGCATACATTATGTTACACAGAAACGGATGTACAAGAAGATATTGATTGATCAATTAGTGCTATTGTCGATTTTGGTCATGGTCATAGTTCGTGCGGCAGAATCTGTGAAGTCATTGCTAAACTTTGAGATTGAAAGAGTTTTCATAGACATTAAGAGTAGGTTTTATTGGATTTGATTAACCACCCACGTATATTTTCTTCCATATTGCTGTCACCTGCTACTATTTATCCAAGCTAATTAAAGGACTGCACCACTTCAAATTCATCCTTATGGTGATTTGACCAACTCAGAGTTTGTTTTTCTTAAAAATGATATCGCAAAGCAGTTTGGGCTTCTTTCATTTACGTGCAGCTCCAGGTTTAATCTCACCCACTCAATCTGAATGAAGAACTCTGATACAACTAGGTCGGATCTTCCGATGATGTCAAACTCATCTGCGTAAACCAATATCTGGCTGAACTTTAAGATGAACAAAAGAAATGTTAATGTACCAGAATTTCAGATTACTTTTTCCAACGCCAGGTTAAAAAGAACGTAGATCAGATCATTTTTTTTTCAAAGAACATTAAAATGTTGTTCGATTTAAATAGCAATCTAACTTGCTATCCACCCGGTCCAAAAATTTGACTGAGCACTGGCTAGGCTCGTTTGGGTCCCGGGAATCTCATCGGTGATGATTGTGGACACCACTCACTCACCGAAATGGGGAATCTATGGCCACTGAGTGCGGTTCAGCACCTTGAGGTGGTAGACTTAGCGTGTTCATGCCTACTTGGCTGGCATTAGTTTGCAAAGCGATCACCCTTTATCAAAAAAATATACTCTAAATGATACGTAACAAACATGCTGATATGGCAAAACTGATTGGTTTTCTTATTTTGCTTGTTGATTTTATATCGCACGGTGTGAATTATATTCAACTCCATGTATATGAAAGTTTTAATGTCCTTAAATCATCAAAAATACAAGCTGCCATATTCAACAGTCATCATTTTTTATCAAACCGCATAGCGACTATATCTCAACATGTGTAAGTTATATGACAACAAAAACGTCAACATATAATCATAATACAACAGCCCCAGGCGACCTGTTGAAAGCCAAGGTGGCATTTTTTTTCAATACTCAATCTGAATTATTTCGGCTATCGTAACAAACATGCGCTCTAGATATCATTTACATTACGATTACTAATAACAAATAATTTGTCAGTACGATGAATGAAAGAAAATAATCGACGTGAAGTACTTACGTAGCTGTGGTAATCGCCGGTTGTTTAGCTGAAGACTTAATTCTGTTATGCAGATCGTTAAATAATAAACCGGATTTTAAGCTCGTATGAAAAAAACTCCCTGCCGGGCATCAAATTAGGTCTGATCGAGTGGAAATATGGTCGCGGCACATATTTCGATAGATGTAATCATTTTTGATCTGCATGCGGATTTGTCACTTGTAATTGATTCATTTTAGGCGTTACTAATGATCGAGCACACCTTTAAAATCATAAATGGCCTCAAACGCAATTCTCTAATCCACTGGACGTCTATTGATTTTGCTGATTTTATTGATTTAATTCTTACTGAACTACATCGAAAAGATCTTAATCTGTTTACGGATTTGCAGAACTATTCCAAAAGGTCCCTCATTCAGTTTGTCATTGTCATTCAATTTACGTCAAATCAGATTCGATCGTTTTAAATAAACATTTTCCCCAAGAAATCATACCAAAGTCAGCTTGCTCTGCAATTCCCTATAAGGACTATAATTACAAAATTAATTTACAACTGTCCAGACTCACCCACGACACATTCAATATCCCATCGACATCCTGAACAATTTGGCATCATGCTGACAGAGTGGCAGGCATAAATGGTTTACCGCCAACAATGCTAACGATTTCCACATAGAACACTTTCAATCACATTCATCTAACGTCAATCTAATCTGTATCTGATGGGAACTACTATGTGCATGATAATGGAAACTATTCCAATAAAATGGAAATTCACACTTTGACGGCAACAAAGCCGCAAATCCATCGATTAATTACATGTGAATGATTCGATAGAATGTTACAATTTGCACGGCATGAAAATGATCGAGATTGATGAGCGGCATCGTTTTTGAATAATTCGAGAATTATTGTTGCAATTGTCTAATTCCCGATTGATTTAAATAACGAACGAGTCATCTTCGAATCATCTACAAACTGTTGAGCGAAACAGACCATAATGAATCAAAAGTTCGTTTAATTATAGAAATATTTCCATGCATTTCAAATCACATGAATTAATCTCATTATTTATGGTCAATTGTTTTACTTCAAGTAAATTATCTCGTACTATAAGTTTTTCCTTAAAACCGAAGTCTTCACGCAACAGCGACGTAATGCTAATCGGTGAGAAAACGATCATATAATTTTCAAACATGTTCCGTTTGTTTACCGTTTTTTAGCGTTTTCCGATAAATTTACCGGTCAATTATGCATTCGTTTCGATTTGAATAAGTATGGATTTCCTGTAAGTTTTTTATGGACTGAGATACCGGTGAGTGCATCACCGATTATTCTTCTATTTTTGTTTAATTTTATTTTTAGCGGAACTAACTGAAATGGAAATGATTTATTAGCCACATTGTATTTGTAATTGCATATAAATAGTAGTTAATTTAGCGTTTGTGGTTAAGTTAATATTAATTTAATCCAATTATCACACAATCCGAAAATACTTACATGAGCTTTGTTTTTCTTTGATTTTAATCATGTTTAGCTCGATTTATTATAAAACTGTTGGTTATATTTTAATTAATATTGATGTAAGTTTATAAACGAAGCAATTAAAAGGAATCCGAAAGAAAGCATGCGAGTCAGCGTGTAGAAGAGCGTATAGCAATGCTATAATTTGAATTATTCAATAAAAAATACGGCTTACGTAGCATTCGCGTGATAATAGATACATATCTAAAAAAGAAGTATTAGAGTATATAATTGAATACTGTGATTATATGAATTCTAAGTGGTATCCCACTCAAATGGCCCAAATAACTTGATGTTAATATTAGTTTGACATCAAGGTAGGTTTGTCTCAATTTACAGAAGCACATACTAAATTATTAAATATGGTGGCTGTACAAATGAGCATGTCGAAGTGCCGGTATACACCTCAGTATTTTGCAGCAATTAATCCTTTTGCAAAACTATCAGTACTATGGCAAAGTCATAGAGCATCCTCGTCGTGCCACTTGCAAATGCCCGATACACTAAAACCAAAACTTTTTGTTTTAGCGTAGAATCAACTCCCCTTCATGACTAGTAAAAATGTCCATACGTGGTATAGAGCAGCAGTATGGAAGAAGAGGACTAAATTAATGCCAACGAAACATGTCGCACTAGCTCTACAGATTTACGTGAAATTCGGTGGAAGGGAAGTTTTATTTGAGTGGATTATGGTTATAACAGCTACTGCGAAGGTACAGTATTGGTAAAAACTAAAGCGCCCCTCTTGCGAAATATCAGTTATCCTCTGATATTATCAGGAAAACTAAATGAAAAAAATGTTCATTTAGTTTTTATTATTTATCTATATAGATCTGCTCGCGTACTTGAATCTATTATAATATTTTTTTTTTTTCTATGATAATGCCAAAGCTCAGGAGATTGCCCTTTGAAGCAAATGCTTAGCGATGGCGGTAAGGAAACACATATGGGAGAAGCCGATATCAATTATTCTTTTTTAGTTCCACATTTATTTCTTATTTTTGAAAGCGCTAGTTTTATGCCTAGTCGCTACTAAAGCTTTAATGTGGCACTTAATTAATGGAGCGCTGGTATTATGCCCAGTCGCCGACTGTTAAAGACAACACAAGACGAACAAATACAGCCATGGACATGGCGGGATTCGAGCCCGCGGGCAGTAGCTCGCTGCTTCGGACTGACGCGTTAGCGAGCTAAGCTACCGACCTTACCAATAGATTAAAATAGATTCGCAGAAAGTCGTCTTTGTACTCTTGCTGCAAGGCAAATTTTGCAGCAAAAAGAAGCCAGCTGTAAAAATCTGTTATTGCTGCAGTACGCGAACAGACCTTATGTGTATTATAATAAAACATAACAAGGACAATTCAATCTTTTCAACAACAAAAAATAAAAAAAAAATTTCTCGGTACTGAAAATTTGCCTGGACAAAACTAAAGCACCCCTTCATATATAGTAACTTTTTCGTACCGCTACTGACGGACCGTTAACAGGAAACAGTTATTGCATCAAAAATGCGTTCGCCTTACGTGAATCATTAAAATTCCATCATTAATGCAGCATTTGCGGAAAATGTTTGCCTTGAATAGAGGTGCGCAGTTTGTGTATTAGTGTTAACACGTTAAGAGACTAAAAATGGCAAGAAATACATATTGCAGAGAAATTAAAAATAAAAATATATTTGATTATAAAAGTGGTTTATTGCGACATAAAATTAGTAAAAGATATTCGATCAATCGGTCAGTTATATAGCGGCTAATCAAAAAGTTAAAGCTGACGCACTTCTTACTTCCGCGAACTTGATGACCAACCCTCGTACATTTGCCACCCAAAAAACACCAGGAATGCGACATAGGGTTCCTAGTGAGCAAGAAAATGAAGCCTGCGATTATCGTTTTTGCAGAGATAAATGAAAACCTATATACTCTACGCGTGCGAGGGGAACTCTATAATATCAGCCGCAAACAGATGGGTTACCCAGTTACCCAGTACTGGTGGCCATCAGGAATGAGAAAACAGGTCTGAGTGGTTGATATTCAGCGACTGCTATGCTATGGAAATTGAATACTTGGCCATCTTAACAGCAACGCTCTCATGCAAAGAGAGTCGCTAAAGAAGCCATGCATGCCTACGTTGCCAGAGTTGAGGCTTCTGTTAGTTCCAACAATTCAAAACCCTTCTGGTCATTTATTCACTCACTGAAAAAATTCCCCGTCATTCCTCAAAATGTGTTTCTTGGTGAAACTTCTGCCGCTACAACTGAAGAGACCTGTGAGCTCTTTGCTCGTTTTTTCTCGTCATTTTCTTCCCCACAAAACCCTTTTTCTCCTCCACATGTTTCTTTCACCACTCCCTCGTCGTTTCGCGCTAACCTTAGAGCGCTCTCTTTGTTTCGTACAAACCCTTTAGAAGTTGAATATTTAATGAGTTGTCTCGATCCTAACACTTCTTTTGGCTCTGGTGGTATTCCTAATATACTAACTAAGTCACTATCTTCTTCACTTTGTGTACCCCTGTCCATTATTTTCAACCTAAGTATCGCCTCTGGTGTTTTTCCTTCCATAGGGAAATCAGTCAACATTTTTCCCATACTTAAGGCAGGTGACCCCGCTCGTATCTGCAATTACCATCCAATATCGCTTCTACCTTGCTTTAGCAAGCTACTTGAGAGAGTTGTCTACAACAGCATTTATCCTCTACTCGAGCCTTTCCTTGCCAACGAGCAACATGGATTTGTCAAAGGTAAATCCACTGTTACCGACTTGTTATTTTTCAGCAATGCTGTTGCTTCTGCCATCGATGAGCAAAAACAGGTGGATGTTCTTTACACTGATTTCTCTAAGGCATTCAACTCTGTCAATCACGTGCTTCTTCTCTTGAAATTAGAGAAATATGGTTTTTAAGGACGGCTGCTCTCCTGGTTTTCTTCTTACATTTATGAACGTGTTTGTGTTATTACTGTGAACTCCTGCTCCTCTGCTCCCTTCTATCCCACCTCTGTTGTTCCGCAAGGATTGATACTTGGCCCCTTGTTGTTCTTAATCTTCATTATTGATCTGCCAGGTCTCCTAAACTCCTTCTCGCTTCTTTACGCAGACGATCTTAAAATATTCAGAGTAATCGATACAATTGAAGGCTGCTTTCACCTGCACACTCTGGGCAACTGGTGTAGTGCAAATTATCTTACTCTGAATGTCTTAAAACGTCGTTCACGCGTAAAACTAACCCTTTAGTGTTTTCTTATTGCGTTTTCGTTACCTCTCTCGATGCTGTATTCTGTTTTAAAGACCTGGGAGCAATTTTCGACACTAAAATCTTATTTGACCAACACATATTGCATATAACTGCCAAAGCATCCAGGCTCTCGGGTTTTAACCTTAGATCTTCTAAGCATTTTACTGATATCTCCACCTGTGTACACCTGTTTTGCTCTTTTGCCTGCAGTATCCTTGAATATTGTTGTCAAATATGGTGCCCACATTTTCAGTACTTAATTGATGTGGTTGAATCTGTACAACGCAGGTTCACCCGCTCTCTGCTTTTCAAATTCAATTTGACTTACTATGGGTATAGCGCGAGACTTACCATGCTGCAAATTGAATCCCTGAAATCTCGTAGGCTGTTCTTCGATGAATGCCTTCTATTTAAACTACACCATCGTCCGTGTATTGGATCGGTCATGTAGATCAACTTTAACGTTTAATGTTCCATTTGCACGGGCTGATACATATTACTTTTCACCGCTGCTACGTTTACCTAGGCAGCATAATGAACTCAGACTTGGTTCCCCGCCACCAACCTTGATGCTTTTCAAAAACATGTTAAAAGATAAAGTAATTACTTATTCTGTTTAATGCATGTTCATCTTGGCTAATTGCTTATTTAAATTTTGGATTTTTATTTCCTATTGAATTATGATACTCTTGTTGTTTATATATATTTTTATTTTTATTTATCATTGTCTATTGCGTAATTGGCACATGCAGGTTATGTTCATGGGTGCCAGAGTACTCGGAAACGAATTCTGAAAGCAAAGTTTCGACCGAAGCGGACGAGCAATTCTTCAATTCTCCTGAGCAAGGCAAAAACACTGGATCCTAGAAGATGAACAGGCCCAAGGTAAGCAAAGAAGGTAGAAAAGGGCTGGTGGAATATAAGGCGGCATTGCGCATTGTCGACAAGTTTGGTGGCAAACTATCCCACTTCACGGAGGAGAAGCATCGGCTAATCTGGCCTCAGATGACAGTGACAAAAGGTCGCCCATAATAAAACAGGACAAAATTTGTCGCAAAAGCTGCCTGAAAAATGACAGAGGTTCGCTAAGGGTGAAAAATCAGCGAACTAAAGGCTATAAAAAGAGAACAGTCGGTTAGAAGCTCAACAGCCCGCAACCACTTAGCCGAGAAAGTTCATGAAGACTAGCGATGTTGCTCAACATCACTTAATCATGGCAATGATTTGGGTCAATTATTGCTTGAGAGATGGAAAACCGAAGTGTCAGGACTGCTCAATGTGATGATTGGCCGGATGTGTCTAATTTATGCATGAGCTCATCGCTTTGCGGTAATGTGTAATTTATGCATATTGAAGAAGTACCCTAAACTGACTCTACGCCTCATTTGACGGGGCGAGTTGGTTCAGAGATGTCAAAATCATAAAGTGCAATAGCGAGCAGTGTTGCGAAAGAAAAGAATTCAAAATTTGAACTAACTGCAAATAGATGATTAAGATTTAATGTATCTTCAAAATACATTTAGTAGAATCAAAATTTTGATAAGTTGGTATTACAAATCAGTTTTAGTTGAAAAAGAGTCAAACGGTTAAAGAATTGCTAATAACTCAACTCAAAATATAATTTGTATGAACCTTTAGTTTCGAAAAGTATATTCAAGTGACTCGAAAGTTTATCTATTTTTATTGTACGAAATTTATAAAACCAGTGTAAGAATTGAGTAATGTTATCCGAGGATAATTGACTATTTATAAATTGCGGAAACAACGAATTAAGCTAGTAGGCTGAAAACCAGCCAATTACTTTACAGTATTATGACTATTTCTTTGTACCGAATACCTAATACTTTTTTTTTGAGTGTGGGCTGTTGGAAAGAGTTTGGTTTCAAATAATAGAAAGAGGGAGCGCCGCAGCACTGTCCAGAGCAAAGATAGTATTACCGCGGGTATTGAAATCGGAGGTGTCCTTGAAATTGCCGCGGGGGAAGAATCCGGATGCTCCAACGCAGGCTTGGAAGATCTTGGATGTAAAAAAGCCACGAGCGCAAAACTCAACAAGAAAAAGCTGCGACTTGCAGGAGCAAATGCCAAGCTCATCATCCCGTTTTGGGAAGGAAAAAAGAGGTGAGTCTTCACTTAGTTTTACTATGGCCTACCACTAGGCAATCTTCATAAATTTGCATAAGCTAGGAAACGGTGAGCATTTATGTCAGGACATACTTGAGCCTTATTTTGGACAAAGCGAGGTGTGCTTACGACTGCTATGTCTGGTGGCTGACAATGAATAAAATTACCTTTGCTGACATGGCGAGCAGAGCTCAGCGGTGTGCTGCTCTCTGCACTACAAGTGCTTCAGTCACGACTCATTTGTCTGCGTTGAATGTCTTGCTTCATATTTCTCCACTTAATCACTTTATTAGAGGTACTGCCAGAAAAATTGCTGTCAGGCATCGGGACACTGCGAGTCTATTTTCCAGGAAGTGGTTATTGTGACATGAAAAGCAACAGAACTAATGTATATCGAAGACACTACATGTTCTGGCATCAACATTGTCAAAGGAGCCAAGTGGCAGTGAAAACACTGATGTCTAAAACATATAAATCAAAGTGCGTGCTTGGTTATATTCAGGCCCTGAACAGGCTATGCAGCAACAGAAGAGTCAGAATCTTTTGACTCTTAAAGGCATAGCTAGGAATGAGAGGACGGATGCGTTGCCTAGTATGAGGTTAGTCTTCCCTGTTTGGATCAGCAAATATTTCAACTCCAACTCAAATGGTCAAGTGCTTGATTGATTCCAATATGATGCAAGTTAAGATGAGCAGTTTGCTAGCAACTCAGACCAAAATGATGGTCATACAATCTCGTAGCTACTGTAGGAAATGTCTCCGGGAGTCTCGGAAACAATTTAGCATTTTCTGAGGAAACCGGACAGCGCTGTCTTGGTGTGCGCTGGCTGGTGGCAGAGCAAAGGCTGAAAAATATCCTTCAATTCAGAAAAAGTATGGGGCTGGTATCACTACACACCAATAGGTCTTTCTATGACCCTGTGTCTGCCAGTAATATCTATCCTAACCATTCTACTCAGACCTCTATAAATGTCCAACTACCTCTGTACAATACCATGACCTTAACAGTCCTAATATATTTGTCGGAAAAATGGCATACTCTTATTTGCGTTCCTAAAGAAGACCGACAATATTGCGTATTAGGTAATACCAGGCTCAATAGTCTGGAGCTGGAAATCAAGTTCAGTAGAATTCAGTTGGCCTGTTATAGATGCTGTGAGGAAGACCTGGCTTGAAAGCTTAATGAGTGCAGAATTATTGGCAAGATATACAAAAGCAGGCCCAGTATTTTGAGGATGAAGGGGGCGAATGCCAAGAAATACAGAAATCTCTGCTGCAGCAGGACTAGGTCGCATTACCGTTTGTTGCACCGTTGACGGTAGGTAATGCTGTTTTCACCATTGAATATTATATTTTTTTAAGGTGGACCACTAAACTCTGTGAGCCAATGAAAACTATAAGAAACCATTAACATACTGGTTTTGTACACCGAAATTAATAACATTAAATGCCTGAAAACTCAAACCAGCACATAGTAATCAACATGATATTTCGTAAAAAGCGGGACGAATTGAAATTAGTTGTGTGATCGATTCAACATTCAAGCAACGTTAAGTTTGATGTTCTAAAAATAAATGAAAGTACCAAACTCATGCAATTATCAAACCGACAAAAATGTGCTGTATAAGACGAAGATAGGCGTTATTGATAGATCAAAAGATAGGCGTTATTGATAAAAACTTCGCAAAAATTGCTCTACGAGGCTTGTTACAATCAAAAAAAAAACCTTAATAAAAATTATTGTTTAATTTCCTGCAATTATGACGAGGATACAGAAGGCTTTTATATAATCATCGCACACCGGAGACCTTATAATTGTCAAAGTGAGCAATTATTGAACAACAAGCTCATTATTGCTTTTGCTGATTGTTTATTGCATATAAAACATAATTATTGTGTATTATCGAGACTTGCAAAACATTGTACAAAGTATAGTACAGATTTTCCTACTTAATCTAATTTAACAAAAAAAAATTTCAGAAGGATTAATAGAGCAACGGTAAAACTGAGGAAGTTAGATCGATTTCACTTTTAATTTTCAAAACAAAGAATTATCCGAGAAGTATGTACAAAACTGTTGACGTACGTTTTACAGAGAGATTTTTGGAAGCGATATCACTTGGGTGTTAATCTCTAAGCCAATTAGCCAAACACAAGCTACTAACATTTTCCCTCCTGACACAGTCTAACAGCTTCTGTTTGGCAAAACGTAAAATAAACGTGTATCAAAGACTTTTCCACTTTAAGAACTATCGGATATAACTAGAAATATCAAAAAAAAAAACTTCAAAATTCAATATTTTGCACTATCGTCCATTTCCATTCAATTAACTCAATTAATCCTCGTTAAGTGGTCAATAACGTATCTTGCCACACTAGATATCTACTAAATGGCATTAGAACCCACAACCTATCAAATCAGAGCCCTGCTGATCGAATTTCAATATATTAGACCATTATTCTTTCGCTTCATTTACCATATGTACTTCCTAAAAATTCACAAATCTTGGACATCTTACAGGGCTAAAATAATAATTACCATTATTTCAGTTGACCATGACTTTGCCCAGATATTCGTCAAGCTAATATTGCTCGTTAATTTGACATGTAATAGCTGGTCGGTGTTATAATTCGATCGTTTGGGCAATATTCGATTGCAGACCTGTGGTGATTAATCAGATTGGTGAAACACGCCATTAGTGGCATTACCTTAGCTTTGTCCGCAGGGGATCGGCCGATAGTTATCAATCGATGCGGTAGTTGACTTGAACTTTTGCGTCCACTATGGGCTACAAACTGTTATAATTCGGGCGAGCACTTGAAGTCAAATCGGATGTGTACTGAAGTAATTTCATGAGAAAATGCGAAGGTCGTTGAATTGGCTTTCGCAAATCGTTCAAAGTGAATTACATGCATAGTTTAATATCCGCCAAAAGTGACTTGGATACCGGATCTTGTTTTCGGCTGTTGGCTATTATGTTATTTTTATGTTCGTGCACGTTGTAAATATTTTCCAGGGGCAGTTAAAAGTGAATAACATTGCCGGTACATTAAATTCCGAATCAGTTCCAATTTCGCTGCTTGTTTGTATTCACGGTAGAGACATAATCATGGCTTAAGAGAATTAGTAAAAAAAAAATATAACTACAGTAAAGTTCAATTTCTTCACAAAACACCATCTAAAACCAAATTTAGTAGGCTGTATTATAATATATATCTCAAAACTTTACATTAAATGATTTAGGCACTATTGTTTTTTAAATTTCTAACTTGTGAACAAGCATATATCGGAATTAAATTCAAGATCCATGAAAGTGGATTTAACCGATAAAAATCATCGAAAAAGCGACCATAAACATAATGCAAATTACTATACAATAATGATTGTCTGATGAAATCTGATGTTTTTCATTAACTGATTGCTAGGTGACTTTATCCTCGATTTATTTTGAATGCAAGTAGCTGCACAGCTACTTTCAAAGCTAAGTACGTAATACAAAATACATAATAGTAAACGTATGTGGTTTAGAATTTTAGCGCCCAGCGTGGGCCATCGGGTCAAAAAACATATAAATCAAATTGAACCTATTCAATTTTTAAAATCATTAAAACAAACGATTAAACCCGTTATATTTTATAGTATCAGCAAATTGGAAGTGAACCTTTCTACCATAAATTATATGAGCGTGAACGGCGGAAAATTGTACTGCGCGATACAATAGTATTGTCGGATTGAAGGTTGTCGCAATGCCCACGATTACCATTTCGGATTCAAGTGCTGTGCGAGATGGTAGTTAGATCAAATGATCACCATTATCGCCATCTTAGCTATGTGCTGTCCATATAGAAGGACAGACAGCAACGTTTTTTGTGTAGTCATTTCAAAAGTCATGAAAAGTCATACACTAAATCATATATAGTTCCGGTACTGCCGTTATCACTTTTGCGTCTTGATGCATTTAAGATCATCCAGACTTTTCAGCTGAAGTTGCAGTGTTTATTTCAGATACTGACAAATCAAATTTATAAACGGTGCTGATTAGATAAACTAACAGCAGAATATTTTTATACCGTCTCGAAACCTCACTTGAAGCAAAGTGTCAAGGCTGGTGTAGATTCACAAAGGATTAGATAGGCCACCCATCTATCAGTATTGGTATTTAGGCTTGCTTCTGCACACAACTGGTACTTGATAATCATTGCTGGTGGAAGGTTTAGATGTAAGTTTTTGGCATTATTTGGGGTATAGTTAAGATTTTTGGGCGATTTAATTTTTTACTTTGCACTTGTGAAAACAATTTTCTCAAACTCCTTTGGTAAGGCAAGCAGCCCCCCTTGTCAACCCAGACCCAGTGGAGACGTTTCAAAGCACGTTGCTAGCATCTGAAGGGGGGATGAAAAATAATAAGATACCTCAAAAACCCCCAGTTGTTGGCAGCACACCTGCATTCGTCGGAGACGGATTAATGGGTGCTCCGCTAGTGCGGACGAGGGGCCTTTACGGCAATTTCTAGGGTACCCTATTCCCGGAACACTTCTCGTTTTTGTTGTGTACTTGCCTTCTTAATGGTTGGCCATCACACACGCTGCGCGTTAGCATTGACCAGACTTCGCCTTGATTGATGGCTGGCAATACTTAAAATCAAAAAGTTCCTGAATTTGCTTGAATATTGACGTAAAAATGACTGGAACTCTTATGGCTGGTTTGTATTTTTCTTGTATAAAGAGCGTCGTTAACAGATCACGCTGTATTTTGTCCTTCCTCTTTTTGACAAGGTTTCCAATTATTTTCTCTTCAAAACCATTTTTTCTCGCGGTGTCTTTAATATATTTCACTTCTGAGTAAAAACTTTCCTGATCCATGGGTACTGTTAATAGTCGGTGGATCATCGAGTTGTAGGGCGCCATTTTTTGGGAATGCCAATGATCAGACGTGTTAGGTGTTGTTCTCTGGGTGTGTGTGGGCTTCCGGTAGATATTAAACCTAAGAAAACCTTCTCTCCGTATAACCATTAAATCCAAGAATGGTAGTTTCCCATTGTTTTCGACTTCTATTGTAAATTGGATATCTTTATGTGCTTGGTTCAACTTCTTCAAGGTTTCTGCCAAAGCATTCTTTTTTACGATAGCTAGAATGTCGTCCACATATCTAATCCAGACACGAGGAAGGGAACCTTCTTCATGGAGTTTCTTCTCCAGTCTGTCCATAAATATCTCGCTCATTAGTGGGGATAAAGGATTTCCCATGGCAACACCTGTCATAGCTTTGAAGTATTTCCCCCTGAAAGTAAAGTAACTTTCATTCATGCAAACCGAGGCAAGTTTCAAATAGTCTTTAGCCCTCTTCCTCCCTTCCGGTGAGCTATTCTTCTCTAATAGCCAGTCTTCAAAGAACGAGAATGCTTGCTTTACCGGCACGCTTGGGAATAGAGCCTTGACTTCAAATGATACAACTAACTCATCTTCCCCTATTGCTGCCACTCTTCCAAATTGTTCTATCACCTCGTCACGATTTTTGACTGTTCTATCGCTTAACTTCCCTAAGGACCTACACTCGTCTACGATCCACTTTGCGATTCTCCTTGTCGGAGCGTTTGTAGCGGTTATAATTTCTCTTAGCTCATTTCCTTCCTTGTGTATCTTCGGAAGTCCCTTTGCTCTCTTTTAAGATTCTTTCAACTCGTTTGATAGAGTCTGGAAAGGGATCTTTCCTTAGCTCATGGTAATCCCCGTTGTTGTATTATCATGGTAATCCCCGATCCAAACTCTTGGCGAAATAGGAAAATCCGTTTCCGAAATATCAAGGACACTAGGCGTCGACAGGAAGACCGTACGATTATGACTAGAAAGGAGGCAAGGCGATATACAGGGCAAAGGACATTCAGGTAGACCGATAACTCTTTCACCTACAACAAAAATAAAAATAAGGAAGATGGTGGAAAATAAGCCAGGCATTGGAACAAGAACAGCGACCAAAAGGATAAATCAATCAGAAAATTACCAACAACGGCGAAAGACAACGTCTCGATCAACGGTCCATTAAATCGACGAATTGGGGAAACATGCCTACAAGAGACGAGTAAAGCCGCTTTTTACTGCAAAGAATGTCACAGGTAGACTTAACTTCTGTAAAAGGTTGCAAAGCGAAGGATTCTATGAAAATAGTACTCTTGGAAGGTCTAAGAGAGCTAACGTACTTTTTACGGATGAATCCCCCATTGTTTTGCACCCAACGCCAAATAGGCAAAATATGAAAGTAAGAACAAGTTACGCATATTAAAAAAACCCATACAAAAGCCGAAATTTGACCTCAAAATAATGGTTGCAGGAGAAATCAGCTCACGTGAAAAGTCGAGACTTCATGTTGTTGAGCAAAACACAACCGTAGATGGATCCTATTACCGAAACAGCATTTTACCAGCCTACGCAGCATGTTAGGATGACAGAAGACAGTTTCCACATAAAAATTTGGTAATTCTTATCAATTCTCACCAATTGGATCTTGTAAGTCTTTTAGACCTTTGTACAAAATCTCAACTACTTGCGCATGCGATATATCTAGGTTATCAATATCACTGGCTTACACGGCTGCGATATTCTCTTCGGAACGCACTGTTCTCAATCTTGCCGTTGGCTTACGGTCTAGCAACGTGATGTTGTTGTGAAAATTTGCAATCACATTATGAATAGCACGTACTAATAGACGATTATAGCGTCCATAAAAATTTTCGAAGCGATCTTTTAGTTTGCAAAACTGAACGCTGATTGCCGAAATAAATTTCCACGATTTGTAGGCGTGGTTCGATAAATGAATCCACTCCACAGGAATTCACGAGCTCACAGTAATTTTCCCTCTTAACATAAGAGGTCTGTTCCCTTACTTGAATCTATTATAATATATTGTAAGATCATAAATTGTATAGAAATTCAAATGTGTTTAGATATCTTGCCACTAGATGGCGTAAGGATAAGTAAGTAGTTAGGAACATTTGTTAGAATAGAGAGAAAGGTGATTAATAAAGTAGCAGTCAAGGCGATCGGACGTGTTATTATTTGTCCATGAAACGAATTTGTTAAGTTTTACAATTCAGGTGTGGGGTGAACAAAGATGGTGCCCGGACTGATAGAATATGTGAGTTAGTGTAGTTTTTGGTAAAGAGTGCCGCTATGAAGAGCCTTGACGACATAGTTTAGCGTGTGAAAGAAGTGATTGCTGCCAAGACGCCGCCACGGCACGTTGTTGAGACGCCGCCGAATAGCATGAAGACGCCATTGAAATATGTTGGCTAGAGTCCGCTGCCATGTGGTGCCCGAATGCAGCCTCCGCATGTTGATGAGACTCCGCTGCCAGGTGCTGATGAGATACCATCAGCGTGAGTCTTCCATACGCATTTACCAGAAGTTGATGTGACGCCACCGCCAGACAAAGAAGAGACGCCACCGCGGTACGTTGTTGAGACGCTACCACAGTACGTTGTTCAGACGCCACCGAATGACAGTCAGATGCCGCCGAATAATAGTACGACGCTGCCGAATGATATTCAGACGCCGCCGAATGATAGGATGCCGCCGAAAGAAATTCAGCCGCCGGCGAATGATAGGACACCGCCAAAAGAAATTCAGACGCCGCAGAAAGACATTCAAACGCCACCGAATGATGTAATGCCGCCGAGTGGCAGTCGGGCGCCGCCAAGTAGCGATGAGATGCCGCCGATGGATTGGATGGCGCCGATGGATGGGATGCCGCCGATGGATGGGATGCCACCGATGGATGGGATGCCGCCGAGTAGTGTCCGAATGCCGCTGATAAACGCAAGCATGCGATCATTGATGTATGATATGCAGATGCCACCGCCATACGACGCATTTCCGTTGTCGTATCGAGGCGGAGAGCCAATAATGCCTGCTGCACAGCTATCCGCTGCGTTGATGTCCGCTGCCATGAAGTCCGCTGCCATGAGGTTCGCTGCCGAGATGTCCGCTGTTCAGATGCCGCATAATGCAATGATTCCACTGATGTCCGCTGTTCAAAAGTCTGCTACCATGATGTCCGCTGCCCAGATGCCCGCCGGTCAGACGTCCGTCGCCTATATGCCCGCAGTGCAGACGTCATATAATGTGGAGATGCCGCTGATATCCGCTGCCCCGACGACGCTGCTATATTGCGATAGTAGAATGTCTGCTACTCTGTCGCCGTATTAGAATTAGAGGCAATTGATTTGGTTACAACATGTCCGATCTGATGCTGGTCGTGGTCGACCAGTTGTCAGGTTGGACGAACTGTAAGATCATAAATTGTATAGAAATTCAAATGTGTTTAGATATCTTGCCACTAGATGGCGTTAGGATAAGTAAGTAGTTAGGAACATTTGTTAGAATAGAGAGAAAGGTGATTAATAAAGTAGCAGTCAAGGCGATCGGACGTGTTATTATTTGTCCATGAAGCGAATTTGTTAAGTTTTACAATATTAAAATAGATTCGCAGCAAATCGTGTTCGTACTTTTATTGCAAGCCAAATGCAAGCCAAATTTGGCGGCAAAATGAAGCCAGCTGCCAAATTCTGTTACTGCTGCAGTTTGCTGAAGTACGGGAACAGACCTACGGTGTATTTTATTACTGTCGAGAAAATCTTGACCCAGGACTAATGTCAATAATGAGCTACAGTCGTCCATGACATGTACTTTGACCACAATTTTATTTCCTCTATATATGATTGGCGCTATAGCGGTTCCGCAAATTTTGATTTGATTTCCTCCCAGACCTAAGATGGCCCCAAGAACACCATTCAAAACAGAATTAATTATAGACTGAGGAAAACAAAAATAAAACTAAGAAAAAATTAAAACGGTTGACCAAAAGTTATTCTGTCTCTAAAACAATTCTAAGTTTAGTTTCCATCGACTTTCGCAGTATGTTGCAAGGCGTTGAGGAAAACCCCGAAACGTTCTATAGAATTATAATCGGACAAAATTGATCATTGCATTATGTCTGCCAAAATACTATATATTACTTCGCTGCATCCAATATATAATTTGAACTTTCAATAAAAGATTACCATATTTTGATAGTGGCACTAAAATTTAAATTTTTTTAACTTTCATAAGGTATAATTTAGGGGACTCCCCTGTTTTTCTTTTTACTTGTCTGATATTTTTCTGTAGATACTCTTAAATATTATGGCCAGATTGTTGCATTATCTCAATTTCATCGAATGAAGACCTAATTCGTTGTTTTATACTTCTCTAAACTTTATTATTTAAGCTAAAACGTATTGTAAAATTCAATTTCATTCTAGTCTCCGATAGGTAGCACTTGCCACAGTATAAAGATCGGAGCATCCGCTGAATGAACCGCTGAATCAAAATGTCGTCTGCGAGCACTGCGAAAAAATACCAAATTCACTCTATACAGTCGCAATCAACTCTTTACGTGAGGGGTTGAGGCAGTTTTGTTTACGCAATTTTCGCGTCGTAGACCCCCCAAACTCGATAATGGTGCGTTTTCCGCTTTTATCGCGTGAATACAAGTGTTTTCATATCGGTTAAACGTTTCAATCGCCTCGAATCGGTACGATATTGGTTTGTTTTCCGTGATTTTCCGTCCGCCAAGTAGGAAGAAGCTGTCAACGAAGACCTTCACCTGTACGCAGACATTCAATCGTACAAATCGTCCGGAAATTCCACAGAAACGATTCCGCTCACCCCGTACAAAGCAATCGTATTGAATGTGCTGTGCGAATTTCCACGCTTTTCGCGAAAATCATCTGGATATCAGTGAAGTCTGCATATTTGACATTTCGTCGTGAGCCTGTGACGTAACGTAGATTGCGTGGGGTGTTGTGCAGAGATTTGTTGGAGTGAAGGACGCGAAAGTGTCAAATTGCGGTGGCGCTTGGTTGTTTTGCTTGTTGTTTTCCGAATCGAGCGCGGGAGACCGGGCTTGGAGCTTAGTGAATTGTTTACAGAGAATAGGCTGCAAAGTCCACGTGCACTTGTTGCTAGCGAAGTGTGTGGTTGGAGAGAGTACAAGTGCTTGTGCTCGTTCATCGGAATGTTTATGTTGTCTTCCGGGTTCTCGTGCTTTGACATTTGTCGTACACAGTTCCAATTTGATTACGAGCTCGGAGTGCAGTGTCCGGATTCGAATTGATTGTACTTTTGTTTATAGCTGAATATATCGTGTTTGTTTACATTTTTTGACATGTTTACGGAAACTACTTTATTGTTTTGAGTACAAAGATCGTTAGCATTGCACGTAAATAGTGCTGAATCATTGAAATGTATGAAATTAAGTGTCTAAACTGTCTGCTACGAATTATTTGAAAAGGTTATTGGATAGACTGAACAGGAAGGATACGCATACAGAATGCCGTCATCTCTTGCTGGCGGTGACGATGCACCAGGTGAGTTGATAAGATTATCGTTTCTATTTTCATTTTTTTCATTTTGTTTTAATTTGTTAATATTTCGGATAAATCGCTTGTCCGAAAGTAAATGTGCCGTATTACAATGATTTAAAGTAAAAAAAAAAGGTTTGAAGATGCGACGATACGATTGAGTGAATTAAATAAGTGGGTGATCCATCATCTGGTGCGATTGAAATATCGGCCTCGAAATTAGCATACTTATATGTATTTGTATGCCTTGCGAACAAGATCCCATGCTGGGTGTGAATAGATTGTAGGTTGAAAATTAGCCTACGAAGTTACTTCTAGCATTTGTGTGCTATTTGCAGTATTTGTAGTGCTGACAGCAACTAATCAATCATCATCAAACATTTATGTTACGTTTAGTCAGATAGTACGATAGTACAGATTTTTATAAACAAATGTATGATGTTCACTATCAAATATGTCGACTCGTGCGCATTTGGATACGAGAAATCGTATTGCAAGCATGAAAAATTAAAAAATTAAAATAACTGATAACCCTCCGAGTACACACCTATTTTTTCGATCATGGAGAACACTTGGGGTCAAATTGACCCCAAGCACTTTTGAACGTCTATAGAATCGCCGCCACTGAAAATTTTAATTTGAAAAAAATTGTAGGTATAGTTTGAGACCTTTTCTAGTAGTTCTTATGCATAAGAAGTGCCTTAAATATCCTTAACATACCTAAAGAAAATTCGCGAAAAACAGTTTTGCCGAAAATCAGGTTTTTTTACTAAAAACTCGTTATTTTTTTTAATTTTCAATATTTTTGGCTAAAAATTTAGACAGATACTCTCAAGATATGACAAAATCATAAAAAAATTAGTTGTATATTGGACCTTAAAAAAAGTATTTATTTTGCATATTTATGGTGGCGATTTTGGAGGTTTTTTATATGCATATTTAAAAAAAAAAATTAATAAATTTGTTGATTTTTAATATTTTGAGCTTAAAATTTATATGGTTAGAATAATACGAAAATCATCCCTTTATAAAGGGTTCAAAGTCATATTCTGTTCTTCTTTAAGCCGATGACGCTAAAATTTTCAAAGTTGTGAGAAACCTTAACGATTGCAATGATTTGCAGCAGGATCGAAACAGATTTGCCAGCTAGTGTTCCGATAACAATCTCCTAAGTAATACTGAAAAGTGTACGATTATATCTTACACACGCAAAAATAATCCTGTAATCCATGAATACTCACTTTTGAGTAAGGTAAAACACCATAATTTCGTCATGTTAAGAAAAATTTCACTTAGCTCAGAGTGAAATGATATTTCTTTTAAATAAATTCAAGTGGCGGATATATAAAGTAGTTGAACGAAGCGTTGTTTTTGTAAATCTTATATTCAAAGGACTCGATTTGGTCATTATCAAAGTTTTTACTAATGTTCGAAGAAGAACATTAGTATTAAAATCACTTTGGCCAAAAATTCATATTTCTATATATATATATATATATATATATATATATATATATATATATATATATATATATATATATATATATATATATATATATATATATATATATATATATATATATATATATATATATATATATATATATATATATATATATATATATATATATATATATATATATATATATATATATAGTGTATATATATATATATCATCAAAAAATTTCAGTGAAAAAATATCAGGAACGCGCCATCCGATTGAGCTGAAATTTTCAGGACACATTGATGTATATGCAGAATAGTGCCAGGTCTCACAAAAAGTTAATAATCTTTAACCCTTTGGCGCCGGCGGCCATTTTAGTGATTTTTTTAATACACCTATTATTCCGTACACAAATAATTTTTGCAAAAGTAAAGTTGACGACATAAATTTCGAACAAGTTTTACATGTTTTGGAATTTTTTAACCCCATGTGTGCGCTGGATGCCTAAAAAGAGAACGGGAAAATTTGAAAATTTTTAAATTGCGATAACTTTTGACAGAGCTATTCAATCTTTACAAAATTTTCAGGACATATTGATATTATTAAGTTGTAGATTTGTGTAGCTTTTAATGAGCGTGCTGGTAACCCTGTAGCAAGGAAAGGCACTGAAAGTGAAAACCTCCAAATCATCGTCCCTCTTGAAAAAATGCCGCTACTTCAAAAAAAAGCCACTCATATGTAAATTTTATGCTTCGTTTACATAGACAATCAAAAAAAATTGATATGGTATAACGGGTACGTCTGGTAACCCTTGCCCAATTTACCTATATTTTTAGCATCAAAAACTTCTGTTTACGGAAACTCACGATCCAATGAGCAGAATTAAATGAAATTTGCAGAATGTATTGGCCTTAATAGGACCAGGTCTGATAGAAGTGGTTTTGAAATGCAGGCGATTTTGTGCCAGTGGTGCCATCTTGAAAAATCACTAAAAAAGATAACTGCTTTTAACCCTATAAATTCTGATTGAATCGTTCGATTTTGACGAAATTCACACAATAGCTGAACCTTACTTCAAACCACGTTTGATAGAAATTTGGTCGAAAAATTCGGTTGGAGCTGCCAGCTATGATAATTTTGGTGTCTAAAATTTGAAAAAAAAAATTTGGAAGTGAAAATATTCAAACCATCGAATATTCAAAAAAATGTCCGTTTCTTACAATGAAACCAGTCTGTATACAAATCTTATGTTTTATCTACACGTTTAAAGTAAAACTTTGAAAATTTAATGTCGGACAAGAACGGTAACCCTCTCCCAGCTAACCTATATTTTTAGCATCAAAAACTTCTGTTCACGGGAACTCACGAACGAATGATCAGATAGAGCTGAAATTTACAGAATGCATTGAACTTAAGTAGGACCAGATTTGATAGAAGCGATTTTGAATTGTGGGCAACTCTGTGCCAGTGGTGCCATCTTGAAAAATTACAAAGAAAAAAAACTGCTTTTTGCCCTATGAAATGTGAATTAGTTACTAGATTTTCATGAAATTGACACAGTAGCTGAACCTTACTCTAAACTCTGTTTGATAGAAATTTGGTTGAAAAATTTGGTTGATGCTGCCAGCTATGGTAATTTTTGTATCTTTGGTTTTAAAAACTCGCTCAGGAAAATAAAACTTTTTGCCCTTTAACAATCAGTGCAGTCATGAAATCAATACGAATTTCATACAATTAATGACACCTATCATAAACATTATTCAGGCCAAATTTGGTTGAAAAACCATGATAGGGTTGCCAGCTATTGTTGGTTTTGTGTTTAATTGCAATATCTTTATTAAGCGGTTTTATCGTAGAATTTTCAAATGGTACTGATATTGTAGTGACAATAAACAGCAAATATTAAGTTTTCGATTATTTGAAAAAACTCGCTGCAGGTAACCCTAAATTTCTTTATACTCCTATAACTTCGAATGTAATATAACAACGTGAAGCAGATGTGATATATTCTTGGCTTTGATACTGGCGAAAGGTTGCCAGCACGAGTCGGTTGGGCTACTTTTGTATCAATAAATGCTTACAGTTAGTATTCATATCGGAAACATTTACAATTAAAATAAATAACCGATGTTTCAATTCCCAAAGTTCTGCAAATTTTTCGGATCGCAGCCCCAAACACCAACTTCAGTTACAGTGCTGCAGGCACTGAGAATTTTCTTCATTGATGTTATATGAGATGCTGCTTTCAAAATTATGTGAAATAAGCAACTGATAACGAATATAATTAATCCGTGTTTTGCTCTCATAAACGTTGAAATTCATGCCAGTGGTAATATCTGAAACCTTCCACCATATGAATTATAATGCATTCTTGAGACCAAAGTTAAACGTGGCGTTTGAAACAGTTTGGCCGTAATAAGCAGCTCATGTGGTGGAATATGCACTCAAATCCTGCACGATTCTTCTACTGTTCTTCGAACATTAGTGTTTCTAGCGGTTCAGGTGCGCTAGAGTTTTTTTGACACAGTATCGAACTAAATCTTAATGGTAATAATACTCTGTTGCGCCAGAAAACACACGATTTAAAATAGATTTATTAACTAAAATCGCGACATTCTTCATCCTTACATCTTCTCGGAATGGGTAAAAATATTATGTAAATTAAACCAATATATAATAATGATTGACAGGACGAAATTATGTCTTAGGTATGAATACTCTATTGAAATTGATTATGAATTTTAATTTGGCGAAAATTGTTGATAAATTTCGCAAAATTCTGCCAACAAAACGACGTTCTAAGAACTAAATTTCGTCGCTATGACGAAATTACCTACATTGCTGTTAACGTGCCATTGGTAAATTCGTCATGCCTTTTTCTCAGTAATTTATTGGTGAATTATAATTTTTTTTATTGATTTCGTGGCTAACGATGCGCTAACTTTTACCCTTGTATGAAAAAAAACCTATAGCTTACCAACCTTGTTTCTGGCACCCTTAACAATGTTCACGTCCGCACGAAACAAAAGACTAACACGCAATGAGCTAACTACGAGACGCAGCACTGACGCATGCTTCTAAGCGAACTTTTATATAATTTGGAGCAAATACGACATTCATATTAATTTAATGCAATTAAATATTAAACCTCTTTATGTCAAATGATAAAAAATTTCCATGAGCATTCGAATTTTCTTATTTTATTTGAAAATGTAAAATGTGACGAAATTAAGTACCCTGACGAAATTATGGTGTTATACCTTACATATTTAAATAGATCAGCGAAAGTACTCGATTTAGGAGTATTGCTGAATCAATCCTTCACATTTGGTGATCACATCGATTCAATCCTTGTGAAAGCTAGCAATGCCTTAGGTTTTGTCAGAAGACGCTCGAGGTAATTTAACGAGATTTTTCTAACTAAGTTCCTCTTTTGCAGCTTAGTCAGACCTATTGTCGAATATGCAAATATTGTATGGGCACCATATCAAAAAGTCTACATAGACCAAATTGAGTCCATTCAAAAGAGGTTCTTACGTTTCTGTCTCCGCGGCCTTCCGTGGTATGACCCTTTACATCTACCTCCTTATCAAGACCGATTAAATCTTTTACGAATGCATACCTTGAGCTCTCGACGTCAAAATTCCAAAATCGTATTTGTTGCGAAAATTTTGGAAGGCACCGTTGAATCAAACTACTTTTGGTCGATCCCTCAACATCGGACCAATTATGGTTGCAATGACTGCAGTAAGTAGATGCTTCAACGAAGCTTATTATAAGTTTGATTTTCATTTATCATGAGAGCCACCCTGAGTTCTTGATGAACTGAGTGAGCCTCTTAATGTCCACCGAAGCCACTTGGGATAGGCAAGTAAAGAAATATGAGCCAAGAGACTTAATCCTTCTTCCAGCGAGGACCGGTGCATTCGAACTGGAGATGAAAAACTGTTCTTATTCCTCCTCTCGTCCACAGCTCCTGCAGAAGTCGTTGTAAGGGGCACCCAATGTACTAAGAGTTGCAGAAATCGGGTCAAACCATTACGGGACAGCTGTACCGATTACAATAAATTCGACTACCGACTACCATTTATTTCCTTCGGTGGACTCACTGGAATACGCTTTACTTTTGAGCAAGGCATGTATCAAAAAAATTGGCTTGATTCGTTCTTGGCCTCAAAGAACGACGCCTTTTTCCGACGCAGAATTAATTTGCTTCCAGAAAGGTGGGAAAATGTGATCGCAAGCGATGGACAATATTTTGAATAACATGTAAATTCATTAATTAATTAAAATGAGGAATTGTTTTCATCCAAAAAAAATATTCGGTTTTCAATGTATACACCCAATAGCACCCATTGGTTTGAAGAAGAAAGGTTCGTTAAAGAAGAGAAACTGTTCAAGATTAGTAGAAATGCAGGGGAATATTAACTTGTAAAATAAAAAATAAAAAACTCTAGCGCACCTGAACCGCTAGAAAACTAATTTTCGAAGAAATTGTCTTTGAGTGACAAAAAAGTGTGGAAAAACGTAATACACTGTTTTGTAGAATCATATCAACAATTCCTTATCCAAAGCAACAAAACTCAACTATAACACAAATGATGTAAATGTTCAGTGCTGGCAACTCTTTCCGAACGAAGCAGTAATAAGTTTACCATAACAAGCTCATACTCAAATCAACTTATCCTTTGAATTTCGTTCTCATCGGAGGATTTAATCGAAAGTTTCAGCGGTTAAACGTTGTTTGAGGCTGCCATCCGAAAAATGTTCAAAATTGTCAAAATGTTTGAAAATTGATTCCTAATTTTTATTGCAAATGCTTTGCATATGAGAACGTAATTTGAAGCATATGTTGGTGCAATATTTACGAAAATGGCTAATGCTGGTTAGCCTGTGTTAGCAGCAAAACAAAAAATATATCAAATCTGCTTCACGTTAAGTTAAACCCAACCAGTAAATTTCGTTTCGATTGAATCACTGCGCTGGAAGTTATACGGGTGAAAAGAATTTTAAGGTTACCACCCTCAAAACTTTTCAAATTTTTAAAGCGTTAATATTTGTGGTTAATTTTCATTGCAGGATCATTTCCATTTGCAAATCTAATGACATAATCGCTCAGTAAAGAAATTTCACAAAATTACAAAAATTGTCATAGCTGGCAGCCCTTTTATGATTTTGGTACGAAATTTCTACAACATTTGGTCTGCATTAAGGTCCATTTACTGTGTGAACTTCGTTTTGATTTCTGCACTGCACCGGTAGTTATAGGGAAAAAAGCTTTATTTTGCTGAGCAAATTTGCAAGATTTAGGAGACAAAAATCACCATAGCTGGTAACTCTATTCTAATTTTTCAACCAAATTTTTATGTAAGTAAAGTAAGATCCAAGTACTGTATGAATCTTGTCCAGATCTGATGGCTGAATCGGAAGTTATAGGCCTAAAACCAGTTTTTTTTCTCAGCTATTTTTCAAGATGGTACCACTGCCACAGGGTTGCCCGGATTTCAAAATAGCTTCTATCAGACCTGGTCCTAGCTAATACCAACATATCCTGTAAATTTCATTATGATCGGATTATCCGGTCGTCAGTTCTCGTGAACAGAACTTTTGAGTGCTGAAAATAGAGGTAATTTGGTGATGGGTTGCCGTTCTTGTGCAAATCGGAATTTTAAAAATTTTATCTTGAGATGAACGACAAAGGATAAAATTTATCAAAGATTTGAAATTTTTGTCAAAAATCAAAAATTTTTCAGGAAGGTCAATGATTTGAAGGATTTTTTTTCAGCAGCCTGCCACAGCTACAGGGTTACCCGCTTTATGTTGAAAATCTCTATGTGCCAAATTTTAGTCAACATCAATACGCTCTGTGATTTTCACGATGATCCATTGTTTTTCTTACAAGTAATGACAAATCAAAATTTGAAAAAAAATCCTCGCCTACTTTTAGGCACCGTGCACTCACACACGGCTCAAAATTTACAATTTTTTATCATAAACAAGCTTAAAACATAATAAGTTTTCATTCCCAATACTTTTCTTCAACAAAAATTTACACTGCTTGGAAATATAGGAGTTCCTCAAAACTCACTAAAACGCTCGCCGCCGCCAAAAGGTTTAGGATATCTGAATTTGAGAAAGTCGTGGACCTACCTACTATATACATCTACGTTCTCCGAAAATTTCAGCTCAATCGGATCGGCCACTCCAGAGATTATCTCCCTTAATCATTTTGCTGATATATATATATATATATATATATATATATATATATATATATATATATATATATATATATATATATATATATATATATATATATATATATATATATATATATATATATATATATATATACATATATATATATATATATATATATATATATATATATATATATATATATATATATATATAAAGAAATATGAATTTTCGGCGTTCTTTGTTCTTCCAACATTAGTAAAAACCGAGACACTAATTATAGACTTTCTTTCGTACCCAGTAAGCAGTCAAATGCTTGTGAATTCTTAATACTACCCTGAAAGTGAAACGGAAGGTTTAAAGTTGATGTTCCTACTAATGAAGAACCGACCGATTATTTTGATTTTCGGCTACAAATATGGTGACATTTGGCTAAATTTGGTTATAATTGAGAACAAAAGTAAGCGAAGCAAACTCTTTTGTTCCGTCATGCAACTCCAAGAATAAATCCATAAGCGTAATTAAGATTATTTTGCTTTAAAATGACACACATTGTCCCCTCTTGGACAATAAACCTCTGATGCATTAATGCAATCTTGCGAACAAATCTCGAGTGCTCTTTATTCCTATTTTGTCCTCAGATATATTCCCTACAATAAACCTATTTTTATAGTCTCTCCAGTAACTATACACTTTTTCGCGGCGTTGAAAAGCTATTGACAATTTTTTTATATCACATCTCGACCTATATTATTTACTTCACAATCGATCAACCATGTTCGGAAAGCGTTCGCGTTCACAAGATCTGATTCCATTGTAACATTTATGGGTACGGAGGTGGCAGAGTTTCTTAATGAATTTACGAGCGTCCAAACACCCAACACCATAATTACAACAACATGGGCACCGGGCCGTAATTGCCGTAACCATTTATTGTCACAGTTATTGCCCAATGAAATATGAAAAAGCTGCTATGAATGGTCCAGCATGTGGATGCGTGGGCAGTATTTCGAGGTCAGACGACGCAGGCAGTCGAAGACTTCATTAGACATCAATCTATAAATTGCGAAATGAAGCACAGGGTGGTCAAAAAGCTGAAATTATTTAAGTATTATTTAAACTTCTTATTATTTTATTATTATAGATCCATGCATTTCCGTGGGGAGGCAATAGGTTGGTTATTCCGTATAATACATTTATGGAATAAAATTATTGCCCTGTTTCCTATTTTGCACATCAGTTTACATACCCTTACCTCGTGTTTTATATGTACACTTTGCTTGCTAAGCTACCTAAATAATATTTGTACATTTATGCATCGAAAATAAGCACACACTCATCATGCTCGCTTTTCCCTGCCGTAAATACTTCTTATTTTTCTGCTTCAGCAAATACCGATCGACAGCATCACCTTGTGTCCCTGAATAAACGAACTGATTAAATTTTATGAATGAAAATGTTATTTTTAATTGAAAACTAAACTCGTTGTCTGGTCGACATGGCTCGCCGTTGTGGTATTTACCGCCATCGCACCGCACCGCCCACGAAATATTATGGCGCTTTTTTAGCCAAACCAGCACGCAACACATTGTTGGGAGCTGAAATATAAATTCACAGAGCTGTCGGAAGAGAAGAGAAGAATAAATAAAATCATTTTTACGATTTATCTCAAAGATACGGGTAGCAGTACGAGTGACAGCGCTAACAGTTTCAATAATCGATGGAAATTTATCGGGAATTTCGTTTTCATCGACGACTTTATGTGTTATTCGTATTATTTATGACGTCCAACAGTAACGTATGCGAAGACATTGCAAGCCGATATGCAAATTGGTGTTTTCTTGGATGGGATAGAAATATATTTTGAGAATAAGATTTTTTAGCTCTGGAATGTTTCTGTTGTTTTGAATTTCAATAAACGTTGTTTGTTAAATTTCATTTGCTGCACTGGTAACGTATTTCAAAGATACAATACATTCTCCAGCGAAGTGGAATAAAGTTGGATTACTTTCAAATACCCAAAATATGTCATTTTAATGCTAATACAACTGATGAAATTCATTTCTTGAAGTGTACTTGATCCTAGACTATTTGCCAGGCTTCAGTTTAAAGGAGCTGCATTTAGGAACTTAAAATTTATTTATCTCTCAAAGGTTTAATGCTGGTATTTTTAAATAGTTGTTTCATTCCAAAATTTATTAATTTATTGAAGTGCTTTTTGGTAAAAATGTTTTTAGTTTTTACTTTATGCAAAACTGATTAATTTTTACCTCTTCTGGCGGAATTTTTCCGAATTCAATTATATTGTCGGCGGAAAAGTTGCGTGTTGACTTTCAATCGTCATCCCCTCTTCGGCCCATCAGTCCCTCTTAATACCCCCTTAAGAGGGGGTATTAAGTCCATCAGTCCCTCTTAATACCCCCCTTCCGGTCTTTCGGTTTGAAAAAATCGAAAAAATTTTTTTTGCATTTTCTTATTCCACTATGATCATATAATCTTGCTTTAAAATTTTATCGCAGTATCTGTTTTCGTTTTGAAGTTATTCGCATTTCCACCACTATCATCTCTGGAAAATCCCCGGCACGCTTGAGGCGAGAGTGTTTGAGATAAAACTTTAAACGCGATTTTCTCAAAACCATCTTTTCTCAACTTGGCAAGATTTCTCGAAAACGGTCTAACAGAATTTAATGAGTGATATATCAAATTATTCGCTATGATTTAAGGAAAAAGATGAACTACGATTGTGATGATACAAAACAATTAACTATAATTTTTAATAAAAAAAACTAAAAAAAAAAAAGAAAAAATTAGACAAATTTTTTTTATAAGCTGCCATTTTTTAACGAATACTTGGATATTGATAAGCGTAGTTCATCTTGTAACGGGCATTCTCCTGAGTAAAATGACACCTCATTTGCTAATTTCAGATAATTCAAACGGACGCAATCCTGCCAAGATTGATTTTCAAAGGTCAACTTCAAGCCCTCATAGCAACAACAATTTTCAACTTTTTTTTGAAATCCAAGTTTTTTCTAAAGTTTAAATCCTGCAATAAACGCAAAATAAAACCATACCCATTGAGTATTTATTTTTATGCATTAAAATTCATATTGAAATAATGAACGATTATCGCGTGAAAAACCGGAATACCTCCTTAAGGCAAAGTATCTGCAGCAATTAAAGCTTTAGCAGCCTAGTGGGCCCTGGCTTCTCGTGTGTAGGGTCCCTGGTTCGGACGAGAGACCGCGCACCGAGTTTTGAGCTCACCTAGCTCTGAATAAGTACCTGATTTAAATCATGAGTAAAGTGACTCATGGAACTAATCAATCCAAACTACCAGCTTCAACCTCTAGACCTAGCAAATGGTTGTCTTGGAATTACTTTACTTTTTACAAATTTCAGTACGATACAGCCATTTGTTTTGTTTTGACAGCCGTTTTTTTTGACGTTTTTGGCATCATGTTGAGTATGGAATTAAACGATTTTCGTTCTCTCATAAAACATTATTTTTCAAGAGGCAAAACCGCGAAGGAAACAAAAGAAAATTTGAATAAATATTATGGGGCTATTATTATGCTCCTTCAGATTGCAACGTGAAATATTGATTTCGAGAGTTTCGTGGTTGTCGAAACTCCACTGCCGATGAAGTCCGCAGCGTCAGGGCCTCCGATGCGGTTACACAGGACAATGTAAAAAAATTCATGAAACGGTGTTGGCCGACCGGAAAGTGAAGCGCCACGAGCTAGCAGATGCCACAAGGATTAGTACTGAGCGCACACGCCATATTTTGGGCGAGATTCTGCAGATGAAAAAATTATCCTGCCGCTGGGTGCCCCGCATGCTGACTCCGGACCAAAAAGACGAACGCGAGTGCACTTCGGAAGCATGTTTGGCCATGATGATGTGGAATCGGGTGGACTTTTGGTGTGGATTGGTGTCTGTTGATGAAACCTGGATCCACTATAACACGCCAGAGAACAGAATAAGTGCCCGACAATGGACTGAAGTCCGGAGGCTCAATGGGTCGGAAAGGACATGGCGTCGGTTTTCTGGGATTGTCATGCCATACTCTTCGTAGACTACGTCGAAAAAAGAAAAACCATCAACAGCGAGTATTACTTGCGCATTATTGAAGCGATTGAAGGCCGGAATCGCTGCAAAACGGACTCACATGAAGCGAAAAAAATGTTGTTTTTACAAGACAACGCGCCGTCACACAAGAGCATCTCAACAATAGCTAAAATCAACGGTTTTGGGCTCGAATTGCTTCCCCATCCATTTTATTCGCCCGATTTGGCTCCCTCGGACTATTATCTGTCCCCAAACCTCATCGCGCCGCGGAGGAGTATTTTGCAGACCTTCCGGAAAATTATTTTTCGGACGGGATCAAAAAGTTGGAAAATCGCTGGAATAAGTGTATCGACTTAAAAGGGGACTACATTGAATAAAATTTAAAAAAAACTTTTATTCATTCCCAAGGAGTTTACTTATCACCCCACCTAGTACAGTGCGCTTACTTTTCCTCTTCTGAAGATATACGATTTTGAATGTTAGATAACATAACCACTCTGCCTCTTATCATTCGTTTCTAGACAAATATCTAAAAATACTGAAACACATGCTTGATAATGTTTTGGGAAAACCTGCATATTAAATTTCAACCCTGTAGCATCAACCTTTTTCCTTTGTGTATCAAAACCATTTCTCTTTTTTATCAGCGGGATTTCCAGGAACTTTCAAACAAGTCCACGACGTACAATCTTAATTTAATTAGATTTTTTTATTAAAGTATCCACGCATCTTTGTGGGCGTGATTTCCAAAAAGGTAGAAGCACGTGTTCTCTTAAATTTTGAGCTATAGAGACCAAGTCGCTTGTCTCATCCATTGCTAAGGGAAACTGCTACCCCTCCTTTTCGCGAATTGGAGACTGGATTAGAGTTTCTATAAACGTCAATGCACAATTGAATTAACCTAATTCGATTTTTTGTTCTCGCTTTCAAAGCAAAAGATATGATTTGAAAGACCAATATTTATAGATATATTTCATTTCTTGATAAATTTAGATATTTCGAAGGAAATTTTCTCTCTTCCTCAGTGTTTATATTGTATCCATTAACACTGATAAAGAGAGCCGAATTATTGATATCTGAGAAAAAGTGAAATATATCTAGCTTCCCAAGAGAAAATTGATCTTTCAAATAAAGCAACATGTTTCTTATTTATTGAGGCCCCATTAATAATGGGGACACTCCGTACTACTCCAGTGAAAGCACTTGGTACTACTCCAACGTAGGCACTCCGTACTATCCCAAATAAGACACTCTTGGTGCTGTTTCATTACCTTCCAACTGATCTGCTTGTCTCGTAACATGCTTTTTGCGCTGCGGTAAGACTGTATTCTGGTGATCCCTGGCTAGAGACTTACTTGGCCCATGCTGAAATCTTGGTGCAGGGAATGCCTGTTTCAGTAGATATCGACGATAATATTGCCCAGCCGTCTCTATCAAGGGTTTGAGGCTTAAATCCCAAGCAGAGAGGATAGGACTTGGGGATTATCTCTGAGAGCAGACGCTGTGGAAATATATATGGATGGCTCCAACGGCCACGACATACTACTGCAGTGTCTTTCGAGCGGAGGTATTGGCGATCCTTGATGTGGCTAATTGACTATTACGTAAACAGATATTCGGAGTAAATATTTGCATTTTCACTGACAGCCAAGGGGCTACGCAGCTTGCTGGAGTTTACACCTCCTCAAAGCTAGTTCTTAAATTATGTACGTCCCTGAATGATATGCCAAGACATTCAATGATGTACTTGTTTTGGATGCCAAGACATAGGGGCAGTGAGGAGAACTGTGAAGCGGACCAACTTGCAAAGGATGGCATGCTTCTGCCGAAAGTGTTTTGTAGTCTTCCGTTTGGGATTCCGATGGCTTCAGTTAAACTGGTCATCAGGCAAAAATATTTAAAGGACATTTTGAGTCCTAGGTGAAAAAACCTTCCTATGTAATCGCTGTACAATCGCTGAAAACTTTTGACATTCGTCTTTTGATATTTTTGAAATTTCGGAGGAGGGTCCCTTCGAGTAGCTGTGGCGGGCTTAACTGGATACTGTCTGTTTGGCAAGCATGCAGTGCGGCTGGGTGACCCTTACACTGCAGCTTTAAGTATACGCGAGGAGGAATAAGAAACAGTTCTTCACCTCCTGTTCGAATGCCTGGCCCTCGTTGAAAGAAGGATGAAGTCTCTTGGTTCATAATTTGTTACTTGCCCAATCGAAGTGGCTCTGGTGGACCTTATCGCGGTTTAATAAAGTCTGTGTACTACGCAATGCGATATCACAATGGGCTCTTCTGTACCTAAAGGTGCCTTCTCCGGAGTTTGTCTAAAGCAGCCAGCCGCGGTACCTGAGCATGATTCACAAACTGAAAGTAGCTTTTGTAACTTAGTGGGTAGAGCCCTAGCTCCCAGCATGTTGGATCCCTGTCCCAAACCCGACAAAACGGGTCCCGGAATATGGACGGTGAACTGCGTACTGAGCTTTGAGTTAACCTAGCTCTGACTCAAATAAGGAGCGAAATGAGGAATGAAACTAATTACTTGCCACCACCAAAAAATCAAACAGTTTAAGTGAGACATTTTACTGAGTACATACCGATTTTTACGTATCTAACCGCACTCGGCACAAAGATCTATTAAATTGCGTTGAAGCCTCCATACCCCTATGAATCTGTGTTTCTACATACTATAAGCCAACACAAATGCTGCCTTATTTCTATAGGAGACTATACATATCGAAATTCAAGTCTCTACTTAGCGAATAATGCTTCAAAGATATGGGAATTGAGGGTTAAACTGCCACGCTCCTTTTACCCTTCATTTTCAGTAGTCAGAAACTATCGCCGGTAAGCAAATGTTAAAGTTTCATCGCCATCGGATAAACGGTGTAAGAAAAAATATTTATTTGCTTCAATGTCTATTTTTACGAGCTGGAAAATAATTGAAAATAGAATGACTTTAAAAACAAACCAAATAAACAATGCATAAAAATTCAAAGTCACTTATTTCAATAATCACAAATTTCTTAAAAGCCATAAAATATAGCTTGAGAAAGTCATTTGAAAAAGCGTAGCAATTATAGTCGAGTAACCTATGCGCATAATAGCCTGAGCTATGAAATATGGCTTATTAGTGAAAATTCGCATACATTATGGGTTTTTCTGCTATGCACATAGCTGTCGACTTCAATGCATATAGTCTAAACTATTATACACATAGTACCAATTCCTATAAATATACAACTGTAATGCTCATCATATTGAAAGCAGTGTACTGGTTTTAAAATTAACATCAATGACTATGGAAACGGAAAGATAGTGCAAGTTAGGTTGTATGTAGTGCACGGCAGCAGAATGAAGGATAATATTGTGAGAGAATATTAGATAAGAGAAAGTTTAGTTTAATATTGTGAATATTGAGAATCGAAATAAATTAGAGTGAGCACAGAGAATTAAAGGATGTAGTAACCAAGGAAATGTTGGATGAATGTAGGGATGGAAAGCTATCATTCCAAATTAAGTTTTCTTCTACGATTGTATTAATGCCCAAGGGATTACCCTTTGAAGTGTATGCTTAGCTAAGGGAGCAGGAAGATATATGTGAGTCAATTATCCCGTTCTAAGCACTTAATTGCCAAACTTTGCTTTGGAGCGCTGGTCTTACCCCGGGCTAGGACTAAAGCTATTATTCGACAATTAATGGAGCATTGGTATTATACTCAGACGCCGGCTCTTTAGACAATATTCACGAGAATACGGCGGGACTCGAAACCGCGTACTGGTGCATCAGCAAGCAAAACTACCGACATGTGCAGTGGTTGTTGTTGGTTTATACGTGTTCGCAGTTAAACACGATTTTGCTTAGCTTCTGAAAAAGTATTAACAAGATATTATTCTCAAAAAATCAGGCTTCGATGAATTCAAGAGCTGTCCGCCCATAAATTTTTTCCTAAGAATAATTTAAACTAGCAAACCAGCTCTTCGATTTGCCGATGGCATCTGCAACGGAACAGAAATGGGGGAAAATTTCATGGTTCCTATATGATCTGCCGAATCTGTTCTGACAAGTCAGCGTTACCAGATTGAGGGCTTTCCCCGAAAATGGAGGATTTTTTTGGGGGAAAAATATCGAGAACATTTTCTTGGGGGGAAAATCCCTAAAAAAATAATTACCATATTCCGCGATGAGATGTTTATTTAAAAATAGATAATATGCTGCACCGAATATTACATCAAGTCTAGTTTTCTCTAAGTTGGATGACACTTAATAGCTTACAGTTGATGGACTCTGGGCCGCAGTTTAAACACAATATATATATACAACATTTCCGACAGGGGTATATCCCGGCTCTGTTTTCTATTACTACGAACTGTACATTGCCCTACACACTTGTAGATAGAACAATAAAACTTCCACCTTAGCTTCTCGATCGGCTAGCTGTTAAGTGTGGCACGAGTTTAAGCCACTAGCACTGCAGCTATTGTTGGGCGTTACGTAGTGTCTTCTCTCTTTGCCTTTTGTTTTTGACTTTTAAAATATTTTTTATATTGTTTTTAAGTTTTAGGCTTTATATTATCTCGGAAAAAAAGATCGCTGCTCAAAATTTGTACTTAACATGGGTCATCATCATAATATGAGTCATAAATTCTTCGGAAACTGTATATGGCAATAGTTCTAGTGGGGAAACTTGCGCACGCAATTGACGATATCTGAAAGTTTTTGTCAATCTTGTAAGTGTTATTTGAAATATGTGCCTAATTGATTTGTCTTGTAATTCTTGTACACTTTTTGGGGGTTTTTCAACTGAAATGATACCACTTTGGGGACTTTTGAGTCTGATGTGGGTTTTTTTTCAAATCTAGATCTGGTAACACTGACAATAATCCCTAAAAAGGAGACTTTCATTTGTGTTCGCTTCTTTATATGCTCGGTTTAGTGTATTCCTTAACTATTAGGTTGCTGCAGATGAAATGGCCGATTCAGCTGTTGTATACACTAAAAACCACACTGACGTTTCGACACTTGTCGAAATGTCATATACACAGATAGCGACTAGAGCGCCCTAATTGCACGCGGTGGTAAATCCTCGGAACTAGATAAATTATTTTTGATTCGCGCCAGATTTTTGAATTTGTGATAACTGTACTATTATTGTTGTTATATAAGCTTGGAATGGTTAACAATAAAGAACATTCTTCACTGGTAAGCCAGGAGTAAAAGCGGCGACCAGATTTTGAAAAGAGTGTTTCTTTTCGAAAATAAACAGAAAGAAAATCTGACCAGTTTGCGTAGCGGCGACAAGATCGCCAAGGCGAATTTGATCAGTTTTCAATAAAACAAATAGAAGAAAATCTGACCAATTTGCGTAGCGGCGACAAGATCGCCAAAGCGAATTTGATCAGTTTTCAATAAAACGAAAAGAAGAAGATCCGACTTATTTGCGTAGCGGCGACTGGATCGCCTGAGCAAATTGAGCAGTTCTTTTCGTCTGACTACGCTGCGGATACCAGTGGACGGGAAGAACTATTACACAGCAATGACATAAAGTTGGCTGCAATTCTAGTGTATTATATTGGCACAAGGCGGTGCAAACGATATGACATATTCAAGTATAAATACTGCTAACTTGGTTTATGGAGTCATTTCTGTTTTGCACTTCATAATGATCGTAAAAACGAAAAGAGAAAGTGAACATGGAAGTGAATCAAAAACGGTTACTTTTACTATACGAATTTAAATTAGAGCACAACGCAACGGAAGCAACGAGGAATATCAACAGCGCATTTGGGCCTGATACAGTTAGCGAACGAACCAATCGGCGGTGATTCAAAAAATTTCGATCCGGAGATATGGACCTTGAATGTGAGCCACGTGGACACCCAGGACCATCGATCGATAACGACGAGCTGCGTGCATTAGTGGAGTCTGACTCCGCCAAATCATAAGGGTTCTTGCCGAGAATTTAGGCGTTCACAATTCGACAGTTTGCCGCCACTTGCAACAACTTGGAAATGTGAAAAAGCTTGACAAGTGGGTTTCGCATGATCTTACCGAGCAAAACATGACGCGTCGAATGGAGATTTCAAATTCTCTTCTCTCCCGCAACAAAAAGGATCCGTTCTTGCACCGAAATGTGACCTGCGATATAAAGAGTATTTTATACGATAACCGTCGCCGATTAGCCCAATGGCTAGATGCCGATGAAGCGCCAAGACACATGCCGAAACCAAGCCTTCATCCAAAGAAAATAATGGTAACTGTTCGGTGGTCTGTGGCTGGAGTTATCCACTATTCGTTCCTGCAACCTGGCGAAACCATCAATGCTGAGATATACTGTGCTCAACTGGATGAAATGCATCAGAAATTGATAGTCCCACGACCTAGGCTTGTCAACAGGGATGGAGTGATACTGCTTCATGATAACGCACGACCTCATGTATCGAGAACAACGGTCCAAAAATTAAACGAGTTGTGCAATGAGACTCTACCTCACCTTTCATATTCACCAGACCCCTCACCAATAGATTACCATTTATTTAAACATTTGGATCACTTTTTGACAGGAAAAAGATTTAATAATGAAGCTGCTGTCAAAAATGCCTTCGAGGAGTTTCTTCGAACCAGAAACTCGGACTTCTACAAAACTGCAATAAATGTACTTGTACCTCGTGTGTTGCATCTATTGGTACCTGTTTCGATTAAATAAATGGTCTTTATAAAAAGTTACAGCTGTTTAAAAATTTATTAATAAATCGGCCATTTCATCTGCAGCAACCTAATATAAGCATAGTACAAAGTATCTAATACCTTATTATTTTTAAGTGATTGTACTTTTTAGATATGTGCATCACATCATATACAAAAAATCTCAAATTGTTTTAATATTGTGATATTCCTATCCTAGTTCGTTCTCTTGCTTTTGTTGTAGTCGTTAAAATTATATTTACAAGCACATTTCACATCGCATGAATTTTATTCGAAGGTTTTATTTTGAATCGCTTAAAACCAGCACGATTTTTAGAAGTTAATGCTTTGTGATGAAAAAATTGCGGTAAATAGAACGCCATATGGATACTGTGGATGACTTTGATGTTTCTCAGCAGGTAGAAAGAACTGCCCGCTCGACCATGACTAAATGAGCATTGATTTCAAGTGTTTTTCTATTTCAATCAACTCTTTTTTATAAAATTTATTTTACCTTACGTATTACCTTATGACTGATTGTGTAACTTTAAATATACCATCAGCATATGTTTTCGTATTTTTATCGCGTATGCTTCCAATTCTTGTCAGTACATTGACCTGATTTTAATACAACAAAACCCAATCTACCTCGTGACTTTCATTTATATAGTAAACAGCTCAAGGTCGACGATATGTGTAAATATGTACATAAATTTCTGCTCTAAAATAATAAGATGCATAGCTTATCCACTATGCAAGTATGTTTTAAAAATTCCAAACTATGAATCACATTATAAGCACAATCATTCATATCGTCAGAGTATCGCGACTTTATTGTTTTCTTAGCAAATATGATGTTTGATTGTAATTTCTAATTTTTTTGCACATAATTAAACATTCTTCGAATTTATTTGTTTTGAAGCGAAGTATTGTTTGTCAAACAACGGTAACAATGAAAGTTGCATTTATAATCTTTGCATGGTGAAAACAGGAGTGGTATTTAGCAGAAATGATAAGATTGCATTCGCGCAATTTTACTTATTTTTTCCTGGAAAAAAGCTTAGAAAATGATTTTTATTTGCAGGTGTATTTTTGGGGGCACTAAATCAGTGCTGCCGCTTCAGAGCTTTCATATCGTATCCAAATTCTACAAAATTAGTAAGAAAAACGTATCCATCGTATCCACAATTTTAGCAATGCGTATCAAATTGATACCTTGGTATAATAGCTCTGCATGGCTTTGCACAGCCATTTTTGTCGGAAATATAAAATGTCATTTTCGACATTTAACATAATTTGGCGACTCATGCCACAGCGTATTGTAAAATCGGACATATATTTTTAAAAAATATCAAAATCTTAATCAAAAAATCACATTCAGCTTTTAACAAATCAAATGCATAAAACTCGGCAGAAGCTAAAAATATTTTTGTTTCAAATTTTCTGCTACTAGTAGATGATCGACGGAAGGAAGGCCCTTTTCATTATAAATGAAGAAGCACTGCCGGTTTTAGATGCCCTGTAAGGGTGTTATCAGATACGGAGTCGAGAAATTGGCTCTACGGATCTGTTGAAGGGACAGGCCAACGATCCGATAAATTTAAAGCCTGACTCAAAATAGGTGACTCAAATGACCGAGAAACTACTTGAAGAGGGGACTGTCGCCTATCTGAACGCAACGTTTGAGGAAGAATCGGATGCAGAATCCTCTATGCCGATGGGGTCAGCGTCGGGACTACCTCCGAGTTGGGTAGCTGCCTGGACCTCATGAGTCTGGACGCAGAGGAATGGGCTTGGGCAGCTTCTATGTCCGAGGGGGAGGACCTCGACCTAACCCTTATCAACAATGAATGATGGGGAAGGTACTGCAGATCTCCACACCATACCAAAGCAGCATCAGCTGCCCTGCTTCTCCGCTTGTCTAGGACAGAGGAAGAGCTAATCCTAATCGAAGAACCATGGGTTGCCAACAACCGGTTTGTGGGTTACATACCAATGGATGCAGACTGATAGTACCCGACGGCTTACACAAGCCACGTGTCTGTATTGTTGTCAAGAAAACCACTAACGTCCTTTTACTACACAATTTCTGTGACAAGGATAACATGGCTGTTGCAGGCTAACATGCTGGTTTGTTTCCTACTACATGGCACATAATCATGTCACTAGCCATCTATGCGACATTGTCAAGGGTGTTGTGGCTAAAGCCATGAAAATTGGTGAACCACTTTTTCTGAGGGCTGACTCTAATGCTCATAATGAAGTAGACGGTAGCTCTTACTCAAATGGCCGAAGTGAGGAACTTTTTGATTTCATCATTGCCCATCACCTTTTCATCGCCAATACTAGCAGCGAACCGACCTTATTTTACTCAAACCGTAAAGAGGTTCTTGACGTTACCTTCGGAAGTGGGCGGCACTCGCATCTTCTCCGTGACTGGAGGGTTTTACAAGAGTGTTCATTCTCCGATAATAGGTTCATATCGTTCAACGTGGCTGGCCGGAGATCATGGAGATCAGCACCCAGCGAAGAGAATGTAGGAAGGATTTCAATAGCTCGAAAAATTGAATGACTGGTCGCTGTATAAAACGAAGCTGAGGGCTTTCAAATATGCCGTTCGCAAGGCAAAGAGTATCAGCGAATCAAATCACCTTCGTGAAATTTTAAGCACAACACCGAAACTATCTGGTGCATCATGAACCCTGAGGGCATTTAGACTGGCTCGAGCGCAGGTACTCGAAACGTTCTTTTGGACGCACAAATGGAGCAAGCTAGGAGCTCAACACCGTCATTCAGAATATCTTATTCTCAACTGAGGAGGGCTATTAACTCCTTTGAGCCGTTTAAATCCCCGGCCCCTGATGGCGGCCTTGCTGCTGATATCCAGCAGACCATGGAAGTATCGCTACTATGACTCAGACAGATTTATAACGCTTGCCTGCGCTTATCGTATGTTCCATAAAGCAGGAAAAGTTTTTAATGTTAACCCAAAGGACTATCGTCCAATAAGTCTTAAATTTGTCCTGCTTAAGATTTTGGAAAGGATTTTGCAATTTTGCAACGAAATCATTCGAAATCCCTCATAACTCTCAGGTAAGACGGGAAATGCATTCAATGTTAGAATAAAATATGTTTCAGCAGCGGCCTATGCGTTTTGAGCGTTAGAAGAACTCACCTACTCAGCTCTATATAAATTATTGTACATTATAAATTATTATATATTATAAATTATTGTACATTTTTGATAGTTCCTGAGCTACTTTCTTTCTTGTCCGTTTCTTGAGTCACATCATGCTTATACCCATTTTGAATAGAGCGTCAAACTTTTTCGAAAGAAAATGCTGCTACTTCCATTTATATAAATGTATGATAAAATTGTGCAATCAAACTTTTCTATTTGAAATATAATGTAATGGAAATTGAAAAAAGTGATTGTTATGAACACACGTTTTTGCGCAGGTAAATTAAAATTGAGAAAAGTATCCACTTTGGGGACAACGTATCATAGTATCATCCAGATTTTTCAAATTCGATTCGTATCCAAAATGATACGAAGGTATCCAAAGTGGCAGCACTGCACTAAATACCATACAATTTATATACATAGTATGTGTAGAAGACAAATAATCTTTTGGCGTATCATTTATGCTATATTTAGTATAGCCAATATTCATAATGTGTTGGAAATGTCATTAGCAGATCATTGAATTTTGTGCAACAAAAATGCATATCCACTTAATAAAACAACTTACTTTAATTGTCAGCTGGCTCTCTTTTATAAAAAAAACAACATTTCCTGTGCAACGAAATAATATACGAACTGCCTAAAATGATGATAATCGTTGATGATTTCAAGGTAAATCTCTCAAAATTATCCAACCAGTCAGTGGAGGATGCATAAATGTTTTCAATGCACAAATTATTTCACTTTATGATATTCGTCATGTAAAATTCATTCCGAAAATGGTTGAAGACTATCCAATTCCACGAAAATGTTGATGCAAACTAACATTTTAAATAATTCGCGTTCATTATCAGGTTTCTTCTTAAAAACAGGGTATTTACCTACTTGCTACGAAAAAACAAAGTTTCTGCAAACATTTATTTGTAAGTATTTTCTGCTAGTTTTTATTTGCATTTGTTATTTAACTTGTCTAGTTTTTATTCATAAATTCACACCCAAAAATACCTGCCAGTATTCTTTTTTTTATCTAAAATAAATATTTAAGCACTTATCAGTAATAAGCAACACACATTATCAGGTAATGTCTTCTTTATGATTGTATTCAAGTTCAATTCTACTGTAATTAGCTAAGAACAAACTTATTGTGGCCTACATATGTATATAAGCTGTTATGCATAGATAAATATCGTACATGCATAGAAAATACTTGTTTATCTCAACGCCGGTGATATTTAGTTTCAATTTGTCTACACACTGTGAATACCTGGTAACACATTATCACCAAATTATCAGCGATGTAATCTATTCACCGATCAAAAATTCACGCATGACCATCAACACAAATTTAATACAAGTGTAAACATGTGATAATGATATATGTCAATAATAATATACATAGCGCAAAGATGGGTGAAATTTGGATGGCATGATTTGCTTTATTTGGCAAATTAATAAATAAATTAAAATTAGTTGAATTAATTAATATATCATTCAGTTTCATCTACTATAAACTATAAATGATCAAATTATTAATCAATTTTTAATGTATATTATTAATCAATTTTTAATGTATTTTAAAATCATCCTCATAAAAACGGCACGAGAAATTGATAACAGAAGAAATACCATTGAAAAACAAAATAAAAAGTACAGGACCTAAAACTCCAAATGTGGGAAACTAAAGAAGTGGAATTGTTAAAAGTGATTCTGCAGGTTCGACTATGGAGTTAGGAATAAAACAAGAAAAGAAGCGGACAAAAGAGCCTCAAGCAAATTTGGCTCGTGAAGTTCATATATATTTCGTCAATTCAAAGTTGGGAATTGAAGGCGTTTGAAAATATAAAATTGTGCGTTGCAAACATGGGACAAAAAAAATGTTGCAGAGAAAATTAACTTCGTTCTAAATAAGGCGTAAAAAAGGTTTCTTAAGGGAGGGGTAAGGGTTTCAGCGTAAAAAAAAAAAAAAATTACGATTTATTTTTATAAATATGGATAGAGCAAATTTATTTAAACCTTTTGTACATTACTAATTACCATTTAAATAACAGTGTGCAATTTTTTTATGTGAAAATATCGACCAACAAACCGGTGGCAAAGATTTTTCAAGAACGTCTTTGGAAAAGACGATTTGCGGTGTTCACTGCAACTCAGCTGAAAATTATCGGAAATCAAAGAACATTTAAATTTGGTCAAAGTATCATCAAATCCTTCCCCAACGTTCTCTGATTTCGTTTTTTTTTTCATTTTTAAATTTTTGGTGGCCATTTGTAGGTGGAAACCCCCCTTAACGTAAAAAAATTTCTAAAACTTAACGTTGGGGGGGGAGGGGGGGGGGCTGTATTTTACATGTAGAAAGTGTGTGCCAAATTTGAAAAGAATCGGTAATGTAGTTTTTAAATGGCATTGTACACGGACTTTTAAACAATTGTTTTGAGAAAAAGGCTATTAAACTCCGAGCTCTGGGAGCAGCAATGATAGAGGAGATGGAACTAAGTATCCAATAACTTCAAGAGTTTCGCTCTGATTGAATTCAAATTTTGGGGCTATATTCTTGAAATGTTAATTTAATTTATTTAATTTTATTTTCGTTTACACATATTTATTTCATATTGTTTATACCTTGTTTGGTTAATAAATAAATAAATCTGGTGTCCTCGTTTTCAGTATTTATCTGACGCCATTGAATCAGTTTATCGTTGATTCAATCGCTCGCTATTTTTTTAAATTCGGCATCCCCTACTGTTCTTACTTTACATCGCGTCTTTCCATTCTTCCTATCTCCTCGTTGGAATCGTGCAATTGGGTGTTCTTCGATGAGTGTTTTCTCGATGAGTGTTTTCTTTTCAAACTTTGCCAAGGCTTTTTTTGGTCAAATTTCGGTTCACAGATAACCAGACGTTATTAGATACAGGTTTTTTCTATTGCGTTTGCACGTACGGAAGTCTATTCTCAGTTGCCTGTGCTGCTTCTTCCTAGACTGCACAATGCTCTTAAACTTAGTCCTCTTCCGCAATCTTCTTTAGAATTCAAAAATGTATTGAAAATGTTATCTTGAATTGCATTTAACCTTATTTCTAATTTTTATCGTTAGTTTTCAATAACTCAGTTCTTTCTTATATTTCTTTTTAATTATTGCGTTTTATTTTCATTATTGACGCTGTAATCGGAGTATGTAGCGCAATGGATAATAAAAAAATGAATAAATAGAGAGGAGATCGCAAAAGCCGTCAAAGATTTTAACATCAACAAGGGTCCTGGTTCTGCCTTGCTTCTTCCTAATTTCATACTCAAATGTATGTCTTTAGAACACTTTAACTGCTATAAAATTTTATTATTAAAAAAAATAGAAACACACGTCTTAATGATTTTATGATAATATATATGTTTTATTTTTAATATATGTCAATTTTACACTTCACTTAGCCTACTGTATTTTATAATTTTGGTGTGTAGTAGTGTTGTATATTGTGGATATGCAATTGTGGATTGCGGAATTATGTGTTCCCACACCACTACCCTGGTTCGAATCCAATTTCGGGCGAGAGATCGCGCACCAAGTTTTGAGTTCATATAGCTATGAATAGGTACTTGAGTTAATCAGAGGTAAAGTGAGTCGTGCAACTAATTACTCCACACTCTTATTTGTATTGATTGTAAATTTGTGGCGAAACTCTCTACCAGTTACAACCTTTACACCCAACAAGAGTTGTCTTGGGTTTATTTTACTATACTTTTATATAATTTTCAATGAATAACTTTCTTGCGGGGTTTTCGCCTCCTTCTGGAAATCGTCTCATCTGATGCCGATTTTTAATTGTGGTGATAGACGGTTAATTGAAAATTATAGAGGTATTGCAATACTATCAAAATCGGATAATACCAACATGCCGTTTAGAAAGAGGATGCTGTTAGTAGCAAATGTTTAGATCAATATATCTCAAAAACGGTTATGGTTTTAAGAAAAAGCTATTAAATCTTTTTTCTTGGAAATTTTCTAAGTTACAAATTCGCCATACATTGATTTTCTAAAGACTCGACCGTTACTGAGATATTTAGGAAAGGTAACTTTTGGTGACCTTTGACCCCGTATAAAAAGTAACGCAGCACTCGGATCGATGGGGGCTTTTGACATTTTGCTCAACACATCAGTACCAAAATTCAGCTTTCCCCTAATTTTTCCGAAGTTTCGCCTTTTTTACGTCGGGTTTCACTGGGCTATAAGACAGTTCCAACCAAGGTGCTCCAGTCATAAACGCCTCAATCCAACTGTCTCCGCAAATTTATAAAATACTTCATATTTTTTCACATGTATTTTTATCATGTACACTATAGAGGCATTTAATTTGTAAAACTTTCATCGTGCTTTTTTTTTGTGCACGCCTTTTTTGGTTGAAAGAAATAAACAAAAAAATCAAGAAAGAAATAAATAAAATATCACGAGGTACAGAAGATTGATTGTTTGATTACATCACAATTTCCATTTCTAAAAAGTTATACAGGGTGTTTGGTACTCGGTGGACACTATTGTAAGGAAGCATTCCTTGATATATTTTGGGCAAAAACTTGTTCTACAGGGTGGTCTGGTTTTCAAAATCTACGGAGTTACAGGGTGGTCAATAAAACTGTTTCGGACCTGTACTCTGACTCACTTAAATCATTATATCTTGAAAACTAATAATCATAACGCATAGTTTTATGGCTTGTTTTTTTATGGAATCAAATTACCTTTAATTTGATGTAACATCCTAAATTGTATCTGTACCTGATTTCGAGATATTTACTTGAAAACACAAAATTTTGGCACTTCTACCCCAAAAATTCTGTTTAATGTTGTTTTTCTCAGAAAATCTCATGAAAAAATGCCATTTCAATTTTATTTTTTTATAGGCCATATTGTAGGCTACAAAAGTTGCATACACACTTCTGACTTAAATTTTACCGTTCTGCAAGTAGTAAGCGAAAATACATATCGCTTAAAAAGTAAATATGCCGTAAAGCGGTCCTCGTTGAAAAGAAAAGCTTAAATTGTTATTTGTACTTAAGTATTTGTGCTGCCCATTGATTACTTTTTAAACTATCAATAAAATAAACTAAATTAAAATTAGTTTCAACTTAACTGAAGCACCTACCTGGATGGTAAAGGTAAAATTGGGTACAGTTCTTCACCTTTATTAATGGAATACATAAACAAATTAAGACCCCATAAAAGCAGAACCACTTTCAAATTTTTGTCAGTTTCGGTACATTACTCGAACTAGAAGATACCACTAAAATTTCAAACATAAATTCAAAATGTCTCACTACACTAATGACGAATATGCAGTTATTATGTACGTATATGGAGAGTGTCGGGGAAGTTCACAAGCAGCGCAATCTTTGTATCAACAGAGATATCCCCATCGACGGATTCCTGGACGGAGAGTGTTTCAGCAACTATACACAAGGATTTGGGAAACTGGCAGCGTTAGGACGAGCCGAGTAAACGCAAATCCTGCGCCTGCAATCGCTGAACGGACCGATGAAGAAATACTACTTGCAATGGAAACTGACCCATCAATCAGAATTGGACGATTGGCGTTGCAGTTTAACGTGTCTACGTGGAAAGTTTGGAGTATTTTAAAAGCAGCCCGTTTACATCCCTACCATCACACACCAGTGCAGGAGCAGCTACCCATCAATTTGTCCAAAAGAACGGAGTTCTGCAAATGGCTCCTTGAGAGACAATTAAACACCGAATATGTTTAAACAACATTCTCTGGACGGATGAGTCCTTATTTACCAGGGATAGTATCACGAAATTTCACAACTTACATAATTGAGCTGAGAGCAATCCACACGCAAGAAGGACTTCATGATTTCAGCATAGATTCAGCGTACATTTATGGGCAGGAGTGATTGGTGACGATTTAATTGGACCTATTAGGCTTCCGCCTACCCTAAATAGTGCCAATTACTTACATTTTTTGAGACATGATCTGCAGGACTTATTGGAGGATATTCCCCTGCAACAATTGCCTTCCATGCTTTGACAACACGATGGTGCTCCAGCTCACTACGGCCAACCATTCAGAGATTGGTTGAATTCCAATCATACCAATTACTGGATCAGCAGAAATGGACCAATACACTGGCCCGCGAGATCTCCTGATCTAACTGTTATGGATTTTTTTATGGGAACGGATGAAGGACCTTGTCTACGCAATGAAAGTATCAACATTGGAAGACCTAAACACCAGGATCGCTGCTGCTGTAACAGAAGTGAGGCAGCAGCTGAGAAGAATGAATACGAAAAGAACCCTTGCAAAACGAGCTTTATCGTGTATTCAAAATGAAGGTGGCCATTTCGAACATTTACTGTAGCTCAAAAATTTTGAAATAAAGCGTAAAAACCTTTAATAAATTCTTTCAGTTGAAGTAAAGAGTGTAGATCGAAAACGAGGGCCACTTTAAGTCATATTCAGTTTTTAAGCAATATGTATTTTCGCTTATTACTTGCGAAATGGTAAAATCTAAGTCATAAGTGTGTATGAAACTTTTGTAGCCTACAATATGGCCTATAAAAAAATAAAATTCAAATGGCATCTTTTTATGAGATTTTCTGAGAAAAACGACATTGAACACAAAATTTGCATGGTAGAAGTGCCAAAATTTTGTGTTTTCAAGTAAATATCTCAAAATCAGGTACAGTTACAATTTAGGATGTTACATTAAATTAAAGGTAATTTGATTCCATAAAAAAAAACAAGTCATAAAACTATGCGTTATGATTATTAGTTTTCAAGATATAATAATTTAAGTGAGTCAGGGTACAGGTCCGAAACAGTTTTATTGACCACTCTCTAATTCCGTAGATTTTGAAAACCGGACCACCCTGTAGAACAATTTTTTGCTCAAAATATATCAAGGAATGCCTCCTTACAATAGTGTCCACCGAGTACCAAACACCCTGTATATGTAATTTGCACTTTTTTTCAAGTTTCCAGATTTATTTTGCCCAAAAAGAATTTGATTTAGTTATAAAAGATATACTGAAAGAAAGCGCTATCATGACAAGCATATTTTTAGTTCATAATACGACCTTCTCCATTCAACATCAATATACATATATTAAAACGTTCTAGGTCACTTGTCCAGTTAATGTAATAAAATATTTATTTAGTTAATTATTTAGAATCCATTTCACAGATATACATCCAAATACAAAATGGAAAACAAATATATATATATATATATATATATATATATATATATATATATATATATATATATATATATAAATAAAAACAAAAATAAAAAAGGCATATGCATGAAAATTTAATAATCCAAATATGATAAGCAACAAAAATATCACAATAACACGAAATAGAAACAGAAAAACAATATCAATAGTAGAATAATTAAAAAGAATGAAAATGAATAAAAAAATAATAACAAATAAGAAAAGAAAATTGAAGCATAAGCCAAATTATAAGCGAACAGGTTCTGACAATGGATGGAGAATATGCCACTTAAAATTAAGAAAAGGTACAGAAAAAGAACCAAGCTGATACTCATTATGATTCCTTAGCATTCTCAGTATTGGTGAATGAGCAAATACTTCAGTACGCGCAAAAGGGATGGTGAAAAAAGCTTGGGATCTGATAGGTCGTTCAGAGACCCGCATAAATTTGGAAACAAGAATATTGATAGAACAAAGGCCAACATAAATTTTGTGCAGGAAACATTCATTAAGGAATAATCTGGGAATGGTTTAAAAATGTTAGGCGTTCATTGTAAGGACAGTAGGGGAAATTAAACTTATACAGAAAACAACGAGTAAACTTACGTTGGACAGACTCGACTGCATCTGACAAGTACACAAAATGAGAAAACCACACTTGCGAGCAGTATTTTATAGACGTATTAAATAGACGGGCACAAGTTGAGATATTAAGGGAGCAACGAAGAACGAATCCTGCCACTCTTGACGCTATCAAAGATAACGCCAAGGTCCTTATGTTGGTCTAGATACAGCTACATAATACTGGATATCATCGATATCAAATCACTTTAAAAAATTCTCTCTAATATATTGTTAAACAATTCCAATAAATCGAAGCCTTGGCTTTTATATTTTTTTATTAACATTACTATTATAACGTTCTTGATTTGTCCAACCATCGTTATGTTATATTCCTCCACTTGGTTATGTACCACACACTTTTATACCGATCTCCCTATATTTCATTATCGCTCATTAAGTTAGCAAAAAAATCACTTTTCGTATCGCACGCATAATATCAAACTACAATATTTGCGTTAAACTCTAGAATCAGTTATAGCATTCTCACAGATAACACTAATTAATGACAAATTATGTATATATCGCTACAAAGTATCCAAGCAAACTTGGATTTCCCACAAAATTTTCCAATCCATAAAATCTGTGCGAACCGCTACCGCGCCTTCCTCTTGCCACGCTTAAGCAATTATCACGCATATGAGTTCGTATCTAATCTATCATTAAACCACGAAAACCGCTAAAAATCTCACTCTCGTGTTGTTTAGCAGCGTAAACAGCTTCCTTTCGAAGAGCACGACGAAAGGCAATAAACATAATTTTCTTTCGATTTTAAGCTTTCTCCGAATAATCTTATCGCCATTGAATTATTTGACTGCCGTTGCCACAACGTTCGCTGCCAAATTACCACTTTAGTTGCCTTCGCCAAAGTATTTTAGGTAGTGACGACTCAAAAGTGTTCAGATGATTCATTCAGTGCCAAAGATCCACTTCAAGTTCGATTCGCGCTCAGTGCATTTTCCAATCTGCTGGCGCGAATAAGCAAATTACATTAATTTTCTACGCCGGAACTAGTGTGATGGCGTTAAATGTGAAATGTGATTAATGTTCAGAAAACTTTGAAATTTTAACTGAATTCAATTCCCGTGTGCATTGATAACGGCTTTTTAGATGTTTGTTCAATAATTCGGTAAAAATGGGCTCTAAAGAAAATGCATCGCTTCCGCTATGATTTAATAATTTCCTGCTGATTTTTCGCATCTTTGAGCTATATTTAGAGTATTACTAGTGTATCTTGTCGCTTGCTGATTGTTTATTCAATTTTCGCCACACAGATAAGATTATATCCGCTAACGGTGTGTTGCATTATTTCAGAGTTGAATGGTGTTCGTCAAACAGACAGCATGTCGAACTTGAGTGATGTGTCTGGGAATACGGCGATTCAAGCCTGTAGGCCACGAATGGACGTTGCGTTTGTAATCGATACACAGCAACCGGAAAATGTCACTCATCGGAAGGCTGCCCTGGAGGAAATGAAACAAGCTTGTGCCATGGTGAATGTGAATTTGCAAAATATACAGGTACTCATCCAAAGTTGAAAACTCATCCAAAAAATGGAATTTTGATTTCTAATATGTCTACCAGCTACTCGTTTATTATTTTTAGCTTATAATAATTTTCTTCTTCTTTTTACAGTTTCAAAAACTAGACTTCGGCGAAACAAATGCCTTGGAAACGTTCTACAACGCCGACGTGGCTGTTGTCGATCTTTCCGTACAAGCACAACAAATTGCCTTATTTTATCATTTAGGAGTTAGAGAAAGTTTCGGAATGAGAGAGAATATACTACTGTACAATGAAACCCAGCCGGAACAAACATTCAGACTTAAGGTAAGCATAAAATCTCTGGTCCACTACGTCAACTTCTCTAATAAATCCTTTTCCAAGCTATCTTTTTAGTATATTGAGTCCTCAAAAATGCTAATTAATCCCCCAAACTTACAGGTCTCGTGTGGAAGCTACACATTTTTGCCTTACAAACTTCAAGAGTGCGGAACATGTCAAGTGATCAATGTCAAAGAGACCGACACGAAACCAGCCTCGCTTTTAACCAGACTAAAGAAACTTTTTCAAGAGGTTGAAATTCAGTCGAAGACACATATGCGCGAAAAATTCCTATCTGATCTTCGTATAGCTCGAGAACAGTTCGCAGGAAACTCCGAGGACTTATCGAAAATCTTGAGAAAAATGCGAAAGCGACTGGACGATCCGAATGTTTTGTCTGGTGAAGTTGTGCACAGTTTTATGTGCTCATTGAGGGATGTTCAAGACTATGACTCCATGGTGCATTTGGTCAACGAATTGAAAACAATACCGACGAAGAGAAAATACGTAGAAACTGGTAATATGTGTTGTTTGTATGCGTTCGCATTGAATCGACGGAATAAGGAAGGAGATCGAGCGAAGGCTTTGGACACTTGCGAGCGAGCTCTCGAGAAAAAGGAGAACCATTTCCCAGACATGCTCTGCCTGTGTGGCAGAATTTACAAGGATATGTTTGTCGAATCGGAACACACAGACATGGGTAGTTTGAAGAATGCTATTAGGTGGTACAGACGAAGCTTTGAAGTTCAACCCAACGAATACGCTGGAATAAATCTTGCAACATTGCTAGTAATAGATGGAAAAGATTTTTCAAACACTGAAGAATTACAGCACATTGGGATGGTTTTAAATAATCTGATCGGAAAGAAAGGAAGTCTTCCTTCGTTGGCTGAATATTGGGATGTAGCCACGTTCTTTGAAATATCGGTTCTGGCCGAGGATTATGGGAAAGCTATTCAAGCGGCTGAATGTATGTTCAAATTAAAACCACCGAACTGGTACCTGAAGTCGACTATTGGAAACATCACATTGATCGATAGGTTTAGAAGACGTTCAGAAGATGCAGTGTTCACTCCCGAACAGCAAATATTTCAATTTTGGATGGAGTTCTTCATTGAAGCGACGAAATCTAGCGAAGTAGACAATATTCGATTCCCGATATTGGTATTAAATAACAATTTCACTGAAAACTATGATTTATGAACAAAACTTTTTCTAGATCCTGGAACCCCAAAAAATCTACATGCCCAGCTACGTAAATGTAAATATGGGCGCTGAGGAAAAATCATTACAGATTATCAACATATGTCTTGCTCACTCAAAAGGTACTTGCAAAAAAGTCCATGACTTCCTGTATACTGCCAATCAGATCAAATCAGTAAGTCTTTATAAACGCGATGAACGCTGTGCGTACCTATATGTACATCACAATTCCGACGATTTTCAAATTTACTTCCCGTCCGTTCAATGTCGACAAAGGTTTTATGATTTAGTGTTGGAAATGACTGTCGATCAGGAAGTGTTTGTAGATCTATCCATTGATCAGACTGAAATAAAGGTAATAATTTTGCTTAATTTCGTCTTAATTAACCCATTCTACATTAAAAATGTCATGATTTTCTTTGCAGTACGAATACGATTATGATAATCAAAACCGAAAGATGGTTTTGGGTAAAGGAACATACGGTGTGGTATATGCGGCACGCGATATGAACACACAAGTTCGAATCGCCATCAAAGAAGTCCCAGAAAAAATTACGCTTGATGTACAACCGTTGCACGAAGAGATAAAATTGCATTCTCAGCTCAGACATAGAAATATTGTCCAGGTAAATTTACCCTCAGCTATACTTGTTCATTTAATTATTTATGAAATTAAATCTTGATTTTGTTCCTATTTTCAACTGGTTTATCTTAATTGTTTTGTAGTATTTGGGCTCAGTATCAGAAAATGGATATTTCAAAATATTCATGGAACAAGTGCCTGGAGGTTCGTTATCTGCGCTTTTGAGAGAGAAATGGGGCCCACTGAAAGATAATGAGGCTACAATTGCGTTCTATGCAAAACAAATACTTGAAGGTAAGTGATTAAATTATTTTGAGGCTGTGGAAGGAGTTATTGTAAGTGAAGGATTGTGGAATTCAAAACATTTAAATAGATTTAAATACGGAAAAGTCCTAAAACCTAAGAAATATTCTGCACAATTAATTAGATATGACTTCGAAGTGTATGTGAGGTTTCAATTGTTTTATAAGTAATATATAATTTATGCAGTCATTTTGCAATACAGGCTTCCCTTATAAATCATTAGATTTAATTAGCTTTGAAATAGCGTGCAAAGTATTTCATGAAAATGATTGGTGACATTATGTCTACTTTTGACAACACTTCAAGACAACACTTCCATCTAGGAAACAATTCAACTGGAATTGCCCTTTCGACAGCTTAAATATAACTCTGATTTAAATGTTCGCTTCATGTCGTCAATAAAAGTACACTTTTTTCATTTCATAAGCCGTGGTTTTGCGGTTCTGTCGAGAGCATATTAAAATAGTATCATTCAAAGCAAGAACAACTCTGGTCCAGTGTTTATTGTTTTCAATGTTGCTATTCTAATATGCTCTCAATAGAGGCGCAAAAACGAGCCTATTATAAAACTTGACTTGTTTATAAAATTCAATAATTAAGTGCTTATAGTTCGAAAACTACGGTTTGTGTAGCTTGGAAAGAGGCACCTTCAGAATCAAAGCACTCAGATCAAAAAGGTCCGTTGTATTCACAAAATACCTCCAGCCTAGCATTGTTTTCCGGATTTCTTAACAAAATGCAAACATCAACGATAGAGGAAAGAATAAGGCTATCATCTGCATACGCGTCACATCCCAGCCGAAGCATCGGAGCCTGACACGCGCATACGCTGGGCATTCGTAAAGGAAAACCCAACACAGTCGGCGCCTTTTAAGCAGGATGGGCAAACGTCATCCTTCGCAACACATATTCGGCTCATATGTACATCTAGGCGGTTGTTTGGAGTTAGTATGCCTGTCCAGCTGTGCAAACTTTGGTCTTGTTGTGGAGAGATCCTGCTGTCCACTTAGCTCTGTAAGGAAGACTTACGTGCTGTCTATTGGGCTCTGTAAGGAAGACTTACGTGCGCTGGGCCACATCAGAAGATAGCCATGTCTATTTGTGGACATCAACTGCTCACTTCCAAAAGTTACTTGTGCAGATGCGGCTAGCAATCTAAGACGAGCTCAGGACCCTGCTGAAGAAGCGAGTAGGGCTGCAAAGCCTGCAAAACAGAAACATAGTCTTCGTGAGAAAAAGCCCACCTGTCATTCGATGAATGCAGATAGATACCAGCTCTAGATCTAGCATATATCTTCTGCGAATCTTGATGTCTGTGCGGAAAGCACAGTCATCTAGGTGCTTCCAGTAACTTCCGCTGAAGAAGATTACTTCTTATATCTTCCCGAAATCGAATAGGTCACTCAGCATAGCCGGACAGATGCCATCCAGGACCAGCGATTGAATTTTGCAAAGGACATAATCGCATCACAGACCTTTTCGCTGGTAATTTAGCAGTGTACCAGCTTTTCCTACTGCGGAGGCACAGAAACCTTCTACGTTCGGAAACTGATTCTCAAGTAAATCTGCAGAGACTCCTTTTCGGACTTAGTAAAATCACAATCCGGGCGTTTTTCAGAGTCCAGCCTAGCTGATTGGTCCTTCAGCCAAACTTTGCTCAGTGTTGACGTCTCTCGTGCACGTCCCATTCCCTCACAGAACGATTTGAAAGACTCCCTCTTGGAGGTTTTTATATGTACAATAAAGTCAACAAATCAGAATTTTTAGACTGTGATAAAAAAGGAGCGTAAGCTAGAGCGCTTCGTCCTCCTGGAAAGAATAAAAATATACAAAAAAATAGCATATACAACTCTCATACAAGAATATACAAAAAACTAGCAATTATAAAATATAAAATGAAAGGATTGTAGGATACATTGAAACAAAAATTTCATATGATTTAAGAATTTTAATTCAGATTAAAGTAATAAGCTTGGTGCTACATATAATGTGCGTTCGTTCGTAGATAAAGTCCACCTTTAAAAATCAGTGAAGGATTGTGTTCGATCTGCATTGAAGCTCATAAACAGTGGCTCCCAACTGCTGGTAAAAACAATGTTGGAGGCACGTGAGTTTACGTAAGCATTTCTATTAGCGGTCCAAGCACAAACACAATTACTATAGTTAACATATATTTGGTGATGAGGCATTACGTTATGACACCATATCATACTATTCAATAACCGCCTCAGCAATGTTGGAAGGGCCGAAAATTGAGGGTTTACTATAGGCAGATTCAATTACGATCAGACACTACAGATAAAATAATATATGGGACTTTCGTCATATCTATAAAAAAAAACAAGGGAGTACACACCACTTATTAGAGGGGAAAAAAGGCAACGAACTCAAACGATAAGAAACTTATCCCGCCGAGATAGAAATGCAACCAGACAAAATGTTTAAAATTAGGGATTCATCTAAACTAAATTCGTTCTGAAGCTCAATCAGTATGCATGGCAAAACAAAATAAATAAAATCCTCAAGAATGGTTTCCTGCATACCATACTTTGGCAGAAATAATTCTAGCTTCAAAATATTTTATCCTGCGTACGTTTTTGTTTAAAAAAATTTGTGAAATCTGGATGTATATATCTAGTGGTGATTCGATAATAGCCCGTGATTGGAGTAAACTATAACATACCTACTTGGTACATATATTGTTTTAAATAAATACATCAAAATTAGTAATAATTATTTTAAGATTCCCTATCGATATTCAATACACTCTCAAACACACGGAAGCTCACCACAAAAAACACGCCGGTACATACCGTGTTTTTTCAGCTTCTTTACTTGGTATTATATCAGATCTTTTTAATAATTCTTGCATTGAAATAATATAATCCGAATTATCGGCTCTCAACAAGAAAACTGGTTTCTCAGTCGAAGTAAAAAAATTTAGCATTAAGCTTTAGTATAAGTTTTTACTCATTTTTATATAAATATAACCAAATACATTTTTGCTTGTCTAAATACTTAAATTGAAAAGTTAATAGAAATTAAAAATATATGATAACCATTTAGTCTCATTTTATTTTTCATTTTATCATCATGTTATTTTTAGGTTTGAAATACTTGCATGATCAGAAAATTGTTCATCGAGACATAAAGGGTGACAATGTTTTGGTAAACACCTACAGCGGCGTGGTGAAAATTTCTGATTTTGGGACTTCAAAACGTCTAGCTGGCATTAATCCCATCACAGAAACATTTACTGGAACCCTTCAATACATGGCACCTGAAGTAATTGATCAAGGCGTTAGAGGCTATGGCCCAGCTGTAAGTTGATTCAATTTTTTACGTTTATTCTCTAACTTTTTGCAAATTCTTAACTCAATTTTATTTACTTCACTTTACTGTGCATTTATTTATTTTTATATGTCTTCGTGATTAATTAATAAAATATTTTTCTTCAAATCCTATAGGCCGATGTTTGGTCATTTGGATGCACAAATGTTGAAATGGCAACCGGAAAGCCACCATTTATAGAACTTGGTTCGGCACAAGCAGCCATGTTCAAAGTTGGCTACTACAAAAAGCATCCTGAAATTCCGGAAGAACTAAGTCCTATGGCGAAGAATTTTATTCGCCGTTGCTTTGAAGTCGATGTGAATAAACGTGCAACTTCCTCTCAGTTACTAGAAGATCCGTTCTTGTCCGAGTAAGCTAACCATTGAATACTTCTAAGAGCATTTTCACAAAAAATGATGATTTCAGTAAGCACCGAAAAGCTGCAAGACCACCGGTCATCAACACTGAATTCTCTCGAAGTGTATCGGTCCCAGCGGATCGTCTTATTTCGAAAACAACGCCTGCTCCACAACTGAGTACGAATGGGAATGTGCCAACAACACCAGAGTTAGAGTACGTATATTTGTACTGGTAGCTGAATATATTTTGAACCTTTTCCGAAATTTCCCAAATTGGCATGAATTTTTTGGTAAACCTTGCAATAGCCTTAGTATGATTTCCGTTGTCCTATTCGATTGGCCCATCAATCATTTAGTTTTCGATTAGCAATACTGGTGTTGGGCAGAACTGATAGGCAAAATTTTGTTTGAGAAAATTATGAAAAGCCAAATTTTGTTCTGATTTTAATTTTAATTTTGAACTAACAACTCATACAAAATTACAGTCTCTCACTAATCATATTGACTGATATTTATTGAGTTAACGTTTTTATATAAAGTTATTTGTTGAGTGTGTATGTACTCGAATGGTATCGTATGCTAAAAGATTTATGTCGAAAACTCAAATGTTGCATCATCTCGGAGGTTTTCTTTGTGTAAAATACAAAAGTTATTGATAGACCAATGAAATTAAATTGCGAAATTCTCTATGCTTAAAGACTTTGATAAGGTTACATAACTCTAGTCTATTCAAATAGACTGAAATCTATAAAACAATATAATGTGTTTGTAAGAATTTGAAAATTAAATTTCGACCATAACTTTGTTGTAAAGTTTGAAACCAATCAAATCATAATGTTACATTCATAACCAGTACCAGGACGCCAATGTAATTATGGTTTTTTCTATTGCATGTTATTTAAGCCGCAAAATTATTGATCGATAAAATCTAAATCAATTTACAATCGAATCAAGCCCGATAAAAGCCACATTTTCATTCCATTCAACTTTAAATATCCATTCCTAACAATCTACTGCCACGTCGATGAATCGTGTAATTGCTTCAAAACTTATATTCAAAGGTACACTTACATGCCTAGCAATATTTATCACATGTGTAATAAAATCAAATAAAATCAATCGCGCATCGTTGTTTAAAAAAAGCTATCAAGCAAAAAATCAACAACCAAAACCTGCAAATCATAACGACACAAAGAAAACTATAATTTCTTAATTACAAAGTCTAACACGAATCGAGTGCATGCAGTTCATTTCAACGTTTAATTTGAATTTGATATTGATTCCACTTTTTGTTGCTATCTTTGAGTTTTTTTCTTTATTTTTCGTTAATTAAAACAAACCAAATCGAACCGAACATAAAATCCTTAGAGTCTGTATCACGAAATCATCGCCTATGAAGAGTTCGCCCCAAGTTTATTTAGCTCCAATTCAAATACCAACTACGCCGAGTTTAAGGTAAGGTTAAATATCATTATTTATCACATTTTAAACTACTATCCTAAAATATATCATCTAACTCTTCTTTTCATACACTGCCCATACGTAGGTCTTTATAAATTATTTTCCTAACAATGCATTTTTGGCATGATCGATTTTAGTTTTATACTTTTAACTTACGCTTTCGTTTTCATCTATTCTTTACCTGAACTATATATTGCAAGCTTACATGAACTCCTGTAACAAATATACTAAAATGTATTTTACTTATTTGCAGTAGTCTAGCTAATTCGCCTTGCATCGATACAGAGTCCGAATCAGATACGTTCGGATTGAATCGCCGAAGCTCCTCGGGTGGATTGTTATCACCAGAAGTTGAATTGTCTGGAAATACGTCGAAAACATCACTAACTGAAGCCAGTGAAAGCGATGGATTCTATCTGTTAAAGAAAGATTCACAACGTCGTGCAACACTTTCGAAAGTACTGTCCCATGATGAACGAAAGATTTGTAATGTTTGGATGGAGAAGATTGAAAGCAATCACAAAGTCGAAGTTGCGATTGATAAGGTTAGATATTTAGATGATTTATTGGTACTTATATCGAAAGGCATAAGAAATATATGTGTGATTTTAAATAGAAATATACTTATATAATTATAAATTCTTAAATTTTTATATATTCCAGAACCACTTAGAAATCATGTTGCGAGCGCTTAAAGACTACATAATAGAACAAAACAAATCAGCACTAGAAACAAAAATGACTGATCTAAAGAAAAGCTTAGACTTTGATTCAACTGCCATCGACCATTTACATTTAGCTCTCTATTCATTTCAAGTAAGTTTTTGTAGATGACCAGAATTTATTAATATCTTTAACATTTATACTTTGTATTTTTCAGGATGCCGTTGTCTCAGTATTACGTTCGCATAGTATTAAACCGCATTGGATGTTTGCCCTTGACAATCTTGTTAAAAGCGCTGTACAAGCTGGAATAACTGTCCTATCGCCAGGTAAGAAGTTTGGTAAACTTACTTAAGCATAGAATAATTCAAGAAAAGTACCAAAGTTAAACCTATTGTGAATCGTAATGCCAATATTTTAAAGTAATATCGCTAATAATGTTGAAATCTTCTGCCCTCCGAACATTGGTCTGGGTTAATCTGTATATGCTTAGACCTCTGAATGATGCTAAATTTGCTAGCGGTTATCTTTAATAAATCATGTCTCCCTTCATACCATCAGCTGACCTATTCTAAACGGTGGTCTATAAGCTACGAAGATATTTAAACAGGTCTTATGTTATGTTTTTTACTATTTTTTATTTTATTTACTAGCTTAGTGCAAAGTATAAAAATTTTACTAAACTAATTTTGATAAATAACATTTTTTAAATGAACTTTATTTTTGACTTGACAAAGAGCGGTCTTTTTAAAGGATGTTCCATAGTCCCTTTATTTTGGCCCATGCGCTATGGGATTGTTTGATTTTTATTTGGGTAGGCTTTTTTCTTTCAAAAACCCCCAAAAAAGAAGTCAGGGATCGTGTTTGTCACTTGCGACTGCAGATTTCACAAAATGTTGAAGCATAGTATTAATATTTCTGTGATAGTCACAGCGCTGCCACTACCATTCTGGAAGAAGAACGGGCAAATCATTTGTGGGGACGTTATTCCGCACCAAACTGCACACTCAACAGCGTGCAATTTCTTCGGGTGTTCAACCCTTGGATTTTGGATGCTTCAAATCCTGCAATCCTCCCTATTCACAAATTTATTGAGTCGGCAGTGAAGCCATTATCAAAGCCATTGTCTTCTGCGGTACTTGAACCTCATACTAGAACAGATTCGAACTCTGCGCTTACTGCTGCAATAACGCCCGAGCTACACCGAGTTGAGTTCACTGTGTTCTGTAGGAAGTTCCAAGTTCATGTTGACGTAATGTATACGGATCTTTTGACTCCGTGAACCATAGCCTACTTCTGAAAAAAAACTTGAAGGTTTCGAAATTTTCACTCTCCTTCTATCCTGGATCTCTTCCTGGATTTTTAGCCATCGCTGTAAAGCAGGTGCCATTTACATTGTAAAATACCCCTCATGTATTTTTCTATTCTCTGCCTGGTATTTCCGTGTCTATTGTACAGTCATTTACAGACCTTGGGCTAATTTTTGATACCAGACTGAAAATTAACCTCCATGTCATGGGTGTCTCTACAGGGCCACCAAATTTGCTGGCTTTGTTTTGTGCTCTTCTTACATGTTTACTAAAACTCGCTCTTGTATTCATTTGTCTTTCATTTGTCTCTTGTATTCATTTACTTAGCATTCCTGAATATGCAATCGTGAATATTGAGTCGGTTCAGCATTGGCTTACGCGCTCATTACATTTTAACTTCAATATACCTTATTGTCCCTATTCTTCTCGTCTTTAAATGCTTCATATCTCCTCTGTGGTCACGCAGAATATTCCTCGATAAGTGTTTTCTGTCTAAACTCTTGCAAGGACTTTTTTGGTCTCAAATAACCATTCGTAATTCAAGTAGGCTAAGCAGATCGTCAGAGGAAGCTTACTTCCACTCTTTTTTGCTACGTCTTCCTAGAAAGCACAATGCCCTTTAGTTCGATCAGCAGCAGTCGTTTCTTGAGTTTTAAAACCTTCTGAATCATGTGATATTGAATTCCCCTTTATATTGATTTTTAATTATTTATCCTAACTTTGTTAACTTATTATTCCCCTCGAAGCTAGAAATCAGATGTAGACTACATTCAAATGGTTCGTTGAAACTCATTTGTCCGCGAAAAACGCTGATAAATTAGATAGCATCTGACGATAAGCCTTCAGTTATCCATAATTCATTTTTCCGTTGCAAAAATTTATCTTATGGATGATATAAAAAGAAAGAATGGTCTTTATTTTCTAGATTCTTTCTGAATTCACTCCACTTCTCTAACATCCAAAACTACATCGTCCCTAAACAGCCTGCAATATTTGAAAAAAGTAGTTGGCAATGGAGCGGCTATTGATTTTAAAACTAATAAAATAAAGATGATTTTATTTATAGAAAGCCTTTGTTTGAATAGTTTATTTTATTTTTTATTCATATCTTACGTTTTTGTTTTTTACTTAGATGCTGAATTCTTAGGAAATTATATTTTATGTGATTAAATATTGATGCTCTCATCACCTACAAAATAATGAAGTTTTTTATAAATACAAATGTGTGTAGATCAACGAATTTCGTTGCACCTTCTCGCCTATTATTATTATTATATTTAGACCATGACGTTTATTATAATTCTAATATATATATATATATATATATATATATATATATATATATATATATATATACATATATACATATATATATATATATATATATATATATATATATATATATATATATATATATATATATATATATATATATATATATATTGATATCAAGAAGACATGTGAAGTCCAGTAGTACAAATTCATCCGACCATAAAGATGAGAAATTTTTTTCTAACGCTGATTCTTTCAAGGACTAGAGATTGTTCTAAAACTCTGATTGCGAAAAACAAAATAAATCGAAAAAAAAACAGAAATGGGTCCAAAAATGTAAAGAGTAGAGCTGAGATTTTTGTGTGGCTTTTAATTGAACTTTTTTTGGATGAAAACGTAGACAATGTCTAACAAATACAAAGGATGTGTGCACAATTCGTAAAGAATCTGTGATGAATTCAGGAATTGAATTTGTTCGGAATCGAAGATTTAATCAGAAAAGATTTGTACTGTCTAATATCACGATTTCATATAATACTAATTTGAAGAAGGATAATTTGAAAGATATCCCACTGGAATACCTGTAGGAGCTGTTTTGAGTCCCACACTACTTAACATATACACTATAGACATCCCTATAGGCTAACAAAGCCAGGTGGCTGTGTATGCAGAAAATACCTGTCCATATACAAATAAGCACTGCCCACTAAGATCAAAAGTGCAAAATAAACTTGAACAAATGTATCAATAGTGGAAATTTAAAATAAATGCAGCATAAACCACCGCTATTTTCTTCAGCAAGAAAAGAAAACTTAAGTATCTTTCTATCAGTCCTGATAAAATTTTAGGATAAAACATTGAATTTTGATACCGAAATCAAATACTTTGGCATGATGTTTGGTGAAAGCTTATATCCTTCAGTAAACATGTGAACAGTATCTCCACCAAGATATCTATGTCCGCTAAATCTCTCTCTCTCTCTACTCCCTCATAAGTTGAAATTCGCACCTTTCCAAGTACAACAAACTACTCATTTACCAGCTTACTGCCCAATCCATTATATCTATGGGGTTCTCGTATGGAGTACGGGTGCCAAAAACTACATAAAAAAGTGCTAATGGCTCAAAATAAATGTTTAAAAATGTAATTAAATAAGCCTTGGCGCCTGCATTAAACTCAGCATTGTACCGCACAAATACCAACGGTACGACAAGATTTAGAAAAACACACGAGCACGGCTGCATTCAATGCTAAACTTCGCATCATGAATAACCTCTTTCTTGCATTGATGTTTTACCTATTTATGTTTAGGTTAATATTAAAGTTAATATTTATGTTCGGCCTCTTCAAAAATTTTCTTTAAATTCTTTTCAAAATATGTACAGACTGAGCCACTAGATTTTCCATATGTGTAAAAATAAATTAAGTTCTTATACGTCGATCTATCAAACTAGCAAAAGCTTTAAAATCATCTTCTGAAGTTAGGAAATTAATTTTCCTGGTAGCTTTAACGATTTGTCAGACCACATGCCATAAATCTAATATGCTGAAATTGCTACAAAAGAAATATACTTTCTACCTGCGTAGGGTACCTGATCAAAAAACGATCGTTTAGCCACATATAACATAGAACGTTTTTAAAAAACGAATTCGTTAGGCATTATCATCAAAATTCGCAACACTCTTTAGCAAATTAATCTTTCATTGATTCCAACCACTTTACCTCTTTAAATGAACATCCAATTCGGTTATAAGAAAAAAAGATGTTTATTTTAAATTCATAGCTCAGGCTCGTGAGAGCTCATTAGCAGACTGGAATTGTTTTGATTATTATTATTATTACTATAATTGGCGAAAGCAAGTTGTCATTATTATTTATGTCCACTCCTGTTTTGATTTCGCCGAATAACTTTGTAGCCTATTTTTCGCATGCTTTGGCAATGTACACTTAAAATTGTTTCTCTCCATAAGTAAAATCCTCCAACGCCCATCAATCTCATTACTGAGTTGCCAATGAAAATAAAATGTTATTATATATAAAACAAAACAAAAAATAATATGATATATTGTGTATTCGATTTAATTCTAACTGTAAAAATCAAACTAGAAACCATTTATAGCTCAGTATGGCTTTTGATAATCGTCCTTCCATTTGTCCAAATCTATACTTTTTAGTTTCCAGCAATCAACCAAAGGATTTCTGAAATTAATTTTTTAAAGACATGAATAGTAAAAAATATAAATCGTCCATTTACTTGTCGCTAACTGTTTTGAATGCAAACGGCTGCATAGTATCAACACCAGAATTATCACACAGAATTCGAGCGAAATTTGCGTTGCGTATTTCCTCTAGTTGATCTATATTTCAAATAACAACGTTATATCGGGCTAAACCCGAGAATAATTGCTAATACGAAACCTGATGTAAATGGATGCGGTTGATCTCCATTTTCAAAGAAGTACCGATCACCTTTCCTAGAACCCAAGAAATGCTGAATTGTAATGCACTGGAATGTTGGCCCGAACACAGATTCGTGTTCAGGACGTTCCAAAGCACCACCAACTGTTAGATCAACGTCATCGAAGTGTTCATAGATTTTCTGGAGTCTGTAGATATCCTTAAATCATTAGCAAACAATTAATATATCTCAGCTGCAATTTCTTCTTTCTAACGAACTCACTTTTTCTGAAATCACATCCGAGTAGTCCATCCAACTTCTTGCTTTCTTTAGTCCGCAATACTGCCTGAACTCGTTGTATCTGGGTAGCCCATGATCACGATCACGCTGAATGTCATATGATCGTAGATCACGTCCTCGTAAACCAACGCTTACACCCAAGATAAAATTGTCTGATATCTGTGATGATAAAACGATTAGCAGAGAAGCTTTTATTGTAGCTCACACAATCTTACTTCGAAGTCAAAGTTAATACCCGGTAATGCAGAATGCTGGGTTGTATGACCTCGAATCAATGAGTTGAGCTCGTTTTTCTCCTCGAGAATGCCAGGTCTATCGAGAAACTCGCCTAGACGAAGCGATTGATGCTTCAATTTTCTTGATTCCGTATACAACCTGAAATGCAGCAATATCAAATAATGTAAATTTATTAAATTCTCGCATATTGGCTTACAATAATTTCCCCATGACCATGCTATGTAAGAATCGGAACGCAGAATGTTCAAATGATTGCACACTTCGTGGATCAACACACGGATCGTAGTCGTTAATGCATTCACCGCGGTAAGTTTTAAAGATTAAACCAGCATCTCGCATTCTGGATCGCCCAATGAACCTCGGAAGCCATTCATGGTAAGTGATGTACTGGTACTGAGCAATGTTAATTCTTCGTGCTTCTTGATACAAGGTTTCATCATCCCAATGTGGATTTACTTTCGATAGGCCGCGGGCCAAACGGTTATGTTCTCTGAAAAGTATGATGTGCAACATAGCTAAGCCCGGATTTTGATTACCTCGAATATCTCCGACCAGGTAGCAAATGCCGTTTATCTGTCCCAAGTTGCAAACCGGAATTGGATCCTCAAAACGTGGCGGCCAAAGCCTTTTGTAATCATTTGTTAGTAAATATCCATCTTTGAATGCACGAATGGCTTTGGCATGTTCATTTGTACTGCCATATACGAGCGACAAGTCTAAGAAATGAGTAACTCCGTTCAACTGCTCCGCAGGAGTAGATCCTTCTGTTCCTCGACATTTCTGATCTTTGTCGGTAACTGATCGACCGAAATCGATACATTCTCTATTTCTGAAATGTGGATCGTTCCACGATACTGGTATTGGAAAACAACGAGTTGTATCGTTACGAATCTCGTAGCGACCGGTTCCGGAGCAACATCGTTGAGTTATGGCTGGAATAATGATAACAGCAAGAATAAAGAAATGCTCCTTATTCAAATCATCTTTAAAATCTGCGATAGCCAAATAATTTTTTACGTACTGTCTTGTGCGTCTAATCCCGGAAACCCATTCGGCAATCGAATCGATTGATCATGTGTTACAACCTGACCAAATTGCATAGCCATCAAAGTCAACACTGGATCGTCTATAACATCCCGACCGAATATTTTATGTGAAAGTTTTCTGGCACTGGGCAAATCTTCGCCATTACGTGCTACAGGCAACGCAAAAATGCCATCGCTGTACGCAGCTGGTAATAATCGTCTGTACCTAGAAAAATATAAGCCATATTAATTATTTTCAGGATTTTTTTTGCATAACCAAAGTTTTAGTTACGTCGTAAAAGACTTTCCATAAGCCCAATTGAAAAGATTGTTACAAGATCCATCAATAGTACGATATTTGCCACCGCGACATTTTTTATCGTATCGATCAACACATGTTAGATATTTTGGAACACAACGGCCTCGTATAGACGTTGCGATTGTAGAATTTTTTGTTTCGACGACACTGGAAGGAAATCGTACGAACTATTAATCATCAACTTCTTCTAATAGATATTTATTAGTAAACAAACTCAATGAGCTCCAGGTGTTTATTAAATAGTGATAACAATTATTATAACTGTTATTCAAACTTAAAATTAGTTTAAAAATTTGTTAGACATTTCAATAGCGTTTGTTGCAAAGATATTTCAGTCGATTAGCACCAGATTTTATTTCGAATGGGCCGAATTAGTATCAAAATATTTATTCAAGTTCCGGAAATATTTCTGCTCAGTGTTGTTTGGAATCTTTGATAATACGAATAATATGACCTTGCATAAATGCAATGAAATTAAACTTATTTATTCAATATATCGTATTGTTTAGACTTTCTGCACATTCAATCTGCTTACGGCTAGCTTTTCAATGCAAACGTTTAAACAATTGTTTAAGATATTTTTGAAACATTAATGTAGACGCAGTTGTTTTCTCATTGCTTCCAGTTATGAATTCTTAATCGAACTGCGTACATAAAACAACTAAAATATAGAGTTTAAATTGTTTTCCGTTCTTGTTTTTACAATCCTCATTGCTGGTAGCTCGCACAGGTTTCCAAATAAAAATTATTGCTAATTAAATAATAATGATATACGTAGGTACTAACTTGATTCGGCTGTAAATTTCACTAATAATTGGGGAAGAAATCTATTTGGTTTGGAAAAAGAGCATCGTAAAAAGTGATCAGATTAACAAAAGCTGATTAAATAATTTAACATATGTTGATGTAAAACTTTCTCATTTAAATTTCTACAGAAAAACGCACGTTTGCTTAAATATTTGACATGAATACATGATATATGTACTACTTACTCACTACCCTAAAGTCTTTACTAAGTACGCTAGCAGCAAGAATCATTTACCTCCAGAAAGTTGCATTGTAACTAATTAGCATCTAACCAAAAAATGTTTTTCAAGGGCATACTTGACAAAAAGATTTAATCAACTGTTATTTTTCTGCTTCTGTCCTGTTGAAGTGTTATTTTTGTTTAAAAGGTGTTAAATAAATATTTGCGTCTGGGATTCGCGCTGCTTCAATAGGTTCGTTGACCTGAGAATGAGTGTACGATTGTGCATTAGAATGCGCACTAGGGGACATCGTAAAAGACCATTTAGTCGGTCATTTGATTTTAGGTTATGTTAGATAATAGAAGCGGGCTGCCCTTTAACCGGCAGTCATTAGACCACCAATTTTGGCCTAATTTCCAGGTAGGCCAAACTAACCTGTTTGATTTGCCAGGTGACCATTTCGCTAAATCGAATTAGCTGACTCAACGTAGCGGTACTAAGAAAGTTTATTATTTAGTGCCTGACGCTCGCAAAGAAGTTGCTTGATGGTTTCCTCTTCAATCTCGCATGTCTGACATGAGATGCAGTAAGGTAATGTCCTGTGGGAAGTCTAACTGTCGCTCTGAAGCATTTTCTGGTGAACATGTGCAGTTTCCTGCTCGTGATATTGTTGCACACTGGAAAAAAATCCGCATTCCTATGTAACATAGTGCAATATTTATGGTCCCACACGCTATATACATAGTACCTTAAGCTATGCAACATAGCTCCCAGCGCCATGCACCATAGTCCTAAATACCATGAATATAATTCCAGCACATACCATTAAGCTGGTTAAATTACCTTTCCAATAAGCTCGTATAGTCTAGTGGGTAGAGCATCACCTCTGAAACAATAGAGTCACGAGTTCGAGATCAGAATCTACCTGGCTTTTTTTTTATAAGAAGTTAAAAACATAAAAATATAAGTGCAGTAATGCTAATAGGAATTTACATCTTTTACAATTTTCACAATCCACGAAATCATCTAAAACGGGAACAAACTTGCTTTTACTTTGCTTTTTATCAGGACTATAGTGAATGGTGTGGAGGGTCGCTGGGTGCTATAATATACAGCGCCTACTCCTATGCATTTTTCGTCATGTACTATGACGTATGGCGCTATATTTGAAGACAATCCCGAATTTAGCTGTGTACATAACGCCAGATGACTATAAATTATGAATCTGCCGCGTTGTATTTTTTCAGTACGGTTTCCTGTTCCATAATGCTACCCTACAGTCCGTCCGGTTTACCCATTTGGATTTTAGTTTAGTTCATATGGCCGCATCTAGTTTGCTTGTGGTGTCCGCAATGTCGTTGTACCAAAGCTATACCTTGCTTCTACTCCTCGTTAATCCCTAGCACTTACTCAATCTTTACGCTGCCCATGACATCACTATTCCTTGGCACTCACATATTCCGCTTTTTCATCGATAGTCATTCTGCAGATATTAACGGCTCTCGAAGAGCATCTGTATCCGACGCAGATCGTTAGTTTGGTTTATGTTCCGCTAATAGGCATATCTGTCATGCGTATGGCATATATTTCGAACTCAAAAACGATAGCAATGTAAGGCCATTGTGGTATTTCCCTGCAACTATTTTATCCGTCTTGGCCTCCAAAAAGGTGACCTCAATTTGCCTATTTTGCCTTGAGTAAATCCGATGTCCAAGTTTTGTTGAATGAATTTTTCTATTGTGCTGGCCACTTTATGTAGTGCGTTCTTCACTGATCTGCCCACCAGACACGCGTGTTGGTTCACACAGAGTCACGCGATATTCATCTAGTTTTAAGTTGATATCTAATATGACTGATACACAAGCGTATATATAATACGACTGATACTAGTGTTTCGCCCTATATAATATACGAAGTGGTATACATGTGATATGATTAATCCTTTCATGGTGTAGATACTATGTAAATTGTACTTAGTATTTAATGTTTTCATTGCCAGGAAGGATATTTTCTAGCCAATAATGAGAAGAATAAATACATTTTCTTAATCATTCACTTACAGCTGTTGGCTAATGATTTTACGTTAAATTAATGCTTTAACTTTACGTTAAATTTATGTTTTACTGTAATATTGCAGATTAGACGTGTAACTGCCCTTAACTTCCAAATAATAAGAGCAATTACAATTTCGTTTCCATTTTATAATAAAATCAACTCTCACTTTAACATTTTATACATTTGGCAAATAGTGTCAAACCATGCCAGGTGTGTACTGTGTATCATCGTTTCTAGTTTCATATATCATGATATCGATACCATGGTATCAAGACCATCTGTATCATTTTCAATTCCGCATTAGAAAAATCAATCGGAGATGCTAAGGCGAACATAAGGGTTACTATCCGCATTAAATTCACTTAATTAAACTTATATGTTTACGACGTTAGCATCATATACCGGAAAGGACGAGTAATTGGTTGTAAACATAAGGTTGTATGTACATAAATGAAGAAGAAACCAAATAGATGGTGGCAGCGTCAGCACCAAAAATCTAGAGCCCAAACTTACAGCCGACAACAACTACGGCATAGAAAATGTGTGTACGCCAGCTGGCAACCAACAAAGCTTTTTGCAATCTATCACAGTTAACCACAGTTAACCGCTCAAATCTCTCTAAGAAGTTTAAACTCCTTTTATACAAGACGATAATTTTGCCATTCTGCGTTGAAAATTTGGGTTCTTAGCAAGAAACCAGATTTTCCGCGTTAAAGAGGAGGATCCTCCGATATATATTTGCCCATGAACATGAACAACGAAATATACGAGTAAAATGGTGTCCGTGCGGGTAATAATAAAATCAGGAACGAAAGACTGTCGCGCATTAGACACTTAACTCGTATTTTTTTTCCTGCGAACGATATAGGATTATGTCAGATTCTTGCTCACTAAAAACCATAACCCGTCGACCACGAAAATACGAGCTGCAATCGCTTTCGCATCACTTCACCTCGACCGTGCTACTAGCGCCTACCAGGTGCCCCACCTGCTAACTTCCGTTCTGACAAACTTTCAAGTGTCTATGAGGCACCCTTCCTCTTTTTTCGATTGTCTCGGGCGTCGCAGGGCCAACTGGAGAGAAAAACGTAGGTTGCTTTCTATCGCTATCACTCTCATTAGTACAATAAATATAGAATTCCGTCTTGACTATTCCCATTCTGTAATGGTATTTACTGAAGCAGGCTCAGGTCGAAATTTATTTTTTGTTTATTTATTTAAGCCAATGTTTTAAGGTGCGAATAAGCTTAATCGTCCATGCCCCTTTCGGGCACGCAGCGCATCGCTCCTCCCAAAGCTCAATCGTTCGCGCTCATGTTTGAGCAACTACCGCTTCTCTTCCCGCTTCAGCTCTGTTCAAGAACAACCCCTTGCGTTCGTCCGCCAATATATCAATTGAGATTACTCTCGCTATGACCAACATGGCGTTTCCTGAAACTGTTCTGTAGCTGCTTGCAACTCGCAGCACTCCCTTACGTTGAAAGCTCACTATCGTAGTGTGATACTTTTCAAAGTTTAACGCATTAGCCCAATTCTCCGCGCTTTACAGCCGCATTGAATGTGTCACTGCCATAAGGAGTTTACTTTAGACGCATGTTTTTCGGATGTGCTCTCCATAAACCAACTTGGAGTATGACATTGCTCTAAGATACTTAGCCCGCGGAACCAATCGTCATGGATATTATCGTTGGTATCATCCTCATCGTCAGCACCGCAATCTCAGTTTTGGTTTTCATAGATGTAATTACAGCGGCTACATTATCGGCATAACCTACCCTTAGCACATCTTCCGCAATTTCGAGAAGCTAGAGACCACCATAAGCAACATTTCATAAACTTGGCTCGAGAATTAACCCTTGTGCTGGTCCAGCTGTAATAGTCTTGTAAACAGTTCCTGATTTGTTTCGTATATCAAATAGCGATCCTTCAATTAGTCTCGTACTATTGTTGGCAAGTAGTCGCCGAGTAGCGATCTCGTCGAGTTAAAAGCGGTACGGTCGCCCAACGTTACCAGGAAAACTATCGGTCGCGCGCGATGACATGCGACCTCTGCACGCTTTGTGGCCACTGTTGACTCTGTGTTGGTTTTTCGAGAGGTCACCAGCTTTTCATGTAGCCACTTTTGGCAGAGGCTTCAGCAACCCTCCTAGAAGTTTGCCCACAATATCAAATATGCAGAAAGGTCTGCAAGTTGATCGAGTGTTAGGGTATTCCTTTTTCTTTACAATCAGAGCAATTAGTGTCACATTCCAGTGTGGTGGAAAGACACTCGCCAACAGACACGCATTATACTACAGCCGGCGCCAAACGATGCATTGAACGTTTGATTCAAACGGTTTCCTCCAACGTTTGAGTCAAATATTAAAAGACCTGCTACAGACCGAGCAGTCCAACAATCAATACCCAACGTTGGATGGTGTTGGTAGCATTGTTTGGCGCCGGCTTATGACGCGTATATCTCCACCATTGCTTTCAGAACTTCTGCTGGGATTTTAGCTGGATCCGGAACTTTTCGATTCTTCATTCTGATGATCACGCTGCACAGCTTTTCCTCGTTGATCAGTGGAATATCCCCCTGGCGGACTGACAAAACAGCAAATCTACAGTATGACTCAGGACATCCGCCTCCAAGGCTGGATCGGGGCTCATGCGACCGAACCTACCGGATACTATTTTCAAGCCTTGGCTCTGGATAAATCCGGGACGTATAGAATACTTTTCTGAAATAATTCTAGATCAGACTACAAAGTTTCGCGTCATGGATGCTTAAATTTATCGTTATTTTGAAAACTTTGCGTCGCCAGAGCCTATCTCTCCGATCCGATTAGTAAAAAACCGCCGGAATAATCTTTTATCGACTGAATAAGTGCATTATCATAAGACTTAAAATGATATGGTGGAACTACTTTACAATAATCGGAAATAACCAAGTTCGAAAAAACCATCCATCCAAACGAACGAAATCCTTGCGTCACCACGGTGCCAGCGTGGCATTACTGTAATATGTAACATACAAGGCATCTCTCGCATTAATGGTCCTGATAATACTTAGTTAGTCTTTTCTTTTAAGCAAGGCCATATTAAACTCACAGCATAACATTTACTAATAATTATCAGCTACACTTTATTTAAATAATTATTCAGTCAAAATCGACGCTCGAACATCAAATCTTCTAGCATATCGAATTGCTCATATATGTTTAAATATTAAAATATCCTCTCTTTGAACGGATCTAAATTGATTAATGTTTGAAAATCGCGTGACACGGACAAACTAACTTCAAATTCCAACTAGCACTAAAATTGCGTCAATGCAACAAAATCGGTTTGATCTGGAGTTTGAAATTCAAATGTTCACAAAATTAGCACACAAACACTGCAATTTGTCATGTCACCGAATCGAAAACTTAAACAAATCGTTAAACTATATGCACTCGACACCCAAACTACGCACTTCATTTGTTTTTCTGCATCAGTATAATATCACTTTTTTTTATACAAACGTGTTTAATTTTCGTACGCGAAAAATTTAAATAATAGATTTTCATTCTATACTGCCAATTACAAACCTATGCACTTTTCAAATATATTATTTCCACAAACGAAAGATTTTTAAAAATATTTACTAACCTGCTGTCGCTACTATTGCTGCTACTGCTGCAAACTGCCTGTTGGCAGAGCACGCCAAACAGTACAACAATTATAAAACTTATCTCCATGACTGATTAAACATGAGTGCCGTTCCTTGCTAGTATACCTCTATTTAATATGAAATTTCGATTTGTTAATTTGTACATTCATTAGTAATGCACAGCATACAAAATGTTCTCTGGTTGTACCCGTTATTAACATAAATAGATAAAATCGAATTGTTGTAGACATGTTCCTGACCGATTTTTACTATCTGTTTTCATCGAAATGACATACTCCATACAAAAGTAACTAATCATCGTCCAACCCGAAAGTATTCAAATCATTCCAACAAAATGTTTAGGATTTTCTTGTCTTAATGTTCGTGGCATCCTCATCAAGTAGAGAATTTCATTTAAAAAACTCTTTCCAGTGTAGGAACATATTCTACCGGCTTAAATTAGTAGACCTTATTTCGAATTTGTTTTACGAATGTGTACGGTTAAATCAAAGTTGACATAACTTCAAATGTAATCTGGTTTATGTTGATGAATTCCACATGTATAATTTAGATGCATTAAGTGTTATTAAAAAAAGTAGTGCACGCATGCAGTTGTAGCTTGATGGTTTTATTCTATTTCTATATAAATATTATACAACATGATACAATGTATGATGAAAATATTTTTTTAATAAAAATTACAAAGATTTTGTCTGATTTTAATATCGTCTGGCATGATATTAAAGACAAATGATCGGATCGATGTATTTCAAAATCAAATTTGTATTCGTTCTACGATATTTTTCGAAAATTGTTACTGATCATTATTTTACGAAAGTATAATTGTTGCATTGCAAATTATGATTTTTCTGGCGATGTAAGCAATAAATTCAAACATAGTAGCATTATTAACGCTTAGCAATGTAAATATCTGATGCTTCTTGAGCCATGATTTTGCTTTTCTTATGCAATTTCGACTCCGAGGCCAAGAGCGATGTCTCATTGAAATATATCCAAACAGGAAATTAATTTTGTAAAAAAAAATCTATTTCGAATCTTAAAACAATCCGACACTTTAAAATGTATCCCCATGATTGTTTTGATAATTTTACAACTGTAGTGATTTGATTACTAAGAGAAGTGACTTGAAATCTCAACTAGACCGAAATCCGGTCGACAGCCTGCCAAAAGTCATCAGTTGTCTTCAACCCAAGAGAACTTCTCTTGAGCTGAAGACTGCTAATGACACTAACTTTTTTTTAGCATGTAGTGCAATGTGGCTTATAATTGTCTGCTTTGCCGCAAACATAGCAGAATATCGTCCACCCCTGCAAGCAGGCATCAAATCGGTATCCTACCTTCCTGCAGTTCCAGCAAGTCAGTAAGGCAGTCACGGCTGATATTCTCCTCTCAATATCTAGTAGGCTTAATAAATCTGGCATGTGATCGTGAGTTCCGTCAGGTGGGGTTTCCAGTGAGCGGGGCGGATCCGCAGTTCCATCTAGAATTTTTCTACTGTGTCTGCAGCAAATCCCTACGAATTCCGAGCAGTAGGTTTCAGTTTAAGGTGTCCACCAATTCACCCTCGCGCAGACGGTGCTCGAGATGATTTGCTGGGCGCAACACCTCGTCGTAGTAGTCGTTGAATGACTGCTACGCTGCTTTCGCTCGCTTATGAATTCCATTACGACGACTTCCATGTATCAAATCAGCTGCCAGGTATGCCCACTTAACATTTCTTCTGAAGCGGGGTTTCCTCCAGTACCTGTCAGCTACTGGTCCCGTCCAAATTGGGTGTAGGTGTTGACAAGGCAAAGCAAAATTATCCCCCCGTGCTCGTCGCGTTAGTGCAGACACTCGACACAAGAATATATTCACTGGGAACAACAGATCTCTCCCCAAAAATTTTCAACCCCAACCTCTCAGGATGCTCACAGCTCTATGGTGACAAAATTGGATTTGCTATGTTCGAGGCGTGCGTTGAAGATTTGTTCTTTGTAAAGAAACAGACACTGATTCAACGACGGAGGCCCCTTCGCTACTGGGCGTTGCAAAAAATACATGTGAATAAATTGCCCCATTATAGCTTTCATGTTCTTTTGGAGGTTTCCCAATTGTTGCTGGAAACTTCCTAGCTCTTCTCGAGCGAGTGCACGAACTGATAGGGTCTCTAAAGGCCCAAAGACACCGGTGAGACGTTTGATAATGGATCGGCTGGCTGACACGCCCTCTCCGGTAGTGCATTAGTTTTCGCTGTTGGACCACAACGCTCCATTGAATGAGTTGTTGGCCCTGCCCAGGTGTTCTTGGGTTTTGATTTCCTCGCATCTAAAGTCTCATGTAGGAGGCCTGCCCAGAAGTCAAACGGAGACGGCACAATGATCAAACACTATCTTCCTTTAACCATGGCAATTTAAATTCAATCATGAGAAATGAAAAAGGTTTCTGTACTAGGTTGTCATCGCTAGATATAAGTTGTTGCCATATAGAGCACTATTTCCCGAATCTAATTCTATGTCTTAAGGGCATATTGACGTCAGGTTGGTAATCTAGAAATTTATATTTCCAAAAACCTATTCATAGAATTTCAATAAACCTAAAAACTAACGTAAGTATTTGATCATGCCACCACAGGAAACATTCCTCAAACCCGGTAACCATCTCCGACACCTAAAATGACTGATGACGTCACCCATCAGAGAATATCACCCATAATCTTGTCCCTACCCCTAGCATCAGTGGAATAGAAGTCACTGCTATAAAAGTGCAAACGAGCTTTCTCGAGTTCGTATTGTTTTCAGGTCCCTGGAATTTACTGAAGACACTCGTGCACTTCTCAATCATAAAGTCTTAGTCTTCCTTGCATGTCAAAAATCGCCATTGGGTTGATGAGAAGTAACAAAGCTGGAAACAAGGTAAAGAATTACATCACAAATAGACAATCATGCCTGCATATCCCCAATGAGCCTACGCACTTCAGCCCATTAAACAGCTGCGACTTAGATATAGGGATCTCACGCGCATTTAACCGACATGTGCCTATCAACGTGTTCCACGAGCTGTCATCTGACCACAAGTCAGTCCTCTTTCGATTAGATAGCATCTACATTGATGACACCGTAAGATTGACGAAAATCATCAACTTGAAAGCTTCTAGAAACAGTGACTTAGACGAATCAATAGATGTCCTCTGCAATGTCATAAATAAAGAACAACACAAAAAAGCAATAGAAGACAACACAGTTACAATTTCGGCAAAGGATGAACACAATCCTTACGATCCCCCTAAGACGTTTAAACTATTTATTCGGAGAAAAACTCAACTTGAGAGATGAGTTAAATGCACAAATGAGAAGCAAACCGACTTAGTAGTCAGATATGAGAATGTAGTCAGATATGAGAATGAGTAGTGGGAGAGTTTGATGCAAAGCATTGAGCCTGAGGATGACACTATATGGCGACTGTGTCAATACTTCAAAGCACTAAAACCTACCTACCGAAACCTGGTAAAAATTTAACATTCCCCCAGAACTGGAGATCAATCAGCCTTCTGTCATCAACAGCTTAATTGGCCGAACGCATCTGTCTTTCTCGCTTGAGCGAAAAAGTCTCAGAGAACAACATTCTCCTGGAAGCGCATTTTGGCTTCAAGTCACTTCGCTCCACAGAACTCCAGCTACCAAGAGTGGTTCAACACATCCAAGCAGCGCTTAATTGTACCAAATCGCCTGGGCAAGCTATAATTGGCATAGCGAAGGTCTTCGATAAAGTCTGGCATGCATGGCTAAATTTCCGAATGCATAAGTTTCGAATACCTCTTTTTCTTATGCAGGTTATTGGATCTTTTCCTAAAGGGCAAAAAATCTTTTATCAGAATTGACAAACACTTCTCATGCGAAGATGGAAAATTCATCTGGAGATTTTCAAAGATCTCCACTATTGTAGAATATTTACACCGCAGACGTCCCTAAACTCGTCTGAGAGGCAACTGCAGTTGAAGTTCCCCAAGAATCTCCATGATCTCCTCTATTGTATAATATATACACCGCAGACATCCCTAAACTGACCGTATCTAAACTATGACTATTTACCGATGATACGTGCATCTTCCACAAGTCGCGGCAAGCAAAAGCCTTTAAGTCAAATATTCAGCACATTCAATTTTCCTTAAATACAATTCTTGGGCACTTTCACAAATGGAAGATTAGGATCAACTCAGACAAAGCCCAGGCAATTTTCATCATGCGAAAGAAGAGACAGACACCACAAAAACTGACTATGAACGAACAACAGATTGAACGGTGACGGGTCGTCAAATATTTAGGACTGACTTTTAACGATCGAGTAACTTGGACGGCACATATACAAAGCAAGCACCACACCTGTAATAGACTTCACCAATACATGTTCCCTCTCATCAAATCCCAAAGAATAAACAAAACCAGCAGATTACTAACATACGAACAAATACTAAGACCGGCATTACTGGCAGTCTTGCATTCGAGCAAACATCAAAAACTAACAAACAAAATCAGCAGACCTGCTAAAATCTTGCGCTACGAAAAATTTCCGAATTCCATGGAACATTAGGATTGAAACAGTAGAAAAATACATACGCGATAAATCTTTAAAGCTCTTCGATAAAATAGACCGACACACTAATAGCACCATGGATATCCTCAGATTCCCGACTACGATCCACATGAGACATACCAACCTCAGAAAATTCACTAGCTAGTACAAACTATCTGGACACAAACCAGATTTAAGTATCCTATGTAGCCAAAATTCATAGCTGAGCGCAAAACCACTCACTGAAAAAAGTGGGATAAGGGTGAATCACTTCACTAGCTCCAAACGGACCCAGTTCCTCGACGTTGTCATAAGTACTTCAATTCCAAATAAAGCCGCGAAATAGCTCCGTAGATTTTTTTTTAATTTAGGAAATTTAATTTCGTACTATCCATGTCGTTTTCCAGTCAAGGCGGCGTAGCGTATTTCATAAGCTTTTGGGCTCATATCATGTATGAAATTGCTCACAGAAACTTAAACGCAGCGTGAATTAATGTGTGCTGACTTTTATGCTTACGAGTGAATACTTGTATTGAAGCTGCAAATCAATATTTTGGCTGTAGAACTTAGTCTATAAAACTAGAACAATCGAATCCCGTATTAACTATTTTATTTTCTAATACAGAATTAGGTGCCAATCTCGCCGGTCAAGAAAACATCGGGCCGCCCGAAGAGGATGAAACCGAAGAAATATCAACATCCGTCAGTACGGTTAATTCCACAAAAATCCCACCTAAATCATCTGACATGAAATACATATCCCAGGAAATGATTGTTTTACGTGTTGAAAATTCGCGTATTTTGCAAGAAATCGTCGAAACACAGAAATCTTATCAGTCTCTTCTCAAATCAACAATTGAAGAGCAGAACTTAAACTTGGAAATGCTAAAAAACTTCAACAGTCAACTGTCCGCCGTAACGAATATCTACGAACGGAGCTTTTCACAAGGGTAACTTGATTCAATACGAAACACCATCTTATACCACAAATTTACCAATTTTAGATATTTCAGTGATATAAGTGACAGTGCAGCGAAACAGCGCAGTGCAGAAGATGTATCGCCGTCTCCCGGTACACCACCAATACCAACTGTCGAAGTTACAGACGGGCTGTCTCCTACTGGATCGAATCCCTGTCCCAGTCCAACAGGCCGAAAACCTCTGGCGAAACCTACGCTTCCTCTGCGAAACACCGATCTGAGTCGGGCAATTAGTTGTCCCATGCAAGCACGTCGTTGGTTCAATGTAAATGATCGTCAGTTTAGCAACTATTACAATACTCAACCACCGGAAATCGATACAAAACTGATTCACTGGCTAGCCAGGAATAATATTGATCCAGTTTCCAGAAATATTATTTTTCAAGAGGATTTTTCTTATGAAGATTTCATGTATTATTTAGATAAGGCTGATTTGCAGAGATTAGGATTAAAGTGAGTATATGATAGCATATCAGATTTTTATGCATATTTATAAAATCAAAATATTATGTTGTCTGGATCTTTATGCTGTACAATACCATATTTTTCCTTCGAAATCCATGTGCTACTAAAAGATTCCACCCAAGAATATAGCAAAGCAATAATACCGCTAGATATCTAATTATACATATAGGAGCTATTAAATACCTGTAAGTAAACTTCCTGGGATAAATTCTACGTAGTATTATGTTTATAAAAGTTCAGATTTGAAGATTTTTTTTTGTTTTATTTCATTGGACTATCAAATGATTCGTCTGTGATTAGATTCAGTTATTGTCCTTCAGATGATATTCAAACCATCGTGCGATCACCATCCATCACTTTTTTACAATCAGTTTATTAAATTAGGCCTACACTGAAAACAAACATTTCCATACCAAATCAACCAAATGAAATGAAAATGATGAGCTCTTAAATACATATACTAGTACTTTAACGAAAATATTGTTGGGATAGTTTGTTTGTGTAAATTAAACATCAGAAAACTTAAATTTATATATCTCACTCACATTTTCACAGATGCGGTGTTGAGCTTCGTATATGGCGTCTTCTAACCAATCATCGTTTACTATTCAATAATCTCACTGAAGAACTTGCCCATAATAATCGCAACATTGTCGAAGATTTAAATGCAAACAGTCTTCCTGAATCACAACACTCACATCACTTGAACAAATCCGGATCGAATTCAACGTCGAATTGCAACAGTTACGATTCGGCTGATGACATCGATTACGAATCATGTAACGGTCTCGAGGACAAATAGTAAAAGTCTGAATCGAAGTCGGATTTGCAATCAGACCCGAACAACTGAATCTAAATCTACAAGATTAGTTCGTTAAGCGAATTTAATATTCTAAAAGTGCCTTCTATTTACAATAACAGTAATTAATCTTAATATAAATGTCGAAAAGTGTAAAACAATTACTGTAAGTTGGCTTTGTTTGCACATGAAAATCTTATTGTTTGTTTGTCTTAAGTTCAAAGTGAATATTTGTATTTGCTTGGATCTTATGTGTAACACATCATTATTAAAATTAGACTAAGTGATTTGTTATAATATTGTATTTTTTCCTAACGTTGTAGCTGTTATGATTATATATTTAATGTTAATTTTTGTTTCTTTCTTGTGATAATAATAATTGATTAGTTGTGCTAAAAACTATGTATACAAAAACGTCTGGCTCACGACTTTATTCGTGTGCGTTTATTTCTGAAAATAATTGGAGAAATATTGATTTAGAAATATGATACCAATTAAAAATGTTTAACATGGCATGGCATTTGTTTTTGTTTTATGCGAGAGAGCACCGATTCATTTACTCATTTTATCAGGTATCAATTTTTATGCAATTCATCATCTATCTGGTCGTGTTTTATTGGAAAGAATATCATCCAAATTCTTCCTCTTACAAGCGATTTCACAAGCAGGTATACCAGGCGCCTATTATGATTCGAACTTTGATATCGAAATCCGTTAAATTTTACGACTCGCCAAAGATCGAAATTTCGTATTATGAACAATTCCGAAATCGGAATATAATTCCTATTTTAAACTGTTGACAGCTTCACTCGAATAAGCTAAATCGATTTCCAAGATATTTCCAGCCAAGTGTCAATATAGCGATTTAAATTTAAATAAAATGGGAATTATTTCAATGTTTCTCGCTAATATTGACCCTTAGCATATTTATTTTGCTTTACCAGTATGGTGAGCCAGAAAAAAAAACAAAGAAAGAAGCATTCAAATTTCATAAGTCGAAATAAGTCCAAAAGTTAAAAGAATCTTATGAGAACATAAAATCACGAATTTTAAAATTAGCGGTAAAATTACGATTTACATATAACACACAGTGTCTATCAGCTACCTGATGGCCAGGTTTTACTTACGCATATCAATCGAACCGAAAAAAAACTTCGGAATTTACATTGCTTTACATTACTTGAAAATAGCTAATCATAATACAAAAATACCATATCGGATTTCAATTTATAAAAGGCAACCAGGATGCTTTTCAGGATGTTCCGTTTTATTGATTATGTGTGTTGCATTCACGTGAGTCTATAGTCAATGTGAACACCTAGATGCTTTATATATTTTGCCCATGATACGTGGGAGCCAAAATTTATAGGTGTGGATTAGGCAAGTTTCTCAAGACTCGCTTTTCGGCAAAACAAAATATAGCTCGGATCTTCCCAGCGTTAAAGATTTTCCGTTTGTTGCAAAAATTATTAATTAAGACCAATTTTAGTTGAAGATTTTTGGCAACAAGGCCTGGGTTGTCCGATGCTATTTGGAGAATAAAAAGAACATCTCCGACAAGTTTATGCTATCCACTAACGACAATGCTTTTTGTTGCTAGCGAATGTTCGTCGCTCTTATTATTTCTTGATGGGAACATATGCACACCTAGCACATTCTCACTTATCGTTGGTCATTCGTTAGACTCGAGAATATGCTTCTCTTATTTTTGCATATGTAAAACTATACTTATTTCGCTTCGTCTCTTTTCAGGCACCAGCTGATCCGTAAACCCTCCACATTATACCATTCTCTCCCATCGATATTTTATCCGCGCTGCTTAAGTATATATGTATGCTCTGTCATAGCTGAATGCGAGCGGTATGACACGTGTTGAAAGCGAAATGCGGTATCTTAACAGGACGATACGTATAATTATTTAATATTTTTATTGGTATGTAATTGTTTTTATTTTATTTATTTATTTATTAACTTTCGCCAATAAAATGGTTACTACAAAAAATACAGCTATACAATTTGTAATAACATTTGAACGGTCGGATAAGCCGACACTTAAACTTTCGAACAGTATGGTTAAAGTCAAACATTTTGATACGCTGAGTTAAAGCTTCGGGCTCTTGCGCAGGTTGGTTCATTAAATCCATAATTGGTCTTATGAAATGGGATGAATAAGGCGCTATGATGTCTACGCTCACCGTGACAAACACGAAAGTTCAATTTTGGTAATAAAAACTCAGAGTTCACGTTTCCATTGGGCAACTTCGCAGCGAATAGAATTTGAAATTTTGGATCAGACCAGCGGAAATAATATCCTCCTTACCACATCAAGTACCCATATACCACATCAAGTACCCATATTCTAGGATCGGGCGAACCAGGGAGCAAAATAGAATTTTTGTCATTGAATTCTTTAGACCGTCTTTTTAAGAAGCCAAGTGCACAGTTGGCTTTTATTATTATAATGTCGATGGGGTCATTAAAAGTAAAAGCAGAGTTTAATAGAACACCTAAATTACGAAATTTATTGGAACGGGTTAATAGAGTGTTATTTAAAAAATAATTGAAATTAATGGGACATGATTTATGAGAGAAAGAGATAATTGAGCGTTTTAGACATTTAGTGAAAGACGGTTTAGAGCGCACCAATTAGAAAAACATTTGACACATTGCGTTGCAGGATTGTACAATCGTCAAGTGATGATGTTAGGCGTGTTTTGTTTGCTCGCCATCTCATAACAGAACAATGCTATCCAGTACAGACGCATTGGAAACAACAACAACTCCTGTCCCTGTGAATTCACTGGGACAGGAGTTGTTGTTGTTTCCAATTTGTCTGTTCTGTTCTGTTATGGACAGGAGGAGCAAAAAAAATACGCCTATTATATTGAAAATCTTTGCGTCATCAGCGTAGAGTAGAATGAAGGATCCAGGAGTGAAGGAGATAAAACCGTTAATATAAATAGCGAAAAGAATCGGTCCGAGGTGACTGCCTTGTGGCACACCTGAACTGGAGATTATGTCAGTGGATAGAGTGCCCCGAAATCGAACGTTCTGTGAGATAGGATTTAATCCAGTCAATAAACTTATTAGGGAATTCAAGAAGATGCAATTTACATATAAGAAGATTATGATCCAGCTAATCGAAAGCCTTCGTGAGGTCGGTGTAAATGCAGTCAACTTATTTACTTTCTTCAATCGCAGCGATGACTAGATTTGCAAGTTGTAAAAGATTAGTAGTGGTAGATTTGGCTTTAATAAAGTCATACTGGCAAGGCGAGATAAATGCCTTAGAGTGGAAAGATAGCACTTCGGCAACTATAGCTTCAAAGAATTTGGCAACGCATGGTATTTTGGCGATTGGTCTATAATTGTGCACGACATCTCTACTGCCTGTTTTGTGAATTGGAGTTATAGACGAATATTTCCACAAGTTTCGAAAAATACCAGAAGAAATGGATAGATTAAAAAGGTGAGCCAGGACTAGGATGAAAACTATTCTCAAGATGAGGTCTTTTATTCCCAATGTCGTTTTAGGGGCGTCCACTAAGTGATTAGCCTAAATTTTCCACTTCTTGAGATGGATTAAATCTGGTTTGATCCATGGAAAGCGTTTCAAAGATACAGAGTTACTCAAAGGTACACAGCGAGCAAAGTAACCGAATAAGATGGAATTAAAGTTTATGGTAGCAACGTTTATGTCAGATTCATTCACAACCGAAGACCAGTCGCTTTCGGCCATCACTCCACTCAGCATATCCAAGTCGACTTTCTTGAAGTTAAAATTGTAAAGATTGACAAAGTTAGACTCAGTGAATATATCGTCAATAATTTGAAAAGTTGTATGATGAGCTGGATGGTGAGTAGATTCAACAAGTAGAGGAGATGAGCATCGTTGAATTGAGACATCCGAAGAAATCGTCGAAAAAATTAGGTCCAAAAGTCGTCTATTTGGGTTGTAAATACTGTTGATCTGCTTTAGTCCAGTTGAAAGTTCGGAGTCAATGAAGTAAGTATCATGTCGGTTGTTAGACGAAGGAAGGTAATTGCCACGAAAATACGCCTCTGATCAAAGTTGAGTGTGATACAGACGTATTCAAGGTCGCTAATATCAGGTATTTCAAGATAGGATACTGGCAGTTCTTTTTTTACAGCGAGTAGAATACCACCACCAACAGAAGCATCGGGACAGCCAAGATGGCGGTCACGGCGAAAACCAGTAAATTTGCTGTTGAATAGCTCTGCATCATTGATGTTTTCACACAGCCAGCTTTCAGTTGAACCAATTATGCCGAAATTGGATACTGATGAGGTGACGTACAAATTAATAGTTTTCAACCGCATACCTCCTGCATTGGCGTCGTATGCCGAGACTTCCGTTGTCCGTTTTTTTGAATAATAGCGTGACGTATTCATGCCTCGATGTTGATGCTTAGGGACAAAATCCCTGATGATGCACGAGGAAGACCAGTAGCTGCTACATGCTGCTCCCGATTTTCGTACAGGATATAAAATTGGCCGGAGTAAACATTTTCGTGTATTGAAGAATACTGTTTACATTTGCTTTCTCCATTTTTTTTAAAAAAAATTGCTTTGAGTGATAAATATACAGTGACAGTCTTCATCATTTACGCAAGGGCTGTGTGTAAGCAACTTTTAAGTTACTAATTTAGGTATAAATGATAATTAGTAAATTAATAATTTAAGTGCCTGTCTGTCTAGGATCTTAATCATTACTGCTGTGGTAGGTAATAGGTATCTACCAAGATTTATGGCAGTCAGCTTGCACCCCAAGGACTTTACGCCCGGGTACCCAGCACCGCTTGCAGCCCCGGGTAAAGACAGCCCTGATCAATATGTCATATAAGTTTTATAATCATTTGATATTCTTGTAAAAAGCTATCGCAGTCAAAAATTTTGCAAGTTTTCGTGCACATAGGATTAAAAATTTATCTATGTTTGAAAATCTATATTAAAATACATAGTTTTTTGATTTTTATTTTTTTAATAGAATTATAAGGATACTTAAAATATCACGCAAATGGCCGCTGGCGCCAAAGGTCCAGCTTAATCGGATGGCGTGCTCTGAAGAAATTTGTGTATGATATTTATGTATATATATATATATATATATATATATATATATATATATATATATATATATATATATATATATATATATATATATATATATATATATATATATATATATATATATATATATATATATATATATATCTTTATACATGAATTTACGGCCAAAGTGATTTCAAAACTAATGTTTTCCAAACATTAGTAATAATATGATCTAATGTGTATTCGATTTAATTCTAACTATAAAAATCAAACTAGAAAACATTTATAGCTCAGTATGGCTTTTGATAATCGTCCTTCCATTTGTACAAGTCCATACTTTTTAGTTTCGAGCAATCAATCAAAGGATTCCTGAAATTAAATTTTTTAATACACTATCTTAAAAATATAAAAAGTTCGTTTACTTTTCGCTAACTGTTTTGAATGCAAACGGCTGCATAGTATCAATACCAGAGTTATCACACAGAATTCGAGCGATATTCACGTTGCGTATTTCCTCTATTTGATCTATATTTCAAATATCAACGTTATTCAGGTCTAAAACCGAGAATAATTGCTAATACGAAACCTGGTGTAAATGGATGCGGTTGATTTCCATTTTCAAAGAAGTACCGATCACCATTCCTAGAGCCCAGGAAATGCTTAATTGTAATGCATAGGAATGTTGGCCCGAAAACAGATCTATCTTCAGGACGTTCCAAAGCACCCCCAACTGATAGATCAACATCCTCGAAGTGATCATAGATTTTCTGGAGCCTGTAGATATCCTTAAATCATAAGCAAACAATTAATATATCTCAGCTCTTATTTCTTCCTTCTAACCAACTCACTTTTTTCGAAATCACATCCGAGTAGTCCATCCAACTTCTTGCCTTCTTTAGTCCGCAATACTGCCTGAACTCATTGTATCTGGGTAGCCCATGATCACGATCTCGCTGAAGGTCAAAAGATCGGAGATCTTGTCCTCGTGCACCCAAGAGAAAATTGTCTGATATCTGTTATAGCAAAAGGATTAGCAACGAAGCTTTTATTGTAGCTCATACAATCTTACTTCGAAATCAAAGTTAATATCCAGTAAAGCAGAATGCTGAGTTGTATGTCCTCGAATCAATGAGTCGAGCTCGTGTTTCTCCTCAAGAAAGCCAGGTCTTTGGAGGAATTGACCTAGACGAATCGTACGATCTTTCAGTTTTCGCGATTCCGTATACAGCCTGAAATACAGCAATATCAAATGTGATGTAAATTTATTAGATTCTCACATGTTGGCTTACAATAATCTCCCCATGACCATACTATGTAAGAACCGCAACGCAGAATGTTCAAATGACTGCACACTTCGTGGATCAACACACGGATCATAATTGTTAATGAATTCACCGCGGTAAGTTTTAAAGATCAAACCACTATCTCGCATTCTGGACCGCCCAATAAACCTCGGAAGCCATTCATGGTAAGTAATGTACTGGTACTGAGCAATGTTAATTCTTCGTGCTTCTTGATACAAGGTTTCATCATCCCAATGTGGATTTACTTTTGATAAGCCGCGAGCCAAACGATTATGTTCCCTCAAAAGTATGATTTGAAACATAGCTAAGCCAGGATTTTGATTTCCTCGACTATCTCCGAACTGGTAGCAAATGCCGTTTATCTCTCCCAATGAACATTCCGTCGGCTCAGCACGTGGCGGCCAAAGCATTTTATAATCATTTGTTAGTAAATATCCATCTTTGAATGCTCGAATGGCTTTGGCATCTTCATTTGTACTGCCATATACGAGCGACAAGTCTAAGAAATGAGTAACTCCGTTCAACTGCTCCGCAGGAGTAGATCCTTCTGTTCCTCGACATTTCTGATCCTTGTCCGTAGCTGATCGACCGAAATCGATACATTCTCTATTCCTGAAATATGGATCGTTCCACGATACCGGTATTGGGAAACAACGAGTCGTATCGTTACGAATCTCATAGCGACCGGTTCCCGAACAACATCGTTGTGTTATGGCTGGAATAATAGCAAGAATTAAGGGTTCGTTGCAAATAAATGAAATGCTACTTGTTCAAATCATCTTTAGATGACTTTTTACTTACTATCTTGTCCATCTACTCCTCCCAATCGATCCGATTGATCATGTGTTACAACCTGACCAAATTGCATCGCCAGTAAAGTCAACGCTGGATCGATTATGACATCTCGACCAAAAATTTTATACGAAAGTTTTCTGGCACTGGGCAAATCTTCGCCATTACGCGCAACAGGCATAGCAAAAATGCCATCGCTGTACGCAGCTGGTAATAATCGCCTGTACCTAGAAACATAAAAAAAAAACATATTATTTTAGGGCTTGTTTTGATAGCTAAAGCTATAGTTACGTGGTGAATGACTTTCCATAAGCCCGATTCAAAAGATTGTTACAAGATCCATCAATAGTACGGTATTTGCCACCGCGGCATTTTATGTTGAATTGATCAACACATGTTAGACACTTTGGTACACACCGGTCTCGAATAGATCCTGCGATAGTAGAATTCTTCGTTTCGACGACACTGGAAAGAAATCGTACGAACTATTAATCATCAATTTGTTCTAATAGATATTTATTAGTAAACTACCTGAATGAGCTGTAGGTGTTTATTAAATAGTAATAACAATTATTATATGGGTAAATGTTCAAACAGAAAATAGTTTAAAGATTTATTCGGAATTTCAAGAGCGTTTGTCACAAAGTTATTTCGGTCGATTAGCACCAAATTTTGCTTTCAAAATATTGTTATGCATTAAATGTTTGCAGCCACTGAATTTTATATTGTTGCGAAAGAAACACAAGAGTAGAATAAAATAATTTATTTTTTTGATCGCAATTACACGCGATGTTTTATGTCAAATTCTAATTGTTCATTTTGTATTTTTGTTGTCCTCCTCGGCCTTCTTATATGATTAATGGAATATTCGTACTGCCAGAATGTTTGATTGAGTTGGCACAGTGGTCGTACAATTCATGTTACACTACCCCACCTTAAATCTTATCGTCCCGAATAGATATTACGCCAGCCGGTCTGGTGGCGTCAGGATCGTAGTATGGGGCGAAACGATCCAAGTGTAGGACCTTAATTTTCCCTCGGCTTTCGGTGCTCGTGTATGTGGTAGACTAAGTTATTTATCCGGGTAATGACTCTATAGGGCCCTTTCCAATTATAATGCAGCTTTAAAGATCGACCTTTCCGGCGTCGTGGGCGTATAACCAAACCAACTCATCCTGCTGCAATCCGGATGAATTCGCCTTTAAGTCATACCTGGTTTTCATGCGTTCGGTGGTACGAGTACCGTTGATATTTTTCCGCACAACTCTATATATTCGGTCCAAATCGTTAGCTTAGTTCGCTTGCGTACTCTGAGACGGTTTGAGGAGTTCCGAACTTGATATCAGCTGGTAGACAGAGGGTGTTCCCAAATATGACACTGGCTGGTGCTTTGCTGCCCTATAAGCCATCAAGGGGAGCAGAATGTGTAGTTTCTTGGGTTCTCCTCGACCACCTTGGCTAAATGCTTATTCAGCGTGGCGTTAACGTTCGTTCATCAGACTGGGGGTGAAAAGGCGTTTTTCTTGTTTTTCGAAGCCTCAACAGCTCACACACTTTGCCGAAGACTCGCAACTCGAAGTTCCAAACCTAATCAGAATGCAGTTCGCGGGGTACGCCATGCCTGCTGATACAATGTCGAACGATTTGCTCCGCTTTTGTAGTTATCTCTTGGCTCAGAGTGGAGTATACTTTTGACCATTTACTAATAAGGGCGGCGACAACTGGAGTATATCAATTTCTCCACTTGAAATCAAGGAAATGTCCGACGATGTAGATGCCAATTCTTTCGAACGATACTCCTACGCTGTAAGTTCGCATCTGTCCTCTTGTGCTTCGTTTTGGGCCTTTGACGGAAGCGCAGATGGCGCATCTTCACGTCTTCTCGAGCGTGGAGCCGATAAAACCGTTATCTCGCTTTTGCTAGGCTCTTTTTCACTCCGTTCATCGATTCTCAATCTGCAGAGAGTTCCATTGGGCCCAATAGTTTTTCAAAACAGCGCCATGCTCCGATATACTTTTCCATTCTAGGCGTCCCGTATACTGCCTCCATACCAGTAATGATCCAAATAGGTAGTCAGCTTACTAAGCGTTTCTGATATCCTTCAATAACCATCTTTCGTTGCTTTCAATCGTCAGTAAGTGTACCGTCATGCTTGCCCTATTTTCATCCAGACAGTGGCAATGTCTGCAGTTGGCTGTGCAGCGACGACGGGACAATCAGAATTTCCATGTATCCCTCTTCTACGATGAAGTATCTCATAGTCGTTGCGATCCATCTAGTGACTTAACCTTCGGCATTTTCGATGTGTAGCTGCCGCCTCAGCGTGGTCAGCCGGCTTGCATGATCAGTTCGGAGAACAAGCTTTTGCCCTTATAAGTACTCGTGAAATTGCTTTGTTGCCTTCAATATAGCTAATAGCTCCCCCTTGGTTACACAGCAGTTTTCTTTCGCTCTTTTAGAGAATCCGACTTTTTCTTTGATATCTATTTGCAGAGGAGGCAATACAACAATCCTGCTGTTACTCGCGTCAGTGCCGACAGCAAGCATCTTCCCTTGCGTTGGATATGCCAGCACAAGAGCTTCGCGCGGTTTCATCTTTAGTATCGCAAAGGACTCCTGATACTCCTGGTTCCAAGCAAAAGGGCGGTTTTTTTCGGTCAGCTGATCCTAAAATTGGTAAACCTGCGGTAGTATGCAGCTAGTCCCAGAAAACTTCGTAGCTGGCGTTTATTATTTGCTGCTGGCCAACTTTTGACGGCCTCTATTTTCTCTCGATCAGTTTTGACATCGTCTGCGGATATGACGTGACCCAAGTAATTGACTTCAGCTGTAAAGAGTGTGTACTTGCATAGCAGAAATCAGTAACTTCGAAAGCTTGGTAGTTACTTGTATTTATATTACTTTATATAAACTTTACGGCCCTGAATCGCAGACTCTCCTTAAATGCGGCTCTTATCTGGACTTTGCATTGCTGATGCGAGACTTGAGTTTGTTTGTCTCTCTGACAGCGAGAAACTCCGGACTCTTCCCTATGATAGCTCGCATTTGGGTATTATCATGATGATCGTACACACTTTGGACAGTCATTTTATCTTACCCACCGAGAAATTTCAGCGAAGAATGACCGCGAAGTATCTCTAGAAAGGTACAAACGGTGCTGACTCAGAGATGCTCAATGATAGAAACCTCCAACATGACGAAATATATGAATATCTTTTGAGTCAAGATTAACTCACATTGAGCACGATTGAATTCACTGTCCCACGATCAACAAAAACTATCCTATGGGAGGCTACAAAACTATTCTCATAGGAAAACTCTAGAAACTGAAGAGCAAACTGTTGACTCACGTCAACAATATCTACAGAAGGCTACAGGATCACAACCACCCTACTCTAAGCACCTCCAAATCTATTCTGAAGAATGTCCGGTTCATCAAGCTCAATTACAAAAATGCAATAAGCAAATCAACATTACAAGATGAGCGCCTGCTTCAATTCAACCAGCACTTATTGGTAGACAGCATTCTCTGTGAACAATTCAATAACTACTTCGTGACCTTCAAACAACTGAAGACCAACTTCAAATCACACAACAACAAATGCTCGTCGGGAATCGATGGCGTCTCAAATGTTGCCTTAAAATACCTGCCCAATACAGTCATCAGACAGTATGGTATTTTTAAAGCCCTGAACAATTGTCATTTTCCAGAACGATTGAAAACAGCCGCCACTTTCCGAATTCTCAAAGAGAGAATGAAAATGCACGTAGCTACCTATTAATCTTTTACTCAACGTCAGCAAGGTCTACAGAAAGCTCATAAACTGCTCGCTGCATACGTTCAGGACGTCAAGTTAATCAGTAACTGTTAGTTTGGCTTCCGGGCAGGCCATACGACTGTACATGCAGTCACAAAAGTAGTCTCCGACAATTGTTGGCATCTCAATAATAGAGAATGTCTCATTGATATGGTCTGGCTGAAATATCCGAAATACATTGTGAATACCATCCAGAACATAATCTACGGAAAAAACTTCGTCGTATCAAGTGGTAAACTACCCTCAACCAGATCGTTTCGAGTCACTAATGGCCTTGAGCAAGGAACCATCTTGGCTTCGCTACTCTCCACCATTTACACAACCGTTCTGCTCACTTCTTTTGGGCTTAGTTCATCAGATCTAATCATCTAGACTGTCGATAGAAAAACCAGTGTCGTTCAGGACGAGCTGTAACGAGTGTTTCTAATCATAAAGCCCAGCATTCGAGGAGAGTGATTTGTGATCTTTTTTATATGGCTTATCAAGTTTAGTACTGCGCCAAAAGTGACTTCAAAGTGCTTCACCACTGCAGCAATCTATACAGTCTCGTTAAACTAATTTTTGTAGTCTCGTTTATCTAATCTCTGCAGTCGTTAGTTTCTTGATGTTGATTTTGCTCTCTGCCGCTTGCCACCAACAATAGCCACATCCACCAAAAGTTGGCCTAAGTACAAATGCGAATATGTTGAAAGTTGTCCAAGGTTTAGAACTCCAGGCATTAGAGTAGACAAATCGGTACGCGAAAAGTGCTACGCGAACCTTACTAATTCCGTACTTCATATTATTATTCATATATATTATACTTCAGAACGCACCCTTTACAATCACCTCATTGTCGCTGGTATAAGCAGCTATTTTAAAAACCAATTCTCCAGTATCTCGTTGTCTGTAAGAACGCAGAAAAGAGGCGTTATAATCCCTCTTTGTGGTGTTCCCGTGCTAACTATTTTCTCCGCTTCGGCGTCTCCAGAAAAGTGGTCTCAATTTGGCTGTGTTTGAGCAATCCGACCCTGTCTTTGGCGTAGTGATAGCGTACAGCAGGATTTCAAAGAAATACTGACAATGCTGAATAAGGCGATAGCGGTGCAAAACCGGGACGTATGGAATTCTCTTCTAAGTGTATCGTAAGCGTATTATTACACACATGCAAGTGAACTTACATTAGTAAACTTCAACCGTCAGACTCAAAAAGGATTATCACATGAGCTACTATAGTTTAATCGAAAATAACCGAGTAGGAAAAAAATCCATGCAAACGAATGAAATCTTACAGTTATATATAATAAATGAGTCTGAGAAAATTTGGTTAATATTAGATCTAGTTGAACACTCCAGCAAGAGATTAAGCAGCTTACTTTCGATCGAACATTTTTTTAACGTGCTAACGTACTAACAGTTTTATCTGTTACTGGTTTATCATGCAACATTTTTTTTCTTTTAGTGATTTCTTCTCCTTGGTAGCAAACAGCTGTAAAAATTATAGTGAAATACAGTTCTGCAATTTACAGTTAAATGCAAATAATTATTTAGTTAAAATTGGCATTCGAACATCATATCTCGAATCGTTAATATAAGTTTAAATATTAAAATACCCTCGCTTTATATTTATGTTTGAATATTAAAATATCCTCTCATAAATTGATTTTGGATAAGGATACATGAACACCGAATCACGAGCTTAAACAAATCTTTAAACTATATACACTTAACACCCAAATTATTCACTTTCTTTGTTTTTCTACTATATACCTGACACATGATAATGCATCAGGGTAATAATATTTTTTTATACATACGCGTTTAATTTTTGTACGTGAAAAAATGTAAATGTTAGTTATTTTATACTACTGCCAATTGTAAATCAATGCTCTTTCGAAATAAATAAATAATTTCCATAAAGCATACGCTTTTTATAATATTCACTTACCTGCTATTGCTGCCACTTATGCAAACTACCTGTTGACAGAGCACGCCAAACAGTACAACAATTATAAAACCTATGTCCATGACTGACTAAACATGAGTGTCATTTCTTGCTAGTACACCTCTATTTAATATCAATTTTTTTTTATTATATTTAAAATAAAAAAGTACATAATCATCATCGAAACCGAAAGTATTCAAAGGATTTCAAGACAATGTTTGATTTTTCTTATCTTAATGTTCGTGGCAACCCCATCAAAAATAGAATTTATTTTAAAACAAAACTCTTTCCAGTATGAAAATATTCTGTAGGCTTAAATTATGTACGGTTAAATCAAAGTTGACATAGCTTCAAATGTAATCTCGTTTTTATTGAAAAGTAGTGCGCGCGTGGAACATTTGTAATGCAATTGTAGCTTGATAGCTTTTCCAAAAGAACAAAATTCTACAAAATGATACAATACATGACGAAAATATTTTTTTAATAAAAAATGTAAAGATTACTTTTGCGTCTGCCTTTATGATATAGACAGAAGATCGATATATTTCAACATCAAGCATGTATCTGTTCTTGTGATATTTTTCGTAAATGGTTACTTGTCATTGTCATTGACGTGTGTGATCGGATTGAAAATAAAACAACGATTCAAAACGCTTTATTTGTGTATTTCTATACAAAGGAATTCTCAATGCAATGAAAATTCAATTGAAATATGCTTACCGTGGTTTTCTCCATGCGCAATAGCCGAGTGTCAACGCAAGAATGAGAATGATCTACGGTCTGATACTAGCAGTTAGTGCCCGTGTTCCATTATTACTATTTAGAACTTGCAAGTACTTCTGGCTACTTCCAACTACTCGCACTCTTGTTCCGGAGTAGTTCATGAGTAGTTACGCCTTTTTTTGCCGTAAAGTGTTGTCAATAGGTGGCTTTGGTTTTTTCAAGGTTATCTTGAATGTTTTGGTAGTTAGGAAATTAGAAAAAGCCCTCATAATGTGTAAAAAGTTAAAAGAGGAAGTTTTCTGTTAGTTGCTTTTATATTTTCTATTGATTATGATAGTTTATACTCGTTATTTTCTCCCTCTATTTCCAGCTGTTTTGCATTTGAAAACTGCAGGCAAGAATCTGTTCGTATGAACGAAGATGGCGTTCTATTTGTGATCTACTGTCAAATACTTGGAAGTAATAATTAGTAAAAATGGAACACGGCAAATGCTGGTAGATACGCATGAAAAAAATCTGGTAGATAACTCTCGTCGGCAGGGCTAACTTCATTGCTTTCAGTATCAGTAGGTTCCGCGAAAGGGCTAACGTCGCTCCTTTCAATATCGTTGCATACCGTGACACTCTCGTCCCCATAAATCGTCCTCAATTTACCGTAACATAAGTGCAGGAATGTTAGCCTTGAGAGAGTGCAGGAATGCTAACCTTGGAGAGTGCTGGTATTCCTTCACACTTCGGCGCGACGTGCAACACCGTTCTTTCCTTTAAAAAGCTTTTCGATACGTCCTCGCTTGCATTGCTACCTGGTTGTGTGTGGACTGCAGATGAAAAACAAATCACCTTCTTTTTCATTTTAACTTACGAGTCAAAGTGGACTGGTATTTGGCAACCCACTTTTGCCAAAACTTGTTATATAGCTGTCGAGCAATTTTTCACTGTTTGTTCTGAGTCTACAGCTTTTCGATATCTTGGATACGGTTTGTCAGGACTGGATTTGCCTGTCGGCAAATAAAGTGGTTCGACTTTGAGTGGTTGCTTTTGGTCAGATGTTATAGGCAGATGTGTAAGAAGCCGATTACAATCTCGAACAACTACCCCAGCGGAAATAAAAACCACCTAAGCGGTACAAGGCTTTCATACCAGCCAAATATACCTTTTTATGGATTTCAATGGAAAAAGCGGCAGGTTCGATTGGAAAGGAATCACGTTCATCTCTTGGAAGAAAGTCAACAATAAAATTAGCAGTAAGGCAAAAAAAGAATAGTGTAAAGAAAAATGTATGTATGTATGTATGTACCGAAATACCCTTACCTGTAAAATCCCTTCCAAGCACAAACCTTAATTTTATCTAGCCCTAAAACTCCTTTTTTAAAATACATTGATCCTCAGCCTCCTACAACTTTACGTGACGGCTACTTTAGCGGTCCATCCAATGTTACTTCTAACCATACCAAAATGCTGACATCGCCTGTTTCTCCCTCTCCTCTAAAAGTACACAATAAAATGGACAAAATATGTAAATTGAGAAATCATAACAAGTTGACTGCAAATGTTGCATCTCCTCAAAGATCAGACCACCCTGTTAGGAATTTTTCTTAACGAGAACTTCAAACTGTTTTACCACAATTGTGATGGTATGAGAGGTAAATTATCTAGACTTTTTCTTGACGCCAAATTATGCCATTTTAATTTGCTTGACTTCACCGAAAATAGGCTTAATGATTCACATACTAACGAAGAAATATTTGACAGCAGCTGGACTATTTACAGAGATGATCGCGGTTATTGCTCTACAGGTCAGACGCGCGGAGGTGGTGTCTTAAGTGCCGTTAGCAACACACTTCCAAGCAGACGCATCGATACCACACCAAATGTAATGCTCCAGCACTTAATTGTTCAAATATCTTTCAAAAATACCTCGATCTATATTGATTTAGTTTATATGGCACCCAGATCTAACGAATTGGTATATGACCATCTATGTGAATCAGTATCTTCCTTCGTATCATTTCAATCGCCCGAATCTTTATTTAATTCCCGATGAAAAATACGCTTTTCTGCTCCCTGTAAACCTTTCAGATTTAAACGACTTCAACCTTATGAGTACTTTTTATAGCAACGATTTGCAACAAGTTTGTCCGACTCGTAACCAAAACGGTCATTGATTGTATCTTGTGCTCACTAACGCTTATGACGAAGTAGTGGTGAGTCCAGCTAATGACACAGAGCATCTTTTTTATAATAGTTCACTCTATGCAACACTCTCAGCTGAACTTGCCACTCCTGATTCTATTTACTTAAGAAAGTACAATAATTCAATTGTATATGACATTCCTAATACTAATTATGTAAGGATTCACCATCTTCGTGACTATATAGATTGGACGAGTACTCTTTCAACGTTAGATCTTGAGGAAGCTATTTCCGCTTTTTATTTTACAAAAAAATATTTGACGCCATTGAAAAATATGTACCTAAGATAAAAAAAAAAACAAGAAAAAGTTATCTGAGCCATGGCTTGATAGAGACTTAACACATATGCGAAATCATAGGAACAAACTATATAGGCGGATCAAAAATAATTTTGACGTTAGTTCTGCTATGCAGGGAGAATATAATAAAGTTACTAAGCAGTTTTTAGCAAAGTCTCACGCGGCTTCTGACAAATACATTAAGGCAACTGGCGAAAATATAAACCGCGACCCGAAATTTTTTTACGATTTTGTAAATGTGAAGAAAAAACCAACTAGTTATCCATCGTCAATGTTCTTTAAAATAGCACTTCCTCCCCTTCTAATGAAATTTGTGATTTATTCGCAGATAATTACCAGAATGTTTTTTATGCACCAGACCCAGCTAACTCATACTTTTCTTTTTTTCATTCTCCTCCAACAGCTTTGGTTAGCCACTTAAATATTTCACGTGATGAAATACATAAAGCTATTTTGAAACTCGACTGCAACAAAGATCCTGGAACCAATCTTCTTCCTCCAACTTTCTTGCTCAAGTTTCTAGAGAATATTTTTTTCAACAGGTCACTTTCATCTGGAATTTTCCCATCCTGTTGGAAACTTTCGTATGTCATATCCATGTTCAAAAATGGTGGTAAACACTGTATCGGAAATTATAGGGGCATTGCCACCTTATCCTCAATTCCGAAACTTTTTGAAAAGATTGTCTACGATACACTTTCCCCACTTGTTGTCTCCCGCCTCAACGAGCAGCAAAATGGTTTTAGAAAAAGTCGCTTCACTACCACGAATTTAACAGTCCTAACCTCAGACGTTCTGTGTAAAATGGAGAAAGAATACCAAATTGACGGAGTCTATACGGACTTTAGTAAAGCTTTTGACAGAGTTGACCACTCTACCTTAATTCTAAAACTTCGGAGATTCGGACTTGGCGGATCTATACTGTCAGTTGCGGGCTGACTTTTTACCTTCGCAATCAAACACAATTGATAAAATTTCGAAAAATATTTCTGATACCTCTGGTGTACCTCAAAGTAGTCATTTTGGCCCAATTCTTTTTAATGTATTTATTTCTGACCTATCTGATATCCTAGCAAATATACCTCATCTTCTTTATGCAGACGGTCTCAAAATCTATCACATCATTAAATCTAAATCCAATGCACTCTTTCTCTAATCCAACCTCGATTCACTTGAAATGTACCAATGCTATGAAAACAAGCTTTCTCTCAACATTGCTAAGTGCCAGGTTATGTTTTTCCCGAAAATGCACCACCTCACATAACACATACTTCCTCGGCAATAATTTTTTAGTTCGAGTTGAAAACGTTGTTAACCTTGGTGTTATCTTGGATGAGAAAATATGATAAAATAATTTGATAAAAATTATAAAAAATTAGCTAGGCTTCATCAAAAGACGTGCCAAAGAATTTCGTAACCTGTGGGTCACAAGATCCTAATACACTTCACTTGTACGTCCTATTCCCGAATATGCGTCCATTTGCTGGAATCCGGCTTTTGATACCCACATTAACAGACTCGAGTCCATAAAAAAGTAATTCTGACTATTCGCCTTGAGATAACTGTACAACCCTAACGATGTTAATGCCCTTCCTCCTTATGAGTTTTGAAAGTTCCATCTAAACTTATTGACACTTGCATCCAGAAGAAAAATGATTTTAGACTGCTTCACATTCGACGTCATTAGAAGCGTTATCAGAGCTGAATTCCTGAATAGTAAAATGGTTTTAAATATCCCTGTAAGGAACACCAGGTCCACTCGTTTACTTAAGGAAATCCACATTCCACTATTTACGGAGCTAATGAGCCAATAAAGAGATGTTGCAGGATATTCAATGGCATAAGTAATCTGTATTCTCTAACGATCTCCAAATTATCCTTCATATCCTCGCTTTCCAAGCCATCCGTATCCCATTATCTTAAGCTATATGCCAATGTTTTATTTATTTGTTATTAATTAATTGTTATTGATTTATTTGTTAATTATTTAATTTATTTAATTTTTAATTTTATTTGTATATACACATATAAGCTTTCAATTTTCTTTTGTATTGTTTGTGTAACTTGTACCTTGCTTGGTTAGTAAATAAAATAAAATAAAATTAATGATGTTCTATGCTTCCAAAAGACAGCTCCTCAGTGTGCATTCCTTCGGTACTATTTCTTTAAGTGTGCGTTTCAAAACACCGTTCACACAGTTAATCATGCTTTCCCTACACCACTTTCAGATGGGTTCATTGGGTAGTTGAATATCCACTTGATTCCTTTGGTCGACAGCTCACTCTGAAGCTGAGTGCAATTAAATACCTCATTGAATCTTTTAATTTCCCGGTTGGCTCCGACAAAATTGTTTCCATTATCTGATTGGATTCTCTTGGGTACTCGCTCCGGATAGCCAGAATCCAAGTGTCGGCTCACAGATCGTTGGCAATTGTCGGCAAACGGCCCAACAAACGGAACTAGGCGGTATTTTGGCAAAGGCCATACATTTTCGCAACGCTGGAAACCAATAAAGCTTCCGTGTACCGCAAGTTGTAGCTTTGACGTTTATATGCTTCATTCGGCAACGGTGGCACATAGTGGCAAATTTATAGGTCGTCTAGCACTATATTAGAGCCATAGAGATAATTAGAGCTAACTCGCTGCCTCTGTGGGCCCATGTACACGTAAAATGTTGTCATCGTTTGAATACGGAGTCAATTTCCGCAATAGGCTATCTCTTTGGAATTACTAGCTGTTATTTACACATTATATTTGAGTAGAATCTCTTGTTGAACGATACGGCAAAGTATCTTTGTAGTTTTATTTAGATGAGTTGTCACTAGTCCCACATAATTGATACAATTCTCCCTGTGACGGCATAAATGAATCGAATAACATAAGCAGTTGCTCGCAACAGTCTCGCTAGCGATGAAAATTGAGGAAAACTAATGATTTGACTTCCTCTGATTTGACTTCCTCGATCCCATAGGATTTATTTCATCTCGCAATTTAGTCAGGTCAGCGATTGGCCATTTGCTATCTTCTCTCTCAGGAATAGTGAATGGTCCTTGAAACCATCTTGATGTTGGTAGAAAATCAACTTGCATGCCTCTTTTGGCTTCGTCGGCGACATTTTCGTATGACGGTAACTATTTTCATTCCATATGACACGTGCTGACGGGTATTTGAACAGCCCTGGGAGCAACAAATTGTTTGTAGCGGCGATGTTGTATATTTATCAATTGTCGTCGAAACATTTCACATAGTAATATCATGGGCTCTAAATGCATGGTGATTCAGTATCGTTTTTCTTAATCGTGTTCGCAAGATGGCTGCCTGCAATTCGAGGCTCCGCATAGTTAATGGCTTCAATGAAACCTCTTTGGTTTTAGCATAAATGACCGTGAATCTAGATTGACCATCATCAGTCGCTTGTAAATATTTAGGAAATAAACCATTGAAGTACGGGGCTGGTATTTCCATATCTTCTAGCCGTGTAAAATTAGCAGAAATTGTTCCCCGCCACGGCAATGTCGTGCGGGAGCGGTTCACCCCAGTTAATTTGTCTTTGCCAAATTGCTCCTAAAATCAACTTAACGCTTATCGTGACGTGGAACAAAAATCCTAAGAGACAAACATTCACATGACAATACTGAAAAGTTCTTGTTTTTTGGACATTAACTTCCATCCACAAAGTCACGGCCAACTTACGGAAATTGTTTTTATATGCACTTGAAACTAGGTGCTGGGAATGTTTGACAGCCAGCTAAATAAGGAGGCTGCCAACCATTCGCAACACCTTGTCCATAGCATCGTTGATCTTAAGGCAGTTAGATAAGCCATGCAATGGTGTAATAACTGCAGCTGAATTTGATATGCATTTGAATAGCCTCTTCTGGTGCCTGAAAGCAGTTCCACTTATATCACTCTGGCAGAGGGTTTATACTGAAAGCATTACGTTTGCTTGCTGAATATTTTTTCGTACTGTTGTGATCTATCGTTAAACACCTTCCGTGAGTTCGATATTCTTCACATTCGTGAAATAAAACAGTTTCTTTTAAAACACTAATTACACTTTTATTATAAACACTATTAATTATTTACACTTAATATTCGCACTATTATAATCTCGCGTTACAGTTTAACACTTTTTCGCTTTCAATTAATCGCGCCCGGATACACTAAATTCGCTTTTCACCGAACAGACTTTCCGCTGTTTTCGGTTTCCACTAAGTGATTCCAAGCACCTCTCGCGGCGGTATTTATACTCATATCTGATCATTATTCTACATCTGGGACTTTCTAGAGCTGCGTCTTGGGTTCTGGATCCGTCTTCGAAATAGTGATGGGCAAAATGACTCTTTGAAGTGAGCCAGCTCCGTAAAACTCACTCACTTTAAAGAGTCGCTCTTTAAGAGCCACTCAAAAGAGCTACTTCAAGCAACTTTTTTATGGTTGCAAAAGTATAAAGTAAATTGCTATTTTTTGTTGTTTTATTAATAATAATAAGCTTTAATCTAATATAACATAACATTACTTTAAAAATATAATATAGCATATAACATAAATTTAAAAATAAACCATAAAATCATATCTGAAAATCTTTCCATATAAGTGGCCACTCTACTCAATCGTTGATTCACTATCTCCAGATTCTGGGATGTAAATCTTTCTTTTCCTTCCACCAATTGAGAGGGTCAGCAGTTCTGGGTATATTTACATGTTGTAAATACTTATCCATTTCGTTAATGCCTGCAGCTACATAGCTTTGCTGGGTTCTTACACTGTTGACTTTGTCATCAAATTTTTGCCATAGCGAATTTTGCGTTCCTTGTGCTGTGGGTACCGAAACTAGATGTATACAAGCAAGTTTGTATGTGGATTCATTTTGAAATGCTAGTGTTTTAAATCGTGGATCTAAAAGAACGCTCTCTAGGCAAAACATATTTTCTTTATATAATTTAAATCTGTTTGAAAGTTCTTTTTGGATCACATTTAAAAAACTGCGTACATCAGCAGTTTTATATTCGTTCAGACAGAGTTTTGAAATGTAGCTTATAATCGTTGATATAATACTATATATTTTTGAAATCGATACTGTTTTCTCACTGCTTATTTCTAGAGTAGCCTCATTGAAGATGCTCAATATATCAGGGGCTGTTTTCATAATATTTCATTCATCAGAAGAAGGAGTTGGTAGATTTTAGTTCAGGACACCTAAGGTGGCTAATAGTGGCTCTTTTACTTCTTGAATGTGCACAAGCATAGATTACGTAGAGTTCCACCTGGTAATAGCATCAAACTTTAATTTAAGCTCTGCGTATTCCATTTGCCTCTGTTTTTGTTGTAATTTTGCCGTTATTTTGCTACCAAAATTTTTTCGGACGGTTTTCCGTCAGATTTCATTTTGCCGTATCTTCGTAACTAGTCCGCTTTTTCCCAAACTTGTATGGAAATTTCGCCCGAAACAACTCAAAAAGGTCCCCAAATTCATGCTAGTCAAAAAAAAAAAATATTTTGGAAAAATGAACGTTTTTGCCCAATTTCCCCTATCAAAAATTTTTTTTGCCCTTGAAATATCACTATTGTACTCCCCGACCACTTCCAATCATCGAAAACGTCCTAAAGGCAGTTTTTGCCAAACTGTGGCCAAAAAACCCCTTACTCCCCTACAAAACCGAAATTTTTATATCGCTGCAATAAGTCTTGGCCCTTTATGTCCCAAACCACCTTAACCCCAAATTGGCCGATTTTGTCCGATTTCAACTACTTTTGCCCTAAAAACTTTTTGAAGAACGAAAATATTCGATACGAACCTGTTCCATGTACCTGTCCTAGTGTATACGCTTCATCTCTAAAATCTGCCTATGAAATGCACCGCCTAATAGCCAACATTTGGCTACTAAAATACTCGTGAACCAGAGCAAAATATATGCACGTAAACGCATACTGTGTGTTCACAAAATGTCGCCATCAATAACCGCACACGATCAGTATCCATCATTCGCACAGTTCTTCATTCAACGGAGTCGACTCTTTTATTCCTCACTCACACAGTGTTCATTCAACGGAGTCGACTCTTTTATTCCTCACTCGCACAGTGTTCATTCAAAAGAGTCGACTCTTTAATTCCTCACTCGCACAGTGTTCATTCAAAAGAGTCGACTCTTTTATTCCTCACTCGCACAGTGTTCATTCAACGGAGCGACTCTTTTATTCCTCACTCGCACAGTCTTCATTCAACGGAGCGACTCTTTTCACTGTGCAATACGATAGTCGTATACATATGTTCGTGTTCCGACGTTAGAATAGCATAGATTTCGCTTCAAGTACACACGGTAGTCTAATGAAGTATTGCCGTGTGTATATGCATAAGCTTTATTTGGTCGGGTGGTTGTTTGAGTGGCTCCGCAATATCGCTATTGCCACTAAAGTGAAGGTATAAAGTGTGCGGAGCTATTGTAAATGATGGCTCACATAGCTCTTTCAAAAGAGTCGAAGAGCTGAGTCGCTCAGAGTTGAAGAGTTGACTCACACAGCTCCTTCAAAAGAGTCGCTCTTTTTGATTGACTCGCTCATGAGCGACCCATCACTACTTCGAAATGACTAATGGGAAATTCCGTCGCCATGTGAAATGGGAAATGGGTCCGTGTATTAGGTTCTCGAAGTTTCTCAAACTGCCTTCTAGAGAGTTATTCTACGTTTTATTTACGATTGTTTTCGTTGTTTGAATACATGTATGAAATCCATGTATGGAATGCATGTCGAGTATTTCCTCGCCGTTTCTAGCCGTATCTGGCGCCGCCACAACGAAACACGGCTCGTTTGGCGTGCATGCAACAGTACTTTCGGCGACAGTGATTTTGATACTCACAAGTGAAGCCATTACTTGCGAATTTGCCTCTCAACCACTGCAAATTTAGCTTTCGCTCATTGCCATCTCAACCCATTGTCTATTAGTGTGACCGACGATCCTTCGTCCAAAAGGGCATATGTTTAGACAAATTTGTTGCGGCCGTAAAATACCACGAAAGTTTTTCGGAACAATAGCTTTGAATGGTAGTTCTGGATTGATTGGTGCCAAATCATGGAGAAGCCTATGATGCCACCTTTTGCATTCATCTATTTGGCAAGTTTTTTCGCGTCGACAATCTCTCACTGAATTGCCTTTGTTGAGGAAGCCAAAGCATAGCCTTAGCTCATAGTTCATTGTCTTGCAGTCTTGTATCTTATGAGCTTCCTTACAAACCAAACAAGTGTTATTGTGGCACGAACCTTGCCAACTCAACTCGTTTAGTGGAGAATCGGAAGAATCACAGCTGGAGGCTAGCATTGGTTCTATGAGTAGTGGTAGTAAAAGTTTCGAAAATAAACCAAGAATTAAAAAATGCTGGAATATTTATAAAAAAAAATCAAAGTGAGTGTGCTATTTGTTCGACATTTAAGTACTGCATTATATAAAAGCCTTCTCAAGAGATAAATAGAAACTCAAATAAATTTAACTATACTCACCATTTGTAAGCTTTGTAATGACTAGGTAAAAATACTCCATTCCAACACAATTTACGAAGATCCAGATCCATTTATTGAGCATACCATCATTACTATTCCTTCCACTCAGCACCTTCAAAAACAATCACGGCTATTGGATTTCCATAATTTCCCATATTTTTAGCTATCTCCAAAAGAAACATGGAAGAACCGCGTGAGTGAAACTACTTGAAACAACGAAGAAGCTAAAAAGTTTCATTTTGAAGTTAACAGGGGTATTTTAAACAATTGAAACAGATATGTGTCAAGTGTATTTTGAAGAACACCAAATTTAATTGTTTTGCATTTTGCAAAATTTTGCATTTTGCAAAATCACCACAGTTCATATTACTATTGGATGATAGTACTTATTAATCATTATTTATAACTATTTTCTTGTCTAACCTATTCATGCATGCACTGTAACATAGAGCTTCTATAATTAAGATTGGTAGCACGTGCATCTTAAAAAGACATTGCCACAATATAGTTGATCTTAAACTCAACACACCCGATGCTTGCTTTCATATCTGAATTTCACTAAATCTGATAAAACTCAGCGACTTCCAAACAGAAGTTGTTCAGTAGGAAAGAATAAGTTTACTACAAATAAACGCATTACAAAAATTAATTTAGTAGATTTGTAGTGTGGTTTGCACCAGCACATTCCGCAGTTGTACAAATATTCAAGTGATGCAAAAGCATTGTCTTCTTAAGCTGCCGTAGATGCAAGTAAAAAAATTATGATGCATACGATTGATGCTGGTATGTTGGTGAATATTTTCTGTTATTTTTTTTCTAGTCGATGGGATGAGGTTCATCTGACAGTTGAATAAAAATAGTGAAAGCAGAGTATTTTATTTTACCGTATGTCTACCCAGGAGATTTAATAGTGTCATCTGTAGACGTATAAACAAAAATTATCGAACAAAAGATAGTTAGAGTAATAATCCTTTGGAACCAATATTCGGAATTTCTCATGGTAAGTAATCCCAATAGAAATTAATGGCTGTGGCAATAATGCTCCTTTTTTTACATAAGACAGGTATGTATGTATATAGCTCACCACCTAACGTTGCATAGTTACTAAATTTGCAGGATCTTCGGATGGGGAGACCTCAGTACCTTCTCTCACTACTTTGGTTCTTTATTGCCAGCGTCTGTTATTAAAAGTGGTTCGATTGCTCCTGGCTTTCTCATGAAAAAGAGATTTGACCGATTCATTATCGCCGGCTGTAACATTCGAATTACGAAAATGATATTTATTTTCGCCCGTTTAGGAAAATGTAGTGGCGTTGCCAAATGCACATATTGTCTCGTCCTTTGTATTCGATAGGAAACTCCAAAAGGACGAACGACATATATTGGCTATCAGGTAATGAGCGTGTTTGTGGATCCCTCTATTCCAACCTCTATACCCTCTATTAATTTGAATCGAAACGGAAGTGCATTTTCGGGACCAAGCCCAGCGCCCGTGAGCACCTAAACTAGGTATATATATATATATATATATATATATATATATATATATATATATATATATATATATATATATATATATATATATATATATATATATATATATATATGTGTGTGTGTGTGTGTGTGTGTATATATATATGGAGTACTTCTAGTTAGTTTTAATCTCAATGTAGCTTGCTACATGTGATTTTATGTGAAAAATAAATTTTTTTTTTATAATTTTTTTTTAACTAATTTTTTTTTGTAACGTAAACCAACGCTTTTGAAAATGTTATTAAAAATTAAATTAATTGTGAAGTACAAATAAACGTGAATGTACGTAAAAATAATTTAAAGTAAAATATAGATAACTGAAAGGAAATTAACTGAAGGGAGGATATCACTTTAAATTTCGAATACGTTGGCTGTTACCTTGCTTGGGAAAAATCTCAGTTCATACCTGACTTCTGTTTCTTTACTTTTCTAATTTTCGGGAGAGTATTTTTCTCACCACAGAAGAACATTTATAACCGACTTTTTATTGCAATCACTTTGAATCACCGTGGTGTTTTACTTAATGTTCACAATTCGCTTCAAGGTATACTCTGCGAACCTCTTCTAGTGTTTAGTAGCTCGTGTTATCCCAGTTACTTCCAAAACACTGAACATCTCCTCAAAATACGTTCTATATAATTCTTCTATTTTCATCTACTAGCAATTCTTTGCGGAACTTTCTAGCTACTTCTATAATCGGCCCACAAAGTTCCGAGTCGGGACTCGCCTAAGCACAGCTTTGATCCGTTGGTGCTGGCTCAACTATTGGTAACCACGACTTCCAAAGCTACCACAGCTCATGGATCGATAGGGCAACCCTCCTCCCGTTTTATGCGCAGTACTTTCTCAATGTCAAGCGTTACCAGGCCGAGCGTGGGCACAATGGTGTGCCTCAAACTTACAAAGCGACAGAGCATCAAGAATGGGCGCTGGAGATAATCGAGCTCAGTCAAACAATACCAGCAGTATGGTGTGACCACCTTACCTATTTTATGCAGGTATTTCCTGGGGTAACCGTGCCTTGTCAAGTGACAAAGCTAAAAGTTAAGCCAAGGCTCAATAAGTTCAATTAGCTTAGCCGTCCTTTAACACTATCAACCAAACGTTGTTGAAAAAATTGATGGGCTAGGAAACGCCCGCGATTCATTTCTGTCCAGCTCAGAGCGAAATATATACCCTACCTTGCGTTCTCGCGCTAGTAGATCGATTGGGATTACTCCCAACATCACCATTATATAGCCTCTTCTGACACCGTGTGGCAGCTACAGGCGAGTCAGAAGGCACCGCTGTGGTGGACACTGGGAATGCGCTTCCAGGACTCCTTAACTCGGATTACATCTCCCTAAATTCCGGCTCCATATAAGGAGATGGAATCGGTCATTACCATCAGCAACCTCACGTTGCCATGGTCTCACTGGATCCGCCAAATTTTGCCACAAGCCAACTCAGCGAAGTAATGACTACTAGAGCCCTGCAGATCTGATCCCAATACATCAACGTGGTGCCCAAGGTCACTCCCAAACACCTCACCGTCTTCCTGGTGCTCGGTCATACACCGATCCACCATCCTCATGACTTGGTTAAGTCTAAGTTGAGCAAAATTGGAAGATCTGGAAGTTTTAATTTATTCAAGAATCATAATTGAAGGCTAGCACCACTTTAAAGCTTCAGGGCACGTACCTGAATCAAATCACATCCGCAGTTATTTCTAGGCACAGCAGTACATGAAGTTCCAGAGGTCAGGTCCTAAGATCGACCCTTGTGCCGTACCTACCTCTTTCTGACTCTGTAGAGCAACCCATGGGAGGAACATCCACATGGCTGACGATGATAAAACCATCAGTCTTTAACGGATGCGCCAGAAACAACGAATCTATGATACGCTCCATGGATATAGCATTCATGAGAGTGCTAGACCGCATGCAGCCAAGTCTATGACTAATTTGTAGACATCTCATCACTGGTCTAAGTTCACCTCCTCACAAAGAGCCTGCTATTTTGCACGTTTACTCCTTATGATGGCCTTGGTCAGCTACTTGTTTGCCGTATTGTGAGCAGCACGTAGTTCAGCCAGTTCCGGCCTATTCCTGGCTCGCTGTGCCTGCACGTCGAAACGATAGGTTGCAGTTCCGCAATTTCTTCGGTCCAGCAGTATATATATTTTTATTGGCTCTAAAATATGATTGGAGCCGCGCACTGAAAAAGTGAAAATATCGCGTATACTTATCAATATAATGGTGTACTGAGCACAATTGAAATCAATTACGTTAGCAAATTTGGGTAAAACACAAATAAACACTACATATTTTACAAATTTCATGTTGTATAAAAATATTAGAAACTAAATTAAGAAAAATATTCTTTATTCCCAAACTGCATCACAAAATTTTGTACATTTATTTGATCTCCTTCTCTTCGTTATTACTGATACTGAGCTTCTTCAGCTCTCCGGAGCCTTTCTCCAAATGCTTCAAAAGCCCTTTCGAAAGAGCGTATATAGCTCCCAAATCCGTTTTGGCTCAAAAATTCAGCACTGCCAAACGGCATTCAGAAGCTCTCTCTTTCTTTTTGAAATGAAAATGAAATGAAACCTTGTACTCGTATCAAAACAGTGGTGCCATCTCAATTTATGGTCATTAGGAATCTTGAATTTATATATAGGCGAAACTTTTAACATGTAGAAACAAAAGCGGAGGTTAACGCTGCTATCTATTTGAAGACAGTGGTGCCATCTTGAAAAACCACTGAGGAAAAAACTGTTTTTTGCCTCCTTAATCTTGTAAATTTGATCAGCAAAATAAAGCTTTTTTCCCCTACAACTTTCGATGGAGTCATGAAATCAAAACGAAATGAATGTAGAATACGAATGAATATTGTAGGCCGAATTCCGTAGGAATTTCGTTAAAAATCATAAAAGGGCTACCAGCTAAGGTAATTTTGCAATTTTTTGACATTTTCTTACTAAAAACTTTCACTTAATTTTCAAATGAGAATGATCCTGCGATGACAATTAACAACAAATATTTAGGTTTTGCAGGTGCTAACTCTGAAATTCTTTTCAACCCTATAGCTTCCAGCGCAGTCATACACTCGAAACGAAATTCACAGGTTGGGTTTAACTTAACGTGAAGCAGATTTGGTATATTTTTGGCTGTGGTGTTAACAGTACCAGACATTTTTGTAAATATTCCACCAACAGATGCTTCCATAATATGTTAATATGCAAAGCTTTCACAATAAAAATAAGCAACCAACATTTACATTTGCCGAGTTTTGGTAATTTTTCGGATGGCAGTTTCAAACATCGTTTTATCGCTGAAACTTTCGATGGAATCTTAAGATCAAAACGAAATTCAAAGGATAGGTTGATTTCAACATGAGTCTGCTATGGTAGACTTATATGGCTCCTGTGTTGGAAAAGTGTTGCCCGCACTGAACATTTTGATAATTTATGCTATAGGAGATGTGTCATAAATATGTTATATGATAAGCATCATCTAATGAAAATAAGTAACAACGGTTTTACTTTCCTAAATTTTGAAATTCATACGAATGGTTACCATGGAAATATTTCTACCTTTTGAGCTCTGATGCAATCATCGGATCAAAATCATACATGACGTTCAATAGTCACTTTTTAGTCACTCAAAGACAATTTCTGAGAAAATCAGTTTTCTAGCGCTTCTGATGCGCTAGAGTTTTTTATATTCTCCTGTACGAACGAAACGAGATAACTTTCAGTTGTTTCCTCTTTGCTGTGGCTTATTTCTGGAGCCGGTTAATAATTTTGACCGTTCCAGATTCAATTATGCTTGGTCGCAGTTAGAATGAAGAGTGCATTACAGCACTAACCGTTACCCTCAAAATATCGACATTTGTTACATACCATTCACATTATATACATACGGTAGAAGCTGATACGTTTTCAAAAACAAGAAGTTGTAATAATGAATTATGCATTAGCAAATAAAAAATGGGCTCCCCTGGCTCCTGCTAGATTTTAGGCCACAGCATATTTATGCATCGAGTACGTCTCACAAGGCCAGACACGCACTCAAATTTATAACGTATGTTGGTGTAACGGTGCAACATGCTTCACGATGGCATTCCTTCAGTAGTAGCAACAACCACACCGATCTAGGCCTAGTAGCATTCAGCAATTTCACGCAAAATTTCTGGACTCTAAATTTTGATGCGCACTGTAAAGTGTGCATTGGAAACCAGAAAGCACCGTTCGGTTTTGTTTTTCAAGAGTGAAGACTTGCAGTACTCGAAAAGTGTGCTGGAGATCGTGACCGGCGTCAGGATCGCGAAGGACTGATTTGCGACCGTTTAGGTGAGAAAGATAGGCGTCTTCCATCGGGTTTATTTAATTGGATCAAAGATTTGACACAATATTTCACCGTGTAGACTTCGTGTGTATGTGCTTCTGTGATCGTGCCGCTACAGATGGCAGGAAATAGCATTTCACATGTTTCGTACATTAATGTTGTAAAAACAGATAACACCACCAGATTGTGTTCGACGTCACTTCAAGTTTATCAGGCTCAGCCACATTTTTGTGTTCCGTTCGGTGAGTGAAAATACTAAAACGAAGAGTCAAAAATTCAAAGAAAAATGTCTTTATGTTGCTTGCATATCGTGGATTTTCGGATTGAAAGTGAAATCAGGTTTTTGCATTGAGACTTGAGAAATCGAAATTCACCGTAAATCTGACAGATCAGGGCATGAACAACCGAGGCTGGAGAGAATTAGTAACGGGCGTTTCTGTTTCTCTTTCCATTTTTGTATTGCGGCTAGTATATTTTTATGACGAATGAAATATACGTAGCGTCCTACCTTTTCTGGGAACTAGTTCACCCCATTTTCTATTGAACCACCCCAGCCGCATGGAGCCAGCAAAACGGCACCACAGCATCTGTCACGGTTGGACTAAAGGGTTGGACGAGGGGCCTTCACGACTATTTCTAGGGTTCTCTGCTCCCGGGGCATTTCTTTTTTTTGTTGACTTGCCCTTTTGATGGTCCCCCCGTACAATCACCCCCGCCCTATCTTGCAGGCCCTCGACTGGACTTCGGTTCAGTTGAGGCGCCTACAGGCAACCCTCCCCCTTTTAAACTACAGCCTTTACAGTTCTTCTAGTGTGGTTGTATGCCATACACCGGTAAAAACAACTTGCTTGTTCTGCCCACCTTCTCGCTCAGGTGCATCTATCTCCACCCTGACTCAACCAGACTTGCGAATTTTGTAAGCTGCAGCCTCATCCGGAATAGGGGGCAATAGTGGTTACCACTTGGTACCTCTCACCATGTGTGTGTGTGTGTGTGTGTGTGTGTGTGTGTGTGTGTGTGTGTGTGTGTGTGTGTGTGTGTGTGTGTGTGTGAGAGAGAGAGTTGGGGGAGAGGCGCCTCTAAGCACTCAGGCCAAAGGACCCATTGTACTCATTTCCCCCTGCCTACCATAGTTTCCCAGACCTCTTGATATAGTCTAGGATCACTGATAGGGGAAAAGAGGCTATCGTCTGCATGCGTGCAACATCCCAGCCAAAGCATTGATATCTGAGACGCGCAAACGCTGGGCATTCACAGAGGAAATGCTCCGCAGAGTCAGCCTCTTCTAGACAGGATGAACAGAGGTCATCCTGTGCAACACCTATTCGGTACATATGTCCTCCTAGGCAGTTGTGTCCAGTCAGAATACCTACCATGGCCCTGCAAACTTTCCTGCTCTTATTGAGCAAGAATCCCGCAGTCACATGGTTGGGTTCTGAAAGGAATACCTTCGTGTGCCTGGCCACACCGGCAGCCGTCCATCTATCTTTGTGAGCATCATCTACCCACTTTCGAATAATGGCACGTGCAGATGCGGTCGGCACACCCAAGGCGGGTTCAGGGCCCCGTAGCGGAAGTTCCGAACCTTGCTTCGCAATGACGTCAGCAATTTCATTCCCCTCAACACCCAGAGCAGATGCACCCTATTGAATCTGGCGACAGAGTTCAATCGTGCTCTGCACTCTTGGACAATTTTCGAGTTTGTCAGGGGTCTACGCAGCGCCATCAGTGGAGCTTGACTGTCACTGCAAATAGCAATGCTCTTTCCCCTCCATCTTTCCTCAATTGCCCAGCAGGCAGCTCTCAGAATAGCAAACATTTCTGCTTGAAAAACCGAAGCGTGCTCTCCATGAGAGAAAGCCCATCTGCCATTCGATGAATGTAGATAGACACCAGCTCCAGATCTACTATCTGACCTCGAGCCGTCCGTGAAGAAAATCTCCGAATATCCCCTCGTACACAGATCCGGATCATCCCAGTTACTTCTGCTTAAGAGGATTACTTCGTACCTTCTTCTGAAGTCGAGGAAGGGCACCCGAGCGTCCGAAGGCATCGCGAGAATCGGAGAGATCTCACACATCGACCTCCTAATAGAGCAGTGCCCCACATCGTTTTCACCTACCCATAAGCCAAGCTGAGCTAGTCTATGGGCAGAGCTCATCGCCACACTCTGAACTTGAATGTCGAGAGGAGGCAAATTGAGAGGCGCATCAAGGGCCGCACCCGGAGTAGTGCTCATGGCACCACAGATACCCAGGCACACCGTCCTTTGCAGCGTGGCTAACTTTTTCCGAGCATACAATAGCCTCACGATAGACCACCACACCACCGATGCGTACGTGAACATCGGCCTAATTATTGCTGTGTAGATCCACATCACTACACGAGGCTTTAGACCCCATGTGGTAGCAAAAGCTCTCTTGTACTGCCCGAAAGCTTTTATAGCATGAGTAAGCTTCCATTCCACATGTTTCTTCCAGAAAAGTTTTTTGTCCAAGATTACTCCAAGATATTTGACTTCATCTGAAAGTTGAAGTGTTACACCCTTCATGATTGGAAGCACTAGTCCTCTCAGTTTTCTTTTCCTGGTAAACAAAACAAGTTTCGTCTTACCAGGATTCACTGTTAAGCCGTGCCTCGAACACCAGCTGCCAATCAGATCCAATGCACGCTGTGTATTTCTACATACCACATTCAGATCTTTACCGACAGCCAGTGCGGCCACGTCATCAGCATAAGCTTGTGCGTGCAGCCTTTCTTGTTGCAGTTCGTTAAGCAGGGAGTCGACTAGCATACTCCACAGGAGCGGTGATAGGACGCCCCCTTGAGGGTATCCATTTGTCGCCTCTGTTCTTAAGTAGCAATCGGATCCAGCTTCCGCCAGCAACCATCTCTGCGTCAGCATGGCATGAATCCACCTAACTAAGACATCATCCACGCCATGCACTTTCGCAGCATCACATAGTTCCACGAAGGGCGCGCAATCAAAGGCCCCTTCAATGTCCACAAACACCCCCAGCGCATACTCACCATTGGAGATCGCTCCCTCAACTCTGGCCACCAAAGAATGAAGGGCCGACTCGCATGATTTTCCTCGCTGGTACGCATGTTGCTCATCATTCAAAGGGTTAAACCTAAGCGCCGTAGTACGTATGTGTCGTTCGACAAGTCTCTCTAGGCATTTCAACATAAACGAAGTTAAGCTGATTGGTCTAAAGTTCCTTGGATCGGAATAGTCATCTCTCCCCGGTTTAGGTATAAAAACTACCTTAACATCTCGCCAAGGTGACGGAACATACCCCAAGGAAAGGCATGCCCAGAAGATTTCTCTCAGGTCTGCCCCCTAGTGGTCAATTCCCTCCCTAAGCATAACCGGATGGATACCATCCAGGCCTGGCGATTTGAAATTTTCAAAAGACATGATTGCATCCCTGACCTTTTCACTAGTGACCACAGATCTAGTTGTGTACCAGCACTTCCTACTGCTGCGAAGAGCAGGGATTTCGGTCACAGGCACATTTGCCTTTTGCGACTCAATCACCGGGGCTCCCGGGAAGTGAGTCCCAAGTAAAGTCTGCAAAGACTCCTTTTTGGACTTGGTAAAATCACCATCCGAGAGTTTTAGAGAGTCTAGCTTAGCTGATTGATCCTTCTCTAGGACTTTGCAAAGCCTAGACGTCTCCCGTGCGCCTTCCAGTCTTTCACAGTAAGATCTAAATGATTCCCTCTTAGAGGTCCTCACCAGCTTCTTATACGTTCTCTGCAAAGTTCTGTAGGCGATCCAGTCATCCTCATTGTTGCTCTTACAAGCTCTGTTGAGACTTTTCCTGGTACTTTTCCTTAGCTTCTGTAGTTCCCGATTCCACCAGGGAACCGTCTTGCCACATCTGCTCTTACTGATCGGGCAGGCCTCTTCATAGCTACTCATTAGGTCTCTATTCAGAGTGCTCAACCGGGATTCTATTGACTTTGGCGATTTTATCCTACCACTAGGACGCGCTCTCACCATGTAGTTTCATCGCTAGCTGTGAGGCAATCGAGGTATGTAAGCTCGATTTTGACTCTAGAACTAATGAGCCTTACAACCCCTTGACCATATATAGTGGTCTGCATCAAATACGCTTTTTCTGCAGTTTTCCAAATTCGGCTAGCTTGTGGCCAGTTTCATTCGAGCACACACCTCAGGATTTCCGCATAAGTTTCGTCTGGAGCTGATTTGATGAAGACGGTATCCAGTTTGTTCCTATGCAACCTCTCTTCTTTCCACTTGTCAGCCCTGCGACACGGACTTTCTGCTCTTTGATGTTCAACTAAAACCAAAAGCCGATCGAAATCTTCAAAAAGTTTCAGCGAATATGCTTAGTAAACGTCGTGAAATTGATACAAAAATATTAAACCAATTAAAAATGCTCAACATGCCAAGCCAAGTGTTATTTGTTTTAAGATAAAGAGTGTTTTACGTGGCAAGTTGTCGATAAGTTTACAAATTTTACTATACATCATTTTTTATATAATTTATCATTAAGTTGGACTTGGTTGACTGGCATCTAAACGCCTCCGCTTACAAGCAGCCTTGCAAGTAGGGGAAGAACATATTATTTTGTATACTAGCCTTGTCTCAACAATTTGTAACAAGTGAGCTTAAAAATTTATTACATTCAATCAATCATTCAAATAATGGATCACCTATCTGCTATATCAAAATTTGGGTCAAAGAGCTTTACTCCAGAAAACCACTTGTTAAATGAAATATCTACTATTCTTTTTGTCCCATGCCAAAGTAAACAATGTTAATTCCATAGCTTCTACCTCCCGTATTTTACACGAAATTATTTGAAAATTTTACTTCTGCAAAATTTGCAAATCCTAAAAATAGCAAACATAATTCGAACAATGTACATATAAATTATATCTACAGTGCTTTCATCCATTTGCGAAAAAAAATCAAAAATAAATGTATCTAGGTTCTGATTATATTACCTACAATTTTCAGTTAATTATCTTCTTACATTTATGATAATGTATTGTTATCACAAACTCACAAAACAAAACCAAAATGATGATTAACTTACTATATAGAATTTCAATGGAGCCTACTTGAAATGAAAGTGAAAGCACATAATTCTTTATAATAACGCAACATTAGAATTAATTATTATTTAAGACAGTATGATTTTAATAAAGTAGAATAGTATATTTATTAGCTGGCCTGCTTGATTTGGTCCATTGCACGAGTGCAATCAAACGGGCGAGTACGAACTTAGCGAACGAAATTTATAAAATTGAGATCTGGGTGATTGTAGAATTTCCTGATGAGAAATTTTACAGCAAATACAATGGGAAAATCGCTTGTCCTTTTGCTAATCTTCGGATACCATTTTTTGTCTGTGATCGGGTAAGATATAAAATACACAGTTTCTGTCAGTTTTAATAATAAAATCAAAAATAAAGTAAGCTACAAATAATATGTGAATAGTAAGAATCTAAAATTTATCCTGAGTCCTTTGATACAATGCCATTAGTAACTTAATGACTTTCTATTTTAGTGATACCGCAGATGATCCTGAACTACAGTATGAATGCCCGCATATCCGAGTCAAATGTGTTGACCGGTATAAAATCCGTTGTCGTGATGAAAAGTATCGTACTACAGATGGATCCTGCAACCATCCATACAATCGAGGGCTGGGGATGTCATATACTGCGTAACTCAATACTTCAGCAGTTGAAATCCACTCAAGGTGCAAATGATTTTTTAATTGTTTTAGGTACCGACGACTGTTGCCAGCTGCGTACAGTGACGGAATCCATGCAATACGTATTGCTCGTAATGGACATGATTTACCAAGTGCTCGAGCTATTTCACACAAAGCATTCGGACGGAACACGATTGAAGACCCGAAATTGACGCTTCTTACTATGGAATGGGGCCAAATGATAACTGAAGATCAATCACTTCACTTGACTGGTGGTTTTGTAGGAGTGAAACCAATTGAACGTTAGTATCTACCTACGTCAAACTTTTTCTCAAAATAATGAACTTGCTTACAATGGATTCCATGCCAAATTCAAACCAACAGCGAAAATAGGAAAGTGCTGTACATTTTTTGGACGTTATGAAATTCGGAACGACAGTACTCGATGCATCGCTATCCCAGTCTCTTGGGATGATCCCTACTTTAGGAACAGAGAGTGTATAGATTTTGACAGAACTGTAACTGACAGAGATCAAAATTGTCCGGGAACCAGTGATAGAACTCCAGAGGAGCAATTGACTGGAGCAACGCATTTCCTAGATTTGTCATTTATTTATGGTAATCGAGAGGAAGATAATCTTAGAGTTAGGGCATTCTCGGGTGGTCTTCTTCGGACAAACGACGACGAAGGACTTTGGCCAGTACACGCTGATAACGTCCCTGCTAGCTGCCCATTGGGCGAACTGAATGGGATATGCTATCTATTCGGAGATCCACGAGGCAATCAAAATCCTGGAATAGCTTCTCTTCAAATTACACTTCTCAGAGAACACAATCGACTAGCACGTGCCCTGGCCAAAATAAATCCGCATTGGGATGACGAGAAATTATATCAAGAAGCACGCAGAATAAATATCGCCCAGTACCAGCAAATTACTTATTACGAGTTCGCTATGAAACTATTTGGAGCGAAACGATTACGAGATTATGGTATAATGTACGACATTCCGAACGATCAGTACACAAATGATTACGATCTTTGTGCTGACCCACGTAGTATTCAGTCATTTCAGCACTCAGCCTTCAGATTTCTGCACAATACAGTTAGGGGTTCTTTCCAGTAAGATTTTGAGATGAACTGTAACAGAAACTTAACATGACTTTCTACATTTGCTCTACAGTTTAGTAACTGAATCACGGCAATTGCTGAACGAGTCATTACGAATTGCTGAGTTTTTACAGCGACCTGGAACTCTGGAAACAAAATGCCGATTCGATGAAGTACTTCGCGGACTTTCTACACAATTATCGGCTTTGCCTGATACGAATTTCGATTTTGAGGTATAATTATTTCCAACTTAGACCTATTGCCAAAGCAAATTCATATTGATACAGATATCCGATAATTATATGGAGTTGGGGATTGCTATTGGTTTTCGAGGGCATGATCTACGATCGTACGATATTCAACGCGATAGAGATCATGGCCTAGCTCGATACAATGATTTCAGAGAGTATTGCGGTTTGAAGAGAGCAACTGGTTGGTCAGATTATTTGGATCTCATATCGAAAGAGGTATGTTATTAGCGAGCCTTCAAAGGTAAGGTTTTGTAATGCGTAGCTATTTGCAGGACTTATACAAGATGCGCAAAATTTACGAGCACTTCGAAGATGTTGATCTTACAGTCGGGGGAGCTTTCGAACGTAAAGAACCACATACAGTTTACGGACCAACATTCTTGTGCATTGCATTGAAGCATTTTCTTGGTTCAAGAAAGGGAGATCGATACTTTTTCGAAAATAGAGATCAACCACATCCATTTACGCCAGGTAGTTAAAATGATGCATAGATTATGTTTAGTTTCGGGGAACCAGGGACTTCACTCCCATTTTTTTTAGCTTAGTTTCACACAATAGTTGTCCATTGTTAATTTATCATTAATTATCTATTCACTTCAGCTCAACTTACTGAGATCCGGAAGGCAACTGCTGCTCGACTATTTTGTGATAATTCCGGTATTAAGTCCATTCAACCGGATGCTTTCTTACCTGCAAGCACAAGGTATTCGAATTGGAATTTTCATCTGTAAACGTATTCAAAATATATTTATGTTTCAGGAATCCCCTAACTGATTGTTCCCGTATAAAATATGTTGATTTAACAAAGTGGAAAGAACCAAAGTGTGTCTGTGAAAATGATGAATTGTAATGAAACAAAATTACTTTAGTTGATACTCAAATCTCCAATAAATAATAAAAAGAATACTAGAACCGTTTTAGTAGAATTTATATCCCATCGATTTTGTATGTAGATCAAATATTTAAATAAAGTCCTAGTCTTTTTACGCTACATGTGGCTCAATTGGTAGCAAGTACCTTTCAGGTTAGCAATAATTCATTTATTCATTTCAGATAAGCAAACATACAATAGATGCAAAAAAGTTAACTTAAAATGAAGTGAGTTTAATTAGTTAAAGTACAAAAATATACAGTCCAGGTATATTAAGACAATGGATTTCGTGTCATAATACTCTGAGGTTGGAAACAACAACTCCTGTTATGAATAGGGCGAGTTGTTGTTTCCAATGTGTATGTGCTGGATATCATTGTTCTGTTATGGATAGGGGGAGCAAAAACACGCCTATTGTTTCTACAATTATGGCAGCCCCAAATGACTCATTAAAGTAGCCAAAATGGCGAGATATAACAGTTAAAATGGTTATAAATACCCAAATGTGGGAACACTGATTCGTATCAAAATATGCATGCGCCCACATACGCTAGAAGCTTGGTGTCCTAATCATTTGGGTAAACTTCTTACACAATTTGTACAGCTTTGCTTACTGGCAAAAAAAAACATCTTTTATAATGCATTTAATTAAAAATTTATTCGATTATTAAAATACTATAAACTAAAATATATGTAATATTTCAACACCATATACAATGAAAAAAACAACAGCTCCACATCAACGAGAGCAAATCGAAGAATCACTATCGTCCTCCAATTCGTTCATCAAGCTGTTCCAAAATTCATCTGATACTCCGTTTGGATAAACTCGAATGGAGACATTATCTTCTTCTCCTTGAAGAAGGAGTCCCGAATATCCGCGAACGTTATTTGCTGCAGCTCTTCTCGTCATTATTGATGCTAAAACTTGCTCTGCTCTCCTTAGTCTTGCTCTAAACGCAGCCAAAATCCGTTCGAAGTTGCGTACATGTCCCTCATAGTTGTTTTGGCCTGAATTTCCAGATGACATTCTGAATCTTTCTTTTTTTTCAAAATTTTACTTCTTGTTCTATGTTTCTGTTCAGAAACGTAGCCCGATTTCACCTGTAGAACTTCTCAACTGAGGAACATAAAGAATCTTGAACTATATATATAGATGCAACTTTTAACAAAAGCCCAGGTAAATCCTTTTAAATATGAAGGGCATTTTATAAAAATGTTAATATAGAGTTAAAGATTCTTTGTAATGTAATTAAGGAAACTAAAGGTCATATGGCTAATTACAGGATCAAAATGTTTTTGTTACCTGAAATTTGCCACTCGTAAAGGGAAGGTCAATAAATAATTCCACATAGGAGTATATGTTTGGAAATAAATATTTTATAGCCTAGTACTAGGAAATTATGTTATAGCATAATAATAGGAAAAAAACCTTGGGGGTAGTATTGATGTGAATTAAATGTCACTTGTGCATTGTAGCAGGTGTGTTATGCGGAAAAATTTGAGTGAAGGCAAATTTAAATAAAGCTATGAAATGTCAAAGCAAAGATGCAAAGTTCATATGATGCTACCTTCAAACATGACATCCCAAAATTAAAAATGCAATCAAAAAAGTTCTGTTGAAACTCGGATTTTTTATACATATGCATAATTACTATTATCCTGAAGCCCTTCTCTGCAAAAATTCAAAACAAAACCATGTATTTTACAGTGTACAATTTATTATTTTATTCATTAGATAAATAATTAAAAAACAGAACAGTATAAATATATCACTACATTTTTTTCCATTGTATCAGAGTTTTTTTTTAAATATATAGTTATAACTCATATTATACAGAAATGCCTTAGACAAGTAAACAATTTAAAAAAAAAACATCTTTACAAATCCGTTTCGTAGAAAATATTTTACAGGTATACGGCATAGGAAATAGAAAAATGAGTTTCATATTATCATGTTGTTTCTATATGTAGATTAGTATCTGTTGAATTCACAGAATATAGATTTTCTTTTTCAAACTTAAAAATGTACAGTCCCACTTTTGGTTGAAAAGTGGTTTTTAGTTATAGATATTTTTCAGTTGTAATGTTCTTTAAATCTTCTTTTGTTAGATTTTCTTTCAATGGTTGAAGGTTTAATATGGCAATAATTTTTACTTCATATATATTATTTGATTATAGTTTTTCATTCATAATTTTCATTTTTTTTCATTTACTACAAATATATACTATAGATATTTTTATAAACTTTTTTTTATAGTCCAATTTTGTGAAGGGATTAAATGCTGAAAACAATGCACATTGTTTTCGGTTATATAGTAGATTCCTCTTCGTTTTATATAAGTTAAATTTCAATTCGTTATTGTCTTTCACGATTATTTAGAAGAAAAATTTTTCATCATCGGATTTATTGATAGGAAATGCGTTAAAATATTAGAGTAGTTTAGTGTGGGGTAACTAAGATTACTGGGCAGATTTAAAATGTGAGGAGTGTAGAATATTTCTACTTTTGTATGAAGATGATGTTCGGCAATGCTTACTGTACGATCTGACATGGCTAATAAGTCAAAATTTATAAAGTGTTTGTCTATTGATAGTAATTCATCGAAATATTATGTGTATGAATATATTTTTTACGATAAATTTAAAACATAAACAACGATTGCCGTTAATAAGCAGTTAGTTGCAACTCTTGTACTCATACTCTTGTTTAATTGATTTGCATTTATCGTCAATTATTTAGCTATGTATAAAGGATAAATATGAGTCTTCTTCACTTAACTATGGCAAATTATTAGAGCTGCTGTTGATTTTATTATTTAAACTTATATATTGATTGAAACTGACCATAAAATATGTGAAGTACTTTGATTACATTGACACAGTAATCAACTATTTGATAAAGTATTTAAATTAAATCATATAATATTAATGTAAAATGCAATTTCATTATCTACTCAACTAGTTTGAACGCTTTTACAAGATGTGTTTTCTTCACTATTATCGTTCTACTGCTATACGCATCAGATTTCGATAATTGCAGATTAATGTGTGAAATGGTGATATTAATTTATTTCTCTTATTTACATAAAATTTTGTGTAAAGGAAATAAAATAATGCCAAAATAGGAATAAAGATGATCTTAAAAATTCACCTGCGAATTTTTAAGCAACATGAAAAATACCGAACGTAACTTTGATGTTGTCGTTGAATTTTTAGACGTATCCCGTGAAAACATTTTGCAATTATATATGTCTCTTTTGTCACGGTATCAAATTAGATCGAACTACGTTTTTGAAAAATGCGTTAGCTTTACTTTCAGTACTATAACTATTAATCTGTTTTTTTCTTCGTAGAATCAGGCAAGTCGTATTATTACTCTTCAATTGAAAGATATATTGATTTCAAATCTCGTTTTAAATCCTTTGGGGTTACTTTTTTCACTGTAACCGTCAACGTGGCACAACAGCCCGACGTCGGGCTGTAACCATACTATGTTTTAAAAATTAGTATTTTTTGTTTGATATGAACATTTATTTCCTTTCAAATTTATTTCCTTATTAATTGACTAGTTTGTGAAATAGGCCAAGTAACATACTAAGGAACAGAAAATATGATAAAACATTTAAACTGATCGTTTTACTACCTCTAGTTCTTTATGGAAACTAAAAAAAAAATAGGTTACATTTCGAAAGCATGTCAATGATTTGAAATATACTCTTGAAAATCACATTTTGCAGATTATAAAGTATCTTTCGTAAAATAAGAGAAGAATTTGAACTTTACATTCAAAAGAGTCAAATGTGAAAATGTCTGTATAGTTTGGACAATGATCATGTCACAAAGTTACGTTTTTATCTACAACTAAGACAAATAGTTTCGTATTGAAAATTTATTTGCCTGGAATGTTGAAAAAAAATGTAGGCCCTGTTTTAAATACAATATACCAATCAGCTTTTTCACAGTTTTCTTAAAATTTCCTCTCGTTACTGATAAATCTCAACGATATGTGCATCAAGTTTTTGAAGTCAATAAATACTATTATTTTCGTATTTTTATGTTATCATAATATTTTTGAACATCAATTTTCAAGTTATTTGGTTTTTCAAAAACTATTATTTTTTGCTAAAACTATTATCTTTTATACAAATTATCGCCATGTTCGAAAAACTTTCAATGTTTTTAAAAATATTTAATTTTGCCTTATCAGAACTAACGAAATTCAGTTCAAATAAAAAAAAATAAGTAAATAAAAACATGATCGAGTTGTATGTTAACACGATATTATAATGGAATGTTTCGAATATAATAGGTATATTTCTAGGTAAAATATATTGAGAATTTATTCTTCCATATTAAATGTATATATGTGCTTGGTTTGTGTTTAATATATTATTGTTAATATTGTCCTATTTAGTATAATAGGCTAGTCTAATACACTACACACTAATAAGCTCACTAGGTTCTACACTATAATATAAATTATTTATTTTTTTCGCGTGTTGTTCCGTCTTCTGATATTTACAGTAGTTAAAAGAATTTGTTCAAAAATGAAGGTTTTTAGAAAATATTTCAATTGCGTGATGTCTTATTGATTTTTATGAATTTGCATTCTTGTACTTGCTTGTGCGAAACTCTAATTCAATTTGAAATTAGAAGAGGGGAAATAGGCTTAGCCTTTTCAACGAGATAACCACTACTTAACACTCAATTGCAGCTCAAGTCTCAAAGTCATCAAGGACATTGCGACTAGGTCGTCGACCACCAGCTCCGCCCACAAAATCTCAAAAAGTGGTGATTGCAACTGCAATCGTTGAGGTGACTACAATGCAATCTGAATTTTGCCCGCAAAAATCATCGATTTAATATCGTAGTTCATCATGGGCTTTCTTACACTCTTTGCAGTTCACACCAAAATCCGATTCAGCTCTGTGCTAGAGCATAATGACGGACTCCGACATGGAGCTCTCCGCACAAATTATTACTGATGTGCAGTGATTGACTCGTTATTGTGTAGGCCCTCGTATATGCCCCATGAGACTCGAGATGAGTAGTACATTGGTGGAGCAATCGAAATAAGTCAGTCACTAGCGCCCAACACGTGTGTCGACTCACTCTATTCTGAGCGAGTTGCCTCACAAGCGCTTCTTCACTTGTGATCATGTGTTGTTCTCTGTGGCCAACATGTTTGTGTACGCAAAGAAGAGATGGGTAACAGATGAATGATGATATCAAAATGAGGCAGTCATTTGATGTGATTATTAGCTTGTTGTCTTTGGCCAACACTTCTGTGTATGTCAAGTCAAGTAATGAGGAGAGCCCACTTGCAGATGCTCATATTGAATCAAACCAAGATAGTGGTCATAAGTTTCAAGAGTTTTTAGCAGGGCTGTGGAGTCAGAGTCGTGGTCCTTTACATTTAAAGTGGAGTCGAATTCGACTCCGATTCCGCTTTAAATATACAGAGCCACGATTCCGACTCCACAGCCCTGGTTTCTAGAGATAACTACATTAATTCAGTTGATTCAATTTATCGGAGTAGTCACTTGATCACACTTTTAACTGGCCAGCGAAGGATGGTCAATGAGCCCAAACTACTAACCACGTAAACGGCATCCTCTTCCCTACCCTAACCTAAGTTTTCTAAGACAACTTTTCGAACTAAATCAGCTAAATGTATGGAGGAGATTCACGTAATTACGAAATAAGAAAATAACTTACTTATACTAGTGTAGATTTTTTGGATTTTACTACTGCTATTGTTACGTTAAATTTTTTACTCCAGGATAATATAAGATACTAAGCAGCCAGTGTAAGAAACTCTTTCCATATGGTTATAGTTCTTTTTGTAAAACTGTACACAATTGAAACATTCACTAAATTTTCATTTAAACAATCCTAACTTTAACCAATTATGCGATTTAAGCGCAGGGCAAGAATATTGTTTTCACAGTTGTAAGTATTGGATAAATTTTCAAACTTCTTCACATTTATTTAATAGATTCAGGGCAAGTTTTCATAATCTTGTGGAATGATCAATTTTGCTTGTACGAGCAGAAATAAATTGCACAAAACTTAATATTTGGAACTGGATTCGAATAGCCATTTTTAAGAGAAGTTTAGTTTCAATATAATTTTAGAAGTTTAGTTTCAATATAATTTTTGATTTTGACAGTACTCTATGAATTGTACTTTGAAAATAGTCAAAATTATATGTTAACCTAAAAGAAAAATCCAAATAGAAGGCATTTTCAATGAATTACAAAATTATGATTTTTTTCAAATTTGTACTTTTCCGTTTCAATACTTTCGGTACTTGTAACAAAAAACCAAATAATGTGATGCGATACTAAAACCAATTATGATACTATTAATCTCAATAAGAAAGAAGATTAGTTTTTTTTATCTTTTACGGAAGGTACTCATTTTCTCTTAGTTGAAAGCTTGCGGTTTATTGTTAGTGTTCACTTGATTCAATACATTCACAAAATCGTTTCTAAATTGATTTTTACACTTTTAGTGCAGCCGTTTCATTTTAAAATATTCTATAACAGTACATGTATACTCTAGATAATTTAAATCATATCACTTTTAGTAAATCTACTATCGAAGCACCAACATAATTATTTGCGAAACAATTATCGTGGAAAATTACTAAGAGCCGTTAATTAGGACCGACTTATTTTGAGGGATGGTTATGTTTATTTACTTTTGCAGTAGTAAAATATTTGAGAGTTTGCATACTATTTGTTAGTCACATCAAACCTAAAAATATTATGTATTTAAAAGCATCTAAACTATATTTTTGAAATGGTTTTTGGATGACTAATTTATTTTTAATTTTTTCAGTTTTTTCTTAGCGTTTGTTTCAAAGTTCGATAGATTTTTATACTAAGTCATTGGAATTTCTATCCCTAAAAGCTACAATAACGCCTTCAATACCGTATTGCAGATCTTAAGCAAGACTGAGATTGAAACTCCAAAAATTAAATTGTAAAAAATGCCAAATTCATAATACTCTTAGGTCTCATATGTTTCCAAATTGACACCGCGTTCAACACGTTTAATACAAAAAAATACCTTATCTTATACACAACGACGTAAAAAAACTAAATACGATTTAGTTTTGTTAGAAAATACATCTATAAATGCTTTTTCCTGCATTCAGGCAACAAAAAAGGTTTCATTCACGCTTAGGCTATGCAAAAAATAAACTATTAACAAAACATATCAATATGCTCATTTCGAATATCGTAAGACCACAATTTTACACTATTTTAAAGACCTTACTGATAAAAAAAATAATAGATTCAATTATGTTTTGCTCGCTTACCGACCATGTATCCTTTCCAACGCTCCATTGTTTGTGATATCAATGGATCATTATCGATTGTTGCGAGAAGTAGCAGTTGATTCACGTGAGTTGCATGATAATCCCATCGAGCCAAGTTCGGAGCAACACCTAAAATTTTAAAAGAATAGAAATGTGTGAAAGAAGTTTATTTTGATTCCACAGTGCTAAAAAAAAATGCTTCATAATTTTCATAAGTTTGATTTGTTTGCAGGCAGAAGGTGTGTTTGGAATATGCTTGCGTGTCAAAAAAATATTTACAAGGGATGTATTTAAGACTTAAATTATGGTTAAGTTTATTGAAGTTTATTATTATTTTTATTTAAGTTTATTATTCAGGAAAAATTACCGGAAAATGTTTTTTTTTTTTTTGGATAAGTGATACCAATTAGGTTTTCTAGAGGTTTTTTCGTTGGAAACGATTTTTATCTTAATGATGCTTGAAGTGCAACAAACAAAAAATGGCGAAAACACTGAACCTAATTTACTTACTCTAAAACAGATATCACCTGGACGTAATCCGTCGAAAGCCATAGATATCGACTGTAGTTTAAAAAAAAAACAATAGTTTTAAAGAATAAACTATTGGTGTCTACGGGTATTTTTTGTATTCGTAGTTTTTTAGTCAAACGTGAGTTTATACTTGCGAAACAAAGTACAAAAACTCTAATGACAGGAGTCAAGTTTGAATAAAAAATCGTCATTGAATATGAACAATGGTTCATGAAATTATGTTTTGGACGTGGTTTCAGTTTTCGATGAAGTGATCACAGTCTTTCTCATATCACACCACTTTTTTTGAGCAATCGGGGTTCCATCTCATCAATGACAGACTTAATATTTTATGGCTTATTAGTATAAGACAAAGACTTTACAAAACCTTAAAAGAATCAATCAAGCGATGTCGATCGCTCGATCTCGATGGTAAATTCCTGTTCCTAGTCAATTTTCAAGCAAAATTAATACACTTGCAAAGAGAATGAAACTTAATGCACTTGAGAAGAAATTTTGAACTCATAATTTATATAGTGAATCATAGCACCGATACAGTTATCGTTTTTTGGGACGTCCAACAATCTGTGGTTGCAAACACACTTTTCACACAAGATAATCTGCCCAATCCCAATTCAAAAATTCCAATAATCAAAATCCCCAATAATTAGTGTTGGTATTTGGCAATTGGAACCAAATTTCTATTAAACTGCTTAAAGCTTTAATGTTCAACGATTTACAAGGAAAGATAGTTTTTGATGGTCAGCAAATTGTCTATCTGGAAATAATTCACGGCATAAAATGGTGAATCATCTGCTGCTTTCTTGTGGTACATACGTTTGGCTACGGTCCTGACTGCACGAGCGATCGGAACCTGATCCACAAAATGCGGAACCAAATCTCAAGTTGAAGAATTTGCAATCACCCCCGATTGTTCAGGTACGCTTGCACTTGTAAAAGCAAAAGGTTTCCGAAATTCGCAAAAATCGAATTATTTTTCAGGGCCAACAAAAACGTTTTTTCTCTGTATTTTTTAAAATTATTCGTTCTAGTTTCTGCATTGGTAAATTATATTATAAAATCTGCACTAATAAACTATAGCAACGCAAGTTTGCACCGAAAAAAAACATTGAACAAATTAGTTTAAAACCAGAAAAAAATGTATTTTGTTCACTTTGTCAAATATGTTAGTTCACTACCGCAATTGCAGTCGAAAACAAGAAAGATTATTTTATAGCTATATGCATATTTCTAATTCGAAAATATTGTTTATCAATCCTTACATACTCTCTGAAACATTGCAATCTTAGAACTAAACTTACCTAATGTGAAATGCCGCAAATCATAACTCGTCCCCGATCCTGTGTCGTAGAGAGGCAGCATTTTCTTTAGTGATCTCATCCCTTGCTGGAACAGTTTACCAGCTTCTCGAGCTATTGGCAGCGGCGCTGTAGAGTTTAAATCATACAATCCGAGTAACGAATATATGAATCCATTCAAAACAAACGAAGGAGGCGTTGTTGGATACTCTTCGTACCTATAAAAAAAGAAAAAGCAAACGAAATTTAATGCCGAACAATTTTCCTGATATTACTAAGCATTTGACGATTATGTAACTTACCAGTCATATTGTCCCATAAATTTAGCCAAAACACCACCATCTTTCGACAAAACTCGGAATGGTTTCATGCCATTCAAAGCTGCCTTCAGATATCGTTTTTCGCCACCGGAATGATAATACGCACGCGAAAGTAAAGAAATTGCATGACCTTGCCCCATTGCAGAATACCATCCGGACGGTAGTTCCATAAAACCTGATAAATTTCGTTTCACCGGATTAGGCCAACCACCAGTCTTTTGGTCTTGATGCCGCACAAACCATTCAGCTGCATCATAGAAATGCGCCAAATGATCATATGTCGACAGAGTAAGATTATCAAAGGCCCCAACACCCAACAACGATATCGACGTTATTTTCAGTTCGCTTCGGCGTATTTTCAAGGATTTCTTCTCGAAACCCGTTAAGCCTTTCTGCACGTCAACTAGTAAGTCTCGAGTTAAATGTTTCCAAACGTTAATTGAATTACTTCCAATTCCATAGTATATATTTTCGCCTTGCACGCTTAGAAACAGATCGGCCAGAATATAGTAAATGTTAAAGAGTCTTTTTGTTTCGCGATTTTGTATCGTTATCATTAAACTACTACTATTCGATTTCAGCATTAGATCAATGCTGATAACTAAATCTAGAACTTGATCCAGTTGTTGTATCTGTATTGCACTATCATAATGACTAGCCGTTGTAAAGTACATAACCGTCGTGTTAAGTTTTGAATGCCATATTCGTGACAAGTTGCTCTTCTTCGGAACGCGCCATTCTAGTTGAGCTGTATCGCCATCGTCGAGTACCTGAAATGACGAGATTGTTAGAAGAATTTCGTGAAAATGGGACTTTGGACGATAAAAATGTATTTCTAAAGAAAAAAAGGTAAAAATAATCTAATGCCAAAATAGAATTATAAGTATTTAATTACGGGATTGAATCTGGAATAATTAAAAAAAATAACCTGCTTGATAAATAATTTGTTCTGATTCATTTCTGGCTTATCCCTCTTTTGGTCTTCCCCAAGACTCGATAATCCGCCCTCTATTATTTGCTCTTTTTAACAATTCTTTTGTATCCTTTATGAGGACGCCCTTAAACACTTAGTATCTCTTAGCTGTATCTAAATGCCTAATTATACTTTTTTGGATTGAAATTACTTTTTTGTCTTTTGAGGCTCATTAGAGCCTTTTGAACGACCAATTTCCTGAATCAGCCCGTTTTCAGGTCCGCTTATCTTAACGCGAAATATTCTCCACTTCAGCTATGGTCGATTTGGAACAGGTAAGCCTAGCTGGAGTGCTTATGTGAGAATTGTCCGAACGATTATCTGGTAGCAAATCTATTTAGTTTTCGTCATTGCACCAAACTTTTTGGTGAAAATATGCCATATCCGTTGGAAGATTTAGCTCCTTTATTCTACGTCGAACGTTGGGATACATTTTTAAGAATTCTTGAATGTCTACGGCAAGATAATGTAATGTAAGGCCCAGAGTAATTATAGAATTTTCGAAGCCTCGTAGACTCCTGAAAGTCTGTTAGAACGGAAGTAAGCCGGACAGACGGGTTTCTGTCGACAACGAGAGTTTATAGTGAGTCAGAATCTCACTTAATCCGGTATCGTTCGCAGGAAACCTTTTGAAGGTTTTTCGACACCCGCTCAAAAAAAATCTATTCGGTCCGATTCTCCGTTCGGTGCCGTTGTACCACTTCAGCCCCTCTTGGCCCTCGCAGTAAACGCCTCCAATCGTCTTGATCCAACGACCGCGTCCTCTAAGTAGCGATGCACAGTCTTCGTCGTCATCAGCGTTTCCTGGGTGTTCCCACTGGCCTTTAACCCTCGGTTTTTCCATCAAATATCGTTTTCGGTATTCGATACTTGTCTATTTGCAGTATGTAACCAGCCCATTGCAGCTCCCGAAATTTGATGACTTGGCGATCTGTGGATCGTCAAATATTTCGTAAAACACATAGTTGTACCTAATTCGTCATTGGCCGCTCTCCTGTTTTGCGCCAATTATTCGCCAAAGGACCCGTATTTCAAAGACGCTTAACATATTTGCGGATGTTTGTATGAGATGTTATGGATTTATAGACTTTGCGCTTTATTTTCCAGTGTATGCAGCTGGTCTTCAATAGAGTCGAAACCGCCGAAGTACATGATTTCGTCCTCATTTTCTAAACTATATTTGTTCATAAGTTTCAGCAGGTGTTCTTTGGCGTATGCGGAAGCACATGACAAGATGTTAATGATGCTACGGGGGGCTACTACCTGGCTGGAATTTTGTTAAATTCACAGTAATTTCCAAGTACATGTTTGACGCTGACAATACCTTAGCACTCCCCAATGGTATTGTCAGCGTAAACTTTAATTTTATTTTCAAATATTTTCGTGAAGATTTTATAGGAAGTACAAAGTAGTGTAGTTTCCCTTTTTGTGAATGACCATATGATGGATTTATATTTTAATGCAGTGCTGATACCGTTGCAGAACAAGTGGTTGGGCATGAAAGCAACCACTTGTTTTGCAAACGCTTGATGGACATCCTCATCTCCAGCCAGACTTCGTTAACCGCCATGACTGTGCTATTTTGTATTATGGGGGTTAAGCTTCGACTCAAAAGCCTTTTCGAAGTTTTCAGCTACTGAAAATGCGGAGCTTTTCGATGTCGAACTTCTGATGAGGGGTGGTTTTCGCCACATATGCCTTTAAAATATTACGCCGAAGTTTGGATTTTACAGTCACAATTTGCCTCTTAATGTACGGACGTCAACTATGTTAGATGTATATCTTCGATGAATATGGGCATGGTCAATTTGGTTGAGACCCCTTTTTTTGTGAATGTGCCGATGTGGGAAGAATATCGATTTTATAACTCTATCTCTACTATGAGCAAAGTCTATCAGACGTTGGCAGTTGCCACTAGTATCAGCGTGAAAGCTGTTATTTTGACGCCATTTGCGGGAAATGAGTCGAATAATTTGTCTAGGTGGCTTCGTTTCATTATCCTTTTCTTCTGTCGGAACATGGACGTTTACCAGCCATATTTTAAAAATATTTGTTTTAATGCGGATCCCACACAATCGTTCGCTTACTGCTTTCAAGTCCATCAGGTATGGTTCCCTATCCAAGATCAATTTGAATTCGTTTCCTGTTTGTCCTTGCTGGCATGTTGTAAAAGTGATTTAATAGCTCAAAGCTTATTGAACGATCTGGCATTCCAGGAATCAAATGACTAGTCATTTCTTTCATTTTTAGAGTCGTTTCCGTTGGTTCAATCCTATTCGAGACCTTTGCTAAACTTTCAGTACGGTTTAAAATTTTGCAGAAGACGGATTGTTGATCCATCCCAATAGTAGATGGATCTCCGATCAAGATTAACAATACCGCCACAGGAATGCGAGTAAAGAGAGCAAAGAGGTGAGAGAAAGACTATGCACTTGCACGTTAACCTTCGCACGTTCAGGTGTATAATCTACGATTGACCAAATAATCTTCCCGACTATTTGCAGTTTTGAGTTGGACTTGGCTCGACGCCTATTCTGCATGTTAGATAACTTAAGCTTGAGGGTGAACCACTGGAGCAGGGAGGTCAGGATTGAAAATGATGTACAAAGCAGAACCTTGTCATACTCCTGATGTCACAGGTTCTGCATGTGAATTCGCTCCATTGATTCTGATATATAGCTCTCTATTGTTAAGGAAGCTTGCGGAAATTTAAGTTTGTTTAGCTTGTAAAAACTTTCGTGCCATACAATATCGAAGGCCTTTTGAATATCCAACACAAACACCACCATCAGTATGTTTTGCACATTCAAGTGCTACACAATATGATCGCGTGTGTACAAGATAAAGTTCTGGGTTCAATGCTTGCACCCAAAGCCAAATTGGCAGTCGGGCATAATATTAGCTAACTCACAGTAGGTGGAAATCATTTCCAACCAAATCCTTTCAAAGAGCTTCCCAAAATTAGTGTGTGGAAAATGCTGGCCTCATTATTTTTGCTTCTTTTGTGGATGAGATCAAACTTAACAGCTTTCTATGAGGCAGGGAACTGGCCGTTGGCAAGAGAATTGTTGAAAATAATGCAAAGTTGCTTAATCATAGATATTTAGAGATATTTAACAATAAAGCTAGGTATTCCATCTTTCCTGGATGACTTATTGGTTTCAAGCGACGCAGCAGGTACAACAAAGAGAATCAATAATATTGAGCGATTTAGTCGCTAAGACTTTGGCGACTAGAGTGTGCGATTCACAGTTCTAATTTAGGTATGGATGCATACCGAAACTTGAATGTTTCTGAGGCAAATCAAAACTAAATCGTGGTCTTATTATGTGTCCATTTATAGAAAGAATGCATGAATGTAAATAACTATGGAAATTCAAAACGTGACAAATGAAGTGGATCTTATGAGTCAGATTTTTTTTCTTAGATTTTACATTTACATTTTCTATTCTAATTTGTGATTTTTTAATGTTTTGAATACAGTAAGGAGTTGTTAATTTTCTTCTAAGTTTAGGAATTTCTTACCTTTCTCCGAGGCTCTGGTTCAGTCAAGTTCTTACTGTAATGAGACAATCCAAATTGTGCGATTTGCGTTGGATAGAAATATCCGTGTTTTTCCCATTGCGTTGATACTGGTACACCTTCCGAAGCACTTATACACTTTACACGTTCTCGCACCTAAATATATACATACAACATCAATTATTCACATGTAACTAATTATAGAATACCAAAAATATCTCACCTCAACGTTATAGTTTTCAAAATACATAAATAATCCCCGCGGGTCATATTTGCCTTTGGGGTAATTCACCTTCGAATTACTATGCGACCAATTAAATCGTGTCACACCTCCCGTATCTGTTGTCAGAGTCCCGTAGATTTCGAAATAGCTGCGAAGAAACGAGAACGGAACGAACACTTCATCAAATTCTCGCCGGCATCGTATCGTGGATTCTTGATTGATATAGCAGTCTATTTGATCATAGTGATCAGGTCGAGCGTTGTAGAGATGTCTTTCCCAGTGTGGTACTAATCCACGTGGCAGGTTGAAATCCGAGCACTTCATATAGACGGAGATTACCAGCGTGCAGGCTGTCATGCAGAGACATAGTACAACTATTTTTAAGTATAGGCGCATCATGAGATGGACGAAAGGGCCAGTCTGGAATAAAATGAAGAAAAAGAAAATTAGAAAATTATTTATGGCAGGCAGTATTCATTAAAACATGACATCATGAACTCTTTGTTGTTAAGATAAGATTAATTTATATTACCACCAAATTTGAGTTTAAATTATCTATGACTGTGAGAAGTTCAAGTGCGTTTATTTACATTTCATTGAACGTTAAGAGATTAGTACTTATTGTTCGATTCAAAGGCGGACATGGTTCCATTACTAAAACGATGATCAATTCGCACGATTTTCAAACTGCAGATCAAAAATAACTATGAGTTTATTTAAAACCAGTCGCATGCGAATCTTTATCTGCTCGTAAAACATGGAACGATTCTTATCAATTAAAGATGATCTTATCAGCTGAAGTAACAGCAAGAAGGCAATAAAAATATAAATAGACAGCATGAGCTCTGTTAACATGCAAATAGTTATTCAATACTGTGAGCGGCTTGAGGTGCGTTTAATCAACGCAAAGTTATCTGTCCAGCGGGAATGTGTACACAAGTGCGATGAGAACGAAAAACATGCTATAATTCTCAAAGCATTCCAGATGCTGTGATTCTAAATAAAAACGGATGACTTATCCGATTAAAGTGCGAAAGACTGGAAAACGACCATCGGCACTCAGCCTGGCGGATGTAGCACGTACGTACGTACGTAAGAAAATATTCAATGTGTTTCACATAAATTTTATTAGGATTTGTGAGGAAAAATGTAGCATTTCACTTATTCGTTTGGCTGGCTCTTAGTGGGAACGGCTCAAGCAGCAGAAGTAGCAAGATTAAAGCTACAGCAGTTGCCAACATAACAAATAGCTGTTTTGATAGGCTTTTAAACAAATGTTTCCTTCATGTTTTTATAGTCTATTATTTTCAACACGTTGTGTTTATGATTTTCTTGAGGTATTTTTGCTTTGATGGATATCCGTTTGCGCTAAGACATGGAAGAAAAATTGTGATAAATAGACAATGAGGCGACGCTTAGAGGATTATGTGGCGATTCGGATGGAAAATTAATGCTCGCGTGTGACATGTTGATTTTGAAAAGAAAAGTTTTTTTTTCGTTTGACTCGGAGGAATTTATATTTATTGTTCAGATACACGCAAGATTATTATCTTAATGAAATTGATTTATGCTTGCGTATGTTTCAAATGATCTACTGGTCGAGTTTATAATAAAATTAGATTTAAGATAAATTTACGCGAATAATAACTAATACTGGTAAAATAATAATTAATCTTTCGAATTTGAATTCGAAAGCTGAAATTTCGAAGCTCAAACTTCCGGGAAGGGAGAATAGAAACAGATGGTATGAATTATTCGACATGTTTGGATATGTACGTACATCCCAACTTGACAACGTTATTGGAAAACCATAAAATATATATTGACGTGTGTGATCCGCTTCGCCTAAAGCTTTCAGGACATATTGATGTACATAAGGAGTAGTATGTTTTCAAATTATATACATTGAAATGATCACAAATTTGAAGGGCGTATTAATTTTAGAATATAGGGTTGGGCGATTTTGCAGTAATCTGTGACAACTCTACAACTGAAAAAAAGCGTGAAAAAATCTTTCAGTCCCATGAAAAATGTTCGCTTTTTAGAAATGTTCGCTTTTTTTTTAGAAAAAGAGCAAACGATGTATAGTGAATGTTTTGTCCACCTTGTCAGTTTGAAATTTTTTAAATTTCGCATTCTACAACCCTGGACTATGTCACCTATTTTTGGCCATTCCGAGAGAAATCACAACCGGATCATCAGATCAAACTAAAATTTTCGTTGATCTTAAATAGGACCAATTCTGAGGTTGGTTAAAAATTTGGAATATCTTGTGGCTTTCGTAAAAGTAAAGTAATCCCACCTTAATCCTTGTTGGGTCCATGACTTAATGCTGGTAGAGAGCTTCACTCACACATTGATAATCAATATATACAAGTGTGCAATGATTAGGATTGATTAGGTACCTTTTTATAGCTAGGCACCCGTCCAAACCGTGATTCGAGCCAGGAACCTCACACAATAGAAGCCGGTACTCTACGAACAATAACAAATAGGCTTCCTGTGGCTGTGGTACCATCTTGTAATATCATCAATGAAAAGAAAAAACCTTTTTCCCCTATTACTTCCGCCCGGTGAAAACCAAAATAATACAGTACGTTCATCATAATGTGTGGCAAATTTAACAGAATTTGGGGATTTTCGTGATGTGATGGAAAATACCAGAAAAAGAGCTCGCTGTTGGTTAGCTAATAAAGGCTACTTTTATAATCACGAACTATTTGAGATCAATATTAAAATGCCAATCTTCAAAATTGAAAACAAACAGTGTGATATGTTGAATGCATATAGGATATTTCTTAGTTTAACATCGACTAACACATGAAGTTCGCAATTATGTATTTCAATTTTAACTCAAAGCAAAATGGACTTTAAGCTTTTATTACCGCCAGTCAAACAATTAAGATTAAAGATATGAGCATTGCAAGAAATGATCTTTGGTAGCATCGCTGCTATAAGGCGGCGGGAATAAGTAGCGAGGCAAGTCTCATTGTTACTAAGGTACAAAACCATGCGATCTTTATAGTTTTTAACAAATTTTATTAAATTCAAATCACGTCTATCGAATGATTAGAATCACTCTACGTTTTAAAATAAACCTAGGACATTAGGATAACTGTGGCGGCTCTAAAGTGCTTATGCTAATACAAGGGAGCGCACGGTTGTGAAACGAAAATATACAATTTCAACAAACCAAAGCTAATAGCGCGGCAACTTCGGATATAATTCATTCGATACGCTTTTTTTTTAAACTTTTTTGATATACTAAATCAAATACTCAATAGAGCTGTCGATATTATCCTCAAATATCACTTAAAAGTGATTTTGAATGCAACCTACAGATCGCACACTGAATACAAATGCGAATTTCGATCATAAATCTTTCGGAATATCAAACTTTAAGTCGACCATTTCAATACGATAAATAAACAATAATAAACAAAAGCATACGATACAATGGCTATATATACGTCTCATTCAGGAAAGCGTTGTTTATGTGACTACGGCAAACACCGGTGATAAGCCAAGAATTTACTGTGAAAATAATTTAATTGAAAATTCATGGAATATTAGCTACATTATATTTTTTCCGGTCAAAACAACATTAGGGTTCGGTCCGACATACAATCACTGATTTGTCCAGAAATAATAAATATTTTTGATTTATATGTATCACTTCGATCTGCTACTAATTTTCGGCTAGGTTTTGGATGTTTATGTTTTCATTCATAATATTTATTTTAAGATAATTTCAGTTTTTTTTGCAGTATATAGTCTAAAGAACTACGTTTATAATGTTGTGCAAAAATCAAGAAACTAAAAACATGTAAAATGAAAAGTTAAAAAAGTATTCATTCGAAGGAATATCTATAGCTAGTACTTATAACAAAAAGTATACAGAATATTCTAACCCAAACCATTGTATGTTAGACAATACTGCAGTTCATATTTTTTTAGATAGTCATCACTTGTCACCGCTTTGCCGTACAAATTTAATGAGTCGTCAAGAAGTGAACTTTAAAAAAAATAGCAACGAAAGAAGTACATGTTACGTGTTGGTATTTTTAAACAAAGATTATCAAGCTGAGAAATTTAATTCATTTAGCTTTGTATTAATAGAATATTGCAGCAACATAGTCCCATCGTATTAGCAGTAGAGAAGGGTAAAGCAAAGAATGAATTGAATAATTAGTTCAATCCTACGAATGCCATAATTATTTAATGCTAAAGTTTACAGAATGTTTTTAACGCGGAAGCGGGAATGAGACGATAACAGTTTCTCAAAGCAAACGATGCGTTATTTAATGAGTGACAATTTCCCTAGATTTGATTGATTAAATGTCTACGAATTCACTCAGTTGTGACCTTTACACCTTAAATTCAAAAACGAGTTTACGCTTGGGGAATCTCGCAAGTAGTGGTAAGTGATAGAATTCGTGGCTTGAAGTAGATTTTCATTTGGGTTCAGAAATTCACTTTACGGTAAGTGAGAGATAGTAGAATTTGATTACAAAGCTGTTGTAGTTCGTTTAGAAAGTAGATGAATCGACAGCTGCATACTGAATTCAAAGTGACAATAGAGGCACAAAAATTATTCTTGATTCAATAGGTTCGAAGTCAATTAATATCAAGCAATTGTGATTGACCATTAGAAAAATTGATGAGTACTGATTTATGAATTTATGATATATATTCGTTCAACTGATTGACGCCCAAGGAGAAATTCAGTTTAGGTTTCTTTCTAGTATCAAGTCAAGTTTACATATTTATTGATGCTTATGAAGAACTATTTATACAATCAATTGGATAAATTACTCTTCAAATTTTAGGCACTGTGAAATTTACAAAACTACGTTAGGTTTGCTGGGATTCCACGTCATCCTTAATAGGGTTCAATTAATAGTATTTTACTTTATGTATTTGCACCAGTAAAAACACTTTTTGACTACAGCGTAATGTTTAAATGAACGAATTCGAAAATTAAATTTGTCTGTTTTTTTTGTCACTAATGTTCGAAGAAAAGTAGAAGAATCGTGCAGATTTTGAGTGCATATTCTACCATACGAGCTGCTTATTACATTAAGATGGAATGAGAGCAGCTCATTTTAGTTGCTCATTGGAATTCTTCCGAAACACAAGATTGCATCAAGGCATTTTTGAAGAGATAACGAATACGGTAAAATGCAAAACAACGGCATTGTGGAAAATGTATCTTTAAGTCGTCTCGTAAAAATATACTTGCGATTTTTTCAGGATATACTTAAGAAAGTGATGAAGCGATAAAAGCGCTAGTGCAAAACCAACCCAAATAAATTATTCGAAATTTACGTTTGTACTTACAATCAAATATGATGCCTAACAAATTTGACAATTTATAAACAACTTTGTGCAAATCAAACAACGACACGTTCACTATTAACAAAACAACAAAACACCTATGATTAGATGATTCAAATGAAATCCATCAAATATTCACAATTAATACACTCGTCACATATTTTTCAATAACATTGAAATCATTGCACTAAGACTTCGGATTTTAAGGATACATAGTCTTCGCATATTTTCTTAAATAAAACCAATTACTTTGCTGCCACCGTTGCTATTGTGCCCCCGGGGATACTTCAATGGCAACGGCAAGAATGCGACGTGTTTCCGAATCGTCGGAGGAGCAGCTGTCGGACTAATTCCTATATACGGCGGCCGTTCCGGTCGAACTTGTTGGTGCTCTAGTCGCTGTTGATGCTGTTTATTTTGGGTTGTTGTTGTCGTTGTCGTCGTCGCTAACACGAGTGGTGGAGGATATGGTGGAACCCACACCGGCCGTTTCGAGCTATCCGGAAATTCCAAATAATTTCCAGACATTTGTTGCCCGCCAGACACTAAAATTGAATTTCTCTTATTTCTTCTCTCTCCTCAGTTACACGATTCGTTTCTAATCGCGATCCCGATCAACTAATTTCCAATAGCCATAGAGGTAGAATCGCCACATTTTCAAGCGAACGAAAGAATCCGGACGTCGCGACCGTTTCATATAAAATTACTTTGGAATGCACACGCGATGAACTGTGCTATTAATCGTGATAATAAACATTACATGCGAAAGTAATGCACAGAACGAAAACAAACGTCATCAGCTCGAGGAACACCTTTTTTCACTCGCGTCGACAAATCAAATACATATGATTTTGACAAGTGGCAATTGTGCGCAGCATTACCCAATTGGATCAAATTGGAACAAGTGTATGAGAATGTACTAGTAAGAAATTTGTACTAGATTTTTATGTCAGGAATTCAAAAATTGAAACCGTTCAGTAAATGAAATGCTGAAAAAGACTGCTGTTAAACTTTACAACATGTACAGTGGCTGACAGCCAAAATGATGTGGCCAAGTATCTTATAAAAAATAATCAATGTCTGTCAGTTTCTGAATGAAATAAAGAAAAAACGTTATGAGCAATTGCAGATATAATGTTTATTTATCATTTAAGTGAAAAATAGCAAAAAAGCGTTACGAAAACAATTAATAAAAATCTAGATAAGTGCCGAATTTGGCCTCGCAGCCAAAATGATGTGAAACTGTTTTTCCTAGAAACAAATTCTCTCAAGTTCTTAATATCTTATTAAGTTAAAAAATATTACTTCTAGTATTTCGTACTAGTGTTTGTCCATGATGCCATCGATGAAAGCCAGATTTCCGACCCCTGCTCGCGACATACATGGCCATACAATAGCATGTCCACCTCCGTGTTTCACAGTGGTCCTTAAATGTTTTGGATTGAGCTCTGAATTGTTTTGTGTCCAGAAGTACTTTTGCCCGTCAGACCAAAATAAATTAAATTTACTTTGATCTGAGAAAATGACGGTTTGCCAAAAAGCAGTATCGTTCCTCAAATGCTCACGAGCGTAATCAATCCTGCGCAATCTGTTTTTGCGATTGGTGCAGAGAGGCCAACTCTAACATTCCTGAATCCTGAATATTCTCCTTATAGTTTGGGGGTTGCTCTTTTTGCCGAGAGTCTTTTCAGCAAACTATGCCAATTTAGGACACTCAATCTAGAATTTTTTTTTGACTGTCTCACGATCCAACGGCAATCCGTTTCAGAAAAAATGTTGTTGTGAGCTTTTTTGATTCGTTTTCTTAAACGATTTTCGCGTACAAAACGTTCAATAATATGCTGTCCTTGAAAATTCGCGTCCTTGAAATGGTTTATTATTAACTCTCGCTTTGCAGTAGAGTTGGGGCGACCGATCGCGAATTAAATGTCGTATTGTTCTTTACAGAATAATGATTTCGTTCAAAAACCAAGGTCTGACTGATAGTCATCATGTCTGCAATGCGATATTCTTTCCTCACAAACGGGTTATTGGAATTACCAGTACTTTTTCTACAAAAAAAAAAACCATTTCACATTATTTTGGCTTTGAGGTCAAAATCAGCTCTTATCTGGATTTTCATTAATTTTTATCGTAACGGATTATATTCTTTGTTACTTTTTTGCTTAAATGATAAATACACATTATATTTGCAATTCCTCATAAGTGTTTTTCTTTATTGCATTCAAAAGCAGCCAGATATTGGTAATTTTTCATAAGTTACCTGGGTACATCATTTTGGCTGTCAGCCACTGCAAGTATAATGGATCTCAAAACATTGCAGGCAGGAAAAATATGAGACTAATTCCAATACTCTCCTAAATGCAGCACAACTTATATGCAATTTCAAGATCAAGTTCGAGATTTGGTGGTTATATATTTTTTTTACTGTTTCTTCAATATTTTTCTTTATATATCATTGTTCCTTATATGAAGGTAATGAAAAGATATCATAGAAATGAGTTGAGATATTTTAAAAGTCATTTGGTGAATCACTTAAAAAAAATTAATATTGGTTTGTTTTGATAAAAGTGGATTGTGGCTGGATTTCATTATTGACTGACGGTAGATTTTAGTGAATTCTTTTAAAGGTAAAACACATAGTTCGTTCGATACCGTAATTAATCTTCAACAAGACCTGTTCCTCACGATGACAACTTACCTATACCCGTTCCATCTATAATCTATTGTTTAAGGTTGACGACTCACAATCCTCCACTTCAAACCAATTGAATAAAAGATGCTAAAAATTGAATAAGTGATGCTAATCGTAGGACCTCAAATCAGAGAATTTATAAAAGATCCAAAATTCGAGGAAAATTTGAGCATTTTAGAAAAATCAGGTTGGCATTGCGTTCAGAACGTGGCCGCAATTTTTTTTGGGATAACCATAAGAGTGAGAGCCATAGAGAATTGATTAACGAGCTTCTATTGACATATGAAGCTTTGGGTTGCAATATGTCGCTTAAAATTTATTTTCTAGACACATGTATGGATTTTTTCTCGGAAAATTTGGGGGCTGTAAGTGATGAGCCTGGACAAAGATTCCATCAGGGCATTTCAAAAATGGAGAAGCGTTATCAGGGTAAATGGAGTCCAAAGATGTTGGCTGGACGATCAAAAATGACCAAATGGAAGCTAAATAAAGCTAAATATTCCAGAAAACGTAGACCTTGATTTATAAATCACATTATTCACATGTTTCTGGAGAACATTTAATATTTTCTTTACACTTTATGTTTCTTAACCAAACAAAATTCATACATGATAAAAATTACTGCGTATTTTCATTCACAACACATAAAAAAAAGTTCGTGAAAACACTAAAAAAAAGTTCGTGTGGCACGACAAAGATTAAATTTTGTTAACCAGTGTAATTTTTTCATGATTCTTCACTTGCTTTATAAGAACGATGAACCTAGTGGAATATAAGCGAATATTCTGCATAAGATTTTCTTCTACTCCAGCTGGAAGTACTCTTTTGACCTTGCATTCTGCAGTGCAAATTTAATAGCTATCACAAAACTTTAAACTACCAACAACTAAAGCCAATGTCAATGCTACGTTCCCTGGTTTTCTTACTTTCCTACTACTTCAAATTTTCTATCGCGTACTCAAAACAACACTGCCATCGTCGAAACATTTAAGATTTCCAATTTCCTTCCTATCTGACTTACATCTGTAATTGATTGTTTCACGGTCGTACCAGTCAAGAAACACAACATTTCTTCGATGAAAACTTAACTTGGTCTTGCGAAAACTTTCCCTAATTACTAGCTGCATACATAGTCGCGAAGAATTGTGGTGTTTTTCGAATACAACAATGTAAATCCCTAGCGTGTACGGTACGATTAGACTACAATAAAATCATAAATCACCCCTTTTCCCCTTCCAAGGAAAATCTAGCAAGCTTATCCCGACTACAGCGACTTCGAATTTGGCATTTTACATTTGAAACTAGACGCAAAATTACGGTTTAGTGAAGCATCGTAAAAAATACGTAGTTATTATAAAAATTTTAAATTTCATTAATTCATTAGTTTTTTCAACCTATTAAAAATGGCTACTATAGATCCGATTTCAACACCCCACCCGCACTATATACCGGGGTAAGAGTAAAAAATCTGTAAAAGCGAACACGTAGAATTTATTTTCTTACCTATACTCTTATTTCAGATACACCGGCTATTGTCCTCAGTATATTTATCATGTGGGTGATACGTATGGTAAGCAAACGCACAAGCTCTTAGTCGATCCTTGTGTCTCTCATGCCGAGCGAATTATTCTGTCCAATCGTAATTCGGATGACTATCACGTACAGCGGCCGACACTACGTGAAATTGATTTGGTGAAAAGTCACGAGAAGGAAGGCGATCCAGTCTATAAGCATCCTACTATTCCGGGCTACGAAGGATTTATCCCCCATCTTAATGATAAAGTTGGATACAGATATTCGATAGCAGCTATCGATTCTATTGCGGAATTCGAGAAACATATGCAACAGAAAAGATGCGAGGCACGATTGTTGAAGCATCGTAGCGCTGTTCAGGATTCGGCAGCTTATACTCGGAGCGTGGGCGAAAGATCGGTAAGTTTTTATGGTCGTTTTGGTTGGTGGTATGGACTTAATAAATGTAGTTATGATAATATTGATTTATATATATATATATATATATATATATATATATATATATATATATATATATATATATATATATATATATATATATATATATATATATATATATATATATATATATATATATATATATATTTGCTTACTAGTATATTTAAGAATCGGTTGGTGTCAATGTGATGGTTAGAAAAATTTACGTAATTTGATACCCAAAATTGATAAGTTAACTATAGTTTTGATTGAATATTTAATTGACTAGTTCATATTACTGAACAAAATTTTGAATATAGAATCAAAATAGTATTTTGTGCGCGTAAAAGTGATTGTTAAATTTAAAAAAAAAAATCAAATATTGCTTGTGGTGCAGGATACCATTCAATAGTCAAGTAATAGTGAAGTTTTTTTTGAACGAATAAATACTCTGAAAATGTCTTCCATGCAATTTCTAAGTGCTCATACTATACAAAATTAGAGAACAGTAACCAATTATGTGATTCATCTAAGCAATGTTTTTTTGGTTTAATTTGACGCCCAACGTGGGCGATGAAATAACTCAACTAGACAGTAGCTGATAATTAATTGACTCAAGTCGAATATAGTTAAATTCGTTGTTTTTGTGATTTTGCTATTCGTTGTAGAAAATAGCCAGCAGCTCACATGATAAGTCATGTTTTGGTTTAGTAGCTCTGTAATCAACAATTTTAAACGGATAACAGAATGATTGCCGTGTATTGTGATGACATGTTTGAGGAAGAGGTGTTTCACACGGACCGCGCATACTGACCGAGAAATGGAGAGAGTGGAAGAAAAGGGGTGAAAAAATATAGTCCAATCATTATGTACAAATAAGTTCAATCTGCGAAAAGAAACTAAGTTAGTTTTTACCAACGGACTTATCTTTATTTTGGTATCAGAAATACTGCATTAAAATATCATTGCGAAATCGTGTTGACGCAAGGTTAAAGAACACGAAAATATTTTTTTCTGATATATCTGCAGATTTATGAGAAAATGTTTTAGATGTCAATGGTCGTTCTTTGCTGGTAAAAACACTCATGCCCAGTTTTTGCTTGGCCTTATTTTTCTTTCATATATCTTTACCAGTTTTGTCATTTTTTTTGGCTTAACATTGTAGGGATATAATGTAATGAGTGAGGCTTTCGCTGATCTTGATAACGAAGAGAAAGGTACAGATTAGATGTCATTAGGTGGCACGACCTTTTGAGTTTATTGTAGTGAGGTAGCAGGGTTTATACTATTAAGCGAAGAAAAGTTCTGATCAGAATCTTAAGAAGAACTGATGAAGCCCGAAGAACTAATGTAGCCCGAAGAAGAGTATCCTCTGAAGCATCACTAGAATAAGTTACGTTTAAAGACTCCTCTGTTTAATTTCTTGGCATGAAGTCAATATCCTTAAGAATGTGTCTATTGCAAGAGAATAGTCCAGTCTGCTTAAAAACATTGATAAAAGTGAACATTTTCATAGCACTATTGTATGACCTCCCAAACAATTCACCAACCTGATCGTTTGTCACAATCCTTCCCGAGGTGTTCCTCAGCCACGTCTCAATCTCCTGCCCGTAGTAATATCTGAGGAGAGCCGTGAATGATAAGTCGAGAGGCTGCATCTTATAAGTTGAGTAAAGAGGGAAAGATACTATCGACACATGATTTTCCGTCCCATTTATGTTACATCCACATTTTGAGTATGGTTGTAGTGGCCATCTAACACTTATAAAACGAGATTAGTATTATCACTTACATCTTTAATTTTTTTCCTGTTCATATAAATGAGCTGCATAAGTACACTAAACGTATGATACGTTTAGTGTACACCGCTTGTGTTCGGGCTATGTACGCGTACACCTTCCGCATTGTAGAGGATAAGGTTTGTGTCCATTGTACCGTACACTGTCCAATCGTACCGTACACTTACATTGTGTCTATTTTCCTCAGAGTGTCGTTTGTGTACATGAAGGTAAACATTACAGACTGAGATAGAGTAAGTGTTGTTTTTGTAGTCAATGCGTTTGCGTACAGGTGTCATAAATGGACGGTACAGAACATTAAGATACGGTACCATAAGGTTATTTTTTCGTTGATTCTTGGCATAGTCCATCTCTTGATATGGTACGCGTACAGAGTACAAGCACACAATTTGAATGGATAGATCCATTTAAAGGAGCGTTTATGTGCATGATACAAAGTCATAAAAGGTATCTGGCACAAAAAGTATCAGTGACCAAAAGTATTAGTGACAAGTGATATCAGGTAAAAGTATCAATGATACTTATCCTCTTGGAAAATATACTACCAAAAATCTAACTTCAAAAATTCAGAGCTGTTGACCCTTCGTCCCTGCGAGTGATTAACTGATCTGTTTGGAAGTTGGTTGTATTTAGATGATCTGATTGAGAAGCCGCTTTGTTCGATAGCTCTTGTTGAATATATAGGTTTGGATACAGGTTGGTTTGTCTTGAACCTTGGACTCGGTATAGTTTTAGAGTAGAAAATGCGACAAAACAGAAAGAGAGAAGATGTTACACGCTTGATTGCATTGGAGTTAGTATTATTGCAAACGTCAGGATCGATAAGTTACGGCTGGTTAAGTCCACTTTTTTTATTCAAGTGAAATGATTTGTAGCGATACTGTCCAACATAGATGGTTTCATCGATGACTTATCGGGGATACTTAGTTTCGCTAATCACTTTCTCACCAGTTATCTGAAGTCGTTCTCTACTCTCGATTTAGATTTTCTCTGCGGATTTCGATACACGATTAGCATATCTTTGTTGCAGTAGTCGCAGCTCTTGTAATCTTTCGCTAACGCTACATCTGGTTTATTGTCTTAATTGTTGTATTTTTGTAGTATAATTGTGTATTGTCCTATATAATAATTGTCTTGTAAAATGCTGTCTTATCTAGCCAGAACCATTTTAGCAAGCTCTTCGCAGTTTGAATATTTATTTCTACAAACTCGTAAGGCTGCAAATAGTAGGAGCTCGACAATCGATTCGTAAGGGTCGAGCGAATTATAAAAGTGATTCGATGTGAATTGAGGACCTCCATCTGACTGAGACTGTAGTAGATATTCATTTCAGCTGTAGTTGGTGATTTTATTTTCTTAAATTCAAAAAACCCAGAATAGTGATCTGCTATTAGAAAATAATCGTCACCTCTGAAACAAAAGATATCGGTAGAGACATATTGAAATGGATCCTAAAGTATAGCCTTCTGGAGTTGGGGGGGAGCCTTCATGTTGTTTCGTTTTGTCTGTTGGCAAATTGGAACATTTTTCAATGAAGTTGCCAATTTGCTGCGTCTGGCCGTACCAGTAGAAGAATTGTCGGACTCTGGCTAAACAGTTGGTCAGTCCTGGATGTTCAGAAGAGTGTAAATTTTTCATTACACAATTGACCTCAAATTTGGGCATGATGATTTTCTGCGTTTTGAATCGTAATTCTCTGGCATATGATATTTCCTCTATTAAGTTCGCACATTATTCATATGCTCTAGTAATTGGCCCACACTGTCAGGTCGTTCCTGGTTCTTTTTGGTGGGTTCAATTAATTGAATGCGAAAATGGTCGGCGGCAGATATTATTGAAGACACAGTAAAGCGTTTTTCGTCTTATGCTTGGACTGGCTTGCAATTCCAACTTGGCGTATCAACGATTAGTATCTGGGAACCATTTTTATACTCTATAGTGGGTGATTACGGAAGTACATCCCGAAGCATTCTTTACAAACCTAGTGGAGCTCTTTGAAGAGGTTTTTTTGCGATGTGTTTTTGTACAATAAAAACTTTTCATAATTGAAAATTGTAAAATTTTTTGTGATGCTCCGCGACGCATGCTTTGCGAATTACTGTCTTTACCTTTGGTTTCAGCCACCACTTTGATTTTAGCCACCAAGTCTTTGTCCGTCTTACCAAAAATATTTGGATACATGACGATGTGAACTATACGAGCTCTACTACTACCACTACTTTTTCCCTATCTGCCCCATCAGAATTTTTATGAATAAAAAATGATACTGTTTTCTGACAAACGTCCAAACTTGTATTAATTTAAATATTGCAGCCAATATCGCTTTTCTTCCTTTTTTTTTATCTTTTTATCAAAAGAAGACAAGTAGATTCTGAAAAGTTTCAAATTCGGTTTCGAAACCCCGTGCTGAAGAACAAAGTTCTCACTGACTTGACTATCCAGAATTGTTCGGTCTTTTGAAAAAATTGAGATGGACTACAGTTTTAAGCACTATTCTGGTTTTCGTCTGAAGTCCTTTTTTTGGATTTCACTTTAATGTTCGTGAGAAGTACGTGGTTGGATTTATACGGCCATTCTGAATTATTTTTGTTTATTACTACAGCATTCCTGCGTAGTACGAGAGGAACCGCAGGAATGCAAAAAAAAAACCCTGCAAATCGCTCTTTTCAGATTTTGAGACATGAAGCAACATTGAACAAACGAACAACAATGAGCTTCAATTATGGCTTTGTAGTAGTTTCTTCTCTTGTATGCGGTACTGCTACCATCATAATTGATAACTCTGACAATGTTGAAAAGAGAATACACCGTGAATTATGGAGCTATTTCTGAGATACTTTGCGTTCATTTTTAGTAACATAGTAGTAAATTTCACAGAGTTGAGCTTTAATCTATAAAATATCTAAAAAAAAAAACCTAAAAAATAAATAACATTAAGATTCGAATCTTCTCTTCTAGTTATTCAATTCTATAAAATCAACTAGTTGCCTAAAAAATAATTACAAACCAAAACAAACATTTACCCTCATGACCTAATATTTTATGCTAATCAAATTTTTTCACCTACTTACCATCAATAAACTCATTTGTCTTTTTAACTATTTGCTTATCTCATCCCATGTAGCTGCAGACAACCGATTATAAACTACCATTGAGTGCAGTACGGCCCGAATGTCAGGGTTTAAGGCAAGGAGCTCTACGAGCAGCCCCGATACCACCACCCATTCCGTATTCGAAGCATACGTCGCCACATTTCATGAATAAGTCTGATCCGGATAAATTCATAAAACTAGGTGAGTAGACATGACTCCATAGATGGATTGCAGCCCTTACCCATATCCACATCCACACATTCATCAATCATTTAGAAGCAACACATTGCTACATGGCATGTTCGTGACTAGAAAAATTACCAGTTAAACCTGTCTTCGGCGTGTTTACACCGCGTTATTATTTATACGAGACAAGCTATAATTGGTGGTATGAGCGAGTGAACAACTTTCTTAGATGCTTTGCAAATCCTTAAAGTAGTTTCATTGAAAAGTTCAAATGAATACTTAATCGATCAAACATGACTTTACAAAGAGGCGAAAAATTTGCTCTACTGCCTTCTGATTGCGTAGCTTCAGTGGATTTTAGATTTTAAGACTTCGAAGACACACTAATTTTGTTTCGTCGCGTTAGAACATGTCGTACGCCACACGTAATAGTATGTTGTGCTTTTCAGGATATGCCGGACATATCCCACAAGCGAATTTCCGAATCGGTATGTCGCATAAGCCACTGACAACGGATGCGTTGTGCGAATTTATGGACCAATATTCGCGGGCCCGGGCATCGGAATGGTCTCCTATCCGGGACTTTAATGTTGGATCAACGAAAGTCCAACGGCCTGCAAGTGAAATCTATCCGAAAACTAGTGGCCTAATACCAAATTATGCTGGACATGTACCAGGCGTCGTATTTAGGTAATTTGAGGAGATTATTATGAAAGTAGTCTATTAACGAAGAAAAATATTTTCTTTTCGGATATGCGTAGGGTTGGCAAGACTTTCGGGGATAACACGGTAGATGCTAAGCAATGGTTGAGTGATAAATGAGTAGAATATAAATTGATCAAATGAGTGTATATGCTATGAATAAATTAAAGTTAATTGTTATTTAAACACCATTTTGGTACGGAGCTTTCATTATAATGCAAGTGAAAAATCGTGTTTGAAATTTCAGTTTGTTGAAAGTTTTTCTATTATTGTAGGAAATATAAGACATAATCTAGTTGAAATACCGATAAATAACTTGAATATTATGAAAAACGCTGAAACTATTGTTGCGAAAGAGTGCGAAGTGACGAACATGTCGAAGTATCATCATCGCAGCACAGTAACTATAACGCCTGAGGATGGCCAGGTCACTGGAAGGAAAAACACTATAGTAAGGCAATAACCCGTGCTCAAACACCGTACAGTGGATGCAATTGCTCAGCAATCTTTGAAAGCTATCGCACCCACAAATAACAAACTTTTCATTATAAAAATTCATTATAAATTGGAGCTTACTAACAAAAGCCTAAATTGTCAAAGAATCCTTCAATATAATTCGTTCCCTTATGTTTAGTTTTTTTCTTTACCTGATTCAATGGCGATTATGGAAGGAAAATGTTTAGCTTATGCTACGTTTAAAAGGATGACAAGACAATGAAGTCCTGGAAAACTAAATATTTTGAGTGCAAACATAAAAGTTATTTTAAAATTCATTTATTTAAACAAATTTTTTATCAAATAAAAACAAAAAAAATACAAAAAAAAACACTCAAATTTTCCGATAAGATACGCCTGCCTCTTTCAATTCAACAATCTTTTACCTAAATAGAGGAGTTAACCCCTCTTAGCCTCAACCATCGTTATTGAAATTTAAAAAAAAAAAAAAAACTTTTTAAAATATTAAAAATCACATTTAAACTAAAACGAATGACTGGATTTTTCAAACACATCAAAACCAATTTGCTTACTATTCTATTTATAGTAAAACACAGTATTTTTAATTACGTACCCGCTCGCAGGCTTGGCTTTGATATGATTTCATCGTCCTTGACTTCCCTCAATTGTGATTTTATCTGGTAAAAAAATAACCTTTATGGAATGAGTTATTTCGAAATATTCATTGACAAATTGAATTTTTCTTAGTAAGCTACAAGTGTTTCTAATTATATGTCCGCAGCTGTATATTATTTTATAAAAATATGTTTCTTCTCATTTTTAATAAATCGCTCTCTTGCTCAAAAATATATTTAGTACTATTTAAAAGGAAGTCCAAAGTTCCTTGTTTTGACTTATCGAAATTGAACGGGTTCTCCATTGACCTGAGTCAAAGGTCCAAATATTTAGGGCTCATCCTCGACTCGACGTTACTATGGAACAACAATAAGAGCACGGAAGGCTTTCAGTGCACTTTCCTGCAGCAAAAGAGCCATAGAGGCGAATTGGAGATTGTAGCCTCGTACTATTGTTTGGCTTTATACGGTAGTGGTTGAGCCAATTCTACTGTTTGAAGTGGCGTTCTGATAGCAGGCTGCTCTTAAGGCTACCTGTAAACGTTAGCTTGGAAAAGTGCGAAGGTTTGCTGCCCTACTAATAACTGAAGCGCTCCGCACCACCCCTATTAAATCACTTTTTGCTCTGCTTCATTGGTTACCAACTAATCTACTGATCTTACAGCAAGCTAATCTTGCTGCGGTGAGACTGAATTGTATCTTAGTATGGAATAGAACAAAATTTGGCCATGCTAGAGTCTTTCTACTCCAGTGGGTGCTGACTACATCCCTTGGCACGCTCTACTAGATTTGGAGTTCACAACTCGCATTCTTGGTAGAAAAGAATGGCATGATGGTGTCATTTTCGAAAGTGGGGTTATCCATGTGCACACCGACGGCTCAAAACTAAAGAAAATAGAGTCGGGAGTGGTATATACTGAGATGAACTGAATTTCAAGCTGTACGTTCGTCTACCAGACCATTGTAATGTCTTTCAGGCAGCTATTTAAGGGATATCCAGGGTAAATGTGGCTTTCTTATTGGCTACTGCCTCATAGGACGACGTACGCAACGATTGGGCGCAGGTTACAACGACTTCTGTCAGAGTTGTGGCTCTTAGTACGAAGAGGAATCTATCCTCCATCTTATGTACTAGTGCCCGGTTTTGGCGAGGAGAAGAGTGGTGGCACTTGGTGCAACATTTGTCCCAAATTTGACCGAACTATCCCTAGTCAATTTAAAGAGGACAGTGCGGTTCATCAAAGGAAGCATATTATTTGACTTTAGTGACTAGGGGAGAGAAAAATTACTGTGGCATCATAACGGGCCTCTTTTCTGCCTATGTCCGTGTGTCGGCAGGCTTCTGTCGATCGGCAGCCACTTCGACCTAACCTAACCTATATTAGCGTTAATGTGGCAATACTTTGTCAGAATATCTTAAGGAAATACCTTTTAACGAGCTTTCAAAGCTTAACAGACGAATTTTATGAGTGTGCGAAACAATGATACACTGGTTTGTTAGTATTACACTGTCATAAGATCATAGAGGTTTACTGGGTCCCAAACAGTTACGAATAATGTATACCTTTTTTTAAAAAAAATTGCTACATACACATAAAGTACCTTGGAAGAATGTTCCAGGACAGATAGAGGTCAGATTAGACAGGAGGTCATTTACATGTAAAAGAAATAGTAAAGGTCCTAAGTAGCTTCCTTGAGGAATACCAGATATGAATTCAATTTCTGATAGCTGGGCAACACTGAAAGTTAAGAGAATATAGTTTGCTTGTCAAAAGCCTTCGTGAAATCCAAATAGACACAGATTATCTTAAGTTGTGCCTTGGTCAACAGAATAACCACAACATTACTGATTATCACTTCGAATAGAGTTAAAACACATGATGGTTTAGTGACGGAGCGATAGTTCCTCACGACAATTCTATTTCCTTTTTACGAATAGGTTTGACGATTGCATATTTCCAAAAAAAAAACTAGTAAAGACACCAAAAGACAGAGAAAAATTACATAAGTAGAAGAAACTGGGAGAAAATAATTTGAAAATAGCTTAAGGAATGCCGTCAGGATCTGGGGTCAAATTATTGTCCACCTTCCTAGAAAACGAAAAAACGGCATCTTCATCAAAATTCAAATATTCCACTTCCAAAGAAGTGGTTGGGAATATTGTCGAGCTCACAATAGAAATTTCCGTATTTTATAATATAAATTTCCGTATTTTATGCGGTACGGAAATTATGAGGGAAAATATTGCTAATAGTTCATGGATGGGATATAGCCATGCGCTTTGTCTTAAAAGTGGTGGAAAATCCATCTTGGTACGTCTTGGAGTAAATAAAAAACCAAAATCTGCTTGGCTGGTGGTGAATAGTGATATTAAGGTAAATTATCAACCTCAGACTGAAAAATGTCAATGACAAGTGGTAAAGCTAGTCTACGTTATAAAACCGCTCCTCTAGAAAGAAGTCGGAACCAGGTAGATATTGATCATGAAAGTTGTTCTAGTTAGAATTACTGCTATGTTTCAACCTCAGCTGCCTCAGACACGCAAACTTCATTTATGGACACGTGGCTTATCTTTTCAACAAAAGCGAAAAGTCAGAACCAGAACGAGACAAGATGTAACTTCTCCATACTTTTTTGTAAAATTTTATTATGAAACGAATTGTCATCAACTTCCTTGGCACTTTTTCGCAATCATTTTAGAAAAAAGACTGGTACAGAGTGAGCAGAGCCAAAAGAATTAGGTGAACAATCCAAAAAGAATTAGGTGAACATTTTGCAAAGCCTTATCAATATATTTTTCAGACATCGCATTAAGTTTACGATGTCATATGTAGAACAACGGCCTACACGGAGTATTGAATTATAATACCAACTCATGCGGTTGCACCACCAATAGTTGCAAAAGACAAATAATATAAGTACAAATATCTTGTGAATGCAAATATTGAAATATTTTATTAATCATCTGAAAAACAACGATCCATCTTTTGCCAAAACGTTTTACACCAAACTTGAATTCTCAAAAGTCCTTATTGCATTGATGATTTTCGAAGCCATTGCTTTGCGTTGTGAGTGCTATTCGCAAAAGTACTTCCAAGTCTACATTTAAAGTGCGAAATGTAGACAAATACTTGAGAAAACTATCATGTTGATCAATATATCTTACTTAAACATAAAACCAGGTACATGACCTGAATAGTTCGGAGTTAAACCCCCATCTTGCTTGTAAATATCAAAAACGTGCTTCCTGTTCGAAATGAATTTGTGCGTGGGACTTCCCAACGGAGCTTTACAAAGCTGTACCGTATTTTTGGAATCTGCAAAATCGAACAAAATGTTGAAACAATAAATTTAAGTTTGTAATTCAATCACCAACCACTAGTGTTTTTATCAACATCATCATGAACTTTGTATTCTTCAAACATATCTCTAGTTTTGAAAACTATTTGACGACATTTATCGTCTTTGGTGTTTATTTTCTGTGGCAAGAAAATGGAAAAGTTTTATAATCATTAGATCCCATACTTTGTATTGTACCGTATCTGCAGAGCGTTGACGAACACCTTCTAATCGGTAGGCTAGCTTCTTTTCCAAATTGTTCGTTGCAATTTCTTTTTGGTGAGAGAATACATTTTTGACAACTTGATATGATGGCTTCACTCCTAGGTCTTCGTTTAGAAGGTTGAGAAAATTTTCAGGTCCAGGCTGTGTTGGATGCACATATTTTGGATCACGTTCGTGAGCAATCACATAGTCAATTTCATTGAAAGTTAGTTTATGTTCTTCTGAATCTGAGCCATCAGGCTTATGGCATACAGGCAAAAGTTCCTTAGAAGTAATATCAATGCAATACTGATGAGGTACTCCATATTGGCTTTGAATATGAGAATATTTTGGACAGTGACCGGTGTAGCTAGAAAGAAATTGAATTGGATTTGTTGGAAGACTTAATTTTTATTAGGTGGTAGGTGTGTTAGTACCCTGGAATATAATGTGGCTTAGGTGGGCTGATTCGTGACTCCATTCTTATTTTATGCAAACAATAGTGCACTTTAATGGACTAGAAAATAAAAATGACTTCTTCGCTAGATTTGATTGATTTGTGGCTTTTGTCACACGTCAATGAATGAAGTTTGCGTGTCCTAGGCGGCCTAGGTCGAATCATATTATTAATTCTAACCAGAACAACTTCCATGATGAATATCTACTTGGTTCCGACTTCTTTCTAGGTTTTATAACGTAGACTAGCTTCACCACCTTTGTTAAATTTAGCGTTTGAAGGTAAAACCTGGCGATTAGTTCCAAACGAGGTTTTTTTTCGAAAATCGAATATTGAATAGGAATATCGAGTTCACTAAACAGTTTTCTCGCGGTAAAAACCAACATATTTGTCAACATAAATCAACAACAACTATGAAATGGTTAAATCAAATATGCACATATTTAAAAAGTCTATAATACTTTATTCTTGCGCGATTATACTATTGACATACATAATAAAAAAACAATTACATTCTTATAAAAATAATGTTTCGCAAAATGAACTTTCTTTTATTAATATGTGGTTTTAACAATTAAACAATATACCACTTTTTACTAATTATGTTTTCACATGACAGCTATCTGATACCACCCGCTTCAGATTTACACCAAATAAAATATTTTTTAAAGCCTTATACTCCAGCAACTTTCAGCATTTCTTCAATATGAACAATTTTTTCTCGTGGTTTTCCACATTTCGCTCCAGCAGCTATTTCAGCTTGATCAATTCGTTTCCATCCTTGCCATGTTACAACCCGCTTGCCAATTACATCAAGTCCAGGTTTTTCTTGATCACAGGGTACATTTCTGGCTTCGAAATCTTCACACATTGTTCTAGCGACCGCGAATGCACCATTCATTGTAGTTAATATAACTCCTGTTGGACCTGTACCAAGCCACCCAGCGACATAAAGACCAGGTTCGATTTGATCGGACTCTTTCGATAAGATGCGACCTGAAATCGAAGACATAAGGAGATTAGAAAAGTTCGTGTGATAAATAAATTTAGATATGTCAAAACAATCCATCAAAAATCTGTCTAGCTCTCAAAGATGAAATTTTGTTTTGATTTTTCAAAGAAAATAATATTTATTAAAACCGTTATTTTTTTAGATTTTTGTGTGCTTCCAAAGAGTCTAAACTTTATTCATTTCTTTGTAAAAATCTTTTTCTGTGAAAAACTCGTAAGCCTACCTGCTTCGTTACAAACTAAACCCCTTTTATCGTTGAAATTGATACCAGGGTCGGCAGATGTAGATTGGTAACCTATACTCCGTAATATCAAGTCACTATTTAAAATTTCAGTTGCTGATGTTGGAATGGCAGTGTTATCTTTGAGCTCGTTGACAGTTAATTCGAGCTGACTATCTAAAATACTCTTTGGTGATCTTAAAAATATTGGAAGGAATTGTCTTGGCGATAGTTTGGTTGACTTTTGCGTTTGCAGACTGTTTAACATGAGTTCGGTGATGCGTTTACGAGGCCGTTGTAGGTTAGGAAGTATTTCGGGAACGCCTATTACAAAAATTTTAATGATGTAAATTATCGAAAATCGACTATCGCAAATCGACTAAACCTTCACCTTTGAAATCATCTTCTCGCCACACAGTGCTGATGTTTGGCAGTTTCAGCATTTCTCGAAGCTCTTTGATGGTGAAGGCAGCTTGTAGAGGTCCTCTTCGACCAACCAAGTAAACTTTTTCAATTTTTCTTCGTGATAGACTTTCAAGGGCATATTCTGTAATATCTGTTTCCTAGGAAAAAAAATATAGAAATTATAGCTATTAAATTGAGTGACCAATATGAAGAAATTGTTTAACCCAAAAAACTGAAATGAAAACGGTTAGATTTCGGAACAGAGAAAATAAGACGGTAAAGCAGTTTTAAAAGAAGGCAGCCATCTTAGAAAACTGTGTGTGATGCAACCGAAGGAGTCTGTAGTATTGAAAGCTTCAATAAAGGTTATTAAAGTACACAATAAGGGATATTGAATTTGTCAAATGTATTGGTAGAGAAAACACCACAACAGAAGACCAGGACACTAAGAACAAATCAAACGAAATTATGCAAACAAGTGAAGAAGGTTAGCAAATGGCTTGTAAGATCTAAGGATAATGCCAGATAATTTAGAGACTTTGACAGCGATGTGCATTAAATGTATGTTGACCCGGTGCTGCTCTGGGGCAAGAAAAGATTTGATTGAAGGATGGACTCTTGCAAAACACATTAATCAGTTTATTGAAGCAAGAAAGGAGGTAGGAGGGGGGTGGGGGGGGGGAGGATTGTGAATAAATGTGGCGATAATTTGAGACACAAATCGGTTTACCAGCAAAAAAAAACCGTTTGCAGTTTTCCCCTGAGAAGAGATTATACCCGAAGTAATGGGAAGGTCGAAGATTATAGAACGAGGAACACTTAAGTATGAAGATAAATACTTGGCTAAGATATTCGAAATACTATGGGGCTACAACCAAAGCTAGTATCTAGGAAGAATATTAAGGATTGCAAGAAGAAACAAGAGAAGTAGCTATCAAAAAGCTCGCAAACTACTTGTGAGGTGGAGGCAGCTACATCTTTGAACTTACCAGCTGCATTTCAGTTTCAAAAATTGGGAGCTACGATCGAGTGTCACAATTCATAAATATTGTACTGGATTCCAGCCATCACCTACGCAAATATGAGTAGCATGCAATCGAAAGTAAACCATTTTTCGGCATTGCCAATTCTTTCAACTCAGATATAATTGACATTGCTGAAATTTAGCTTCGCGCGAACATCACAGATGCCGACCTATTTGACTCTGTTTTCAATGTGTTTCGCAAGGATCGCTATGATGCCTCACTGGGTGGTGCATTTTACTTTCCATGCGCATAACCAGCCATATATCATTGGTAGATGCACCCAACGTACCACTACTTGGAACTCTATATTGTACTTTAGTGAGTCCAATCCTTGAATATACGTGCTTGATTTCGGCACTTTATCGAATCATATCAAAGACAATTGTTGCGTTTTTGCGTACATGAACTCTCGTGGTCTGATCTCCTTCGATTGCCTCTTCATACTAAACGGCTCAAACTATTGGCTAGGAACACATTTGCAACTAGGCGCTATGATTTTAAAATCTTCCTTGTTGCTAAACTTTTTGCCGGGCGTATCTCCTCTGAATCTATCTTAATTTGGTTATAGTATAAATTGCTTTTGGTTTTGGTACGTAAGCCATTTATCAATCCATTTTCATCAAACGTGACGTTTGCGACTTTCTTTCTCTTATATTATATTGAGGGGTATGTCTAAAATGGCTGAAGGCTGGTGGAGGTCATGAGATACATAAGAAGAGAAGGCGGTATTTAGGGTAATGGAAGACTTTGAAAAATTAGACAAAACAAGATCAAAGATTTTATTATTTGAATTTGGTATAGTACTGAGTTGATAAAAGGAGTGCAATGAGAGAAAAGACAAGCTAAGTGGTAAGATGTTGTTGGCCGATATGATAATCAAGAATGCAGCATACCATTCTACTGCTGGAAAGTTGAAGTCCCCAGTAGGAAACCAGTAGGAAAGCGGCTGGAAAACGATTGATAAAGTAGGAAGAAGTTCCGCAAAAAGTTTTCGTTAGCTAAAATAGATATGTTATTAGTGGTGTTAGATGGAGGTAATAACCGAAATTTTGGATAGATCTAAAGAAATACGAACAAGAACACTAAGAGCCTGATTTACAGTGATTAGCATGCCAACGCCATCTGATTTGCCACATACTGAGCGGTCGCAGTCTTTTCGGAATATATTATGGAAATGAAGAAAGTTTTTATTGTAGACATCTTCCATTAGCCAGGTTTCTGTTAAGCAAACAATGACATCAGAGGTTAGGGTAGAGTTGAACCTGATCTATCTGTTTTGATCCACAGTTGTTTTGGTAGTAGACTTTCAGTCTAATTATTATGCTAGAGAATTCTTTGGCCTTTAGGGATGAAAATGTTTATGAGGTCTCCTGGTAAATTCAGTACATCAGTGCCAGTTACTGTTATTTTGTTATTATTTCTTGATTCGGCAAGTTATCAGGTGTTAGTTTTTTGCAAATAAGTAGAGGCAGAGAGTAGTAAAATTTGACTGCGTTATAATGCTTGATTGTTTTCGCTTATGCACTGTACGCGAAACGTTTCCGCTGGTGTTCTGTAACGAAAATGGTTGCCGAAGATCACGAGGAAGTTGGTGTGGTTGGAGTTTTTTTGAAGGTCCAGCATGATTCGAATGTAAAGATGCAGTAGACGGAACAATCGAAATAGTTTCAGTACTTATAGTAACTACATCTACATATTATCAGATGTAGATATTTCGAGGGTATGTAGACATTTCGAGGATATTTTTTCAACGCTTATTGGGCTTGCTAAAGAAAGGAGTACATTACTCTCGAAATATCTATGTCTCAAGAAATTGAAATTTAAAGGCCAAATTAGTTTTGTGTTAAAATCCTTGATTTTGAAAGCTAAATCAAGTAAATCTAAAGTGATAAATCTAGAATCGATAAGCTTGAACCAAGTAAATGGAATTGTTGTTAATGCAATACAATGTTTTTCAGTGCTTCATGCATTGTTGTAAGGTTAACGAGAGTATTTTGTACAAATGAAACACGTATCTAGATTCATACCTTTAATTTATCCAACGGCGATAACAATATCCTTGCGACATCGATTGCAACGTTGCCTTGCCCAATTAAACTGACACAATTTCTACTTAAGTCAGGATTCAAATTTTCCGCTCCTGGTAAGCCATTGTACCAGGCCACAAATTCTCGTGCAGATAGGACATTTTGTGCTGCAGATTCATTTGGGATGTCCAGTTTTCGATCTCTGTCTGCACCATATGTAAGGAGTACTGCATGATAACGTTCCCGAAGTTCGTTGAGTGTGACATCTGACCCCAGGGAAAGATGACCGAAAAACCGAAATTTCGGGTTTTCGGCGGTCTTTGTAAATGTATTTATTACATTTTTTACCTCAGGGTGATCAGGTGCAACACCGAATCTGTGAAAACCAGAAAATATTAACGCCCGTAGATATTTTTATATTTAAGGTTATGAATGATTTATTTAGTGAATTCATAAAAATGTATTCATAAATATTTGTAGATGAATTGTTTACTCAAGTCACTACTATAAAAATATATTCATTCAATCATTCGCCATCACGAAAATATGTCCATTTTGAAATAAACATTTTCTAAAATAATTGTACCTAATAAATAAAAACACATATTAAACGGGAAGTTAAGCGAATAGCTTAGACAATAAAAACCATATATATTTTTGCATATTATTTTCCGAGCACTTTATTTTCATGATTTATTTTTATTTCAACTCAAAATTATTTACAATCATTATTTAGCACAGCAAAACTTGCTAAAAAGTTGGCGGAGAAGTCCCGAGTTCTAAGTTTGATTGATCTGACGAAGATGGATAGTTTTCGGATGTTTGATTAGAGTCTGAGTTATAAGGCGGGAACTGCGGTGAACCTGGCTGGAATGGGACTATGGTCGAGAAAGGTGGAAATGGCGGCTGATTTGGTGCAGATGGAACAGAAGGCCGTTGTTGTTTATTTGGCTCAAATACCCACGGTCCAGCGGTAAAATATGGGGATTCGGAATTTGGAGAAAACGTGTAGTAGGGGCTTGTTGGTCGTGGCGTATTATGTGGAAATGGGCTTTGTATATTCGGTGAATATGGGAAAAACGGTGATGGTGGATTCGATGAGAATGGGTAGTGCATTCTTCGTCCATTTGATATTTGTGATGCGTATGGCCCTGTTGCGGTTCTGTTCTGTTCAGTGGAAAAGCGTGCGTATCGATATCGAGGAATAATTATTGGCTGTGTATTATGTCCAAATTGTTTTGGCAATGTAGCTAGTGTAGGTCTTTCTGATACTACAGGTGGCTCGAATCTTGTTGACTGAGGTGCTGCTAGTACGCATATGGTTCCAAACAGCAATCCGAGAAATATTGATAAAGTTTTCACTTCCATTTTTTCGTTATGCACTCTATAACGTTAAAACTTGAAAAACTGATGATGATCTTAGTTTGCATTGCTTATATACTCTGTTTAAACAAATTTCCATAAATACTTGAGTAATTAGAGTAATTAGAATAATATTTTTCAAATCTTCTGGTATAGAGCTTTGTCTGCTTTTTACACATTCGCTAAGATTAAGATTATCTAGATTAAGTTCTAGAAGTTAGCTTTTGAAATGGATCATTACTGGCAGAAGCTCTGCAACCGTTTAGTGCATTAATACAAAAATATATGATTTAAAATCAAATGAAGTTTGTGCTTCAATTAGTTACATTTTTCAATTCAGCTTTGGAGTGTTGTAGCAGTTGCGTGTCAATCTCCAATAATATTTCTACAGACTGCCATTATTGTCCTTAACGAAAATTTTAGTTTGGAGTTTTAGAGAATCGATCCACCACCAAATCTAATCTTGTGCGTGATTCTTTTCAACAATATGTAAGTAAAAAATATTTGAGAGGGTGGTTTTTGCATTTATTTCAACAAAAATTTTGACACAATGAATTTATGTTACGATATCTGCAGTATTTTCCACATTGATTTTCTTCCTAACTGCTTAATCATATCTGGAATATTTTTAATCTAACTTAATTGACAGGCAAATAATAGAATACCACTTAGCAAATGTATTGATAGTGTAACATCAAAAAATCGAATCTAATATGCTTTGCAGTTAGGAGTATATTTCAATGAAAATAATTTTTTTTTAAATTAAAAATACTTATATTATTTGTATGCCAATTTTTTAATTAATTTAATGTAAGCTTAGAGTAATCACATTGTAACTCAAATAGCTGTGCTATTTCAGTCTGCTAGTTCTTATCGTTAGCTATTTTTGTATAATTTTTTTTAATAATACATTTTAGTCAGCTTGTATAGTGGATGAGTTGTTTTTAACTACAGGGTGATCTTAAAGTTTCTTCCTACAGACTTTTGTTGCAAGAAGTAGGTCAACAAATATAATTTGAAAAAATGTAATTAAGATGTAAGCTTAATACAGATTCTTCTTCTTATAAATGGTAATGCATGTATCTAATGCTACTATCTGTAAATTCTAAAAAAAACCTCTTCTGAAATTGTCACACCAATTCTTAAGTTGGTTCTCAGTCTAGCTGCTCCATTCTTATTGCGCTGTTGCAATTAATTGTTGTTTATTCTTCAGCAGCGGATGTCTAAATACAGCATCTTGAAATCGAACTGTCCTGCATTAAAATAATGATTTTTTCTGTTAACTGGCTTCTGTCACCCAAAGCATACTGATTAAACAAGTAAGATCTAGGTTCCGTAATAAAATCTATCGACAAAAAGATAGTCGGATTCGTGTTTCTCTAGCTATCAAAAACAAATATTCGTTTAACAAACAATTTTTCTTTAGAAGCTAGATATATTTCAATTTATTGGCAAGACAGATTATCTTTAAAATATTGATATCTGAAGTACTGTCATTTTCGGCGCTACAACCGGAGTTCGGTCATTGCCTCTCGCAGCAAATATCTCTACCGAGCTCGATCTTGAGCCGATGTCATCCAGTTAGATAATCCTATGTTTAAAGCGTCCTGGTCAACGCCATCTCTCCAGTGCAAACAAGATCTCTCCCGGTGTCATTTGCCATAAAATTTGCCGCAAAGGGTTTTCCTAGCAGAATCTCTTTCGCTCATAAGGGCTCCAGTCTACCCAACTTTATTTTTGTAATTTTATCTTCTTCAAGGTAGATTGCGTGCAACTCATGGTCACAACGTCTTCGGAACCGCCCTTCCTCATATACGCGGCCAACGATTCTTCGTAAAACTTTCCTCTCGAACGAGGCTAAAAGGAAAGACTGCTTTTTGCTGAGCACCCGGGCAAATATCGGGTCCATTGAGTACTGACAAGAACATAGTCTTGTACAGGTGTAGCTTCGAGATTCTGGCTACATTTTAAGATTTGAAGAGTTTTGATAGATCGTAGTAAGCTTTTTTGGATTCGAGCAGCCGCCCGCAAATTTCTTTTCCATGTTGTTATCAGCTGCTAATATTGACCGAAGCTAATTAAAGAACTGTACCATTTCAACTTTATGTTTCGCGATTATTTAGCCAGCTATGGATATAGTTTTTATGCCACCTGGTCAATTTGGGTGAAGGGTTTTAGTGCAGCTAGTTCGGATTTTCCGATGATGTCAATGTCATCTGCGTCAGCCAGTATATGGTTAGACTTGGTGACAATAGTCCCTTTGATACTTCCAGACGTGTAATAGAATTTAATGCAATGCGTGGTGTAACGTGGGCTCTATATATATTATCAACTTAGCTATGCCGTCAGCTCCAGGAGTTTTGTTAAATTTCAGCCGACTTATGACACTTTGTACCACTTCTATGAACGGTGGCTGCAGCAAAAGGTTATCTTCTTGAAATTGTGAAGCTTCCAATTCTTCGGTGAGCTGACCGTTTAGCAATTTTTAAAGTGCGTTTTCCATTGCTTCAGAATGCCTTTAGGATTGGTAATTAGAGTTTCTTGTTTGTCTTTACAGTATGTGCAGCGCAGTGGGTATTGCGTCATATTCTGGTCTATTTGGTAGAACTTACGCGACTGGTCCGAACAGCGCTCTCTAGTTTTTTCTATTCCACCATCAGTTCATTCTGCCAGGCTACTTTCTTTCATCTGTGAAGAATTTTCTCTGATCTATCTTAAAGTACTGTTAGCCTGTTTGGAGCGCTTACTTTTATATGAACATTCAAAAAGTTTGATAACTGTTTAATACAATATTTTTCTAATCTAGCGGGATAGTATGTCAAATGAATTCCATTCCATCATAATTTGTTTGTGATATAGCTAATTATTAAAAACGCACCATTTATCAAGCTAGTGCATATGTACAAAAATGCGAACACATCAGGCAATAGACAAATGGTTTTGAATAAAATAATTTCTTCGGTCAACATTTTTTTTCAAAATGTTCAATAACAAGAAAGTTAATTTGTTAATGCTCAGAGCTGTAGAATGTGGCGCATAAGTTTTTATTTGTGTTTTTTTTTTAATTACACGTCATACCATTCATTGTTATTGTCGACTGTAACATTAGTTTATCTAAAAATGCAATGAAAAGCAATCTCTTATTGTCTTACAAGTACTTTGATATTTCTTAGGCATTTTCATAGTTGCAGCTGTGGCCTGGAAAATATTGAATTAGGGTAAATACTTTATCAGCTCAATGATTGACAAGCTAAAATATATTCTCCGTATGACATAAATGTTTCGTTAGATCGCCTAATGACAATAGGAAGTGTAAAATATGCTATTCATTTGCATATCACAGATAGCTGCTAATCAATTTCCTGTAAGCAAAAATGATAATAATATTAAGGTTGTCTTGATGAGTTTTTAATTTTCTAGGAAAAAATCCTATATAAGGAAACTTTTAAGATACTGATGCATGCAGTTCAACTTCTAGACTCACTAAATTCACTTACAGCAGTTTTACTTGAAGTTATATCATAAGAAATGGCATTTTTTGTGGCTTTACTTATATTCTCTGTTATATGCGGGGCAATGAATGAGCCAATTCCGGTGCATGATAGTGGAAATGGAACAAGCTACGATGGACCCTTTGCAGGCATCATAAGTAAGTTTTTCTTTTTGGTTTTGGCCATTAAAACGAAATTTTAAGTGTGAATTTTTTTTATTTGATTCAGATGCATTTACTGGAAATGAAAATCAAATATCCGGCCGTATATTCAGTATATTCAGTAAGATTATTACTCTATAATGAAGCATCGAAGTTTTGTATCATTTGAATTTTTAGAAAGTCGGAATAAAAGTTGTGGCTTAGCGAATGGCTTGGGATTTGGAAATGCTTCGTGTATTTTATATTGTGTAGTAAATGGCTATCAAACAGGAGGATTTTGTGCTTCGGATAGTTATTGCACCTGTATCGTTTAAAAAGGATGGTCCTTTTTTTTAATCATGTTTTAATGTGTCTATGAAATGTAAAAACGTCTATGATTTTTTTCTATAAATAAAATAAAATTGTGTGCAGCGAATATAAGAATTTTAGTTGTTTATTGGGTGAAGTCAGTGAGTGTTCCATATGTGCGTTAGTATTTTAATACTAGATGAAAATAGAAATGAGAGCATATATGAATTTATTCTGCATAAAATGTTCCAAGCTAAATGGAAATCATGGATACCGACTTAAGTATTTTAAAATGAATGTCGAATTTGAAGCTTGTAGCTGTTTTGAATTTACACCAATTTGCTTAAAAGAATGGAAACTAAGGATTTATTGTTTAGCTATAATATATAATATAACTATATAATATAATATATAATATAACTATTATTATTATATAGAATGGGCTCTACACATTTGCAGTAAAATCGAAATGGGTTTTAACGAACACCACTAAAAGACAACTGTGCGCATGAAACATTTAACATGAAATGTCACATATTTCCAGTGCTAGCCGACAGTTATTTAGTGGAAACCAAAATCACACCGATTTTTACTCAAGAAATGTTCGCTATAGGTACAAAATACATGGTACAAAACATTAAATCAATAAAAAGCACCTCATAACTAATACTACTAGATTCAATTGAATGATGGATTGGGAGTTAAAATGAAACAAAATTGAAACTTATCGCACAATTTTGAATTCAAGCAAAATTAGCAATTTGTTAGCTCCTGTATTTCAATTGCTGCAATACTATAAAATAAGATATCGAGATAAGTAATTTATTTGATCTTTCCCGATACAAAATTACAACTTACTCTCGCTTTGAAAATAAGTAGTTAGGTACTAACTATAAATATCTTATTTTTCTTTAAATTTGTGAGACTTAGCACTGAAATAAAATAAACGTCTTCAGTATTACAATCCTGCTAATCAACAATCCTGTTACTTGTATTTGCTACATCTGACAGTGTTTGTAGTTGACAAGTGCCGCAGCAAAGTTTAATTTTTTCATGTATGACATTCTTTTAAGCATAAACAAGTATTTTTTTATTCGTTTAATAATGGAGCATTTTATTCCAACAAAAATTTACTTGCGGAAAGTTTTATCAAATTTTGTATTGCAAAAAAACCTGTTGCGAAAAACATATCGTTTGCTTGCCGAAATTTACGGTAATGTTGCCGAAATTTACGGTAATGGTAAATTACGGTGATCATGCTTCGTCGAATATAACTGTTAAGCAAGGATTCCGACGATTTATTGAAAACCATCATCATCTGTATGCAAAGCATTACTCGACTGAAGTTCATTGCAAACACAACTGTAATTAGCCGCTGTATTAAATATTACATAAAAAATGTTACATTATAGAAATGGCTAAATAAATCACATTGGATACTACATGAATAAATACTTATATATTGAACGCAAAAAACAGTTGCAAAATGATTTTTGTAAGGAAAGCAATTGAATAATTTTGCATCGGATTGTGACAGGCGATGGAAAATATTTTACGAGAATCAAAAGATCAAAATTATTAGATGAAGCCAAACGAAAAATTATTGAAGCACACCATCGCAGGCAAAGCGAAAAATTCTTTGTGGCAAAGTTGAGATCTGCATTTGGTGGGATCAGAAAGGTATGATCTACTATGAGCTGCTGAAGCTTTCTAAAACTACTACTAGCGATGTCTACAAACGACAATTAATGTGTTTGAAGCGAAATATACAACATGAACCAACAGAATAAGAGAATAAGGTACAATATTGTAAGATACAACCAAAACGGTCAACAGCAATAGCAAGTGAGGATCAACCGCCGGCAGAAATAACTAATGAGGATCAACCGCCAGGGGAAGATACATTAAACGCACCCACCCGCAGAGGGAAAAGGATAGGATGGGCAACTCCATTAGCGATTTACTTTGGACAATGAGTCATCGGAGAAGAAGAAGACAGTGACGCGTAGAGAGTCAAGGCGAATAAATTAAGGCGTACTAAGATAGCGTGTGTATTAGAACGTTTTTGTGAAAAAATAAAGTCTATTATAATATATTGGTTATTTATAATGACAATGCCAGAGCAGACATGTTGCTGAGCCAGTCATAAACTACTTCAAAAAGTAGGGCTAAGTGGTAACCCTTTCACCGTATTCCCCAGACATTGTGCGTTCTGATGGGTGCAGTCAGCTTTTTTTCAAGTTAAATTTTGAGAAAATTTCGCAATTCGGCTGAATAATTTGATCACATTCAGAGAACTAAACTTATACAGAGCGAAAACCTGAAATTTGCGAACAAAATATGCGAAGATTCTGATTTTAGATGAAACATACTTTAAATACATTTGTATTTGATTGTATAAACAAAAAAATATCTTTTATTTATCAAAAATAAAAAAAAACGCGGAATCATAATTGTACATTCAATATTATTGGTAACGTACTTAATGTGATATTTTTACTGATGAATCTTCACATTTTCAGTTTTATATTCAATACACTTTTCAATTTTATTACTCATATTTTGGATGGATGTTGACCAGATTTAAGGGGTAACACCACAGTAACCGGTTCAAAAAATCCAATTTTTTTTTATAGCTTTTTATAGCTTTTTTATATAGGCGAGCACCAACACGGATAGCCAAATGTATGGTGCAGGCATCGTTGTTAAAGGCACATATAACATTTTTATGATTTAAATGCACATTAAACTTTAAATACGTTTTTCTCAAAACTACTTTTTTCAACTTGGGCGAAATCATAACTCGAAAACTATTGCTCTGATCAGTCTCAAATTTTTTTTTGTAGCTTTTTAAATGCAATATCTTGAGCATCACGTAGCCGTTTTTTGATTGGATGTAAACTTTTTTTTTAAAGACAATTATAAACAATTACAAACATTTAAAAATAATTATAAAAAATTCAAAAGTGTGCCATTTCTACAAAAATCAGTTTAAATAAAAACGCCTACGTGATTCTATAGCTAATTGTATGTGAATAATGAACTTTGTTTCTTTTTTGATCCAGGTCTCATCGTTTGCGCTAAATCTTTTCGCCCGTTTATCAATTTAAAAAAAAAGGCTTATTTGAAGATCGGCGCTATCGCCGCCATATTGTATGAAAATGATAATAAAAAGTTTTTTTTCTCATACTTCAATGTGTGCTCAATAAAGCCCTTTAACGGAAATTTCCTACTCCCGTTCCAGGTTTCCGAAAAAAATTGTCAAAAAAAGCCTTATTTTTCGACCGCTACTGTGGTTTTACCCCTTAATGTAAATTATAGTTTATAGCAAATGAATCAGTAGCTACCTCTTTAAGCCATTTATTCAGTTGCTAACTTTCTTTACGATTTGCCTATATTTGCTTTACGTATCAATAAATCTTTATCGATAACATTGTCAAAATAATCTCACACGAAAGCTTTTTTGAACAAAAATAGATTTCGACTAATCCACGCAATATTCTTTAACTGCTTCATAATCATGACAATACAAATTTCATTCACATTAGCATTTTATCAGATGCTTCTCACTCTGAACTCACCTTACAAGCCCAAAAGGAACCGGAAGCCGTTCGATAATATCTACAGAACAATCCGACAAATGTTTAAGAAGATATTGTGCGGCATAAAATCCGGCCGGGCCGGCACCAACAATACAAATTTTTCTTTGGATATGGCTTGAAAGCGATGCACTTGTACTGAAATTATATGATTTGCAAAACACTCTATTGATCTTTAAACAATTTTGAAGCAATCGCATCGTTTTGATTCGACCGATAGATATATGCTTTTAATAACAATAGGGGAGCGTCTTGTTTGACAGAAATCAGCTGGCAGTTTTCTTGACAAAGTGCAGTGGAATACTACTACCAGATGCTTCTCAAACTTTCATAGAATTTATTGCAGTTTGCTTCCGGCTTTTGACTAGGAAAAATTCGAAAAAAACGACGTTTTTTTAGCTCTAAAATGTTCTAAACTCTCCGATTTCACTTCTAAGCGTCTAAAAATGTGTCGTTTTTGTACAAAATGGCTGAGTTAACGACGTGAAAATCCGGCATAACGACCAATAACGTGCGAAAATGGCGAGAATGGAAAAATGAGGAGCATTTTTTTTGTTTATTTTATTGTTTATTATTTATTAAATGTTCTTATTAAGTTTACTGATCATTATTTATTGGTGCCAAAAAATTTTTTACTTAAAAAACAAAGCCCCGGAAACAGTGAGGAGCGCTTACGAAATTGTTAATTGATAGATAACACCTCACTTATTTTCATATCTCTCATTTAGCCAGCGAGTCCAGTTTTTGGCAGAAGAATACAATTATTCGTCTCTGCTCATAGCAACCTAAACTTCCCTCATAAAATTGTACATTCTCATTCAAATGTAATTATTCATCGAAATTCTAACAAACAATCGAAACTGTAATTTTTTGAATGTAAATAATGATAAACATGTAAGATTATATAATCATGTATTCACATCTTACAATAACAAAAATTTGAGAACGTGAAATGTTTTAATGTATTTTTTTTAGAATTCAAGTTCGTTCGCTGGGGGTGTTTCGCAAAAATAAAAAAAAATAGTTGAGATGATAAGGAGAAATGTACGTTCGTAATTTAGTATAAAGATTGATAATCAAGTCGTGTGCTGTGGAATGGAAATATTTCTAAAAAATTGCAATCTTCCTATGTTGAATGAGTTAATAAGGCATAGTAATTATGTTTTTCCTTTGGTTTTATTGAAAACACATTTTCCGCATTATCAAAAACATATTTGGATTATTAAACAACTAAATTATTGAGTTGTTGAAGTCATGATGCAGATAGTGCTGCAAGACTGGTCGCTAAGGTCGCATTATCAAAAACATATTTGGATTATTAAACAACTAAATTATTGAGTTGTTGAAGTCATGATGCAGATAGTGCTGCAAGACTGGTCGCTAAGGTGTCCGTTTGAAAAGCGAAGTGTTATTTCATAGATTTCTATGAATAAATATCTAATGGAGTGAGGCCAAGGCTGTTATCTTGAAAAAGGATAGCATAGTGAGCACAAAAAAATTTGATATTTTACAACAGTTTTTAATGGAAGAATAAACTTTATATTTTTAAAAAATTTCACTCTTTTATTTTTATAAAGGGAAGAACGCACATCCAGCTTGTGAAAAATTACATTAAGTTTAGGTAGATGATGCCCTATCAGAACGTTAGCGCTAAATATGGTTAAAAAAAATGTGGTGATGGTAAATGTGAGCGCAACGGCATTCATCGATCAGAAAAGCTTATCGAGGCCGATGACAACTATATCATTGCGTTAGTTAATAATTCAGAAACGTCCAGCTCTTGTCATTTGTAAATGTTTCGTGTTTCATCCCGGCAAAACGAAACAGCACGAAAATTTGGCCTCTCGCTAAAAACTGCTGGAGTTTGGATGGGACACGCTCGACTCAGCTATTTACTCAGAGCTAGATTAACTCAAAGTTTAGTGTAGAATCATGGTTTATTGGCTATGGCTGAATTTGAACCAGGGATCACACATATTCCGCTACAAAAACTTCAACAACTTGATGAATATTTGAATGCGGCTCGAACGGTTCTATTTTTATTTATCGTTTCGTTTCTATATAAGTAATTGCTAAGGAAATTCAAGTAAAAAAATTACAAATTTACAATTTTCGACACATTGTTTCACTTCAATTCAATCTACGCATTTCAAGTATCTCGCAACGTAAATCATTGTCATTTCCACAAAAAGTATGATAAGATGTTTTGGCGTCTTTATTTTATGGCGCCAAAAATAAATTCTAAATGTCATCTGCAAATGATTCAATTTTTCCCACAATACAACGATATAGCTAACTACCATTCTAAAAATACATAGACTAAACGAAAACCGAAAACAACCCCCAAGTCATCATTCTGCCATTGGTTTTCCTTTTCTTTCGTTCAGCAAACCGCTATCGATGTTGCTTGGTGGAATGTTATCGTACTCAAAACATGTATTAACTTTTGCGACCCCAAGCAAATAGCCATTTACACGATCACTTGACGATAGCGAGGGTTGTTAAAAATAATGATTTTTTTCATTTGGAAAAAATACTTTTTTTTAGGTATACTAGTGATTTGAGATAAGCGATAGTTAAATAAATTAAATAAAAATTGCTTCACTGCATAAAAGTGAAAATGAAAAAGCGAGACATGGTAATGCCAGGAACGAGCCCCTCTTCAACTTATCATTTGAACTCGTGGATATTGAGGAGTATCGCGACTTTTCCTTTTTTAAGCAGCATGGTACCAAAATTGAATAGTAATAAAGTAGTTTTTTATCAACTCCACATTGAGTTGTCTACCCACATCCTGCATCTCAAGCCACCGTGTCCAGTTGCCATAAGAATGTACGATTAAATAACGTGAAGCCGGTGTATTTTGATAATTTTGGTAACCACTGCTATTGACTTTTCCTGTTTCAAAACTCGGCTGATATGATACAAAGCCGCATCAGCCACAAGAGGAAACTCAAAGTCTACGGTTAATGACGTACTAGAATTAATGAATGTTCCCACGTTTTAATCGCTGGAATTAGACGCAAAACACATTTTTTCACTGATAAGGCAACTTGGCATGCGCAAGTGCATTTAGAATAGAATTTGAACATAATCAGTGCTTGCGCGATCGACTATAGAAAAATTATCATGCTATGCATCACTAGTAAAAATTGTTACAGATGCAGATTTATTGATACTGGTGAATGCAAACTGAGATCTCATTCTTATTGTGTTGATAATGAACAGGTTCATATTGCATTAATTTTCTCCTTTTGAAGCAGTTAATTGCGCTCGTGCAGAAAGCTTAGATTTGTAAAGAGGCAAAGCCAAATTGATTGCGGGAATCTGCGATGCGCGATTGTTTTAAAACAATTGAGTCGATAGGACAACTCATAGTTGCTACATGGAACTAAATCAAGTAGTTCAAGTTCAAAGAATTACTTGTAATCGCTGTTTTTAAGATGATAATGTATGGGATGATTTGATTGTTACGAGCTTCGTTGTAAAGGAACAATTGATGCATGTAGCGAAATACTTTGTAGCAAATTTATTGGGTACTGGAGTGAATTATAGTCACCTTAAAATTTCATAGCGCGTGGCCAATATAACCTAGATATAGAAACAGTAGTTCTAATATATTTTTATAATTCTACCTAAATCATTTAGTCCACCTGCTGTAAACACTCAGTGCCCGACCCAAGCTATAGGCCAGTCCAAGATTTCAAGTGACCTGTCCTAAAATAGGTCGTGGACTATATCGCTGTAAACATACCCGACCTAAGCATTGATTTTTGCGCGACTATTAATAATATATGTACGTTGAATTTAAGCTCCAAGCCCTCTCCTTTGATTCAAAATCATGTAAATAAACATGTTTGAGAGACAAATGAAAAGATAATTACAGTGTATGAACTAAAATTAAACCAAATGACAGCTGTAATGTACAAACGAGGACTAAATTCGACCTGACCAAGTTTTAGGTCAGGCCGATATAAACACCTTAGGACTAAATTCACTTAGTCCGCGCTATAGGTCAGGTCACATTTGATTCAACCGCTGTAAACCCTACCAGTGCCATAGAAGAGAATAACTACAATGTGTGAAATTGATTATCTAAAAACATAAAAAGATATTTTATTTATCATCATGGAAGACATAAAAGTACATACATATAAATAATTATCAAATAAATTAAAACAAAATGTGAAATACAATTGAATACAATATAAACAAATAAGTTACAAATTAATATATGTATGCTAGCTAAATAATATAAGCTATTTGAAGCTTAAAAATTAAGGCGTGCATATTTTACAAAAAAAAAACCATCGGAACAAAATACGCAATGAAATTAGAAAAAGATAAAAATAAAGGTTAATATTTACAAAAAGATAAAAGAAAATACAAAAAATAGGCATATGAACGACGACAACAGACAAACAAATGGTTTAGAAATGCTAAGAGTTTAACATCGACTTCTATCAGATTTTCGTGGACTTTACACAAGGATATGCTAGTATTGACCACAACGTTCTGTATAAAATAAGGCTGCACTTCAGCATCTAAGCAAAACTAGTCCGCCTGACCAAAATGACGATAAATTCGACGAAATGGTAGGTCAGACGCCTTTGATACAAATGTCGGACTAAAGCAAGGTGATGGTCTGGCCCCTCTGCTGTTCAACTTAGCTCTTAGATAAGGAAGTTGACAAAAGAAGTACGCTTTTATATAAATCCAGCCATATACATTTTATCACGTTCCTTTACATTTGCCAAAGAACTCCTGCTAAAACTCGATCAAGAAGCAAAAGAAGTAGGCTTGAAAATAAACCTGATGGGAATGAAAATCATGACTCAAGCAAGAAGGAGAGCCCACAATAGACAAAATAAACTATTGAAGATTATAATCTAGAAAATATGGACGAATTTATACACTTGGGTGCAAAATTGTCAACAAAATGCAATGAAAGTTAGGTTATAAAGAGGGTTGCTATCTGCGCGGTTTGTATTAAGCCGCCGTTTCGGTCCCATTTGCCACCCTCTAATGGTTTGTTAGATCTGCCAAGTAGCCACTCCGCTGAATTGAATCAGATTTTGGTTTTTACTTTTCAGTAAATGCCATGAGAGCGTGCCCGTACTTTTCATGAATTTTCACCACCAAATGATTCAGGCAGATTCAGTTTATGAACGCGACTGAAAGTATGGGAACAGACTTAGTCCTCAGCGGTGATAAATTATCGCCACAAAAATATTCGACCTTGATAACAACATTACCCAAAAAATATGATGCTTGTCGCGCACATTTGATTCGCGCCACACCGTTTGACACTTTTCAGTATTTTTCAGTAGTTCAGACCCTACTAAAATTTCATCGTATTTATTAAAAGAGAAAAATTTTCAGTTTTCAGTAAAACGGCGTACGGGAATGGCTTCATTGCAATTAATTAGAATTAACCGCAAGTAATTGGGGTACGGGAACAGACCTAAAATTAACAGGGTGTTAATGTGATCCAGAATTGGTATAATTTTGGTTTTGGTGCTAGGTTAAAACTGACAGCACCAGTTATTTTTGTTATTTCGTACTAACATAACGTCTACAATGGAAATAAGTAACCAATGTTAAAAATGTCGAAGTTCTGGAATTTTGTCGAATGACAACCCCAAACAGATTTCCTTCCCGGTACACGTTTGGTATACACTTAAAATCTGCGCGATTACTCTGCTGTTCATCAAACGTTAGTTTTTCAACGGTTTTGCTGCGCTAGAGTTTTTTTTGTATTTGTCTTAAAATTTACTCTCTTATATTGCATACACTTTATGCAATTCACTTTATGCAGCTTCATCATCATTAACAACGGCACGCTGATCCGGTCTAAGTTCACTGTAATAAATAGTTGGAGATTTTCTGGTTTCGAACCACTATGTTTCTGTTCAGTGTCTTCAGCAATTCCTGTTTGTTTTTTGACGTGACGATTGAATATAAAATATTTGGAGCTAATTACAATAAAAATCGAATATATCAAAAATCATAGCTCATATTGCCGCCCAAAAAGAATATCCCTAAGAACAACTATAGCTATTCAATAATAACCCATGCTTCCCGCTTCTTTGACGAAAAAAGTAAGCTATTCCCTCCTGATTATGTTTTGCTATAAGTCATAATATCTCTTAGTTTACAGGGTCAGCAAGAAGAATAGTATCTGGTTGGGATCAGCCGTCACGATGAGTTCGGTCGATTTGGGTTTTTAGGACCACTATCTTAAGGTCCAAGAAATATATGTAAAATTTTGACAAAACATAGTCGGAGCTAAGAGAGTCTGCACGCACAAGCAACTTGTTGCCTCTCCGATGAGGGTCTTGCGTAATACATTTCTTGCTTAGCCACTTCGGTTATAAGACATTTGGGCACACATAAAGGAAATAGAGAGCAAGCAACGTGCTTAGATTGAAACTTTAATGTTCTTTATTGCAATTCTTTATGCAATCATGGTAAGAAATTCTACCTATTTCGGATAATAATATTACAAACGTAGTTATATTGTCACGAGGTTATTAAATATTATACAAAATGAAAAGAAAAGTGCGGTACAAAGAGGAGAAAACTATTTTCTTATGTACTTTCAGCTAAAAATTATACTGAACTAAGTAAATCATAGTTTTAATTATTGGAATATTGAAAAAATGTTACTGCAAAAATTACAAAACCACTTTAAAGTTAGCTAGTCATTTGAACATTTATTTAAAGTGAAAAAAGAAAAAAAATATCTCGAAAAATACCAAATTTGGACTCACAAATACAAGAATTGAAAGATACGACGATAATATTGCTTTGAATTTTATAATTAGATGAGTTTCACTTCACTAATCACAAGTTTTCTGTCTTTTAGTCTTACTACAAACCGGACTGTGAAGTTACCCGAAAACAGAATTACTAAAAGCATTATTTTATTCATTCAAACTGTATGCTGAGAACTCCATAAAATAAAGCAACTCATTATCAATTGAATAATCAGCAAATTGCAGCTGATTTCTGTTCAAAATAAATTTCTGTTCACGTCGCAAAATCGACTCCTACAAATATGTCCGAGTTAAATAGGTCACTAAGGTTCCTCCCGGTCCAGACTTTGACTTTAATCTCTTAAAACTGTCCAGTTCATCAACACCTCTCAGTTTGATTTCAACTGAGCCTTTCATAGCGTATGCATTCATCAGGACGACTCGACAACAAATCTCCATGTACGCGACCTTGAAAAATTGCGACTTATTGTCTTAGAATCATAGACTGATAATATACATATAGCCTATCTAAGTCAGCTCATTCTAGTTCCGAATCAAATAAGCAAATCTAAAAATTATTATTTCAATTAGAAGCACTTCCAATTAGCAAAAAAAAAAATTAAATCATGTAAATCTGAAAAACTTACACACTTCAAATCGTCATATACTAATGCCTCGTTTTCACCCCTCAGAGAGACTGCTTACTTACACCGTTATCATTTCTGCGGTGAAATTTCAAATTAGAAAACCGCAAGTCGCGGTGACTATAACGACACGACGGTGTCAATTGTGATAACGAGGGGATGACGCCTATAAAAGATCGCTCATTAGGATTCTTGGATCATTTCATAGTGTTCTATTGATTTGAATAGACGATAGAACCTTCATTTTCAGCGAATTCGAAAGATAGTAGAGCAGTTAATATTGTCTGTGTGAGCTCTTCCATAATTTGAAGGGTGCAATCTAAGAATTTTGTCGGTAGTGTTTTGAAAGTGAAAATGGAGATTCCACCACCAGAAGTACTTCGAAAACCCTTGTTGGTCCCGAGCAAAACCTTGATGGGCCCAGGACCATCAAACTGTGCGCCACGTGTCTTGGAAGCACTTTCCAATCCGATACTTGGTCATATGCATCCGGAATGTCATGAGGTAATTAAAAACATGCTTTTAATATCAGAGTAAATTGTTAAATGCGCTGATTTAAAACAAAAACTATATCAATCATAGGTCTTTGACTTTCACGGTGAATTGTGATACCTTTTAACATGTCGTGATGGCCATTCCAAATTTTCATGTAGTAAATTTTATTGCATTTGAATATATTCTAAAATATTGTATGAAAATTTCGATTCGCTCGTAATATTTCACGCGACGTGAGTTACCAGCTGAAATATTTCAATTTATTACTGTCTGCGATAAGACAAGCGCCAAAAATTTACCATAAAAAATTATCAAACAATTAATCGTATTTATTTACAAACGGACACACTACATTTAATCGAATAAAAATATTTTCGATCTATAAGTCATAGAACGTGTCCGAAAATAAGAAGAGAAAAAATGAAAACGAGAAAAACAAATAAGAATGATCATGACCTCTTGTCTACCGGAGATATGAGGCACGAGTGGAAATTGGCTTGGTGACTAGGCAAACAAATAATTTGGAGCATTTCTCAGTTTTTTTGTACAAATCGAAATGAATTGTAGGAGCATGATTAACTTGAATGATCAGGAAGATTAGGGTATTGAATTTTTATAAATTTTCCACGGAATTCAGTGGCAAAGACGATATTTTGAATTTTTAGGTTAACTTTTTTCCAATCTTGAAAATCAGTCTTTAAACAAAGCTAGTAAACCATTGTATTTTTTGAATTAAAATCAACTAAGGTGGAAAGTTTGCTGTTTACTTTGCAGAGGATTTATAAATAGCACTAATTTCGCAGCTAAGAATAAAATGTTATCCCAAGCTTTGGTAGCATTAACATCAATCTTATGTTTTGATTTTCAGATTATGGACGAAATCAAAGAAGGAATCAGATACTTGTTCCAGACTCGAAACCAATTCACATTCTGTATCAGTGCTTCTGGACAAGGTGGCATGGAGTCTTCCCTCTGCAATTTAATTGAAGAAGGTGATGTTGCTCTTTTTGGAATCACAGGACTCTGGGGATACCGGGCATCCGAAATGGCCAAGCGTTATGGAGCGGACGTACGGCTATGTGAATCTCGTTTTGGGAAACCTCTTACCATAGACGAGCTGCAGGATGCTTTCGAAGCGCATCACCCACAAATCTTCTTCATTGTGCACGGTGACTCTTCAACCGGAATCCTTCAATCGAATATCCGTGAAATCGGAGAGCTTTGCCGGAAATATGATTGTCTTTTCATTGTCGATACCGTAGCATCACTTGGAGGCGTTGAATTTCTGATGGATGAATGGAAAGTGGATGTTGCATTCACTGGATCACAAAAAGTTTTAAATGCTCCACCCGGCATTACACCAATATCATTCAGTCCCCGTGCCATCCACAGGATCAAGAAGAGGAATTCACGTGTAAAAGTCTATTACTGGGATGCACTTTTGCTGGGGGACTTGTGGAAGTGTTCTGGACGGCCACAAGTCTACCATCACACAGTCTCGAGTACACTTTTGTACGGTTTAAGGGAAGCCTTGGCTATCGCTTGCGAACAAGGGTTGGTCTCGCTGATACGACGTCATGTGGAATGTGCAACCCGTTTGCAAAAAGGAATCGAACATATGGGTCTAGAACTGTTCGTCGAATATCCAAAACACCGTCTTCCTACTGTGACGACCATTAAAGTTCCAAAAGGTGTCGATTGGCAGCAAGTATCTAGATACGCTATGAAGAAGTAAGCTACAATTAAAATCTTCGTTATTATTTAATCATTAATCTCTTATCCTTTTCTTTGTAGATACCACATGGAAATAAGTGGAGGACTTGGACCAACTGTTGATTTAGTTTTTCGCGTTGGATTAATGGGAGAGAATGCAACAATCGAAAAAGTTGATTTAGTACTTAAAATTCTTCGCGAAGCGATCCAGAACACATCGAATGTGAAACTGAATGAAAAATCTAAGATTTAAGTGTAAGAAATTGTTTTGTGAGTGTCTATAGTTGTGACTGGTATTAGAAAATGTTCATTTCAAGTCTGATTCTAACATAACGAGTTTCGATATCAATAGTTTGTAACTTTTCACGTACTGTATAATTGAGTATTCACTTTGGCGTTTTATTGCAATAAATAAATAATTTTTGATAATGTACTTTTTGTGTGCATATTCCTACTCTCTGTATTTTTTTACCAGAATAATTTAACTTAAATTTTGCTTTTGTTTTAGGCTGGAATAAATTGTGTGATAATATTGCATAAATTTCATTTGATTAATTAGATATGCATAAACTATTTCCCCTTGTTAAATTTTTACTAATTAGTACTCCGGCGTACATACTTATGACTACTACACATGCTCCTGACCTTGAATAAGCAAAATATAGGAAGATGTAGCATGCTTGATGAATTAGTAGCAAGTTTCGCTGCCAACAAAAATTCAAACAATTTATTTCTATGAGTATCATTTGAATGCGAACTTTCTAACCTGTTACATCCATATGTCATTCAGCGTGCGACCTGTGGCTTAAAGTTCTGCTAGGGAACTGAGCTAGCGGCTGCTTTTAGTTATCTAAATGGCCTCCCTGGTTGGATTTAAGTAATTTTTCCGGTAAACTAATAATAGGCGTGTTTTTTTTTTGCTTCCCCTATCCATAACAAAACAATGCGATCCAGAGCAGACGCATTGGGAACAACGAAAACTTGTCTCAGTGAATTCACTGGCACAGGAGTTGGTGTTGTATCCAATGCGTCTGTTCTGAATAGCATTGTTCTGTTATGAGCTCCTGCCCCAGTGAATTCATTGGGACAGGAGTTGTTGTTGTTTCTAATGCGTCTGCACTGTTTAGCATTGTTCTGTTATTGGTAGGGGGATCAAAAAAACACGCCTAATGTTGTGTTGCTTTCACTGTAACTCAGGCCTAACTCAGTGAATCTTAAAACCAAGAGACCGGCACACACGTTGTCTTTTCCTTAAGAGTGGCTTGTTTGCGAAATGTATCCGGCTTTGATTGAACCAGAAACAATACGTAGCTCATGCCGCTAAAACTCAACCAACTGCAAGCAACTGATAAAAAATAAACTGATTTTATTGTTTCTAAAAAAATAAAAAGCAAAGAAATTATTCCTACGGATCACTATGCTTATAAACATATAATTATCAGGGTGACAATGCGTTTGGTAGTGATCACATGAATAATTCACCATAACTTAAAATTGTTTAGAAATCATTCTTATCATCCCATGTTAGTTCATATTTCTTATGCAAAATAAATTTGCAAAGAATGTAATGAGCAATAAATTTAAAACCGAAAAAAACCAAACTCGAATTCTTTAAGTTTCTAACGACTTTTACACTTTTTTACCATTTGTACTAAAATCCTTTCCACATTACCATCAGAATCCGTCAACTAGCTCAAATACCGAACGAGCTCTACTAAATAGTACTTCAAATGTCACTCTGCCAGCTGCGAATGTTTGTGACGTAACGGGATGCAGTTTATGTAATTTTTTCCTGTAAGTACAAAAAATCTATCCATCTCCCGTCGTCCTAGCTTAATAACAAACACAAAATTCGTAATTTCTACAACAATTATTCCGGCACACCTGAGTGTTATCCTAAAAGTGAAGTTCTTGTACGTCGTGCCGGGGAGTTGGCAAAAACATTTGATTTGACATTTGCGTGTTTTCAGGTTACCGCACTTCCCACATATGCCAAAATCTCAAATGAAATGTCTTTGCCCCAAGTGTCAAATTGAACACAGGTCTCCTGCGACGGCGACGACGAATGCTAAATAAACCCCTGCAGTGAATTTTTATTGAGAGTTTGAGTAGCTGCCGGGGGAGCTGCGTTTGTTTGGAAGCGTTGTTGTGGACGCGATCTCTTATTACAGTGGGCTTAGCAGTGCTATGTTTTAAAGAATGCTTTCCAGTGTGATTTTGCAATAATTGATTTGTGCAAATTGTGCCCGCTTCAATCGTCAAAAAACTTGCCAGCGTTGTGTAGTGTAAATTGTACTTATGCAAATTTAGCTGTGCATCTGTTGACTGAGTTGATTTCGCAACTCTTCTTTCAGATATAGTTTGTTCGTGGTGGCCGGTATCGCGTGGATGTGCAGTGAAATATGGTCACTTGGAACCCGACTCGTCGAAATGTCCGGATACTGCTGGTCGGTGATCAAGGTGTCGGTAAAACGTCGCTGATTCTGTCGCTTGTCAGTGAAGAGTTCCCAGAGGACGTTCCATCCAAGGCGGAAGAAATAACCATACCCGCAAATGTTACTCCGGAGCAGGTTCCAACAAATATCGTCGATTATTCAAGTAATTTGTGGACGTTGACCAATTTTAATTGATTATATGAAACTATTTTCGAATTCTAGCCTTAGAACAAACAGATGAAACCCTATCAGATGAAATCCTAAAAGCCCATGTCGTCTGTGTCGTTTATGCTGTGGACGACGACGAGACGCTCGACCGCATTACATCGCATTGGCTTCCATTGATTCGCGGCTGCTGCACCGCGGATCAGAGAAAACCAGTCGTTCTGGTTGGTAACAAAGTGGATTTAGTGGAATATTCTACAATCGATGTAAGCTTACAAGCTGGAATAGCAGCTACCGGTAATCGGGCAATTTACGTTATATTTGTTCATTTACAGAATGTCCTCTCGATTATGGAAGACTTTCCCGAGGTAGAAAGCTGTGTAGAGTGCTCAGCAAAAACTTTGCATAATATCTCAGAAATGTTCTATTACGCACAGAAGGCCGTTCTGCACCCGACGTCACCGCTTTACATAATGGAAGAGCAAGACGTAAGTACTTAGCGAATGAATAATTGTACACTGAGTTGTCTTCGAGATAATGCCATACAGCATTACCACATTATCGCTTTAGCAATACTTAGCCTGTACATTGATCCACACTCATAGATTTGTAATAATTGTGATAATTGTTGAAATGATAAGATACACCGGTATCGGCATAGTGGGAAATTTGTAGATGGTTGCACATTATTAAGATTGATTCAACAATGATTCTGTCTATGATTGAACTTGATTTCGCATATAGTTGATAGCTAGATAGTAGATCAAGGTACTACTTGTTATATGCATCTTAGTGCATATATGTATCTATATGCATCTTAAAGGCTTGGTTACAAATTATGGTGGAACCATTCCATTTCCATAATTCCAAACCAGTCCAGTTTTGTTTCATACCGAATCAAACATTTTACTAATAGTCGTGTGAATTTGAATACTCAAAAAATAATTTTGCTGGTCAAACAGTAGGACGAACAGATACGCTATCTCTCTCGTATTTGAAGTAAAACTAAATATTTTTTATGCCCTGCGTTAGGACTGGCATACACTGAAATAATAAAAAATTACTCTCGGAACATAATTTACAGATACACATTATAAGATAATGTAGAATAACAAGCTGATCTACGGGTTCTTTTAAACAAATCAAATCAAGTAAAAAATTGAGCTTTAAATGCTCACGGAAATACTTTCGCTCCTATGAAATGAATCAACCTAATAATTGTCATATTTGAAGGTAAATTTTAGAAGAATCCTCAGAAGCAAAAGATGCTGAAGCTATCAGAAAATTAAGTATAACAGTAAACTGCAAAAAGTATTCGACTTGACTTTCAAGTAGCAAATGGTGAATAAGCGAAAATAATAAAATGCATACTTTTCTTGGTTTTTGTCCTCAATTTCCTCCCAGATGTTAGCCTTCAATTGCTGAATGAAATACATTCATAGGAAAAAAATGACGGAGCTAAGTCACGTGAAGGTGGTGGTCTCTTCTTTAAAAATACCTTAAGAGCTCAATTGAAACCTCCATTACTTCTGCCGTAGCTTCGATTTAGCGATATCTTCACCTTTGACGGTGTTCGTATTTTCTGCTTCATCTTTAAATATGTAAGGTCCAAAAACCCTTTGCGCGTTTAAACCACTCCGAAATATTACTTTTACGGGGTTAAAAATATGTTGTTAGATTATTCGTCAATTATCTGTCACCCGAATTTGCATACTTTGTACATGGTAAACCAATTTAATTTCAATTTAAAACCGCCCCAAATGCAATTCGTTTACATTGCTCAGTCATAAGTTACTCCATATTTAATTTCCACAAATCAAGATTTAATAACATGAAAAAATAAATGGGAATTTACAATAAATAAACAAGCTATTTCATCTTAAAATCGTCTGGTTACTTTAGGACCATTTAGTACATCGTCCTGCAATGAATCGTGCAGTTCTAAAAAATATTAAGTTAATTTTTTCAAGCGAATTATGCTTATAATAATCATGATTTTTAATCGACAAGACCTCGTGTCCAATTTTTCGGGTGATAATTAAATTTACTAACATAGGATATAGACAAATCTTACACTTTTAAGTTTATTAAGCACTTGCAGCAATAAACACCTAATATTCAAAAACAACTGCCAAGTCCCGTACAACCTTGTAATTCAACCTATGTCTGCTAGGCTGCTTCTGCAAATTGCGATGTCTCTGAATAATGGTGGCTCGACTTTATGTCAACAATTTCATCATAAGATACATTCTGCCCTATCTTTAATTGCTAACACCACTCCTCTTCACTACAAGTCATTGTGATTTGGCTCATATATGAGGCGACTTTAGCAGCAAAGAATAACATTTTTCACAAACTTGGATTCTCACCCTCCCTTCTCGACTACACAAAACTTATCCCAGACAACCTTACAGGTAGAATAATTAGTTTAAAAAAAACAAACTTTTTTTTGGCTTACTGGTATACCAAGTGCTTCAACAAGATGAGATTACTCAATTTCTAACAAAGTACATTAGGGAGGTGTAAACTACTTCAGGGAAAGGTCTGACGTGATTTTCATTCTTCTCTTTCTGTTGGATGTGTGATGGTTCATATTTATTTTCACAACAATTTATACCTAATGGTCCTTTCTCTTGTAGCAGTTCTTGTGCTGTTTACAAAAAAATTTTTCTTTGTCGAATTATATTCTTCGCTTCATATTTTTCCCCTTTGACCCATTAATAACCAGTGGTGAAATCGATATGCCTTCCGTTGGTCGGGACCCAATTACAAACTGCATCAAGTCTAATAACCAACTTTCAACAATACTTTCGTCCCTCCTTTCCCTTAACTTCCTTCCAAAGCGTAACTTGATTCGTCATATTCTTGACCTTATTCTCTCTAATATTCTCTTCTGTGATGTCTGAATCCACCGCGCGCCATCTCTATGCTTTATATTAGACCCTCAACAATACCCTCCTCTTTCTCTATAAGTTCCGCTGACATGCCCCTCGAAGAAAAGAATCACAGTTGCTCTCAGGGATAATTTCCGCAAAGTTAATTACATAGGAATGGCATCTGAGTTTGAAAAAATCTTCTGATTTTCGTTTTTCCCTACCTCCATGATCTTATTCCTATCCGAAACCCTATCTTCTCATAAGTTCATAAATCCTGCGTGGTTCGCTCAAAAAGTTTTGAGGGAAATCTAATTGAAAAATGCCGCTTGGAAAAAGTCTCGAAGATCAGTTTCTTCCTATTATCTTGCCAAATTTTGAATCGTGTGCTCTTCAGCTATGCATGCTAGCAATGCATAACTACTTTAATAGTTTGGAATCATACATTTTTTCTAGCAACACTAAACCTTTTTGGTCATACATTCGTTCACAGAGGAAAAATACTTCTGTTCCTGACCTTGCCGCTTTCTCCTCATTTCGCAAATTTTTTTCCTATTCCTTTAATAATCTCCCTTGTTTATCCTTCTGATTTTCTTTCCCTTCATCCATCACTTTCGTCGCTCGAAATTTTGTCGGTTTTGTATATCGCATCGAATGGAGTTGCAAAAAGGTAGGATATGAAAAAGGTCTGGTGCTGACTCCGATGATATTTACAAACCGATTTGGTTTCATACGAAATAATGGATATGATGCATCATACCAGACAAGATGCATGAGTACAATGCACACTCTTGGAATATTTGTAAGCAAAATTATGGGCAGAGAAAATGCGGTAAAACTCGACTAGGTGTCCCTCATAGCCGTTAGGCAATTTTACCAATTATGTTTTTTTTTGTTTTTGTGGTTGTGTGTTTGTTTTCGGGGGTGTTTTTTGTTTCTTTGTTTATCTTCAGTGTGTTGCCAAAAATATACTAAAACTAGACTAGGAGAAGGCAACATGATGATGATAAACAAGCAAACAAACAAAAAACACTCTCAAAAACAAACACAACCACAAAAACACAAAAACAAACAATTGGTAAAATGGCCTACCGGTTATGGGGGCACGTAGACAGGTTTATGGTATCCTGAGATAAAAAAAAGGTTTATTGCTTAAATAAACGGATTTTGAGTGAATACTTTGAATACTCTTCGAATGTTTTGCCAAATGTCTCCACGGATGTCTTGACGAAATGTTCCGCAGGAATGAAAGCTCGGCATATTACAAATATATCATACAAATCTGATTGAAGTTAATAATTTATTTCTCAGCTATGATTCTTTCTATCCTCTTTAATTTCAGCTTATCATCCAACGTGTTTCCTTCAGCCTGGAAAGTTTCTAATGTTTATTAAATTTTAAAAGCTGGCGATGATTCATTCGGTCCTGGTTATCGCCATATTTCTCTTCTCCCTTGTTTCAATAAGCTAATTGAAAAAAAACTTTCTGCTCAAGGATATATCCTATAATTCATCCAATCTTTTCTGCTGCGTTTGCTTTGCCTAGCTGCATCCTCTTCAAAAACAAAAACAGTAGCCTTTTCCTTACATTGACAGAAACAAGTATACGTAGTGTACACAGATTTCTCAAAGTTTTTGACTTGACACTCTCAATCATAGATAGGTTACTTCGGTTCAGTTCATTCTTGGTTTTCTTGCTATCTCGGAAAGCGGCGTGTAAAGTTATAATTAACGACCTTTCCTCTTTTCCCATTCATCCTTCTTCCAGTGTTCCGTAAGGGTATATCCTTAGGCCATTACTCTTCTTGACTTTTGTCAATGACGTTCTTTCCGTTATCAGTTCCTCTTTTTTACTGTATGCTGACGGTTTAAAACTGTTCCGGTATAAGGCCTTCAAAATGATATGTCTGCTCTTGTCAACTGGTGTGGTCGTCACACCAGTTGACATGTCCTTGAATACTAGCAAATGTAAAAAAATGACATTTTCTCTAAAATTCTCTCCTGTCTCGTTCTCTTATTCATTTTCTAATAACTATTTGTCGTCCGTTAATCAATTCTATTTAATTCTATTACTATTATATTCTGAATTCTAAGGTTATTAATACGTGTTATGCTATTCGTCAAGTCCTGTTAATATTGAACAAATAAGCCAATGGTAACAAACTTGAGAAGCATCCATTATTTTATATAAAATGGAATACAGAATCATGCTTGTGAGGTTTAAGACTTGCAAGAAAGATCGTGTCAAATAATCAAACGCAAATAAATAAAAAAATTAGAAGTATAACGGCTGCAGGACATAAAAACTACTAATTAGCTAAACAAAAATTAGCGAACTAAAAGATACTGGTGCAAACACTCAAAATAGTATGATTTTCCCTCATGAGAGCCAAACAATTTTTTTTAAATAAATTGCATTCAATAATTTATGCATTCAAAGTATCTTTGGTACCACAGAAAATAGGATTAATTAATAGTGCTTTTGAGCACTAAGTTTTAGCGTCGTTTGTACTGTGATTCAAACTGCGATTATTTTTCAGAATAAATGTATATGTATGTTTTTATGCATGAAAAACCTTATGCATTTTGAGAATACCCATAAGTAATAAATTATGTCAGTAGCAACTAAAAAATAAGCAAATTTTTTTATATTTAATTGTACAACTAATAATTGTATAACTAATTTAATTGTACAATTAATTGTACAACTAACTAACAGCTGCGTCGTTATTTGGGGTATTCTATCATCTTACTGGCAAGGTATCGATTCTCTATTTTACAAAATTCAGCTGGCTTTGATGAAAAATAGGACTCTAAGAGAGCTCGCATATCGTCAATATTTCAAAAATTTTTATCCCTTATAGAATTATCTATGAATCTGAACAAATGAAATTCGGGTAGCATTATGTCAGGACAATAAGGAAATGTAGTTAAGCTTCTAAGTCTAGTTGCCTAATTTTTTCTCGAGTTAATCTTGCGGCATGAACGTGGTATTATCATATGGATGCCTCACTTGCCAAATCGATTAACTCCATTTTCTGATTTCATTAAATTTTACTATCAAAGCACTTAAGAAGCTCTTAACTGTATATATTCAAAACAAATTTCTCTAATAATAGGTATTAACACCACTAAATACTTATTATTAGAGAAATTTGTTTTGAATATATACAGTTAGGAGCTTCTTACGTGCTTTGATAGTAAAAATTTAATGAAATTCAGAAAATGGAGTTAATCGATTTGGCAAGTGAGGCATCCATATTGCAATATGACTCCTTTTCTGTTGACGACAGCTGACCGTTTTACCAACATTTCGTGATGTAATATATTTAACGGTTGTGTAATATATCAACACAGTTCAGTTGTAATTGTGTCACCAAACGGACAATAACACCTTCTTTAAAGTGAAGGATGGTTTACGGGTAAGAACGACCAGTTTATTTGGAGAAATCAGTTGAACACCCACTTATCATCGCCAGTAACACTCCTTATTGAAAACGCATCACTTTTTTGTTTACACAATACAGAGGTGCAATTATACGCAGTTGTTGTTTATTCATCACCGACAAGTTATCTGGCACCCTTATTCTCTGTATGTAAACCTTCCTGCATTCGTAAAAGTTTCTCTGCACCATAGACCTAGAAACCTGAAAAATGTTTGCTATTTCCTCAATACTCAGTTTGAGACCCGTTTGGATCTTCGATTTTCAAACATCATTATCGGATTCTACTGGTCGTTTACTTCGATCACTATCGGACAAGTCAAAATTAACTTTAGAACATTTTCTAAACTAATGCTGGCACTTATTAGCTTTGAGTATAAACATCAAAATTTGTTATTCCAATCGTTGCATTAAAACCAGATCGAAAATAAAACAGCATTCAAGGACATAAATGTTCTTCTGATGGTTGATTATCCACCATCTTGCAACGGTTCAGTAAATTTTTTTTTGTTATTTTATCATAACAAAAAGTCGAGATCACACATTGCAGTATAGAGCAATAAAAGACGTCTTCACAAATAATCACTCTGAATTTGACTTAAGTTTATTTTGTTAAATAAAAATAATTGTTTACCCCTAACACAATAAATATTTTTTTTCATGTAATTTGTTGTGTTCATATGCTTAATAAATTCAGCGAATAAATGAATATAAATATATACAATATATGATTAGAAAAAAATCAATCGCAATAAATAACTTAGTGTGTCCAATAAAATAACTTAGTGTGCCCAATAAAAACCAAAGATTGCTTAGTCTTACTTTTGTTTCTTTTTAGCTCACACCAGCCTGTAAAAAAGCTCTCGTTCGCATCTTCAAAATTTGCGACATTGATGGCGATAATCTACTGAACGACTACGAACTAAATCTATTCCAGCGAAGATGTTTCAATACCCCATTGCAACCACAAATACTCGACGAAGTCAAGGCGGTAATCATGAAAAATGTACCCGATGGTATTTTCAACGATGCCGTTACACTCAAAGGATTCCTGTTTTTGCACTGTTTGTTCATACAGCGTGGCCGCAACGAAACCACTTGGGCGGTTCTTCGTCGTTTCGGATACAATGAAAATTTGGATATGTGCAAAGAATACTTGCAGCCTTCGATAAAAATTCCACCAGGGAGCAGTACCGAGTTGTCTCATCGCGGTCAACAGTTTTTGATAGCCTTGTTCGAAAGGTATGACAAGGACGGTGATGGTGCTCTATCACCGGATGAACATAAAATGCTGTTCAGTGTGTGTCCGTCGGCACCTTGGTCATATTCAACGGACATTCGAAAATCGTGCCCGACCAATGATAGAGGCTGGGTTACCCTTCATGGTTGGCTGTGTCGCTGGACGCTTATGACATTGATTGATCTTCCAAAAACTCTTGAATACTTAGCCTATTTAGGATTTAATGTTCACGAAAATGAGACTCAACTGGCAGCCATTCATGTAACACGCGAACGACGAATCGATTTGGCAAAACGACAGAGCAGTCGATCTGTTTATATGTGCCATGTGATCGGACAGAAAGGAGTTGGAAAGACGGCTCTGTGTCGTGGATTTCTCGTCGATGATATGAGGAGCTTGATTTCGAAAGAGTTTCGCACAAATATCATGTATTGCGTGAACACGGTGCAAGTTTACGGACAAGAGAAGCACTTGATTCTCCGTGACATTGATATGAAGCAAGTACTGGACCCATTACAGCCACAAGAAGTCAATTGTGATGTTGCGTGTCTGGTCTATGATACTTCGAATCCAAAATCGTTTGAGTATATCGCAAGGATTTATATTAAGTACTATGCAGAAAGTAAAATTCCAGTAATGGTGGTTGGAACAAAGGGTGATCTAGAAGAAATGAGACAAGATTATCTGTTGCAACCGACAGAGTTTTGCTCGAAGTATAAGCTACTGCCACCGCATATGTTCAGTTTGAAGAACAATAAGAAAGAATTATACACAAAACTATCTACAATGGCCGCATTTCCGTGAGTATTTTCATAATTTTTTAGTTATATAATGGGAAAGACCTGGGTTAGTTTTCATTGGTTTCATTTGTGAAGGCAAAGATGGCTGGTTTCTGGAAGTAATTTGAATAAATCAGCCAAAAATAATTCTATTGGTAGTGATTTTCAATGGCTCCAAAAACTTGTCAACTTTTCAAATTGCAATATATTTTATTCGCTGGGAGTTAAGTCTGTAGTTTTTTATTGTACTTCTCCATCATTCGCTCATCAATATAATCATTACTTAAATTAAGAGAAACGGACTCTAATATTAGGAAATCTAATTGAGATTTTATTTTTTTATTTTTGATTGACTTGCAACTACACTGTCTTCTATCAAAAAACATACCTACACACAAATGGTGGTCTAACGATTACTAAAACACACTTTAAATCGTTGTTTGTTTTATAGGCGGTTCCAAGCCGCTTGGATTCTTTTCTATAAGCACAGGTTGGTACAGCTGTGGGAAACAGCGTAAGTGTGATTTTTTATAATGAAATAACTAATGAACAATATTTTTTTTCGTTTTCTCCCTTCCATATACATAAATTTTCGTCACCCATCTTCCAATAAGTGCTGATTAAAAGTGAACAAAAAAGATCGCTGAAATGTTTGATGCATGTTAAACTTTTCATAGAAGTAAATGTTTGGGAATGTTGAAAAGAATTTTTGTAGTGTCTAGTTTTTTTTGCAAATAATATTGTGCTAGTGATGAACCGAAGTAGAGTTTGAAACTGTTTGTCAATGTACTTGTTACTTGTTTTGTTACTCCCTTGTCACTGTCAAGTAATCAATAATGTAGAGAAAAAACACAAGTCTCCGTAGCAATGGCGCACTATATATTCGCTCGCAACATGAATGTCTACAATCTTTAAAATTTTCATTTTAATACATGTCTGTCAATCTTGATTTAAAATGTACTTCATTTAATTTTCGCTGAAATAATATACTTTAAAGGCACGTAGCCTAGTTTAGCTCAGTAAAATTCTTAATCATAATCAAAATTGCCAGAAAATAACTAAAGTAACTTTATTTTAGCTATAAAAAAAAATATAACAAAAAAAAACGTCAATAGCGAATCCGTTTGTTTTGAATACGGATCGACATCTTCTTGGCATTAACAAAATAAGGTTCGTAATGTTTTTTTTGTATGGAATCTGTAACCAGTCTGCTTTAAACAACTGCCTGCGTTTGGAGAATCTCTGTCGCCTCTTGACTATATCCCGTAGACTTTTTACTAGGCTTAAGCCAGGCGATTGCGCAGAACGAACCAGAATCTATCCAGCACGTCAATAAAATGTCGATTTGCCTCTCTCTCATCCAATCACATACAAATTTGAAGCATGTTTTGGATCGCTTTTCTTTTTGTGAAACCTCCATCGAAAGGGCATATTCTTTGCACATGACAACTTATCAGATTGAATCAAATCAAATCAATAACTTGTCGTTCGATCAGACTGAATCAAATTAATTTTTCATTCATCTGAGAATAAAATTATTTTCCACTATGGCCTTCAGTTTTGATATTTTTAGGGAAGTCCATTCTCGCTTGTAGGTTTGGTTTTGTTTCTATGGCTTGATTTCTTACGATCCTATCAGTAACATTAAACGGAATCTGCTTGGGAATTTTGGTTGATTATACAAATGGGCTTATTTTTATTTCGAGAGCGTTAATGAGAGCGTTCAACTTCATGGATAGTTTGCACACTACCGGCCACTTCAAACTTTTCTAAAAGTTTTTAAATCACAGATTTGTCCATTAGCTCTCACATGAGACGTTTTGAGTAGTCCCCTTTTTAAAATCACTTCAAATGCACTCCTTATTAATGTCCATTCGCTCTAATTTTTTTTCGATAAAAAACCCACAATGAAACACGCAATTATTAGTGCTCTTGAAATTAAAGCGCAAAGCAAACAGTTCTTATTGTGCATCACTATCGCAACTGTGTAACGGTTAAAGTACAATTAATGGCCATTCAGAAGAAAAGAAGTGAAGTTTGCTAATAAATTGTAAAATGGCGACTGTCTGATTCGATTTATATAGCTTTCAATTAAAAGACCAGTTCGTTCTTTAAAAATTTAGATACATATATACCATTCGCAAGTCAAGTTCAACAACAAATGCAATCTGAATCATTTTTTTCTAGCTTTCGAAACCAAACATTTTAGTTTAAAGACAATGTTGTCCTTTACATGCTGGGTATTTGGTAGGCTGATAGACACTGGTCAGTCTAGAATGACAACCACTTATAAGTTTCGGCTAATAAGCATTTACCGGGGCACTGTGGTGTTGCGAGAAATGAAATTGCTGACACCATTGCGAAGCAATGTTCGAGGATTCCACTACCGGGCCCAGAACCCGTTTTGGGTGTGCCGACTGCATCTGCACATGCCATTTTTCGGAAGTAGGTAGTTGATGCTCACAAAGATAGATGAATGTCTTCTGATGTGGCTAGGCACACGAGGGTCTTCCTTTCAAAGACCAACCAAGCGACTGTGGGATTCCTACTCAACAAGAACAGAAAAGTTTGCAGAGCCATTACAGTCATACTGACTGGACACAACTGCCTAGGAGAAAATATGTGCCGAGAAGTTGTTGGACAGGGTGACGTCTGTTCATCCTGCCTAGGAGAGGCTGACTCTGCGGATCATTTCCTCTGTGAATACTCAGCGTTTGTGCGTCTCATAGATCAATGCTTTTTCTATGCTGGGATTCCATTTGGCCATCATGAAATTATACCGTGCTACCATACCATATTAATCTAGACTACTTACTCTCTATTGAATTCGTGATTACTGAAGATTTTGAAACCTTTACCGTTCTTTTATTTCTGCTAATAGCCAGTACAAAGTGATATAGGGCAAGTAGTAAGTGTTCATATAGTAATATACAGTTCTTTATTTTATTATTATCACGATATGGTAACCTGTATGTTATAATTGTATTTTTGGCTCTTTCGATGTTACCCGCGAATAACAAATAATGAAAGGATTGACCATTAAGCATTGAATTCTAGCCCATGAGCCCCGACAAAAGTGAAAAAATCAAATAACTAGCATTAGATACGACTGCAGCAAAACCATATGCCAATCAGCAGAAATATTTCGATCTAGGCCCAACAAATTAGTTCCAAACAATTTGTAGTAGTGAAATTAGTAACCACACAAAAAATCTAATAGAACACACAGCAATCTTATCTATGTAATTTATGTAAATAACAGCTCGCAAACTTCTCTTGATAAGATCTATTTATGCATTTATAACAACATGCTTGCTAATAAATTCTGCTTCTCGTTATCCATCATAATTGTGTATTTTTAAGTCTTGATCATTTTCGTGCATGTTACTTACATTATTTACTTTAATTTTCAATAATCCTTATCTGTTTCGATTCTTCAATCCTCATACAGTCATCTGCGGCACTTTGGACTAATGACCGAAGACCCGATGATTTGGTGGAAAGCTGGTGTTGGTTTGGCAACAGCAACTATTATAGGATTTTTCGTACTACGCGCCTTCCAACATACTTCATCAGCCTCGCGATAATATGAAAGAAAAACACTGTGAAAAAGAACAATATTGTAGAATTCAGCTGTTAAAAAAAAAACAAAATAAACAGGCACCGTTAATTCCTCAAAACTAAAATTAAGATTTAAATTTAAGCAGCTTAGACGATATAAAACATTATTCATAGATCGGACACGACGGGCCGAATCGGAGTGAGAGATTGTCACATTTTAATAAAACATAAATATATTATGTATGTAATTACTTTCGAAAAACCTGTCATGCTTTTGATTTGCGATAATTTTATTCGTTTTGATTTGAAAATGTAAATATTTCTGAAAATTAAACTATAATAAAACTTAAAAAAAAACAGCCACTTTGTTTGATCGTTGTGGCAAAAAATTAGATTATTTGGAATAAAATGATAAAAAGCCAAAATTTGAAAAATCTGAAATATGTTTGAATAAAATGTACTAATGTCAATCACTTGTAATTCCATTTGCTTTTGATTTTGAATAATATTTTTGATAGGAGGCATCTAGAACTTATAATTGATTGTACTTCATGAAAATATTCTTGTGAAAATAATTTGATTGTACTATTCGCGGAAACTTTTAATTTAGTGGCTAATAATCTATTAGGAAATATTTTCTTAAATAAATGAGTTTTATTCTTTGGTCGGTATAAAATGCATATATGCAACAATTATAATTTTACAGACATACATATTTATCGAGATAAATATTCTTATACTTTAAAACAATGAATATTCAAAAGAGAGTTGTAAATATTCGGTGCAATAAAGGAGAATTTTGAGAAAAAATTATGTTTGATTTTATGCCAGATCGTGTGACATTTAGATGTAGATATCATATTTTGGTATTCTGCCAACTGATTATGATAAGAAACAATAATAACAGTTCGTACCTCCGACAAGGAGCTAGATCGGCCTATCACAAAAATTGTAATGCTATTCGTGGAAAACCACAAAAAATGGAAAATGGGAGATTATTCAGGCGAACTGTCGAAAACAATAAATTAGAAATTTTTTGAATAACGAGTTATGAAAACTTGAATATATTTATATGTACATATATTTATATATATTTATATGTATATATATATATATATATATATATATATATATATATATATATATATATATATATATATATATATATATATATATATACTATTTGAATACTCGTAGTCCAAGTTAAGTTACCTGAATTTCCTTGTCATTCTTATCCTCCCCCGACATTGATTTCGGAGTGGACGTTCCATAATGACGAGCCGAGACGCCTGAAAACTTCTAGTTCCTGAGCAAGGGAGTATCGTATCATGAAGAAAATATATAAATAATTATAACTTTAGTATAAGACAAGAAATTAATAGTTTTCTTTGTTCACATCTAGCGGGAGCAAGTTCCGATATTTCTCGAACCGTGTAAACTGAAAATTGTAGCTTTAAAGTTTAATTCAATTTTCACTCGATACGTTGGTTACGCATTTTTAGTTTTTTTCACGTTCTATTTCTTTCATTTTAGTTTTTTAGCGTAAGTTTTATTGATATGGAAAATATGAAATGGATATGGAAAACTTGCAAAAAATATGGGATTTCGCGAAAATGTTCTATCAGCAATAAGTTGTGGAGCCTGACATCAATTATCTCAGTAGCTTAGAGACCTTTAGGTTGGTCTCGGTACAGTTAGTTTTAAAGTGATTACCAACTAACTGAATCAATAGAATAAAACACACATAATAATAACATTTTTTTATTCTCATTTCACTTTTATTTCTTTCAATATGTTAAAAACAAAATACCTTATTACAATCTACTTTTTCTGGGTTAACTTACTTTCTACACGTCATTATTTTACAGTATTTGATGCAATTTTTATTGTTGTAATTTGTCAAATATGTGTTAAACGGCTCGCCATGCATACTTTGTATGTCGAACATACAAAGTAAAGTTTCGATTTGATTGCTTTCCGTAAATAATTCCTGAATCCGTTTAAGCCATTTATCGCTCTCTGACCGTATTTGTTCCAGCGTGAATGTTCGATCTGAATCAAATACGACTTTTTCACAAATATTCACGAAGAGGTACATGAAAGAGGCAGCAAAATGTGTTAGTATTGGGAGACCCGAAATTACCACTTGCTGAGGTTGCAATTCAATAAGCTTGTCAATTAGTTCTTTGAAGAATTTTCTTTCGATAAAATTGTAGTTATGATGCAAAGCTATTTCTTTGACATCCAAATCAATATCGCGATCGTCCATTCTAACACTAACAGGAATGCCAGCGCAATTCGTTACCACTGTTAACGCTTTAGTCATCAGCTGCATTAAGTGGATGTTTATGAATAAGCTGCTGTAAATTTGGTTGATAGGCTTCCCTCGATATATACGAATTTCATCGAGTTTCGGCATCATGCTACGATGCAGGGAAACCGTACCTGAATCTTGGTAGGTCCACGCAAATGCCGAACCAAGGAAATGAAAATCAAATTGCAGACGGATAAGTTTCTCTGCGACTGATTTGTTATGCCATGATTTTCGTTGGGTATAAGTTCCATTGAAGAGTTGTGAATGCTTGTAGTTTGGGACCTCCGCTTTTATCATGTAAAGAAGTTTGTCTTCCTCACGAATCTTTCGGACACCGTACGTGTTGAGGTAGTGGTTGGTCACATGGGATCGGATCATATGACAGCGCTTATAGTCGCGCTGGACTGGCCCCACGAAATAAAATATATTTCGCTCAATCACTTCTATCTGATGTCGCATGAAAAATTTCGCGCAGTTCTCCAGCTGAGTTAAGAAATACTTTGGCAAATGTTCATATGCGAAAATTGGTTTATGCTGAGCACTCTCCAAGTGGTTCATCAAAGCATTTAATATCGCTGAAAAGTTTTGATCATATTTTTTTAGACTGATGCAAATAACGTACACCTCAGAGTTGCCGCACTTGGATGTCGCTGGCTTGAAGACTTCAACCCCATTGAAAAGGCAGGTTAAGAGATAGAGCAAAGATGCCGAAGTTGCTTCAAAAAGAGTGAAAATTTTCAACACGAAGCACCCTCCCGGCGAGAGAATACGAAGTGCAGCACACGTCTCAGCATAATGAAGCTTTGATACGAGTTCTTCTTGACTTTCCGGTGCATCCATACAATCGATTGATCCATCTGCTGTGACTAAGTGGATTTCACCTAATTGTTCCGCTCTTGCAGCTAAATGTTCGATATTCCTTCTGTTGATGATATTGCCGGTGAAATCTTCTCCGAAATCCCAATTTTCTAAAGTGTGAATCAATAATCTGTCGTCGACTACCATGCTTGCAAGCGGATTTTCTTCGCAGAAGGGATTCAACGTAGTGGCCAACCATTTCCACTATTAAAATAATACATTACAATATCCTAACACAATTCAAATTTAAACACATGCTATCTTACCTCAACTTTTTTGTAATTGGTATGTAAGTAATGGTTTAAAGCCGAAATGAATGCGCCGGGAGCTTCGCACAAATGAACGCTGTTCAGCTTCGGCCCCTTAGTGACATGGAATCGATTCAAGATCTCGAAAAATTTACACCAAGCTCGTGTCACGAATTCCGCACCAACTGCGTGCCTTAGTCTGTAAATTACTTCACCTGATGGATTCCTTTTATTGGTATGGGCACTCCAATCTTCGATTTTGAAATCATTTAATTTGCTCTTTACATCATTCAGTTTTTTCTTCAGCAACTGTAGTGATTCTATTTGGTAGTCATGCTCAAAGTATTCATTAATTGTGTCAATTGTCCATTCCTCTGCCTGCTCAAAAGTAAATAGTTTTTCGAAAAGAGTTTCCAATACTATTTTCAGAACTGGGTAGAAATTTCTTGGTAGTGTTGGGTCGTTATTCGAAGGCGAGGCCATGACTTGGATGTGTCCTGATGTAGATGGCAAATATTTGATAATTGTGATCTATGCATAGTCGTTTCTCACATTATCAACTGTAAAATAATATGAAGACGGAACAAGGGAAATCACCTGAGCGGTATCGCACCAAATGACATTTACCATGAAATGAATGTAAACATCATTGAAGTTGTTCAACAATTTCGTGTTGTCTCAGTAGCACTCAAACTGTAGAAAGCATAAAAATGAGCCAAAAAAATCCGAAAACCCCCGTGTGTTTTAGTTCTAAAAGATTATAGTCTCCGATCAGCTACAGCTTCTCAAAATGTGTCTAAAAATGGTTGAGTAAACGACGCGAAACCTATGAAAAGGAGGGACCGATTGGCCAATAATTGCCGAAAATGGCGAGAATGGAGGAATCGAAGAAATTTTTTTTTTAATTTTAAATTAATTAGTTTAAAAAAAGACACCCCCAAAAACAAGCGCAGCTCAAAGCATTGAACAGTTGCTTGAAAAATCGTAAAAGAACTTAAGTACTTTGTACCAAATCGCGCACTCCCAAAACCACTCAAAACTGAATGATTTGGCTAATCGCCAAATCTTCATCTCCGTTTTCGTAGTTCGCATCGTTTACTCAACCATTTTTAGACACATTTTGAGAAGCTGTAGCTGATCGGAGACTATAATCTTTTAGAACTAAAACACACGGGGTTTTTTCAGATTTTTCGTAGCCAAAAACCCAAGAAGCTGGGACACACGACGGTTAAGCTGCGCCCACCCAATTATGTGCGAAAATGGCGAGAATGGAGGAATCGAAGAAAATTTTTTTTTTTAATTTTAAATTAATTAGTTTAAAAAAGAACACCCCCAAAAACAAGCGCAGCACTAAACATTGAACAGATGCTTCAAAAATCGTAAAAAATACTTCGAAAATCGAAAAAAATGCCTGGAATTCAAGGATACTAAATCTTAACAAATCTAGCCATAGATTGAAACCGATAAACCAATGCAAGCTGCGGGGACATCTATCCAAAATCTCTCTTCATATGATGCAATACATTTTTTACCATGTCTTTAATTTTAATGTGGGTTGTATGTTTAGTTTTTAATTTTAAAACTAATATAGTGCTTAATAAAACTAATATAGATATAATAGCTGTTGACTCACTAGTAGAGGATTTTAAGAGACAAGGAGTGGTTTTTGTGAACAGTATCGAGAAAATTGAAGATAATGGAGGAATACTGATCTTCAGTGCGCACGGAGTATAAAAAAATATAGAAGATGAGGCAAAAAGAATGGGTATTCAAGCGATTGATGCAACATGTCCTTTAGTCAGCAAAGTGCATAAAGAGGCAAAAAGGTATGAAATCAAAGAATATTTGCCGTTAATAGGCAAATAATGTTTTACACAAACATGAATGATTGGAGTAATTATTCTATTTGCAGTAACAGCAACAGCATTTCTGGGATATGTATTACCATGCAATAGCAGGTCTAGGCTCTGTAGCAAAACAGAAAACGAAAAGAAAACGCTGTGAATCCTATTGCGTTTATGTACAAAGATTTCTGGGCCATTTAGCGGGCGGATAAGGAACAGGTTTTTCAATTTTCTCTACCCAAGAAGACGCTGAGCAGTGTCCGCACTGCTATTCGGGAACATTAGTTGCAAAATTTTTATGACCGTCAATAGTGTAATGCTTGTTGTTGGATGGATGCACACATCATTAAAACTGCCATTTAGGCAAGATCAGTGTAGTGGGCTGTGTAGCACCCCAGTAGGACCACAAGCATCGATGACTTTTACCATGCACTCTTTCATTAATGCCTATGAATTCCAAAATAATGGATTACAATGTAATGTGTAAGTAATGCAAAAAAAAATCATTGTGGAACAGAAATCCATGTGGGTTTATCTACTAACTACTTTACTGCATTACAAAGTAATGCACAGTGAAGGGTAGAGTAATGCAAAACGGAGCGAGTATCGTTACTTAAAATGACATTCTAATGTTAAATTCATCAGTGCCGTCATGCGAAAACGATCCGACGATGATTACTGGGAATAATTATAAAACCTCCAACCAAACGTGGCTTAGAGTAAGATTCAGTTATTGTGTGAATTTCATCAAAATCTGGTGACTGAATCAGAATCTAAATGGCCAAGAGCAGTTATTTTTCTTAGTGATTTTTCAATATGGCACCAATGGCACAGAATTGCCCACATTTCGAAATTGCTTCTATCAGACCTGGTCCTACTTAAAGACCAATACATTCTGTAAATTTCAACTGTATCTGATCATCAGGTCGTGAGTACCCGTGAACATAAATTTTTGATGTTAAACGTATAAGGTCTGTTCGCGTACTACGATTAATTGCAATTAATTGCAATGAAGCCGTTTTTGTACTCCGTTTTGCTGAATACTGAAATTTTCCCCTCTTTCAGTAAATTTCAGTAGGGTCTGAGCTACTCAAAAATACTGAAAACTGTCAAACGATTTTTGGCGTAATGTTGTTATGAAAGACGAATATTTTTGTGGCGATAGTTTATCGCCGCTTAGGATGACTTTGTAAACACAATTGTTCTCCCAAAAGCCGACAACTGACATTTTTATTTGAAAATTTTCAGGAAATGCAATGAGAGCGTTTTCGTACTTTTCCTGAAATTCCCCCACCACATGATTCAGGAAAATTCAGTAAAATTCAGTGACTGAAAGTACGCGAACAGACCTATAGATAAATTGGGGAAGGGTTACCGTTCTTGCCCGATATGGAATTTCAAAATTTTTACTTTGACTTTGTAGACAAAGCATAAGACTTTTATATGAGTTGCTTTTTTCTTAAAAGCGAAAATATTTCAGGAGAGTCGAAGATTTGAAGGCTTTCAGTTTCAGTGCCTACCGCAGCTACTGGATAGCCAGCACGTTCATACGAAACTGCATAAGTATACATCTTAGTAACATCAGTATAATTTGTAAGTTGTATAATGACTCAACTGCTCTATCAAAATTTCGCAATTCAAAAAATTTCGCAATTCGAACATTAGTAAATATACAAAAACAATTATAGCTACCGTGGTTTTTCATGCAGATCTCTACTGAATTTCGCCTACAATAATTTACTTTATGAATTCGTTTTGATTTAATGACTGCACTGTAAGTTATAGAGCAAAAAACTTTACTTTGGTGAGCAAATTTTCAAAATTCAAGACTCAGAAATTACTATAGCTGAAAGTTTCAACCTAATTCTTTCAACGAAATTTCTACCAAATGTGGCTTAGAGTAAGGTTCAGCTACTTTATGAATTTCGTCAAAAATTGGTGAATACATCAGAATTTATAGGACTAAAAGCAGCTTTTTTTGTTTATGGTTTTTCAAGTTCCACTAACACAGTGTTGGCCATATTTGAAAATTGCTTCTATCAAATCTGGTCCTACTTAAGACCAATGCATTCTGTGCCCGTGAACAAAAGTTTCTGAAGCCAAAAATATAGGTAAATTGGGGAAGGGTTACCGTTTTTGTCCGATATGCAATTTCAAATGGCTAGCTTTGGCTGCATACAATTTATATATGAATTGCATTTTTTTCTCTCTAAAAAGCGACAATTTCAGAATTATAGGGATACTAAAAATATCACTAAAATAGCCGCCGGCGTGAAAGTTTTAAAGTGCCACTTGATGAGAATTTGACCTATTCTATATATACATCAATGCATCCTGAAAATTCCAGCTCACTCGAATGGCGCGCTCCCGAAAAATAATTACTGAATTTGTTTGATGATTATATATATATATATATATATATATATATATATATATATATATATATATATATATATATATATGTATATGTATATATATGTATATATATATATATATATATATGTATATGTATATATATATATATATATATATATATATATATATATATATATATATATATATATATATATATATATATATATATATATATATATATATAGAGAGAGAGAGAGAGAGAGAGACAAATATGAATATTTGGCCAAAGTGATTTTGATACTAATGTTCTTCGAATAATAGTATAAATAGGAAGAAGAAAAAATGAAGATGAGAAATGAGACTTAACAAACACTTATAGAATTCTATCTGGACCAATGCTGGCAGCAAAGTTCAAAAAAGATATTAAGGTTTCAACTGAAGAATTTCAAAGTAAGTTTGTAAAATGAGTGATTATTACCATTGGAACAACTGAAAATGCGTGAAAGTATAGGAAGACAACGAACCTGCGGCAACATCACCGTTTAAAAAGCTCTGCGGGATGTATTTAGTAGTTCTAAGGAAAGTAAGGTCGGATTAGCAGCGTTTTGGATTATTAGAAAAGATGCTGGTCTCAATTTGGGTAAAGTATTTCTGCTTAGCTGATACGATAGCTTTTTTCGCCTGTAATTGAAATCTGCGGAATTTTCGAAGCGGTTGGGCAGATGGGTTGTCTAAAATTTCAATGCATGCCTTGTAGTTTTTGTTAAGAGCATTATACCCACTAATAAAGAGCCAAGATGAACTAAAAGATTTGCGGAAACTTGTCCTGGCAGTATGAAGAGAAAATAGGATAGAAATCGAAGCGTAAAAGGACAGAAGATCTGTATTAATATCAAGGTCATGAAAGAAGAAAGTCTAATTGGTGGCATCTATTGTAGTTCGCAAGCAATTCTCACACAATCGGCTTTGAAAATAAGGACTCTTATGAAAATAAGGAATCTTTCTGTAGCAATTTTAAAGAACGGGAGATTCGATTGCGGGAACCTCAACAGAACAGAAGTCCAGTCAAGGTGCCTGCAAGCAAATCTCCCGTTCTTTAAAATCGCTACAAATGGCGCCCAACGTGGGGCCCAAAAACTTGTTTTGGGTGACACCACCCAAGTGGGAAAATAACTTGAGAGCATTTGCTCATGAATCCCCTAATCCATCCCCAATTACTCTTGCTGTCAAATAGAACAGAACATTTCTCTTATGGACATGTTTTGAACAAGTTCTATCTCCAACTAGCTGCAAAACTATCCTCTCTTATCCTTTTAACTTCAAATCCTTTTAGAATACCCCTGGGTAGCTTCCGTTGTGTTGTCCCTCCTGAGCTTTTTGGCTCTAGGTGCAACCTGGATTACTGGGTTTGGTGGTTTACTGCCATTCCTAGTCCAAGTTATCTGAGGGGCCAAGTCATCCGAAGCTATTCCAAATGTTTAACTGTTGGTGCTCATGGCCAGACAATTTTTCCGGGGTTTGGATCAAGCTGTTGCTGGATTACGTGGGGTTTGCGCGGTGCTACCTCCACGTCTCTTCAGTTTGACCAAAATTTTAGCGAAAATTGTTGGGTCCTGAACACATAACAACTTTGCTTTTGCTCCCTTGCCTCTTTTAGAATGTTTGAGAGGGCAGATAGACCTCCATATAGGGCGTTTCTCTTCTGGAAGTGACCTAAATTAAACTTAGCTTGTTGAATTCAAATTAATTTCTTTCACGTAGCTTGTTCACTTTTATGTGTGTTTTGATTCAACCAGCCAGCCAGCGAACATGATGGGGGAAGTCCCAACGGGACTATCTAAATATACCATTAACTTATGAAATTTCGTGATATTTCACTACAGTTGGAAAAATTATTCTTCATAATCATTTCGATCTATCTTTTGCAAATTCGATGCAAAGAATTACGAATCGAATTTGATTTAAAAAAATACAATTTTTGATAATTATATCGGAATTCTTGTTAACAATTATGTAACCATACAAATAGCAGATGAAATATTTTAAATTCGGTATTTATATACATATAAACACATAAGATAAAGGGTTATAGAGTATATGAGGAAAAAATGTTCAAATGATGGGCTAGTAATCATTTTTAAATCGAATCACTCCAAATAAATTCAAGTGAAAGGTGTATATTTGAAGCTCATGTAGTCAAGCGGGTAGAGCACTAGCCATTAATGTGGGGGTTTGCTGGTTCGAACGAGGGATCGCACACCAAGCTTTGAATTCATCTATCTCTGAATAAGTACCTGAGTTAATCACCGTTAAAGTGACTCGTGTAACTAATCACTCCACCATCCTCGTATTCATATTGATTGTAAATTTGTGAATGATGCTCTCTAACTACGAGCTTCAATCCCCTAGACCCGAAAAGGGTTGCTGTTGGATTACTTTACTTTAATAGATACATATTATAATTGACAAAAAGTATTAAATAGAACTAATTACAATGAATAAAAGCCACTCTTTCAAATTCAAGTTGAACTAATTACTATTTCGAATTCAACTCTCAAAGTTGCCATTTTACCATTCCATTTTCTTATCAAAAAACAATACAAAGCACTACTGTTATTCGAAGTATTCATATTTCACCTGTTTTTCAGTCCTTGTTCTATGTCCTTTGTGAAATATAATACCAGACAGCATAGAAACGGCAAAATCTACAAACAACAGCAACAACTACGACAAGAAGACGGACAGCAACTATGACGTCGAGAACTACTAAACAATAATTCTAGTCTACCTCGAGTATTTTCTCGCTTTTTTTCTGCGTTTTATACGCAAACTTTTACACTATGCTCGTAAAAAGACTTTGGTGAATTGATATTGTCCTTCACGTCGCCGACGAACAAGAATATCAATAAAGATTTTTTCCTAAAGGGAATGAAGGGAGCTATAGTTCATAGACGAAAACAGAAAAAAAATCGAAAAGAAGACGCAGGAACGAGCTGAATGTTTGCGAAGAAATTTTTTTTTACTGGAATTCGAATAAAGCTGGAATGCCGATATACTTTAACGCGGAGGAAACATTGTTTGAAGGGGTGATATTATTTCGCGGTTTGAGCTTTTTATTGTTGTATTGGTGATGGAAGTCCTGTGAGAACCTCGAATAAGATGTTCTTGCTGTTCAGGTAGCTTCAAGCGGTTTCATTGTATTCAGTGATCTGAAAACTGAAAAAAAAAACAATTGAAAAGTTGAATTGAAATTTCAAAGTATGCTAATTGGTACTTAAAATTGAACTGAACAAGGTTTTGAATCAGAGTACTGACTTCATAGCAAAACTGTTTTTTCATAAATGCTTTTTTTAAAACGACATACATATATTTATATGTCTATGAGCACAGAATTTTTGACTAACAGTTTCGTGGCCCACAGAACCAGACAGCTTGGGACAGACATCTGTTGTGCAAGCTCATTTCACCGTGATTGAAGTCACATACAACTAGTCATTGTACTTATTCCAAAATATTCCACTCCACCCGTCACATCAAAGCTCGATATTCAAAAACCAAATTTCACAGTCTTTCGATCTCCACATCATAAATCGCCTATTCCTTCCAAATCAAACTTCGAATTTAAAATAGACTGGAAACCACTTGTATTTATCGAAAATGGAGTAGTCATTCGTGCAACGAAGTTAAACTGGCCAATGAATCTGTAGCTCAGACAGTAGAAGCCTGGTCGTTACTCTCGCGACTTTACATCCTGCTTGACAATATCCGCCACAAATGGATTTTGCGGGTAAATCCCATAAACCTGATTTGAAATTGAATTTCAATTGAAAGGGAACAGAAGCTGAAACGATTCTCAACAGAATGAAGAGGACATCGCCCACACTCAACATTGGCCATGTGCTGCTTCTACGCCGAAATAGAGGGATTGCTTATTTTTCTGTTAGCCTCGTGCGCTATGACTGCAATTTTCTATATTGCTCGTCGCTGCTGATTTGAACAGGAATGAAATTATACTGGCCGCGACAGTATTCGAAGCAGTAATCTTTAATTCAGCTGGAATTATCTTAATCCGTTAATTTCCTGTTTCAGTTCTGTTGGGAAATCGTACACTATTGGGTTAAAATAGTTTATGAAGGTCGGATTGCCTGAACAGCGCTGTTTACAGCATGCATCACTAATTTGCCCAGGCACCACTGTCAGGAACAATGTTAGCACCACACTACGTTCGGAGGCTTAGGATTGATTCCACTATGCACAACGTTCAGACTTATTTGAAAATTCATTAGTCATACTACTGTAACTGTGTCGAGTTGGTGTAGAGTTGGAAATGAAAAAAATAGCAAGTGTGCGGACGAGACTAGTAGACGAGTTCGGACTAGGATTACACAGATCGGAATGAAAAATTAACAAACTGCAGATAATTTGTTGTAAAGTATGCGAGCATATGAGAAAAACCAAGAGTCATGATTTCAAAGAATTCTATACAGCTTAAATTAATTAGGAAATTGAGCTGTGCTTCTTATGTGTAAATGAAAGACTAATAGATTGAAGCGAACTTATTTTCTATGGCGAAATACTTCGTAATGATATCCACTACATCCAAGTTATCTCGTTAAGTAATGAATACTGAGGTGAAGGAGAGGTGGCTGTAATGAGGCTAATGACACTTAGCCCTACAAAAGGTCCTTAAAAAAATAAATGAATAAACTTTAGCTACATAATTTTATGTTATTTTATTGCCTACTGCACGGAATTTGAAGCGAGAAGATACACTGCACTAAGAGTTTTTCTTTATTTTATAGCCCAAGCATCTTATATCTAATCAATTCTGCATCTTTTCATAAAAAAATAATTTAATACATCCTCTTAATTTATCTACTTCACACGAGAGGCGGCTGAGACTTTCAAGCATGGGATATTAAAAATGCTGATAGAAAAATTTATTTTTCTATATAATCTCCTTCTTCTTCATTGTACTTCTTATATTTGTCATAAAAAGGGAAAAAAATCTTCGTCTACTGCTGCTTTCATTTCTTTCTCTATTGAAAATCTATTTCATCGAAATGTCGAGCGTACTGATGTCTGGTGTTGATTTATTGGAGTAACTTATGTCCAGGCAATAAAAGTGCCAATTCAACCCATTATAATTGAAGATAGTAAATTCATGAAACTACATACAATACAAGGAAGTATGTATCTTTATTATTTATTTAAGTTACTTTTGACTTCCAGTTCCATCTTGGTTAGGAAAATCTGATGATTTTTTCAGATTAACATTCAAGTGCCAAGCTATCATGCAGACGTTGTTTAATGTATTATGCCACATGAAAAGTATGTTAGGAATATTGTTCTGATAAGATTATTGAAAACATTTATTATGGAACTTCAATATCAATATTAAGCTCAATGTACTTGATTATTACTAATAATCTTTTGAAATCTTAAAGCTGGTATGTATAGTACTGATGACGTTACACATTTAACTTTTTTGGTAGCTTTCTTCTAAATAAATTTAAAAGTCAGTCACAGAGACAATGTTGCGTTTTCAAAACCTAATGTCGGTTAAGTCAGATCATATGTCAAAAAGTCTAGCGCATCAGAACCGCTAGAAAACTAATTTTCGAAGAAATTGTCTTTGAGTGACAAAAAAATGTGGGAAGACGTAATACACTTTTTTGTACAACCATTCCTTATCCCAAGCAACAAAACTCAACTATAACACAAATGATGAAAATGTTCAGTGCTGGCAATACTTTTTCAATGAAGCAGCAATAAGTTTACCTTAACAAGCTCATACTTAAATCAACTTATCTTTGAATTTCGTTCTCATCGGAGGATTTCATCGAAAATTTCAGCGGTTACGCGTTGTTTGAGGCTGCCATCCGAAAAATGTTCAAAACTCGGAAAATTTAAAAATTGGTTTCTTATTTTTATCGCAAATGCTTTGCATATGAGTACGTAATTTGAAGCATCTGTTGGTGCAATATTTACGAAAATGGCTAATGCTGGTTAGCCTGTGTCAGCAGCAAAACAAAAAATATACCAAATCTGCTTCACGTTAAGTTAAACCCAACCAGTAAATTTCGTTTCGATTGAATCACTGCGCTGGAAGGTATACGGGTGAAAAGAATTTTAGGGTTACCACCCACAAAACTTTTCAAATTTTTAAAACGTTAATATTTGTTGTTAATTTTCATTGCAGGATCATTCTCAATTGCAAATCTAATGACATAATCGCTCAGTAAAGAAATTCCACAAAATCACAAAAATGATCATAGCTGGCAGCCCTTTCATGATTTTTGAACGGAATTCCTACGGCATTTGGTCTACATTAAAGTCCATTTACTGCATGAACTTCGTTTTGATTTCTACACTGGACCGGAAGTTATAGGAAAAAAGCTTTATTTTGCTGTGCAAATTTGCAAGATTTATGAGACAAAAATCACCACAGCTGCCAGCCCTATACTAATTTTTCAACCAAATTTTCACCAAATGTTACATAGAGTAACATCCAAGTACTGTGTAAATTTTGTTAAAATCTGATGGCTGAATCGGAAGTTATAGGCCAAAAAGATGTTTTTTTTCAGTTATTTTTCAAGATGGTACCACTGCCACAGGATTGCCCGCATTTCAAAATCACTTCTATCAGACCTGGTCCTAGTTAATACCAACATGTCCTTTTATTTCATTATGATCGGATTACCCGGTCGTCAGTTCTCGTGAACAGAACTTTCGAGTGCTGAAAATAGAGGTAATTTGGTGATGGGTTGCCGTTCTTATGCAAATCGGAATTTTAAAAATTTTATCTTGAGATGAAGGACAAAGGATAAGATTTATCAAAAATTTGAAATTTTTGGCAAAAATCAAAAATTTTTCTGGAAGGTCAATGATTTGAAGGATTTTTTTTCAGTAGCCTGCCACAGCTACAGAGTTACCCGCTTTATGCTGAAAATCTATTTGTGCCAAATTTTGGTCAACATCAATACGTTCTGTAATTTTTACGATGATCCATTGTTGTTCTTACAAGTAATGACAAATCAAAATTTGAAAAAAAATCCTTGCCTAGTTTTAGGCACCCTGCACCCACACACGGCTCAAAATTTCCAATTCTTTATCATAAACAAGCTAAGAACATAATTAGTTTTCATTCCCAATACTTTTCTTTAACAAAAAATTACACTGCTTGGAAATATAGGAGCTCCTCAAAATTCACTAAAACGCTCGCCGCCGCCAAAACGTTTAGGATATCTGAATTTGAGAAAGTCATGGACCTACCTACTATATACATCTACGTTCTCCGAAAATTTCAGCTCAATCAGATCAGCCACTCTAGAGATTATCTCCCTTAATCATTTTGCTGATATATATATATATATATATATATATATATATATATATATATATATATATATATATATATATATATATATATATATATATATATATATATATATATATATATATATATAAAGAAATATGAATTTTCGGCGAAACGAGTTTAATACTATTGTTCTTCGAACATTAGTAAAAAGACACCTAGGCATATTAGAGGCTCGTTGTAACATCTTGGAGATACTCTCCATTAGCCACTGTTATCTAGAAGCCATTTGGTTCTTTTGATAAACTGGACACTACACTTTAAGTCGAAAATCAGTTAGACTTGATAGGAAGAACATCCTGAGTAAAGCCATCCTTCTCTTCGGCAGAACTGGTCACATGTACATGCCACAGCTTCAACAGAAATCGTTTAACTTAGGAAGAACTGGCCGAGTAATGGCGCCTGAAAAAAGCCCAGCAATATATTACAAATTTAAACTCTTAAATCATTATCCTTCACCAATCTGAAAAATGTACAGGATTGGAACGCGATCTTCATCAAAGAAACGTGGAATTTATATCTGCCAAGTCGGTTTTTTGGCATACCAATTTTTACTAAAAACACTGATGACCACAGGAAGATCACCGAGATCTTCAACGAGTTGAAAGTTCAGCACCATATGTACTATCTCCCTGAGGAGAAAGACCTCAATATTGTTTTAAGAGGGCTTTGCGGGCTCAAACCCGATGAGGTCAAAGTATATATAGAACACAGAGCTTCCATCTTGTTGAGGTTTTCTCTATGAAAACTAGAAACAGCTCTTCCAAACTAATTAAAGTACTCCTTCGAAAGGAAAATATTTTCAATTTTCTGGTTATTTGTCATTTAATTTGCCAAATTTAACCACAAAATCCTGGAGCTGGGCATCGGAAATGCTATAACTGCCAACAGTACGGTCACTCATCCACGTTCAGCCCCGGTGCATCGAAGGTGATAAGCTTCCAGCACCATCATAATTTCTGCACAAAACAGCTTGAGCAAAAGGCAAAATGTGTCAATTGTGGCGAAGAACATCCCGAAAGCTATGGAGAAAGTTTTAGGCAAGTTTTTTTTAAACTTCAAAAACACAAAAAAAAACATCTACTTAACTAGCCAGACCTGCTCCAGTTTCATCACCTCCCCAAACAAACATAATCAATCCAGTCGATAAAGGAATTCCTCTAAGTGCTGAATCTGCGACTGCCGCCAACTACCCCAACCAAATGCAAGAGCAACTTCTTACAATGATGAAGGACATGATGGCGAAAATGGTCCATGTTCTGTTCAATTATGGACTTCCTTTACCAAGCAAAATTAATCGATCCAATCGAATATCCAACCTTGCGTGCTTAAGAAAAAAGGTGAACTAATACAATTTCTATGCGATTGCAGAGTTAACATTGTACTTATACAAGAAACCTTCCTGAAATCAGGATATCAGCAACGAATCCCCAACTATGCCCCAACATTTACAGAAGTGATGAATTAACAGGTCGGGGAGGAGCTACAGTATTCCTCGTTAGAAGGGATATTATCCATGATATAAATTGAAATATAAATAAATTTTCTCAAAATGCTATCGAAGACCTTCGTGCACTATTTGATTTTAAAGGACCGATCTTTTTAGCAGGAAGTCTCAATGCTCACCATCGCGTATAGAGATCAATGAGAAACAACCAAGCAGGGAAATACCTTTATATTTTTCCTGCTGCAGATAGTGTTTTGTGTTTGCACATTCCCGATGAGCCCGCTTGCTTTGACTCTAAATAAAGTCATGTATTAAGCCGAGAATACACATATGGCGAACGTTTCGTGAGGACATTCGCTGAAACATGCGATGAGACGTTCGGCAAGGCATAGGGCTTTATCTTATAACTTATCTTATGAAAAGATATTGCAAAATGCAAAAGGGTATGAAGTTTCTGTGCGCAGATATGCATATCGGGTAGGTAGGTAGCCTTTTCTCTGTTCAGAAATTTGATAATACGTATTCAAACAGTTTGTATAGTGCATCTAGTCCATAATTTCGTACGCAAACCAAATCGTATTGGCAAGTATATGGAAATATGCGAGAGTTGACGTGGTGTTATTCAAATCGAAGACATTTTCATCGACGCACCAATTAAATGGAAAATAACTACAGCCTGACAAGCTTTCCGGACTTCTCTGTCCAATGAGTTTATCCAAGTGCCACTAACAATAAGTGATTTAGAGGAAACTATTGAGTGGGTCGTCACCTTTAGCCAATTTTCGAAGAAAAGTAGTATTAAACTCGTTTCGCCGAAAATTCATATTTCTTTATATATATATATATATATATCATCAAAATGATTAAGGGAGATAATCTCTGGAGTGGCCAATCCGATTGATATGAAACTTTCGGAGAACGTAGATGTATTTAGTAGGTAGGTCCACAACTTTCTTAAATCCAGATATCCTAAACCTATTGGCGGCGGCGAGCGTTTTAGTGAATTTTCAGGTACTCCTATATTTCCAAGCAGCGAAAATTTTTGTTCAAAAAAAGTATTGGGAATGAAAACTTATTATGTTCTAAGCTTGCCGATGGTTAAGAATTGGAAATTTTGTGCCGTATGTGGGTGCAGCGTGCCTAAAAGTAGGCAAGGATTTTTTTTCAAATTTTGATTTGTCATTACTTCTGACAAAAACATTAGATCATCGTGAAATTTGCAGAGCGTATTGATGTTGACTAAAGTTTAATACACATGGATTTCCAAGGTCGTGCGGATAACTCTGTAGCTGCGACAGGCTCTTGAAAAAAAATCCTTCAAATCATTGAACCTCCTGAAAGATTTTTGATTTTGGACAAAAAATTCAAATCATTGATAAATTTTAACGTTTGTGCATCATGCCAATTTGAAATTTTTAAAATTCCGATTTGCACAAGAACGGCAACCCATCACTAAATTACCTCTATTTTCAGCACTCGAAAGTTCTGTTCACGAGAACTGACGACCGGATTATCCGATCGTAATGAAATTCACAGGACATGTTAGTATCAACTAGGACCAGGTCTGATAGAAGTGATTTTGAAATGCGGGCAACCCTGTGGCAGTGGTGCCATCTTGAAAAATCACTGAGAAAAAAAACAGCTTTTTGGCCTATAACTTCCGATTCAGCCATCAGATTTAAACAAAATTCACACAATATTTGGATCTTACTTAAGATAACATTTGATGAAATTTTGGCTGAAAAATTAGATTAGGGTTGCCAGCTATGGTGATTTTTGTCTCCTAAATCTTGCAAATTTGCTCAGCAAAATAAAGCTTTTTTCCCTATAACTTCCGGTGCAGTCATGATATCAAAATGAAGTTTATGCAGTAAATACATTTTAATGTGAGCCAAATGTCATAGGAATTTCGTACAAAAATCGTAAAAGGGCTGCCAGCTATGACCATCTTTGTAATTTTTTGGAATTTCTTTACTGGGCGATTATGTCATTAGATTTGCAAATGGGAACGATCCTTCAATAAAAATTAGCAACAAATATTAACGCTTTAAAAATTTGAAAAGTTTTGAGTGTGGTAACCCTAAAAATTTTTTCACCCGTATAACTTCTAGCGCAGTGATTCAATCGAAACGAAATTTATTGGTTGGGTTTAGTTTAACGTGAAGCAGATTTGGTAGATATTTTGCTTTGCTGCTGACACAGGGTAACGAGTTTTAGCCATTTTCGTAACTATCGCATCAACAGATGCTTCAAATTACCTACTCATATGCAAAACATTTGCAATAAAGCTAAGAAACCAATTTTTAAATTTTCCGAGTTTTGAACATTTTTTGGATGGCAGCTTCAAACAACGTTAATCGCTAAAGCTTTCGACGAAATTCTCCGATGAGAACGACATTCAAAGGATAAGTTGATTTAAGTATGAGCTTGTGAAGGTTAACTTATTGCTGCTTCGTTGGGAAAATGTTGCCAGCACTGAACATTTTCATCATTTGTGTTATAGTTGAGTTCTGTTGCTTTGAACAAGGAATGGTTGCTATGATTCTACAAAAAAGTGTATTACGTCTTTCCACATTTTTTTGTCACTCAAAGACAATTTCTTCGAAAATGAGTTTTCTAGCGGTTCAGGTGCGCTAGAGTTTTTTTATTGTTTATTTGACATTTGCTCTCAATGATACCATATTTGCGCAGTGAAAAGTTTATTTTATAACCCAAGAGTTTGAGTAAAATTCCACTGTGAATTTTCATGAAAAAATATGCATCAGGGTGTTCCATACATAATAAAGATGCGCATTATTAGCCAATCACTTATGATTTGGCCATTATTTGCATTTTATTTAGATTTCTTTTCTTCACTACATCATTTTAGTCATACATAAAGCTGTTCAATTGCTTTATTTGACTCACATAGATCCAAATTTCGATAGTAGAAAAAAATCCGAACAAATAATAATCAAGTTTGCAAGTAAATTCATAAGTTTAGAATAATTGCAGTATTCCAAAAAACTTGGTGCACACAGATAGTATTGAAACTTAACCTCATTCTCATTTGTTTACTTTTCTATCAAAAACAGTAAACCACAGGAAATAATTATCTGAAAAACTTCCTTGTTTTGATCTCATTGAGGATATTGTACAATTATTTTCAATTGAAATGAGATTTAATTTCATAGCTTTTGCTTCCACAAGTTGTTTTAATTCGAGTTTCGTATTCAATTTCAATGTAAGAAGCTTTAAGACGAGTTGGCTTTGAACTGGTAGCAAAAGCAGCTTATATCGATGAAGACCGGCTTCTGAGTTCAGCCCGGGGAGAATAGTAGAAATTAGAGATGGGCAAAATGCCTCATGACACGTGAGGCATAGCTCTTTCTTACAGTTCAGCGCCTGAAAAAAGCACAGCATAGTCTATGAGCGAAAGCTTTCGTTTGAATAAACTTAATGAAATGCGAAGCGAACAGTGTACTGAGAGTACGGCGTAATACTGTAAAATACTCTAAAAAAGAGCGATCAGTGGTGTGTCATGAGGCATTTTGCCCATCTCTAGTAGAAATGGTAAGTGGTTCTTTCATGCTAAATGCAGAACGTCTCTCGCTTTCCAAATTGATGCGAACATTTAAGCAATCTGTCAACAAAGTATAGCTGATCTATTTATAGATAGTACGCACCTGACTTCAATGACTTCTAGACAAGGTCTTTATCCTTCAATAAATAATGTAGCTGCTCTTTTCATATGTTGCAAGGCTACCGGCCATGCAAAGCAACAAAAGCAAAATCTCGGAATCTACTCTCGTTTCTTTCTTAAATCCATTAAGCTTTTGTTTTACTTCTCTCTTTAGAACATGTTCAGACAGTATCCGTAGATTTATGCTAAACGAAAAGTTTGTATCTGCTTTTGTATTGTATTTTGTAGCCTACTATTATACCATGCATAGAACCATAGCATAGAACAAAGTTAGTAGTATACCTGAGTATTTACCCTTGAGCGAGTACCGACCTGTTTTACTTTTCTCCTACGACGGATGAAGATTTGAAGACAACAAGGATATTTTCTTTTTATTTGGAGAGCTCACCAGCTTCTGACTGCTTTCCCCGGTGCGTGTGCATGCATGTCTAAACGAACACGATGTAGCATACATTTTCTACTGTTGTTTGCCGTGCATGACGTTGTGAAAAGTGAATGGATATAAAAGAGAATGGAATCACGTGGGCTTGAAAAAATGGGTAGGAGAGAAGGGGTTGAAATGTGTCAAAGGTCAAAAGTTTACTTTAAACAATCAGCTTGTATCGGATCCAATTTGGGTCATTTCCGATTTATGTACGTAAAGGCTTATCTTCTCTATGAAACGTGCCTTAAAAACACCGATAAGGAGCTTTGAGTGTAAAGTTTTTTTCATACAGTGATTGAACATTGTTTCAAAAGTTTTCACAGGTCCCCTTGTCTCTCAGGTTATTTTAAAAATAAATATTTGACTTCATCTCCCATGCGACTTGTGTTCGCCAATTTCCGGTACGACAGCTAGTTCCGTTCCACAATCCACCATCACCGTATTCTTTGTGACTTTCGCGTGTAGCACGTGAGGAAAATAGCAATTTAACCTTTTGTATAAAAAAAGTTTACATTTAGGAACGTTAACGAAAATTTCCCCATAATAACGACGAAATAAACCGCATCGAAAGTGCGAACAAATTCAATTTCTATGTTGACAGAAAAAAATTGAGTTGAAAGGAAGCTTTTTATAGTGTAAGTATTGCATACGTATTCATGAAGGCATATACATGTGTAGGTAATCGAATCTATGCACGACTGAAGACGAAGAATTACGTACTGCTGAATGCTTATGGTGGGCTTTAATGGCGCCTTTAAACTTTGTTTGAAGGGTTTTACAGTGAAAGTTGGGGCCATAAATCAAGCAATTTGTACTATTAGTTTATGGTAGAGATGTTGAATGTAACAGGAAATAGACCGAAGTTTAGAATTCAGAGCAGATGTTTAAGAGATAGCTAGATTGAATGAGTGATATAACTGAGAATGGTTATGAAGCTATTCCTGCGTTTGCAGATTTTTTATGATAAGATCATGAATGTGCTTTCAAAATGAACTAAAAACTATGCTCCTAAAAAAAGTGTTTCTAAAGGAAACATTTTAGGTAAACTGGACATCGCACCCTGGCATAGACAATGACATTTTTAAATGACATATTCGTATGCTGCCAATCCTGAAAACAGCCGGCTGCCGTCAGTGCAACATATCTATATTATTTAGGAAATAATCTAATATTTACCCAGCGTGCCTTGGTACGGCAGAACACGAACACAGCACTCACACTCATTGGGAAAAGGAGGAAGAATTCCGTGTAAGAATCATTATTAAAAACACCGGTTTCTACTCTCGGAAATACATGTTTATTTCAAGTAAATCTAATCAAAGGAAGGAATTCATTATGTGTTTTTTGTTTCTAGAATTTTTCCTTTCCAAATGTTAAGAAGTGTTTATTTTTCAACTAAAGTGAGTGTATGTGATACCCAAACCCGCCCGAGATCGGTTCACATGGTTGATCCAAATTTTCAACTTGACTATATATCATGCATTAAAAAAAACAATTGCTATTTATATATATATATATATATATCAATATATATATATATATATATATATATATATATATATATATATATATATATATATATATATATATATATATATATATATATATATATATATATATATATATATATCGAATATATATATATATCAATATATATATATATATATATATATATATATATATATATATATATATATATATATATATATATATATATATATATATATATATATATATATATATATATATCGAATCAATAATTTGGTTAGGTTAGGTTGAAATGGCTGTTGATCTACAGAGGCCTGACGACCGACACACATAGACACAAGAGAGGCCCGTTGTGATGCCACAACGTAAATGATGCCACAACATAAATTAGTGACTCTCTCCTACTCACTAAAATCAGGAAACCATCTGCTTCCTATGACAAAGCGGACTATCCCCTTTAAATTGACCAGGGACAGTTCCGTCAGGTTTGAGAAAAAGTGTGCACCAAGTGCCGCCAACATCCTCCTTGCCAAAGCCTGTCACTGGCACATGAGGTGGAGGACGGATTCCTCCTCGTCCTCAGAGCCACAAATCAACCGAAATCGTTACATATAAAAATAATAATTACATATGAAAAGTTAATTAATTAAAATCTAATATTAAAAAATGATGTAGCTGCACTGCTTTCCAACTTTATCCAGAAATTCATTAATCATATTCGAGCCTTTGCATTTTTTTTCCAAACAATTAGTAACAATTGATTGCATTCGCTCGAATGACGGATGAGCGAATTTCATCGAAAAATAAACCAGGTACAAACTTCAGGAAATTCAGCTCACACAGTTGCATCTTTTAATTGTTTATTGACTTTTCACCGTGTACTTCCGAAGGAGCCCAATGCTACAATCGCTCTATTTCAATCGCCTCAAAACCACCGGCATTTAGATTCATATACATATAACTAAGTAATGGACGAGCTCATAACTTAAACTTCCGACCAATCACCGTTTCTCGACTTCTTCAGACTCACACGCTCATTTCAAATCCGTCATTATAAATTATTATATATTCGTAATATTCTTAACAATCCTACAAAAAAGACTCTTCACTGATCCTCTCGAAATTCCATACCAACCTCTGTTCTCCGAAAAGCGCATCGTTTTTTCCTTCTTATAAAAAAACTCCACTCAATTCCAGAAAATTTTTCAATATCTTGTTAATAGCATTGTAGTTTTCCTGGATCTTTTCAGTTTTTTTTCTCCAATTCATAGCTCCCGGAACGGATCCACCATTTGCATAAATAGCAAAATGATATCATTTAACGATTTATTTAATTCGCACGAAACTTTTTAAAACTTTTTGATTGCACGCTTTCTTTAAAAATTTTCCATTGCATTTGTCTACCGATTTTCACTTTTAACGGCCTACGGCGATTCCTTCAGATGCTCCTGCCACGAGTTGGATCTCGACTCCCCAAAACTTTTTCTGTTGATCGTTAAAGGTAACGTGGACATTGGAATCGATATTTCATTAGCGAAAATAACTCTGTACCGACTTACGGGCTGAAATACGGCTGCTGCTGCCACAAGCTAGATGTCAAACTTTACTCCCGAAAAGTCAGTATCTCCACCGGTTCGAACAAGTCGTTATCAGCTGTGCACCTGTTGCACCGCATACAAAGCCAGCACTCAACATTTCCAGTTTCGCTGGCTTGATAACGCAGCTGATACAAGCATTGTTCCAAATCAGCTCCGCTTAGGCCAGTGAACCCGATGCAATGCAATGCAACATGCGACAATCAAATACATATACAAAGCCTGTTTTCGGATGGCTATACAATACATTTGACACCATCGCAAGCAGCATTGCATTCGCAATGTTGAATTCGCAATGTTGCATTCGCAATGTTGCATACATCACTAATTTGCTATTATTTCAGTTTATGATGCTGTGTTTTTATAATTTAAGGTCAGTGAATACTAGGCATTCAACACTGAAAAAATCCACATGGCGCCCAGAGCTATGTAACATAGCGCATTATTTATGGCTCCATACGCTATGTACATAGTACTCTGAGCTATGCAATATGACTCCCCGCACCATAATGTCCGAATCTAGATAGTGCGTAGTCTAGACATGGGTAACGCAGCGCTGCGCCGCGCAATTGCGTTGAAGCACTAGCCATGATAACACTGCGCTGATACCGATTGTCGGTATCAGTAGCCGCAGTAACGCACTTAGGTATTAGTAGCACAGTAACGCACTTCGGTATCAATGGTGTTGGCGCTGCCGCTTTGCAATGCCAACACCATTTGGCTTGGCGCTATGCTACGGCGCGGCGCAAAGATATGAGTTGGCCATTTGTTGGATGCGAACTGGATTATCTTCAGATGCTCTGAAAAAACACATAGCGCCAGACGCCATAATTTATAGACTTCTGGCGCCATGTACATAGTCAATTTCGGTCGATTTGTGATAAATTATAGCGCCACACGCCATAGTACATAGGAGCAGACACTATGCTTATAGCCCTCCACGCCATATACTATAGTCCTCCACGCCATGTACTATAGTCCTCCACGCCATGTACTATAGCCCTCCACGCGTGGAGGACTATAGTACATGGCTTGGAGGGCTATAAGCATAGCGCCTGCTCCTATATACTTTTCGCCATGTATTATGGCCTGTGGCGCTATATTTTATCACAATCCCGAAATCGACTATGGCGTCTGGTGCTATGTGTTTTTTCAGTGAAATTGATTGTCAAATTGATAGTTGGAAAAATGTTATTCTTGTATAGGAATGGATTCACGTCCAAGTGACATTAATGAGCATGCGTAAGGTAACTAGCAAGTAAATGGCAGATCTATTCTTTTGAAGTGACTACTTTCATCTCTTCTCTCTTCGTGATCTGCTTACACAAAATTACCTATTTTGAAAATCAGGCAATTTCGTCATTGTTATAAAAATGGAACCATCAAATTTTAATTAGAAATGGAGAAAATAAGCGACAAATGTCTCGGCATCCAAACTTTCGAAAATTTAGTCGGTCTAGCTTTCAACATTTTTCTACCCTTTTACCTTCATTCAGTCATGGCAACAAAACAAAATTCGCTGGGAAATTTGGTTTTGAAATAAAGCTAACCTGACCTACTTTTGGGGGCAGTAATTGGGTGATATGAACTTTCACGCTAGGAAACACTAGTATTAAATTTTCATAGGCTATTACACCCGACTGAATAATCCAGTCCTGAGTATGAAATTTTATTTTGCAAATATTTCAACCACAAAACCTCTGCTCTTCTTCGAAAACCAGTTATTTTTAGCGATTTATTCCTATGTGCTCGATTTTTTATTATTTTGTGTTTGATTGTTCTGTTTTGTAATGAGATTTAATTGTACGGTAAGTGAATGGCAGAGTTCATTCAAGTATTAAAAGTCGTTGTAACTAGATTTTGTTTCGTTACAAAAATTTACTGTTTTTACTTCCGAAGCAATTAATCTGACTAAATCCATGCGAAACTAGACGGAATCTGTTTTTAAATTGAGTTTACTTAGCTTTGAAGTTTTTATGACAAAAGTCACGTTTTTACAGCACCGTACAGTTACATTCTTATTCCCTGTAAAACAAATTCTTGACCATACAATATCCCAAATACGGTACCTAAAAATGTGAGAATTATTAATTCTACTAAACTGATTTTTGGTTGTCGCAATAAGTGTCTACTGAATTTAAAGCTATGCTGATCATTTGTCAAGTCTAAAGAGCGCAAATTTAAAAAAACCTAAAGATTATTTTCTTGCCACCTGTTATTTCAATAATTTCATTATATCATCCCCTAATATAAATAATCGATATTTCTGTATGAGACAATTAGTTAAATGTACCTTGGTCAATAGCCATATCTTTCGTGTCTCCTCAAAAATGAATATCTTCGCCAAGTTCAAGCCTGTTTTGTTATTATTTTACCCTGTTTAACAATTATGAGACCAATTAGTTGAAGAAATGAGCAGATGATTAAGTATTTACTTTTTCTTTCAAATAGTTTTAATTACTCAATTTGTTTTTTTGAAAACAAGCATAAAATTTAATCGGTGGTCAGCCTTTTTACTGTTAGCTGCTTCTATTTTATAATTCTAGAAAATTTCTTGTTTTGAGTGAAACTAAACTACATATCTTACTGCCCTTATAGTCTACATAATTGAAAACGTTCCTACCGCATTGCATCCACCCATTTCTTGAACATGCAGCTCCTCTTCAAAATGCTCTTTCTTGGCGTACAATTGAGCCCTTACAACATGTACGAAGCGTAAAATTAAATAAGTGTCATAAATTCAACATCATTGAATTACTACTAGATGTTACATTTAGCTCCATTACTTCCCCTATATCCTAGCTTGTCCATGGAAGATAACTGTGTCAGCCACAATTCGGATACGTACCCTGTAGCACTCTTGCAAACTCATTCCAACATATCCAAGTACGACATGGGTTCTGTTAAATTCTCGTAAAGTTTACGGTGCTACTGCTCATATGGCAAGTGTAACATTTATGAGTGCTTTTCTGGTAATTTCACCGTAAGTTTTTGGGTGAAGTACTAAAGACAGTAGAGATGGAGTTGTAATCAAAATTGCATTAGAGAATTTCAAGTGAAAGATGAGTGTATAGCAAATGACTTTGCATGAATTGTATTAATTTGAGGTTATGCCCGTGTGAATGCTAGGGATATAGACCATTTATAGATATAGACCATATAGACCAATTGATGTTGATTTATTAAATGTTTCGCTCCTCTTTTCCGGCTTCTATTTTAATGATCGGTACTTCAGTGCTAAAATCTATTGCACGCATAACCTTTCAACAAAATGTGTATTCAAGTAAAAATACACATTTCATAGTTCATAAACAGACCACATACATTCATATTAAACATTCCGAAACATGATTCTATCATCAGAAATCCACTATTCACGCTTCAATAAGAATCAAATCACTTTCATTTGTTAATCCTAATGTTTCAGCTTTGTTTACATTTGTCTGTGATAATACCGTAGCAAAAGGACTTAGTGCTTGTATACAACAATTTTTCCGCTATGCAACGCTGCAGTACTTATGTTTGCACTTTAAAAGATACTTTCAAACTTGAAAAGTATTATGCGATTTGAACAAAGCTTTTGTTTTGTAAAGTGCTTACGTTGGAAACATGCTGCACAGGTGCGTTATAGAAAAATGTATTTTGTATTCTGTATTCAGCTGTAGAACGTATATAATCTGACATGGCATATGGGTGTAAAGGATATTACATGTTTATGTAGGGTAAATGTTTGATGTTGAAAAAGTAAAGTCTGATGGTGTATATGTATTTACAGCAAATCTAGGGCAATGGCTATTGTTGTAGAATTTCTAGTGGTTGAAAATTCGCGCCTTGACGCGCAAGTCAAAGACAAGAGACTCATAAACCTTGTGCCATCTATTTAAGTATATGCGAAGTTATTTATAATAGTAACTGCTTAGCTTAATGGAGTTCTTTGACGAAGGAGACTTTTAATATTATATATTATATAACTTCTGAAACAATATTGAAAAATATTTTGTTGTCCAAAAAATCTTCCTAAACTTATGTAGATACCACTTCATGCGTCAATAGCTGTTCACACTTTCGACTGTATATTTGAACAATCTTAAGTAAGGTGGTATTTTTCATCTCTCATTTTTAATTTAGTGATTTTTCGCCACTAGCAGTAAATTCCATTACTTTTGATGAAATACCAACTCTTTCTATTTTAACACAAATTCAAAAAATTCATCAAAATATGGTTGGTTTAGGTTTTGTTAGTTTATTGTTGCACTGCGACTTTCGCTTTTAAGATTTCATAAGACTTTTACAACATCGTATTAGATTCTATAAATAACCCTATTCAACATAAGTTCGTGTTCCTGAACATTGCCACCACTACGCTAGCATATTCAATAATAAACACCACTACTTCAATAAACACCATTACGCTAGCATATTCACTGCTCTGGTTGTTCATCAAAAGTTGATTGAAATGATTTCAGAGAAAATGAGTTTCGATTAAACATTCAATTTCCATCAAATGAAAAACTATTCAATTTTGGAATTGTTTTTGCGGGATGATTAAAATTGAACAACTTTTGATTTACATCAAAAATTTTTTAATCTTCATTGAAAATTCTATTTTGACAAAGTGGTTTCGAAAGTATGCACTGATTCTCATCAGACACCAGCACACAGTGCATACTCGACTGGCGTGACCACTTGCAGTTGGAAATCATTACATTTTTTATTTATGCTAGTTGTGACAAATTTTAACATCTCCGACTTATATCCATGGATATAATTTTACTTAGTAAAGGTAATTGAATTTGATCACAGTTCCCTTCTTGTCTATAAATCAGCATGGACAACGTATATCATCTCTAAAGCTTATCAAAGCTGAGAACATTGAAACGGGAAACTCGATCGATCAAAACGATCGAAACCACTATGTCAAAATAGATTTTTCAATGAAGATTAAAAAATGTTTGATGTAAATAAAAAGTTGTTCAATTTTAATCATCCCGCAAAAACAATTCCAATTTGATTCTGCTTTCGGAGGTTGATTCCGCAAAACAATCGAGTTTCCCGTTTCAATGTTCTCAGCTTTGATAAGCTTTAGAGATGATATACGTTGTCCATGCTGATTTATAGACAAGAAGGGAACCGTGATCAAATTCAATTACCTATTCAGTTTTACCCACGCTGGGCGCTAATATTTACCTGAAATCTGCTTCGCAATTGTTGCGAAACAGTATATAGGAAGTTAACTATGAAAGTTGAACTTTTAAGCCACACTTTAGGGTACTTAGATCTCAGGTAGCTTAAACAACTCAACTTAACTAAGCCATCGGCATATTAAATTGTAATATATTGTTGCATGTACACCAACATAAATTACAAATACCATTTTTTTGTCGTAATAATTATTGTCCGAATAAAATTGTACTTAGTCGCTCTGAACGAACAATTTTATTTGGTAAACGCAGAGAATATCGAATAAGTGGAAATTGGAATGTTTTCAGTGGAAAAACAAAACCATAATAATTGTTAGCACTATGCCTCTAACGCTATCTAAAACGTGAAATATTTGTAAAAAATGACAAACTCGAATGAAATTAAATCTAATGTCAAAATTAAGCCATAATCGTTATTATTTTGAAAACAGTATAGCGGTTTTGATTATGGATCTAACTCCGTTTGAGCATCAACAGTATGAAGTAAATCACTGCATCCACAATGTTTATTTATCTTTAGTACAAATGCGATGACATTTTGAATTTGAAATTCAGCGAATATAAATTTTTCTATCACGTATAAACACTTGTCTACCACATACACAAATTAGCTTGTGGGATTTTACAGGGTTCAACACAATACGAAAAATTATTCTAGATTTCCTTTTGAAGTTGATCTTGGAGCTATTCCCTACATAACGACTCTAGGTTTGAAACTGAACTTTATTCAAACTATTGGTTTTAACAATCAATACATTTTCATCGTGATTGTACGTTATTATAGGTAAAGTATTAGTATAATACTTGTTTATTACTAAAAATTTATTACTAAATATTATTAAAAATACTGAGGGCGTTCACATGCAAACAACAATGAGAGTACACAGCTCTCTCTCCTTCAATTCGTTTATTTTTTTATGACTAGGTTTCGTTTTCAAATTCATATTATATTCTAATGATATTCTAATAAAGTGACTCTAAGCCAGTTTATAATTCACAATATGAAAGCAAAAAAAAACCAATTTTCATCAAATTCTAAAATTCGGGCTTGAAATTTGTAGTGTGATTGTGTTTTTAGAAATTCATAGTTCTTAGAAACAAATGTCTTAATTAATAATAGAACTGCATTCATTAACATTTTCTGTATTGCTATCTGGAATGCGCGAATTCTTTCGAATTAAATCAGAATTATCAATTACTTCAATCATTTATTTCATCTACTCCAGTTAAGTCAGTTGTAGGATTTCTTTTTATTGGTCTAAGCTGTTCTGCATGCCATAACTAAATCTGCGACTCAGTAAAAACTACAAACGTAAAATCCACTACTTGCTTGCTAACTATAGTTTTTGCCCAATTAGAATCCTTTTTCCCATATTTATGAGCAAAAACATTTCCTGCAGCTTCCCCATAATTTTTCACTTGCTGCTTTTGCACATGTTAGGAGATTTCAAGTTGCAGTAAATCTAACTTTTTTCTCAAGGAACGACTCATTAACAAATTGGCTGGACTCATTCCAGTTGCAGAATGCTCAGTATTTCTATACATCAAGAGAAATTTCTTTGTGGGAAGGCGGTTTGATAAGTCAGTGACTTCTTAAATTTTCCGCGCAGTTACTTTAAATGCAACACTGCTCCCGTCAACTGTCATCTATTAATGGACTACTGTAAAATTTTGAGCAATTTGGTCAATTTAGTCCAGCCATTGAAAGTAAACGACCTCATGAATTTTAACGAAAATGGAAAAAATTGAAATTCATATTCTGATTAAGCATTACTTTTTGCGTAAAAAAACATCGCCGAAACTAAAAAAGACTTGATAAATACTATAAGAACTCCGCATCATCAATTTTAATGGTTAAGAAGTAGTTTACTGAGTTAAGTTGTGGTCTTAATGGTTCGTACGACACTGAACGTTCAGTTCACCCAATAGAGGTCGGCACGCCAGCAATCGTTAATTAAATCCATGGAATGATATTGGACGATATATTGATTTGAAGTAGAAACGATCGCATTTGGTAAAGGCAATAGTATTATTCCATCAAGACAATGCACGTGTGCACATGCGTGTAATCACCATGGCAAAAATCCATAAATTGGACTACAAACTGCTATCCAATCCAGCGTATACTCCAGATTTAGGCCTCTGCGACTATTTCCTAGAAATGATGGCGGTTAGAGATTTGGGTCAACTGAAGAAGTCATCACTGAAACAAACTCCTATTCTAAGGACTTCAGGAAACCTATTATTTGGACCCAAAAAAAATGTGAAAGTGGGTGTAAAATAATACGTACCCAGGTTTTTTTTTACAATCTTTACATAATAATTAATCATTCCCAACAGTCATTTTAGCTGAGAAACATTTTTAGGGTGACAATAATTTAAAATAGCTTCTATCTTTCCTCAGATGTATGAAGACCATTTTCATCTATAGCATATACTTGTAGATTTAAAATTTTGCATAAATAAACATTTGTTTTCACTTAAATTGATTCTAAATTTCATATGTAATCAGTATGACTTTTGCGGGATGATTAAAATTGAAAATTTTTTTTATTTATCTTGAAAATTTTATTTGTCAAAGTGGGTTCGAAAGCATGCACTGATTCTCATCAAATACCAGCACACAGTGCGTACTTGACTGGTGTGACCACTTGCAGTTGGAAATCATTAATTTCTATTTACGCTGGTTGTGACAAATTTTAACATCTCCGACTTATATCCATCGAAATAATTTACTCATAAAGGTTATTGATTTGTGATCATGGTTCCCTTCTTGTCTATAAATCAGCATAGACAACGTATATCGTCTCTAAAGCTTAATTCTAAAACGATCAAGTTTCCCGTATCAATTATTCTCGGCTTTGATAAGCTTTAGAGACGATATACGTCCTGGTAATAAAATAATCAGGCAGTGGCAATATATATGTTTGATGTTGGTAATTAGAAACTCCCTAATTAGAAACTCCCTACTCCCTACTACAGAATATCGATGCAAATTGATTCCAAACGTTGCTCCATAAATATCTAGGCTGTATTTTCATTTGAAACTATGTATACTGAATTATGTAACCATGCCAGCTGAAATTCTTCTGACTGGCAGCCAATCACGGATGAGAATTAAAATGACTAATAAAATCATTTCATTGCATTTGGTTGCTACCATGAAAATCAACAGCCATAATGCATTCTAATAGGAAATTACCATCAAGCATTAGAAAATGGTTTCCGCTCGCTGATTGAAAATCCTTAATTAGTTCAAGCTGAATTGACTTTCATAAAAGTAATTAAAAGCACTTATTGTTATTATAGTTCCAGTTGTTGCTAATTGAACTGGAGTGCTGAATCTATGCCGCATCATGGATGATTCATTCATTTTATGGAGCTAGTTGAGGCTATTATGTAATTTGAATAAATACTACATGAGATTGATTTACGAAGCATTTACAAGTGCCATTAAATCAAAAAAATTCCTAAAATTATAATTGACAAAAGATGCTCTTTCAATAATTTCAAATTTTTTTCTCACTCACTTTTTTTTCTCACGCACAAACTCTTGTTGTTAGCCACAAAATCAGCGATCAAATCATTCAAACTTAATAGGATCCTGTAAGCGAGCACAAACACTTCAACTATTTCATCTGAAGTACTAAGCTTTTAAAAAATCGCTCATCTAATATCCACTTGCTTTTCTAAACGAGCTTCTTGAAACGTTATTAAAACGAAATTAGACCGGCAATTTATCTCAAGCTAAACCGATTTCAAAACTAACATCCGTCCATTCATCTATCTTGTCCTCTAACCATCGATCCATACTAGACTACGATGTTCGCAACTTGAGCCGAGCTCATTTTACTCAGCTTCGAGACGTATCATCGCTTGATTGACATGTTTATAAAAGTGGAAATTGATTTATCGTGATGATGATGAATCTACAACAACCGCAGGCGATTCAATTCAGCCGGTATGCTTCTTGCTCTTTTGCAAGCTAAAAATACATTTTTTCTTCCTGTCCGCTTCCTTGCTGTATCTTTCATTCAATTTACGATATTTCTTCTTCACCGTCGAGTTTTTCATACTTTGCGTAAATTACTTTCTCTTTTATTTTTCGCCCTTCTTAAAGGATATTCCAGCGGTGGAGATTGAAATTCTCGAAAAGAAACGCCATAAGCTAGATGAGTATTTTTTTCCTATCTTCCCGCCAAGAGTAGCAAGCTCCAAGCAAGCTGGCTAACTGTCTGGAAGCTCCCAATGTCATGTCGTCGTTTGGGTCTTTTTAACGGTTTTAATTTGATTTTCATCGTGTTATCATTTCATGATGAGATTACTCATAGACAAGTACATGACGATGACTGGAAGGACGATGACTCGTCTTTGAGTCTGATTTTTGACAAGAACGTATTCGTTAGACTGGCGATGTATTTGACATGTCCTTAAAGCATCTATCTCCATATTTCATGGTGTCGAAATGTGATAGACGAAATTGGGGAATTTATCAAGATTCAATGAGTCAATTGAATGGCGAAATTATTCTTATTTAGCAGGTATGAGAAAATTATGAGCGCTATGTAAAAGAAAGATATTGTGCGGTTATTATTTTTTTTTAAGTTTTATGTTTATCGATGTTTTATCCGATATGCAAATATAAAATTGGAAGAGAATATAGAACTAGGGTAAAACATTGTCTGTTTTAGGAAAATTTGCGTGAGCGAGAAAAAATATGTACGTTTATGGTACATATTTTTTCTGTTATTTATATATAGATATTAATATGAGCTTTGTGTGGTTTAGGATTGGCATTAGCGGAATTGGCATTCGATATGCTCTATATGCAGTTGTAAGTAAACTCAAACAAAATGTCAATCTGTTGTAGAATCGCGAGAAAATTGGTCTTTGTTCTGAAATTTTATTAAAAAATTTATTGTGCGTATCTTTAAGTGAATCTTTGTTATGGGGGGCCAACTTTTTCAGCTGCCGGGCCAGATATTAGAAATGAGATTTCCTACCGGGTCCGATCAACAAAATTTCTTTCTATGTTCAAAGCGATCAAGGAATATAGTGTATTTTTAAGAAGATATAACAAAAATGAGAATTAAACATATTTATTAGATTAGAGTTAGGCAATACAACAAATAATACTAAAAAATTAACAAAATATAATAAATTTTAGTGAAACGTCTGATTTTGTTTGTCAGAGATAAGTAAATCATTGCTGATAACGATTGATGTTGTTACTACCCATAAACAGTTTTTCAAATGCTGATCAGTAATTCGTGTTCGCATTTGAAATTTAATATGCTTCATTCGACTAAAAAGCTGTTCACTCGTGTAAGTGTTTCCAAATAGCGAAATCATCGATAGATCATGTTAGTAAAATGCAGGATATTTCTCCTTGTCTACATATGTTTTGTAAAACTCTTTCAAAAAAACCTGATTGAACTTTTCCTTTAACTATGCATCACAACACATTTCAAAATGTTCCATTCGTAAAATTCCTGGCAAAAAATTCACGTCTATGGAGAATGGCCTTGCAAATGCAACAAAACGCACACGATGCTTTTTAAAATCTTTAAATCGGTTTTCAACGAAGCGTATTTATCCGCCGCTATTTGTATGATGGCTGGCTGCAATAACAATATAAGAAAGTGAATGAAAGTGTTTGTCCTAAACTATTGTTCCCAAAGCCCAAGTTTCATTTGGAATACGGAAATAAGATCATAAATGTTATTAATTAGTTGATCTTTCCCTTGTAGACGAGTATTAACAACTTTTAGGTGGCTACCTGTATCGACCAGATATGCAAAGTCGCTAACCTACTCCTAGTCTTCAAATTCTGGAATACTTTTTGACTTGTTTGCGAAGAATAATTGTATTTCTTGATTCAAATCAATCACTCTTTTTAACATTTTTCAACGCCAGTACTCCAAAGGTCTAAATTGCCCTCTTTTTTAGTTGCATACTTAAGCGATGCTTTGCCGGGATTTGTGCAGCTCGTCTCGCAAAAGTTCAGGTTAATGTGCATCACCTTCATTTCTTCCCTTGCAAAGTAAGGGCTTTTCTAAGTATTGGGCATATACTGCTGCCAACTTTATGTTTAGCGTCTTTCAAGGTGTCCGTTCTGCAGAATATGCACTCGGCTCTTCGTTGCAACTTTCAGCGACATGATCTTCTGTTCCCCACTTTTCTCTTTAGTGTAAAAGGTAAAAAAAACTTGCTTGCATGATCCCTGGGTGACATATCAAACCACGGCATGTATGGGGCTTAACGCATTAAAAACAGACCATATACAACCCTAGAAAGTTCCAAATCGGTAACTGCCTCAGTCACACAGTACCGGCAGTATGGTGTGACCACCTTAGCCACTCTGTTCATGTATTTTCTGAATACTGCTCTGTTCTGTAGAATTTCACCAGGCTCCTTTTTTCACATGTACGATTATTCACTCAGCATATTTTGATCCTCTGAGACTTAAGAAGGACGTTAGTGCTTTCTGTTGAGACGTTGACATTTGCGATTTGCGTTTGAATACTGATGACGGTTCAGATCAGTTTAATAGGTCCGAGCCGACTTCAGTGTCTGTCTTTGATCTGTTCGTGTAAATTCAGGCGAAACCATCACGATCATCGGTGGCTCCGACAATCCTCTAGTCTGTTCTTGTGGATATTTTGTCATTTTATTTAAGTAAAGTATCTTTCATGGTGCATTATATGTATGTGGTCTGTGTCCCCAACAGCTAGACCATACCATCTACCGCATTCTGTAAGTCTCTTAGCTCCTTGATGTTGGTCTTGTTTTCTGCATTTTTTTACCACATGGCCAACTCGCACAACAAAATCAACCTAAGTAGACATGTGAATATAAAGCAAGCTGCAGAGGTTTAGAACCCAGGTACTAGATTAGGCAAATCGGGACGCAAAAAGTGCTGTGCAAGCTTTACTAAGTCTATGCTTTACATTAGCCTCTCAGTTTAGTTTTTTTGTAAAATTTTAAGTCCAATTATTTAACACAATCAGCTTGTTTTAATCTTATCCAGTTGACGGTGGTTATGGCAATAGTCAGTACTTTGTGTTTTCTTGTGGATTACAAGTTCAGTTTTCTGTCAGGTTTGCCTTGAGACTGGCTTTTCTAGCCCAGATTTGGACCTGGTCTAGCACAAATTGCGTAAAGTCCAACACATGCAGTTTGCGTGAACGTAGCCCTCAAAAGTAGAGGGTTTTTCAATAAGGACCTAACAATTTCGTATTTAAATACAACACGAAATAATTGAGATACTGGGCTAATTTTATTCCAAGTGTAGTACACATGTTACAATTAAGTAGCAAATTCGATCTTGTTCATATGGCCACCGTGAACACGTTTGCAGCAGTGAATTATTTGCAGCCGATTTCCCACAGCTCCTAGTGGGCAATTAGCGCCCGCATAAAGTTCATTACATTATCATATCCATGTTTGAAACACGTTCACAATTCCTTTCACATACTTGTTTTTTTTTGAAAATGTATTTGTTGATATATTTAAAAGGGTACTTAAAATATCACCGAAATGCTCGCTTGCGTCAAAAAGTGAACAATAAATAGTATTATTTATTTGGTGCATATTCAATATTTGGTGCATATCAAACCTGGACCTAACACATACACCAAAGCATCCTGAAAATTTTAGTTCAATCGGATGACGCACTTCTTCTGCTTTGTTTCTTCAAATACTGCAAAGCGTCATATTTTGAACATAAACTGAAAGTCATAACACGTCAAAAGCCATATTCCACTTGGTACAAAGATTGAAACTATTCGAACGTGATTTTCGTGTTTCAGAAATCTGTGCACTCCTGTGCTTCAAATCAATGAATCAATTAAAATTAAATTCATTATTATTGTTTATTATTAATTTTACAACAATTTCTTGTTGTACTCTTATTTTTGTATGAAAATCAAATGTGTGGATAAATAATTTTTTATATGCTTTTTTTGCTTATTTCATATGCAATATTTATTTGAAATAGTCATTTTTTATTATATACTGGACACATTTTCGAAAGAGTTAATTTGATTAAAAAAACAAATAATCTGTAGACTGACACATTAAAAATCAGAAGAGTCAACTTTTTAGCTTCTTTTAATGAAAATTTACTGCGATTCCGACAGGGATCATTGCATTTCCAGCTTAAACGTCTTATTTGAGCTTCGTATAATAATAATAATGATTTTGAATAAAACATTGTAAATCCATTATTTTTAAATAAAAATTCATTTTTTGCTGCACCAAATTCTATTACGCTTACATTGCACAACAGACATTTAGCCTATTCCAAAATATAAGTTGAACTCACTTTTCATCTTAAATTATGATTGTCAGAAAAATATTAGATCGATTTGCCGTAAATGAATTTCACTGATTCGAATCCTTTTAAAGGCGAAAGTCTCTAGACTATCGACAGAAATTCCCCATAGTTGATATCATTTAAATCTCATTGTTGTATCTTTTTACAGATCTCTTCCAACAGCGACAGTCCACATGGGACAAGGAATACAAGCAACTCACGATGAGGCACGATTTGAAAAACAGAAAACTCTAAAAGATGGAATTAAACTTTCAGAACACTTCAAGGATGCTCAATACTTCAGGTCATTTATAAAAGTTTCGTATTATTTCGACGTATAACGTAATGGAATGTGTCCACTTGTTTTAGGCTGAGTACAAGCTGAGCAGTTCCTGTAGACTAAGAATGAAATTCGAAAATGGACACCGCTCGACATCTGAAGTTTCAAAAACATATCTTAGGAAATTACTTGTCTCGAGGGTAAAGAGCTCTGTAATTAGCTTCGTGTACGAATTCTTTCGTAAAGCCACCATCTGGAATGTGATGGATGAATAATGAAACGATAGGTAGGGAAAGAAGCACTGTGTGGTCCTGCTTCGATTAGGAGTAGAAGAGCTCCGTTCTAAAGAACGATAAAGTTGTTTTCGAGTTAAAATTTAATGTTTTCGAGGAACCAAATAACGAACCTGATGGGGCTGCATGTCAGTTACGGAAGCTGGTAAGTAAGTGATTTGTAATGGTTTCTGCCTTTGTCATTAATTTTCAAAATGTTGAATTGCTTCAGAGCTGTGTAGGAAGTTGAGTTTGGGGGAATTAAATAGGCTTGAAGAGTGCGATTGTAGATTACAACTGAGAATTCATCGGAAGTTGCTTTGTAATTTATTCTAGAGCAACCATTGGTCTGAATGAAAACTAAAGTTAACTTCAGGACTTTAACAAATTCTGATGATTACTAGCTCACTTCTAAAATTAATTTCTTACCACTAAATACATTTCCTAGAAACTGGTTGCTTGAAACATTAAGCAGTATTGATCTTCATTTACAAATCAATCACTGCTAAGATTTATTTTAGTCATTGCAAAGTTGCATAGTAAAAACATCATAATGTCAAAATAATTTTTATGGTACCTTTAAAGCGGAAATTTTACTTTAATTATTTTAAAGTTACCTTGAAAATAATGATTCACAAACATCGAATCATACATGAGCTGCTCTGCATTTTGCTCCAAATAACGAATACCACTTACGTTTCTCATTCAAGTTGAATATTTTCAGTACATCAACGTTATTTATTCATAAAAGGGGGCCAGCGGCACATTTATGCATGGCGGAAAAATGAATATATTAAATGTGTACGTATAATGCTTCATATTTTCCAAATTATTCTCGAGAAAGTATATGTGTGCTTGTATGTTATGGGCGTTTTATGGGTGACCTGTCATGTTCGATACGAAAAGATTTTTGCCCCAAATGATGTACTTTTGGATAAATTAAAAAAATGAAAGGAAGCAAGTATCTTGGAACGAATCGGCTTCCTGGAAAATTTCTGTGATAGGGAGAAGAGCTTATTTTTTGAAGAAATGGGAATATGATAGTAATTTATGAAATATTTGAAACTCATTGGAGTTTCATGAAATGGTTTACTATGGTAGCGACATTTACCTTCTTGAAGTTTGTAATAGTTTTGAAGTTGAAATGAAAATATCCTATTAATAAGCTAAATCATGAAAAACCTATGAGCTTATCGACTAAAAATAATAAAATCAAGAGAAAGGAAGAGTTTCCCAGAGACATTCAGAGCTATGAAGAATATTCAAAGGTTATCGGATCTGATGTTTAAACACACACATTACCACAAGTTTATGCAAAACTTTGCAGCTGGTAGAAACATGATACCCAAGACTGAGCCTGAGCATAAAATGTTTCCCTAGGGGCTGCTACTTATCGTGGGACGTTACTAAAGGCTCTAAATGCTTGATGAAATTCGGTATAAAATTTATTTTCCCATACACATCGTTTATAGCTAGTTTAGGCTTTTGTTACGCTATGTACACACACATTTAGTAAACATATTCCCCATTGGCATAAATTATCCAAACGATTCTCAAGAATGCCTCGAATTGAGCATAATGTGCACGAGCTCTCTTAAGGACTCTTGAAAATTCAACTCTAATGAAGAGAAACTATCTTCGAGCTTACTACAGTGGTAGAGAGTTACTATATGTCAAGTGGAAATCAATTAAAACACTGCCTTTGAAGAGTTAGGCAAGTGAGGACAGTGAGTTAATCGAAAGAGATGAAAAATTACTGAAAAAGCAGTTCAAACAGAGTAATCTGCTTTCATTCTATGTTGAAGGCAGTAAAACAGTTTTTAATAAAACCTGCAACTTCAGCCTACGAGCCAATGAATAACGTTTGCAAGGCTGACGATCGATCGTCCTGCACGTTAAGAAATTTGCATAAATAGCTTGAAATGTTAAAGTGGGCAATTTGCCAGAGATTTATCAGAACTTTTATAAATCCCGTGATTATAATTCAAAATTCTCCCAAAACGTTTGCCTATTAAGATAATGGAAATTAGGATAATGGAATTAATTAATTAATTAACTAATTAAGATAATGGAAATTTCGTGCCCCCATTGGGCGCAATAATTTCACAGAAAATATTTCGTGTTTTTTTAAGTAAAATGTACTTGAATAATGACAATCTTCTATTTTACTATGTAAGTATTATTTGCATCAATATATAAATGTTTATCATTCAATCCTATCATATATATATATATATATATATATATATATATATATATATATATATATATATATATATATATATATATATATATATATATATATATATATATATATATATATATATATATCTATATATATATATATATATATATATATATATATGTATATATATATATATATATATATATATATATGTATATATATATATATATATATATATTTATATATATATATATATATATATATATATATATATATATATATATATATATATATATATATATATATATATATATATATATATATATATATATTCGTATGAATTTGTAGCTATATGTAGGGGCTAAAAACTTGAGAATACTATAAGTGTGATCATAATGTACTAAGGAATCAAACAAAAATATTAAATTGAAATGATGATTTCAATTTAGAAAAAAAAACACGTTTTCCAACGGTCATGATATTCCCATTAATAAAATTTTAACCAATCCACCGAACCTTCATGCCTCGAAGCCATAAATTTCTCGACCACATAACTTTCGATTAGCCTCGATTACGGTTACATTCATGATAACCGATTAAGATCGTATTAATGCTCGTTTAGCAATTGGTCGTTCGCTTTCGGTTTTGTTTTCATAATCAAAAGAAAAAGCCCCACTTGTTGTATTCGTAGAAATTATCACTTCTTCGTGACCGATTCTGCAAATTTTGCGTAGTCCGGTGAGTTGTTCGGTTCGATAACCGTTTCATGGCAATTTTTATTAGCCTAGAGAGCCTATTAAAGGCTCATCTTGCTACAGTTCCTTATTGCCCTAAATGTTGCTCGTACGCATTTGAAATGGATCTAAAAGCAATTCATTGTTCGAGATTGTTTTATCTTCATCGTGCATCCAATCGCTTAGTTGATGAAATTAATTTGGTTTGCCTGGAATGTTTTCTGTTCTGGATCGATTGAGTTATTTATCTTTACCTGAGGTGAAATATGGCGTGCTACTGATTGCAAATTAATCCATTCATTTAGGAAGCAATTAAGACTTGGAGATTATGTATTTAGTGGTGAATGAGATGAATACTAACCATTGTGGTTAATATTGAATGGCTATGTTCGGAATAGTATAGATGTATTTAAATGAATTTAGACTAGTATAATAAGTACTACAATATCCACTAGCATTATAAGTATTATTTGTATATTATTTGTGTGAATCAAAACTATCTTATTGACTGAGGTAGCAGTTGTAGCAGTCCTTATGTGAAATCATAAATCTATCTTATCGATTTATGCTTTCATGCTGACTACGTACCTGAGTTAGTCAGGGGTCATAGAACTAATCACACCACACTCGTATTCAAATTGTTTGTAAAGTTGTGAATACCAGTTTTTTACCAATTTAAACCCCTAGATTTAACATTAGTTTTCGTGGGATAAATTTATTTTACGCAATAAAACGTACAAAAAGAATCATTAATATAAAATGTACAAACTATTACTAACGATATTTTTTTTACATTTTTAAAGTTTTCAATTTACAAACTAACTTTTATGGTTTCGTTTATATTCTAACAACTTGAAACTGTAGATAGTGAAGTTTCTCTATTATTGGACTAAAACACAGGGATGCTATAAGAAGCACCTATGCCTCTTCCTCCGTTCTGCCAAACAAATCCAAGTGAAGTTACCGGATGAAGACGAAATTTAATGGGTGTGTTGATGTTCATGCGGAGCAGTTGTGGTAGCAGTGCTAAAAAGTGTTGTTGCCAGCACTGAGAATTTTCATCATTTTTAATTTTACTAAGAGATGCTGCCAACAAATTTGCATCTAATTTTCATCATTTCCATATATCAATACACCTTCCACTTTTCTCCTACCGCAAATATCCCACATATTGGATTATTACTAGGCCATTATACTACCTTGAATTGCAAGTTAAATTATCTTTGATTAAGAATTCGAAGCCAAGTGAAAAATACACTGCAGCTTATTATCCAATTTATGAGCGCCATCTTCAATCAATGAAAAGTTAGAGCTAAAATACAATTGTGCATCATCGATATGTAGATTAATGAAAGAGTCTTGGATAGGACCTAGTAAATTATTAATGAAGAAAAGTGAATGACCAAGAATAGAGCCTAGTGGTACTCCAGAAAGCATTGTGCAAAAGTAGATATTTCTTGATTTCTCTCTCGAAGTCATTTCCCAATTTAAAGATGAACTGTAAGTGATTTCAAGAGTCAAATGTCTTTGGAAAATCTAATAAGGTCAGAAATGATAGTTGATTTTATCATATCATTCTTACATAGTTTTTCCTAGAGAAAGCTAAAATTGTTCCAATAGGCAGAGTTGATATTAGTTTTGTTTTTAAAAACATCAATTTTAAAGGTCAGGCAAATCAGATCGCGTTTAGAGAATAGATATGTAAAAGAGAAAATATATTCAATATAGATATGTTCACAAGAAATATATCCAATACGGGATTTGTGAAATAATTACGTATTGTTTCGTTTGTCAAAAACATATACAAGGAACGCATTTTATTTACAATTGATGCTAATATTTTTCTCCAATGTTGCAGTTATCTCCACTTATAACTATGTTTTTATACCATGCATTTAGTACCTTAAGAGCTGAGTGCAATGGTGATACATCAAGAATTATACTAGTTTAAGCCATCGTTTTAGTATATACTAATAGAATTTACGTGCCTTAAGGACTAAGACCAATGAACTTAACTTACGCTCTATCTAAGCTCGAGATGGTATTATTTACCTCGAAACAAAACTTTTTTAACGCAAGACATTCGTGACAGTGAAATTTTACCCTTGCATGTGCTTTCCATCGTTTATTTACTGGTAGATCGGCTGGTGGAGGAATTTTGATTGCCATGAGGGCTTTCTAATGGCAGTTAAAACATGAGCCCTCTGCAGTGATCTTTCGTGTTTGTATCCTGTTAAATGTATTATAGTTCTAATGCCTTTAACTCCTTTTAGCTTCCTAATTTTTGTCTCTGTGTCAGTTTAACTCCTTCTAGCTTTCTAATTTTTGCCTCTGTTCGGTAATAGCCCTGATTATTGTTATTCCCAGTGGCTTAGTAAGATTTCTCTTTCTCTCTCTTTCTTCCATTATCCATAATTTTTAACCGAATCCTTGTCACAGAAGTTTTTCCCGATACACAAGTTCAATTCTATTTACATTTCCAATTCTCGTCTTTTATGCTTTCTTTCATGCTTTAGTAAATTTCTCTAATGCATTGTATGCAATAAGCTGTATCCCCAAGTCTCACCCTCCGTAGCTCAAAAGCAGCATGTACTCTTTCTTATTTTCTTCGTTCTGCTTTGCTTAGAATCGAAGGTATCATAAGCAAAATGGAGGATCGCTAAAAGAGATCAGCAAATGTTATCATACATGGAATTCCTGAATCGGAGAGGTAAAATGACATTTCAAAATCACTGGAAGCTGTTAATAACATAATAGATTGTTCAACTTCAATTTGTTCAATTTGACGTTAAAGTAACACGGCTTCGTAAGCAGATAACGCAAAATGCTCACCAAATCAAACTAATAACTCTTAGTTCTGATATTGCTATCAATCTATTGCGGAAAATCGCAAAAATGTACATCAGCAGTATTTACTTAGCAAAAACATAAACCGTTAAAAATTTGATGAAATCCAAAAATCTACGTCGCCCCCACCAAAAACATTAGCAGCTTTTTGTTTTGCTACAAGCTGGTCACAATAAATTTATAATATCGACAAGTTATATACCGCCAGATGCAGTTGTTGATATATATCCATGACACGCCGAAGACTTATTGAGTTTAATCAAAATACACCCGAATTCACAATTAGTCCTCACAGGTTATTATAATATGCCGTGGGTGAACTGGCACGCTTGCTCGTGGCCAACTAACTACAATAATCATAGTTTTACTTTGATTACGGAAGCATTTTCTTATGGTTTTTGTGCTGAGAAATCAACTACCACTAATCTCATCACTTATCATAATTTTATTTCCCAGTCCTTTGCATAGTCACAACAGGTTAATTCTATACACACGCACTTCAGCAAGGCATTTGACAGGTTTAGACATTACTTTTGACCCATCTTGAAATTTTACAACCCTCATTAGAAATATTGCAGATGAATCGCTTAGAATGGTTGGTTTTGTAATAAGAGGTACCAGCCAATTTTTTCCTGTAAACGCACTGAAAATGTTATAAAAATCGTTAGCTAGTGGTAAACTAGATTATGCCTGTGCCCCCTGGAATCCTTATTACGGAGCCTAATCTGAGGTTCTGGAAACAAACTCAGAATAAATTTCTGAGGTACGTAGGTTGTCCCCATATTAGGTTAATCACAGTACAGCGATTTGCTGCAGTGGGCCAAAAAATTATAATGCACTGTTTTGTATGGTAATGCGCACAATGCCTGCGGCCGAATTTGCCGCAGCGGCAGAATTTGTCAAATTTTGCCAGAATTTGCCAAATTGCCGCATCACTAGCGGTGATATCAACCGTAGGTTGGCATCACCACTAGGTTCAATTAAGTCTACTTGAATTAGGTTGAATGGTCTGGTGGAATAGACGAGCGATGGCTGATATGTATTGTAATAAGCCAACCTAATCCTCGTACAACAGGATTTAGCTATACAAAAGAAAAAAAATTAATTTGGTTGGTGCCTTGGTTGCATTGACAGCAACATTGTCGCTGCATTGTGGCTTACCAAATTTAACTGCGGCATTCACGCCTCCCCCTGCGGCTCCGCTGCGACAATGCAGCTGTTTTGTGTTTACAGCATATAATAGATTTATTACGCATAACATTTCTCTTATTACGCAGCCGCGGAAAGTCACCAAAGCGGCAATCCAACATCCATCGGGTTAGATAAAAGAACTCTCCGCTTAGGTGGACTAGGGATCTTAACGGCCATTTCTAGGACACCCTACTCCAGGAGCAATTAATTCTTGTTTTTCTTCCTTCTTTTCCTTTCTTCTTTTTTCTTTCTTTATGGTTTTAGTCACTCCAGCTCCTTGGCAAGTCTAAGGTATTTCTATATAAATCTTTTAATCCTTATACTGTTTGAAGTATGGCCATATAAATCTTCCTCTAAAGAGGTTATAAAAATTCACGGTTTATTCGAAGGAATTCCAAGCGATTTATTTAGATGTTTTTTGCATGAAAATGAATCTGAAAGATGCTTTTCCATAATGATGCGTAGTACTATACTGTAATAAGAACATTTGGTTGATGCCCTGAAGCCACCTAAATTAGTCATCTGTTTTGATGATAGCTAGCTCAGTTAACTTAAATTTAAATTAACTTAATATCGGTGGCCTTAGCGATTTTCTTTAAAATCGTGAGAAAAATGCAACAAAAAAGTGCTTTCCAATTCAAAATTTCATTTATATCAATACCAACCCCTTTTTCTAAGCTTCGGCTCAGTGTGGCATTCAATTTCGCTTTGTCTGCAAAAATCTTCAAGTAACATCATCATTTCAATCCAGCAGAGAATCCATCCCTATTGTTCTCATCATTATTCCAAACTTCTGAGCCATGCTCTGTACCCGGAAAAACATTGCTTGTCCCTATGCATACTCTTGAAAGACCAGTTCAACTGAATTCAAAACGATTGCATACCAGACTATTGTGTCACGTTTATCGAAAAATTCGGCAATTATTTTCAATATCCTACTGACAAAACGACAAGACTTCACGCTCAATATTCTTTCAATCTTCAGCACTAGTCAGTCTTTGTTCGACTTTGTCGACCCGGACTTGAATCCACCGTCGACGGATATCAATTTTTACGACAACGGAGACAACAACGAAGACGACAGGAACGACACAATATTAGAAGGAAGTTCGTTTCCCTCCTTCATCCTCATACGGGCAGATTAATATTCGATCGAAAGACATCTTCCTGACAGGAATTAACGTCATTTTTTAGCATTTGAAAAGGATGTGGCAAAGAATGTGAAGACGAATAATTGACTGCTGTGGAAATAGCACATATGTACACGTTTCCGATTGTGTAATGGGCAGATGTTACAAGAACTATTGCAGACAAAAGAAAAAGGGGAGGAAAAATGCCGTCGATGTATATATATATATATATATATATATATATATATATATATATATATATATATATATATATATATATATATATATATATATATATATATATATATATATATATATATGTCTATATTTGATTTATGTTAGCAATAATGAACGAGATTCTATTGAAATACTGTGTAGGTTCCATCATGAAAAAGTTATTGGAAATTTATGAGCCATTGGACAAACTTTCTTTTATTAGCATTAAGTTAATTTTTACGTCCTCCATACAAATTAAAACAGCTTCATTTAAAATTTGTAATGCAAATATTTCCATCAAACAACCAGTGACTCGAAAACAACGAAAGCAGAAAATCAAGACATAACAATGCCACCAGGCTGTGCATATTTTCTACTAGACCCATGTACTGCTGATACCCGAGGTATGTTTTATGCCAACCGCTGTCATCAGAGTATTCCTTTGGAATTTGCGGCATATCTATTGCATAGCGGATACTGAAAAATACAAGGGAATTAATTAAAACTTTTAAATTACTTATCTACGTCCTTTGTGCGAAACCACTTCACGGGCCCAGGCAAGTTGGAAATACCTTTTTAATTAATAGCGACTAAAGGAACGGAAAGGACGAATTGCAGGTATTCATTGAAATCTATTTAAGGGAATTCAGGCAAATTCAAGCGACTTCTGTTAGAATGAATTGGTTTAGATTTATTGTTAGCTTTATCGAAAGAAGGTGAGTAGAGATATAAATAAGAATAAGAAATAAATAAAACTAGTACTACTGCTATAGATTTATTGTCAGCTTTGCTTATGAAAAGAGTTAAGTTGGAGGAAAAGTAGGATGCATTATTTTGTGTGCTTAAGCTGATATTGGTGACTGCTACTATCAATAGTTAATGAATCTAACGCGATATTTCTTACATCGGGAAAACTTACAGGGTAAATTTATTATTGCTAGTGGTCATGTTGAACACGGACGTTACATGGACTGCGTTTTAGTTGAATTCCTAATAAATTTGTGACTGACAATACTAACAAGTAAAAGCTTCTTGCTGCTACTAACTGTCTAACACCAGGCTAAGGTGATGTAATTTAAAAATATTTTAATGAAACTATATCAGGCTTTAAAGAATTCGGCCCGAATTAACAGTAACAGTCTTGTTAGTCAGTCAGTGAAGATATATGTATATTAATTTTGGATACAAAAATCATTAAAAAAACAGTGTTGTTTTTTTTTAAAGTGAACTTAATGAACAGTTCTTGCTTCGGCAGAACATATACTAAAATTGGAACGATACAGAGAAGATTAGCATGGCCCCTGCGCAAGGATGACACGCAAAATCGTGAAGCGTTAAACATTTTTTATCAACGGCAGCTCATGGATGCGCTATTTAGCTATGTAGGCCTTCCGTCGAACACAAGGGGCTAAATGTATGACCTCGGTTAAGTTTTAGGTATAATTAGGTTAGGTTAGTTATAATTAGGTGTATTAATTTAATTGTAGTGTAAGGTCGATTTTAAGTCAAGTATTGTTCAGGCAACCCCAGCATCTGTACAAGCTGGGTAGTATTATTAGTGTGTAAGATACTGTTTAAGGAAAAAATATTTATATAAAAAAAACATAAGAGCCAGCAGGGGAGCCAGCAAATTATGTATTCAACAATTATTCGTATCCAAAATCAGAGGAAGAAATTGAGGCAGTCCTAATGTTGGAAGGCAATCTTGACTTAATCCTGATTGGAAATGCTAAGGGTACTTCAAATTAGCTTCTACCACTCAAGAACATCACTTGCTTGTCCACCTGTCTAAGACAGGATAGAAGTTAACATTAACCCAAGAACCATGATTTGTAAGCAATTGGGTTTGAGTGTGCATTCTTGCCAAGAATGTCATTAATGACTTTATTATTGACAAATTTCGTAATAAGAATAACTTGCAGCGAATATTTAGCGGAGTGCATACTGGTTTGATTCTTGCTTTATGGCCAACTATTATGACAGATATCCTCACCATGATATCGTCAATAATGTAGTATCTGCAGCCGCTAGGACCTATGCGCATTTTTTTCTAGGTACTGACTCTAATATTCGTGAAGTCTGGGGCAGCTCCAACAAAAATGGCCGAGGTGAAGTACTCTTTGACTTTATCTTGGCCTACAACCCGTCCATTGCAAATGTGGACAAGAAATGGGCTTTTCTCACCTGAATGAATGGGAGGCCGGGGAGGAGTCTTCGCTTTTTGATCAGAAGAACATGTCCATTATTGGGGGCGGGTTGCCTTTTTGAATAGATCAAGAACGAAATAGAGGGATTTTGGGTCCCTGATCTGATTTTCGTTGGAACTTTTTCTGCGAAGCGTCGACTATTGCCACGATCTGGATCAAGCGGTTTATACTCTTGCTAGCACTCTCGAGTCTGCAACGAAGGCAGCGTGCAAACTACATAAAGACAGAAAGAATCTTAAGCCTTGTAATAAAATGCTAAAATATCCACCTTACAAAGAGAGTGGAAGAAAGGGTTCAACAACACCCAAAGATCTAATAACTGAGAGGGAGTAAAAAAAAGGAATAAAACAAACCTGAATGTTTTTGAGTATGCCGTACGCAGAGTGAAGAGAGTCTCATGGAAAGCCTTCTGTGGCAACGTAGGGGGTATTAATAACTCGACTTGCCTTCACAAGATCTTAAGCATAACACCCAAGGCTAGTATGTATTCGAGGCTCCGCCGGCAGCTGGACTCACTTGAGCGCCGATACATTGAGTCGGTTTACGGAACCACATTTTCCGGGTAATCCACAAGCATACGCGTCGCATCAAACAGATCAAGTCATCAGCATCTTGCTGCCTTAAATATGTCAAAGTCCTCATTGACTTGGGTCATAAGCTCCGTTGATCCTTTCAAATGTCCGGGCTTTGATGGTGTTCTTCTGGGTGATATTCAGCCGTCTGAAAAAGTAAAGATACTATCGCTGAAGCAGTTATGAAATGTGTGCTTGGGCTGCTCGTATGTGACCACCAGTTGACCAGAAACAAGAGTTGTGTTTGCTCCTAAAGCAGATAAAGCCTCGCACGTTAAACTGAAGGATCATGTAGCTTGTTATTTCTGTTTTGTTAAAGATTCCAGAGAAGAATATTGATTACTATATCGAAAAAACAATTGACTTTCGCTTATTCTCGCAGTCACAGCATGCTAAAATCAAAGATTATTCTATTAAAACTGCTTTCATTGTACTGAACAAATTGAAAAATCTTTCGCTTTAAAACAGTATCCGTTTGCGGCCTTCTACTTTTAACTACACCAGGTCTCAAGCAATAATGTTGTCACTCGTAGGCCTGGGTGAGGATGTGCGGTTGAAAGCTTTTATTGAACAGCTTCTCAAGAACAGAAAGGTATCATCTTTGCTTGGAAATACTCTTTTAGGGTCAACACGAAGAGTGGTCAACACGGGAACACTTTGAGGTGGTGGTTTCTCTACTTTATGGTGGAATATTACGATAAATACTCTTATAAGGAGGCTATGCTCTACCATTTAAAATGTGGTTGCTTAAATGGATGACATAGTCATAACAATTTTTGTGAAGTGTTGATCTACTTCTCCGGGTAGGTCAAATTAATATTTTAATATACGTTCACGTTGGAACTAACAATACGGCTTTAATTTAAATCCCAGTAAAATGCAGCTAGCACTTACTTTTTTTTACAAAAAAGTACAATGTTGCTCGATTTGGCTCGGGTACAATATTTGAGACTGATCCTTGACTCGAATACTATTTAACGATAATATAGCAGAAAGATTATAGAAGATTTTGTGTGCAGTTTACTGCTGCAAAAAAGCTACTGGTGGTAACTAATTCAAGTTTGCAGCCTTGCATTGTGGTATAGCTTTATACCACTTTGGTTGAGCCAGTACTACTCTATTCAGAAGCTGCTCTTAAATCCACCTTGCAACTGGTGATATATTACGTATACTTGTCGAGAAAGGAGCTGTCACGAAAATACGCGTAATTTAGTGAACCATCTCAAACGCTTGCTTCTGCAATATTGTAACGATATCACGTTAGGGTGGTAGTAGCTGAAAAAGTTTTATAGGGACCTGGATAGGTCATCGGACGGAAAAACAAACAGATTAGGTAACGGTTCGCCACTCGACCCACGGAATCACTCATTTACTCCCAGATCAATAACAACCATAGCCATACATGAATTATTGTTTCTTTCCTCTTTCCATTAAAAAAATTATATATCCAGATTATATGTATAAACATTTTTTTGTTACTACGGAGAAAGACCATTTCTTCTCTGGATTTACTTTTATAGTTTGCATTCAATGTTTCATATGTGCTTTTCTTTTTCTCACTAATGTTTGATCCGCTGCTAAAATTTGCCACCCATAATAGCATGTTAAATGCCTCTCCTTTCTCTCGTACCACATGACTTGCTATCTGATTCTCTCGGAAATCTAAAAATTCGACTACATTAAGATCATTTTATTTTATTTTTTTTATTTATTAACCAAGCAAGGTACATGTTAAATTAAAAGCAAATTGGAAATAAAATGAGTACATGAAACAAAACGAAAAATTAAATAAAATAACTAACAAAATAAATCAATAATAAATTAATAAATAACAAATAAATAAAACATTGACATATAGCTTAGGATAAAGGGTTGCGGATGGCTTGGAAAAGGGAAGATTTGAAGGACAATTTTGAGACGGTTGGAGAATACATACAGATTACTTATGCTATTGAATATCCTGCAGCATCTATTTATCGGCTCATTAGCTGCGTAAGTAGTGGAGTGTGGATATTCCTTAAGTAAACGAGCGGACTTGGTGTTTCTTACAGGGTTATTCAACACTATTTTGCTATTCAGGAATTCAACTTTGATGACGCCTCTAATGACGTCGAATGTGAAGCAGGCCGAAATCATCATTCTTCTATATGCAAGTGTTAGTAAGTTTAGATGACCCAGTCGAAACTCATAAGGAGGAAGGGTATTAAAATCGTAAGGGTTGTATAGTTCTCTCAATGCAAAAAGTAAGAATTGCTTTTGAATGGACTCGAGTCTGCTACTGTGGGTTTCAAAAGCAGGATTCCAGCAAATGGAAGCACATTCGAGAATGGGGCGCACAAGTGAGATGTATAAGGATCTTGTGACCCACAGGTTACGAAATTCCTTGGCACGTCTTTTGATGAAGCCTAGCTGTTTGTTTGCACGGGAAAGTATTTTATCATAATGCAAGGTGAAGCGGAGTCGCTCATCCAAGAAAACACCAAGGTCAACAACGTTATCAACTCGAGCTAATAAATTGTTCCCGAGGAAGTACGTGTTATGTGAGACGGTGCATTTTCGGGAAAAACTTATAACTTGGCACTTAGCAATGTTGAGAGAGAGCTTGTTTTCATTGCACCAATGATCAAGTGAATCAAGTTTGGATTGGAGAAAGAGTGCATCGGATTTAGATTTAATGATATGATATACTTTGAGATCATCGGCATAAAGTAGATGAGGTATATTTGCTAGGACGTCAGATAGGTCAGAAATAAATATATTAAAAAGAAGTGGGCCAAGATGGCTACCTTGTAGTACACCAGAGGTAGCAGAAATATTTGTCGATAGTAGTCCTTGAAATTTTACCAGCTGAGTTCGATTTTGAAGGTAAGAAGTCAGCCAGCTAAGCAAAGATAAACCAAGTCCGAATTTCAGTAGCTTTAGAATTAAGGTAGGGTGGTCAACTCTGTCAACAGCTTTACTAAAGTCTGTATAGACTGCGTCAATTTGGTATCCTTTCTCCATTTTACACAGGACGTCTGAGATTAGGACTGTCAAATTTGTGGTAGTTGAGCGACCTTTTCTAAAACCATGTTGTTGCTCGTTCAGACGGGAGCCAACAAGTGGAGAAAGTTTATCGTAGACAATCTTTTCAAAAAGTTTCGGAATAGAAGATAAGATGACAATGCCCCTATAATTTCCGATACAGCGTCTATCACCATTTTTGAAAATGGGTGTGACATATGATAGTTTCCAACAGGATGGGAAAACTCCAGATGAAAGTGATATGTTGAAAAAAATATGAAAGGGAGTTATAAACTGCTCTCCACATTTACGCAAGAAAGTTGGAGGAAGAAGATCTGGCCCTGGACTTTTATTGCTGTCGAGTTCCAAAATAGCATTGCGTATATCGTCAGCAGAATGAGAGAAAGGGAGATGAGTTTGATGAGTCAGGAGCAATAAAAATATTCTGGAAACTATCTGCGAATAAATCACAAATCTCATTAGGAGACGAAGTAGTGATATCATTAAAGAACATCAACGATGGATAACCAGTAGTTTTGCGCTTCACATTTACAAAATCATAAAATTTTTTAGAGTCGCGGATTATATTTTCACCTGTTGTCTTATTGTAATTGTCATAAGCCTCGTGGGACTTTGTTAAAAACTGTTTAGTAATTTCATTATATTCTTCCTGAATAGCCGAAATAATGTCAATATTGTTCTTAATCCGTTTGTAAAGTTTGTTCCTACGGTTTTGCAAATGCCTAAGGTCCCTATCAAGCCATGGCTCAGACAGTTTATTCTTTTTTTTTATCTTAGGTACATATCTTTCAACGGCGTCAAATATTTTGTTATAAAAAGTGGAAATGGCTTCCTCAGGATCTAACGTTGAAAGAGTATTCGTCCAATCTATAGAGTCAAGGTGATGGTGAATGCTTTCATAATCAGCATTAAGAATATGTTTGAAGCAAAATTTTAATAAACCACCCCAACCACAAAACTGGGCAGCTAGGCAACGATTTATTCGATTGACGTAAGTTTTTGATTGAGTTAAGTTTTAGTGGCTTCCGCAAGTATAATGATGATAATAAATGTATGTTTTTATTTTTTCATTAAATCACTTGGAAAATGCTTCGCTTGAAGTATATGGAATCTGGTAGGCTAGCAGCTATTGATTGTGCTTTTTTAACCAGATTCATACCGTTGATCCTCACACTGATTATTTCAAGCCAATCAGCGATCAGATGACCTAATATGGTAATCTTAAAGCCGTAATGACGTCGATAGAAAATCACTTGACACAGTGGTCAACAAAATTATATACAGTTGAGCACAAGAATCGTTATCGGAGTGACAGCTGTCGGAGCAGAATTTGTTCAAAGTGATATTGGGTATACATATATTAAGTGAATAATTGCATATATCGTTATTAACAATGTGTACTATAACATGCAACAATCGTTTTTAAGAGTGGCAGGAATATTGTCGAAAGGGGGTATATATATTTGGATTTGGTGATGGTGAATCAATTTATATATACATTAGAGGTAAACATGTATTTATGAGATATTTTGTCTGCAAATTAACAGTTTCATAGGCAGGGCAGTAAAATAAAGTAATACGATGACAACTCTTGTTTACCCTGGGGATTGAAGATGGTAGAGAGCATCACTCACAAATTTACAATTAACATTAAAACGCGTGTGATGTGGTTTTAACTTTACCCTTGATGTACTTCAGGCTCCTATTTAGAGGTAAGTAAACTCAAAGCTCGGTGCGTGGTCTGTCGTCCACGAAATCCCACAAACTAAGAACCTAAGCTCCACCTACTTACTGCGTAAGCTTTTTAGGCAGAAAATTGACGTATGAATAAAATGTTGTCACATGTGGACGCAACATGTCCCTCCAAACAAACCTCATTAAGGCACATTCTGTGTTGCTTTAATGTCGCCAAACAATTTTATAATCTTAAATACAGCAAGCTTATCTGGTTACTGTGAGACTGATTTGTATCTCAAGAAGGACTATAACTGAGCTTGACCATGTTTGAATCTTATTTGAGGGAGTTCCCTATTTAGCGGACGCTGACTACCTAGCTCTGGACGCTTTATTAGATTTCACGTTTTCAGCTGGCATTGCCGGAGTATAAATTGAATGGTGGTATCACCCTCGAAATGGGCTTACTCATGTGTATACCCTTATGATGGCTCAAAACTCAGCAATAAAGTTGTCAGCAGTATATGCTCGAAGGAGCGGAATCTAAAGCTATTCCTTCGTCTCTCAGACCATGAAAGTAGGTAGAGAGGTAGGTTAAAGTGGCTGTCGATTAACAGAGGCCTGCCGAGAGACATACCTAGGTACAGGAGAGGCCCGTTGCGATGCCACAATAATTTATTACTCTTTCCGCACTATACCTTTTAAATTGACCAGGGACAGTTTGGTCAGATTTGAGAGAAAGGGCGAACCGAGTGCTACTAACCTTTTTCTTGCTAAAGCCGGGCGCTGGCAGATGAGATGGAGGACAGATCTCTCCTCGTCCTCAGAGCCACAATTCCGACAGAAGTCGTTGGACCCTGCGCCCAATCGTTGCGAATGTCATCTTATGAGGCATCTACATGGCGACGCAGAGCACTTCGAGTTAATCTTAATAGCTGCTTGGTGCGACCCGCATCCATAGATACTCAATGCTGACTTGTTATCACACAGGACGAATCATCTGCCCAGGACTTACTAGCGTCTTCAAGATACTTTTGCCTGATAGCAAATCTGATCGATGTAAGCGGTATTCCTATTAAGAAGGAGCATGACACCTCCGGTAGCAAGTTACCAAGCCTAGCTAGTTCATCGGCCTCACAATTGCCCTGAAAACCCTTATGTCCATATACCCAAATCAATTGAACAGCCGAATGTCCCGATATCTCCCTAAGAGATGCACGGCATTCAATAACAATCATGGACAGAGTACAAGGACTAGTCACGGACTTAATAGTCGCTTGAATATCTGTGAAAATACCAATATTGACCCCGAATATTCAACTACACAGAAGCTGGTCAATTGCCTAAAAAATAGCCGCAACCTCCACCTGAAAGACAATACAGTAGTCTGGTAGATGGAGGGACAGCTTAAGACTCAGCTCATCTGAGAATACACAGCTCCCGACTCTATTGTTTAGATTAGAGCCATCGGTGTACACATAGATAAGCCCACTTTGGAGGGTGACCCATCACGCTATTCAACTCTACCAGGAGTGCGAGTTGTGAACTCCAAATCCAGCAGGTAGTGCGGAGTAATGTAGTCAACACCCGCTGGAGCGAGAACTCCCTCAATCAAGATCCTTGCTAGGCCGAACTTTGTTCTATTCCATACTGAGATACAATCCAGCAAGATTATCTTGCTGTGAGATCAGTAAGTTGGTTGGTAGCCATTGAAGCAACACGAAAAGTGTCTTGGTAGGGGTGGAGCGGAGCGCTCCAGTTGCCAGTAGTGCCACCATCCCCCGCACTTTTTCAAGCTGACGTTTGCACGTAGCCTTAAGAGCAGCCTTTCACCAGAAGGTCACCCCAAACAATAGAATTGGCTCAACCACAGCAATGACAAGCCAAGCAACAGTACGAGGCTGTAATTCATTACCATTAGAGTACCATTCAGGCACAAGTGTTGTCTGATTTTCAGACAATCGACAAGTTTCGGTGTAATTAAATATTGGGAGTTAATATATGCATTTAAAAATATGTACACATTGCTGGTCGGTATAAAGTGTCCAAAATTATTGCTGACGGTCGTGAGTCTCTTAAAGAGATTAAATATTCAACAGTACAAATGATTTGGGTACCTGGATATAGGGGAGATTTGGGGCAAATGTGTGATCGATGAACTGGCAAGGCTTTGCACCTTGCTGCCGCAGGTCTCAGGCTCCTCCTCTATAAGTGCACCGTTGTCATCCTAAAGTCTTGAAAATAATACGAAATCAATCACAAGATAGTGTTTTGTCTTCATAGACAAAGGCTACTATTTAGTTTCACGCGTAGTGTTCTTTACTGTGGTCGTTCTCGCGAGTCACTATCTCATTGGGTGGTACGTGCAGCAGTTGCACGTGGGGCTCTACAAATTTTGTCGGACCTGTGGGTTAGAGGATGAAGAATAGTCCATCTTCCATCTCATGCGCTAGTGTTTGGCTCTGGTCAGGAGAATCGTCCTTCTTTCCAGGTCTAACTGATACAGCTATTATTGACTTAAATGGTATTGTGCTGTTCATCAAAGGAACAAAATGATTCTCAGAGTACAATCGATAAGAGAGGAAGTGTGTATATTCGTAAAATGACAACGGACCTCCATTCTGCGTATGTGAATCTTTCGGCGAGACTATCCAATATTCAATCACTTCATTTATTTATATCCAAAGCCTGAAAACAATTTTTTAAAACTATTTACAAAACATTTAATTGAAAATGACATTAACATTAACGTAGACAGAAAAGAAGTATGCCATAAATTTCATTAGGCTTTCCTCGCGTGCTTTGCTCATAAAGGAATCGGATTGTGTATGACACACATTTAAGGTATCAAACTATGTGAATGTGTGTGCTCAAAAGTTCAAAATGTTTTACGAATTTTCCAACATCAGAGTCGGTTCAAACAAAGTTATTAAAAAGTTCAAAATCGGAAAAGTTTTACCGAGCGTAGCGTATTGTGATTTATTGCTTGAGGATGATACCGTGCATTATTTCAGACGTACATGTTCGTAGGTGTACAAGTAGGTGTATGGGACGATGCAATACAGTAGCTGAGAGCAAATGGAGAACGATTCAGAAGCACAATCAATAAAGTCAGTAAAAATGATTCGACTTGATTAGCTTTTACAAATTGATTTAATTTTTTAGTATTCAGGATGGGAAAAAATGAAGCCAAGATATATAATAATGCTTTCAATAGCAATTAAAATTGATAGAAAGCATTGAAACCTGACCAATATAAAACGAAAAAAATGTATCCAATGACAACCTCCCTTTACTTTCCAATATTTGAAAGAAATAATTTCCATAAACCTCTCTTTTGCACTGTAATATATGTCTCTCCTGTTTCGTGAGTGCATGTTTGATTGCATAAGTTCATGCTTGCATCACGTTCACTTACGTCTGTGAGTGCATTTGCGTGCAATATTATACAACGGCAAGAAACATACGTCCGAAACATCATACTCGTATATCATAGCTGGCATATATGGTAAGGCGGCAGCACGTTGAAAATGCTAGCTAACTTATTGCTTTTTCTCCGTTTATAAAATTACCGTACTTTTTCCAGTTTAATGCTTTAAGAGTTAGTCGAGCATTGCAACCTAGTCTAGTTGGACAAAGAAGGAAGGACATCAGGAACGAGTTATAATAAATCAAAATGATTTTGATTACCGCAAGGAAAAGGGTTATTTTCCATACGATGAATTCTATTGAAATAAACGAGTGTCTATCAATCATGGTCATTTGATTTGATCTGATAAAATGTTGTTTCAAGGCTTAGAAAATACTTGAAATGAATATGAAGAATGAGAAAGGTCTGACAAGAATAGATTTATGGTGTGGACATTTAATAGTTAGTTAGGTGAAATGGTGTTAATTATGGGGTTATCCCTGAACAATGTCTAGATTTTTTACTAGAGCTCAAATCAATATTTTTTTCTATTTTGGCTGTGTGTTTGTTGCTGTGTTTATGAACAAATTGGAAAACAAGAGCCCACAGAGGTTTGAAAAAGTTATAAAAATCACTTGGTAAGAATAATCTAGTTGTTTACACTTTATTCTTTCAAACCTTAGACGAAACAATTTCAAACAAACAATATTGCAAACGAAATAATTTCCATCATGGTCGGAATTCCATTTAAAGCGACTAAGCTATTATCAACAATACCTTAATTTAATTGGAACTCGTCTTATCCCACACAAAATTTACACAATTTTACATCCCATTCAACCGAAATTCCTTTATCAGCCTCTTTGCCATGATTGCAATGCAGATGACTTACGCGCCCAGTTCTCGTCGATGCCAATGAAAAGATACCTTTACATCCAAAACAGCTAACCAAGTTTTGTTGGTTCGGATACCAAATGAGTTCGTTGCTTTTAAGTGTATTTAATTTAATTAGCACATACCGATTATATTAGGTGCCTAGGCTGCTCTGTTCATTTCAGCAATATTATGCCTGACGACGTGGCTCGACTTGGGCCAGCTTTTGTCTTCATTTTCACTTGGGCTCAACTTTCTGACAACCAGGACTTTTCAGGACTTTCGTGTAGACGTCGACGACGCGTACAACATATAAAAAAGCCATCGTACCCACGATACATTTAATGTTACTTTGTATGCTGCACGCTCCGATTAATGAAGGCAGAAAGGATTGAGGTGTCTGGTTTCGATAGCTTTTAGCGAACTGTCTTGTGAGAATTGATAGGAAGAGAAGGAGAAACTGGTGGCTGTGTTATGGCTGCTGTCGGTTCCTCTATGCAATGGTGTATAAGAGTTGAATGAGTGTTGTATTGTATCATCATGAGAGCTTTTCCTGGTAATGGTTTCAGAAATTAGTGGTAGTCGAAGTCATTTTCTTGCACAATGTGTGGTTTGATTGCTTTAGATACAATTAAGTTTAGTTTAAGTAGAGGAGCTAAGTTGATTTTCCACGAGGGAAGGAATTGATTGCATTTTGCTTTACTTTGCTGTCAAGAGTATATTTGTTGTGAAAACGAGAATACTTGAAAGTTGAAGAAGTTTTGAAAACGTTAGCGTGAAAACAAGAAGTACAATACTTTCTTTTTCAACCCGAATGAGATCTGGTGTGAACGAAAAAATTTTGTTTGGAAGTGAAGGGTAGCAAGGTAATTTTTAGTTAAATTAAAGTTATCAGTAGTAGTTGATTGCCCCAATCGTGAATATTAAGATTCTCTGCTTTTTACTCATTTGCGAAGAAAATTGCTATTAGACGTATATCGCCTCTTTTCTTTATATATATATATATATATATATATATATATATATATATATATATATATATATATATATATATATATATATATATATATATATATATAAATATATATATATATATATATATATATATATATATATATATATATATATATATATATATATATATATATATATCAGCAAAACGATTAAGGGAGGCAATCTCCGATTTAGCTGAAATTTTCAGAGGACATAGAAGTAAATAAGAACTATTGCAGTTGTTGTCATAGTTTTGCCGATGACATCATCCTTGGCTTTGCATACTCTATTGACAGGAGAACACTAGTTATGTTAGTAGAGATCTCATGTTTGCATCTCTAAACAGAGACCTATTAAGCATTATCGCTTGGGGCTCAGCGAACTGCGTTGTATTAAATGCGCCCGAAACCCAATCCTGATGTAAATTGCGAAAAATGCCATGAAATGCATTGGCTTCTTTCAGAGAGACAAGAAATATTTTACAACATCAAATATAGTGCACATTTACAAGACTTTCATAAGACCCAGATTTGAGTATAACTCCCATTTATGGGCTGGGGGAGACCGCACTGCTTTAGCGGAACAAGACAAAATCCAACGCAAAGCTTTCAACCTTATTGGCGATCAAAGCCATTACTTCACGTATTGAATGTCTTGAGCATCGATATAATATGGGCTGCTTTTCTCTTCTTTATCGCAATTATTATGGTCATTCTGTCTTATCTAAGACGATACGATTATGGAACAGCCTACCATATATTGTTTTCCTTGCCGACTATAAGCCACAGTTGCTCAAACGAATTGTGCACCGCTATCTCCTGCAAACACAAACCTCCCTTTCTACCTCTCCATAAATTTCCTTCTGCCAAGGCTGTGCTTCCATGTTAGGGTATCTCCTGAGCCTTGGAATCATCATAGAAAAAAAAACTTATAAAAACTTTTCGGTAAATTGCCGAAATCAAATCCAAATTTTTAGCTTTTAATTGCTAGATCAAAGATCTCGGGCAGCCTAGAGAGATTTTTTTCTTAAGATTTGCTCCAGCTTCAACTATTGATGATGTAGAGAATAGCATCATTGATATCCTATGTCACAACCAAAATGTTTATACCTTCCGACTGCATCTTGGCTGACAAAATCGGTCATCATCATCGACTGCCATCGTTTAAGGTCATCTTTTCATATTACTGCTTTAGAGCCATCGCACACTCTAGTTTCTGACAAAAAATCTCAGCCGACCGCGAATACATTCCAAGGAATTGCACTATGGGTGGTAAATTCCCACCTAAATACGAATTGAAAAGATATCCATCTTCCACGCCAACATAAAGCGGCCCCTAGACGATCAATAGTATTGCACAATATGTAGTATTGTACAATAATATTGATCGTCTATGGATCATATTGAAGGATTGTGCAATATATTGAGTGAATCAAAAAGGTTTTGACTTTTATTGTGCAATATAGAATATATTGCATCGTCTGTGTTTTGCGCAATATTGGTTCAGTTGTATATCCTGTGTTTTGCGCAATATTGGTTCAGTTGTATATCCTCGTTAATGGCATAAAAAACGTTTGGAGTAATAGAGCCAAAAATGTCAAAATCTACTGAAAAATCGAACGAAAAGTAAATATTGCTCAAAAATATTGCATCGTCTGGGGCGCCCAGCAATAATATTATTCAATATATTGTCACAATAATATTGACCGCTTAAGTGGCATGCAATCTTAAGTGCATGACCTTTATATCTAAAACCGTCCAACCGATATCAGTCAATTTATTGTTGGTCTCGTCACTCGTTGTCTTTCCAATACAACTATCTAATCACAATGCGCCCTTGAATTTAAGTTGATTTTCTAAAAACACAAAATTTGTTTGCTTTGAATGATTATCTAATTGGAATTGTTTTTGCGGGATGATTCAAATTGAAAATTTTTTATTTATATTGAAAGTTTTTATTTGACAAAGTGGTTTCAAAAGTATGCACTGATTTTTATCAGACAACAGCTAACATTGCATACTTGACTGATATGACAACTTGCAATTGGAAATCATTAATTTTTATTTATGCTAGTTGTGACAAATTTTAACATCCCCGACTTATATCCATCGATATAATTTACTTGTAAAGGTTATTGAATTGTGATCATGATTCCCTTCTTGTCTATAAATCAGCATAGACAACGTATATCGTCTCTTAAGCTTATCAAAGCAGAGAATAATTGATACGGGAAACTCGATCGGTTTAATAAAAAAAATAAACCAGCTGGTTGAAAACTCAATTCTCATGTTTCTAAAACTCCTGCCTCAATTTTGAAATATTATATACTCCTTGGCTTTCCAACCATTTACAGACATATGAATAAATTTGAATAAGTAATACAGTCATGTTTAGTAAGATTGCTAAACTTCCACAAAAACTACGAAACTTCCACAACTTTCAATAAAATATACTTACCAAACGACTTTTCAATCTCGACTACAATAGACAAGCACTTACCTTCCACTGTACTCTCATCAACAGATGGTATCATTATCCGTCGCTAGCGGAGTCTCGTTAATCACTTAAAACATTTTCGCAAATCATTCTCCACGTTGCGGTGTGAAATGGCCCTGAAACGTTTTTTTTTAGAGATTTTTAATAGAAAAAAAGCCATTAATTATTAAAGTCAGATCAGTCACACTTACTATCTTCGAGTTTCATAGCGACCTTTCATTTAAAGCATCCGAAAATAAAAACGAGTTTACAGTGAACCCTCTTGCAATTTTTCATTTTTATTACAAAACAACCTTTCTCGGGAGATCCGATTACAAAAGCTCCTGCCAACTGTTGAAGTAGAACAATGTATCATCTTGTTTCACTCGATTTATTCCATTTTCATCTCAAGGTTTTCAAAATCGCCAGGCTATGCGGTAAAGTTTTCGGTTGAAAAATAAAACAAAATAGTATAAGGAGGGTGATTTGAAATAACTGCAAACTGGGATCGATGTAATTAAAGGATTCGCATCATTTTATTAGAATGCTAGCAATTATTGCTTCTTTCTCAATGATAACCTGAAAACTTCTTCTCACTCTGTGAGAATAATGGTGCCTTTTCGGCTGTGCCGTAGATTGGAGCTAAAATATTTTGGGCACAACCGATGAGGAAAATTACATAGAGAGCGAAATGAACGATGGAAGTCTTGAAGAAAGCCGTATCGAGAAATCGGGTGAGACAAAAGCTTCGGATAAAGGATTGATTATTTTCTTTGAACGAAATGAGTTTGGGATGGAATGCTTTTGTTGATACTGATTAAAATGACAAGCAGATATAATGTGTAATTACCAATTTGAATGATTGGCCAGGATTTCTGTACAAAGAAAATATTTCAGCAAGTTGAGAGTATGGTTGTAGTATATCATGATATAGTTTAAGTTGGATTCGCATTGATAGCTGGTTTTTGTTTGAACTAAATATACAGCATTTATTTTTTACAGATTTTTAAAGTAGCTCAGATGCCTAAATAGGACATTGCCAAATCTTGACATTAACGAGTGAAAAGACATTCCTGTATTTAATTTCATTCTATATTTTACATATATTTTGCATTAGGTATTATTTTTAGTTATCTGCTTTTTGTTATTTATCCAAACGACCTTCCTCCACTCTTACCTTACTAATATCTTTGAATTGAATCAGTTGAAGATTACTTTCTACTTCAGCCAAATCTTTACAGCCTTGGGGCTGGTTCAACGCAAAAAAAAAACTAGTTTTAAAATCCTCCAAATGCCGTACCATGGTATATTCCTTGAGGACCAGTCCAACAACTGTGAAAATTTCTTCCAATCGGACTTTCTTTGTTGAATGATATTCATGATATTGAGGTCACATTTATCAGTTACTTTAGATTTTACTTACATACGTCAATTTAAATCCGTAATACTTACGTCAATTTAAATCCGTGAATACTATTCAAACTTTCTTGACTTTTTATTCATTGCTTGTCCGATCCATTCTGAAACGTGCATTTGTAGTGTGGTTTTCGCAGAGCATTTCATACCATGATTTTATTAAATAAACTCAACGGAAATAAATGAATTGTGTTGAATGTTACAGTTTAAGATCGTTTTTTGCATCCTCATGAGTGAAAACTAAAAATTAAAGGTTAAGTTCGACATCAACCACTAAATTTTGATCTACAAACTTAACATAAAAGACGAAGTCGCTCATTTTGTACTTACTGGTTCAGTAAAAAACTTGGCTGACAGTATATTAAGCTAAAAATTCCATATTTGGCTTTCATTCTCTTTTAATAGGTAGTGAAACACCGAAATCAAAATACTAACAAAATTCACCCTATTCCAATATCGCACCCACGTTGGGCGCAAACAGACTGCAAACAGACTGCAAACAGAATCAATAGGACAAACCGTGTCCTGTTGCGACTGAAAAATCTCTACCGACTCATCGTAAGTGCAGCGTTTTATATAGTACACAGTATAGTACATTTTATATAGTACAGTATAGTACAGTATATAATATAGTATAGTACAATCTCTGTTGTACTTCTTCACCAGCTTACAACGGAAAAGAACGAAAAGAACTCATATTTTCTGTAGCCTGTAGATTTGATCAGGAACGCATAAATAAACGACGTTGTAGTAAACTTGATGTACAGTTTGAAATGCTCTCTAATAATTAAACCGAGCCGTTTGGACTAAAATTGAGTTACATTGGAACTTGCAACGTGTATAATAAGCGTGACCAACGGAAGAACAGTATCTCAAAAATATGTTACTCATCGCAAAATGTAACGTTTGAACATGTTCCTTCGGTTTAATGTTAATTCTTATCTATACTTGACTCCTGTTTTGATTCTGGTACTCTAGTCCTAATTGACGCTTAGGTGGGTCTTGACTCGGAACTTCGTGTGCTTGTAGATAATATTATTTTAGTGGGTCAACCGCACAAACCGCAGTGTCTGTTGTCTGTTGTGTCCGGAGATCTGTTAAGCAGAATTTGTTTTGCCCTCTACACAGAAAAAAACTCTGGTACTTACGGATCCATGTTTCATCAAACAGTACAATTATCTTGCAGCGATTTTCTGCCCTGCTTAAATTCACGTTTTATCAAATGAACATCCCGCCTTCCCATAAACTATAAACATGACTTGAAAATATGTGCGTTTCGTTCTTGTGAGGAATTTTATGACAGCTCTCTGCTTCAATTTTGTACAATGTGTGGATTACTTAGATATTGTGATGTTAACAGTTCAATTACTAGAAACATATTGATGCCAATGAAACTCAGTATTTATGCAACTGAGTTAATTGTGTGAAAATTAGTGGCACGCAGCGCGAAATATTAGTAACAGTTAGGCCCTTTTTACACATGATTCCATGCGATGAAACTGGTTTCTTAGAAGGCGGAAGTGAAGTGGAAGCACAAATCAGCGTATCCGGCTTCTTAGCTGATGAATCAAAAAGGTTTTTTTTTGGTTCAGAACAATTTCAATACTGCAACCGCTCTGGAATTTAATTAGTTCACCTTTTTTTGGCAGCATGGAATTCGAATTCACATGTGTTGTTGACGACTGAGCGGGGAACAAACCCTGGACCATTTTCGTTTCCATGTCCTTCATCATTGCAAGAAGTTGTTGACGACTGGATGGAGAGCGAACCCTAGACCATTTTCGTCAAACCCTGGACCATTTCCCGTTTGTATGAAGTTGTTCTTGCATGATGATAAGGAACTGCCTCATTTGGTTCAGGGAGTTGGTGGCAATCGCTGATTTAACACTTAGAGTAATTCGTTTATTCGCTGAATTGCTAATGTTTGTTGGCTACAGGAAAAAAGGATTTTCTAATGTTTTTTTGCCCAACTTCCATAGTTGGCGGAATGTTCTCCGCCGCAATTCACACATTTCGGCATTTGAAGAATTTACATTTATGGAAAAAAATTTCCTGAGTTTTTTTTCAGCTGTCTTTTATTTCTTTTTACCAGTTCTTGATTCAGACGGCGCTGCTCAGCCATTTGTCCTTGAGTTCTTTGAAGCTGTTCTAATAGCTTGCTGAGTTTTTTGTTAACTCTTCAGTTAAGTGTACATTTGGTAGCTCCTGGCCGTGCAACACACCTCTTCTTATGTAGTTACTCTCATTCAAGTCTCTCAATTTGCCACAGGGATCAATTTCATCTGAGCTTTACGGCACAATCCTATACAAGCTTCTACAAAAGCCAAAGCTAGTTTCACGTATTTAGAAATTATGTCTTAATTTAATCCGATGTAGATAATTTAGATGTCCACACAGTAAAACTAATCAAAATAGCTTAAACCAAACTTTCGAATTAGACTGCTGCTGATAAATTGATGATTTTCTGAGAAGTCCTTGCTGTTAAAATCCGGTTTTCGATCGCGAAGGTCCTTAATCACAAGCTGCCTTGTTTAAAACTGGTGCTAATGACCACCACTGAAGGCTCGGCTAATTATGATGCTGCCACCTGGCTGATAATTATCGCTTTTGCTGTTAACTAACGGTCGTTTGATGACAAGGTCGCTCTGCTGCTTGACCGTAGATCTTTTCGGTTCAAGTGCTAGACGCAAACTATCAGTGACGGACAGAAATATGGCATTTGCTGATTTCTTTCTTTCCTGATGGGAAGCGCGTTACCAACACATTCTCTTCAGGCACCAGTTTATTCGAAATCACACTTATAGTCCATGAGGCAGCGTTGTAAATCATACAATAATTTCACGCCACTTAATTTTTATTACAAATCATTCGTTTTGGGTAGCTTTTTAATGATATGAGCGTCAGCTGCTCTAATACTGGTGGACCTAGTTGTGAGAACGTTCAAACACGTCAAAAAATCATAATACAAAATTGATTTCACGGTATTTGAAAAATTGCACAAAAAATGTCTATAAGATAACAATACATATAAAAAAGTTCGCTGAATAAATAGTGGTGGATTGCATGTAATTATTGGTCTAACTGACAATTTGTAAGAGCTGTTTTGTGCAAATGTGTAAATCATTCTAGATGTACGGTAAGTGATAGCTCCTATCTCTATCGATACGTTTCCACTGCCTACCTCAATGCCTTTATTTGCATCTCCGGTATCAGCCTCCAACATTCTACTTTCTAGAATTGATAGCGAATTCCGATAATCTCTGTTGCTAATTTCACTGTTAAGAGAACTTGATACATTTTTCCCAGTCTAATTATTTAAAATTCAACAATAAGTTAATCTTCCAAATGTTTTGCATATAAATAAAATAAAGTTGAATACAATCTTCAATACATTCAACCAAATATTCAAAGCAGACATATTTTTAACCAACATATTTATAATCAAGACAAGAGCTTTGTTTTTCATGAAATTCATTTTACCAAATGAAATTTCAGAATTTCACACACACAAATAAAGTTACGAAGAACTATCCAGTAGCATGGAGAGCAAAATTTTCTGTACACAACGACAAAATATCTTAGCTTATTAGCTTATACAACGAACTTGTCTGCTGACATCCTATCTTTTGTTTACAAACAATAAACATTAATGATGCTGAAAATTGAAATAGTGCTTCTTATTTGGAAAAAAAAACGAAATCATACTATTTATATTTTCTCAACAATACAAATTTCCCCAATACAAATTTTAGATATCATATTTTCTTATCGATTTGCAAAGTTAGCTCAAACAGGATTTAGATTTTCTGACTTTGACCAAAAATAAATCATACTTGTTGAATGTGCAGTAAAATATGGACGTGACCTAAACTGTTTTCAACTTCTTATACTCTTCTTCGCCACTTCTTATATCTCCTCAAAACTCAATCCCTTAATCTGAAATATCAACTTAATCACCCCAAATGATAATTAGAAATTATATCTGCTCGTCATTCTTATCACAATGCTGTGCTTTGAAAGGAATACGTCCGACGAAAATTATCAATTTCCACTCCAAAACTTTAGCACCCTGGATTCTTTAAAATTAACTCTGCTCGAAAATCTCATATTTTAGGCCGCTCGCGTTTTCATCCCTCCCAATGGTTCTGTTCCGAACAATACCAACCGCAGATGCAAAACAAAACAACTGGCAATAGGCCCATTTACATCACATTAGCAACGGGATAGCCAAGATCTCCAAACCGACCAACTTTAAGACCGGAAGTTTTCAGGCTACCACCAAGAGGGTAACTAAACTTTCTAGTATTCCATTAAAATAATGCGAACCCTCTTAATTACTCCTCTTTTCTATTAAAGCACTTTCGAGACATCCCTGTTTTGTATCATCTTCTCATTTTTCAACAGGAAATTTCACCGCTTAGCGCGGAGGTTCAAGAACAAGTTAAATGAAAATAGAATAATTCAAGTAAAACAAGACAATGAATTGTTCCACTTCAACTGTCGGCTGGTGATTTCGATTTGTTAAGCAGATTTGCCATGAAAGCTGTTTTTTTATAAACACGGAGAACAGCGAGAGAATTCGTTGTAATCTCATGTCCCTTTTGTGGCACTTTAAACGAAATGTCATTGTGAAACTCGACGATAGGGAACATGCCCAGGCTGACTTTTGATAATTAATGACGTGTACTTCAATTGGAAAACCTCTAAAAAAAAACCTTTCAGGGTCATTGCACACCACAACGAAATTCGCGAAAACATTTCGAGTGATTAACGATATTAAACCAGCGACGAATAGCGATAACATCTGTTGATGGTAGTGTAGTAGTCCGGGGAAATCTAACATGGTGCTTCGGAAAAATTAGGGGAAAGCTGAATTTTAGTGTGAACCTTGGTACTGGCGTGTTAAACAAAATGTCAAAAGTCCCCATCGATCCGAGTGGTGCGTCGCTTTTTATACGGGGTCAAAGGTCACCAAAAGTGACCTTTCCTAAATATATCAGTAAGGGTTACGTTTTCAGAAAAACAATCTATGACGAATTTGTAGCTTAGCAAATTTCCAACAAAAAAGATTATATAATTTTTTCCTGTAACCATAACCGTTTTTGAGATATATTGATCTAAACATTTGTTACTAACAGCACCCTCATTCTCATCGGCATGTTGATATTATCCGATTTTGATTACGACTTGGCATGTTTGTGAGTTTGTTTTTCTATGTTTAAGAGGCGCATGAAAAAAACATGTAAATAAACTTAACAACCATGCTCCAGGGTAGATGGAAAAGCGTGCCGATGAGAATGAGGGTGCTGTTAGTAACAAATGTTTAGATCAATATATCTCAAAAACGGTTATGGTTACAGGAAAAAATTATATAATCTTTTTTGTTGGAAATTTGTTAAGCTACAAATTCGTCATACATTGTTTTTCTGAAGACGTAACCGTTACTGAGATATTTAGGAAAGGTCACTTTTGCTGACCTTTGACCCCGTATAAAAAGCGACGCAGCACTCGGATCGATGGGGACTTTTGACATTTTGTTCAACACGCCAGTATCAAGGTTCACATCAAAATTCAGCTTTCCCCTAATTTTTCCGAAGTTTCGCCTTTTTTATGTCGGATTTCACTGGGCTATAGCGGAATGGTGGAAGAGGTTGAAAAGTCATTTGGTAAGTGTATTTCGTTGGAAGTAATTTTTCTGTTTGAGTGAAATATTTTCACGGTTTCTGCAAAAGCATTAACTCACGCCAAACGTGTGTGTATTATCAAGTAAATTTTATGTTACTATTGAATCTGTGAAAAAAGATATAAATAAATCTGAATTGGTTTTGTACTGAATTGAAAACATTTGCAAAAATGTTTCATTTTTGTTGGCAGAAGCTTTCAAAGCCAGTTTTACGGCCTTAAATATTATAGGCATGGACTCTCAAGTATATATTCGTACTACAGCTATACTAAAGAAATAAATATATCTTTAACTACATACTCATTTGCCTAATTTACTCATTTTTCATAAGTATGCAAATTATGTACGAATAGATATAGATAATAAAGCAACATCGTAATTTTACGAAAGCTACTTCATACTATATGCATACTGATGGAAAATTTTTAAACTCCTCTCATCGGTCAACCGCAAAAATTCATAATTCACAATCCGATTCAACGGTATTTCAAATATCTTAAGTTCTCTCAAATCAAACAATACAATCATTTTTATAGCTTCCACTCTCAATCTCAAGCACACAATATGCTCTTGACTTTTGAAACCATTTCTCGAAAACGTCGAGCTCCACAGTTCGGTTTGAATTCCGCTTCTCACTCTTTTTATTTTCTATTTCGACGAGCAGATCAAGCTTTCGAAACATGATTTCGGGACGAATCCAACCTTTTGAAAAGGATAAAAGGATTTTTTTTTTGGGTAGCGTTTGCAACTTTCTCGCTGCAAATTCAGCTTCGGATCACAAGAGAATGATTAGGTGGAGCGCAGTGAGTGAAATTAGATTTTTTTTCGATTGGATCTTTTACAGAAAATACTGTAGAAGTTTGTAATAGAATGAAGGTTTTAAGCCACTCGAGTAAATTATCTAATGATAATTGTGTTTGTAACTGAGCCTGATTGAATCGATTGGACTCAATAATCTGCTCAAATATTTGTTCTATGCTCAAGAGATATGTTCACGAAATTTTATTAGCTGTGCTTTTGAAATGATAAGATGAATGAAGTCCGTAAGTAGCACCAGTTTACGGAATTCCATTTATTGGCAGATTCAAATCGCATTTCGAAATTTTCATCAGTAAAAACAAAACTCCCAATGGTTACCATTATATCATAACAGTTCAACCATATTGAATAATTTTGTTGGTTATCATTTGACCATTCGGCCGTTCTATCAAAAACCATCTGTTCAAACCATTATCACAAAAAAAAATTTTACAATGACACCTCAGGACATAATATTAAAAACATTGTAGTGTCCTGTCCATCCTATCTATCCTGTTCACGTTCAAAATGTTGTTAGTCACAAAGGCTTTATAACAGAGAAATGGGCTTTCTCCATATTTTTTCAGAACTCATATGCCTGTCCCGATTGGGGATTCGCAAGTGAAAGTATACGGCATGTCCCAAAAATATGAACATGAACCTTTTTAAATTTACTGCGATACATGGCTGCTATGCTGTCATCCACCCACAGGAAAGAAAAAGAATATGTTGACTACTCCATGACATGGAAGCCGAGCAAATTGACCTACGCTGCCTTGGTGATACCGGGACGAAGCAGACGTTTTTGAACTTTATCATCATTTTGTTGATTAAATGTTGAATGGTCTTGTTCGGCCACGAAATTCAGTGGCATTTAGAGTAAGGTGAACTTGTGTCATGCGGGTATGCATACAATTGTTGTAGATTCTAAACGTGACTGGGCATATATTGGTAAACTGTGTGTTTGCTTATGGGTACTCCTGAATATCATCTGAGGTTAAATTAAAATACAATTTCCATTTGTTACTCTTCAGTTATTTTGCACAATATGTACCCGTCATCTTTTGTGGCCGAGATAAAGCTCCGTCAAGTTTATCATCCGACCTTTGTCATCTGAATAATTTCAAATCCAAATTATTGAAGAAATACTGTGCCACTCGTTCAGAATATATTTTTATGGTTTTCTAAGAGCGAAGCAGTCTAACTTTGAGTTGGTGGATAATCTTAAATAAGTTTGGAAGTAATTTTCCTAAGCAGCCAAAAAAAAAATTCAGAATTTAATTATTTTTTGACATATCGAGACGGATAGCCCACATCTTTTTTATCTAGCCATTATTGACCAAAAAACTATAATTAATAAAAATGCTAATCATATTCGGAGAGCATGAAAAACGGGTACGCCCACTAATACTAACAATGATTGTAATTTTAATTATTGGAAAATGTTTCACAGCACGTTTGCAACTGTCATTGTCAACTGAAACATTTTCAAAGAAATCTGATAACATGCCAGCTTCTTGTCGTAACGGTATATCAAAATCTTATTCCTAACCTTGGTTTTCTCTTATGTTGCCTATTTAGTGGACTCTACATTCACGATAAATATATGGATTTCCCATTGATGATCGAATAGCCAAATTAATCGACAAAAGTATAATTTCGATAACAAAAAAAAACTTATTTTCCTCAAATTTATTATGTTCATGTGAATGTCCCCAAAACTTTCATTTATTTTAGATCCGTTTAATGTATATAAACAAAAAAAATCTCTCAAAGCTAATCATACAACTGATTTTTGTTTATTGAATAGATGAACAGAAATAAATTCAAATACATAGATTGCATCACATAGCTTGCTTGAATCTCCTAAGTATTTGCTAAAAAAAATATTAATTTGAATTATCTTTTGTAGCATACGATTAGATGGCTGTTTTAAGGCCGGCGATATATGTAAACGCCTGAATTTAGACTGTTTTTCATATGCTTATTTAAAATAGAAGAAATAAATGAATCGTTTTGAAAGTGATCATGTTTATTCATTACATATTGAAATACAGGAGTCTAATTTTATTTAATTTTTTTTTTCAAATTGGCCGCCGTAGTAACCAATCTCCTGAGACCCTCGCGGCGAAAGGCATCAATCGGCGGGATTTTTAGCATCAGTTACAACAATTTGAAATCGAAAAATGGGTTGGAGTGTGTTTATTAAACATGTATCTTCTAGCTGAACCAAGAAAAAAAAGTGAAAAAGTCGTCAATTAGCACGCCTCATAAAAAAGTACGATTTTTGATCGATTTTTTTGACAGTTTTTGGGTCAAAAATGCTAAATATTGAAATTTTTTTTAGCATTTTTGAAGTTCAACTAGAAGCTTTTACTATAGAAAAAACATGTGCCAAGTTCCAGAAGAATCGGTTGAAAACTTTTTGAGTTATCTTTATCTCTTTAGTTGCCAAAAATAAATATAGTACACTCTTGCATTGGAAAATGCTTACAGCGTGTCAAACTGAATCTCTTTTCAGCCAAAGCTGAATCCGGACCAGGCAATGTGCTCTCCAAAAAGTGGGTTTAAAATTAATTCTTTGATAATAGGAAATCTGTATATGCAATTTAAAATAACGAATCACAAATCTTTTTCACGCATTGGATGTGCTTTTTTTGTCATGTCAACTGAATAGTACATAGGTTTTTGTAAACTTAGGTAGAAAGAGTGTAAATTTACTACTTCGCTGTTCACATTTGTGCCAAAGCTGTAAAATTACATCATTTGTCAAGAAAACTATTTGTATTTTGCTTACTTGATTTGATAGGTCACTAGCCTTTTTACTAATGTTCGAAGAACATTATTATTAAAATCACTTTAGTAATAAGTTATATTTAGTATTAGTATAAAAATCACTTGATTTTTTTTTCAAAATGTAGTTAATAAATGAACGAAAAGTGAAATTTATTGAATTTTACTACATAAATGGAAAATCTGTTGCCACAGCAATACGTAAAATGATTATACAAGACTGATCCTTTACTATTCAATGCGGCATTCTACAGGTAAGCTATATTTTATATTTTTTAAATTTTTTTCTTTAGTTTTTGTTCATTATTTTTTGCATTATCTTCCTGTATCTTGAGTTCGTAACTTTTGTCATTTACTTTTTTTAGGCTCATGGAGACATTTTTGACTCACGCAACTTTATATGATCGACAATCTGAAAATGTTGGACCTGCTTTTGCAGTTGCGGCTCCAGAAGCCTAAGATCGAGTTGAGGCTTATTTCCGTGATAACCCTCAGGGCTCTTTAAGAAGGGCAAGCCAAATATTTGGTTACAATCAGGAAACACTAAGAAAAATGCTAAAATTGTTTCTTAAAATCCACCTCTTCAAGATCACAACACATATTTTTGACAGCTCCAAAACAAAAATTAGGTTAAAAACAACTGTTCCGAAAAGCTAATATACGTTTTATAATTATCGGACTCTAGTTGCCATCCATATATAAGGCGTTGTTTATTTCGTGCTTGAAAAACTAAAACCCTGCATATCGACATCTGTCAAAAATAAATTACAATCAGGCTGTTCTTTATTTTGTTGAAAGTCTGCCGTTTTACACTGAAAAAAATACTGTTCATAATAATAATGAATGCAGATCATCAACTTCAAATTCGTTAATACTATGAACATTTCTTTATGCTGATGAAAATTTTCTTCAGAAAATTTTGGAAGGCGATGAACAGTTCATTAATGTCATGAATTCACTTTCATTAAACTATCAGTATGCTCCCAACGGGAATCGCGGTAATGTATGCTGGCGTAATGCATGAATCAAACAATGCTGGTAATGCACATTTCCGACTTCCAAAGCTATTTTCCAGCAATTATAAGATATACTAGTATACATGACTTGGAGCATGGAAAATGCTGCAAGGGAGAAAGCTCATATGTTATAAGTCCAAGACTGGCCAATGAAATTCACTCGCAGAAACAAGGGGAAAAGAACTTGCGAGCATACATCGGTTATGAGTAGTCTGCTATATAAAGCGGAAAGATGAAAATTTCGAAGCAGTTCAAATCATCACGCACGGGTAAGTAAAATGTATGAAGACAATTCCTCCTAGTAGCAAAGAACAGGCGCTATTGGAATTTCCAATAAGCGTCAGCATCCAAAAACCACACATGCAGAGATACAGTCGGCCGCCGGCCAAAGCTTTCATTCATATTGAGGCGTATAAATGCGAGAATACGATGTCGTACTTTCCAAAAAGCTCTTATACATAAAGCTATAGAGCTAAAAGCATGAGTTTCCCCTTGTATAAATCTTCCCAGCCTAGGACATGCAATGTTAAAAAGAAACAACGCGTAATGGTCCGGTAATGCTTACACGCATTACGCGTAATGCTTACCGAATATACCCGTAAGCATTATTTTTCCCGTTGGGCTGTTCCAGCTTGTATAAATGCACAAATACATATTCAAAATATCATTCCCACCACAAGTCATAGACATCTTCATGGTCCTGATGAACACGTTCATTACAATAATGAACCTCATTCGTTACTACAAAGAATCTTTTGAAATCATCATTGATGACCATTTTCTTACTATCAATGCAAATGTTCATTAAATCTAAGAATGAATTCGTCATAACTATGAATACTCACTCTATTGGCATGGTATTGATAAATAATTTGCATGTATTGATACGGCATTGATGCAGAATTTTATCAAGTGAAAACCGTGTAATACTACTGTAGTGTTCTGTGCGAAAAATACTATTTTAATCCAAAGTGAATATTTGCTGTTAGTATTCCAAGAGTGCGTTTTTAATTAATGTTGTATGCTTGAAAACAGTAAGTAATAGTGATTGAACGTAGGCCAACAAATCCTTTTTGAATATAATTGTGAACTTCTTCCATGTGAATGGTGAAATTTCAGTCGATATCATCATGAAGGGCAGAAAAGTTCCCAGAGCAGAGGTCACAGGTTGAATTCCCCAAAACGAAACCAGGAAAAGAGAAAACATCAAAAACGAAAATGAAATTCAGTAAATAGTGCTCAAAAAATTGTTATTGGAGAATTTACATTAATTATTTGAATTTTCAGGTCCAAAAATAGATTCTGCAGCTGAAAGTTTTATAGAATTTATGGATTGTTTTGTATGTATTCTATTTTTGGAAATAATAGTTGTCAAGATTAGTTAATCATAATATTAAAAAAAGGCATTTTGTTATAAAAACGGTGTTTCATTTATATGATCAATTTGTCAATTTTGAAGTGTGTGACCGACGAATTTAATAAAATGAACCCATTGATGAAAGTTATAAATTCGTTCATAGTATTACACACGCATTCATCAGTGTTATGAACTCCTTTATTATATTAAGAACCAGTTCATCGGAATTATGAACTTCTTCGTAAACGTTATGAGCCTTTTCATATATATTATGAACCATTCATTACAGTAATGAATATTTTCATCAATGCTATGAAAAAAGTAATGAACGTATTCTTCCTGGCAATGAATAGATTTCTTCAATTGTTTCAGTGTGTGAGCTTTTCTTTATGCCAATGAACTTCCCCATCGGTTGGAAAATGATGAAATTTTCATTGTAACGATGAAAATTTTCATCAATTCTATGTACCTTTTTCGTTCAGTGTAGAATATGGATCGTTTAACAGTAAAACAATGCGTTAAACAATGCGTAAAGTTATTAAATTTTACTACAAAAACTGTGATTCTGCCGTGTCCACATTTCACGGTTTACGAGGAGACTATGGTCGTCATAATCTACAGCGAACAATATTGAATATATATTAAATTCGAACAAACTGGATCTGTTACAGATATTACAAGGCATGTGCATTATCGAAACATTCGCACCACTGAAAATATCGCTGCTGTAGGCGAAAGTGTGGAGGAAGATCCGAATTTGTCGATTCCTCGTCGAGCTCAAAATTCGGGCCTATCTTATGGCTCATCTGGATTTATATCCATCTAGATTTATATCTCCATCCGTATGAAGTCCAACTCACATAAGAGCTGAAGCCTGTTGACCTTGGAAAACACAGAAAATACGTGAATTGGGTGTTGGAACAAAAAGTTGTTGATGCTGATTTTTCGAAAAAATACTTCAGTGATGAGGCCCATTTCTTGCTTTGTGGACACGCTCAGAACTGTAGAATATGGGGCTCAGAAAATGCACAAGTGATTGTAGAGAGGCCATTACATCCGGAAAAAGTAGCTGTGTCGTGCGCATTATGATCTGGTGGTGTGATTGGCCCGTATTTTTTTGAGAACGATCAAGGACGAGCCATCTCCGTCAATTCCGAGCGCAATGGGTGCACGTCAACCCATTATTTTTGGAAAGAAATCGAAGATTATGGTCTTGACGATATGTGGTTTCAGCAGGATGAGATAGCAAGTCACGTAAGACAGCCAAATTGAGCTCTTTTGCATGAAACATTTTCAGGAGAGGTAATGTCGCTATTGGTAAGTGTAAATTGGCCTCCAAGATCCTGCGGTTTAACGTCTTTGGATTTCTTTTTGAGGGGTACGCGGAAGATTAACAATCCCCGAACTCTGGACGAAGTCATGGTCGAGATATTGCCCGAAATATGCCCGAAAGTCATTGAAAATTAGCTGTAGGCCTGTGAAAAATCCTGTGGGGGAAATTCGAACGATATTGTTTTTCACATACTCGTATAATGACAAAGATCAATCTTTACAACAAAATAAAAATTACAACACTTCCCGAATATTTTGTGTGGTTTCTAAGTTTACTTTTTCAATCATGAAATGGATAACCAATGTATATATATATATATATATATATATATATATATATATATATATATATATATATATATATATATATATATATATATATATATATATATATATATATATACATATATATATATATATATATATATACATATATATATATATATATATATATATATATATATATATATATATATATATATATATATATATATATATATATATATGTATATATACAAATATATATACATAATTATCAAAAAAATTCAGTTATTATTTCTTGGGAACGTGTATATGCAGAATAGGTCCAAGTTTCACCAAATGCTACTTATCTATATTCCTTCGGTGCCGGCAACTATTTAAATTATATTTTAAATATACCTAATTTTCGAAGAAACTAAGCTGAAGAAATGAATTTCGAACGTGTTCTAAATGTGAAAATGATAACATTTTTAAATTATTTAACCCTATGTGTAAGCTTGAGTAGCCTAGTGGGTAGAGCACTGGCTTCTTGCGTGTGGGGTCCCTGGTTCGAATCCAGGTTTGGACGAGGGTCCGCTCACCAAGCTTTGAGTTGACCTAGCTCTTAATAGGTACCTGATTTAAATCAGGGGTAAAGTGAGTTGTGGAACTAATCACTCCACACTCGTATCCACAATGATTAAAAAAATTGTAATGAAGATCTTTACCAGCTTCAACCCCTAGACCCATACAAGGGTTGTCGTGGGATTGCTTTACTTTTATGTGTAAGCGAGGTACATGATGAAACTTACAAAACGTATTGACATTACTAAGTTGAAGACATGAGTAGTTTTCTATGAACTTGACATGAGTAGTTTTCTATGAACATTCAAATCATTGACGCTTCTGAAAAATTTTCGTTTCCAACAAAAAACGCAAATTATGTAGATCTTTTTAATTTTGTCTACACAACCAAAGTAAAACTTTTGAAATCCCATATCGGACAAGAACCGTCGCCTTCCCTCCATTTTCCTAGATTTTAAACATCAGAAACTTCTGTTCACGGGAACTCACGACCCAATAATCAAATACCTCTGAAATTCACAAAATAAATTTGCTTTAAGAAGGACCAGGTCCGATACAAGCGATTTTGAAATGTAAGTAACTCTGTGCCAGTGGTGTCATCTTGAAAAATGACAAATAAAAAACTGCTTTTTGCACTAAGAATTATGATAAAGTCACGCTATTTTAACGAAGTTCTCACAGTAGCTGAAACTTACTTCTTTATTTAGGTTACAGGAGATGCTGCTTTCAAAGTTTTGTAAGATAATCAATCGATGATGAATATATGTTACAAGTGTTTCACGTCCCTAAATTTTGAAATTCATGCAAATGGTAACCCTGAAAACCTTTCCACCCTATGAGTTTAAATGCACTGCCCTCGAAACAGGTTGGAGCATGTGTAGTAGAATATGTACGCAAAATCTGGACGATTTCTCTACTGTTCGTCGGGCATTAGTGTTTCTAGCGGTTCTGATGTGATAGAGTTCTTTTTTTAACTTTAAAAGTTACATATTCACATGTTAGAGTAATATTTCATATTATGGCATTTCCCCATCTTAGGTGGCTGAACTATAGATCCATATAGATCATGAAATGTTTTCAATTGCGATTTTATTGTAATTAAAACTTAGTTGGAGGCTCGCTGAAATTCACGCTTAGGTAGTGCGTATTTCCAAAAATTGTTCACAATACATAAATTTTGATGCCGACATTTACCACTGCTTAATTTATGATGAAAAATTCATTACTATCGTTTCTCTACACATTTTTATTGAAATTCAAGAATAAATTATGCTCATTATCTTACAAGGCTCGTAAAAAGTAATCTTTGCCACATAAATTTTCGAAATTTACGTCCTTTTAGGCTGAAATTGAATAATTTGCTGTTAAAAATAAGTCAATCACTTAAGCTTTAAAGTATTTTTTGCACGCACTTTTATTAATCTATATATTTAATAATACAAAACAAGTTTCCTGCTATTTTAAGGCAAAAAATCTACGAAAAGTTTTTGAGTGTGTATAGCCATTGGAAATTTGAAAGAAGCACTGAAACCCGCTCACAAAAAAAAATCGAACACTCTAAGCATTTCTACGTCCGAAAATTATCATTTCTTTTACTTTTTACCACAGGTCGTTGGTATAGCATTATCTTAAAACTGGTACTGATTTAATAGGGAAGCTAAATTTTGACAAGTTTCCATTATCTGGTAATTCTTGGAAGTGAAATTTTTGACAACAGAAAAAGCGTAGACTTTGCTGATTTTTGATAGGTAAAATGTCAAATGTGCATCGATTTTTTTATTGAATAGACATCAAAATTTGCTTGACAGTTGTTTGCGCTTTGAAAACACTTATGGCATTTAAACATTGCTCCAATCATTTAACGCCAATTTAGTGTCTGCAGTTCATTATTTCGAGCCAAAAATTTGCATTTGGTGTTTTAATTTGAAAATTGCATTGTGCAAATATTTATTCAATAACAAAATCGATCGAAAATTGAAATTCTTGACATTTTGTCGGTCAGAAATCAGCAAAGTCTCCGCTTTTTCCATTGTCAAAAGTATCACTTCAGAGAATGAACAGATAAAAATTAGCTACGCGATTAAATCTAGCATAAATGTGTTATTAAAATTTCCAAAACTTTGCCATTCACAGCTATTAGCCATTTACCTGCTTTGTTGCCTATACATGGTGTGAAGCAAGGAGTGGGGAATGTGAGGAAATCGTCTTACATAAATGCGTTCGGCAGCACGCTGCCCAACAAAACTGTTCAAAATCGTAAATAAATTTTTCATGACCGGTCTGTTGTTAAGTTTTAACGTGGAAAAATAGCTTGAGTGTCATTATAACCAAACCAGATAGAAACTTCATCGGTAAATAATTATTAGTTCTGAAATTTTCAACACCACGGCTGGACTGTTAATATTTTATTGCCTCGGTCAGACACATTACAACCTACAGTAATAAATATTTATTAATCTATGTTAAAGTACAGTGTATGCTGTTAAATGCTTTTCACTTTCATTCCACCGTGAGTTATATTTCAGCAATAAACCCCCTCCAGATCTTTTACCCCTCCAGAACTTTTACTTCTATATAATATTGCCGCACATCGTACTATGGTATGTTTCCTCGTAAGCTTCGCAGTTTAACAGTTGGAAAACTTGAGCTTCAATTCAATATGGCAGCCTTAAAAACACTATTACTAGTTCTGATCATTTGTAAGTTTTCTGAAAATTATTTATACAATCGAGATAAATATTTTGTCTTTTTCTATTTAAAATATTTAGCAATGATTATGATGACATCTGTTCTCTCAAGCCCACTTGGAATCGCTAGTGGTCCAATGACGTTTCCCGAGTTTGCCTGTCCGTTCATATCGCCACTCTGTATACAATTGGGTCTTGGTCTTGGAATTGGTCGTTAATTTGTTGATGATTCTTTAGCTGGTTATACGAAAATTTTTGGGAGCTGAAATCGTTTTAACTTTTGAGTTTTGCTTATTATGTGTTTATATAGGATCTAATAAAATACTAAAAAAAAATGATTGCAGTCGTCATTTTCAGGGAAAGTTTTGAAAATTTTATATCAATCAAATTTGAAAAATAGACGATACAATCATTTTTGGTTGCATGGATATATATTTTATTATTCTGATTAGTTTTGCTTTAATCCAGGCCTTTCTTCATCAGGATTTTACTCAAAATTGACTTTCTTCGTTTTTTCTTTTTTCCCTTTTGAAAATTTTCAAAATCAGTGTATCGGCTATTTGGGCACTCATTCCGTATGGATTTAGGTTATACCACAACCATCGACATTTTGCGTGTTAAAAATTCAAAAAAGTGGGACAAGCATTGTAAACTTAAAGGCGATTAATAAAATACTAATATCGTCTTAAATTTTTTTAGATTTTATGTGTAGATCAGTGGTGGTGTGGTAAAATGGCAAGTTAAGGAGTATTTTTCCAATTTTGTTTTACTCAGCTTGGATTATGTTGTTGAGTGATATTACGCAAACTGCTGCTTCACATAAAGCTTTGGTTAGAAAATTGCTCGAAAGAGAAGAATTTTGTTGGTAAGTGGTTAATAAAATCTCTTATTTATCAAGAGATAGAAAGTCCTTGTTCATCAAAGTGAGTTTTTTTTTTATCCAAGAGTATACCTACATGGCGGATAGAATCCAGATTCCAGTTAACGGAAAAGCTGTTTGAAGTAAGAGATACATTTGGTAAAAAGCAAGGTTTTTGGTTCCTAGAAAAAAGGGGGTATCAGTTTACCAACTATTTTCACTTTCCATTTAGCTAAGCAGTTTGATAGTTCTGTGTATGTATTTTCTAGCGTGGTTTTAATAACAGCTGGATGTATTGATGAACAGAGTAAAGCAGTGCTATCAGCAAATAAATAGATAGAATAACCAGAAGATTTAGAAATATCACTGAGCGCTAATCTTTGGAGAACCTAAGCATAAATGCTTAAATTAATAGAATCAGTTTTATTTATTTTAACATAAAAGGAACGATATTGTAAATATATAATCTTATGTGCAAATTAACAGCACATTTTTTTTTAGTTTTCACAGAATTTTAGTACGAGTATCAGAAATACATCACTTTTAAACAGTGATGATCGTTCTCCAGTAAGTTATATATGGCTATCGCTATCTTTATAAATGCATTAATTTCACAATAGTTACGATTTGTAGTCATATTTTTTCATTGGCGTGTGATCCAAAAATTGTTATGCTTAAGAAGTGGCTTGCACTGCTTTTTTTGTAGAAAGGAAGTAAACTAAATATCATTTAGTTTACTACGATGAAAGAAAGTAGAAAGAAAGTATATCCATTATTATATTTTTAAAAGCATATTGAACGAATGCCAGCTGAGAACAGCAGGAGAAACATTAAAGACAAAGAAGCTAGTTAGTCAGTTAGTTTGACAAATTTTGTTCATCTCGAAGTTAAAACTAAATTCAACAAATTTAAATACCGTTAAATAACAGTAATAAAAAACAAATGCACGCTTATATTTTTGAATTCGGTCTCTTAGTGGAAAATTCTTTACACATATTTATTCTGTGAATTAAATTTTCCGCACAGTCTCATTATCTTTGTCACGGACTATATTCGCTTTATCATAAAATTTCAAAAACAATCCTGATAAACTAAGGTTGTAGTAACTACATATTATATTTCACTCAAAATTTTAAATAGACAATAATTATGTATTTTGATGTGTTTCATCTTTTTCTTGACCCCTAAGAATAAATTGCAAAATTGAAATAGCACACGCTTTGGCTTTGTTCATTTCCTATCGATTGTGGGAGCTATTAGTGGAAAGTGATACCGTCATCAAAGTGTGTGGAAGATAAATAGGAAGACTCCTTTCACGGTGGTTTTTAGAAGGGGTAACATTTAGCAACATAAATCTAACCTGCCAGACTGTGTATTGCTAATTTTTGCTTGTGCTAAGTCGTACGTGTGAGCGGCACAATCTAGCCTGTTGATGCATTCGTATTTTTTCGTCATGAAAGTTCAGATGTCATTAGTACTTATTCTACGCCATTTATATTGTTGGGACCAGATTTTCGAGCGAAAAGGTGATATTTGATACAAATAAGCGTTTGAATTTGCAAATTGAAATGTGGCAGTGTCTTCAGCCCACCAAATGATAAAAAAAATCGATCAAACATTTAAAAACTAAATATTTAGCAGCCTGCAGCTTTCTCCATTGTCAAAAATCTTTCATTCAAAAGATAATGGAGACTTGTCAAAATTTAAATTCACGTTGAACTCAATATCAGCCTTGAGAGAGCAGACCTATTGTGATTTTCGGAAAAGTGCCAGTTCAACTCCCTATTACACATCTTTCGAGAGTGAATGTAACATGCAAAATAGTTTGAATGCCAATACCACAAAATCAGATAGGTGCTTCGCCAGGAAGAAATTATTAGCTTTGGAACTTTCAATTCCACAACTGGATTGTTAATATTTTGCTTCACCGGTCAGATACATTTTAATTTACAGTAATAAATCTTTTTAACGCTGGTCTAGAGTACAACGTACGCTTTTAAATACTTTACACTAACTTAACGTCGTGAGTTCATATTTGAGCAATAAATCACTCCCAAAATGCTCGACACTATATAACATTGCCGTGCACCATAAAACAGTATCAGTTGACTCAATTGTTTCGAAGTTTAGCGATTGGAAAAACTTGAAAATGGTAGCTTTAAAAGCACTACTAGTTCTGATCATCTGTAAGATTTTTTTTAGAACGTTAAATTTACCATCCAGATAAATATCACACCTTTCTTATTTCAAATATATAGCAATGATTATGATGACAACAACCGTATTTTCAAGCCCACTTGGAATCGCTAGTGGTCCAATGATGCTTCCAGAGTTTGTCTGTCCGTTTATTTCGCCATTATGTATACAATTGGGTCTTGGTCTTGCGGTTGGTCGGTAATTTATTGATCATTCTCGAACTGGTCGTTCGAAAAACTTGCACGCTGAAAAAGGTTTTACTTTTAAGTTTTGCTTACTGTGTATTTATATAGGATCAAATAAAATACTAAAAAAAAACCTGGAATTCGTAAATTTCATAAAAAGTTTTAAAAATGTTATATCAGCCCTGCGAATGGCTGGTATGCGAAATCAGATCCAATAAATTTTTCTTGATCCAATAACAAATCTTCCACAAATTATCTCGCCTTGACATGCATTCACCATTTGCTCTACTAAATGTCATCCAGTAACTGCCTCCAAATATCGCTGAGCTAGTTATCGAAATAATCCTACATGGGATTATCAACCTTCGTCATCGTAATCATAGACCATAAACAAGTCGTACGTGAATTACTGCTTAACTGTATCGATCAAATTTTGATGTCCTTCTAACGCTACAGATACGCGCCTCGGGACCGACTGGGAATTCGATTTTCGTTTCGAAAACAACATTGTTCATGTTAATGTCAAATAGATAAGCGCACCACTAACCCAATCGGCGACTCCAACTTATGTCACTGCCATTCATTTTCGGAAATTTCCAGGAGTCTATGATGTGGTCTCAAGGGAGCACTTGCGAGACATCGCCTGCCGAATATCAAATATGATAATGAGGTGTGTAACCATGTCTTATTTTGTTTTCGTTACTTATCCGATTTATCTCGTGTATTCCTTTTTACATAATTCAATATTCATCGAAAGGAGCAGTATACAGATACGAGTAGAGAAAGTAGCAGATGATGGAACTGCAAAATGTTTGCCACAAAACTACCTGGAGGTGGTGGAAATTCAGACAGGACGGCATGCGAAAAGGATACAACTGAGAGAATGATGGTGGGTGTAAATGCTGACTGAATGGCAATGAGTTGGGACAGTTTGGATATATTCGAGTCATATTTGCATAAGGAATGATGGTTTTAAACTGTTTTTCTGCCTAAATGAAAGGTATACAGCTACGTCGGATAAAATTACCAAATTGAAAATGAGTTAGGATGAAGTGTTGCAAGTGATATGTTGTATTCTTTGAAGAAGACTTTGTTTTATGTACATTGTTTGGATTGTAGAGCATGAGACACGAGGTTTTATTTTATTTCCGACTGGGAATAAATAAGAGCACGGTCTGGAGTGTGGGCTCTTCATAGATACGTCTACTCCGTGCTAGGGAGCATGCACGATTCATTAAGACATGCTAAATAGCATATCGTTCGTTGCCAACTTCTCATCGCAATGCATTGCAATATGGCTAGCAATCATCGCTTCCTTCTATCTTTCACAACAAACGTTAGCTGCTCTATTTTCGTGAGTTCATTTGTTACGTGCACCACGTACTTCGTCATTTGGTTCGAACTTTCTACCAATTGTATAATCTATTGTACTATTTAAGTTGAACTCCCTTGAACTACGAAGCGAGAAAAATTTCAGAAATTACATGAAAATTGAAGCTGCGTCTTCTTTTCTCATCGTTGTGATAGGTGTGTCTAACTAGGATGGCAAACCGACCGATGGTCAGTGAGCTATCCTTAAGAATGAACTGTGACGAGAGATAGCGGCATCGAGACCAGTTTACAGCTTTGTTAGTTTTTCAAAGTTTGTTAACCGTAACCTCCAAGCCGCCTGTTCCAATCAAACATCACTGATCGTCTCAAAACTGGGTACTGGGTACTTACCATGTTGGACGCCGATCCTGCCATACCCTATCACGTCAGTTGTTGGATTTGAAAGAACGCAGGTGACATCACTGGCATCTTCAGTAAGCTGAATCACTGGATTATCAGGTACATGAATCCCAGGAAGAATCCCACCATCGGTTGCAGATGGTTTCAACCTGGTGATCGTACTTGACCAGAGAAGTTTTTCGACGTTTAGGGACAGATACCGTATTGTGCAGAGCTACTTTTTGTATTGTCTAAAGGTCCCTGCAAACGGATCCAAAGACATCGATTCCGGACATTTCTATGTCTGAAGATATAAGATTTGTTTAGATCAACTTGCAGCATGGTAAACCTTCGTCCTATGTTTTGAGCAAGACATGCGTGCGTTCAAGACAACAGGATTTAACGGGGACTATGATCTTTTATGGAAAATTTTTTCATCCCAAACAGAATGGAGGTTATTGATGTATCACTATGTTCGCCTGGAATAGTTAGATCAGTAGCTAGGTGGCCTGTATTAAGTGAGGTTTTACTCTTTGATTATCATTACTTGGTGTTCTTTTAAGCCACAGATCCAACACCCGTAGAAGAAAGAAGAAACTTCTCAATCGAGCTTGTAAGAGCAACACACTAGATGATTGGATTGCACCCAGACCCTTGCAAAGAACATATAAGAATGTGGTGATGACTTTCAAGAGGGAATCATTTAGATCGTTTTATGAGGGACCAGAAGCTGCATGAAAAACGTCCAGGCGTTGCAAAGTCATAGAGAAGAATCAATCAGCTAAGTTGGACTCTCTAAAACACGCGGATGGTAAATTTGCCAACACCAAAAAGGAGTTTATACAAACTATAATTGAGACTGACTTTCAAGGTGCTCTAGTAACTGAAACGCAGAAGACATCTGCATCTCTTATCAAACCTCCTACTTTGCGCAGCAATAGGAAATACTGGTATACAGCTAGATCTGTGATCACTAATGAAAAGATCAGGGATGCAATCATATCCTTTGTATATTTCAAATTGCCGGGCCTGAATGGCATTTATCTGGTTATGCCAAGGGAAGGAATTGACCACTTAGAAGCAGACTTGAGAGAAATCTTTTGAGCATGCCTAGCCATAGGTTAAGGCAGGTTAAAGCAGCTGTTATACGTAAACTAGGAAGAGATGGCTATTCGGATACAAGGAACTTAAGGCCAATCAGCTTAACTTCGTTTATGTTGAAATGACTGGGGATTTTTGCTGTCCGACACATACGCTCTACGGCACTTAAGCCTAGCCCCTTGAATGATGAGCACCATGCTTACCAGAGAGGAAAATCATGAGAGTCGGCTCTTGAGGGAACGATCTTAAATGGTGAGCATGCGGTGGAGGTGTTTGTGGATATTATAGGGACCTTTGTGGAGCTATGTGAAGCCGCTTAGTTAAGTCGATACATGTCATAGTGACGCAAAGGTTATTGCAGGCGGAAGCTGGTTCCGACTGCTACTTGAGATTGGAGGCGACAAATGGATGCCCGCAAGGGGGTTTCCTTTCACCGCTCCTATGAAATATGCTATTTGACTCTCTGCTAAACGAAATGCAACAAGAATGGCTGCACGTGCAGGCTTATGCTAATCATGTGGCTACACTCACAGGCTATAGTTCTGAATGTAGAATATAGAGACACACAACAGCAATTGGATTAAATTGACAGTTGGTGTTTGAGGCACGGCTTAACAGTGAATCCTGGTAAGACGAAATTTTTTTTGTTCGCCAGGAAAAGAAAACTAGACGGTTCCTCTACATCTTTCAGATGAAGTCAAATATGTTGTCGTCATTTTGCAAATAATCATGTCGAAGAGAAATTTCCTTGTGCCCTTAACGCTTTCGGGCAGTGTAAGTAAGCTGTTGCCACCACGTTCAGTGTCAAATCTCGTGTATCTGTGTAGATCTACGCAACATTCATAAGTCCGATGATCGCCTACGCGTCCGTCGTGAGGTGCACTATTGTGAAGCTATTGTATGCTCGCAAGAAGTTAGCCACGTGGCAAAAGAATGTATGCCTGGGTATCGGTAGTGCTCTGAATACTACTCCGGGTATGGCCCTTGATGCGCTTCTCAATCTGCCTCCTCTCAAAATTCAAATACAGGGTGTGTGGATGAGCTCTGCCGATAGACTAACTCAGCTTGGTCTATAGCAGAAAACGGCAATGTGGTTTACGGCTCTATAAAGGTTTCAATGTGCAAGATGTCTCCAATTCTCACTATGCCTTTGGACACCCGAGTGCCATTCTTTGACTTCGAGAGAAGGGAAGAAGTAGTCTTCTTGAGCAGAAGTGACTGGAATGATCCAGATGTCTGTAAGAGGAGATACGCCAAGATCTTCTTCACGGAGGGCTCAAAGACACAAGTTAGATCTGAAGTAAATGTTTATCAGCATTCATCGAATGACAGGTGTACCTATTCTCTTGACGACCACGTTCTTGATTTTCAAGCATAAATATTCGCTATCTTGAGAGCTGCCTCCTGTGCAATTGAATTAAGTTGAAGGGGAGAACGTGTACTTATTTGTTATGACGGTCAAGCTGTGCTGATAGCGCTGCGTAGACCACTGACTACTTCGAAAATTGCCCAAGAGTGCAGAGTGGTTGAACTCTGTCACCAGCTTCAAAAAAGTACATCTGCTCTGAGTAACGGGGCACTGTGTTGTTGAGAGAAATGATATTGCTGACGTTATTGCGAAGCAATGTTCAAGGATTGCATTACAGAACCCACCTTGGGTGTACCGACTGCATCTGCACACACAATTTTTTGGAAGTGGGAAGGTGATGCTCATAAAGATAGATGGATGTCTTTTGATGTGGCCGAGCACATAAAAGTCTTCCTTTCAGAGCCCAACCATGCAACTGCGAGATTCCTACTTAATAAGAACACGAAAGTTTGCTGAACCATGACGCGCATACTGCCTAGAAGGAAATATGTACCAAAAAGGTGTTACACAGGATGACCTCTGTTCATCCTGCTTAGAAGGCGCTTTACTCTACTGAGTATTTTGTCTGTGCATGACCAGTGTTTGCAGGTTTAAGATATCAATGCTTTGGCTGGGATGTAGCACGTTTGAAGCTATGCACCTATCATTGATTGTAGATTTTTTTGAGAAGTCTTGTTAGGAGTATGAGTACAAATTGTCTTTTGTATTTTTTTCACTCTTTTTGCTGAAAGGGTTGATATCGCAAGCAGTTCAATTGTTTTGAGAGAACTATCATTCGCCATTGCATGATGGAAGGCGTGCCAGTTGGTTTACCTTTTGCATTACAGTAGATCGTATATGCAGACGTCTTCTTTTAAGAAGATCACATGGTCATGGTTGAATGAAAGCTGATCCTATATGGTTAATCGCACATTGTGCTGAGAATTCAATGAGAGATCTATGGCTTCTTACGATGATAGCAGTGTCACTACTTATGCTAAGAATTTGGCTTTTGTATGCAAGGTATAATTTGGACACCTCAGGTGATCTACGATTTTCAAGAATGTTTCTTGAATGAAACTCATGCCATCGTTGCAGTCAAGCAAAAACTGAAACAATTTTACCATTTTGTTGGTGATGGAATACGCATTTCTCGTGATAATAGAAACATGGCGAAGGATATTCATAGTTGGTGCTGTTTGAGAGAGCTGTGGTTGCTGGGAATGTACAAAAAAAAATCTTACCATTTTCTCCATTATACTCTTCATCAGATTAAAACATTACATGGTTCATGCATCTTGCATTTGAAACTTAAATGACTGTTGTAAGCGCGAGGATTGTTTCTTTGTTTTTTGGCTGCTAGGAGCTTTTACTGTCTGAACTTCAGATATAGCAACAGATGTTTGTTTTTTGGTGGTCTACTGTTTCTTAATGCTTTTTGGATGTTATAACACAGTTTATGCCTTTAGCTTTTTCACCATTTTTAACCACTTCTCTGGTTGCCTTATTTTGGGGTAGGTGTCATTTGTTTTGTTCAATGGTATTTATTTGTTTCTGGTTTCTGAGAAGAGACACTGGTCGTGCCGTCAAGATCATAGATTTAGAAAAGACAAAATATTCTCTCCCGGAGAGTTGAATTTTTAACCTGCCTTGGCGCACTATCGCTGCTTCTTGCCAATTATGTGATATGAAAATGAAACGAAATTTTTGTCATCTCAAGAATTATTCCAATCGATTTTGCATGGTTCTTTTTTTCCATTTGACGTCTATTGCCTTTAATAGCTGTGTTAAATGATTAAAAAAAAGGGAAGAGCAACTCAAGGCAAATTATAAGAGAGCAGCTGCCTGAAAAGTTCGAGCAAGTTAGAACAATTAAGAGGCAAAAAAGTCGAGCAAATTAGAGCAACTGAGAGGCGTTTCTCAAAATTGGTTGATTTTCAGAAACTGAGGGACATGAAAACGGACTGATTCGGTCAATAGGGTGTACAGGTGGCTCCAATGAGCCATTTATGCGCCCCGCGAAGTCAGCGTATCACCGGCAGCTCATGGATGCGTCATTTAGCTATGTAGGCCTTCCGTCGAACAGAAAGGGTTTAATGTAAGACCTAGGTTAAGTTTTAGGTCTAATTAGGTTAGGTTAGTTATAATTAGGTATAGGTTGGAGCTTAATTGTAGTGTAAGGTAGATTTTAAGTCAAGTATTGTTCAGGTAACCCCAGCACAAGCTGGGTAGTATTATTAGTGTGTAAGATAAAAACTGTTTAAGGAAAAAATATTTATGTAAAAAAACCATAAGAGCCAGCAGGCCAAAATAGTATAGCCGCTAGACTTTAAATTATCATTGCTAATTATACTTTAAACTAGGTTAAGAATGTACAACAAAAATGAAATAAAAATCCTCTTCTTCTTCTATCAAATGCTTTTCAGAAGTTCAACCAGTCAATTCACTTATAATAAGACCAAAACAAATTAGAGCAGAAGTTGTGCTCTAAATTGCTCTAGTTCAACTTAGAGAAGGCTTATGAAACACAAATCAGAGCCACTTCGGGCAAGTTAGAGCAGCCGAATTGCTCATAATACACATTTTGCTGTGATATCTCAACCTAGAGCAGCTCATTAAACACAGCTAATTACATGTTTAAAGTAAATCAAATTCAAGACTTTAGTATCTATGTTTTCTATGTAACTCAGAGCCAATCACCTATATCTGAATTAAATCAATGAATACAATTAAAAATAAATATATCAGTTTCTCTTTACCTCTTGAATTTCAGTTTGCCAAGGATATTACATGCACACGCTACGATTCGTGCCATTGCCGTACATGTCATACTAAATAATTCACTTCAATCTCTTCCTGTACAACGTACGAGTACATCGATAGGAAGTTGATGCTTTTGACTTTTCTTCATGTTGCCGCAGTATTATATCATTCTGAACTTTCTAGTAAATTTTCTCATTCACTGAATGGAAACCGAATCGTGGAGTTCAGTGATGTTATCACGCTAATAAATATAACATGAGAATTTTCCGCTTTTCTTGCTTTCTTTCGATAAATAATAAATAACTATCATATTGCAGATATGAGTTGTACTAGTAGCATTATGATTAGAAAGGTTGTTTGGAAGAGTAAGTATGATATTTCATGTGGAGTTTTATGAAATGTGTGTAGTTTCTTCAGAAATAGCCACGGCAAATACAAGCAATTTATTTAGGACAAGAAAAATGATTATCAAGCACGGAGCTTAGCAGAAAATCCAAATGAAATTTATATGGTAGTCCTATGAATGTTACTGACAATATCGAAGTTCCTCTTAATTTTACACTAGTTTAAGTGAAGAAAAACTTCATTTGATTTGAAAAACTTCATTTGATTTGAAGTAATATTTCAAGAGCCTCCAGAGTTTTTATTAAAGATACGGGTGACTTTCTTCAATATTAAAATCTGTGTAAACTTTAACCGCCCAACGTGAGCTGACGATATTGGCTTATTTGAGTTCTGAAATAATTTGGTAATTTTCATCCGAATTTAGCTGGTATATTTTCTACATGTTTCAATTGGTTTGAATTTTTTCATCTTACAAGACTGGTTTAATCGAAAAAAAACTGGTTTAATCGAAAGACCTACGCATAGAGACGTTTTCTACTTTCGTCTAATTTGGCGCTCTTCTTTGCTCATACTGATCGTAAATAACATTTTAGATTACTTGGTGGATGCTTATGGTTTTTGCCTTGACTGAAAGCTAATAACCAAAACCACTGCTTGCATTATTTCAGAACTTCTAGCTGATGGCGATTAATTCTATAGACGTTTATTGCTTTTAGAGCTTCATAAACAAATTCATAAAAATTTCATTTCATGCGATTATAGACAAGAAGGGAACCGTGATCACAAATCAATAACCTTTATGAGTAAATTATTTCCATCGATATAAGTCGGAGATGTTAAAATTTGTCACAACCAGCGTAAATAACAATTAATGATTTCCAAATGCAGGTGGTCACATCAGTCAAGTATGCACTGTGTGCTGGTGTCTGATGAGAATCAGTGCATGCTTTCGAAACCACTTTGTCAAATAAAATTTTTCAAGATAAACAAAAAATTTTTCAATTTTAATCATCCCGCAAAAACAATTCCAATTCAATATAAATGACTTTATAATCTTTATATTTTAGACTTTATAATCACTATCATTATTTCAAAATCAAACAACTGTCATTTCTGGTTGTCACTTCTAAGAAAATGTCATGAGCGCGTTTTTGTATTTTTCATGAATTTCCGCCACCACATGATTCAGGAAGTTTCCTTTCATGAACGCGAGTAAAAGTACATAAACAGAGCTATTATTGAGAAAAATTTGATGGGCGAGATTGTAAATTGATGAGTGCCAGATTATTCCGAAATCTAAATTTGAATGTTAAAAATAATGCTAGATGCTAACTCCGAATTTTGAATGCCGTTTTGGAAAAAATAATGCTAGATCTAGCATTCAAAATGCTAAAGTGGCAGCACTAATAATAATAATTCATATTTACTGTGAATAACACTCAACTTCACGAAGAAATTGCGATTTCAAATAATCGCATCCGTTCTACAAGTGCAAGACTAATCATAAACATTCATCTGTGGAACGAAATACTCACTATAACTCCATAAGCATAAATCCACTTTGACATGCGGCAGGCGCAATATTAACTATTGAACTATCAAGAAGTTTATCTTTCCATCTCTCTCATTTTAAAACTAACAAGTGTTCATGTGAGACGAATGTTTATGAATCTGAATGAAAGAGAAAATTATGTAATTAACATGAAGCTTGCCCTCTACTGATGAATTTTATTAAATTTTAAATTCTTCTGCTGATTTCCATTTTTTCTTAAGCAACAATAAAAATCTAAAACACAAAATCAATGACAAAAATCAATAAATCATCATCTCCTGAACACCTCAATAATTTCGAAATTACAATCTTCTCAAAAAAATTCTATCTCAGCCGAAACAAAGAGAATTATACTTTCCAAAGATTAAGTCAAAATCAATTTTCTTCCATTTGGTCGAATGTGAACCCTTTACGAACCAAACTTTCAAATAAATTCACAAAAGCAATCTTCGTTTTATTGAATTTCATCAATAATATCTTAATTTACCACACAGATTCTTGTGTGACATGAACCAGGCCCGAACAGAAACCTACGGCGAACAATGGTGGCAGCCGCAAAAGCCAGAATGAAACTTTTGAAAAGAATTTTCAGAAATCCCACAAAGGACAAAAGGAATTCTAACTAAAAAAACGTGTCCGATGAACAAACTGTATCAAATGGTCAAAAGACGATGAGACTAGTATGTTGGTAGTGAATAAAATGCTAGGAATGACAACGGGAAGCCCATAGTATAACAATAGCACATAACACTTTTTTCTGTTCAAGTTATATTTGCACTTGAAATAGCACTGTGCTTGCTGTGATTTGGTCGTCTGTGGTCGTCTGTGGTCGGTTATGGGAAAAAAAGAATCCCATCGTATACGAAAAGAAGAAGAAATCAGACAGAGAATAGCTATAGCAATGCTCGTGACTTCAGGATTCGGTACTGAAATGTGCTTAGGGGATTATCTTTGTTCATTTCTTAGACGCATATATGTGTAAGAGAATCCCTTTTGGGCCTCGATGATGGCTTTTGGAAGGATTTATGTATGGAAACCAAATTGATACTGACTGATTGAAATTTGAAATAAAAATCCTGAGCTCAAAAGTAAGACATAAGATATTCTCGGTAGAATGCTCATATTTTGCAATCTATGCAAAAATAGAATAAGCGTTTGAACTTTCCGTATGCTAATTTTATGGAAAACTTTCATATTAAGACTGTGTAGCATGTAATCAGTGGGAAATTTAATGTTGATTACTACAAGTAAATTTTCTTCAAATTACTTAAACTTTTTACAACAAAATACGCACTTACTGATCTGAACGCTACGACAATGGGAATGACCATCTTGACATTTTGGGACTATTGTTCACGCAAATGTTTGTCAGCGCAATATGTGTATATAAATAAGAGCCGTTCTGGGTCTGACTTGTCTTCCTTCCACAAGTATTCAAAAATCACGAGGACGAGCACGTAAAAATAACATTTTGTTAGGAGCGACGCGCATACGTAATCATTTCAATATACGGCCATTGCAGCAATACAAAATGATATGCATAGTGAATTCCATTTACAAAACCAAATCTTTATTTCGCTGTACATGAGTTTTTTTCTTGTCTTAGGGAATTCATAAAATATAATTATTGGAAATGAGAACTGATTATGCAACAGTACTAGGATTAGTACTAGTATTATTTATGCAACAGTACTAGGATTTTTACATACTAGTTTAACTTGTACGAGTACAGAAGTGTACCTGATCCGAATTCATGTTCCAATCGTGATAGCTAGTATTTTTTGAAATACGTAAATAAATACTTACAATGTATACGATTTGAAGTAGTGTAATGAAGTAGTATGATTCCATTCCCCTCCAGTTCCTGGGGCAGAATGACGATAATTTTAGATGGCCATCAAATCATATCGAGTTATTAGTCCGTGCAACAGTAATCTAAGTTCCCAGAAAAGGTTTGTCAAAGTGCCCAAAAATGTGTTTCAAAGAACGTTTACAGTATCTGCGCTCAAACAAGTTCAAACGGCCTCAGGCCTTCAATGTCGTGCTTAAAATGTTACGAAGGCGCCTTGCCTCACTGAGACTCTCCACGTTTCCGCAGAAAGATATCCATGAGAGCCTCTTTGTCTTTCGTACGGCGTACTTAAAAACTATCAGCTTCGTTCTATACAGCGACCATTCATTAGTTTATTAGTGCAAGTCTTTAAACACCACCTTTATGTTGAAGTCTGGCTCGAATTCCTCCAACTTGGACATTGCGCACTCGTAGAAATCGGCCGATCATTGGACTTCACGCGAAATTCCATCGTGATTCCATTGTACCAGCCAGTGTCGTTCCCCGTAGCTGGAGGACTCTTGGTGGCCTTTTGCAGCTTACAGCAGACCCCGCATAATGGCTGCTTTATCTTAAGCCAGTTTTCGGCAGAAATGATTCAATCTCTCCTACCAGCATTAGTTACGGCTCAAACAAAGCACTCTTTGGCCATTTCCGTTAATTGGTCGAGTTTTCCCCGATAAGTATTGTTGGCCATTGAAAGGAGTTTTTGTCCTTATCGAATATTGTGTCGGGTGCGACGTGTTTTAAGCTTGCTCAGAGCTTTGAAAGCTGTTTTTTAGTTACGTAAGCCTAAGAACGTTAGTGGATAAGAGCGTTGCGTACCTGAAGAGTAGGTGGCACCGGAGGTAGCACTTGTTGTCAGTCGGACTAGCCCATTCCCATAACCTTAACGTCACACTGGCCACATTCGGGTTTCTTGGCTTTCCCCAGGCCAGGTTTAGTAATCAAAGCTCCTGAGCTACCTGCAGCAGGGGTTAAAGATCTCCATGAGGACCTCTTAGCCTTGCATATGGCATACTTAAAATCCTTCAGCTTCGTTTTATGCACCGACCAGTCATTAGATCATTTCGAGCTATTAAACTCCTTCCTACATTCTCTCCGCACGATGCTGATTTCCATATTCTACCAGGGAGGCTTAGGATTGCCCCTGGCCGAGGGTGGCTTCCATGCTTCTCTAGACGCAGAGTTGAGAGAATTAGTAAGAGTGGCAGCCACCCGATCCAATTCATGGTAGCAGTCAATGCTCATAGGAGCAGTTTCCAGTGAGGATCGTACCAGAGAATTAAATAGCTTCCAGTCTGTACTTTTTCTGTTGATAAAGACTGTCTGCACAGCAGAGCTGCGGCCAGCCACGTTTTACGATATGTACCTATGATCAGAGAATGAGCACTCCTGTAGAGTCCTTCAGTCACGGAAAAGATGCGAGTGTCGCCCACTAATCAAAGTAGCATCAAAAACCTCCCTGCGGCTTGAGGTAAGGAAGGTTGGTTCGCTACCTGTATTGGCGATGAAAAGGTTGTGGTCTAGGATGAAGTCAAAAAGTTCCTCATCTCGACCATTAGTGTTGGAGCTACCCCATACTTCATTATGAGCGTTGGAGTCAGCCTCTAGAATAAGAGGCACACCAATCTTTGTGGCTTCAGCCACAACACCCTTGACAATGTCGCAAGGTGGGCTATCGCCACAATCGTGTGCCATGTAGCAAGAAACAAACCAGTGTGATCTCTGGTCGATTTCCACTGCAACAGCCATGTTATCCCTGTTACTGAAATTGTATAGTAAAAGGACGTTTATGGTTTTCATGTAAGCCATTGGGTACCACTAGTCTGTATCCATCAGTGTGTAACCCACAAACCCAGTTTTTGGCAACCCATGGTTCTTGGATTAGAATCAGCTCCTCCTCTGTCCTAGACAGTCGGAAGAGCAGGGCAGCTGACGCTACTTTGGTGTAGTGAAGGTTGATCTGCAGTAGAATATTGCAGAAAATCGTACGATGATTGTGGCATAGAACTGAGTTTTGCTGAGGATTGTGCTTTAGCACTCTGACTCCACTCTTTTGGTTCGGCAATTTCTTCAGCGAATCTCAACCTTCACCTTAACATTAAATTATCTCTACGTACAGATAATCTTTGTCTTCGTTTGCTACCGAAGGCAATTATTGCCATGGTTGACAATATTTCTCAGTTCCTATGTCCGTTTAATTTATCGAATAGCTTTAATGTTTGGTCGCATATACATGTCAATTAGGTATATTCTAAATTCTTTGTGTACGTCCGTTTTCCTGGCGTACTATGGAAATCTGGAATTTTTTCAAAACGCTTGACCTTGCGGAATAACAACAAAATTTCGTCGTTATAACCAGACAATTAAGAGTTAAATTCAGCCAAATTACGTCGCTATAAACGGTTTGTTGTTATAACCGGAGTCGTAATAAGCGAACGTTTTGTAATAGTATTGTATGAGAAACCAACCAAACCGATTCAACTAAGTCGCTATAAGCAGTCAGACGTTTTAAGCGGAGTAGTTATAAGCCGATTCTACAGTAATTATATTAGAATGAGATGCGTACTGTTTGACGAGTGTTTCGAAGCGCTGAAATTTCATTTCATGCTGGTCAAATGAAAATCATTAAACAAATAAGATACATGCTAAGTTTTTCCATTATGCGTGAAAATTTTGCGTTACTACCCCCTTATCAACAACATTAAAGCAAATTGCGCTGAAATACCTATTCGTTTTTGTGCGATTTTTATTTTACAGGGCAATTTATCATGTAACTTATATTCTACCTTCAGTCCACAAATTCTATTATGTATTTACTCTACATCACATCAATGGCGTAGGTGTAAGCGTCTGGGATTTACCGACGATTAAAATTGTTCTTTATCGTTCTCCTTTAATGCTTCAGGCCTATGTCGTCTAGCAGTGAGCAAGACCAATTTATCATGGGAAAAAACGTGTACACTTGAGCGTCTCGCACATGAAAATCGTATGGACGATACAAGGATAATGACAAGGTCAGAACTATCAAAACGCAATATCGTGATGGGAAGGAGGGAGAGATGTATGCCTTGTGGCAAACGACAGCTCAATTCGCAAAGCCGACATAAAAAAGACAAAGGTGCGATGCATGTCTTCGACACTAAAAATTATTCTGGCGAAGGTTATTGTTATTCCACCACCTTGCGATTGCTCGCGAAGGTTACGCCAATGAGTTCTGAGCTGTTGTCGTTTAGCAGCTTTCTTTTTTATTATACTTTAGAACGCACTCAGACCCAACAGGGCAAATCGAGTCAATTTACATGTTATTTCTATTCCCAGGTAGCATGCACGTCCTCTAATCATACTCAGAAACGGAGAGAGGCTCCCAAGTACCCTTCCATTCACTAACAACGAAATTCCCAGCGAGTCATTTCTATTTCGATTCGATTTACTGTAATTGAATGTCTTCTCCATCTTTTGAGTGCTTCCGTTTCATTTCGAGTGCCAGCAATCAATTGAATTCCCCGAAGCATGAGGGAATGTCTTTTCGCTAGACACGCTTCGATAGTTTGTACCTGAGCATCATCTATTCACTAACTACACTTCCAAGTAATAGCATCACCGTGAAAAATCTATTCAATACGTATTCGCTTTAATTGAAAGTCGAGAGTTTGCTTGAAAATGCCATTTTTCGGTTTGTAAGTGGTTTTTTATTCAATCGAAAGCTAGTCTATTCGTTGATTTGAATGGTGCCCGGTGAATTTCAGAGTCTTTCAGTGTTTAAAAGCTAAATGCTAGAGTTTTTTTCTTCATAAAATGGAACTGAGGTGTATAAATCATTTGTAAGCAAAGAGCTTAATGCAAGTTTCAGTTTACTGTTGGGAATCGATAGCTTAAATGTCAGGTGGGAGTTTCGCGCCCAGCGTGGGCAGAACATGGAATTGAAGTATTAATCATTAATTTTTTTCATTGAGTATCAAATTAGTTATTTAGGTTTTGATTTGTTTCTGAAATCACAAAATTCATTATTTCATGAGTTTCACATAGAATAAATTGCATAAGTGCTAGAAAAAATATGTAAAGATGGGCGCTTCTTGGAAGTATGTAGGAGCCAGCTTATGGAGCTACTTTTTACTGCTTTAAGATATATGTATGAACAATTTTTTTTTAAGTTTTTTGAATTAGCAAGTCACTTGTAGAAAAATATTCTTAAACATTAATTTAGGTCATACGTTCGTCTGTTTTAATGGGATGCACTTTATCGCAATCGTTATTATTTAAAATAAATTTGTTTTGATTCAGATGATGAGCGTAAATTAATAACTTTCCTCATATAGTTTAGTCTTAAAATGAAAATATGTATTATTTTCTTCCACATCAGATCCCCTTCAATTACTTACATACATCACATTTCCTTCAAGTACTTTCACCATTATCCACGTTATGTTTGTTGCACAATTTATGAAATTTCCGGTTTCGTCTTGCTCGCGGCTGAGTAATATGCCACCAACATTACAGCTTCTTCCTACAATATGCCATCAGTAGAGCATTTTCCGTAATAATATTGAGACACCTTGTCACTCCAATGGATGCCCCAATACGTTCGTGTTACACGAAGGACCTCTGAGCGATAAGTACACAATGCATCAGTAGCACTCTGATGAATGAGCTTTTCGTTGTAAAGAGTATGAAACTTAAACACAGTAAATTGTATTCACTCGAACGTTAAGTGCTTCTGGGATGCAATTTAGATGAAATTGCACTTAGACGGAGTATTAATTCTCCCAGCCGGTCACGAACGCCGGAACGGAGGAAGTGTGATGAGATGTTTGAGCTGTGTCGATGCAGCATTCGTTGTGTTGTCGTTGTTTTGAGTCCGGAAGAGTACTGCTGATGGTTGTATTACAGAGTTTTGATGCTGTTGTTATCAGTCTTTCGATGTTGAAAGTTATTTAAGAAGATTGACTGAGAGACAAAATGAAACAGTTACACCAAATAAATCCCAGGAGTAACTAGGAATATCGAGAAATATATTTTCAAACTATCTCATGCATGTTTCTCATTGAATGGCAAAATTCCATAGATCGCAGGTAAATGCTGATAACAATCTTCTAGATGCTAAGACACAAACAGATTTTCAACTACCGTTATGAAAAAACAAGTCCTGAACATTGGTCAGAAACTCGAACAGTATGCTGACGATAATAAACAACAAGCCGTGAAATTAGAGCAGCAAACCATTAAACTGGACCAGAAACTTGATCAGAAACTCCACCAATAAGCCACAGGCATAAAGGAGTGATTGAGTCATAATAAGGATCAACAGACGGAAGTTTAGCCACAGTTCCAACAGCAGTTAAACAGTCGAGTGGCAGAAGTGACACAACAGTTCAACAAGCAAGGGCAAAAATTAACCGTGCTTGAAGAAGAAATGGATCTGCTAAAATCGATTATACAGCAAGTAAAAGCCACAGAAACTGCTCCAACTGAACCAGGTGGCAGTAAGGCACCAAAAGCACCCATTTTCGATGGACAAACTTCGTGGACCATCTACAAGAAGCAGTTCGAGGCTGTTTCAGAATACAACCAGAAGTCCAACCACCCTAAAAGTATAATTGAGAGGATCCGTGGCGGAAGTACTTCAAACCATTCCGGTGGATAATTATTCCAGCTATTCAAGCCTGAAGAGTGTTTTGGGGAAAGGTCATAATTTACAGCTCAAAACACGTGCACAAAAACCAAGCGAGACGTTGCAGTAGTTGACTCAGGATATCGAACGATTAACACTTTTCTCCTACCCTACTTTGGATCCAGAACATAGGGACAAGATGGTAAAAGATATAAGGAGTACGTGTTGGAGGGCTTCAACAAGTACTTCGTTTGGCTAACAAACGAACGGTAAAAGATTCTTTGGCTCACGCTCTCACCTGCGAAAGTCAGAGCCAACCTCATGGATTGGAGGTTGGCTCACGGAATCAAAAGCAACCTTCGCAATGTTCCTATTGATACTGGAGCAACGAAGTCGATCTTGTAACTGAACTTGGTGGAAACATGGAGACTTAGTTACGTTGGGCGATACTTTCTTGGGATGGCAACTGGCAAATCTACATCATTTTGCGGAGAAATCACTCGTCAAATACAGTTCGGTGATTTGGTGTTCCAGCATCGATTCCTGGTAGAGGAAATAACCGACAAGTGTATAATTCGAATGGGCTTCCTAGGCCCTCACGGTTTCAGCCTGGATTCAGGAAAGAAGGTGATCAAGAAAAAGGATTTCAGAAGGAGGGGAAACCCCGTAACAAAGTGTCTTATTGAAAGTTTTATGCACCGCAAGAGAAAAGACGCGAATAAGAGGTTTTTTAAAATATCGAGGTAGAGTGGCTCAAGTTTTCCGTTTATAGCTTTAAAGACCGTAAGGGCCATCTTCTTTTTTCAGAGTTTGAACCGGTTTGATCTTTTTTGACGCTTTTGATTTTTACTCTTAGTATTTCTATTACTCTGTTCATGTCGTTGGTGGATTGTACTGTTTTTTGCACAGCATACATTCCTCGTTGCGTCACGGAGAACTTTTTGTTCGAAGAGGCTCGCCAATACAGACATCTTTTATAATGAGGAAGTTAATTGAAGACAGCCAGCTGCGGATCATGCCAAAATCCTATGCCTAGGATATGGCTTTGAACTCTGCAAAATGTGTAGGTCCATCGGAGAGATGCTGGCTCATACATTTTTTCTTGATGAATCTTTGTAGTTCGATTTCAGCTTGATTGCTTCTTACATCTCCCCAGTGGCGATGATGAGCGTTTAAGTTTCCTTGAAGAAACACGCGACCTTCATCTTTAAATAGCTTCCTGAGACCCGAGGTGAAGTTCGTATTTCTAGCGGATATGTGCGCAAAAATTGCTATGAGCTCGAAAGAATCAATTTTGATGATGGTCGCTTCCATTTTCTGCGGAGTAGGAGTTTGGATCCCATGGTAGTACACCTGTTAAGTACACCTGTTCGAATAAAATGTAAACCTTCATACAAATTTTACTAGATGTAAATTCAAAAGCAAAAATGTTGTATCATATCAATACGGAGTTTTGAGGTAAAACTTGCTACTAATACTAGACTGTAAAAATGGCGCAACATAAATTCTCCATTATTTTACCAGGTTTTTAAATGTCCGATGCAGTAAAATGAAAGTAAAATTTGAACTAAAGTGGGCATCATCAGTTTTTGTGTAACCTTTATGGTTGTCTTGTATTGTGAAAATATTCAGCATAAATTGTACTTTTGTGAAGAAACAAACACATTTGACAAGATAATTATTGATTAATTTTAGCGCACAAATTCACCGTTGTTGAGAATTCTATTTAATTTCTTTGCTCCGATGATGATACTGCCATCATTGCGAGAGTTCGCTCCAATCTTTTTTTTACCGAATCTCCGTAAACTTATTGCGTACAAAGAGAAATAATAATCGCTCCTGCACACACCATTGCCTCTAGTCCACTACAAATTATAACAGAAGTTGAAAAACCTGCTGGTCATCAGTATTTTTCCCCCAAAAGAAGTGTCTTCCCCCAAATGCAATCCAAGGTTCAATCCCATAAAATCTTATAAAGACGAAGATCAGAATCAAATTAGATCAAGTCGATTCAATCCGATCTAATTTCTCAGCCTGGATCGAATCGAAACTTTTCACGTAGACTCAGATTCAAAGATCGAACTTAGTTTTATCTGTAGTTATTCGTTGAGGCGAAGTATAACAGCAGAGACATAATGTGTAGCTGTAGATCGAGCCAGAAGCAGTTAAAAAGTTGAACGTTGAAGTTGCAATAAACTAGTTATTTTTAATAAGAAAGCAACTTGCAACTTTTTAGCTAGCTACAAATTTGGCAGAAGTTCGTGTTGTGTAGTGGATAGAGCAGTAGCTCCAATATGTGGAGTCTCTTTGGTTCGAATCCAGGTTCGAATGAAGGACCGCGCATCAAACTTTGACTTTACCTAGCTCTGAATGGGTACTGGAGTTAATCATTGATAAAACGAGTCGTGGAACTAATCACTCCACACTCGTGTTCGCATTGACTGTAAATTTATGAATGAAGCATGAATTGTTCAAGAAGCATATACTACAAGGTATTCGAAAAATCTTTTGAAATTCGTCCGCTAAGCACTTTCGACTACTAACCAATTATTGACAATCGAATTTTTAGAACTATTAGCTTCGATTATAAGGTACAGCATTGTGTTTGATTGGTTACAGCTACAGTTGCAATAGCAGCTACGCATAGTCTTTTTGGAGTAAAATTTTAGAATATTAAGCTTTGTTATTTGCCACATCAATCTCATTTCAATTATACCGATTATGCCAGGTATAGTCACAAATGCGACTGAAATTGAAACTTTTCGATCTTTGAATTGTCCACGCATACTGGTAAATTTGAATCCTCTATGCATCATTCATTTACAATTCAAGATTCAATGTTATAGCGGTAGTCAATGATGACTAATATGCTATGTTCGTATGTACATCGTTGACTCCGAATAAGTTAAACAAGCAAAATTTCACACACACTGGTTTTCCTTCCAAACCAGTAATAATAAACTTTACACGCGGAAATTATACTGAACGGAAAAGGTACGTAAATACAATGAAAAAAGTCATTGTTTATATGAAAAATTCATAGTTTTACAACCAATAAATACGTTCATTGCCACAATGAATAGTCATTTATAAAACTCTTGAATCGAGATTTTCAATAAAAAAGTTCATTAACTGTATGATTGTAGTTTATAAAATCAATAAATCTGGTTCATAAAGCCAATGAACTTAGTTCATAGAATCAATGAACCTAGTTAATGCCTCTTTCAAAATCATCGTATCTGCTGGCTTGGATATCGTACTTGCGCCGGAGTTTTGGCCAGCTAGAATCCTCATTAAAGAGTTTCAACAACGCCAACGGAAAAATTTTCAGAACGACGCCAGACGAGTTTTAGACGCCTAACTAGTAGATCTACTTCACTTTGTAGTTTTTACCAGAATGTCCGCGGTTTGAGGACCAAACTTAAGGAAGTTCTGCTTGCGACTACTTTAGACTTTCATCACATTATCTGTTTCACAGAAACATGGCTTAATGACAATATTCTGAACAGAGAATTTCTTCCATGCCATACCGTTTTCCGGAGAGATCGTGATCGGGTTGCTTCTTGCAAAGCCGATGGTGGAGGCGTCTTAATTGCTATCCATAACACTCTTGGTGTAACAATCTGTGCTGAGTTTTTTTCTTCTCCTCCTATTGAGTGTATTGTTGTATGTGCTATCCTTTCCCCATCTTCTGACCTACTGGTCTGCTATGTTTATATCCCCTGTAAATTGTCTGTCACTGCATACGAATGTTTCTACACTGAGCTTTCAAGCTTCATCCTTTCTCGATTTCCTTCAACTCCCCTCCTAATTTTAGGCGACTTTAACATGCCCACTGTGGAATCGGACACCAATAGCCTCAGTTTACTATCCAACAACAACCTCTCTGTTGCCACTTCTTCCTTTCTTTCACTTTGTTCTTGTTCCCAAATTAACCACCTTCGTAGCACTAATAACAGAATCCTCGACTTAGTCTTTACTAGCGTTCCTTTAGATTCCCTTTCTCTCTCCTGCTCTTTTTGCATATGTGCAAACCGATCCTCATCACCCTCCTCTCCTGCTTGATGTTAACCTAAACTTCCAGGTAAAGAATAAATGTCCTTCTTTTCAGCGTTACAATTTCTTTAAAGCTGACTTTCTAAAAATGTCCTCTGATATCAATCTTATCAATTGGTTTTCATTTTTCAAAGGATTGAATGTTGATTGTGCATTGTTCAAGTTCTACTCTTTCTTTTCTAACCTTATCTTTCGTTTTACTCCTATTAAACGTCTTCTCAAACCTAATGATGTCCCTTGGTTCACATTAAAAGTCTCGGATGCTCTTAAAGCTAAGGAAAAAGCTCGTGAAAAGCTAAAGAAGACGGGTTCACCCACTGACCTTCAGGAATTCTGTGATTACTTTTCGAACATCGAGGCTTCAATCTGTTCTGATCAATCTAAATCCTTTTGGTCCTACATCCGTTCTCTCAAATCCAATTCTTCAGTTCCTGATTCTATGTCTGTTGATGATGTTACTGCTTCCACTCCTCAGGCTATTTGTGATTTGATTGCTGCCTTTTTTTTTTTCCTCCTTTAAAAAAAACCCACTGAATACCTCGATTGCTCCCACTATCTCCCGTACCTCTCCTGAATTATCTATGTTGAAATCCTTTTGCATACCTTAAATTCTAATGCCAGTTCCGGTCCTGATGGTATTCCTAATATCCTTGTCAAATCCCTCTCATCCTCGCTCTGTGTTCTTTTAGCTACCCTTTTCAACATTAGCCTTACATCTGGTGTATTCCCTTCTTTATGGAAATCCGCCAATATTTTCCCAATCTTCAAATGTGGTGATCCTTTCGTTGTTTCCAACTATCGTCCCATATCACTCCTCTGCTGTTTCAGTAAAATCCTTGAACGTCTTGTCTACAATAGAATTTATCCTTCTGGACAGCCCTTACTTGCTCCTGAGCAGCACGGTTTCATCAAGGGTCGCTCTACATCGACCAACTTTATGGAGTTTACTAATTTTGTAGCCTTTGCCTTCGATTGTCAACGTTAAGTTGATGTAATTTACACAGACTTTTAGAAGGCTTTTGATTTTGTGAACCATAGCCTGCTGCTCCTTAAACTTAATGGTTTCGGTGTTTTTGGTCCCCTCCTCTCATGGTTTTCCTCTTATCTTCATAGTCGTCCCTGCAGAGATTCCACTTCTTGTTCTATATTTCCCACATCCGGAGTTCCTCAAGGTTCTATTCTTGGCCCCTTACTTTTTATCTTGTTTGTCAATGACCTTCCTTCTGTTATCAATTCTCCTTGTCTTTTATATGCGGATGACTTAAAATTATACAGAGCGATTCTGCGAACGATTTTCACCAGTTGCAAGCTGATTTGTTTGCTCTTAATCTCTGGTGTCAAGACAACTTCTTGCCATTGAACATTTCGAAGTGCCACCAGATGTCTTTTGCATATAAAAATACTCCACATGTGTTCTCTTGTTCTTTGTCTGGTATTTTTCTGTCAGTTGTCTAGCATTTTAGAGACCTGGGTGTGGTGTTTGATTCAAAATTAAGATTTGATGTTCATGTTATGAATATGACGTCCAGGGCCTCTAGGATTGCTGGATTTGTTTTGCGTTCTTCGTATATGTTTACCAACATTTCCTCCTGTATTCATTTATATGTCTCCTTAGTAGGCAGTATTCTAGAATACGTGTGCCAAATCTGGTCTCCGCGCTTTCAGTATCTATCTGACGCCATTGAATCTGTTCAGCGCAGGTTCACTCGCTCACTTCTTTTTAGATTTAATATCCCCTCCTGTCCCTTCTCCTTTCGTCTTTCCCTCCTTCGTATGTCCTTGTTGCAATCACGGAGGTTGTTCCTCGATAAGTGATTCCTCTTCAAACTTTGCCAAGGCATTTTCTTGACAGATCTCGGTCAACAGATAACCAGACGTGTATCCAGTCGTCCAAGTGGTTTTTCTGAGCTTTTCTCTGTTCCTTTCGCATGTACGGAAGTCTATTTCCATTCGCCTTTGCTGCGTCTACCCAGAACGCACAATGCCCTTAAGCTTGGTCCTTTATTTTTGTTATTTATTTTCCTTTTTCATGTTTCATTCTTATTTTATTTTTGCTTTCTTGACGCTGTAATTGGAATTATATCTATAGCGCAAGGGATTAATAAATAAATAAATAAACCAATGAATGTCATTCATAAAATCAATGTACAAAGTTCATTCCGTCAATGATCGTTGTTTATAGAATCAATGAACGTAGTTCCTAAAATCAATGGATTTAGTTCAAAGAATCAATGAATATGGTTCGTAGCACCAATGAACATAATTCATAAAATCAATGAATATGGTTTGAAAAACCAATGAACGCAGTTCATAAAATTACCGAACATGCTTTACGACAGTGAAACATTCTGGATTCCGGTAAAATATTTTTATTAGAATGTTATTTTCATATTTTACATACTTTTTATGTACATATTTTCTATATCATATAAAAAATAGAAACAAGTACAATATACTTTCTTGTGCTTGTTTCTTGTCGTAATGTAATGTAGCAATGTATACTTAATAAAATAGCTAAAACGAAATTCACAATTTAATAATATTTTATCATGTATATAAGAAATGTCTCGAAATGAGATTTGAGCAAAATCTATTTCAAAACTTCCCAATTGCGCCCATATTTGATTGCTGACAAAAATTTCGGCAATTTAACAAATCATTAAAATCATTCTGAAACCGAAACATGGAGTGGCATAGCCTTACTTGTCAGTATAAATGCTTCTATTTTTTGATCGCAAAATTTTCGTTCCCATTAATTTGATTTTATTTATTTATAAATGAATATGATTTAAAAAAATATGGAATAGTATTACATATTGTACATATAGTACATATTGTAAAAAAAAGCACGTACTTGCTACGTCTCGATTTCGGCTGTTGTTTTCAGTCTGTTTCTATTATTAGCATTATAAATGTCAATGTAGAATGTATGCGATATTGAGAAGTTTCAGGTAGATTTCTTTATCAGGGTAAATTTTGTTCTACTCCTGTTTCCTTTTTAATTGGTGAATAAGAATATCAACTTTGCAGAGCTATTGCTTAGATTTAATTTTATAAAAATAAACTTGAATGAAATTCTAGAAGATAGCGGATACCTTCGGGTATTCTAAGTTGGATAAATAATAGATTTTGAAACAAATATCTACTACTCGCAGCACGTTTTTAAACGGAATTTTCACTCACTCACTCTTAAACTATCACCAATGGTAATTGCAAAAGGTTACATATTTACCGGCCTACTTTTTTTTAAACCTTATTATCATAATCATAAAAGGTTCTTTTGAATCTGCAAATGTGAATCTTTTCACAAGTTTTTTTCTTATGGTGTTCTTGCTCACAGCTCGTTGCCAGGGAAGTAAGAAGCCATGTTGAGCCCATAACAATATCGCATCGTGCCTATCTGTATATTATATATAATTATTAATTTGTTGATTTTGTAGCGGGACTTACTATCATCCAAATGAGCACCTTTCAAAAAATGATTTCAGCTCGGATTTGTTTACAATTGAGGCTGCCTTCTTCGAAAAGAAATTCTAACAGATGGCTACGTACGCTCCTTTACTCTTGTGTGTGTTCTGGTACAATTTCCAAATTGATTGTAAACTATGTCATATTTTCTAATAATCCCTGATTCCGGACATATTGCCTTTTTTATAATCTGATCTAAAGTCTTTAAATGAATCTTTACAGCAGGTTATTATGCTCGAAATTTCATTGTACAGTTCTGCATGTGCCTGTAGTTTATTTTTAGCAAATGCTTTGAATACATTTTGAAGATCCATATGTTTCATGTTATCTTGGACATTTGGAACATCTTTACGAATAAAATTATCATTATCATGCAATGATATTGCAAACTTTAAAGTTGTATCTATGAAATTCTTCAAAGGATCCAGGCCATTTTTATTATTACTTGAAGGATAAGTCATGTCAGATGCACATTCTTCTGCAAAATTTGCTTTTGGAACTAGAAGTGGAACAAAAGAATCATGGTTGGAAGGTGAATCTGGCATTGATTCCTTTGAGGAACTCTGCTTAGAATGTTTTCGCTTCATATGTCGTGTGAAACAATTAAGTTTCGAAAAACATTGATAGCAGTTATTCTGGAGACATTTAAAAGTGCTATTTTTTTTTTTTTTTGATAAATCATAGACTCTTTTCAAGTGAACTATGAGGAGTTCTATTGCAGCAAAAATCTCACGACACAGAAAGCATTTCATATTGGGCATATGTATTGGAAACTAAAACTTTTATAGATTATTTTTATTTTAAATTTGAATTATTCACCTGGATTTTATGAATTACACACTTATTATGGTAATTCAATCTTCATATTAGGTGCGTTTTTTTGCGTTTCGATCAATAGCAGATTAGGCTAGGCAGCGTTGAAAACAACAACAATCCTGCCTCAGTTTTTGTTGTTTTCAATGCTGCCTACCCTAATCTGCTTTTGATCGAGACGCAAAAAACGCACCTATTATAAGATTTCAACTTACCTTAAAGATTCTTGTAAGCCTCTTAACTCAGTTAAAAATGTATTCACTGAACTATGCCACTTCTTAGCTAATCGAAAACTTTTTAACTTAACAACAAAATTTCTGGTTCACTTTACCGAAAAAAACAAATAGCAAATAGAATAAACATGATTGATAAGAAAATGAATGTAGATATAAAAAACCCTAGCGCATCAGAACCGCTAGAAATACTAATGTTCGAGGAACAATAGAGGATTTGTGCCGATTTTGAGTGTGTATTCTACCACTACTTACTTTCCCTACTTAAAACTAATACACCCTAGGTAATAATAGAATCTAAGCTTATTTTATTAATTTCGGTGACTTCATCAAAAGTTACTGCAGTAGAAAGGTGTTTGGGGTTGCCATCCGAAAAATGTCCAGAGCTTGGAAAATTTAAGCAATGGTCACTTATTTTCATTGCAAATGTTTACGATGGAAATACTTAATGCAAGCATTTATTGCAACGAAAATAACAAAAAGGCCTAGTGCTAGCAGCCCTTTGCTATAGCACCGAAGCCACTGTAAGATCACTACAATTTGAAAATTCTATGATAAAATCGCTTACTATAGGTATGCCAAAAAAATACAAAAATAACCATAGCTAGCAACCCTATGATTGTATTGAACTTAAATTTCGACTCAATATTGCCTACAATAAGTTTAATTTGCCATTTGAATTTCGTTATGATTCAAAGACTGTACTGGAAGCTATAGGGCAAAGAGCTTTATTTTCCTCAGGAATTTTCAAAATTTAAGACACCGAAAATATCATAGCTGGCAGTTTTAACCGAATTTGTCAACCAAAGTAAGGTTCAGCTACTGTGTGAATTTCGCCAAAATCGAATGACTGAATTAGAATTTATAGGGGCCAAAAGCAGTTATTTTTCTCAGTGATTTTTCAAGATGGCACCACTGGCACAAAATTGCCTGCATTTCAAAATCGCTTCTATCAGACTTGGTCCTACTTAAAACTAATACATTCGGTAAATTTCAACTAATTCTGATAATCGGATCGTGAGTTTCCGTGAACAGAAGTTTTTGATGCTTAAAATATAGGTAAATTAGGAAAGGGTTACCAGGCGTGCCCGTAAAAAAAAGTCAATTTTTTTACTTTGGCTATAGAGACAAAGCATAAGACTTATTTATGAGTGGCTTTTTGTCTAAAAAGCGATAATTTTTCAGGAGATTCGATGATATAAAGGTTTTCACTTTCAGCACCTGCCCTAGCTACAGGGTTGCCAAAATGCTCATTTAGAGCTACACAAATTTATAACTAATTAACACTAATACGTTCTGAAAGTTTCATAATAATTGAAAAGCTTTATAAAAAGTTATCGCAATTTAAAAATTTTCCCGTTCTCTTTTTAGGCACCTAGCGCACACATGGGGTTGAAAAAATCCAAAACATTACCCGATTTTCATATGAAGTACGTTCAAAATTTACTTTGTTAACTTAATTTTTGCAAAAATTATTTGTGGACGGAATAGTAGGTATATCAAAAATATCACTAAAATGGCCGCCGGCGCCAAAGGGTTAAATATAATTGACATTTAGTGAAACCTGGACCTATCTCGTATATACACCAATGTATCCTGAAAGTTTCAGCTGAATCGCATGGGGCGTTCTCGAGAAATAGTCATTGATTTTTTTTGATGATATATATATATATATATATATATATATATATATATATATATATATATATATATATATATATATATATATATATATATATATATATATATATATATATATATATATATATATATATATGTATATAATATATATATAAATATATTTATATATATATATATATATATATATATATATATACTCGTATATATATATATGTATATATATATATATATATATATATATATATATATATATATATATATATATATATATATATATATATATATATATATATATATATATATATATATATATATATATATATATATATATATATATATATATATATATATATATATATATATATATATATATATATATATATGGAAATATGAATTTTTGGCCAAATCGATTTTAATACTAATGTTCTTCGAACATTAATAAAATATGAACGTATGGACTTATGTTATGCACGTTTTCTTCACTTCTATTAAGGAATTCATAAGGACTATGAACTAGTTCATAGCCTCCATGAATCAATTCATCAGCACTATGAACTAGTTGATAAGACTGCAAATAGATCAATGACGGTGAGATTTGCATATTTGTTAAACTTTAACATTAAATAACAGATAAGATGTTTAGGATACTGTAGTTAAATGCCAAACATAATGATAAAATATTGATATCTATATGAAAATTATCCCGTGATCGAAAGAGATGGCTTGTTAGTCTGAATTTGTAAGCAATCTTTAAGTTCGTGAATGGAAACTCATAGTTAGACATGAACTCAAGTTAGACATGTTATTCATGAATTCTATGAACGATATTTATAGTGTATGAACTAATACTTGATTCCTATGAAAATAATCATTGAAAAAATGCTGAAACTAGGAAGAATACTTTTATGAATTCAAATTCATTATATTTATGAACGGTTCATATAATCATAAAATTCTAATAATGAAAAGTTCATTGAGACAATGAATTGTTCATACCGACAATGAAATTAGACTCTATAAACAATGTTCATTGACGTTATGAACAATATTTTTTTCAGTGTAAAGTATCTTCCTGTTTTCTTAATATGTTTTTCTGGTGAATCTGGAGCTTTCTTTCATTTGCCACCAGCAGCTGGTTTAATCTTTTCGTGTGGTCAATTGAAGGGAAAGATTAATTCAAGTTTCTTAATCTCTTAATTTGATGAAAAAGTTAGCCCTTGTTTTGCTAACCAAACTGTAAGAGTCAAAAAACTTCAATTAAATATAAATTTACCCACTAATAAGATAGTTAGAAGAATAAATGAATTTAAACCAAAATAACTAAATTCAGCAATTTAAATAGATGAATTTCAGACAGAAACAAATTTGTTTTCCAATCACTTTAATGAAAAATTGGCCTCCTTGAAAATTTATTTTTAGTAGCATTTACGAGAGGTGATCCAAAATTACTGATAATCGTTTATTTTCAGTTCGCACATAATTAAAAAAAAATTTTACTACCTCATCTACCTATTAAGTCAGCAAAAAAAATAAATAAATAGACCAGGATTCCATGGAGGTACATTCATTTGAATACAAACCGTCGATGAGTAACTCAAAATGGAGAAAAACGAAATTAGAGCTGCCATTAAGTATCTGTGTTTGAAAAAAATGTCTACAAAAGATAGAATAGTATTGATAGAAACATTAAAGGACTCTGCATTTCCAACTTCCACCGTTGCACACTGGGCCATGGAGTTCCAACTTCCACCGTTGCACGGGAAGAACATGAACTGAAGATGAACACCGAGAAGGACGTCCATCCACGTCGCTCACCGAACACAACGTGAAAAAAGTCGATCAAATCAAAGGATGACCAACAGGCATAAAGCTGAGGTCACAGGCATCTCTAATTGCAGTGTTCAAAGAATCATTGCCCACGAATTACATATGAAGAAGGTCTCTGCCAAGGAGCATAAGAAAAAATAGTCCACATTTCAAAGGTGAGTCTCCAAAAGTTCCAGGCAGATCTAGAGAAGTTTTTGCCAAGTTGCGTAACCATGGACGAGACCTGAATCCACCATTTTAATCCAGAAACCAAACAGCAATCAGTGACTTGGAATCGACCTTCTTCACACACGCCGAAGAAATTCAAAGTGTCGAGTTCGGCAGGGAAGGTTATGCATCAGTTCTTTTGGGAAGCTGGAGGAATTATTACGGTGGAATATTTGGAAAAGGAAACCACTATATGCGGCTCTTACTACGCAGACCAAATAAGAAGATTGTGAGAGGCTATTAAAAAAAATAGAAGCGGCAAACCGTGAGTCGGAGTGTTGTTTCATCAAGACAACGCACCGGCTCACAAGGCTGCAGTTGCAATGGCTGCAATTCAAGAAACAGTATTCGAGCTGCTTGAACATCCGATCTAGCTCCGAGTGACTTCTACCTGTTTCCTCGGCACAAAGAAAACCTTCAGGAAAAAAATGTGAAGATGATAGCGATTTTTCTCTAAGTGTATTCTGGGTTTTGGAAAAAGATGGACTATATGTACTAGTTTGTTAGGAAACCATATTGAAAAATAAATATTTTTTTAAGTCTAATTACCTTGATTCATATTCATTATCATTACTTTTGGATCACCCCTCGTATAAGCACAATCTACCCAAAGAACAAATGAGTTCTGTTGATGGAGGTGTGCATTTACACACATTAACTTTTGCAATGATCAAAACCACCTTAGCATTTAAGAGTCAACTGAAGCAAAAACCCTTAAAATTCATTGATCCCAAGCCAAAAAAAAAACACGCAGCTCTACCAAAAAAAAATCCGGGGAAACGCTAAACGTCTTCCTCTTCTTTGTAATGACAAATGGCTTCCGTTTAACCGGGAGTCGAAAGTTCTTTTCGTAATGATTTCTGTTCTCATCATGACCGTTACCCCCACAAGGACGCCTCCCGTCTGCTGCTTTAATTCTTTTTCAGTCAAAGGCGAAGTGAAAGTGTGCGAATTCTTCCATTCACACAGAAATGCCATCTCCGGCTCCTTAGTGTGCTACACGAAACTCAAATGAAACTACACCATAGCATTTTCCTTGTTCTGCCTGCCACCGCTGCTAAAATAATTTTTCCGCCATACCAAATGCGAATGGCCGTGGAAATGGGATAGCGTGTCAAAGCAACATACGAATGGGTCCCTAACGCAACAGAATGTTTGATGTAGGTTCTTGCAAAGCAATTTGATCGTCTTTCGCAAATACCGTGTAATTACACATTAAAGTGACGGAGATAAGGCAATAATTCAACTGAAAACGTACAAGGCAAGATTGCATGGTCTGATATGGATATTTTCAAGTCATTTAGTCAGTCGGACGGAATATGCTTGAAAGGTGTTTTCATGGGAATGGATGAGGTAAGACTTGTTTCGACAATTTTTTTGAGTAAGTACAGGAGTATATTTTTAGATGGGACACATTAAATTATGAATCAGTAAGGAAACGGTGTTTTCCTACTGATTCAAAATTTAATGTGCTTCATATCGTTCTTGGACTTCGAACAATTGAATTCTACGTTGATTAAGTGAACCTTCACAGAAATTTATAAGTGTTCAAATTCAAGCTTAAGAAAGTGCTTAAACATAATAATGCCATGAATCTACTCCCTTTTGTCATTTTATAAACAAATATAGAGAAACTACTCGGAAAACCCAGCTAAAAAATAAATACACAAAGCTTTCGTCCCATAATTACTTACCATAAAGTGAAGAACAAAGTACAAAGGACAGCTTTTCATGCGCTTTCAAAGTATAAATGAGAGAAAATTTGCTAAAAAATTCACGAACCAAATCCATTTTTCGAGTTCATATGGAGAAGTATTTATATTCTCAATATTTTTTTAGAAATATGGCATGAACTTCACTTTTTCGGGGAGCTAGCTCGTCGGATAAAATACTGTGCTTATTTTTGAAGCAATTAATTCTATTGCGTATGTTGTCACAATGCAAATTTTTTGAAGTATTTTCAAACTGCCTTTCGTAGAACAGCCAAAAATTCCTGGAATATGTATATCTAGTTGACTATACTTTGAATTGTGGAGAAGACCGGAATCTTCAAAAACCACGGATTATGTATTTTAAATTCAAGTTTTATAGCTTCATGGCTAGATGCAGAGTACATTTTGAAACATACACAAGGAATTTTTTTCTCGAAAAAGGAGATGGTGAAGATAGACACTTTGAATAAAGGCCGCTATTCAAATTGCTTTATTGTAAAAATAATTATTTGAAGCACAAGATGATGAATTTTGTTATTGCTGTTCAACAACTTCATGCAATAGTGTTGGGCACCATTCATTACCAAGTTAGCTTCGAGTTGCTTTTACACACTGGGCCGCTAGATAAGCCAGACCTGATTTTTTTGGGTACACATGCTTGCTGTACATACTTCACCATCATCGGCTACTATGGTAACTTGCAGCTTCTCTTGTTGAGCCATAGTGTAGAGGACCTATTATGACCCTTCTAAATATGGCCCCTCTACGTTATGGTCCATGCTGAACCACTAAAACCCATCACCATTGTTTAGAGCAGGGCTGTGGAGTCGGAGTCGTGCCCCCTGTATATTTAAAGCGGAGTCGGAGTCGAATGCGACTCCGACTCCGCTTTAAATGTACAGAGCCACGACTCCGACTCCACAGCCCTGGTTTAGAGGGACGATTTGGTCGAAGGATGGAAATTGTGATTATGAAAGATGGCTTCGAGAGCGGTATTTCTCTGCAAAAAATCAGAGCAGGCCTATTTAGAGAAACAGTGTGTACAGACAATCCGAGGCCAACTAGGTGATGGTGGCCATCGTGGCAACGATTGTTGTCTGGCAACTCCTTTGCACAATGGCCCATTATGGTTCACTTTCACCGCCTATCTAGTCACTGCCTGGTGCATTAACAGGCTGAGTTACCGAGTCCTGCAGATATGCACATGTGTTACAAATTCGTCGAGTGGCTGTTTGGAAACGGATATGTCGCCAATAAAATTTAGCTTGTACTGAAAAGTTGGTGTCTTCAGAAAAGGTCTCAATAGTGTGCGATTCTGATTAAAGTATCGTGGAGCCTAGAAGCTTAGCCTTGCTGATGGTATCATCTGTAGAGGCGTGAGCTCCCTTTTTAAAATGGTATTTTTCTAATTTTTACTTCTCTCCAACAAATTTCAAGTTCAGGTTCAAATGCTGCAAGGTCAGTTATTATATGACTTAAAAGATTTAACAGCCCATATTGTTGGTGGTCGCTTGTTCTAAATTGTTGATTAGATGATCTCAGTATTTATCCAGCATAACAAATTGGTATATTGCTGTATATTGTATACATCACTTTTTCGATAAGAAACTAGCTTGCATCAGTCCTTATAATCAATACTTTACTAAGAATAATATGATATTGGAAATTGGGGCCATTCATAAGCAAGCGTTCGCATAGCCGAGATGATTTTACCTACGCTGCTGTGAGCTGGATAGTTCTTAAATTTTTCTAACATTCACTTGAAGACTTCATCAACTGAATTAGCTCCTGCAACCGAAAATGTCGTTTTATATATTTCATTACTATCTCAATTTGGGCAAAGCCAAAGGCGAAATTACTGACAGAAAAGCATTAATTGTTATCCAGTTTGCATAGAATATCAGTAAAGAGAAAAAGTATTGATTTAGATAAAAGAATGTTGATATAGAATATTGATACGTATCATCTACTGAAATTAACAGAAACCAATAAGCAAAATATAAAATATAAGCTTTGTCTATTGTCAAAACTATTGTTTCTCAGAAGCCATAAAAACTGAACAGCCATACCTGTTCACATACTTACCCTCACCTGTGACCGTCAACAGCATCTAATTTGCTCCGCAATCAAAAAAAGTCATAAACCTTAATTACACTCTCAAGAGAAAAGTCATAAAAGTGATAGTGAGAGTTTTATTAGGAGAAGTTTACCTGCCGAAAAAAGGCAGTTTTCGGTAAAAAATCCTTAAATCTAACCTTTTAAATATAACCACCCTGACAGACCTGAGTTAGATTTTATCAAACCACCAAACTCATCTGATTAACAATAAAGTTGAATATCCGAGAATTATGGAAAAAACAAACAAAATGTTCGAACAGAGTATTGATGACATATTGCTTAACCAATTGGAAAAAAGCATGAAGATTGTTTTGCGAGAGCTCAAAGACCTTGAAAAGAGCAAATCATGCCTGGTCAACGGCAAAACATGTGGCATCCCAGGATATTTTCTATTACAAGACGTTTTTCGAATGTCACCAGTACCAATCTACATAAGCGGAGATGAAATTCAAAGGAAGGCACGAGAGCTGGACGATCAGATAGATTTACTCCTTCGAGGTATTAATGATCTTGTCAAGATGAAAGCACGAGCGGTTCAGGAATGTTTCGAAAGACTTATGGACGATGATATAATGTCAGAGCCTAGCTTGGATTCAGGATACGAAACATTGGAACCAAAATCGAATGGCATAGGAAGTAGCTCTCCTAGTTCAAGTTTGGAAGACGGGTCAGAATACCAAATTGAACAGCCGAGCTTGGTTTCAAATGGACCATTCATTCCAGTCCCATTCTATTCCCCCGAACATGGAAAAACGATGTACATGCTATATACCACTAATTTGGAGTATTATGTAACCGAGTCGTATATTATGTAATTTAAATTAATTGTTGAATTTTATTGTTAAAAATTATTGTAAACATATATTTAAGTAACGAAAAATATATTAATCAGAATGAAATAGAAATACAATGTTTATGCCTTCGTTTGGTTTCCTCTCGTGCTTCCTACATTTTGGCATATTAAACAAACGAAAATAGACTAGGTGACCATTTGCACTCTTGGCACGCCAACATTCGTCTACCTAAGCGGGTAGAGCATTCGCTTATAGCATCTGAGATCATCGAGCTTTGAGTTAATTTCGCTCTGAATAGGTACTGGGTAGATACGACAGTAATTTGTCTCTCCCCTAGTCACTAAAGTCAGGAAACCATCGACTTCCTTTGATGAACCGCACTATTCCCTTTAAACTGACCAGGGATAGTTCGGTCAGAATTGAGGCAAATGGTGCAGCAAACGCCGCCACCATTCTCCTTACAAAAGCTGGGTACTGGCGCATGAGATAAAGGACATCCTCAGAGTCACAACTCGGACAGAAGTCGTTGAAACCTGCGCCCAATCATTACGCATGCCGTCTTACGAGGCAGTGGCCCGTAAGAACGCTCATAACTCAACGCAACGCGCTTTGGGTTAAGCCTAATCTGGTGCGGTGTGCATCCACGAACAGTGGACTGGGCCCGCTCGACTAAGAAACACTATTATAAGGTATACGCGGATACCAACAAGAAATATCTACTTTACTTTAACTCAGTAGCGGCTCGTCAGGGTGGGCCAGGCGGGCCGAGCCCACCCTGACGAGCCGCCACTGTCCACGAAGTCCCAGGACTGCCTTGCTATCGCATGCGATGATTCATCTGCCCAGGACCTCCTATCGCCATCAAGGTGCTTTTGCTTAATGGCCAATTCCTATAGAGAAGGAGCATGAGACCTTCGGTAGCAAGGTACCAAGACTAGCTAGTTCATTGGCCTCATAATTGCCCTGAAATTGCCCCGTACCCAAATCAATTGTACTGCGAAATGTCTTGACATTTGCGTAAGAAATTAATGGAATTTAGCAACAATCATGAACGCTGTACAATGACTAGCAAGTGACTTAACAGCCGCTTGACTATTTGTAAATATTTGATTGCACAGAAGCCAGTCTATTGCCTGAAAAATAGCCGTAACTTCCGCCTGAATCTTACTAATGTGTTTCTCTACTTTAAAAATGTTGGATGATGTTACTAATGTATTTCTCTACTTTAAACAAAAAAATTAACGATTATACTGATGTGATTTTGTGCACAGGAATAAATCATTGGTTATTAGAATGGGATACTATACTTTGAAGAACATTTAACATGCCACTCCAAATTGATATAGACTTCATTTACAATCAATCTCTGACTCATTTTACCTCTGATTTAACACAGGTACCTATTTGGAGTACCTACTCCCAGACATTTCAAAAAAATTATCGCTGAGTTCATGTTTACGTGGTAGGATTTCTTCGTCAAGTAGACCTATCAGGACAATAACTCTTGAAAACTTGCGCTTTTTTCCACTCTAAGCTCCAGCAAAGTAAAGATTTTTCACTTTTTCCACCAATTGTGGAAACGAATGGAACATTTGCATCTTTCACTACTATTTTTTACTACCATTTTTACCAATTGTACCACGATTTAAATTTGAAGGTTGGCAAGAAATCTCAACTAGACCAAAGTTGATCTGAGAGTCCGCCAAAACTTTGACAATCATCAAATAGACAAAAATAAATTAATTGCCCCTGAAGCAAGTTGCCTTAAAAGTTACCGTGAAGCCCACTTGTCCAAATCAGCAGTGAAAAATATTCTCTGCTTTGATAATCTTTAGAGTTTTCCAAAATACAATGCGATAATTTTCGTAAATCACATAATTCTTGTAAGAAATGAATAATGAATATTATCGGACACAGTTTATTCTACAAAGCTCTATTATACCGTTTTCATCATCATTCTACGAATCTAATACTAATAATCACCAAAACTCTGAAGAAAACTTAATTTCAAACTCTCTCAAGTGTACTTTCGTTTGGCTATTCAAATTTCATTCATCTATTGTCACAAACAAAAATTTCCATTTTTTCAAGTCGATTTTCATCCGGTTACGTCCATCAAGCCAACAAAGAATGTAACGGAGCGAAATCGTCTGCATCGCAAGTGTCCCCGGCTACCCAATTTCCATTTTAGGTTGTTCTGTGTTGCGTACATAATGCGAAATTGTTTATGATGGTGGCAATAAGTTGAATGGGAATTAGGATCCGACGATGAAATACACATTGCCCACAGACAGCGACATCCCATTCGTTCCCTATGGGAATCGTTCCATATTAAACAGCTATTTTGAAGGAGAAAAAAAAGTTGTTTTTGTTTTTTTGCTTTGACTGGGATACTTGCTCAGTTCTGCTTAGGTACGTCAACTAAGAAGATCAGAACACGTTATTTTGTATAAAAGTTTTAAGTCTGTAAATTGATCTGATTTAAAAATTAGGAGCTAAAAGTTGTTCAGACAGAGTATATATTTAAAAAACAACACAGAAAAACAAATATTTTCTGGAAGGAGGAGGATGAATCAAAATGCTTAAAAAACATATTCAATGACTTAATTTATTGCGAGGTTTGTTTTGATTTTCAAGCCAAGCCGTTTTGAAATAAGCGGTATTCAGATTGTGCCATTGAAAAAGTAGCTTTAGTTTAAATCATTCGATATCAATTCTAATGTTTTTAAGTGTTTAACGGTTTGATCCAATTTGTTGTAATGCACATTGTTGGAAAAAAAACTAAGATAACTCAAAAAAGGAAGGATATTTACGGAAAATATAACGGTATAAGCTTATTTAGAATATTGTTGATGATTTATATTAAAATTCGTACAAAATAAATATTTTCCTTCTTTATAAAGGAATTTAAAGGAAGCGTCAGATGGCGACCTGATGACATGATTAACTTTAAAGTCGTCCGCATATAGAAAGCGCAGAATGCCAAATAAAACTACCAATAGATCCTTACACATTAAAAAGAAGAGAGCCAATATGACTTCCTTGAGGTACACCAGATTTAACGTGAACTTTCTTAGAAATAAGACCTCGGAATTTCACGAATTGATAGCAATCGTGGAGGTCAGAGCCAAGCCAATTCAGTCCAGATCCTGCGATTCCGAACTGCTGCACTTTGCCGATCAAAATAGAGTGGTCAGCTCGGTTCAATGCTTTGCTAATGTCTGTATAGACTGCGTCAATTTGATCGTTTGTATTAGCAAGAATATCCAGGAATAATAACAACGAATTCAAAAAAGATTGCATCAATTTTTTGTGAGAAGTACAACATCGACAAGTCTCCGATTCGAAGACTTTTAAAAAAGTTTAATGTTAACTCGTTGAGAGAATTGAACGCAAGATGGATAAGTTGGGTTGTACTGCAAAGATATTCTGGAAAGTTACATCTTGCCATATGCAGAAGAAGAAATGGCCCTTCGTTGGAGGTTTGAGCAGCATCGCGATCCTAAAAATATTTGAAAACTGTTTTGTGACTGCATCAGAGACAGGCAAATTGACGTTCTGGATTAGGCTGCACTACCGTTTGGCTTAAACGCAATAGAAAATCTGTGGAATATAGTCAAAAGGCGGTTGAGGGGACAGAGACTCTCTAACCATAGTCAGTTGTTTGAAACAAAGCAATTTGAGTGGTTAGAAATCAAATAAAATATTGAAAATTTTATTTTGTCGATGCTAAGAACATGTCAATTCATGATCAAACTAAACAGATACGCTACTAAGTAATAAAGTTTAGGTTTGAAGCTGGTTTTGTTTTTGCCAGATAATTTTTATTCTGAGTAAATATTTTATGGCTAGCCACTGGGGTAATATGAAACCAGTATAATATATTTTGTCCTTACATAGAAGAATGTAAGGAGATTCATTTAAATGAACTTAATTTTAAAGTAAAACATACACTTATTATTTTCTTCTTAAAAATTACGTTCTTTTATTGAACTGCTTTAGTATATTTTCAAAACAATGTACATTGAATAGTGTCTCTATTAAATTCCTATAATCAATTAATAAAACAGGGTAGAATAATTAAATTAATTCAATCATTAAACTCCCTTGAACTCTACAAATCATAGCTTGTTGCTATAGAAAGTCTAGCAAAATATGAATATAATTGAAAGCAATAGTATCAAAGTATCGAATAAAGCCAGCGGTAGACAGCGAAAACTATTAAAATTTATCAAAAGTATTTTTAGTCGTTTGTGTTTAATTAATTTAATATATTAATTCAACAACAATCATTTTTTAATTTTTTTAAATTAATTCAACAATAATCAAAGACTGTTTAAAATAAAAGTAGTTGATAGTTCTAAGTGCTCCTTTAGTAATTCAGTTGCTGATCTAGATTATCGGGTTTTTTACTGTCAGAAATCTGGAAACCATAGACTGGAACTGGAGATCTTCCAGCACTTTAATCTTTTAGATTCGTTACTAATGGCTAATAATAAAAACACATAACTGAATTAGGCATGTTCCTTGATTTGGCGTTCTAACTTTGTAGTAGCGTAAGTAAAAAAGTCTTAAGTTAACCTAAAGATAATTTTAAAGCAAGTTACATTAGTTTTAGTACTAGATGCAAAGTAGAAAGGCTGAACCCACCAAACGGGTGTTATCGAAACCGATGGCTGATGCGAATCGTTATAAGCCACCCCAATTTGCGTCAAACGGGATTTAGTTTAGGAAAAAAAATTGTTACAACCATAGAAATATAGGATGATCGCAGCGGAAATCTGGTAGTTTTTCGATTTTTTCGTTATACAGTAGAACTATATTCTTTGAAATTTATTTCAGATTTCACTTCGCTCTCTTTTGATGATTCGTAGGCTTTGGCATACAATTTAATCGCCGAAAGAAGGAATACTCGCCAAATCTTTAAAGCTAAACACAGCTTTGATTCGATAAAGAGCATTCTAGATGAAAAATTGTGGTATTGTAAAGTAAAAAATTATGAATTCGGGTAAACTATAATTTTTAGACACTAGGATATCAGGAAGTGAAAGGTCTATTATGGCAGAACAATAAGCACTCCCATTCAACACATAACTCGTTCGATAACGGATTGCTCTTGAAAGTGATTCGCATCGGTAGAGCATGTGCTCAAACATACTATATCTTTTCCCACCGACAATTTCTCATCTATCACCCACAATTTTCTTCCGTTATGACGACATTCATGTAAATAAAACATTTACCGGTAGACCTCGATGGGCTTTTGCGCCCGCGTACTTTCACTGCCGAATGCTAGCCATGTATCTAGTATCTGTGCTAGCTAGACAACGACCACAATTCTTCAGCCCAGCTTCCAGAGATATGCTTTAGAAGGCCTAACATGAGCTGTACGTACTATAACATTGCACAGTCATCTCGGCTAGTGCTCGAGCTCGTCGGCTTTGACTGGAGGAAAGCTTCTGGTGGAAAAGTCTCCACTTTACGGTGAAAGAAAAGCTTCGCATGGAAAAGTCTCCACAAGAAATTTATCAAGCAGGTGCATGTAGAGCACCTTTTAGCTTCGCGTCGGGTTCGTTCGACTTTCAGTATTTCGGCGATATTGAAAGTGATAAGTCTTCGAGGCAAGGATCCGCGTCGGTACGGGAATCTGAATTTTATTTCTGAGGTGCAGTACTAAGAAGGTGGAAACCAATCTGATTCAATGGATTCATGTTTATCCTTGTGCTACCGATCCAGGTTCGTTGAGTCTTGTGTCTTTGATTGTAATCCGCTCGAGGCTGCTTTTATCCGCGATTCGTGTTTTCTTCGGCTCGATTTTATTTCTATGGCATACGGATCGAAGTGTTCGGTAAAATAAGAATCTGGTATAGTGAAGACTCTTACTTATCTCAGTTGAAAAGGGAACGCATACTGAGATTGGATAAGCTGGGAAATAAAGCGAACGCAAAACGTAGTATTCGCTCGCATTTACTAGTGGGACGTGAAAGGATGCTGGATACTAGGCAGTCGCTACTTTCTCCTAGATTGAGATCTGTGTCGTGGCAGTAAGGGGTGGTTCGGCGACATTTAAAGAATCTTCTTTTGCTTGTCTGGAGTCTAGTTTGTGCTCAGAGTGCTTTATCCTTTCGCGGTAATCGTGTCGTTTATTGTGCTGTGGAGCATCAGATATGAGCCTTTACGTGCTCAAGGCGGATATGTTTTTATGTAGTTTCGCAAAAAGTGTTTAGTGTGTTTGTAAAATATTCGTAAAGGTGAATGCTGAAATTTTTCCACTGTTTGAGGTGAATACATAAAAAAAAATCAAATCAACAAAGAAAAAACCAGTGTCGCTAACCACAGCAAATAAAAGTATACAGCGGTCGTGTTGTTTCAGCAAAAAGCAACAGATTGTTTGTCCAGTTCTTCGCACGCAGTCTGTATACGATAAGAGGACTTCCCACAGTGGTACGAGTAAACAACTGCCGCGTGTGGATCACTAATTAGTTAATTTATTTCGGTAAGCCAACAATGTTGTTGTGAGAAATGAATTCAGGCCCAGTCGCGAAACAATGATTTATCTACTTGCAAGCCATAATATGAGATACTAGCCAAACTTATTCTCTTTTGTATGTGCGGCTGGTGTGTTCAATATTTGTTTTGCAGGGAGCGTTTTATTGTTTATCGGGGTCTCAGTGGACATGTACTACGTATTTCGTTGGGGCTTTTATTAGTAACGTTCCCTTAAACAACAATTAGGATTGTGGCTAACTCACGTATGAGTCAAATCCACTTGTTGGTCAAATATATTTGGTTCTGTAAACGTCTTCAGTGTCATGCGAAAGCTAATATTATTAAATAATTTCAGAAATTTTAAGACAATTATATTTCACAAAGTTTTGAGAAAAATTCACGGGATTTAATTTGTTTGTGATAAATTGTCCGCTGCCGAAACAGCTGGTGCTCAATTAACATTTAATATAAAATGTAAAAATATTGAATTAGTCTGTTGTGAATAGATGCAAAATTGAATATGTTTTCAGATCGTGGTACAAGTTATATAATATAAAATAATCATTTTCTTTTGAAAGCTGGCTTAGCGAAAAAAAACATTCATGTTAGCTTCGAAGTAGGTTTCAAATTAAATTCGTGACTGAAATTTCTCAATTTTCCAGAAATAGCTTGACTCTAATCGTAATCAAGCTTTAAAACAATTTTAGCTTCAAGTCGCAGCTGTAAAGACTACAGCTAATAAATCGTATTGTGTCTATATCCAATTGATTCCCACACTGGGCGCAAATGTTTGAAAGGTTGAAAACGATTGAAAAACGATTCGACACTTGTAATTATTCATGAAAGTTCTGTTCTTTTGGTTCTTTGAGCTGTCTGTTCTTCCCGTTCCCGTTCTTTTTTAAAAGAACCCCGTTCTTTTATTTCCATCTGCTATTGGGCGTAATTTTCAGAGAAAACACATTTCAGCAACTTTCATTTGTGCGCGATCCATTGATAGTTAATATTCATATTGTAATAATTTGAGGGACTATAAAATCAAAATTAAATTAAAATATTTAAACCTGTCCGCCAAGGTATTAAATTAGCTAATATTGTCCATATTCCATGCTTTGCCCATCAAGATTTAAGGTTGTAGCAGGGAGAAAACATTCTAGTAAAAAAACAAGTTCGAGAGGATTTGAAATTTCACTGAGATTAACGGAGGTAGCAAAAAAGGCAGTAGTGTAGGCTAACAACAAAACTTGACGCCTTTCAAGTGAAGAAATATAGCTTATAAGAGATTGTACAAGACTATACTGAGTACTTGAGGGTCTAGTAGTTTTTAGATGCGGTTTACTTGATGGGCAGTTGAATACTGTTTCCTGAACCTGGATTGGTGGACAGGTTGAATTTAATTAGCCAATAGATGTTATTCGAGACGTTATTTAATAAATTATTACTAGTTGAATTTCAGACAGGCATTAATTTTTTTTGAAATGTAGGTATATCCCTCATTGTGTAGGTGTTTTGACGTCATCCGCACCAGGAGACTTACAGCTTTTCCGAAGCATTACTTCCTTTTTTGGTGCGCCTGGACTGATAAGAGTATTGGTAGAATCACTAATTGGAATATCTTTTGATTGGAATATGACCGCCATGCGTTGAGAAAATTTCTCAATTTTTATGACATTTTTTTTATGTAAACTGTAGTATTTATTTTTGAAGAAATCGAGAAGTTTTTTCAAAGTTCAAAATTTGTTTCGCTAAAAAAATTAGCAATTAGTTGGAAAATGGTATTGCGGTCAAATGTGACCGATTGTTTTCGATTGTACAGTTTTTATGGCAGTAGCCTCCAGTGCAGCAAGATTCAAGAGACTGGAGAAATTTCGCTAAATTGGTTCTAATTGTCGTATTGGAAGTGAAAAATCATTTGTATATCCTACGTTAAAGAGGTGGTTTGCACGAGTGTTTTCAAAAATTTGCGTAATAAATGGATCGCATCAAAAGATCCTGAGCTTTTCTGTCGAGGTACATATGTATGTATGTATGTATCCGTCTATTACCCGAAAAATGGAAAAAAGTTGTCAATGCTCATGGAAAATATTTTGAGTGATATCATTTGTACTTTAGAGAATTAATATACTTCTAAGACAACAATGCTTTGAATTCTCCACGATGTAATACAACTGGCAATAATTAGATAAATGAACTCTTTACTTCTTTTTATTTTAAGCTTTATTGAAAAAATAACAAACGATTGTAATTTATTTCTATCACTGGCAGCTCTTGACATAATTCTCTATATTTTCAACTTAGTTTACTTTTTACGTGTAATACAATGTAGTGTATAGTATTAATGGGGGATTGAGATTGTGACGGTGTGTATAAATGTATCCACAGTTCGATACTATATAAAAAATGAGCAAACTTTGCTCAAGAAAGGAAAAACCTTTATTCCCATACTAATGGATATGCACCATCAATTCCGCTACCTTAAAAAAAAACACGAAAATACGTCAAAGAAACGTGACTTTTCTTCCGGACGGATTAGATTCTAATCAGTCTACAAATTTGAATATTTTGAGGGGAATAGTTAGAATCATAAAAAAATACAATTTCTGCGTTTTCAACATTTCAAATCATCCGAAGTCGATTCAAATTATGTATCTCGGCATTAAAATCAGTCTTTAGGCTGATCTCAAATTAACAAGATGTAATAATGGACGTACTGCCAACTTCAACAAATTTATTCCTTTTCTGTCGAGAAAATATGTGTCGCATGTACTTCGCCCAGATCCATTGATACACGTTAAGAAAAAGTTTCTCAATTTTCAACGGATGCACGTTTCTTGAATTACTATGGGTAATCAAAAAATTGATTTGATAAAAAATCACACCTAGCTTTGTGTTTAGTGCACGAGTTTTCAATCGGGTTTTTCACTTACAAAAATCATTTGATATGAGTTTAACATCCACAAGCTATGGAGCATAGAAATGAAACATTGATAGCATCTACTAAACCAGTTTTAAATAATATGATAAAACACATTTAATCGTTCCGTTAAAAAAAAGTCATTTTTTCACTACAAAGCTCTAGATGCAAAATCTATTAAAACAAGCTTAAAAAAATTTGTTTTTTGCATATGTAAGGAAACAATAGAAGAATAGAAAATCATAAACTTCTGCTCATTTGCTAGCTTTAAATTAGAGTTCATATTATGACTATTGAAAATACTGTACGTGTAACATAATCGAAAATTATGATTGTGTAAAACACATTTTTCTGTTACAAATCACAACCAAAGATATGTTATTTTACCCACATTATCTTCGATTGCGTTTCTTGCGCAGTTATTTCATAAATGAAACACTTTCTCACCATTATTTTCGCCAAATAATCGTTTCTGATCCTATTTCTTGTTCCTAATAGCTTTTGACACCAAGGCAAATACAATTTTTCACTGAAATCAACCTTAAAGCTTACTGACATACTTTTCTATACAAAACAACCACTTCGACTATGCATGTTTGAATATATATATAAGATTGTGTACTGTACCTAACCTATATTTAAACCTTTCTTAGAAAAAGCCAATGTCACTACAAACAAGGACAAAGTCTTTTGTTTCGCCTAAAAGCTTTTGTTTCTTCTTTAGGTTCTTAAGCCACTTTCTAGATCGCCTACAAACTCCGATAAAATCTAATTTCATGCATTTCTAAACAACTACTTGACATATACCTCGCTGATAAGCTCATGGGACTGCAAAGTTTTTGTCCTGTGTCCCATGTCTGCTAATCCTTTTCTCATCAGATGCGACAGCTTCGCTATCATCAACTTAACATTCACGAAATATATGCATATACCTACTTACTTTCTGGCACGTTTCAGTTTTTCACTTGAATTTTTTACAGGATTTGAATGCTAGGCGTTCTTCACCGTCTAGAATATACTTATGTGTCCTTGTAGTTATTTATATGTTCAATGTGTTTACCGTGATTAGGTGTAATTTATTTGTATGTTAATACGTGCCAGCTTACCAGACTACATTTTCAACTCTTTAACGGTTTAAGATTTAATTTTTCTGCGAAGTAACGCGCTGCCCTAAAATAGCGTACTTAGTGTTTCAGTTGAAGTATAAAATGTGAAATAACATTAGCAATGTTTTTGACAGGACTAAAGTCACCAACAATAAAACACACCTACCCAACATGTCAGCTGGAATGAAATCATGGCAAAGTATTCTTGGAAAAACCACTCGAGTGTCAGAATGTATTTCAATATTCCTAAGAGGTTTTGTTTTGCTTTTATCAACCTGTTGCTGATACGGCTATCAGGGACAAAGTGTTGAATGGGGTTTCGCAGAGATTATGTGATTAAGTGTTATATCTGACCAGCGAGACTAAGAGACTAATCAAAGTACTAGTATTTTCTAAGTTGTAAATAAAATAATGGTTGCCCATATTCATGGATCGGGTTTATGTCATTCAATCATATTTATGTATGTATGTTTTGTACATAAGTATGGAATTAAAAATCGCGATTAGAAGAAAAATTATCAATGTTCGCTAATCTTATTAATAGCGGATTCCAAACTTCATCAAAATGTTTCACTCTTCTATATCATTACTACAATTATGATTTTGCTATAATTTGCATTTATTCTTCATATTACTCTATATTAATTTGGTTCTAATCCTTTTAACCTTTTATACAAATTTATAGCCCATAATAAAATTAAACGCTACCAGTCGTATATTATCCATTGGTGGCGTGAATAGAACTAAAGCAAATAATGACTTTATTCCGACATTTTGTAAAGTACTAATAGATGATTAATCTCATAACATGGAGTATTATTGAAAACGGGTAATCCTATTATCGATTAATTTATCATCATTCATGGATCAGTGTAGATAGTATGATATAAATAAGTACTTCATACCATATATATATCATTTAATACTTTGCCAATTAGTTCTGAGCTACTAACTGAATGGACTCAAAATGCTCTTGTCATTTTTTTTTAATCATAATTTATGTCATGAATTTATTTTCATCTGGAAATATATTTCAGGCAGATTTTATAGTTTTCAAATATTTGCGGTTAGAGAAGTATTTCGAACTTTCGCTTACTGAAAAAATCTAAGAGATGGCTTTTTTGAATTAAAAGGATATTAACAAACAATTTTTGAAAATAATGATTTTTTTCTGGAACAGGTTGAACTATGCAACTATTTTGGGGAGATTTTAAGGCATTTTGGGCTGTAGTACATTTTTTTGTCAAAAACATCATTTACGGAAGTTACTTATTGATTCACAAATGCAAAATAATCTGCATTCTGTCACTAATGGTTATATTTTTGTTTAACCACAGTTCGTGGACCCTTGATGTACTGTGTTTTAAAAATTAAAACTGTTTCATTTAATTTTGATTAAAACTTGGAAAACGTGCACATAATTCGCTGTTCTTCGCTTAGTTCTCTACTTCAAAATGACTCCCTAAATTTGTGGACTGACTATTTTTAGGCTTACGTTGTGCGTTTCGAATATTCTCGACATTTAACAAATATTCTATTCTCTGCTATTTTTGCTTTCGGTCAATGACCACATAAGTAATTTTTCAATCTATTATACCTTCAGAAATAACGTCTCAAAATTTTATTAAGATATTCCCAAAAATAAAGAAGTTACGGCAGTTTATGGCGACCGTTGCTTTTAATTACTGCGAAAAAAAAATATTAAAAGCGCATAAGTCAGGCAGAAAAAGTGGCAAAAAAACTGGCCAACTGCAAAAGCAACTGGCTTATGTGGACTCAAGAATACTAATGTATAGTCCAGGGATTGCAGACTGAGCAATTTTAGGTGAGGAAAACATATTTTTTAAATAATATTGAATAAATAAATCGAAAAAAAAGCTTTAAACGCGTTTTTCTCGATATGACGTTTTTTCATACTGCGGACACTTATTCTCCGGATTGGCCGAACCGATTTAAGTCAAATTTGGTGCACTACTTTATTCAATTATCTTGTGTGGTAATCTACCACAATATAGGCCAAAAGTTAACCCAAAAAAATTTGGCAAGCGAAACAAAGTGAAAAAAACTACGAGTTTTCGAAAAATATTTTCAAACAACCGCCATTTTTTTTATCAGTTTTTTTAAAATATTGTGGTAGATTACCACGTAAGAGTCATTTCTCTTTAAAATGCGGTTTGGTTTTTTTGTTTCAGATTCTTCATTCCTGAGATTATCTGTCCGCAGTATGACGAGGTATTTTTCGAGACGTCAACTTTGGCGCCATCATAAATAAGTAAAAAAATGAAAAAAATAAAAAAATATTTTTCTTTGTAATCTTCAAAACGTGTATTTTACTCATGCATATTTTAAAATTTATGCGAAATAGGGGAGGTGAAAAAAAAATATTGAAAATTAGACCCAAGCTACGATGGCAGGAAAATACAACGAAAAGGGCTCGAGAGACATTGTGAGCTATTTACAGCTGTAAGAGAGTGTTAAGAGCAGCTTGGGCTGTAACCTCGTATCGTCAGCTGGTTTCACACTAGAATAGAGAAACTAAATATGTTGTACTGAGCAGTTGAGCTACCCATACCTAAGGCTGTAAACCAGAAATTAGTTGAGAAAAAAACGTGGACCCTTCGTACTACCCGAATGAAGGCAATCTTGGTGCTGCTTCACTGACTTTTTACCAATCTGCTTGTCGCATAAGAAGCAAGCACCTAAGCCATATGAAAATCTTGGTGCAGGGCATCTCTGTTCCAGGAGACATCGATTATACTACTGGCCAACCATATCTGTCTCAGAGATTTGGCACTTAAATCCCAAGCAGGCAGGATATACCGACGTGGTTATCCTGACGAACAGATGCTGTAGATGAAAGAATGGAGTGTGGTTTGTTTGTCACTGACCTTTAATTGAACCTTTTCGTTAGCTTGCCGAATCACTGCAGGGACATTCAGGTGCAGGTATTGGCGATTCTCAAAGCGATCAATTGGCTTTTATATAATCAGATAGTTAGAGTGAATTTTTGCATTTAAACTGACAGCTAAGTGACAGCTTGCCGAAATCTGTATGTCAAGATATACGATTGATCAGCTGCTTTTGGTGCCAGGATATGGGTAGATTAAGAGAAACTGTAAAGCGGACCAACTAGTAAAGCGAAGCGTATTGCAGTTATTCAACTCGCATTTCGATGGTCTCAGTTTAATTGATCATCAGGCAAAAATACTTAAACGAAGCTATGAAGTCCAAGAAAAAAAGCTTTCCTCTGTGACAGCTAGCCAATTGTTGAAAGCATTTGACATTGGTAACGCTGGAAAACATTTCTCCGTGCTGCGGTGGTTATCTTAGTTGGACAGATTCAATACCTTTGTAACAAGAACTATGAACTACGGGATGCGGTGCTCGTGCGCCTAACTTTGCTTTCTGTAGAGTCAGTCTGAAGGAGGCAGCCTCGGAACCTAATCTATCGATCTGCGCACCTTTGGCTTGTTTAGATCGTTTTGGGTCTTCCTGTTATTAGGAATGTGTCTTCGATGCGCGTAAGCATGCAACAATACTTTTGTATTAAGTAAAAATGAAAGGTGAGCTGTATAGGGCTTCTATTGACATGACTGTGAAATGGGGTTGCCGATTTTAACTGGAAGATTTTTACTTAAAAAAAAGAATGTAAGCGAGGAGGTAAAAAAATGAATTTGAGACTAATGCGAATTTATATTGATTTCTATATGTCAATTTTTTTCGAATGCCTTGGCAATATCAAACATAACCGAAGCTCGTAGATTTATTTTAGGTTGAACCCTCTTCTGATGTATCAAATCATTCTTGCGAGCTAATATTTTAGTGAAGTGACGTGATTTAGAACCAAACTCTCTTTAGAATGGTCCATTTTTCCACAATTATATCAGATAACCTGCTGAAAGTAAGATGCTCAGTGATTTTGCATCTAAAAAAAGAAGATTTTCGTGTCATTAATTTTGTGTGAAGTTGAGATCTTGGCGACACACTTTCAAGCAAGTTTGTTATTGTTAAGCTAGCGTTGACCAAATAGTAGGATTTAATTGAGAATCTTCTGATGGCGAGTATTTTTCTAGAACATCCAATAAAGCTTGTTTTGCTATCGCATATATTTCAAGCCATTTGGCCTGTGTATTGTAGACTTTTTGTTTTTTTTTTCTCATCAGAATTCGTTTAAGCAATTCGCAGATGACTGTGGAAGAGTCGAATATAAGCATAAATAAAATTGACGGTAAGGATACTGCTAAAGACAGTTTGTTTTACTTCTATGGTGCTTTGCCTATTGATCACCATCATGGCCGAATATAATCAATAGCTGGTATTATTCCCTTTCTCGGAGAGTAAATTAAAGCCATCTAAAACAACAAACGACGTCGGTATCCCATTAGCAACGTTATTTTTCTGCACAATAATGCTCGTTTGAATACAGCTGCATATGCATAACTGGGGGAAAAATATACAGAAATTGAGCGGACACTTATGCAACAACTTCTCTACAGTCCTACTTTGACACCTTGTGACTTGTATGTCTTTCTTGCATTTAAAAAAGAACTTAGGGTCCAGAATTTTCGAGATTATATTAAGTGTCTTATTCAATAAAGTCCAAGTATTGTATTTTTTCATCAAATAATATAAAAAAATTCCGTCTATATTGCTCCTTGTATTTACTACCATCGCATAAGTTTAGTAACTGAAGAGTAGTTATCTATGTTACCTGCAAATGCAGTGAATTTGTTTCTGCGGCTCAATAGAATATAAGCAATAAATGTAATGAATAGAACTAGGCTCAAGCAATAATCAATCCTGAGGAGCTCCTGATGAAACAATGTGCTTTGATAGCTTGCTACTTTATACTGTCACTTAAAAAGCGACGCGACACCCTGAAGAAGAGTAAAATGTAAATTCTTTACATAGGTAAATCGAATGTCTTCATTCGTAGCACTTAGCGATTCTACATACCATATTGTAAAGTAATTCTACGACAAGCTTTTGTCAGGTCTAGGTTCAGAACAGAGAGATTTAAGGAAAGGAAAGCGTATACATATACGAAATTTGGCGAAGCAATTTTACTACAAAGATAAAATCTATAAGTAGATCAAATCGAGAGAATTACTACCTCAAATATTATCTTTGGTGTCTCCGCTACCTAAGTTCTACGATATTTTGGTTGTAAATTGTCGAATTTGCGTACACATGGCATACTATCTCAATCTCCATCGTCCTGTTCGCGGAGTAAAAGTCGGTCAAATTTGGCCATAGTGCCTACAGTTTTCCTTCACTATAACTAACGCTCAGATTCAGGCGTAACGCTCAGATTCAGGCGAATTGCTTCAATTTTCACTGCTGCTTTTATTTCCTTATATCTCTATCTTCCGAGGGTCTAGGGGTTGAAGCTCAAAAATTTGCAACCAATGTAAATACGAGGATGAAGTGGTTAGTTTCACGGCTCACTTTACCTCTAATTCAAATCAGATACCCAACCAGAGCCAAGTAAACTCAAAGCTCGGTGCGCGCTCTCTCGTCCGAACCTGGATTCGAACCTGCAATCCCACACCCAGGAAGCCAGTGCTCTACAGACTAGGTTATGCTAGCTTTTATGCAATAAGCCACTGGAAATCCAACTCTAAACTACATTCCTAAAAATCTTGGCAAAAAAAATCCTGACATATTTCCGATAATATTTTTCTCCGTCGGTCCTACACATGAGCGGAAAGTTCATTCATGGTTATGCCTAGTACTATACTCTTCGCGAAACGAATTCAACGGTCGAATCCCATACAAAAAGAGCTTTTCAATTCGTCAGTAAAGCTCTTTTTGTATGGGATTTGACCGTTGAATTCGTTTCGCGAAGAGTATAGTACTAGGCATTAGCGTGAAACGTAGCTCAAATCAGAGCTGCCGCTTTTGAAGCTGCATATCTTGTCAAAGTCAAAAAGTAAGACGGGTCAATGTGACCATCTATGTAGCTCCATTTTGAAATATTTCCAGTCACGTTTGGGACCGGGGTAAGATTCTGGGTTAAAATTTGTGAGGATTGAAGAATGCATAAAACTTGTTTTTTCAAGTAAAAATATCAAGCAACCGTTGAAAATACATTTTCGGAAAACTCTAGTTTTTTAAGATAAGATAAGATTCCTTATAGAAACTCTCCGAGCACTTTAGAATTTTTTATTTCCTTCGGCTTATGAGTTTTAGATATTTATATATTTCCATTTTATTCGGAATGGTGTGTTTGAAAATTGTTCGAATCTTTATGATGTCAGTGAAGGAGGTACAGTTTTTTTAATACACAGTATTTTAATGTCAACACAATTCATGAAGAAATTTTACGATTTTTGAAATGCATCTGGTAGTTTTAATCTAATCGCTTTTCTTTGAACTCATTCGTCGAATGCTTTTACATATACATAACTACTTTTATTCCGAACTGCATGCGTATCTGCTCTTAATGGAAACAAGGTGATAATATCAATTTGCCCATTTTCCAACAAAAATTCTATTGCCTGCAAATAATAAACAATGTCATTCGGCGCATTGAAACATCAACGTCAGTGCATTCAATGACAAACAAATACGCTCTTCTCACCTCGTTACGCAACAAGAAATGAATTAATTCACAAAACGCAACAATATCAGCTGATAAAAATATCTAATAAATGCTAATGAAGCAGATTTCACGTTATCTTCTGTTTGCCTAGTAGTTTAATAGGTGGTATTAAAAGCTCGAGTAATCCACTGCATATCTACGTCAACTCGCACACTACTCTCCATTATGAATATCTGCTGGAATCCCATTTACTCTACTAAATACCATTATTACTGCTAGAGCGAGTCCGATTTTCGAGAAAGATTCTTTGCAGCATTCTTTCTGAATGAGACTTTCTCCGATAAGCTACCCTTAGTTGTAGCTGGCTGTTGCTGAACGCGCGATAAATTCCCGAGAAGTGTTAGAGAAAGCAGTAATTGTTTCTGTGTGAATGTGCACTCGTAGACGTAATGACAATTACAATGATAATTTGCTGTATAAACGCTAGAATTGATTTTTTTTTTACATTTTTTGTTGTTTTCCTTCACGAACTAAACGAGAAATTCTTTTTCTAGTCTACTGTACGTCAATGGAAGCGCTATGTCAGCAAACATTGAGATCAGCAGAGCATCGTTGTTCAACGACTGCGATAAATTTGTTGACAACTTTACGCTAACAACATGATTTCGAATGGAATTTGAATTTGAAATATAATTCAGTTTGAGGGGTCCAAATTAAGTTAGTTTCGAATTTGAAATTATGGAAGATTTCCGAAGCATAATTGAGTTGTGAGTTCTGATTGAAATTTAAATAAAAAATGGGCCATACAGATTGGATTCCTATCATAATTAATATATTGAACAGATTGTCTTGAGTATTCTAAATTAGAATACGAGATGAAATATCATATTTTTATCATGACCTTATTATGAAAAAGCCTTGAATTACTTGTGGCTATGATTCGAAGCAAGAACGTAGGAGCTAATTGACGAAAACAGTATTTAGCACAATGGGAACCATTTTTGAAGGCAGTTCTTGAATATTGTTGCTGAAATGATTCAATTTTTGACTTATCTGAAACATGCCATCCGACGCATGTTAATAATAAAATGCGGCTAAATTTATAACGTATGCTGATTTAATCTGATCCAATTACTATATAAATATTTTATTACAAATACTTTCATTTGGAGACCGGTTTGTCACTGAAGAAGAGGGCACATAACCCACGAAATATCCGAATCTATCACCTATTGAAGATAAAATAAGTGTAGTTAATAAATTGATTTAAACATTTGCAAAACACTAAAGATCAGCTTTTTCGAAGGAAAATGAAAAAAAAACCTAGCCCATGAAAACCGATAGAAAACTGATTTTCGAAGAAATTGCCTTTGAGTGATTTAAAAATGTGAAAAGACGTAACACACTTCTTTGTAGTACCATATCAACCATTTCCTACTCAAAGTAACAATAATCATTTCCTGACGGCATCTCCTATAACACAAATGTTCAAATGAAAATGCAGTGCTGGCAACATTTTTCCAACGCAGCAATAAATCTACCATTACAACCTCGTGCTAAAATCAACCTAAAATTCCTCAACTCTTGATCTTGTCTCAGCCCTCAGTGATTAACGAACTATCCTCTATTCACCAGCCGGTTGGATTTGACATCTACATACACTTAAAGCTTTCGACCTTTTCCTGTTTCAATTACAACAAAAACCTCTCGGGTTTCTTATCGTAGAATCTTCCAGGATGATATTAACGTTAACCATTATGACCTCTCAAAAATTGTAAACGTCTCCCAAATTGACAGTCTAATCTCTACTTTCTCTAACAAGCTTACATTAGCCCGAAACAACTCCACCCCCACTTCAAAGCGAGTGATTACCAAATTTCATATAGACAACGCTACTGCTGCTTTAATCAAACACCGCAATGACACTCGTAAGCAGTGGCAAAGAACTCGTTCTCCTCAATTAAAAGCCCACCTAAACACTCTGAACACCCAAATACGTAAAACGTTTCCTGAACTTCGTAATAAACGGTGGAATGACTCACAGGCATCTGGGTCAAATCGTCTCTGAAAATTGCTCAAGCTACTGAAGAACAAAAAACGTATGCTTCCTCTCTTGATCCTTCCTAATGGCGATGTCCCTTATACTGAAAGAGAAAAAGCTGATGCACTTGCTGACTCCTTTCAAAACTCACACAAGCTTCCGCTTCTCTGTAGTGACCCCGACACCAGTCTCCAAGTTGACCTTGAAATCGCCAAACTATTAGAAGCCAGAACCCATTTCCAACCTAGTGATTTTTGCTCTCCTGCAGAAACAAGATCCCATCTCAAAAGCTTGAAATTGAAATCCGCGCCTAGTGATGACGGCTTGCCGAACGTCCTTTTTTAAAACCTTCCTACAAAGGCAGTAATTTTAGCTACATTTATTTTTAACTGCTGCTTAAAGCTAGGATGACGCAATCGTCATTTCAATTTTAAAGCCAGGTAAAAATCCTAAGCTACCCAGTAGCTACCGCCCTATCAGCTTATTTCCTTCCTTTAGTAAACTTTTCGAAAAAAATATCCTTTCCCGTATTCGAAAAGAACTCGAAGCTACCTCCACTATTCCGGACTTTCAGCTCGGTTTTCAACCTGGTATGTCTACCACTCATCACCTACTCAGAGTTGTTCACCACATCAATGATAATTTCATATCAAAACGCTCAACTGGTCTCAAAGCGCTTGATATTGAAAAAGCCTTTGGCACAGTATGGCATGACGGCCTAGTTTTCAATCTTGTTAAATGCTCACGGCCCACCTACTTATGCAGAATTGTCCATTCCTTTTCAGACTCGCGCACTTTTAATGTAAAGACACTTAGATTATCAAAAAAATGTGGTTTACCTGCCGGAGTTCCCCAAGGCTCAGTCCTTAGTCCCACACTGAATAATGTTTTCATGTCTGACCTCGAAAAATCACCGCAACGTAACTTTACTATGTATGCTGACGGTACTGCAATCTTCGCCAGCGAATCTGATCCAGCGTTGATAATTAACAATCTCCAGGATCAATTATTTCTCATAGATCAATTTTGTAAAAGGTGGAAGATTAAAATAAACTCAAATAAAACTCAAGCAATTTTCTTCACAAAAAAATGTGCACGAAAAAACCTACCGAATTCGCATATTAATTTTCTTGGATCAATTGTTAATTGGTCAAGAGACATGAATTATCTTGGTATACATCTAGACTCAAAATTAACGTTTCACTCACACATTGAAGGCACCAAATCTAAAATATTGAAAAACATACGCTCCTTATACCCACTTATCAACAGGAAGTCTAAGCTGTCACTACGCAATAAACTGCTAATATACAAATCCGCGATGCAGTTTATTGTTCTATACGGTTCTCCAATATGGATTAGCTGTGCAGCTTATCATGTTAGCCAGCTTCAAATACTCCAAAATAAATGCCTCAAAATCATATTGAACAAACCCTACTACTTCTCTACCGCTCGTCTGCACAAGTTGGCAAAAGTCAATAAAATCAAGTCTAGAGCTCTTACTCTGCAAGAAAAATTCCTTGATAAATGTGCACGTTCGTCTAACCCACTAATTGCATCCTTGAATCGTGCGTAAGGTAGCGTATTCTCCAATACATTTCCATAGTTTGTAATCCCTAGTTGTAAAAACTATCTTAAGTTTAGTTTAAATGTTCCAGTAGGTATTAAGCCAATTTTGCCTAATCTGAGATAACTTGTAACTCTATATACAATTAATCATTTCTAAATTTATATCTATTAGTAACTTAGCTGTAAAGATATTGTCTAAACTCTAGATTTAAATCAAACATTTTTAAATTTGTGATGTATTGTATCTTTTTTACGGACAATTTGTATTGTATATTTATGATTAATTGTATTTAAGATTTGTTTTATGTTTTCTTGTTGTTATGTTGCCTTGTATGGTAGATAAATAAATAAATATTTTTAAATCCGTTTGATCTATAAAATAAAGGTTATTATCCTTTGAATTTCGTTTTCATCCTAGGATATTATCGAAAGTTTCAGCAATTAATCTACATATGTCTGGAGCTGCAATCCGAAAAATTGTCTCTTTTAGGTGTATGTATCAACAAAATTACGAAGTTTACTTTGATTGATCAGCCTAATACATGGCTATGGTTGGCTCCTGCTGCAAAAGTTCGGGAATTGGAGTGAATTTACAGATAATTTTTACAAGAACTAAGAAGGGCCTAGTCTTTCAAGATAAAATAAGGCCCATAACGAAGTGTAACTAAAAACTAGGCCAATCAAAATGACAGATGACAAGAAACTTCAGATTAAAATTAATTAAGACAGTAAGAGAGAAAATTGTATGAAACTAATCATACAATTTTCCTTTCGGGTGCTGTTTAGATACTCACCCTACTCCTAAACTATGGGTTTTTTAAACTATTCTTTCGTAACTCACACAATTGACAAAGAAATTTTCCCAAAAAGCATTTCAAGCTTTTGATATGAACGAAATTGCGTCAATCAAAATTGCCACCACCAAAATTGCTTTTTCGTAGCTGTTTTATAAGGTTCTGGCGGAAAATCTTCAGAACTTCAGCTTAGCCTTTTAAACAAATATCTTGATATAGAGACTGAAACGTAGGCTTTGAATTTGGTGTGGGAAAACAGGTTCAAATTTTTCAAATAAATTGATGGGCAATAAATCAAAAATATGTCGATCATTTATGTATCAAGCTTGCTATTCTACTAACACGTTGTGATACGTAGGTGTTAGAAAGGTTTGTAGTTTAATTATTTAAACGTTTTATAGTCCTTGGTTTGGAAGTTTTTCATATAATAGCTCGCATTTTGAGAGATCATTGCTAAACTTTCTTGCAGAATAAGAAGAAGTTTGGAGAGCATTTCTTTTGTGTGGAAGTATTTTCCAGAAAAAAAAATGTGGTTTCATCCCAGTTGTTTATACAGGGTGTTCCAGTTTGACATGTCCCAATCTGACATAACTACCGCTGAATTTCTTGAATACAGTTAAAAATATTATCCTTTAGGTCATTGCTTGTCAATCGTTAATGTCGACTTTAATCTTCAAATAATGTCGTAAGATAACATCCAGGGTTGCTAAATGGCAAAATAAAGGCGACCAATTTATTGGACTTATTTGACATATTTATTTGACTACGAAAGCATTCGCGGCGCAAAAGAACAATTGCTTATATTACTGAACGATGCATGGCTGCTTGAATTTCATATTCTGAACATTCATGCTTTCAGATTCTTCAAACAATAAATTCATAATCATATTCCGATATCGAAACCCATTTACAGCAACAGCAATCACAGTGCTTCGTTTTCAAAAGAAAAATACGGCATCAGCCCAAAAACCACACCAGAAAATCACTTTCTACAAACGCATGCATTTCCCCACTGTATTTTGTAGATTTTCTTCATCTCATAATTTTGTTTTTTGTTTAGATTCGTCGTTAAAAGTGACTTTGTTAAAAAACTTATGTCCAATGGCTTTATTTCTTGAGTTGTCTTGAGCTATTTTGTTTACTTTCTGACCTAAAGCGGCAGACTTAAAGCGGTTTGCCAAGTGTGTAATTGATCTGAATTACGGCGAATGGATGTTTTAGACTCTCATTGACACTAGCACTAAAAGCCGCAATATTTTTAAAATTAAATAAAATTAAAATTTGAAGAAACGGAATCGGAGCAATTTTTCGCTCTTATTATTTTTTTATTGATTGGTGGTACTCTTCATTTTCTCCCTGCATTGCAAATATTTGTTTAAATTTAAGCACAACAACATGCCAACTAACTAGAATCTTTAAACTTGCTACTTGTCAATTAATATAATGACACTCTAGCGAAAAAATATAAAAATTAACCTTAAATCAAAACACCTTTTATCATCTACCAATGTCTTGTAGACATAGTCCTCCACGTGTCAGCAAGCCATTTATTTACCTTCCATCAAAACAAGGAATGCGGTAACACGTAATAAAATATTCAAATTAAACTTGCAACTTTTATGTTAACCACTGCTGCTCCCACGAAAACTAAATGGAGTAGAACGATATGTCATCATGTTTCCTTCCATGCATTACTTGCTTTAAGATTATCAATGATAATTTTGGGAGCAGAGTTGCATATCAATCAGTGAGTATTTTTGAATATTACTCGTCTCAATTTCTTGTGCTGGAACTAGACTCTTGCCGAGCCGAGCCATGACAAACATAGCCAAGCACGAAAGTGTGGATGGTTTTCTTGTCAACGCTCGCCTGTTCTGCAACATCTGCACTCTCAACAAGACATGACGAGCATAGACGGGTACGCCCGCCATCGCTTGCCTTGTTTATTGACGCACATCACCTTACCGCGGAATTGCTCGAAATTTTTGTCGGTTTTAGGTGAAGAGTAGAGATGTGCAAAAGTGCTCATAGCTCACCAATCACCGCGCACTTTTACAGTACAGTTTCTGAAAAAAGCACAGCATAGTCTGCGAGCGAAAGCTTTCGTTCGACAAGACTTAGAGCCAAACTACACGAGCGGAGCTATCACTGCGTTTTACCGCCGAGCTTTTGCTCGGCGAAACATATCAGTTTGTATGAAGTAAAACACGCAACTAAAAACACGCTCATGTTGTTTGCTTCATACAAACCCATAGTCTCTATTTTCATCTCGACGAAAAAACGCGACAGTGCACTGAGGGTACAGCGCAACACTATACAAAAGAGCAATGAGTTGTGGTTCGAAAAGAAGGGGTTCGAAAAAAATAATACTATATAGCTCTCACAACAGAAAATATGCTCCTGGACAATCATCAAATCTAAATCTGGTTCTTTACAGACAGGACGAGTTTCATGGCGTACTAAGATAAAAAAAGAGCTTAAGGGGACATAGTACCTTCAAATTTTCAACAAATTGATTATTTTTTGATTGAATATGTTAGAATGAAGCTTTCAAAACATGATTTCAATAATATAAAATTTAAATTCTAAAAAAAAAATTTTTGTGAGCATATATAGCGAAGCGCGCCAAGCTCATTTTGCTATGATTTTCGTTAACTTCGCTATAGCGCTACATCGACTTAGACTAAAGCGTAGAGAGACATAAGTGAGTCAACTTCTTCAAAAGAAGCAAAAAAAAGTTAGCCTTGGAAATTTGGGCAGCATATTACCAAAAAATTTCAACTGATGAGAACCATCAACACTCTTATTGTCCTGTTGGAGAAAAGACTTGGTGTAACTGGCGCAAGGCGGAGGCAGCTGGTGGTAATGCTTTAAAAAATTTCAAGCATCCTCCACCTTTAGAGCCAAACTACACGAGCGGAGCTATCGCAGCGTTTTTCCGCCGAGCTTTTGAAAATATATGGATTTAACACGCAGCCAAAAACGCGCTCGTATAGTTTGCTTCATACAAACTCCTGTGTTCTGTTTTGAAGCTCAAAAGCTCGGCGGAAAGCTCTCCGCTCGTATAGTTTGGCCCTTAGACGATGAGGTACAAGAAAGCTTAAAGCCTATTTATGAGGACTTATCATCAGAAGATTTATTAAAGCGCTGCTTGGGCAATTTTACGCAGCATAATAACGAAAGCTATAATTCTCGTGTTTGAAATTTGGCCCCCAAACATACTTTTTGTGGAAAAAATATTATGAATATGGCTGCAAATGTTTCTGCATGTACATTCAATGAAGGATTTATGGCTATCTTGAAAATAATGCAAATCATGGGAATTACAAATGCAGAAAAAAGAAATGCTGCAAGAATCCACCAGGCGGAAAAACACTCGACTGAGGCGTCTAAAGAGGCCAGAACTGCTCGAAGAGGGCAAAACTCTTTGGAAGAGGAAGAGTATGAGCAAAAGGATGGTATATTGTATGGTCCAGGCAACACAGTTTAAATTTCCGTAAGATTTATTACAAAAAATATTGAATTTTAACTATAAACACGATTTTCTCGAAACAACGTTTTTCAAGTTGTCGTGCATGATTCAGAAAAATGTATTTATCCAATCGTTCTGAAATTTTAACACGTTAATTTGCACATGTTAATGCTCAGAATGAACTAAATGAATGGATGAAAAAATCGGCATTAAATTTTTTTTAGTTATAACCGATGTCTGGGGGGGGGGGGGGGTTAGCCTTGATTTTGAAAAAACCGCCGCCATTTTGTTAATTTTGAACCAAAATTTTTTTTAGTTAATTCCAAGGCCGCTTTGATGCTCATAAAAACCCCGTTTTTGTTTTTTTCCCAGCCTTTTCTGAGGGCAGTTATCATGCACGGCAGGTTTTTTTTTGATGTTTTTTGAAAAAAAAAAGTATATGTACAAAGTTTCATTAATATATGTCTTTTTATTCAATTAAAAACTAACCTTTGAAAAAAAAACAATTTTTTTCAATTTGAAGTTGCTATGTCTCCTTAAGTAAAAGATTTTAGTATGAATACTTTCAATACTTTTCCAATGTTTCGCAGAATATTTCGACGAAAAGTTCGTCAAGAGTGTAGGCAAACGTATTATTGAATGCTATAGTACGGTAAATCACGGAAATCAAAATTAGTGGACTTTTTCGTGACAACCAAGCTATCAATTACCAAGGACTTGATTAAGTTGAGCTTGTCGAGAGGATCGTTGATTGCCTACAAGCGTAGATTTCGGGAGCAGTCAAAACCGAGGTTTCGTATTTGAATTTCAACATCCTCGTTAAAATTTCCCATGGACCTACAGTAAAAATTCAATTATTTCGATCCGTAAAGAGCATATTCAATAAATTACATACTATCGCACTTGAACTAGTACAATCCACTTTATCATTACCAATCACATTCCGAAAACTTCATCATAATATATTATTTCAATTGCGAAATAAGTAAGTTTATCCTAACTTTCACTGCTTTCTTCTATCCCAATACTCTTTAACAACTTTTATCCGGCCTGTCAATGTGAACAGATCACTTATATATTATCCAACCCGCACCATTCGTGCCCACCCTCAATCGACGATTATGCTGAAAATCTTCTGAAACGTCTTCCAGGCAAATTTCGTCACAATAAATGCATAACTCGATAAAAACCCTAGTAGATCCTTGGCTCAAGAAATTCTAGGCTGGATTACGGTATGATTGATATTGCCATAGATGTGGACGGCAATGAAAAGCGTCAAGGCTGCTATATACTTCTTGGTTCACCTGGATAGAAGAGCGTGTGTGTTTGCAAATCAACTTTGCCATTTACCAGATATATCCGCTCTATGCTTAGTCTCATGTCCTCTCGTGGCGAATGATAGAAAATACGTCCCAACGGTGGTATAACATTTAAATTAAGACGAATTGCACGAAATCTTGGCACATATCAAGTAAAAGAGACATGAGTGGAGTGGGAGGGATGAAGATGAAAATTGTACGATGACGGAGGTATTTGTCGTTTTGCACAAAAGTAGCACGTGTGTTATCCAGTTTGTGCGTATTAAGTAAAAGGTGAAGGAAAGTCGGAACGTTGGAATATTTCAGGTTACATACATATTTAGCTTCAGGTAAGAGTACCTAACATTTTCTTATTATCTCATAACAAATTGCCAACGGTTACGTTTAAATATCATAAAGAGCTAATAGGCAACTTAAATTATCCAGATGTTTCTTGGTATCCGAACAGTAATTCAAGTGACGCTCGGGGTTAAAATATGTTCGCAATGAAATTATCGTCCTAATAGGGAGCGTAACGTAAACGATTTATAGTAATTTGTTTAATGAGGAAGTTTTGAGATGAATTATAACGTTTTAAAGTAAAACTCATTAGTACTCTACTAAAATTTGTGTTCGTTTTAATACCCTGTGATACCCTGTTCGTTTTAATACCCTGATTCAAACGGAAGAGTCAATAATCTCCTGGCGTTAAATGTGATTTATAATAATTAAATTCGTAAAATAAATTTGTCTTTACTAAGATTCAAATGAAATATTTTCGATTTTGCCCACACGGGGCGCTTAAATGAGCTAAGATTGAATGTCTAAAAATATATTGTCAGCTTTCATTAATCTTCATCAGACAGCAGAGTCATGTGAATAGGAATTATCTATCATACGCACAGTGAATACCTTTGTCTTCGTTTTGGATGTCACATGGTTAGATGGATAAATAAATTGATGATATGATGAGATGTAAGCATAATGCGTTTGAAAGTACTTGAATTTGGTTAATACTTGTTCGTCGCATGGTAAATTTTTCATTAATTTTACTACGAGCTAGATTTTTAAGGGCCAAGCTGCTAAAATAAATTTCTGTGAAATCCTTAGAGCTTAGCTTTTATTAGATTTGAGTAGTTACGAGAATGGCTTCCTAATTCAGCTTCACGTAAGTTTGGGCGTCGGCAGATGAGCGAATTTATCCAAATTGTATAGATGGAGAAAAATATAATGCAGTTAATTTAAAGCTCTTCATTTATGCAGAAGGAAAATATTACAAAAGCAACCCTGCTTTAATTATTAAAAAAGTTAAGCGACTTCGTAGCATTTCTGTCCTTAAGCCTTTGTGGGGTGTCTGAATTTGCTCCTTTGGGCGACAAACTATCTCGTCATCTTGTCGATTTCAATGGTGGCAGGGGGCTCATGTTTATTTTGCGGTGGTCTGGCTTCAATCACCGACCAAATACTATTCTGTCCTGATTCGTATAAACGTTCTATCTACATTTTAGTACTTTCGAAATATTCAGTGACTTGTGTTTTGATTTGTACTGGAGATATATGGAGCGTCCGTGTTTCAATACTGATTTTAACATACGTTCTCAAAAGATAGGTTTTTCAAATTTTGTAGAATGATGTAATTGAGTATGCAGTTTTTGAACCCGTTGTTAGCTCGAAAATGACAAAAATGTAGACAGAACGTTTATGCGAATCAGGGCAGTATTGTGAAGCTCATTTACGCTGATATCAATTTGCGAAACATGATTGCTTTGAAAAAGGTCGAGCTCGCTCACATCTATTGTAAAGTTTCGGCTGATTTGGATTTCGCTCCCCCTTGCTTTTTGAAAGAATATAAAAACTTCTTTACGAGAGGCCTCATTTGTTTATTCGAAAAGGAAAATATTGTTGCTTAAAGGGTCGGTTGGTGATGTTTCACCATTGCTCATGACAAGGCCAAGCGTTAATGGTCTATTAGAAGAAGGGCGGTATGTCGGCTCAGAGTGGAAATAAATCTCCATGTTCTTATGCAAGTTAATTCAAGTAGTATTTTACGCGCTGGATTTTCCTTTGATATGTATGCTTTGGGCATTCCAGAGTATAATATTCAGATGGGATTGCTTATCTATGCAAAAACCCGGTGTCTGATCAGACTGATCAGACGTTAGATTGCAGTGCACAACTATAGGATGAGCGGAGCTGCTTTGAGGGCAACGAGATGTGTTTGTCTGAAGACAATTCGTTAATTACATATGAATAATTTCGTCCGTTTGAAGCTGATGGCACAGTGGAAATGATTGCTCATTGAGTGAAAAACTGATACCATTGTCATTTCCTTGAACCGATTTCATGATAAGCTGCTACAAACCGCAACATATTTAAGCTGTTATTCACAGAAACTAGCACTTAATAAGTGTTGTTTGTTTGCAGTTGCCACAAACAATTTCATTATTTTAAGCCACACACGGTGCAACTTAGGCGTGCTATATTAGGCGTATTTTTTTTGCTCCTCTATCCAGCAGAAAATAGAGTATACGCATTGAAAACAACAACACTCCTGTACCAGTGAATTTATTAGTACAGAAATTCTATTCCTCATTTGTAGTTCACGTGCTGAACTATAGAATGTTCTCATAGAAAAAGGAAAAGCTCATGAGAAGTTGTCTTTTTTGCTGTGAGGTGGCTTTGGGTTTTTCATGGCTATGTTGAAAGTTTTGGTAGTTAGGAAATTAGAAAAAGTCCTTATAATGTGTAGAAAGTTGAAAGAAGTAATTTTTTGTTAGTTCTTTTTCTATTTTCTATCGGTTGTGGTAGTGTATGTTCGTTATTTTCTGACTTTATTTTCAGCTGTTGTTTGCTACCACAGCAAATACAGCAACCTATGTCAGTCTTAGCGAATGCACTGCTGTTTTATACTAGATCGTTGTTGTTGCGGCATGGTTATATTCTGTTCTGTATCGGAGCAAAAAAACACGCCTATCGTTTTCGTAGTACTACAGAGCTTCTCTGGTCTTAGCCTCTTGTAGAAAACATTTTCAAAGGTCCAAGTCCGACGATCATGTCCTTCAATTTTTAAATCTAGGCATCGATGCGCAGTCTTCGTCGACAGAGTTGGTCCAATGTTTCCTGGGTTCTACCACTGGCCTTTTTCACTGAACATCGTTTTAGGCCATGAATCAAGGTTTTAGGCACTCGATGCTCATCCAGTCATGTCAACCAGTTTATTTGCTGCTTAAGATCAGCCCATTCCGCAGTGTTAGGGCTTTGTTCAATGACGATCTTTCGAAGAGGACTGGCTTTTGTCATACGCGCATTTGGTATATTACGCTGATATTTGAATTCTACCAAGTAATGGTCAGACTCACAACTTGCTCCTCCAAATGTATGAACGTCAAGCATGATAGAAGTCAACCTTCGCTGAGTAGAGACATTATCAATTTTGTCATGATCAATCATGCACTTGGGGAGGAAGATTGCGAAAACTTGAGCCATATCCATATAGCTGGTAATTCCTACATTGTGCCGCACCGCTTTTTGGGTGTAATAGCTCCAATAAACGATTTGGTATTCGATAGCTGTCATCTTCTGATCGAATAAGATGGAGATAACGAATTGCTATTTTTTCCACAGAGTTTCAGATTGTTATGAAACTTTTAGGACAAATAAATGTTGCTAAATGTTGTTTTATGAACAAGCTGCTGTAAAAACCTTCAAATCATTGACCTTACTGAAAAATTATCGCTTTTTTGAGAAAAAAATACAAGTCGTATATAAGTTTTATTTTTTGTCTATACAGCCAAATTAAAACTTTTGAAATTTCATATCAGATAACCCTTCCCCAATTTACCTATACTTTTAACATCAGAAAATTATGCTTACGAAAACTCATGACCCGATAAACAGATACAACTGAAGATCACAGGATATATTGCTTTTGAATAGGACCAGCTCTGAAAGAAGCGATTTTAAAAAATGAGCAACCCTGAGCCAGTGGTGTCATCTTGAAAAATCACTAAGAAAAAAAAAACTGCTTTTTTTAAATTCATGATAGGACTGCATCTAGAGTTGTTTTTTGTATTATGTTAGTAAGTTTAAAAATATTAAGATTTCGAAAATTTGAGCACTTTTGAATTTCTTTGTACCCCTTTGAAACTTAAATTTCTTTGTGAAAACTTGAATTTCTTTGTACCCCTATAACTTCCAATGCAGTCAAAAGATCGAAACGAAATTCCCAGGGTAGGTTGGCTTAATCGTGAGGTTGATGTTTTTAATTTATTGTTGGCTTGAGTGCTAGCAAAGGGTTCCAGCAAGAGGTGTTTTTGTCATTTTCGTATAAATAAATGCTTTTATTTAGTGGTCATATCGCGAAAATTTACAATTAGTAACTAATGTTGAAGTTTTCTAAGTTCTTTAAATTTATCGGAAGACAACCCCAAACATATTTCTATCCCTGTAACTTCTGATGAAGCCATTATAAGAAAACCAAATTTATTTTGATGTCAAGCAGTTATGGTAGACTTTCAGTTGCGGTGCTGGTTGCAAAGTGTTGCAAGCACTGAGACTGACAACACTTCATTTATGCTACATACTGAATATAAGTAGCAAGTAATTGACTTTCCTGAATTTTTAAATTAATGCAAGTGGTAGCACTGAAAACCTTTCAATCCTATGAGTTTATATGCATTGTTGAGACCAAAGCGGCACACAACCCTCGAAACAGGTTGGCTGTAATAAGTGTGTGGTAGAATATGCACACAACGTCTGCACGATTCTAGAGTTTTTACTAATGTTCGGAGAACATTATTACTAATGTTCGGAGAACATTAGTATTAAAATCGCTTCGCCGAAAATCGTCATATATATATATATATATATATATATATATATATATATATATATATATATATATATATATATATATATATATATATATATATCAGCAAAACGGTTAAGGGAGATAATCTCTGGAGTGGCAAATCCGACTGAGCTGAAACTTTCGGAGAACATAGATGTATATAGCAGGTAGGTCCATGATTTGCTAGAATTCAGATATCTTAAACCTTTTGGCGGCGGCGGGCATTTAAGTGAACTTTCAGGTACTCATATATTTCAAAGCAGTGTAAACTTTTGTTAAAAAAAAGTACTAGGAATGAAAACTTAATGTGTTTATAGTTTGTCTACGATAAAAGATTGAAAATTTTGAGCCAGGTGTAGGCGCTGAGTGCCTAAAAGTAGGCAAGGATTTTTTTTTCAAATTTCGATTTGTCATAACTTCTAAAAAAAACAATGCATCATCGTGAAATTTACAGAGCGTATTGATGTAAACTAGAATTTAACACACATGGACTTTCAAGACTGGGCGGGCAACTTTGTAGCTACAGCAGGCTCCTGAAAACAAATCCTTCAAATCATCGAGTCTCCTGAAAAATTTTTGATTTTTGAAAATAAACTCAAATTATTGATAAATTTTGGCTTTTGTCCACCAAGTCAAATAAAAATTTCAAAAATTCCGCGGTAAACAAGAACGGCAACCCGTGATCAAAGTACCTCTATTTTCAGCACTCAAAACTTCTGTTTACGAGAACTGACAATCGGATAATGCGATCAATATGAAATTTACAGGACATGTTGAAATTACTTAGGACCAAGTCTGATAGAAATAATTTTGAAATACGGGCAATACTTTGGTAGTGGTGCCATTTGGAAAAATCACTGAGAAAAAATCTGGTTTTAAGCCTATAGCTTCCGATTTAGCCACCAGATTTCAACAAAATTCACGCAGTAGGTGGACCTTACTCTAAGATATATTTCATAGAAATTTGATTGAAAAATTAGTATAGGGTCGCCAGCTGTGGCAATTTTCGTCTCCTAGATATTGTAAATTTCCTCAGGGAAATAAAAATTTTTCCCTATAACTTCCGATGCAGCAATTCATGTGATAAGTCGATCTTGTTGCATTTCTAATTCTGTAGAAATTTCGTTGAAAAATTGTGAAGGGTTGCCAGCTATTATGAATTTCGTAATTTATTGACATTTCTTTATCGAGCGATGTTGTCATCAAATTTCCAAGTGGCAATGATCCTGCAATGACAATTAACAACAAATATTTATGTTTCAAAAATTTAAAAAGTTTGGACGGTGGTAGCCCTAAAATTACATTCACTCCTATAACTTACAGCACAGCCATTCAATCAAAACGAAATTCATAGGGTAGGTTGATCACAACGTGAAGCAAATATGGTGCTAGCACATGATTGCCAGCACCAGACAATTTCGTTAATATTGCACCAACAGATGCTTCCATTTTCTATTCATAAGAAAAGCATTTACAATAAAATAAGCAAGCGATATTTAAATTTTCCAAGTTTTGGAAATTTTTCGGATGGCAAACCCAGACATAGTTTAATCGCTGAAACTTTCGATGATATCCTCGGATGAAAACGAAATTCAAAGGATAGATTGATTAAGCATGAGCATGTTATGGTAGATTTATTGCTGCTGTGTTAGACAAATTTTGCCAGCACTGAACATTTTCATCATTTGTGTTATAGAAAATGCTGTCAGAAAAGGACATTTGTTCCTTTAAGTAAGAAATGGTTGATATGATACTACAAAGAAGTGTATAACGTCTCCACACATTTTTAAATCCCTCAAAGATAATTTCTTCGAAAATTAGTTTTCTAGCGGTTCTGATGCGCTAGACTTTTTTATATACTTAAATTGTATAACAATTTTAATAGTAAGCAACTGGTTTTTTTTATAGCTTATTCAATTTTGTTTTGGTTTTTGAAGTTTCCGCTTGTTTTTGAAATATATTTATTGTTGGAGTTGGCCATGTTGTTTGTCATTCCGACGAATTTTCAATTTGTAACGGAGGAGTATTTCGGGAGGCGGTTCCTCCCTACTTCGCTCTTTTTAGGGCTTTGTCCTTCGATTTATGTTATATTGACATGCAAACTTACATTGAGTACAACAAGCACTATAGATCGTTTTTAGATATTTGGGTAAAAATTAATCAAAAATATTTAGTTCTAGTTCTCTAAAAGTTCTCTAAAAATATATATTATATTATTATAATTATTTTTGTTAATACAAGTTAAAATTCAAGTGATACAGACTCAAGGGCGGATTTGACCATTTCGCCGCCCTAGGCCTCAGAAATATTTGCCGCCCTTTTTGTGAATTATATTATATGCAACAATGCGCGATTTTTTTTCGATTCCCTAGAATACTTCGCTGTTTTTCGTTGCGCCCGAGCTCACAAAAAAGGAATATCAGAGCAAAACCGGCAACGGTTCGTTCGTAAAAATTCCCTATTATTGCGCCCTTGCCACACAAATAATTATTAAAATACAAACACGGTAAAGAACCTAAAACTACCTAAAAAAAAAAAAAAGAATCCAAAAATACAATTTTTAACAATCCAAAACCGTATACACCTTTGCATCGCATATAACTCCAACGTCTTCGCTAAAAATTTTATAAGTTTACTATTCCGTTCAAAGTTTGCTTCCGCACTTGACTGGAAATCAACTATGAACTCGGCTATTGTAAATTAATGTTCGATATGTTATTAGTTAAAGATGGACCCGAAATACTTTGACCTATGTTCTAGATTTCATTTTATAGAAATTTTTTATAGAAATTAATTTCAGTCATCAAGTACAATTTAAAAAGCATTTCAAAAATAAAGAGATTCGCATGTAGTTGATATACCCTGTACCATAAAAATAAAAAAATTTTTTTTTTGGAAAAATAAATGCACGCAAATATTTACCTCTGATAAGCTTTTCCTAACTTGAAGAAGTATTATTTGGGTTCTTTTTAGGATCATTTTAGCTCTTTTTAGGCTCTTTTTAGGCATTTTCAGATACTTTCTAGGCACTTTTTAGGTATTTTTGAGTTTTTTGGGTCCTTTACCGTGATCGCATTTCGATATTTATTATAAGCCAAACTTTTTAATGTCCGAAAAAAAATCATTAGAGGTGAATTTTCCATGCATTGATTTTTGAGAGACTTCGGTTGGCTTGAGGTGTTAGGCTCATTCGACTCAGATATATGTACATATACGACAGAAAAAAAAACTGCCGCCCAAAAAGAAAATCGAAAAAGAGCCTCCCCAAAAAAAAAAGTGTATTACTTTACAAAGTATTTTTTTCTTTCGAGAATTCAGAATCATCGAACATCTACCGTCAGATATGATGTCTGAAGTTATTCATATGTGTGAAATGGATGGCAATTAAATAAAAATAATCAGTTGCAATGTGTTGGTAATTATTATTTTTCATTCCACTACACTAAAAAAAGGCGTTTCTCGAAGTTTTTTCTCCTTAAAGATTTTAAAAACATCTACAAACACTCGATAGTTGGCATTCATTCATCATCATTTGAACCTTTCATATGAATTTTTCAAGGAAAAAATCGAGTTTGTTTTCCCGCATCAGTCAATAAAACCGTAAAAAATCCTAGATAAACTGACAAATAAAAGTTAACAAATTTCAAACCCCACAAACTCCACATATTCCTACGCATTTGATATTTATAATCAGGCTGAATAATACGACTGACTCCAAATGCCCGTAGCCTAGAAAACCTTCAGAGTTTATGTACACACCGGTGTATGATGGTACGTAGCAAGAGTGAATCCATGCAATTAGAACAGGCTATGAAACAGAAGCCCTGAATGAAGCAGTAATTCCATATTCGACAGACAACCCATAGGAAATGCTGGAGATGAATGCACTTCAGTATGCAACAGAATAATCTCTTTTTCCTATTCAAAGACCAACTTATCCGCGGAGCATGACGAACGTTTCAAGTTAATTAAAAATTTCAAAAGCGTCATACAAATTACGTCGACCGCAAATGGTACTCTACATTGGATTAAAGGGCAACTTGTGTTCATCAAGAGCCCACTGACAACGACGCATCTCTGGAACAGAAGAAGAAAAAGGTTATGTGAAAAATATGCTTAGTTGCAGGTATATTCCCTGTTACTAGTGACCTGATTATGATTACATCGCCACGCGAATATGATGGTATATTCTATGGAGTGTGCATGCGGCAAAGATGTTTAAGCTCATTGAAACGTTTCAGCATGCTACCGTTCCCATTCATTCAAGGAAACCTGTTTTCCATTTTGAGAAGCACTTCAGGCTTATAATTACTGCTTGTGCATAAGCGCTTGATGGAACAAAAGAACTGTTGGTGTGCAACAAAAATTTGCACAAAAATTGACGGCATTCAAAGCTCTGTGATTATTCTTTTCAATATCTGTGAAGAATTATAATTGTTCAACATGAAATGATATGAAATGTCAAGTATTTAGGGAAAAGAAACGTAATAATGGAAACTCTCTGTTTGTTTTGAGTTCATTCAAATAAACTTGAAAATTTAATTATGAACTGAAGTTTCTCTAAGCTCAGTTAACTTTTATTTGCAAGCAAATTTTAGTAATGTAAAAAGAAGAGACCCACCACCATTACTTTTATTCAAATCTCTATTCCACGTGCACTCGATCCCCAGTCATCCAATATTTCCTATCGCATTCTTGACTTTCCCTAAACAAACTTCCCACGATTCGAAGTATTTTCTTAAATATCTTTTGGGTTCTTCCGGCTACTTCTCACTAAAGGTCATAAGTCGATTTCACAAAAGGCCGAAAGTTTTCTTTAGGAAACCAACCACTTCACCCATTTATTGGAGCACGAGAACAAGAAAAAGAAACAAGAGCCCAAGCTCGATGTTATTCCAGTTTTCTACCCTGGGTTTAAGGAGCCACATGGGAACGCGACAGGGAGGCGAAAGTGGGAGGTAGGGAAATACCAGCTATAAAAGATTTTATGGTGTTGGTCCCGCACCATAAGTCAACAGTATGTTGATTCGGACAATGGTTTGGCTGAGTCGTAGGTGAATTCATTTTTCAAGAGCAAAAACTCTAGTCATTCTGCAAAAATATAATGGTTTATGCTACAAACAGATGTTACTGGAACATTGATTTTTTATGGCTTAAGTACTCATGGAATTGATAAAAGTGTCGCGTAAATGTATATTTGAACATTTAATCGTTTATTTTATGTGGATACAAACTGGAAGGTAATGGCAAGCGGAAATTAATTGAATGTAAGAATGTATGGTTTTACCAGTATTGAGGTCAAGTCGTACTAGAGAATTATAAAAGTCAAGTATCATATTCACCGTGCAGGGAAAATATGGGGGGCTTGGAAATGGAAGCTAACATAACGAAGTAGAATATAAGTATTTATGAGGTTATAAATAGAAATTTATGGCAATGGTAGTGTTTTCGAAGTAGGTACTTTTCTTGAATTTTCTGTTGTGGGATTTGAATGGTGAGAAGTCATTAATTGTACTTGAAGCATCCGGATAGACTCTTATGGTTAGAGATTGACAAGCAAATTTATTTTGGCCTTGTAACGCACATGTATGTAAAAGAGTCGCAACGAAGTCAACAAATAACTAAGCAAGACAAAACACAACCCTAGTGCATACACAACTCTAAAATGACAGATTTTCCAAGAAAATATAAGAAATTGAATAGATATTGAAAGAATACAAAACATGCGCCCCACTACGACAAGCCAGTATAGAAAATCATGTTTTGCTTTGATTTGATGACTAAATCGGAAGTCAAAGGGTAGAAGCATTTCCGGAAAGACCACTCCCAAGAATTTCAAAGCTAAGCAAAAAACACTCATTATATATTTTCACTATAAGGTTATTCTCCATATGAAAATTTGATAGCAGGTATTTCCTAGTTCAAAAGCAATGAAATTGACTAGTTCTGGTAATACTTTGCGTTGGTGAATTTCTTTTTAATCCGATGGCTGCATCGGAAGCCACAGGGATGAAAAAATACTTGAGATTGCCATCCGCGAAATTTCCAAAGTTTAAACAGTTTCAACATTTCCTGTTTATTTTCATTGTAGGTGTTTACCATATTGAAATTAAATGATATTACCTGTTCGTAAGAAAATAACTAACCCTTTACTAGTGCCATAGTTAAAGGTAAACAAGATTTGCTTCACGTCAAGTTCAACAAAATCACCAAAGCTTGCAAACATATCCTAATTTTTCAACCAAACATGGCTGACAGGTGTGAATTTCTCACTGGAAAGTATGGGGTGTGAAACATTTATTTTTAAGTGATCTTTCAGTTTGGTACTACTGCCACTGTGTTACTTACATTTCCAAATAACTTCTATCAGACGTGCGCCTACTCAAAACCAAAACTTTCTGTGAATTTAATATTGATCTGGTGGTTTAGTCGTGTTTAGGTAATTTGATAGTGTATTACCATTTTTCTGCGTTGCCGAATTTTGAAAAACTCGAACTGGCAATTAGAGTTCATCGTTTGCAATATTTTCTGAAATTCGAAAATATTTCCAAAAGATTTTTTTCGAAGTCATTCTCCATTTGCCCATTGTTGAAGTCAGGCTCCCATGGTGCACCAGTCGATATCGCCGATATCGCCGATTCCGCTTGAGGGTGGACGATTAAGGTAGCTTCTGCCAGGCTTTGCTTGGTTCAAAAGCATCTATGGTTTCTTGTGTCCAATCAATAGTTGCTGATGATCTAACGTTACCTTATTCTGAAGAAACTTTTCTTCCGCTGCTTTGGGAAGAATCCTTCGAAAAAATGCATCATGCCCAGACACTGTCGATTTTTTTTAATTGTGTCAGAGTGAATAATCTTGACTTTTTGAGGAACAAAACGAGTGCCTTCTTTAGTAACCAAAAAGTCGAGATATCTACACTCAGGTTGACCGAAAACGCATTTTGGTAGATTAGTTACCATCTCATACTTCCTGAGGCGTTCAAATGGCTGTTTAAGATGGTGCATGTGCTCTTCCATTGATGTTGATGCGATATGTGTAGTGAAAATCAAGACCTCGGAAAATTACGCCCATAAATCACTGGAAAGTTTGAGCTGCATTACTTAGACCCTCTACACACAGAGCTACTCAAATTACACAGAACTGGTTTATGACTTCAATTGCTAATCAGTTACTAACTAGTAACGCGGATCTACACACGAAACTACTCCAAAAAGATCGAAATCAGTAGTATCGCGATTGGATTAAGCCGAGGAAGTAAGACAATTGAATGTACTTTTGGGATGCCCTGCAAAAAGTTTCCTGTTTTAAATGGTCTTATCCGCATTTGGGATCTAAAATATGTAGACTTGATCATCAAAAGTGTCTGCGTTCTCCACAACTATGTACGAAATCGAGAGGGACATCAGTATGTGCCAATCGAAAAATTTACAATGAGTACAAATTTGGAATTCGATAACCCTGTCATGGTACAACCAATACAAAATATATCAATACACGTGAGTTCTCCAGCAACAACTCTCAGGAATTATTTAGCGAAATATTTTATTACACCACGAGGATCTCTACCCTGGCAGTGAAAATATTGTTTATGAACATAAAATACAGCTTGAAAACAAAGGTTTTAGTATTTCTCTTTACCACATTGAAAAATAGCTTCGTATATGCCTGTCATATTCATTGCCTCCCGAACTTCATTCCAGGCATTTTGCGTTTGATTCTTCTTCGAATATCCGGGAAGCGAGAAATTTTACAAAACTAGATATTTCTCTACATTACTGACGAGAAAAATATTGACATTTTGATCGCCCATCTCAAACTGACACGTAAACCGAGCAACTTCTGCCACTAGTAACCCAGGAGCTGAGTTTGCTGGAACCGATTACTAACAAGTTAGTAACGCATTATTAATCAGTAGCATCGTGTGTGGCTGGTAGAGATGGGAAAAACGACTCAGTTTAGTGTGTCGACACACTTCGACTCACTCATTTGGATGAGTCAATCAGTGTGAGTCAATCAATTGTGTCAATTCGTTTTTGATTGATGTAAAATGTAGTTATGAAAAAGGATTATGCATATGATTAGTATTTTTTCTATTTACCGCTTATACATGGTCATGAAAAGACGACAAAGAAAGTTAAACGCACAGAAAATTTCCCAGTATTTATTTTAATAAGTGTCTTTTTTTTGTTTTGAACATTTTAAAAAGATTTTTACTAGGATTTTCACATACTAGGTATAACTAGTACAAGTACAAAAAAATACATGTTCCAAAAATACTAGCAAGTATTTGTTGAAGAAGCTATATATACTATACATACGATTTGCATTGATGTAATGAAAAGGTATGATATGCCCTCCCCCACCCTCCAAACACAAGGTTCCCAAGCCAGAATGGTGATGGTACAAGATAATCTTCAAAGGATACTGAGTTATTAGTCCGCGCAGCTTGTCCGTAACTTTCCAATGGTCGGCCATTTATTTGGCAAATCTTTTCGCCTAAAGAAAAACGATGAAATTCAATCAATTTAATTTGATTTTCATTTTATTATATGCACAAAACATCTCCTGTATTCGTTCAAATTACCAAAGTCAAAAAATTTACTAAGATAGAACAAACTAATCCTGTTGCCATCTATATGGCTTTTCATCGATCGATCTCTTATACCAAACTTTTCTTGGCTAATCTAAAACAGCCGGTTTTCCACTTCGCCTCACTGAAGCATGAAGTTAAACGAAAATTTTATTAAGAAATGATAAAAACAAAATGTTTCGCCTATTAAACATGCACCCACTAGGGGGCTAACCTCTTCGGTAAGGCTGGATATGAATCCAGGGGCATCTTAACTCCCGCGGTCTCGTAAATTTTGCAACCCCGGTAGGGTTGGAGACACCCTCGTGGCGACCTGCAGTCACAGAGCCTCAGCACAGCCCGATAAGCCAACTGGCGAACCAAAAAGGATCTCAACCTTTTCCTCCTTAGCACTTTAAGTGCTACTTTCAGTTTTTCCAGACGGTTTTCCGGCGGATTTCATTTTGCCGTATCTTCGAAACTAGGCCGCTTTTTCACAGACTTGTATGAAAATTTGACCCGAAACAACTCAGAAAGGTCCCCGAATTCATGCTAGACCAAAAAAATAATTTTGGTAAAAAAGAACGTTTTCACCCAATTTCCCCTACTAAAATTTTTTCTCGCCCTTAAAATATCACTATTGTACTCAATCATCGAAAGTGCCGTAAAGGCAGTTTTTGCCAAACTATGGCCAAAAAACCCCTTATTCCCCTACAAAACTGAAATTTTTGTATCGCAGAAATAGATCTTGGCCCGTTATGTCCCAAACCACTCCCACCCAAAATTGGCCGATTTTGTTCGATTTCAGCTATCTTTGCCCTAGAAACTTTTTGAATATTTGAATAAAATGCTTGCAAGTACGAAAATACTCGCAAATACGAAAACACTCGAATCTAGTATTTTTGAATTTCATACTAAGTACTGATTGTCCCAAAAGAATACCTGTTCCAGTATATACGCTTAATCTCTAATTATAACCTAACTATGACTAAATTCCAAAATTTGTGAACAATAAACATTGTTACTTGTTATATTTATATGATGCTAATCACATGAACATATTATGGCCGCATTTCCTACAGCATAAATGTGGAAAATAGTTGCTTTCTTTGAAGTACTCCCCACTCACATTATTCTAAAACGTTACCTCAGCGAAGAAAAAATCACTCATAGAAACTTTTTCCGGAACGGTATATAATTGAAAAGTTTATCATTTTAAATGTATCAATGAATTTATATATATATAAATATAATATATATAAATGTATATATGTATATATATATATAATATATATATGTAATATATATATAATATATATAAATGAATTTATAGACTAATGATCAATTAGAAACAAATTTTCACAAGTATCTTATCTAAATACACTGAACTTCACTGCATCGAATTGTGTGAAATGTACACTGATTTCAATATACACTTCAAGAGCTAATGAAAATCAAAAACTTTTTTATTTGAATTATAAATCCACTTCAACTCCCAGATATAACAAATAATCACAGCGATAACCATCCAAAAAAAAGCGGGCATACCCAACCATTTTCATTTCGCCCATTTTTTCTTTTCAGGTTTTTTTCTTCATCAAAATATAATTGTTTCTGAAAATTTGCTCGAATATCCCTATCCAATATCTATACCTCTTATACTTCATCAATATCCTTAAAAAATTTCATTTCGATCGGACATCGCATTCCTGAGATAATCTCACTGCATCCAATCACAAAAAAATTGAGAAAGTCTACAGGAAGAAAGTTTCAATCAAAATCTTCATCATATGCACATATAAAGTGCACATATGTTCATCCGCGACGGTCAGTTTCGATCATCACAACCAACCACGGCATGCTTGCACTGTACGGCATTACCTACAGCCTTTACGAAATTCATATCGCGGCACCGATTGACTTGCTTGAAAAGTGTCGAGCTCATAAACAAGCTCCTAATCACATCAACTGATTGACTCGTTCTTGTGCTGCTCATCTCTAGCTCTACTGTGTGTACACAAACGTGTCGGCCAACACACGTGTTGAGGCTAGTGATTGCTTCACCAAACGCTCAACTCCGACGAGATCCGTGAAAGGCTCCGCGGCACGGAAATCTTCGCGCAAATGATTGCTTATGTGTAACGATTGACTCGCTCCTATGCAAAACTGTCGAGCTCATAAACAAACTCATAATCACATCAACTGATTGCCTCGTTCATGTGCTGTTCATCTCTAGCTCTACTGTGTGTACACAAACGTGTCGCCGACACATTTTTTGAGCGCAAGTGATTGCTTCACCAAACGCTCAGCTCGCTCATACTGTAGTGATTGCTTCACCTGTGAAGCAGCTCGCTCAGTATAGAGTATGTCGACACACGTGTTGGGGGCTAAAGATTGCTTCACCGCGATTGCTTCACTCACGTGTTACCCATCTCTAGTGGCTGGCGTCCCACTCAGTTACATTGAAAGTGACTCATTACGAACTGGTTAGTAATTCGCGTTACTAATCAGTTTCTTTTTAGTAGCTCCATGTGTAGAGGGCTTTAGTCCAAACGTCATATCAAGGAATTGAAAATGACCACGACCGACGTCACAATTGCGGTTTTTTTAATACCACAGGCATTTGGTTAAAGACACGAACCAGGTCGAACGTTGAAATTACGGTTTTCCCTTGCAGGAACTCAGCGTAACCTTGAAAATGCTGCATTGGATACCGATCTGGGCATTTCTTCCCCTTTTTGGGAACCATGTGGAGCGGTGACGCCAATGAACTCTGTGACACACGAGCGATCCTCAGCTAGATCATCGTTTTGAACTATTTTTTCGCTATCCTTATCCGGAACAAGCCTGCAAGGCTTTTGGGCAACGGGCAGACCCGTAGTGGCTACTATGTGATGCCTGGATTAGTGCAACCGAGGTTTATTATCAAATTTAACGTGCCAACGGTCGCGATATTGGTACCGTTTGCAGCTCGTAACTGAAACTTAAAGTTTTTACGTGGTTTAAGGAGGATAGAATGTGGAACAACACTCAGGTCGGCATCAGTGTCAACAAGAAATTTTAAATTAGTGTCTAAATCGGCGATAAATAAGCGACTAGAAATTGGGCATATACCGTTGGCCGTTAGTTTTCCGCGTTATTGAAAAATGTACACGGTGGAGTGCAACTATTAGTTTTGTCCCCGTACTGCCAATGAGTTTCGTCTGGTATGGTTAGAATACTGAGGGCGTGAGTGGGGAAGTGATCGTGTGTGGCTATGTTTTGCCACTTCAAAAAAGACGTAAAAAAAAAGCTCAAAGTCATGTACGTCTTTTTTATTTTTAGTAAATATGTGTTAATGGTTTGGTAAGCTATTTTGCAGAAGAAGAAAACAAGCTCGTCCAAATCTGAAGTCTATGGTATCCAGATAATTTAGAATGTTTACAGAATCAGCATTGCGGAAATCATATGCAATTTTGTTATTGTATGATTGATTAAAAGCAAGATTTTTAGTGGATAGTTCAGCTGTAAGACCGGAGTGATGAAGAGAATTAGAAAAAAGATTCTCGGTGTCAATAGTTGGAATCACCACCCGTTCGTCATGGAAATTTGTCAATATTAAATCTAACAATGGTTCATTATTAAATCTAACCATTCCGGTTAGAAGTCGGATTGACCTGCTGCAAATCATTGCTAGATATTAAGCTGATAAGAATGATAGCAATGGTGTCAAGAAGGTTGACCAGGAGGAGATAGCTGAACGGTTGAAATGTCGTATCAACAATGCATTTTGTAAATGCGAATTATATACTTACACATGTTCTTCAAGTTATGGAAAATATTACTTGATTAGAATGAAATGATATAAAAATGACTGTTTTTATCTATTAAACTATCAAAACAAAAATATGAATATATTTACTTGATGTGTATATTTTAATGAATAGAATAAAAGAAGAGGTGATTTGTACATTTATTGAAATCTATTTTACTAAGAGAGAGTGTTTTCATTCTGAAGAGAATGAGATTTTGTTTCATTCTAACTGGCTGACTACTGGATACTCAGCCATTGAACTGTAAATTTAGTCCTCCATCATTTCTTAAAAACTGGAAATATTATTTATAAAAAAATGCAAGTATTGTCCACAGCAATCAATCTAACCTTTGTATATTCTTCATAATACTGTGTCTCAAACAAGCTGTGGAATACCATATAAATTTGCTACCGCTCGATTTTTTTATTAACGAAAATGCATTTTTTACACTTGTTTCAACCACATGTATACTTCTCTATCTCCAGATCTTGATTTCTAATACTATCTAATCAATAAAAACCGCTCCTTGTGCTTAAATTATATTCTTTCCAAATTTTTGATCATTTTCTGTATCTCCTTTTCCCCACTAAAAAAAAGTACGAAAAGCTAACACCCACGAACGCGGAGTATTGATTAGCAGGGCGTGCGACCTTCTAGATGTCAGCAACAACTGGCTTTATAATACATGCCTTAGTAAAAGGATGTAATGAGAAGTAGAACTAATCAGACCACATTCACATTAATTGTTAACCAGATTCTAGACGATTTTTTGTGACAACTTTAATTTGAAAACTGTTAAGAATATTTATGTACATGTGCATTGTTCAATTATTTATTAACAAACGCCCTATGATAAACTAAACTAAGGAACATACTTTCAAAGCAATTATTAGCCATCCTTGGTATGTAAACTTTTAGAACCTCTAAAAATGAGGACCTCATATTGACTTTTTGTGACGATGTTGATATTGATGGAAAGAAGACTATCTATGATCCTTCTCAATAAACTCTACTAACAACCTGAAATTTGATTTCATTTCAAAAGATTTTTCCGACATTTCATGTCATATTTTTGTTTACGCAAATTCTTATGTTAATACAATCTTTCCGTTTCTCACTCTACAATTGTTACATCTCACCCGATTTTTATCGGATTCTTAACATTTGCCAAAGACACATGCTGACGCCCAACACTTGATTCACATCTTTCATCCTAAATAAAACAACAAAGTTTACGGGGGAGACGCAAGACAATACGGAATGAAATATAGTATGTATAACGTAAGAAGCCATAAAGGCTCCTAGTTCCCAGTTTATTCGCTGTATTCCGAAATTTTATGAGCTTGTTGCTACACAGCTTCATCATGCCATGGTGACTCAACGAATCGATCCAGAACCGGAGCTGAGTGGAGTAAACGTATTCAAATGAAAGTCACTTCCACTTCCGCGGCTCTCTGTGAAAGTCTGATAGACACTCTCACATGCTTTATAAAGTACTCTCTCCATATATAAACAAACATGCATACCTAGAGACAAACATTTTTGTATGAATATGCATACTTTGGCGTAGTATTCATAGTGCTCCAGTTTGCTACTCGCGTCTGTACGGAACTTTATGATCAGAATTGGAAAATTTAATGTTTTCTCCCTATTGGAAAATGATTTTACGACGCCGAAGTGAGTGGCAATAAGTTTATGGTCAATGAATCGTAAAGATATTTGCTTGTTTGGAACGTACGAACATACTTTCACAAGCGTTCGATCAGCAGTTTTTTTTTATCTTAATTTTCTTGAAATTCAAAAATTAGATTTGGGGGCTGTAAGGGGGTATTAGGAATTTTTCATGGAAGATTGAAAGTTCTTTGTGTGTCTACATCGAATCGTGACTTGATTGAACTAGTTATCAATTTGCTTTCTTAAATCTGGGAAACGGAAAATCTGAATGATGGATCGCAGCACTGTTTGAATGTAAACTTTCCATCTGCGGCCTTTTCAGATTAATTGTGAAAGCAATGTTAATATTTATAGATAATTGGCGGGGAACTATTTTTCAGCAATGAAACACTTAATATTTTCAGACAGAGAGAAACTTAGCCATTATGATATGAAATAAGTCAAGCTCTAGTCTTAATTGTGTGACTCATAAATTAGGGCTTTTTGTAGCAATGACATGATGTGGTATTGTTTGTTTATATGTATATACAAATTACCTATGCATCATATTTTATGTAGGACCTTCAAACATAGGAGGGTGGGTCAATAAGATTGAGTAGGTAGGTCATTAATGAGGGTAGTTTGTTGTAACATTATTAGTTCAAATGCTCATTATAAGTATAAATAGCAAGTTTTGTTTCAATCGAGCCATTCGTTTTTGAACTTTCGTCGACGAAGCGCTTCAGTCCGGAAAAAAGTGCAAAATATGGCGAAAATCGATTATCAAATGCTGTGAGCTTCCTCTCCAGACAAGGAAAGTTGGCTCAAACAATAATAGAAAAAATGGTATTCGTTTACGGTGACTCTTTTCCAGCTAAGACCATGATTTATTGTATAAGTGGCTCATCAGAATGGCCAATCAAACTCTCTTCGCGTATTGTGTAGCTAAACAAGTCGAATATCAAAAAATCGATTCCGTAAATTATTTCATACTGCAAATTGTCCGCTCTTAATTATTTTAACATAGGAGAACTACGAAAAATCCTCGAAAAACGAGCGTAGATGGAGGCGTTCAAGCCATTTTGAAAAGGAGATACAAAAAGCATTATTTTTCCACTGTGTCAGTCATAGATTAAATCTTGTCATAAACGATTTAAAATCTGTGCCACAAGTGCGAAACACAATCGCTACTATTAAAGACAAAAAAATCCACGTAAATTGCTGTTGGTTTGATTAAAAAAGTTTGATTAAAAAACGAATAAATGTGTACATGATATAACACGAATAAAACAAATATCTCCTCGTTTTTTTCTCTCTCCTTGTTTTCCTCGTTTTTTTACCTAAATTCGAGGCTGGACACGCCCATGGCTGTATATCCATTCAAATGACAGGATTTAAGGTATAACGGATGAGATAAGAAAAGCTTCCGAAAAACCCCGGCGTGCACGATAACTGCCCTCAGAAGAGGCTGAAAAAAGCGGGTTTTTATCAGCATCGAAGCGGCCTTAGAATGAACTAAAAAAAAAATTGGATGAAAAATAACAAAATGGCGGCGTTTTTTCGAAAATCAAGGTTTTTTCCCAGGGCTGTGGAGTCGGAGTCGTGGCTCTGTGCATTTAAAGCGGAGTCGGAGTCGCATTCGACTCCGACTCCGCTTTAAATATACAGGGGCACGACTCCGACTCCACAGCCCTGTTTTTTCCCCCCAAAAATCGGTTATAACTAAAAAAATTTAATGCCGATTTTTTTATCCGTAGTTCATTCTGAGCATTAACATGTGCAGATTTGCGTGTTGAAATTTCAGAGCGATTGGACAAAAACATTTTTTTTAATCATGCACGCCAACTTGAAAAAGGTTGTTTCGAGAAAATCGCGTTTAAAGTTAAATTTCAATATTTTTTATAATAAATCTTACCGAAATTTAACCTGCATTGCCTGGACCATACAATATACCTTTCTCTTGTTCATACTTCTCCTCTTCCAAAGATTTTTGCTCCCTTCGAGCAGTTCTGGCTACTTTAGATGCCTCTATCGAGTGTTTTCCCGCCTGGTGGATTCTTGCAGCATCTCTATTTTCTGCATGTTCCAGCGCACATAGGCCAATTGTAATTCCCATGACTTGGCATTATTTTCAAGATAGCCACAAATCCTTCATTGAATGTACATGCAAAAATATTTGCAGCCATATTTATGATATTTTTTCCACAAAAAGTATGTTTAGGAGCCAAATTCCAAACACAAGAATTATAGCTTTCGTTATTATTCTGCGTAAAATTGCCCAAGCAGCGCTTTCATAAATCTTTTGATGATAAGTCTCCATAAATAGGCCTTAAAACGTCTTGTACCTCATCATCTAAAAGTGGAGGATGCTTGAAATTTTTTAAAGTATTACCACCAGTTGCCTCCGCCTTGCGCCAGTTACTCCAAATCTTTTCTCCAACAGGAAATAATAGTGTTGAGGGCTCTCATTAGTTCAAATTTTTTCGTAATTTGCAGCCCAAATTTCCGAATTAGAATTTCATCGTATAGCTAGACCACAATGTGTTGATAAATTTTTCATTAATTTTAGTGTCAGTTTAACTTTTTTCGGAATTCTTTTTTTGGAGTTTCAACACTGTTCAGCCAATTTTTTTTGTGTATTTGCCTAGGCCAACTTTTTTTGCTTCTTTTGAAGGAATTGACTTAGTTATCTTTCTCTACACTTTCGCTTAAGTCGATGTAGTGCTATAGCGAAGTGAACGAAAATCATAAAAAAATGACCTTTGCGTGCTTCGCTATATATATGCTCAAAAAATGTTTTTTTTAGAATTTTTATTTTATATTATTAAAATCATGCTTTTAAAGCTTCTTTCTAACATATTCAACCAAAAAAAATCAATTTATTAAAAATTTGAAGTTGCTATTTCCCCTTAACGACAGCAAAAAAGGATCCAATACCATTCTTAAATCTACCCTAAGAAAAAGGTACATAAGTGCAAAAAACATAATTTTGCAGGAAACATCATTAAAGTTAGAAATGTATTTTGATGTCATATTTGAGGGTAGATCATTTTAAACCAAATATTTTAATTTGAAAGCCATTTTTTCAAGAATATATTTAAAAATACTCATAGTGCACGTACGAGGTAAAAACTAACTTAACTGTATGTAATGTTTACATTCAATTTCTTTTTTACGCTTTCACTTTTGTGGTAATCACGCAGTATGGTATAATATGTTCACAACATATCAATATACGAGTACAATTAGTCATTAAAGACTGAAAATATAATTTTGTTTAAATTTCTGCAACCAGCCGCCTCCTGAAATGGGCGAAACTTAACCTGTAGAATCGAAAAATGGATAACCTTGTGGACATCATGTGCACTTATCGTGAAGATTTCACCAAATTGATACAAAAGTTTTTAGTAAAAACTTAAAACGGATATTTTTGTAAATGTTGCTTGGGTCTATTTCTCAGTGTATTAAGAAGCGAAATGGATTTGAGCAATATTTAATAAATTCAAGTCAACGCAGGTTTTAAAGGTGGTTATTATCTTACTACGGGTTTCTTAGCTGCCAGTAAGCTAAAAAAATAATCTAAATATGGACAAAAGAGCAGCCTATCAACTAACATTTGGAATACATATGGCTTCCACTAGCAGAAGCACATGCATGCCAAAAAAAATCGGCATATATGTTTCAACGTCTCAAGCTACTACTTCCAACCAATTCCAACCTACTAATTGCTCTTAATTAGTGACATCATATTCAAGTAAGTGATATCATTCCATCTTCTGAACTGCTTCGGGAAACACTTTATCCAAACCTACGAATCTGCTCGTATTTCAACACATCAAATCAATCAGCATTCTTCAGAGGACTCTCCATACATCAACCACTCAACCGTTTCATCGTCTCCCGTATGCCTCATACAACTTCGTTCCTATTGTGTTGGCATCTCAACAGCATAAAACGCCAATAAAGCCTGATGTCATCTACAATTCAAAATGAATTCAATTATACGAATAATAGTCGCCGCAAGAACACAGTCTGGCGACTAATTGAAATTTCATCGATTGGCTTCTCGATGAGTAACAATCGATGATGGCAAGGCGACAGGGACCAAGCAAGCTTTTCGAAGAACTTTATAATTGTTGTGTTAAATTTAAGTCTCGCAGCCAATAGGACGAAGAAAATAGCTTGCTCGACCCAGCCAAAACAGTATCGGCTCAAGTCATCAAAGAGTTTGTTCGGATGGAATAAAGGATGAAAACATTGTTTACAATATGAGCTCTGCTTAGGTTGGGAGAAGGCAAAACGGATAACGAGCTAGAATTAGATGGATTTTTGATTGGAAGAAATACGACTGGCAAATAAAGGGTTGAATAATTAAGCGGTAATTTAGGGTGCATATTTCACACGTGCGGGTTCGTTGATTTTGTTGGAAGGCATTGCGTTGTAATGGTTTGATCATTATTTCATAAGTTCAGGTTTCTCAAAAAGGATCCGCAGTTTGCACTGGGAATATAATTAAAGAGGGTTGGGTAGATTTTTTTTCGAAGGATCTGTTTCATTCAGCATTTTTCAAATGACTGCTGGGAAATAAGATTTCTAAGATACTGCTCATCAATATAAGCTAACAAGCTAAAATATCGTGCTACAATCAATTTTCAACTATATGAATTCATACGATGTTAAAAAAATCCCAACCAACTTATATTTCAAACAAAAAAAAAGAACAAATATAATCAAACAAAAAATTGTTTGGCGAGCGTTTAGGTAGAAATTATACAATAAAATGAAAAGTCGAACTCGTTTCCTTTATTTCTACCAATTTATTTTTCAAAAATCCGTATACTAGTATTTCGGCTATCACTTATAGCCTTCTTCAGCGATGTTTCTTCGACTGAGGAAAATAGTCCCTAATCGTCCTATTTGTAGATAAACTTTTAAGTCTCCTTAAGCGTTTTCTTTCCGTCTGGGTATTTCCCCCATCGTCGGTAGGTGAGGCGCTAATTAAATCCTCATTAGCAGCCTCATTAACTGTTTCGTTAATCCTTCTTACCTGGCTCGTTGGTGAGATGTTAATTATCGTGTTATTATGAACTCCGGTTGCCCTTGCGGTACTTCTTCTTATCAATTTAAACAGTGGGGAATATCCGTTTCCCAAATCCCTGTTAAGGAGACACTCCCGTGGAGCCTTGAATATCTCCAAACTTTCCGCTACATCTAGCTTTCTACTATCTCCCACGTTGCTTATCAGTGAGAGGTTTTCCACCGAGATGTTGTGGTCTGCTCCAACCATATGCTCCGCTACTTTAGATTTGAACTCCTTAATGTTTTTCCTCCTTGCTGATTGCTAATCGGATTTCGTTGGGTTTGAAGCCCAAATTAAAGAAATGGGGCGTAGAGGTTGTATTCCAAAACAGAAGCAACCAGCTGAAGACTCTACTTGGGTCAACAAAGGACCCAATAGAAAGATTGGAAAAAGCAGGGATATACTCGATCCAATGCGGGGATTGTGACCTAAAATATATAGGCCAAACGAAACGAAGTGCACTTACTCGCTTCAAGGAGCATCGGAGGGAAGCAGAAACAGCAAGGAGGAAAAACATTAAGGAGTTCAAATCTAAAGTAGCGGAGCATATGGTTGGAGCAGACCACAACATCTCGGTGGAAAACCTCTCACTGATAAGCAACGTGGGAGATAGTAGAAAGCTAGATGTAGCGGAAAGTTTGGAGATATTCAAGGCTCCACGGGAGTGTCTCCTTAACAGGGATTTGGGAAACGGATATTCCCCACTGTTTAAATTGATAAGAAGAAGTACCGCAAGGGCAACCGGAGTTCATAATAACACGATAATTAACATCTCACCAACGAGCCAGGTAAGAAGGATTAACGAAACAGTTAATGAGGCTGCTAATGAGGATTTAATTAGCGCCTCACCTACCGACGATGGGGGAAATACCCAGACGGAAAGAAAACGCTTAAGGAGACTTAAAAGTTTATCTACAAATAGGACGATTAGGGACTATTTTCCTCAGTCGAAGAAACATCGCTGAAGAAGGCTATAAGTGATAGCCGAAATACTAGTATACGGATTTTTGAAAAATAAATTGGTAGAAATAAAGGAAACGAGTTCGACTTTTCATTTTTTAAAAAAAAAGAAGTTTTTACGAATTAGAATATCATTAGCAGTGCTAACAAGTGCTTTGATCTGGGTAACCCTCAACTCATTCACTGTCGCGCTACACACAATGCTGGCAAGCAAGGGTTCATTGTTTATGGAGAATAATGTTACCTTTTGTGGCCCAGACAACAAAACCACTCTTTTAATAAAACTGCGGTCGATACAACACCAGAAACAATGTTGTGTTGCTAAAAGTGAATATTCAAGTTGATTTGCAGACGAACAAAGGATTTCAGTGTTTTTCTTGTTGTTCATTAAGAGCGAGCGTACATGCCACCACCGAACCTTTTCATATCGTTTGCTCGATGCTCAGTCCGGTGCTAAGCGGCTGTAAAGAACATATATGCGGTCCTCAAAGCTATCCAGTAATCTTTTACTGACCTGACGAAATGTATCCATTTTGGTTGCCACAAAAGGTGTCCCTTGGTGATGTATACGTGAATAGATTCGACCTTTTCCACGCGATGTACTTCGAATGTGACATGGGGCCCATTAAATTCTGTTGGGAGTTTCTCGTTCAGGAGAATATATGCTTTAGAGGTCAGTGGCTCAAAATCTTGTCGAAGGTTGGGTGGTTGAAATGTAAATTTTAGTTGTTTTTTGTTTGCAATAGATTTTTTACTAGGTTAGCATGAAACTCAATAATTAAAAAGCTTCAGAATTTTATAATGCAATTTTCTTAAAATCGCTATGCTGTAAGGCTCTCAACAAGCAGGTCAAGCTAGATCATCTATCTCCACTCTCATCATCTCTCAAACTTACTTCAAGCAAGTTAATCACAAACGTATTATTGGAAATCTCTACATGTTGATTGTAAAATAAAATAAAATATTCCGAATAGCATAATACCTTTGCTTATATTGGACAACAAGCGGATACGTCTGCCAATTTCGAGATAGTGTTTTGACCTCCTTAAACGAAATTCGCTGGAGTTGTTGCGTTGGGTGCTGCTCCAAAGAAGGCAAAAACTTTCCCATCAGCTAAAAAAGTCATAGGCCCGATATTTGGAGATTGGAAGTGAATAATACTCATGGGCTTTTGGAGAAAGGGTACATGATTACAATACTACAGTGAATGATTGGGCTATTCTGCCGTATCCACGATACTCACCTGTCCTGGCACCCTGCGACTTCTTTCTGCTCCCCAACATGAAAACGTGACATGCGGGGAAAAAATTGTGTTCGAACTAGGAGATCATCGTCGAAAAAAAACCTATTTTGAAGGATTTGACAAATCGTATTTTGTGAAGGGGCTGGAGAAATGACAGGGACGTTAGGAAAAGTGTGTTGTCTTAAAAGAAGGCTACGTTGAAAAATAAAATAAAAAATTCTGGAAAACTTGAATTTTCATTCCTAACTCGGCTACTTATTGGCCCACCTTCGTACAACAACAATAAGCATCGATAAATCTTGGTTACTGGTGAAAAAATGTTCACACTAGAATAAAACTTTAACCTTCAAAATAGTAATTTGTATGCACGCAGCTCTAAAGAAGCCCGAGAGGTGTCAGAAAAAGTACAGCGAAGACATCGCCCACTGCTTGTAATTGCATGGTTAAGTGTCAGCTACGAAGATGTTACAGAACTTCATTTTTGCGAAAAAGGCGTACAAACCGAAGTAAAAAAAACTACCAGACGAACATCATTGGGAATTGTGTGAAAGAAAGCATTAAACGTAAGCTGTTCAGTGACTGTGACTGCATTCACTCAACAGAATAAAGAAAACGAGAAAGAAAAAATTCGGTCGAACAGTTGGCACAGGCGCATCAATAAAATCTTATACAGCCCGAAAAAAAACAGCCTTACTCGAGCTTTAGAATGTAATGCATATAACAGCTTGCCAACCAATACCAGTAAAGGAAGGAAAATCGTGAGTAAAATAGGATCCACAGAGCTTGGGATAACGGTTTGATGAATGCACCAGAAAGATTTGTACCCCGACGCCAATTTGTTCAAGAAAACGTAAATTGGACGATGCAGCAATCATCATAATTGAGAAGTGGAGAGGGAGGTCGTCATCATTGACGCCGATGTCAACTGGATGGATTTTTCTTTTCTTTTAATTACTCCATTCTGATGAATCAAACGAAATAACCAATATAATTCCAAGAAAGTTAAAATATATATATAATTCAAAAGAAAATAATTAGTAAAAAAACTCAAGTGATTAAAATTGTAAACTTCAATATATGCGTAGATCAATAATTTGTAAATAAATAGGATTCAAAAGAATTTCTAGCAAAAAAAAGTACAAGAATGTAAAGAAATGCAAAGAAACAAAATCAATAAAAACTGAATAAAAATGGAACAAAAACTTACCGATTTCGGATGACGGTTGACCGCTTCAGGAACCGCAAGCTTAAAATTTTCTTTCCTCCTTTCTTCAAATAAAAAAAACAAACACATATATAATTTATGGCTTTTACCGCTTTCTTGACGATTTAAAATAGTGACCACTGTTTAAAATTACGAGATCAGATAAAAGACGAAACGATTAACGACGAAGAATTTGATTTTTTTTATGATAGAAATTTATCACTGCCGAAGGTGTTTATTCCAGGTGATCCACACGATGAGATAAGTCCAAGCTAGGGGATGAAAATATACAATCCAGCTTTCGGGAATGAATACTCGACTACTCGAAACAACGCGAATGATGCAGGCTTCCTTTTCCTTCACTATGACCAGAAAGATACTGTATACCAATATACATGTCCATTTAAATGTCTATTACAAAATTGCGAACTAATTGTCTTCTAAATGAAATTGTGGGATTTTTTCAGTTCCATTATATAAAAACTGTTTTGTGTAACGGAAGTGAAAATATTCAATATTACGGTATTAAAATTTTTAGATAGCACTGAAAAGTTCTGTTAAATTCGTTTCAGACACATAATAGCACATTTTTTCCAGGAAAACATTGGTCTTGCGACTAGTTCTAGCTTGAATCAATCTCACGACTTTGTGCTGTCATAAACTGACTAAATATTTTTTCGCGTCTAGGTAAACTCCACCTCGCAACCAAAAACAATGCATTCCAGCCAACCGATACTTACTGCTACATGATCTTCTCCCGGTTATCACAATGCTATGCAGTTCTAGACAACTAGAATACAATCACCTGACCAGCTATGACACTAAATTATTGAAAATGCTTTCGAACTATAGTTGTTTTTTTGTGAGAGTTCACTGTGCTAAATGTAGCTATACAATAATGTAGCTATGCATAAGGAAGGCAGCTTTGTTCCTTTTCGTTTGCTTATTTCGGTTTTTTCTTCGGTGGCTTAAGTATTGTTTTATACATTAGACCTTTGTAGGGTACATTAATACATCTAATTAGATGTGTGAAATGCAACTAATTGGCAAGCGAAATTTCGCAACAGCCATGGGGACGACCCTGCCCTGAGAGAAGCCTAAAAAAAGCCGAAAAGGAAGAAAAACGAAGCAGAAAGAAAAAATAATAACGGGGAAACCATCAAGATCGGATATCTTTGTCATGATAAACTCTCAAAGTTCTCTCCTTTTACTTTTACGGCCTAAAACATTGCCTTACAGTGAACATCTGAGCGTAATGATGTGATGAATGCCATGATTTAGGAGAAAAAGTCTCAAGAGACTTGGAAGTGAGTTGCACTTCACTATCCGAGTTTCATAAACTCCGGTTCGCAATTTGGCAGAAAGATCTCGTTCTTGAGAAACCTAATGATCGCTTTTTATGTGGCGTTGGGCATTGCCTTAAGCCACATAAACTCTCTGAAATCGTCCAGCACTACATGCAGCTGAGTATTCCCTGTTTCCGAGCAAAGGTATGGACTCGTGAAATCAATAAACAGCCTTTACAATGGCATATCTGTTTCTCGCTGGTTCCCCATCAGTAGTTGATCCGGAGTCTTGACCTGCTTGCGAAAGGTGCAGGAGCAAATGTCATCTTTAACCTATTTCCTCAACTGCAGCTAACCATAATACCTTTGCTGCAGCTCCAAAGTCTTCTGAATTGCACAATCAGATCCCCTAGGGTCATCGTATGCTTGCATAATAAGCTGTTTCCTTGCGCTTTCTGGGACTCATGATTTTCTCCGCGGAAAATTAGGTGCACAAATCATTATGTGCAGTGGTTATGAACACGTGCCTCTCTTTTATGTGCACGTTTTTTGATCACTTTTCAATTTGGGCAATGAGATCAAAATACTCAGGGCTTCAGTATGCTGTATCAGCTAGTACTTCTGCAAACCTGTAGTGCTCAGGCAAGTGCCCTATTACTAACTTGTCACCATACATATACACCTTAGCTTGGCTTCAGGTGCCAAATGTTTTTGTCAAAAAAGATCTACACAACGGCTTCTGATAACTTTTAGGCTTTTTAATCCGTTTGGTGCTACAAGGTTGTGATAACATTCAGTGCAGCTTATTTTAGAGTGGCGAGCAGATGGAGAGCAGAAGATAGCTAATAACAAAAAAATAATAACAGACGATTAGAAGCAATATTATAGATCAAATTTTACAGCCAAAATAGCGCTCAACTTAACTGATGTACGTACATTAACAAGCTTCTTTTTGAATCTAAATAACACAATTAAAGCATCGTTGAAACAAAAAAACTCTAACGCAGAGGAACCGCTAGAAACACTGATTTGTGAAGATTTTTGGAGGAATCGTGCATATTTTGAGTACTTATTCTACCAGATGTGCTCCTTATCACAGACCAATTGTTTCAAAAACCGTGTATCATTTTTATTTGAAGATTGCATTGAAACACAAATGTTTATCTTACTACCCTATGCATATACCAGTCGTATCAATTTCAACACTAAGGAAAGGAAAATGGTCAGTGCTTGGGACACTTTACCAGCACTACTCTACCACAATTACTTCAAATCAACATCAGCCTACCCTGAGAACTTTAGGTCCGTTCGCGTACTACGATTAATCGCAATGAAATGCAATGAAGCCGTTTTTGTACTCCGTTTTACTGAAAATTGAAAATTTACCCTCTTTCAGTAAATTTCAGTAAGGTCGGGCTACTGCAAAATACTGAAAATTGTCAAACGGTTTTTGGCGGAATGTTATAATGAAGGACGAATATATTTGTGGCGATAATTTATCACCGGTTAGGATGACTTTATAAACACTATTGTTCTCCCAAAAACCGACAACAGACTCTTTTGTTTGTCAATTTTCAGGAAATCCAATGAGAGCGTTTGCGTATTTTTCATGAATTTCACCCACCACATGATTCAGGAAAATTCAATAAAATTCATTGACTGAAAGTACGCGAACAGACCTTTTGTTATCATCCGATGACTTCAGCGAAAGTTAAAGAAAGCTCGAATGATGTTTGGGATTGCCATCCTATCGATTTCCAATGCATGGAAAATTTAAACATTAGTCACTTATTTTCATTTTAGATGTTTTTCGTATGAATATTTACTGGTAGCAATGACTTCTAGAAGCTCGGGCCGTCATGATACGTAATCGTTATAGCTTTGACGTCATTTTTCTTGGTCATTTTGACATTTCCGCCAAGCAATGCCGATCTACACGGAGATTCCACGTGCGAATTTTTAGCTAAAATATAAATAAAACTTTAGTTTTTTGTGCGTGGATGCTTTGTAATAATAATATTTGGTCATAACTTGCAATTTTCATCAATCAATTGTATCAACAGTAAATCGACACGAAACATCACATAACCTAACAACAACTGATAAACATTTCGTTGCAAATTTTTCACACTATACCGCACGCACCGCATTAATTTTCGTTCACTAGCACTGTTCCGCAGTGCACAATTAACATTTTCCCGTAGACATCCCATAAGACTGCGTGTATTTTTCGCGACACGTTAACAGCTTTCTCCGACGTCATTATTCTGCATTACGGCCCGTACTTCTAGAAGGCATTCTTGGTAGCATCTGTTGGTACGGAAACAAAAAAAATGCCTAGCGCTGGCATCACTTTGCATTGGGAATCATAGGGGTAAAAAGAAATGCAGTGCTACCACCCGCAAAACTTTACAATTTTTAAAAATGCAAATATTTGTTGTTTACTGTCACCATTAGATCATTATCATTTGAAATTTTTTTGAGAATATTGCTTAGTAAGGAATGTAAATTACAAGGATTACCATAGCCTTAACATAATTTTTCAACCAAATTCTTCCCAAAGTTGACTTACCATGAGGTCCATGTACTGTACGAATTTCATAATAGGGCAAAATACTTTTATTTTGATGAGCAAATTTCCAAGGTACAAGAAACAAAAATTACCATAGCAATTAGTTATATCCTCATTTCTTGATCAAACTTCTATCGAAATTGGCTTAAAGTAAGATTCAGCTAAGTTTAAATCTGACAACTGCATCAGAAGGCAAAAACAGTTTTTTTCTGACCAATTTTTCAAAGCAACCACACCGCCACAGGGGTGTCCAAATTTTAAAATCACTCTTATCAGGCCTATTTACTACTAATTCAATCTATGAATTTCATATTGATCTGATGACCGATCGTGAGTTCTCCTGAACAGAAATTTCAAGTGATCAAAATAAAGGTAATTTGGTGAAGAGTTACCGTTCTTGTACAACGCAAAATTTTGTAAGTTTCAATTTCACGCGATGATTCAATCTTTTTGTAAGAAATTGCAACAAATCATTTTAAATAATCCCTGTCTACCTGTAGGTACTCAGCGGCCACAAATGGTTGAACATTTCCTATTCTTCATCATATACAAGCATTAAACATTATCAGTTTTAATTTTTGATTTTGCCAAAAAAATAAATTGTATTCAAATTTTGAAAAATAAATTTGGTGAGATATTTTTATTTTGACTACTCGAAAATCAGTTGATGTACTCCTGATTTCAACTTGCGAAACACTGTCTTATTATGAATTCCATCAGCAGCCCAGTTTACTGGAACAATAGCAACGCTTCATTTATCTTAACATCCATGTCACGTAATCCATACCGTTCCACTCTGTCCAGCCAATTTATATGAAATCCCAAAACATCATTGTATCCCGACCGTAGCACCCCGGACACATCAACCACACAGCACAAAAAATAGATTCACGCCATTGTGTCGTTCACCGTGTCTGATTCGTACTAACAGTAGCAACCCAAAAAACGTTTGGCACAATGTAACTCAGAAAACGTGCAATTTAAATTTGACGACCACCTCAAAAATGAGCGGGCTCCAGAAACACAGCAAGAAATGTCATAATTGATTGACTTATGTAGAGCGAGTGACATGTTGGGAAGGAAAATAATTCATGTTTCTAATTGACAGCCCAAGAAAGGAAAAACGATTGGCAAATCGAAAGACTTGAACTTTTGGCTGGGCTCAATGGCTTGACAGCTTAAAGAGCAGTACACTTAATTAATGCTATTTCGAAACCGCTTTAACGTACTGGCGGTTGTCGAGGGTGTTTGCTTGAAAACATTAAACAATTTCCAGACTAGGCTCGAAATGGTAAATGGACTAATCGTTAACCTATATTATCACTTGAGTTATGTTCTTGGGTGTAGTAAGGACGAATATTGGCAATTTCGAGTACTTAGGCGAAAATTTATGGGAGGCATTAAAGCTGGAGATATTGGCACGAGAGAAAATAGAATACGCGATTCGTACGAGCAAGTAATATGGAATTAGTGGATTTGTCGTTGTTTTGAGTCACTGGTTATTTGTGTGCAAAGTGACTAATGGTAATTGAATTGGACTATCTATGATCAAGGGATGCGATTTTGTTTTATAGCTTTTGCTTTTGGTGCTATTGATGAGGAAATTGTATATTTTTTGTATTAAATATCTACTTTGAGATTTAAATTGAAAAAATATTCTTGGAGGAAGACCAAGTTAAAGCTCGTTGTACTTCCTGCGAATACACGATAAGGGCAAGTTAAAGTAATGCAAAAAGCACTAGGCAAAAAATACCCGGCGGGATTCCACAGAAGGCATTTGGAATAAAGGCGGACGATCACTATACTGACAGTATGGATGTAGAACACCTACGCTGAACGTGTTCTGCCGCAGTATACATATATGCAACATGCTGGCAGAATTTGAGCTTTAGAAAAAAGAACACGCCAAAGTCATTGATTTTGTCATTAGTTGTAAGAGAGGCCCCTTAAAGAGAATAAAAATACATTAGATGAAAGATTTTATACGTATAAGACATTTGATGACATTTAGACATATTCAGAGTAAGGGAATGACACTAGTCAGCACTTTTCACACCGAGTACAAAGATCATTTTCCAGGTGGCGTCAATAGTCGGAAAATTTAATTACTCTGAACACTTTGAATTCGTCAGCAAATTCAAAGAAGCAAGGATATCTTATAATGGAAGAATAAGGGTTCATTCATTATTCCTAGGAATATTGATGCGTGAAGTGCTGAGCCCTGGAAAATGCCCAAAAGAGGACAGCAATGAGAAGAGATTTTGGAATTTACAGTCACAGGACAGATGCGATCAGAAACAAAGAATGAGATTCAAGACAAGAGTAGAATAGAACTATGCCGCAAAAACAACGATCTAGTATAACACAGCAGTGCATTCGCTAAGACTGACATAGAATGCTATATTCGCTGTGGTACCACAAAACAGCTGAAAATAACGAGTATACACTATCACAATCGATCGGAAATAGAAAAAAAACTAACAGAAAATGACCTCTTTTAACTTTCTACATGTTATGAGGGCTTTTTCTAATTTCCTAACTACCAAAACATTCAAGATAGTCTTGAAAAAACCAAAGCCACCTCGCAGCAAAAAAGACAACTTCTCAAGCTATCAGCACATTCTATAGTTCAGCACGTGAGCTACAAATGAGGAATAGAATTTCTGTACTAGTGGATTCACTGGTACAGGAGTGTTGTTGTTTCCAATGCATAAACTCTATTCTCTACTGGATAGAGGAGCAAAAAAACACGCCTATAGTTGCGTTTTTTTACAATCTTGGGCAGGGTAAGTTAAGGTTTTTATGACAGAGCTTTGGGTAAGTACATTAAATACAACAACAATCGCTACCGCAGTGAAGCTACAGTGGCAGCAATTGTTGTTGTATTCAATGTAATTACCCAAAGCTCTGTCATAAAGAGCTTAACTTACCTTACCTTACCCTGCCCAAGAGTGGGAAAAACCGCACCTTATATTAGAGGCCGAAGAACGAATAGAAGATAGGAAGCTGCCTCTCATAAACGAGTCTTTTGAGAATTCAGCCAAAGCATTGTTTGCTTTGGTTAATAAGACAATAAGTGGAAATGCAGGTTTGGAATGCAGCTTCAACCATTGGATTTGGATGAATTTAATGCAGATTACTAGCTGAACAGGGGAAAAAACAGACGAGAAGCTGAAGCAAAGAGTAATAGAAAAGGTCTATGAAAGGGGCTTGGGTAAAAGGTTCAAACGACATCAACATTCATTACGGTGTAAGCACTCACACACTCGGTAAGTCAACACGAAACAGCATGAGCAAGTGCGTAAGATTGGATTAGATTGAGCTGACGGAAAAAATAAGAAACACATTTTGCAAAGAGATCGCAAATTTGTTGTGCACTCAGAGCAGTGAGATAATCTAGGAAGTTGAAATCAAGGGAAATAATGAGGATGATTCAGAGAACGGACAGAATCGTTTTTGTTTATTTGAACGTGGGGTCTAAGCCCTGCTCTAACGCACTGGATCTACTTGGCGATAGCTGGGCCGATCCTTTTTTACGGTTGCTTGGTTTGGTGACCAGCAGTGAATAAAAGCACCTTTGCTAGTATGGCGAATAGAATTCAGTGGTTGGCGGCTCTCTGCATTACAGGTGCCTTAGCCTCAACTCCTTCGTCTCCCCCGCTTGATCTCTTCATTAGAAGCACTGCCGCAAAAGCTGCTGTCAGGCTTAGGGAATCAGAACACTTCGAATCAGTATCCCTTGGCCACAGCAGTATTGAATGGGGTTACGCAGGAAGCACTGACTACCTGGTTCCCACTCTGTGCTTTGAGCGAGGATATCGAGCTACTGTGGGAGATGGGTAGGAATGGAATCGACTAATGTGCCCTGCAGCTCTTAGCATCTACACTGACGGCTCGAAAACAGCTGCAGGAGTAGGTGCTGCAGCATATTCTGCAGATGCAATTATGGAAGCAGCTTTCAGGCTTCCGAACCACAGTAGCATATTACAGGCGGAAGTGTTTGCGATACGTAAAGCCGCAGACCTGATATACGCCAAATACACTACTAGTAAAGTATTAAATATCTTTACGGATAGTCAGGCGGCGGTAAAAGCAGTGATGTCTCACACATACAAATCGAAGTCTGTATTCGATTGTATTCAGGCCCCGAACAGGCTGGGTAACAGCATAAGAGTCAGAACCTTTTGGATTCCCGGTCATAAGGGCATTGAGGGAAATGAGAAGGCGGATGCGTTAGCCTAGTATGGCGCTTGACATCCGGACTCCTATCCAAACGATTAAGTACTCAATCGACTCCAAAATGATGCAGGGTGCGACGCGCAGATGGGGTGCAACTCAGACCTGCAAGGTAGCCAAAATCATGTGGGGGTCTTACAATCTCGCATCGACCAAGAACCTCCTCGAGCGGATTGACTGCAAATGACTCGTTGGTATCATTACTGGTCATTGTTTTGTAGCAGCACATGCTATGAAAATGGGACTTCTAACGAGCGACACCTGTAGAAGGTGTCAAGAGCCGGGAGACTCAGAAACTATCCAGCATCTCCTCTGTCACTGCCCGGCACTGGGGAGATACTTCGGTGAGCCCTGGCTGGTGGATCTCTCGCACATGGCAGAGCAAAAGCTGAAGGACATTCTTCAGTTCTTGAAAAAGTCCGGGGCCTTTGATGGCCACTCGGACTGAATTCCTTTCTCGAGGTCCATTTATCTTGTATCACTACGGACCAGTAGGTCTATGTGTGGCCATGTGCCAGCCAGTACAACCTAACCTAACCTAAGCTTGAACAAATAGAGGAATTAACAGTAACTACGCATAGTATACTTGATGGCAATTTTAACAAATGAACGAACCTTGAAAATTTTAGGAAGTCATCATGGAAGCTTGAAACTTAGTACGATCTCAATTCAAAAGGAAACAGCGCTGTTGGACTCGCGAGGGTAATTGGAAGGTATAAAGTGGAAGATAAAGTTCGAGGAGAAACTGTGAAGTTCGAGAAGAAGTTCATTAAGAGACTGCGAAAACAGGATAGAGTTCAGCCGCGTTAAAGTAGCCAAGTAGATTTCATTAGCCTACCATCGAAGACTGGTTTGTAGTATTTACAGCATAAGGCATGAGGAAAAGTAAGTAAGATGTAGATAGGATGTGGAGGCAACAGTTTGCGCATGGAAAACAGGGTTAATGTGAACGATAATATTAGATTGGACGAAGTTTATTGTAAATACTGCGAATGGAGTTGAATTAAGAAATTAAACTCAAAGAAAGAAACAATGTGCTAATCAAAAAAATGCTGTCAGATAATAAAACGGATGAAAAGATCTGATCCAAAAGAGGTTCAGTAAGTTGGAATCAACCTAAATAAAAATCGAAGATACAAAGAGAAGTCAAATGTTGGGGTAACTGGATAGTTCATCAAACAATTTATCACCGACTGCGACTACAGAGTTTCAAGGAACATGTGCCGAGGAAGCAATGATAATGTTCAAGACAGCAAGGGAAAAAAACTGCTAGTCTCAAAGACAAAGATTGACATGCTAACAAAGCCGAGAATATCATCTGTCATATCCATTTTAGTTGGCTCTCTCTTTTTTAGTAAGTTGAATCTTATATACTCCGTTGTGATAAGTCAACCGAGGATATGGCAAGCAATATTTTTTTGGCCTTGTACATTAGGGTAAAAAGAGATGGGAAGGGAGAATTTTCTTCAGAGTGTTCCTTCTTGTGAACAGCAACTAACACAGTGCCGCCATCCTAAAAATTCTACATTGTGAATATCTCCAACCATTGGATTCATCATCAGAAGGTAAAGTACATGAGAGATTAAGCACGCTAATTTTAGTTCTCAAACTATGAACGTTCTGGTAGCATAAACAGATTTGGTTGATGTTATTAGATACCATAATTTTGCGATCCGTTTAAGCAAAAAGTTTTACGAGGTCTCAAAATGAACTCTTTTGCTAAAGTATCAGGTGGTCAAAAGTCAGTCCGGAGGACTTTGTCGAAGCTAAAAGGGAATGTAATGTGAGGCGATGGTTTGATTTTCCAGGTTTTCTTATGTGAGTTATTTTCATATTGGACTGAAAGAACCTTTTTCAGCCAAGCTGTAACATACTATATAATGTCCCTCGCCAACGGATGCGTTGCCAATACTCATTACACAGCATTGGGGAGTAATGACGTCAAGACTAGAGGTGAGTTACTCTTAAACGTCCTCTTAAACAGCAATTTGGCTGTAGAAAATAAGAGCAAGATGCCAACGTTCCTGACAGTTAAAAAGCTAGAGGTACTTGACCTCAAGTTGAAGTCAAACAGTGCATTGCATTTAGTGAAGTAGTGAAATGCCCTAAAAGAAGCTTTGTTCTCTGATCAAAGTCATATAAACTTCGAACTAGGGAAAAATATCGTCGAAAAAAAGTATCGTAAAGCTTCTGGTCATCTTTTCGCTGTTCAAAGTACTATTTTCTTATACCTGGCTCTCTCACATTTAATAATATCACTGCTGTTCATTATTAAAATGTTTGTGATCTCTTCGCACTGTTTTTCTCCTCTGTATACTCTGACTCAACGATTCCATCCTCTTATAACGTTTCTTTAGATTTCCCTCCTCGTCTCTTTTCAGCCTCGACTAACTCTCTTGAAGTTGAATGCCTTATATCGTTTCTTGATTCTTATTACTCTCCGGGCCCTGATGACTTTCCTAACTTTTTTGTGAAAAATCTTGTATCTTCCTTATGTGCTCCCCTATCAATTTTATTTAATATAATCCTTAGGGCTGGTAATTTTTCTTTCCGCTGGAAGCTGGCAAATATATACCCTATTTTCAAATCTGGTGAACGGAACTTGCCCTATTTCCATTCTTCCCTGTTTTTCCAAATTCATTGAATTGTCTATAGTTTTTTAAAGTTTTTAAATTTTTCATTATCTTCTTTTATTCTAGGGTTATTGTCTGTTTCTATTTCTTAGCTGTCCTATTTGTAATTGGGCTTTTCGCCTGTAAATAAATAAATAAATGGTAAATGGTATAAATAAATAAATACGTACTTACGTACAATTAAAATTCAGAGCACAACGTTTAAATGCAACAATATTCGCCTTTTTTTTCGTATCCATTTCAATTCCCCTTGTCAATCTTTGATTCATCATTCTTGCAACTATCAGCATATAATAGAACCACGATCGAAAGTTCCATAAAATAGCGTCAGAAGGTCAGCCTTATGCCGTAGCATATAAGTTTTTGGCATTCTTTCGGTATTTTTCGATAAAAGAAATTATTTTTTTAGCAAACACCGCTGCAAGTTCCTCAATTAAATTTTATTTCTTATAACCTCATGTACACCCGGCAACTAAGAAAAAAATACTATATTTACTGCTATGTGGGACGTTAGTGTTTGCAACACGTTGTTCGAGATCGAGTGTAAAATACAGTAAGGTAAATTCAAGTATAGGACAATCCTAATTCTAAGCTATTGATATTCATTTGCAGCATCTTCCTCGAAACCAATGAAACGTCAGTTTTCATTAGTCACAGCCTTCCAAATTTATTCTTTAAATATATGTATTTTTCCGTCAGCAAGCCTGCAATATGATTTATGAAAAAGGCGAAAAACCTCGGGCTTAGTACTTATCATTGTAAAATACCGCACATTTAATAAAACAACTTCAACTTTTAGAGAAGTCAACGAAAACTTCTTGCAAGCTCTTTTAGATATAATTAGGTACAGGAAGCTTAGCATATCACATCTCCCCTTTATTAAGTTAATGGAGTCAAGCAAAACGAATTCTTCACATTGTTTTACAAGGAAAATTACAAGGCCAACGAAGGGTACAATCTTCAGCAAATAATGAAAGATGCTCGTCATTCCTCCTTCTCTTTTCATTTAACTGTTATGTTAATGGTCTAATATACTCGTACATTACGAGTACTAATTGGAAAAGTAGAAGTCTGCGAAACAACCATAAATCATACTACTCCTCCATGAAAACACTACACAACCTAATCGCCGCCCATTTAAGTCAATTGTCCATCTTGAATATTCACTGCCGTCCAACTTTTTTCCGGCTACGATGCCAAAAAGCGAATAAGCTGGCACGAACCAAAAGAAAATCAATATGAAAACAAACTTCATAAATTATAAGCCGAAAAGTTAGATTTTATGGTCATGACGTATGTTGGATTCAACTTGGCTTTTATTCAGATGGTTTACTTTACTTTTTCAAGGAAACTCGGGGAAATGGAAATGTAACAGAATACGAAATGGACTAAAACTTGTTATTTTATTTTGCGTTTCGAGATGGGGATGGTCGAAAATGTTAAATTCACCCATTATATATTGAAAGTAGATGTAATATGAAAGGAAAAACTCAAATGGTTAAGTTTGCAAAGGAGCTTCACCGCAAAAATTCAAATGGGCACTCAAAAAGGAGGGATCATGGTATGTGGTTTGTGTAAAAAGCTACGAATTTCAGATGTATTATGTTGGTTTGAAAAGTAAAAAAAAAATGTTTAATGGCTTATATTTGTTGATCTGAAAATTTTAAGCATGGAATATTTGGGATATACTTTTATACTTTGAAAATATGTAATTGATATCGTTTTAGCATTCAGTCATGTAAAAGCTGAAATGACTGATACTGAAAATAATTGAGACTGCAGAGTCTATACTAATATTCAAACAAAAAGGCGTTCTATTTTGGATCGTTCCGACTTGGGTCTGATTTGTACCCACTTGGAAATTTATGGTATATCTAAGCACAAAAAAGTTTGCTCTGAAGCCCAGAAGGGACAAGTGTCAATTACTGATTAATTTTGTGTTTCATCGTTAATTGGAAAACATTTGCTCTGACCTTTTGACACGACAAAACATTTTGTTTATCAAAACTTTTATTTGCAATTTGTCTACAATTGTATCTTTGGGCAGAGACTTGAATTATTTGCTCAGAATTATTTGCTCTATCATAATAATTATGTTTGGGGTTTTCAATGGCATAAAACTTAGAAAGTTGTTACTTGTTTTGATTAAGATAAGACATTTTCAAATAAGAAATCTAGAAAATAAAAGCTTAGGAAAAATTTATTTTAGACAGTATCATTGACTGCAGAAATAGCTATAAAATTATGCATACGAAATCGATTCGAAATCGATCGATATTATTTAATTCAAAAATTATCAGCATCATTCAATGTTTCTCTGATTAAAATATAATATTGATCGTTTTCAATTAAATATAAATTCTACAATAAGCATCATGTTAAAAATAAGGAAAGTTGTCCAGCTTCCGGTAAAAAGTGCTCAGTTTGCCAGAAAAATGAATCTTGGGGCACCCTGGTCAGTATAATGTACCGAACGGCTCTTGTCACCGTGGCGCTTTTTATATAGGAGAATTCTTACGGCTCTGAATACCGTAAGAATAAAAGATATTGACTTGTTAACTACAAACCATATCTGCCCGTTTCTTCAATCTTCAAATTAATTTATAGTAACTTTTTACTTATTTTTACTTTTTACTTACTAACATGTTGATAGACCGATATAATGAGGCAAAACGGTGTATGATTTACTTGGCAAAGGGGTAAGCAGATCGTTGGGGTATTCCAACAAAATCGCCATCGTTGGGGTATGCACAAGATTTGTTGTTCCGAAAGGAAATCTCCGTTATAGTGCTTCAAATTAAAGACGGCAAAATACTGCTCTTAAATTTCTTTTGACCGAAAGGCACATTGAAAAATGAGTACAATAAGCCAAAGAGAATAAAGGAAATTTTTTTTTTTTAGATTTGAAAAGATTTTATTTTAGAATAAAGGAAGCGATTTTTCAAATAACATTTATACGGACAAATTGTTTTTTTATGGATACGGAGTACATACAAGTGAGCATGGTCGATTCGATGAATTCCTCATATCCATCGCACTGTTAAACATTCTGTCAAAGTCCACGTTTGGGGGTGTTTGAGTAAACAAGGATTTGGTATCATTTTTTTGTTTACTGATATTTTGAACTCAGAAAGGATGAAAGAGATCTACCAAAAGCTGTTGCCGAGGTATGCTTGCTAATAATGTAGTTTGACCCCGTTCCGAACGCATAAATTATTAAAGAGGATAACGATCCAAAGCATTGCAGTCGACTATGCACAAAATGAAAACAGGGAGTTGGCATCATGACAATGAGCTGGCCATCACACTAACATAATATCGATCGAAAATATTTAGGCTGCATAAAGCTATGAAGCTAAAGCTTCGTCAAAAGCGTATCGTAAATTTGAAGCAGTTATTTTATTATCTTGGTGTTACCTGGAAAAGTTTACCAGCAACACTGCCAAAAATCTGGTCGACAATATGCCCAAACGGTGTCCAGCTTTACTAGAAAACGGTGGCGATTGGACATCTTATTAATATAATTCGCATTAGCTTTTTGAATATAGACGTTAATGAAATGAAATGTTTTTCTTTCCCAACGCACACGCTCTTGTGATACTAACTGTATACACAAATATATATGTTTTCATTGTATGTTTGAAATAAAATTCCCTGGAGCAGACATGCACCAGACACATGATGTAACGGGCCATATCCATATTTCACTACCATGGCTCATAATGATCCATAAATTTCCTTCCTAAAATAACTTCTTGAAAAATATTTCATAGGCTGAGTAGCAAATTCAAAGAGAAAACCGTTTTCTTTCCATGACATCTTTTCTGGCAAACTGAAATGAATAAATTGATTCCGTTTCACTAATTCAATACCGACATTTTCAGGCCAACTGAATTTCTGTATTTCTGTGTAAATTCATGTACATATCAAAAGACTGAAAATATTATATTCTTCGGCTCCCTTCACTTCTTTAAATTTGAATCAGAGTCTATGTAGTGTGTTCGGCCATAATCAAGTTTTCAAAGACTCAGACCATACTTTAAAATATTTTCCACTTTTCAAATATTTCTCCGGATATTGCGTTCTTTAAACTCTCTGTATTTGACCACTTAAATTTGCCGTAGCTTTTGCGAACTGACAACTTAAACAATCATGAACGAAAATGAAAATATTCCAAATCCACAACTTCACCTTTGAAATTTCAGCTTATACTTTTCGCCAAAGTGGCGGATTTATATTCATTGAATGCATAAATTGCCGGCAAGTTTCTTCTGGCTTGTAATTAACACAGTCCTGTGTAAGTCGATTGCATAACTTACCGTCATGATTTTCATCTTTACAGATTATCCTAGACAATCCGCGCGACTGCCATGAAAACTAAGTGAGTAAACCTCGACGGGAACTGGGTCGATTCCGGCAGCGGACTGGAGGTGGAGCAAGAGCGCGCGACGATAGAGCGAGCGTTCCCGGCATAATGGCAGTCCCGGTGGAGGAAGGCGTCCTGAGTGCCTTGCGGGGTGTCGTTAGCGAAACAACCAGGTTGCCGAAACCTCTGCTCATCAAGGTCTACGTTGCGAGCTTAAAGGACGGTAAGTATGGTCGTGTCTCTGTCCGCTTGGAGAGATAACGAACTTGTGTGTTTATGTTTTGAAAGTGTAAATTACCTTTCGGGGCTTTCTAATTGCAGAGTTCAAAGAGGAACGTCGTATGATCCTTGAGATGATTGGACCAGAACTACAAGCCCTCTACGATGACCGACAAGTCGAGGTAAGTCTTTTGCTATTTGCCGTGGCTTTGTATCGTACATTTTGTGGCACCGCTCAGCTCGTGCATAATTAACATGACTGTTTATAGAGGATATGGTGAAGTTAGTTAGTTTACTCGAAAAACTAAATTCGATGCTGGGCGAGTGGCGGAACGAATGAAATTCGCCTTTTAGTTTCTAAGTAAACTATTCATTAGCTTAAACTGTTTGCTGAGCTAGTCATTACGATTTGTAGTACACAGCGAAGAAAATTTTTTGAACTGGGGTAAATTAGCTATTGTTTGGTAAATTCTATAGATACAGCAATCAAATGCCTTTAGCACTACGCTCAGTGTTTAAAAATATCCATATGTTACTAAAGCCAACTTTATCATAATTTTCTTTCACTTTCGACTTCTTTCAAAACAGATCGAACTGGTTGACATGCATTTTGGTACTGGTCCAAATAGAATTTCCATGGTCGAACTCGATCCCAGCATCATGCAAGACTATCTCTACGAAATCGGACGCTGCTACAAGGACTCCAAGAGTATTTTTTTCATCGTAAGTTCTTGTTTACTTCCGAATTGCTCATAGACCAAAACTTTGCTTCTCTTCCTGCCAAAGACCTTGATCGGAGAAAACATCGGCAAACCGATTCTGCCGTACAGCATCGATGCCGACATATTCGAAGCAATATCCGGAAAATGTAGTGCCTCAGGACATGACCTATTAAAGAAATGGTACAAACCGACAGCATCGGAAGCTGGTCATGCTGGCGACAGGAAATTCACACTGTGCAACGCTTACAGGTACGTATGAGCTGCAGGGTATCCGTGAAATGATAAACTACCATGTTGTTTCGCATAACCTGCTCGAATATGTTGTTTGTAACTTTTTGCTGTTTTTCAATTTCCAATATACAATTTACGGTACATACGAAATCGTAAATTTGGCAAAAGTCCATTGGAAGGTGAAAGTTTTCCGGTACAAGTTTCAGGATTAGCGTGAAATCGAATATGTGAATAAAATACCAATGAAATGTGTTTTTATCGTGCACGGATTGCAAATTCAGATGCTGCGAATTGTTTTTTGCAAGCATATTAGTTTTTATTAGGACACCATAGTTGTTTATATTTCTCATATTTTGTTCTGATTTTTGATTTCCCATATCAATTGTTTTTCGAGTTTCAAGAGAAATTGTTACGAACATTTTTGAGACCACCAACATTTCGCACGACAAATTATAGTGTCCTATGTATGATAACAAGCTAAAAATTAAATCATTCAAATATTAAGTGCTGTTATATTAGAAAAACTCACATTTAATGCATTTTCCATTGATAGCAATAAAACGATATAGTAAATGAGTAAATATTTTCTTTTTTTTTTGAAATAACACTAAACAATAATTGATTAATATCAAGCATAATTTTTAGTATCCTGCGGCATTTGTTTCTTTTCTTTTCTTTTTAAATTTGGTTGGATTGATTTGTGTCCAAAGTAAATCATGTTTATTACTAATGTTCGAAGAACATTAGTATTAAAATCGATTCGGCCAAAAAATCATATTTCCATATATATATATATATATATATATATATATATATATATATATATATATATATATATATATATATATATATATATATATATATATATATATATATATATATATATATATATATGTACAAAAAATTTCAGTGAGATAATCTCGGGAACGCGCCATCCGATTGAGCTGAAATTTTCAGGATACATTGGTGTATATGCAGAATAGGTCCAGGTCTCTTTAAATGTCAGTTATTGTTAACCTTTTGGCGCCGGCGGCCATTTAAGTGATATTTTTAATATACCTATTATTTCGTGCACAAATGATTTTCGCAAAAATAAAGTTAACGAAATAAATTTCTAACGTGTTTTACATATGAATCGGATAATGCTTTGGAATTTTTTAACCCTATGTGTGCGCTGGGTGCCTAAAAAAAGGATTTTTTAATTTTTAAATTTCGATAACTTTTGACAGAGCTATTCAATCATTACGAAATTTTCAGGACATATTGATATTATTTAGTTGTAGATTTGTGTAGCTTTTACTGAGCGTGCTGGTAACCCTGTAGCTAGGGCAGGCACTGAAAGTGAAAACCTCCAAATCATCGTCTCTCTTGAAAAAATGCCGTTTCTTCAAAAAACAGCCATTCATATGTAAATCTTGTGCTTTGTTTACATAACCAAAAAAAAAAAAGTTATGGTATAACGGGCACGCCTGGTAACCCTTGCCCAATTTACCTATATTTTTAGCATCAAAAATTTCTGTTCACGGAAACTCACGATCCGATGAGCAGAATTATTTGAAATTCACAGAATGTATTGGCCTTAAATAGGACCAGGTCTGATAGAAGTGATTTTGAAATGCGGGCGATTCTGTGGCAGTGTTGCCATCTTGAAAAACCACTAAAAAAGATAACTGTTTTTAGCCCTATAAATTCTGATTGAATCGTTCGATTTTGACGAAACTCACACAATTGCTGGAACTTACTTTAAGCCACGTTTGGTAGAAATTTCGTCGAAAAATTCGGTTGGAGCTGCCAGCTATGATAATTTTGGTGTCTTCATTTTGAAAAAAAAAAATTGGAAGTGAAAACATTCAAACCATCGAATATTCAAAAAAATGTCCGTTTCTTACAATAAAACCAATCTGTATATAAATCTTATGTTTTATCTACACGTTCAAAATAAAACTAAATAAATTTCATGTCGGACAAGAACGGTAACCCTCTCCCAGTTAACCTATATTTTTAGCATCAAAAACTTCTGTTCACGGAAACTCACGAACCAATAATCAGATACAGCTAAAATTTACAGAATGCATTGGACTTAAGTAGGACCAGATCTGATAGAAGCGATTTTGAATTGTGGGCAAGTCTGTGCCAGTGGTGCCATCTTGAAAAATTACAAAGAAAATAAACTTGCTTTTTGCCCTATGAAATGTGAATAAGTTACCAGATTTTCATGAAATTGACACAGTAGCTAAACCTAACTCTAATCTCTGTTTGATGGAAATTTGGTTGAAAAATTCGATTAGTGCTGCCAGCTATGGTAATTTTTGTGTCTTTGATTTTGAAAATTCGCTCAGGAAAATAAAACTTTTTGCACTATAACTTCCAGTGCAGTCATGAAATCAATACGAATTTCATACAATTAATGAAACCTGTCATAAACATTATTCAGACCAAATTTGGTTGAAAAGCCACTATAGGGTTGCCAGCTATTGTTGGTTTTGTGTTTTATTGTAATATCTTTATTAAGCGGTTTTATCGTAGAATTTTCAAATGGTAATGATATTGTAGTGACAATAAACAGCAAATATTAAGCTTTCGATCATTTGAAAAAACTCGCTGCAGGTAACCCTAAATTTCTTTATACTCCTATAACTTCGAATGTAATTAAACAACGTGAAGCAGATTTGATATATTCTTGGCTTGATACTGGCGAAAGGTTGCCAGCACGAGTCGGTTGTGCTACTTTTGTATCAATAAATGCTTACAGTTAGTATTCATACCGGAAACATTTACAATGAAAATAAATAACCGATGTTTCAATTCCCTAAGTTCTGCAAATTTTTCGGATCGCAGCCCCGAACACCAACTTCAGTTACAGTGCTGCAGACACTGAGCATTTTCTTCATTGATGTTATATGAGATGCTGCTTTCAAAGTTTGGTGAAATAAGCAACTGATAACGAATATAATTAACAAGTGTTTTTCTTTCATAAACTTTGAAACCCATGCCAGTGGTAATATCTGAAACCTTCTACCATATGAGTTATAATGCATTCTAGAGACCAAAGTAAAACGTGGCATTTGAAACAGTTTGGCCGTAATAAGCAGCACATGTGGTGGAATATCCACTCAAAGCCTGCACGATTCTTCTACTGTTCTTCGAACATTAGTGTTTCTAGCGGTTCAGGTGCGCTAGAGTTTTTTTTACCTTACCACCTAGAAATTCTTCGAGTGAATCTCAATAAATACTTAATGACGTTATTTTTTCGTTCATTTTAGTATACAATTTTATTTAGTAAATGAATTTCTGATTATAAATTTCATCAATCGTTAATCCTCTATCTCATTTTATGCTTGCTTGTTGTTGCCATGTGTATTATAAAATAATACTTAATTACGTGTGACTGTCCTATTTTTGGTTTATTTGCCTTTCTGCCCAGATCCGCTGAACATAACTGGAAACCAAGCCTGAAGTTCTCAATATAAGGAAAAAACTCTTGGTTTTTCAACTTTTCGCAACACTTTTGTAGCCGAAATGTTCGAAATATGTGTTCATAAAATTCAACATCCAAAAAAATATCCTTCAACTTATTGCAGATGAGATGAAATATTTGCAAAAAGAGACTTTGTTTTTCTATCTTCTTGCTGGATTTGTGTTTTGTTTAATATTTATTTTGCTGCTTCAATATACGAGTTAAGCACAATCTTCTTCACTCGCAATATTATAAGCCTTATAAAATGCCACAAGAAGGCTTCCACGGAAAATGCCAATTTTATGCTACCAGTCACAGATATTGCAAACAAAATGCAAGCATTATTGGAATTAGTGGGCAAGTTCAAACTGGATTTGAAACCGAATTTGCTTCGATTCCTATTGAACCATAACAAATTTTTATTGCATCCGTTCGGCAAAAGTTTTACACGCTTTAATTTTACCGTAAAAATAGTCCATTTGCTAGTTTTACACTGTCGTTGTCTGTCATCATGAGTATCTTTTAGCCTCAAAATATAAATAACGTGAAAATAAAATATTCATCTCAGCAGACTAGAACACTAATAATGACTCTCATGCATCAACCACAATGTCATGGGACCGAAGTACTTTCTGATACTGAAATCATCGGGCAATGAAATAGAATCGCGCCTTGTATATTTGGGCCATCCTTGAAAAAATAGAAACTGTGCAAAGTATTAGTGCCACAGCCTATAGTTCTCTCACATAGTATATCTCATTATTAATGAAACTTTCAACTCTCATGATAGCAAAAATGTCAGCTTATAAAACTATTTAAATTATTTTCATTCTCGGCAAATATGACGAGATCATTTATCGCAGAGAAAAAACAGCCAATTCTTTCGACATGTTTTTATTAAACAGTTAGCTTGTCTACTTTTATGTGAGCTTATGCCTCTCTTTCATTCAAAGTGTGCTCCTAATAGATAAAGAAGTGGTTGATTCATCACATGAGCTTCAGCGCCCAATGTGGGCAAAAGTGATGTCCATGTGTAGGACTAGCACTGACACTATTAGACAAAATAACTATTTCTAGTAGTAGTTTGTCTTGGTTTTTTTTAAAGAAATTCGAGAGTAAAGATCGATTAAGCTTAATTCGGAGTTTTTCTAATTTAACATTTACTTCATCGCTCATGAGTTTCAATACATTTGCTTGAGTAGTCAATTTCATGCATTCTGTTAAAATTCAGTGGGAGACTAATGAACAGTTCTTAATTTTTGCAAAGAATTTTTCATTTGATGTTAGCTTTGGGATCGTAGTCAGTCCTTGGGTCGAAAACTGATATTTTGGATAGATTCGTTCTCACATGAACGTATATAATAGCATCTTTCATTGTAACGGGCTGTAATGGTCGCATCCAGCCATGTGAGGTAAAATAAATTTGATTTGATTGAGAAGACTAAACAGATAGATTAAGGCTGAGTAAGCTCTGAATATTCTATGTTCCAATATTACTTAGCTTGATTTTCAATAATATGCTTTGAATAATTGTACAATTGATAAAAATATTAATGTGTGCTTTTTCTTTCTTTAAAAACAGAACTATGCTCTCCGAGAGAAAAATGTATCATGTTATTTAATGAATGTACGTAACCGCCAGCTTTAGATTTCATGTCTATCTTCAAGCCATCCGTGAAGAAGATATTCCCTTGTGCTGACATGTTGATGCTCCCAGTCACTTGTGTCAAACAGTCACTTTTAAGGGCCACTCAAATGTCCGAAAGCATTGCGAGGGCTTTAGTTATGTCTAGCATCGGACCTCTAAAGGTATGTATCCATATGTATCATTTTTGTGTATCGTATCACCGTTGCGTATCAGTGGATACGACAAACGTATCTTCGTTGCGTATCAAAATTTGATACAAAGAAACGAACGAACTCGATCGGTCATTTGGCGGTTTCTTGCCGTCGCATCAAAGGAATGAAACGATACGCTCTTGAATCATATTTGGACAACTTGCGTTGCACAAGTCGCGTTGCATGATTTGACATTTGAGTCGTTAACTTGTCAATATTGTAGTGCAGTGCATTGATAATGGAGTGGAATAAAGAAAACATTCTTCAATTTATTGAAGTGTATCGACGATATCACATTTTGTGCAAGAATTGATACGATACTAAGTGGAGTCATGTGCGGACACGTTGCGTTGTACACTATAGATTCGTGAATAAAAGCGTTGCAGCTGCGTATCGAGCTTTTTGCTACGGATTGTATTGATGATACATGGAATATTGAGTAGTGTGGACACCGTATCCGTTTAGTGAATGATACGCAACAGGGATACGATACGGAAGAAATGCAGCATATGGATACCTACCTTAATAGAACAATGCTGCTCTTCGTCGTTTTTCACCCATAGACCAACTTGAATTAGTCTATGGGCAAAGATCATCGACATACTCTGAATATGAATGTCGGATGTAGGCAGATTGACAAGTGCATCAAAGGCCGGCCCAGGATTAGTAATCATAGCACCATTGCATTGACAAAATATAATTGGGAGATTTCTCGTAAGCATACAAAAGATTCAAAATTCTCCATCAGATTACGAATGTGTATACTTTTGCACTGCCCGAAAGCATTAAGAGCTTGAGTAAGTTTTAGTTCAACATGTTTTTTTCTGTCCAAAATTACTTCAAAACAGTTTAATAAATTTTGTAGAAACACGTTTTCGGACTCGTCAAAGTCTTCATCTGGGCATTTTGGATATTCCAGCTTAACGGATTGATCTTTTTTTAGGACCTTGCACAGCTTCAAAGTCTCTCCTGCACCTTGCAGCCTCACACTGAACAATTTGAATAATTCCCTCTTAGCGGCCCTCACTACATTTTTACAAGTTTTTTGTGAGATTTTATAGAAGAGCTAGTCATTTACTATCTGTGCAGCTCCTAAAAGCTTGATTGAGAAGTTTTCCGTTACTAGTTTTGAGTTTTTGTATTTCGCGGTTCCACCAAGGAACTGTCTTGCAACACCTGCATTTTTCTAATCGGGTGCGCTTCTTATGAGCTGCCTTATATGGCTCCATTCAGGGGCCTCAACTTAGATTCTATTAACACCAGTGACTTTATGCTACCTTTAGGACACGTTTTGTCTACAAAAAGTCAATTTAACTTAGCCTATTCGGTGTTTTTTGGGTTTTTTTTCTCCGTCACGAGCGTTGGATGCGTAGCTAAAGAAAATACCTAGTATCGGTGATCAGAGAGTGAGATCATCTGACACGCAGCATCTAGATACTGATTTGACCATAAAAGTTGTTAAACGCTCATTTGTTGAGGGTAATGAAAGTGGGAGAATATAAACTAAAAGAGTCTGTCTCCTCTGGCAATGAATTTGCTGCTGCTCCAACTGGTATGCTGGAATTTGGCATCATAACTTGCTGAACCAGATCCTACAACGTCTGTGTTAGTACTGGGAGTCAACCCACTATTATTCCGGTACTGTACAATGCCTGATACAAATCGTCTCAGCGTGGTGCCTTGAACTCATAGCACCTACACAAACAAAATATAGAAAAATGCTTGCAGTTTTGTCAAATTTTTGCTCAAAAGAAAGAGCAAATCTTTAGCATGCTGCAAGCTTATACAAACAATTTGTATACTTTACTAAGAATTAGTATTTCCGGATCCCCTTTGCCGAAATCATTAAACATTTTCCGTCTGATCTCACTGAACATATATCACACAATACTGCACATATATTCATGGATGATTACAAGAGAAGATACTTCACATCATCTTAATTAGATTAAATTTAATCGGATATAAGAATTAGTTCAGAATCGTTCGGTACTTCTCTCTGGCCACCGACAAGCATCTCTGATCAAACACGATCACAGTGTTGAAACCATCTTGACCAGTAGTGTGATGCTTCCTCTTATATGTATATTTTGTAATCAAGTGCTTCAAACCGATACCCAGATTGTAATTGCCGAATGTGTCAGCGATGCAAGGACGCTTTTGCGAAGGCCGAGAATTCATCAACTGACATGGATAAGTTTTGTTTTACCAGGATGAGATGCGCTAAATTTTGGTTGATTATTAGTACACAGTTGAGGAACGAACCGCGCAAGCCACTCTTTTGGTGTTTAATTGAACCAGGAGACTTGGAGGTCACCCTCAATAAACGTCACTTCCATGAAGTTGTAAATTGGGTCTAACTCCACTATTTATTCATAAAAATAGCAAACTGACCATTGGTCAGTTTTCCATTCTTTTTAGACGATGAGAGACGAAGATGCTACGTACTTTTTCCTCTCTACTTTAGTGGATGATGTATTTGTGCCTGAAAGACCAGTCACAGCAGGATCTTTTTCGGTAATTCTGATATTTTTCGGCATCCTGCGCTTAGGAACGCTCGTTTTAGCTTTGGTTTCTTATTTGCGTTTCTTATGCGCTAGTCTGTTAACAATTTTGGTTTCTATGCTGGCTGGCAAAGAGTTCACCGCTGTAGAAGAGAGAATCCTCCCTATTCCGGATTCAATCCGAATTTGCACTAGGAAACTTTGACTTTTTACGCGGAGCCCTCTTTTGCCTACGGCGGAGATCTGGCTGGTAACATTCAGTAATTGTGGCTTTGCTTTCAGTTATCCTTCCGAAATATTTCTACACCAAACAGGCAGTCTTAGCATCACTTGCCAACATCTTTCCCGGCACTTCAGTAAGCTCTGAGTTACAACCGCCTGGCATCGAACTTCTTAAGAAATTTTTGCAGTTTTTACTGTATATCTTTCCATGTAGCTTTCATTTTGCAGCTTTCTTTCTTTCCGCAGCTTCTTGCATTACCTGCGTTTGATAGTCTCGACTAACTTGCAGGATCTACAGTACACAGCACACTTTTCTCCCACACTTCTTAGAGGCGTCTCGTTAACACTAGCCGGAGATGTTCTTTTTAGAGCTTTTCTGCTCTTCTTTTGTGAGAGTTTGGTAAAAGGCATATTTTTCTCATGTATTAACCATCTATTTTTCTGTATTATTTGTCTATTTTCCAGCTAAAGTTCTACTCGTCTTTCCCTAACCTGTAACCACGAGAAATGCAAGCAGCAATGAGATTTTCGATAATGGTGGCTCCGCCTTCATTGCAGTCATACATGTGGTTAGGGCCCGCAAAATTTGCATCCCTGCCATACTGAGCGAGCTCAGTACGCGTGGATTATCAAACTCAGTCAGAGATAGATTCTTTGGTATTCATTCTCATGCTGTTTTCTAACCACTCTTAATATGACATCTTGCGATGCACAAGCCCCTCAACGACAACAAGGTGACACCCGATAAGAATGGGAATAATTTCAAAACTTAAGAGATGATCATCTAAAGCTGATCGCTTTGCTATGAAACATAAAAACACACAAAAAGCATAAAACAAACGAAACTTATTTTTTAGAGTGCTGAAAATATACCCAGGCTAACCATGAGCTCGAACCCACAGATAGAAGATCATAAGCTCGAACTAGCGAATAGAGCTACTGACTACCATCTTTGCTTTTATCAGTTGTGCTATTTACCATATCAATCGAAAATGACTATAAAGTAAGCACAAGATAAATACAACAAAATAATATATCCGGTTAAGTTAGATAATCTTCGAAAAAAATCTCGAATAAGTCGTACAGATAAATAGACGCTATGTTATAATAACTTTCATCGATTGCATGATTTAAAAGTTGATCTTCAACGATTTTTAAACCATTTTTTGAGTGCATGGCTGGGAAGATTGAAGACAATAAACAGAAACATGGGTTTGTCAAGTTTTTGATATCATCAGCGAAAGAGCATTTTAGCAGCAGTATAAATTCCTGTCACCTTCAGTGCAAACATTAAACTATAAGGAAGTGCATATCTAAAAAGCCAATTTAATTGTTTACATAAAATTATTTTCATTTATTAATCGTAATCAATTTTCATCAATTCATCAACAGCTAATCAAACAGCTAAAAAATGAACTACAGTAAATTCGAAAATATGTTTGCTAATCATTTTGAAGCAGTTACGATTCTATCCCCCACTAAAACAAACTTTCCAGCGTAGATCACACCAGTCTACTATGCAAACCCTTATGTCTTATCGTGCGAAAATATCGAAACCTGTTTAACGTACATTCCCATAAATTTTATCCGCTTCAATTGTTTTTGCTTCATATCCGCCACCCGATCAGTTCTTTCCGCTTACGAGTATGGAATTCTTCTGGCTAGTCTCCGAACCGAAAAAAAGTAATCAATTTTCTTTCCGAATTAATACATAAGCAAAGCTACAAGGGCTCATCTCTCATTTTCCTCGTTCATCCTGAAGATTTTTTTCTTTACTGATACCCGCCGTGTCTGAAGAAGACGAAGGCAAACGTAGCAATAGCAAGACACAGTACAGTTTATTGCTTTATGGCGTTTCGTCTCGTTCGCTTCATAAAAGTGCTGACAAGGTAAGCTTGTCTGCTTTTTCTTTTGTCAGCTTAGATTTAATCCAGCGTAAATGAATTCTGGGGGAAAAGTTTTTCTAATTTCCCATGACCGTTCTGTAAAAAACATATCAAGGTGGATTAAATGCAGACGCCGCCGGTGGATGGTGTCGGTATTTCTGATTTTTTGACTTACAACTTACGTTGGATAAGCTTTTAGATGGTTTTAAATAGAATGAAAGCAGAAGACAAAAAATTGGTGTCGCTTCAAATTAGGTTTTTTAATTCTGAAATTTGTCGAAAAATATTTTTTTTAGCCTTTTTTTCCTTCAAATTATTCGACTGTATTTCAGCGTTAGTAATTATTAATCGTAGCCTTGTGAATATTTCACAATTTTAAGGTGCTCGTTTTGATTCGCCTTTCATTTTCCGCATTTCGTTTCGTTTCTTCTAATTACATATATTTTTTTATTTGCTTATCACAAATCAAGATGCTTTACTTTCCCCTACAAACATCCTATAGCTGCTGGTATTAAATTTATCCTACAATTTATTTCCTCTGATTTTATTCGATTTAACTCCAAATTTTGCTTACTTTCTTTTTATACTCATCGATGAATTCTTTCTTTTTTCTGGGAAAATTCAGTTATGCCAAAAATCAATCGATCGAAGAACGATTGCAGGATTATAGGAAAATATTGGATTTAATTGAAGGATGTTGCGATGAACTGATGAAGATGCCGTCTTCCGAACAGAGTTTTGTTGAACGTATAAAAGCGATTTGGAGGACACAACTTGAAATGGAAATTGAGACTGCATTAGGTATGTCGGACAAAATATGTTCTATATATGTATGTATGCTCAGAACTTTGATGCATGGAGTGAGTTTTGAATAATTTATAAATGTATTGAATTCAATTTTAGTATGACTATTGGCATAGGATATGTGGATTTTTTATGACCATTTCAATGCTTTCATGGATTTTTTTATCATTATTTTGTATAGCTATGATAGTAGGTAGACCCATACAAATGAGGCTGATAATGTTTCCATACCGAGCTATAATACACCGCTTAGTAAAATATATCTATGATTAACTTACATGCTGAGAAGTAGTGTACGTGGTTCAACACATTGTCATATTTTTCGTTTGTTCATGAAATTATTTGCTTGCAATAATCGGACTATAGAAGTTTTAGCAAGTCAGGATTCATCTATGTTCTCTAGGATTCAGCTATATTCTCCAACGGCGATTCGAAACTGAACAACCAACTTGATCACGTTACGGCATTGAACAAATTGCGCGGTACCAATTTTTGTCAGTGTGTTTAGAGTTTTTATCTTATGGGACGACAAGTGCTCGTAGTATTCTTTTACTAAATAAAATCAAAGATCATAGACAGCTCTGCTCAAAATCCAAGCAGATTTTTTCCAGACAATTCTTTCAAATTTTAAATATCAAAACCCCAAGCTCTGGTTTTTATTTATTTTGGATCACAAGAAGCAAAAGATAAAATTAAAGCTACTGCAAGTAGCTTAAATATGCCGAGAATAATAAATATGTCGATAGAAGAATTTTTGTCGAAAATCAGTCCTTAAGGTCTTAGCACCTTTGAGCTCTATTTTTTCAGATTCTTTTCATTCAGTGAAAAATGCAGGTACGCTTTTTTGTGAGTATTCAATCTGCCTGCACTTACGTTTACAGGAATATTCTTTTATTTCACACGCAATCCAAAACCGTCCCCAAATACTATACTTTTTATGCAAACATAAAGTTTGCACAGAAAAATAGCTAAGTTTAAAACCTGTAAAACAGAATGCCAACTTTTGAATTAAAAAATATTATATTAAATATTTTTTTTTTATTAGATTTTGATTTAAAAATATTTTGCAGACATATATTCCAGTTACTATGCCTTCTTTGTCGCGTTCCACCACGTACCTTTTGTTCGTAACGTATTTCTTTGAAATGTTGCTTGACAGAGAAGGACAAGCCGCAGAAGTCGAGACGGCCGAAGAACCTTCGTCATTCTAGCCAGGTGGGCCATCTAGTTGAATAATCAATTTACTTTCTAACATCCCTGATAAAGTATAATCACGTGATCTTTTCGCTGAGCTTCGGAAAATCAAGGGTGGTTCGGAATGGGATTGTGAACCTTAGCACGGAAAGAAAACTCTCATAAACCTATGATTCGGTGAAATCCAAGCATCTTTCCTGTAACGTCAGCTTAGATGTCGAATTCGTTTCAAGCTGCTTCGTGAAATGAAACAGACGCGTGGACCTATGGTTGGGGAAGATCTCTGGCCGCAGCGTTTTAACGAAAAATACGAGATATTTTCGCCAGTTCACCAAAAGTAAGCTTTCATAAACTAACATACATAAACGATTGATAAGTTGCAAAGATTTTTGCCAAGCTATACTCAGAGGTTGCCGAGAGAAATAAACAAATAGCCGTCCTCACCTAACAATTTAACCCAAACCTAACCATCAAATTGCGCTTTGGGTTGCCTACAAAATCCTGCTCTCATTCGCAGTCACGAAACCACCAGCACCGATAACAACAAGTCTGCTTCTACCATCCAAAATTCGGCCAAAAGCATTCAAGTAGACTCTTACAAACATCTATAAGGCTGATTCCTTGGAACCAAAACAAGAAGTATGTTGTATTCTTCAGAAGTGGGAAAACGCGACTTTTCACCAAGACGTTGTTTAACTAACTTATCTAGACGATCATAGCACAGTATTATAAGCACAGTATTTTTACATGTGCAAAATCATCTGTAAACATGTAAAATTTGAGCAACGATGAAAAAAGTCAATTCTTGAAAAAAATGTTGCACTTTTGCGTGCTTGTATGTGGTTATGATGCAGTTTCGACCCCTCAAAATATCAATGGCGATGATATGAGTTTTTTTTACGTACTGTTTATTACATGTTGTCAACGCTTCTGACAACAAAATGTCTCGAGGTGCGATGTAAGTGGTCAGTTTCTGTGATGAGCACAAACAAATTGAAGACCCTGATATATTTTCATTGACGATGAAATCGGCATTTTTTTACTGTCGCTGGCTCCCGGACTATAAGTTAGGCTGTGGTTACGAATCAAGCGAGTAGACGGTTGTGGCAAGTGAGAGTGTACAAGAGGATTTTTAAATGTACGAGAAGTAATGATAGTGGCTATGAACCACAAGCAGGGGCCTGAAAGTACGTGATTTATTGATGGAAGAGATTGGCAGGGAGTGAAGGATTTACCATCAGCTGGCACGTAACAAGAAACAAAACCAAAATAAGTTCACTTTATCACATGCGAAAGTGAGAAAAGCATACCCAGCATACCAAGCGATTCGCTAACGAATCATTAGCGAGTCACTTTAACGAATATTTCATTCGCGAACGAATTCATCTACGGTTCGCTAATTATTAACCAGGCCGCCCAAATTTTCATTTGTAACGAATTACATTTTTCGAATGTCTAGCAAATCGACAAGCTTCGCTACAAATGAATGTTCTTAGGGTTGTGTACATTCGCCTTTGGTGAGTCTTAGTGACTCGCTAGTGGTATGGGTTGAATGAGTTGCACTTATATAAAAATATAATGTACTTTACATTAACTTACATTTTAAAGTAGGTTTGTCCTAAAGTAGTAAAGTAGGTTTTGTTAAAGTTCTTCACTTTTGAACATTTTGAATATAGCCCAACTTATTGTAGTTACTCCCAAAAATAACACACAGAATCAAATTATTTCACAAAAAAAAATTATAACGGAAAATAATAACGGAAAGAACTGTCCTGTATATCAAGTACGGCAAGTATCGCCAAAAGCGAAAGCTGGTGTATTCACTTAAAGTGAATCTGAAATGGAGATAGCATATAAGAAAATGCTCCTATGTTCCCAATCCTTCACTTCAGGTTCGCTTAAAGTGAATCCAGGCGAGAAATGCTTTGGATCCGCACAATGTTCACTATGAGTGAAGAAAAAAGGGTGCCAGCATTCGTTTTTGGCAATACCTTCCCTACATGGTATGCTGGGTACTGTCAAACGACAGGTGAGAATGTATATATCCGTGTTAGCTGATAGGTGAGAGTGTGTTGGCGTGCGTATAATCCCATCAAGAAACAGTAAGCGCAGCGAACATTCACTGGCAACAAACGAAATTCTCTGTATTGGGTTACATAAAAGTGTCAGAGATATTCCTTTTACTCGCCAAATGGTATCGAAAGTAGTACTCCGCGCTAACTACCTTATCGCTTACCATTTTAACACCCAGAAAATGTTTTAAGAAAATCAATATTGCATAAATCACCATTCGTTAAAATAGTCTCTTTGGCAAAGCACATGTATATTGCCTAGTGGGAGTGAGAAACGTATTTGATCGTAGCAGCGTTGCTTGGCGGAGTACTTTGTGCCTTTTTTCTTGGACTTGGACTTGGATATTGCTATTTACTTCTCGCAATCAGTGGGGAAATATTCTAATTGTATCGCAATTCACGTACTTTCCGAGCTATATATAGTTCTTAAGCTATGCCACAAGTCTCAACAAGCGCGTGTATGAGAGCCACTATCATTATTTCGCGTACATTTAAAAACCCTCTTGTGCACTCTCACTCGCCACAACCGTCTACTCGCTTGATTCGTAACCACAGCCTTAGTTGTTTAGAAGAAATATATTTTACCGAGAAATCTCGATATTGCCGCAATAATAAAGTTTCAAAAGATCCAAAAAATGCTCAAAATTCACTTTCTAGAAGCAACCAATCTTTGCAACAACAACCAATCTTTGCAACAGCAAATATTAACGTCGACATTTTTTGTGGTTATACTACATTATATTCCCTCAATGTTTCCAAGGCCTTTTCATGCCTAAAAATTAATAAAGACATGTCTATAGCCATTTTGAAAGGTAGTCTTTGTCTATATTACACGGAATAGTGAATAGTAATAAAATACTTTCAAAAGGAGTTGAACTTTTTGTAGTATCCGATAGTGCTGTTAGTTAATAAAACGTGATTTTGATGTTGGTCCTAAGGCAATAATTGATTGCAATGGAATCGTGATTATTAACTGGTTGACTCTTTGGTTAACAACTAAGTATGAAAGTCCTGTGCAATTCATAATTAGCTGGGCATTTAAACAGTTTAACAATCAGCGCTCTATCGACAAGGCTGCATAAGTTCCTACAAATGTTGGTCATTGGAATCGGAAAACAAATACCATGAACCTGTCAATGATAGACATTTGCATCAATCTTCCCTTGTTTTAATATTTGAGATAAAAACAATGAATAATTTATAAAAATGCGTTCTACTCACACATCAGCATACTTATCAATACTTCCTGTCATTTTTGTAAGGTACAAAAATATATTACAACTATAAATCAACAATAAAACAGAAACAAACACTATCGCCAAACCTATTGCACATATTTTCGCCTAAATTATTCGCAAAAAGGTGTTGCCCGAATTCTTGAACTAACTAAGATCCCAAGCACACGACCTAAATTCTAGCTTTCTTCCTATTCGGCGTAATTACGAAACAATGATAATTATGATAAACGACTTCAATTTACTTATTTTTTCTTCAAGACAAAATTACATTGCACGTTTCTACGACCCACTTTGACTAATGACCGAATAATGCCTTGAATAGCATTATGCCAAGCAAGGACAGATTTACGTACTATTTGAATGAAACACTCAAATGATTTGCAAATCAAATGCCTGACTAAGATTATGTAGATTAATAATGATTTCATGATATTTATCTGTTTTGCACAGAGTTAGTGGTGGTATTAGAATTGTTTTCGTTGTCCCATATCAAATTTAGGTTTCCTTTTCCACATTATGCATAGGACAAAACGTTTAATATAAATACAATGATCAGTACTTTATACTAATTTTGCATTATGATTTTTTGCTACGATTATTTGAGCAAGCAATCAACATGCATTATTCTTTTATTTTCATCACTATAAACTCTGCAATGCCTTCAGTAAACAGCAAGAACAGCCACATAAAAGGCAACTCTTTGAAAGCAAATCACTTTTTCAACTTTTGCAACTTTTCCATAAATTACTTCAAAAAATTTTTATCTTTCACAGACCTCGCTCCTGATCGCATGGTGGTTGTATTTCGTGAATGGTCAAACCAATTCGCAACACCGTCAATAAGTCCAGCGTCGCGTGACAAAATACGCCAACTAAAAGACCGATTAACACTATCGCTACCCGCTGAAAACTACACAACTCTAATGTAAGTACATTTATATTACACCTCTAGTCATAATCTTTTTACCTATCCTCCTTCAAGCTTTAACAATTCTCAGTAAAATCCTTTTCAACGTCACCAAACACTATTGTTTGAAAGGACAACATCTCACACTCAACTCACCTGATTTCTTCGACACACAAAAGCTTCATTTCCACTTCACCGATTCCTTCACAATTTCCGTTTTCTTCAGCCCCACATCTAACAATTTGTGTCGTTTTTCCATTTTGTTTCAGAGTGCCTGGAAAATCATCGATTCATACCATAGATTCAGATTCGGAGGACCATGAAATTTATCTTAGCAAGTTTAAGAATAAGCTTCTGAGCAAGATGAGTAATTCAATTGAACAAAGTTTGACCAACGATCCGGATGTCATCAAAGGCCGGAAAAAGACTGTTCAGGTAAGCCCAGATAAAACTACAGCAAAAGAGACTGAGTGACCAGATAAAATAAAAATATTAGCTAGAAAAAGCTGGAGGATACAACTGCGAAAACCTGAGAAACTAAGAGTCCCGTTTTTACTAACATCCTGAGTAGGAATAAAGACAAGAAAATATCGAGGTGGAATTTTTCCCACCGTTTCCGCTTTGCTGAGAGCTCTCGATACTTTTTCCTTTAATCCGAGCTTCGTGGAATTCAGCATTGTGTACTGTAACTTGTGTGCCAACATAAAAGTGAAAGCGTTCAAAGTCATACGTCAGCCAGCTAGGTTGGCTGACTTATGATGACTACGTTGCTGCGAAACGGCAAAAGTCTGCTTTTGATGTTCCAGTTTGGATTCAACATCTACTTGTTCGGCTTCGATTCGATTTAAAATGACTTCGGGCAACTTCTATTGCTGGCTTTTGGAATTTCAAGATCAAAGGAAAAGTTTTTTTTGTTTGAATACGGCCCGGCGAAGTATTATCAATGGCAGTGAAGTTTCTGGTGGTTGGGAAATGGTTCAGAAATGGTTTCGGACTTAACTGAGCGAGCTTACAGTTTACAGAACTGCTCGAAATATTAGGATTTTTGTATTAAATAGCGGGCAAAATATAAATATTAATTTTATGAGGTGTAAGACTAATAGTCCATTCATGATTTTTTTCCCCCACAGTAATTTCGGAAAATCTATTTGCAAAAAGTATCCACTTTCAAGTTTTAAAACTTTTTGAGCAAGAGTGTACACAAATTGAAAAAAGTAATTTCAAGAAAAACCCGTTTTGAAACCTCCTACTTGCTGCGGCGCTTAAAAGAGAGACATTCACTTTACCGCTCATCGCACTAGAACAAATTGATATTTTTATAAGAAACTGAAGCAGAGATGTCAATCTAAGGGGTTTTTCTTAAATCCATGGAATTTTCGTATATGGGAAAATATTGGGGATTTTGTTTTGGAAGGAACGGCATTTTACTAGAGTAAATATGCTGGAAAGCCCAATTTTAAGATTGGTGATAATACTTTTTAGAGTAAAAGCTGGTACTGAGTTAATCGTGAAGCTAAATTTTGACACGTCTCCATCAGTGCTGTCATTTTAGCATTTTGAATGCTAGATCTAGCATATTTTTTTCCAAAACGGCATTCGAAATTCGGAGTTAGCATCTAGCATTATTTTTAGCATTTAAATTGAGATTTTGGAATAATCTGGCACTCATCAATTCACAATCTCGCCCATCAATTTTTTCTCAATAATAGCTCTGTTCGTGTACTCGCAGTCGCGTTCATGAAAGGAAACTTCCTGAATCATGTGGTGGCGGAAATTCATGAAAACGCGCTCATGGCATTTTCTTAAAAGTGACAACCAGAAGTGACAGTTGTCTGATTTTGAAATAATGATAGTGATTATAAAATCTAAAATATAAAGATTATAAAGTCATCGATATTGCTTTAAATATGGTAACATTCCATTAAATCGCAATGATGCTAAAAATCAATGATATAGTCCCATCCACTTCAGACTCTCAGGATTCTCGGACATCTACAAGTTCAAGTTTACCAAAGTATGTGCATTCTAGTTACATATTTGTTCCTGAATAATATAAATCAATTGTTTTGTTAAGGCTTAAAAATGCAAGCAATCGCATGGATAACGCTGGAAAAAAATCTTCGTTATCTGACACTAATACTTTTTCTTCACTTAAAAATAAATAATTGTTGCTGTTTTGATTGTGAGATTCGAAACGATGTTTTGAAAAATATTGGTAGAAATGAGCTTTACACAAGAGAAGAAGATTTAGATATAACTGATATGTCTGTAATAGATATAGAATCATTTTGAGATGTAAATTTTAAACTTCTAATTTGTTGTTGTTATACATACTAGGGTTGATCAATAAGTAATGACAATGAATATAAACCAAGGTGATTAAACTTAAAAGATATATTTATTTGTCAACATAGTTTTCTAACAAGTTAATACATTTAGTCCATCTATTTCGAAACCCAGGATACCCTTAGAAAAAAATTCTTTATCTTGACTCTCCCGAAATGCCTCAACAGCGGCCATCACTTCCCTATCATCTTCAAATTTCTTACTCAGAAGGTGTTGTTTGAGCTGAGGAAAGTGGTAGAAGCCACTGAGAGCTAGATCTGCCGTATAGGGTAGGTGTTCAAGCAGTTCGAATCCTGTCTCTTTAATTGTATCCATCGCAACTGCAGCCTTGTGAGCCGGAGCGTTATTTTGAAGAAACAGAACTCCGGCTCACGATTTGCCGTGTCTTTTCTCCTTCATTGCCTCTCGCAATCTTCTTAATTGGTCAGCTTAGTAAGAGCCTGATATAGTGGCTTCCATTTCCAAATATTCCACCATAATAATTTCTTCAGCGTCCAAAAAAACTGATGCCATAACCTTTCCTGCCAAACTTGACACTTTGAATTTCTTCGGCGTCGATGAAGAGGGTCGCTTCCAGGTCATCGATTGCATTTTGGTTTCTGGATCAAAATGGTGGAAATATGACAAAAAGTTATCCTGATCTGCCTGGAACTTTTTGAGATTCAACCTTGAAATGTCGACTCGTTTCTTCTTCTGCTCGTCCGTTAACATTATCGGTACCCAACGCGCAGAGATCTTCTCCATATGTAATTTGTTGGTAAAGATTTTTCGAACACTACCATATGAGATCCCTGTGACCTCAGCTACATGCCTGAAGGTCACTCTTTGATCTGCCAACACGTCATCTTCGACTTTTTTTACGTTGTCTTCAGTGAGGGATGTGGATGGACGTCCTTCGCGGTGTTCATCTTCAGTGGATGTTCTTCCCAGCTTAAACTCTTTGGCCTAGCGTGCAACGGTGGAATATGGAGGAGCAGAGTCCCGTAATGTTTCCACCATGTCGCCGTGTATGCCTCTGGTAGAAAGTTTTTTCAAACAGAGGTACTTAATGACAGCTTTAATTTCGTTTTTCCCCATTTTGATGTTCTCTCTTTGACTGTTCGTATTCAAATGAATGTAGTGAGTATATTTAGTAGTAAAAAAATGTTTTTTTTTTTGGAGTTTCATGCGAACTGAAAATAACCGATTATCCTTACTTATTGATCAACCCTCATATACATATGCATATTATTTTCATATTGAACCATGTTTATTTCAATTAAATAAGAAAGCATTATTTAGCATTATAATTTTTATTAAATAAAATCGAATCTAGCATTATTCCAAAAAAATAAATGGCTACACTGGTCTCCATTATCTGGTCATTCTTTTAAGCGAAAATTTTGACAATGGAGAAAAGCAGAGACACTGCCCATTTCTGATAGATAAATTATCCAGAATTTCAATTTTCGATCGATTTTGTTATCCAAAAGACATACACAGTTTAATTTTCAAATTCAAACACCAAATGTTACTTTTTAGCTCGAAATAATGAACTGAACATACTAAATTGGCGTGTAATGATTGGAGTGTAGGTCGTATTACTAATACACAAAAATATAAACATGAGTTCAACAATGTTAATATAGTTTTATTATAAGTGCCAGTGCTGCCATCTTTTCTTTTTTTTGGCATAATGCTAGATTCAATTTCATTTAATTCTAAATAATGCCAGTTATTTGAAAAGTATAATGCTAAACAATGCTTTCTTATTTGATTAAAATAAACATGATTTGATATGAAAACAATACCTATATTTTTATAATAGAAACAAATAAAAAGCTTAGAACGTACATCTCAAGATGATTCTATATCAATTGCAGACATGTTACTTACATCTCAACCTTCTTCTTTTGTGCAAAGCTCATTTCTAACAATATTTTTCAAAGCATCATTTGGAATGTCACAATCAAAACAGTAATATTTATTTATTTTAGTGTCGAATGACGAAGATTTTTTCCATCGTTATCCGTGCAATCGCTTGGCTATGAAGCCCTAACAATTGGCCCTAACAATTATTCAGGAAAAAATATATAACTAGAATACACATACTTTGGTAAACTTAAACTGGTAGATGCCCGAGGATCCTGGGAGTCTGAAGCGGATAGGACCACATCACTAATTTTTAGTACCATCACGATTTAATAGAACGAAAAACCTAAATTTGCCATATTTAACGCATTCTGAAATTGCCTTAATATTGGAATATCTAGCGACAAGAATTTTCCGGAAATCGTAGACAAAGAATAGAAGATCGACTATATATCCTTTGTTCCGTTGAAAGCACAAAGGTGTAGTACTATTTCTAATGTATCTTTGGCTATTGTCTGCAGTGAATTCATCGACAGCGGGTGAGTTTGCAGTAGGGATTGATTGGTCGACAACGGTTTCATTCGTTGGGGGTCGGTTTACATACATAATCTAGCCTTAAGCGCATATTTGTTGAAATGAGGCAGTACATCTTTTCCCGTACTCTATGCATTGTCAGGAAGTCGTTTTTGTACGCTATTTGACTGAACACTGAAAATTTTCCCTCTTTCATGAAAAAGCATGAAATTTAAGTTGAATCTGAGCTTGCCAGATCCTGAAAAGTGTCAAACGATGTGAAGCGAATACATATTTTCAAATATATTTTTCTCATCATCAATTCAAAATCATACAACTGTTACTTCTGGTTGTCCCTTCTAAGGATATGCCATGAATGCGTTTTCTTACTTTTCATTAGTTTCTTCCATCACATGATTGAGAAAGGTTCAGTCCATGACCGCGATTGAAAGTACTCGAACAGAGCTATTATTGAGAAAAAATTGATAGGCAAGATTGTAAATAAATGAGTCCCAGGTTATTCCGAAATCTAAATTTATATGTTAAAACTAATGCTAAATGCTAATTCCGAATTTCTAATGCCGTTTTGGGAAAAATAATACCAGATCTAGCATTCAAAATGCTAAAATGGCAGCATTGCTTGCTGTAGTTGCATGCTTTTTAGGTCTTCTTAGAGGTCTTATTTTCACATCACATCCCAAATTTTACAACAGTGTCGAATTAGGCAATTCTGACCTCTAAATGGGGAAATTAATCGTTGCAGATTGTCAAAATCAATGTTGAACGTAGTTTTACATTATTTCAACGGTTTGAAACTTGATCTGAGCAGTGAATCCCAAAGATTCACATGATTTTCAAAATTTAATTTCGTCACTAAACACAGCAAAAACAGAGTCCAATCATAATTTCAACCAAATAAAATCTAAAGCAAAATTTTTCACTGCTTTTTAACGGCCTTTCTATCAATTCTTAATGCTTTTTAATATGCTTTATTCTGGAGCATGAAACACTAATCGAATACACTGCCCGGTATTTGCGCGTTTCCTTGCTTAGATGAATTTCAGCTCAAAAGAGTCAAAAAAGTAGAAATATCTCCTTCATCCGAGTCTGCTTTTCACTATCTAAAAAATCACATGGCTTGTGACAATTCTTTGATTTAGTAACAAACCTTCGGTATTTTCCCCCTGAGCAATCTTCATGTATAGTTTAATATGTCGCCGACAGTGACAAGGTGTACAAATTTCATGGACAATTTTAAAGAGAACAAAGAGATCTAACAGAACGCAAGCCATTATGTATTTTATAGAATAATTGTCCACGAGGCTCCAAATATTTCTTAAACTAAATGTTAAAAAAAATCAAGTAATTGTAAAAATAGATCGAGGTTTTAACCAATTTTCATTTAAGTGGAAAACAGTTTGATTATAGCGGGCAAAGCTTTCACATTTCAGCCCGTCAATCATTCCAAAACAATATGAAAATCCATTGTAATAATTATAATTTAAATTTTTCATCTGATTTATTATCAAAGGACATTTCACACTTAAATTAAATTTCGGATTAAAATCTCTGACCATCTTTCTTTTACTTCAACTCTTTGAACTTCCGATTTCCATCACTTAGGCATTGCGATTTTATCAATCTGTAAAAGCCATTAAAATTTTATCTTCAGATTGAAAATTTTCCGAAATTTAATCACTTTTAGTTCTAACCAGATTTTCATTACCTCGGCATAACTCTTTGTGCCAGACCCATAATTGAAGAGTTTCCATTATCAGAAGTCAAGCTCTAGCCGACATTTCGAATTAACTCACTTTGAACTTTTTAATCAATTTACTTGTAACTTTTAGCCACGAGTCAACTTTACTTGGTTGCTTCATTCGTTTTCAAATCGCAACCAGTACATTCCTGTTACAGCCACCAGCCAGCAAAAATACGAGCACATCATAATGGTGGTGTTTGGCGAGCGGTTTCGGAAAATTTCGTAATTGAATTTTCCTGATGGAAAAGGGGTTTATCATTCGCCAACGAATACGTGAGTGACGCTGTTGGTCAAAAGCAATGATGTTCGACTAACGTTTAGCCCCACCGGGAGGATTGTCATAATAGAATAATTGTTTAATTCTATCAACTTCAAACATTTCCATTAGCTCCATGGTAATGTGTGGTTTCAGTTGGGATTTTTATGATGGTGAAGAGAAAAACAGAGTTCCATAGGCCTATAGTAATCAATTTATCCTAAAAATATATTCTCTAAAATCGGTTTACCGTGGAGTAGATAATAGAAAGTAGGGATGCATAAGCTATGCGTTATATTTATATGAAAATTTCGCTGTAGTTTTTCCCAATTTTTCGGCTGGTTTCCATTTGTAAATTGATGGAAGAGCTCTTTTCTGTTATGTATGGGAAAATTCAATTTGCAAGTACCCAATTATAGCACAGAAAAATTGATTATAAGTGGAATACAGGTTAGTTGGCGCAGATTGAAAGCTGTACACTCCATCACTGTGATTTACGTTCAGCCACGGGGTATGTACACTCCCGATATAAATATTTGTACGTGCAACATCGACACAAACAGCTGGCACTTTCCACCTGATGTACATAGTTACTATAATGGATTTCCTTGATCATCTATCTGGAAGCAGACTACTGAAATTACATCAACCTACAAATTAAAATTGACGTTAGCCCGAAAAGCCGCAATTTGCATGCGGCTTTTGTCAAAGCATAGCTCCAGGCCAGAGACGTTTCCACAATTTTAATGCTTGCAATTTAAATGAAAAATGTCCGAAGGTCCGCATTTAAACAACGAACATCAATTTCATTTAAATGAGCTTTTTGGATAACCACTCGTTTTCAATTAAATGCATCGGTTTTGCACAATGTTTTTCCATTGTCGAATTTACATGAAAAACGCTTTATGTTAAACTGAATAATATTGAATACGAAATAAGAGTGATTTTATGTTGAATCTAAAATAAGGAAACCGAGGAGAACTCCTTTGTATCGATGGTTACCGATGAAATTGTTTCTCGATTTTCGTGGGAATACCTCAAGCCTTATTGAAGCATTGCCGTTTCCTTGCTTTGTGCAATCAATACTTCACAGCAAGGACCTTTATTCCTCTTATAACTCGCTCTCATAAACCATATCTTTACAGGAAATATTTCACGAACATTCGACCCACTTGCGATTTCTCAACGAGCATCTCAACGCGCACAGTCTGCTTTCATCGAGCGTACCGGATCGGCTTCGGGCGAACGTTCTGCTGCACTTCAGGTCGGGAAGCCGCCATTCACCGTACTTTATTCAGGGTGGCCACGGTACCGGCAAGAGTGCCCTCATCGCTGAACTGTGCTCGAATGCAAACAAGTGGTTTGAATACAGTAAAGTGCATCGAGTGATTCGATTCGCTTCCGCTACGCCGCGTTCCGCTTACAACTTAGAACTTTTACGGGTCATCTGCCAGCAGATATCGATCATCTTTAATATCCCCGAAGGATATCTGCCCAAAGACGCATCGTTCGACCCGCTCTACATAAATAATTGGTTTCAGAACCTGCTGAGACGTTGCGAGGACTTGAACAATGAGGTCCTGTTTCTTTTCATCGACGACCTGCACAAGTTGAATTCACTCGATTGTGACAATGTTGCAGCGTTATCCTGGCTGCCAATTAGCTTGCCCTGGAACGTATTTATAATTTGCTCAACTACGATACCGATAGACCAGCTAAAGTTCAGTCCGATACAAAAGGACCGATTCAAAAGCACCGAATTCCTCTTCGATTTATCGCGAGATGTCAATAAAACGGAAGTCAGGACAAGAGACGGCAAGGGACTACCGTTCGAAGACGTGATCAGACGAGAGTTCGACTGTATGGAGGATAAATTCGGATCGAAAGGATTTGGACGCATGGCAGCGTACATAACGTGCAGTGAGTACGGGCTAACTGAAACGGAGCTGCTGGAGCTATTGATGCCGACTGAGAGTAGCGATGCCATGATAGAGACGACTGAAGGAAATTTTAATTTCTCCACTTTTCGGAAAATTCGCAATGAAATGGGTAAATATTTGCTTCATTTAAGTATTCATAAAAAGCATGCTATGCAAGCACAATTGAAAATTCATAACGTGTACGAAAACAAAATTAAATATATCTGTCTTTGTGTAACGTGCAGTGAATGCTGCCTGTCGACTTACATGCAACATCTCAACTCTAAAATTCATCTTAAATATCATGATTCATTTCCGCATATTTTCCTTCTTTTCTTTCCACAGAGCTTCTCATACACGAAAAGATAATGTCAGGAAAAATTTTGATTGAATGGCGTCACGGACTCTGTGCGGAAATTGCCAAATCGCGCTACATAGATGCGAATAGTGCACGGATGATGCACACGGAAATTGCGAATATTTTCTTCAACCAGCTGGCGGATGAGAGCGATGAAACAAGTACGGATGAATCCATAAGCGAAGGTAAATATGCTTTATATATTGTGTTATAAATAAATGAGTAAATGGATTCAAAAAAATAGATTTCATCGAAATTCAGTGAAGAGTTTTAAATAGTATCTTTGGCTAATTTCGACTTTTGTTAAAGTTTAAATGGCATATTTTTGATATTTTGGTAATCATTTAGGATTATGTATTTGCTTAATAGAAACTTACATTCAAGAAACCGTTTGAGGTTCACGTATAAAACACATCAAGGAACACAATCGTGACAAGTGACTGACACATATATTACACTTATAAAATATTACCCAGGTACATGACCTGGGGTTGACTTAGCTATTTTTTACTTAAAAGCTAACTCAATTTACTAAACTAAATCTAGTTTATGTCTGACTACAATAAGCTTAGCCTAATCAAACCTAAACTTAACCTAGGTCTTAACTATCCCCGCCGATTCGTCGGGAGGCCAACTTAATCAAACAACATTTCCATGAGCCGACATTGTCCTGCTATCTCTGCAGGACGCATAAATGGCTCATGCCTGGATCAGTCTGTTCAATCTCGGATCAGTGTGTTTTTATGTCTGTCTGTCAGTGAGTGAAATCTTGTTGACAGTTCCACAACCTGAGCCCTATGTGGCTCAAATTCTGTCTCCTGGTATAGGAGAAAGTTCCTCGGTCACGTTTCAGTTACCGGGCTATTGAACCTGCCAGTGCAAAAGAGCAGAGTTTTTCGTTCGGAAATCTCCGCCTCTGCCATGGAAGATTTGAAACAGGTAGTCTAGGATGGGGATGCGTATGTTAAGATGGTTCAAATGAGTGTCTTATAGCAAATGGATTTAACCTTTGTTGTCTCACTGTTTTGGCCCAAAAAAGAGTTTAATCGATTGTTGCGGATATTTTGTGATCTCCGATCCTTGGAAGGATTCCGGAACACAGTCAGCTGTGCTTTGCTACTATTAAGCTTGATACTTGTGGGCCCGTTAGCTCTGCTCGCTAAGGCATCAGGCCAAAAAGCGTCGTGGTACGGGGCCTGCGGGTTCGAATCCCGCCAGTGCCATCGCTGTAAGTGTGAATGCGTGTGATTGTCTATGAGGGTGGCAAATGGGCCCAAACTGGTGGCCTAATGCTGGCCGCGTTCCCGGCAGCCCTCTTCACTAACCTAACCTAAGCTTGATACTTCATTCATCAAAATCAAATCTAAAAATGACTCAGTGCTTGGAACGGGTCTTGGCTCGACGCGAATAAGAGTGTGCCATTTGCCTATTGTTGGACTCTAACTTGATAGCCCAGAAAAGGAAGATTAGCAGTGAAAATGGTGTATAAAATCAGTCCAGTGATAGAGCTTTGTAGCACTCCTGATGTCACAGGTCTCCAAAATGAATTTGCTCCATTGATGCTTACAAAAAATTGTCTGCCGCTAAAGACACTTGCGGCGAGTCATATTAATACTTTTGGGAATCCCAGACCTTCGTCGATAGAAGACCTTCGTGATATACGGTATCGAAGGCTTTCTCGATATCTAAGGCACAAAAAACCATTGGAGTATTTCACTCATTCAGGTGCGACACAATTTGATCGTGCAGGTACGAGATAGCTTGTTGGCTCCTATGCTTGCGCCCTAAGCCAAATGTCAACCAAAATCATTTTCAACCAAATCTTCTCAAAGAACTTCCCTAAATTAGGAAGCAGAGAGATCGGCCGCAAGTCGCTGACCTCATAATTTTTTGCCTCTTTTTATGAATGTGAACAATCTTAGCTACTTTCCATGTGTCAAGAAAGTAGCCGTTCTTCAAGTCATTATTGAAATTAATGGAAAGTATTCCAAATATTGAGATTGGACTGAATGAAATATTGAAATATTGAGATTGGACATCTGCACCAAGTATTGATTATTGACAAAGTGTAATTGGCCACATGTGAGTTGCGAATCATCCGATGGATTTTCGGATGAGAATGCAGCCACTGGCTCGTTGTGACTATTAAGGAATGAATTAACTCCCTAGTGTACAATTTGACAATTAAAAGCAGAGAAGTTGGGCAAAGCAGCATTTGATTGCAGTTGAAATCTTTCTACGGACAATTCGACCTGTTGATAATGATTGCACACAGAAACAATGCAAGTCGTTACTGCTCTCTCTTGATGGATGTTTCTACCATAAAACAGATTCGTTTAATACATCGATGACGGGTTGAAAAGTATCCCAATCTTTGATGAGCTGCATCGAACATAGAAAGAGGCAATTAAGATGCATCTGTGATCTGAGCTCTTTGCTAAAGCAGCAGTAAAGGAGCAGCATTTCAGATCAGGCACTACTGGTGGTTCCAGTGTTCTGCCGATAGAATTATTCACCCGGCACAAATATACAATTAAGTTCGTATAAATTTTCTGAACCATACAAGTGAGATTTTATGGCTTGTGCTCGTCGAACGGTGTATAACAGGCTGCTCAGAACTTAGGTGTATCTAAGTGAGTTAAATCGGCTAACGATTGAGTTTGGTGGAAAAATTTATGGGAGGGGCCAGAACCGGACTTTGATTGTAGCTCCGATGATGGTGATGCAAAATATAATGAACGCTCAATATGAAATTATGTAATAACGTATATATATATAATAGTAGTATAGGTCTACCTACATCTCTGTTAAAGCCCGTCGAGACTACACATACTTATGTATGTGCATACGTATGCGCATACAAAAGTATGTGCAAACATATAAGGACGTCCAGACCGCACATACAATTGCAAGCGCAAACATCTGCACATACAAGAGTAAGTGAAAGCCAATGGTTCAGACTGCGAGACAGAACAAGACAAACAGAGCGCGAAGTAAGATTACTTCCTTAACGGTGTCGTGTCGATCCGATCGAGCAGGAATTTTCGCAGGATGAAGATGTATATAAGGAGTAGGTCAATGCTAAGTTAAATTAGGACGTATTTAAGTCTTTGGCGGCTGTGATTATTTCTGCGAACTTTCAGGTACTTCAATATTCCTATGGAAAGAAGGAGTGAATATTGGAATAAAAATTTAGAAAAAATCTTTACAATGAAGTAAAAATTACATCACTTTCCGAATTTTTTTCAAGTTTACTTTCTCAAGCATGAAATTGATAACCCTGTATGATTTAGAATCATTCATTCATCTCTGAATAAAAGAAGTATGAGCATATGATAAGTATGCACATACATTTTCCAACAGCGCATACAATTGTATGCGCATACATAAGTATGTGGAACCAACGGTCCACACTAGTAGTTTTGACATAGTTTTGTATCTGCATATGTATGCGCATACAAAACTGTCTGCTAATTTCAAGTGTGGACCGTTTTTGTACATACTTATGTATGCGCATACTTTTCATTGATTTGATGGGTACTTTGTGGCAAGGGTAAGATGTATGTGCAGATATTGTTGCAGTGTGGACCATCGTTTGCACATACTTTATGTATGTGCATACGTGAGCACATACAAAAGTATGTGTAGTGTGGACGGGCTATTAGATCTATTGGTACTCTAGATCTGATATTATGATAAAATGACTCCAGAAACGTAAAGCTCGTGTAGTGTAGTAGCTTCAAGTTTTTGGAGTCCCTGGTTCAAATCCAGGTTCAAACGAGAGACTGTACACCGAACTTTGAGTTCACCTTAACTCTGAAGAGGTACCTGCGTTAAATCAGGGGCAAAGTGAGTCGTGGAACTAAACACTACACACTCGTATTCACGTTGATTGTAAATTTGTGAATAAAGCTCTCTACCAGCTTCAACTGCTAGATCTAACAACGGTAGTCGTGAGATTATTTTCCTTTATTCCAGAAACGTATAAGCTAGGCAATACTGTAAGTATATAGTACACACTATTTATTAAATAATGAAAATGAATATTGAATAATCAATGTGAAGAGCTATATAGCTTGATATACTAACTTTGTAATTTGGCAGGTAATTAGTTCGGTTGAAGAATTTACCACTGTATTCAATAAAAAAGCATATAGTTCGTTCTTTTAAACTGAAACTATTTTTAGAATAATTATATCCCTCAATAGTACTCAAATGCACGTACGGTATGCTAAATTGATTTTCCTAATACAATTTTCTTCTATTATTTTTACCGTCGTTCCGTAGACAGCCAGCGACCGAAGGAGGAGAAACCCTCGCCGAAAGCACAAGACGATACCAGCACACTATTCAACCCGCCTGGTGCAGACGTTTCATACAGTATAAGGCACGTCGAAGAATCCTGGCATCATCTGATGCGCTCAGACGATACCGGAAAATTTAAACAAATTGCTGTCTGTAATTTCGACTTTCTACTGGCATCGGTAAGTACGTTAGATGATGATAGCTTTGCCTGAATTACATCATGTGAATGTAGGTAGGAATCATATTCATGCATGTGAAATTCCGTTGAGAGGATTTCCTTACTGCCGTTTGCTAGGGTCTGATACTGACAAATATGTTACTGTAAACCAATATGAGCCCACATATGAATTTCAGGAATTTCTAGTCACTCCAGATTATGTGCAATGTAAATATATGCGACAAAAACGGAATGGAAAATTATTTCTACAAAATTTATGTGATTCCTTGGCTGAGTGAAGATTAAGTTGGTATTTATTCATAGAATAGAAAAATAAATCACAGCTGTCGAAGCGTATAATTGGATTAGATTTTGAATTCTTTGAAAAAAAAAACCTATACAAGACAAATTGATTTATTTACCAGAGTAAGGATAATGCTAATTATCAGAAAGAATAAACGATTTTAGATGGAATATACAGTCGTAAGAGTAATAAGAGTATTAAAGTAAATATGTAAATGTTCTTAGAGTCAAAGAGCCCCAATCACGAAAACTTATGATTTGTTGATTGCATTGTACGGGTAATATGCGTCATAAGATATGCATCCTCCTCGCGTCATGTTATCGATTTCATAATTTCGTCCATCTTATAATTCATTATGGCGAACCTTTTATTCCACAATATCTTCCAACGCTAAATCAAAGAACCAAAAATTAAAACTGACAATCCGAAAGCACGGATGTCACAAAAAATTATATGAAATGTTTCCACGTCTAAAGCACTCGCTATTGCAAATCACCACAAGATAACCTAATTGCTAATCAACGCAATAATTTCGAATCTCCCGCGTCCATTCATGATTTGCTACCATCTGCCACAGACAGCTTTAATTAATTCGAGACGTGCCATTTTTTAATTAAGCACTTCAGCCCGATGGCACCGATGGTCTAACATCGAAAGCCGTCGAATCGCGGTTACCCATCCGCCACACTAAATTTTCAGCCCCGTACTAGCCAGATACGAGCTTGTTTGATTGATTAGATAGACGACGTGTTTGTCATTTGTCGAACAACTCTGTCCTCTGCTGCACGACCCCCAGATCCAAGAATCTAAATTTTTCCACGGGCAGCACTGCCTTGGGCCACAAGCAATTAATATGCGCCCAGCGGTTTACTTCCCATAAAATGTGGGAAACCAAATTTTAATATTATTCTCGCCAAAGCGCTATGGGAATATTCTTATCGTCTCCCATCGTTCTAATGGGATGGAACTCACCAGGGCAGCCAAAGCCAGCATAGTTTATATTTGTTCGTCTTGCTTGCCTTTCGCAATGCGTTATCATGATAATGAAGTAATTCTTCCGAGGTTTTTGGTATTCGTTATTGTTTTCCTTGTTCATATCGTTCCCGCTGCTAACATACTGTCAGCAAATGAGCCGAGCCTACTGCGAACCATCAGCAACATCCCCGACGGGTCGTAATCTCGGGGCTCAATTTAGTTCGAGGTCAAACATCCACTTAGCAGTGCTCGGCAGTGTCTCCACTCAAATTACCTTGATTTGCTTGCTCATTATCGTACGCTGTAGGTATGATGCTCAATTAGTCGACGTTTTCGTGAATCGTAGCAAACATCAGTGGGAATTTAGTAGCCCACACACGTTCTATTCTGGTAGGAAGGAAGTTAATGGCAGTGAAACTGGAAAGTCGTACGCGTGGTCCTTTGACTTTGCGATGGTTGCTATTTATTCTTAATTTAGAAAGTTTGCTTGAAAGAATCCTGATATTGTATTCTGGAAGTAGAATCTAAACATCTCAGTGTTATTACATCTCTTTCAAATTACAGCACTTTAAAATTGTCCGGAGCTTGTCTTTCCATTTGAATAACGATTTTTAGGTTTTTAGTTTCATTTTGCACTACTTTTCGGGTTATTCGAATACATGTTTTCTCATGCTAGTTCCACATTTTAATCGTATTATGAAATTGGAATTGTTTTTGCGGGATGATTAAAATTGAACAACCTTTTATTTACATTAAAAAATTTAATCTACATTGTAAATTCTATTTCGACAAAGTGGTTTCGAAAGTATGAAGTTAAATAAAATTTACTGCTATTTATCTTCACAAATATCTGATCACAAATCAGGAGAGCTCGAAAAGAGTCCCGCGTTTTACAGTCTCTATTCACAGCTGGTATTGATACATAAGAATAATTTGATGCATAACATTCCTTCGCCAATAATACCAAAAAAAACCAAGGCTCTTAGAAATTCCTTTACTTATCAAGAATACGAAAAAATCGAACTGTTAAAAAGCGGATCTTCTAGAATAAATTTGCATATTAAAATTTGTTACAAGTGTGCATTATTGCTTCACATCTCGCTTTGCTACTGATTTGGCTTAAGAACGTTTCCAGAGCTACAGTAGCTCGGTGCACGAGGCATCGTCAGTACTTGAATCCAAACCAAGGACCCTACGCACCAGGAGTCAACGCTCTACATAAACATTTTTCAGTAGATGCAGTTTGCAAAAAAAAAACTGGTTGAAAATTATTGAACGGATGTCATGAAATTTTCTTGGGAAGACAATAGACTATCCAGGTGAATCTGTTCAAAATAAAGCACAGTCATCAAAGACACATTGAATAATTATACCACGTTTGCCGCATAAAAAAATATTTTTTTTCTTAAATAAGGCAATTTTAACGTGGGAAAATGTGCATATTCAAAAATCGTTCATATTGTTGAAGTGCTGATGAAAAGACGCAAGAGTCTTCGATGAAAACAAGTAATACTCTTTAGGAGATACGTCTGCTGAATATAACTGGGGCAATAATTTCTAACTAATCGCGGAAATTACGTATTTTACCTCTTTGGTTGCATGTGATGGGACGAAAGCATGCTGGAAAATAATTTTTTATTATCTGGTTGCCCAATCTGAATGCTTTTCAATCAATAAAGGATCACGAAATTTATATTATTTTAATGTATATTTCAATGTTGATGCTTTCGCTGTATCAGCCTTAATAATTACATAAAAATTTGGTGAACATCAGGTACATGTTGTTTTACACAGTCATTCAAAAAAGTCCTCACTTGTGCTGTTGTATTTTGGTGGCGCATGTTAGTAAATGAGCATTCTCGCTGAAAATAACAGCTTACTATTCTATTTGCTATTTTTAATCCTTGATCAAAACTTTGAATAGATAGGTTTACTTGGTTAGCGTTTAAAGCAAAGTCAATAATAATTCTACTAGGTTTATAACCGTCTATTACCTTATTTGAACTGATTAATAAATCCTCATCTTTACTAGCACGTCGTATAAATAAGTAAATACTATTTTACTTATTTATACGACGTCTTTAGCTTTAGTATGTCTGAAGCTGCGGGTAATATGTTTGCAGGAGAAGCAGAAGCTTCTAACAAAAATTTATCGGTTTGAATTTTCAAAGCTTATCTATTTTTCTTCTCCATCTACGACTCAATAAAGAATTTGATTCATGCCGAGGGGGCGAAAATTTGTCCACTATTTTTCAGTTTTCTGTTTTTTTGTCGTCCAGATGATCATTATCTTACTTTTTGGGTGTTTTCTATGACATACAGACGATCAGAAATGATTGGTCGTGTAGCGATTTTGAAGTTGATGATGCTGCCAGATGTCATCCGTGTTGCTACTCAATACTATTTCACTGCTGATCTGCTATTCCATCTTCCTTATCGCCTTGTTATCATTGCTGTTCTACACACTTCCCGATATTAATTTTTCTATATTCATGAAAATGCTAAACTTTTAACTCGCACACAGCGAAAAATTAGTCGACGCTGTTTTATATCTTCTTGTTATCAGTCAAATACTGTTGAAATGGCCGTACGATTTCTGGAATTGCCGGGACTTCTCCCCTTGACTTCTATTGTTACCGGCAAACTGCAGGTTGGCTACTCCTATGCTACGAAATATAATCATAACAGCTCACTATTTTCGTCCGCACTGCTACGGTAGTTAGCATATGTCATCAAAACTCTTAGTTTTCGTAAATAAGGACCTAAATTTCACGTCATTCTCAGTGCATCGAGGAAGTGCAGCAAAGAACTGAGATAAATTTTTGGGCGTTTACGTCTTGATCTAGGCAGCAATCGAAAACACAGCTTCTTTTCAATCATACTTTCTTTCAACTTTCACAATTGCATGGGCTTTGAGTTTTAAAATGAAACCTTTGCAAGCTTTATTTTTCAAATATACTGCAGCCGGCAAATTCATACATTCCTGCACATATCTCCCCTTTTGATTTTGTTGAAATCCTTAAGAGACAATTTAGACCCGCGATTTAAAAAAAAATATGACGAAAGTACATAATGCACCACTCAATAGTCACACTGCATATACTTGTTAAACAAATTTTAATCGTTTTGGCAATAACTTTAAACAAAAATAGAAAATGTTAAACTACATCTGTCTGGTTGTTGAATCCATGTTTTTGATATGTCAAGCTGATTAGTTCTTAATCTACTAACCCACCAAACTGTTGGTAGACTGACTGCCAATAAAAATCGAGCTCCTTTTTATAACCTTTTATTAGTTGATCGAGCGAACATTAGTCAGTCATTTGTTTTACTGAAAGTGCCGAAAAATGAAAGGGGGTGAACTATATTTTCGGACCATTCGCAATCGAAGTCGTGTAAGCAAATCTGATGGTTAAGTGCTTCAATAGTGGTTTATAAATATCTATCTGCAAATGTTTTCTAATCTTCTGTGCTTTCCTATCTGAAGGTGTTGTAGCTTGAATGCTTGGGATTTTTTTTTGTCTTATTATTGAACCCAACATACATGATTTGGGACGTACCAATTTCTGGATATGAAGGAATTTTTTTGAACTATCAAAACGTATTTTGTCCAATTTAGTTTGCACCCTTTCATTGGCTGATATGAAATCCATTCTTTCCAATTGAATTTCCAATGTATGAATATTTTCTTATTTTATATATTTGCTGAATCCTAATGCATTGCGCCTGTCAATGCTCAATTATTAAGTTTAATGATTTAAGAATTTATATCCCTTTTTGTCATTCAGAAGCCTTTAAAAAACGAGAAATTTGCAAAATTTTGAAACAGAGTTTTTGACAAAGCTCTAAAATTATTATGAAATTTACAAGTTGTAGTGATGCTAATAAGTTCTAGGCTAAAATAGATTTTTCTGACCGGGCTGGCAGCTCTGTAGATACTATAAGCACTGAATATGAAAGCTTTCAAATCATCAGACCTTCTGAAAAATTTTCTCTTTTTAGCAAAAAAAACAGCAGCTCATGTGTATATTTAATGCTTTATCTACACAGCCACAGTAAAACTTTTGAAATTCCATATCGGACTTGAACGGTAACACTTCCCCAATTTACCTATATTTTTAGCATCCTAGGCTGAAACTTCTGTTCACGGGAATACACGACTCAATAATCAGACCCAATTGAAACTCACAGAATGTATTGGAATCGATCTTGAAATTTAAACAACACTGTGCCAGTGATGCCATTTCGAAAAATCACCGAGAAAAAAAAACTACTTTTCATCCTATAAATTCTGAACCAGTCGCTAAATTTAAACGAAATTCACACGGTAGCTGGACTTTACTTTAGGCCAACCTTATTTTTTGTAGAAATTTGATTGTCTGTCTCTCGAATCTTGAAAATTCACTCAGCAAAATAGAGTTTTTTGCTCTCTTGCTTCCAAATAAAATACACAGGGTGGGTCAACTTCAACGTGAAGCAAATTGGGTGTACGTTTGGTTTTAGTGCTAGCCAAGGATTGCCAGAACCATGTTTTTTTTCGCTATTTGCGTAACAACAGATTCTACCATTAGATATTCATATGGCAAACATATACAATGAAAATAAGCAATCAATGATTAAATTTTTCAAGCTCTGGAATTTTTTGGGGTATCAGCCCCACACATCTTTCTATCCCTGAAGTCATCATCAATGATGCCGTCGTGTCAAGATGCCCGTGTGGTAGCATATACACTCAAAATCTTTTCTTCAAATGCCAAAAAATCTATCTTTTTTCTATCATTCCCTTTTAATCAAATGAAGCAATAAAAAAATGTACGCAAGATACAATGAAAAAATACTTACAAATTAGATAATATATATTTTTGGGGTACTAAACTCCATTAGTAACTATTTTCTAATTATGTGCCTCTACTCCCACTCAATAATGACTAAATCTCAACGTGGAGGTATTAATGTGCCTTTGAGATTATTGCAGCAATAGAGAGTCAAAGAACAGCAAAGAGCAACAAAATTTCAAAAAATAGTTGCTTTGCTACAACTGGCTAAGTTGTATCCGTTTTCCATTAGAACCATCTGATCATTCAAAAGTAAACGTCTTCAGCTTCTCGTCTAAGCTGATCTAGTTCAGCAAATAATTAGTACCTTTCTTACATTAATTGACGCTGCTAATTTTCCCTAAAAGACTACTCTTTCATTCGTTTCTATTTATTATTTTAATCCAGAAGTTCAAATTGTTCTTCCTTCTTTGCTCATTATATAAATGGATCCTTATATATTTTTGAAATAATTTAATTCAGCAAGCCAACCTTCAATTTTATTTCTATTATTGGAAAAATATTGTTAAGAAAACGACTTGACAACTAGGAGCTAAAAACCCATTGACAATATCTCTGCATAGAAAGCAATGAGAGCAGATAAAAGATAAATAGCCGAAAAGACCATCTGATTGGGGCTTTCATTACAATTCATCTTTTAAATAGTCATATTTATTGTGATAAATTATACCTCCATACTAACTTTTGAAAGTTTGCTTTGACCTGACTGGAAAATTTTAGAATGCTTTTATCAACACACAAAGCAAGAGAGAAAACTGGAACGAGAATGAAAAATGATGATGTCTGTGTTGCTGGGGGCAAATTGTTATCTTCAGGTGATTTAAAAGCCTGGAGTGCAAATCCGCTTCATCTGGTGTTGAAAAATATTCCAGATATGCTGAAAAATGAGTATATATGGTTATGTGTAAAAAAAATAGACAGTGTTATTATGGTATTTGAATAAAATTTTATTATGTCATGAACTGTCAGAACGCAATATATGGATGTTTTTATCTATTAAGATAAATGTGAAGAAAAAAAGGCTTTAATATGAGCCATTTTGAAAATCATTAAGTTGCAGGATAGAAAATAAAGCAGTCTATAATCATCATATTCATTTCCAATCTTCTCGATATCCCTCACTATCAGCAACTTTAACTTAAATCAAACTTACGCACTTTCCGAAAAGTTCTTCATCAAGTTAATTGACCAAAAACAAAGTGTCGTACATAGTTCCTAATAACCAAACTTTTCACATTACAGGTTCAAACCGTATCGATTAGCTATCTACGGTGTCTAATTGAGCACGTTCGCTGCTACATCCTGGACCGGGACATCGAGCTTATCTACTACACCATACGGAAATCAAGTGATGTACTCACGCGTGATCCCATGCAATTAGGAGCCCAGGTAGGTGAACGCTCTCCCATCGACAAGTGCTCCATCAATTCCGAAAAAGTTTCGAAAGTTGTCAGGAATCGAGGACGCGTGTCGATGGGAACTTGAAACAGACACAAGGAACAACAATCGAATTCAAATGCTACAGTACAATAAATGTGGATGTATATGTGAAAGGTATTTGTATTGTAATTCCATTAGTTGATATCATGGCTGCGTCCCATCAACGAGCACGATGAGAATGACAACTCCCTGCTGAGTATCACCGTTCGCTCTGCAACAGCTTGGTGTGACGGTTACACGGTGCCTCTTCTCGTCCCGATGACAGGATGGTTGCCTGTGCCTCTTCCGTCGCAAATTCGTACCATGACCGTATCGGGAACGGGTCCCATACGAGAAATTGTTGTTGCTCCGTCGAAGCAACATCTCGTTATCGCAACAAAAGTTGGGGACGCTCAGCTATGGCACATTATGTCCAATAGCCTAGTATATACCTTCAAAGGTAAGTGAATTTATATGGGTGTTATTAGGTGGCAAGGGAGAACTGTTTTGGGATAAATAATGTAATAATTTTAATGGATATTGAAGTTGACTGAAAAACTGGATAGTAGCTCAGACCCTTATTTAAGTATACACCTTTTTCAACTTTAGTTGATTTTTGTTTTGTGTTTTCGTTGAGTAATTAACAAATTAACGGGAAGCAGCGAAGTGACAATAAATTCAAGAATTGTGAATTTCTTTTTGAAATCACCTCTATTTTTGAAATTTTTGTTATATTATTAAAAAGCATGCTTATTAACCAAAATAATTGTGATCTTCATTTTCCCAGAACTTTTTCTTGCAAATCAACTCACTGCATCTAACATCCTAATCATGTAATAAAAACAGAAAAGGCACAATACAAAAGACGATTTTTTACGATTTAATCCCACAGGACATACAGCGCCTGTAACATGTATGGTCGTCCCGCCAGGATCAAATCTGCTTGTCACAGGTTCGGAAGATATGTCTATTATTGTTTGGAACACGGACAGCCGGACGATGAAAGCGCACATCAGGTAAGCTTTGTCGGGACCGATGCGAACAGGACATCCCGCTGAAAACCATCATGATTCGTAGTCGGGACTACAGTTTCCGAACCATAAGCCTGCAACTTTCCCGGGAAAAGTTTTTTCATTCAATTTTCTCTGTCTATTTTTATTTATCATTTATTCACGGAATTTTCACCATTGCGCCGTCTCTCATCCATTTATTATCTGCTGTATAGGGAACATAATGCAGCCGTGCTGTGTGTAACTTGTGCCATGAATAATACATTAGCGATTAGCGGTGGTGAAGACTCGCGTATTGTTATCATGGATCTGAATACGGGCAAGGTGGTGAGTAAACCGATAAATAAATATTCATTACGTAAAATAGATTAAGCTAAGGTCGATTTAACGAAGCTGGTTAGTGTGTTTTTCATGGTCCCATAGAATGATCTAGTAACTACGTAGTCTTTTGAGACTGGAGTTCTATGAATATTTTAATGTCTGGAGTAGGTAATGAATTGAGATTGGTGAACTAATTAGGGGCTACGGTAATTTGTTTTGAAGAAACATCCAAAAGATTTCTAGCGATCATGTCCTTCCTTTCCAATTAGATATTTATTTAATCGCCTTTGGTTTTATAAGCAGTCTCATATAATTCATATAAAGTTTGAACTTACTGTTATATACCTTGTTTTCAACTCACTGAAAGTTGAAAACATATTCGGGATAATTTAGGTGACATATATCTGTTTATAAAGCATCAAACAATCAAAAATATCCATTAATTTCAATATATCGACTAGCGCCCAATGTGGGCTACAATGTGTGGGGAAAATACATATGGTAGTCTAAGGCGGAGTATTTTGCGAATTTCTCTATGAACTCTCATTCAACTTAAAAACCGATCTATAATGTGTATTTTTGAATGGTTTTGAATCAAATAAAACTTCATAAACTTCTTTATGGCAGCTGAAAACAGGCGTGACTTATTCACGTACTATAATGCTCACCCGCCCTCATCAAGGACAACTCTTAATTGTGAATTATAAATCATACCTTTGTTTGTTTTTAATGAATACAATTTACCGAAAAATTTTGATGTCCGTTAACAACATCATTACCTCGTTTTAATAATTATCGTTAGACAAGTGTTCGGCTATATATCTTGCAATTAAATGAAATTATGAGCACTTTAGACAATAATATACAGTTTCAGGTGTGATTAGGTTTTTGAATAATGTCGCCTTTAGTTACATGTATAAAACTGTAAGCAGTGTACTCAAGTTAACTAGTTAGTCGTGACCAGTCAACCTAATATTCAAGCTGGAATAATCTCAAAAACCTTGGAGTGGACTCACAAAACTTGGCTCAATCAGGACTATTTCTTCTTTAGAGTATGGTGGATGGCAAACCTGCTAGTGGGAGCTGCAAATTTTACCTTGCGGTTAGATCGAATATGTTTGGACCATTAATTTAGAACTATCATGCTACTGGGAATAAATTGGAGAAGAAAAAGTTGACCACTAAGCTCAGTTATGTTATCGATTCTTGAGCTGCATTGCAGGTGCTTTTGAAATCCCAGCAGCAATTGCTCCTCAAGAATTGTTTATTCATTGTTATTGCCACAAGATGAATTTAATGCTCCAAGATTCATGAACAAAAATTTAGAAGTGTAGAATATTTTTCTCAAATGTATTGGTAAATTTGATTTGCAAGAAAAGATTGCCTTCAAATGCAGAAACACGTTGGAATTTCAAGTTCCGTATTGTGCATACTATGTTTTGCAATAGAGTTAGTTTGATTGAAGTTTTTAGTCAAATTGTGGAAAATTGTGATGAATAGGATGACATATCTATACGGGAATCCATCGGTTTTAAAAAATTACTGACCGATTTTAATTTTTGATTTTTGATTAATACTTTCAATCTGTTTTTTTCTCACACAGATCTGGTTTTTTCCATACTCCAGAATAAGTTATCTGATATTGCATACTGCAATGCCAGAATTGCCGCTCTATTGTCAACTATTCAAAGTTTCAGAAATGATGAATCTCATGTTAGAAATATTTATTCTTAAATAGAACTAATTTCTAATGTTTTACCTCCGTCTGTTAAACGCCGCAAAACAGGTGACATCGAAGATCATCAGCTTTCCAAAAAAAGGTTATATTACGAAATATTAGATCTGCTAATCAATCAAGTTTAACTACGGTTCAAAGATATTTCATCCCTCAGTTTTTTAGAGTTAATTAACCAGTCTAAATTTGATTCATATCATCGAAAATTTCCCGAAAAACCGTTTAATGTTTTAATTACTGTTTATGCCACATTTTGTGACAGTGATAAATTGAAAAGAGAGTTGCAAGTTTTATACTTAGGTCAAGCGATATTTGGAAACAGCAATAAAGTTGATGACATGGTTAAATTTATTTATGACAACGAAATCATCGATGATATTCCGGAAGTTTTTTTTGCTTAATTGTATCACTCCCGCCAACATTTGCTTCAGTCGAAAGAAATTTTTCAACGTTCAAACGAACAAAGTCTTACAATAGAAATACTATGACTCAATCGCGTTTGAATAATTTGTCGTTATTAGCAATTGGACGAAAATTGGCGAAAGAACTAATGAAAAGTGATAGTTTTTACGATGAAACAATCGATGATTTCGCGGCAACTAAAAACCGTAGAATTGATTTATTTTATACAAATTGAATAAAAATGACCATTGCATTTTATATGGTTTTAATAACCAGCTTAAACGTTTGTTTGTTAATCTTAAATATTTATTTTATGTTAACTAGTTTGTAATGCAGTTCCTTTTTTAATATTCTATGGGTAATGCTTGGGATTTGTGTACGTATTTATTCATTAATTTATATTTTAAAGAAAACGCTTATTTATAATTAAATATTCTTAAGTTATATATATGAATTGCAATGCTTTCTTTAATACAATTCCTTGCTTCCGTTCAACCATCCTTTTGGTCACAGTTCGTACTTGGCATGCTCTAATGCTCTTTATTGTTTTCATTTTTATCAATCCTTCGTGGCTATTCCCTTCCGTTCCTGGCGAGAATGCTCTAGACCTCCACGTGGTTCTTACTGGACAATATAATTTTTTGGTTTCGCACAAAGATTAGATACCTATTTTTTTGTACAGAAATACATGCACACTAATTTCTTTACAACAAGCACCAAAAAATCAATTTGTCAAATTAGAGCTTCCTTTCCGGCCGACCCAAAAATTTGTGCCACGAGCCGGCACTGGTTATTTTAGAGTTCGACCACAGATATAACGACCCAAATTCAATTGATAAATTTTCGGTTATATACGCAGTCATTTGTGCTGCCATCAACGCTGCAGTTAGTTCAAGCTTTAGCAATATCGAGAATTTCAATTTTCGATCGATTTTGTTATTGAAAAGACATTTGCTCAATTCAATTTCCAGATTCAAACACCAAATGTCACTTTTAAGCTCGATATAATAAACTGCACATACTAAATTGGTGCGAGATAATTGGAGACATGTACCAATGCCATCTGCATTTCAATTCCGTAAGTAGCTTTTGACGGAAAGAAGCAACTTTTCATACTAAAGGCTGGTACTGAGTTAATCGTGAAGCTAAATTTTGACATGTCTCCATTATCTGGTCATTCTTTCGAGCGAAAACTTTGGCAATGGAGAAAAGCAGAGACACTGCTCATTTCTGACGGATAAAATGTCAAGGATTTCACTTTTCGATCGATTTTCTTATTGGAAAGACATTTGCACTGCTCCATTTTCAAATTGAAACACCAAATGTCACTTTTTAGCTCGAAATAATGAACTGCACAAACCAAATTGGCGTGAAATGATTGGAGACATGTTTCAGTGCCATCTACGTTTTCAACGCGAAAGCAACTTCAAAGCAACTTTTCATGCTAAGAACAGAGTACCACTCTTGCTTATTTTTAAGCTAAATTTTCTCCGAAAACGATTTCACTTGAAATTTTGTATGAAAATTTCACGTGAAATCGAACTCAGTACTATGCTTAAGAAGTGAATACAACTTTTGTTTACTTTCAAGCGAAATTTTCGCCGAAACTAATTTCACGTGAAGTTTTGTATGCGAATTTCACGTGAAATAGAAGACGGTACTAAATTGAAGCCCCCGAGAGCAGAATAAAATGGAATTGTGTGTGTGTGTGTGGGATGGTTAAAATTAAAAATTTATGTTAACTGGGTGGTTTCAAAAATGTGCACTATTTCTCATCAGACATCAGCCCATAGTGCATACCTGCCTTATGCGACCACTTGCAATGGGAGAAAATAATACTAGGCATAACTTCCATTGTAGTTATGAAGTAAGTAAGTAATCACTCGACAACCCTCATACGGGTCTAGTGGTTGAAGCTGGTAGAAAGCTTCATAGCAAATTTACAATCAATGGGAGTACGAGTGTCGAGTGATTAGTTCCATGACTCATTTTACTCCTGATCAACTCAGCAAGCTAAGTGAGCTCAAAACTCGGTGCGCGGTCCTTAGTCCGAATCTGGATTCGAACCAGGGACCCAACAAGCAAGAAGCCAGTACTCTACCCACTAGGCCATTCAAGTATAGCTAAGAAAACAAATCAACATTCATACGGTAAATGGAGCTTATTATAGTTCAAATTTTGACGAGAGTTGACGGAGTTTTTGTAATTTTTTATCGCTTCTTTACTAAACGATGTTATCATTAAATTTTCACATGTTAATGATATTCACAATAAACAACATATATTACGGTTTCGAAATATTGAAAAATTTTCAGGTTGTAGACCTAAATTTCTTTTTGGCCCTTTAACTTTGTATCAAAACAAAAGTAAAAAAGTAAGAAACTGCCTGAAAGTGAAGCGAAGTGAAGTATATTTGGTATACTTTTGGCTTTGGTGCAAGGAAATGGTTACCAGCAATAGGCATTATTGTTAGACCAACAGATACTACAATCAAACATTCATATCGCAAACATCTACAGTGAAAATAAGTAAACAATATGGAAATTTTCGAAGTTTTTATAAATTGCTCGGGTGGCAGCCCCAAATATATTTATATCCCTGTAACATTCAACAACAAAATTAGATGATTTTGAAGTGAAGCAGCTGTGGTAGGTTTTTGGTACATATGCTGGTATGCTTTTCTAAATTTTGAAATTAATGGGAGTGTTAGCTCTGAAAATCTTTCCACCCAATTAGTTTCGATGCAGTTTTCGGATCAAAAGGGTACATGACCTTCGAAACAGATTGGCTGAAATAAGGAGTATGTGTGGTAGAGAATGTGTTGCGCCAGAGTCGATGAATTCGAATTAGAAAGAAAATAAAAACAATTGGCTTTTTCAGTGAAAATATGTCTGAACTAAGACAGTTCCGAAGAAAGACTGACTAGATGTATTTATTTACTTGACAGATACAATAGTGGATAATATTGCCAGATGGGTAAACATAATGTGGGTCTTTTTGACACCAACACCCAAACTCATTGGGCCAAGTGATATATTTAAGCTACTCTACTTTAACAATACAAAATATCACTTTGAGCCAATGCCCATAATGTTCAGTCCACGCTGGATGATGCTGCGAGACACGGCCTTCGTCAATGCGTCCGCTGCGTTGGCTTCTGATGCAACGAATTTGATGCTGATCGTTCCATCGCCGATCCTGTCTCGAACATGATGATGGCGGATATCGATGTGTTTCGTCCTCTTGCGAAACATATCTTCCATTGCCAATGAAATGGCACCCTGGTTATCGCATTTTATCTCGACTGGCCCATTAATATCATTAATTGAGTCAACGAACTGCTCTTTGGTTGCCTCCGAAAGCGCCATATACTCCGCTTCGGTAGATGATAAAGCGATTGTGTGTTGACGCGAACTGCTCCATGACATAGCGCCATCGCTTATTGTAAACACGTAACCGGTGCATGAACGTCTTTGGTCAATATCGGACGCCCAATCCGAGTCCGAAAAACCTCTTAGTTGACCACCTCCATAGCGGTACAGAATGCGAAACCCAGTCGTTCCACGCAGGTATCGCATAATTCTCTTCACTGCAGTTCAGTGAACCTCACCATAATTTGTGTTGAATCTACTCACGTCATTCACGGCGAAAGCGATGTCGGGTCTGGTTCCCTGAACCAGATACAGCAGACTGCCCACAGCTTCCTGGTACGGAATGCTCAACATCCTATCGTTCGACTTCGCCATCGTGACTGACAGCTTTTGACTCGGGTCACTAGGCGTTGGTGCAGCCTTGCAATTTGACATCCCGAATCGCTCAAGCACCCTCTCGATATATCCTTTTTGGTGAATAGCTATGCCTTCAACACCATATTCGATCTTCAGGCCAACGCATTGTTCTGCCCGTCCAAGATCCTTCATTTTGAATGTGGCACACAGCTGGGATATGATCATCTCCAAGGTATGTTGGTCTTTCCAAAAAATCAAAAGATCATCAACGTAAATGGCAACAATTACCTTCTCCTTGGATGAGACATACACGCACGGGTCGAGTTTAGACTTCGTCAACCCGAATCCAATTAGGGCCCTATCCAGCTTACGATTCCACTGTCTTCCAGCTTGCTTGAGACCATACATGGCCCGCTCCAACTTGCATACAAGCGCAGTGCCATCATCGTATCCCTCCGGTTGTTCCGTATACATTTCCTCGTCTAGGTCTCCTTGCAGAAATGCAGTCACCGCATCCATCTGATGAATTCTCATTCTATGTCCGGCAGCAAATGCTATCAAAATTCGGATTGATTGATACCTCACCACCGGTGAGAAGGTCTCCACATAGTCAATCCCGAATTTTTGAGAGCAACCCTTTGCCACAAGTCTGGCCTTGTATCGAATCACACATCCATCAGCTCCGACTTTGACTTTGAACCCCCACTTGGTCTTAATTGTCTTGCGACCAGGTGGCAAGTTGACCATGCTCCAAGTTCCATTTTCAGCATGAGCTTCCATCTCCTCGTTCATCGCAGCTATCCAATGCTGCTTGTCGCCAGATTCCATCGCATCGCGCACGGTTTCAGGTTCAACCGCCTCAGCGATATATGCTGATGCCAGCAAGGTGTCAGCGGCTTTCTTAGCAAGCCGCTCCGATTTCCGACGTAGTATAATTGGTGAAGAGTCGGGTGAGGTTGGAACAAAATCCTCGTCATTCGGATCGTCGAAGTACGTTAAGTCTGCGTCCTCGAAGCCTTCACTTCTTTCCAAAATCGTTGAATCATTCGAGTCATCAGTCGTGGGAACATCTATCTCATCTGCTTCTCGTGGATTACCCAACTGAATAGAATTCTCCGAATCACTTGTCAACTTTGGCGTTTCATCATCATTCCCGGTGTAGGGTTCGGCTTTGACTTCCTTCACTTCAGGCGGATCCATGAATTTGACGTCACGGCTGATGCAAACAGTATTTGTTTCCTTGTTGAAACATCGCCAGCCCTTTTGATTTGCTGCGATTCCAACAAACAACATCGATTCTGACTTCGCGTCCCACTTGCGACGTTTTTCTTTGGGTATATGAACCATCACTTCGGTGCCGAATATGCGGACATCAGAAATGTTGACTTTTCGTCCAGTCCAAACCTCTTCTGGCACTCGTTTGCCTAATGTCCGGTTGATTGTTCGATTCGTCACGTACGCAGCCCAATTGATCGCTTCTGCCCACACCTGAATTTTCAAATCGGCATCGTACAACATGCATTTGGCCCGTTCAACCAATGTTCGATTCATTCGTTCGGCAACGCCGTTCTGCTGTGGCGTGTACGTGCAGCTGGTTTGATGAATGATGCCGCTCTCTCGGCAATTACGATCAAACTGACCGAAATACTCCTTGCCATTGTCCGAACGTATCACCTTTAGCTTCAATTCGGTCTGTGTCTCGACCATTGCTTTCCATTCTGCAAACAGTTGCTGAATATCATTTTTCCTCTTGGCAAAGTAAACAAACACTTTACGCGAGAAATCATCGACGAATGTCACGAAGTACAATGCGCCACCTACTGACATATTCTCCATCGGACCACAAACGTCTGTGTGCACTAACTCTAACACACGTTTCGATTTTATAATTGTGTCTAAGCGGCGAAACGGTTCACGACTCTGCTTTCCTTTCAAGCACGACACACACTTTGACAAATCAGTTTGTTCTCCATTGATTTTGATTCCATCTACGATGTTCTCCAGCTTGATCAAGTCGCCGTATGCCAAGTGTCCGAGTCGACGATGCCATGTCATCAAATCCAGGCCGCTGTGTGTGGTTGCCTTCAACGCGACAGCATCGCTTTGCAGCTTGTATGTACCATTTCTCGGTTTCATAGAGACAACTACACTGCTGTCACTTCGATCGCGCACGACACAACCGTTTTCATTAAACTCAATTCTTTTACCAGATTTTACCATTCGATGCACTGACAGCAAATTCGTCGATAAGCCAGATACAAGTAAAACATTCTTCATGCTTATTGTTTGGTCTTTAACACTCAGATCAACCGATCTAGTACCAAGCACTTTCAAATGCGTGTTATCAGCCGTCGAAATCTCTGTATATGCTGCCTTCTCCACAAAATTATTCAACAAATTTCGGTTCCCAGTCATGTGTTGACTCGCACCACTGTCGACGTACCACACACCATCCGAATGATCGACGTTATCAGCCGCCATTGCATGAAGTGCCATCGGCCCCGATTTTTCGATCGAATCAAAACACTTCGCATTTGCTCTACTATTTGATGTCTCTGCCAGAAACGCCTTTGGCTTATTGTTCGATTCCGCGCACTTTGTGACCAGTATTGTGACACTGAAAACACCTGAACTGGAATTCACTTTTTTTTACACCATTCTTCGGTCCACTCTTTCCGGATGAATTCCCCAATTTGGGTCTTCTGTGGCTCACCGATGCTCTAAATACATTTCCAGCTCCACCTTCATTGTTGATCGCCCGCTTGGCGCGTTCCGTGTCAATCAGTCGTCGCTTCAAGGTGTTTGAGGTGAGGCTCGTCATCGTCATCTTTTCATTGATGAGCATGCCACCATCCAGTCCTGTGATAAATGATTCATATTTGGATGTGAGTCCGAACAGAATAATCCCGCAAATCACTTCATCCTGCATCTTGAGGCCCAAGTCCGCCAAAACTCGCGATGCAGTCGTAATTTTCTTCAAGTAGTCATCCATCGATGATGACGTCTCCAACCGTGTCGTTACTAATTTACCAATTGTGCGAGCCAGTCTGATCCAGCTCACATCATCGTACAATTCTCGACACTTGTCCCAAACTTCACGTGCCGTTTTCAATTCTCCAATATCGTCGTAGAGTGTGCGGTCGATGTTGATAAGAATTTTGGCTCGCGCCTTCTTGAGCTTAAGCGCATCTGTTGTCCCAATGGGATTCGTGATGGCTCCATCCAAATCGTGCCATTCCAACAAGACTTATTTCCAGAGCCCATGTCGAGTAATTCGACGCGCCGATCAATTTCTGGATTCTGTCCTCGCCCTTTTTGGCCATTCTGCATTCACACTGGCAAAATTCTAATCTATTAGTTCGTTCTGCTGCACCTGTATCGATGCACCTCTGGTCGATGGCCACCGGCGAAATTCACACAAAAAAAGAAAGAAAATAAATCTTTCTTCGCAAAGCCAAAACTATTTTCCCCAATTCAATATGAGTCTGGGCCCATAACCTGTTGCGCCAGAGTCGATGAATTCGAATTAGAAAGAAAATAAAAACAATTGGCTTTTTCAGTGAAAATATGTCTGAACTAAGACAGTTCCGAAGAAAGACTGACTAGATGTATTTATTTACTTGACAGATACAATAGTGGATAATATTGCCAGATGGGTAAACATAATGTGGGTCTATTTGACACCAACAGAATGCTTTCAAAATCTGCAAGATTTGTCTACTTTTCTTCGAAAGTCTGTGTTTATAGCGGTTCCTCTGCGTTAGAGCTAGAATTCAAAAAATTAAAAAAAACATACTGAATACACGATCAATGATTTACTCTTCGGGTATTATAAGCTTCGCTTCACCTGATTTTTTAACTGTTACCCCAAAAAAATCCCTGTTGTCTAACTGGACCAAATACACACGAACATCATTTTCCATTTGTTGCAATCTCGCGCATACGACTGAGCCGAATTTCCTGTTGAATTCCGCATGTAATACAACAAAGTCTGTCAGTTTGGACGATAAACACAACTTACCGTTGTCTATGGGCTTGATATTGTTTAATAAGCTCGATTACTTTCGGATCAATTTCCTCAGGTTTTATTCCCATATAATCAAGGTCGATTCCTTTAGGCAACGGCGGCAGTATACATTTCTAAAACATTCAATAAGCATTATATATCTCTGTTCTATATTATTTGTGGATTTTTCATGTAAGTATACATTGAAATTCATGTTTCCAAAAGTCAGGAACATGAATATCAAAAATTAAACAAGTTATACCGAAGATCAATAGATCAGTTTTCTCACAAATACGTGTACATTGTTAATGTCAACCGGAAAATAAAATGAAATTGAATAAGTAAAGTAACGGACGACAAAACAACTGCTGTGAAAATTTCAAAGACGATGTCAAAATATATGTAACAAACCAAAGAATGAACAGGAATTCTAAAACGTACAGGAAGGCTATCCGCCATGATTACTGCCGCTAGCAAAACCAAACCAATCACAACTTTCATTATGATGAAATATATTTGCAACTGTAAGCTTGACCAGTTCGTATTTACTTTGATGTAAAGACAGCCGATTCCGATATTTATATGCATGGAAAGACACTCCAATGTTTAACGGTCTAATTGAATACATCTGAGGCTAATTTGCCGCATTGATTGATTTTATACAGAGTTGTTCAATAAAGCTGGAACAATTTTCTATTTAAATACAACACAGAATAATGAAAATATCGAACTGAAATTTATTTCAAATATAGTACACATGTTACACTTAAGTATGAAATTCAATTTTATTCATATGAATACCGCAATGGATTTTCTGATGACTGATGGATTTTTTAATGAAATTTTTCCACCACCACTAAGCATCACGTAGAGGGCTAAAAAAAAAATTTCAAAAACATTATCAAATACATGTTTGAAACTCGTTCGAAATTGATTTCGCATATTTGATTTTTGCGAATTTATGTATTGATAGAATAAGAAGGTTACTTAAAATATAACTAAAATGGCCGCCAGTGCCAACTATCTTTAGGTGAAATTTTTTCTTGAAAGTTTTAGCGTAGTTGGATGACGCATTCACAAGAAACGGTGGTTTAAATCAAAATTCCCATGTCCTCATTGATATCATTCAATGGCCACGATAATGGAATAACATATGATGGTACTATATCTATAAAGAACTGAAATAGCTTATGTGTATCAATATAAAACAGAATTTTGAATATCGTTAAACAAGGAGCCTGGTGATCTAAAACAGTTGTGAGCTGCGATCGATTTTATAGGTGAATTCCGAATTGAACTTAAGTAATGTACGATTCCGTTCGTAGTTGACTTAAGTGATCTGAAGTGAAACCATGTTGACAACTCCGGTCGAGAAGTATGTGAACATTCTAAAATGACAAAAGTGCATCCGTTGGTGAGCGCCTGCGGTTACTTTAAGGCTAATGAAACACTTGGCGGTTTGACCGAAGCGTTGAACGCTTCGGTTTGGCGCGTCAGTTGACACACACAGCGATTTTCAGAAGCGTTTATCGAGTCGGTTCAGTTACAGATTACGCCTGTGAAAAAAGAAGTCGTGTATACATGCATATTTATATATATATATGTATAAGTATATATAAACATATGAATTTTGGCCAAAGTGATTCTAATATTATGTTTGCAAATCTGTATGTATGTATGTATGTATTTTATTCAACCGTAATATTTACAACTTTTCCTATTAACTTCACAAATTATTAAGAGATTGAGCAATAGCTCTTGCAACTATAAAACGTTAGTATCTTGTTTTTAACAAAAGAACATTTTTTATATGATTAGCTAATCAGATTGATTCCATTAGCAAGAGGAAACTGGGAAAGAAAAACCTCTTATACATTTTTTTTTTTTTTTAAATAAAACTTAACCTAATTTAACTAACTTAGCTAAATGTGATTAACTGTTATAATCTCCAAATTATAATTCCGAAAAACATAGGCTAAGGAAAGTTTTAGTTCACTAGTAATCTTGATAATAAAGGATTTTGTGCCAACCGGCAAGAAGTTTCAAATGTTTCTTTACATGCTTCAATTTTTGTGCTAATATAGCTGATTTTCGAGAGGCGGTGGAGAGCGGACGTGGAAAAATAAAATGGTAGATTTAACATCATTTTCAATATCTTATTCTGCTTGGTTTGCAATTTCTTAATGTGCGATTTGGCACAGGTGCACCATGCGGCTGCAGCGTATAAAAGTACTGGCTGAAAGATAGCCTTGTAAAGTAAGAGCTTATTTTCCGATGACAGCGTCGATCTTCTATGAACTAGAGGATAAAGAATTTTAATAAGCTTGTCGCACTTTTTAATAGCAGTCTCAATATTTGCTTTGAAAGTCATTTTTTTATCCAGAACAACCCCTAAGTATTTTATAGTACAATTGTTCCAATCCTTTGAACAGTTATTAAGCACTAAAGGGCTGGATGGTCTTAGTTCAGATTTGCGGTTTCTTGTGAAGAATAGCGCTTCCGTTTTACTTGCATTTGCACGAATTTTCCATTTAGAAAAGTAAGTTGTTAATATATTGAATCCATCTGCTATAAAGTTTGATATTTCACTAGGATATCTTGAGGTACAAAGTATGACCGTATCGTCCGCGAAAAGGCCGATTTCGCAATTTGGAGGCTTTGGGATATCACTTATAAAAATGTTAAAGAGAGTAGGACTGATGACGGACCCCTGTGGCACTCCTGCGGGAATGAGAAACTTCTCAGATGTGGAACCGTTTAGGGTTACTTGAAATTTTCTGTCATTTAAAAAATCGAGAATTATTTTGCATAGATATGTCGGAAAGCCAAGTCTATGCATTTTATACACCAATCCATTGTGCCAGACGGAATCAAAAGCTTTCTCAATGTCAAGAATAACCATACCCGTCGATTTCCTGGTCCTGAAATTCGATTGTACAATATTTTTGACCCGTACAATTTGATGGACAGGGCTATGGTGTTTCCTGAAACCAAATTGTTCGTCTGGCAGAATATTTTTTTCCGTGATAAAATTTGTAATGTGTTCTTTTAGTACTTTTTCGAAAACTTTCGCCACAGTACTGAGAAGGCTTATTGGTCTGTAGCTACTCAATTCAGACTTAGCTTTGCCGGGTTTGTGTATGCATATTATTGATGCATTTTTCCAAAGATGAGGAAAGTATGATAAGCGTATGCACGCATTTATAATGTGGCAGAGATAGATTGCAGTTTTTTTGTGCATATTTTTGAGATAGCAAATTGGTATTTTGTCCGGCCCAGTTGAAATTTTATTTTTGAACGAATTAATGGTTGAGAGAATAGTTTTTAAAGTGATGAAAGGAGGGTCAATGCGAGACTCTTTGATCCTCTCGATTCTTGAATTCACCATTCGTTCTGTTTCATTGTCGCTCATGTTAAAAGTGATTGAATGTTGCCTAGCGAAATGATTGCCAAAAGCTTTGACTTTTTCATTATTTGATATGAGAAGCTCCTGGTTAATTTGGATAGGAGGGATATAGTTACTACGTTTTTTCAGCGCTTTTGACACATTCCAAAATGCTCTGGAACCTTTTTTGAGAGAAGAGAGCTTGTCTTTCCAATATTTGTTCTTTAGCTCATAGATTTCTTTGATTATGATGCTCTTGAGCCGATTAAATTCTATTTTATACGTTGGTTGTCTCGTTCTCTGCCACAAGCGACGGACTGCGTTCCGTTGTGCAATTAGAGCTATAATGACAGGAGTAAGCTTTAGTCGATCCGGTCTATCATTTGTGATCTTGGGAATCGATTGCTCAGCGGCTTCGAAAAGAATTTTATTAAAATTTTCTACGTGGTTATCTATATCGTGTTTTGTGGAAAAATCAGAAAGATTTTGATTTAGATTTGTAAGGCGCTGTGTGACACGCGAAAAGCGTGCCCAGTTGGCTTTTCGGAACACGTACTTTTTTGGAACACATTCAGTGACTGGTTGGTCTCTTATGCTGAACATAACCGGTAGATGATCAGAGGGTAATGCTGTAATAGTGGAAGGTGGGGTGACGTTCTGACCATAATTAGTCAGGATTATGTCTAGAGTTGAAGGATTTCCTCTAGTAGATTTCGGAAAATAAGTAGGAGTTGGAGAAAATAGTACATCAAACTGACTAGTGACTAATTTGTTGCGTAATAACAAGCCCCAGCGATTTTGCCTCAAACAATTCCAGTCGGGATGTCGGCAATTAAAGTCTCCGGCTATTAAAAAGTTGCTCGGTAGCCTGTTGAATGTATCGAGATCTTTTAAAAATAGTTGTTCTTTATTTTGGTCACAATTACCACCAGGAAAATAAGCTCCGATCAACATTAAACTATTACTTCCTGTCTGCAATTCCACCTGAACTGTTTCAAAAATTTTAGTTTTTAATGGTGGTTTTTCGCTATGTTTGATATTTTTTTTTACCACTAGTGCTACACCACCACCTCTATTTTCTTGCCTGTCAGTTCTGTAGACAAAATAATTAGGATCGAAAAGAGAATTTGCTTCCTTCAACCATGTTTCCGTTACAATAGCACAGTCGACATTGTGAGCATTCAAGAAAGAGAAAAACTCAAGCCTCTTATGTACGGAACAAATGCTTTGCGCATTCCAAAAACAACATTGCAAAGTTAAACTATTTGACATTTCCATAAATGTACTTACTGGCTAGCTCTGTAATGACGAGAAATTGTTGAAATGAAATGAGAAATGTTTTATGGTGCCCAGCACACAAATTACAAACAGATGCTCTGTGCATTCCAAAGGATGATATTAATTCATTATGGAACCCGACCATCATATAAGTACTTAATTGCCATTTCGGTGATGACTCTAAACTGTTGTTGTCTGTTATTGCACTCACTAAGTTTATTTAGCGTTTCATTTAGTAAGCACATGATTTCTGATATAGAAAATAAGTTGTTGACGGCAGTTTCAGAACTGTTTCCCTTTTGGGCATATCTAATAGCCGTGGCGTAACTAGTGGAGCGGCTCTGTTGATTGACATTGGCGGACGGGTTCACTAGGCTTGTAGCTTCACGACGGTTGAGTGCCGGGAATTCGCCTTGGTTGAAGGTAAATGCTGGAGAACTGTTGTTGGTTTTGCTATATTTAGATTGATGCTGTTTGAATCTTAACCGAGTTTGTAGTTCGATGTATTTTATGCGATTAGGACAATCTTTAAAGCTTGCGGGATGATCGCCGGAACAATTCGCGCATTTTCGTTTCGCGTAAATGTCATCTTTGATAGGACACTCCAAAGATTGGTGTTCACCGGCACACAGTTTGCACACGGTTTTTAGGTAACAGCCACTGATACCGTGGCCATAGGTTTGGCACTTAAAGCAGCGCACTGGACCTGATCGAGTTTTCACGTAGTGGTTGAAGAAAACGATAACTTGGAAAAGGTGTTTTACTTTAGATTTTAGCTCAGATAGTTTAATTTTCCCTCGTGGGAATGTTAAAATATAAGTTGCTTGGTCAGCGTAACGTGGGGCTTTAATACCAAGCTGTTTAATTTCTGTGCATTCAACACCTTTTGATTTTAATTCGTTTTGTAGCTCTTCGATAGAAACTGAGTGAAGTCCAGTTAATACCACTTTAAACGACTTTCCACCCAACGGGTCGTGAGTGAAAAATTTGATTTTTTCCGCAATCAAAGCTGTTTTCAGTTTTTCATAATCGTTTTTAGTTAAAGAGCATATCTTGATTCCAATACTGGTTAACCGAATGTAAAATTCGGAAATATTTAAGAGCTTCAATGATGCTTCAATCTGTTGACGTGGGACGTCAATTATTGTAATCGGTGGGCAGCGAGTAGCTCGCTTTTGATCTTCAATCGTTGCAGACTCGTCATCTGATAACTGGCTTAACGGCGCAAACTTGTTTTGACGCGAGTTATCACCCGTAGCTTGGGCAACATTAGCACGTTTTTTCATTCTGAACGGGAGATGATTAAGATTGCCATCAGGCGAACACGGCCGCAAACGCTTATCCGCCCGAATAATTGAATTTATAAACACAGGCCTTTATTGCTCACTGATAAATTTAACGCTTAAAGATAACGAAGATAGATAGAACTATCGGAATAGAGAAAGAAAGAACACCCTGGGTTTGAAAATTAACTTTTATCGATACTAGCTCGACGAACACGATGTCAACCGAACCGGTGCTCGACTTCGACTCCTTTGCAAATCTGTAATTGCCTACTTTTAGAAACTATGTGCTCACAAATGTTTCATTTAGCGATTCTTCAAAAATCAATTTTCTTATCAGATTTTCATTTCCATACCCCATGCATTCATCAATGCATCTTGAAAATTTCAGCTCGATCGGATTCCTCAGCTAGCTATAACCATTTCTGTCGTCTACCGACTCGGTTCCGAAACCCACAGGCGGTCCGCACCGCGGTGTGTGTCATCACAATACTATATGAATGCACGGCTATGCCGACTCGGTTTTCATATTATGCACACATAAAAAAGTTTCTGGAGGAAAACAACGTCACCTTTTTACTCTAATCATCAACGAGTCTGAGCTTAAATTTAATCGGACAGATACAGGGAGCTATAAAACAAGCTATAGCAGTAAAGAATTTTATAAACCTAGAAAAATTATAAAGAAGCATGGGTATCCATGCTTGTGGAGGGATGCAGGGGGCTTATAAAGACAATGCTGAATCATTTACAAGAGTTTATGAAGCAGCTGGGTTTCCCAAAACATTACTGATATTTTTTTTTAGTAAATAAATCATTACTGTGAAACAAATTGGCCATTATCGCCCATCATTATGCTGGGCACAAAAAGCAACCTGCCTTGGAGCAGGCTGTTCAGTATTACAATCGCTTATCAATCAGTAATCATATTGGGCCTTTCCACACTTGTATTCTTGATGCAATCATCAAACCGGTTATACAACAATCACCATTTCCACACTTGGTATGCAGCAGCAACGGAACCGTTCATATACCGATTATGCATACGAATGTGTGCGCGTTCTTGTTTTCTCATTTCGATTTGAGTGTTTCATGAAAAATTCCTGAATAAAACAAAAACTCTCCATCAAAACGTTTTATTTCCTTTTTTGAAAAATGGAACTCTTTACATTTACTTTGAAATAGCCACAACGACTACCTCTCAGCAACCCAATTCTAGAGATCAAATTTCTGACTACTTTTCGTATCACCTGGGGTCGTATATCATCAATGACGCGAGCTATGTTGGCTTCTGAAGCGTCGATCGTCGCTAGTTTGTCAGCGTGGGCTAACGATTTCACGTATCCTCACAAGAAGTAATCCAAAGGAGTCAAAAGGAAGTAATCTATCGGAATCAACTCGATGGCCAATTGACGGGTCCATTTCTCGAGATAATGCGAGATAATGACATTTTAAGGACGAAAAAATTTATGAGAGGGAACATTGGGCAAAAACGTCATTTTCCCAAAAAAAATGTTTGCCTAGCATGAATTCGGGGACCTTTCTGAGTAGTTTTGGGTGAAATTTCCTTACAAGTCTGGGAAAAACAGCCTAGTTTCGAAGATACGGCAAAATGATATCCGCCGGAAAACCGTCCGGAAAAATTGAAAGTAGCTCTAAAAGTGCTAAGTAAAATAAGGTTCAGATCCTATTTGGTTCGATAGTTGGCTTCTCCGGCTGTGCATTTTGCCGTATCTTCGAAACTAGGCCGCCTTTTCCCACACTTGTATGGAAATTTCGCTCGAAACAACTCAGAAAGGTCCCCGAATTCATGCTAGACCAAAACATTTTTTTTTCCGAAAGTTTAGGAATAAGCCAAAGATTTAAGACATGTTTGCCCCATGTTTGCTATCAACAATTTTTTTCATCCTTAAAATACCACTATTGCACTCCCCGACCACTTTCAATCATCTAAAGCGCCGTAAAGGCAGTTTTTGCCAAACTATGGCCAAAAAACCCCTTACTCCCCTACAAAACCGAAATATTTGTGTGTCCGAAACCAATCTAACCAAAAATTGGCCGATTTCAGCTACTTTTGCCCTAAAAACTCCTTTAGTATTTGAGTATTTAAAAACATAGCACTACTTAGCATAAACCTTCTATCTGCAGCAGATCATTTTATCGCTATCGTTTTATCGTTGCATGTTACGACAAAACCCTTATATCTGCTCAAAACCTATTTTCCACAAATATTTTCAACGTGAAATAATTTCTTCCAGATGTACCGCAAATAAACGTATTTGTATCTGTGTTTAAACTTGAAGACGTCAGCAGCATTTAGAAAAACACAAATCATCGGTCGCGTACTCAAAATTAAAACTTTCACCCAGAAAATATACGAATAACAAATCGTATCTGCCTTTTTTCGTTCCCTAATTATCTCATTCATCAGCTAATGCATTCAATAGCTAATGCTTTCGAACCCGCAAAATGTGTACACATTCTGCAATGCAAACAACACCTTGTTACCGAAACACATCATATTAATGGGCAAAATCAACGCCACTCGTACAGCATTCGTTCCCGTGAAGTGTGCCTGCCAGTACAAGTGTGCCGGCAGTGTCAGTGTGTCGGCACTGTGTCAGTGAGCCGGCACTGTGTCAGTGTGTCGGCACTGTGTCAGTGTGTCATTGTGTCAGTGTGCTGCCGACACACTTATAAAGTGCCGCACTCGCACAGCACACCGAAGTGTCCTAGCACACTGTGCTAAGCACGCACAGGTGCTGCCCATCACTAGTTCACATAGCTCTGAATAGGTACCTGAATTAATCAGGGGTAAAGTTAGTCGTGGAACTAATCACTCCACTCTCGTTTTCACATTGATTGTAAATTTGTGATATAGCTCTCTATCAGCTTCAACCCCTAGACCCGTACGAGGGTTATCGTGGAATTACTTTACTTTAGGTCTAAGCCTAAACCCAGCTTTATATGTAGCTTTAGATCGAGCTTAGATTTGGCTTTAGGCCTAGCTCTAAGTAGATCTAGCTTCTCGTACACGTTCTGTCAATTATACCAAGACTTCAAAGTTTGATATTGTTTCAAGCTGTTATCAGGTATACATTATTCTAATCCATTACTAACATTTCCAAGATCCTAGTGTTCTTCACTACAGAATCAGAGAAAGGGTATCCGTTTCACTTTCTTTATGGTTGAATAGTTACACCATTCAATGGTTCATTCCCATTCAAATGGCGTATTCAATTCAAAAACAAAAACAATAGCTTATGTCTCAAGTGCGCTCGGTCTTCGTTCCATAGCTTCAACTGGGTAGAACCCACATACTAGCTATGGCCCAAGTAATTCGACTCAGCATCATTTATATGAATAGTTCCTTCGAAGAAATTCGTACGATGCTTCCGAAATCTTCCCAATCGCTATAATAGACAACTAACTGCCTCTTGCTATGTACACAAGTTGGCACCGAATTCCCACAAAACTGCAATAAATGACGAACTGACTCCCGTCTCTTGACCGGAATTCTATTTCGAAAACAAATAGCGTTTCCAACAGCCGGGCGTGACGAAGTGAATGTTTACTAACAGACTACACTTTAGCCGATTTCCAGCATATCCGTCAATGCCAGAGCCATACGCCCAGCTGTGGGTGGTTGGCTGAGTTCCAGCACAAAATGCCCGAGTCTATCCAGTCATTGTCCTTATTCACTTAGCCGGCCCGTATGCCAACACTATTCCGTTCAAGTGTTTGCTGAGGCCGAAACGATGGCAATCGAACGTGAAGAATGAACACATTCAAATCGATTCGAGAAGGAAAACATCTTCAGGGAAGTTCACATAAATTCTCCGGTTTCTTGCCATCGCCAGAAACGATTGATGGCCCATTTATTGGCGTGAGCAAATAAATCTTTACTTTTATAGATTAATCTAGAACTTTCAGTGTTATTATCTTCTGCTAGTAATAAATTCAATTGAAGAGCTGGTGGGCACTGTCTTAACGATTACCTGGAACAAGATAAATAACACTCAGTCAAGCGAAACAGCTACATTAAATATTTCAATCGATTATTAGCTCAATTTATTGACTGCAAATTCAAGTTTACTAACTCAAGTTTATGGTTTTCTAGCTTAGCCGGATCGACCACCATCGGGGCCCGGTGTCGTCACTGCAAGTGAGTGCAGCCAGCGATGTTCTTGTCTCGGCCAGCCACGACGCAACGATTTGTTTATGGTCACTCGAGGACTACACCATCCTGAACTGCATGGAAATGCATAGTCCCGTTCTCTGCATGCGCATCTCGTGTGATTCGGTAAGTATATAGATTCGTAATGAATTGCAAATGTGCATCAGTAACGGCATCTGCATTCTTAAGTCGAAGCATGTTTCGGATAGGAATGAAGTATGTACTTAATGTCGAACAAATAGATTTGTTTATTTCCGTTCGATTTAATTGATCAATTTCTTCAATAAACTGAGCGGTTAGAGCGGAGAAATGGTTTAAGATTAAATGCATGCATGACTGAGTGCAGGCGTGTGTTTTAAGCGGTATTAATGATATAATTTGTGGCGTTTTTGGTTGGAAAATTTATGATGAGGAAGGTAATGAAATTTTCTAATATAAGATTGAATTCGTGCTGCAGACATATACATATATATATCATGAAACATTAGTTGGTATTTAGATGAGTAGAGAGAAATAAATTTGAAGGTTGAAAGAAACATCGTATAAATAATTCATATAAATTAAAAGCTTTCGTAAATTTCAATAATACAGTATAGTATTTTGCTTTTAAAGCATTTTGTCATGCTGTAATTCATGGGGAGCTAAGCTTTTTTTTCATTTCACATAGATCATTGTGTATTAAATAAAACTGAACATCAATATTTTATGAAAGTAAGACCAAAGGAAGAGGACCAAAATTTAGACAATTATCTTGTCTAAGCAAGCAAGAAGGTGAAGTAAAAATAGGCATAAGTTCGCGCAAACGGTATGTTGAAGGTAAATGAAAATTTATTATAGTAAAACATTCCAAGTCACGAACGGAAAACTTCACACTGGAGTAGAGGTCTCCGAAGCATTATAAAGTTTATAAAGGAAACATTCATCTAAGAATATTCTATGTGATAGGAGGGTATGAATTTCTAGCGTTGGAAAACGCATACTATACTCACAGTAGGGAATATAGAATTCAAGGAGCAGAAAGCAATTCAATATGCGTTGTAAAGATTCAATTAAGTAAAGATAATGGGGACACCAAATTTGTCAAAAATGCTGGATACACGAAGGACATATACAGGAATACACAGGAAGATATGTCAGCAAAAGGTGTGGGCTCTATAAGCATGAAGCCGCACAAACGTAAGGCTTTGGATGTAACACGTAAAATATGAGCATCAAATCTAAATTCACTTTAAAATCAACTTCATAGTCCTTGAAATTATCAACAAAACTTAGGAATAAGGCAACGATTGAATAGGAAAACGCAATGCTGGATAATTTACATGGACATATAGGACATTTGGACAGAGCACTTAGTACCCAGTGCAGACAGATCATCTTACAGCTGGGAGCAGTCACCAAAATATGTGTATAATACATCCACTTGCCTTTGCTGATCGATGGTGGAAACAGTATCAGTGTTCTCGTAGTAGTAACAGTAGTGCTTCAGTACTACAATCTAGGCTAGTGAACAAACCTTTGAGTTCTAGGATTTGCTAGAAATAAGCAAAATCTGTTAAGATCAGAAGAGTAAATATTAAATGGGAAAGATGGACTTAGAGAAGTAGATGAAATAAAAAAAAAACTAGCGCCAGAACCGCTAGAAACACTAATGTTCGAAGAACAGTAGAAGAATAGTGCAGGTTTTAAGTGCATATTCTACCACACGAGCTGCTTATTACGGCCAAACTGTTTCAAACGCCACGTTTTACTTTGGTCTCAAGAATACATTACAACTCATATGGTGGAAAGGTTTCAGATATTACTACTGGCATGAATTTCAAAGTTTATGAGAGCAAAACACTTGTTAATTATATTCGTTATGAGTTGCTTATTTGAGTTACTGTAACTGAAGTTGGTGTTTGGGACTGCGATCCGAAAAATTTCCAGAACTTTGGAAATTGAAACATTGGTTATTTATTTTCATTGTGAATACTAACTGTAAGCATTTATTGAAATTAACCTACCCTGCGAATTTCGTCTCGATCCGATGACTGCATTCAAAGTTATAGGAGTATAAAGAAATTTCGGGCTGCCAGCCGCAACATTTTTCAAATAATCGAAAACTTAATATTTGCTGTTTATAGTCACTACAATATCATTACCATTTGAAAATTCTACGATAAAATCGCTTAATAAAGATATTGAAAATTAACAAAAACCAGTAATAGCTGGCAACCCTGTCATGGCTTTTCAACCAAATTCGGCTTGAATAATGCCTATAATAGGTTCCATTAATTGTATGAAATTCGTATTGATTGAATGACTGCACTGGAAGTTATAGGGCAAAAAGCTTTATTTTCCTGAGTGAATTTTCAAAACCCAAGACACAAACATTCTCATAGCTGGCCTAGAGTAAGGTTCAGCTACTGTGTCAATTTCATGAAAATCTGGTAACTGAATCAGAATTCATAGGGCAAAAAGCAGTTTTTTTTCTTTATACTTTTTCAAGATGGCACCACTGGAACAGAGTTGCCCACAATGCAAAAAAATTCCAAAGTTTTACTTTGACTGTGTAGATAAAGCATAAAATTTGTATACAATTTGGTTTTTATTGTAAGAAAAGGACATTTTTTAGGAGAATCGATGGTTTGAATGTTTTCACTTTCAGTGTCTGCCGTTGCTAAAGGGTTGTTCATCCAAAGCTAGAAAAGTGTGCAACTTAACAACATAAATATGTCTTTTAAGTTCCATAATGATCTAATAATCAAGTAAAAAGATATCGCAAATCAAAAACTTTCAAATTTTTCCATTAGTGAAAAAGCCTAGCGCATCAGAACCGCTAGAAACACTAATGTTCAACGAACAGTGGAGGATTTGTGCAGATTTCTACCACTAGCTACTTAAGGACACCCTAAGTAATAATATACCCTAAGCCAATTTAATTTCGATGACTTCATCGAAAATTACAGCGGTAGTAAGGTGTTTGGGTCTGCCATCCAATAGATGTCCAAACTTTAGAAAATTTAAACATTGGTAGGTTTTACAGCGGTTGGACCGAAGGTGACCTGAACTATAGCGCGGACTAAGTGAATTTAATCCTAAGGTGTTTACATCGACCTGACCTAAACTTTGAATTTAGTCATCATTTGTACATACGTGGCAGCTGTCATTTAGTTTGATTTTAATTCATACACTGTAGTTATCTTTTGATTTCTCTCTCAAGCATGATTATTTAAATGATTTTGAGTCAAACGAGAGGGTTGCGAGCTTAAATTTACCGTACATATATTATTAATAGTCGCGCAAAAATCAAGGCTTAGGTCGGGTGTGTTTACAGCGTTATAGTCCACTACCTATTTTAGGTCAGGTCGCTTGAAATCGTGTACTGACCTATAGCTTGGGTCGGGTACTAAGTGTTAACAGCAGGTGGACTAAATAATTTAGATGGAATTTAGTGTATAGTCTGCGGACTAAACGTCTGCTGTAAACGCTATCATTGTTTACTTATTTTCTTTACTTATTTTTAAATGTTTATGTAAGCATTTATTGGTACCGAAATAACAAAAACGCCTCGTGTTGGCAACCCTTTGCTAGCACCGAAGCCAAAAATATGTCATATTTATCTGACGTTGAAGTCAACCTACTCTGCGATTTTCGTATTGATCCGATGACTGCATTGGAAGTTATAGGGATACAAAGAAATTTAGGGCTACCACCCGTAAAAGTTTTCAAATTTTCTAGATCGTAATATTTGTTGTTTATTTTCACTACAAGATTACTACGATATAAAAATTTTATAATAAAATCGCTTACTACCATTGTTTGCCGAAAAAAAAACCAAACCAACCATAGCTGGCAACCCTACCATTGTTTTTCCAACAAGATTTGTGTTGAGTTTTGTCTACAATAAGTTCAGTTTGCCATATGAATTTCATTATGATTCTATGACTGCACTGGAAGCTATAGGGCAAAGAGCTTTATTTTCCTGACCGAATTATCAAAATTGAAGACACTAAAATTACTATAGCTGGCAGCTTCAGCCAAATTTTCGAGCCAAGATTCACCTACTGTGTGAATTTCGTCAAAATCTGGTGACTCAATCAGAATTTTTACGGCCAAAAGCAGTTAATTTTTTAAGTGATTTTTCAAGATGGCAACACTGGCACAGAATTGCCCCAATTACAAAATCGCTGCTGTTAAACTTGGTCCTACTTAAGGGCAATACATTTTGCAAATTTCAACTGTATCTGATCATCGGGTCGTGAGTTCTCGTGAACAGTAGTTTTTAATGCTAAAAATATAGGTAAATTGGAGAAGGGTTACCGTTATTGCTCGTTGTAAAATTTCGAATGTTTTACTTTGGCTATGTAGACAAGGCATAAGATTTATATATGAGTGGTTTTTTCCCAAAAAGCGGCAATTTTTTAGGAGAGTCGATGATTTGACGGTTTTCACTTTCAGCGCCTACCCTAGCTACAGGGTTGCCAACACGCTCATCAAAAGCAACAAAAACTGACAAATCAACAATATCAATGTGTTCATTTTCACAATGATTTAATAGCTCTATCAAAAGCTATCCCAATTTAAAAAATTTCAAATTTTTCCGACCTCTTTTTAGCCACCTAGCGAACACATGGGGTTACAAAAACACGTTCGAAATTCATTTCGCTATTTTAATTTTTGCAAAAATTATTTGTTGACAGAATAATAGATATATTAAAAATATCACTAAAATGGCCACCAGCGCCAACGGGTTAAAAATAATTGACATTTGGTGAGACATGTACCTATTCTGCAGTTGAATGCATTAATTTCATTGTTGTTGCAAGTGGAGTCTGCTTTAGCGAAGTAAAACCGCAGCACAGATGTATGTTTATTCTTGTGAACTCAAAGAAATATATACGAGTATACAAAAAGAAGGTAGTTGTTTTAGTTGAACTCCCAATTGAACTCACCAAATACGCAGTTGGAATTTCTATCGGCCATGTCAAATGATCCAAATGCTTCAAAGTTTATCAAAGAATGAACTGAAATACAGTCAAATACTTGAAAGAAGACTTTCTTTGTGAAGGATATTAAATATTAGCCTGCTACTTCACGTACAAAGGTCAACTTTGCGGTAAAAGTCTGTTTCACATGAGCCGCTGAGTTTTTACAGCTAAACAGGGTTTAAAATACAGCAATTTTTGTACAGTTGACTTAAGGTTAGGCCAAAACACGATCAGCCAGAGGTTACAACTCAACACCGGCGAGAAAACTGTCACTGCATCTATGTCTAGCTGAAGATAGCCACTTCTACTCGTATTCCCTGTTTGGCTACTAATATTGTTATAAATTTATTGATTTATTATATCTATGAAACCCTTTTTCTTTATGATTTACTTGTCATTCAGCATACTAAATTCAGCTAATAAAATTCAATATTTCATTCGGTCTCACTGAAATCTATTTCAAAGCCAAAGCGGACAAATATTGCCTCAATTTACACAGCGAATTCAATCTTTTGGGTTCAACGCATCAATTCCGATTTACATATTTCACCAGTCCCGTCCTCTCAGCCCAAATCCAAAGCACTAGCTATCAAATGCAAAAGCAGTGTAATTGGGGAAAACTTCTTTCAACGATTCATTGTAAATCGTCTTTTGTATATTGAAAGCGCTAATATCTCATAAATAACAAGAAACCGGGGAGAAACCGTCAGGCCGACAAACGTTGATGATTGTGATACAGCTGACAGGGAAGGAAACAGGAAGAACGCCTATTCCTTGAACCTTAGAGTTTTAGCTCCTTCCGCATTGTCGACGATGCTGAAAAGTTTGTGTTGAACATGGAAATTTCGTTTGTAATTCAACGGCATCGCAAAAGAACCACGAATTTTCGCAACTTGTGCATGTCATTTGAATATTTTTGGAAAAGGAGACTTTCTTAGTTGTTTTGCAAAGTTTGAAGGTAGACACGGTTCCTGAATTATACAATACCGAAATCGAAATTATCATGGCTGTTGTACCCTGAATCCCCAAGTCGCCATACGCCATAGGCCTTCTTCATCATAAAAGTAATTCATCCTCGTGCCTTGCTCCTTGCCTTTTTCCCGTTTCCGGTTGCCGATTTCACAGAAAAGAACATTGAATTTGTGAATTTTCTTTCAACAGGTGTTTCTGTTAGCCCACTGTGCGGATAATGGCTTGTACTTGCGAACGCTTGCCACGGGTACGGAGCTCCATGCCTTGAAGGGACATAAATCAAAGGTAGGTGTGCTACTGTGTCAGTTGTGAAGCTAAACAGCTCCTAGACATGTTTTCACAACGCCCACGTGATACTCGACGTGTTTGCTCTGCTCCCTGAATTGGGAATGTGTATAGAACGTTGATGTCTTTCCTACTTCTTGCAGGTGCGAACAATGGCCATCGCTATGGATAGTCAACGTGCAATAATTGGCTGTGATGATACGCGTGCTCTTATATTCGACATGCACTCAGGACGTTTGGTGCGTTCTTTGCCACCGAACCCTGGTCCGGTTACGGCACTCTACGTCATCGAGAACGACGACTTTCTGATAACCGTGGGTGGAAACAAAATCACCTTCTACTCCTTCCGAAACGAAGAAGTTTTCGTGAATCCCTACTGTCACCGTCGACGGAAAAAACATACCAAATCGATATTGTCGCACCGATCTATGAATCCTGCCAATATTCCGCACGTGACGTGTTTCGATATATCGCGTGATTCACAACTAGCAGCTGTGGCATCGAGCAAAAGTGTTCACATTATGCAAATCAATTCACCCGAGCTGCAATGTACACTGGACGGACATACGGGTGCTGTGACGTGTGTCAACTTTTCACCGAACTGCGAGTTTCTGACGTCAGGGTCTGAGGACAAAACGGTTATCGTTTGGAATTTAGGATTAGGACTAGCATCGACGACATTTAAGGTAAGAGCGGGATGGAAGATATAGTTGTAAATTGTAGTTTGTAAGGTAATTAGCATTTTTGTTTCATATGAATCATGTGCAGGGTCATAGTTCAGCTGTAACCTGTGTAGTTGTTCTAATGGACTCAAGACGCATCATATCATCTGATAAAGAAGGGACCTTACACGTATGGCTTGGTGTTTCTGCAACAATGCTCCAAACTATTCAGGGACCATACAAGTTTCTTTCCGCTACGAATAACATGAAATTCGCGGTAAGTATAATAAGGTTTAATATACAAAAAATCAAGTAAAACGTGCTGACTCTTTTACAAAATGCTACGTAAAATATCTACACTTTCTCTCATGTTTCAAAATAATTCATCATATAATATTGACATTTTGAATAAAAGAAATTACTCTGAGCCTTTGATATAGGATCCTGACTTGACTTATAACTCAAAAAAGGTTAAAACATAATATACAGAAGATCATTTTCGAGAGTTCTGTCTGAAAGTAAAAAAAATGTTTGTATCACAGGTTGAATATCGAAAATCATTCCGTGTATTAGTGATGCCACATAAGTAAATTGTCTGCAACAATTAACAGTTGATGACAAGTGTATAGCTTTTGATTCTATAGATGTGATATCATGGCTTCTCCCTGCTTTACATTCGAATTCAAGAAATTGCCTTTCATACCCAGGTGCAGAAAATATTGCAAACAATGATTCTAATAGAAAAAAAAAAATTTTATAGAAAAATGTGCAAGGGAAAATGTTTTGTTCTTATAGTAAACTGGCACAAGCAACTTTGTAATGATGCCAAAGACGCTTGTGCCAGCGCCACTAAAAGCTGCAACATTATTTCCTCCCAAATTTCTCCATAATATGAACAAAAACACTGGCAAAACTATCCCTGGTCTTGTGTTTCCACTTGATGCAACTGGGCATCTAAATCCTGTATCATACCCTGGCATATCTGTTATTGACTCCATAGATAGTAACATGCATAAACGAACAGTAACAGCAGTCGTGTTCTTACTCGGTTTGGTAAATTAATAATAATAATAAAATATAATAATAATAGTCATAAAATATAATAATAATAATAATAATAATAATAATGATAATAATAAAATATAATATTAATAATAGTAATAAAATATAATAGTAATAATTATAGCAATAATAATAATATTAAAAATAATAATAATAACAATAATAATGAACATATCCTTCGTTGGAGATGCATGAGGATGAAAATTCAAATTGGGTAGGGATATACACCCAAACCTTGGAGAAAATTGCGACCTATCTCTTAGTGTAATTGGAAGGGAGTAGCCAATAGCAAGCTTCAAACCAGTATTGCTAGAACTTGCGATATTTTCCCAAGCATGTTGCAGTTTTTCTCTGAATCTGGCCCTCTACAACGCCCGAAATTGACAAAATTATATCAGAATCGCGAAACCTATAGAATCATCAAATTTTTAAATAAATAATTGTAGCATCATTTGAGGAATTGTGAAAACCTTAAAGGCATTCATCTGACAACGTATGTAGCAGCATTAACTGCATATTAACTAAATGGACAGATCATATTACCACTTAGCCAAAGAAAACAGACTGGAAGCAATTCACAAGAAAAGTCCTGCAAATGAAAGCTACAAAGGAGCATAAACATGAAGAACACGTAAAATGTAATGTGAAGACTATAAAATGCAACTTCAAAAGCTATTCCCTAATGGCTCTGGTGAAACTATTATGCTGATTATCTATCGTGTTGAATTGATTCATTAAGTGAAGGCTAAAGGTGCATGGCAGCAAAGATGCAACAAAACTACGAAAAGGAAACGGCAAAACTTAAGCTTTTTTTGTGATGAAATGATATTTTACAGTTGCTTAAATAAAAATACTGATAGATAAAATTCTGTCTCTAACTTCGATCTGAGCCGCTGAGTTGACTATTAGAGATCCATTTGTACAAATTCTCTTCAAGCCAATCTTAACCCAGTCTGGATCGCAGACGAAACAAGCAAATCTGCTAACATTAAAAAAAGGGATTATAGCAAATAACTGCTCCATATTCGCAAAACATACGAAAGAAGGCGACTAACTGAAAAGCCAGTAGACCGGACGGCATTCAAAACTATTGGCTTAAACACCTTAAAGGAGTACATGAAACCCTCGCCCGCTCATTCAACAAACCCTTAATACATTCTAAAACCATCCTTCCGCTTTAAATTTAGTCTGACTTCATCAGCATTTCACAAAAAAGAGAGCTTTTCCTGGCGGCAAAAGATTTTATCATTGCCAATCAAGACAAAGTTATTAAAATGTTCTCGGTTCAAAACAAATATTCCTTTTCGATTAAAGTTCAAGATGGTCATTTTGGTGGTTGACGTCACAGCTTACACACAGCAACGCTGTTCTTCTTTTGTCCTGTGAATGACCCAAAGAGTTTATTCTGTTAAATTTGCCATGGCTTTTTGTTTCTTTTGTAATGAAATCTATGTAAATTTCATTCGGTATTTTCTTTCACTAGGATGAGCCTGAAAAACGGAAACAGCTTCAGTGGTCTTCTGAATATCTTTTTTTATTTTTTCTTAAAAGCCTAGTCTACGTAATAATAAAGGCAACGACAAAAAAAAATGATTATGCCATTGCCAATACAAACTACTACAGTTCACTAAAATAAATTCGACTCGAGTTTCAGGAGGAATTTGTGAAGGAAATGTACGTATTTTACTGAAAGAAGAATCTTTGATTTACTACGTTAGATTCATCAAGCAAATAATTATATATTATATGATTCAATTGTATAGAACATCCCAGTAAAGTGATATGTTACACCAAATCTCGTTCCCTTTGCTAATACAAACATTTTGCTGATAAATACCTTTCAATTCACTAGATCCGCCCGTTTCAATAATAGACAATTTCATAGGGATGTGAAAACCGACATGGTGAAATATAAGCCAAACATTTATTTTATTCGTTAGTTGTCTCGGCCAGCCGAACCATAGTTTCATTATTGATACAAAAAAAGTATAAAAAAAACTCTAGCGCATCAGAATCGCTAGAACTGATTTTCGAAGAAATCTTTGCGTGACTAAAAAATGTGGGAAGACGTAGTACACTTTTTTGTAGTATTATTTCAACAATTTCTTACACGAAACAAATAGATAAGAAAAACTATTTTATAGCTAAATACATCGTTTGAATAATCTATCTTTTGAATTCGAGGATTTCATCGAAAGTTTCAGCGAAAAACTTCATAAACTCGGGAAACTTAAACATTGATTGCTTATTTTTATTGTAAATGTTTTGCATGTGAATATATAATAGAAACATCTGTTGGTGCAATATTTATGAAAGTGCCTGGTGCTGGCAGCACTGTTCAAGCACGTTAAGCTTTCACGTTAAGCTAAACCCACTCTGTGAATTTCGTTTTGATTGGATGATTGTACTGGAAGCTATAAGAGTGAAAAGAATTTTAGGGCTACCGAAACCAGAAAATTTGTTGCTGATTGCCATTGAAGGATAATTCTTTTGCAAATTTAATGACAACACCGCTTAGTAAAGAAATGTGAAAAAATTACACAAATTACCACAACTGGCAGCCCTCTCATGATTTTTCAACGAATTTTTTCAAAAATTTGGCTTATGGCAGGGTCCGTTTATTACATGAATTTTGGAAGTTACAGGGAAAAAAGCTTAACTTTGCTTAGGAAATTTACAAGATTTAGGTGACAAAAATTGCCATAGCTGACAGCTCTATTTTCATTAAGTTTAGCTAAGAGTATTCGAGATATTTCAGAAGTTATGGGTCAAAAAGTAGTTTATAGTTTCCAACTTTTTATCACGAAGAAACATAAAACATAACAAGTTTTCATTTCCAGTACTTAATTTGAACAATAATGTACTCGGTACTGTAAAAATGTACTGTAAAATGATCAAAAACTTTTAGTTTTATAAATCTCCCTCCTGTGTCATTCTCATTACTTATAGACCAGTCTACATATTCATAGCCTCTGCTATCTCCCTGACTTTAAGTTGGCGGTTATTTAGCATCATTTAGTGAACTTTGGCGATGATATCGTCAATGGTTACAGTTTTTGGACGTCCCGAATGTTCCTCGTCTCCCAAGCTGGTATGGCCACGTTTAAATTCAGCTGCCTAAAATTTCACGGTGGGGCAAAATCCTCGTCCACAGCGTTCAACTTATCTTCGATTTACGTAGGCGTATTACCGTTAAAAACAAATGTTTAATAACAGCTCGAGACTTGATTTTTTCCATTTTCATAAAAACACTCAAACCCACTCACTCGAATGGTTGTCAAACAACAGCTGCGCGTCAAAAATGGCTGCAATGTTTGTGAGTGCCTGTCAAAAGATGCGAAATCACATTGCTTTGTTTTTATTGACAAGTACTGCCATCTTCGCGTTAAGGTCGGAAACTTTTCAGATCACCCTCGCAAGTGAAAAAAGACATGATTTTTTAAACGTCATCAAAGTTGAAAATGTTCTTGATCTCAATTTTGAGGGAAGAAATGAAACAAATGGTATTTCGATTCAAAATTGAAAATTTTAAAAATTTTCAATTGAAATACCATTTCTTCAAAAAAAGATATCAAAAGATATTAGCAGTATAAGAAATGCGGCAAAGTTGGAAGAAGAGGCAGCCGAGGCGGAGGGTACGCCCTGCAAGGCATAAGCTTTGTAAATTTTATTCACCTTTTGCATACAAATTCAATTTTTTGCACTTCTACACACAGAGAAAAGTGTAATGAAAGTGCTTGAAAAATGCAATCAAATCAACTTCCCCTATAGTTAATTTTTGGTTGATTACACAGTTGTTAATTTTATCATTGGTCTTTACAGTACTGTAGCTAATCCTATGTACTACATTATTGTTTAATTCATCATCAGACTAATAAAAACCATTAAACCAAAGTTCATTACAAGAAAGATGAAAATCCCCCCTCGGATTGTTAAAAAGATTACACGGGTCTAACCGCAAAAGCAATGAATTTAGATGAATATAAAAATAATGACCTGGTAATCAAAAGTATTATATGTAGAAATTTATTTTTTTTCACTCTCTCTTCCAAACGAACCTCGAAATTTAATAAAAACAGCTTTTGTTGTAAATGTTTTATTGATATTTCTTTATTATAAAAGTACATATAGTTCTTTGTAAAGCTAATTATGTTGAAAATAAGAATTTTCAAAATTTCTTAAATATATTTTTAAGATTGATTTTGACATTTCGGGGGGAATTAGTTTTTATTGAATGCTGGTGAAAAAATATCAAATGTTTTTTCAAAGCACATACGTCAGAAAAAGTCCGAGGACAAGCAGTTTGCATACAAGGGTATTTAGAGATGGATTGAAATTTCTTGTATCATTTTAAGTGAAACATATAGTCATTCAAACAGTTAAATCTAAAGTTACGAGCCAAGCAAGCAATCATTTCTTATTTGATTTTGTTGAGGCAGAAATTTAGCTTATTAAAGAATGTATCTTAGATGAAGACTTAGAATTATTTATATCAATCTCATAAAAATATCTTTGAATAAAATCCCGCACATTATAGCTTAATGTAGAGTATTTTAAATTCAGTACAAAATTTAGCTTAAACATAGCATCTCAAGCAGCCAAAAAAGAGGGACTTTTTCGAAAAACGTCATCAGATACAACATAAAAGTTTTGCCCTCCACTACAATAATTGGTTGGATACATAAATTCATATCGTTATATTATTCTGCAAGCTTTTCATACTTCACTTGAATGTCTCCTTGGTTATTCACAACCAATAAACTACTATCCAACGAATCCTGAATTGAAAGAGTTGCCAACCTCCTATATTTTCCTTCATTTACTTTGAACTTCCTTCTTATAGGCTGTAAGCAGTGTAATAATTTGAACGCTATCAAATTTTTTTCATTTGCAAATAAAAGATTGACAATACTTAATAATGTGGCCAGGATGACATTTCTTAAAACATATATTATAAGGACAATTATACACAATTAACTTACTTGTTTCAGTTTGATCATTCTCTAACATTCCTAGCAGATGAAATTTTACTGACAATGAAATTTTACTGACTTTTCTCTCTCCAAATAATGAAATATTCTTGAATAACCTAGTCAAATGAAAAGATAACGTGTGAAAAACTATCATGCTTTTATTAAAATATTATTACCAATCTTAAGTCGTCAGATTGAGCTAATAACGGCAACTCAACAAATATATCGTTCGATGATTTTGAAAGCATTGCACTTCTTCGTAAAAAAAAACGTTGATTTCCATTTCTGCTCAACAACTATATTTCAGCCAGGTTTTAATATATTTTACAATAATAGTTATTGCGTTATTTAAAGATCTGCACTTTCATAAGAGTAAAAAAGTGTGATTTCGTTCAAACTAACAGCAGTTTTAATACAAACAAAAAAATAATTCTACCTTTGTTTTGATCTAAAACAGGCTCACAAAAATCACCAATTGATTAGTTCACTATGAGTTTTAACTTGAATTGCGGCCAACACAAAAAACACCAATTGATTAATTCACCATGAGTTTTCATTTTAACTGTGACCAACTAATTAACTAACTGCAAAGAACGATTTTCCATCTAAACGCACTATTTCACGCTCAGAATTTTCATTATTTTCTAGTAAATACAATTGCATAGTGCAAAACCAATACTGCTTAGTAAATTTTACACCCGTGCTATTAGATATGTAGTGAAAGATACTATTCAGTAATGAAAAGTATTACAAGTATGGGAAACAGACTTCTTTAATATGTGACCAATAGTTAATTTAGATTACTTGATAGTGAAATTCATTACATATTTATGTAGTGAAAATGCTTTATTACAATGAAATCAATTTTATTTCATTGAAAATTAATAACGCACCTGCGAAAATCAACCATATTTGTCCAAATTCAGAACGATTGTAATCAAATTTGAACTTTACTTGGATTTTCTGGAATTTGTTAATTTTATTAACCTGGATAATAAATTTAATGACAAAATTTTTTCTGTGTGTACTCATATGGCAATCATACGGAATGATTTAAAATCTTCACAACATATCAATGCATAATAAACCGTCAAAATCCGAAAAATCTATTTTATTTTGAAAATTTGGGACCAGCCGCTTCCTTAAAAGTGTGTTTGCAAACACTATTAGTATCAATAGATGTTTTTGATAAAGTAATCTTTAATTTAACTCTGAGGAATTATTATATTGTAAGAGACGTTTAAAGTAGCTTGGAAACAAACTAGGAGGATTATCAATTAATCTAATTTATCTCAGTGTCATTATACCACTAACATTGACTTTTACTGAATCTTTATCAATAATCAAGTCATCAAACTAATTGACTTGATTTAGTTCAAGGTTTGGTTTAGTTTTACTTACCGTAATTGTCCATTACCCTACGGCAGCATTGTTTCATGTTAACAATAGGATTTTCCGATTTTCTTAATTGACAATATGACTGGCAGCTAAGTCTTAATTTTGTTCCTGCAGATGTTTCTGTGTCAGTGCAATCGGAGTATAGTCAATCGAGCATCAATTTTTCATTATAAATCTCATTATTTTCAGCTTAAATTCTTTTAGCTGATTAACTCAACAACTGAACAGCGTCTAATTGATATCATTGAATATACTGTAATTACTTCATTTATTAGTATCTTATTACCATTTGTCAAGCATTAAAAATTCTACAATTATACATATCTGAAAGCAAGATTGTATTTAAATGGAATTAGAAAAAATCAAGGACCAGCAATTATATTTAATGTAAGATCACATACAGTGCCGTGGTTATTTTGAAATATTAAAGCACACTTACATTTTTTTTTCTAAAAAAAAAATTGTGTTCTCCGGTACTATTGAAAAGAATTATCTAAAAATTTCAGAGCAAGAAAAATTACAACAATTGGAAAAGTCATTTAGTTGACTTTAATCTGCAGTACATCCGAAACACTCTAACTTCATTAAAAGACTTTTCTCGTTTTCACATCTCCACAACAGGTCTGCACCAATGGCGACAACAGTCTGAAAATCTGGTCGTTAACGCGAGAAGATGAAAAGTACACGGTATCGCACTCGGGCGAAATAACTTGTTTTGGAATAACCGCGGATTCATTATATGTAATTACGGGGTCGCGCGATATGTCGTTAAAGGTGTGGCAGGCGACCGGCGGCAAATTAGCTCAGGTCCTAGTTGGTCATAGCGATGCAGTCACATGTGTCGCCGTCTCGGTCACGAATAAAAGCCAGGTGATATCGGGCTCAAAGGACTGCAACCTGATAGTCTGGGACATCCATACGGGCGAAGAAATTCACACACTGGCCGGCCATTTGGCACAGGTGACATGTGTTAAAGTTTCCGCTGATGGTTAGTAATGATGGTATAATGATGGCATGGCATTGGAGTCAACATTCGTTCTCTTGTCGACGCATTAATGAGCTTTTTTATTTTTATTTTCGCAGGCACAACAGCTGTCTCGGGCAGTGACGATAAGACTTTGATTGTTTGGGAGACCAAACGTGGACTGGCCTTGACTTCCCTCCAGATTCACATGCCGTTCATACGTTTTGATATTAGTTTAGAATGTTCACGAATACTTGTACAATTAGCTGACAATTTTAATCTTCCGGTGATATGCTTGCACAATACTCCTGCCAGTTATGTCAAACTGCCAACGTACTCGGCTCCAGCGCTAGATGCTGAAGGTAACTTTAAGTTTTAATTATTTCAAGTTTGTACGTTAGAAGTTTTTTGCTTTCGCGTTACTTTAATAAAAAAAAAATATTTTCATTTTCTATTTCAGACCTCCGTCCAGCTGGACCGAAGCGGCAGATGAAGAGACTGCTGAAGAAGGAAGTGTCTCTCGACACGTACACCTGGCAGAAAAAGTACGGACACCTGACTTCGTCTGTGATGATGGCGCAAGTAGATGAGCGTTTGAAACGACGATTTTCAGTATCCGCTAGCATGGAAGAAATATCGAAAATCGCCGAGATGAAAACACTGCAGTCACAAGCTAGTCTAGGTCCCGAACAAGCTGCCTTGGCTCAGTCGCAGCACTTTGACCAATTAGAAGCTCTGTGGAACAAACGGTCGCCACCACGTAGAAGACATAATACCGTAAGTTCAGCACCATAATTCATTTGCATTACTTATCTCAAAATATGTATTCTCTCTAGTCCCTCTCTCGCCAATCATCACTCGTCGAGGATCGAATCGAATCATCCGACGAAGACGAATTCCAAGAGGAACGAACAGGTATGTTGAGCAATTCTAATAACTTATCCCCATCGAACACTGGAATACATACACGACCCCATTCATTGCCAATTGCTGCATGGAACAGTAGTTTCGACATAACCCGCCACGATCCCAATGTTCAACCCGATCTGGTCAAGGATGTGCTCGCGCCGAATATCCTCACGAAGACCAAGCGAGCCAACGACACGATCGCCAAGTCGAGTCGTTGGTATCGCTACGGGATCCGTGCTAGTAAAATCAAAACTATCAAAAGCGACAACGATCTGGTCAATGTCCAGCGACGTAATGTACACGAAGGTCGTAGCGACGGTGATTCCGGTTCGACGGGTGAACATTGCGATCAGCGATCGTCATCAGGATCAGCGAAAACTGATCAATTGCACCATAGACATAGTAATAATAATAACAGTAGTGGCAATCACAATGATTCGCAATTGTGTAGACGTTGCAAAAAGAAACGATCGTTATTCTCTCGGTCCTGCATTGCACAGTAGCTTAAATTGACTAGTATATTTGTAAATGTTTTTTATCTTTTATCTCAAATTAATTTCATTGATATGTTTGCTGATCCATTAGTGCTCTGTTCTATTGACTCTTTTAAAATCTCACTAAATGTTTACCGTAAAGCATGTTAGCGATTTCATATTGACTTGGAAATGTGCTAGTTTTGAATTATGTACGTAGATCGTAGATAGTTAGATTTTCAATAATTTAATTTTTTCTTGTACCATACGATGTAAATTATTTCGAATTTTTGTTAATAAAGTTGGTATGATTGAAAATTATCTGATTTTTTCTTTGCACCTTCCTATTTTCTATGTGTGGCGACATTTATACAATTTTCAGCTTCACTTTTTTAAACCGATTGAGACGATTGTCAAATACTGAGTCAAAGGTAATTATTCTTTTTTCTGCTGTTTCTGTCAATTAACTGTAAATATGTTATCGATATTTTTTGAATGTTTCAAATTAAAATTGACTTTCTAAACTACCATTTGATTTCGTCAAATGTTTTTTTTCTTCAAAAATCCAGGAGTTATTAGTTCATGCGCAACACCAGCTTACGCACCTAGGAATTATTTTTGACTATAAGTTTCCCTCTATTTTGCCAGCCTGTTTTTCAGTCGCCAGTCCCATGGTCCTAGAATTATGTTTTCACAGCTGAACACTGTCGATGGCAGTGTTCAGCTTGTTTCCGGTTAAATTTGACCGTCGCTTGAATCTCACTTTAGCAGCAAAAAGTTCAACTTGACCAAATTGATGGTTAACCGCATTGTGACACAAGATTTGCAGATGAAGAAGATCTGCGCAAAACTTGTTCCGAATGTTTTGAATGACTACCAGTAGTACACTCGGGTGCTCCTTTGTCAAGAAATGTTGCAGTTGCTTCAGAGCCCAAATTTTCTTGAGACAATGATAATTGGTGACGTGAGCTGGATTTTTTAAATATGATCGAGAAACCAAGGAGCAGAGTGCGGAGTGGCACACAACATCTTCTCCCCACCACAAGAAACCTTGCATGAGCAAGTCTCAAACAACAGCAATACTCATTGTCTTTTTTGCCATCCCAAGTATTGGTCATCTCGAATTCGTACTACTCGAGACAACTGCGAATGCTGTTTTTTACGTGGACGTCCTCGCAAGATTAAAAGAGAGGGTTATCCGCGTCAGGAGCGCTACCAAGTGTACCTGGAGGTTCCACGACGATAACGCACCTAGTCACACCCACTTTTCTATTTCGCTATCACAAACAAGCCCTTAAAGGTCAACATCAGGAGTCCATAGACAACATCAGAGTGGCTGTAACGCCTGCCCTGAAGGACATTCTCGAGCAGACTTTCCAATATGCCTTCCAAGAAAATCTCATCATTGCATATTCAAATACACAAAAGCAGTAGAATGTTATTTCAATTTTTTTTATTTTATTTTTTATTTTTATTTATTTTATACCCATCAGTTCAATAAATGTATTTTTCTGGACTTATTCGGATTACTTATAGAACACATCCTGTAGAATAAAAATGAATTTAACGGAATCCGATGGCCAGCGCCTAATGGCGGCCAATCTGATCGCTGTGAAGGGGCTTAAATTTAGCTGTTCAAATGTTTTTCGTGTTCGGATCATCGTTCGATAAAGTTAGTCTTTCAGATCATTTTCCCATCGGTATAGCGACAGGTATTGTATGGAATTATAGTAGTAGGTGGAGCTAAGCTGGCGAATGTTAGCATCCAGCAAGCAGAATTTACGACCCGTGGATCATGGTTGACTTTTTTAAGGTGAATCGAGGCATTTTGTTTATGGTGTAGTTTGAATGACCCATTAGAAAAACAAAAGTGAATCCTCCTCAATGTTGTCGTTGGTACAGATCTCATCCGTCAGGTCGTGCATATGGCGATCCTTGGGTTAATCGACTCGTAGGTGTGTGTTTTTGATTATGCTCGATCTTACATACTTGGACTTATGTTCTATATTGTTATCTTCCAACACAAGTCCATACACTCAGAAAAATACTTCTATTTTTTGAAGAAAAATGAACACATTATCAAAGAAAATTGGTAATAATTTTGCGCCAAAGAAATATTTACTTAATCCAAAGAAAGAAATTTCTTCATTTCAAAGAACTGATATTGAACTTGCCTTGAGTAAAATTTGATATAGTTTCAAGAAAATCTGGCATCTGGCATAAATCGGTTCACGTACGATCACCGAAGTTAAGCTATGCTAGGCGCGGTTACTACTTAGATGGGGGACCGCTTAAAAGCATCGTATGTTATTGGCACGCAAAAACTTCCTTCCCTTCATATCATAAAAGTGGATTACTTTGAAGGGAGTGAAATAATAAAAAAAAACTCTAGCGCATCAGAACCGCTAGAAAACTAATTTTCGAAGAAATTGTCTTTGAGTGACCAAAAAATTTGGGAAGACGTAATACACTTTTTTGTAGAATCATATCAACCATTCCTTATCTCAAGCAACAAAACTCAACTATAACACAAATGATGAAAATGTTCAGTGCTGGCAACACTTTCCCAACGAAGCAGCAATAAATCTACCATAAAATGATCGTGCTTAATCAACCTATCCTTTGAATTTCGTTCTCATCGGAGGATTTCATCGAAAGTTTCAGCGGTTAAACGTTGTTTGAGACTGCCATCCGAAAAATGTTCAAAACTCGGAAAATTTAAAAATTGGTTTCTTATTTTTATCGCAAATGCTTTGCATATGAGTATGAAATTTCAAGCATCTGATGGTGCAATATTTACGAAAATGGCTAATGCTGGTTACCCTGTGTCAGCAGCAGAGCAAAATATATACCAAATCTGCTTCACGTTAAGTTAAACCCAACCAGTAAATTTCGTTTCGATTGAATCACTGCGCTGGAAGCTTTACGGGTGAAAAGAATTTTAGGGTTGCCACCCTCAAAACTTTTCAAATTTTTAAAACGTTAATATTTGTTGTTAATTTTCATTGCAGGATTATTCCCATTTGCAAATCTAATGACATAATCGCTCAGTAAAGAAATTAAACAAAATTACAAAAATGGTCATAGCTGGCAGCCCTTTCATGATTTTTGTACGAAATTCCTAAAACATTTATTTCACATTAAGGTCCATTTACTGCATGAACTTCGTTTTGATTTCTGCACTGGACCGGAAACTATAGGGAAAAAAGCTTTATTTTGCTGAGCAAATTTGCAAGATTTATGAGACAAAAATCACCATAGCTGGCAGTCCTATTCTAATTTTTCAACCAAATTTTCACCAAATGTTACATAGAGTAAGATTCAAGTACTGTGTGAGTTTCGTTAATCTGATGGCTGAATCGGAAGTTATAGGCCAAAAAACTGTTTTTTTTTCTCAGTGATTTTTCAAGATGGTACCACTGCCACAGGGTTGCCCGCATTTCAAAATCACTTCTATCAGACCTGGTCCTAGCTAATACCAATACGTTCTGTGAATTTCATTATGATCGGATAATCCGGTCGTCAGTTCTCGTGAACAGAACTTTCGAGTGCTGAAAATAGAGGTAATTTGGTGATGGGTTGCCGTTCTTGTGCAAATCGGAATTTTCAAAATTTCAATTTGACATAATGGACAAAGGTCAAAATTTATCAATGATTTGAAACTTTTGCCAAAAATCAAAAATTTTTGAGGAGGGTCAATGATTTGAAGGATTTTTTTTCAAGAGCCTGCCGTAGCTACAGGGTTACCCGTGCAACTTTGAAAACCCATATATGCTAATTCCTAGTCAACATCAATACGCTCTGCAATTTTCACGATGATCCGATGTTTTGATCACAAGTAATGACAAATTAAAATTTGAAAAAAAATCCTTGCCTACTTTTAGGCACTTCGCACCCACACATGGCTCAAAAATTTCAATTCTTTATCATAGATAAGCTAAGAACATAATTAGTTTTCATTGCCAATACTTTTTTTCAACGAAAATTTACACTGCTTGGAAATATAGGAGTACCTCAATATTCACTAAAACGCTCGCCGCCGCCAAAAGGTTTAGGATATCTGAATTTGAGAAAGTTGTGGACCTACCTATTATATACATCTACGTTCTCCGAAAGTTTCAGCTCAATCGAATCGGCCACTCCAGAGATTATCTCGGAGTGGCCGATTCGAAGCCTAGCCGCCACTTAAAGGTATAATGTGACACTTAATCAATGGAATTAGGGCAACTGAAGACGAACAAAGTCAACCATGAACCCGGCGGAATTCGAACCCTCGAAAGGTAGATCGCTGCTTTGGGCTGACACGTTAGCGAGCTAGCTATCGACCCCTTATTTGTGTAGAGGAAATGTTGATAGAAGTCATAAAAACTATCAATTTTTTCGTCGAATATTGAAATATGTAAATAAAATATATATATATATATATATATATATATATATATATATATATATATAATATATATATATATATATATATATATATATATATATATATATATATATATATATATATAAAATATAAATATAATTCACTAAATTCATAGACAATAATTTACAAGATTTGAGGAAAACTACTTCCTTGAAATAAGGTAAAGTAAAAATTGTATTCCATTGAATGTAAGAAATTTTTACATGATATTTATACAAATCACTGATATCAAATAAAAGTTTATTTGATTTATGGAAGATTTCACATCTCTTAAACAAGTAAATATTTTCTTTGATTTTCGGAAACATATTTTTCTGAGTGTAGCTGTGACTGCACTTATCCTTTTCAATGAGCAACCTTTCGTGGAGAAAACTGTTTTTTCACTTTGTTACACTTTGTTATACCAGATCATTAAATTTAGTCATAATTGAATAATCACTAACAGTCATACTGCTCGGCCATGCAACCACTCCTCTGATACATTAGTACCTTATTTAGAAGCAATCTGCTATTGCACAACAGATGCAATTTATCTAGGCAAACTCACGGCATCACTGCCAATTCCGAATGATGAAACAAAACTTTTGGCTGTGGGAAATGGTCATATGACGATGGAAATATACACTTCGTCCATTAAACTGCAGATTTGTTTGGTTTTCATTTTGAATTTACAGGAAACCATTAGATGTATATTTTACAGAATAATTTGATACATAAGTATATTGGTACAGTTTTAACTGTTAACCTTTTAAAGCTAATTATTTTGAAATTTTCGTAATTGCAAGGCATGTCTTTTCTCCCAATACTCAAAAAACAACCGCAAGCAATAATTACGAAAATCTATTATTGTAATTGAAATAAGCCAATCATTTTAAGTTACATATATAGATTAAATCAAATAGGATTTAGGAACTGGTCAATTTCTCAAGCCCTGTCTCTACTTCGACCTCGATTCATTAATTAGACCACCAATCAAATATCACAATAATAACAATCAATATCATTGCGATTGACATTAATTTACGTTCTTGGATACTCCTGCATCGGAATACAATAAATGTCAAAGAGAATTCCTAATAACCTCAATCGGTCTTAATGAAATGTACAGCTCAGCTGAAACATACCGAAACACAATGCCGCTCTCATTCCTACTCTCCCAGTTTCTCATTGTTTGCCTGTCATTCAAACATACCCTTCGATTTATGAGCCATGCTGCCAATAAGAAGGGTTTGTCTGCACAGGATACACAATCCTGGCGTCTTCATCCGGACAAATCCATTTTTGTTTGCGTTCACGTCTGATCAATATTTATTGGTCGGAATCAAGTTACACGTTTCGCTTTCACTTTATTCATCCAGTCCGGCGAAGCAATTTCTCTGGAGCTTGTCACCGTATCATATTTATTTCGCCGTATCATATTTGTAGCCTTTAAACAAGAAACACACTCGTCATTTAATATTTATATCCTGTCACTTTAAATCATACATACATATCTCTCGCTCCGCTATGACTCGAAAAAGGTAAGTAAAACTCCTTTCGTTATCGTTCTTTGTTTTCATTACCTTTTCATTTATTACTTGTTTCCACCACGTTTGATATTAAATTTATGAATGTCGTCATTTTTTTATTACCTTGCAATCTTATTTTTTCAACTTTTCAACTCTAGACGTGTCTTAGAGCTTCAAAGCCGTTGTTTATGATCCTCATAAAATCGTTGCCATAATCCATCTTGAATTGTCGGAGTAGATAAAATATGATAAATAAGAAAGTATCATTTCGTTCTTTTCGTGCTTTGCCCTTTGATTACCCTCACAACCGCTACCAACACCATCACCGCTACAAAATGACCCAATTGTCAACGATCTAGTACAATCCAAGGGTAGTTCGAGAAGTTCTTTGCAACAAGCGATGTAAACATATTCCCCCGCATCATCACCGCTACCGTCGTCATCCACTGAACACACTTTTGAACGAAATTATTTAGATGGATGTGTAAAAGCAATAGATAGTGAAAACCTCTAGAAATGCATTTTATCCCTTTATAGTAAGTTGGAAAAAATACAATCCTTTACTAGTAGCGTATCATGCTAGTAGCTGCCGCTGATGTTAAGAATGATTGTATTGCCTCAGAAAGTATGTGGAATGAATCGCTCTATTTATATTTCATTTTAGAAATAATAAACGAAATCTAAATTAATGAACTTATGCTATAATTCAAGCGAAAGAACTTTATGAAATAACTAACTTTATTAAACTTTTCTGTTTTTTTCATAGAACTCCACCTCGATGATTTTATATAAGTTATCGTGACAGGAGAGCAAAAAAAAAAATCTTATGTAGAAACCATCTTCGATAATCCGTTTAACATCTTATTTGAAAACGATTCAGATAAAGTTTTATTTGCACTTTTGAGTTAAAAATTTCAGTTTTGCTCAGTACTTTGCTTATCATTGTTTGTTGCATTTTCCCTCATTTCCAAGCATTTGTTTCGAAAACTATTTATTTGCGTTTGCTGAATGAACAAAAACTAGCTATAGGTAGACGTATCTAAAGTACAGAATATAAATAGATATAAGATATGTTGCTTTTATTGTAAAATAAGCGAAAACTAGATGCATTCGTCCTGATGAGACTACTTCCTGACTATCGCTTCTTCGTTTACACGGAATGTATGATATATGCTCGAAAATACAATGAAAACGTACACAATACCATTCACACTATAAAAACACCAACAACAAAACAAAAACAAAGTGTACAAAGTGTACATCGCTTAGGAACACCGAAATTGCACTGAATAAGAAAATTTTTGAGGTGGCGAGTGAATATACATAAATTTATTAAAACCATATATGTTTCCAGGAGGATAATAATGATATTAGCAGAAACAAAACGATTTTACTAAAGCTTCAGTAGAAGTCGAGAAAAAACCTATATTATACCTTCGTTTATTTGCAGTCTGCAGTTTAAAGCAAAAATTATTTGTTAAATGTTTGGTGTCGGTATCGGAAATGGTTTGTATTTTTTTGAAGAAAGTATCAATGATTTACTCGTATGTAAATAAACTCTTGGTAAACTTTACAAACATGAAACAAGTGAACAATACTTTTACAATAATGCAAATAGCTATCATTTCAAATATGAACGGATTCATACAGCGCATAGTTTAAGCACTGAGTTTACATTAAATCAGATAAAATTTACTAAGGTCTCTATGTTAAAAAAATGTTTTTGTTGTACTTTGTATCATCTCAAAGCCACAAGACTTAAGTTTCTCGTGTTTTATCGTATCATTTGTTGTTCCTTGTTTTATCAGGAAATAAATCAAAAGGGAAAGTATATAAAAAAGTTCAAATTTAATATTGTAATCTTGCCTACTCTTGTTTCTGTTATTTTGCCTAGCGAAAACAGGAGCACCTATTCATAGGACACAAAGTTTTTTTTTACCCCGTTGAAACTATCTGAAAATCTCTACGACTTAGCCATTTTCAGTGTCAACTAGTGAAATTTCATTTGATTCCTGACTACCAAAATAGCTTTAGACTTTACACTTTTTTTCTTTAGTTTTTGCTGGGTTTCGAAGAAAGTGAGTATTGGAATATATTTGAATTTGTATAACGTAGGTTTATCGTGAAAACTACACTGAGAAAACACATGGCGCCAGACGCCATAATTTATAGACTTCTGGCGCCATGTACATAGTCGATTTAGGGATTGTGATAAAATATAGCGCCACACGCCATAATACATGGCGAAAAGTACATAGGCCTACACGCCATGTACTATAGTCCTCCACGCCATGTACATGGCGTGACGGACTATATTACATGGCGTGGAGAGCTATAGTACATTGCATGGAGGGCTATAAGCATAGCGTCTGCTCCTATGTACTATGGCGTGTGGCGCTATATTTTATCACAAATCGACCGAAATCGACTATGTACATGGTGCCAGAAGTCTATAAATTATGGCGTCTGGCGCCATGTGTTTTCTCAGGGCATCTGAAGATGATCCAATTCGCATCCAAGAAAAGGCCTCGAGCCTTCTCAGTTCTGAGCACCTGGAGGTAGAGCAGTTGATGTTAGGTAATGGAATTCTATTGACGAAATTCCCGAGGGATAAATGACATCAAAGCCCATACCCCTCTTATACTTAAGAAGCTTGCTGTCATTTATACATTTCCTCACACAGTATGGCTGCGAGTTATAATTGTATTGTCTTGAACCCTATTACATGGCTCATGGCACTATGTAGTATGGCGTGTGGGGCTATAATTTTTGCGCCATGTAATTATGACGCTGGGAGCTATACTGCATGGCTCAGGGTACTATGTACATAGCGTGCGGGACCATAAATCCTGCGCCATGTTACATGGGACCATGCGCTATGTAGATTCTGACATTATGGCGCTGGGAGCCATATTGCATGGCTCAGAATACTATGTACATGGCGTATGGGGCCATAAATAATGCGCTATGTTACATGGCTCTGGGCGCTATGTGGATTTTTTTCAGTGTATATTTTTCAAAAAAAAAAAAACAAAAAAAAAAAAACAAATATGGAAAGGAAAATCAATAATATTTTTTGTTGGGTTATGGTAATGTTTTTAAAATGTGTAGCCCCATGCGGACACTAAGCGCCTAAAAGTAGACGAAGAAAATTTCTGTGCTTTGAATTGTGATACCTTCCCATGGAGTCATTACATCATTACGAAATTCCGGGGACACAAAATTCATGGGCATAAGAAATGCGCCTGTGTGAACGCGCAGCCATCCCGGTCACTGCCGTAGGTACATAAGCAGAAATCAATAAAATAGATGTTTCCAATATTTCTCATTGCACAAGAACGACAACCCTTCACCAAATTACCTATTGTTTTAGAATTTGAAATTCATGTTCGCGAGAACTCACGATTCAATGATCAGATCCAATCAAAATTCGCAGTATTTGATTGCTTGAATAGGACCAGGTCTTATATACTAGTAAGTGAAAGTGGTCACAAAGGATAACTTCAACACCAATGTACCGATTTTTTATCTTCTACCGAATATAATGGAACCGAATGTCGATATGTTTCGCTCATGTATCCATCCGATCGAGCTAATTTAATTACACTTTGATCACGCAGAAATTTTTTCGGTTTTTTTTTAAAGCATTGAATAATTTCTGGTTGAATTGCTGGACTTAAATAGCTTCCAGGCGCAGCTGAAAAAAAACCATGTTGAGGAATGTGGTCTGAGATGGCATAGATTTTGAAAAGATTGATTATTAGGAAACAGGTCATTGTTTTGAAATAAATATCAACTCTATTTCAAATAATAGTTTATTATTAGCAAATAAACAATCTAATAGTTCAAGAAAAACTATGATTTCTTCGAGAAATCATCAAAAATAAAACTGAATGAAGAATCTATACCATCCAACCCCTATCCTACCCTACCCGCTTGAAGCGCTCAGATGGGTGGCATAACAAGCAAAATGTGTTATTGACGACGTTAGTTAGTGGGTTTACTTACATCACAAATATCACAAATATCACAAATAACGCGATTAGCCGTTTTCGGTAGTCTTATGCATTCCCCGCGGCCCCATTGACGGAAACCTTGGCATTACACCCACCACTCCTTGGAGCGGGAATGACTTCAAGGCTCTGTGTAGCAAATGTAACATGGGTCTTTATCTTCCGAAGCAATCAGCTTTTCCTCGTCACTAGAATCTGCCAAAAAGATTCTTTTTTAGCTTGCTGAGCAGATTTCTTCAAATTTTTAGCTTCGTTTTCAGCAACAATAGCTTTGAATTGTGCTATATTTGGAGATGCATTCAACATATTCTGAATTTATTCATCTTATGAGATATTTGCTTTATTTGTGAAGGTTTTGGCCACGGAGAAATATCTGGTATGGTTGGGCTTAGTTCAGTTTGGTCATCAAACTGAGAGTTCACACGCTTTGAATGTCCTGTATCTGCAACATCGACTGAATGGAAATGATCAGGTTCCAAAAACCCCACCTCAACTTTAACTGCGAATTTAGAGCTTATCGTTTGATATGAAGTTTTGAGCATCAGTATTGTCGTCTGCGACAGAATTCGCAGATTCTGTATGTTGTGGCTCAGCTTGATCGTTCGACTGAGAGTTCTTGGCATCGCCACGGTCATACTTCTACAGAGACAGAAGAATCCGCAAGTCATTGCCTGTGATATCTGCAAGGGCATACATGAGCTCAGAAAAAATGTTTTCATTTAAAGGAAAATACCACTCGCAGGCAATCCATTTTGACCATTGATTACTGTGGCCGCCCGAAGGTAGGCTTGCTTGAACCGCTCAGCTACTTGTAAATGTGTGACAGTTTTTCCTGGATGGTTCCTTGACCACCTATTCAATTCTTGATGGTAGAACGTGTTGAGTGGGCCGAAGAAGCTGACATCTAGTGGCTGCATTTTATTCGTGCATTGTGCTAGAAAGCAAAACAGGATGATGATGTTTTCTTTGGCATAAGTTAATGCTTCTAAATTTTTATGAATAGAGTGTCCATCAAGAAGCAACAGAACCTTAAGTTTCTTTTGACGAATAGCAAATTTCGCAAAGTGCTGCACCCACTTAAAGAACACCTCCCTTTTCGTTCATTCTTTTGCTTGGGCAAAACCAACAGCGGCAGCTAATACGTTTGCATTCAACTCAAGCACATGAAAACTCTGCTCAGTTTCATTTGAGTATCATTCAGTTTCACACATCTTTTGATCATTTGTCTCGGAAATATCATTACTAAGGGCTCTTTTTGATGATAAAGCAAATTTGTGTTCGGAGCCATAAGGCCTGATTCACCACTGTCTAAAAAACAATTTTGCGCATCCACCTTTTCTCTTCGAACAAACGTCGAATTTCGCGTAAGATTTAATGTCTAGACGTGCAATGTATAATGTGCACATATAACATGATATCAATACTACGCACTATCCGCGATTTGACTTGGACTTAACTTCTTGCTGACTTTTTCAATAGCTTCACTCTCATTATTCAAAACACTCACAATGGACTATTCGCACTGGCTTTATAATTCCCCAAAACAAAACACCAGTTTTGGTACTTTTCTCTTTTCTTGAGCTGTTCAATGTGCAAGTTACTTTTTGGCACGATTTTCACTAAACAATCTCAATGCAATCTGAAAGGACATATTACGTTTATATCAACGTTTGAATACCTACGCTTCTCTCAGAATATGCACTTGTAGAGCCAGAAAAATGTATCAATGCGGCCGAAATCGTCTCATCAATCCTTGTAGGATTTCTTTTAAATATTCACACGTATGCCCGGAAAAAATTCTTTCACTTTGTGAAATCATATCCATAATTAAAAAAGCAGTAGCTTGTTCACCTTTTTTGGTTTATCTTTTATAATATTTTTATTTATTTGTTGGTGAAACTGGGCCGAAAACCTATTTGGCGCAGATAGCAATAAAAAATTGAGTGTTGTGCTGTGAGTTTGGTTTGAAACTGACATTTATTTTTAGTTTATGTGGTACTAAACATCAATGCACAATAGCTTAGAAATATATTAAATGTTATAGTACGTTCGCACTGCAACTATCTCTGGTCAACTTAAAGAAGATAGTGCGGTTTATCGAAGGAAACAGTTGGTTTCCTGGCTTTAGTTGCTGAGGAAGTAAACTAATCTGACATTAAAACGGGCCTCTTATGTGCCTATGTGCATCTGTCCTCAGGACTCTGTCGATCGACAGCCATTTAACCTACCGATTTATCTTCTTATAGATGCTACTAATAAATTAACAATAATTATCTTGCAGTAACAACAACAAATATTTCAATTTCAAAAATTTTGTTACTCCTCCGGGTGGTTACCCTTAAATTGTTCTACCCTCATATCTTCAAACGCAGTAATTAAATCGAAACGAGTTGCACAGGGCGAGTTAGCCTTAGTGTGATGAAGGTTTGGTATACTTTTGGCTTTGGTGCTGAATAAGTGCTGCCAACACAAGGCATTTTCTTTATTTTCATTCTACCGGATGATACCATTAAATTTGCAAATGATAAACATTCACAATAGATGTAACATCCAAAATAGATGTTTTAATTTTCCAAGTGTTCCAAATATTTGCGGACGGTAGCCTCAGAAATATTTCTATCCCTGTGACTTCTAATGCAGTCATCAGATAAAAACAAAATAAAACTGTGCTGCCAGTGTTTCATCCTTTTTGTACTAAGAGATGCAGGCATCAATATATTTTCATAGGATAAGCATCATATAATGAAAAAATTGAAAAGATTCAAGGGTACCCCATCAAACCTATGGTTTCCGATTCAATTATTGGATCAGAGTCGTATATGACCTTAAATACAGGTTGTCTATTATAAGGCGTACATTTGGTAGAACATGTCAAAATCTATATAATTTCCCTACTTTTCGTCGCCAATCAATCTTTTTAGAGGTTACAAAGTACTATGGTTTTTATATTTTAAATATATAAAAAAATATTCTTCGTACAAATTTATTTTTTTATTTTTTCTGACGAATATAAATTGAAAAAAAAACAGGCTTGATAATATAAGATGCCATAAAAACTATAGAGACAGTATTAGAATAATTCATTAACATAGAAAGTGGAACGTTTTGTGTAATTAAGCCTTTGCAAACAGAAAATAATAATGAAAGTAAAGTGCTGAAAGCAATAGAACTGATGTGTTGAGTTTGTGTAGTCTTTATTCAACTGTTTTATATTATTTCACTCAAAAATATGATGTTGAGCTTTGCGAAACACAAGGGAGAATCTTAAACAATGGTTCAAAGCAACTATTTTTAATGCAAGCTAACTCCATTGGTTTTGGGAAATCCGATCAATACTACTATCCAAGTCTCATCATAGTCTGTATAAATTTAACGATACTGATGCAAGCATTCAACGGTTTCAAACAAAAACAACAGCAAATTTTATATTGTGCTACAAAATATTTTGAGTAATAGTTTTATTTTTAATTTAATTTTATTCATCTAATATATTATTGTTACTTTCTAAGTAATAATTTTAAGAGAATTTTCGCTTTAAAGAGAACTCTTCCTTCAATTTACAATTAACTTTTTGGCACTTAATGATGTTAGACAAGAATAAGAAATTATGTCATGCTTGTACAGCCATCAAAAATGATAGTACAGATCTAATGTTAAAGAAATTCCAAGAGAATAGAAAAAAGATGAATAATTCAATTTACATTAAGTACCACCCTATTAAAATCAGCTCCAAAACCTCACTGACCGGCACCAAACAACAACAGTCGATGACATTGAACCATATTATACATCAGAATACTGTACAGAATATGTGGGTAAGACTGGCGGCCAATACAATTTCAATAAAACTATTGTTGTTCAGCGTTCGTCGGCATATATCATTCCGAAATCGATTTTTTCACGCCTTGTAAATAGATAATGTAATACAATAGAAAGCTCTAGTCATAGTCGATAACGAGAATGTAGAGAGAATATGATTTTGTAGTCTAACATATGAGTGCATACGTACATGCATTACAATGATATATTTTGTGAGAGCACCACGAAACCTGACATGCAATCCATTAAAATAAATACTGAATGTAATATGTAGATGTGTGTATTTAAATATAAAAAAATTTTGCTCGATTTTCATATGATACTAATGCGGAAACGAAATAATTATATTTTTTGGTCGGAATCGGGTATTTTCTGAACTCATATAATTTAGTTCAAATTGTCCAACGTGAAAGAAACGTTCAATTTTTAGAAGCGTATTTAGTAACATTAGCAATTTAGAGCAACGATTCGACTAATCAGTTTCGGATTTATTAATGATAATCAGATAATCATTGTAAAACTATAAAATTATTGTGGTGACGTACCTCCGAATAAAAAAATAACTATTTTCCACCTTGCCGATTATTTTCAATTTTTTTAATCAGGTTCCTTAGCCTTACCTGTATTTTTTACTTTCAAACATATTTTGAAACTGTAGTTCACTTTTCTAACCTTAAAATTTTGAAAAAAAAACGCTCCGCCGATTTGACGAATAACTGAATAACCAAAGATATTTTCGAAAAACTACTTATTTTTAAAATAAATATATCGTATAGATATTAAAATTAAAATAAATTCCTGATTTTCAAGAAATCATATATATTATAACCTGTTAGCCAAGACAATCACATCAAGTAATACTATTTTTTCGTCGAGTAAATCTTCTGCAAAAGAGGATCGATATTTTCAGCGCAGAGACGATCAAGGCTGTCCCAAAATAAATTCAATTTTGTTTCAAACTGAACATTATTGGATTTAATATATAAAAAACTAGCACGAATAATTAAATTTAATCAAATAAAATAGTGATGATCACAATCTTAGATTCGTCAGTAAGTAACTTAATCGATTTGGAAAATTAAATTCAAGATTTTATCTAAAACTGTTGTTGATGATTTTTTTCATCGTTTTCTAGACATACATACAACAAACTTTATAAATATGTAAGATTATATCTCTGTTTTACGTTCACTGAATTTAATTACATGAATTTAATTAGAATTCAAAACAACTATTTCTGTTATCTTGTTCTAGAGTTATTAGAAAATATGTAGGATATCTGTCAGTCAAATCTAATTAGATATTGTGAAACAGTGAAATAGATATGTTTTGATGTATTAGACTTGATTAAATAAAACTAATTAAATGATAAATAAAGATATCTTATTTGATTTAACAAAATATTGATTTTGAACATATTATTGAGCCAGAAAGAGGGGGGAGGGAGGTAAGTATACTATAGGTATCCTTTCATTTTATTATCAACTGTTATATAGTACTGCAATATTTTGATCGGGTTCTGGTTAATTTCGCTTCTGGTGGCTGTACCAGTAATATTAACCTCAATATAATCCAGACTTGACTAAAAGCTATGGTTAATGTAAAAATTTAACTAATCTATAAAGGAACAGTTTCGAAACCTCTCAATCTTTTCACTATTACATTGCAGCTTGCACTTAAAACATTCATCAATTTCCCTTAGCTTTCTATCAATCACTCAACATCCAGAATTTGATTTTCATGTTTATAACCCAATCTCATATCATGCATCGAATCAACTTCAAAATTTTATCAAGTGGCTGCCACTCAAAAACTACCAGAAACTAGGAAGCAAAATGTCTGCTAGTGCATTCAATCTGAAACTTTTCAACGTAAACATACCACATATGCAATCCGGAGCACTCTATGATTCACAGTTGGCGGTACGCTGAACAAACTTTATATAAAACCACAATATGTAGCAGGATGGATTGCACGGCTACGAATAACTTTTCCTCTTCATCCGACTCGTTGTGCATATTCCAAGACTTTTTGCATTTGAATGTAAAACTTATATCCGAAAATCTATTAAATTCCATAGACATAGACACACAGTGCATAGTGCCGGTAGTGGTAGCCGAATGCAAGAATGTAAGAATTGAAGTTGAATCCATCTGCAGTCCGAATGAATTTTGAGGGTAAAAAAGTTGGACATTGTAGGAAGTTGAATTTTCATGTGTAAATTGAATATCTGATAAATATGTGTTGCTTATGAGTGCTATAAAAAATTTAACGGAAGTTGCATGCATGAGGTCAAACGTATGTAACTAGGTAATATGTTTTTGAGCCCACAATGGGCGCTGAAATATACTAGCACTTTCATCGAAAAAATTAAACATATTTGTAGCACGCAAATTTCATATAATGCTTTAAAACTTTCACTTCTTCGATATTTTCAAAATATTTGTCTGAATCTACCAACTGAAATGAGAATTTTAGCTTAGTTAATCATATTACGTGTAATAACATCATTGAAAATTATGTACAAGGAAAATAAGAACAATCCGAAGAAGATATTATGAAAAAAACATTATCGATTTGCAGTTACTCCTAAAATTTTAGCATTTGGTAAATCTAAATATACTTCAAATTGAAGGGAAAATCAGATAAATTGTGAGGAAAACAATTACTAAATACGTTAAAATAACTAGGATCGGTGAGACAAACTATATACCTCTGAAATTTGGGAAAATCTTCGCTACAGTAGCAACGAAAAAAACTTCTCGAGCCATATTACAATAACAAATGCACAGGAATTGTCAACTTTTATATTTTCCATGAATTGCATTGCCCTGATTGCGACAACAAAATACACAGGGTCCACCAATCACTGCATTTTTGAAATTTATCATTGTTCGAATTGAAACAACAAAATATGCAGAGATCGCCAGCCTCATCACTTAGTACCGTAATGGACTAGGCAATTTGTAAGACAAATGGCAATATTGAGCATGCGAATGATGAAAAATGATCTTTCTTGGAAGTCTGATTTTGGAACACCAGTCACTCGGGTGAGCTGATTTCGGACAAAATGATTATTTTTGAATAAAGTGAAATGATGATTCTTGAAATGGTTATGGAGTTGAAAAAACACACTCTATTTTTAAATAATAAGTAGCTCATTTGACCAACGATATACGTAAAAATAGAAATACCGTTCACATCATGGAGAACGCTGTGCAATTTGAATAATACAGGCTATCTAATGAAGGCCCTCAATTGTCAGCTCCCTAAAAGTTCACAGTTTTTTTCGAAATAATCACTAAATCTAAAACATACATTTACATTTCAGTATCTTTCTCAGGCTGATGTTTGACAACAAGTCTGACATGATTATTCAACAGGAACTACTAGAAGAAGCGGAAAAGTAAGTCAGCAGCTTGGCGTTATATGCATGTTGCGTATAGCCCAGTTATTTTAAACATTTGCCGGCAAAAGTTCAAGTGAAAATTTCAAGTGGGATTAAAAAAATAATGTAAAAAGCTCATAGCTAAATCGTATGCAATTTAATGTGAACGAAAATTCATGTGAAACCCATATGTAAGATGGTATTTAAGGAAACCTGATTTTCATGACCTTTAACAATTTCGAGCTAGATAGCAATGGGTCACTTGTCTCTTATTCGAATGATATTAACGGAATCCAATAAGAGTAAAACTAACTTACTTTTATTAATTAACCTCATAAGTGAATACACAAAGTGTGCGTGTTTTTATCGCTCTTATTTTTCCTAGTCAAGTCTGGTGTATTTGTATTGCATGTCTATCTGACTCTGTGTTGTATTCTTGGGGTGGAGGAAGAGAAGTTTGGATCAGATCCTTTTCTTTCCAGGTTAGCTTATCAAAGGCGGGCCGTGGGTGTCACTCACTCAACCCGAGGTTGAGTATTAGCCCATTGAGTGAAGTTCGACTCACCAAACTGTACGATAATCGCAGTAAATCCTCATCTACCACCAAAAAGTGAATAAAACCATACTTCTTTTGGTGACCTATAAAAAAAAATCTGTCTATGAAATATAATCTAAAAAAAGCAATTGAATCCATTAGAAAATTTGCACCTCCACCGCACTTATTTTCAGCTATGGAAGTACCAAAAACCGCAGATCACGACACCCACTCGTTTCGCTCTACCACATGCAAATCTGCCGCCGTCGGACTACTCGTATGCAGGACATGCTGACTTGCCTCCTCATCATACGTAACAACAGAGCTGACAAATGTCTTTCTATTAGCTTCGAATCTCACCGTACCTCTTCACTATGCTACGCCATATGCGTCTAATTCAGCTTAGTTATAAATATCATTGGAAACCCTCTTCTTCTTTTCTATTAAAAACTTATGATCGACTGTAGTTGGAATAAACCGGTCAAATAATGCCATGAACATACAGATTGCTGCTATTTTAGTGCTACGGTTTGGACTTCAATATGAATCACTTAACTTAATAATGTCTGGCGTCCTTACTTAATCTTGAATATAATGTATATTTACTTGTTTATACAACAAATCTAGGGACATAAATTACTTGATTAAAGTTATTTAGGGCTTTACAAATCTCATAATTACAAATGCCTTCAAATAATTGTAATTTCAGCTGATTTGCTTGAAAGGATCGCTGCCTAAATCAAAAATATTTTTTAATTTTCCGCCAAAGAGAGGTTTACATAGTCTGAAACTTTGTGAATGAAATAGCACAAGTCCACCAACATTGAAAAGTTAACGTTAATTAAGTAAGGTATTAGCTTGAGATCTAAAGCAAAATATTTCACTCAGCATCTACTTTTTCCAAATCTTGATTTATTCCCCCAATGTTGCTCCAATTTGATTTGATAAGGGGTAAATTTACCCCAAACTAAACTAGTCTATGTGTCAATTCCACAGATATAAAGGAAAATGGATACGACATTGCTATCCGCTCAATGCACCCCTTTCTACCGCACTCACAACCGAAAAGCCCTAATGCCATCTCTTATTTACGAAAAATGTGAGGAATATCAGATCGGGGTAAAAGCGTGCAACGGGGAACACGAAAGGAAACATTAATGTTAGTTTGATTAGTGACGGTGAATCAAAACATTGACTTTAAGTCAAAATTTCTCACAGAAAATTTTGAAATCGTTTGGCGTGTACCGTAGAAACATAAACCTACGTGAGTGCGCGATAATCTGTGTTCCAATACAGTGCGAGAATGAAGTGATGCATTCCAGGCTGCAATAGTAGACACAGAAGTGCTTCGCGGGGGATGTCGTATTTCGAGTAAGTGAAAGTAGCCTTTGGCATCAATGTCGTCTTCTTTTTGAGTGAAATCATAGCTGATTTCATTTGCAAAAAAGATTTTAATCTTCATTCGCCGGTTGCCAAAAAAGAAATGTCAAACAACGTTCAAAATGGCAATCTCTTGTGGTTTTTACATTGGCGTTACCGTATGAACTGTGTAGGGCACACACCCGTACCTCATTCTCACACTAATAAGCAGAAAGTCGAAAATCGGACCATTTCTCTCGTTCGATCTCAATCTCTTCAATCTCAAGACTCGCGCCTGTGAACCAAGAAATTAATCACTCGACCAGCACTCTAAGATCTTCATCAACAACCTCAAAAAAAATTCTCTCTGCACTTTATTTTACCTCTAAGAACGTTATTCTTCCTCTCCATATTTCAAAAGCTTTATTAGCTGTATATTGTCAACAATCATATTTTAACACAAGATACTTGAAATTGTCTTCCTCCATCTTATCATACTAACTTTTCATCAATCACAATATTCACTTATCACACATACAAAACTTTCACAGTTTCACATTCTTGCAGACAGTGCTTTAAATAAGAAATTTGGCTTCACCATCTGGTAGAATAACAGTTAAAGTGTTGCTCTCATTGGTCAAGCTGTTAGAACAACAGATGCTATCAGTAACAGATTCAGTGATAGTGAGCATTAGAGCTGTAAAAACGTGGTGTTGGCTCAAAAGTTGGAACTGTTTATATCAACAGTATAGTGTAGTCAAAGTAGACAAAAAACATACATATGTTAAGTTTAGAGAGCTGAAAATTATGTAGAGCTGAAAATTAGCAAAGGTCTCAAATACAATATTACAAATGAAATATCCTACCTCAAAAAAAGTTATCCAATGTCAAATGTCATATAAATAGGTTTTTCGCATTTTAAGTGCTACATGTGTAAGTGCTGTTTAAACAACGAATGTTGTCTGTCATTTTTTGCTAACAAAACGTGTAATTTAATAACAGAGGATATTGTCAATTCAATCGACAAATTCTCTTCAGCACAATGTATGGTTGTAATTAACAAATCAAATGTGTTGAAAAAACAGAAATTTGTAGACAACGCTGTTATTACAATAAAGTTCAACAGCAAAATATATAATATGATGTCAACGGTTCTGATTTGAACGGTTCGGTTGATTTACTATTACAGTGCATTTTTTCTAGATGTACATACGTATAAATTGCATAGCTGCTTTTAAGTTTTCAACATCGATAATACCTGCCTTATTTTTTGGAGGATGCCTGCTTCTTTTGTCGACAGGATGAGTGGTAGCGTCAAAAGCCACAATTATTCGCATTAGTATCAAAGAATAGAATGATTCGACCGAAGAACAATTTCTTCGAATTCTATTCTGCACTGATGCAATTCTTCTGCGGAATTATTTCATAGCTATATAGTCCGGGGAAATTTAACATGGTGCTTCGGAAAAATTAGGGGAAAGCTGAATTTTGGTGTGAACCTGGGTACTGGCATGTTGAACAAAATGTCAAAAGTCCCCATCGATCCGAGTGCTGCGTTACTTTTTATACGGGGTCAAAAGTCACCAAAAGTGACCTTTCTTAAATATCTCAGTAACGGCCATGTCCTCAGAAAAACAATGTATAACGAATTTGTAGCTTATTTTAAGCAAAAAAGATGGGGAACTTTTTCTTGTAACCATAACCGTTTTTGAGACATATTGATCTAAACATCTGCTACTAACAGCATCCTCTTTCTCAACGGCATGTTGATATTATCCGATTTTGATTACGACTTGGAATGTTTGTGAGTTTGTTTTTCTGTTTAAGAGCCCCATAGAGAAAAAATTTTAACAAACTTATCTAACAGACTCTAGGGTAGGTGGAAAAGTGTTAATCAACATCAGATCACTTTTATCCTGTTAATTGCCTATTGCTGACATCGCAGGATAAGCCCTACACCCACACCCTACCCACCCCCGCAAAAGACCCAACCCGAACTAACAGGTTTTTTTTAGCTTTTTTCCATACCGTCTTATCTCATGAACGATCAAACCAAGGTCACGTAATTTCAGGTGTAAATTAGTTTCGAGACGTGTCATGTCCTTTTGGCGCTATGCAGTTATGACAGGATCGGTAAAAAACTGATTATTCGGGGATAGTCTGCAGCGGGTTGAGCTCCTATAATGTCAAAAACGAGCGTTTACAGAATTATGCCATGATATTATCTTGCTTTTTCATACTCCTAGGGCCATGATATGTTACAAAATCTATTTTCTTTATGTTGTTGTCTTGTCTTGCTCTTTTGTGGAATATTCCATACATGATGCAGCAATACAGCTTATTTCTGAGAAGAGAGTAGCGAGCAGATGTCCCTACAAGTTTTATGGCAAAGGGGCGCGGGGGGTGTTGGGAACTTTTCGTAGCATACTTTTTCACCTACCCTGGAGTCTGGTAGATAAGTTTGTTTACATGTTTTTTTTATGCGCCTCTTTATTATAGAAAAATCAACTCATAAACATTCCAAGTCGTAATCAAAATTGGATAATATCAACATGCCGTTGAGAAGGAGGATGCTGTTAGTAGCAAATGTTTAGATCAATGTATCTCAAAAGCCGTTATGTTTACAAAAAAAACATTATAAGATATTTTTTGTTGGAAATTTTTTAAGCTAAAAATTCGTCATGCATTGATTTTCTGAGGACGTGACCGTTACTGAAATATTTAGTGACCTTTGACCCCGTTTAAAAAGTAACGCAGCACTCGGATCGATGGGGACTTTTGACACTTTGTTCAACATGCCAGTACCAAGGTTCACACCAAAATTCAGCTTTCCCCTAATTTTTCCGAAGTTTCGCCCTTTTTATGCGGGATTTCACTGTGCTATATATGAGTTACATGACAGTGCATCGAAAGTTCCAATTGAGGAAAACATTAGGTTCATAAATCTCCTTACAGGTTTGATTAAAACTGTATGATGAAAACACCTGTTTTCGTATGTATTATTTGCAAACACAATTTTACATGAAAACTGCTCTAAAATGCAAGCAACTAAATTGCGAGCACTACTGATCGACACTTACTGACTGCTAATTTGCATTAAACATTTGATGGCAAAGTGGGCTAACTGTCATATAGGTGAGTATTGACACAACGATTTAAAAACAGGTCCAACTATTTATCTATCAGATTGCAAAACTAATGCAGTCCAACCACTGTATGCTCTGCTTAAGAGGACACGAAAAATCTTGATTTTGGGAAAAATGCAATTAGCCCATTCTGGTTCTGAAGGCCTCAATCATGCATTTTGTTTCTTCTCACTGCGGCCAGAGCGTAAAAAGTTAGTGTCTAACCAGCGTGCATTGCTGATCAGCTGATTATGTAGGCCTGGAAAGTTGGAAGAAAACAAAAAGAGATGCAAAATAAGATTCGACAATTGCATACTGAAGCTAGATGATTCATTGCTCCCATACGGCTCACTACTCGCAAAAATACCAATACACTCTCAGGTCACTTTAACAGATATTGCATTGCGTAAATGGAGGCACAATTTCAAGGTCAAAGTGGTTTTTTCCCATAATGGAAGGAGTTTACCCACTTATCTTCCTTACACTTTATAATGGCTTTGAATTATATTGTTTCTTTTACCTTTCCTCTTTGTAAGTGTACAGCTTGCCTCTAATCTGTAATTCGAGCTAATAAATATGCAAACTCTGATTGATTTCCAAATTCAGCCCATTGTGACAAGCGTATTGAATCAAAATGAAATGACTACCCATCAAATTTCTTTGCATCTCCGTCTTAATTACAAATTATTCGAAATTCTTTCCTGTTTATTCATTGCCAAGCACATTGAATCTCTCTCTCAAATGAAAATTTAAGAGCGGATATTTTGTTCATGCTGCGAGAGCACTTTAGGCAACGTACTTTCATCTACCGCTCAGTAATCATAAACTCCCATTCTGTGAATGAATAATTCACTGAGGTAGAAAACTAATTAAAGCAAATATATTTCACTACCAGACTCCATCTGGTGTCAGAGCCTGGCAGACAGAGCATTGTTCCAATTCTGTGCTTATAGCTTGAAAATAATCCGAAATGCGGAAAATATGGTTTCCAAGGAGCAATTTCATTTCCGTTTGTTCTCGTTCGTACCGTGGAATAAGTGAATTTGCTGGTTGGAATAACAGCAGCTTGGTAGCAGTGAGAGCGATTTGTTCTCTATTTCTACGTTTTTTTACAATACAATAGTGCACAGCATAAGGTAGGCGCATTCAATTTGTAAAAGGAATATGAAGGAAAATTTTCCAAGGATATGCAGAAAATAATTTTTTTCGGGTGCATCATAAATATAGTCTTTTCAAATACAATTTGGTTTTTAATTCTAGTCCGAAAACTGTGAATTGAATTGATGGTTTGAGAAATATCTGTTCGTTCGTTATGTTCGTTTGACTTTTTGTGACACTTTAGATTTCAGAAAGTATGAAAAATATTTCTCGTAGAGCGAAAATGCAGAAAAAGCACTAAGTTATGATGAAAGCTTAATTATTAGGAGAAATATTGAATAAATATTTGATGCATAAATGTAGTCATAAAAGATGAGTCAAAAAAATTCCGATATTTTTTCAGGCTTCACGAATATTCAAACAAGTGATTGACATCCTGTTCCTGATCATTGTAGATAGCTTTGACTCTGAGTTTGCAAGTGCTATTAAGCTACTCAAATAAGATTTCCACTGAGCTTTTGAGTTGAACAAGTTGATTTATTACGATCAATTTGGCAAACTCATTCGAAATAGAAACACTTAAAATATTGCAGTCAAATAACAATATCCTTTATAATTCTTTGTCTCCAGCAAATATTCACCTAGTTTTGATATATAGAAAGCATTAGTTTGACTAGTGCCCAATACTTGCCAACGGCATTTTATATTGTGTACAGAGCTCAAACACGTCCTTAATTACAAAAACCGATTTCACTCGATTATTTTTCTATTCAACTAAAACATTAAATTTTCAATGCAAATTATTCACAATCAATATTACAATTGTACTGAGCGTAGTAAATTAGCCATTCGGTTGGTATAACAAAAGTGATTAAAATTACTTCAATACGTTTCAATAACGCGATTGATTCAAACGAGCTCATGAAATATTCCAAGGCATAATGCCTTCAGGGTGCTGAAAACCGATACAGAACTGAGCAGAGAACTTTTAAGGAAATCGTTTGGCTTGGCATCAATAGGCGTAAAATCAATTTTCGGAATCGTTTGTCTGCAATGAATCTGATTATATGTGATGAAGTGAAGTGTGTTATTGGTATTCAATGGATTCCTCAACGGCAGTACATTTGCCAGGCATTTCTCTTATGCAGAGATCGGATTTAATGGAGAATTTTATAGCATCGGAAAATCAATTTGAGTATTTAATAACGTTTGTCTTCCTTGCCGGGAATCGCTTGTGCGGCTTGCGGTTTGGACCCGGGTAATTCGCGACTGTAATTGAGAGTGAGCCCATAAACTGGTCTTTTTAATATGCTGATTTATGTTGAACGTAAACGGGTCGTATTCTGTGCCGACGATAAATTAAAATGAATTTTTACTAGGTACTTGGGATCATGATGCGTAGTCTTTGAAATGAGTCAATTACTGCAATTAATTGCAATCATTATCGACATTTTGCATAAATAGTAGCTCAGCGATTGTGAGTGATACGTTTGGTATGACAGAATTGAAATGAATTACAAATTAATTAAACTACATTGTATTTTTTCGAATTAAATGCAAATGATGTTGTTGAGTATACTTATCAGGTAGTTCAATATGGAAAACTTTTCCATAAGATGGATTTAATTATTTTATAGATATGCTTCAAGACGTGTTTTAAAAAAGTCATCAGTTTGACAAAAAAAAATTTGGTTTTCCTTTTTTATTTAAACAGCTGACATCAATTTGTTGATCCAGGCGCTGGTTTTTAATTGGATAGAGCTCTAGCTCCTGGCATTTTGACTCCCTTGTTCCGCAGAAGAGGAGATAGTGCACCAAACTTTGTGTTAGGTACCTGAGTTAAATTATGGTAAAGTGAGACAAGAAACTAGTCATTTCACACTCGTGAAGATTCGATTATGGAAATAGAGTGTCTGCTACTTCCACTCCCAAAGAACTCAGGTGGGTTGCAGCGGGTTAAATTTGATCTGCCTTGTTTTTTTTGAACTGCTCACCGAAATTCATGTATGTGAGGCTTGGTCGTAGCATCTAACCAACTAATTTATCTAAAGATTCCTTAATGCTATCTTCAGATACAACAATTTATCGAAATTTATCGGCCATTTACACGTTTCCACTTATGCTAGCATGATGCAGATGTAGATCCAACTTGAAATTATAGTTGATTGAGGTACAGTTGCCGATCAACAACTTTAAATATGCTCTCAACTTTAACGTAAAACCTGCCCAAGAATCTTCTTGAAGATGCATTATGCGCCTCATTTAAGCTCCAAATTCGATTATGTTTCTTGCTCATGAAGCCACAAATATAATGTTTTTTTTGTAATACAACAATCTTAGTTCAGCTGTAATGTCAAATTGTAAGATTGATTTTTTGTCTACTTTATATATCACAAAGGGCCTCTTTTGTGCCTATGCGCGTGTGTTGGCGGACTTCTGTCAATCGGCAGCCACTTCAAACTATACTTAAGAGCTTATCAAACACGTTGAATTTCTTACTAATTCGTTTATATAGTTCGTTTTTGTTGCCGGTTTAATTAATTAATTGATTTCCGTTGCCGGTTTAAAGATATACCTTATATGTCTAATACATTTTATAAGTCTAATATATTGTAAAGATGTATTTTGTTGTATCTGCTTGTGGAATAGAGCAATCCTGCAACCTTTTTTCCTCATTCAAACACACATTTTTGTTCGTTATTCTTTTACTATACTGATTTATCCTATTTTTTAAAAATGATTTTATTTCTTTTCTAGAAAATCAGGTAGTCTCCTAAACCAAAATTCATATGATACGATACAACTAAAATCTTTCAAAGAATTATGAAAAAATCCAACTAAAAATCGAAAAATCCATCTAAATTCACTAAGAAATCTTATCAAACGGGAAGCGATTTGGCACTATCACCTATATTTATAAGTTCACTCTTACTTTAATTTTATTATATTAATACTCTTCTAAAAATATCTCCACATATAAAAATTTTTGACATTCCGTCCATTTACCAATCCTTGGTATCAAAGACAGTCATTCCATTCGACTGCCAACAGACTCAGCGCCAAGTTCTGAGTAATGTTTAATCTGCCAATAAACAGTGTTTTTGAACACATAAAGATACAAACTGTTAAATTTTAACCAGGTGTATTGAAGATCTTATGAACGATGGCATGCATCATTATGATTAAAAAATTCGCGCCCAACGTGGGCTATGAGTCATAGGTTTTTGATTTTGGTGAAACATGATGAAACCGTCAAATCAAAAAAATTGATGATGTATTTTGATGGCACAAATGTGCTCGAAAGTGAATAGACACCAAGTAGGTACTGGACTCTGTTCTAGTAGTTATGCATCAGAAATATGTCACGAATAAGAGATGTATCTAAGATAATTGGTAATTCTTCTGAGTTAATTGTAAAGCACTATTTGGTTTCCATCAATTTGCAGTTGCTTACAGCAGCGCTATAGTTTGTCATATTCAATGAATATCTTGCTTTGGTTACTTAAAACCAGCTACACCAGGCTTCATTAAAACTTTTTTACGTTTAAGATTCTTATAATAATTCTACGTTTCATATCCAGTCGCTGTTCGATGAAAAAAATATTTTCCTAGTAAAGCAGCATTTTACAAATGGTTTTTCGACGCTCAATATCTCTTTCTTTTAATTCATGTAGAGCCCAGTTAATAGCATTTTGAACCAACCATTCTTATTGCTTGTAAATTTACGTGCTGAAATGTAGAATGCACTGATGGAAAAAAGAAAAGCTCATGAGAAGTTGTCTTTTTGCTGTGAATGCAAAGTGAAAAAATTATGTTGTGATTATAAAAAGCGTTACCCAAATCGTGCTGGATTTCAGCTTGCAGAATCTGTTTTCCCGATTGCTTCACTATAGAAAAAATGAACTTCTCATACTTTTTCCATTCAGAATTGAGGGACAATTTGCTTTGAAAACGCATAAAGAAACGTATAAAGAAACGTAAAATGGCTTAACCAAACCAAAAAACCTAAAGCAGTTATCCGGACAAAGGAAGAAATAGTTGCACTCTCTGGAAATATTGAAAGAAACTGACTCAATATCTTTCGCTCTCAATTCAGCAGTAACTGATAGTTTGTACTTGGCGAGTTCGGTTTTATGCGGAAGTGTCGCATTTTTTAGCTCGTTGTGGTGCCTTTTCATAGTCTCAGAATTTGGAGCTATAATGTGGTCAGACGGAGAATCTTCTAATTCACAGCAAGTTTTTTTTTTTTGACCTTATCATTTTTAAGTTTCATTTGCAAGTAGCCAGTGTTCTCATTATTAACCAATAAGTCCTTTAAATATATTTCTGAAATTGTTATATATAAAGAAAATATCAACCTCACGAGCTCATTTTCATTGCTAGACTTTAGTGTTGGGAAAATATTCACGCATGCTCGAGCTGTGGGTATCAACTGATCTCGTGTGGGCTTGAATCCAAACAGCTCCTCTACAAGCGAAACTGTGTAACCTATGACTTTTCTCCTACTCCTTAAAAACTGCTTTTTTAAAGTATTCATCATATAGAGTTCTACCACCAGTTTTTCAAAGTATGTGGCACTTCAAAGCCTTTCAAAGAAATTTAGACTAAGTAACTATTCTTGATTAATACAACTTTATACTTCGTTTTGGATATCTATAGATATCCGAAAAACCCTTATCAAAACCTATCGCTGTAACAAAATCTTCCTCTCCATTGCAAACTTGATAAAATACTTAACAAATTCATTCCTGTTATTCAAACAATGGGAGTATTGTCATATTGTCATTTATTTTCTTAATTATGATAACGATTCGATAACACTCCAAAAGCTCTCAAATATCCCAGCTGTCATACGAAAGCACACATCACAACTTACAACTTTCATTTGGATGCTGATTCTGATTAATTACTTGGATAAATGGCAAAGATTCCATTGCAATTAAGTGGTATTTCAAGGCCAATTAATTAGAACGAACACTCTGATAAATGACCATACAAAAATTTTCTTCGGTCTTGAGTTATATTGAATAATAGCCCAGAACGTAAGGACACGACAAGTTTTCATTCTGATTAACTCATAGAAGTGGACGTTCCAGATTTTGTATTTTTATTCAGTGGTTCGGAAGTCAACTGGGGTTCGAAGGATTTTTTTGGCAAAGCAAGATTTAATTGAGAAATATGGATGGATGGGAATGAATTGATGGGTATGATGCGAAATTTACATAGTATTTTGATTTTAGTACACAAATAACGTGCTTCGTTTTTTTACTATACACAGTTTTTCTTTTCTCTAAGGTTTAGTTGCTGAGCTGTGGGCTTCTGAAGAATTGACGAAATTGATGAAATGTTTTTTGTAAGCCGATTTTGAGATTCAATAACAAAATTTAAAAAACATTACACATACTGATTGGCATAGGAAAGTAACTGTTCATCGTAATTTTAAAATCAGATTTGAAGAAAAAATAACGTTTGATTTATACCTAGTTATTATTTTTTTTTTTTGCTAACAAAACAAAGCTAAAACTATACATATTTTGTAATAAAAGTTTTAGAATGGGATGGCCAGTAGTTTAAAAGGTAGGTGAATTTCAATACATACAGACTGTAACTACGAGTTTTACTCGTATAAATATTTGCTTAAACTTGGAGGATTTGATGGGACATAAATATTCCTCATCATAATCATCGGCACTAAAATCGGAGTCTGGTCCTGACCTCCTTCAAAAAATATTCGCCAACCTGTTCTGAAAGCAATATATAGAATATTCCTTACTGTAGAAAAAATGTCATAAATAAGGAAATTTAGGTTAAGCTCATTTCTCTTATTTGTTGCACACTCTAGCTTCACAAACCGCTGATACAGATTTTCGGAGATATCTTCACAGTGTCGTGTCATATGGCAGAAACAAGGAGAATAACGTGTGCATTTTTCACTTTTTTCTATCAAAAGTAAAAGGGCTGTTGTCCACTTTTTGGAAATTTCATGCTAGTTCCACATAGCGATATTTCATGTTAAACGGTTATTTCAAAATTTGTGCCGATAAATCTGACAAAATGTTTCTCCAACCGATGAAAAGCTATGAAGTAAAAATATTTTATCTTATCATAAGGACGTTAATGTAGCGAAAATTTTAATAAAAACATTCAGAATTTTCGAGAATTTTCATGACATAGTTCTCAATCATATAATCAATTTGATTTTTCAATTATTTATAGTTTATTACAGATGAAGAAGTTCTTCCCAACCCAAAATAGCTTCATGGAATGACTTTACTTAAAGTAATTATTACAACGTCCAATTTCCAAACTTCAAAAAATTTTTTAAGATTCCTTTTTACTAATGTTCGAAGAAGAACATTAGTATTAAAATCACTTTGGCCAATAATTCATATATATATATATATATATATATATATATGTATATATATATATATATATATATATATATATATATAGATATATATATATTTATATATATGTATATATATATATATATATATATATATATATATATATATATATATATATATCATCAAAAAATTTCAGTGAAAAAATCTCAGGAATGCACCATCCGATTGACCTGAAACTTTCAGGATACATTGGTGTATATGCAGAATAGTGCCAAGTTTCACAAAAAGTTAAAAATCTTTAACCCTTTGGCGCCGGTGGCCATTTTAGTGGTATTTTAAATATACCTATTATTCTGTCAAAAAATAACTTTTGCAAAATTAAAGTATCTAAAATGAATTTTGAACGTATCTTAAATGTGAATATGATAATGATTTGAAATTGTTAACCCTTTGTGTGCGCTAGACGCCTAAAATGAGATTGGAAAAATTTGAAAATTTTTAAATTGCGAAAACTTTTGACAGAGCTATTTAATCATTACGATATTTTCCGAACATATTGGTATTATTTAGTTGTAGATTGGTGTAGCTTTTAATGAGCGTGCTGGCAACCCTGTAGCTAGGGCAGGCACTGAAAGTGAAAACCTCCAAATCATCGTCTCTCTTGAAAAAATGCCGTTTCTTCAAAAAGAAGCCACTCATATGTAAATATTGTGCTTTGTTTGCATAGACAAAAAAAAAAGTGATATGGTATAACGGGCACGTCTGGTAACCCTTGCCCAATTTACGTATATTTTTAGCATCAAAAACTTCTGTTCACGGAAACTGACGATCCGATAAGCAGAATCAATTGAAATTTACAGAATGTATTGGTCTTAAATAGGACCAGATCTGATAGAAGTAATTTTGAAATGCGGGCGATTCTGTGCCAGTGGTGCCATCTTGAAAAATTACTAAAAAATATAACTGCTTTTAGCCCTATAAATTCTGACTCAATCGTTCGATTTTGACAAAATTCACACAGTAGCTGAACCTTACTTCAACGTTTGGTAGAAATTTGGTTGAACAATTTGGTTGGAGCTGCCAGCTATGATAATTTTGGTGTCTTAAATTTGAAAAAATAAAAATCTAGAAGTGAAAACATTCAAACCATCGAATATCCTAAAAAATGTCCGTTTCTTACAATAAAACCAATCTGTATACAAATCTTATGCTTTATTTACACGTTCAAAGTAAAAATTTGGAAATTTCATATCGGACAAGAACGGTAACCCTTTCCCAGTTAACCTATATTTTTAGCATCAAAAACTTCTGTTCACGGAAACTCACGAACCAATAATCAGATACAACTGAAATTTACAGAATGCATTGGACTTAAGTAGGACCAGATCTGATAGAAGCGATTTTGAATTTTGGGCAACTCTGTGCCAGTGGTGCCATCTTGAAAAATTACAAAGAAAAAAAACTGCTTTTGCCCTATGAAATGTGAATAAGTTACCAGATTTTCATGAAATTGACACAGTAACTGAACCTTACTTCAAACTCTGTTTGGTGGAAATTTGGTTGAAAAATTCGATTGGTGCTGCCAGCTATGGTAATTTTTGAGTCTTTGGTTTTGAAAATTCACTCAGGAATATAAAACTTTTTGCCCTACAACTTCCAGTGCAGTCATGAAATCAATACGAATTTCATACAATTAATGGAACCTATTATAGACATTATTCAGGCCAAATTTGGTTGAAAAGCCACGATAGGGTTGCCAGCTATTGTTGGGTTTGTGTTTAATTGCAATATCTTTACTTACCGGTTTTATCGTAGAATTTTCAAATGGTAATGATATTGTAGTGACAATAAACAGCAAATATTAAGTTTTCGATTATGTGAAAAAACTCGCTGCAGGTAACTCTAAATTTCTTTATACTCCTATAACTTCGAATGTAATATAACAACAGATGTTATATATTCCTGGCTTTGATACTGGCAAAAGGTTGCCAGCGCGAGTCGGTTGTGCTACTTTTGTATCAATAAATGCTTACAGTTAGTATTCATACCGGAAACATTTACAATGAAAATAAATAACCAATGTTTCAATTCCCAAAGATCTGCAAATTTTTCGGATCGCAGCCCTAAACACCAACTTCAGTTACAGTGCTGCAGGCACTGAGCATTTTCTTCATTGATGTTTTATGAGATGCCGCTTTGAAAATTTTTGTGAAATAAGCAACTGATAGCGAATATAATTAACAAGTGCTGCTCTCATAAACTTTGAAATTCATGCCACTGGTAATATCTGAAACCTTTCTACCATATGAGTTATAAGACCAAAGTAAAGCCTGGCGTTTGAAACAGTTTGGCTGTAATAAGCAGCTCGTGTGGTAGAATATGCACTCAAAATCTGCACGATTCTTCTACTGTTCTTCGAACATTAGTGCTTCTAGCGGTTCAGGTGCGCTAGAGTTTATTTTTCATAATATGCTTCCATGCTATTGAATAGGTTTCAAATTTCAAAATACAGATCGCTTTTTTCATTCTACTAAAATTTGAATAATGTAAAAAATAGCCCAAAATAAATCAAAATTTAGTTTGTTTTAAACTTAAATAAAAACATAGAGTATTGCAAATTAAAAATGTTGTATGTTATTCTTATAAATAAAGATTAATTTTTTTAATCAACTATGAATCAATTTAAATTTCACACTTGAATACTTACCGTACGCGTTGCTAATGAACATTCTGACAACATTCATATCGTAGACAAAGTAATCCCAACCCTTGACAAATTTCATTAGTCCGATTAATGATGCCAGTGCTTCCGTATTTTTCAAGTGTAGTTTCACCAGAACTAATTAATCCACTTGAAACATAAAAACAAACTCTTCAGCGTACAATTTCTAGGTGACTGAAGTAAATATTTAATCCCTTAACTGGCTGTAGTAAATATGTACGGGTCATTTTCAGATTAAAATCGATAAAATGCATAATCCATTCACAGCGTTGCATCGACATGTATGCATCGTGGTGGTTCAATTATCATACGTGGGGTTGATAATGTACATACATGTGTCGGTTTGATTGTTTGGGGAATACGAAGAGCACTTCAATTACGTGATGATTGGCTCAATTCTGTGGATATGAGCAAATGAATGATGCAGAGTGAATAGCATGCGAATGTAATCGAACGTGTGCTAGATAAGGTCCATTAAATGCTGGAATCAGTCTGTGGATGAGTGATAGCATTTGAGGATAAGTAGGTAAACTGGTGATTAGAAGTAGCTGTTCAATGGGACTGATGAATAGATAATTATCACAAGCTGCAAGAGCTTGATCTTAGATAACCATCGAAGTCAACATCATTGTTTTCGGTTTGCACTGACTCAACGTTTGTTTGTAAAGCCACATAATAACGAGCCATTTGCATTGATTTTGCCATAAGCTAGCTCGAACAACATATGATCATTGGCTCAGACAAACAAATCTACTTTGTACAAGATGTATGCCAAAATTACAATTCCACATGTAGCTCGTAGTTGCACAACTCATTATAGCATTGCTTCTGGATACCAAATTGTAACTATGTGCATCGTTTGAAAGTTTAAACAGCTTCTACGAAACCTCAATTCCACTCACCGAAGTACAGTTCTGGAAGCTTTTATGAGATTACTAAAGGAAATATTGACACGAGTCGGGTAATGGACAGGCTAGGCCATTTAGTGGCTTCTTTTCCAATAAAATTTTATTTTGATGCTATGGAATTAAAAAACTAGGAAATTAGTGGAAACTTCAATGACATTATTAAACTTTATCTTACAAATAGAAAAACTCTTATCTAGAGCTTATCGTTTGCTAGTAAGGAGGCAAGCATCAATATTAGCATTCCACTGGGGTTGATTCTTCGGCCGTTGCTGTTTCTTCTTTATGTAAACAGAATAAAATACGACCATCTGTCTGATCGACACATTAGCTATTTACTTTGCTGAAAATGTACGAGTGATGCAGTATATTGTGAACACTAAACTTAAAAGATATTCAAACTGGAAACTAATAATCAACAAAAACAAAACCAAATACATGCTGATATTGTTCTCTAGCCCGCTATCAATGGTACATGCCTCTAAAGAGTCGTTAAAAGAAAGTATCTTAGCTTAATTAGCTAAAAGTGGCGTGCCCGTACCACATAAATAATGTTAGATGCAAAGTGGCACCCTTGATTGACGGATTAAACAGATATGATATTTTGCCATTAAAAATTACACTCATAATATTCAATGCCTATAATATGTCTAAGATATCATATGGAGTAGTGATGCGCGATTGCGAGATGTTTGACTCGATTGTTTCGATTGTTCAAACATCTCGAAACATCTCGAAACATCTCGATGGCTTTTAGTTGTACTCGATGGTGAATAAAACATTACTCAAATTCAACCAAGATTTTTTCCAAACTCTGAGCTAGCTTCCGACAAGAGCATCATATCATTATGAAATTCACACAAGGTATTGACAAAAATAAGCAAGTATGAATTTTTAATGAATATGCGAACAACTACAGTAGGCACGTGATAAAAATACTTCAAATCATCTTGTCTCTAAGAAGGGTTACCCTTTGTCAAATTACCCATTTTTTCAGCACTAGAATTTTCAAAATTTCAATCATCAGATCAAAATGAAGTTAACAGGATGTATTTATTAAGTTTATGAGCTGAGCTGATGGAAGTTATTTGAAAATGGGGGCAACCTTGGAGCTTTAGTACCATTTCAAAATATACCGAATAAAAAGATAGGTAGAGCTTTGGTAGTAAAATGAGGATAGGTTTCAAAATCAGGACTGCCAACTACAATAATTTTGGACATTATTGCACTTATATCAAGAACTGACCATAAGTAAAATATATTTAAGTTTTGTCAAAAGTGCAGCAATTGATTTTATTCGGAAAACCGATTTTTCCTTTGAAAGCTAGATATGTTTCAATTTTTTTACAGATATCGAAATTTCGAGGGTTATCTGCGCTTTTCGTCAGGGTCAATTGCTCACACTATAATCTGATAAGTCGTATCTGATATGTCCTGATTTTGTCATTGAACCAATCAGTTAAACCAATAAAAAAAATCGGTTCAATTTCTCGTATTGTGCACTTTAGACAACAAAACATTTAGACACCATCAAACTTTAAGAGCTATTGGCTTTGGCTGTGAGATACTTCATTGTGTTGGACTGGGCATGCCAATAGCTACGACGCCTGCCTTCACCTTTAACTACACCTACAGCTACACATTCTCTTTCTGCTTTAAACCCATACTCAATGATCGAGTACAGCAATCGATTTCAGCAATCGAGTACAGCAATCGAATCTAACAATCGAACCCAGCAATCGAAATGAACAATCGAAAGGAATAATCAAGCAAATCGATTGTTCTCTTGATTTTTCTCTCGATTGTTCTCTCGATTGTTTCGTGGCATCGTTTGCGATTATCTTGCTTGTTTCGTAGCATCAATTGCGATTATCTCAATTGCTCTCTCGATTGTTTCAAGGCATCGATTGTTATTATATCAATTGTTCTCTCGATTGATTCGTAGCAATGATTGCGATTATCTCGATGGATCTTTCGATTGTTTCGTGGCATCGATTGCGATTATCTCGATTGTTAAAACATCTCGCAATCGACCATCACTAATATGGAGCTGTTGTATGTGCTTATTTGGGAATAATTTAAATAAAAGAATCTTCGGAGGAAAGCCTTACTTATCACTAACCAATGAAAACCAATGTTTAGAGTTTGGGAAAGCACATACTAATTTGCATCTCAATTTTTTGGTGAGTTTTAGGTTCACTAATAAGGCAAAAAATTAATTGATTCTATTGGAAGGCGAAATTCGCGAACTTCTTCCATCAGAACGGCTGTTGTTTTAATTAAATATTTGATTTGATCCTTGGCAAAAATGTTCTTATGTGCAATATGTTGCAATATGCTGACCATCTTACCCAAAGCAATATAGTTAATGTATTTTTCTGCAATTATACTTCTCGAATGCTTAAGCGGAACATGCGCACTTAATCCTTCCCACTTCCCATAACTTAAATCTGCTTCAGCCAAAGCTGTGCAATATCATCAGACGGTTATTCCTTGAGCTTTTTCTCCATCATAAAACAATAATTCAATTTCTACCGTTTCAGATTTGACCTGAAGAATGGAAGGCTTTAACTGCAGACTTCAATACGCGATGAAACTTTTCACACTGTGTAGGTGCTATTGATGGCAAGCACGTGTTGATTTTTAAGCCTAACAATTCAGGGTTGTTTTATTACAACTGTAAAGGGAACTTCAGTGTAGTATTGATGGCTGTAGTATATGCCAATTACGAATTTATTATGGCTAATTGTAGAATACATGGCCATATTTCGGACGTTGGTGTAATTGGCTACACAAAGTTTGGAGAAAAATTCACTGAATGCAGTCTTAGTCTTCCAGATAAAGAGGAGTTGCCTGATTATTCTGTAAAACTGCCATATACATTTATTGGTGGCCTTTACATTATATGAAAATTTTATGAAGCCCTACAAAGGAAGTAAACTATCTGATCATCAGCGAATATATGACTATCTTTGTAGTAGAACAAGAGGCGTATCGGAAAAAGGGTTTTGCATACGTGCTGCCAGATTCAGGATCTTACTAGCCTATCTCTTGCAAAAGTTCGATTAATAGTTTTGGTTTGCTGCTAACTACATAATGACTTACGGAAGATATACTTGAATAGCTACATGCCAAAAAGATCCGTAGTCATGTAATTTCCAAAGACAGGAGAAACTATAGTTGCCACTTGGAGAAACGACGGATTCGTTGCACAGCCATTGGACGTTAGCAGAAGCAAACATATTTCTTTCAAAGCTACATCTACTAGAGATAGCTACACAGCATAAATCAATGGGGTGCGATCGGTTCCTTGGCAGTATAAAGTGATAACGATATATCAGTGTTCATAAATACAGTATAAAAGTGCATAACAAAAATGTTACAAAAACATTTATAATGGAGTTTAAACTTTTTTCATCCTGAATGGTGTGAATCAAATCACGTGGCATCTTCTGGTCCATGAGGAAGATTACTGAATTGAAGTACCAAAGATTCGATTTATAGACTTCATCTGCACCTGCCCTTGATTTTTTTCGATCTCTAATTTTTTAAGTTTCATTTGGAGGCTGGCTCTGAGTGAATTCAATTTAATTTTCACATCGTCCGTCATGACGTAGGGAAAGTTTTCCTGATATAGTTTTAGCAATTTTTCAAATGCTTGGGCTTTTTAATCTCTGTCCATATATTCGGGTAATTTATTTAACTTGCCATCAAATAGGCATGGACTGGTATAACTGAAACCATTAGATTACAAAATAAGTAAAGATTGGACTTTAGATTAATAATCGTGTCTAAACGTTTTCAGACTTAAAAAATAAATAAATGATATTACAAACTTCTATACATTTTAAAATAAATTTCCTCTCACTTTCTTTATCGGCCAAATTCTTTCGGCCAAATTCCATTGTACCGTTTTCCTCTGACATTTCAAAATATCTTATGAACTTAGTTAACACGTGTGATTAAGAATCAATTCACACCGCGGCTTGCGAAAGACTGACATGTTGACTGACACGTGAACACGCATATATTGACACCGTCTCAACATATTGACATGCCATCAATAAAAATTAAATCGTTTTAATTTCCTTCAATATTTTCCCCATCAGTATTATTGTTCCAATATACCTCTCAGACGATCAATATATTGACAGATTTCGATATTGCTACAATAAAATTGACCGTGTAAAGGGTAAATTTCTAAAAATTTTGAGAGTTAACTCATGACATCAGTCAATTAGGACTTGTTCCTTACTTTTTCCTCAAAAATCAATCTTTAAAGATAAAATGAACAGAACACCGATTAAATCCTCTGAATAAATACACACACATTATTTTATCTTATTCAATCTCCGACCCGGCAAAATGTCTCTATAACTTCCAAACGAAAATAAGCAATTAACCTAAAAGCATTTCCTCGAAAGCAATAGAATGACACTTTCCCTCTTCATCCTTCAAATCTACTATCTAATTCGAAGTGTAACTTTCGATTTGTAGAATTACTCGTATCTACATTCTACACACACTGCCACTAGATACAATTTGACACCAACTCGGTTTTATCGATGCTGAAAGTGATAACGCATCACAATGATAGCTTTGATCACAAATAGTTTTCTAGTAGGCAATGATGTGAGCAGATTAGTTTGGGGTCACCTATTATCGCTGACCATCAATCTCCGTAAAGATGTAAAGAGTGATTTTCGCGACAGATATTGGTTAAAGAAGATTGAATGCTTTACGAGTAGCGAATCCAATCCCGGGATCCCGGCTAATTACTGGTCCCGAAAATCCCGGGATTGATGAGTTCTAATCCCGGGATTTTCGGGATCAGAAATTGGCCTGGATTCCGGGGCCGGGAGTCAAGCATAATCGGCAATCAAATTACGGCATGATTCAAAAAGAGCAAATAGAATCCATATTTATGAGAAAGCAATTAGCATGCAGGTTCACATCAAAATGCGTAAAGAATAGAGCAAAACAAACCGATGTAACAGTTAACAAGAGAATACAAAGGGGTTTGTAAATAAATAAGTATGGACTGTTTCGCATTTAGTGCATTCGTTACTTCGAATGATTTGAGGAAATTCATACTAGCGGATGGATGCACAGATTTACCAAAATCCTCAATAACAATCAAAAAAAGGCTGTGGACTATGCAAGCAGGATAAAAAAAAAATAATAAAAAATGAGATAAGACAGGCTAGTATTTCAGGTGAACGGTTCAGTTTGACGTTTGATGAGTGGACCTCGACAACAAATAGACGCTACACAAATATTAGCATCTACTTAGTGAATTCTAACTGGAGCTTGGTGTGAGTAAGGATATCAATGACAGTTGCAAACTACCTAGATATATTAAAAGAGTTTGATGTTTCTCTAGGAAAAGACATTGTTACACTGAAAGAAAAACTCTTGGTTGATTCAACTATTTTTAATAGTATTGCAACGATTCATTCAAAATCGTTAAATGAACTAAGGAAAATAGTTATTTTTACTATGTTAATATAGTTAATTTAACGATATAAAAGTAGTTGGCTCTGGTTATACAAAAAATATCGCAACGTTCATGAAATCAACTGTTTTAATTGTTTCATAACCACGAAAATTAGTTGATAAATAGAAAATATTCATCAATTCACTCAAAACTTCAACGTTTCGAATTATCAACAGTTTTTATGGTACTTAAACTACTACGCAAAGTAGAATAGTTTCAACATTTGGACGTTTTTCATGCTCCGAATGAAATTGTTTATCAACCACGCGTTATGGTGCATAAAAGTAATCAACCATTTTCTTATGGTTGTTTTAACTATAGCCCTAGTTGATGGCAAAACTAAGGAAAACTGTAGATTTTTCATACTCCTCATACTCATACTCCTATTCTATCATAGAAGTTTCATATGATACATGGCAAAATTGTGTTCGGTTTGCTGTTCGATATAATTCATATTCATGTTATGCTGTGAAGCCTTTATATTACGTTGCATGACACTATTTTCTTTAGAATACAGCGTTTTCCGCTGTGGCAAAACAGTGGGCTGCGGCAAAGCGCAGTCAAAAAATTAGAATGCACTGTTTTGTATGGTAACGCGTACAATGGCTGCGGCCCAATTTGCGGCAGCGGCAGAATTTGCGGCAGCGGCAGAATTTGCGGCAGCGGCAGAATTTGCCAAATTTCTAATTTTGCCGCACCGCTAGCGGTGATACCTACCATAGGTTGGCATCACCACTAGGTTGAAGTAAATCTGATTGAATTAGGTGGAATGGTCTGGCCAACCTAATCCTCGTACAACAGGATTTAGCAATACACAAGAAAAAAAAAATGAATTTGGTTGGTGCCTTGATTGCATTGACAGCGACATTGTCGCTGCATTGTGATACACCAAATTCAACTGCGGCATTCACGCCTCCCCTGCCTATATTTCGTACTATGTATATGGTTGGAATACCATTGTTTGTGGTTGCTTACTTTTTTTGCACCACGGACGTTGTTTATCAACCACGCGTCATGGTGCATAAAAGTAATCAACTATTTTTTTATGGTTGTTTTAACTATAGCCCGTAGTTGACGCAAAAACAACTAAGGAAAATTGTTGATTTTACCAAGATTTTTCTTTCAGTGTACCATCATAATTGATGGGTCAAATGAAATGCGAAAAGTAGGCAGACTAGTTAATACAGAGCAACATATTTGATTGGCGCATAGCATCCTTTTGGCAGTTTGCGATGTTCTCTATAATAGGAGGTCCATTCTAGATCAAAGAGTTGATGAAGCAGCTGATAATCTGGACGAAGACCACGAAGATTTGGACGCTTCTGAATCAGCTTACTACGTTGCTCCCGGTCGCCTGCAAGACACGCTAGATCTGACGAAGGACATCAGCGAATGCATAAAGAAAGTTCGTAAGGTAGTTTTATATTTTAAAAAAGCTCCAGCGAAAATTATCTCACTTACTGGATTGTAAAACAAGATGAAATAATCTCTTGACAATGTTTAAACGGTTTTCCATTTTGAAAAATAGTATACATTAATAGGTCTGCAATATCCAGAGCGATTAAAAGGAACTGAGTTTGATTCGATTCAGAAACTTATTGAAGTTTTACTCCTTGTAAAATTGACTGTGGAGGCTTTAAATCGCAAAGGTACAAATTTATGCACTGCTAATACTTCATCAAGATTTTTATTTAGGCTGCTAGGAGGAAAACGGTCCATTCTTGTGAATGCTATGAAAATTGCAATATTGGACCGAATAAAAGAGCGTCCGTGTACTGAGCTATCTGGTTAGCTAAGCTATCTCCAGAATCTACATTGTGCCAGCAAAAATTTACCAAGTGAAATAGAATCTCTATTTTGGAAACCAAGCAACGCAAATATTTAAAAAAAAAAATACTTCAATGATCTAGATGCTGAACCCTTTGGTCAATTGATGCTACAAGAAAAGCTGCAAAAGTATGAAAATAATCAATAATGAAATGCCGCAAGAAACTAATCTAATTAAAACTATTGCAAAAGAAATGAAACTTTTCGAAAGTGGTGGCACTCGCATAGTTTGGAGCAGGCTTACCAATATTTATCGACCGTTTCCGCGGCGTCCAACATCGGGAATAAATTTAGAAGCAGGATTGGAGACGATACTTTGGATACTTTGCTTTTGCTTCAATGTTACTTCCGAAAAAATCAATGAACTTTGGCAGAATTTTTATGTGTTGAATATTTTATATGTTGAGAGTTGTGATTTATTGTTGTGATTTTTTGTCGTGATTTGTTGTTGTAATTTGTAATAGTTGTAATTTTAAATATTTGCTTTCATACTGTCATCGTCTCGGATAATTGAAATTATTGTTTTTATTTGCATCAATTAAATAAATTAGTAATTATTCAGTAACATATTTTTTATACAGTTTTCAGCTTTCTTATTGCTGTAGTTTTGAAATGATGGCACATAATATAATCTGTTTATTAAAAACTTGACTTATTTTGCTGTGTTATATTTTGAACCTCGAATCCCGGGATCCCGGGATTTGAGATTTTTTAATCCCGTAATCCCGGGATTGAAAAAATGGTTCGGGATTGGAATCCCTATTTACGAGTAATGAATTAAGCTACTGGCATGAAATTTGGGTTAAATAGTCTGCACAATTATTTACATTTACATTATTTATTTATTTAATTAAACCTTGCAAGTGTTTTAGATGCTGTAACTCATTACGAATTTGAAAAAAGATTTAAGAAAACTAGATAATCGTTTACATTAAAATAATTTACTCATATAAATATAATATTAATATATCTTTTAGCTAAACATCTCGCAACGATTAAGATTAATATCAGACGAGCTTTTAAAAAATAAATGAATGCTCAGTCCTGAAGGTGGTATTATCGTGAGGACTTTCTGTGGTAGCATTAATGCAATTTGAAGTTCTGCAACAACATAGTAAATCTATGAAATAGTTCATTCAAATTGAATTCATTTCAACACTTACTTTTTAAAATACACTTCAACAGCTATCAGAATATAGACTAACCAGACAAGTAAAATTATACTGGCAACAAGACAATTTCGAACACCCTCGCAACTTCTCCTCTTCTCTTTACATCCATGCTTGATTTCTACGATATGCGAATCGCTGGCATTCTTTTCTTCTTCAGAATTGCTGGACATGAATCTAAAAAGAAGCTGAAAACTATGCAAGAAGAGAATAAAGCGATCGAAAAAACACTACAAATTTTCTATATATTTTTTCGGGGTATAGAAATCGAATAAAATAATTATCGAATAAGTGAGTAAAAATATAAAATGTCTATCTAACGTTTTCTATAAAAACTGAAAGTCATTTGACATCCATATCCATATTCAAAACGTCACTCTAGGTATATGGCTGCTGAAATTAGAAATGGGTTCTAGTGCTGGCTCTAAAGAAAATTTAAAATAAATACCATCTAAATCCAATACCGTCAGATTAAACTTATTTGGGACTCAACAACTATTAGTTTGACTTTTTCCTCACAAGAACGAGACGAAGCCATAAAATGGGTGCTCGCATAAAATTTAAAGTAAAACCTGGATGCGAAATTCAAACACAGGCCATTAAATGCATAATTTTCTAGCTCAATGAATATCTGAATGCCAATTATCTTATCCGAGCCATCAGTCGGATAGGAGGAATAAACTGTAGTATTGGACTATATGCACCTGCCGTAACTACTTCATCTGATGGAGGTCTGAACTTAACCTCCTCGCAGTAGCTGCGCGCAATCTTTCTTTCAGAAAAGGTTGGCGAATATTTTCAAGCTAGCTCCTTCAAAGGAAGGTTGGTAAGAGACTGATTATCTCTCTCTTAAAATGCTTTCTGAAGCGCTCATCCCGAATCTATCAACAAGTCTCGAAACCGGATTGATACCACAACGACGACCACGCAAACGAAAACGGCTAAATCAGTTGCAAATTTTCTCATGGAACGTTAGATTGCTCTATAGAACGAATAAGGCTGATCTAACAGCAATACTAGAGATCAGATGGAAAGAGAATGGTATTTTACTCAACAAAAAATATGACATATATTACAGCTGTCATCCAAAGTACCTTCCTCGTCAGCCAAAAAATTAAGTCTACCACCATCGGCTTTAACGCTATCAATGAAAGGCTTTGCACCTTTCGCGAGCGAGGCCAGCACACATCAGCCTCATAAACGTTCACGCACTTACAGAAGAATCTGCTGACGACGAAAAAGAATCATTTTATGAACAGATCGAGTGGATCCTCAATGCCTGCCCAAGGTATGATGTAAAAATCATCCTTGGAGATTTGAACGCCAAAATAGATGAAGAGACATTACGCAAGCACCCGTAGTTTGCATGAGAACACTAATGACAATGGACTTTGAGCTATAATACTAGCAGCATCAAAGAACTTGATCGTTGCGAGTACCAGGCTCTCGCGTAAAGACATCCATAATGCCACTTGGGTAACACCTGATGGAACCTCTCGTAAAGCGTTGATAGACCACCGCCACTACTCGAGCCTGATGACAGTACGAACGTATCGAAGTACCAATTTAGACTCGGACCACTATATTGTTGGTTTGGTTCTCCGAGCACCAATTGCTTTGCATAAAAGCATCGTCTTTCGTCTTGCGTTAGGACTTGCCCTCAAAAAGTTCGATGAGGAGAGAGTAAGTACTGTTGCCAGGATGCCGAGCAGAAATGAGAATTTAAGACTATTGTCTTTAGCCATCATAGGCAGTGATCACAAAGATCGCAGTGCCTCGTTTGTTGATGAATGCAAACTGGTGACTGAACGTAAAACTGTTGCATACCGGGCAATGAAGCTATGTCATAGAACAACAGCTCAGAAGAACAAAGAAGAGACTTCACAAAAAGAAGAAAACAGCCTGTGAAAAAGACTTGATCTGCCAAATGGAAAGAGCGAGGGGAAGATGTCTACACCAGGCGCGAAAGTTCCACCAATTAGTCCGAAACATGACGTAGTACACACCAAGCTGCACGTATTTTAAGGATAAAGAGGGTATTCTGATCAACAATTCTGAAGGCATTATCGAGTGATAGGAAGTGCACTTTATGAAATTGCTAAACGGTCAGGTCTACGAAGAAATGGCAGAAGAAAATGCAAGAAGAAAACTTTATGAGAAGAAGTACGAAGTGCCATAAGTCGGCTGAAGTTACACAAAGGGGGTGATGGCATACCTGCTGAGCTGGTTAAACATGGAAGGCCCAAGCGATTCATGAAATTATGTTGGAAGCATGAGGAAATGCTAGAAGACTGGCGCAAATATAAAATATGCCGCATACATAAGAAAGGAGAAGTAACAATATGCACCAACAATATAGGGGTAACATTGTTGAGTAGTTTCTACAAAAGGTTTGAATTAATTACAGTATATGAGTTATGGTAAATTTAGAGCTTATAAGATAAGGTCTTTACAGCTATGTCACTAATAAATGTAAATTTATTTATGATTATTTATAAAAGAAGCTCCATATTATTCAGATTAGGCAAATTAAAATGGCAAAAAATAAAACCTACTGGAACAATTAAACTGAAACCACTTTGTCAAAATAGAATGTTCAATGTAGATTAAAATTTTTAATGTTAATAAAAAGTTGTTCAATTTTAATCATCCCGCAAAAACAATTCCAATTTAACTTGGCATAGTTTTTATAACAAAAGACTACAAATGAGATTATAGGAATGTATATGAGGATACGCTACCTTACGCCAGATTCAAGAAAGCAATTAGTGGGTCAGAAGAACGTGAGCATTTATTAAGGAACTTTCGTTGCTGACTATGAGCTCTGAACTTTATTTTATTGATTTTTGCCAAATTATGCTGGCGAGTAGGGAAGAAATAGTAGGGTTTGCTCAATAGGATTATTAGACATTTATTTTAGAGTATTTGAAGCTGTTTAACATGTGATGCTGCGCAACTATTCCATATTGGACAACCATATAGAATGATAGGTTGCATCGCAGTTTTGTATATAAACCGTTTATTGTTTAGAGAGAGATTTAGACTTCCAGTTTATTAGTGGGAGCGTATGCTTTTGAATATTTTGGATTTAATGCTTTCGATATGTGAGTGAAACGTTAACTTTGTGTTTAAATGGATTGCAAGATATTTAATGTCTTTGGACCACTTAACAATAGATCCAAGACTATTTATTTGGGAAATAGGTAGGCTTTTACGTGCACGTTTTTTGTGAAGAAAACTGTTTGTGTTTCATTCGAGTTTATTTTAATGTTCGCCTTTTTACAAAATTTGCCTATGAGAGATAATTCCTCCCGGAGATTGTAAATTATCAACGCAAGGTCAGCTTTGCCGGCGTAAATTGTAGTGTCCAGCATACAACGCGGAGATTTTTCGAGGTCAAACATTTGAACATTATACAGCGTGGGGCTTAATACTGAGCCTTGTGGAACGCCGGCAGGCAAATCACATTTTTTTGGATAAACTTTGTGTATTTACATAAAAGTGCGTGAGTCTAATGAGGAATGGACAATTTTACATAAGTAGGTGGGCAGTGAGTATTTAACAAGTTTAGTTTGAAAATTAGACCGTCATGGCATACCGAGTCAAAAACTTTTTCGATATCAAGTGCTATGAAACCAGTTGAGTGTTTTTATCAGTTTTGATATGAAATTATTGATGATGATGATTGATATGATGAACAGCTCTAAAGCGCTGGACACACAGAATGCGATCAAGCGTCATGGACGTCACAAGCAGTGATACACAGTCGTTCAGTCATTTGGCTACGCCACACGCAAGGCGACAACATTAACTATGCAACGATAGCCTCTTAGTACCACTTACACGAATTTTCATACAAGAATACTTTTTCTATCAGGCGCTCAGTTTTCTCACATATTCAACTACGATGACGTCCTCAATTTTATAATTTTGTACAACTCTGGCGATAGCTACCACGGCCGAAAAAGCATGTCGGCGCATCGCATTCTGTACGGCCGAAACAATGCTATCTTATGCTTTATGCTGCCTCCTCACTGTGGGCCATCATCGGCCACTGCAATGGTCACAATGATCGCCATAATGATGTCCACCATCACACATTTGCCTCCACACACTGGGCCACTGGATGGGCTAGTCCAAATTTTTCGGCTCCGCATGATGGCTTGCTTTGATGTGTGTGAAAAACCGCTCCGAAAGCCATCCTCGGCCATCGCCATTTCCATGCTTCGCCACAGTCGGCCACTGCAAGCCATCGCCCGTCTACGCAATGGGCCACATGATGGCCCACAGTGAAGAGGCAGCATTACAGATTCGCGGAGCGCAAAATTTGATGAACGCCACGCCGATTCACTCTCTGTGTGCACAGCGCTTAAATAGCTGATAAGTGGTAGGTATACCAGGTCGAAAGTCCAACTTAAAATCAGGAATAGTGGAAGTAACATGGAGTTCTTTTTGAATACGGGAGAGGATAACTTCTTGGAAAAGTTTACTAAAGGAAGGAAGTAAGCTGATCTGGTGGTAGCTACTAAAGAGCCTAGGATTATGTGATGCTTGCGTTTTTACAAGCAGAAGGAAAAGAGCCTAGCTTTAGGCAGCAGTTAAAAATAAAAGTACCCAACATTATTGGTTTTGAAAAAAGAAGCCGTTTGGGAAGCCGTCATCACCAGGGGCCGATTTCAAATTCAAACTTTTAATATAGGATCTTATTTCTGCAAGAGTGCAAAGATCACGAGGTTGGAAATGGGTTGCAGCTGCTGCTAGTTTAGCAATTGCAAGGTCAACTTTGATATTTGTATCGTGGCCATTGCAGAAAAGCGTAAGCTTGTGAGAGCTTTGAAAGGTGGCAGCAAGTGTATCAGGTTTGTCTCTTTCAGAATAAGCGACATCGCCATTATGTAGGAGCAAAGGGTGGAAGCATACGTTTTTTCTTCTTCAGTAGCTTGAACAATTTGCAGACGTGATTTGATCCAGGTACCGCTGCGCTTAGTAAATCATTCCATCGTCTATGACGGAGTTCAAGAAACGTTTTACGGATTTGGGTCTTCAGAGTGTTTAAGTGGTTTTTTAACTAAGGACAACGAGTTCTTTCCACTGCCTGGGAATGTCATTGCGGTGTTTGATTAAAGCAGCAGTTGCGTTGTCTATATGAAGTTTGGTTATAACTCGCTTTGAATTGGAGGGTGGAGTTGTTTCGAGCTAATGTGACCTTTTTAGAAAAATAAGAAATTAGACTATCAATTTGGACAAAATGCACTCTGACCTCTTAGCCGCCTTAGAGGAGAAAGTCTTGAGGAGAATCGTTGGTCCCATATGCGAAGAAGGGCGACTCCGGAGACGCTACGGTCATCACTTGCACGCTATCTACCTAGAAGCAGATATAATTTCAAAGATGAAGCTCAGTAGACTCCGGTGGGCCAGGGACTTAGCTCTTATGAGCGAGGAGAATCCTGCTTGGAAAACACTTTGCGGCAAATTTCACAACAGATGACCGCGTGGGAGACCTTAACTAAGAATCTATCGCATCAACAATATGACGAAGAGAGCTCTAAAAACTCGCTGATGTTCATCTCATATTAATTTTTTTATAAGCTACTCATCAATGCCATATCAAAATATAGATGAGTAAACCCATTACAAAAACACATTTAAAAGCCAATTTCAAACTAAAGTACTCTGTTCGATCAGCACCATACTTAATTTTCCACTATTTGAATCAGAATTTCAGATCAAAGCATCGTTTCATCTCGAATTATTCTGCATGCATACACACACACACTCCACAAAACCAGGTCACAAATATGTGTACACAAAGGATAAAGCATCTTCTTTTATCCTTCGCACTTTTACTACATCCAACAAAACCGCTCGTCTAATCTTTTTTAATCACCTCGTTCGTTCATATCCCATCATAAACCGCCACCTTGTCTCCCCACCCTCTACTCACCACTCATTCAAACAGCGAGCCGTTATGGTATCGTCAACGGAACGTACCATTAAAAACGAAAATCGAGAACGCCATTATCATCGCCGGCAAAAGCACCGCAGTCGCGAAGATTCCGCTAGTGGAGCCATAACAGAACATGGATCACTGGAGTAAGGCCGCACGTTGTGAATTGCACCTGTAAGCGCACAGTTAACGGGAAAACTTATTGTTCCAGAGTGTAGCGTTTATGATTCAACTTTTCAGGAAACTTCTGCAGTAATGCTCCCGTAATAAAGAAATAATTGTTATGGGATATCATCCAGCTTTACTTCGAACACATCAAACGGGTTAAGGGCTAAGGACGTCGAATCTGGCGGTGGTATTCAGTTTACTGTGTTCCAGTTCTGTGTGTGCGTTATGGTGCAATTAATAGGGTATTTGTGGAACGTTGAATTACAAATCGCAATGAGAGTTAGTTTAATCGAGTTTGTCTTTCGAATAATTATACTTTGTGTCTTCGCAACTATTGTTGAGCTTGCAACTTTGTAGCTAGTTTTGGAGTGGAATAACTTTGTAGCTTGTGATTATAGTATTTCCTAGGATATTAGTTTTCTTCCGTGTCAGCAAATAACTGTGTTTATGGATATGCTGAGTTAGATAACTATTTATTTGCGAATACATTCAAAATTTTCATAGCTGCATTAATATTTAATAGCGGTTGGTTTTAAAATGGCAGCACTGGCGTGCTAAGACGTTTGGATATTATTGATGCTTACATATCATGGAAACATTTACTTTGAGGAGTGAACAATGCTTCGAAATGTGTCTTTTGTAAGATCCACACCTGGTGCATTAGGTAAGTAAGAGAGCTGAGCATAAAAATATTACAGTCACACTATAACTGTGGTAATTAACGTATGAGTTTGATGAAAGATATATTTCTGGTAGATTATTCAAAATACGTCACCGGTGTAATCACTTTTAGAAATATTTACTACACTCAAGTTAAAATAAGCATCTAATTAAATAGGCTAGATGGAATACCATACGAGATTCTGTCATTAAGTTTACGGCATGAGTAGGTAGGTCATTGATGAGGGTAGTTTAATAAAACGGAATCAGTTCAAAGACTCATTATAAAAATAAATAGCAAGTTTTATTTTAGTCGTGTCATTAGCTTTTGAATTATCGTCGACTAAATTACCCAATCTAGAAGAAAGTGTATAATATGGAGAATATCAAGTACTGCGCTATAATAAAGTTCCTCACCAAACAAAAAAAATTGACTCGAATTATAATGGAAGAGATGGCATCCGTTTACGGGGACTCTTGTCCTGATAAAACCATGACTTGGAAGTGGGGCAGTTCTTTTAAACAAGGAATTGCACCGTTTCCTATCAGAAATCAGCTCATAGTGCACACATGACTGATAAGGCCACTTGCAGTGGGGCATTATTGATTTTTTATTTAGATTAGTTGTGGTAAATTTTGTAATATACAAATTTTTTCCAACGATGACAGAATACTCGCATGCAGTGGTGGCTCTACGTATGGGGCTAGTGGGGCTTAGCCCCACCATCCTTTTTCATTCCAAAATGTAAAGAAACCAATCTCTATTTAAATTATTACAAACTATAAAATTTCATTTTAGCGAAACAACTTATCAAAATACTACGCTCACCAACTGTTTTTAAAATCCATTCATGTCTCGTCTCTTTCGAAATTTGTATTTCATTTTCATTCACAAATTCATATGTATAATTCTGTTCAAGAGAATTTACTTCGCTTATGCAATATGCGCGCGATGCTCTTTTCATAGTCTCTTTCCATATTCTGTTCCACATGCAATATGCGCCGGGCTAAGTTGAACTAGCCCCAAAAAAGGGAGGAAACGAATGAAAAAAATCAATGAGCACTAACTGTGTGCATGTCATACGCAATGACCAAAAGAGTCATCAATGGACTAAGTCCTAAATTTAAGCTTCTATTGGTATATCGCTTGTTCGTCGTTCGCTAACTGAATGAAGTGTGTGTAGTACCAGTGGGTTAAATTAAGCTAATTGGGTTTTGCAATTGAAGAGTAAACAATGGTTTTGCTTTTACTGTGTTTGTTTATATTACCGTTCAGGTACCAAATATGATCGAAAAATTGTGTGCTCGTTCCAAACATGATTTGATTTTATACAGACAGGTCTATACGTATAATATTTTATACAAAATGTTGATTGCATTAAAAATGTGTGAGACAATACAATATACACTGTTTACAGTATAATTGATCAATTTTTAATCTTCGTGCTATTCAAAGCATCAAGATTTATTTGCTAAAATTTACTAAGGTCAAAGAAGTACACCAAGATCAATGGTTATTTGCTGGCATTTTCAGTCCCCGAATAATACAATCTGTTTTTGAAAGCCTGGGGCATCTAATTTATTGCTTTGATTTAATTAAATGGGATGCTTGGGACGTTGTTACGATCATAGAAGTAATCGAATTGTTAAGTTATATGAATAATGATAATTTTAATTTTTTCTGGCGACTTTTCAATAACATTTTCGAATATTCTTCATAATGTTTTACATTAACGTAACCTAGGATTTAATTTATTAATTCAATTAGAAATAGTTTGAAATCAAGGAAGCCTAATCATAAGGAATGAATGGTGAAAAAAACTGTATGGTCCTCATGTTATAGTTTGGGATATGATTATAATCCAGTTTAATCCAGCCAAAATTAATATACAATAATGAAGTGTTCTAAAATATGTCATCTGCTACTGAATTGTACAGCTTCTTTTAAAGATAATAATATGATTTCTTCTGTTTAACAAACAAATAATTTAATTCAAATACGTTTTATCACTCTAATTAGATCCAGTAGATTCTGAAAGATGATTTAGCAACCTAAAGAATACTGAAACTTTTAAAACTTATAATAAATATAAAAAACGTTTCAATTTATTTGCAGTATAATCTATTAGCAAAGAAGCTGACAATTTTAATGAGCAGGTGATAGATTTATTCAACAGAAAAATAGGCGCATGGAAAAATAGGCAGCAATAAGCTGATGCGAATATTTAGTAGAATTTTCCCGGAGAAATTTATTGCTGAATTGACTTATTTGTGCATAATATTTATTTATTTGAACCACATTTTTAAATATATGTGTATATATATTAGTAGACTACAACTAAAAGCTTTTCGCTAATGAATTAGTCTGGAATAAAAAAACTGTTCCGAATTTCCAATATAAGCAAGCACTGGTCCTTGCAGACTAGCCCCACTTTCATTGATTCCCACGAGCCGCCACTGCTCGCATGCATTGATATAAATGGCATAATAAATATCAAACGTAAATTAAGTTAAATGATAGACTTTGTGGGCAAAGGTGATGTATAAAACATCATCAGAATTAAAATTCAATCTAACAAAGACAAAAGTGAAATGACAATGTCACGAAAACTATTTATTGATAATTTGCTAATTTGCATCACTCTGGAATCATTTGAGTTTTCAGGCAAGGCGATCAGCCAAGAATATGATCAGGAAAAGCCAACTAGCGTGGAGATATTCTCCACGCTAGTGTGTGGGAATAAACAGTAAGCTATGAAATTAGAATATAATTTTGAAAAAACTGACGACAGCAAACAAAAACCATAGACATCAAAGAGCAACTGTGCCAAAAACGAAAGGGCCTAGTGAAAACCTGGTGACTTACTAACCTTGGGCGATACGTACTCCAGACGGCTATGGATGAATCTACACCAGTTCACGGGTGTATCATTCGCCAGATACAATATGGCGACTTAGTATTAGAAAGAGCCGAAAATATGTAAAAAAACATGAACTTCTTAGGCTCTTACGATTTCAGCCTGGATTGCGGGGAAAGTGTGATCAAGTAGGAAAACGGTGAAATACTGTTAGGAGGTTACAGCAAAGGGAACGGCCAGCTGCGAATTGTCATTTAGGAAAACACAAAAGATATCGGAAAATATCATATGGTAATTTGATGGTGAACCTGAGAGCCACCAATTCCTCATTATTGAGCTAGCCCAAACACTTCGGTAATCAGCAGCCATATGGTGGTAAGAAGCCTAGTCAGAATTGCGTAGGAAAATAAGGGTTCCGTATCCATCTGAGCAAGAAAGGAAAGCTAAGGAAGGAGAAGTAATTGCCAATTAATGTCTAGCTTCTTCCATCACTTCCTTGCATCCTGCCGATATATAACCTTGGCATCAAATCGTATCTAGCAATAAGACAGATGACCTAGCAGAGGAATCGCTACAGTCTTCAGCACTATGCGACGGAGAGTATTAGCAAGACGTTCAGCTATTTGGACGTTGTGCTGATATCTTCTCGAGTCGAGACACATATTACGGAAGAATTAATTTGGCAGCAAATGGAATCGAAACGTGAAATTCATCACCAGTATGACAGGCTCTTTACTAATAACCAACTTTTAAGCAAGCTGAGGTCACCAAAAAGGTGCAGGAGATGCAAAAAAAGACATCAACGAACCTGTGAACAGCCATTGGAAATCACCAGTAGTTTTGGTCAAAAAAAGGCCCACAGTGCACGGTTTTGTGTTAACAATCAATAGTTAAAAGACGAAACGAAAAATATCCGCTACCTTTTACCAAGGATGGACGATATTATTGATACTCTGGTCAGTGCGAAGTTATATTCGACATTTTATTTGAAGAGCGGGTACTGGCAGACACTGATGAAAGCAATATTAGCATAAGTGCAGTATTATCACTGCTAGTTGATGGTCAGGAACGAGTTCAAATTGTTTAATTTGAACGGGTACTATCCAAGCCGGAGAGGAACCAAAGTTTCATGCAAGGGAAATCTGTTGGCAACAGTTGAAGCTACCAAACAGTTCCATATTTACTCGTTTGGCCAAACATTCGTTGTGAGGATCGATCTTACCACTTTGAGATGGTAGCTCAATTTCAACAGATTTCAATAATAAATGGAACCTTGAAAGACAAATGGCCAAATGTTTGTACAATTTCAACAAAGGGTTGTCCGAAGCAAATTGTACTGAGCCGAGTGAGCAGGTAACGAGTTCCAAACAAGCTTTATTCTCTCTCAAGCCCAAAATTCGAGTTATAAGTCTTTTGCGACGCCTTGGGTATGAAGAAAGCTAGAATCAATCCAGTTCACCCACAGTCTGATGGAATGGTTGCTCAGACACCTGACCAAAGTGATAGAAGACAGTCACCACGATCGGACTTGTCATATTCCACTTTTTCTAATTGCTTACCAAACAGTGACGCGAATCATGACGTATCGTATTCGAACGAAATTATCGACTTCCAACTGTTGTGATATTCGGAATACCATCAGAATATCCATAGATGGCCTTGATAGTAGCTACATGAAACTCAACACCGACCAAATGAAAAAGTACTACTATTTGAGAGTGCTCCACAGCCTCCGTCGACAGAAAGGCTTAAGGCGGTCGTCTAGTGTGAAGGCCGTTTTTTAATGCTTTTTTGGGGAATTTCGTTTTTGACAAACCATTATAATAAAATAATTTCTAAATTTTATATCATTTTTATCAACACTTAAACAAACTTTGTGCATTTTTTGAAGTCATCATATACAAAATAGTCGGAGATACACCGCCCAACAGGAACACATATATAAAAAGAGGTGCCGTTCTGCTTATCTGAAATCAAAAAACCTAACGCAGTTTTGATCGTGAGACTCCAGACTGTACGTGGAAGTAAAATTAAGTTAGATTTTCAAAAAAAAATTTTTTTTATGCTTTAGAAAAAAAATCAATTTTTCGTGTTTTTTTGGGGTTTGTTTAGCTTGTGAAATGAAAAGTAATGAAGCAATCTTAATTATTTTTCGTCAACTTGTAGTTATATATGTACTAAAAATGCTGTATTAATTTGCGCAGAATCAATCAAATAGTTTTTAATATATCATGGCAGCAGTTTGAAAAAATCGTTTTTTGAGAAAACCGCGTTTCAATGTTGTTGTATACAGGGTGTTTGGTACTCGGAGGACCCTTTTGTAAGGATGTATTTCTTGATTTATTTTTAGCAAAAAATCGTTCGACAGGGTGGTCCGGTTTTCAAAATCTGCGGAGTTACAGGGTGGTCAAGAAAAGTGTTTCGGACCTGTATCTCCTGACTCACTTAAATCGTTATATCTTGAAAACTAATAACCCCAATGCAATGTTTTATTGCTTGTTTTTTTTATGGAATCAAATTACCTTTAATTTGATGTAACAGACTAAATTGTAACGGTACCCGATTTTGAGATATTTACTTCAAAACACAAAATTTTGACACTTCTACCCCGAAAATTTTGTATTCAATGTTGTTTTTCTCAAAAAACCCCATTAAAATGTGCCATTTTAATTTTATTTTTTTATAGGCCATATTGTTGGCTATAAAAGTTGCATACAGGTTTATGACTTAGGTTTTACCATTTCGCAAGTAGTAAGCAAAAATACATATCGCTTGAAAAGTAAAAAAACATGTAGGCGGACATGTAATGGTTTGGGGGTAAATGTCGTCAGCAGGTGTCGGTGAATTGGAATTCATAGAATCTACTATGACTAAATAGGTAAACTTAGATTTGCTGCAGCGAAATTTACTACAAAGTGCTGAAGACCTTGGCATACGTGATACATTCTGCTTCCACCAAGATAATGATCCGAAGTATAAATCCGATATAGTGGAATCTTGGCTAATTTGTAATTGCCCACACGTCATCCAAACACCGGCTCAATCCCCAAATTAATTGATAATTTGTGGCATTTACTAGAACTAGGTATTCGAAAACACCATATTTCTAATGTCCAAAGTTTGAAAGAGGCACTAAAGGAAGACTGGACAAAAATATCACCAGATTATACTAAAAAGCTGGTTGACTCTACGTAGTCTAGATTAAACGCTGTAATAAAGCAAAAAGCTTACCCTACAAAATTTTAAACAATTTATTTTTTGAAAAATTTGTTCAATGTTTTTGAGTGTTTTTGTTTTTACACGAAATAAGCTGTGATATGAGAATTATGTGTTTGTATAGTTTTTTTTCAATAAATCATTCTATGTTGATGTTGGTGCAAATTTTTTTGATGTTTTGGTGCAAATTTTTTTGATGATGGAGACTAAATTATCTACAAAACTGCATCATTTATTTGCTAAGTTTAGGATAAAATATATCAATTTTATGATTGGTTTGTAAAAAATGTTGGTCACACGAAATAAGCTGTGAGCCATTGTATATAATTTAACTATGGTTGGATTTATATTGGAGAGTTATAAGTCCTTTTTGCATCCTACGATGCAAAAATGCTAGGATAACACTATATGGCAGGAAAAAGCAAACATTTATTCAAGACTGCTATATATCAAAATTATCTTGGTCAAAACTATATAATCTTAAAGCGAGCATGAAAATTAACAATAAGGGTGATACTTTTAATGTTGTCTTAAGTTTCTGACATTATAATATAATGTAATCACGTAAATATAATTAATCTACAATAAAGTTCAGGCATAATTCAAAGCCCTCAACCTGAAACCTTTCACATTAACCGCTTGAGTCAGGAAGCCTCTCTCGAAATAACAAAGGTTGCAATGAAGAACAAAACAAAACCATCAAGCCACATTCTGCACAGTTCCCAAGAGCTACGTGTCTTAGTCTTAATCAAGTTATGTTTAGCTCGATCCACCATGGTACACAAAGTCTTATTTACCTGACCTTACTTGCATCCTATCGGGCTACACTCTCGTGGGTGCAAAACTACGTACTTCAGCTTCGGTCTTATGAAGAAAGAAAATGTCATCCACGTCTCGCCCGATATTAGTCTACATACGCTATGACATTTTATCTTCCTGCATTATTTATTGCTTCAAGGAAAAAACGTCAGAAAATATACCCATCAGGAATATATCTTACTCGAGCTTCCAGTTAGTTTCCTGCTTGATGAAAAGTCAACTGTCTCACGTCGATCTGGGGCTGTGGTTTAGAGTACCTAGTGGAAGTGGCATGTGAATAATGTGCCGGTATCCTATCGTAGACCACACATCCGGTTAGATGACAGTTTCCTTGGCCTGACCCTCATAGCACACGAGTACGTATATTCTAACTTGTATGATGTTTATGTTTATGCATGACACCGTTTTGAAATTCAAGCATGACTATAAATTTCATCGTGCTCTGAAAAGTCAGTCAGCTTACGGAAAATGTTTGATATTCAGGGAAGAATTTTCCAAGAAATATTGAATGATAATCGGACTCAGTAGATAAAAAGATCAAAACATATATTCCTTTGGAATTCAAATTATTGTTGCGAAAAATCAAAAGTAATTGTACATATCGATTAAAGGGGGTTCAAACATCCATTATTTTTGTACCGCAAATAAATACTGGCAGATGTGTTATGCATAGGCGCGCCATAGGGGGGGGGGGGGGGGGGGGGTGTGGGGATAGGGGGGTAGGGACCCCCCCAGATCCTAGGTTGGCCCCTCCCAGAAAAATAAATATTTCCAACAACAGACACTTAAGTTTTCGCTTCTTAGGTTTTTGTGTTTACAGAAAGAGTTGTGTAGTGCAGTAGTGTAAGCCTATACCAAAGCATACAAACTACTTATAACATAGAAGCTGTGCTATTTCCGGTATTAATTACGATGTTATGGGACTTATCTCGAGAAATGGACGGCAATATTTAATTTCGACAAGTTATACGTTAAGAAGAAGACAACAGCTCCTCCCCAATCATCCTTTTTTTATTAAGATTATCTGTTCATTCCTACTTGGCAATATACAGGTATTTGGATGAAAACACTTTTATAAACTTGCATTTTATGCAATTATGGTTTTCACAAAACATAGTCTGATTATTAAAATGGTAGGCAATAAGGTAATTAACGTAAAATACAATTTTCGAAGTCATTTGGAGAATAAAAATGTTAAGCTGTCTATGAACTACTTCGTGTACACTCACGTTAAATATGTGTGAATTTTATTATAATTTTATAACTGCATCGGAAGTTAAAAGACCTAGCACTTCAATTTCACCGAGCGTTTTTTCATAGTGACACAGCTGCCACATGGTTTTTATCATATTCATTAAACTTTTGTCAGACCTGTATCTACTCAAGATCAGTATAGCCTATGAATTTTATCCGGTTGCGAAACACCGTAAACGCAAGTCCCAGGTGCTAAAAATAAAAATAATTCGGTGCGATTTTTGTGCGATTGGGAATTTTGCAGGTTTAGATTTGACTGTATAAATATAGTATCGAATTCATCAATCATTTGCATTTTATTCTAAAAGCCGAAAAAAATACTAGAGAGTCAATTGTGTGAAAGATTTGTGTTTACGTACTTATGGTAGCTACAAGGTTGCCCAGACATTATTTAAAAACGACAGAAACTTATTTTTTATGCCCATTAATGAGTCTTGTAAATTTTGTGATGATCTGATGATGCAATGTGAAGTTATCACAACGCGAAATTTTCCATAGAATATCCATTGTCGCCAAAAATACACTAAAATTTCAGCTCGACCAAACTTCGCAATCCGGATAAATTATCCGGATAGTAAAATTCATGCACAATGTGTTCAAGGACATATTGCATACAATAATAAAAACTATACAATAATAAAACTCTAATAGTACTAGGAAGACAGTAAGTGATATGGTGCTTGAACAGAATCGACCTTATGACGTGTCTCAGTCGTCAAAGACGTGCTTTCAGAGGACAAGATGAAAGTGGTGCCAGTGATAACCGTGCATGTGCATTATGTGCATTATTCGCGAAGCATGATTCAACTTTTGAAAATAATTTTAAAAACAAGGTTTCGAACTACTGTAGTGGCAAAACACAAAATGAATTAATAAAAATAATTGCTGAAATCGTTCGCCATCGAATCCCTTTACCTACACTTTTCGCAGCCATCACAAAACGAATTGTCGAAGTGGTTTGAAGAGGCAGTTGGTCTAAATACAAGGCGTGGAATGACAAGTTCAAACTCGACTCGTTAGTCAATGAAATTTGACAATTGCAAATATGTGATCTATAGCTATGGGACTATTTAAGAGGCTTCAGAGAAAGAAATCAATGAGGGAAAATACAACAACTCAGTTTATTCATTGGGGATCTTTCATTCGATCAGTAATCCTAAGTTTATAGCAAATCTTTTCATCTTTCACAATGTTTTTTCTATAACGAACATGTTAAGCACATATTTTCAAACTAAAAATGCAACTTTTAGTGATGGGATAGATCTTGTGAATGGAACAGTTAACACACTACTCAGTGAGCGAGAAAACTTGTATGTAATTTGGGAAAAAATTAAATAATTCGCAGAGAAGCACTGTCTGGATCTCACATTTCCCAGAGGATCACGAAAACAAAAAGCTTCTAAGCTTAATATATTTCAATTTCTTCAAAGATATTTTGAAACTAAACTATCCTCTTCTTCAAATATAAATTGAAATATATTTAGCTTCTAAACGAGAAAATAGTCTTATGTTTCTAATTATTTCCAATCTTATTCCGTATAATTCATACAAGCGTTCTTTCTTAGCGGTCATAAATGATTCATGTGTAGTTCATACTTACCATTCACATTATATGCATATGGTAGTAACTCATGCGTATTCACATACACGAAGTTTATTTGATATTGCATTATGCATTAGCAAATAACAAAGAATAAATTAACAAACATATAATGTATTTGCCAATTATATAAGTTGCATGAACAGTACGTGTACCTTACGGAAGATAAAATCATCGCATGTTTTGAACCTTTCGGTCCCTGGTGCCTGGCACCTGCCAGATTTTAGGCCACGGCACGCCTATGGTGTTATCTTAAGAAGAAAATAGCTTTTGTAGATTTTTTATGCGAAAGTTTTGCCTGGTCGTATGCAAGCTTGTAATTATTTTTTATGGGCTGGATTATGGATGCCTACAAAAGATTCTGCAGTAAGCTGCAACGTGTGGAAGAAGGCACCCTTTTCAATCATCTGCTTACCTAGTCTAGATAGATAATAAGAATAAAATTAAATCTAAAATTATCAAGCGAGGACCCTGTGGTGGATGCGACTCGGTATATGCGAGACAAAATAGTCCCGGCCGATCCATATGTATAACGACACCAACGTTCATCTTCCACCGGAATGTCAGAATCGGTAGAGTGTTTTAGGGCCACATTTCAACGGCACAGCGCCAACATTGATTCGATTCCTTTTTGGTGTGAAATTCGTGGTAAAATTGATGATATGAAGACGTAATCGAACGTCGAAGATCAAACCATTAAAGCCTCGGCCACACAGGAAGCGGTCTGTCGCGGCGGGAAGCGATCCGGCGTTTGCCGCGGCGATCTGCGATATGTTGACGCCACATAGGACGCGATACCTTGTCAGCGCAGTCCGTGACTGGGTGCGCCCGAGAGAAATAGTAGTGCATTTTCAAAATAATTTGTGTTTCATATTGCTATTAAGTATGAGCTCAGATGAAGAACAACTCCTTCTGTTGTTAGCTTTACGAAACAGAAAGAAAAAAAGACGATGTTGGGTGCATGAAATCAATAAGAAAAGAAAACAGTTGGGTGAATACCACCGATTATGTATCGAACTGGAGTCACATGAAGATAGATTTTTCAAGTATTTTCGCATGTCACGAGACTGTTTTGAGGAATTACATGAATTGATAAAATTGAGGATTGAAAAGTGCACAACCAACTTCAGAAAACCAATTGGAACTAAACAAAGACTAGCCATTTGTCTAAGGTAAGTAATAAAACATATATTTATAATAATATGGTGCAAAAATGTTTATTGTAGAAAAAACGGCAGTTAAAATAATTATAAAATTCAAGTTGGAATACAAAAAAATTCTTATTAATTGGTATCAACATTTTGAAATACATACTACTCAAACTTACTTCTTTGGCTACTTCATGCCATGCTTCTGCCTTCTTTAAAATATTTTTGTACTGTTCATGCGAACTATCGAATAAAAATGTGTACTTGCGTACACTTTCAATAAATAACTCAGTTTGCTCACTCATTTTTAGGCGGTCACTAGAAAAATCAGTAAGTTTGTACAACCGGATCGCTTGTCGCCGCGACAGAGATTGACCGAATTCGGTAGACCGCGTTGTGTCTGACAGAGCTGATACAACATTGCATAATACAACCAGACCGTCAGACCGCATCGCTGCCCGTCGCAACAGACCGCTTCCTGTGTGGCCGAGGCTTAAGGGGTTAGTCCACTGTTAAACTGCTCCAAATGAACTTTTTTTTAAAACAGCTACCAACAAAAAACTATTCACGATATCGATTTGAAATTTTACATACATCTTTATTGAAGCTAAGAGTTAACATTTTTATTAGAAAAAATAATTAGAAAACAAAATGGCGGCCGCCCCAATGGATCGCCGCAGCACCGCCGAAAAAAAAAAGCAAATTGCGCCTCGTAAATTCCTGGACAAAATAAGCGTCTGTGAACAAATTACCAAAAAGATTTCATTAGTTTTGAGTATAAAGGACTGCACGGGCCTAAATTTAGAACAAAAACATTTTTTTTGACGATCTGGGAAACATTTTTTTGATTAAAAAAATTTTTTTTATTAATTTTTTTGATTCAAAAGTATACCACATTTTTTTTAATCGCTTTAGGGCTCTAAATTTAGGCCCGTGCAGTCCTTTATACTCAAAACTAATGAAATATTTTTGATAATTTGTTCACAGATGCTTATTTTGTCCAGGAATTTACGAGGCGCAATTTGCTTTTTTTTCCGGCGGTGCTGCGGCGATCCATTGGGGCGGCCGCCATTTTGTTTTCTAATAATTTTTTCCAATGAAAATGTTAACTCTCAACTTCAATAAAAAGATGCATGTAAAATTTCAAATCGATATCTTGAATAGTTTTTTTTTGGTAGCTGTTTAAAAAAAAAGTTCATTTGGAGCAGTTTAACAGTGGACTAACCCCTTAAGTCATAGCAATTTCCGCTATATGGTTCACTTATTTCAATTAACCTTTTGGCCTTTTATCCTATTGGCACGTAGCCATCGGGTTCGACTTGTTATGTGTTTATATACTTTATTGACAATTATAATTACAACCATAGGCACTGGCGGGGTTCGAACCCGCAGGCAGTAGCACGCCGCTTTTCGGCCCGACGCCTTAGCGAGCCTTACAAGATAAGCAGCTTTTTGCAACGAGAAGTGGCGATACGGTTGACATTGGCGTTTTATTACTAAGTCTTTGATATCCGACTTTGCGGAATTGAGCCCCGGCGAGCAACCGGAAGAGTTTTTGTGGCGAAACCAGCAAAGAAAATCTACTTGAAGATTTGCGAGTGGTCGACGCATCAAAAATCGGTAACTGAAGACGGCGCATACAGAAAGAGCACAGCAGAAGACGACACATCGGAAGATAACGCATCGAAAGTCGGCATCTGAAGACGGCGCATCGAAGGCAACACAGCAGATGACGACACATCAGATATGTGAACGGGGCTCCTAATCGAAAGGTCAAGCCGGAGCACCATCGTAGTGTAAAGTTTGTTCTTAAGGTACGTGTATTTGAGGTGTATAAAGATAGAAATAAGTGGACTACATAGAGCCTACACTGAAAGAAAAATCTTGGTATTATCAACCATTTTCCTTAGTTTTTTTTTGCGTCAACTACGGGCTATAGTTAAAACAACCATAAAAAAATAGTTGATTACTTTTATGCACCATGACGCGTGGTTGATAAACAACGTCCGTGGTGCAAAAAAGTACTGGTTCAGGCGGTAACGATGTATTGGTATATTTTTCTCTAAATGCTTGTATCATTAGAGGAGCATTGATAAGCCATAAACCATAGCAACATAATCCATCCAAGCCTTAAATAGAAGCTGGACGTGAGACGTGAAATTGAGTTCATATGCATAGCTGCAAGCTGCAGCATTTATGCTAAACAAACTGCTAAACAATTTCTGGCATTGGGACAATCGTATTCGTTTTCGGGACTCCCTGTTTTATAACAGTGATCTGCAAACAGAACACTTATATTTTATGAATAGAAGAAGGGAAATATAAAGGCTTCACAGCATAACATGAATATGAATTATATCTAACAGCAAACCGAACACAATTTTGCCATGTAGCATATGAAACTTCTATGATAGAATAGGAGTATGAGTATGAGGAGTATGAAAAATCAGCAGTTTTCCCTAGTTATTTTTGCACCAACTAAGGCTATAGTTAAAACAACCATAAGAAAATTGTTGATTACTTTTATGCACCATGACGCGTGGTTGATAAACAATTTCATTCGGAGCATGAAAAACGTCCAAATGTTGAAACCATTCTACTTTGCGTAGACTAATTTCAAAGACGTTTCTTACTGAATTACGTTTGCTGAAATCAACTATGGCGAAGTAGTTTAAGTACCATAAAAACAGTTGATAATTCGAAACGTTGAAGTTTTGAGTGAATTGATGAAAATTTTTCTATTTATCAACTAATTTTCGTGGTTATGAAACAATTAAAACAGTTGATTTCATGAACGTTGCGATATTTTTTGTACAACCAGAACCAACTACTTTTACATCGTTAAATTAACTATATTAACATAATAAAAATAACTATTTTCCGTAGTTCGTCTAACGATTTTGAATGAATCGTTGCAATACTATTAAAAATAGTTGAACCAACCAAGAGTTTTTCTTTCAGTGTAGGCGACATCGAATATACAACGAATATATGTGTACATCATAATCAGAGAATTACGAGCGAGTATATTTAATTTTGTTTTATCGAAGGTAGTTCATCTGTTTAGCAAGAGCACCCCGTCATACTTCTCGTTTCGGGGCGGTGGCGTAACGGATAAGAGTGGCGTCCGAACCCACTCCTTACTCCGGGTGCAGTAGCCACCTAACACTATTTTCCACTTCAGTTCCGCACGGGAGAAGGGGTTGGGGGAAAACGGTGACAAAATACTGATTTAAGTTTCCTTTTAGGCAACAATTAGCTCCATTGTCCAATAACACTTTTTGATCGTTGGGCTGGTTTCAAGCTTTTAACTCTTTTGAGGCCTATCCTTTCGGTTCTCTTTTGCCGTTTTCAAAATGTCTTTTCCCTAACAATAGCAATCTCCATATTTACTCAAATAATGGCATTGAGATGATTAAGTCCGACAGCATTTTTTCCATAAATAAAAAACTAATTGGTTTTGATATACGGACAAAATCAAATTTAATAATATTAAAAAAAAAAAAAATGCATAACAAAACTGATGGTTTTACTCTGTTTAAATGTTCTTATGCAACTCAAACGGAGCCTCCTCTTGTCTAAAACAAACTTTAAAGAACTTTAACATAATTCAAAACTCACTCTCCACACTTTCGTACGGCAGCCCCCTGATCTCGATTCATTTTAGATTCGATAAGGTTCCATTTACTTCGAAATCACCAAGAAAACGCACCCTCTATCGTGAAATCTATCACGTCGCTTTTCAAGTAGGTATCCATAATATTTTTTTCAATTTGCCCCGAAAGTATCTAGTCCTTTTCGCCTGAACAATTGGAATCGACATCGAATTACTTTTCTTCTCGTCCTTATCTCATGAGACTTTCTCGAAAATTCGTTTAGTTCCGTATTATTCACTCCTAATCTGTCGCCTGGAAGATCCATCGATAGAATGAAATAAACGAAACTCCTAAGCACATTGCCAAATCAGGACAAATCATCCCCTCGAGGTATGGAGCAAGTAATGGAAAAACAACAAAGCCGTGAAAAGAACGGAAACTGAATGGACGACATTCGCAACTCGGAATAGCTTTAGCTCGACGGTTTCGTCGATACAAACAAATTTCGGGAAAAATTTCCGAAATACTGTGCTCTGGACCGCACATCTCACCATTAATCAAACGAAGAGATTTCAGTCGAAGCGAAAATCTCATTCGGGACGAACTAAATCTCGGACTTTTGATTTATTGAATGGGAACGTGGTGGTTCGCGTCGCACTCGAGTTCGGTGGACCTCGATGGTTCGACGAAAACAGACGAAATGAACTAGGCTGGCTTAAGGATGCGTGTCCGCAGATAAGAATGAGCTTATGGAGCTACTTAAAAAAGATTCGGATGCCTATACATCCCATAGGATACAGTCAATTTCACTCTTTATCATGATTAATTGTATATTTTGATGAATCTACTTTTTATTACCTTTTGAAGAGCTGCTTCCACAGTAAAAATATATGCTGAACGGGTTGTTGATGGGTTTCAGGGCTGTGTACATAGATTACGGGATGGAATAGTAATTTTTGGAGTGGGAAGGACTTAAAGTCTTTACTAATGACATCCATTTATCAACGATTTCAGGAACACATGCTCTTTTTTTAACGAGAAACCGATATATGGCTAATGATTTGAATAGGTTATTTAAGAATTTACAAGACTAGAAACTCAAGCACGTTAAGCTCATCTGAAAAACAAAACTATATCAACATAATGACAAAAAATCTATTTGTATCTTTCAGTGGAACTTGTTCCTCTGATCATTTGAATAATAAGTTGACTTTTTTTGAAATAATGTTTGCACAACTTTTGAAGGTCTTGACTCAAGTCTAAATCTAAAGTTCGCCAAGAAAATGAACATGGCGTTTTTACAAGTCTTCGCTCATTTCACACTAACTTCGAATGGTGCGGTAATTATTTCGAGCGAAAAAATTATATTTGAAAATTAATAAGATATTAATAAACATTTGAATTTGTTAATTGAATTAACTAAAGCCTAATAATGTATGAAATGAAACGGAGTGTTAAATCCATACAAAATCAAATTTGGGCGGAATTTCGGTACGCTTCGTTTTGCTGGACATTACTGTGGTCGAAGACAAATTACTGACACCAGTACTTTCAAATGGTGTGAACGATTTGATATTTCACTATTTTGCTTGAATCGCTTTCCGTTTGCAAACATTTCGGTCATGTCAAAGCAAAAAGTTTATATATTTTAGTTGACTTTTAGGGAATAGACATTTGCAAAAGAAGTCCCAACAATTTTTCTGTTGACGAGAAAAAAATTCTTGCAAATCTATCGATGCTCTAAAAAGTATCAAAAGAAATATTTTATTTTCAATAAAAAATCCTTTTTGCAAACTTTAACCTGTCATGGCACTCGTTCGCGAATGACTGAACTTGTTGCAGCATTGCTGTGTCTGCCTTGAGCAAAAGTAACATCTGCTTTATACATTGAATTGTTGGGAATGTTGGGTCAGCGTCTCCATTCTTGTTCTGCCGAATCAACGTCTTCTGTAGATACTATATACCTTTGCAATTTTCCACTACTAATATATCTGCAGATGTGATGTACCAATATCACCAATAAAATAATTGTAAGATTTTTTTTCAGGTGGGTGCTGCGTTTCGTTAAAAAATGGTTCAGCCAATAAACTTTTTTTTGCTATGTTCCGCACAAGCGTTTTCGGTACATTTCATTTCGCCCAACACAACATTGAGAAAAAGACCTGAACTGTGAAATAGAAAGAGCTAGAGAGTGAGGTCCGTACCAGACGCGAAAGTTCTACCAAATAGTCAGAAACATGACGCAATATACAGCACATTGCACGTACTGTATGAACAAAGACTGAAAGACAGTAGCGCTTACCGATCCTGAAGGCATTCTGGAGTGAACTGGTTAGCTCAACGATGAATTAGAGGCTCGACTAATGCAAGAAGTAGGTATTATGCTGCCGCCACCAAACACGAAAGAGGTACTAAGAGCCGAAAGTCAGCGGATGTTTAACAAAGTCCGTGGAGCCGACGGTATAACAGCTAAGCTATTTAGCTATTGAGGGCCTGCCTTACACTAAGCAATTCATAAAGTTATATTGCACGTCTGGAAAGATGAAGAGGTGCCAGGAGACTGTCGGAAAGGTAAAATATGCCCCATACCTAAGAAAGGAGATGTAACATTGCGCTGTAACATTGCGCATTGCGCTGTATAAAGATATAAAATTGTTGAATACTTCCTATAAGATAGAGCGAATATCTCCATACGCTAAAGACATCATCGAACAATATCAATGTGGCTTAATTCGGAGCAAATCAACAATTGATCATAACTTTACTTTCAGGCAGGCGAGGGAAAAATATCTGGAAATCTATATTTCACTGCATCATCTATTTCTAGACTTTATAGCCACCTATGATAGCAAAGCCAAGGTAGATCTGTATAAAGTCATGACAGAATTCGGCATCCCAAACAAACTGTCACGATTGTGTAAGTTGATCATGAAAAACGTAACAAGCCAAGCTAAAGTAGCCAGATTGGTATACAGACCGTTTAACATCTTCAATGGGCTCCGACAAAGGTCGGTCTGGCCTGCCTTCTCTTCAACCTAGTGTATGAGAAAGCAATTCGAGACACTGGCACGTCAACAAGAGGGACTATTGTCACTAAGTCCAACCAGAAACTGGCTTATGCAGATGATATTAACATCATTAGAAGATTGCAACTAGCTGTACCAGAACCTTTCATCCAGATCGAACGAGCGGCAGAAGAACGGGTGTTGCACATAAATGGAGGAAAGAGAAAGTAAATGGTGGCAGCATTTGCAAGAAGAACGCCCAGGGCTAGTCAAACCTTCAGGGTAGTTGAGCATAGATTCGAGGTAGTAAAATCCTTCGACCATCTTGGGTCAATTGTAGCAACGATAGTAACATGGAGCAAGAAATACGCGAGTGGCTGCTCAAATCCAACAAATCCTACTACAGTTTGCAAAGGATTCTCAAATCCCGAAATCTTATCAGGATATCAAAGCTTCTGCTCTAAAGACCATGGTCTTGCCAGTACTCCCGCATAGATCCGATACCTGGGTGCTCAGCAAAATGCACTCAGACCCAGTGTTGTGAGGTTTCCGTGGCTGGAATTTTTCCTTCAGTGCAAAGTTTGAATTCCAACAAATTTCCTACGGAGAACTTAGGAGCTATTCATCATAGTTTCATATTTATTTATCGAAATCGATATAATTTCAACACTTCTGAAAATCATTGGAGCTTAGGAAAAATAAAAAAAAAATCTAGAAAAAAACCCTAGGAGTCTGGGAAAGAATCATGCGAGCTATGAACAAATTCAGTAGGTGTCTCGTAGAAAAAATCTCAGTTATCTAGAAAACAATCGTGATAGAAATAAAAATCAAAGGGATTCAGAAAAAAATCTCGAGAGTCTACGAAAAAATTATGGGATATCATGGACACTAGGGGAACATTCTAAATGCCATTTTACTTTGATTTGTTACAGCGGAGAAAGAAAAAAAATATATTTTTAAAGAAGAAGACATGTGTCCACTTTATTGTTACTTTATATTGCGTTCATTTTCATTTTGACTTGGCTTCACTAAGCGACGCGCCAGGGAGTTTCAGAGCCTTTGGGTTACAAAATCTCTATACACCGCGCTCGTTCGCCCTCTTGTTGAGTATGCTTGCATTATCTGGAACCCAGTTTTTGGAATGCACAGCCAGAGATTAGAGTCTATTCAAAAGAAATTCTTGCCATTCGCTCTTAGAGGTTTTTACCATCCTTGTGATTTTAGCAATTTACCGTCACATGAATTTCGCCTTAGACTTCTAAACTTATCACCTCTTGCATCCAGAAGATTAATGTCATTAGAGACGCTGTCAATGTCGACTATATACAGGAAAGATTTGTGCTTAATCAGCCCGTGAGAGTCACTAGATCCCGACGAATGCTAGTTGAATATAAGCATAGCACCGTATATGCTGATAATGAGCCAATAAACAGATGCTTCAAGATATTGAACAGTATGAGATAATAATTTCCCCCCACGATATCCAAAGCGTACTTTAAAAACATAGTTACCAAGGCTATCGGCCTAGTATATCCTCTTATGACTTAGGAATAATTATTTTTATAATTGATTAATTAATTATTTAATTTCATTTTGCATGTTTAATATTGTAACCTGCATGTCATTTAGCTATTATGTATTTATTTATTGAATGTTTATTTATTTGTATTGTATTTATTTGTATTTTATACCTTTTTTAAATCTTTTTATTTTATTTTTTATTTTTACATTAATTTCATTTTTATGTAATATTATTACACCTTGTTTGGTGAAATAAATGAATAAATAAATTAATCAAATAGATTTTGTGCATTGTGTAAACTGGAATGTTTTTCAGAGAGCTTGAAATCAACGCAGATAACAACTCTAGACTGAAATTTTGAACGAATGCAACAAATGTTCAGTGGATTTCAACTAATTCTATTTCACTTCGGTTACAATGGTGAGCATTCTTTCCGACTCAGCATTTGAAAGTGGAAAAACGAAAGCATACTTTGAAAACTTAGTTAAATGAGGAAATATGCACGCATCTGCAAAATGTTTGTTTATTTTTTCTATTTTTTTCTAAAACTCCCCTATGTTAACTGCAATAATTTCTGCTTTTCATCATTTGAAGAAGTTACTGTTGAATCTCTCCATTTGATATTGAAAAAACATTTCCCACACCCAACTACTTTTGACAAAATTTTTTACTGCACCGAATTAGATTGCTAAGTACTGCTAAGAGCTATTTGTGGGTATAAAAATTCAATTTATTTCAAGATATCACCAACTGGTAGTTTCTCTTTAAGTTTAAATTTCGTAATGAAACACTCTTTTCCTATTCTTTTTATTTCTTATTTTGTATCTTTTTCAAAAGAAGCAACGAATTCTTCACATTTTGGTCAATTCATTTCGAACTAAATGCTCGTTATCCAATTCAAAAGTTTCTAGTGGGTCAATGAAACTAGGTTTCATAAAATTTAAGCAAATTCTTCTTAAAATATAATTGCAACTGCAAACAATTTGTACGCCAGCAGTTGCTTTACCTGAAATAGTACATTAAATTTAATAAAGTAGCTTAAGGTTTCTTCAGGAAAGTGGAAAAATGCCTTTACATGATTATTTTGCATTATTTCATTTCGTAGATGCTGAAGAAGAAAGGTAGATTACCCACGGAATATTTCACCTTAATTCAATGTTTAGTGCCGTAAGTAAAATTTTTAGTTGAGAGCCGCTTGCCCAATGGCGTGAGAAGCAATTCTAGTTCATTTCATTTCTGCTTTTAACCAAAATGTAAGGTTTCACAACGTAATGTAAGTTTCACGTAGTTAGTTCAAATTTGTTCGATCAAATAAACTTTTGAATCATTTTTCCCACTATTTTGTTCAACGAGCAGCTTTTTCTCCCTTATCCCTTTTTCAAGTTTTAGAAGTCGAAATTCCCATAAAATTGAAGAAATTGAATTCCCACGATCTCACAACACGGCTCAGACCTCTTAGCCGCATTCAAGAGCAAAGTCTTACGGAGATTCGTTGGCCCCATTTATAAAGAAAGACGATTCTACAACCAGATATAATTACAATGATAAAGCTCGGTAGACTTCGGTGGACAGCTCGTATGAACGGCATATTTTACGGCAGACGACAGCGTGGGAGACCTCGCTTGCGCTGGAGAGATGGCGTTTAGAGGGCACTTGAAGATTAGGGGTGCCTATTTGGATAACATAGAGACATGTTAACAGCACCGATGGAAAATGATGTTTAAGGAGGCCAAGACCGGCCTCCGGTTGTAGCGCTGATGATAATGGTGGATCTACTCCTTTCATCAAAATTTCAGCTGAATCGAAATGCACACTCCAGAGATAATCTCACTGAATCTTCTTGCTGATATATGTACTTAAATATATAGGCTCATTTATGTACATAATTTTTTGGCAGCCAATTTACTAATTTTCTTTGAAAATCGCCAAGGCTATCGAAATCTCACATACTGGCTTCGAAACATTTGAAAAATTTGTGCATTAGAAACGCCAATGGAACGCGCTTTATGGCTGACTCGATTGTCGCTGACGTGACCGACCAAATTATAGAATACGAGATGTCTAATTCGATGGTCTCGATTATTACGCTTACAAGACGATTTCATTGATTGCTTTGACTAGTACGATGGTGACACATTTTATTGCCCATCACCGAAGTTTTATTGCACATCACCATCGAGTCAACAATCAAGTCAGGCACAAGGCCAGAATCCAGATTATTTAAGAATCGAGACAATCGAATAAAAACATCACAATCGCGCGTCACAAACTAACTGGGCTAATGTAAATGAGATAATTTAAAAAAAAAAAATATTTTCAATTTCAACTCCATCTTAAACATAATGTAGGAGCATGTTTATTTTTTAAGCATAACATCATATACACTTTGGCTCCGAAAAGTCCTCAAAAATCGGAAAAGAAGATAGTTTACTAGTTATCCAACTTGCGCGGTGGACAGCGTTCTGACTCTTAACATGTATAGTTGATGGTATAGTGGTATCAGCAGACACAGAGCACGCTCCCGCGGCCAAACTGTCGCCAATTACTTCTAAATAAGCAGAGCATCAAAATTAATAGATATTTAGAAAAGAAAAAAAATCGTTATTTGCAATGCCACATAACATCAATGCGAAAGAAAGAGTTAGTATCTATGGTTTACGTATGTTATTCTTTATTTGTTCTACGTTCTGGAGAAGTTAGATGCAGGGAGTAATTAGCAATGATAAAAACATAATCCGAACATCGTCGAATTCAGAAATCGTCTAATTCTGTAAACATTTCCAGTAACACCAGTAAGTCCAACTGCATCATTTTAGACGTTTCAAAACACCACAGGGAAAATTCACGCTCAAAGCATGGTATTGATTTAATCGTGTGGATAAATTTGGACAAGTCTCCATTATCTGGTCAATCTTTGATGGAAAAAAGCGGAGATTGCTTTCGAGACATAAAATGTCAGAGATTTATTTTTAGATCGATATTTTTATTGAAGGCATCAGCACAATTCAATTTTCAATTTAAAACACTTATTGACATCAAATGTGTTTTCAATTCGAAAGAATGAACTGCACATACTATATAAATTGGCGGGAAATCAGTGGATGCATAGTGCCAAACCCATTTGCATTTTCAAAGCGAAAGCAACTTTTAAGCAACTGTTAAGGGGTTAGTCCACTGTTAAATTGCTCAAAATGAACTATTTTTTTAACTGGCTACCAAAAAAAAACTATACAAGATATCGATTTGAAATTTTACATGCATCTTTATTGAAGTTAAGAGTTAACATTTTCATTGGAAGAAATTATTACAAAAGAAAATGGCGGCCGCCCCAATGGATCGCCGCAGCACCGCCGAAAAAAAAAGCAAATTGCACCTCGTAAATACCTGGACAAAATAAGCGTCTGTGAACAAATTTCCAAAAATATTTCATTAGCTTTGAGCACAAAGAACTGCACGGGCCTAAATTTAGAACAAAAAAAAATTTTTTACGATTTGGGAAACATTTTTTTGATTGAAAAAATTTTTTTGATCCATTTTTTTGATTCAAAAGTATACCAAATTTTTTTTTAATCGCTTTAGGGCTCTAGATTTAGGCCCGTGCAGTCCTTTATACTCAAAACTAATGAAATATTTTTGGTTTTTTGTTCACAGATGCTTATTTTGTCCAGGACTTTACGAGGCGCAATTTCAGCATCAAAACCAAGTTTGTTCGTTTTTCACTTAGAGATAGACAAGATGATATAGGCAGATTATTTGACAAATGCAAAAGATGTCTTTGATATTATGACAAATGATATTTGTCATGAACACTGTATCGAAATAGATCAAGTTGATAAAATAAAATACTTAGGAATTTCGGTTGATGGAAATCTAAACTGGAAGCACCACATAGCAGGTTTAAAAAAGTATATGAATTCGTGTCTAAGAATTTTCTATTACTTAAGATATATCTGCCATATCTCCGTACTTCGTTCTGTCTACTACGCTATAGTTCAGTCGAAATTGCAATATGGCCTAGCACTTTGGGGTGGACACTTTTTTTCTTCGATTAAACCTGTTGTCATCTTGCAAAAAAAATAGTCAGGGTAATAAAGGGAGCTAGTAGATACGAAAGATCTTTTCCAATTTTTAATATCTTGAAGATATTGCCTCTAAGGAATGTATTTGTTTATCGTGTGTTACGAATTTTTTATGTTAGAGGGGGCCACATGAGAGGTAGTGCTAAAGTTTATTCGAGTAGGTTGCAAGCAAGAAACCAAATTTCAGTTCCTTTTCCTAGATTGGAATCTTATAAAAGGTCTTTCAAGTTCTGCGCACCAAAACTGTTTAACTCCCTTCCCAGCTCAATTTCATCTATAAATAACGCGAATCAATTTCTAAAACATTTAAAATTTTGGCTATTCTCTATGCAAGACATTGAATCATTTTTTCTGAGATCTGTAGTGGGACAAGCTTGATATACTTTTTTTAAACGCAATATAGAAGCCAGTAAAGTTCTTAAACCTGTCACCTATTGCACCTTAAATTATAAGAAGGTAACCTCAACACAGCATTAGCTAAGAGGTACCTATCCATGTGCATAACTAATATTAATTGAATATTTGATGTACTAACTATTTAGTGAATTAGTTTATTTAGTAATAGTTGTAATATTAACTTAAATTACGTTATTGTTCACTATTGTACTTATTATGCATTATGGAAATAAATTTTTTATTATTATTATTTTTGCATTATATATCATTTTCTAAGCAATGCTCATTCATCTTCACATTTCCTTCTTCAAAAATATGTTCAATATTTATTTACCTAAAGAATCTCGTTTAAAACCAACACTAGCTAGTGCCACCATAATTTTAAAAAAAGACCATATTTTTCTATGTACAAAGTATATTTTATTAACAAATAAATATTTTTTAAATTGTGTCAAACACAATATTACAAACAACATAATCTACATACAAATAACATAACCAAAAATAAGTAAAACATAATATTTTGAGTACAAACTACCAGATCGTTGTGATCTTGGTGTTGTGCTACTTCATACACAATAACGTGACTGAACTGATTACTCTATATATTCATCAAATATTCTTCAAAAAATCTATAAATAAATCACAATAATTTCTACTTTTTTTATCATCATAATCATCTTCCACTTCTTCACCTTCATCATTTTTTTTCCTCCAAATTTTTTCCTTCACCTTCATCTTAATCGTAATTCATAATAATATTGTTCATGTTCTTCATTTATCCACAATAATCAATCCTATTCTGGCCCTATAAGTAAATATTTATGATGTCCACTATCATACCAAAGCGTATAATAGTGTAATAAGTCATATAATATGCAATCTAATGCAATAATATTGATAAAAATAACACTCAAAGGGAGAAAGAGACATCAAATCAAACTACACAAATTGTATTTTAAATCCTTTTCAAGATCAATTCAATATTCTTGTTTTTAATGTTTCATATCATAATATGTATATACTTATATAAATCGACATTTAGAATGTCATTAACAAGTCATTAGTTTCAATCAATCTTATTTTGTTTCATTTTAGTTTTTTATTTGTGGTTTTTTTCTTTTATCATAATAATCGCAATATACAAAATTCATACGATATAAAGATTAATTTCTTGGATGTTGTTTTTTTTTGTAAATCGTAAATTTTTGTTTAAAGCCAAAATATAAACAATATTTCAACTGCATCAGTGTGTTCTGATGCAGTGACTTTTAATTTTCGTAATGACTTAAAGCTATGTTTAGCAAAAACATACAATTGTTTCTGTTGTGTGGTTTGTTTGCTTGTTCAAACCGAAATCGAAAAAAAATATGAGCTGAATGGCAAATATACAAGAAATGGTAATGTATTATAAATAGAATAACGCAAATGGAAATATAAATGATATAGTTGTCGATTGATTCGTTAGGACTTTTGTTGTAAGAACATCTAAGACTAACAAAAGAGAGTTTATTGTAATGGATTTGAATGTGGTGGACGAACTATATATATAAAATTATCTGTTTCCAATGAATGAATTGTTGAAATCGTGAACGATATCTGAGTAAATGTTGCGTAAAATTAACGAAATATATGTGAATTATAATGTGACTTATGAAATATAAACTCTAAAACACAATCCGATTCCACGAATAAAGTCGCCGATGACCTGACTACAAGTAGATACGTGAAATTTCCTCCAAAATCATAAAAAAAAAATCCACTGACAATTTTTCAGTGCTTCTACTTCGAAATTTGCTTTTTGATGAGCGCTTGTAGAAGACGAACCTTGGCCTTCTTCTGTTTGTACTGGTAATAAGTATCTTCGATTGTTCTGCGATCTGATTTCAACATTTTTCGCCCGCTTTGAACTTCGAACAGCGCCTCGAACTCCTTGATGACTCGCTTCAGCTCTTTCTTCTCATCTCGTACTTTCTCCAATTGCTCCCACAATTCATCGACAGACATGGTGTGAATATTCTCAGCCGGCTCCGACTGTGGATTGCTGCTGCTGGTTTGCATCTCAGACGATGATTCGGCTGGGGACGGATTCGAGCCGGAATCGCTGAACGAATCCGAACTCAATGTTCCGAGACTACTACCAGTGGTCGGGACGTGTTGACAATCGGGTGAACTGGGTTCATCCGTACTGTCGATGGATGATGCGGGTTGTTGCATTGACTCGACGGTGAACGCCATCGCTTCGTGTTCGAGAATGGTTGGCAGCTCGGGAATTCCACTTACAGCACCAGCAATGGATAGGCTTCGAGTGACGAGACGTTTGATGATGCGATAACGGTCGTAAAGTGAACGTACCACATCGCGCTCGTCACGTGTTGTAGGCCGGCCATAGAGTGATTCGAAGTAGAGCAGACTGTGTTGTAGGGCCGTTTTCTCCAGAACAAGCTGTTCCGCTGTCAGAATGTCCAAATTTTCCGACCAGTTGCCTTCGCGACGCTTTTCCACAAGTTTCTGAAAATAGAAATGGAAACAAAGGTATATTAGAAGGTTTGTCATTAAGGTAATGTGCTTTTTATATGTTCTATGGAGGCTTCATTAAAGTAATTATAATAAATATTTTAGTGATAGCGAAGAAGCAAATATTGTCTATTTACCGTTGGGACTAGCACATACGGACATGTGTGGATGGGCACGTGGTCCTTTTGTGCTTAACGAGATTAATAGGTGGAAAAGAAACCATACATGTTGCGTTACGACAGAAAAGTTTTCTTCTTATCGACAATGTTGCGGTTTATTCACATTTCACAAACATACGAAAAATACGTATGAAATCTTAAGAATAGGAAATTTGACGGATGTCAGGTAGATAATTTCAAATTTCTTATCAGAATGATAAGAAAATCATGAAGAGTGATTGGTAAGCTGATTACTGCAACGTGTGAGGTGATTTTTTTCTGCAATTTTGATGGTAGCACAATGTGAATCGGATTAAATGCATTATATCCATACAATAAGATAAGAATATTACTTGAACTGGCATGTGATTATTGAAAATAACAATAATAATGGATTGAATATTGTGAGCTATACCAAAAAATATGCTCCTGCCAACTAAATCTACAGTTACACTCAGTAAAAGTGATACAGCCATTAAGGAGGATTCCTCAAAAATGTCACCGACAAAATATTTATGTATTTTTTATTGATTCAAGATATAATAAAAAAAAACATTAATCAAAATGTACAATCTCCGTCATAAAAAAATTGAAGCCAGCAATTATTTTCACAGTGAAATTGATGCAACAGATGTACATTCCCTGGAAATAATGGTATGTTGTCAAATTAGGAACGGTTGATTTTTAGTTGATCTCCGTCATTCGAGAGTGTGAGATTAGACCAAATTTAAGGTACTAGTACACTATAGATTTAAAAAAATCGATTTTTTTGTTATTGCATTTTTCGACTCAATATAACTTCAAAAATGACCTCCTGAAATATTTTTTCCAAATTCGAAACTTTAATACATAAATATTGACTTTGAGCGCATGCAACTTCTAATAAAGAATATGAAAAAAAAAACTTTAAACACGTTTTTCTCGAAACAAGGTTTTTTAAAACGGCGGACAGATAATCTCCGGATTCACCGTACCAATTTTGAAAAACTCTATGGCGTTTTATTTGTTAGAGTATCTTACATCGTAATATACCAGAATATGACAAAGAAAATCAAAAACAAATTTTTGGCGTTAAAGAAACTAGGAAAAAAAGGTTCGATTTTTGACATTTTTTTTTCACAAGTCCGCCATTTCTTTTTTGATTTTTGGTTTTTAAAAACTGTGGTAAATTACGATGTAAGAGACCTTAGTTTTTAAAACCCTGTTGAAATTTTTTGTTTCAAACCTACCAATTCATAGATTATCTGTCCGCCGTAGAGTAACGATTTTTTTCAGAACATGATTTCAGCGCCCTTTATAAAAGGGAAAAATAAATAATCAAATAAAACAAAAATTGTTTTTGTATTTCTCGAATATCAAATAATATTATAAAAAAACATTCATGTTAATATTTAAGAAAATCTCTGAGAAAATATTTCTTGAAAAATGGTCATATTTTTGCCTTCTAAAGTGTACTAGTACCTTAAGCAATGGGTAGAAAAACTAGCGTTGAAGAACGATATTTTATAATTTATCATTGCAAACGTGGTAAAACTTAGCGAGAATTCAGCGATATTGTCAATTAAACCCGCTCAACTGTTCAGTACATTAGTGGATGATACGAGAAATATAATAGAATTCAAAATAAGCAGAAAATAACTCTAAAGAAAGTTTTAACGAGTTAGATGAAAGGTGGGTATTGCGAAAGATTGGAGACTAAAACTAGTAGTTAAAAATCCTTGGGTAAAAAAGTTAATCCGAAGATAGTAAGAAGAGTTCGAAGACAAGCCACCTTATAGGGAAGGGTTGCACGAAATAAGTTATTGGTAAGCATGAAGAACACGAGGAAAATATTGAATTTCACCCAGGAGTAGGCACATAAGGATTTTGGCTAATCGCGCACGGTTTTATTTGCAAATGGGATAAAGTTTAATATTTTCGGATCAGAAAGAAAGCCAAATGAGGAGTTTAAGGATCGTAATATTAAGACGACATTGAAGTCTGGAAGAGGCCATATTTGCGTATGGGACTGCATATCATCTTCCACAGTGCGAAACTTGCACTTCGTACAAGGAAATATGGATGCTAAAACTTATTGGGACATGCTGAAGGATAACTTAAAGAGCAAAGAGTGCAAAACAATTAGAAATCGGGGATTATTTTCGTTATTATCAGGACAACGATTCCAAACACAGTGCATATTCTGCAGAATCTTGACTTCTATATAATTGCCAACAAGTGACTAAAATACCAGCTCTGTAGATTCGCATTTCAAATAACACAATTTTCTTTAAGCACTGCAATCGTTTGCGACCAACCCGTTTACATGAATTCTCTCTTAAATTTATCTTCATTAATCATTCGACATCAGACTTCATAAAACCATCAAAAAAAGCAATAAAATCTATTTTGATGACATCTACCAACGTCACGTGAACAAACACATTAAATTTCAACGACATAACTCATACTCACTACGAAAATAGCTTCCTATTAAATATTAAAACATGTGCCGCCGTTGGTCAGAGACACTAAAGAAAATTTAAATGACAATATTTTACTGAAATATTCTGCCATCAATTTTAAAAAATAAAATGAAACGGAAATTATATTTTTAAAGAGCCTTTCATGGACGAATCGATTTTTTTGGCATCCGATTTCAGCGACATGTACTCAGAGTGGCCACATCGACATGTGGTCAGTATTCAAGTGGGGTCGAAAAATTCATTTTGAAATACATTTACCGAAAATTTGCTCGTTAAATTAAGTGGACTTGTTATAAATGAACACAATTTTACGATTGCCAAGGCAGAGTGAAAACTCTTCTGTTTCAGACCATTTAAAATGTAAGAAATTAGAAATCATAGCGTCCTTTGACGTCAATTTTGCAAAATTAATTATTAACAATTCATGAAGCTAATAATTTTTGAAAGTGACTTTAATTGTCGAGCGCCATGTGTGTCCTATAATTTTAATTGCTAGATAGCCAATCTGTCTTGTTCTTAGTCATATCCGACTGCAATTCCTGACGTCAAAAGTTGCAACATTCGCTAGCATAACTGCATCACCAGACTGCATTACTCATAGGACACTAATATTTTGAATATTTTTCGACAATCTTTCCTCCCTCTGCCTGTACCTGTGTCTTCCTCGACATCTAGCTTCCTCTCACATTTTTACATTAAAACCCGGGGAAAAAGCTGAATGTTTGCCAACAAAAAATATGACGCTTCCTCGTCAGTATGATATTTTATTTGTGGTTATTAAGTGTCGTGCAGACTGTTTGACGGAAAACTTTATTTTTCAAAAATATTCTATGAGTGTACAGGCGCGTCGGTAAAATTCTTTGGATTCGGGCCAATAGCAAGAAAACTTTTTGCAATCTTTCGTAGGTCTTTCGAATATTTAAGTGGATTGTATTCGATTGCCAATTACGGAAACCTGAAAGAAAAAGATGCCGAGACACATGCACGTGTATAAGAAATATGTAGTCATCTTTATGAAAAGGCCGAGGAACTAATAGATATTTTTTATCGATATCGAAAAATACAGTTGGCCTCAGAGGCAGACAAAATGTTGTTTACTTAATAAATAATGGTGATTAATTTCAATGGAACGGGAGAATTGTATAGCAAAAAACTTGAGCAGAGATTTAAGATAATTTAAAAATTGAATGTTTATCAACAAAGGAAAATTACTTGCTGTGCTGTTTTTTCCTTGTAAATATTATTATGGCAATTTTGATAGGAGTTGATGACGGCTTTTCGCAAAAAAATCATTTTATCGAGGACTTTTCGCTAAATTTATCTTTAAGATAAAATTAAAAGGAGGACGATAACATAGATGATGAGTGATAGAATATATTGCCTACAGATGTTTAAGATTTTTAGAGATGATCAAAAGAAATCATAAATATTCAAGGCAGGAAATATAATAAATAAGGAAAATATGAAAATTATTAATATAAAAGAAAAAAACTAAATTTAGATAGTAGAATCAACTGTCAAGATTTTACTTAATACAGCTTTTTTCTATAGTTTGTCTTTTTTGTTGTAGGTTTAGGTTCTCTTGGATTGATTGATGGGCAATTGTACAGAACACATTTATGCAAAAGAACAAAATCTTTTCAAAACTTAACAACGAAGAATTTAGTATTCAAATCTTTTGTACGTACAGAGAATAAATTTAGATATTTTTAATATTACTTTATATACTTCACGAAAGATTATAAAAAGTGCAAAAATGGAATCTGACCCATTTTAAAGTTTTGTTCAGAAAGGGGATGGATTAGGCCAAAAATACCGACCTTTTAAGTAAACATGTTAATAATACAGATTTTAATTATCAACTGATAGTATTTGAATAAACTGAAATGTTTGCTGGATACAGATAAGCTTTACAAATACTTGAGCTTGATGATAACGATTATCATTAGACAAATAAATTTGAATCACATTTTAATGTAAACACAATTCATGCAAGGAAAGGAAAGGAAATTGAAAGTATTTTGCTCTGATTGTATTGTTTAATCATTTTAACGATTTTATAAATGTAATCTTTAAAAAACTTCCAAGACTTTAGAATCAATAAAACTTTGTCATTTGTGACATTTTTACATAAAATACAATCGAATAAAAAGGAAAAACTGTGTAATCAGCGCAAATAAGTAGCTTTCAAACAAAACTTTTTGTACAAATCAATTGTTTATAAAGAAAATTGGTTTTGTTAAATAGAAAGTTACAGATTTGATACGGAAAAAATGAAAATCACACCGACGTCAAATTAAATTAAATTGTTAGTTTAGAACAAAGCTTGTTCGAGTTACAACAATGAAGCAAGTAGACATCCGAAATATTTTCTTAATTAAAATAAATGAGACTGCTAACATTTTAGACACAACAAATACGTAAAACCACAATCTTTATTTAAAAAAATTAAAAGATTTAATTCGAAATTAGTAGAAAAAATAAATAAATAATCAAATAAAATGATCTAATCAAAAGATCATACAACGTGCAAAATAAGATATAAATAATCAATGATTTTTTGATATCTTAGTGAAAATTAAACATCAACAATTCAACTATTAGTTGACTGAGAGAGAAAAATGTAAGCATATTTCATATTTCATTCCATTGCATAAATAATTCCATAATTCCAATAATAATGTTTGAATAAACAGAAATAAAAATAAAGACAGAAATATATAAAAATGCGAGTATGCTTCTCAAAATAAAAGAGGTAAATAAAAAAAAAGACTGGAAATAAAATAATAAAAAATATCAAGAAATAGATAAAGTTTCCCAAATAACATTGACAGCGAAGTAGTATTAAAAAGAATGTCGGTAGCTTTGAATCTAATAGGAACAGCTAAATTCATATTGCAGAAAGCTTAATTGGGAATAAACGAGCTTTAAAACTTAAATAGACAAAAGTCAGTAAAATCAATAGATTGTTTGTACCTATATCATTTCATTTTTTAGCAAAACGAGGCTGAAAACAACAATCAGTCGTTTTTTCAGGCTTCAAAATTTCCACTAGCAAAATTCCATTGTTATATATTATTTTCAGAGACTTTCATTAGTATTGTGAATATTTGCTGATCATTTTTGAAGAGTTTAAAATTGAAATACATTTATTTTGTTTCAATCGAAAAAAATATGAAGTGAGAAAAGTGATTCTTAAGAGTGTGCAGGCATTTTTATAAATGCTTAAAGAACTAGTGATGTACTATAAGAAATAAAACAATAGATTGAAAATTAAATTCGATAAATTATTTGATTCGAGTAAAATCAAAACTTGAAAAACGACATGAATATTTCGTGGAGCATGAAAAATAAACTCTCCGAATCAATTCAGTGAAGAATTGTGAAAATCTTTCAAAATGATTAGCAGGTATGGATACCATTGTATCACATGCTAGTCAAATATACGTTTGATATCAATTATTTGGCCAAAGTATAAAATTGATAACTTTTTTTTTTAGGAAGAAAGATCGTTTGAGAAGAATAAAAAAAGCAAAGCCCCAGCATTGGAACCCTGCGGAGCTCCTGACCCATAGGGAAATGAAGCAGAGCAACGAATATGAACGATCGTTTTGCACATCGTTTCGACCAGTTCAAGTATATGGAGAATCGAAGGACATGAACCAACAACAAATTCTCTTATTCAAATAATTACAATTAAACTAGGTATATATAATAAATAAGACACTATCCGCTTCTTCGATCTCCCGAAAAAATCCAAAACAGAAATTTATATCAAAATTAACTACTCACCACTTCAATTTCCTTCAATGTGTCCTTCATTTTCATAAGTTTCTTCTCCGCGTCCATGCCACCGCTAATTTTAAATCCCATCACAGTCATTGGATCCGTTTTCAAATCATGTTTCTCCTTTCGCAGCTTACTAATCTCTGCCAACACAGTTTTTATCTGTTTATCATTGAACTTATCCACCTGTGACGGTCTATAGCCATATGTCTTTTCGAATGTTTCTTCCAATTGAGTGACACGCTTCTTTAGCGCAGTCAGTCTTTTACTGACCCATTTCAATCGTTCCTCGGGCGATTGAAAGTGTCCCGATGTAGCCATGTCCTGCATCATGCTACGAGTCTTAAAGTTCTCAGTTTTTGTGAACGAACGGAATGATGATTTCGAGGATTCGTTGGTATGAAGTGATGACGTGGAAACGGCAGGTGTCAATTTCGATGATCGGCTGTCGCTATTTGTGTCCTCATCGAATGGAGCGAAGCGACGAGACAGGATCGGTGTTTGTTCCTCTTGAACCGATGACTCCCAGGGCAGAGCTTCGGCAACGGTTTCAATTCGATATGGAGCCGCGGATTGAGGAGGAGTTGCTGTCGGTAGGAAACCGGGTGAGAGTGGTATAGCGATTGGTTGCTGAGAGACTTTATGAGGCATTGGTGAAACCAAACAAATCGGACCACTACCCAGGTCCATGTAGTCGTTTTTCATGTGAAAATCAATGAGATTATTGTCATTGTAGTCATGAATCTGTTCGCCGTCAGCAGCTTCTTCCTTGCGCGTGCGCTCTTCCATTTTAAATTTGCTGGCAAAACCACGTCGTTCCTGCTTCATTGTCATGTCGTACTTGTAGTTGTTCTCATCACGCTCACGATACTTTGCAGCATACTTTGATGATTTCTTGTAGTTACTGGACTTGCGTCCTACAGTAGCACGCGATTTGCAGAAACGCTCTGAGGAGCGCCTCTTCTCGTGCTCGCACTCGCTATCTTCGTTTTCCTTATACTTGCCACTGCCACTGCGATAGTCCCTGTTCGGGGAGACCCGGTGCGAGCGGGCCGGGCTCGTGTCCAAGCGAGCAGGTTTGGCCATGTCTTTGATGTAGATGTTACTGCTCTGGTGCTGATAGAAAAGCACACGGTGATCATTATGTTGGTGTTTGATCACATTGTTCTCGTTCTCGTGTATCGTTTTCAGGATATTCTCATCGCGATTATTCTCCTGCAATGGTTTCTTCTGGAAATCCTCATGGGATGCTACGCGCCTGATCACATCGTCGTGATCATGCTCTGCGTTCGGTAGCAGTTCTTCGCTATTCGAACGTATCAATTTACGATCTTGTGTTGTTGACGATGTACTGTCCAATCTTTCCTTGCGCTTTCTGGATTTTTGCCATTCTAACGGGTCAATGATTTCGGGAAGGTATGTGGAATTGAACGGCTGTTGTGGCTGTTCGTTTACTGATTTCAGATTTGTGATCGATGAAGTACCGCATTTCGAATCGACGATCGGTAAAAGGGTACACTGATGATGATGATGAAGGTCGTGTGAAGGTGTTGATGATGTTGATGTCGATGACGAGGATGATGATCCGGTAAGACGACTTAAGTCATCTTCACTCAGGCCATTAGTAGGGTGGCGCATGCCGCACTGCAATTGAAAAGAAATAACAACATTAGTCATGTTCACAATGATAAATGTCGGGAGAATTCAGGAAATTAAACACTTTAAAAAAATCTAGAAACATCCATTCCTCCTAGATTCTTTAAGCCCACTCAAAATCTAAGCAAACATACTATTTTCGTCAACATGTATCTTTTTCACAAAAACATATTGACATTTCATATAAGAACACCAAAAATCTCCAGCATCCGCCAAAATACTGGAAAACCCATTCATTCATTCAGTTTTTATCAATGTTTATATTATTTTATACCAGAGTCCAAGCAATTTTTTGGATTCGTTCCTTAGTTTTGTCTTTCACAGCTCGACAACTGTTTCTAGTCGTCAAGCCAGATCTCAATATAACTATACGAAATGTTTGTATTGCGAATGAAAAATGTTTACAGCTCCGAAATTTTAATTCCAAGACAAGCAAAATATTTGCACGAATAAATCAGTTGTGTTGTAAATGGGGGTGACGACGAGGACCATGTGTAGTGATATGTTTGAGCAAACACAGAAAAAAGCTTCTTTTGGAGAAGGAAATTCTGGCGCCCAACTGGAGAGGTGAATTGTTTTGTTGTTTTACAAAAAAAGTGTGCGACAAAAACAAAAACAGGAAGTTATAGGTGGAAAGTAAATCATTGATTCAATGAATCAATCAATTTTGAATCATTTACCGGTTTTAGATTTCAAGAGTAATTTCCTCAGATAAGATTATTGCCACAATATCTACTGGATTGTTTCAGTTATTTTCTCACAGGCTGATCCCTTCAAACTTTACCAGCGATCGATACACCGTATGAATCACGTTGCATTAAGGTACACAACAGAATTCTAACATGTTTACAATTATTTACTCTTTTTTGTTTGCGTATGACATTCAAGCTCGTGGCTTCACTTAGTTGTCGAGAAAGGAGTGGATAGAAGTGCTCAATGCAAGCAATGAGTATAGGTCAAGGTTAGCATCTCTCTTGCGAATCGAAAGATTAAAATTTGCTTTGATGTTATCTTATCGGTGTGGCCCCGTAGCACTGTTGTTTTCAGAAAGATCGTATTGAACATTGGTGCCTCTTATCGGTTTTGGGTTATTGTTTTGATTTGTAGATAATGTTTTGGAAGTGATTTAGATTTAGCACGGTGATTGTTAGGAGCTTTTTGGATTCGAAGGATCTCAAATATGTTTTTGGGTTTATGGTGCAAAGAAGGTCATATAACTGGAATTAGAGATTAAGTGGATTTCGATTGTTGCCTCGAGGATAAGATATTGTGTATTATTAGTGACTAGGTTGAGATTATGATTTTGCGTCTTGAAAATTATAACAACCGTGACAAGTGATTAGTTTTGAAGGAGTGAATCAGTGGGGGACTAGATATGATTCGTACGAATTGTAATAATAATTAGTACATTCAAGAAATGTTCTTTAATACTGCGATTAGAAAGAAGTCGTACACAAAGAAGCAACAGTCAGGTGGACGAAAGTAAAGGTAAAAGGTGATAAAAAATTAAATTTGAGTTAGAGATGGATGATTTCTTGAAGTAAGAAGATTGTTAAAGAAGGATTTATTATGTAAGGAATTGTTAAATAAGGAATCGGTTGAATAAGAATTTTTTAAGGAAAAACTACGTTAACACTTTCAAGCCTGCCAGAGCACATATCCCCAAAAGAATTCAAAAAGTACTAAAAAGGACGATTAATTTTTGTCAGACGTTTTTTTATAATGATTTTAACCCTCCGAGAACACAGGGGGTCAAATTGACCCCAGAGACCTTTTTGACCGATCGCAGCGCTTAGGCCTAAGGGAAAAGAGGAGTACTGTAGGCTCCTAAATATATTTCTGTGTCTTCCCTATAAGTTTACACCGTTCGCTTCCAGTCCCAAATCGTCAGTTGTCGTTGAGAAGGCTTTAAAGCAGATCAAGGGGTCAAATAGACCCCATCTGTACTCGACGTCAATTTTGAGGTAAAAATTCAAATTTTTTTTACTTTATAAATCGACAGATTAATTTAAAAAAGCCAAAAAGTAAGTTTGCAAGTGTTTTTATTTTTTATATTTAGCAATATGGCGTATAATCTGCGTTCTAGTGTACGCAATAATTTGTTACCTTTATTATTTTACTATGTCTGTGGAGTATCCATATACATTTTCAGCTCAAAATATTAAAAATTGACAAAGCTATGATTTTTTGTTAAATATGCAAATTTTAAAATCTTCACAATCGCCACCGTAAATATGCAAAATAAATGCATTTTTTCCAAGGGCCACTTGGGGCTAATTTTTTTATAATTGTGTCATATATTGAGAGTAACCACTTAAATTTTTAGCCAAAAATATTGAAAATGAAATAAGTTATGATTTTTTTTAGGTATGTTTAGGACATTTAAGGCACTTCTAATGTATGAGGACTGCTAAAAGAGGTCTCAAAGTAATTTTTTCAAATAAAAATCTTCAGTGGCGGCGATTGTATAGACTTTCAAAAGTGGTTGGGGTCAATTTGACTCCAATTGTTCTCGATGATCGAAAAAATAGGTGTGTTCTCGGAGGGTTCAAAGGGTCAAAATCTTCCTCTTATGTTTTTTGCTAGGGCACAAATATTCTGATATCAGATATTTTCCGAAAATATTTCCTCATTGCTTTTAAAATGAAAAGAAAATGTTGGAGGAAGTGATCATCAGAAACCATATTGAAGATGATGATTAGTTAGAAAAATTTTTAAGTGATTCTGATGAGAAACGTTTGCTATTGATGGTGAAATAGTTGAAAATTTAGCCGAACTGGTGAAACTGAAAGATGTTTTTAATATTGTTGTTGAATAAAATAGATAATAGACATTGAATTTTAAAGAAATCAAAAAAATTGTAAGCATAAGAAAATTAAAAAAAAATGAGAGTTCCAGAAAATTTACTAATGCAAATTCACAGTGCTCTATTGAAAAACTTGATTTATATAGAACTTCTAGAGAAAGCGAGGAGATAGTTAAAAATACTGGTACAATCAACATTATTCTCGGTTGCATGCAGATAATGTCTTTTAATAGGGTTCCTGGAATCAGACATTATTGGTCAAATCGTAAATTCATGGGTAGCGATACAATTAAATAAGCATTAGAGAGAAATAGATGCAAATTTGTTTTCTCCAAATTGTATATTACCAATAGGGCCAGAAAATTATGTTGATGAAATAATTGAATGCCCGAGGAAACGTTTTCAAAAAGCGCATAATGAGAACCATTTTCAATGTAATGACGAATCTATGGTAAAATTTAAAGGTTGTTCATCGCTGAAATAGTATTTGCCATTAAAACCACCGAAAAGGGAAATAAAAATGTGGCTAAGATGCGGTTCATTGACAGGATGTGCCCTCGGTTTCAATGTCTATTATAGAAGGGAGGAGCAAATGGAAAATGAGAGGAACTCTTGGCGAGAGAGTATCAACCCTTCTTGCGAAAATAAATAAAATCTTCCTAAAATTATTGATAAGCTTACAAAAGGTGAATGCATCCCTAAAAAGTCCGGCTTATTATCTACAAAATAGACCATGCAAAGCAGGTAGTATTGGTTAGTAATTTTTACTACTAAAATATGAGAACAGTACAAGAGAAGGAGGAAATTGTGAACGAATAACAATACATTACAACACAATGCGTTTTTCCAAAAAAAATAGAGCTTTTTACAGTGAGATTATGAAACTTGGGTTCTTTATGAAGTTGAATAAAATGTCATGTTTATGGTGGAAAAAAAATATTTTATCGACTTTTGATTATGGCATTGATAGCTCATGGATACTTTATTGTGAATTACGATGAAACAAGTTTCACTTATCGATTTTATTGCTGCATTGGCTGAAAATTTGATAGATGAAATCAGCAAAACATTCAACACTACCAGACATGACTTGCTTTGAAACAGGCAAAAAAGCAGAAAATATCAAAGCTACATTTTGCCAATCGAATAGACGACTGGAAGACGTTTTGCTCTCTAAAAATCACAAAGAAACGCGTACCAAAACAATTTGGTGTAGATTGTGATGTTTCCCTGCTGCTTTTTCGACAACAAAGAGTAATGAATTATGTTTTAGGAATTTTTTTGCTCATACAGACCTTTTTAATCTGATGTGAAGAAATGGAATTAAAAAATTTTTTTTTTATATTTTATATTTGAGTTCTTTAGTTGCAAAATGAGACTCAAGCGATTTTTTACGAAACTGAGTTAAACACCATTTCTTATAGGAAATCTTCTCAGGAATCGATTTGTGCACTTTATTTTATCCCAAACCCAGTCTAAATGCCTTAAAAAGTGATTTGAAAAACAGCCTTATTTCCAAAACGCGACCTGAACAGAGATTTTTTCTTTCAAAATGGCGTCTAATATTTTGAACGGTTTGGTTCCAAAAAGCGACTCAAACCTTAGCAATGTCGGAAACGGTTCTTGTTATTTTTTCCAAAAACCGACCTAATGTTCTAACTTTAAGAAAAGGCTAAACTTCTGTTCGTCACATATTTTTAAATGGTTATTTTTATTATTAATCTTGTTTTAAATTAAGCGGGCTTTTTCTAGAATGATAAGAAATATTTCAAAGTTGGCCATACTGATTGCGACTTCACATGTTTGTTCTTAGAAATCGTGCGCCGACACATTAAATGTGTGCGTTGACTGAAGTTGTGTCATTTTGCTTCTATTTTTTAGAAAATATAGATTCGGAGGATGAAACTGATGAATCCAACAAGTGTTTTTATCGTCGTATGGATTATAATAATCTTACAGAGAACGATATTTGGGATGCGGAAGTAATTATTGACGAAAAAAAAAATGTTTAACACAATATTTTTGCTGCTCATTTTTCCATGTTTTTAAACTTATTTTTGTATAATTGTTTTTTCAAGTTATGTTCTAAGGTAGGCACCTACTTTCTGTAAAACAAAAATTACCGGCAAAAATAAAAAATTAAAAAAAATATAATTGTTTTTGTTTTGTTCCAAAACCCGACTCCAACATGAAGTTTCGTTCCAAAACCACACCTGAAGGCGATTTTGTTCCAAAACGCGACCTGATGAACTGTAAATGCGAATTAATTAATATTTAACATAATCCATAGTTTATGAAAATTTGTAATATTGTGTAGTTTTTTATTTTCAATTTATTAAAAAAAAATTGGTTTGATATATTGACCAGGAAAGAAAATATAGTTTTTTGCTGTTTCTGAAAAGTTTTCAAAAACCTTTCAGTCTCATTTTGCAACTAAAGAACTCATTTATTATGAAATAAATAAATTATTAATTTTTTTTTTATTTTTCTTGACATAAACTCAACTTGTTTATTTTATAGATCCGATTTCACGTAACACATGTATACCGATCCAGAACCTAGAGCCGGATGCAATTGGACGAAAGTAGCTGCACAAAAGTTTTTATTTATCGCCATATCTTACAGATAAACTGGCTTTTTTATGTATAAAAAAACGGCTAAAAATGTCTAGGCTCGAGAGGCTTAAGGGGACGCACCTTTTCATAAATCGATTTTTGTTTTTTGATTGAATATGTTATGCCGGGTTTCCACCAAAGAGACAAAACAAAAAACACGGACAAAACATGTTTTTCTGAACAAAAACACGAATGTTTTGTAAAAACTGAACAGTTTCGCGAGCATTTTTGTCTCTGAAAACTGTTTTAGTAAACAAAACACCTTTTTTGTCCGTGTTTCTTGTTTTGTCTCTTTGGTGGAAACCTAGCATTAGAATGAAGCTTTAAAAACATGATTTTAATAATATAATAATATACCGCTACATCGACTTAGGCTAAAGTGTAGAGAAAGATAAGTGAGTCAACTTCTTCAGAAGAAGCAAAAAAAAAGTTAGCCTCGGCAAAAAATTAAAACAAAAAAAAAATAGATGAAAAGGATGCTTCTAAAAAAAGTGTTGAAACTCCAAAAAAAAGTTCAACTGACACTAAAATTAATGAAAAAGGTATCAACATATTATGGCCTACATATACGACGTAATTATAATTTGGTTGAAAACATGGGCAAGGAAATTTGGGCAGCATGTTCCCAAAAAAAATTCAACCTATGAGAACCCTCTGCACTCTTATTGTCCTGTTGGAGAAAAGACTTGGTGTAACTGGCGCAAGGCGGAGGCAGCTGGTGGTAATACTTCAAACAAATTTCAAGCATCCTCCACCTTTAGATGATGAGGTACGAGAAGTTTTAAATCCGATTTATGATGACTTATCACCAAAAGATTTATTAAATCGCTGCTTGAGCAATTTTACGCAGAATAATAACGAAAGCTTTAATTCTTGTATTTGGAATTTGGCCCCTAAACATACTTTTTGTGGAAAAAATATCATAAATATGGCTGCAAATATTTCTGCATGTACATTCAATGAAGGATTTATGGCTATTTTGAATATAATGCAAGTCATGGGAATTACAATTGGCTAATTTGCGTTGGAACATGCAGAAAATAGAGATGCTGTAAGAATCAACCAGGCGGAAAAACACTCGATTGAGGCATCTAAAGAGGCCAGAACTGCTTGAACAGAGCAAAAATCTTTGGAAGAGGAGGAGTATGAACAAGAGGAAGGTATATTGTATGGTTGAGGCAACGCAGATTAAATTTCGGTAAGATTTATTACAAAAAATATTGAATTTTAACTTTAAACGCAATTTTCTCGAAACAATCTTTTTCAAGATGGCATACATGATTCAGAAAAATGTTTTTATCCAATCGTTCTGAAATTTTAACACGTTAATCTGCACATGTTAATGCTCAGAATGAACCACGGATGAAAAAATCGGCATTAAATTTTTTTAGTTATAACCGATTTTTGGGGGGAAAAAATGTAGTATAAAGAAAGTTAAGTATGTGTACAAAGTTTCATTAAGATATGTCTTTTAATTCAATTAAAAACTAACCTTTGAAAAAAGCATTTTTTTTTTCTTCAATTTGAAGGTGCTATGTCCCCTTAAGTAAGGAATTCGGTAGTTAAGCTACAAATTAGTTAAGTTAGCAATTCGTTAAATTATAAATTCGTTAAGTTATAAATTCGTTAAGTTAGAAATTCGTTGAGTTCGAAATTCGTTTTAGTAAGGAATTAGTTAAGAGGGAAATTATTCTCATGGTTGGGCAAGAATTGTATACAGAATAGCTTCCGAAATTCATGACATATGTTCTACTGAAAGCGGAGTTATTGCGTCTGAAGTGACAGCATATTTGTATCATCTGTTCAAAAAAAAAAGTATCAAGGTATCAAACAAAGAGCCAATATTAAGTTAGGCTTTAAACTTGGTAAAATTACTACCGTAAAAAAAATCAATTGCTGATTCAAAATATTTATTTGAAAGGCCAATTTTCTTTTAGAAGCTAGATATATTTCAATTTCTGGCCCAATAGTCGATGAAGAAGAGGGTAGATTACCTTCGAAATATCGATATCTGTCAAGAAATTGAAACATATCTACTTTCTAAAGGAAAAAAACAATCTTTCAAAGTAAAATATTTTGCTTGTGACAGATAGAAAAAATCAAATTAGGTCAATTTAAATGATGAACCAAGTGTACGGTGATGATTGTTTATCCCGTGGCAGAACTCATGCCTGCGATTGATGGAAAGTAAGGCTACACTCAGAATATAATATTTTCTTACTAAAGGAATGAAGGAATATCAACTCCCCGACTTTAAACATTCAAAAAAACGGGCTACATAAATTTTTCTCTTACTCGACCTGGCCTCCCCAATTATCTAGAGACAACAATCCATTCGCCAAGATGTATTTCGAACTGTTTCACATACGAAACATTTGGAAGTTAGCATTTACCAACACTTGAAATGAGACTACCGAAAATTACCTTTGTGAAAATGAAAATTTGTTTAAATACTGGTTTTCAATGATTCGTATTTCAAAGATAGGTAATAAGATTGATAAGTTTTCAAAATAGATTTTAATGAGCTTTAATCGTAGTTTACAGCATTTACTTAGGAAGTTGCAAATTTCGAAGGTTTCCCAAAGTTAAGTCAAGAATATTTCTCGACGATGCTTGCATCTTAATACAATTAATTATCTAAACACACAAACTAAAGCTTCCAGCTGCCACAGCGAAAAGCTGTTAAGATATAGTAGACACACTGCGGAAGTTTGACTAGGAGAGATGATAAATACCTACGCTTGAAGTACATTTCTATAATTTTCCATGAGCGAATAAACTGCAGAACTAATTCCTTTGATGACTTGTTGACTAAACATACTAAGAACAAAGTTACACGCCAATCACAGCAGGATAAATATTTCGAAATTAACTTCAAATACTTTTGATTTATTATACAGCCAACAAAATCATACCTCGATAACAAAACTTTCTTGGCAAAAGAAATTTTGCGAGATTTTGTTTTTGTTTGCCCTAAAGAGATTCAAGTTATTTTTAACCATAAAATATTTGGCAAACAAAATTTCATTTTATTCGAGCCACAACTTATGGCAAACACCAAAATGTTATAATTAACAATTTTATCTTTGCAAGCTATTTGTTGACATGTTTTAAGTACTTTATTTGGTCGAAATCAAACGGAAAAACTATCTACCACTGCAATTTATTCAAGGTCGATCAAAATCGAAACAACAACAAGCTTACAAAATGAACAGTTTTCAATTGATTCCACCCGTCAATCAATCAATACTACCGAACTATACAAGTAGTATACACATATAGGAATTTGTTGATTGTTTCGACTCTCCTCCAGTAGTTGCTACTTGTTATGTCCGTGTATTTTAGCCGGTAGAAAAGAGATACAATGCAGAACTACTAGAAAGAAACCAATGTGTTGTATGTGACACTGCGGTGTACGTGCTCCATGCAGCAGCCTACTTAACATTGACATCAACAACTTATACAGGAAAAAAACAAACCTGTCCAAGCTGATCTGCATCAACAACCATGCTTGGAAATACATTTATCGTCAATAATAATAAACAAGAAGCTGATGCCCTCTTGCGAAAGACTTTTATGCATTTTTGAGTAATATTTGTAGCTGCAGTTCAGTGTTGCATTTGTGGGTTGTATGTTTACTTGAGAAAAGCACAAAATTCTGCATAGCGGAAGTTTGTACTTATATGAGGGTCAAATTTGAGATGAAAATATATTTCCTGTTTGCTTTTTTTTTAAATTTGAGTAAAAACTTGGCTGCCGATGCCCATGAAAGAAATTAATTGAAGTCGTATGAAAAAATACTTTTAAGGTCTGTCAACACATTGACATATATTTTTTCAATACATCGAATGAAAGGAATTTTTCCTAGGACGAATTTTGCCGGTGACACTGAAAGGAGAAGCTCGTTTAGATGAAAGTTCTAGAGACTAGTTAATCAAAATGATGATTAAAATATCTAAATCAAAAGGGAGCCAAAAACCAACCTGCAGATGAAATTGTACATATTCTTAAATAAATTAAAACCAATTAATGATTTCCGGAACCGGCTCTATTTCACCCAGTTTCACATTCCTCAACCTTGAAATAAACCCATTTAATTTCATCAGACTAACCAGCAAAAATTTAGGAAAAAACCAGGAAAATAATTAAACCTACGAGCCATAAAATCAAATTCTAAGGCACCGGCTAAATGTTATCTAAGACACCAATCTTAAATTTACGTGAAAAAAATTAATCAACAAATATACGAATGGAAAAAAACCGGATTACTTCCACACAATATCTAAAAAGCAACCCAAGGTCGAGAAAGCACCATTGCCTGAAGGTCAACTTGAGCTAACCGAAATGGGAGAGCTTCGCTTTTGGCAATTCATCAACGATTTTTGCGCCGAAAAATCAAGTGCAATTATTAAAATTGCTCAAAATTAGACTTGAGTCTGTAAAAAGAAAAAAAATCATAAAACGCAAAAAAGTCGAAATGACATCGTTGAAAAGATTCTTAATTATTTACGGACATAGAAAATAGCTGCGAAATTTAGAATCACCTTCGTTTCATACCATATTTTCATTGAATTCCCTTATGCAGGCCTTACCTTAACTCCTAATACGATCACAGGATGCTTAAATGGTATGATCATGGTCGATCCCATCTACATAAAAACTTTCACAACTATCTTTAAACAATTCGTATTGCACAGCACTTTGTTTCGTTTTCAGTTTTTTTTTCACTTTGCAAATCTTCTTTCCAATAATAATTGGTAATAAAGTAATTTTTCGCACTAAAGATCACTCTCGACTATCGCACTTCTCGACAATTTTTGCATAAAGCATTCATAGAGAAACCGTTTACCGGCATTATCACTTTATCATACTGCAAACAATCGCATCTAAGTATCTACTTGAGAAGCTCAAGACTATTTATCTTAAGTCAAGATTCTTATCGATCTTTATGAAACACGATCTCACTGGTATAGTTCCGGCGAGGAACTAGTTAAATCTAACAGCATTTCGCCACTGCAAAGCGATTTATATAAAAGATCTTGGCGGCGAGAATGTGCTAATAAATAAAAACACCCCTCTGTAGATAACACCACCGAACACACCATTACGCTGCTGCTTGTTTCTCGTGTTCGCGAGCTAGCAACTTTCGCCCGATCACCTTCTTTTGAGAAAACCGCCCCGAAGATCTAACGAAGACGGTGACAAGCCTCCCTCATTTATCATAAAGCTCTAATCGAAACAGAAACAACAAAAACAAGTTCAATCCACGAACCGAATTCTGCTCTCAGAGAACGAACTTCTAGTCCATATACGAGATATGAATCTTGAAAACATTCAGCGAAAATATCTCTAGATTGGATAATATGGCAGCCCGGCTTGGCCCGGCATGTTGATACGCAATTTCAAGATCTGCATTTTTCTTGTTTTGGCGAATGCGAAAATAGAATATTGTCAATAATATTAGGCTGTGTTTGAGGAAAACTGTTTCGGGCGCGGTTAGGGTTAGAAGCTTTCAGGCAAGCATCTTGACTTTCAAAATGAACGTCTTGGGGCTTGTTAGCACAAGCTTGCGAGAATTATGATAATGAAAGTGATAAACATGTTGATACGCTACTGCCTAAATGAATGTATCAAGTGGTTTTTGCATTAAGGTCTTAATTTTTGGCGAACAATTTCACACATTCGGCTTCCGAATAGTGATTCGAGTGCGGTGGTGCGAAAATTTTATAAGCGCTGTTTAATATTTATTTATTTGCAGTGCCCGGGGGGCATTGAATACGATATTATCAGAAGGTCTTTTGATGAGTGGCGTGGCGAGCCGTCCGCTTGATTTATACCGCACGATCATTGAATCACGCATGGATTGCCGAACAATGAATTGATTTCGTCATGTTTTTTTGTCGGCCCATTTTTGCAATGTCACATGGATAAGACGGCGAGTAAATTGACTGGGATGACGTACTTATGAGGGGAATATACACTGTTAACAATTGTTTACTCATCGATGTGTTCGATCTATGTCGAAACGGGTTGTGATAAATTATAACAATTTTATTAATTGGTTTATTAACACTTGCCTCAACATGTGATTTATGCACTGAAGTCACACGAGCGAAAATTCATTATTTTTATTTTAACCTATCGGAATATTTGAAATTTCGATTTGTACGAAACAGTACAAAATGAATTTTTGGCACGAACGTAAAATTTAATGAGTTTTGTTATGTTTCCCGACATCGAGCACAATCAATAACAAAACTTTTTGATTATCTATAAATTGAAAAGATTAGGAGATAATTTTGCACGGTAATGACAGGTAATTTGTCTTAATTTTCATTCCGCGCGTGATTTCAAAATATAATTGAGCCAAATAAGAACAATTAAGAAGTATAAATTGTGATCCATTTTTCCCAACAAGAAAAACAAACAAAAACTAAAAAGAACTCAGAGCTCAAACCTAAAAAACGTTAAAAACATATAATGAAAAAATAACATAAATTAAAAATCAAATACTATAAAAAAAAAGATAAAAAAGCATTAAGCACAAAATAAGCATAACATAAAAAAACAAACACTAAAATAATAAGCATTTAATAGAAAATTTAAGATTCAATAAATATTATTTAACATAAACACTAAGCATTAAAAAACGAACAGAATAAAAAAAAATCAGAGCTAAATATAAATTAAAACATTAAATAAATACAGAAACATAAATTAAAAACACTAAATAATAATTTAAATAACACCAAGTAAAATGCTTGAGTGAAAACAATAGGTAGGGGAGAGTCCCCCAAGGTGGACACCAATCTTTTAAACAATCGTAGAATCTAAACAACATTGCATATCTTGTACAATTATATATTTCCTGAAACCTTATCTCATGAACTAACTATCCATGAAATACAATTTCGATATCATCAATGTAACTAAAATTTTAGGTCGTTTTAAAAATACGCCAAAATTTCGACTTTAAAAAAAGGTCCCCCAAGGTGGACACCTTTGAGAAATTCATTGCACAAGTTGGAAAAATAATCCAAAAATTCAAATTTTGATCATTTTATTCAATCTTCAATGTTTTTCATTTGAAATTACACCGAACGCTTATGAAAAAGAAATTTAGTATAAAAAAACGAACAGCAAGCGTAAAATAGACAAAAAATAAGAGTTTAGTCTGAATCATCAGAGTTACACTGAGGACAAGTGTACCAAGAGCCCCGCATTTTAACACATTTCAAGTGCACTTCTCTTTTACATTCGTTACACGCAATCGAATTGAATTTCGTAAGGGTTGAAGGCATATTTTTCAAACAAATTATGCAAAAATCTACATCTTCTTCTGAAGATTCTAGCTTAGCTGGTGGTTTTGACTTCCTCAAAGATTTTCGCGTAGGTTCAGATTTTGTGTTTTATTGTATAGTAACGAATATTACCAACATATGAATGGAAAAATATATGGAAATGCATAGATGTCGAAAATTATCTGGACAGTAGTTTCAGCAACAAATATGTTTGAAAATTGTTGTTGTAAGTTCACATCTTCGCACGATGCAAAACTGCTGACGCAAAGGGCAGCATTGCTAGAGGAGAGAATTAGGTCATACTAAGATTTTCACATACTAGGTATAGCTAATTTTCACTGTTTGATTGAAATGAATCAAATGGAGGAAATTTATTGAGTAAATTCCTGATTACATGTATAGTTCACAAAAATACTCGTACCTAGTATTTTTGAATTTTGTACTAGGTACTGGCTGTTCCAAAAAAATACCTGTTCCAGTATAAACGCTTCATCTCTAGCTACGAACACTGCTCACATACCTGTGACTATATTTCACTCTCAACATTCATAAATATAAATGATATCGTTTGTGGATACATGTCCACCTTGTGGTAAAAAAGTGTCCACCTTGTAGTCATTTCGCAATTTCATTGGGAAAAGCAAAAGAAAATTTCCACTCACAGGATCATGCAAATCTGTTTGGAAAATGTTTGTCTAGTACGTAAGCAGAGTCAAAATGGTATTTACCTTTTCGGAATCACTGTTTTTGATACTATTGTCACTCTTTTACGAAGCGTCTTCGAAACTTCCAGAGCAAATTTTTAATAGTGTGTGGCGCGGCGGACAAACAGCCATGACTAGACACTTCATAACATAACTAAAAACTGCGTATTCGCAAACTGTAATAACGACATAAAGCACACAGTGCTACCACCTGATACAAAAAAAAATTCCCAGGGTGTCCACCTTGGGGGGATGTCCACCTTAGGGGACTCTCCCCTATATATTAAAAAAACACTGAATGCAAAAATAGACAACGTTAAATAAAAGAAATTATATTTATTTACTTCCAAACGATCCAAAATATTAAATCAAAACAAATCAAATAAAATTCAAAATATTTTACTAAATTTTTATCTTTTACAAAATTTTAATTTTTAAAAAAGTTTAAAATAAGACAAGAATTGAATTGAAAATCTTAGTTTTTCTCATTTTTCACCTAACAATGGGAAATGGTTCACGATCAGTTTTTGGCAGACCGCAGAAATACAGTAAGTGCAAAAATTAAGCTAGCCACAGCTATGAAAATGGCAAAAATAATCATATTAAAAATTATTTTGTCAAACTAAAACGTTAAAGGAAATAATTTTAACTCGATATTTGAGGAAATTATTCTTACATTACAGTTGATTTAAATGAAATTTAATTTCTAGATTAAACTTTTGTAGTGAGCTGTCTTACACATAAGCGTGCAAAAGATTTTGCAATACAGGGGGATCACCTAAATATGGTACAAATTTTGCTTGGTTTTCAGTGAATTACTGTGAAGGTAAAATAAAAGTGAAGTTCGCGGTAGAGTCAAACAACAAATTTTCAAGTGTGTGATAGCTATAGGGGGGAATTACTCCCCTTTGCACCCGGCTGTACACGCCACTGATCTTATTTCAAAAGAACTACTTCAACATCATTTTCAACACAATTTCACGATTCACACACGAGACTTTCCTTAAAAAAAAAATCGCCCAAAAATTACTTTCGAAAACAGCCCTGCTAAAATTAATTCAAATGCCAAGAATAAAAATTATTAATAGCATATAATAAAATTCTTGTACAGAAGATTTATCTTCACAAAATGCATTTACTCCTTTGTATGGCTGATTTGAGAGCTATACAGTGCCAAGAAGAAGTGATGCAAAAAGATGAAAATATACAAAATTTCGGCTTTGATAGCTTATTTGCGAACTCTCAAAAGTAATATCGGCAAAATTGATATTTCGGAGTATGGTCCTATGTGCCATAGGTAAAATTTCTTCAACATTTTCCCAAGAACCGGTTTCTGAAAATTTATTTACGCTTCCAGATGAACCTCTTGCTTAAAACATACCGAGAAAAAGTGATGTAATAATTGCTTTTCATTGAAAATGTGTCATTTTATCAGCGATTGCATGTTAGTTGTTTTCATAATTGAAAATCAATTTTAGAGGCGATTGGAGGAAAACATTCGTAAAAGAAAGTAATTTCTGAATCCTCAGGTTTAGGTTTTCATTAATATCTATTTAACCAATTTTCAGTCGATCAACATGAGAAAAGAGACTTCTTTAGATGAAAGAAAAATTATTCTTCGGCTTCATAACCAGACCGTTCCATACCAGGAAATTGCATCCATCGTTAATAGACCCATTTCCACTGTTTGGAGGATAATAGACAGGTTCTGCAAAAATAAAAGCTTAGAAAATAAAAAGCGCCCTGGGAGGAAGAAAATATTATCAGGACGTGATATGCGAATAATCGAACGGGAAGTCAAGAAAGATCCTTTTATACCGGCGACGAAAATCAAAGCAACACTAAAATCTATTTATAAAAAAGATATTAGCGTTCATACAGTCAGAAATCATTTAAGGAAATTGGGTTACGTGTGTTGTATTCCACGAAAGAAATTCTTCGTTAGCGACATAAACCGTGAAAAAAGATTAAATTTCGCAAAAGAACATTTGAATAAGGATGTCGAATTTTGGAAACGCGTCTTATTCACGGATGAAAGCAAGTTTAATGTGTTTTCTCCCAATGGACGAGCAAAAGTGCGCAGAAAGCCTCTTACGGAGCTAGATACGAAAAATATGATAGGAACTGTGAAGCATGGTGTATTTTGGTATGGGGATGTATGGCTTTCAATGGAGTTGGCGAACTTCATATAATAGAAGGAAAAACGATGGATCACAAAGTCTACATCCAGGTTTTAAGGGATCGGCTAGCGTTCAAAAGTTGAATTTGGAAACAAACTACATATTCATGCAAGACAATGATCCTAAGCATACCGCCCACCAAACTCGAATGTGGATACTTTATAATATTCCAAATTGCTTGAAATGGCCCCCACAATCACCTGATCTCAATCCAATTGAGCATGTTTGGGAAGAACTGTCGCGTCGACTTGCAACACATAACATCCGCAGCTAATCCGCGCTTAAAGAAATAATAAAAGAAGAGTGGGGCAAGATCACTCAAGAATACTGCGCTAAGTTGGTTTCATCTATGCCAAGAAGGCTTCACGCTGTCTTAGATCGAAAAGAAAATCCTACCAAATATTAAGAATTATTGATTGCTATCAGTTACCCAATACAGTTGGTAGAATATGATTGAGGTTTAATTTTTGCATCACTTTTTCTCGGTAGCCAAAAATGAATTGATTTAATTTTTAATTTTTTTTCTTATAGAAAAGTTTTTTTCTTTTTATTTTTTTTATGTCTAATCACTGTTTGGAAATATATTAATAGCAAGAAAAAAACCAACGGACTTTTTAGTCACTACCTTTAAAAATATGAAAAGGTTAACCCAAAGAATTTCTTAAATATGAGCTTTTGCATCACTTTTTCGCGGCACTGTATGTTATTCTGCAGTTTCTTGAAGGCCAGATATGAAATTGATTCTGATTACGCTAACTGAAAAGCTTGCGTTAAATTTCAATCAGTGCAAATCAAGGGAATGGACAATCAAGCCTGTAGTTTAATACTTCAGTCCTCGAACCACTCCTGAGTTTAAGACTTCAGTAAGGGATAAAACCACTCGACGCTTGAAGTGTCTAGAACTAAAGCACTTCTTTTTATGGTGGCTGAACATATTTTAGTAGGACTTATCTGAGATTGTCTCTCCGATATTTGGTTTTTTTTTTGAACATTTAATTTTTGGTGTCTATTGGGGCATAATCATAGTTGGAGTTAAGCTTGTCGTATAAACGGTTTTCGATACAGCTAATATCTCTTGTTGTCAAAGAACTCTGCAATATGAAGTCATCATGTGCAAATTTTAATCTTTGAAACAAAAATGTAGACGAAAACCATTAAAGAACCATTAAATATCTGATACATATTTGCACAGACAGGACCTTGGAAGTGAATGTAGTACTGACAATGAAAAAATCATTTTCCTTGAAGTATTCTAAAAACGTGAATATTGTTTTTTTAGAGAGAAATGTTGCAAAGAGTTCATGGGCATACACTTTTTTATAGTAAGACGTTTTATACAATCGCTGAATATAAATATTGCTTGAATGAAATAGAATTCAAATTAAGTTGAATAAAAAACTGTTTAGAATAAAAATATTGAAGGGAATAGTTGCAAAATTTTTTACCAATACCGTGTCCTCTACTTATCAAAATAACAATAGATAATAATAATAGAAAATAATAGAATATAATAAAAGAAAAATAAGCGGTTTCTTCCTAGCAACGGTCAAATTAAAACAAAACACAAAAACTTCTAATTATTCTCCTGCATTAGTCATTCCCCATCCATAAATATTCCAATTCAACGAAATTCCACAAATCCACATTTCGTTTGTGTACCGCGTGTCGGTCGGTACAAGCATAATTCAACATTTTAAATCAAATGTGTTTCATATTCAAAGAAATTCACAATTCAGCGTGGACAGCCATCTGACTTTCTATCCATAACATTCAAATAACGGTTTTGCATTATAACATCACAACGGTCACGCGGAAAAGAGCTAAACATTTTTTTCGAAAAACAAAACCGAAACAGAATTCAATTTCACAAAGCGGTACTTTCAATTACCTATCAACAGAAAGATACAGAAATGAGTAAAATGTATGTGCATACCTAAAAAATTAGTTTTCAATTTTGTTCAAGGGCGCCGGCGAAAATAATGGATCTTTCGGTCTTAGAAGAATTTAAAATTTTGTTTTGCGTCAGATTTAACGTCACAATGCATAAATGTATGTGATTGTTTGTCGTAGAATCGTTCATATTGTAGTTAGTTTTTTTTTTTTATTTTACTAATTTCAGTGTAATGCCAGGAATGTAATTTGAGAAATGTTCCAGAGAGAATTGATTAACACATAAGTATGACAAATAATATATTTCTTTCGGAAAAAAAATTAAGTTATTCAATGAGTTGTTCATAGGCAAAATATTGTAGTACAGGAAAAAAAACTTAAGATTAAATGCTCCACTTGAGACATGCTACTGCAGAGCATAAATGGGAAGATATTTAGATTTGATTAGTGATCAAAAAGTGTAATGTGATTGGGAAATTCAATTCGAGGGATTTTCATAAGCCTTGTAGCGTTGGACCGAAATCAAGCAATTATTTAAATAAAAGAAAGGATGTTAAGCAGCATTGAGAGCAAAATCAAAAGTGTGGTCAATAGAATATGCCGCATCAGAGGATAAAGATTGATTTCTGTTCGACAAAAATTGCCCGATAATAGCCCTGGGTGGTAAGTAATTGGAAGTAACAAGCTCGAAAGTTGAGATAAGGACACGCATATGCTACAGGATAAGCTACGGCAAGGGTAGATTCTGTAAGAGCAAAGGGCCTGCTTCAGTGATAAGCAACGAAGAGATGACGCAGACTCAAAAAGCTAATCGTAGCTCTGTAAGAAGTGCAAAAATCGCAATAACTAGAAAAAGCTATCCCGATCAAACTTTGGATGAGTAGAATATCAAGTTTCTTGCCAGTACACAGTACTAACTCTAAAATCACATCTAGAGCGATATAAAGAAAAAATAGAAGGCGCGAGAAGATAAAAGATACGGGGAAAGAAGATAAAAAGAGGCAGAAAATAAAAGGAGGACGAAGATAAAAGGGGGACAAGGATAAAAGGAGACGAAGATAAAAGGAGACGAAGATAAAGGCGGACGAAGATAAAGGCGGACGAAGATAAAGGCTTACGTTAATAAAAAGAGGACGAAGATAAAAGGGGGAAGAAGATAAAAGAGGGAAGAAGATAAAAGGGGGAAGAAGATAAAAGGAGAATGAAGATAAAAGGAGAATGAAGATAAAAGGAGAAAGAAGATAAAAGGAGAAAGAAGATAAAAGGGGAAAGAAGATAAAAGGAGAAAGAAGATAAAAGGGGAAAGAAGATAAAAGGTGGACGCAGATAAAAGAGGGATGCAGATAAAAGAGGGACGCAGATAAAAGAGGGTCGCAGATAAAAGAGGGGCGCTGATAAAAGAGGGGCGCAGATAAAAGAGCGACGCAGATGAAAGAGGGACGCATATAAAAAAGGGACGCAGATAAAAGAGGGACTCAGATATAAGAGGGACGCTGATAAAAGAGGGACGCAGATAAAAGAGGGACGCAGATAAAAGAGGGACGCAGATATAAGAGGGACGCATATAAACGAAGACGAATGAAGATAAAAGGACGACGAAGATAAAACGAGGAAAAATAAAACGAGGGAAGATAAAATGAGAGGGAATACAAAACGAGAGGGAATACTAAACGAGAAAGATAAAATGAGGCAAGATAAAACAAGAGAGATGATCAAACGAGAATGAAGATAAAACGAAAATGAAGACAAAACGAGAATGAAGATAAAACGAGAGAGAAGATAAAACGAGAGAGAAGATAAAACGAGAGAGAAGATAAAACGAGAGAGAAAATAAAACGAGCGAGAAGAAGAAACGAGAGAGAAGATAAAATGAGAGGTAAGATAAAACGAGAGCGAAGATAACACAATAGGGAAGATAGCACAAGAGAGAAGATAGAACGAGAGAAAAGAAAAACACGAGAGAAAATAGCACGAGAGAGGAGATTAAAAGAGAGAGGAGATTAAAAGAGAGAGGAGATTAAAAGAGAGAGAAGATAAAAAGACAGATAGAAAACTGGTCATTCAGTTGATAATTGCATGGACCTTGGTGTTATGTTTGACGCTAAATTAAAATTTGATGTCCACATTTTGCGTGTCACATCCAATGCCTCACGCTTGTGTGGCTTCATTCTAAGACCTTTTACTGATATTTCCTCGTGTGTAAGTCTGTGTGTACGTCCCCTTCATGCGTAGTGTCCTCGAATATTGTTGTCAAATTTGGTGTCCTCATTACCGTTTCTTAATTGATGCTGTTGAGTCGGTACAATGTAGATTTACTCGCTCACTTTTCCTCAAGTTTTGCGTCTTTCTATCCTTGAAATCCCTACCCTCCTTTCACGCAGAGTGTATTTCGACGAATGTCTCCTATACAAAATGACTACTGGTTCTTTTACATCTATCCCCAGAGCGCAGTTTTCTGTTCGTGACCCGGTACGCCTTAACAGGTCTTCATTTGCCCTCAACGTATCCTTTGGTCGTACTCATACATATTTTTACTCTCCTCTTTTACGCTTGCCTAGGCAGCATAATTCTTTAAATATTGGTTCTTTTCCGCCTTTGTTACGCACTTTTAAAAATAAGTTAAGAGCATGCGTTTTATCCTATGAAATATAATCTTGAATTATGATTAAATTTCACCGCCTTATTATACTTTGTTTAGTTTCAATTTATAGTCTCTTTTCTTTTTATATATAAGTTTATTCCTTGTCTAATCTTTAATTGGATTTGTATCTGTTGATTTAGACAATAAATAAATAAATAAATAAATACGCGGAATAACTTCAGATTGGTCAGGGAAGCTAGACTTCAAAATGATATCGGATGCTGGCAAATCGATGATGTCCGAAGGTCGAATTTCTGAGGTCGCCATAAAGGAAATATTTGACCGAAAAAAGGTTCAGGTAATCAATAAACGCTATTGAATTGTTGCTTAGCGAAGGAAAGCCTTTTGTGGAGCTATAATAAAGATGTTTATTTACAACAAGAGTAGGCGGCAAGTAGACATCTGATGAATTTTAAGTCAACGTTGAGCTATCAGGGTCGTTAACAGAGCTGGAGTCTCATGTAAAGGTTATGCTTGATGTGATCAGAATTTCTTTCTTTACTTTCTTTTAAAATTATCCAAAAAATTAATTAGAATTACTAAACATAAACACCATTAGAGTTTAACATTATAAACAAATTTCTTTGGCAGTCAAACTTGATACCAGTTTCTACACCAATAATTCATCATTTCCCAAATTCCAATACAAACCAAAACTTATGCAAACAAAAAAACTATTATTTATGAAGAAATCCAGTTATAGCTTCTTATATGATAACTCGCATTCACGTGAAGCTAGTTGCGCTGTCGGTATAAGAATTATGTGTTAAGGTTGGATTAATGATTCATCAGTAAACATCACCATCGAATAAATATGCAAATTTTCGAGACTATGAGGTGCCTTGATTTACAAACAAAACCAGTTGATCCATCAGAATGAAACCAGTTTTCATTGGGACATTATTTTGGCAGTAAATAAATTTATAGCAAAAGATTCTTACTGGTTCAAGATCAAGTTTCGCATCTTCTGAAGTGGGCAAAAAAAAAATCAAAATGCAAATTCTTCAAACTTTTCCATTCCCGATAAGTCTGCATGGGTTTTGCACACGTGTATCTTTCTATTCCGTCTCATACGAAAGAGATACTTTTTTTCCAACAAGCGAGGCATGCTTGATAGTTTGCACATCTGCTTTCATATTGCTATTGTGGCTGGGAAATCGTCATGTTTACTATCGATATCAAAAATGTTTCCCATCATGATTATACTTACATACATACATAAAAGAGTGTATACATGCATACATAAAAGAGTAAAAAGTATATCAATCAAATTGACATTCTTTTTGTTTATCTAGTAGTACCTATGTTAGTAATTAAGTGCGACTACTAGTTTGCTGTGAGTATAACGTACATCAATACTAGCTTACAAGCTAGATTGCTTGTACGCGTCTACGCATTTTCACAATCTTAGTTTGAGTGGGTTTTGTGCGGAAATTTCCGATATGTAGTCATATGTCCTTGATATCATTGGAAACATTTTACACTGTGCAGTAATTTATTGCAGTCATCGATGTGGCTGTTTTTCATACATCAAATAGGGTGATTTGAAGTCGAAGTATGAGTAGATTGTTGAATAAAATATTGTATTTTGAACATAGAGAGATGATAAAATAAATTGCTTTAAACGTTTTGTAAACCATCTTAGATAAAATCTGAAACACGTTCAATTTTTGAACAATAAATCATTTTGCAACGGTTTATCATTATCAGTAATATTTTACGACAATTCATATCAGATTTTGGCCTTCGGATGTAATCATAGTCACCTAATTATTTCCTAAAAGTTATCATCGCTACAATTCACCTGTAATCTGATACCAATACATCGCGTGTTATAGTTTGACTCACACTTCAATATCGAATCGTATCAAAAAACACTAGCATCTCACAAATATCAGTCCTTGAACTCTTTCTACGAAATAGAAAATAAGATTCAATTTATCAATCTCATCTTTCTAATTAGTCATGCTGATAGCAATTAATCGAAAGTTCACACTCAAAAGTCGCACCAAATATATTACAATTTTTTCGAATCGTCATTATTGGCAAGCATAAAATTCTATGAGTGTATGCAAACCTTTCAACTCGCGTACGTAACGTTTTGCTTACCTCAATTTCAAAGTTCAGCCATTACAGTAACAACATTATCGACAATACAATATCGATGGAATTTCTTAACAAGATACGACAATTGCCAATATTTTAAACAGTCCACAGATTTCATCAAGTAAAACACGATATGCACGAGTATTTCAGAATTTATTTAAAAGATGTGCTGATAGGGAAAAAATTTGTGATAGGATTGCGATAATTATACACCGATTGTCATCGTTCCAGTGATTGACGGATACATAACGTTCATTGTACGACAGATCAATTGTTTATAGTGTTTTATGACTGAGAATTGCGGTTAGGTAGATTACACATTTTGTAATTTGTGTTAGAAGATGTACCTATGACCGAGAATTATTTTCAGATGAGGTTGGAGTTACATAAGATACAACTAAAAATAACAGTAAATAAATAGTTAAAAAATTTTCGATGACATTTATAGAATCAATTGACAATTAAAAAAAAATAGAAAAAAATTACCATGCTACAATTTTGCATCATTCCGATATTTGTGCCCGATCGACGACTTTCTTCAACTTCCTTACACAAAGTCACTTTAAATTCGGTTGTCTGCATCTGGATGCGACTGCTGTCAGCGCTTATGCTTTGTCAACTTTATTCAAAACAAATATAACACGATTTGATGTTACGCACTTTGAGTCTACATTCAAACTAACTTCCTACTATCGCTTACACATCACATTATTTAAGAAACTTTGATTTTCCGACACATTCGATTGATCAATACTTTTACGAATGTCAGATTGAGATTTAGCTTCAAGAATCTTCTGTGAGGTAATTCTTCCAGAAAATTCATAGGCATTTTGATGTCGAACCTCGTCATTTTAGAAGCTTCTAGTATTTTCAAAAAAGTTATGAGCTGTATCATTTCTACTAAGATTAAATCACGCTGCTTATCACGGTAGAGAATTGTGTATCTGAGTTCTAGAAGCTTCTAACACAAGAATCTAACCAAATATATTCCATATTTCCATTGAAACTCGGTTTCTAGAAGCTTCTATTCTATGAAATCTGCTGAAATGGATCGTCGCTTGGACTAAGCTATTGTACCAAAACTAAAAAAAATTGAGACAATCAAATGATGTCATTCACTTGACATTTATTTTTCAAATAGGAACTAATGTTGGAAAAGAATCTGCAGCAAAGTGCCAGTCCAATCTAGAACTTTCCACATTTTCCTAAATTTCTAGTATGGCTCGGAAGTTTTCAGAACTTCTTGGTTAGCTAGCGATTTATGCATGCAATGACTAATATCGAATGTTCTGGAAGATTCTGGTTTCCAAACATAGATCAGATGGCACAATAGCGACTATTTTGAATATTCTGTCGTTTCACACCATGGTGTTTATATTGCACCACAAACGTATAACACGACGAAGACATGGAGCTCATTACATTTTACAATAGATGGAAGGTGGTTGGAAAACTAACGCTACAGAGCGAGTTCTACTCGAAACTTTTTCGCTTTTAAATATTGCCCTTATAAACAACGAGAATACCAACATCTTCACTAAGGTGGTTAGCAAACACTACACCCATAGTAGGGATGTTCATGTAAAAAATATATGGATATTTTTTCCGATATGATGTATCGAAACTCTATATCGATACTTTGCGATATATCGAAATGTAAATATCGATTTTTTCGATATATATAAATATCGATTTTTTCAATATATATTGGATAATTTATTTTCTTTATTATGTTTGGTCTTTGGTTAGGTGGTATTACTCGCTGCCCAACTAACAATTTGTTGAATATTTTGGGCGTGGATACGTTTCCATTCCTTAGGTTGCGCCTACAAGGAAACCAATGTTTCGAATCAGCGACTTTGTGGTTACGTCGTAGGTTCGAATTTGGAGCAACGCCGTTCAGTAATGACATCGAAACAAAGTAGTCATTGCATGGAAAGAGTTACGTTGTAGTTACTTCCTTGTGGCGGCATTATCGCGACACCGTTTAGTAATGATTTCGAAACATTATGTCTAACGTGCGACTAACAATATGACACTTATAGAGACAAATTTACAAACAATCCTCCCAATATCTTTCTCTTTCACGCTCATAGCTATTTATAAGATATACGAAGAGTTTATACAAAATGATCATGTATGTGTTAAGTATTTGTATGATGAAGACAATATTGTATTTCAGCATATGTTTAATATTTCATATAGTGACTGAACATTTTGAATCCAATGCAGAAAAAACACGAACGATTCAAACGTTACTGCAAACGTGGTGTTGAAACTCCCTAAAACTACCAAGCACTTGCGATTGTATCAGGCTTTAGCTAAAATAGGTATTTTCTATTTTTGATAAAATATTCAATGTTTTTTTTAAAAGTTAAATTCCGCACTATCAAACAAGTATAGCATGTCCAAACATGAAAAATCTGTGCTTATTACATCAAGCAAAGCTACTATTATGGATATTTTTAACTTCAAAATATTTTACAATTCTTAGCCGCCATGTTTGTCCAAATTTGTTCGCCATGATTGTTCTTTGAAGGAAATAATCCCATTTGGTGCCTATATCGGCGATTTCAAGGCACTGTTGACACTTTGCTCCATTGGATGTTACCGAATGGTAATTTTGACTATATCGCACCTTCATAGTAGTTTTAAGAGGTCGTCGTTACTACCTAGTTTCTAATCTGAAAGGCGCTCGAAGCCCAAGACGAAACAGTTAGTTTAACATAAATTTGGCCAATGCTTTTTGCGTTTGCTTTGCGCCTCTGTCAAGAGCTGGTTAAGAAAGTAGCTTTGGAAACTAAAACAAGTGGGACAAGATTGTTGTTGTTTTAATGCTAATATCATAATTCGCTCTCGATAGAGGCACAGAAGAATGTTACTACTGTATTGAAATTTAATTGAAAGCAAATCTGCACATTCATTTAAGTTTAAATATATACCATACAATAGACCATATAATTGGCAGCAGTTCGATATTATCTTCGAAAGACTTTGGAAAAATATTTGCAAAATTTTGCGATACAAAGGATAAAGCAAAACTTGCAAAATATACTTTTGTTAAACCCTCTTAATAATTTTGCCATCGCATTCTTCTCTATCTTACTGTTCGTTTTTTACTCTTTGACTTGTTTTTAAACACATTAACCCATTCTGATCTCTGGACTCCGAAAGCAAACACTCTGATTTTTGAATGCACATATCTGAGCCGTCCGAAAGTGTAATTCACTTGCTGTTGGGTTTTCACTAAGTCTCATTTCGGGAATACTGTTACTTAATAATGGCCTCAAAGTAACATCGAACGGAGATGTGCCCATAGTGTGCCTACCAAAACAACAAATAAACGCATCTTGTGACATTTATTGTAGTAGTGCGCGAAATTCCGTTAAGGGGGCAGGTACACTTAAAATTTTGAGAAAATCGATTTTATTTTCTTAGCATTTTCTAAAAGTAGCATGTTTCAAAAGCATTCTGTGCAAATTTCAGACGAATCGGACAATTCTTTATGGAGATAAATAACTTTGAATGAAGTCGTCTCTAATGCATAAAGCCCATTTTTGCATGCTTTCAGAGCATTTTTCTCGAAACTATGTTTTCGAAGTCGGTGATCATTGTAACTTGAAAACGGCTTTATCGATCATCATGAAATTTTCCTCACTTATTTTATATGTAATTGTCTCTCGGATGAACGAGGGATTTTTCGATTGGACGATATTTTTTTTCAATAGCCGAAAATGTGAGTGAAATATTGGTCGAAAATACAATTTTGAATTTCAACAACCGCCATTTTTCGAAAAATCAAAATCTGCCAAACTCCTTCGTTCATCCGGAGCACTATGCCATTAACTAATATTCCCCGATTTTTGTTTTATTTCGGATGATCCAGTGGCAAGCTACAGTGACCGCGGCAAAACAATTTTTTTTTGGACCTCTTGAAAATTTACTCTATTTCGACTAATTTTCAACCTGCTACCTTAACAAAATTACAATAGCTTCTACAAATATACGAGTATGTCCTTCAAGTAAAAAAATATTTGTTATCAATTATTTTAATGTGTCTAAAAAAAACTCATAAAAAAGAGCTTTTTTTGGACGTCCCAAGTGTACCTAACCCCTTAAGTAATGTTAAAAGTAATAATGGTAAACAGTACCATCTTGTCCCAGAAGCGTGGGAAAAGAAAAATTTTCTCTACTGGCTATCTCATGTGAAGCGTACCAAAAACCGATTGGCTTAAAATGCCATGTACATTTAAAGCTATGTCCTGTTCTGAACTAGTTGTCCTGAACGGTCGAGACTTTTTTATTAACCCCGCTTTATGGGATTCCGTATTGACGTTTAAAGATTTGTGAGAACGAAATCCATATGGATATAGGCGCCACTACGTAACCATTACATGAGAGTTTCCTTGATAGGCATAGGCGTATTAAAGGAATTTTGTGTGGTAACTTTGACGTACAATGTGCCTTATTGGGATTTTGATTAAGTCGCACTGAAGTAACTAATCCCTTATGGACACAATGCCTATAAAGGCGCGTCAGAAGTAATCTTTACCACTTCTTTACTAAAATTTTGCCTATCAAAGAATTTTACTTTGAAGGAAAAATGACGAAACAATTCCGACTTGATATAGTATTCACGACGTATTCGCGTCAAAAAACTGCATTTAGTAACATATGGGCGCAAATTGTTAGTTGGGTGAGTATAGGGGGTTGATATTGTTTTTATGTATTTTTTTACGTGACATTCTGCCACAGTAAAATGTAAATGCTCGTTCAGATAAATTATCTCATTATTCCAAAGAATGAGCACTCAAATTATAGAATTTCTGAAAAATTTACGAAGAGTACAGATGTCTGCAAAGTATGGAGTTTACTACTACTACTGGGTAAAAAAAGCAAAAAAATATCCTTGGGATGAATTCCACATTCTTTAACTTAGCAATATTCATCCAAATAGATTAAATGATTAACACTATTAGTTAAATTTGAAATTTGCTTCGACCTCTGTTCTGAAATAAAGAGAACAAAAGGAAATATTTGTCTCTTCGCAGCAGTCAAATTTTGCTCATGAAAATAAAGATATATATTTTATAATGAAAAAATTATAACCGAAAAAGGAATAAAGAAAGTAAATAGATTTTATGATATAATAAAATATTTTATAGGAAATTATCACATATTTTAGGACCAGGATAATGTCATATTTACAGTTTTGCAATATATTTACATCTGAAAAATTGTATTTATTCTTAAACTCATAATAAACGTATTCATTTCTGAACATAACGTTTCCTAAAAAATAATAAACTTATTGCGGTGCCATCATCATTTAAACCAATATGCCTGTTGAAGATGCTGAGAAAGGTTTTCGAGCGGGTCATAGATGAGCGGTTGCTGCTCGAAATTGAAAGGACCGGCAATTCCGTTTTCGAAAGAGACGAGTCAGGATGGTGAGGAATTTAACAAGGAACACCAACGATAAAGGAGACTACTGCACTGTGATAGCACTAGAGCTTTAGAATGTCTTCAAATCCGCGAAGTGGAGCCTATTGTAGATGCTTTCTTCGATAACGCAGTGTCATGATACTTCGCACGTATAACCGTCGAATAAAGCAAAGAATCTTATGATACGACTCGGAAACTTTACCTGGTAGCGGCGGAAGTACCGCAGGAATCCGTCCTTGCTCTCCTGGTGTGGAGCATAATATATGATGGGGCACTAAGGCTACGTGCATCCAGAAATATGATTGCACCGGTGACAATGGTGCCGTAATTTCAACTTGATAAAAGCTGGTGACTGTATAATTACCCTCAACATTTTATGAAGTACCTTGGTGCTATCTTGAATGAAAAGTTGAGCTTCAAGCCCCACCTGGAGAGAGGAAAGGAGAAAACATACTACAAGTCGAACCCGATGGCCAGTTGCCGGTAGGATAACACATTCATCGAAAGACTGGATCAACAAAGGAAAAAAAAAAGGCGAAAACATATGTTAGTTCAACACTCACTAGAATGTTACCACAGTATTGGCGGCTCAAAGCAAAGTGGTATTGTATTGTACGCAGCACCGGTGTGGGTATCGGCACAGCAAATAAAATAAAATCAGAGAAAAATGCAAGAGGCATACCGCATACTCGAATCTGGTGTGTTTTTAGAACAACATTCTATGAGGCAATCTATGCTATAGCTAGTATGCTGTCAATGATATTCTTGCGAATGAAGCACTTGGAATTCACAAAATCGAAGAACGAGCAACAAATACTAGGAATGAGTCGCAAAACGGACGGTGGGCGCATAAATTAATCCCTAACGTGGTCCAAACGACTTCAAAGAGCCATGGAGAAACGAGCTATGATCTGACTTAATTCCTATGCGAACAAAACTACCTCTGCCGTTTTGTACACAATAGCTCGCCGGACTGTTCAGTATGACAAAATGTAAACGAACACGCAGAACACTTGATGTTTAGCTGCCCGTATTTCGAAGCATACAGAAGAAACCAAGAGATGGCATTAAGCACGAAGATCATCATCCTTATCGCTACAATCAGGGCTCAGTCCTGTTCTCTTTCGACAAATTTTTCCGTCGGTCCCGATCGCGAACCGTTGTCATCGAATTAGGTTCCGAGCGTCCTGGTCACCGACATCCCTTCAGCGCAAGCAAAGTCTCCCTAATGTCGTCTGCCGTAAAGTCTCTCGCAAAAGGATTTCGGAGTAGGTCTATTTTCGCTCAAATGAGCTAAATACCCAGTCCAATGGAGTCTACCGAGTTTTATCTTGCTAATTATATTTACTTCTCAGTAGATAGCATATAACTCATGATTGTAGCGTCTCCGGTGCTGTGACGCTTCACATATGGGTCCAACGATTCTCTGCAATACCCAAGTCTCGGATCCATACGTGAGTACTAGCAAGATCATGGTCTTGACTGGTCATACGAACATGATTAGGGTCAGACTGTGGTAGGCTTTGTTGGATTTGAGCAGCCGCCCGCGTATTTCATCCTCCATATCGTTATCAGCTGCTACAAATAATACAACGTAGTTATAGGATTGCGTTACTTCGAATTCATGCTCCAGGTGTTTTTGCTGCAGATGCTGCCACGATGTGCTTCGTCTTTCCTTCATTGATGTGCAGTCCCAGCTTTGACAATATCATCTGCATAAGTCAGTGTCTGGCTAGAATTGGTGACGATAGTCCGCTTCGTTGACGTGCCACATTTTCGGATTGATTTCTCCAACGTCAGGTTAAATAGGAGCCAGCTCAGGCAATACCCTTGTCGAAGTCCATTCAAGATGTTGAACGATGTGGATAGCAATCTGGATATCTTTACTTGGCTTGTTACATTGTCATCTTTGGTAAGTTATGTTGCATAAGTAGTGCGGCAAGTTGTTTTCAAGGAGGTGGTTTTAATCGGTAAAAATGCGATATGTTTCAGGACAGGATCCATGAAACATCTTTCGAAAATTTCTCACCTTCCAACAGCGAGAAAAAGACATTGAAGAGGGAAACTTGAATAACCGAATGGCTACGGAACCGGTTGCTAACGTGCTTGGTTCCTAGTTCAAAGCCAACCATAGTCATACGTCGGGTTTTGATTTAACCTAGCCATGAGTAGTTGCCTGAGTCAAATCAGAAGTAATGAGAATCGTAAAGCTTATCACTTTACATTAACAAATTCAGCCCACGGATCCGCAAAGACCTGAAGAGAGATTAACTATTTTGCTTTCAACTATATACTAGACTAGTTATACGACAAGACGCATTTAATGTGGATAATAGGGTCTTTAATAAGCAATTGAAACGGTCATTTGCCATCAAAAGTGTCGATGGAATAACGAACTCAGTAACAAAATTCACAAACAACCGTTCATTCCATTAAAAATGGATCCCATTCAGCAGGCCTTATTATTGTTCATAATCTTGTTTTCTGTCTATTTGGTCACATAGTGATATGGTAGTTTCGTAGTTGATGTTTCTGGTTTGCCGTTTTCTTGCGATGTCTTTCAAGTTTGTATTTAGAGTTTCATAAAAGCTATATTTTATGTTAAGACTGAGATCTATGTTCGATAAAACACCAATGATTCCGACCCTGAAAATTCCAATATAATGATTTTGCGAAAAAAGCTTCCTGTCCTTTCTCCTCAAAGCAGGTACGGTATGCCAGAAGAACAGTGGTGCCTATTTGGCTGGCATAATATTCGAAAATTCTTCTGAACAGATCACCTTGATAGGTCAATAAACAAATAACAAAAACAATAAGAATTCAGTTTGTCTAATGTATGTTATAAATTTGACACATCAACTATACATCATCAGATTTCGGGTTGATTTCCAGCCCAGTGAACCAACAAAACTCTGTATTTATATGCAGATAAGAAACTTGGGCCGCACGCACTACAAACCAATACTCCACCCACGAGAATATACACATTTCTTCGTAACATATCAAATTCTAAATTGGTAGCCTAGTTTATATTCTATTTCGGCCCATTTGTTTACAATATATACATCAATTTCGTAGCAATTTATAATAAACTTAGTCATCAGGATTAACAATTAGAACATACGTACAGTGGCGTGACGCTGTATGCACCATAAAAATTCACGTTATTCACATAATAAAAATTAATTTTTAATCTAGAACGAAAGCTTATTCTGTACAAACATTTCTTGGGCAGAAGATAACAACTGACGTATCAGCGACTGTTAGTAGTGTACGTTTTGACTTAGGTTTTCCCAAGATGGTGCTTTTTAATTATTTTTCTGATTCACAGGTTTGAATGCGTAGGACTTTATTTGTCGAATGGGATCTCGGGATACTGCTGCTCAGGATTATTTCACCTAAGTGTCTAACCATTTCACAATTTTAAAATTTGATTGCGATTTTAGAAGACCCGAGAAAAGTATCTGAAAACGAATACACCGGAATCCTTTGCGGGTTGTAGTTGGCAGACACTTTATTTTACGAGTGGACGAGTGTGCACTAGTTTGTGGTTGATTCCACAACTTACTTTGTCTTTGATTTGTCTCAAATCAAAGACAAAGACAAATGTTAGCTCAAGCTTCAGTGTGTAATCATGGTTGATCATGCTTGGCTGGATTTGAACCAGTGATCACACAAGCAAGTGGCCGATGCTCTACGCACTTAACAACATAAACTTTAACATTATGCTTAGTTTTGAGCAGTTTTCTGCTCTCAAACCCACCCAATTGACTACCAGCACGTGCCAATGTGCCACCTTATGCCCCTAAACCATTGCCTGCTAAAACAAACAAAAAATCATTTAAACTCTTACATTCGAATCGATCTTTTCCCACATTCTTAGCATCGAACTTAATAAATTTTCATTGATATCATTTTACTATCGGCACCAATAAATCATTTTCGATCATATGATCATCATTATTGATCATCAAAATCGATTACGTGCCGCAACGGCATGCTTCTGCTAAACTAGGCCCCCTATAGTCAGTTATATGACCGATTCAATTGAAAGCAGCAGCGTCTAAACAATTCCGAACACGGGACGCACAAAACAGTACAAAACTCGACCGAAGAAAGTGAATAGAATAAGCGAAAATTAAAGCAAAAAGAGAGCACAGAATAATGCGATTTGAAATTGATACCGATTTGCAAATAATTATTTAACTTTCCAGGAGTTAAAGGAGGGTATGTTGGAGGAGGAGAAAGACGAGTAGACAACCAATGACGTAAGAATGATTGAAGTTCACTGACTATCATATGACTTTGATCATGAATTATTATCTCGGGGTGAACTGGGCAAGCAAGTTTCAGACAAACTTTATTGTTGATTTTCAAGTAATTGATCTATTTACAAGCACATGGGATGAATGTGCTGGAAATTCGGTTTAATTACCTATCGGTTATGATGCTTCTTATGATTGATTTGTTTATAGGTTGGTTTCGAAAGGAATGAAATTATGAGTTTTGGAAGTCGAATTTAAAATGGATCTTAGTGACGATCGAAATGTTTACTAAATGAAATATTACGCATTGATGAAAATTGGTATAAGATTTATAATTTTTTTTGTTTGCGTTGATTACTAAAACTTTGCTATTGATTTTGTTACGGAAACAGTTGTAAAAGCTAAGTGAAATATGTATGGAAATATGTATGATGAAGTATGGTATTATGAATCATATCTGTCCTCAGATTTGATCCAACCCTCGTGCCTCAGCAATGAACACTTTATCTTCCAAGCCAAATAATTTAAATAGGTTTAAAAATGTTTAATGGTTGGGTCAAACATCGACTTTAAGTCGTGGGTTTTGATCAGCACTCAAATCATTTGCTTGTGAGTCCTATCGTAATTTGAAGTGCTCTACTTCCGTCAATTTTTTTTACATAAAAAAACACTTAAATTTTCGATTTGTATTCGATAGGATTTATACTCAAATGTAAAAAAAACTTTCTGGTGTAACCTAGCGACAGCATCCTTACTTGATTTAATTATCTTCGTTATATGCTCGCTTGCAGCCCTGAAGGAGAAGAGTCTGCCAAACCGCGGGGACAATGCTTATGGATTGGCCTTGAAGTAACGGCTGTTTAGCACAGCAAAATCTTTGATCGATCTTCATCGGTTATCGAGTTTTTCATCGTGTCTCCAAGCCTGGGTACTTTAGAATGTTAAGCCCATGACGTTGAACCTGATAATCAGCTAATCCAGCCTACCGCAGGCTCGAAACTTTTGATTTCTTACTATAGAGACAACTAGGAGCAATTGTTAAAACTAACATAATGCTGAAATCTGCCAAGGCAAAAAATGTACCTCTGACAGCTAATGCGTCACAATCGTCAAAGCTGCCGTCTCTTTCTTCAGCTAAATATAACACTATCTACATTTTGTCCATCAAACTCCCCCACAGACCCCCGAGGCGACAAAGTCTTCACGAAGCCTTCAACGAAGAAGTCATCGAAAACGAAATATCCAATTTCAGGCATTTTCACTTCTTTCTTTGGTCATCTTTGTGATCTCTTTAACTGTTCCTCGATATTGGATATTTTCCCCTCTGAATGGAAAGCATGCTAAAATATTTCTAATTTTAAAAACATCAGGTTCTTGAGATGTGCTCAATACATGGGCCAACTGCTTTCGAATTTGCGAAAGTTATTGGAAAGAATATTTCAGCGACAGCTATCCCGTACTATTGATGATTATCAAATAATATAATAATGGATGACAATCATTCTGCAAGAAGCATCTAGAGCAGAAAGGTTTTAGATGCCTGCTTGATTAACGTACAGAAAGCTTTTGATTCCGTATGGATTTACACAAAAAAAGGTGTTCGTTTTCTTTAATCGAGTTTTTTTTATGAGTTCCCTATATAATCAGGAGTTTCGCAAGGTTTCATCCTTGGACGGATTATTTTCAATATTTTCACTCCAGACAACAAGGGTACTGCTAAGAACTCTTCCACAGGCATCGTCATTCATCGATACGCAGATGATATTTTCTTCGGGAACTTCCTCTACAACTCTTACTTTTCAGCAGTTGAACTACAAAAGTATATAGTTGGGGCTTAATGGGGCTTAAAATAAATGCCAACAAAAGTGAACTCATCGTTTCTAGAGGCGGAAACTCAAAATGTCTATAAATAATCAGACGATTCCCTCTTCGAAAACCGTTGACCCTCGCTGGAACCCCAGACATCATATTTATTCCTATCAGAGCAGCTCTAGCATACCTTTTAATCGGCTGTATCTTCAAGTCAAACTCTATCATATCTTCAAGGGTGAAGATAATAGCCTACAAACAATTAATAAGACCGATTCTAGTAAACTGTGCCTCTATCTAATGATCCGTATCTTGCATTAATCTCGATATGGTGGCGAAGTTCGAACACTGACTGTCAGTTCGAACCGAAGTAGCGACGTATATCAAAAAGCAAAAATGTTCCCTTTACTATCTTACCTACACTCAGAAAAATTTCGCCACTTAACACTTTTTTAGAATCACTTTAAATCAAAAGTTGAAATCACTTTTAAATAAAAAGCAAATCTTATCTGAATTCCACTTTATTATAAAAATTTTCTTTTCAAACCAAAATTTTTCATCATTGAATTAAAAAGAAAAACGGCGCCAAATCATATTTGAACATTTTTGATTCAAAAATTTTCAAATATGATTTGGCTCCATATACGTTTCTTTTTAATTCAATGATGAAAAATTTTGATTTGAAAATAAAATTTTTATAATAAAGTGGAATTCAGATAAGATTCGCTTTTTATTTCAAAGTGATATCAACTTTTGATTTAAATTTGATTCTATTAAATGACATTTTTCTGAGTGTACTTCAACGAAGGCCTAAGGTCATCCTACGTGGACTAAAACACCCCAACCATATTGTTAAATCTTCACACCCGAGACCCAAAATCTAAAGATTGCAATAGATTTTAGAAATAGCTCGAGCCACTTTCTCATTGCTATCGGTTTTTCTTGAACGTCAACCTTGAGCTTGATTTTTCAGTCTAATCCGAATTTAGTTCCCTATAACTTATGATAATAAATTGGATCTTGCCTCCTGCAGATATAAAATCAAGTAAAACACAAACTCGCCCTAGTCTCCTATTTTATCATTTCCTTATTTCTTTATTATTTTTTTATTCACTGTTTTTACTGGCCAAAGCTGTTGCAGAAAGATAATTTATAATTTCAGAGTAAATAGAAAAGATGATCAGCTCAAGAGGCAAAATTAATATGAATAAAAATAATAATAATAATAAAAGCAATAATTATAATAAAAACAATAATAAAATGATAGTAAATTAATAATAAAAATATAAATAAGAAAAATAAAAAGTAATGATAAAAATAAAAGTATTGAAAATAACAAAAATAATAGTGATGAAAATAATAATAAAAACAATAGTAATGAAAATAGTTATGAAAATTATAATAAAAATAATAGTAATGAAAATAAAGATGATGAAAACATAATAACAATATAACCATAATAGTAAAAATAAAAATAAGCTTAGTATGATCTGTTCACTTATGTTGGAGGAAAAGCTTTAATCAAGAATTAACGTAATATTTATGAAAGGCTAGGAGTAAAATACGAACCTTTAATTTGTAGTTAAACTGTGAGAGCGTTTGTGCGACCAAGTTACATCGATCACACATTTATAATGGGGTTACCAAACTTGATAGCAATACTCGAGAGCATTACGAACTAATCAATAAAACAGATTTACACAAACAGACAAGTTAGCAAAAGAGTGGCAAGATCAGAGGACATCACCGGAAAGACGAGAAATTTTGGATGTAATGTATGCAATATGCAGATCTAACTAAAGTTTCAAATCAAAGATCACACCATGCTCATTAAATTTTTCTACAGTAACGACAGGAGATTCAGAAAGTTAGTAGAAAAATATTAAAATAATCATTTTACATATAATAATCATTGGTTTATATTTTTTAGTTAGTAGAAAAATATTAAAATAAGCTTTTTACATATAATAATCATTAGTTTATATTTTGATATGTTCAGGCCAAGTGAATTATTTAGGCACCAATCATCTAAAGCGCAAATATCGTTTTGAAGTTGTGCGGAATAGTTACTCCAATAACTTTACAATAATCAGCAAACAGAAGGCAGGACGAATGAATAATACAAGGAAGATAATTGATAAATTGTAAATGAGAGAGGACCGAGAGTCGAACCTTGCGGAACACCGAAACGAAGACAGAATATGAAAGAAGAAGAGGAAAGTACATTTACGGTACAAGTACGACCTGAAACATACGAGCAAAACCAAGATACAAGTTCATCAGAACTACTAGAACACTGGGGGAGAAAATGTTTAGCAAAACATTTAGTATTAAGATACACATTTAGTCGAGGAAAGGATGGAATTTTTTCCAGGAAACAGATAAGGAACAAATAGAAGAATCATTATTGGCAAAAATAATCACACATGGCTTGTTCATCGATAATTTTGAAGTAGCCTGGAGAATCCTATTAAGTCATTATCAGAAAACATTGAAGCAGTGGCGGCTCGTGGTTTTGAGACTAAGGGAAGCACAAGCAAAATATATAAGCATATAATATAGATAAGCATACTTATGAAGCGCGTAGTAAACTATATATGCGATTTTTTTTAAATATCGTGTAAAAAATCAATTAGGTATTTCAATGCTGACCATATTTGCATTAAAAGCTAGTGATAAGCATAGCTTATTTCAGTGATATTCCTACTCACTACTATCAAAAATATCACAAAAGTTCAAACTATGCATAGTATTTGAAAGCATAAAAAATTACTAATTTCTTTAATTTTTTTTTTAAATTAATAAAAAAAAGGTAAATTGAAAACATATTACAGCCTAAATAAATGGTGAAAGTTTTTTAATAGCTCAAAGTAGAGGATATAATGCATCTTTTAGCAAATTAAATTAGAGAGCCAATGCCACAATAAAAATAAATTCCGCATATAATTTGCAATAAAAGTGCCTAATATAGTTACCTTTTGCAAACAGTTGACTGAGCGAAATTAGTGGTCTTGGTTACCAAGACTCAATAAGATCCTCAATGAAAAGGACTACCGCAGTAAATACTCTATGGCACAATCACATCAACATTCCACATTAAAATCCACATTAAACGGGTAAATATTAACTTTTCGAAACTTTAAAGAGCTTTATATTATAATTTACTTTAAAAACTATCCTTTTATCCCATCTTTAACCGACCGTATTAATAGTGAAAATACAAAAAATCAAGTCAAAAGAATTATAGCAGCTGCGTTTTTTTGCGAAGAAGCCATAAAAAAACGCACCTAATGTAAACTATAAATGCTAAAGAAAGCACTCCAGAAATTTAACATAGAAATAACGTCTACATAAGCGTTCAAAATAATCAAGTGGTCATATCACCAAAAGCACCTGAACCGGGAAACTCATTTTGCGAAAGAAATTCCAAAGCAGATACAAAAAAAAACCCGATCTGGAGAAAATTACACTCGAAATAATTTAACTCCTACAACTTGCACCGTACATAAGTACTTGTGAACAAAGCAGAAAATGCATCAATTCCTAAGCGAAACGGCTCATAAGAAGAAGAGCAGAAGAGAATCTACAGAATCATGAGAGGCAACAATAACATAACAGGAGACGCGGATAACTTTGCAGCATATCAAGTTCATTCATTAACAAAAATTTTCGGGTCGATCAGCGGGTGGATCGGGCAAGAGTTCTAGAGACTAATGTTCGAAGAACATTAGTATTAAAATCGCTTCGCCGAAAATTCGTCATATATATATATATATATCAGCAAAATGATTAACAGAGATAATCTCTGGAGTGGCCGATCCGATTGAGTTGACATTTTCGGAGAACATAGATTTATATAACAGATAGGTCCATGACTTGCTAGAATTCAGATATCTTAAACCTTTTGGCGGCGGCGGGCATTTAAGTGAATTTTCAGGTACACCTATATTTCCAAGCAGTGTAAATTTTTGTTAAAAAAAAGTACTAGGAATGAAAACTTATAATGTTTGTAGTTTGTCTATGATAAAGAATTGAAAATTTTGGGCCAGGTGTAGGCGCTGAGTGCCTAAAAGTAGGCAAGGATTTTTTTCAAATTTCGATTTATTATAACTTCTAAGAAAAACAATGGATCATCGTGAAATTTGCAGAGCGTATTGATGTAAACTAGAATTTAACACACATGGACTTTCAAGACTGTGCGGGCAACTCTGTAGCTACAGCTGGCTCCTGAAAACAAATCCTTCAAATCATCGAGTCTCCTGAAAAATTTTTGATTTTTGAAAATAAATTCAAGTTGTTGACAAATTTTGACTTTTGTCCACCAAGTCAAATAATAAATTTCAAAAATTCCGCGGTAAACAAGAACGGCAACCCGTGATCAAATTACCTCTATTTTCAGCACCCAAAACTTCTGTTCACGAGAACTGACAATCGGATTATGCGATCAATATGAAATTTACAGAACATGTTGGTATTAATTAGGACCAGGTCTGATAGAAGCGATTTTTCAATACGGGCAATACTGTGGTAGTGGTGCCATATGGAAAAATCACTGAGAAAAAAAACTGGTTTTTGGCCTATAGCTTCCGATTTAGCCACCAGATTTTAACAAAATTCACGCAGTAAGTGAACCTTACTTTAAGATAGATTTCATAGAAATTTGGTTGAAAAATTAGTATATGGACGCTAGCTACGGCAATTTTTGTCTCTTGAATATTGTAAATTTGCTCAGGAAAATAAAGGTTTTCCCCTATAACTTTCGATGCAGTGATGAAATCAAAACGAAATTCGTGTGAAAAGCATATCTTGTTGTCAAATCGTAGTGGTCTTGTAGTGAAAATACACACCAAATACTAAGATCTAGAAAATTTGAAAGCTCTTGCGAATGGTAACACTAAATTTCTTTGTATCCCTATTACTTCCAATGCAGTGATCGGATCAACACGAAATTTGCAGAGCAGGTTGACTTCAACGTGAGGCAGATAGGACTGCTAGCACGAGGTGTTTTTGTTATTTTGGTACCAATAAATGCTTGCATTAAGTATTCACATCGCGAATATACAATATATAACAATATATATGACAATACGTACAATATATAATATATAAGACAATAACAACAGTATAACAACAATATATGACAATACACTCAAAATCTGCACAAATCCTCTACTGTTCTTCGAACATTAGTATTTCTAGCGGTTCTGATGCGCTAGGGTTTTTGAATTTCTTTATCCACCAAGACGCTGCGAACTGAGCCAGCGTCTGCAATACTATCTGAGTACACTGGTTGTAAAATTTTTGTGGGCATCATTTAGGCAAAGCATCAAAGTAGATCTATGCATTGAAACAAGATCACTTCAATGTTCTGTGTAGTATATCTCAGTTAACTGTATGTTTTGAATTGAATGGTATGCAGTGCCTGTAGTTTTTACGTGGAAGCTCTGTAGTTGGACTGTTATAAAATAAAACCATTTGATTCATAGTAGCGATGGAGTTTTGACTTTGGTAAGAAAATAAATGTTATTACATTGATTGCTAAATATTGATTGTAAATCTTTTGATAGTTACATATTGATTATTTAACCGATTTTGTGGTTTAACAAGGGAAGCACTGCTTCCTTTGCATACATCGACGAGCCGCCCCTGCCTTGAAGCTGTATACTTGGTAAGAACTACGTCTTTTGATAAACGCCACATCGGACCGAAACCAAGGAGATGAAGGAGGAAAAGAATTATCAAATTTTAAAATACATTCGTCAAAAGAAAGGTCATCGGAAAAAGAGTCTCAATTAAACAAGTTGGTTAAGTTAGTCAGCTAAATCAGCTTCAAAATGCAAGGATTTTATGGGAATTTTAGAGTTGGAAATGGCGATAAAAATCGCAATGGAATGAGGGGAATGTCGCAAATTAGAAAGAACGTCAGGGGAGAGTAGGTTGTATATATTTTATATAAATTTCAAATTTCAAATCAGCTTCAAAATGCAAGGATTTTATGGGAATTTTAGAGTTGGAAATGGCGATAAAAATCGCAATGGAATGAGGGGAATGTCGCAAATTAGAAAGAACGTCAGGGGAGAGTAGGTTGTATATATTTTATATAAATTTCAAAATTTTGCTTTGGAGTTGGGAATAAATTGAAACTGAGAATAGGAACATACAGATAAAAAGGAAGCAATTACTAAGTATTTATAAGGGAAATAGCAAAATGATCGAAAGAAGAGTGGTACCACAAAAAAGGCTAAGCAAATTAAAGTAACCGTATATAAGAAAGGAAGCAAAGGGAAAGCAATTAATGAAGTAGTTGGAAAATTCTGCAAAGAATTGCCCGCAGACGGAAATAGGAAAATGATATAGAACATATAATGAGGAAACAAGTAGAGTTTCGGAAATTCATTCAACTGGAGGATATAAGTAATTTATAGCTCAGCTAATTGAGTTATCAAATACATACATCTGAATTATGGAAAATCCAAATATAATAGAAAAGGAGTTTCGAGCCATAATCCCAAAAGGAAGAGCTCAGATCCCTATTATCAAGAAATAGTTTCAGATAATCTATCTATTTCTGCTCTTCACATAACTCTCTACAAACCTAAGCCCCAGCAACCTGTGAATTTTTATATGATTCGGGCTTATTACTTCGATCATGACCAGTTGTGACAACCATCTTTTATTGAACTCGGTTTTAAAGCGTTAAGGCTTTCTGGCAAGCTAACATTTTTATAGAATGCTGCAGTTTGAAATCGAATTATTCTGCGAATGCTATGATAAACGGGTTTGAGAAAAGGAAAAGCGAATAATGGTGTAGCCTTTGCCAATAATTTTAGCACACTAGTCATTTCGTGGATTCATAGGCTCGTCATTTTGCACGGGCTGCGTCTCTTCATAGGCTTCCACAATTTTCTTCTCGAAAAACGTATATGTATTCCATAGATATGCATTTCTTAATAATACATTAGCAGAATAATAAGTATAAGTCGAAAATTGTCATATATACATATCAATCATCCAGGAATATTTAAAATAAATACGTTTAGACATGCTATGTGGTAATTTGACTATCAGACGTTTAACACTTATTATATTAAACGTGATAATGAACATGTTGCACTCTTAAAATTTTATTTCAATAAAACTCACGTTTCAACGCATGCATTTGAATATCAACCGGTATTGAAAGGAACAAAAACATCATGAAAAAATCATCATAAAGCAATTATCACTAATAGTTTCGGTAAACGATGTTTTTTGCATGAGCACACATGTGGATTTGCATGTTCACATTATGTCTCCCACTCGCTACTATAAACTTTTTTCAAAGCATTAGTCAAAATCGTTTTTATAATCTCACGTGCCTATTTTACGTAAAGAATTTTTAAGAATCAATGTTTACGAAAATCCGATCGACCGAGACAGTTTTTCATACTAGGCTCACATTCTTGCTTTTATTTTATTTATTTTCTATTCATTTCGCTGAATCAATTTAATATCAGAACACCTTGACTAGAAACTAGTTTTCACAAAAAAAAATAAGCAGAATCATTTACTATAGATGACATTCGATAGAAAATTGCATTAAACCGCAGCTACAAGTAATCGAATGTAAATCGATGTACATACAAATGTTGACAGTGTTGTCATATACGATACGATTCTGCGGTTTTCACTGAATATTTGGGTGAATGACCGCTCGACCCTACAACACCACGTGAACGTTAATGAATGGAAAACCGAGAAAATTCTCTGCTGCCCCAGTGCACATGACATACGACGACTACGAACGATTTGTTATGTGTGACAGAGCTTTGTGGTTGTTGATTTTCTTCCCCATTCAGAAAATAAACGAAATATCATTGGATATGCTTTTAGAATTGGAATAAATGTTTTCAGTGGTAATTCAATGGTTGAATGTATTTTCGGAAGAGTGAATAGTTAATAAAAAAAGGACAAAAATAAGGACAATTTAACCATTCAACCAGTTACAAAAAAAGATTTGCATTTCATTATCTTCCGTAGAAAATATTGACATTTACGCTATCACGCAAATTATTTCAAATCCTTACATAAAATCAGAACACAAATCTAAAGCAAAATTGATACAATTCCTTTTATCCGCATAATAAGCAACATGATTTCGATTCAGTTAACTCTTTCCAGATTTCAGAGGGTTTCCAGTTTCAACGATGAGAGTAATGATTTTCCGCTCTATAAACCAATTGATCGAATAAAAGTTTATGAACCAGAAGCTGATTGAAACGGTGTCATCAACAGGCTAGAGACGAATTTTATCCAAGAAAATAAATTGAATTTTCGGTGGGCTCTTTTAAATATTCGATACCAATGTATTTTCATGTCAATGGAAATTACGTCAAAAGATTTCAGAGAAGCCGGATTTAGGTTATGAATGTTATTTTTCTTCTTGGTCTCGACACACATAAGTCGAACATAAACTGTTATTTTAAAAGTTATGTTCGAATATTCACTTCAAGTGTACCAAAATAGCATGAATCAAAATAAATGTGGGTGGAAATTTTATGTTGGTTATATTTAGATCTTAGTAAAAATAGCCAGCTGTTAAAGCTTTGTTATAAATTCAATAAATTAGGACTGAAAATTCAAAGCATACAATCTGACCTAAATATTTATAGGACAAAGAGTCGTTAATGACCTGACGGAATTAGAACGAAAACAGAAATTGTTCACTCACATTTAATTCGATCTGATTTAAATTAAAAATGGACACTATGTAATAAAGATTGCAAGTTGAAATAACTAGAAGTATGTTGTTATGGATTAAATGTAATATTCCCCAAATTTTAGTTTGGCCACCCTGGTTGCATAGTCTGTTCAATAAGAGCATGTCTTCGATTTTCCTAAAATATTAAAAGTCAAATCCACCATCTTTTACAACTAGATTTTCCTACCCCCGAACTATTTCTCTAGGCGTAATTCGTTTCAGTAGTTGACGAATTATTGTGAAGGGCACTGTTTGACAAAATGTGATATTTCTACTCCAATCGCTTCGAATCAGTCTTTTAAAAAAACCTCAAAGTTTCGTAAAAAAGTGGGTTGAAACGATATTCGGAGTGCGGAAACGTCAATGACTTGCCGCATTGTAGGACAACTAGAGCAAACTCGACCAAGATGGGTCAAGCGATAGTGAAGATGATAATGAAGTACCCAATAAATGGTATCCTTGTTAGGATCAGCACAATTCGAAAGCGACTATGCGATAAAGGAATGCAATTTCGAAGTATGAGCTTAAAACCCATATGGAAAAATGCCGGGACTGGCGGCCGAGAACATCAACTGTGACTGGTCGAATGTAGTTTTTCCAGGGCTTCTATACGGTTTGCTTAATCTCATCGTGGAATGCGTTTGGTTTAACGAACAGTTAAGAATCCTGTAACAATTTGTGTTTACTTACACTCATTTGGGATTATGAAGTTAGTGAAAAAGCTGTTTGGATCGGGAAATGATGAGCGGAGTTTGCACGTGGACACCGATCCAAAACACCGCAGTTGACTGTGCACGAAATGGAAGAGGGAAAACTGCCACAATCGCCGTATGCGAATCTGATCGAAAGCACGTGGAAGTTTTTGAAGCCCAAACTCGAAGGAAAAAACTACAAAATTTGAAGCTATTCGTGGAACACGGAGATCGTTGACTGTGGAATACACAGAAATACTGGAGGAAAGTATGCCAAAAAGGTGTGAAACTCTTCTGGGGCATTTCACAGATAGAGACTTTTTGGATAACTTTGGAATGGAATGAAAATCTCTCATAGAAAAATATAGCGAGAGATATGATGAATGAATTAGCCTCTCGAATTTTCAGCAGGACGTCAGTTTGGTCCACTCTTGTATCAAGAAATCGACCGTTCACCACCGCTGGCTACTGAGATACTCAACTCCCAACCAACGAGGGAGTATCTTTAGGAATATCTAAGGCGCCAAATTTAAGATGAAGCGAAAGGACGAGGTCTACAGTTGGCATAAATGAACGCAATGGGTTCCCTGTTTCCATTCTAATCCAAAGGAACTTTGGGAGACTATCAGGCTCTTTATCTCTGATACATTCACTCACGGATAGAGGGAGAGATGAGAGAGATTTATAAAAGTAAGCAAGACTGTTAAAAGTAGGCAGGAGAATCTGTTCATACAAGCTGAGAAGGCAGCATCGCTATTAGTAGCATGTAAGGGTCCGGACGGGGTTGAGAATTTCACCCTAAGTTTTTAAAGGAGTGATAGTACAAAAGAATCTGTATCGACGGATTCTGCGAACGCTATGCAGAGCCCCAAACACTAGAACATTCCAGCAACGGGTCCAACACTCATCCATGAGTTGCATGCGAGGTAGATCCAGGTACGGAATCAAGTTGTGTTGATGGAGTCCGCTGATTTGGGAGGCTGTCTCGACCTCCTCACTCAGGAAACAATGACTGGGGAAAATCTTGTTTTAATCCAAGAACCACAGATTGTAAACAACATTGTTTGCGGGATGCGGACCAAAGGATGCGTGCTGATAGCACCCGAAAGGCAAGAGAAACTACGACAAGTATACTTGTAAAAATTTATAATAAAGACATCATGGCCATTCCTGCGGAAATCGATCGGAGGACATATACAGATGAATGAGCCCACCACTGACGGTGAGATCATTTATCCTTCCTACCAGGAATGTACAGAGCTAAGGAGTCAACGTATCTTACGCCATGTATCTTTTTTCGGCCAACTTTTTGTTCCATGTTGATTAGTTAGCAGATTTTTCTACATAAATAATTACACTTTAAGCTCACACTAACACTAAGCGATACCTATGCACTTTTTTGAGTACTGCTGCTTATTTTGCTTATTGTTAATTTATCTCTGCTTGGAATCACAACGTGATAAACAATTTAGCTCAGGTTTCTCTATTTTTTCCGAAGTGATTATAGCGTTACGAAACCATATTACCTGGTGTTATACGTATGTCAAAAAGTATCTACTTACGAAGGTACACGAATTGAAACTGGCGAGTTGGTGTAGTGCCGACTGCTAGTGTGTAGTCCCTGGTTCGAATCCAGCCATCGGCGAAAAAATGCAACTTAAAGCTGACATAGCTGTAAGTATGTACTAGAACCTAGTAAAGATTGATTGTGAATGAAGTCTCTACACAAACTTAAACCCGCAGCGGGTTGTACTGAGAAAGCTTTACTTTATTAGTATAAAATGCATTATCATTCATAATTTTTCGCGAAAGATTTTGAATTGCCTAAAATTCATAATTCACTAAATCCCGGATATATGTATGCCTTACATTAATGCGTTCTTCTGTATTACTTTTACCCGATTTTAGTGCACCATGTTTGAATGAATACATCATCATTTTCTCTCACCAACTATACCTGCTACTGATAGGAGATTGATTTATATCTATATGCTACTCTTTGAAAGTGTTAAAAAAAATAAGATAGCTTATCTTATCAACTAAGCTAAGACTAAGAAAAATCTTTGAAAAAAAAATGGTTCAACAAATCAGTCCGGCTAAATCAAAACTTGAGAGTGCTTAAGCACTTTTAAATGATGTAGCGTTTTTAACATAAATATACATTTGGTGCTATATATTTAAATATATTTGCAGAATCTCGAAAAGTTGCTTTTTGAAAAACATTCAGCAAATATTTTTTAACGTTATTTTGGTTTAGGTCTTAGCTTAGTGAAATAAAGCTTTTGAAACACCTAAAATATTAAGTACGGTAATCGATTTAATGATGAAGTAGAAAACACCAGAAAATCTCTATCATATAATAATTATTTAGAGATAGCATGGAATGTTAATGCCGTAAGTGACTGGAAAAAGGGTAATTTAGTGTCAAAAAGTCGATTTTTATAATAATTATGTCCTAGAGATGATCAATGTGAAAAATACGACAGAAAATAAATAATATCGCTGCACAAAAAAATGAAATAGAAAAACAAACTACAGTCAACAGCACGAAAACTATGGAAAGAAGAGGAACCACCCAACCAAATAACCGAAATCATTACTGTGTAAGCAATCAATCTGAATGAAACATCAAACTGCGAGGAAATCAAAGTTGCCGTAGGTTTGGTCTCTTGTAAAATGTAAACAACAACTTTAGATATCATTGAAAGAAGTGCAGAAATACGATCAGTAGTTGATAAGAGTATCATATCGTAGAGCAAATATAGTAAGGAGTGTAGGATGAAAAACAAATATCTTGCTTGTTTAAATTCTTTAGCAGCCACAGAAATGTCATTTACTGTAATTACCTCAGTTACTGGTAAATGTTTTTTTAGCACCACGTTTAGTTAAGTTTGAATTAAAAGATCCAGTGAGATGGAAGTTGTTTTATAAGAAGAATACATGTAAATATTTCAAATAATTTTTTCCTATATGACTTAATATTTTTCTACATAAATATACGGCAGCAATATAAAAGCGTCCTATTTTCATACTAATGTCGATACAAAATACGACAATTCATTTATATTGAACTTGTTAGGGTTATAGATTTGAAAGGCTTATTGGAATTGAAATCCTGAATCGATTTTTTGAGTCGGTGTCAATATTTTCCATCAACTCCACAACTTAATTTACGACAAACAGCGGCTCTTCGCTGATCGCTGTATTCATTTTCTCGAAATAATAAAAAAAAAATTATGGCAAAAATTGAAAATTCTGTTTACTGACGACGAAGTCAGCCAAGTGAAAAAACAAATTCATTGTTTTGTTTTTCAAAAAATTGAAATTTACTGATTGGCTTTCCATCACTGAATAAACGAATTGGCTTTATTGATTTTCGATCCGTCGATCTGAGCCATCAAGTGAATGGAACTTGGGACGGGTAGATATGCAGAAGATATAAAGTGGAATTTCGTTGCAAACTGGTTATGCTAACTTTTGGATTGTTGACAACCATTATGAGTTGATTTTTCTGGATTTTAACAATGGCAGTGTTTTCCGTTGACTACATTGGACGAGAATGCGGTAAAATGCATTTATTTGCAACAAAACTTTTTACTCGATTTATTAGTCATTGAATGTTAGAATCATTCATTGAAACAAAAATACTGGAAATTCTATGAATTTTTCAATCGTTTTTCCGTGTATATCTGCAAATATTCAGCAGATTAGTTATGTACTTTGATGATATCAATGCATTTTGCTCATTCATTCAATGACTAATGTATTAGACATACATGGTAATCAATGCATGAAGAAAAACATTTTTGCGGAAAATTTATTTTCAAGTTCCGATTGGCGAAGAATAAGAGTTGTCAGTAATAAAAAATTATGGATGAAAACCAGAACATTATAGTCAGCATATTCATGATACCAACAATTAGCTTGTGAGTAAGCCTGAACTATAAAATACAGATCAGAACGCCAAAGCTTTACAATTGACAAAGAGCCATAATCCCTTTCAACAAGCTCTAAATAGCTTCTCCCAGAACCTGTAACATACTCAAACTAAGAGTAAGCAAATCTTTCAGAATGCAAGACCTTCCAACTTATCAAATCGATTTTCTTTTCTTCCCTGTCATTTTGATCTCAGTGAAATATTTAAGAACTGACAAAAAAAGTTCCAAATTTTTTAAAAATGTTTTAATCTTATCGTCGCATGAAAGCTGAATAACCTTACGTCTGTAGCGTTGATGCCGAAACTTAAATCGGTACCAACAGTCAAACTAAGGTTTATTTTATTACTCCCGAAACTTGAATCGGTAGTAACGTCGCGAAGTTAAAACACTCAAACTCAATGGTTGCTGCGAAATAACTTGCATTTTATTATTGCCCTTCGATATTTATAGCTAATTTACAAATTGCTTACACATTGATATGTACTTAATTTACTCATATTTGCTAGCATGCATTTTTACCTATATTCAAGAAATGATGCGTTTGTACTTTAAGTTCGATGCACGTGAGGAATGAATTTGCATGTTTTAAGTGAAATAATACTTTGGACCCGAATGAACTTTAGTGAGTTCATGTTTGTTCTAAAACTGCATGCTAGCATATTGGATATTGAATAATTTCATAGTAAGTTTATTCATTCTCCGCCCCGTTGAATGTACATTCAAGTTTAAATTTATATTGTCTAGTTTATATATATTATATTGTCTAGTTTGTTTACTAAATTTGATTTACTCGTACAATATTGAATACATTAAATAAATTGAAATTCTTTAAGCTTACGTCTAATTTTATGAAATTATATGTTGATGGAGAAATCTCTGTCGGATGGAGGATGATCTGCTTGTTGAGTTGCTTCGGATGTGTCGTTGTGAAGTTGCCTACCTGGAATTCGATACCTGAAGCGATTCCAGATTATACAGACTAAGCATACTAGTCCAATTGTGAGTCCGGCGTAGCTCACCGACATATGATGCACGGTGGGTTGATCTATCACTGATGGTAGTTCGAATGCTTTGTTAACTTCCAGTAACGCTTTGATTTGGGAGATATTCTCAAAATCAGGTTGATAAGTTACCAATGTGTCGGCTGAAGTGAATGTGTGGTGTTCGGATTCGAATGTCATGTTTATCCCAATTTTAGAATAAGAGATTCGGTCATATGTGGGCACCTCTCGATGGCCATATATAGTTAGCGTGTCCTGTTTGATGACACAATCAGGATTTATTCGTAGTATTCCTGACCCACTAACTTCAATCTGTAAGGGTTTGCCCGCGCATACTGCGTACAGAGTGGTTTTGTCCCTTAATGTGAAGATCCATTCGTTTTTGCTGGATAAGATACGCCAGGGCTGTATCGACTCATTGAAATTAACTTTGCATTCGCCTTTGATAGGAATTTGATTGAATATATGTAATTCGCAAATTCCGTCATTGAAATTCTTTCTGTAAACTGGACGAAGCTGCTCACATAAGTATTCAGTTTGGTTTATCCCAGAGCAATCTCTAAGCTCTTGCTCGGTCATCAGGTAGTAGTTGTCTCGATGCGGAGATATTGCTATAATTGGTGCTGAAATTTGAATAGCGATCGCTGATTCATTTATGAATGCTGTAGTTGGAAACAATCTAAATACTTCGAAGGGTTGAAGTGTTACCAATGGTAGTCTCACATCAAATATAATGTATCCTTTGTCAGTCCAGGCTCTTATAGACATGAGCTTGTACATGGATGAAAGGTCTGTACATTCTACAGGTAACTGGTAATTTGGTGGAAGGTGGGTTTTGATGATTCTTAGCTCCTTCTTCAATTGTTCAGGTGTTATTAACTTGGGGTTTAATTTCTGATGGTGTGTGTCTATTAAGACTTCTAATAGGATCGCTTGGATTTGTTCTATATGAGCAATCATTAGCATTACCTCCATGGTCGTCAATTCAAATTCGTCTGTATCTTCCATTTGACGAACTATGCTATTTCTGAACCGACTTAGTTGGAAGTCAAGGCTATCAAATTTAGCCTTTACCGCCGTTTGATCTCTTTTGATAATGTTGGTGGTCGCGTCAATGATTGAAGTTTGATTCTTGAATAAAGCCAGAAGAGAGTCTTCCCTCTGTTGAACGTTATGAATTGTATCCGATATCTTTGCAGCATAATCTTCGTCTAGGATGCCAAATAGAGAATTTGCAATAGTTCCGACTATGTTGAATGCTCCCCTTTTCCGTCGATGAGGCTTGAGTAGATCGTTGTCCTTGCTTATCTCTGACGCGATTTGGTGTATCTGACTTAATATGGTCTCACAAGATTTGTTGTGAGTCGTGTTTTTACATGAATGCTCCATTGATTGTATCCCTTTAGCAAGTAGCTGGAAATCGTCCCAATACGGTTGCAAATCATAATAGATGATAAGCTTCCATTCGTTTGAACTTAATCGCATTCTTCCTATGTTGTCGAAGTGTATTCCAGGGCGATTTGCAAACTGTTCAACGTGTAGCGGACTGCAGTTCGTTGTGGGTAATATTGAACAAGCTAATAGGAGGCTAACAACCACTGACCCCATGGACATTTTTAGCTTCTTCTTGGGTGTTTCGGAGAGATCGTCATCGTTTCTTCGTTCAATGGCTGGTTGAGTTTCAGGGTTGGCGTGTGTTACCTCTGGTGTTGTTGAGCTCACGAGGTTTGTTGATTCTTCTTCGACGGGTAGTGGTGCGAGGCCATGAATTGCTCGTGTGACGTTCCCTGATGCTGTGCGTAGCTCTACTACTCGTACCCGGCCGTCAGTTCCATAGTGGCATTTTTGTACCCTACCTAAACTCCACTTTAAAGGAGGCATATTATCTTCTTTGATCATAACCATTGTGCCTGGTTTCACATTGTGACATTCGGTTTTCCACTGTGCTTTATGTTGTAATTGTTGAAGATATTCGGTTGTCCACCGTTTCCAACATTCATCTTTCATGCGGCAAATTTGGGTCCATCGATCGGAAAGTTTCACCCTTCTGGCTTTGGTGGTTGGATCAATGGTTGCGGTTAGTGGCTCTCCAATCAAAAAGTGACCGGGAGTTAATGCCGTGAGATCATTTGGATTGCTTGACAATGGAGTGATGGGCCTTGAATTCATGATTGCTTCGATTTCGATCAGGATTGTTTCTAACTGCTCATGTGTTAATGAGGCTGGCTCTACGATTTTCTTTAGTAGATTTTTCGCGGTTTTTACTGCTACCTCCCACAATCCGCCAAAGTGTGGGGCTCTTGGTGGAATAAAATGAAAGTCAATGCCACGTTGACTACATTCACCTTGAATGCTTCGCCTTGCATCGTTATTGTATATACTTTCGTTGAGTTCGTGTAATAAGTTTCTAGTTCCCACGAAATTGGTTGCGTTATCGCAGTGAATGGTTTTACAATTTCCTCTCCGGCCCACGAAACGCTTAAGAGCAGCAATGAATGCTTCAGTGGTTAGATTGCTTACTAGTTCGAGATGTGTTGCCTTTGTCGCGAAGCAGACGAACACAGCAATATAGCTTTTTTGTGGTTTTTTCCCTCGAACTTGATAATGGATCCAGACAGGACCGCAGAAATCTATTCCGGTGTTAACAAAAGGACGAGCCGGTTCAACACGGCCTGCTGGTAAATTTCCCATTATTTGATTGAATAAATTAGGCTTCGCTCGTGCACATCTTACACACCCTTGAACTACGGAGCGGGCGATCACTTTGCCTTTAATAGGCCAAAACCTTTGTCGGACTATCGCAAGTAAAGCTTGAGGTCCAACGTGACAATTTCCTAGGTGAACGTCGGAGACAATTAGTTTCGTAAATGGGTGTGAATACGGTAGGAGCATCGGATGTTTGGCGTCAAATGATAGTGATGAGTTTTCAAGCCTTCCTCCAACTCGCATAATGCCATCAGTATCTAGAAATGGAGATAAGCCTAGAAGTGAACTTGTTCTAGGTAGCTCCTTATGATGTTGAAGTTGTTTAATCTCGTCCTCGAACTCCTGTATCTGCATTAATTTAATGATGACGGTAAGTCCTTTCTTTAATTCAATTGGGGCTAAGTTCTCATCTTGCCGTCTGCTAACTCTGCTTCGGAGATTAGCTACGAATCGTACCACATAAGCTGTGATACGTTGCAATTTTTTGAAAGAATTTTTATGGTTTATCCGGTAAAGGAAATGTACATCTTCAACAACGACTGTTGTGTTAAGAACCGATGATTTCCTTTCCAACTCACACTCCTCACTATACCTGTATGGTGGTGGCCATATTGCTTCTGGGCCATGTAAGAATGTCGGACCATAAAACCACATTGTGTGGCTTCCTAGCCTTTCTGGAGCAATACCACGCGAAAGAATATCGGCTGGATTATCTCGTGATTTGACATGCCTCCATTGCTGCTTGATTGACACCTCCTGTATAGCGGCGATGCGGTTCGCTACGAATGTCTGGAAGGACGATGATTTAGAGTTAATCCAAGCCAGTACGATCTCGGAGTCCGTCCAAAAGAAAGTGACTGCATCTTTCATTCCCAGATCGGTCTTAACGCGGTTGGTCAAATCTGCGACTAATTTCGCTGCGCACAGTTCCAATCTTGGTAAAGTCACCTTTTTTACCGGAGCTACTTTGGATTTTGCGCAGAGCAGGCGTACAACGACTGTGCCGGTGTTATTGATGGAACGGATGTATATTGATCCACCATAGGCCTTTTCTGATGCATCCGCAAATGCATGAATTTGTATCGATTTAGGTACTTCTTGACCGAATACATGTCGAGGCAGCTTTATTTCGCTAAGTGATCGTAATCCTGTTCGAAATTCCTTCCACTGTTGATCAAGCGATGCTGGCAAAGCGTCATCCCAGTCTAAGTTTAATTCCCACAACTGTTGTAAGAATATTTTAGCTCGTACGACTACGGGGCCCATTATGCCAAGCGGATCGAATAATCGAGATATGTCTGCTGAGACGTTACGCTTGCTGACTGATGAGATTTCTTTGTCGGATGTCTTAATGTTAAATACATCTGTTTGTGGAATCCACACTAGGCCCAAAGTGTTAACATGTTCTTCAGTTTGGTCACTAAAATCTAACTGAACCGCCACATTGGCTGCGGGAATGTTGGCTAGTAGGGATGGGTGATTTGCACACCATTTGTGCAAATGGAAACCTCCCTTTTGTAACAATTCTGTCAATTGAGATTGAATTTCTCGGGCTGCTGATAAATTGTCCGCCCCTGTCATGACATCATCGACATAGAAGGCCTTATTTATCGCTTCAACAGCTGCTGGGTACTTCAATCCTTCCAGCTGCCCAAGTTCACGTAAGCACTTAACTGCGAGGTACGGAGCTGCTGTTGTACCGTAAGTTACGGTGTTCAGTTGGAAAACCTTCAGTGGCACGTTGGGTGTGGGTCTCCACACAATCAGTTGATAACGGCGATCGTCAGCATGCACCTTCACCATGCGGTACATTTTAGTTATATCAGCGGTAAACACGAATCTGGGAAGCCTGAACCGAAGCAAAATTGCAAATAATCCATCGTGCAAAGTTGGACCCGTTCTCAATGTGTCATTCAATGACAGATTCGATGAAGTTTTCGCTGAAGCGTTAAACACTACCCTTAGCTTTGTTGTAATGCTGTCTGGTTTGAGAACGACATGGTGTGGCATGAAGTAGTGCGGATATCGTAATGATTGGTCAATTAATTCTGACATATGACCCAGCCGAAGGTATTCGTCCATAAATGCATTATATTGTTTTTTAACATCTGGTTGTTTCGCGAGTCTGCGTTCCAGAGCATAGAAACGTCGAACTGCAATTTCTTTCGACTCGCCAAGTTGGTCGATATTATGATTGAATGGAAGGCGAACCACAAATGCTCCCGCAGGATCCCGTTGATAGGTTTGATGAAAATGATTTTCACAATAGTCATGTTCTTTGCTGCACACAGTCTGGGGTTCGGTTACTTCTTCTAGCTTCCAAAATTTTTCAAAATCGAAGTCCTCACCTTTAGTGGCTACTGTGCACACTGACTGCCTCATATTGTGCTTGCCAACCTTTCCAGACAGCACCCAACCAAGAACAGTGTTTTGGAGAGTTGGCAAGGATTCACCCAATTTGATTTTACCTTTCAGTAACAGATCGTGGAAAAACTCGGCACCCAATAAAAGATCAATGCGTCGTGGAGCATTGAATTCAGGATCGGCTAGTGCTATATCTTGTGGTACTGGCCAATTGTCTATATTGATGAATTCTGCTGGTTGATCGGCTATGATTTTAGGCAGCACCAACGCCTCTAATCTGGCCGTGAAGGGCGAATGTAGTGACTGCAATCCAATGTTTGTACTCCTGGTCGCTTGTTGTGCTGTCGTGCCAATACCTTGTATAATCCGATCTTGCTCCATGAACTTTACTCCCAGTTTCTTGATAACTCGTTCAGTTATAATGTTCACTTGAGATCCGGAGTCCAGCATTGCACGACAATCCACGTAATTCCCATTTGCACCGAGTAATCTGACAATCGCTGTGCCTAGTAGGACGTACCCCCTTTTCGATGTCTCTTGCGCCGCTAAAGTGATAGATTGATCTGTGGAAACCTTATTGATGGTTGAAGGCACATTTTTTTGACATCTGGTTTGATGAACGATCTGGGTTTTGTGAAGCTGAATCGAGGTGAAGTAATGTATTGTGCTGCTTCCCACATTTTGTGCAAGATCGTGAGGTACAGTTCCGTGCAGCATGGCCTGATCGTAAACAATTAAAGCACAAGTTATGCGTTTTTACAGTTTCAAGCCTTTTACTGGGTAGCAACCGTATGAAGTTTTTACAACTAAATAGAGGGTGGGCACCCTTACACGATACACACTTTGATTCTGTAGCGGCTGCTGTCATTGATGGCCGTGTGTGCCGGCTGGATGAACGTTCCTGCTTTCCCTTGTTACCTAGTGCCTCCAGTGACTCGAACCGCTTCTCCAAAAAGGCCATGAAATCTTTTAGAGTTTGTAGTTGTTTTGGCTGGGCAAGAGATTGTTCATATAGCCGATGGGTAGTTGGATCCAAATTCTTTGTCAGTAGATGAAGAAGTAATGGATCCCATGATTCGGTTGATATTCCCAAATTTTGCAGTCCCATGAGACATTCTTGAGTTGTGTCGTGGAGGCTCTTAATTGCTGGTGCTGTAGCTGAGTCATGAGCATGCGACGGCTGGGATAACAACTTATTAATAAGTGCTGCTACTAACAACCTTTTGTTGTTGTATCGATCAATTAATGTCTTCCAAGCATCCTGATAATTCTCTTCGGAGATCGTGAAATGTCGTACGAGCCGTTCAGCTTCACCCGATAAATTGGCTTTCAAATAGTACATTTTCTGGCAACTAGTGATGGCTTGATTGTGTACCATTTGGCAAAATAGGTCATGAAACTGAGGCCATAGCAAATAGTCTCCATCAAAACCAGGCAATGTTAACTTTGGTAAGTTCAACAGTGCATTGGCCGTCGACCTGATGGGAGCGGAAGCATCCAGTGTTGGTTGACTTGTCGACAAGCTCTCTATTCGCGTTGACAAGCTAATTAAACGTTCTTGCACTTCACTTTCAATGCCTTCATAAATTTGGGTGTCATACCCATGATCAACTGGATTATCACTAACGCCCCAAATATCTCGGTCGATGGTTTGTATATCTAACCACAGCTGGTTGATACTATTCAGCTTAATTATGTGGTATTGTTTTGGCTGATGGTCTTCATCATTGATTGAGTTGAGTATACGTCGTATGGACTCAAAGTTCCGATTCTGACGTCGTATAAGTTTTACTAGCTCTTCACTTGCGGATGATTCCATTCTACCAGAATTAGATGTCGTAGCACATGAACGATCAATTGCTCCAACTTCCTTTATTCCAGATAGCTCTTCTATCTTCAAGCGAAAATAAGGCTTATATTGTTCCACGACTTTGCTAATACCCGTGTAATAGCCTGATGCAAAATACTCCAACTCAGCTGTAGCTTCTGGAAATTGCCGAATCGCGCTATCATTGGCGTCGAAAGTAGCCCACGCTTCCTCTACGCGCCTAAGCCGTTCCACATAATACTCCCGGGTTTTCCTTGACTGCGAATCCTTCTTATAATTCGCGATAATCGCCTGGATTTCTTTCCCCGTAGTTGATTGTGATCTGATCAGATCTTCCATTATTGCGCACAGTGCTTTCTAGGTGTGCTGAATCCAATGTATACCCAACAAACGGTCTTTGTTTACCGAATTACTGAACTACTTTTTGCCGGATTGAACAGAAACTTGCGTTGTGATTGAGCGATACACCCAATCACGTCGGGGTCACCAATGAATAACCTTACGTCTGTAGCGTTGATGCCGAAACTTAAATCGGTACCAACAGTCAAACTAAGGTTTATTTTATTACTCCCGAAACTTGAATCGGTAGTAACGTCGCGAAGTTAAAACACTCAAACTCAATGGTTGCTGCGAAATAACTTGCATTTTATTATTGCCCTTCGATATTTATAGCTAATTTACAAATTGCTTACACATTGATATGTACTTAATTTACTCATATTTGCTAGCATGCATTTTTACCTATATTCAAGAAATGATGCGTTTGTACTTTAAGTTCGATGCACGTGAGGAATGAATTTGCATGTTTTAAGTGAAATAATACTTTGGACCCGAATGAACTTTAGTGAGTTCATGTTTGTTCTAAAACTGCATGCTAGCATATTGGATATTGAATAATTTCATAGTAAGTTTATTCAAAAGCCTTAATCCAAGTCGCTGATTCGTCCAAAACTTGAAGGTAATCTCTTAGCAGTGGCGACATAATTAAAAGATGCCTTGGACTAGCCACGCAGTAGCTAATGAAATCCTCTACTAAATCAGAGCCTTTTCGCTCACTTCTAGGGAGCTACTGAAATATCCTTTATAATATACAATATCCTTTATAATATACAATATCCTTTATAATAGCATAATATCCGTTATAACTTCAAGTTATGGCCACACTCACGCGCGCTTTAGATCTCTTATGGGCCATTCAGACAAGCGTCCATGCGTCCACGCGTCCATGCGATCTAGCGTGTTTTGCTTACACGAGTCAATTTGATTTTGTTTATATAGGCGGGTCTAAAACGAAGGAGGTGGAGTATGCTGATTCATGTACAATACATTTTAAAATGATTTCTTTCGCTCAGTGGCATGTGTGGATGATTCGTTGGTGATCATTTAAATATATGTTTTGTGGATGATTATTTTCTTATATAATGATGTGGATAATATATATTTTGCATCCTTACGTGCATGACTATTACGAAAACAAATTGAATGCATCTGAATATCTAGACACAAACATATATATGTAGGTATATATACTCATATGGATAAATACATACAACTTTCTGTTACCAATATATTTGCACGGAGCAAAAAAACATCATCATAAGCGTGTAAAATCCTTTCACTTATCGCCTTAGCCCCGCCTTCAAAAAACTGGATTTGAATTGACTTGACTCGTGTAATCTAAAAACGCTTGGACGCGCGGACGCATGGACGCTTGTCTAAATGGCCCATTAGATTCATTTCCATCATTTAAATAGACCGAAACATGACGCAGTATACACCACGCTGCACGTACTGTAAGGACAAAGAGGGTAATCTGATCGCCGATCCTGAAGCCATTTTACAGCGATGGGAAATGAACTTCTGAACGGTTAGCTCAACGAAGAATTGGAGGCACCACGAATGCAAGAAGAAGACCTTATGCTGCCACCACCAAGCATATAAATTTAACAAAGCCCCTAGTGGCGACGGCATGCTAGCTGAGCTGATTAAACATGGAGGGCCCATGTTACGCCAAGCAATTCATGGGAGCATGAAGAGATCCCAGAATACTGGCGCAAAAGTATAATATGCCTCATACATAAGGAAAGGGATGTAACAATGTGCAGCAACCACAGGGGTGTAACATTGTTGAGTGCTTCCTATAAGCTATTCTCTTCTATCCTGCAAGAGCAAATAGCTCCATATGCTAAAGCCATCATAGGACAATATCAATATGGCTTCACCCTAAGCAAATCAAGAATTAATCAGATCTTTACCCTCAAAGCAGCCGATAGAAAAATGTCTGGAATTAAATATTCCACTATACCATCTATTTATAGAGTTTAAGCATGGCCAGGGTAGAGCTGTATACGGCCATGAGAGAATTCGGATTCCAAAAAAAAAACTGACACGATTGTGTAGGTTGACCATGACCAATGTAACAATCCAAGTAAAAATAGACGGATTGCTATCCAGCCAGTTCAACATCTTCAATGGTCTCTGTCAATGGGATGGTCTGGTCTGGCCTGTGTCCTCTTCAACCTGGCGTTGGAGAAAGTAATTCGAGATTTTGGCGCGTCAACGAGAGGGACTATAGTGACTAAGTGCAGCCACACTGAAAAAACACATGGCGCCAGACGCCATAATTTATGGACTTCTGGCGCCATGTACATAGTCGATTTGGGGATTGTGATAAAATATAGCGCCACACGCCATACGACATGGCGAAAAGTACATAGGAGCAGACGCTATGCTTATAGCCCTCCACGCCATGTACTATAGTCCTCCACGCCATGTACTATGGTTTTCCACGCTATGCACTATGGTCCTCCACGCCATGAATTATGGCCCCCCACGACATCTACTATAGCCCTCCACGCCATGCACTTTATGCAAACTAAAGCACCACAATAAAGATCTAATAAAAAATTTAACTCTTAAAATATTTGCACGCATGCTTAACACCAGATATGTATAAATAAAAAAAAAAAACAATTTTTTTTTTATTTTCTTGTTTTTAATTTTTTTTTTTAATGATTGTTTTTCTTTTATTTTCTTTTTCATAGTGCTTCCCAGACAACTAGTTTGTTTGGATAAGGGATAGCACAAAGTTTTACGTGCTAACGCAAGTACTAACTGCGACGAACACTGCTTAACTTCGTTGATCTGACGAGAATCGGTTATCCCAGTGTGGTATGGCCGTATTTTCAAGTATGCTTCAAATAACGAACAATAGCCATATTACATGGCTCATGGTACTATGTAATATGGCGTGTGGGGCCATAATTTCTGCGCCATGTAATTATGGCGCTGGGAGCCATACTGCATGGCTCAGGGTACTATGTACATAGCGTGTGGAACCATAAATGCTGCGCCATGTTACATGGGACCACGCGCTATGTAGATTCTGGCATTATGGCGCTAGGAGCCATATTGCATGGCTCAGAGTACTATGTACATGGCATATGGGGCCATAAATAATGCGCTATGTTACATGGCTCTGGGCGCCATGTGGATTTTTTTAGTGCACATACTGGCTTATCCAGATGATATTGACATCATTGGAAGAGCGGAACTTCAAAATAGTGCAATCTTTCAAATAATTTGGGTCAATTGTAACAGCCCAAAAGGACATGGAAGAACTAATCAGGCGGCTCCTAAAATCCAACAAAGCCTACTACAGTCTGTCAAGGATTTTCAAATTCCGAAATCTCACCCGAACATCAAAACTCCCGCTGTACAAAGCCATGGTCTTGCCAATACTCAAATATGGATTCGAGACTGGGGCGGCACAGGAAAAGGAACTCTGACCTTTTACCCGCGTTTGAGAGGAAAGTCTTCAGGAATCGTTGGCCCCATATGTGAAAAATGGCGATTGCGGAGAAGCTACAACCATGAGTTGTACGTTATCTGCCTAGAAGCAGATATAATTGCAAAGATAAAGATTGGTAGACTCCGGTGGGCAGGACACCTAGCTCGTATGAGCGGAGGATCCTGCTCGGAAAACTATTTGCGGTAGATTTTACGGCAGACGACAGCGTTGGGAGACCTTGCTGACGCTGAAGAGATGGACGCACGTAGCTTAGGGGTGCCTAATTGGATGACATCGAGTCGCGATCGAGTCCGATGGTAAAATCTGTTGAAGGAGGCTATGACCGATTCCCGATTGTAGCGCCGATGATGTTGACAAGTGGCCCGTGCAAAATATAGCTACATATGGCCCGTGCTTCATAGCGAAAATCTTCATATTTTATGGGATTTTCTGCAATAAACATAGTTTCGACTCACATGCACATAGTCCCGACTTCTATGCACATAGTTTCGGTGCATATGGTCAAAGTCGGCTGTACAGCATCGAGAATTAAACAAGCTCATGTAGTTTAATGAGCAGAGGATTCGCTCCAGATTCGGGCATACTTGAAACATTGATTTTTACCAGGGCCTATAATGCATTACATTAAGAGCTATAATATATGGCTTTGCAAACTATAGACAAATCATAGTAATTGCTCTTATAAATTGTTCACTAAGTCTTGTGGTGTCAACCATGTACATATGTAGCAGCAGAAGCATACAAACTATGGTTGTAGATGCTATGCTTTTTTCAGTGAAAGGAAATACATCATAGGCTTAAGTTTATAGCTCTTAAATATTCACACCTAAAAACTGAGCTGAAAAATTATGAAATTATGTCTCGCCTATTTAATATATCACAAACTACCTAAATACACTCACTCTAGGATACCATAACGTTCTCCACAATAGGCCCATTGAATTTTAAAATATGAACGATTACGACCAGAATTGTTCAGCTGCTATAAATTTGCATTTTAAAATTTGTGAAAATTCCTTTCATGATTATATCATACAATCTACCAAAAGATTATTCCAGAGTAGTGTTCATTTACATAAGAGCTAATATCATGCAAGACTGCTTGACTTTTTGTAATTCCACAGAATATCTTCATTTTATGATTATTGTAATAAGGAGCGACGTGGTCCTGGAAATTTCAATTTCACATTAAATTTGATCAAACAAGCTATTAATTTCAGTAGGATTTTTTTTAAAATTAGATGCCTAAATACTATTCAAGTTGAATCATGTCTGCTCCCGAAATTCATCAAAGGAAATTCTTTCATTAATTTTAATTTGATCTCCAATACACTCCTCTGTACACACACGTAAACATCGTCTACACACATGCCAATATGCGAGTTTCAAAGCACGTCAAGTCAACTCAACCTACTCAATGTTACCTTAAGGGGTTAGGGGTAGTCAGAGACATGAAAAAATGAGAATTTTCAATAATTTTTTTTTGCCGGTAAATCATTTAATTTTATAAAAGTAATAATATGGCGACATTACATAATGTTTCGACTTGACTTCACGAAAAGTTGAAGAAAAAAATATTAATAATTTTAAAAGTTATGGCTGTTTGTGTTGATTCAGTTCCAACAGAAATTCCTTGCGGTGACCATCACAAATCCTTGGAAATTCATCTAAAATCAATCGGACGAAAAACAATAGTTTTATTAAATGATAATCTAGTGCCTGATCGAAGCTTTTTTTTTTTAAAAAAAAATTGACAAAATGGCGGCCTCATGAAATTTTTCTCCAGATTTTTGGGAAAAAAACAACAGCTAATTGTTCATAAGAAATCAAAATTTAAACAAAAATAAAAGTTCTTCGATCAGGCACTAGTTTTTTCTGTTTTCCAAAAGCTGTATAAATTTCATTGAAATCTACTGAGCGGTTTTCGAGTTACAGTGGTCACCAGTTCAAAAAACATAGTTGTGAGAAAAACGCATTTAAAGTTTTACACTCGATTTATGTAGAGAAATACGAATTATTTAATGTAAACACTTATACTACCTAAAAATTGTAAATATATATAGTAAGGCATTTATATATTTAGGTATTACTGTATATTCATCAAAGTTGTAATTCATTCATGACAATCGAACCCGAGAAATCGGTTGCTTGCAGCTGCTGCTAACTACCTGCTCTCGAGCGTTCTGGAGCCCCCAAGAGCCCTTGGTTAACTGTCGAGTAACTCGAAAAGTATTTGTCGGATTCACTTCAAAATTTCAGAGAATATTTTTAAGATATTATACTTTAAGAAAATGCAAAAATGCAAAAATAGATTTTTTGAAAATTCTGACTACCCCTAACCCCTTAATTGAAATATTCATATTCTAAACACGCACAAAACAAGCCAGCCAACGCACTTTTCATTTCAAATGCATTAATATCATTTTTTATGGAGTTTTCTATTTGACTTTGCTAAGACAACCCCCTCCCCTCACATCTGCGCCCCTGCTTCTCATTGCTTTCGAACGATGTATGAGTAATGAAGATTATGACGTTCTGAGCAAATACATGAAAAGTTCTCATGAATGTTGATTTATTTATTCTGATTTTAATTCATTTCTGAGTGGAATACGATACGAGATAAAGACAGTTCGCTGGCTAGTAACAGTGCATTTGAGTGTTTGGGTTTCATTATAGAGAAATAACTGTGCAAATATGTATTGTAATTCTTTAAGCAATAGTGCTTAAATGTTGTATAAATTTTTCATTTCGATATTTACCTTGGTATACATTCAGATTACTGTTGTTGACAACAATGCATATTGCCTGTTTCTATGATACCGTGGGAATTTACTGCTATCATCCTGTTTGATTTGAATTTGGTGGCTATAGTGTAGAAATGTGTTGATAAATGGTTTAGATGTAATTGCTCTGGAGTCTTTGAGTACGATTGCATTCAAGGAGAACTAATGAATAATTAGTAAAAAAAAAATGTTAGATAAATTAAACTGTTTGTAATGCCCGCTTATATGCAGTCACTTATGGCGCAAAAAATATATTGTTGCATGCATGCAGACATCGAAGTCACGTTTTTATTAGCTAGAATGATCCAGGATTCTCTACTCAAAGAACCAAGCGAAAATCGAATATTCGAGGATGAATACGAATTGCCTGAATAAGCGAATAAAATGATAAGCAGCCAAGGACAAGGAATTATTTTTGTGCAAGCGATTTTTATTAGCGTTATGTGTACGCGAATTTTTTCCGAGCTTCATTTAAATAAAAGCGTGCTTATTTACAAAAACAAACTTTAGTTTCGAAAACGCAGAGAATCACGATCACACACCAAATAATATTATTTTTAGTTGGCAACTTATTGGAAGATCATCTTTTTCAAAAACAATATTGGCATATGAGAACGAATTTGTGTTTTGCCAATGTAGAATTTACTTAAAATGCCAGTTTTGAATAAACTTAAATTTTGTTAAAAGATAAGTGAAGTCATCCCAAGACAACCCTACTACGGATTCAGTCGTTGAAACTGATAGAGAGCTGCATTTCAAATTTACAATCAATGTGAATACGATGTGGAGCGATTATTTCCACAACTCACTTTACCCCCTGAATAATTCAAGTACCTATTCAGAGCAAGATGAACTCAAAGCTCGGTGCGCAGCCCCTTATCCGAACTTGAATTCGAACCAGGGACCCCACACACAAGAAACCAGTGCTTTACCTAGGCTACTCAAGCTCAAAAAAGATGCAAAACGATTTTAAAACACCCCAGAATTGAGCTTTAGCAGCATCTTAAGGGACTTACAGTAGTCCCTCGACTTACGTTGGAGTTAGATTCCGAAAATTTGCGACGTAAGTCGAAAACGACGTAATTCGAGGATAGAAGGAACATCAGGCGATAAATGTATGAACTTTCATTTTTTGAATAGGAATGTATTTATTTTTTAAGTTTGTACATAATTAATTTTTTTAAAGAAATTCGTGGGGTTTCGTCTACAGAAGTTTCATTCACCCTTCATCAAGTGTCTGTATACGACTACACGTCAAATTACAAATAGAACTGAAGGCAACAAGCAGCAACTGGAATATGTATTTATAAAACTTACGAAGAAGAAAATAGACGACTTTCTTTAAATATGTACAAATATGTTCATATTTGACATAAAGCACTAAAAAGCAACACATTAATTGAATGATACATAACACAGAAGAATAGCCTCTATTTCTACTGTTTGTGGGTTGACTGGTTTACTGGTGAAGAAGGTCGAAATTCGCGTTTTAGACAAAGTTTGTTTTCTTTTTTCTTCGAGCAACTGCTTTGTAATCGTTGACAGAAGTGTTGACTTCTTTTGAAATTTCTGCACTTCTTAATTTTTCGGGTCCATTTTTTTTTAACATTTTTATATATATGATTAGTAACGCTTTAGGAGAAAGATTATTGGCTTCCAAATATTTATATATTGTCGGACAGAAACATTGGTCAAACCAATAACGAAATATATTAGAAGTAACCCAGGTCTTTGCACCTCCAAATAACTGGTAGGTTTTCCTTGCATATATTTTTGAATGTCCTTGAATTTTTTGATTGATAAACAACAAGAGGTTTCAGTTTCAAATCACCTGATGCATTCCCTCCAAGAAGCAAAGTAATCCTGGATTGTTCTGCCTTAAAGCCAGGAGCTCTTCTTTCTTCAATCGAAAGAAATGTTATTGAGGGCATGCATTTCCAATACAGGCCTCTCTCGACAACATTAAACACCTGCTGTGCGCAATATCTTCCATTTTCAATAATGTCATTTAAAGTGTTTGGAAAGATCTTCGCTGCGACATAGTCCGCACTAGCCGCTTCACCTGTTACGTTCACATTGTGAATTTTACTTCTTTTTTTAAAGTTTTCAAACTATCCATTGCTGGCAACGAAAGTGTCTCCTCGATTCAAGTTTACTTGTTCGAATGAGCCTTTTGCCTTCGCCTTAATAGTTAACGTGATCACCGGCATATTTTGATGATTTAGGTCTTTGATCCAAATAATCAACATTTTTCCAAATGCAGGGGCTCTTTTTTGGTAATTATTGTACCACTTGTCATGCCCCTGCTTTAGTTGCTTCACTCATTATTTTACTATTGTTGATAATGGTTCGAACAGTTATATAACTGTCGATTTTTCACCTTCATCGAAACGTTTTAAAATTTCTGGTTTCATGCCAATAGTCACCGTTTTTCGCATATTCTTCGGGTACGGTTTCCCAGCAGAATGTTGTCGCTTAGTCGATCTATTTGATTGTTATAAATATAAAACTCAAATTGTACATAAAACAAATCTGTTCTATGAAAACGGCGACGTAAGTCAAGGGACGGACGACGTAATTTCAAGGATTTGGTCTCAAAATAATGAACGACGTAAGTCGAAAAAACGTATAACAAGGGAGACGTAAGTCAAGGGATTACTGTATATCAAAAGTTCTGACCAAAAATTATTGTTCTCTAACGAAAGCTCAACCTGCATTGAGAAACATCAAAACGAATAAACACTTAAAAGAGGGAAAAAACTATAAGTAAATTGGTTTGAAAATTCAACCTACGATAGTTTATTTTGCGATTATTTAGTCTGCGAGTTAGTGATCAGTTCAGTTCTACCTACATTTTAGTACTTTCGAGATTATCTTCTATCCCTTTCATCAAATTTCCTTCCGCCAAGGCTGTGCTATAGCATAATAGGACATCCCCTAAGCTTTGGCATCATCATAGAAAAAAAATTGAATGAATTGTGTTTTGAGATGTACTGGAGATATATGGAAAGTGTATTTTTCAATATTGATTTTAGCATACTTCCACAAAAGATAGGTTTACCAAATTTTGTAGAATGATGTAATCGAGTATGTAGTTTTCGAATCCGGTATTAACTCAAAAATGAGAAAAATGCAGATAGAAAGTTTATGCTTAGTAGGGCAGTATTCTTCTGCACGGAGCTGGACATGAGATGGAAGACAGACTCTTCTTCATTCTCAGGATATTATAGACCAGTTACAGTGGTATAAAGCCATGCAACAATGTGAGTCTGCAAAGGACAACTCGCTTCTTTGACCCTTTTTGAATAGTATAGTATAAGTATATAAGTTTTTCTGCTATATTTTCGTTCCATGGCAGCTTCGAGTCAATGATAAGTCCCGAATATTTGGCCCTTCGGCTCAGATAAATAGAGACCCCATTCAACTTCGGTAAGTCATATGAGGAACTTTACACGTCTTTATTGTTGATAGTAATAGATCCATTTTACCAGGTTTAACATTCAAGTCGCACTCCCAGCTCCAAAGTGAAAGTACTACTATGGCAATATTGTCCCCAAAAGGAACCACTTTACAGCAGACATGGTCTAGTTTCCTCAGAAGTCTGTTCTTCAAGAGCTGCTCAATAAAAACTATCAACTACATATCGACATTCAGCCCTGCAAGTGCCTCGAAAATCACATTAGAACTAATGTTGTTTAAAAGTCCCCCTCAATGATTAGGAAGGAGGCTAGCGTATACTACTTAAAGGTGAGTGGTTTTTTAATTTGCCCAATGATGGCATGGAAAGCAGTTTCTGCAGACTTACCTTTAGTGTAAGCATGCGTTAACTACGAGATTAACATAGGATGAAATCACTTTCTGATATAATAATCAATGATCTTTTCCAGACTCTTTAGCAAAACAGGGCTACGGCGTACTAGACGATATTTCTTAGATTTAGCAATGGTATTGTTACTTCTATCGACTGCTGGATATCAGCCATAAGAACCCCATAGCCATAAAAACGCCATCAGGACCTTAAGCCATCCTTAAAATCAAAGGAAAGCGATTTGTGTCATTGCTAACATAGGATAAATAATTGCTGCCACAAAACGATCTATATAAGGTTCTTTTGGCTTTGTGTACAGCATACTTGCCTAGTGATTAGATATTTTTGCGTTGTTAAACTCTTATAAACATTCTTGATTTCCCCCTAATAACTTTGGATTACCTTTGGTTTTGAGTAAATTTCACTGCACAGTTCAGAGTACTAAGAACAGCGTTGACCGCTTGATCTAGATGATGATAACAATCAAAAGTCCTCAGTGAAAGTTCCAGTGAAGACCGGACCAAGGATTGGAAATCTACTTGTTATTTTCCAGATAACAAACGCTACTTGCTCAGTTGAGCTTCGCCGCTCTACTAAAGGATATATACGTACCTATCAAAAGAGATAGAATACTCCTAAACGAGCTTCGATTCCTTTAGGAAATGTTTGTGCCGCCTACCGACTAAGGTAACGTCAAGAATTTTCCTCCGATTTTAGGTGATTTAGATCCAATTGTTACACATTTGGGATGGACAAAATGTAAGGCAAGATGAAGTCAAAAAATGCATCACTTCGACCTTTTGTGTCGGAGCTGCTCCACACTTCACGATAAGCATTAAAGTTAGCTCCTAGAAACAGATACATGCAAATCGTAGTGGCTACACGATGGTCTTAAGTCAAGTAGCAGAAACCGTTGGAATAGCCATGATATTCTTGTCACAAAAATTGTAAAGATAAAGGGAAATTATGATATTCTTGGCAAGAATACAGACTGGTGGTTATGCCGCATTGCTGAGTGTGATCAGCATGTATCTAATGGTATGTAGGCTGCAAACCCAGTTATTTAAAACCCATAATTCGCAGATTAATGTTAAATACACTCTTGTCTTTGACTAGCGTAGCATCCTTACAAATCAAAGGAAGAAGCAGGATAGCAGTACCCTACCATAACCAATCAGGGTATATTCGAGGTCCTCCCTGGACGCTAGGACTCCCCTTCTCTGTTGCCAGAGTCATGAGATCTATGCAGACATCTAAACCAGAGGTAGTCTCCAGATACTGGCCCCACCAGCTAAGGGACTCTGCATCTGATACTCGCTTAGCTGCACCTCAGAGAGAATTATGAATGACTACTGCCAAAGCCTTGTTCTTCGGGTTGTGTTTGACTGACTCAAGGTTAATTACCTTGAGATCCCGGGTTTTTTCAAGTGGTACCGTCTGTTCATGTAGACCAGAGCCTTCTGCTGATTTTTGACAGATTCCATAATTTTGGTCAAATTCCAAGTTTACGTCGGGAGATCAGCGATGAATAGTCTGACGGCCTCAAGAATTTCTGTTGGATCAAAGTGGAAGCAGCAAGTTCATGCCGACACGAGATTTTGTTCTTCGGCACCGCCTTTATTTTGGTACCTGGCTATAGTTTTCTCAGTTCACGCTACAATTCTGAATTCTTCACACCGATCTGCGAAAGCTAACTTTTAGCGGATTATAGTACACTCTAAGCCTGCCTTAACTTCATCCAGTTTTTTGAAAATATTTTTCCATTTCTTTTGCTGACACCGATCACAGCTCACACTCAGAAAAATATGTTTCCGAAAATCAAAGAAAATATTTACTTGTTTACGAGATGTGAAATCTTCCAGAAATCAAATAAACTTTTATTTGATATCTGTAATTTGTATACATATCATTGAAAAGCTTCTTATATTCAACGAAATACAATTTTTGCTTTACCTTATTTCAAGTAAGTAATTTTCCTCAAATCTTGTAAATTACGTCTATGAATTTAGTAAATTATATCTACACCGCGAATATTTTTTTCTATGTTTCAACAACAACCACGCTTCAATATTCGACGAAAAAATTGATAGTTTTTCTGTCTTCTATCAACTTTTCTTCTAAACAAATAAAGGGTCGATAGCTTAGTTCGCTAACGTGTCAATCCATAGCAGCGATCTACCGCTCGAGGGTTCGAATGCCGCCGGGTTCATGTCATGGTTGACTTTGTTCGTCTTCAGTGTTCCTAACTCCATTGATTAAGTGTAACATTATAGCTTAAATTGGCGACTGGGCATAAATAATACTAGCGCTTCAGAAAATGAGAAAAAAATATCGCACCTTAAAAAAAGGAAAAAATGGTAATTTTTTTTTTTCAAAGTTTTTGCGTGCCAACAACATGCTATGCTTTCAAAGCGGTCCCCCATCTAAGTAGTAACCGCGCCCAGCACTGCTTAACTTCGGTGATCGTAGGTGAACCGATTTATCCCAGATGCCAGATGTTCTTGAAATTATATTAAATTTTACTCAGGGCAAGTGCAATCACCCACAGAAAGAAGAAGGTGAACGTCGCTAAACCACCGGTGGTACCCGCTGGCCCAGAAAAGGTGCAGAAAAAGGGGGTCCAAAAGGGCGAAAACAAAGAAATGGTGGCAAAGAAAAAGAAGGGAAAGAATAGGCGGAGACAGCGGGGAAAGAAAATTGATGCTGTAATCGTCAAACCAGCCCCGGGGAAAACCAACGCGGAGGTCCTGGGGGCCATCCGTCAAAATGTTTCCCCAGATGAAACTGGTACACAAGTACGACGCATAAGGAAAACCGCAGAAGGGGGGGGGTTCTTCTGGAAATTGCGCGGACGAACGATCGAACGAAATTGCAGGACTCGATCAGGGCTGCCGTAGATGGCCAAGGAGACGTGAAGCTTGTGACCCCTAGAGTCAAAATCGAGCTTCTCGACCTCGATTGCCTCACAGTCAGCGAGGAGGTGACATCGGCCATCAATCGCGAGGCTGGCGAGGAAGGAGCCGGCGAGGTGAAAACCACTCTATTCCCCCCTAACACAAGGGAGCAGAGGAGAGCTGTGGTGGAGCTGGATGAGGCACCAGCATCCAAAATCCTCAAGTCTGGTCGAGTCCGGGTGGGAATGATTAGCGCCCGGGTACGAAGGTGGGCTGAGGTTACACGCTGCTACCGGTGCCTAGGCTACGACCACACAAGACGTAGCTGCAAGGGCCCGGACCGGAGTGCCAGCTGCTGGAAATGTGGACAGGTTGGCCACCGGGCAGCAGACTGCTCTGCGCAGGCTCAGTGTATATTATGCACTGAGAGGCATGGTGCGAATGGTGCCAAGCATTTAATGGGATCGAGTGCATGTCGAGTTTTCAAAGACGCACTTGATGCCAAGAAAAAGCAGGGAAGGATATGAGAGTCCTTCAAGGCAACCTGCAGGGCTGTAGAGCTGCAGACGACCTCCTCACGCAGCTAGTCTGCGAGCATAAGGCTCAGATCGTACTGATCAGCGAGCCTTATAGGGGGAGGCATTCGTCCGTTTGGCTGGCAGATGCTACGGGGTACGCGGCGATTTGGATCGCCGACGGGCAGAGGGCCCGTATCGGCAGCCGCAGCTCAGGAAATGGTCACGTGTGGGTGACATACGGAGAGGTCACCTTTGTGAGCTGCTATTTGTCCCCGAACGACTCAATGCAAGAATTCAGAGACAAGCTTAGCTCACTGGAGGACTCTCTCCGTGGCATCGTCGGCAACGTCATCGTAGGGGGTGACTTCAATGCAAGGGCGTTGGAGTGGGGCATGCCCACCGAAAACACTCGCGGGCGGCGCATAGTCGAGATGGCATCGAGGTTGGGTTTGTTGGTGCTGAATACGGGTTCAACGCCAACATTCAGAAGGCCCGGATTTGGTGAATCCATTCCCGATGTCACTATGGCATCGGAGAGACTAGCGGCACTCGTCAGCGATTGGAGGGTGATGGAGGATTACACTGCGAGTGATCATAATTACATCACTTTCCAAATCGCTGAGGACAGGCAAAGACACCGCCGCTCTCCCTGTAAGTGGCTAGGCTGGAATGCCGCGAAACTTCACAGGGACGCGATGACCGCATCGCTCGCTTCGAGCTTGGAAGGGGAGCCTCTAGCATCTGGGACACAAGTGACCCGTGCAGCAGCAGAGGCCGCTGCTGACAGAACCATGGGGTGGATTCGCAGGGCATGTGCGGCTTCAATGCCCTTCCGTAGGAGGCAACATGCATACTGGTGGAATGATGAAATCGCCGAACTGAGACGCATCGCCTTGGCGTGCAGGCGCAGGGCACAGCGAGCCAGGAATAGGCCGGGAGCGGCTGAGCTATCTGCTGCTCACATTGCGGCAAAGAGGGAGCTGACCAAGGCCATCACGAGGAGCAAACGTGCCAAATGGCAGGCTCTTTGTGAGGAGGTCAACTCAGACCCCTGGGGGGATGGCTACAAATTGGTCACTCGCAGACTTGGCTGCATGCGGCCTAGCACTCTCATGGATGCGATATCCATGGAGCGTATCGTTGGTTCGCTGTTCCCGGTGCATTCGTCAAGGGCTGACGGTCCCATCATCGTTAACCAGGCGGATGTTCCTCCCTTTACGGACGAGGAGCTGAACAGTGCAGTGTCCAGGATGAAGAACCGGAAGGCTCCGGGTCCTGATGGGGTGCCGGTCGAGGCGCTTAAAGTCGTGGCGGAGAGCCAACCGCGTCTATTATTGGACTTGTATAATTCATGTCTAGTCGCGGGGGTCTTCCCGTCGCGGTGGAAAGTAGCTCGACTGGTACTTGTTGACAAGGGGAAGGGTAACCTGGGCAATCCATCAGCATATCGCCCACTGTGCATGCTGGACACTGCGGGGAAGCTTCTCGAGGGGTTGCTCAAGCCAAGGCTGCTGTCAGCAGTGAGATCTGCTGGTGATCTCTCTGCCAGGCAGCACGGCTTCCGAAAAGGGCATTCAACAATCGATGCCATCTCAGAGGTTGTTGGGGCTGTAGCAAGAGCGGAAGAGGCATGCCATCAAGCCAGACCGGTCGTCCTGCTGGTAACGCTGGACGTACAAAATGCCTTTAACTCGGCGAGGTGGACAGACATCCTGCGGGCCCTTGAGCAGACGTTCCGTATCCCTGACTACTTGCTAGCCATGATGCGGGACTACCTCAGGGATCGCTGGTTGCTCTACGACACCGACGAAGGAGTCAAAAGAAGGCCTGTCACTTCAGGTGCGGCACAGGGGTCGATCTTAGGACCTGACCTCTGGAACATCATGTACGATTAGAGATGGGACTGCTCTTGCGATCACTGCTACTAATCGCACTGCTCTTTGAAAAGAGCAGTGAGCAGTGCGATTGCTCTCTGCTCATGCTGTTCAATTGCTCACTGCTCTTTTGCAGAGCAGATAGTTTATGAAGAGCAGTGAGCAGTGCGATTGCTCTCTGCTCATGCTGTTCAATTGCTCACTGCTCTTTTGCAGAGCAGATAGTTTATGAAGAGCAGTGAGCAGTGCGATTGCTCTCTGCTCATACTGTTCAATTGCTCACTGCTCTTTTGCAGAGCAGATAGTTTTATGAAGAGCAGTGAGCAATTTAGTTGTGTTTTGCTAATGTTGTTCAACTGCTCATTGCTCTTTTGCAATACAGAACATTTTAAATGCTCATCTATTCAGATTCTTTTCTTCCTACCCTTGCGAGTATTTTCGAACTTGCAAGTATTTTATTCAATTATTCAAAAAGTTTTTAGGGCAAAAATAGCTGAAATCGGACAAAATCGGCCAATTTTGGGTTAGAGTGGTTTGGGACATAACGGGCCAAGACCTATTGCTGTGATACAAAAATTTCGGTTTTGTAGGGGAGTAAGGGGTTTTTTGGCCATAGATTGGCAAAAACTGCTTTTATGGCGCTTTCGATGATTGAAAGTGGTCGGGGAGTATATTAGTGATTTATTAAGGGCGAAAAAATTTTTGATAGGGGAAATTGGGCAAAAACCTCCATATTTTCCAAAAAAAATTTATTGTTCTAGCATGAATTTGGGGACCTTTCTGAGCTGTTTCGGGCGAAATTTCCATACAAATCTGGGAAAAAGCGGCCTAGTTTCGAAGATATGGCAAAAGTAGCTGAAATCGGACAAAATCGGCCAATTTTGGGTTACAGTGGTTTCGGACATAACGGGCCAAGACCTATTGCTGTGATACAAAAATTTCGGTTTTGTAGGGGAGTAAGGGGTTTTTTGGCCATAGTTTGGCACAAACTGCCTTTATGGCGCTTTCGATGATTGAAAGTGATCGGGGAATATATTAGTGATATATTAAGGGCGAAAAAATTTTTGATAGGGGAAATTGGGCAAAAACGTCCATATTTTCCAAAAAAATTTTTTTGTCTGGCATGAATTTGGGGACGTTTCTGAGTTATTTCGAGCGAAATTTCCATACAAATCTGGAAGAAAGTGGCCTAGTCTCTAAGATACATCAAAATTAAATCTGCCCGAAAAACTGAAAGTAGCACTAAAAATGTTGAGATCCTTTTTGGTTCGCCAGTTGGCTTCTGCGGCGGTGCTCGTGACTGCACTCCAACCCTACCGGGGTTGTGACTCATGTCCAGCCTTACCGAAGAGATTGGCCCCCTAGTGGGTGCATGTTTAAAACACGTAAACATTTTGTTATCATTTCTCAATAAAATTTTCGACAAACTTCATGCTTCGGTGAGGCGAAGTGGAAAACCGATTGTTTTAGATTAGCCAGGAAAAATAAATCTTCGAAATTAAATCACATACTGCATAATACTGTACATGCATAATAACATTTCACTGCGTTGCTTGCATCCAATGTATGACATTTTGAAAACCACAAAACTACTATACGATTTACCAAGCACTTGGCAATACATTCTTCTGCTAGCAAATGCCGAATTAATGCAGGCAACGTATTCTCAAACATACTACATCTGTTCTTAACATGAGCATCCATCGCTAAGGGAAAATACAGTCACATTGTAAGCATACAATGCGATTGCAATCTGAGGCTAGAAATTGCTGTGTCAAGCACAAATCGAAGGCGATGAGAAGGTAACGAGCAAACACTGGCAATGAGCAATCAAAAGTAGCGAGCGGTTTTTCGTACGCACGAAACTGCAATCGCAATTGCGATTGAATAGCTGCTACTCTAAACTGCTCTTTGCCCAAACTGCTCTCTGCGATCACTGCTCAGTAAAAAGAGCAGTTAAGCACATCTCTATGTACGATGACCTGCTGCGCCTGGAAATGCCTGCGGATGTGTTTCTGGTAGGTTACGCTGATGACGTTGCAGCGGTAATCACTTCCAGATCTGCCGAATTCGCTCAATTCAGACTTAACCAAGTCATGAGGAGGGTGGATCGGTGGATGACCGAACACGGCCTCCAGCTGGCAATCTCTAAAACAGAGATTGTTATGCTGACGAAGCGGAGGATACCAACTGTCATACCCATGACAGTTGGCTCCGTCGAGGTCCAGACCAGCAAGTCGGTCAGGTATCTGGGAGTGACCCTGGACACCAAGCTGACGTATGGGGATCATATCAGCAGGGCATGTGACAGGGCTCTAGTAGTCGTCACTTCGCTGAGTAGGCTAATGGCCAACGTCGGTGGACCCAGCGAGACGCGACGGAGGCTGCTGATGGTAACGACCGATGCCATCTTGCTATATGGAGCCGAAATCTGGGGAGATGCGCTCCGAACTGAAAAGTTCCGGAAGCGCATTGCCAGTGTCCAGCGCAGGGGTGCCCTGCGTATCACCTGTAGCTACCGCACAGTCTCAGAAGAGGCTGTGATGGTGGTATCGGGAGTAATCCCGATCGATCTACTAGCGCGAGAACGCAAACAAGGGTACCTCTATCGCTCAGAGCTGGGTAGAACTGAGGCTCTGACGCACGCGCGTACGCTTACTCTCCAACTCTGGCAACAACGTTGGAGTTTAAGTGCTAAAGGACGCTGGACGGCTAAGCTAATTGGTCTCATTGAGCCTTGGCTTAACCGGAGCCACGGAGAGGTAAACTTTTACCTTTGTCAATTCTTGACAGGGCACGGTTACTTCAGGAAATACCTGAACAGAATGGGTAAGGTGGTCACACCGTACTGCCGGTACTGTGTGACTGAGCTCGATGATGCTCAGCACACATTCTTTATGTGCAGTCGCTTCGTAAGTTTGAGGCGCACCATTGAGTCCACGATTGGCCTGGCAACGCCTGAGACGATCGTGGAAGCAATGCTGCGAAACGAGGAGAACTGGCGCGCAGTCTCAACATATGTTGAGAAAGTGCTGCGCATAAAGCGGGAGGAGGGTTGCCTTACCGACCCATGAACTGTGGTAGTTTCTGAAGTCCGTGGTTACCGATGGGTGAGTCAGCACGACCGGGTCGAAGCAGTGCTTAGGCGGGTCCCGACTCGGAACTTCGTGGGCTTGTAGATGGTCCTTTTTTTTAGTGAGTCAAACCTCACATACCCCGAGGTGAAAGGTCACCCGGGGATCTGGTATGCAGATTTTTTTTTGCCATCTACACTAGGGGGGAAAAAAAAAAGTGCAATATCAGTGCTTGAAATGAATAAACTCCTTTCTTTCGATTGAATAAATATTTCTTTGAAACTATACCAAGTTTTACTCAGGGCAAGTGCAATATTTGTTCTTTGAAATGAAGAAATGTCTTTCTTTGGATTGAGTAAATATTTCTTTGGCGCAGAATCATTACCAATTTTCTTTGATAATGTGTTCATTTTTCTTCAAAAAATAGAAGTATTTTTCTCAGTGCAGATAAGGTTCGATTTAGCCAACTCATTGAAAAGCCCAGTTTGTTAGGAACAGTTGAAATAAGTTTAGGCTTTTTCGATAAAATCGAAGAATTCAAATCTCTTCTTTGATTTTATTGCCCAGCCAACATCTGCCGTTTCTGAGCAGAATCTGCAAAGTTAAGAGGGAAAATGTGCTTCCCAGCAATTTTTGCAGCCCAATGAAGGAACTTTTTGTCTTTCTCAGACAACATGTCAGAACCTTACTTTCTTTTATTTATTTTATTATATATATTTGATATAATTTATGTCTTGGATGTAGAATTAATCGAATCTTTGTCATAAAGTATTTGCATAATTGTTTTGTAAGCGAGAGTCCTTTATCTAAACGTATCTCTGGCGCTGTGTTTCAATGACGACACTGCTTCGACCCACCAAAAATTTATGAGCCCTTTCGTATGTATATATTTTACACGTTTATTTTTCCAAAAAAAATTCTATTACATAATGAATTTTTTCAAGTTTTAACATAATCGTTTCCATTAGTTTATACCAACGCTCTGGAAATTGAGTCCTTGCTCAATTACTATGGTGTTAACATCGCTTGTAGGCTTGACGGCTTTCATAAATTATTAGTTCCATTGCTTAGTGTATTCCTTTGTCAATTATTTTTATTCTTAGCTTTTTCAGCTGCCCATTTCCCTCACTCCTTGTGCTTTCAGTTGCAAAGAGATCTTTGTGATCTTAAGATCTAGTTAGTGGAAAAATTTGTTGATCTGAATATATCCAAATGTCATCAAAAGTCTTATACATGTAAAATTTCAAGCCTAATATTTTCCTATTCCTATGGATCCTCTTTTAAGGTTGAGAAAAGCATCTTCATAAGACCAATAGACGCTGCAGAAGAGGGCATGTTACCCTAAAAAAATCGATATACAGTAACTCGCAAAACTGTTCATAAAAATGAAAATTTCCACATTTTTTATGTACAAGCAGAACAACTGGGTTTTCTAAGAAACTGTACCCTCACATATTCTTGGAAATCATGTAACGCGATATTTCATGGTAATTTAGTGCGAATAGTTTTAGAAAGAGTTTATTTTTTACAGTTGTTTTGTTGCAGTGGCGTGAACAGTTTTGCGTGCTTGACGGAATATTTTAAATAAAAGAAAAAAATAATAATTTTTAATTGATATTACGGTGAGTTAGTAAATTATTATGTTTTAACAAGAGGAAATAATTGAAATTAATGTAATAGAAACGAAAACTAACCTAAAGGAAAAATGCCAAAAGCTATCCAAGAGAACGTGCAGGCAGCAATTGTTGGTGATCTTCAAAAGAAGTACTCAGTTCGAAAAATTGCTGAAAAGTACTCTGTGTCAATAGGATTCGTAAGCAAAATAAGGAAAACGGTAGAAGATTTTCTCGAAACGAACGCTGGTGGGCGACCAAGTAAGCTATCTCCGGAGATAAAGCGTTGTATCAAAAGATTGATTATGACTGAAGCGGTAGATATAGCTGTACAAGCCAACAAGGTAATCCGAACCAATTCAAATGTTACAGTTTCCAATGATACTGTTCGAAGATGCCTTTAATCAAATTTTAAAGCAAAAGCAAAGGTGAAAAAACCACTTTTAACCGACCGCCATAAAAAGGCGAGGCTTCAATTTGCCAGAAAATACAAAGACTGGACGCCAGAGCAATGGAAGTTGGTTACATGGTCTGACGAGTCAAAAATAAATAGGTTATGTTCAGATGGGCGACACTGGACGTGGGTCAACAAGTCCGTTGGCTTACAAGAACGTAATGTGCAGAAAACCCTCAAATTTGGAGGTGGCTCATTAATGGTTTGGGGATGTTTCAAAGGTAACCAAGTTGGTATTTTGAGACGTATAAGCGGAATTATGCGGGCAACTGACTATATAAATATCTTAGAGGACTCAGATCTACCAAGTCTTGATAGATTTGGCTGCGAACCTGGAGACAGCTTATTTATGCAAGACAACGATCCAAAACACACTGCTCGCATAACGGCCAAATGGCTTCAAGATCATAATATTGAGACTCTGAAATGGCCGCCACAATCGCCAGATCTCAATCCTATAGAGAATGTGTGGGGTTATTTGAAAAGAAGAGTATTAGTAAGCAACACTGTTCCAAAAGACTGCGAAGAACTTTGGGTACGCACTCAACAAGCGTGGAATGAGATTGATCCACAATATTTGGAGAACTTGTTAGGAAGTATGCCTAAAAGAGTGAAGGCTGTAATTTGTGCCAAAGGCGGGTACACTAAATATTAAATAAATAAAATAAAAACGGGACTATTTAGTTAGTCACAGGATAGATGCAAAATTGTTTACAGAACAATTTTTTTAATTTTAATTTTAGAAAAGAGGATTGCTGTTATTTTTAAGTTTTGGTTCTCTAAAATGTAATCTATTTTTTGAAGTAATTTTATTTTGTAAAAACTTTTAATTTGTAATGAATAAATATTTAGATTTTCCCAAAAATCAATTTCAATAACTTTTTATGAACAGTTTTGTATGTCGAGAAATTTAAATATATTTAGCTTCTACTGGAAAAAACGCTCTTTCGTTTCAAATCTTTTATACTACAATAGTCAAATCCAACAGCATATTTCATAGCTTTGATTCCGGTGTCACAGTAACTATTTATTTTTATTACCTTTTTTATCATTAATTTGCACTAGTCACAGTGATGAAAATTCGATAATATTGCATTTCAATTTTTTCAGTCTATTGAGCAAACACAAAGATATTTCACTTTAATAAAATTCCATAGACTAATAAAAAGTCATTTTATGTTGAATATAGGATGCAATATAAAATGAGTTTTTATTCTCAATTGATATCTAATTTCTATTGATTCTTTACTGACTATATGACAGCAAAATAAGGAATGTGTATTCTCAATAGTTCAAATCAATTATTTACAGTTATAAATCAATTCCGTTCATTTACTTCATTAAGTATCGACCATATTTAAATGACAAATTACTAACGGTGAATGACCGAAGTAAAATCTGAAATCGATAGGCTTGAATTGTAGGTTATATTGGTTTTAAATAGAAGTAATTCGTCGTTTTGTTCATTTTTTGACTTGATTATGAGAAAGCTCTTTAGACTACACGCACATGAGTCTCAAGTTCATTGTTCTGACATGGAAGTAGATTACCAAAATAGAATTTGTGTAGTCCACATATGACTATCGTGTTTTTGTAATTTTTCAAGTTTTATACTTCAGGATTTTAAATAAATCAGTTTTATATTTTTGTCACACAATACTTTTTGCACTTTTAACCATCCTGCCAATGTTGATTATAAAAAAATGGCTAGGGGGTTTGGTTTAATTTTGAGCTAATATAATCACAAATATAATTTGAATAAAAGTAAGAATAAAATGTTCAAATGTATACTTACAACACAAGCCTTAACCGACTTCCAAAAGTTCCTAGCGAGGACTTCTATTTTTGCGGATGATAAGTTCACCAAACTCTTTGAACAAAAGCGACACTTAAATCGCTTTATCCGCTTCACTTATAGCTCTTATTATCTTCGGACACGTTCGATATGAAATTCGTTGTTAATTAAATTGAAACCACAATAATGAAATTTTAAACTTTTTGTTAGGAAATTATAAAGCCCACGCTGGGCGCACACTATTATCAAGTGCAAATCAATTGAAATTCGAGAGCAATCCAAATATACTGGCTCGCTTTTTCCGCTCCGGAAACAATTCAAATTTATACGAATGTATTTCCTTCAAACTGCTTTTGTTCTAAATATACTTATGGCCACTTCTGGGCCCGAGGAGAATCAAAATAGGCCTGACCGGTGATGCAAGGCCTCCGAACAACAAAATATTCAGCCACACTCAGAGTGCTGTCGCGTTGACACGCGAAATGCTGGCTTGCGTAGACTCTCACGTGAAATTTTTCTTTTGCTTATCCTTGTCAACAGAGAGATAGATCTTGAGATTCGATGTCGCTTTTGTTCCGAAAAATCCGAAAACGAAAATCAAATGAAAAGTAAAGTAGTTGTGTTCACGTTTTTTTTCTGTGGTTATGAATTATGTACGGTTATAATTAATCTTCCTGAATTAAGACTGGATTATTGATTTTTTTTTCTATTTATATGATTTCCAAAAAGGTTATATTTAGTTTACAAGTTAGTCCGGGCTATTTAGATATTTTGCGTTTTTTGTATAGTTTAATTAATCAAATAGTATTATCAGCAATCGGAATCTTTCTAGCTTTTATCGTCTCTCTGTCGCGTCGCGTTCGGCACAAACGAAATTGATTGATTACGTGATATCTACGACAATACTGAACCAATCGACTGGCAATTTTTTCTTTACGTGTACAACATATCGCGATCTCTGCACATTTTCGGTCGTAATTCTTGCCTGTTCGCCTTCGAAAACTATTTTCCCAATTCTCGAAATCGTCTCGGAATCGGTAAAAACGGTTTCTCTATCGATTTTTTTCGGTACGCTTCGGAGAGTCGTGTTTCTTCGATTTATCGATACTTTTTTTCAAAAAGTAGTTTTTTCGTTTTTCGATTTCGATTTTAATAATTTTCAACAGAATATTATGATTACTTTTCGAATAATGCTTAGTACGAAATGACGCTTGAAAAAATGAACAGCGATTTGTTTTTTACATGCACTTTTCTATTCGGCTATTTTTCAAAACTGATTCGAGTCAAAGATATACGAGTCGCTTTCAGTAGTCGGAAAATGTTTTTAACACAAACTATGGTTGCTTCAAGAAATGCGTTGACACAAGACGATAATTTAACATGTGAAGTGAGTCAGGTTCGACTTCCCTTCTCTAAAACACCAACGGTTCGATTAGTTCGATTTACTCATTTGTCTAAATGGATAATATCGTATCTGGGTAATTTTGCTGGCGACGTTAGCCGACCAGAATCACTCTATTCGATTTTTCGATATCGACCACGAAACACTGTTGGAACACACTGGACTGGCTGATAATTCCTTAAATCCCGACCGAGTATTTAAGGACGTGTGAGACAAGAAATTCTTTCACAAACTTTGGATGCCTCTTGGTGAAACGGTTTAATTAATGGAATTTTTGTGTAAACACAAACTTTTCTCTCACACACCGAATTTATGATTACCGAATAAACTCGCGCGACGGGTTCGGCGTGGAAAACGTCGGCAAAATCGAAAGCTTTTCCGCTTCTGATTGCTTTTCACTCTTCCTAGAGGCTCTTTTGCTTTTCCCCAGCTAGCTGCTCCTGCTACTCGTAGGCGCACAACTGAATCTCGTTCTTTTCTGCAATGTCTGGACTGAATTAGAATTTCACTTTCGCACTTTCTGAAAATTCAAATCGACTTATCGCGCCAACTCAAACTCGAATATCCAATAGTTGCACGCAACGTTGTATAATAGCACTGTACAAATTAAATTAGCTGAATTCTCTTGAATAATCCGCGGACTTAATGCAAACGCATTCAATTTTATTCGCAAGAATACTATGAACTTCTTCACAGAAAGCTCGTGGGCTCACTACTACTTCTCTTCGCGTTTGTCGACCTAAAAGGCTTCGTGTATCTAGCGTACAACAAGCCCTTAGAATCAAATCTGATAAATCGTAACGTAGCCTGCGCTGTATTAACTTCGTCACTCTCTTTCGAGTTTCTTGGCTCTTCGGCAAATTTCTCTCGCGAAAAGGGTGTGTAGGCTTGCTTGAACGAAAAACCGCCCGTTGTCTCCCCTGAAGAAACACACAACCAAAGCTTCTTGCTGGACGACTACAACGTTGAGTAGGACAAAAGCAACAAAAATTCACTCTCACTACCACTTGAATATGACAGCACTTTGATAGAAGGTTAATTAGCGTGGCGTATAATTGCTGTTCTTAGCGTTTTTAACAAAGGGCTTCGACTCTAATCTGGATTGATATCAGCCACTAAACATAAACTTTCAAGTTCAATTCACAGGGCATTTCGTTCTTTGCACTTCGAATCCAGTTTGATATTGTTCAGGAAAGTGATTCTGCGATCGCAAGCACAATCGCTGTTCTTGCTGTAGTTGCGCGGAAAAGACAGCACAAGCACAACACACTACACTGTGCTGTGATTTCGAACAATCTTAAATGTTTCGTTAGCGTTGATTATTTAATTCGAATCTGAAAATAGAGAAGAAAATTGAAATATTATTCAATTGTGCGAAACATTGGAGAATAGCAATGAATATATGTATGCTGATAAGAGAATTGTATGTAGTTCAAGTAGGCGTCATTATACAGATAATAGAATAAAAAGTATTTCATTTTATCAACGAATAGTTGAGTTTTATTTTCCATCGCAATATTCCAAAACACAATAGAGCATTCCAGTAATAAATATCACTATGACATCCCAGGCTTAAGCGTTTGAAATTCAGCCGATATATTCAATTTTTCAATGATAAGATTCAATGGAACCTGACAAATCATGTTGCTCTATTGTTATGATCCAATTATTCTAAAAGTTTCAGTGATATATTGAGTCACTAATTTTTGAATTGTATTTTAATGGAACTACATAGGTTGCTATTAAATTCTTTTTCAGACGCAAATCAAGAAGACAATGCAACAGTTAAGCATAGTGTTAAATATTTGGGCCTTACACTAGACAAGAAACTCAACTGGCGGGCTAATGTGGAGCACCGTATAAGTGAAGCTCGCACAGGACTTTTCGCGTGCCGGTCTGCCTACTCCAATACCTGAGGTCTTAAACCTTTTTTTTTTCGTCGTTGGAAGGTGGAAATCTTCCAGAAGATGCTTCAGGGCTCCTGCCCTGGAACATGCCGGATTTTTACCGACTAAAACCACCTCCTTCTTCTTCCACACTCCCCACGGGACTACTTATTCAGCATTACTTCGTGGGGGTGGATCAGCCATTAGCTGCTTCTACGCATCCTTTCTTCTTCCTTCTTTCTGTCCCTTTCCGCGTCACGCAGTTTGCGGTGAATATTTTTAAGTGTTTTTTCGACGGCATTCCACGCAGTTTGGGATTTCAGCATGCAGCTCACGATATTTACCGCTGATATCCTTGTGCCTAGTTCCGTTTCTAGGCTACTTCTACATACATCAAAGCGGGGACAGGTGAACATAACGTGTTCCGCATCCTCGGGTACATTTTTGCAGGCTGGACAGTCCGGTGAGGTGTCGAGTCCAAAGCGATGCAGATAATACCGATAACCGCCATGTCCGCTCAAGAATTGGGTTAGGTCATAGCTTGTTTCTCCGTGGCTTCTTGAAACCCATTGCGCAACGTTGGGGATTAATTTGTACGTCCAACGTCCGTTTTGCGCCTCTTCCCAGTTACTCTGCCATGAGCGCATTGACACTAGCCTTTGAATCTCTCGCGTGCTCGCTGTCCGTGCTTCGTTTTTATAGAGTCGAAGCGCTTCATCCGCAACAATTTCGATGGGCAGCATACTGGCTATAACACACGTTGCCTCATAGGACGTTGTCCGAACGGCACAGCAAATTCGAAGTGCAATCAGTCGGTAGGCTGCTTGCATTTTTCGGCGATTCGATTTCATGTGTCGCGCTGGTGCCCACACTGGTGCTGCGTACATTAGAATAGAGGTCACCACTCTTGAAATCAAAAGCCTTCGGGTTTGCTTCGGGCCGCCAATATTGGGTAGCATTCTAGCGAGTGCTGAACCGACAACGGATGCCTTCTTACCAGCTTTCTCCAGATGAGGTTTGAAGCTCAGTCTGCTGTCGATAGTTACGCCTAGGTATTTAATAGCAGGCTGCGAGGTAATTATACAGTCGCCAACCTTTATTCGTACTACTGGTAGTTTCCTCCGCTTCGTGATTAGTACCATTTCCGTCTTATGGTCGGCTAGTTTGAGCCCAGCGCAACTAAGCCATGATTTAACAGCCCAGATTGCTTCGGTTGCGTAAATTTCGACTTCTTCGAGGTGACGGGTTGGAATCACGATGCCAATATCGTCGGCGAAGCCTACCACCACCACGTTTCTGGGTACTCGTAGCCGTAGTATCCCGTCGTACATTACGTTCCAGAGTAGGGGGCCAAGAACAGATCCCTGTGGTACTCCCGCCGTTACTAGGTAGAGTTTTGGTCCTTCGTCTGAGTCGTAGCGTAAGGTTCTTTCCTTGAAGTAGTTGACGATTATAGATGCCAAATAGCGTGACACTCCATTATCGCCCAGAGCGGCTATAATACGGCTCCACCTCGCGGAGTTAAAGGCGTTCTTTACGTCTAACGTGACCACGGCGCAGCATCCTCTTTTACCCCTCGCGTTCATTGCCATGTCAGACACCATTCTGACAGCGTCCACAGTTGATCGCCCTTTCCGAAAACCGAATTGTCGATCCGATAGTCCGTTTTTGCTTTCGATTTCTGACAGCAATCGTTCATATATCACTCGCTCGAAAATCTTCCCCATCGTATTCAGCAGGCATATTGGCCTATAAGATGATGCCTCCCTAATAGGTTTATCCTGCTTGGGCAGGAGCTGCCAATACTTCTTCTCTGCTTACCGCCGGCACGTTTTGAGGGTCTACCTGTATTACCGGTAGGCTATCGTCTCGATTCTGTGGGAATAACGTTGTGACTATTTCCTGGAGCATCTTCGGACACTTTATTTGAGGAGAATTCTTTTGCTTTATTTTAGTCATAACGGCTTTGTACGCTCCACCCCATGGATCGGAATCGGCCTCGTTACACAGCTTTCTGAAGTGCTCTCTTTTGTTCTTAGCGATCGCAAGTTGTAGGTTCTTCCGGGCGTATTTGTATTGGTTGTGCAAGTCTTCGTAGTCTGGAGTATTCCTGCGGCGCTGGCTACGTCGTCTAGCTTTAAGACATTTTTTCCGAAGCTCCTGGATTTCTGCATTCCACCAATAATTTGCCTTCCTGGCCTTGTGGAGAGAACGCCGTGGCATGGAGGGTCTTAAACCTAGGGCGGCCTACTACATATTCACATGTGTAGTGAGAGGCCGATTTCGGTGTATGGAGCGACCGTGTGGTGGAAGGCAGCGGAGAGTAAAACCAACAAGACTGCAAAGATTAGTTTGCATATGTATTACGGGCGCTTTAAGAACCGCCTCAACGGCTGGGTTGGAAATGATTCTGGGACTTATGCCCCTAGATCGATTCATTTTTAGAAGCGCAAGCTTAGCGGCAATACGCGATAAAAGTTCCGGAACGTGGAACGATTCAAATCAGTTGGGCCACAGTGGTATTCTTTCAGAATGCCCTATGAGCAAAATAATACATTTTGGCAGGGATTTCCTGGTCAAGATACCCACAAGAACAGACTGGTTGAAAATGGGATCTACTGCTGATGGTGGTGTCTGGATTTACACGGACGGGTCAAAGACGGGCACAAGAGTTAGCTCGGGCGTGTTTTCTACGGATTTGAGCTGGTCGAACTATATATGTTCTTCCGGTACAACCGCCCTGGTAAATTCGTGCAAGGAGGACTCCTGCTTTTCCTTCGGGAATCGTAACGAGTACAGAAGGGGTGGCATCCCACACGTTCCTCGGCTGGTGTATGGAGGGTCATTCTCGCTTGCGGGATTAGCTTAAGGGAGCATAGACTCTCTTCACCTCTCCATAGTCATGAGGAGACTTGTCGGAACTCGTCGGCTTTTCCTAGACATGGATCCTGCAAGTCTTGTCGTCTGATTTGGTATTTGGAGCACGAAATTTCAGAAAAGTATCTTGTTACAAACAGCTTGAGGATTAAGAAGGCACGAAATAAGTTTGAGGCACGAAGTTTGCGAACTGGGCAGATGGCCGCCGAAATTGAGCAGTATAACTAAGGGGGAAATAATTGTATAGAATGGATGGTCTAAAAATGCAGTTGACTGGAAGTTGCTCAAAGTAGCAAAGAAATGTCGAAAGATTTAAGGGCCCAAATTTAGTAGGCAAACGAAGTTTAAGACGCAGTTGAAGGCTGAATTAAATTGGAAGAAAGATTAAGTAGTATGAAACGTCGAAAGATAGTATAACCTGCACTAACTAGAAGACAAAGTAATATGAAAAGAAAGACGACTGAAAGGAGTAATGAAGTTCGGCAAATGGAGGAGACAGAAGGTAACAAGAGACTTAATATGATCTTGAAGGCCCGGGTGCCGATGAAGATGGCAAGACGAGCGGTAGAAATGTCTAGGGGATACCATAGGGAAACGGCAGGATTTCCTCATGATCGTGAATCCTCTTTGTGCCTGCATGGAGCCACATTGAGGACCTCTAACCCTTCCGGGGTGGTAAGGAACTTCTAGACTTCGGTCCAGTCTTACCACTAGGATTGGCCCCCTAGTGGGAGCATCGCAGGGGTTGTGTTTCAGAGCCTAAATCGGGGAGGCTGCTAAATTCCATCTAAGAAGCAGTACAAACTGGCGCTTGGTTAGTCTCGCGCAGTTAAATCTCCAGAGGCGACGTGGAGCCGCGTACATGGCCGGGTGTTATACCCTACAGCATAGCAGAGGTTTGGATATGCCTTGCATCTTCCAATATGGTGTCTGGGCCTGCCCCCAATACGAACTGGTAGACACGAGTAGCAAGAGCTTGCCCTTGTTTGCTTAGTCGACGCCGGCTGTCGACACAGTCCAGTCCTCAGGAAGACCGTCCGGTTAAACTTTACTGTAGGCACGGACGTAAAACAACAAAACGAGTTGTAAATGTACCAAGCAAACTATATGCTGCCACTTGGGCCACCAAACTAAAGTCCGAATGGGAAAACAGGATAGACTCCAGGATGGATAGGACATTTTGGCCATCACTTGATCCAAGCAAAAGCAGGAAACTGCTCAAGCTCAGCAGAAACTGCTTGAGAGCGACGGTCGGGTTGCTCACAGGGCACTCACTGCCTTATCACATCTCATGCGAACAAAATGGGACTGACATCCAGCAATTTATCCAAGCGGTACGAGATGGAAGAGGACACCATCGAGCACACTCTCTCTACGATTGTTCGGCCTTAACTAATAAACGCCTAAAGATTTTTGTTTCTTACCACTTTCAAAAGTTAGCAGAGGTGGCTAGTACCGTCACGTTGAGTCAACTGGTTGTTTGGCGAAACGGTCACTTGGCAGCTCTAACAAGCCAGTAGAGGATGGCAAACTGGCGGCCTAATAAGGATGGCCAAATGGCAGCCAAATTACTCGATTTAGTAGTACTTTTAAATAGTGCTTTTACTTTTGACGATCATATTAAAAGCTTCATCTACTTTGGGATTTGTGAGGAGGCGATCCAAAGAGTTTCATGATATACGTCTTACTAAGATTCTTTTTGTGCTTTAGTAAGACCGATTCTTGAATATGCGTGTATAGATTGGGGGCCTTACCAGCAGGTGTATGTGGGACGTATCGAGTGTGAATTTGCTTGGTCAAATCCTCTTTGCTTGCCTCCTTACATTGATCGCCTTAGGTTACTGGGCATGAATACACTTAATAACAAATGTGAAAATTTCAAAACGATCTTTGCTGCTAAGCAAATGAGCCCGTTTCGTTCATAAAAAGAAATTTTAACAGTGATTACCATCAATTTGACTTTAATATATGCTTACAGTGTTTGAAAAAGAGCTTTAATTGAACTTTAATTGATTTGTTTGTAAGTTTTAAATGCTACTAGTCTGTATTAGACGAACTTTTTGAATAAATTAATAAATAAATAATGCTAGCCGCGTACCCGGCAACCCTCTTTACTACCTAACCTAACCTATGTCATTCGGTAGCTCACCTCAAGGAATCACGTGGTACATCCCAAGGCACTTTGACCTGAATCACCCTGTATACTGTATTAACCATATATGATCAATATATGAAATTTTGTTGTAGGGCCAGACATTCAAATACAATTAGACATGGGAAACGCAGCAAATTAACTGGCGCTGATACACTGATACCAGCGTCAGCAGTGGTATCAGCGCACTGCGCTGATACCATTGCGCTATGATACCATGATCTCATTCGCCTATGTGTGATACTCACTGCGTTTCTCGGACTCACATACGGCGTTGGCAGCATTGCGCTGATACCATGACGCTATGATACCACGATCGCATCGCTTTTCATAATGCCCGTGTTCCATTATTACTATTTAGTACTTGCAAGTACTTCTGTCTACTTCCAACTACTCGCGCTCTCGTTCCCGAGTAGTTCATGAGTAGCTACGCCTTTTTTTGCCGTGAGGTGGCTATGTTAGTTGTCATTGGTAGTGTTAGTTGTCAATAGGTGGTTTTGGTTTTTTCATGGTTATGTTGGATGTTTTGGTAGCTAGGAAATTAGAAATAGCCCTCATAATGTGTAGAAAGTTAAAAGAGGTAATTTTCTGCTAGTTGCTTTTATATTTTCAATCGATTGTGGTAGTTGATACTCGTTATTTTCTCCCTTTATTTTCAACTGTTTACATTTGAAAACTGCATACAATTTGACAGGTTAGAATTTGCTCCTATGAACGAAGATGGTGTTTCTTTTGTGCTCTACTCCCAGGTACTTGCAAGTACTAATTAGTAAAAATGGAACACGGCAAATGTTTACTTAGCGGTTCTTGCTGGAAGTACACATGCAGCCTGTAAAACTCAAGTGGCTTGAGTGGAACCGACCGGAAAAGAAAATATAAGCTGGAATGCTATTGATTTTCCGTTCGAGAAAAACTTTCATACAAAAATTTGAATGAATATGCTTTGGCAAGAATTTGACTCTGAGGTGAACTCATATCTTTGCGCCGCGCCGTAGCATAGCGCCAAGCCAAATGGTGTTGGTATTGCAAAGCGGCAGCGCCAACACCATTGATACCGAAGTGCGTTACTACGCTACTGATACCGACAATCGGTATCAGCGCAGTGGTATTCATGGCTAGTGCTTCAACGCAATTGCGCGGCGCAGCGCTGCGTTACCCATGTCTAAATACAATATCAAAATGCCTACAGCTACTTCAATTTCGTCAGTATATGCTAGAACTGAAAGAAACTTAATAAACAAAGCTTTAACTAAGCAATTTAAATGACCAGATGTTCCTGATACTGCTGGAGAGTGTACAAAAATATTTCAACAACAAATGCGGGCAGATTGGCAATGCGAACTCAGAGGACGGTTAGAATAAAAACGAATTCTGTACAGGAAGCTTTAAATATCTACACCACTTTGGCCGATTCCATTAGACATTCGGAAAACTTAGCAAAGTTCAAAGATTTAAAGATTTATATCTATAGAGCACACTTATAATGAAACCTAGAGATCTTTGTTAGCTTTGGTCAAAATCGTAAATTTTTCACTAACTTAACTCACGATGATGCAATCGCCTATATCAATATACCAACTATCTAGGAAGTACTAGGGCAAATTATTATAATTGTTATTAATATCATGTACGTGATGAAAAAAAATGATTCAGGGTAAAAAATTGTGTATAAAATTCTTCGCCGTTAATATTTTGACTGGGTAGCATATGTTTTCATTCATGCAATCCAGTTGGAAAACCCCACGTTAAGTTGTTAACACTTTTTACTAATGTTCGAAGAAGAACATTAGTATTAAAATCACTTTGGCCAAAAATTCATATTTCTATATATATATATATATATATATATATATATATATATATATATATATATATATATATATATATCATCAAAAAATTTCAGTGAAAAAATCTCAGGAACGCGCCATCCGATTGAGCTGAAATTTTCAGGACACATTGGTGTATATGCAGAATAGTGCCAGGTCTCACAAAAAGTTAATAATCTTTAACCCTTTGGCGCCGGCGGCCATTTTAGTGATATTTTTAATATACCTATTATTCCGTACACAAATAAGTTTTGCAAAAATAAAGTTGACAAAATAAATTTTGAACGTGTTTTACATGTGAATCGGATAATTTTTTGGAATTTTTAACCCCATGTGTGCGCTGGGTGCCTAAAAACAGAACGGGAAAACTTGAAAATTTTTAAATTGCGATAACTTTTGACAGAGTTATTCAATCATTACGAAATTTTTAGGACATATTGGTATTATTTAGTTGTAGATCTGTGTAGCTTTTAATGAGCGTGCTGGCAACCCTGTAGCTAGGGCAGGCACTGAAAGTGAAAACCTTCAAATCATCGTTTCTCTTGAAAAACTGCCGCTTCTTCAAAAAAAAGCCACTCATATGTAAATCTTGTGCTTTGTTTACATAAACAAAAAAAAAAATTGATATGGTATAACGGGCACGCCTGGTAACCCTTGCCCAATTTACCTATATTTTTAGCATCAAAAACTTCTGTTCACGGAAACTCACGATCCAATGAGCAGAATTAATTGAAATTTGCAGAATGTATTGGTCCTATATAGGACCAGGTCTGATAGAAGTGATTTTGAAATGCGGGTGATTCTGTGCCAGTGGTGCCATCTTGAAAAATCACTAAAAAAGATAACTGCTTTTAGCCCTATAAATTCTGATTGAATCGTTCGATTTTGACGAAATTCACACAGTACCTGGACCTTACCTCAAACCACGTTTGGTAGAAATTTGGTCGAAAAATTCGGTTGGAGCTGCCAGCTATGATAATTTTGGTGACTGAAATTTGAAAAAATAAAAATTTGGAAGTGAAAACATTAAACCATCGAATTTCCAAAAACTGTCCGTTTCTTACAATAAAACCAATCTGTATACAAATCTTATGCTTAATCCACACAGTCAAAGTAAAACTTTGGAAATTTCATGTCGGACAAGAACGGTAACCCTTTCTCAGTTAACCTATATTTTTAGCTTCAAAAACTTCTGTTCACGGGAACTCACGAATCAATAATCAGATAGAATTGAAATTAACAGAATGCATTGGACTTAAGTAGGGCCAAGTCTGACAGAAGCGATTTTGAATTGTGGGCAACTCTGTGCCAGTGGTGCCATGTTGAAAAATTACAAAGAAAAAAAACTGCTTTTTGCCCTATGAAATGTGAATAAGTTACCAGATTTTCATGAAATTGACACAGTAGCTGAACCTCACATTAAACTCTGTTTGATAGAAATTTGGTTGAAAAATTCGATTGGTGCTGCCAGCTATGGTAATTTTTGTGTCTTTGGATTTGAAAATTCGCTCAGGAAAATAAAACTTTTTGCCCTATAACTTCCAGTGCAGTCATGAAATCAATACGAATTTCATACAATTAATGAAACCTGTCATAAACATTATGCAGGCCAAATTTGGTTGAAAAGCCACGATAGGGTTGCCAGCTATTGTTGGTTTTGTGTTTGTTTGCAATATCTTTACTAAGCGGTTTTATCGTAGAATTTTCAATTGGTAATGATATTGTAGTGACAATAAACAGCAAATATTAAGCTTTCCATTATTTGAAAAAACTCGCTGCAGGTAATCCTAAATTTCTTTATACTCCTATAACCTCGAATGTAATATAACAACGTGAAGCAGATGTGATATATTTTTGGCTTTGATACTGGCGAAAGGTTGCCAGCACGAGTCGGTTGTGCTACTTTTGTATCAATAAATGCTTACAGTTAGTATTCATACCGGAAACATTTACAATGAAAATAAATAACCGATGTTTCAATTCACAAAGTTCTGCAAATTTTTCGGATCGCAGCCCCAAACACCAACTTCAGTTACAGTGCTGCAGGCACTGAGCATTTTCTTCATTGATGTTATATGAGATGCTACTTTCAAAATTTTGTGAAATAAGCAACTGATAACGAATATAATTAACCCGTGTTTTGCTCTCATAAACGTTGAAATTCATGCCAGTGGTAATATCTGAAACCTTCCACCATATGAGTTATAATGCATTCTTGAGACCAAAGTAGAACGTGGCGTTTGAAACAGTTTGGCCGTAGTAAGCAGCTCATGTGGTGGAATATGCACTCAAAACCTGCACGATTCTTCTACTGTTCTTCGAACATTAGTGTTTCTAGCGGTTCAGGTGCGCTAGAGTTTTTTTTATTGTCTTTTCTTACCGGCAACAAAAATATTGATTGGTTCGTCTTGTATTTTTTTCTTTTTGAAGCTTCCCCAACCATAGATTAACCGTGATAGAAAGCACATCGTGAATAAAAGCAAACCCAAAACTAGTACCCCAGCAAAAAAGAAGCAACTATTCAAGTTAACTTACCAGACTAGAGAAAATGAGCTTCGCACTACCCCCTCAAACAGCTCTTTCTTCTCATTTCGAAATGATAAGAAAACATTTCACAAGCTTGAAATTTTCTTGCTGTTCCTAGTTTTTTTTTTTAATTTTTCAGTTCAATTTTTATATGAATTTTCAGTGAATATTTCATTAAAAGAAAAATTTGCAAGAAAATTAAGACAAATAAACATATTTCAAATCAAAAATTACTTGTCAAAGTGAAAGCTTGTCATATTCAAATATATTTTTGAAACGAACCTAAGTGCGTCATATCATAATAACTATTTTACATCCACTTTTCAATACATCATCTTCCACCATTTTGACATTTAGTCTTCACATCGCACGCATGTGAGAAATCGTCCATTCTTCATCGACAAAAAAAAAATCCCACATTACTATCGTCATTACACAACGGTAAAAATTATTTTGCTACTGATCAAATACACTTTCAATGACGTAAATTCACGAAAATCATAAATATTACTTGGAAAACAAAAACAGCACATTTAAAAACCAGCACGAACTGGTGAAGATTTAAACCCAATTCCAAAAACAAAACACAATATCGAAGATATTATCGCGGACCAAAACGAAAACTTTTCAACTTGTGAAAATCGAAATATTGTGTGAACACTCACCACAAGATGTATTTCTGTTAACGACGTTAGTGCAACGCACCTAAACTTCAAGCCGAGAATGCAAAATATCACACACACTGTGCGTTCGAATCAACACAAAAATAGATTTTCGTGGATTAATTTAGTATGATCAAATTTAAGAGCAGTAGTCTTCGTGCCAAGTCGAATTAAAAAATGGGTTATTTACAGATGCAATTAGTATTTTTTCTCGGTGTTTATTGAATCTATATGGGCCTCATACGGTTCAATTAAACGATCGATTTCGATTTCAACTTGTTTCTGCATCGGAGGGGGAGATTTTTCAAAGATTTAATTGCATGAACTCTTTACTTGAATTTAAGAATTTTATGCACTTTATGACTGGGAGATGTGTGAAGAATTCATCACGTGTGGTGACCACTTAAATTGCTTACGCAGATTCGTGAATTGGTCTCATTTTCAAAACGGTGGAAAGCTGTAAACAAAATGGCATTGCATAAAGGAAAATTGTGGTGAACTGTCGGATGAAAAACTGTTTGTTTAAAATATTTTCCCGGTGCTGAATCATTAAATAGTCGAATGTGAAAATTCCGGTAGACAAAATGAGAAAATAATTCAAGTAAAAAAAGAAAAATATGACATTGCGGCAAGGACGAATTCGCGAATGGAATGTTGATCTTGAAGATAATTTTTGATATTTTGTAAATATTACACTGATGAACAAGCAGGAAATCGTGTGCTGTCTCGTCAATCTTGCAGATATGTAAACTATCTTTTAAACGGAATAGAAATTATGGTGTGAACAAATATGTTTATGTTTTTTTAGTAGATTCCACTAATCCTGCCACTTGAATTTGTTACACCTGGCAGCACTTATATTTGACAGGCGTGACAGTAAACTTTCTTTTTTACTATATGGCATTTGTTCTAAATACAAACAAGTATTTCTTTTACTCGGATGAAAATGGCGAATTTTGTTGAAAAAAAAACATCATTTGTGAGAAGAAAAAGTGCGAAAAAGTACGGTCAGGATGCTCTATCGAATAAAGTTCGTGTATTCTAGTGGGAAGAGAACTTGGCTTTCAGCGTGTGGGGTCCCTAGTTCGAATCCCGGAAATTGAAGTTAGCCTAGCTCTCAATATCTATTCAGAATACCTGAATAACAGGATCAAGTCGATGGCAAAGCGAAGCATGATACTAATCATTTCACACTCTCAAACATATCGATTACGAAAATGGAGCTGTACTAACTCCGAGTCCCAACACACGAAATGGTTGGTTGGAGGATACTTTATTGTTGCTCCATCGACTACAATTTGTAGAGAATTTTTTCAGCATTATCAAAATGACAATTTGGACACAGAGGACTGAGAAAATAGATAAGCACTAAAAAAATCAAAGATGCAAAATATGAAGCATTAGCATTTGTGTCTTTGATTGTGTATGGCAGGAAGGTCTTCTATACAAGTTGATCAAGTTGGGATGTCCAGAAATAGTAATACGACCCGCCGCAAGCTTCCTTAGCAACAAACAATTTTTTTTTACCGTTAATCGAGCAACTTCACTCCGGGGACTTGTGACATCAGGAGTGCCACAAGGTTCTGTCACTGGACCTGTTTTATACACCATTTTCACTGCTGTCTTCTCTTTTCCAGCGGGCAATCCTCAAGTTAAAGTCCTACAATATGCAGATGACACGCTCTTATTCGCGTCGAGCCAAGACCCGCTCAAAGGTGCGAAGAGCCTTGAAGATTACTTGGTCAACCTTAGATTTTATTTTGATGAATGAAGCATCAAGCTAAATAGTTGCAAAACACAGCTGATTGTATTCAAGAGCACTTCCAAGTATCGGCGATCTCAAACCATCCGCAATGAGGCAAAAAAAGTCACTGTCTTGTTCGGAACTTCTAGAATCACTCCTAGTCTTACAATGCGCTACCTTGGAGTTAGACATGCATCTGTTCGACATAGAATTAAAGTAGCCAGGTCCGCATTTCAGCGCATCATACGAGAGGCGTTCAATGTATTCTCGGTATCGGGATGATTTGATATTATTGTGGGTAATTAAAATATATCATTAGCTAACAACATTTTCTGAGGGTATTTATATAAAATTTCATGTTGATAACTTCATTAGTTTGTTTGCGACCTCCAGTCAGAGACGACGAAAATGACTGACGCGACAATGTTGAAGACAATCGAGCATCGTGCGGTGATTAAATTCCTCACTAAACAAGGAAAACCTCAAAAAAACTATCCATGAAGATATGGTAGCTGTTTATCAAGACTCTCCTCCTTCATTATCGACTGTACAGAAGAGGCAGGGAAAATATCGAAGATGACCCCCGCCCAGGTGGGTCAATCATGGCGGCTACCGAAGAAAATGTGAAAATTATCGAAAAACTTGTATTAGAAGATGCACGTGTAAAAATCAAGATGTTGGCAGAAATAACTAGGCTATCCGTTGGTACTATACACACTATACTACATGATTATCTCAACCTTACAAAAGTCAGTGCAAGATGGGTGCCGCGCATGCTTACTGCGCTTCAAAAGCAGGCGCAGGTTGACACTTGTGAGGAGTTTTTAGAGCTGTGTGGCGACGATTCAGCATGTGTTTTCGAGAGGATAGTTACAGGTGATGAAACGTGGGTCCATCACTATGACCCCGAGAGTAAACAGGAGTCTATGCAGTGGCATAAAAAGGGATCAGACCCTCCGAAGAAGTTCAAAGTCACTCCATCGGCTGGCAAAATCATAGCCACAGTTTTCTGGGATTCTAAGGGAATACTATTGATCGAGTACATAAAAAAGGTGAAACTATCAATGCAGAAAAATACTCAACTACTTTACGGCTTTTGAGAGAAGCAATAAAAGAAAAAAGAAGAGGAAAGCTGGCAAAGAAAGTGCTGCTTCTTCACGACAACGCACCGGTTCACACTGCCCGGCTCTCCAAGGCTGCTGTACGAGAGTGCGAGTTCGAGGAAATTAACCACCCACCCTATAGCCCAGACCTGGCCCCTAGTGACTACTTTTTATTCTCAAATTTAAAAAAAGAACTCCGGGGAAAGCGATTTGCTGACGATATTGAGCTCGAGTCTACTGTAAATGAGCATTTTTCAGGCCAAGAAAAAAATTATTTTTTTAAGAGAATAGAAAAACTTGTTTCCCGATCAAACAAATGTATTGATATCATGGGAGACTATATTGAAAAATAAATTGTTTTCAAGATTTTATCTTTTTTCTAACATACACATACTGAGAATACATTGAACGCCCCTCGTACATCTTTTCGCCAAAAAGATGCCATAAAACAACTCATTCGATGCCAAAAAAGATGCCATAAAACAACTCATTCCAAATCTGCCATGGCAGAAACGGAGATGTTCGAACGAAAAATTCTGCGTTTCTGTACTGGCAGGTTTTACAACCCGGTACCTAAAAAGTGGTCGAGGAGCTCTCTCCTATATCAGGAAACAGGACTTGAGCCACTTAAGGACCGAATTGTGGAACTGACGACAATGTTTTACGCACAGACAGACGGACATAAAAACGGACAGATCCGGGGTAGCGGACGCACGAGTGGCTCTAATGAGCCATTTATGCGCCCGGCGGAGAAAGCAGGACAACGGCTGCTCATGGTCATGCTATTCAATTATGTTTGTCTTCCGACGAATCGGAGACGATAATTAAGACCTAGGTGAAGTTTTGGTTTATGTAGGCTAAGCTAATTATTGTTAGACTTAAGCTAGATTTAGTTTGGTAAATTAAGTTAGTATTTAAGTATTATATAGCTAAGCCAATCTCAGGTAATGTACAACCTGGGTATTATTTTAAAAGTGCAAACTGGAAAATTTGTTAGTGAAAAAAATAAAAAATAAATACAATCTGAAAAGACCCAGTAGGCCAAAATAGAATAGCCGCTAATTATAAGATCTTTCATGTTAAATATCTCTTAAGTTAAGTAACCGATGTAAGGGGGCCCAGTAGCTCTGCTCGCTAAGGCGTCAGGCCGAAAAGCGGCGTGCTACGGGGCCTGCGGGTTCGAATCCCGCCAGTGCCATGGCGGTAAGTGTGAATGCGTGTGATTGTCCATGAGGGTGGCAAATGGGCCCAAACTGGTGGCCTAGTGCTGGCCGCGTTCCCGGCAGCTCTCTTCACTAACCTAACCTAACCTAACCTAAGTAACCGATGTACAGTTTAATGAATAAATTATTATTATTATTAAAAAATAATCAATCCTTGCACCAAGCTTATGGTCTGCAATTGGTCGGACTAGAAAGGTTTCGTCTATTATGTGTTGGCGAAAGTGTCAGAAGTTATTACTGAGGATAGGGTTGGGTACAAAATCTCGTATGACAATATCCCGTTTACAAAATCCCGATTACAAAATCCCGCATTACAAAATCCTGTATTACAAAATCCCGTATTACAAAATCCCGTATTACAAAATCTCGTATTACAAAATCCCGTAATACAAAATCCCGATTTAAAAATCCCGTAGTTTTGCATAATATAGAATCAGGCGCGGCGCCTGATTCTATATTATGCAAAACTACGGGATTTTTCCTTCAGCTCTTTTTTTATAGTAGCTAAAGCGACGATAGCTAAAATGAATGGAGGGGAATCAGAGAAGAAAAATTTGGCAAGGTACCAAAATATTAAAAAATTATTAGAAAAAGGTCTGAAACTGAAACAATCGATTATTTGAGAAGTATCGCGTACAATGTCTTTATGTTGAAATTTGTTCCTAAATAAAAACTTAAATCACTATGTTTTAGTTATTTCATTATATGAATATGTTTCATTCCAAGAGATTTTGAGTTTCGGGATTTTGACTTTCGGGATTTTGAATTTCGGGATTTTGGAATACGGGAATTTCGAAACATACGGGATTTTGTTAATTCGGGATTTTGTGATTCGGGATTTTGATACGATCCCCTGAGGATATCTATATAAGACAATTAATTGTGTTTAAAGCGAACTATGCAGCATTAGCTGCCAGGATATGTGAATAGACGTAAGAAATACATTTTTCTTCACTACAATGCCAGACCATACGTTTCTGAACCAGTTAAAAACTACTTACGAAGCGCAGGACTGGGTCGTATTACTCAGCCTACCATATTCACCAAACATTACCCATACCCCTAGATTAGTGTTTGTTCCAATTGATGCAGTCAACATTTCTTGATGCATGGTTCACTTGTTTCGAAAGTATTGGAATTCGGTTGAATAATTGGATAGCATCCGAAAAACCAATCGTTCACTGAAAAGGAATTCGTGAATCGGGTCGAATATGGGAGAAGATTGTAGCTTCAGATGGAGCATACTTTGAATAAATTCCTACTACTTTTCATAAATAAACGTGTTGATGAATAAAGAATGAGGCCCTCAGGAAACTGTAAGATTTTGAGAACTGGAATATCGGCTGTGTAGATGGCGAAGAGGATGGAAGAATGGACAAGGCCTTGGAGGATACCAACTGTGTTAGCATACGGATTTAATTGGATATTGTTTATCTTCACTACCGAGGATCTATTAGAGAGGAAACTGTAAATAATTTTACACAAGTGCGAATGAAAGTGAAAGAAGGAGAACATTTTGTGTATTTAGCCTTCTTGCCAAACGGTATAGAAGGTCTTTTGAGAAGAGAATCTGTGATGGGACTACGGTTGTTTAGGTGGACTAACAGGTCAGCTTTTAGGATAAAGAGGGAATGATTGGCAGAGTGGCAAATTGGAATTGTGGAATGAATTCGAATGTGTCACAATGGGGCAACACCTGTTCCTTGACGACACATTCAAATATTTTACTAGTAGTGGTTAGGAGTGAAATGGATCTATAGCTTTCGGGTAAAGTTATATTCTTATTTTTCTTATGAATTGGAATACCACAACACCACAACGTTTGGGATCATATCGGGACCGGTGGACTTTTTACTATTGCGCGAATGGATAATGGAGGCGATTGTGTTTGCAGTAGTGAAAGGAAGACTTCCGCTTTCATTGTTTAGATGTGGAGTAGTTGGAATGGGAAGACTAATTCATTGGGAGTGGACTTAAAAGGAACTTGATTTATAGTACAGATGGTGTTGGATACAGCTCGCTCTGTTTTTGGGGATCCCATGGATCGTTTGAAAGTAATTAGCAAGCGTATTAGCCTTGGATTCGGGAGTAAGTGATTGCGAAAGAATGACACTCGTAGCAGGCATGAACTTGGCAAGGTTAGGTCTGATGTTTTGTAAATCGCGGAAGGTCTTTTGATCGAGGGAGATGTTTGAAAGTTCGGCTTTGAAGTGCTGAGCATAGAATATAATGACATCACTCATCGTGGTATTCGTGATTTAAGAAATCACATTACAATTGAATACTTTTGGCCTGGCATGAACGAAGGTATCAGCACTTGGGTCCGTGAGTGCATCTATGTCAATCATGCAAAATAACCAGGCATGTTAATGCTCAGGATAACAACTTTCCACCATGCGCTGACTCTTTATTGACGCAATGCGTTGCTCGTTTCAGGGAAACCAACAACGTCGTCATCGAGCAAGGAAGACAGTTTGGGTCGCTGTACCCAGTCGATTGCTTCCTAGGCAATTGAACTACGGCTTACCATCCTCAAGCTATCGATTTTTTCAAGAGCTGGCATCGTACGCTCAAGCTGACTATCATGGTTCATGGACACTGAACACTTCCATCAATTCTTCTTGGAATTCGTACATCAGTCCAAAAAGAATTTTCTACGACACCGGCTGATCTCCTTTATAGAGTAAACCCACGACTTTCAAGTAATTTCTTTCCAGCGAATCAAAGGAGGATGTAAAATGAGTATATTACGAAAATCTTAAACGCAAAAACATTGAGTAGAGGTATTTAGGAGAAGCAGGCCTATCACATCCAACGTGAAAAAATCATTCCGCCAAGGTTTAGTGATATATTTTAAGTTCCTGAAACCGTCTGAAGCTAGAACTGGGGATATCTAAAGAGGACGACTAATGCATTTGAAACGGGATATACCCCATCAACGACAAAAATATGGTGAAAGAAACAACAAAGTAATTATAAAACTGTAAGAGTGTGACCCTTATGAAATGTAATGTAATATAAAAATATTATTAAATGACTGTAAAACAAGAAGAATGGCAGACCACACGTTGCTCAACCAGTTAAATTATCCGCCGCATTCTCCAAAAGTATCTTTAGATTACCATTCCCACAAAGCCGTCAGCTTTTCTTGAAGCATATAGTCCATTTCTTTCGAAAGTTTAAACATTCATTTAAATAATCGTGGCACTAAAATAACTAAACTTTTATAGGGAGGGAATCTCTAAATTGCTTGAAACATGGGGCAAAAATTTATTGATCAATGTAGTATACTTCCAATAAATAGTTAATTCATTTTTAGAAAGAAACGTTTTTATTTACACAAAAAAGAACTGAGTAATATTTGAATACTTAATAGATTTTTTTTAGAATAGATTCTTTATAGACTTTTTTGCATTTCTCAACTTCAGCTCGAATCAAACTAACCTCGAAAGACAGACAAAGCCATCATTTTACTATATCCCATTAAAATTCGGTTTCCATCAAACACTCTCTATACAATGTCATAAACGAAAAAACAACACTTAAAATATTCTTTCTTTTCTCTTCATTTCCATATGTGAACAATCACTTCCAAGCGAAACACAAGCGTTGTCAACGAGGTCATCGAAAAACATTGTTGTTCCAGATTTTCGAGATCCTTCGCCATCATCACCGATACCACTACCGTCGTCATCATTCAACCACAAGTTTTGCATAATTTTGGCATTTAGCCAAATCGATTTAATTCTCAAGAGCTTTTTCTCCCGCTAAGCGAAATTTAATTTCTCGACTAAAATGACTTTATGATTCCTCCACAAGTCCTTCCATTTATTTCAGTCTCCGTAGACCTAAATAACAAAGGAAGAGTACTAAACTACTTTAGAGGAACTTGTAAAAGGACCTGATGAGGCATAAGTTCAAACGGGCGCATTAGCACAATTACGGACGAAGCGTACTCCATGTCCTGAATTGATATGAACAATTCGGTTACGTCTTCGATCCGTGTCAATAGCCAGTCAATATCAAATTAAATTTTCTTTTCACTATGCTAATGACGTAAATAACGAATGCAAAAATCGTATGTAACTGACGCGATGGCTGAGCTGGCTTGTGGTTGCGATAGATGACAACATATAACGTAGCAGATGAGTGCACATGACTTGTACATGTAATGAACTTCATTGACTCCAACTTGGTGTCTTGACAACTGGAAGCGAAACCAACTCAGATAATTGGTTTTCTTCAGTAACTCGTCGTTAACAATCCAATTTATTTCGATCGCTTCGATCCATACTAAGCAGCTAAGTAAATATTGATTCATTGGGGGTTTGCCTTACATATCATACTTGGTTCAGCGATTCCATTAGATGTTTCAATTTGTTTTCTTTTGTCTTTTATGGAAAACTGTCACGATACCATATATTCGAGTTTGAATAAGAGGAAAACGTTATACAAATAAACTGTCACGATGATGTTTTTAGATTTTTAATGGGAGACGAGACCGAAACATTAATTATAAGGTGGAATGAAAAGGATATGAAGGAAGAAGAGGGTGTGATAAAAGAAGAAGAGGGAGTGATAAAAGAAGAAGAGGGATTGATAAAAGAAGAAGAGGGATTGATAAAAGAAGAAGAGGGAATGAAAAAAGAAGAGGAAATGAAAAATAGAAGAGGAATTGAAAAAAGAACACGATGGAATGAAAAAAGAAGAAGAGGGATTGATAAAAGAAGAAGCGAGTATGAAAAAAGAAAAAGCGAGTATGAAAAAAGAAAAAGCGAGTATGAAAACAGAAAAAGCGAGTATGAAAAAAGAAGCAGCGACTATAAAAAAAACGAGTATGAAAAAAGAAGAAAAGGGTGTGGAAAAAGAAGAAAAGGGTGTGGAAAATAGGACAAAGGTATGGAAAAAGCAGAATGGGGTATGGAAAAAGAAGCAGAAAGGTATGAGAAGAGAAGAATGTTTGAAAAAAGAAGAATGATTCAAAAAAGAAGAATGCTTCAAAAAATAAGAATCATTCAAAAGAGAAGAGAGTATGAAAAAAGAAGAAAAGAATGTAAAAAGAGAAGAAAAGGGTATGGAAAAAGAAACAAAATGATGTAGAAAACGAAGAAAAGGGTATAGAAAAAGAAGAGGCTATAGAAAAAGAACCAGAGGGTATAGGAAAAGAACCAGAGGGTATAGAAAAAGAACAAGATGGTATAGAAAAAGTAAAAGAGGGTATAGAAAAAGTAAAAGAGGGTATAAAAAAAGTAAAAGAGGGTATAGAAAAAGTAAAAGAGGGTATAGAAAAAGTAAAAGAGGGTGTAGAAAAAGTAAAAGAGGGTATAGAAAAATTAAAAGAGGGTATAGAAAAAGTAAAAGAGGGTATGAAAAAGTAAAAGAGGGTATAGAAAAAGTAAGAGGGGTATAGAAAGTGTGGTGAAAGTGGGTATAGAAGAAGAAAAAGAGGATATAGAAAAAGAAGGTATCGAAAAAGAAAAAGGATTGAAAATAGATGAAGAGGGATTGAAAAAAGGATGCAGAGGGATTGAAAAAAAATGATGCAGAGGGATTGAATAAATAGGATGCAGAGGGATTGAAAAAAAAGGAATGCAGAGGGATTGAAAAACAAGGATGCAGAGGTATTGAAAACCAGGATGCAGAGGGATTGAAAAACAAGGAATGCAGAGGGATTGAAAAAAAAGGAATGCAGAGGGATTGAAAAACAAGGATACAGAGTGATTGAAAAACAAGGCTGCAGAGAAATTGAAAAAATATCAAAAGGGATCGGAAATGGATAAAGACGAATTGAAACGGGAAGGAAAGGAGGAAGATATGATGGAAGAAGTGAAGGAATAATAATTATATATGAAGAATAATTATATGTGAAAATAATTGTATGTGAAGAATAATTGTATGTGAAGAAGAATTGAAAGGGGAACAAGAGGAAGAAGAATAGAAAGAGGAAGAAGAATAGAAAGAGGAAGAAGAATAGAAAGAGGAAGAATAGAAAGAGGAAGAAGAATAGAAAGAGGAAGAAGAATAGAAACAGGAAGAAGAATAGAAACAGGAAGAAGAATAGAAACAGGAAGAAGAATAGAAAGAGGAAGAAGTAAGTCGAAGTTAAAGTTAAAGACGAAGTTAAATATAGTGAGTAAGAAGTGAAAAACGAAGAGCTGAACGGAGAGGAAGAGCTGGGAGGAGAGGAAGTGCAGAAGTTGGAAGAACTGCAGGCGCAAGAAGATGTGAGGAAAGAATTAAAAGTGAAAGTGAGGAAGTAAAAGTGGAAGAAGTGAAAAAGAAAATGGCGAACTGAAGAACGAAAAGGAAGTGAGGACGAAGCAGAAGTGAAGGGTTATAAGGAAGTGAAGGTCACGATAAGGAAGTGAAAGACACGATAAGGAAGTGAAGGACACGATAAGGAAGTGAAGGACACGATGAAGAAGTGAAGGACACGATAAGGAAGTGAAGAACACGATAATGAAGTGAAGGACGCGATAATGAAGTGAAGGTCACGATAATGAAGTGAAGGACACGATAATTAAGTAAAGGACACGATAATTAAGTAAAGGACACGATAAGGAAGTGAAGAACATGATAAGGAAGTGAAGGACACGATAAGGAAGTGAAGGACACGATAAGGAAGTGAAGGAAGGAGTGAAGGAAGGATTGAAGGAAGGATTGAAGGAAGAAGTGAAGGAAGGAGTGAAGGAAAGAGAGAAGGGAGGAGTGAAGGAGGAAGTGAATGAAGGTATGAAGGAAGGCATGAAGGAAGAAGTGACGGAAGTAAAAAAAGTGAAGGAAGAAAAAGCAGTGAAGGTTGAAAAAGCAGTGAAGGTTGAAAAAGCAGTGAAGGTTGAAAAAGCAGTGGAAGTTGAAAAAGCAGTGAAGTATGAAAAAACAGTGGAGGTTGAAAAGCAGTTAAGGTTAAAAACCTGTTGGGAAGGTTGAAAAAGCAATGAAGGTTGAAAAAGTAGTGAAGGAAAAAAAATGCAGTGAAGGAAGAAATAACAGTGAAGGAAGAAATAACAGTGAAGGAAGAAAAAGCAGTCAAAGAAGACAAAGCAGTCAAAGAAGACAAAGCAGTGAAGGAAGAAAAAGCAGTCAAAGAAGACAAAGCAGTGAAGGAAGAAGAAGCAGTGAAGGAAGAAAAAGCAGTGAAGGGAGTGAAAGAAGAAAAGAGAGTGAGATAGGAAAGTTGTGAAAGAGGAAAAGTGGTGTAGGATGGAAAGTGAATTAAGAATGAACAGAAAGTGGAGGAAGAAAAGGAGTTGAAGGAAAATGAAAAAGTGAAAGATGAAGAGTAGGTTAGGGAGTGGCAATGAAACATGGAGCGAGAATGCGAATGAAGCCCAAAAAGGAACAAGGCTCATATGCTTTCTGCTAAAAAAAATTATACAGACTTTAGAAGTTTGCCTTTCTTCACGCACACATTAAGGCTGGTACTGAGTTAATCGTGAAGCTAAATTTTGACATGTCTCCATTATCTGGTCATTCTTCCGAGCGAAAATGTTGGCAATGTAGAAAAGCAGAGACACTGCTTATTCTTGACGGATAAAATGTCACTTCATATATCAATTTTTGATATATTTTCTTATTGGAAAGACATTTGCACTATTTAATTTTCAAATTCTAACACCAAATGTCACTTTTTAGCTCCAAAGAATGAGATGCACAAACTAAATTGGCGTGAAATGATTGGAGATATGTGCCAATGCCATCTATACTTTCAAAGAGGAAGCAACTTCAAAGCAACTTTTCATGCGAAAAACTGAGTACAACTTCTGCTTATTTTCGAGCTTAATTTTCGCCGAAACAGATTTCACGTGAAATTTTGTATGAACATTTCACGTGAAATCGAACACAATACTAAGCTTTAAAGAGCATCTAGAGAGTTAGCAGTGCAGTTCGCAAAGCCGACCAGACAGATGATCGAATATCCGTTTGTGTTTGTGTTCTTTTCCATAGATTCTAAAGACAGTTTGAGAATTTCATACAGAAATAGAAATGTTAAGGACTGATTACAAACAAAACCGAAATAAATAACAATAAGGAGTCCTAGTGATGAGCATTCAAAAAGTGTGGAGAAAAATGTTGGCAGACAGGAGGAAGATGTAATATCCTAATTACGAATCCCTATCCAAAAACTACTAATTTGAAAATATTTTCTGTGTGATCAAAAACGGATTCACACTTTTCATTACCTTAACACCGCAAGTTTTGAACGAGATAAAGACACGAAAATTCATTGATCACAACAAATTGCAGGGAAATTTCTTTACTTTGCCTCACAAGGCAAGAAATTTCCATTTAAACTGATTGTACTTTCATATATGTATGTTGTCTTTACTCAAAGGCTACATATCCCTAAAATAAATTAGCCTAATTTAGCTGTAAAAATATCAAATTTCACGAGCTTTATTTCCCACATTATGACCAAAATTTCTACGCTCATAATGAATGAACGAATTCTCGGAATATACCAAATATTTTGCTATCGTTCTGGCACAAGCGGCTGCAAGTTTCTAAGAAGACCAAGATTTGAACCCCGTAAGCGAGGAGAAGATGAAGAATTACAAGCATTCAAGGAAAAGCGTTCTAACAAATATTTTTACTCTGGAAATTCGATACCGAAAACATACCTATCCTTAAGTCACATTCATTATCCACTCTAATGAAAATGTTCAAGGACTAAAATTTTGTTTCTTTCAAGGATAATTCCGCTCCTAGTTTGAAGGAGGGATATCAAAGGTTTATTCAACCAGAATCCGATATATACGAGTGCTATTGAAAAATATGTAAATCGTCAAAAAACTCACATATTACGCTGCAAGTTCACACTGCATTTTTTACAACACCAAAGTGGCCACAATTACATTTGTAAATTCCATATCTGCTTGATTTGAAATTGAATTTCCGGAATTGTACGATAACGACATCATGTTGCTATTTTCGAGCATCTACGTCGAAAAATTGAGTCGATATAAGTTGATCACACACAAAAAATCACTAGATATTTAAACTGTGAAAATACTAGGACTGACTGACTATCTGAGACTAGCCACAACAAACCGGGATACGGTAACCTACGAACAATTTACGATCGAAAAACTACGCCTCGAATTTCGTATCGCGTTTGAAGCCAACAATTTCATGGTATTAAGTGAGAAGACTACGAGTACGAAGAAAAGCTTTCATCAGGACACTCAACACAGAAACCAAGAGTACGTGACCGTCCTTGGCACACAGAGCACACAATACAACACCCCCCCAAAAATACCCTCTCTGATATCTCATAGTCATTCGTTTCTTATTTAACATATATGGCTCCAGCACAATCTAATATACAAATGGAAACAATAGGAATTGGGGATGGGCTGCAGCTGAAATGAAAAGTTAGCAAGAAACAAGGGAATCTGCAAGACCCTGGTCATGAATGTTATTCAAACTAAAAATTCCTACGAAAAGCTGATAAGCATCAATTATTTCAAACCGAATCATTTTAGAGTTGAATGAAATAGCGATCACGCAATTAGCATTGAAATTCATTAACTAGAAAAATATTTTCAATTTACAAATGCGCCTCGAAGGTATTTTCCGCGACGCAAAAGAGAGAACTCAACCCAACCCCATTTCCGTTACTCTCTTTACGATGACTAAAGCTTTCAAAGTAGGGGCGGCTGTACTCACTGCTTCTCTCATCGATACCTCATCATAAATTCCATTGCATCCACCCTCTATCTCCTCTTAAACAATTTACTAACATTAGATCACCGCATCATACCATTTACTGTATTGAGGAGATGTACATCGCGTCACGCACTACCACCCCGCTCACAATAAAATATTACATCATCTCCCGCTTGTAAGTTATGGAATCTTTATCTAGCACGAGTACAAATCAGGTACAGAAGGACTCTTGTACCACTATGCGACGATGCTTTTTGTATACTTTTGTGCGAATCTGCGTTGTTGTATCACCGGGCGTGCGTGGGCTGAAGTTTGGGTATGTTGCGGAGGACACGGTTGGAATACATATGTAAATTGTATTCTCGCGTGTCGTAACAAAGCCACGAATGAGTTTTAGGATATCATTTTCGGGTATTTTTATATTCCGCAATTTGCTTATCATTAGCATAATCAGTTCTTATATAAGGGGTTGCATGTGAATCTAATTATATTTCAGCATATTTCAGGACGTGATAAACAAAGATATGATTATCTTTGATTTAATGCCTGAAAGAAACATCAAAGGTTCATTTAGACATTCCAATGCTTGTTAAACTTTTTTAAAGAGTTCAAACATTTGATATTTGTCATGTTCTTAGACCTCTGGAATCAAATTTGATATGTAGCTCAGTGTCGTTCCACCTTGACTACTCAAATTTATTATGTTTCTGTGAGCGACGTTGTTTTCGAAGTCCCATGACGCCTATACAGTAATCACAAATGTTTTAGGATTTGATTGATTTTGATGTTGCCTTGTGATTCAGGCTGAGATTTTTATGTCACAAACGAGTCCTTGGAAGTCATTGTGCAATAAAACCTAGTTTCACGAAATTAATTGCCGACTTTTTTCATCGTGTATTTTGGATATGAGGCTCGAGTAGTGTAGTAGAGAGAGCACTACCTGATAGTATGTGGGATCCATGGTTCAGGCGAGGGAGTTCGCCCAGCTTTGAAGAGGTATTAAATCAAAGATGAGGTGATTTGGACTAATTACTCCACACTATTAATTGATTGTAAATTTGTGAATGAAGCCCTTCATCAGCTTCAACCTCAAGACCTGAAAAAGGGTTGTCGTGGGATAACTTTAATTGTTTTAACACTTTAGTTAGCATCACGCATTACATCAAGCGTTATTCATTTGACTTCGAATACCTTGAAAAACGAACTTTCATTTTTTGCGGAATAGTCATTTAAACTTGGAAGATGATCTTGTGATGTCTATTGTCTACAACAGTCTGCGGAAGATACATTGATAGGTTAGAGGGCCTATCTGCATTTCTCTTTTCTACTAATTTGTTTGATATTAAAAATATTGCTTATGAAGAATTATAATATAATATATAATACCTTGACCTAATTATAATTATAATATATAATATATTTGCCTAACTCTCGACTAGAATCTTACTTATTACCAAAGCGGAATTCAACAAAAAAGGAAATTATTGAATTTTTTTTCGTAGCTTATCTTCTTTTTAATTTCCTGCAATAACCTTATATTTCAAAAGCAATTTCTGACACTTTGAATATCCAAGAATTTGGAAGTTAATTTTACAATTTATTATGGATGTCGCCACCTGACTACCGTTGAGAAATTGAAAGCGTTAACTTAACTTACGGCGCTCTAGATTCACATCTGCTTCGTTGGAAAACAATAGCAAATCGTCCTAGAGGCTGGCATATGCCAAAATACAAGGTCGCGTCTGACTAAATGATTTGGGAATCTGATCAGGTAGGAATTTATTGGTATTTGCTCGGCTGGATGAAGCCTCAGGATTTGGATTATCCCCACGAATGTTGCGGATCTCGGGACCAAACAAATAATAATAAAATAAATTATTTTATTAAAATTATCATCGTTTACATTGTCTGATTTTTTGGTCATGGAGATGTATATGCTGGAGCCTGAATCTTTGGTTACACTGTGTGGCGTGAAAATGAGCACCGAATTTCTAAATCACGTTTATTGCTGGCTCAGCTAAAGAAAAAAACGGCACCTAGTGACGAATATTGTGAGATTTAATTTTGATAATCCGCTGTGGCCATACACAGCCACAAGTTGACTGATTTCCAGTTCAATAACCTACATTCCAACAAATAAAATTGAATGTAACCTGAAATATATGGTAACAGCGTAACTGTGCGCGCGACATGTGACATTTGATTAGACGAGTGTGGACAGGCCGTGCAACTTTTAATTGTAGGCGCGGTCGTTGACTGAGAAAACGAAAATTTTGAAGCACGGCCTAGCTTATGGAAATGAGACTTGTGGTGATGATTTGACAACTATTTGACAACAATTATCACATGTAATTCAATCCGAAACAAATCCAGTGTGCGGACATTTTTGACAAAAATAACTCATTACAAACGACAGGGATGAAAGAAAGTGAGGATAGATAGAAATGATGGCCTTGGTCTTCGAAATTAATTAACAAGTGCAAGAAGAATAAAGAGATGGTTACAAGGTTGCACCTTAAGGCCGGCGATACATGTAAACGCCTAAATTTAGACCGTTTTTCAGTGGCTTATTTAAATAGAAGGAATAAATGAATCATTTTGAAAGTGATCATGCTCATTCATTGCATATTAAAATACAGAATCTGATTTTATGTAATTTTTTGTTTGAAAATGGCCGCCGTAATAACCAATCTCCTGAGACCTTCGCGACGAAAGGCATCAATCGGCGGGATTTTTAGCATCAGTTACAGCAATTTGAAATAAAAAAAAAATGGGTTGGAGTGTGTTTATTAAACATGTATCTTCTAGTTGAACCAAGAAAAAAAAGTCAAAAAAATTGTGAATTAGCTCGCCTCATAAAAAAAGTACGATTTTGCACCTTTTTTTTCGACAGCTTTTAGGTCGAAAATGCTAAATTTTGTAAACTTTTGTGGAATTATTTCATCTAGAAGCTTTTACTATAGAGAAAACGTGTGCCAAGCTTCATAAGAATCGGTTGAAAACTTTTTGAGTTATCTTGTCCGCCAATTTAAAAAAAAGTCGTTTCGAGAAAAACGCGTATTTTTGACACACAGAAACTCTATGATTACAGCGACTTACGAACTAATCAGCGATTCCAGGCCTATACAGAAGTCCTTTAGTACGTTTATTTTTTAGATGATAATTTAACTATTTATGCAAAAATAAAGAAACTCTAATTTTTGAAAATTTTACATGTATCGCCGGCCTGAAGAAGTAAGTCGAGCAAGGAAGTACGTACACAGAGCTACGTGAAGCAAATGGTTGAAAAGGTTTGAGTAGATAAAACATGAATGGCAATATTCCTTCAAATAGGCTGGCGTAATCTTTTCTGAGTCTAGGCTTGATATATATAGGCACGGGTCACAATTTAGTGATGAATTCATAGCTCTGATAGTCAGGCTTTTGCCATTACAGAGGTTATGAGGATGCACTACATATTTTTCGGTTGACGAGATTCTACTATTTTAAATTTTCTTATACATTTTTTTAGCCTTTTTTAAGCAATTCATAAAATTATATTGCACCTATGCGAACATGAAGAGATGCCAGAAAACTGGCGCAAAGGTATAATATGCGCCGTACATAAGAAAGGACTATCCTGCAAAAGCGGATATTCCCATACGCTAAACCCATCATCGGACAATATAAATGTGGCTTCATCCACAATTGATCAGATCTTTACTGTCAAGGCAAGCGATGGGAAAACGTCTGGAATTCAATATTCCATAGTACCATCTATTTATAGGCTTTAAGGCAGCCTATGATAGCATAGCCAGGGTAAAACTGTATAAAGCCAGGAAAGAAGATTGACTATAACCAATGTAACAAGCAAAGTTGCAATAGCAATGGGTTCCGACAAAGGGATGGTCTGGCCGGCCTCCTCTTCAACCTGGCGTTGGAGAAAGCAATTCGAGAATCCGGCACGTCAGTAAGAGGGACTATCATCATCAAAACAAGCCAGACACTGGCTTATCCAGATGATATTGACATCATTGGAAGAATGAAACTGGTAATACGAGGATCTTTCATCTAAATCGAGCAAACAGCACAAAAACTGGATCTGCACATAAAGTACTTGGTGGCAGCATTTTCAAGGGCACCTAGAGCTGGTCAAACTTTCAGAGTAGTTGAGCATTAGTTCGAAGTAGCGCATTCCTTCAACTATTTTAGGTCAATTGTAGCAACTGATAATAAAGTGGAGGAAGAAATACGTAGGCAACAGTTCAAATCCAACAAAGCCTACTACATTCTGTCAAGGCTCTTCAAATCCCGCAATCTCAGCCGATCATCAAAGCTTCTACAAGACTATGGTCCTGCCAGTACTCACGTATGGATCCGAGCCTTGAGTGCTCAGCAAAAGGCACTCTGGCTTCTTAGCCGCATTCTAGCCGCATTCTAGCCGCATAATAGCATGTCATTTTATTTCCAGCACATATAAAATCTACAACAAAATAAATAAATAATATTTATGCAGTTTTATGGAAAATAAGACAAACTAAGTTTTGTCCATCTTCTTTACCACAAAAAATACTTGAAATCCCTGAACGAATGTTTTGGTCAAAGGTCGATGAAGCGATTGTCCAAGTTAGAGTACCTGTTGGATTTATAATTTTGCAAAACCTTTCAAACCATTACTTACTTTGAGAAACATTAGGAAGAGTATCGTGTTTAGATGTAAGCCATAGGAACTAGAGGAAAAGTAACCATTAAAACCAACAAATAGATATATCATGAAGATAATAGTAGCCCACTTTTCCAGTGATATCGATATTCTTGGTTTTCACCAGAATTGATTTTATTGAAATTAAAAAAAATAAGTATTTAAAAACAAGTTGACATCATTCAAAAAGATTGATAGAAGAATTTGTTCTTTAAACCGAAATTCGTTAGAATTTAAAAAAAAAACTGATATACCTACCTACCTATAACAATATAATTCAATTCCAAAAATATAAATGCCTCTGAAATTGAATTTCTTTGAAGCTGAAAAGTGAGTAAAACGATGAGAACCGAAACGCAATACTCAAGATGGATGAGAATTCTAATTAACTTTGAACTTACAATATTTTTTTCTCAAAAACAAACATATTTAAAGAATGTCAAAACAATAACAAAACAAGCGGAAAAACACTGAAATCTTTAATTATTCCTAAATTTAGAAAAACCCACATACTATCAATTAGCGGCTCATCTAAAATATATCAACAAGCGATAATCCAGCGCAAAGAAACCAATATCAACAAAATCAACAACAACAAAATGGCAACGGAAAATGCGACAAAGTCATATTGAGCCGTTTGCGGTATTATGAATTTAGTTCGCAACCGAATCTCCTTTCCTAGCACGCTAATTAATAGAACAATTTCAACCGCAAGCAATTGACGGAAAATTTTCAATAGAATACAGATTATTTTTAAGCTTACGCAACCTGCTAATAAGCCTGGGAGACTTAGAGTGGTTTCACTTCTTTTCTTTTTTTGATAACGAGAAAAGATACCTCCAGGAATATGAGAGAATATTTTTCGTGTTGAATGTAGTACACATCGAAAATAAATGTAAACACAAAACTACCTAATTGCATTTAACCCTAGAATGGTAGCCAAGAGTAATTTTTACTCACATGCGGTATATATTTCGTCGCGCATCAGCCAGTTGGCCACTCTGACCGCCATGAGGCTAGAAACTATATAATTCTTTTATATTTAATGATAAAATAAAAAATGTACATAATCCTATTGTTGCCTTCTTTTTAGTAAAAACATGTACCTAAAGTCATCCAAATATTTACCGTACCATTCTAGGGTTAAACGGCAGATTGAGTCATTCGCTAGGATCAAAACTTATTTACCGATATCTCCAGTATCAAAAGACACACCTACAACAACTGATCAAATATCCATACAGTTATTCAGTTAAGTTTGTTTCGGTTACGGCCATTTGTAACGGGTGTTCGAATCAACACTTTGTTTTATTTATTACATTTATTCGGAAATTTGCTAGGCATTATGTTCGGCACATTTGATAATGATGTGATAACAATTCATGCATGTTTTATTTACTGAATTCAACCACCTCCATCCATACCAAAATACTATTAAACGCCCACGTAGCTTATTTGATAGCGTTTCAATAACGTGAATAGCTGCTTGCAATAGAAGAATGGGGAAAGACAAAGCTTTGACAAATCCAATTTTTTATAACTATAATAATGTCATCTCGTAATATGGTCGATGTGTAATTTGTCTGTCGCTGCGAGTACGTTGTTTTGGTGTAATGATGGTATGTGATGTTTTAGCGATGCCGGCAATCATTAAATATGACCGGCGACCGAAATAACATCAATGACCTTGGCAATGACTGACTATACTCGCTTATGTTTATGTCAGATGCCAGAAACAGATTAAGTAGTGTTCTAGTGATTCATATGGACCATTTTGAATGGTTTGCCAACAATAACAAAAAATATTAGCTTGATCTGTTTCAAATGATCTTATGAAACTGCGTACTAAATACACATGTTTTGTTGTGTAATGGTCTGGTGCGTCTTTTTTAGATCTAATGTTTTAATGGCTGATATTAACTTCTAAGCAGTAATTTATTAGCCCAGTGAAATTCGACATAAAAAGGTGAAACTTCGGAAAAATTAGGGGAAAGCTGAGTTTTGGTGTGAACTTTGATACTGAAGTGTTGAACAAAATGTCAAAAGTCCCGATCGATCTGAGTGCTGCGTTACTTTTTATAAGGGGTCAAAGGTAACCAAAAGTGATCTTTTCTAAATATCTCAGTAACGGTCACGTCTACGGAAAAACAATATATGACGAATTTGTGGCTGAAAAAATTTCCAACAAAAAAAATTATATAACTTTTTATTGTAACCATAACCGTTTTTGAGATATATTGATCTAAACATTTGTAACTATTTCTCAACGGCATGTTGATATCCGATTTTGATTACGACTTGGAATGTTTGTGAGTTTGTTTTTCTATCTTTAAGAGGCCCATAAAAAACATGTAAGCAAGCTTATTTACCACTCTCCAGGGTAGACGGAAAAATGTGCTCCGAAAAGTTACGCCCTCCCCTTTGTCATAAAATGGTATCCCTGAACTTCCACCCCCAACACTTGTAAACTTTTAAACAAGATAACATCACTAGATTATACTGTCAATTGCCTATTCTTGACATCGCAAGTCCACCCCCACACCCACATCCTACCCACCCCCGCAAACGAACCACCCCGAAATAACCGTTTCTGTAGTTTTTTTTCCCCCATATCGTCTTATCCCATGAACGATCAGGACAAAGTCAGGTAAAAATTGGTTTCGAGGCTTTCACGCTATGCAGTCATCACAGGATTGGCACAAAAACTGATTATTCGGGGATAGTCTGCAAGGGGGTTGAGCTCCTATAATATCAAGGATGAGCGTTGACAGAATTATGCCGTGATATTATCTTGCTTTTTCATACTCCTATCCTGTGCATGACGTCACAGTCCATGATACGTTACAAAACCTATTTTCACCTGCAATGTTGTTGTCTTTTTCTGCTCCTTCATCCCCTACAGGATGCAGAAATACAGTTTATATTCGACAAGAGAGTAGCGAGCAGATGTCCCACGAAATTTTATGGCAATTTTATGGCAAGTTTTCGGAGCACACTTTTCCACCTAGCCTGGAGTGTGGTAGATATGTTCGTATACATGTTTTTTGTATGGGCCTTTAACACATAGAAAAACCAACTCACAAAGATTCCAAGTCATAGTCAAAATCGGATAATATCAACATGCCATTGAGAAAGTGGATACTGTGAGTTACAAATTTTTAGATCAATATATCTCAAAACCGGCTCTGGTTACAAGAAAAAATTATAAAATCTTTTTTGTTGAAAATTTTCTAAGCTATAAATTTTTCATACATTGTTTTTTTTGTAGACGATACCGTTACTGAGATATTTAGGAAATGTCACTTTTGGGCACACGACGCACAGAGACTTTCTTCCTACGTATTTCGTTAGCAACGATTCTTTGAACATTGCCATACGAGATCCCTGTTACCTCAGCTACATGCCTGATGATCACTCTTTGATCTACCAACGCGGCATCTGCGGCTTTTTTCACGTTGTCTTCAGTGAGAGACGTGGATGGACGTCCTTCGCGGTGTTCATCTTTAGTGGATATTCTTTCCAGGAGCAGAGTCACATAATGTTACCACCAAGTCGCTTTCTGTGTCTTTGGTACATTTTTTTCAAACACAGGTACTTAATGACAGCTCTAATTTCGTTTTTCTCTATTTTGGTGCTCTCTCTTCGACGGTTCGTATTCAAATAAATGTACCTCCCTGGAATCGTAGCCCAATTACCCATTAACCAATTATCACTACTTTTGGATCAATCCTCGTAGCTGACAGATACGTGATCATAGAGCCTTCAAATCAACGATCCTTTTTCAAGAAAAATGCTTTTCAGGAAAAAATACTCTGTACAGTCAAAGTGATTTTGAAATTTCTTCATCGCATTAGAATGTGACCCTTCTCCAATTCACCTTTATTTTTAGCATCTTAAATTTCTTTTCGTGAGAACTTACGATCTGACGACACTTAGATCCAATTGAAATTCGCAGCAAATATATATTTTTACTAGGAGTTGCTTTAAAATGTAGGCAAATCCTGTTTCATCTTGAAAAATTTCTGAAAAAAATAACAGCTTTTTGCCCTGTAACTTCCGAAGAAGTCAGTGAAAACTCAATTTAATAGAATTTTCATTAGAAATTTAGGACAAGCGTACCAGCTATGGATATTTTAAATATTTTTACTAGGAGAAACTACCATCAACTTTTCAAAAGATAATGATCTTGTCGATAATAACAATAACCTTGTAGTGAAACAACAACAGACGTTTCTGTTTCGAAAAATATAAAAATATTGCCAGTGGGTAGCCCCGAAAAATTATCTGCCCCCATAAGTTCCAACGCAGTCATCCGATCATCACGAAATTTAGAGAGTGGATCGACCTCAGCGTGAAGTAGATTTGGTCAATTTACATATTTGGCAGATTTTGTAAAGGGTTTCCAGTACTAGGCATTTTGGTTAATTTGGTACTAACAGAAGATACCATTAAATTCTGACCATTACCAGCTTTTGGAAAATTTTCTGACGATAGCTCCAAAAATCTTCCAAAACGAGATTCACAGGGTATGCGAATCTTGGCGTCAGGCAGTTGCATGTGTTTTGTCAGCTCTGAGCATTTGCATCATTTTTGTACTACATGATAAGCAATAAAGAATATAGGTAACAATGTTTCACTTTCCTAAATTTGAATGATAACCCTTTGAATGATAACCCTGGAAATCCTTTTACCCCAGTCATCGGATCAAAGTTGAGCATGGCCTTCAATACAAGTTGATTATAGTAAGGAGCACGTATGGTAGAACATGTATTCAAAATCTACACAATATCTCTACTTTTCTTCTACCGGTTCCTATAAGCTAGATTTTTATTTAATTTGATTTCACTTGCTTCTAAACTAAAATTGAAGAACTTGAAGCTACCAGAAAGTTTGACATATTCACTACGCAGTACCTGCCGAATGAAAATTAAAGAGCAAGTTCTATAATAAATTCTGAAACATTGCTCGGATAAAAATTGCAGTGGTTGCCTTCAATAAATGAAAATTATTTTCTTCAACTTTATTTATAGCAGAGGGCGGCCGAAACTTGTAAAGCCATATAGAGCTCCAGGTGCAAAAAAGGGGGTTAATTGGCTGGATTTTTTTTCATTTTGGCTTAAAAAGAATGATTTACGATACTGGGTGCTCGCTTAAGAAAATCAAATCGCAATATAATTTCGAGTTTTTTTGACTGATTTCATGATCGCTAGATGACAAGTCAAAATTGTTAACCTTCAAAAATTTGTTTGGAGCGTTTCTAGTGGTTGAAAAGCCTGGAGAATTGTATAATCAAATAAAAAATTTTATCATTTCTTGCTACCCACTCCACTTGAATTATTTTGAAAAATAGTTTGATTCTATTCTTTGATTCAATTTTGACTCTATCATTAGTTCAATTTAAAAAAAAAGTTGTGGCAGTATGACTGAATAAATTCGGGACAACCACTTCATCAACCACAGAATTCGTGGATTTCTTTCAGAAAAGTGTTTCAAACGTGCTGAATGCTTTGTTAGATGAACGTTTCCTTCCCTTACGGAATCGCAAGAAAAAAAACCTTTGTACGAAACGAGATGATAGACTTCCTTATAATTCTAGTCCGTGACCTTCCATTTGGATTTCAATAGAGGTGTGTAGTTTTCCAACTGAATCAGAGCTTAGTGACCTTATTCATGACCCACAATGATAAAGAATATAAATATAATTATTCTACAGAAAGGCCCCGTCCTAATTAAAACATTTGATTTTATTCGATTCGATGTCACTAAAAATAGCAAATTTAGTCCACAGCACTATCAAAGATTGTTGGAATAATGGCAAGACAGCTGGTTTATATTTAATGCAAATGTTCAAAGGAAATTGAGCGCCGGAAAAATGTTCTTAAACGTTTATTGATTATCGTGCGATTTCTAGCCTCGCAATTTTCAGCGTTTAGAGAAGGCTCAGATGCATTTATGGGCCCGATGATAGCCATTTTCTCAAGTTAGTAGAATCTGTAGCGGGATTCAATTCTGTTTTAGGGGAATATTTGAGGGGGACCCAGTGAAGAAACTTGCAACTGATACTTGATACGAAATTAAAATATGAAGCCAAAGATGAGCCTATTTGAGACTCTCAACAAATGTTTAATTTATGAAATCACACTTCAGCATTGCTCAAAGCTTGAAGAAGCGTTGACACATAATGGATATTCAGATTTAAACAGTGGCATTTTTATGAAGAAATTTCTATGCGTTCAACTCTAACTAAGGAGCACGACTCTTCCAATAATATCCTGGAATTTATTTTCAGTATTGAACATCTTTGAAAATAGTGCTGACTTTACTCTTAACACTTACAGCGGGAGAACGATCTTTTTCAAAATTAAAAATTTTAAAGAATTATTTGAGATCTACGATGACGCAAGAAACATTAGTAAATTTGGCAATTCTACCCATAGAGAATGGTCTTGTCTTCAAACTAAATAGTGATTGCTTAGTTAAAGGCTTTGCGAAAATTAAAGTCTGCTGCACTGTGCTTTCAACTAGACAAAAAAAAAAGACTTCTCAGAAAAGCAAAAACTCTCCACAGAATGTGTAATTTTTGTGTATTAAAGCGATTGAGAGCGGATAAGCACAGCGAATTTCACTCTTGCCATTACCGCATAACAATCTGAGTTTTCCATATAATTTATGTCAAAGCTTATTTTTGTTTGTTTGAACGAACGAATAATTTGATTTGCTTATAAATATTAGAAAAAACAACAGCATTACAGAGCCAAAAATTGGGGAAGAAAAATATTTTTGCACATCGAAAACTTGAGACGAGAAAATTTTGAGAAAATAGTGATATGCTGTAGTGCTCGAATGAGCAAATGTCTTGTTTTTTCATGGAAATTTCATGTTGAGTACTAGCTTGTGCTAGTAAAAACTTGCTAAGAATTCGCAGTCGTGAAAGAGGTGGTCAAAAAAATTAAAATCATAAAATAGAGGGCGCCAAATGTCGTTCTGCGCCGGGCAAAAATATGGCCAGAACCGGCCCTGCTTATTGTATTCAAGCTTATTACGATGATTTTGTCAAGCCCACCTTTTTATTCTCATAGGTAAAAGAAGTCACCAAAGGTTAAGTATCGAAAAACAAGAGCCACTTGCGGATATTCGGAATTGAATGCTATCTAGGTTGTGACTGAAGCGTCACATAATCGAGTTGTACGAATCTGAATGACTAAGACAACAATATAATTTACTCTTGACAAGCTCAGCAGGTAACTTACAGTTAGTTTAACTGAAAATTCGGTTATGATTCAACGTTCATGTATAATTTGTCACTTGTTCTTCTAATCTCGGCTACGTGCACTCATTCTTATTTTCACACCCACGTATATCAGCACGATGTAAAAAAAACGATCAAACACTATAGAGACATCGAGAATATGCAACATCTCTATCTATTTTAAGACGAAATCTGAAAAAGCTCGTAAACAGCAAATTATCTAAAGCAAACGCCTTCGCAAATGAAACAATCATCCCATACACATTTCAACCGTAATCGTTCACCATCTGCTCTAATCTTTGAATAGAAGTCAACAAATAATTTTTCAGCATATCCATACGACTATTTCTCCATCGATGCATCATTAAAATGATTACATCCTAAAAATAAATAAATACGAATATTGCTCGTGAATTATACAGCAGTCGTTTGTTATTACGAGCAATAAAATCAAGACAAAATCAAATAGAAAATCTCCTAGACAACTCATCACCTCTGCCATTGAGAATCTTCAACAGAATCCCAACATGAAATTAATCTTTATAAATTAGCACTTCCTCGTTGTACTTTAAGATGTTTTTAGATAGACTTCTGTAGAAATCTGGTATTTATATCTCCTTTTATGCGGTTTACATGTGATCGATATAAATAAACAGGAAAACAGTAATATAAACAGAATTGAATGTGTATCTAGCTGGTGATATTAAACATACGTTGTTTTTGTTGTTGTAGGTGATTCATTAGAAAAAAAAGCACGTTTGAAAGAGAATAGTTGCGATTGCATTTGTTTGTAATTCACATTCTCCGAAGATGAAAATATTTAGATAAACGTGTTAATTGAGAATATTTGGAATTCAAGTGGGTAAATTTTAAAATTGCTGCAGTAACCTTGCATTCATTTCCTATGAAATATTGACAATTCTATGAACTAAATTAACATTACGAACAATTTTGATTGTACTTTTATATTTGCCGTTTGTCTTTTCCATTAATCAATTTTCATCTACATTTATACTGAGAAAATTTATGCTTTGAATAGTTACATACTTATCCTCATTATGACTACGTTGCCAAAGTATACAAACAGTCAACATAGTTAAGGCAAATAAAGCTAATTGGCAATCATGAGTAGACAGCAACTACTGATTAATTATTTTGGGTGGTAATAGCCGATCTAAAAGAAAGTAGAAATATGATAATATGAAAGAGAGGAACCATTATGAAAGAAAGTGGCAAATATGAAAGTGCGGGTCTAAAATGAGAAAGTGAAGCCCCAATATTATAAAAGTGAGACCCCAATAAGAGAAAGTGAAGGCCAGAGAACCCAATATGAGCAAATGACCAATATGAGAAAATGAAGGCCCAATATGAGAAAGTGAAGGCCCAATATGAGAAAGTGAAGGCCCAATATGAGAAAGTGAGGGTCTTGCTTGAGAAAATGAAGAACAATATGAGCAAATGAGGGCCAAATATGAAAAATTGGGGCGCAATATGAGAAAGTGGGGGCCCAATATGAGAAAGAGAGGGCCAAATATGAGAAAGTGAGGGCCCAATATGAGAAAGTGAGCGCCCAATGTGAGAAAGTGAGCGCCCAATACGAGAAAGTGAAGCACAAATGTGAGAAAATGACGGCCCAATATGAGTAAGTGACGGCCTAATATGAGAATGTGAGAGCCCAGTATGAGAATGTGAGAGCCCAGTATGAAAAGGTGAACACCCAATATGAGAAGGTGAGGTCCAAATATGAGAAAGTGAGGGACCAATATGAGAAAGTGAGGGGCTAATATGAGGAAGTGAAGGCCCAACATTAGAAAATGAGGGCCTAAAATTAGAAAGAGAGGGCCTAAAATTAGAAAGAGAGGGCCTAAAATTAGAAAGTGAGGGCCTAACATTAGAAAGTAGGAGCCGAATTTGAGAAAGTGAGGGCCCAATATGTAAAACTCCCCTACGTAATAATTGTTATCCCTGCTCATCCTCTGGTGGTAAAACGAGCAAAAGTCTTTTGTCCGCAATTGTCTTTGAAACATATCACTGTCAGTGTTGTCACCTTACTACATTTGTAGCAAATTTACTACATTTTGTCGGCCTTTGCCGTTTTTGCTACTTCACTACTCAATTTGTTAAATCTACTACATATTGTATAGAGAATGTAATATTGGAAAAGATTCAAGCGCTGGGCACACAGAACGCTATCAGGCGTCATGACTATGTCAAACACAAGGCGACAACGCTAACTTTGCAACGTTAGTCTGTTTGCATAACCTGCATGAAGTGTCGTTCCAAAATACATTTTCTATCAGGCGCCCGGTTTTCTCATATATTTGACTCCGACGGCTAATCATCGCTCGGTTTTGTTCGTCAGAGAACTATTAAGCGATGAAAAAATAGATGAACCTTCAAATGACTTGATACATTTTTTCAGCAAGTTTAAATTGTTTGAAGGTTCTTATGTAGAGAAGTAAGAAATTTATGTATGTACACATGTATTTGAAAAACAATGATTTATTTACTGTTATTTGCTATAGAACTGAAAAATTCATTTGTTATTAAAATCGTAGAATATTTTTTATCTTCTGATAGTTTTGTTAATTTTGGGCTGGAAAATAGATTTTACTAGTATATGACGGTTTTAATTTAAAGAAAACTGATTTTGAAATTTTACTACAAAAGGCCCTAATTTACTACATATTTTTCCCCATATCTACTTCAGAAATATCTTTCGGCGGTGACATCACTGATCACTGTGTATTATTGGAAACTTTCAATTTTCCCTTTCATTTAAGAGTCAGGAAAATGCTATTTGCTTTTACAGTTAAATTGAAGAAAAATTTATTGAATATTAGACGACTTTTTTCTTATAAGTAAACATACATATAGGACAATAATGAAAAAAAGCCCAATTTTTTCATCATTAGACAATTTATTCTATGATGTCGTTTCTACAAACAAAGTTTACTTTCAGACGCTTGTTCTGTTGCGATGTCTTCGTAACTAAGAGCTATGATGTAAATTAAAATCAATAATTCAAACATCGAGCAAACAAATGCGACCAGATAATATGCGATTGGATTAATAAAAGAAATCAGCAGCATAATAGGCTTTTGTTATCGTAATGTAATTGGATATGGATTAAATTATAACTCGTATTATAAGTATTCGATAACTTTCATTTGATCTATAATAAGAGATTAAGCGATTATATGGACATATAATATTATGGTGGACGCTAATATATATAATATTAACTGTAAAATACTAATGTTTACTGTAAAATACAAAAGCAGCCCTGTAATCGCATAAATAAATTAAGCCAATGGAACGCCAAAGTGTTTATGAAAAGAAAAACGAAAGAATTTTTAAAAATAAAATAAAAGTAAGACATATTGGAGATTCATACAATTTTCATTTCCACCTTAACGTCTCAGATAGACTGATTCGCAATAAAAAATTATAAAAATTAGATTCGACTTCAAGCTCCTAATAGAACATTTAGATTTCGTTTATTCGTACTGATGCCTAGTACTATACTCTTCGCGAAACGAATTCAACGGTCAAATCTCATACAAAAGAGCTTTACTGACGAATTGAAAAGCTCTTTTTGTATGGGATTTGACCGTAGAATTCGTTTCGCGAAGAGTATAGTACTAGGCATAAAAGCGAACAAAAATTAGTGGATGGGAGACGAGGCAAGATAATGAAAGGTTGCTATTGACCACGAATGTCATTCTAGTTTGCGCTTATCTTCCAAGTACCAAAAAGTAAAAGTAAAAGTAATGCAGCCCCGAGACTATCCTTGGCGGGTCCAGCGATTTGAAGCTGGTGGAGAGCTTTGCTCACAAATTTGCAATCAATATGTAAACGGTAGTAGAGTGCTTAGTTCCACGACTCAGTTTAACCCTGATTTAACTCAGATGCCTTTTCAGAGCTAGGTTAACTCAAATCTATCTCAATACGCGATCTCCAGTCCAAACCTGGATTCGAATCAGGAACCCCACACAAAAAGAACAAGTGCTACATTTCCTATATTGGATAAACTAAAGCAGTCTCTAAATAACTAAGCCAATAGAAAAGAGAGGTCAAAACGAAGAAATAGACAGACCCTCCGTTATTCCTCTAATATGCGCCGTAGAGGAGAATAAGATGAATATGACAGCCAATAGACAAACAGGTATTGATAGAGAAGAGAGACATCAATAATTTTATGCGAAAGAAACTAATACAAAATACAGTAGCCAATTTAAAAGAAAGAAGTAAACAAGAAGAAATGCTGTTACTTGAATAAAAGGACTTTAGCAGATAGACAATATTACGACAAGAACCAATATATTTTGCAAACATATACAAGATTTCTGACTGTTTATTGAGAAACATACCTCCAAATATTTAATCCAGTCCTGATTCCTGTCAGAATCCTGTTTGGTACCAACCAGATCTCATTTGAGGTGCAAAAATGCCTCAAGACAAATGTTCAATCGTATATTTAACTTATATTCAGCCGTAATAAACATGAAGCCTGCATTCGTCGAATAGCCACTTCATGTACACTATGTTAGCTCTTAAAATAAAATTGCGATCAAGTGGATTGTTAAAACTTATTTTGAAAGTCGAGAAAAATATTTCAAATCAGTTGCTGTGGATGTAACTTGTTGTTGGATTCAAATTATTGTGTGAAATTTTAATTTATGTAACACCGGAATCAATAACAGTAGGCATAAAGCTCTGGTATTCTTGAAGGTTCAATGAATAAGCATAAACATTTCAATCGGCGAATATTGCTGCATGTAAGGAAATATTCATGAAATATGGAGCGGATGAAACTCTGGCTGCGTTAAGGGGTTAGTCCACTGTTAAACTGCTACAAATGAACTTCTTTTTTAAACAGCTACCAAAAAAAAACTATTCAAGATATCGATTTGAAATTTTACATATATCTTTATTAAAGTTAAAAGTTAACATTTTCATTGGAAAAAGTTATAAGAAAACAAAATGGTGACCGCCCCAATGGATCGCCGCAGCAGCGCCGAAAAATAAAAGCAAATTGCGCCTCGTTAATTCCTGGCCAAAATAAGCATCTGTGAACAAACTACCAAAAATATTTCATTAGTCTTGAATATAATGGACTGCACGGGCCTAAATCTAGAGCCCTAAAGCAATTAAAAAAAATTTGGTATACTTTTGAACATTGGTTATCCAGTTTTTCGCGTTTTTTCAATCAAAAAAATGTTTCCCAAATCGTCAAAAAAATTTAATCCCGTGCAGTTCTTTATACTCAAAACTAATGAAATATTTTTGGTAATTTGTGCACAGATGCTTTTTTTGTCCAGGAATTTACGAGGCGCAATTTGCTTTTTTTCGGCGGTGCCATTGGGTATCTGCTACCATCGATCCATTGGGGCGGTCGCCATTTTGCTTTCGAATAATTTTTTCCAATAAAAATGTTAAGTTTAAACTTCAATAAAGATGTATGTAAAGTTTCAAATCGATATCTTGAATGGTTTTTTTTTTGGTAGCTGTTTAAAAAAAAGTTCATTTGGAGCAGTTTAACAGTGGACTAACCCCTTAAGTGTGATGCATTTATTACTTTGACGAACATTTTTACGACTAATCAGAAAAAATCAATTTTCCGAAAGTATTGTTTTTTTCATAAATCGAAAGCTTTACATAAGTTCGATTTCAAGCGGTTCAGTGACATAAATTCCCGGTAATAACGCATAAAAAATGGTGCTAGACTGAAATAATCAACAAAGTGCATAGATCCTATGCAACATATATAACTGGAAGGCTCACAATTTCTTATGAAAAACTATAGTTTCGGCACATATTATTATAGTGTGCTATGTCTCAAGAATCTCGTGTAGTTTAGTAGGTAGGAGATCGGCTCTTAAAATCAAGGGTTTTTGGTTCGAATCCATGTCGGTGCAAGTGTGAAATTTTGTGTAATCATTTATCACATAGAACTGCAATTACATGAATTATAGTATCTAGCGCTATGATTTTTTCAGTTAAATAAAGTAATGCCACAACAACCTTAGGCAAGTCTAGGTGTTGAAGATGGTGGAGAAATTCATTCACATATTTACAATCAATGTATACGAGCGTGGAGAGATCAGTTCCACGACCCATTGTACCCCTGATTTAACTCAGGTACCTATTTAGAGCTAGATGAATCAAAGCTCGCTACATCACCCGAATCTGGATTCGAGCCACTGCTCTACCCACTAGACTAATTGAGCTTATTCTTTTTTAGTGTACACTTTTGTCTTGTAGATATCCAAACAAAAAATCTTCACAAGAAAGAGCCGGTTTAGGCGAGCGGTTTTTTGCTGGATCCAGCACGAGCTTTTAGGAAAGAGAATTGAAGGACGGGACGGAACAGCGAGCACGAGTGATATAGTTGGCCATCGAGTGCGGCAGCGATTTTTCTGTCATTTTCTTAGAAATAATTTGAGGCTCAAGCATTTTTTGGCAGAAAGTAGTCTGCTATGAATATAAAAACTGTGTGCTAGCACAGCGAGAAATCGCTCGTCAAAATTTGCAACGAGCACCATCGGCCAGCAAATCTATGCTGGCAAAGCACAAAATCGCTCGTCTAAACCGGCTCATACCCGGGTCCCCGAACCACGGGTTAAGTCAGATTTTTATTAGCCAAAAATAAGTTAATCTACAGGTCACGGTGGTCCGGGTCTGAACGCACTTTCGCATTACTTCAACCCGGTCATGCGTGTGGGGTACTCTTCTCTGCGCTCCCGCTCAAGTAGGTCTATCGAGAACACTCCCGAGACCACCAGCAGATGCCAACACCGTACGGTAGCTACTGGCGATACGTATGGCACCTCTACACTGGACGCTGGCAATCCGCGCTCTACACTTTTTCGTTTGGAGTGGGTTCGTCCAAACCCCCAAATCCCTTATCACATACCTCACGAATGTGGTTCCAGTATGTCAACTTAGTATTCAGCGTCAATCCCAGGTATCTTACCAACTTACTGGTCTTCAGTGTATACTTACTACCATTTCACAAGTTTGTGATCATTTTGAGCTTACCTGAAAAAGAAAAAGAGGATGTTATAAGTCCTTTTTTAGCAAATGAAACATATGAATCGGTTTGGTGGCAATAAAAAATTGTAATTTGATTAAAAAATGCAAAGAAACGGCTGACTAATTGCGTTCGAATTCCAAATTTGTTTGCGACTCCATACTTAAAAACGCTTAGTTGCATTAAGTAATAAATTTGAGTGTAAAGATGCTAACAGATTTGACATTTGCGTTTTTCGTCAACGACACAACAGTAATCTGGACTCAAAGGCGGAATACGAATCCAAAAATGTTGAACAGGTAAGCTGCCTGAGTTCTACCCACTAAAACTTTATTAGTAGAACTTGATGTTGGAAGGTGATGATACGTGTAATGGAAGTTCCAAACAACCTTTACGTCTCGATGTGATGGCCTTGAAAATGAGCAAACTAAAGAGCTATATGTATATGTCTTTCTGTCTTCGATCTACCAGAGATATAATAAAAGTAAAGAAACCTTATTCAAGCCTAATATAAATATTTCCATCCAATAACCTAAGTTCATTGGAAAATCTCTCACAGCAACATTCTATACAAAATGAAATAAGCTGCTGGGAATATTAACCCCTTATACATAAAATGTTAAACCTATTTGTCATTGTATATCATTCATTATGATGTATTATAGCTATTTGAATAGTTTTATGACCGAAATCTTTATCCATCATACAAAAGAATGCGCTTTTATTTTCTGATTCATGAACAAATGACAAATGACCCTGCAAATATGTGATTTTCATAAATTCAATGTAATCACCTAATGAATCAGTCTAATGAGCAAATCTTGATTATCCCACTCTATGAAATACGTCATCATTTCACACATTGGATAATTTTTCTATTTGCAGAGAAAATAAAAACCCCATAGCTAGCAAAACAAGATAGCATGGAAGGGGGTTGATTCAAATGATGAGCTGTCGACATGAACATCCATTTTATATCTTTGAGCTGTGCATAGTTTAGATTTTTTACGATGATCGATATTGTCATAGATTAATAGAGAGACAATATACTGATACCGATGACATCACATATCAAATATAAGTTATGGGAAAATTCCATGAAAATTCCATTGTCCAAGCATAATCTTTTCAGCTGATTTGCTTAATCCTAAAAATAGTGTAGCCACAATCGACTTAAATTCAAATGGATTTCAGATTACATAATACAGCACGCGAGTTGATTATCATTTTTAGATGTCGTGAAATGATTTTAAGAACAATGGAATCAATAGCGAAAAGTCATTCACATATTTTTCATATCAGGCGTTAATAAAAGTCACGTCTGGATCAATCTCAGAAGCCAGGTAATGAACAGTCAGGAATGAGTTCATTTTTTATCAATTTCATCATATCTTGCGTCAAATAAAGTTAATATATTATGAGCAAAATAGTTTTTTTTTATTGATAGACTCAAAGCAAGGAATAGGAATACTGATTCAACATCAATTATAATAGAGATATTTTGTCCGCAACGGTCTTTACGATCAACAGTACGAGATCAGTTACTTACCCAAGCGTTTTGTTCATAAATGGAATTTATTTCTTTCCTCGCAGCCCGACCTCGCTATGGTTGCCTATAAATATTAGACAGTTTGTCTTATTTAAATTACATTCGTCAAGTTTTGGGCAATATAATTTTCAGCTACTTTTGATGAGCTCGTGGTTAGTTTAGTTTTCTTTGCAGCGTTCGTATTTAGATTTATCCGAGAAGAACGTCGAGCGTGTAACATCAAAATCGCTATTAGTAATTTTTAATTGAATGTTATATTTTTTATTGCAACTTTATCATTATATTTTGTTTATTGTCTTTGTATTTTTTTAGTTTTTATCGATTTAGTAGACAGCATTCCTGTGCTTTAGAAGTATAGTATATTACAAATTGTTTGAATCAAGGCAGAATTTAAAGTTTTTGGTTTTGGAATCTCTCAGAACTTTGGCTAAGGCTCGATTCTTTTCTCAGTCTCATTAACTTCCTACTTGTTCATGCTTCTATAGTTTATAACATAAGAATTGAGACCTCTATGGGTTTCAAATATTTGACATATACTAGAGATGAACAAAACTGCACAACGGTCAGTGACCCGCCGAAACAATTGGGCACAATGATACGGTGCACAGTAAGCGAGTGAACATAATGATAGAATGTACACAGTCGTGGCATAAGTTCTGTCCCTTGTTTAAAAGGGCTAACTTAAAATGCAACGTTAGCATAAACTAAAATTTATATTTTCGTCAAAGGAACAAAAAAACACAGAAATCTATTCGAAGTGGCCTCCATTTGCTTTTACACACTTCTTCAAACGATCGGGCCACTCGTCGATGGCTGCACGCACGACTTCTAACGGAATTGAGGCTGCTGCTTTTGTAAACTGGCCTTTAAAGCCTCAATATCGCGATGAGGCTTACTACAGGCCTTCTGCTCTAGCCAGTCCCAATAGTCAAGCGGGTTCAAATCGGGGCTTCCAGAGGGCCAATCCTTAGCGGCTATGAAGTCGGGCAGATTGTCCGTACACCACTTCTGGTTTATCTTTGCTTTGTGAGCTGGCGCCAAGTCCTGCTGAAACGTCCAGTCTTCCCCATGAAGCATGATATCGTTGAGTGGTTTGACTACCTTCCCTAATAGCCCGTCCAGACTACGGATACTTAAGTATCCGCATACATAAGTATCCGGAAACATATAATCCCGTCCAGACCGCAGATACAATTGTATGCGGAAACATTTGAAAAAGAATTGCTGTGGACCTAATTTTGCGGATGCATTGATGAATGCATGGGATATGAGAATGAAAATCTGATAAGAAAATTTATTTTTGAAGAATGGCTAAGATACAGTATTGGAAAATGAAACATTTGTGGGCACTGAAATTCTAAAAGTAGGCAATTACCGGTTTTCAATGAAAATTACTATTAGAATCACTTTGCCCGAAATTCAGATGCATATATATATATACTAACATATTATGCATATACATATATATATGTATATACATATATATATACATATATATGTATATACATATATATACATATGTAGGCATACATGACTCCTTTTTTCACAAGCATCTATATGCAGGTTAAATAAAATGAAATAATCGATCCCCTGAATTTTGTAGAGGGCCATAAAATTCAATTAGTATCCATGTACACTAATATACTCAGGTATACAGTGGATGAAATTTCCATGGCAGTGTTTCTCGGAACGAAAGTGGCCAAATTACTCAGTAACAACCACCAAAAGTCTCTTAGACCTGCTGCATTTCCCAACCGCCTTGTCCCGTGAATTTCATTTTGGTATGATAATGAGGTCGAGAATTCTCAACACATGTTTTGTGTGCTGAAAAATGGGTCATTTGGTCATTGGCTATTTACCAGGAATGAGGTAAAGATTTTCGTTTACATGCCTGCCCTAGGTTCAGGCTAACCTGCAGAGTCATTAAAAATGACACAGGTAGGTATGTTGTACCTATAACACAATCATTCATCGCTCAATCGAAAAAGCATGAGCCAATGATGCTTGTGGATGCAGTGCAGTCCACTGCACTGCATTGAAATTTAAAACTCATGTGATTCTGTGTAACAACTTGCACTGCATCGTTTAGGCTAATTTATGAAAACACTGCATCGGTTGATATTTGTTTGAAAATATTTGGCCGTGCAACAACTATTTAAATTGAGGCGGGAATTACATTCCAGACATTAAATTGTAAATGGACGAAAAACAGATACAGAAAATCTAAATATCAAACCTCCACAAATTAATTTGGCATTAATTGTGAGAACACAGCATTGCTTTCAAGTGCATTACAATGCGTGCACTGCATCGCAAAGTGTTTCTCGCTTCCGAATCAATAATCGCTCAATCGAAGAAGTATCCGCATTCATTTTCCAACAACGCCTACAATTGTATCCGTATACATAAGTATACGGAAACAACGGTCCACACTAGTAATTTTCACATAGTTTTGTATCTGCATACAACAGTGTGAGCTAATTTCAAGTGTGGACCGTTGTTTCCACATACTTATGTATCCGGATACAATTGTATCCGCTATTGCTCGAAAATGTATCTACAATTAGCGCATACTTTTCATTGATTTTCATGGCAAGGGTAAAATGTATCTGCAAATGTCGCTGCAGTGTGGACCATCTTTTGGCAGATACTTATGTATGCGGATACTTAAGTATCCGTAGTCTGGACGGGCTATAAGACATCGCTTTGGTAGTTTGCTGCCTTTGTTTTAGCCCCTTGTTCACAAAAATGCATCTGAGTGACTCCGTCGTACGAAACACCCCACCAAACCATGACTGAAGCAGGATGATGACCTCTTTGGACCCTTGGAATTTTTTCAGCAGCTTCCCGCGAACTGTGGACGTAAACCCTGTTGTTTTGCCGGTTGAATTTTTCTTCTATGGTGAAAATTTTTTCATCAGTGAAGAAAATTTTCTTGTGTCGTCATTGCGCGTACCGTTGAAGTAACGCCTTCGATCTTGTGGCTCGTATCTTCTTCAAAGCCGGTGTTAACAGCTGTCCCGTTGTTCTTCGGTAAGCCCCATGTTTTAGGTCCTCTTTGATGATGCGGGACATCGTTTTTTTGGGATATTCATCTCCCGTGCCATGATTTTCTGCTTTCGGAGAGGGTTTCGCCGACTTCTCGCAGACACGGCTTTCACAGCTACTGGTGTCCTTGTAGTGCGTGGCCTGCCATTTCTAAGTCTGTCATCAACAGAGATCTCGTTGAACCGTTGAATGCACCGATAAACAAGCTATTGAGAAATGTTCAGTGTTTTGAACAAGCTGAAAATCTTCACCGTTGACTTGTTGCACTTGTGCAGCGCGATCACAGCGATGCGATTCCCTTTGACGCTCCACTTCATGTTGCCTCTTCGAGTAAACGATACAAACTGAGGCTAATTTTGCAGTATAGGATCCACTCTATATTTTGACAAAACAAAGCCGTTTTCGGCCGTCAGTCGTATGGGTTGTGCGGACTCATTCGACTTAGGGATAGAACTTATGGCACGACTGTGTACAATGCACAGTATACTGAAAGTACGGCACGGCACTGTGAAACTGTGCGGTTTTGTACATCTCTTACATATATTCGAAATGGGCATCATTTACTTCCGCGAAATGGTTAATCCTCTGTCGCTGCATGTAAGATTTCTAGGGGCATCGAAGTCAACAATCTTTACGAAATCAGTTTTTAACAAATTCACATAACAGCGCGAATCATGGCATTTCTTATTACTATTAATATGTACAGAAATGCAGCGCTATATTGTATAGGCATTCGTACTGTGCGGATTTTTTTAGGTTGAATGCAGTCTTCCACATTGAACAATATACAGCTTACAACCTTCACTACTCAGGCTTTCCTCAAATGCCACTGAGATAATCTGTCATATGAATATGTTTGGACCTCACTAAACCAGCGCTTAGATTAAATGAGTTCCTGTTTTGGTCCTTGAAATATCCCAACATCTTCCAAAAGCGTCTGCACTTAGAGCTAGTCAAACAATTCGTTCTGCTGATATTTTTATATTTTGATCACTGGTTTATATTAAAGTTAAATACATTTTTAGACCGATACCAGGTACGAACAGCATTTGTTTAGTAAAAGCACCTCAGCGCGATGTAAAGGCACTTTCATGCTTCCAAAACCAGGAACCATAATCACGTGGTTATGAGTGCGATATAAACAGTCTATTAAACAGAATTTGCTTAGTTCGAATAATTTTCAAGTTTCGAAGTGGATTTCAAAAAACGCTCAGACACAGCTCCGGTGGCAGTCTCAGCCAGATATTCACGGATACAAGTTTTTTGTTTTCCATCCATAGAGGAGACATCATTACATACAATCATTTTATCGTCCGATATATGAATCACAACCTGATTTTTTTAAAAATTCCCGTTTCTTAATAGAATTTTAGTGGTATGTACCTAAAATATCAGTAAAATGACTAACAGTGGTGAGATCGTTGACCGGAATAGCTTCCTGACTGGGCACAAGTTTCATGATAGTCTCTTGACACAAAAGTATAACTTTTAATCTAGAAGGACATGTCGAAAGAAAGACAAGTTTCGATATTTTGATCTCCGAGCTCAATTTATTATTATTATCCTTATTCAACTACTTTATGTAGCAATTGAAATAATCGAAAGTGTTCACCAACTTCACTGATCAAAATCTTTAACTGATGATATTGCGGAAATGAGCTTAAATAAAAGTAACAGCAATATTATAGTCTGCATACGTCACCAAAGCACATAAATTTGAAAAGCGAACGTCAATGTGACATACTTTCCCACAAACAATATCACATGCATTCATTGCAAAAAATCACTCGTTCACATGATTATTATATGGACCAATATATATAGATTCCAATCTATTGTCTTACAGCTTCAGTATAAAAGCAAATATTGACCAATTACTGATTCAGTTAATCAGAAAACGCAAATAAACTAATAATCATTAACTTAAACTGCACGGTACCAAGATACAACATATGAAAAACACGCCGAAATTCTCTGACTCAAAGCATATTAAAATCATTCACGTAATTGAAACGGTAAGAATAGCATTGTAAAGATAAAAGATGTTTAAATTTAACTACTAAGCACGTCTTATTTTAGAATCGTGTGACTTAACTTATCTATAGATGCTGAGTCTGAATTCGGCCAAACACACACGTAACAATGAATGACTACCCTAATAAAAATTTTACGGAGGTGTTATCACGTGTTTTTGAGAAATTGGAAAATTGTCTTTTATCTTTCTTTTGTTTTTAATAAAAGATAATATAATTTTTTATGTTCTTTCTTAGTCTATGAGATCATATAAACTTATAAGGCTTTGCAAATAATGCAAATATCTTCTAAGATAAGTTTTAATTTATAAAATTACTATTGATTTTAATAACACATACTATTTGTGGCAGTATGACGTGAAAGCTACTAGGAGCTAAGTCATAATCATATATTTTTCTCATCTGAAAATACGAATTTGTCAACAGTTTTTGTGATTCATTTATATTTTTTAGCACTCACAAGTACACTGAGAAAACACATGGCGCCAGGCGCCATAATTTATAGACTTCTGGCGCCATGTACATAGTCGATTTAGGGATTGTAATAAAATATAGCGCTACACGCCATAATACATGGCGAAAAGTACATAGGCCTACACGCCATGTACTATAGTCCTCCACGCCATGTACATGGCGTGACGGACTATATTACATGGCGTGGAGAGCTATAGCACATGGCGTGGAGGACTATACTGTATGGCGTGGAGGACTATACTGTATGGCGTGGAGGACTATACTGTATGGCGTGGGAGACTATAGTACATGGCGTGGAGAACTATAGTACATGGCGTGGAGGACTATAGTACATGGCGTGGAGGGCTATAAGCATAGCGTCTGATCCTATGTACTATGGCGTGTGGCGCTATATTTTATGACAAATCGACCGAAATCGACTATGTACATGGCGCCAGAAGTCTATAAATTATGGCGTCTGGCGCCATGTGTTTTCTCAGTGCATCTGAAGATGATCCAGTTCGCATCCAACAAAAGGCCACGAGCCTTCTCAGTTCTGAGCACCTGGAGGTAGAGCAGTTGATGTTAGGTAATGGAATTCTATTGACGAAATTCCCGAGGGATAAATGACATCAAAGCCCATACCCCTCTTATACTTAAGAAGCTTGCTGTCATTTATACATTTCCTCACACAGTATGGCTGCGAGTTATAATTGTAGTGCCTTGAACCATATTACATGGCTCATGGCACTATGTAATATGGCGTGTGGGGCTATAATTTTTGCGCCATGTAATTATGGCGCTGGGAGCTATACTGCATGGCTCAGCGTACTATGTACATAGCGTGTGGGACCATAAATCCTGCGCCATGTTACATGGGACCACGCGCTATGTAAATTCTGACATTATGGTGCTGGGAGCCATATTGCATGGTTCAGAGTACTATGTACATGGCGTATGGGGCCATAAATAATGCGCTATGTTACATGGCTCTGGGCGCTATGTGGATTTTTTTCAGTGTACAAAACATTATAAGCATATTTTACCTCTTCTATATTTTCTCTTAGAAATGGAAAACATATTTTGTATTTTACAGCTCCGATTAAGCAAACGGCTACTGTGGGAACTGATTCATCGTTAAAAAAAAGAATGGGGTTTATTGCAATTGAAATGGAGGCGTCTTCAGAACTATTGGCACTACTTAGAATAACGTATAATGTATGTAAAAAGTAAAGCAATCCCACGACAATCCCTCGTGCACCTGCAGTAAACAATCTTCCCTAAATGAAGAGTTTGCTCATATGATTGGGCTTTGGTGAGTTAACCCTTAACAGAAAAGTCCCCAAGCTCGTGGTGGAACAGTTTATGTCGATGGCTGAATGGTTGCTGGGTTAAGCAGTCGCTATAATGCGATTGCGGTTATTGGATGACAAGAAATCGTCTTATTTTATGCTTAGGTCGGGATACAGAGTATAATACAGATGATTTTTAGTGTCTTTATACTTATGAGACCAACATTAAACAGTGAAGCTCAAGAACCTTCAAACAATGAAGCTCAAGAACCTTCAAACAATGAAGCTCAAAAGCCTTCAAACAATGGAGCCCCAGTACTCTTCAGTGGATCAGCTAATGGATGCAGGTACAAATCAAGACCCAAATCACATAGCGGATTTAAAAAAAAAACAGATAGAAAGGCAAAAAAGAGAAGAGCAAAACTTAGCTCCACACCATAAACAAAGGGTGGAGAAAGCAATTATCAAGAGCCCTTGCCTAAACACTATGCCGTAAGAGACAAATCGGAAAAAAGCAAGGTAACAGAGGCTTCGAAGCTTCCCCTGTACTTCCGACGGCAGATCCCCAAACAAAATTGCAGAAAAGCTTGACGCGCTTGACGTGATTTCAGGGGAGATATCGAAAGAGGCTCCAAAACCGAAGAACATGAGCGGTGTACCCAGAAATTTCTCATGAACAGCTGCATGTTCAAAGAAGTGACCAGGCAAAAGGCAACGCTACCAATGGCATTAGAGACCAATAGAAAAAGACCCAGGCTCAAGAGTTATACTCAAAAAAACAGGCCGCCGAAGAAGAAACAGGGCGCCAATATGAAGAAATGGGCGCCACTAATACACCTCAAACATCCTCAACCCAGTAATATGCGGTGACAGGCAACCTCAACACAACAAAAAGTGCGCCTGTTAAAATGGCCATCAAATCGAACGATTTTCCCGACCAGAAGTGAGGTACAGAAGGCCCTTGACGAAAGAGTACCAGCGGAGATAGAAGAAGGCGTGGTAATTTGTTTCTTATGCATCATTTTCAGAATGCAAGGATAAACCTAACGCTAAATAGATAAACGCGCAGGTCTTAACGATACAGCTGAGAAAAGGAGCTAACGTGTGAGCTGCGGAGGAGTCATTCGAAAGCTGCCTTGGCAGCAGTAAGCAGTTGATATGCCTCGGGCACCAAAAACATGAGACTAATACAAGAGCCTTGAGTCAGTACAGGCAAAATATATGGCCTATATGCGAAAAATAGCAAGTAAATCTGGACCACAGGGGTAGGAACTACGTGGGCGATGATAGTAGTTAGCACAAACCCAGCTTTCTTCTAATCCCAGACTATACAAACAAAGATACAGCGGCAGTTCACGCACAGGTCTCCATTGAAGGGAATATAGCAGATACGATATTGTCCCAGCCTACTTCCCAGGAACGAGAAGCACCAAGTCCCAAGTAACATCACGGGACTAGCAGACCACTGTAGCTATTAATAACATCAAAGGACTGCCGTGTGATGCCAATGCACATCACACGGCATAGGGAAGCAGTCATGTCAGCGCTAGAGGTGTCATTCTTAGAATTTCTCCTAACCGGCAATTAAGCTGTAGCTAAAAGGCACCAGACACCCACGCTCCTGATAGTTAACAGACAAGAGGTACTAGACCTATGTATAGTGAAGGCGTTTCATTCTCTGATCATAGACATAAACATTCGAACTATGAAAAGGCAGCGTAAAAAAGGACAAGTACAAATCACCAAAATGACAAACTGGGAAGGCTATTGAAATGGCCTTACAACAGGACTTTCAAATTACGCTAGAAAGAAATCGGACGACACGATAGGTATGATCACCAGAATAACCCTCGAATCCTGTTCTAAAAAAACTGCTGCTCTGGATGACATGGATGACAGGGTAGAACAGAGAGTTAAAAAAGAGAGCAAGAGAACATAGTTCAACGGGGCCAAAAACACATGAAACATAGAGACATTTGAAAAGAAGCTCTTAACATACAGCAAACAGCTAAGGAAATCCAAACGTAAAGCAGCGAGTGTCTACTTTGAGGATGTTAACAGCATATCAGAGACTGCAAAGACGCAAAAAGTTCTGCCCAAAGACCACTAATGGCATATAGTACTACTTCATTCTTCAGAAAGAGGGATGACGACTACTTTCGAAAACAAACTGAAAGTACTACTCAGAACCAGTGCTGCCACTTTGGATACCTTCGTATCATTTTGGATACGAATCGAATTTTAAAAATTTGGATGATACTATGATACGTTGTCCCCAAAATGGATACTTTTCTCATCAATTTTAATTTACCTGCACGAAAACGTGTGCTCATAACAATTACTTTTTTCCAATTTCCATTACATTATATTTCAAATAGAAATGTTTGACTGTACAATTTGACCATACTGTTATATTTATAGAATGGAAGTAGGAGCATTTTTTATCTCAAAAATCGGGCAAGAAAGCAAATGTATCTGAAGAAGCAGCATAAATGTACAATAATTTATAATATATAATAATTTATCATGTACAATAATTTGTATAGAGCTAAGTAGGTGAATTCTTCCAACCCTCCAAATACATAGGCTGCTGCTGAAACATATTTTATTCCAATACTGAATGTATTCCCCATCTTACCTAAGAGTTATGCAGAAGTCTTTGAGGAATGGCGAATGATTTCGTTGCAAAATCCTTTCCGAAACCTTAAGCAGGACAAAGCTAAGACTTATTGGACGATAGTCCTTCGGCATAACATGAGAAACTTTCCCTGCCCTACGGATAAATACAACTCTAGTTTGCCGCCAGCCGGTTGGAACATATAATAAGCGCACACAAGTGCTATGAATCTCTCTGAGCCATAGTAGCGATACTTCCATGGTCTGCTGGATATCAGCAGCAAGGACGCCATTAGGGGCCGGGGATTTAAACGGCTCAAATGAGTTAATAGCCCTCCTCAGTTGAGAATTAGATATTTTGAATGACGGTGTTGAGCTCGTAGCTAGCTCCGTTTGGAGCACCGCTTCCAAAGGACAATGATTGCCCGGAAAATGTGTGTCCAAAAGAACGTTTAGAGTACCAGCGCTCGAACTAGTCCAAATGCCCTCAGGGTTCATGATGCACCACATAGCCTTCTGTGTTGTGCTTAAAACCTTACGAAGTCAATTAGCCTCGCTGATACTTTCCATATTTTCACAAAAAGATCTCCATGAGGCCCTCTTTGCCTTGCGTACGGCATTCTTAAAAGCCCTCAGCTTCGTTTTATTCAGCGACCAGTCATTAGATTTTTTCGAGCTATTGAACTCCCTCCTACAATCTCTTTGCTGGGTGCTGATCTGCATGATCTACTCAACTGAGCTACGGCCAGCCACGTTGAACGATATGCACCTATGATCAGAGAATGAACACTCCTGTAAAACTCTCCAGTCACGGAGAATACGCGATTGCCACCCACTGCCCAAGGTAACGTCAAGAGCCTCCCTTCGGTTTGAGCTAAGGAAGGTCGGTTCGCTGCTAGTATTGGCGATGAAAAAGTGGTGGGCAATAATGATGTCAAAAAGTTCCTCACCTCGGCCATTTGTGCTAGAGCTACCCCATACTTCATTATGAGCATTAGATTTAGCCCCCAGAAAAAGAGGTACACCAATTTTCATGGCTTTAGCCACAGCACCCTTGACAATGTTGCAGGGATGGCTAGTGCTATGATCATGTGCCATGTAGCAGGAAACAATCTTTGATCGATTTCCACTGCAACAGCCATGTTATCCTTGTCACAGAAATTGTGTAGTAAAAGGACGTTAGTGATTTTCTTGACAACAATACAGACACGCGGTTTGTGTAAGCCATCGGGTACTATCAGTGTGCATCCATTGGTACGTAACCCGCAAACCGGTTGTTGGCAACCCATGGTTCTTGGATTAGGATTAGCTTCTCCTCTATCCTAGACAAGCGGAGAAACAGGGCAGCTGATGCTGCTTTGGTATGGTGTGGATATCTGCAGTACGTTCACCATCATTCATTGTTGATAAAGATTAGGTCGAGGTCCTCCCCCTCGGACATAGAAGATGCCCAAACCCATTCCTCTGCATCCAGAGTCATGAGGTCCGGAACTCGGAGGTAGTCCCAACGCTGACCCCATCGGCATAGATGATTCCACATCCGATTTTTCTCCAGACGTCGCCCTCAGACAGGCGACAGTCCCATCTTCAAGTAGTTCCCCGGCCATTTGAGCCACCTGTTTTGAGTCAGGCTTCATATTTAGCAGATCTTCTGAAACAGAGCTCTTTGGCCTGTCGCTGCGACAGATCCGTAGAGCCAATCTCTCGACCCCGTACCTGATAACGCCCTTACAAGGCATCCAAAACCGGCAGTGCTTCTTCAAAAGGGCCTCCTGTCGACTATCTACTATAAGCAGAATATTTGAAACAAAAATATTTTTAGCTTCTGCCGAATTTTATGCATTTGATTTGTTAAAAGCTGATTTTGATATTTTTTTTTAAATATATGTTCGATTTTACTATATGCTGTGGCATGAATCACCGATTAATGTTAAATGTCGAAAATGAAATTTTATATTTCCGACAAAAATGGCCTTACAGAGCCATGCAGAGCTATTATACCAAGGTATCAATTTGATACGCATTGCTAAAATTTTAGATACGATGGATACGTTTTTCTTATTAATTTTGATAAATTTGGATACTATATGAAAGCTCTGAAGTGGCAGCACTGCTCAGAACAAACTTCTTAATTATAGTAAAGTCGAGCAAGATACCTCACTTCAGTCACCACTGAACAAACAAACCAACTCGCATGAAAATGTTAAATAGGCCAGCAACTTTTTCAAACAATTTACATAACCAGGACGCGCTGGGATCATCATCAATATCATCAAGCCACAAATGGAATCAAAATTCCCCGCATCTCATGAAGGAACGCAAATGTGGCATACGGATGCCTTGAAGGGATATCAGAGCCCAGGTACATAACGCAGTTTCCGCTCCCTAAGGACGCCATTATCTATTAAGTAGAATTATCTGTTACTTGAGGCCATGCATATTATAAAAATAAGGTACACAATAAGGGTCAGTAGTAAGACCTTACCGGATAGCCAAACCACTCGTGACCAAATAGATAAAATGAGTTGAGTTGAGTTTATTTAAGTGCATGATATACATTTTGTTACAGTCGTAATTCATTTGCGATCAGACAGTGTCTTTACAGCATTGTTGTTTTTATATATACTTAGTACTTTAATGCATATTTGATGTGTTTTGTTCGTCTAGGGCAAATTAGCACGGTGAAAACCCTAGTTTCTTAATTGTTAAAAACTTATCGTAGTTTATATTAACTTCTACTTAACCTAATGATTTCCCGAAAGAAATTTGTTTAAATGTAGATACTAATTAATACATCATTATAATTCAAACCTGGTTGGCTAGGTGGAGTCTGCAATAGCCATAATTAAAGGATTAGCGGCATTGGCAATGCTTTGCCTAAATTTGCTATCTAATTCAGTGGCAGTTCATCTACTTTTTTGACTCCACTTTGCGTGTGAATTTCAATGGTTGAAGCGTACCATCGTTTGTTCAAAAGTATTTTTAGCCATTTGTTTTGTATTCTTTGTAGCTTTAATTTGTGTCTTTTAGCACAAGAATTCCAAACTGGCGCGCCGTAAACGATTATTGGCTGGACAACTGTTTTGTACAGGAGTATTTTATTATCCAGGGACAAAGCGGATTTTCTGTTGATAAGGGGGTACATGACTCTTATGAGTCTTGACCACTTTTCTGCCACATAATCTACGTGAGAGTGGAATGTTAGCTTTTTGTCTAGTTCAATGCCGAGATATTTTACGCTCTTAGCCCATTTGATTACGCTGCCTTGTATATTTAGGGGTGACCAAATAAACTCAGTTATAATCTTAGCGGCGAGAAGTGTCTTAAATGAAATGGAAGCACAGAAGTCTTGAGGTGATATGGATCTCCGGTGATGGAGGGTACGAAGGAAACGATTATCCGGGGACACATCCAATTTCATAAGGAGGAAATAGGATATCCTGTAGGAAACAGGAGACACAATACACCCAGGAAGTCATAATGTTAGGGCCTATTTGGACCCACTTGTTGCAATCAACCGAGTGCTATAAGACTCAAACCTTTAAAAAAAATCTGAAAAACACCTGCTTTTTATAAGCGATACGATAAACTGAAATAATATTCTACAGACTAAGAAAACACCATATTTTACAAACGCATCACTAAAAATGTCGTAAAAGTTAGTACATTCGTCTTTGTAAGGATTTAAAGTGAGGATTTTCTTTTATGTAAAGGTTATTTTACCCTCACATTTCCTGCACGAAAATCTCAAAAATTTAGTCTATTACATTCTGTTTAATTTCAATTTATCATATTTTCAAATAGTTAAATTACATTGGCAGCCCTAAATTCTCTAATCACTAATTCATTTTACCCCACGATAGTGAAAGTTATAACCAGAAAACTCTTTCGCCCGCTCAAATGACAAAATCAAAAAATGCAATATCTCACTGCATCTGCGTCAAGCATACATACATTCCCTATTACTCAACTCTGCTTATGCTGCAGAGAGCAAGAAAACTATAAAACAAGCTTTTAGCACCCATCACGCACAAGGACGCTAGTGACACACATACAACCATTTTTAGTGGTACTTTCAAACTACGTCATACTTTCGTCCTTGTTTCTGTGCCCTAAACGCCGTTTGATCATTCTTTTTGTGAGAGCCGTTGTGCCGCTCAAGCTCAACAAGGACATTAGTGCGAAATCCATGAAGAGTGAAAAACACTCCAGCGGAGGGTTGTAATCAATAGAAATGCGCATGTACATATGCTTTCACGTTGAATGAAAGTATATTGTCGGAATGGCTGCAAATGGAAAAAGTTCTCAATGAAAAGCCGCAACGACAGCAACGAGCGCATCGACCCACCAACTGTGCATTTCGAAGGAGATGATTGCGAACGAGCAAGAAGATGCTATCGATTTCACGGGATCATGAATTATATTTTTAGATAAATCTCCTTTGATTTACACTGGAATTTCAGTTCGGTCAGCCTGCAATTAAAATTTACTTGCATCGCTCGCAATGGTGGTATTATCTAATTCACGTGTATGATTGCTATTTTCAAACGGCAAGCCTTACATCAACAGATTTTATTTTAAAATGCAATTAATGCAAATAGGTTCGTAAAGCTCCATACTTAAAATAATGTCCAAGCGATTATCCATGCTGCAATATCGGCATTGTGTAATACTTTTGCACATAACGTACATGTGTTTACATTGAGAATATTCCCAACGAACTTATTCAACAGAATACGACCATAACTGTCGCTGTCCGGCATGTTAGCATTTTTGCTGGGAACTGAATTAATAATAATAACAATAACAAATATCGATTTCGATAGAATGGTTGTGACTGCAACAATGATATTTTACATGGTCGAATCGATAAAAATGTGCTATTGATGCGATAATGGGTAAATATTTATTAAAAATGCTGTAGTTGCATTGTGGTAGGTACGAAAAGCACCACTGTCTTTTCATGATTTTCGAAGAATGCAACTGAAGAAGAGCTTGAGACATGATATTATTTGAATTTTATGAAATGGAAATCGCTTTGTAAGTGGAATGCATTGAAATCGATATCGCTAAATTAATAAGAATGAAAAAGATCTAGACCATGGAAATATTTTCTGTTTTGAGTTTTTGTATACGACAGATCTTGTTCGGCAAAATGTACCGACTTCATCATTGCGGAATTTGATTTATGATTTCACAATAACTATAAGCAAATAAACATGAGAATAATATGCATGTGAGAAATTTCACAGTTGATTTACATCACTTGCCGGGTACTCAAAAGTGTGATGACGATAGCGTGTCTTCGAAACTCTACACCCTTTTCTCTAAAGCTTAAATGCTGCATTCCGAAGATGGTCAAGACTTTATATAATAATGAACTTGACCCAGTGGCCCAGAAAAATTAACGACATTCATTGCATGAATCAACATTAACATTAATGTTTTATTTCGACTTTTGATATAGAGCAGCGCATTTGATTAGTTATTAGTTTAAAAATAGTTAACTTTCAAACACTGATTGAACCCACGATTCCGGTAGTTTACGCGTTAACTTCCTACCAACGAAAATTCTGCTGGTCCGACACACGTACTCTTTAGTATAACTTCATATATTCTTTATTCCATATATCTTGATGCCAATATCGCTTCTACTCCTCAAGCTGTTGTGATATTTTGGAAGAATCATTCTCTCTAACTTTAAATTATAATTCAACCAATTCAGTTTCTTCTGATGTCCATTTTTCTTTGACCTTTTCCTAGATAAGCACGATAAGTACTAATTCTCTTGCAATCGGGACTCTTATACACGGCCCAGATTGAAATGTTGTCTTCGATCTGGATGGCATTTTTAGTCTGACGATCAAATCGCAATCAACTCTAGTTGCGTTCATTTATCAATCTTCTATAACATTAAACTTTCCTCTGGTGTGATTATTTTCTGGTGCAACGCGGCGAAAATGTCCTAATTTGCAAAACCGGCGATATGTCTAACGTGTCGAACTATCATCTTACTTTCCTTCCCTAGCCGATTAGAAAAATCTTTGAGTAAACTTTCTCGTTTGCGATAGATTATATTCTTATCTTTATCCTTTTCGTATCCTTGATTATCATGTTTTTATCAGGCGCTGCTTTACAGGTGTAACGCAGATGGTGTTCTCGACTCTTGTTTTCGATTTCCAAAATTACATAAGTTGAAGTAACTGAATCTGTATTCCATAATCATTGAAAATGTTGCAAAAGTGAAAGCAACCATATGCCGAGTCATATAGCATGTGTACTGAAAAGTTAAGGATACTCAATTCACGCAACTAGAATCAGGAAGCATTGATAGACCAAACACAAGGTAAGCATCGATGTCGACGAAAAATATCAGTCTGCGCAGTGTTAACAGTAACGCAAAACCATTAGTTTTCTTTTTTTCAAGCGAATCTCTGGCTGGTAGCAGGTTATTTTAAGACACACACTTGAAATTAGCGGAGCAAAAAAGACAGGCAGTGCGAACTGAAGAACAATCTTTCAGTTTTTCAAAATGAGTTCCTAGGTGGCATTATCACCTTTTTAACGGCATTATGGAACATAAACAGCATTTAAAAGGAACCTCTGGAAAACAAATCTCATCGAAAAATGACCATAATGGCAATAAGAAGCTTGTGGCATTAAGAAGCTTATGGAAAGAGCAACTTAATGAAAAGTAACTTCATAAAAGAGCTTCATGGAAAAGGAGCCTCAAGGTGGGTAGAATCAGTTCAAATAGTCATAGATTGATAGGCCAACCATCATGTTCAACAGCACAAAATCATAATAAACTTAGGCTACAAATAAATGCAAGTATAAATAAAACACATCCACAATTTTTTGAGAAGCAGAGAAAAGTGTCACTAAGCTTTGAAAAATTAGCATCCTAAACAAGGCATAAAGCGTTCAAATCGAGAGTTAAAAAAAAGAGATCAATATGCAAGCAAGAAAGAGCTTAATATTTGCAAGGAAGAAAGACGATATCACTATTTTAAGAAAAGACAAGAGCCCTCTTAACACTAAAAAGGAGGAAAAAAGCTCATTATTCAAGGCAGAAAAACGTGAGGGCTAATTATTCAAGCAAGAAAGAAAAATGAGCTCATTACACAGAAAAAATAAAAAAGAGCTGCTTATTTAAGATAGAAGCAATAAAGATTTCTTTTTGAGAAAGAAAATACGCTGGACTCGTTATTTAAAGAATAAAGGATGAAATAAGGAGAAAAGAAGAAAGAAAGGGGAAGAGAGCAAGGAAAAATGTGCGACGAAACAGAAAAGAATGAGGTTCGAAGAAGGAGAAAGTACAGATGAAGAAGTAGAAAGTACAGATGAAGGAGAAAGAAGGAACGAGGGAGGAGAAAGGAGGGACGAGGATAAAAGGAGAAAGGAGGGACGAGGATGAAAGGAGAAAGGAGGGATGAGGATGAAAGGAGAAAGGAGGGATGAGGATGAAAGGAGGGATGAGGATGAAAGGAGGGAGGAGGAAGGAGGGACGAGGAAGGAGAAAGGAGGGACGAGGAAGGAGAAAGGAGGGACGAGGAAGGAGAGAGGAGGGTCGAGGAGGGAGAAAGGAGGGACGAGGAAGGAGAAAGGAGGGACGAGGAAGGAGCAAGGAGGGACGAGGAAGGAGAAAGGAGGGACGAGGAAGGAGAAAGGAGGGACGAGGAAGGAGAAAGGAGGGACGAGGAAGGAGAAAGGAGGGACGAGGAAGGAGAAAGGAGGCACGAGGAAGGAGGTAGGAGGGACGAGGAAGGAGGAATAAGAAAGAAGATAAGAGAGAGGAGAAAGAAGTAAAGCGGAAGGAGAAAAAAGAAAGGAGTATGAGGAAAAAGAAAGAAGAAAAGAGAAATGAGAAAGAATACAAGAGGAAGGAGGAAGGAGAAAAAAGAAAAGGAGGAAGGAGAAAGAAGATAAGGAGGAAGGAGAAAGAAGATAAGGAGGAAGGAGAAAGAAGATAAGGAGGAAGGAGAAAGAAGAAAAGGAGGAGAAACGAGAAAGAAGAAGAGGAGGAGAAACAAGATAGAAGAAAAGAAGAGGGAGAAAGGAGAAGAGAGGAAGGAGACAGGAGAAAAGGAAAGGCGAAAGGAAGAAATAGTGAAGAATAAAGAGGAAAAAGTGAGGAGAAAGGGGAAAAAGTGAGGAGTAGGGGGGAAAAGATGAGGAATTTGGAATAAGGAGAAAGGAGGAAGTGACGAAAATCTCTTAAAGTTTTATAAGGACTACCCTTAAAAATTCTACACCATTTTTTATTAAGAGAATGAACATTGACATTTGATTTTTTCATGGTATACAGGTTTACATAAATTTCCTCTCGGTTTAAAAAAACATATAAAACTGGCTGGAATTGAATGAATTCATTCAGTTGCAAAAATGCCATCAAGAAGAGAAGTTCGTGAAAAGATTTTGCGCATTTGAACGCCAAATAAGGATCAGTCATCTTCTGCGATCTCAAAATGCAAAGAACAATAAATAGATTATTGGAAGGTGAAGGATTAAAAGTAATATCGAGATCAAGTAAAAGGAAGAAGAAACCTGGAGTAATTGACAAAAAAGACTGAAGGAAATTTCTAAGAATAAAAGTACTTCTGTACGAGATATTGCTAAAACAAAAAGTGGCTACAATAAGGAGCGCCGTGCAAAGTATTAAGGAAAAAAATATTATTAAGGCAACAAGAAACTAAAGGTGCAGAAAAAACTAATATATATATTGGAATTTTCAGATCAAAGAAATTGTACAAGAAAATTTTGAACAAAATTGAGTGCTGCATAGTGATTGATGATGAGTCTTATTTTAAATACAAATTTTCAATGTTTCCTGGACCACTGTGTTACTCAACAGCGAATAAAGAGATTGTCAGTGATCCCAAGAAAACAATTTATGTGGGGAAAATCGGGCCCAAAGTGTTAATTTGGCAAGTCATATATCAAGAAGGGAAAATTAGTGTCGAATTGAATGGAAGTGACAGCACATCTGCAAACAAGACTGCTGCCATTTTAAATGACTATGGTGGATCTACATTATTTTGGTTTGATTTATGAGCAGTATCATTACGCTCAACGAACAATAAAATGGTATAAGCACAACAATGGGGATTTTTTTGTAAAACTTATGAGCCTTCGCAGTGTTCCAAAACTCAGGCTAATGGAAAGATATTGTGCTCTCATAAAAAGAATATTAAGAAAGGAGGGTAAAGATGTCAAATAACTCAGAGATTTTTCGACCCTGTGAACAAAGCAAGTGATGGGATCAACGAATCAGTTGTGCAAAGTTAATGGAAGGCGTGACAGCAAAATTCGAACTTGCATCAGAAAAAAATACAAAAAAAAAACAATAAAATTACTATAAATGTAAACCTTTGATGTAAATAAACTTATGCAAAGAAATTTGAATATATCTTTTAAAATTTTTACTTATTGAAGAAAACTTTCTGCGACAGTCCTTAGCAATAAAAATGAGAGCCATTTATTCACATTTAGGCATGAACTCAAACAACCCAAACAAATTACGCTAAGACATCAGAAATAATTACTAAAGAAAACAAATTTGCATTTCATTGTTGCACAGAGGTCGAATAAAGAAATTAAGCACAGCAAAAACAACTAATTGTCCGTCACATGGTTTGATAGCATCCAAACCGCTAAAGTTTGTGGTCGTAGCACATTCGACGACCACATCTTGATAGCATAACAGAAACAACAGAAATTGTGGGAGCCAGCTGGTATAGATTCACCGGCAAATAGCTTGGAGGCTATTTTAGCGAGTTTGAAACTCATCTTCACCTTGCCATATATAAGTTTTATTTCTTGATTACCTACGAACGTCTCATCCATCATCTTTTTTGATTTCACATATCGACAAAACCTAGGAAAGTTTCAAATAGTATCAATAAAAAGACATTAATCAAATTATAATATCGGTGCATGTTGCTGCCCTTGAAACTATTTTTGTTTCAGCTTTCTTAATTTAAAGCACTAGATCATGGAGATCGGCTGATCATATTCACTAAAACTTGATTTGTGCCAGACATTTTACATGGATGAGCACTGGAGCTAACTCAGATTGCCAACTCAGTTACCTGAAAATCTTCATTCATCGATTCGATTCAATGCCATGCAGCAAACTACTGTAAACCAAGTTTGCCGATTAGCCAACAACAGTAACATGATGCTGTTGCATTTGTAGCTAGCTAGCTAGTAACCGGCAAACATTTCAGATTGCTAGCGCGCCAAAAAAGTAGTTAACATGTGGGTATTTTACTTCGGTTCGGTTAGGTTTTGGTATTACTTATGTTTGCGGTGTGTCATTGACACGACGACTTCAATTTCCGAGTCACCTGACTTCTGAGGAACCTGCTTGATTTTCGCTGCACACGTTACCTTCATCGTATGAGTCTGAATTGTATTTGAAATGGCTAAGTAAACTTGGGCTCGTGCAATGGTGCAGAGTTAAAGGCTACGATGGGAAGCGCGATATTTTGAAGAGCTAGTTAAACGAGTAATGTAAACGATTTGGTATTTAGTTGTTAGGCTCGGAAATCCGCGAAACAAATAAATATCATGAATTGTGCTTTTGGATTCGTTTTCAAATAGCCTACGTGGTGAATAAAGGAACCTCTTGTTTACTACTTGCTATTAGAGTAACCATCGAATAACTGACGTCGGTTTTTTTTAACTAGAGCTAATTTTTTATTAATGGTAGAGCGTTAAGTGCTTGTACATGTTAAACAAACAGCCAAATTAAATGCGCCAAGTTTTGCATGTCTATTGTTTTTCACTGCAATAGCACTATTGACGTCAATGGACAGAAACTTCACACGAATTCGTTTTAAATGAATTGGTGAAAATACGCTCCGGTCGTGCGAAAAAAAAATGTTAGCACTTAAAATATTTTAAATTAATTAGAGAATGAATGTAAACTATCATGAAATGTATGACGTTAAGTCAGCTACAAATTCGCTAACTAAATATATTAAATCCAGAGAATTATACTCACATGGCAATGTGCAAATCAACTTATTTTTCGGTTTCGTATTTTTTCGGATATAATCATTTTAATTAGATCAATATCTTTGAAAAACTCCGAGAGGGGAATTAAAGTTACGCCAAGCAATCTAAAATGGTGCAGCCAATCATCAGACGCTATTTTGAAGAAAGGCATCTGAGTTTTGGCCGACCATTCTAACAGCTTCCTAGAAAAACGCGTAGCAAACCACAGCAAGAATTCTGAAATTGTATCTATTAAGACACTAACCAAACCAATACATGACTTTAGTTGCTCATGAAGACAGAAGGCGACCTTTTGCAACTCATCCTTTTTGGAGCATATGTAAAAAAACAAATTTTTATTTCTATGATAATGCCACAGCTCAGAGAATTAACCCTTGAAGCGAATACTTCAAATATATGGCGATAGGGAGACACATATGGGAGAGACCGGTTACAATTAATTCCACTATTCTTTAAGGCCGGCGATACGTGTAAAATTTTCAAAAATTCGAGTTTCTTTTTTTTGCATAAATAGTTAAATTAACATCTAAAAAATAAACGTATTGAAGGACTTCTGTATGGGCCTGGAATCGCTGATTAGTTGGTAAGTCGCTGTAATCATAGAGTTTCTGTGTGTCTAAACTACGCGTTTTTCTCGAAACGACTTTTTTTTAAATTGGCGGGCGAGATAACTCAAAAAGTTCTCAACCGATTCTTATGAAGCTTGGCCCACGTTTTCTCTATAGTATAATCTACTAGTTGAACCTCAATAATGTCAAAAAAAAATTTCAAAATTTTGCATTTTCGACCCAACAACTGTCGAAAAAAAGGGTGAAAAATCGTACTTTTTTTTTAATGAGCTGTGCTAATTCACGATTTTTTTACTTTTTTTCTCTTTACTTGGTTCAACTAGAAGATACATGTTTAATAAACACATTCCAACCCATTTTTTTGATTTCAAATTGCTGTAACTGATGTTAAAAATCCCGCCGATTGATGCCTTTTGTTGCGAGGGCCTCAGGAAATTGTTTACTACGGTGGCCATTTTGAAAAAAAATTAAATAAAATCAGATTCTTGTATTTTAATATGCAATGAATAAACATGATCACTTTCAAAACGATTCATTTATTCCTTCTACTTTAAATAAGCATCTGAAAAACTGTCTAAATTCAGGCGTTTACATGTATCGCCGGCCTTAAATACCACAATTTATTCTTGTGAAGTGCTGGTGTTATGCCCAGCCACCGCTAAAGCTATGATGTGGCACTTAATTAGTGAAACTCTGGTATTGTGACCCGTCCCCGGCTATTAAGATAACGCAAGATGAATAAATACAACCATGAGCATACGGCGGGATTCGAACCCGCGGCCAGTATATCACAGCTTTGGGCGCCTTAGCGAGCAGAGCGACCGACCTCTCTAAATACAAGACCTCTCTAATAAAAAACAAGACCCAGATTAAGAAGATATAACGAATGAGAGCAATAGAACGATTTGCTTTGATATTGATAAAAAATCGAAAAGTGAATAGATTTAACCAACATGTTGAAATTTACAGTTATATACGCTAGTGAATCTGCCGATGATAGGCAAATTCTTTCTGCAAAAATAATTGTTGAGCCTATTCATGTACCCTGAGGTCCACCATCAAAATCATGCATGGACATAAATGACTGATAAATTTTCTCGCCGATTTTATTCAGCCAATATCGAATACATATATTGAGTCATAGTGATTCTAACTCTTTTTCTGTTCGGTAAATAAAAATGAAGCCCAAAGAAAAAATTAATGAAATCAAAATTAAGGTAAATAAAAGATAAAGCCAACAGAAAATCATATAAATAAAGAACGAAATAAAGAACAACAAAGTTAAAGAAAATAAAGTGTATGAAAATATAAAATGAAATTAAGCGAAAAACATTAAATAAAATCTAATCGCGATTTAGCAAAACTTCTACGTGATATTATTATCGTTGGATAAAATTGGCAGATCAGAAATTGCCGCAACTAAAGTAAATATAGATAAATAATCTCTCTTTGCATCAGTCAGATATGTACTATGAGCTGGTGTCTGATAACAAACGGTGCATATGTGCGAAATCACTTTGTTAAAATTCAATTTTTGATAGTATCGCAAACACAAAAATTTCTATATAAAAGGGCAAGTCAATAAAGTAAAGCAAATAATGTAAAACAAGTGAAATAAAAGTATATAATGAGACAAAACAGAGTAAAAACAAAAAAAATTATGAATAAATTTCTTAAGAGCTTGAAAAGTATTTTGTTTTCACTTGCATTCATATTCTTAGCCTGGTTTCCAGTATAACTAATATAAATTTGTTCTTCTTGAATCTATTTTCACATTAAGGGTCATATGGCTTTTTTTTATCAAAATCAATTCGAATAAGCTTAGCCACGGGATAAATAAAAACACTTTAATGGGATAAATAAAAATCTGGCAAAATATCAATTAAGAAAACAACAGAAGAATGGCAAGTAAAAAAGAAAATAAAGTGTAAGCCAAGAAAATAAAGCAAGCAAGAAAATAAATTTAATTTCTATTTTAGTTGTATTCATGAAAATTAAGTTAAAATTATGTGAAAATTAAGTAAAATCTTACATTTATTACATTTATTCAAAATTAAGAGAGGAAAATCTGATATAGAAAATTAAGTAGGAATATTTAAACAAAGAAAATAAATGAAGAAAAAAAATAAATGAACATAATGAGTACAAAGAAAATCACGTAAGGAAAATTAGGAACAAAAAATTACATAATTGAAGAAAATAAAGCAAATAAACAAAGTGATATGATAACAATATAAAGTACAAGATAAAATAATCAAATAAAGATGGGGCAATAATACTAGACAGAAAAATAAAATGAAGTAAAATAAAATACAGGAAAAATAGAGTAAAAAATGTTATAATAAATAACTTTGAGTAAAAATAATGCATCAAAAAGAAAGTATTAAAAATAAGGTAAGTAAGCGAAAGCTATAAAAGGAAAGAAGTCGGGAAATCAAATACAAAGTCAAGAAAGAAAGAATTCAGGATGGGGACAAAGTTAAGGAGGAAAGTCAGAAAAGAAGAAAGTCAGAATAAAATAAAGTCAGAAACGAAGAAAGTTAGAAAAAAAGAAAGTCAGAAAAGAAGAAAGCCAGAAAAGAAGAAAGTCAGAAAAGAAGAAAGTCAGAAAAGATGAAAGTCAGAACAAATTAAAGTCAGAAAAGATGAAAGTCAGAAAAGATGAAAGTCAGATAAGATGAAAACCAGAAAAGAAGAAAATCAAAAAGGATGAAATTCTGGAAGTCAGAAAATAAAGTAGGTCAGAAAAATAAGTTAGCCTGAAAATAAAGTTAGTCTGAAAATAAAGTCATTCTAAAAATAAAGTTAGTCTGAAACTAAAGTTAGCCAGGCAAATAAAGTGAGTCGGAAAATTAAGTATAAATTATAAAATAAGGTAAATTTAAAAATTAGCTATGGTCAAAAAAGAATTAAATCAAAACATTAGCTAAACCACAAAATATTATCATAATATAAAGTAAATCATAGTTTAAAGCTAGAAAATAAAGTCAAAAAATAAAATAGTTAATAATCAAATAACAATGAAGTTAATAAAAGTAATTAAATAACAATGAAGTTAATAAAAAAACACTAAAATAAGTGCATAAAAGTCAAATAAGCATATTGAAATAACATAAGTATTTGAAAACTAAAATCAAATAAAATACTTACAGAAAAAATAGTTTAACTTGATAAAAACTAAAATAAGAACGTAATAAAGTAAGGATATGAAAGATTATTAAAGCGATAGCAATGCTTTTATGGAAAAAAATCAGTTGCTGATTTTCTCTGTTACGAGGGGTGATCCAAAAGTAATGATAATGAATATAAACCAAGATGATTAAAGCTGAAAAAAAAATATTTATTTTTCATCATAGTCTCCTAACAAGCTAATACATTTAGTCCATCTTTTTTCCAAACTCAGGATACCCTTAGAAAAAAACTCTTTGTCTTTAGTCTCCTAAAGCGACTCAACAGAGGCTACCACTTCGATATCATCTTCAAATTTCTTGCCCCGAAGGTGTCCTTTGAGCCGAGGAAAGAGGTAGAAGTTACTGGGAGCGGACTTTCCTTAACAGCCTCCCGCAATCTTCTGATTTGGTCTGCGTCCTGATAAAGTGGTTCCCTTTTTTGCCCAAATATTCCAACATAATTCCTTCAGCGTCCTAAAAAGCTGATACCATAACCTTCCCTGCCGCGTCGGTGAAGAGGGTCGCTTCCAATTCATTGATTGCTGTTTGGTTTCTGGATCAAAGTGGTGGATCCAGGTCGCGTCCATGGTCACGAAACGTGACAACAAACTGTCCTTATCTGCCTGGAACTTTTCGAGATTCACCCTCGAAATGTAAACTCGTTTAACATCGGTTAACATTTTCGGCACTCAACGCGCAGAGACCTTCTTCATGTGTAATCCTTTGGCAACGATTCTTTGAACACTGCCATAGGAGATCCCTGTGATTATGCCTGATGGTCACTCTTCGATCTGCCAGCACGACATCTTCGACTTTTTTCACGTTGTCTTCAGTGAGGTATGTGGATAGACGTCCTTCGCAGTGTTCATATTCAGTGGATGTTCATCCCAGTTTAAACTCTTTAGCCAAGCGTGTGATAGTGGAATATGGAAGTGCAGAGTCCCTTTCTGTTTCCACCAAGTCACTGTTTATATCGACATCACTGTTTATATCGACATTTTTTTCAAACACAGGTGCTTAATGACAACTATAATTAATTTCATTTTTATTCATTTTGATGTTCTCTCTTCAACGGTTCATATTCAAATGAATGTACCTCCTTGGAATTGTGGCCTATTTATATGTTTTTTATGCTGACCGTATATGAGGTAGTAAAAACTTTTTTTTAAATTTTATGCGAACTGAAAATAACCCATTATAACTACTTTCGGATCACCCCTCGTAAAAAAACAACACTACGGATAAACGCAGCTTTATTTGCTTTCTTATTTTTACGAATATGACACTACGAGTACTTAAAGTAAAAACATTTAGTACGATATCAGCAGAAGAAAAATATTAGGTAAATCAAAACTCCACAAAAAAGTTTAGACAATAATAAGAGCAACAAACCGGCTGGATGAGACAACTGACTACATCGACGTCATTCAGCAGGAGTTATACTCAGTTGAACTACACAAACCAATCCTAATATTATGCCAGCGTTTAGATAGACTAAATCAACTTAGCATAAAGCTTGTCCAGTGAGAAGAGCTCTACGCATTTTGTGAGCCAGGGGAAATTAACATTATAGAATTATTCTGCTTCTACAGACATTATTGCATATTGAACGCTGGTAAAAGATTAAAAAGGCTGTATTCATATTATTCCACCACATAAATATGAATAGGTACCTGAGTTAATCAGGGGTAAAGTGAGTTGTGGAACTAATCACTACACACCTGTATTTACATTGATTGTAAATTTGTATATGAAGCTCTACCAGCTTCAAACCTTAGACTCAAAGGGTTGTCGTGGAATTACTTTACTTTTACTGTGATTTAAATTTCATCAACATCTTTTGTTTTTTAATCAATTGTATTTTTGTAGTTGGGTTCACCTGCACAACTGAAAACGATCAAAAGTTATCTGAAACCACAACAAGTGTTTCAAAAGTGCTCGTTCAAACAAAAGCTCACAATGAGATACTTCTATGCACCTTAACAAGTAGCACTTACATTTTTTCGTGAGCTACTGAGCTTGTTTGTCTTCATCGCCAATTTCATGCGAAATTTTATTAATATAATTTCTAAAAATAGACTACAATACGGTGAATTTGCACTGAATTAAACATTAAACTTGATTTAACCTGCTATTATTCGCAAAATTCGTGCCTGGAAATTCCATTGATAATCAATATTTACTTTCTGCGGCGTCCCTTTAATGCCTAAATATAGTACTATTGAATAATTCACCCGATTAGCGTTCATCTTACACATCAAACTATGACGTTCAAGACACTCCACCGTTTAATATCAAAGTCACGCTACCGTAAAATTAAAACTAGTTAAACCTATTCGAACCATAAGTATTTCTATTCTTATCATATTACCCATCATTCTAGCTGGTGTGCATTTCGTGACCAAACCGATTAGACCAACAAATTCGCAATAAATGGAAAAATCTATAATATCTTAATACAGTGAAAATAGTTGTACAAACTCGACACCCGAGCGAAATATTTTCGGATGCTCTGTTAAAGCAATGGAAACATTCCCATTATCATTCGAGTTGACAAAAAAATTAACGCACAATTATCCTTAAAACGAATTGTAGTTGAGAACTGCCTGAGATTTTTTCTAGGCTAATTTGCAACGACTGGAAAGCTTTTGTACCGAAATGCAAACATTCACACGACATTTTGCAAGTGGAAATTCACTCAGCATATTTTCGCATATTTTCAGTTGACAGATCAGTTTTCGAAGTGTGAATATACGAAGTAAATATAGATACACTTATTTGCAGTAATAATTTTTATAATTTTCTATTTTGACCTGTCAATTTATTTTCGTTCGGTATGCGGAATTGTGCTAATTTGATTTTCGCTTGTGTTGTCGAGAAACTTGCCCGTTTTCATTTGTCAATGGTTTTGTCACTTGTCACAACTGGGAGCAGGCTGTATTCGTGGCCTGTTAGTTTGATCAGTAGGAAATTGATACGTCGATTATTGGCTATAATAAAAACATGGTGAACACTTTATTAGCACCTGTTCGCAATAAAACTGACATAAAACATTCGAGGTTCGGTATACAACTGAATTTTGGCGTTGTTGACATTTCGTATTTTAATAATCTTGTCGATGATCATTTGAAGTAATATTGAATATTCGACTGGATTCAGGCAGTTTATGCTTTAATAAATTTATTGGATAATGGTGTGCTGTGTTAATTTTTTGTATGGGAAAAACTTTTATAGATGCCATTACGGAATATAAAATGTTAATTGCAATAAATTATAAAGCATCATAAAACGAATCTGTTTATACTTTTAATAGTATCATTTAAAGAATAAAAAAAATATTTAAGATAGTTTTAGAATGTATTACTCAAATTGACAGTATAAGTAGATATTTGGCAGAATATTATATTCTGTCCCTGGGTTCAAATCCAGGTACGGGCGAGGGACGGAGCAAAGAGCTTTGAATTAACCTACGTAGCTACCATATACAAAGTGAGCTGTCAAACTAAGCATTTCAAACTCGTTAAAATTTAGAGTATGAAAATGGACTATCTACCACATCGACTCTCCAAAATCCAAACGCAAAACAATGTCGTCTCTCATTTTTTTTTTATCTGCGTGTTTTTCAAAGTGAAAATTTCTCATAGAAGCTATTGTTAATTTGCGATCACCTGAATTCTCGCAAATAAGTACACAAGGCAATATCCAACAATAATCTCCCATCTCACAAACGGTCAAATAAGCTAGCTACACCCCATGAACTGACGTCTGATGAGAAATGGGGCATATCTTCGAAACCACAATTTAGAAACTCGGACAAAAAACCCTTCTATATAGTCGAATTTGCTGACACGAGAGGTTAATCACTAACACAAACAGCTATCTCTTATCGAAGTGTGACACCTTACAAAGCAACATCGAAATGTACGAACTGTGATGCCAATAATTCAACTAGCCACACAGTGCCCGTTGAGTGCACACAAATTCAGAAATATATTTCTACAGACGGCATAAAGCACTCCGATCGCTGTATTTATAAACCAAGTTTTTTTCCTTCCCTTTATTTTTCGAATATCAATCATACTACAAATTATTTAAGTAGACAGGTAATTCAAATGGGCGTCAATCGAAGGATCTTCCTGCATAACACTCATAGGCACAATAGAGACCCGTTTTGATACCACGAATAAAACTCTCGATGAGCCACGGGAAGCCAACTGGTTTCTTCCCCTTCAAATCGATAAGACCGAAAGATTTTTCGAATTTGCTCAATGAGGACGCTAACAGCAGTTTGAACAGACCGTTACATCATCTCCACGATTATCTCCGGTGTCGCGGCGCCAATTAAAGGGAAAAGCTTGTGCCGCTCCATTCTGAGGCGAGCGCAATGGAAAAAGGTATGCAAAACGTCATCACTTTTCTTAACACAATGATTATAGAGCCCGGTCCTCACTTTCCCCACTCTGTGTAGATATTTCCTGAAGTAGCCCGATAGGAATTGGCTCAGGTAGAAATTTACTTCAACGTGGTATCGATTAAGCCAAGGTTTTAAGGCGCGAATAAGCCTAATCACTACGTGCGCGTGTTTGAGCAGCTAATATTTCACTTCCCACTTCTGTTCTGTTCAAGAATATCTCCCTGCGTTCGTTGGCCAATAAATCAATTGAGATTACTCCCGCTATAACTAACGCGGCGTCTCATACAAATTTGCGATAACTAATTGCTATTCGCAGCGCTACCCTACGCTGAACGCTCATGATCCTAGTTCGATACTGTTAAAATTTTTCACGCAGTGGCCCATATCTCTACGACATACAGCAGCATTGAGTGAATCACCGTCATAAGGAGTTTACGTTTACTCGCACTAGGGCCGCGAAAGTGTGCCATGGGTCTCCCAAGCGAAATAACGGCCTATCTATAAAGCACCCTATCGCATACGATTCGGATGTGCTACCCATAAGCCTTCTTGGAGTACAGCATTACTCCAAAATAAGTAGCCGACTTTCTGGTCTCAAGTACTTTGGAGCCAACCGTCATGGGTATAATGGTTGGTGTCCTTCTTTTTGTCAGCATGGCAATCTGTTTTTGTGATCGCTAGCTGGAGACCATGACTTTCCCGCCAGCTATCAACCCTTCTCATTACTTGTTTGAGTTGGCGAGGTGAGGATTTCTAGATATGATGACACCAGCTATATCATCAGCATAACCCGCCAACGGCACATCTTCCAGAATTTCGAGACGCAAGAGACCGTTATAAGCAATATTCCCTACGTCTGGCTTAACACTAAACCCTTGTGCAGCTCCAACTGTAATAGTTTTGCATGCAGATTTCCTTTTCGTTTCATATATCAAATAGCGATCGTTCAAGTAGTCTCCTACCAAGGCTAGCAAATATTCCTCTACCTAAAAAAGTCGCTGAAGAGAGTCCAATATGTCTATCTATCTCGCCGAGTTAAAAGCGTTACCAAAAACACTATAGGTCTAGCCCGATGACAAGCGGCCTCTGCACGCTCTAAAGCATTAATAATTTTGCGGATGGCACTTGTTGTTGAGTGGCCACTGCGAAACCCGTGTTGGGTTTTCGAAAGGTCGCCAGCTCTTCGTAAAGCCGTCTTACGTCAAGGTTCAGCATCCCTTCAAGCAGTTTCCTCGCAGTATCAAGCATGCAGAGAGGTCTGTACGCTGATGGTGTGTTAGGATCTCCCTTTCCCTTTGCAATTAGAGCAGTGTGACGGAATTGCCCAGGAATGACGGGTGTCTCTCCACCACTGCTTTTAGAACTTCTGGTGGAACTTTCGGTTTTCATTCTGACGCTTAGCTCTTCTTCAGTGAACAAAGGCATAGCTTCCCAGCGGACTGTGCACTCACCTGGTGCGCTGGAAACAGCGAACCTACAATATGACTGAGGACATCCGCCTCCATGGGTGGATCGGAGCCCATACTATTTTGTAGCTTTGGCCCATGGGTCTCGGTTTGCTTCTTCGCATAGAGTTTCCTTGTTCAATGAGGACGTTAAGAGTATTTTCAACAGTCTTGCCTTTGGTGTAAGCATGCTGATACTGCGGTATCAACGCAGGATCGATTGAATTTTTGACGAAATCAAAAATTCGATCGAGCCTACCTATGATCTTTTCCAGAATCTTTATCAAGGCAGAGCTGAGCTTTAGCTTTAACATGAAAGACTTTTTCTGCATTAGGAATGAGCGCAATTCTTAGCTCTCGCCAGCTGACGGGAAAATACGAGAAGCGCAAGCATGCATTAGAGATATATTTCAGCAACGGTAATTGCTGAAAGTAAGCCGGAACAATGAGCAGATTCTGGGGATTTAAAAGCATTTAAATTTGTTTTGACACTGACCATCCATTAGATCTTTTTGCATAGTTTAACTATTTCCTGCACTCTCTTCTCCGAGTGGTGATCTACAAGTTCCATTATGGAGACTTTGGATTCCCTTTAGGTTCCGGTAGGTTAAACGCTACCCTAGCTGCAGAATTAACAGCGCTGCACACAAAAGAAAGTTCCTGAATTAGAGACTTAAGCTTCGTATAGTCTGCTCTTTTTCTAGTAATTAACGCTACCTGCTCATTTGAGGTACTTCAGCTCACTTTAAAAGATATGTGCAGTGATCATAGAACGAAAACTTCACGATGATTTTCTTCATTAATCCAAGAGATGCGTGTATTGCTTACTGACTAAGGTAACGTCGATAACCTCTCTTCAATTAGAAATGAGGGTTGCTGCCAGCATTAGCAATTTACAGGTCATATACTAGGATGAAGTTAAAAAGTGCCTTACCGCGTGTTGAAGCTACCTCATAATTTATGATGAGCATTATAATCAGCGTCTAGACTAAAGAGGAACAAAAATCCTTCCAGCTACAATCATTACATTCTTCACAATGTCGAAAAGAGTAATTGTGCCGCATCAGTAGTCATATTATCTTTGGCACAAACATTTTGAACAATTAATGGCATTAATTGTTTCTTCACTAGGCTATCAAGAGTTATCAATATGTATCCGCTGGTGCGTAGCCTGCACGCCCAATTGTTTACAACGCGTGGTTTTCGGAGCAGAATAAGATCCTCTCCTGTGTTAGTCATGCGAAGGAACAGGGCAGTTGCTGCTGCTTCGGAATGATGATTGATTTCAAGTATCATCACCATAAGCAATAAGGGTCGAGTCAAGGTCCACCTCGGACACAATGGCTGTCTCATCCTTTTTCCTTTGTTTCCAGAGTGAGGAAGTGTAAACAGTTTCCTAACACGGAGATAGTACCAACTTTAACCCCAATATCAGCACAACTTTATTCGGCATCTGAATCTGCCTCGAAACAGCTCTTGAAGTAGTGATGGACCCTTGCTAGAGTGTTTTCATATTATAACTTTTTGCTTCGGGTTCTGCAAAGCAGTTTCAGAATCTATCGGTCCAGATCCCTTTGCTCTGGCACTGCTACACATACTCGTATAAAGTGTCAATTTTTCAACCCTGATATGTAATAAAATATTAGATTATGAGCAGTGAATGTAGCGTTAGTATATATACATATGTACAGACAACTGGCAAATACTACCATGTCAAAAGTGTGTGCATACAGCCACACAGTCTAAATGTATTGAGAAACCGGTGATGCGCTTATCAACAACTGATTCAGTGGGCAGGCTTGGAATAGAGCGCATTAAGCACACCTGAATTGTTAGTGATAATAAAGCATTATTGAGACTGGCCGGCATTTTCATATAAACAAGTGATATATTAAACCCCATACTTGATGATGCCCTTTCGAGCCTCTATGAGCGATACTTTCTCCTCATTGAGTATGAAGGGAGCCTTTTATCGACTCACAATAGACAAGCTGCAGTGTTTTATAAATTGTAGTTTTTTTTTACTGATTTTTTTTGACTGATACTGAGAAATGACCGAAATAAATATATTAACATCTTAATATTGTTATAGTAACAGCATTGTCACTAACACATAATTTTACTGTAACTATTCCAATATTATATCTGCAGTTTAACTTTATATATTAAGGCTGTTAACTTTTTATGTTAAGAACATCTGTTAACATATTTCGACAAAATGTTTTAACATCTTAACATAAATATATTACTATGCCAATATAAATGTATTAACCAAGGGTGGTGAAATTGATGGTGAAACAACACAGTACAATGCTAGTATTGTATGTTAATATTAAATACGGCAATATCAGAGTGGAATAATCGGTTCTCGTCCGATCACCGAAGTTAAGCAGTGTTGGGCGCGGTTAGTACTTAGACGGGGGATCGCTACCAATATATTATTGTAAGACGGTAATATAACTTATTGCCATGTTAATATTTAATATTGGCCTACTAATATAATATTGTAACAGACAAATTCACCACACGCATGTAAATATATAAAACTTTAAGAATGCTATGTATTGGCAATATTATGTTAATGCTAGGTCAATATAATAATGTTAAGAAATGTTTTTAATATAAATATATTAGCTGCAAAATATATTAAGGATAGAACAATGATTTTTTAGCGTTTGCCAATCAATTTTCAATTTCTATTTTTCGTTCACTGCATAGTCTTTACATTCTTTTATTCACATTATTGAATTATAATTCTTCTACTTATTCATCACAATAAAGCAATACAACAAAGTTGCGGAACGAAACAAATTTTAGCACATGAAAAAGTATGTGGACAGCTAAAATGATCGAAAACAATTTTTCAGACCTTAAACTTTGTATTAAACTTGAACAATTTTACTTTTACTTATATAATAATTTTGGACTATCCCATTCCGGCTGTGATATGGGTAATGTCCAATCTAATTTTTGTATGCAATCGCGATCTGTGTATTTTCTATTGATTTTCTCTTAACGATATGTTCTGTAGCCTTTAAAAGCTAAAATACGCTTTAGTATCGCTTTAACAATTCTTACCTGACAATATATTCCAACGAATTTGTTAAGGTGAGCTGTTCGCGCTCAACAAGATCAGCTGAAAGAAAATAATATGTCATCTTTAGAAAATTGTATATATTAGTATGTAACGGCATAAATAAATATAAAATAATTCTAAGTAATCTATGAATTAACTATCCGCACATTAGCCACAAATTCAAGGGCAGAAATGTATGCCTGGTAACAGAATGTCATATAAATATATGTGCCAAATGCGGAGGAAGACATCTCCGTAACGGCAAACTCTGTCCTAGCTAAACAAGGTGTTCGCTCAGAGTTGCTAGCGCTGTAATAGTGCTGCATGATTTTTAGCATAACCACCAATAGGCAACCGCGAAATTGGTGTGAATTTGCTGGTTTTGATTAGGTATGGTGTTGATTACTGAAGCTTCCATTTAATTCTTTTTCCATTTTATCTGACTGCTTCAGTTTCGATGGCATTAGAGACGCTGTTAATATCGACTACACACAGGAAAGATTTGTGCTTAATCAGTCCGTGAGAGTCACTATATCCGGACGAATGCTAGTTGAATATAAGCATAGCACCGCATATGCTTATAATGAGCCAATAAATAGATGCTGCAAGATATTCAACAGCCTGAGCCAACACTTTTCCCCCACGATTTCGAAAGCCTCCTTTAAAAATAGAGTTACCAAGGCTCTTTTTCGTGACTAACCAAATTACTCAATTTTGTTTTTTGTTTTTGATAATTTTGTGTCCTACATGTAATTTCGCTGCTATGTATTTATTTATTGAATGTTAATTTATTTATTTGCATTGTATTCAGTTGTATGTTACACCTGTTATTAATTTATTTAAATTGTTTATATGTAATTTCAATTTTTTATTTTTATTTCATTTATTTGTAATTGTATAACTTGTTTGGTGAAATAAATAAATTGTCGAATCAATTTAATTGTCAATCAAATAAGTATATTTAGTTCAACGATGGGTAGCTTTGAGGAGGAGGCCAAGTTATTCGATTCTTATTCAAAACTTCTATTTTTTCTGATTCGTGAACTTTAATAAACATAGCCAGGCAAGCACTCTGGCATAACTATACCAGAGTTAGCAACAATTTTTGACAACTGGGCGTACATACTGTTGGCAATACGTACTTATTAGAGCGGATTTAATTTTTTTTTTGTAGTTGACTCCCATTTTGTTTTGGATACAATAAATACGGGTAGTTATATTTAATTTTATTTAATAGGGATGGTTGATGAGAAGAGGAAAAAATACTTGAATACTCCTATAAAAAAAATCACGCTTCGAAAAGTGGCAGGTGGTGATTTCAACTCACATAATTCTGAGACCTACGCAATTCAAATAGCTTTACAAAGTGCTAGTCTATTACAAACTATCGCCAGACTGAGTGATGAAAATAATATAAACTTCATTCCACAATCAAAGCGTACAAATGTGATGCCATTAGTTTGACGATCCACTTTGCCACTCACAGCAAGATTAACACAAAACTTGGTGTATGATCAATCGAATGATTGTCCATGACTGGGTTCGAACCAAGAATCAAACATGTTAACAGTCGGTACTCTAGCTATTTGGCTGCACTAAGAAAAAGAAGAGAGCAAAATATATTGGAAGATATGAATTAGCAATGGGATAGGTCCAAATGGATCAAATTTCGGTATTGGAACTGGGGATAATTTTATACAGTTTGAATAGCCAAGTGGGTAAAGCATCGACTTCAAACGCGTGACGTCCATAGTTCAAATCTAACCATGATCAAACACCAAGCTTAGCATTAATCTAGCTCTCAATCGGTACCCGAGTTATATCAGGGGTAAGCTGAGTCGCTGATCCTATCACTCCACACATGTATAAATTGATTGTGAATAAGGTATCTGACTTCAAGCCCTCCCCCAGCTCTTCAACTCTTTAGAACTTCAATCACCCGTCCTCCAGACTAGACAAGAGTAATATTGGAGCAACTTTACTTTTACTCTTTAAAAATATCATTGAATTTCGCCCTAATAATTGTCTGGTAGATAGATTATGATAAAGCCCCATAATTTTCCTACACAGTCAAAATTACTTCTAAATCACACATACAAAAATAGACTTGAAGTCATTTCCACGAACTACTAAGAATTTGTGTCCTGCATTACGTCAACAGCGTCACACCAAAAAAAATGCCTCAAGCAAACCTAACAATGCGTACGAATTATGTGACCTATGACTGATGACGATAGTGCACTTAACATACTATTTTTATCTCGATCTGAAGATAGAAGCATGTACTTTACGAGAATAGTTCATAAAAAATTGTCACTATAATTGGATACACGATCAATAGTAAACAATTTACTTTTATCCACCGAGTTGGCGTAGTGCTTGCAGTTATTTAGCTGCAGAGTATCAAGAATGCGATGTATGGTGGATTTAGTTAGAGATTAAATTAGAAATGGAATTGATGAAGTAGATACAAGATAAAAACGAATCGGGAATCGGAATTGTAGCAAGCTGTCGTCCGAGAAAATGAGGTAATCGCTTCGATGGCGAAATAGAAAATGATTCTGCTGACGTAAATACGCATAATAGTTGCAATTGAATGTAGATGGCTGTACTGTTATTTGTAAGATGAGGTTTTTTATGTTGAAATTAAGAATTAATTGAAATAGATAATTATAAGATGAAAACACGTTCGAGATGTTATTACAATTTATTTTTATTATTTTTTAAACTAACTTTAATCAACTTTTGTTGGGAAGCTTCGTATACTGAGACAATAAGATTTCAGACAAACAGCTTTTTCGTGCTTCCAATAAACAGTTTTTTCTATTCATTGATAATATTGCAAGTTCTAACGTTAAATTTTATCTCTTTTCCCATGAAAACAAGCTCGTATTGGTCGAGTGGGGAGAGCACCGGTCGCTAAACTGTGCAGTCTCTGGTTCGAATCCAGCTACGGACGACCAACCACGACTATACAAGGATTGATCCGAAAGTAATGATAATCAATATAAACCAAGGTGATTAAACTTAAAAAAAATATTTATTTTTCAACATAGTCTCCTAGCAAGTTAATGCATTTAGTCCATCTTTTTACCAAACCCAGGGTATCATTAGAAACGTTTTATGTCTTTACTCTCCCAAAACGCCCCAACAGCGGCCATCACTTTGCTATCATCTTCAAATTTCTTGCCCCGAAGGTGTTCCTTAAGTCTAGGAAAGAGATAGAAGTCACTGGGAGTTATATCTGACGAATAGGATGCATGTTCTAGCAGCTCGAAACCTGCTTCTTGAATTGCAGCCATCGCAACTGCAGCCTTGTGAACCGGTGCGTTGTCTTGATGAAACAGCACGCCGGCTCGCAGTTTGCCGCGACTTTTTTTTCAATAGCCTGCCGCAATCTTCTTATTTGGTCTGCGTAGTAAGAGCCTGATAAAGTGGCTTCCTTTTCCAAATATACCATTATAATAATTCCTTCAGCGTCCCAAAAAACTGATGTACCTGATGACCTTCCCTGCCGAACTCGACACGTTGAATAACCTTGGCAGCGGTGAAGAGGGTCGCTTCCAGGTCATCGACTGCTCTTTGGTTCCTGGATCAAAATGGTGGATTTAGGTGCCGTCATACGAAACGTGACAAAAATTCTGTAGATCTGCCTCGAACTTTTCGAAATTCACCCTCGAAATTGTGACTCGTTTCTCCTTTTGCTCGTCGGTTAACATTCTTCATTCATTCATTCTTTATATGTAATTAGTTGGCAACGATTCTTTGAACACTGCCATACGAGATCCCTGTGACCTCAGCTACATGCCTGATGGTCACTCTTCGAACTGCCAATACGACATCTTCGACTTTTTTCACGTTTCCTTCAGTGAGAGACGTGCATGGACATCCTTCGCGGTATTCATCTTCAGTGGGTGTTCTTCTTAGCTTAAACTCCTTGGTCCAGCATGCAACGGTGCGATATGAAGGAGCAGAGTCCCTCAATGATTCCACCAAGTCGCTGTCTATGTCTTTGGTAGATATTTTTTTCAAACACAGGTACTTAATGACAACTCTAATTTTGTTTTTCTCCATTTTGATGTTCTCTCTTTGAATATTCGTATCCGAATGAATATACCTCCTTCCTCCTTGGAACTGTCTTATTTCTGGAGCTAGTGCTTTCGGCACTCTGACTCCCCTTCTCTGGGTGGGCGTCTTTTTCAGCCCATCTCACTCCTAACCTTAACACAAAGTCATCCCTTAGTGCAGATGTTCCGCATTATGCCGTTAGCTGTCGCAGGCTAGGGTATCGATCACTAGGGCGGTTCATGATATATTTCAGTTCCTCCATGGTACTGTTAGGGTGTCCGTCAAGTCTGTCAAATAGTTTTAGTGTCTTGTCACGAATATAAATGTCGATCGGGTCGGTCCTCAGTACTCTGTGTATGTCCATGTTTCTAACATACCATGGAATTCTAAATATTTTTCTTAGAGCGAGGTTTTGATAGATTTGTAGTTGGCGTCTATTTGTCTTGCAAGTCTGATAGTACGCAGTGCTTCCGTAAGACAACATTGGTCTTATTATTTGTTTATAGAGTAGCGTCTTGTTTGTCATATTCAGTTTGTCTGGTCTGGTCAATGGTTTTAGTCTACTTAATATTCCATTAATTGTTTGTCTCTTGTTCTTTATGTGTGTGGTTCATGAAAGTCTGTCGTCAAAAGTTAGTCCTAAGTATTTGGCTGTCCGTTGTCAGTCTATCGCTGCCATTTCTCACTGCGAAATTGCGAGATCCGACAGCGGATAGTATTTGTAAGCCGGTTTGCTTCCGTTCTAGAGCTAGGGTCACCCGTACGCCTAGCTCTTCTCCGCATTCTATTCCTGCTCCTTATGAGATCTTCTATTTCTCTTGGGAGTTCGTAAGGGTTGCTCCCCTTTGTTGCAGTATGAATCGTGTTGTCCTCTTTTGCCTGCTTGATTTTGGCTGTCAGAGTGCTGATTGCTCTGTCTATGTGGCTGGTGGTTTCGAGTGTTTCTTCGAAATTTTCATTCGCCATTGCGTCTCGGAAAGCATTCCAGTTTGTTCTTTTCATAATTCGAAGGGGCTCGTCAATGAAGACATCTTCTATGATGAAGAGTACTTGAATATACCTCCCTGGAATCATGGCCTATTTATATGTTTGTATCGTGGAATCGTGGCTCCCTGGAATCGTGGCCTATTTATATATTTATGCACTGAAAGAAAAACTCTTGGTTGGTTCAACTATTTTTAATAGTATTGCAACGATTCATTCAAAATCGTTAAACGAACTACGGGAAATAGTTATTTTTACTATGTTAACATAGTTAATTTAACGATATAAAAGTAGTTGGTTCTGGTTATACAAAAAATATCTCAACGTTCATGAAATCAACTGTTTTAATTGTTTCATAACAACGAAAAATAGTTGATCAATAGAAAAATATTCATCAATTCACTCAAAACTTCAACGTTTCGAATTGTCAACAGTTTTTATGGTACTTAAACTACTTTGCAATAGTTGATTTCAACAAACGTAATTCAGTGAGCAACGTCTTTGGAATTATTCTACGCAAAGTAGAATGGTTTCAACATTTGGACGTTTTTCATGGTCCGAATGAATTTTTTTTTGTTTATCAACCACGCGTCATGGTGCATAAAAGTAATCAACAATTTTCTTATAGTTGTTTTAACTATAGCCCTAGTTGATGCAAAAACAAGTAAGGAAAACTTGATTTTTCATACTCCTCATAATCATGCTCCTATTCTATCATAGAAGTTTCATATGATACATGGCAAAATTGTGTTCGGTTTGCTGTTAGATATAATTCATATTCATGTTATGCTGTGAAGCCTTTATATTACGTTGTATGACGCAATTTTACTATTAGGTTAATCAACTCTGTTCTCAACTCTTATCATCTCTGTCTCTGAATTAACTCTGTTTGAATTAGGTTGAATGGTCTGGTGGAATAGACAAGCGATGTGTACTGTGATAAGCCAACCTAATCCTCGTACAACAGGATTTAGCAATACAAAAGAAAAAAAACCTCTAGCGCACCTGAACCGCTAGAAACACTAATGTTCGAAGAACAGTAGAAGAATCGTGCAGGTTTTGAGTGCATATTCCACCACATGAGCTGCTTATTAGGTTGAATGGTCTGGTGGAATAGACAAGCGATGTGTACTGTGATAAGCCAACCTAATCCTCGTACAACAGGATTTAGCAATACAAAAGAAAAAAAAACTCTAGCGCACCTGAACCGCTAGAAACACTAATGTTCGAAGAACAGTAGAAGAATCGTGCAGGTTTTGAGTGCATATTCCACCACATGAGCTGCAAACTGTTTCAAATGCCACGTTTTACTTTGGTCTCAAGAATGCATTATAACTCATATGGTAGAAGGTTTCAGATATTACCACTGGCATGGGTTTCAAAGTTTATGAAAGAAAAACACTTGTTAATTATATTCGTTATCAGTTGGTTATTTCACCAAACTTTGAAAGCAGCATCTCATATAACATCAATGAAGAACATGCTCAGTGCCTGCAGCACTGTAACTCAAGTTGGTGTGTGGGGCTGCGATCTGAAAAATTTGCAGAACTTAGGGAATTGAAACATCGGTTATTTATTTTCATTGTAAATGTTTCCGGTATGAATACTGACTGTAAGCATTTATTGATACAAAAGTAGCACAACCGACTCGTGCTGGCAACCTTTCGCCAGTATCAAAGCCAAGAATATATCACATCTGCTTCACGTTGTTATATTACATTCGAAGTTATAGGAGTATAAAGAAATTTAGGGTTACCAGCAGCGAGTTTTTTCAAATAATCGAAAGCTTAATATTTGCTGTTTATTGTCACTACAATATCATTACCAATTGAAAATTCTACGTAAAACCGCTTAATAAAGATATTGCAAACAAACACAAAACCAACAATAGCTGGCAACCCTATCGAGGCTTTTCAACCAAATTTGGCCTGAATAATGCTTATAATAGGTTCCATTAATTGTATGAAATTCGTATTGATTTCATGTTTGCACTGGAAGTTATAGGGCAAAAAGTTTTATTTTCCTGAGAGAATTTTCAAAACCAAAGACACAAAAATTACCATAGCTGGCAGCACCAATCAATATTTTCAACCAAATTTCTATCAAACACAGTTTAGAGTAAGGTGCAGCTACTGTGTCAATTTCATGAAAATCTAGTTACTAACTCACATTTCATAGGGCAAAAAGCAGTTTGTTTTTCTTTGTAATTTTTCAAGATGGCACCACTGGCACAGAGTTGCCCACAATTCAAAATCGCTTCTATCAGACCTGGCCCTACTTAAGTCCAATGCATTCTGTAAATTTCAATGGTATCTGATTATTGGTTCGTGAATTCCCGTGAACAGAAATTTTTGATGCTAAAAATATAGGTTAACTGGGAAAGGGTTACCGTTCTTGTCCGACATGAAATTTCCAAAGTTTTACTTTGAACATGTAGATAAAGCATAAGATTTGTATACAGATTGGTTTTATTGTAAGAAACGGACATTTTTAGGATATTCGATGATTTGAATGTTTTCACTTCCAAATTTTTATTTTTTCAAATTTAAGACACCAAAATTATCATAGCTGGCAGCTCCAACCGAATTTTTATTAAATTTCTACCAAACGTGGTTCAAGATAAGGCCCAGCTACTGTGTGAATTTCGTTAAAATCGAACGATTCAATCAGAATTTATAGGGCTAAAAGCAGTTATCTTTTTTAGTGATTTTTCAAGATGGCACCACTGGCACAGAATCGCCTGCAGGTCAAAATTACTTCTATCAGACCTATTGGCAGTATTGTGATTGACCTATATTTCGTACTATGTATATTGTTGGAATACCATTGTTTGTGGTTGCTTACTTTTTTTGCACCACGGACGTTGCTTATCAACCACGCGTCATGGTGCATAAAAGTAATCAACTATTTTTTTATGGTTGTTTTAACTATAGCCCGTAGTTGACGCAAAAACAACTAAGGAAAATTGTTGATTTTACCAAAATTTTTCTTTCAGTGTGGGGTAGTAAAAAAAAGTTTTTTTTTTCAATTTTATGCGAACGAGAAATAGCCGATTAAAACTACTTTTGGATCAACCCTCGTACACTGAGAATTACACCTAGGACCTTCTTGGTTCTAGCGGCTTCTATACTTCCATCAATGTTCCCCCATAATTCTCACCATAACTCATGTTTGGCTCATCGTGCGCTCTCTAGTGGAAACTTTATCAAAAACAGCCACAAATATTGGTAGTGTCAGCTTAGGCCTGACTATGACTTAATGACGAAGCGGTCCCAGAGTGAATGGTTGGGTAATAAAGTAAGATATAATTAAGCCGAGTATGGCAGCCGCTCGCTGTTTTACTGGCTTCACTGAGTTCGCAGACAGCAGCTCACTCTAAAGTAAACTCTTAGCTGTTGCGAAACCGAGTCAGCACGCGGAGCAAATGCCCAAAAAACAAACATATCCGATACCAAAATCATGCTATCAACAATAAAACCATATTTTCTCGATTTATGCAACACAATCGAGAGACTGAACTGACTTATACGTGGAGATAAATCGGACTCCTTCCAGCATCCCTTACTTCTCAGGATACTTCAAGGACGCCATGTTTCGACTATTTGACAGCGACACACTGTATTTTCACATTCAATCAAGAATTTTCACCATGTACTTGACTCTATAGATTGGACGAATACTCTTTCAACGCTAGATCTTGAGGAAGCCATTTCAACTTTTTACGATAAAATATTTGACGCCGTTGAAAAATATGTACCTAAGATTAAAAAAAAGAAAAAATTGTCTGAACCATGGCTTGATAGGGAACTTAGGCATTTGCGAAATCATAGAAACAAACTATATAAACGATTAAAGGAAAATATTGATGTTAATCCTACTATTCAGGAAGCTTATAATGAAGTAGTTAAGGAATTCTCGACAAAGTCTCGCGATGCTTATGCCAATTATATTAAGAAAACCGATGAAAGTATAATCCACGACCGAAAAAATTTTTTTGATTTTGTAAATATGAAGCGGAAAGTCACCGGTTATCCATTGTCAATGTCCTATAATAATGTCACCTCTGCTTCTCCTAAAGATATCTGCGATTTATTCGCAGATAATTTCCAGAGAGTTTTCACTGTATCAGACCCATCTAACTCAAATGTTTCTCCTTCTAATTCAGCACCAACCACTTTTCTCAGCCTAATTAAAATATCACGCGAAGAAATACGTAAAGCTATATTGGAGCTCGATTGCAACAAAGGCCCTGGTCCTGATCTCCTTCCGCCGACCTTCCTGCGGAGGTGTGTAGAGCAGCTAATAACACCCCTGCATATATTCTTTGACAGATCACTTTCATCCGGTGTTTTCCCATCCTGTTGAAAACTTTCATATGTGACACCAATTTTCAAAACTGGCGATAGACGCTGCGTCGAAAATTACAGGGACATTGCCATTTTATCTTCCATTCCAAAACTTTTTGAAAAAATTGTTTACAATAAACTTTCCCCACTAGTTGACTCCCGTATGAATGAGCAACAGCATGGCTTTAGAAACGGTCGCTCAACTATCACAAACTTGACAATCCTAGTTTCGGACGTTTTGTGTAAAATGGAGAAAGGCTATCAAATTGACGCAGTCTACACTGACTTTAGCAAAGCTTTTGACAGAGTTGACCATTCTATATTGATCCTTAAGCTGCACAAATTCGGACTTGCTGGATCTTTACTAAGCTGGCTCAGTTCCTACCTCCACAACTCGTTAAATTTCAAGGAATTTTACAAAAAATATATTTGCTACCTCTGGTGTTCCACAAGGTATTCATCTTGGCCCACTTCTCTTTAACATATTCATTTCGGATCTATCTGACGTCCTGTCAAACATTCCTCACCTACTTTATGCAGACGATCTCAAACTCTACCACACCATTGAATCTAAATCTGATGCACTTTTCCTTCAATCCAAGCTTAATTCTCTTGTTCAGTGGTGCAATATAAACAAACTCTCGCTGAATATTGATAAGTGCCAAATCATAAGTTTTAGCCGTAAATGCATGGTTACGCAGAATACCTACTTTCTCGGAAACAACTTATTAACTCGCATTGATAGCGTTGTTGATCTCGGTATTGTGATGGATGTGAAACTTCGTTTCACCTTGCACTACGACAAAATTCTTTCTCGTGCGAATAAGCGGCTCGGCTTTATTAAACGACGTGCCAAGGAGTTTAAAAACTTGTGGGCCACAAGATCATTATACACTGCACTTGTACGTCCTCTTCTCGAATACGTCTGTATTATTTGGAACCCAGCTTTTGAAATTCACAATAACAGACTCGAGTCCATTCAAAAATAATTTTTACTTTTCGCCCTAAGAGATCTGTGCAACCCTTACGATTTCGAAAATTTACCGCCATATGAGTTTAGACTGGGTCATTTAAACTTAACTTCACTTGCATCCAGAAGAATGATGATATCGGCCTGCTTCACATTTGACGTAATTAGAGGCATTATTAGAGTTGAGTTCCTTAATAGTAAATTTGTGATAAATATCCCCTTAAGGAGCACCAGGTCCAATCGTTTGCTAAAGGAATATCCACATTCTACCATATATGCAGCTAATGAGCCGGTGAATAGATGCTGCAGGGTCTTCAATGGCTTTAGCAACCTTTATTCCCCAACGATGTCCAAACTATCCTACAAGAAAAGCCATTTGTACACCATAACTTTTAAGCTCTTGTTTAATTATCGTTTTTATTTGTTATTCTTTTATTTCCTTGTTATTTTACTTATTGTCTATTTTAAACTTATTTGTTTACTCCATTAGTTATTTATTTATTAATGTGTTATTTATTTGTACCTTACACTTTTTTTCTTCTTTTTTTTTAAAATAATTGGATATTTCATATTTTATGTATGTATATGTATTTATGCCTTGTTTGGCTAATAAATAAATAAAATAAAAAGAATTTTGCAGAGCGCAAGTAGCCAATCAAAATTAAATCGATTGCGAAAAGCCAAAAGCTTTGATCTAGCACTCGACAACAAAGTCAACGCAAAAATAAATTGCCATTAAATTGTTGAACGGACTACCACGTGATCGAAGATCAAAACAATTAACGAATGAATAAAGATTTTATGACATGCCATCCGAGAGATACTCATAATAAATCAATTCGACTTCCTGTCGCAATTTGTTCCAAAAACATTTCAATTCTACTGGATCGCTGAATTTAATGAATCCCGGCAAATCATTTTCGACCAATGACAACAAGTCCAAGATAAAGTCACAGCTCTCAGACATAATCATTCAAAGAGCGTCAATTGTCATCGCTAATATGCTGAATCGGCAGCTAACCTCTGCCAGGTCCCACAACTGATAACAATCGCAATTGCATCTGTGCAGCAAGCTATAATTAAAACGGATCGATGCCATAAACTTATCGCAATCAAGTCTAAATATAGCCCAAATACTATTTTAGGTTTTCGGAGAATGACACCACTCATTTCCAATATCAGAATAAAAAACAACTACGAATATTAGTCGATTAGTGTCGACAGTTGACAGACATTTTCAATTAGTCATTTGGAAAAGTACTCGACAAGTGAACTTTCCCAAAAACAATACAATGAGTATTTTTAAATCGGCTCAGTCTCTGTCTACAGGCAGGCGTCTGTTTTCCACTATTCACCAAAAACAAACAAATTGATGGGAATTTCGTGGAGATAGTGCCCCCCTGTTGCATCATGTTTACATAGTTTTCAAGGTGAAAATGTTAAATTGACAAATTGTAGCATGTTTATGAGCGATTAGAACTCACAAGTTTGTAAACAGTTGTGATTGGGGGGCTGTTGTCAGCAGCACATAAGACAATTGCAAAATTCGATAAAGTGTGTGTGTTCTGAAAGTTTGGAGTACGATATGTAGGTTATTGGACAATTAACGGAAGAAAGCGACAAGCGACTGCGATCACGTTACCCATAAAATACCAAAGTGGTTTCAATTGGAAGTCGCTGGAGTTGATCAGATTCACCCGGTCTTAATGCGCATTATTTATTGAATATTGTCATGGTGAATACTTGATAGCATGAAGTATTTCTTAAGACAATGCACATGACAGAGTGTTACTAGGAAAAAGAGTTGTCTTTCGGAAAATACATGAGGTGTACGTGAATTGAAACGTTAACGGTTTTATCTGATTGGAGGTAGTTTTCTTAAGCCCTTACCAGCAGATAATAGAATACAGAAGTGGGCGTAATTAAAAAACTTCATAAATTTTCACTAGCATGTGGAATTGGCTGATTCCATTGATTGGTATCCTAGAAAAAAATATACATACATATGTATGTACATATGCACATAGTTTAAAGCAGCTGTAGCCTCAATTACATTGAGCGAGTTTACAAGCTACTAGTCGTCGAGTTTAGAAACGGACGTTTCAGCTAGTCCGATAGTGATGATGACACATAAAACCTTCCACTCGATCAGTAGCCAACTAGCTAGCGAGTTTAAAACACGTGCTGTGAAAACTGAAACCAAGAACCACCGAGATACTCGTAGCTAGTGATGGGCAAAATGGCTCTTTGAAGTGAGCCAGCTCCGTAAAACTCACTCACTTTAAAGAGTCGCTCTTTAAGAGCCACTCAAAAGAGCCACTTCAAGCAACTTTTTTATGGTTGCAAAAGTATAAAGTAAATTGCTATTTTTTGTTGTTTTATTAATAATAATAAACTTAAATCTAATATAACATAACATTACTTTAAAAATATAATACAGCATATAATATAAATTTAAAAATAAACCATAAATTAAAAATCAATCGGATTAACAATAATCATATCTGAAAATCTTTCCATATTATTAATTATTGTGTAAAAATAGCACTTATGTTATTCGTTTTGCCGATAAATAAGATCTCTTTCCAGTGAGCACATACCCACTTTTTGAAAAACTCGTTCGCAGGGGACTGAAATGGCCACTCTACTCAATCGTTGCTTCACTATCTCCAAATTCTGGGATATAAATCTTTCTTTTCCTTCCACCAATTGAGAGGGTCAGCAGTTCTGGGTATATTTACATGTTGTAAATACTTATCAATTTCCTTAATGCCTGCAGCTACATAGCTTTGCTGGCTTCTTACACTGTTGACTTTATCATCAAATTTTCGCCATAGCGAATTTTGCGTTCCTTGTGCTGTAGGTACCGAAACTAGATCTATGCAAGCAAGTTTGTACGTGGATTCATTTTGAAATGCTAGTCTTTTAAATCGTGGATCTAAAAGAACGCTCTCTAGGCAAAACATATTTTCTTTATATAATTTAAATCTGTTTGAAAGTTCTCTTTGGATCACATTTAAAAAACTGCGTACATCAGCAGTTTTATTTTCGTTCAGACAGAGTTCTGAAATGTAGCTTATAATCGTTGATGTAATAAAATATATTTTAGAAATCGATACCGTTTTCTCACTGCTTATTTCTAGAGTAGCCTCATTGAAGATGCTCAATATATCAGGGGCTGTTTTCATAATATTCCATTCATCAGAAGGAGTTGGTAGATTTTAGTTCAGGACACCTAAGGTGGCTAATAGTGGCTCTTTTACTTCTTGAATGCGCACAAGCATAGATTACGTAGAGTTCCACCTGGTCATAGCAAGCTTTAATTTAAGCTCTACGTATTCCATTTGCCTCTGTTTTTGTTGTAATTTTACCGTTATTTTGCTACTTAAAGTTTTTTCGGACGGTTTCCCGTCAGATTTCATTTTGCCGTATCTTCGAAACTAGTCCGCTTTTTCCCAGACTTGTATGGAAATTTCGCCCGAAACAACTCAAAAAGGTCCCCAAATTCATGCTAGTCAAAAAAAAAATTATTTTGGAAAAATAAACGTTTTTGCCCAATTTCCCCTATCAAAAATTTTTTTTTGCCCTTGAAATATCACTATTGTACTCCCCGACCACTTCCAATCATCGAAAGCGTCCTAAAGGCAGTTTTTGCCAAACTATGGCCAAAAAACCCCTTACTCCTACAAAACCGAAATTTTTCTATCGCAGCAATAGGTCTTGGCCCGTTATGTCCCAAACCACCTTAACCCCAAATTGGCCGATTTTTTCCGATTTCAGCTACTTTTGCCCTAAAAACTTTTTGAAGAACGAAAATATTCGATACGAACCTGTTCCATATACCTGTTCTAGTATATACGCTTCATCTCTAAAATCTACCTATGAAATGCACCGCCTAATAGCCAACATTTGGCTACTAAAATACTCGTGAACCAGAGCAAAATATATGCACGTAAACGCATACTGTGTGCTCACAAAATGTCGCCAACAATAACAACACACGATCAGTATCCATGATTCGCACAGTTCTTCATTCACATTCTATTCGCACTGGCTCAGTGCTTTCATTCATTCTTCATTCAACGGAGCTGACTCTTTTATTCCTCATTCGCACAGTGTTGGCTCCGTGATTTCATTCATTCTTCATTCAACGGAGTTGACTCTTTTATTCCTCATTCGCACAGTGTTGGCTCCGTGATTTCATTCATTCTTGATTCAACGGAGCTGACTCTTTTCACTGTGCAATACGATAGTCGTATACATATCGTCGCTGTGAAATCAAACCGGCATATCTGCAAAATACACATTTTTCACTAGAGCGCTTTAAAGTTTTCGCATGTGGGCTATTTCCACGTGAATGCAAAGCGGCAAAACACCATTAGACGGGTTTTTATTCAACTTTACGATATGCCGGTGCGACATAAAAATAGAGGGGAAAATAAGGAATTTTTTGATACCAAAAACTCAATTTTTGCAGATATGCCGGTTTGATTTCACAGCGACGATATGTTCGTGTTCCGACGTTAGAATAGCCTAGATTGCGCTTCAACTACACACGGTAGTCTAATGAAGTATTGCCGTGTGTACATGCATAAGCTCAATTTGGTCGGGTGGTTGTTTGAGTGGCTCCGCAATATCGCTATTGCCACTAAAGTCAAGGTATGAAGTGTGCGGAGCTATTCTAAATGATGGCTCACATAGCTCTTTCAAAAGAGTTGACGAGCTGACTCGCACAGAGTTGAAGAGCTGACTCGCACAGAGTTGAAGAGCTGACTCGCACAGCTCTTTCAAAAGAGTGGCTCTTTTTTATTGACTCGCTCCTGAGCGACCCATCACTACTCGTAGCTAGTTCACAGGCAGCTCTGATTACAGAAAGCTAGTTTACTAGCTAACAAGCCTACACGCCAGCGAGTAGCGAGTAGGGTCAATGACAAACACGGCGTTTCCAGCGAAGCGTTTCCCGAGAGGAAAACCGAGTCGGTTTAGTTTTGCACTACCAAAACCGAGAGGCGTCCAAACCGCGGTGTGTGCCATCACAATGCTAAATGAACGCACAACTAAACCGACTCTGTTTTCCTCTCGGGAAACGCTTCGCAGGAACCGCCGTGTTTGTCATTGGCCTAAAGTAGCCCGACTTTCAACTTTTCTCGCAGATTGTTTACAATCTGCTAGTTAGCTAGTGAACATGATTACACGGGGCGAGTTCGCAAGCGGCTAGTGAAATGGCCGGCTAGTAGCTTGTAAACTCGCTAAGCATACTCGTGCAATCGCTGAAAGAAAGCGAAATCCATCAGTTTGACCATCAGCGTCAATCATCACCACATGTCAATTCTACACCAATTCTGCTGAACCAAATCATGTGACATAAGCCAAAAACCCCTTACCAGGACGGAATGTAGCAAATGTAGAGTACATGCTGCCAATGTTACAGATTGTGGGGTTTACAGTTCGTTTAATCAGATAACAAAAGCCAGCATTACCAACAATTTGACGAATCATATTCTACCAGGAGTCAAGTTTCCGGAAGTAGTTAAGCCGAATTACCAATACCATTAAGTTAATATTGCGTTTATTTTGTATATGTGTGTCCAAGTTAGTCGACTGTCGAAAGCGAGTCCTAAGTTCTCGGTCCGTACACTGCCATTCAATAGTTCCTTTTTTTTGCGCCTCTATCGAGAGCTGGTTAGGGTAGGTAGCAACAATACTGTCCCAGTTTTTATTGTTTTCAATTATTATCCAAAGTTATCATCCAAACCAGCTCTCGATACAGGCGCGAAAAAAACGCAGCTAATCTGATGTTCGTTACCTCTCATTTTTCCGCGTGATCAAAATTGCCTGTTTTGTCAGACTTTCTTCCATTTGTGGAAGTACCCAAGAAGCATGTTTATGGAAACTTGAAGTTTTGAAGTGAGGGTTTCTACTTGTCGGAACGTGTGGAAGATGCACGTGTCTTCATTCATAGTTTAGCTGCGGACAATTTAAGTATGTTTCTAGTGCATATAATACGCAATAGGGGGGATAATAGAGATCTTTGCATTCAGAATTTTCTGCCCTTGAGAAAAGATCCAATAGTCTGGATAAGAGGGAGGGAAATTCAAATCTCAATCACTAGGAAATTAGTCCTGTATGCTACACTTTGTCGGATACCTTCACTATGTCGAACATAACTAGCCCAGTCAATTTTACATGTTTATTGATTGCTCTAAGTCGGTGGCCGTAAAGGATGTTTCTACACTGAAAAAAATTCACATGGCGCCCAGATCCATGTATTTCTATTATAACGCATTATTTATGGTCCCATAAGCCATGTACATAGTATTCTGAGCCATGCAATATGGCTCCCAGCGCCATAATGTCAGAATCTACATAGCGCATGGTCCCATATAACATGGCGCAGCATTTATGGTCCCACACGCTATGTACACTGTACTCTGAGCCAAGCAGTATGGCTCCCAGCGCCATAATTACATGGCGCATAAATTATGGTCCCACATGCCATATTACATAGTACCATGAGCCATGTAATATAGGTTCATTTATAGGTCAGCGAATTTAGATATTGTTCGTTATTTGAAGTATATTTGAATATACGGCCATACCACACTGGAATAACCGATTCTCGTCAGATCACCGAAGTTGGGCGCAGTTAGTACTTAGATGGGGGACCACTTCGGAATACCACGTGACGTTGGCACTTAAATCTTTGTGCTGTCCTTCATCCAAACAAACCAGTTGCCTGGGAAGCACTATGAAAAATAAAAAAAAATAAAAAAAAAATAAAAAAAATAAAAATAAAAAAAATAATATATCCAATTACTTTTAGGTCTATTGACTCATGGGCCGTGTTGTGTTGCTGAAAAGTCGCGGCGGAGAAGATGCAAACCACGGGTTGTCTCATTTCTGGACCAAGTCATCGGCGTTCGTTTGAGATGCATCGCCGGCGATGGCCTATATATATTTGAACATTTTTTTATTGGCTGCGCCAACGAAATGTCCTTTATGGCTGACTCGATTGCCGTCAACCGATTGTCGATGACTTGACCGACCGAATGATCGATTGCGAGATGTTTAGTTCGATTGCTACGATGGCGAGATGTTTGTTCGATTATCTCGATTGTCTCGATTGCACACTACCATCGAATCAACAATCGAGTCCAACTTAAAACCATCGAGATGTTTCGAGCTGTTTTAACAATCGAGACAATCGAGTTTAACATCTCGCAATCGCGCATCACTACGGGGTTGTCAATGTAAATGTTCTCCACTCGAAAGAGGACTGGCTTGTAATCAGATGACAGTTCGTGGAGGATATTGATATACACATGTTGGTTAAGTGCGTGTGAGATCCCTATATCTAAGGCGCAGCTGTTTAATGGGACAAAGTGCGTAGGCTTATTGGGAATATGCATCTATCTGTGATGTAATTGCTTAGCTCGATCACAACTTTGTAAATTCTCACAGCTCCCAAAGTTGGTTGTAGCCATTGAGGTCTTACGCAAGGAAAGCTGTGACTTCATGATCGAGAGGTGCACTGAAGTGTTCAATGAACTCCTGTGATTTTGTTGACAGTATGCTGAAACCAATGCGAATTCGAGAAAGCTCGTTTGCTCTTCTATAACAGTGACTTCCATACCCCTGAGGCTCGGAGGATTCTTATGAGGATTGCAACGTCTCCTCCACTCTCAGTCATTCTATCGTTCCTCTATAGGATGTAGTTGCCTGTAGTTGTTCTTGCATGATGGCCCATGTATTCGGATCGGTGAGTTTAATGGGTAATTTTGGCTGGGGAGTGGAAAGCAGGTTTGGTTGTAGTAGTGATAGCAATTCGGAGAGATGGAATTGGATTTCCACTTTCCACTTGTGCAAATGATTTTTACAAATTCTTTGAGATACGCGGGCATCTCCTATAGCTCGCAAGATGTTCGCATTCGCAGTTAACACACTTTTGCAGACTGAGAAGTGGTGGTGTCCGATGCATTTGACGCAACAAGCCTGAGCATGACAATTGCTGACAGAGTGTCAACACTGTAGGCAGATGTGACACTGAGATTGCCCAACTCCAGGATTTTTTGCCTCAAGTTTGCGCATTAGATGGTAGATATCCTACACGTTGAATGTCTAGTTTTAATTTCTTGGGAGGAGAACTTTTAAAAGCTTTGAAGAACCTGAGTTGATTTTGAAGAAGAACGCTTTGATGTGGTAAAAGGCCTGACGTTCCAGGCCTTCTTTTACTTCTTCTATGTTGCCGGAATCAACGTTCTCGACAACGTTCTTCTAAAAACTAGAGATGAATTGACTCGTGTAAATGCAAAACGCATGGAAGCATGTCTAAAAAGGCCATTAAAATACTTAGAAAAGAAAACGATAGAAGATATTTAATTTGGATTCAAGCGAAAACCGAAACGTGCGATTTATATGCAGCAAAACGGCATTATATGCAGCAAAACGTTTTGTAAAGATTACCACACAACAACAGTTGCTTTATGCTTCCCAAAAATAAAAAGAATTCTGACAAGAATAGCATAAGCTAAGTCTCTGAATTTTAGTTTAAGAGCAAATAATCATGGCGAAGTCCAGATGAGTGGTTTTGAAATTGTGACGCGCATATTGCATGTACACGTTATTTTGATCCGTTTCAACTAGCCATTTCCCGGAACGAAATCCTCTCGTAAATCGGGATACGCCTGTATATGACTATAAAAACAAACATAGCTTCGAAATAGTTTGAACAAGAAATAAATATCCTGAAATCGCCTATTGGAACGCATAAGGTCTAGCCAAACACAAACAAGAAAAAACCTAGTTCCGATTATGTCATGGCATTGATGTTTTTCTAATCTCCAGAGCCCATCTGAATAGTGAATTTGTTAGTAATGCACTATTCTAAGACACACTTTCTACGACAATAACAGAAAACATCGAAAAGGTAAAAAGTTAAGGCTTATCTATTGCCATCAAATGAAATCTTCCCACTTAACGTATTGATCTAGGTCCTTCAGCTCCTGTATAAGCGGCGGGAGTAAGGAGTCAAAATAAAGGTAAGCTGCAGCGACAATTTCACGCTTTAGCCTGTATTTTCCGGTTCTGCACGATGATCACTATTGTCAACAGGTTCAAGGTTGAAAACGACCTGATTGGAAACCCGAACACAAGCTCTCGGCCTCGTTGATCTTTCATCATAACAGATTTTCGCCGCTTTGATAGAACCGAGAGCACAGATCCTGAGCAAGCCTCTGCAAAGTTTACAATTTTGCCAATCTTTCTCTCAGAAGATAGGACGAAGTCTTGGCATGCTGCAAGTTGATCTGAACAAACCTTATAGCTTCAGGCAGAGAAATATTCAGAGTTAACATTTACAGGCCCCTTTGCAGGGACCCTTAAACAATGTCCACACAACCTGAGTGAAAGTAACTCTAAAGGAGACATTTCCATTGATAGTCACAAGAAACGTTGCTTCACATTTTCTTGATTTGGTTAAATTTGGCTGTACATGAGAAACAGCTCAAGACCATTCGGTACCTCTCTCTGAGCACCGCGAAGCTTCCTTGGTCGAGTAATATCACCTGGTTGAACTTATATTCACCAGTAGTGTATTTCTTCCTTGCTTTATGATCCTGTGAAGCACATTGTTGCCCTAATTCAGCTAACCGAACATGCCAATGATGTCACCTGCCCTCTTAGAGAACCAAGTATCCAACTACTTACATAGATGGGTTTGGCAATATCGGCCTCCAAAATGGTGGATTTGAATCACTGCTCTTTAACGACTTTTTATGCAGAGCTATCTTCTGTCTGTGGCTGAGAGCTTTACCCGATTGGTGATGTCCAGTAAGCGTGGCTTTACTCCCAGTCATTTGTTCGAAACATTTTTACCCCCCAACTATCAGTGTCATCGAAAATCAGGGAACTTAACAAGGACCTGAACAAATTTGTCAAGCATATGTCACAACATTGTAAATTTTGCGACTTTAAATGAAGAGAGCCCATTGTTCTTGTATCCATACTTTGCTTTTTTTGACCAAATTGTAGATTTTCATTGTTTTTTCTGGTTTTCAAACCAACTAATTCTAATTTTCATAATGCGGCTCTAGTATCCTTAATGTAAAGCACTAGCTCAACTCACAAGGAAAGGAGGAGTCAATACGAATAAAACAATGACTCTATGCGAAAATGTGCCGAAATCTGTTTACTACTTCCTGTAATTCTCAAAATTCTGTAATTCTTTTGATAATTTTTTTTTTGTATTTTTTTCTGCGATTAGAAAAATATCGGTAACCAATTATAGATAACTAAGCAACTAATTCCATGAACAATTTCATACAGCAAATAAAAATCAATTCACTCCTAAATTAACCAGCTTCTAATTACAGATACACCCCCGCTACTAAATATCGGCAAATAACCAACCCACACAGTGAATTATTTCGTAAACAAATCAACTGGCCTCGATTTGTTTTGATTAAATTCTTTTACTCTCACCATCAATCGATCGACCTTCATCAGAGCGCCCAAAACTCTATTATTCTTTTTCGATATGCAATCTTCGCACATGATAAGTGTCACGTTTGCCAGAATAACAGCCATCGGAAGCACCGCACATAAATGGCACGGACAAATGAATCTACAGAACTTTCGACTCTTTAAAAGTTCGTTCTCGCTCTTGCCAACACGATGTATACATATTTGAATGTGTATCTTATGATTGAAATCAATGCATGTGTTAAGTAAATACGAAATTTTTTTGTGTTTTTCCGGCTGAACATTTATCACAAAAAAGCTAAGCTACGTTTGTAATTGCGCAGCACTTTCGATGTTTACAGTAAAATCGAACAAACTGCTTGTAATTAAATCGGATATTATTTGAACCAAAAAAAAAACTGAGTTATCATCGGTTTAGATTTCAGTATTTTATCTTTGAAATATATACCAAAGCCTGGTATTAAATGAAGATAAATTGACGTTGTGAAATTCAAGTTTTATCGTTTCACAAATGATGTTCTTTCGGGAAAAATGTTATCATAAATTATAAATTGAAAGTGTATTATTTTTTGATTATCGCCTAAAAGCACTGACACGTGTGCAACAGGATAGGTAGTGCACCGACTACTACCTCTTGTGGTCCATTTTTTTTAAAAAAAAGAACGCCAGCGTTTAAAAGAAGAAGACCAACATTTAAAAGGAGAAGAAGAAGACCAGCATTTAAAAGTAGAAGAAGACCAGGATTTAAAAGGAAAAGAAGAACAAGACCAGCATTTAAAAGGAGAAGAAAAACAAGACCAGCATTTAAAAGGAGAAGAAAAACAAGACCAGCATTTAAAAGGAGAAGAAAAATAAGACCAGCATTTAAAAGGAGAAGAAAAACAAGACCAGCATCTAAAAGGAGAAGAAGACTACCATTTAAAAGGAGAACAAGACCAGCATTTAAAAGGAGAAGGAGAAGACCACCATTTAAAAGGAGAAGAAGAACAAGACCAGCATTTAAAAGGAGAAGAAGAAGACCAGCATTTAAAAGGAGAAGAAGAAGACCAGCATTTAAAAGGAGAAGAAGAAGAAGACCACCATTTAAACGGAGAAGCAGAAGAAGATCACCATTTAAAAGGAGAAGAAGAAGACCACCATTTAACAGGAGAAGATGAAGACCACCATTTAAAAGGAGATGGAGAAGACCACCATTTAAAAGGAGAAGGAGAAGAAGACCACCATTTAAAAGGAGAAGAAAAAGACCACCATTTAACAGGAGAAGAAGAAGACCACCATTTAAAAGGAGAAGAAGACCAGTATTTAAAAGGAGACGAAAAAGACAATCGTTTAAAAGGAAAAGAAGAAGACCAGCATTTAAATGGAGAAAAATCAGGCCAGCATTTAAAAGAAGAACAATCAGGCCAGCATTTAAAAGAAGAAAAAGCAGGCCATCACTTAAAAAGAAGAAAAAAAAGGCCAGCATTTAAAAGGAGAAAAAGAAGGCCAGTATTGAAAAGGAGAGGAAGCAGGCCAGTATTTAAAAGGAGAAGACGCTTACCAGCATTTAAAAGGAGAAAAAGGCTAACTTTCAATAGGAGATGGAAAAGCCTAGCATTTAAAAGGAGAATAAAAATCCTAGCATTTGAAAGGAGAAGAAAAAGCCTAGAATTTAAAATCAGAAGTCTCCAAAAAGAATAATAAGTCAGCATTTAAAAGGATAAGGTGCTGCCGCCACCACGCGCACACACACACCTACAAACATTGCGAATGCAATGCTGCATTCGCTGGTCAAGTGCATTGCATTGCCATCCGAAAACAGGCTATTTATATGCGTTTGATTTTCGAGTGTTGCATTTAATAGCATCGGGTTCACTGGCCTGAGCGCAGCTGATTTACAACAATACTTCTATCAGCTGCGTTATCAGGCCAGAGAAACTGGAAATGTTGGGTGCTGGCTGCGTGTGCTGTGTTTCATGCATAACTTTACAGTGGTTCCAAAGCACGGTACCGTGTTACGGATCGCACTAGTAAGTGTAATAATCTTGTTTTTTTTTAATTTTTTATTGATTTTTATACCTAATTTTAATTAATTTTGATGAATGGCTATCTTTGTTTATTTCTATATGTATTGAAGTTTTTTTATTTGAAATATTTACTTTTTTCTTTTTTTCTTTTGTTTGAATTTCGATGAATTTTTATCATATTTATTTATTTAATGATTTGAATATATATGTTTTTTTACTATAAAACAGCAATGAACCATTAAACCAAGGCAATTAGGTTCAGTGGAGTCATGAGTGGAGTGGGTTCGTTTCTTCTCGTCCTTCTCCTTTCTTGTTGGTTGCGTCCAGAAAGCGTGACTCAGCTAAGGTTTGGCCTGCCCCTCAATAAACCCACGACACCGGTGACTAGCCGGCACTAAATGTCACGCAAGGGTAGCAGGTCAGGCTAAAATTTCTGTTGTGCTGGCGGCTGTTCGCAGTTGTACCGCAACAAAGACCAGCATTTAAAAGGAAAAGGAGGCCAGTCATTTAAAAGAACAAAAAAGCTAGCATTTAAAAGAACAAGAAGGAGGCGAGTATTCAAAAGGAGAAGAATATACAGTTGTGGACAAAACTCTCCATACACTCCATACTCAAAATTTCATAAATTTAGTAGAAAATGCAAATATTTATGAGAATTTTATATGCAACTTTACTGGAAATGTATTTTTATTAACATACATTTTTAAAAAAATTACATTAATTAACTTATAACCCTAAAAACACCAGAAATACGAAATTCAACAGAGACAAAAGTGTTCATACATTGATCAGATATTGTAATCTGGTCTTCATTGCATTGCTTTACTGTTGTTTTTCTTCAAAGAACCGTTGTATTTCCTATGAAATGCGTGAATGCGATCTAGTGATTAGTTTGTTTTAGTAATCTGTGAGTAAAGCGAGTGAAAAATGAGCAAGCGCAAGGAAGTAAGTGTTGAAATAAAAAAGTTAATTATTGCTGAGCACAGAAATGGAAAATCATACCACGCAATTGGAGTTTTGTTTAATTTATCCCATGCCACTGTCCAATACATTGTTCAAAAGCATAAAAACACAGGATCAGTGGAAAATAAGCCAAGAAATGGACGACCAAAGAAACTTTCCAGGCGGGATATCAGCATGATCTTAAAAGAGGTCAACAAAAACCCAAGGATCACTGGTCGCCAACTGACGGAACATGTCGCTAATACTTCGAATAAGTGTGTTCACCCTAAAACCATCCAAAGAATCTTACGTTCCTATGGATATGCAAGTAGAGATCCCCGTAAAAAATCGCTAATATCTGAAAAGAATAGGAAGCTTCGACTTGAATTGTCAAAGCGATATTTAGGAAAGGCTTTAGAGTTCTGGAAAACTGTCTTATTTACTGATGAAAGCAAGTTCAACTTGTTCGGTAATGATGGCGAAGAAAGAATCTGGCGAAAAAAGGGAACAGCATTGCAACTGAAGAATTTGATACCAACAGCAAAACACGGGGGTGGCAATGTGATGATGTGTGGTGGAAATGCAGCTGGTGGGGTTGGCAGATTGGTTTTTATAGACGGTATTATTGACCAATACTATTATAAAAGACTGTTAGAAGAACACTTGCAACCTTCCGTGGACAATTAGGGTCTTGGCCAGCATTGGATATTCCAACAGGACAGCGATCCCAAACATACTGCACGTTTTGTAAAGAACTGGTTGCTTTATTATGCATCAATGCAGCTGTATTCTCTTCCTCAGTCGCCAGACTTAAACCCCATTGAACATATTTGGGAACTTATGAAAAGAAAAATCCCGAAAATTCACACCAGCAGCAAGGAATCATTCAAAACTGCGCTTCAACAAGCCTGGGGAGAAATAACACCGGAAGTCTCTAAAAATTTGGTGGATTCAATGCCACGACGGTTGCAGGCTGCTATTGATGCCAACGGTGGCCCAAAAACATATTGATATATAAAATTATATTAAATAATGTGGAATTTTCAGTTGAATTATATAATGTATGAGCACTTTTGTCCCTACTGAATTTCTTTTTTTTTTGTGTTTTTACGGTTATAAGGTAAATAATGTAATTTTTTTTTAAATTAATGTTAATAAAAATACATTTGCAGTAAAGTTGCATATAAAATTCTCACAAATATTTGCATTTTCTACTAAATTTATGAAATTTTGAGGGTGTATGGATAGTTTTGTCCCCAACTGTACAAAGAACAAGGAACTGAGAAATTGAACTTAATTGAAAGGATATAAGACCAAAATAATTTTTGTTGATTAGAACATATTGGAGCCTCGATGCTCCAGAAGAAATAACGTATCCCCTGTTTGAGCACTCTTTTAGCTTCAGGATGCAAACTACGAAATTTCTTAAGGGTGAACCTCCATTGGGTGAACCAGTCTTTTTCAGCTTTTCACGTGCTTTTTGTTTAGTTTTCAGTACATCGGACACTTTCCACATGAACCCAAGAATATCAGTTGGTTTAAGAGAACATTTGATAGGAGAAAGCGAAAGATACGATTAGAAAAGAAACTATCAACCCTTAAAAAACGAATACCAATCGATCAAACTGATTTCAGTGGACATATTCTGAAAATCAGACTTATAGAACTTATAACGCGTGAAAGATACACTTTTATTCTTTACCTGGAAGTCAAGGTCAACGTCAGGATCAAGTTGCACATATAGAAATGAAGCAGGAGAAAGGGAAAGAGAATCAAAACGAATGCTAGAAAGAACTAAATCAAGAATTTTGCTGCTGGTATTGCGAATATAGTTTATTCATGAAGAACAGAGTGAAAGGAAGGAAGAAGTCACAGCAGAGAGCTGATTGTAGGATAGTTAACATAGGTTGTTGGAGTACCACTCCACAATTGGCATATTGAAGTCACCAAATATGAGTAGGAGCGTTGAATGCAATCGGGAGATTGAAAGTTCAGAGAAAAAACGGTCGAACGTAGTGACAAATGAATTAAAAGGGATGTAAATACAACGGGACTAGTGAGTTAGAAATTGAATAAAGGATAATACATGAACCTCACTAGGAAGAGCAGGAACAAACTTGACACCAAGCGCTCCACGAAGAGTGCTATGGATGCCAATTGAAATTCCACCGCCATAGGTTTTACAAGAAGCATTGCGATGGCGATTTTTTCGGAAAACATAATGGCACGGTAGGAGATCTCTATTTCAAATCATGTCGGAACGCCTGGAGGATTATATGATGAATATCAAAAGTAGAGGCAAGCCGAAATTCATTTAGTTTGGTCATCAAATCTCGAACATTTTGATAATATATACAGACATCTACAAGTAACGCATGGAATATTTGCTTGGCACGACTCTGAAACAAATAAGAAGAATAAAATACTGTGATTACTTTGAACAAAAAACTTTGATTTCGATGCGATAATTATCAGGAAGAAATTCAGAGGCTAAACGCACTTGTGCAACACTCAGAGGCCGCTGAACGTACAATGAGATATCCTAGACAACTACTCCGAGTCCTACAGTTTGAAATTAGTAGAGTTAGCTTCGAAATTCGTGGTAAGAATCAGTCCATAAGATAATCAGGTTAAGGGTACTAGAAGCTATTTATTCTGTAGACATAAAGTTAGGTAGTGGTGAATAATTCAAAATGTAGGTAATAATTCTTACATAGCCACTTCACTAGCAGGATAAAAATGGAAAACAGTTCGCAGTATTTTGAACTTTGCCAGCTTCCGGATTAAGAGAAACGTCCTTCAACCATACCATTTCATTGCACTCAACCTAAATATGGGTTTATATTTTCTTTTCCAGTATATTCTCCAGCTTGATTTTCTCCCACGAAATAGGTAGACAAACCGAGCCACCAGTTGGTACGTCGCTACACTAAGAGAAAATTCCAAGGGAAATACCAGGGGGTTAGCATTCTACGAAAAGCTGGCAAACATCCAAAAACAATGTAGATGTTATGTGAGACAAACCATGTCTGCATTTTGGTAGGAACCATGTGAATTTCAGAAAATGCATCAAAGTAGATGACATGGCACGACGAACAGTAGCAGTAAGAGTCCAGGCCAATTCGAGTGAATTAAGGCCAATTCGAGTGAATCAAGCCAAATTGCATAATTCAATTCGCAGTCTAGGCGGAAAACTCTGATTGGAATTTTCCGATAACACTGCATTTGAAAATCAATCAAACTGAGACCTACAGAAACAAGGCCTGCAGTACTAGGAAGCCAGTTCATTTCCGTCAAAGTCACTCTAAATTCTAAAACCTTAATAGCTCCAGATATCGAATTCAGTTGAGGATGACGTACTACATGCTCCGATCGAATTTACTTTTGGCACACGATCGTCATCGGCTTAATACGGGCGGCGGACCCAACCTCATGTGTAATTTTCTTTTATCGGCCGCCCGAACAACCACACGCATTCAGAACGAACGCAACGGCAGCGCGAAAGTGCCGAAAATGTACATAAACAATGGTCCATTAGCAATGACTCACCAATTTTCGTAACTACATTCGCTTATCGACACAATTACACTAATTAGATAAGAAAAGAACTGCTTAGACGATTCCAATTACGGATATAATTCGGAATTTCACTCGCACAACACAAACGTCATTTCATACGACTGAAAAATTTTGTCGGACTGACGGAATGATAAAGAAAATTCGACGACGCAAACAGTAGAAGGAATAGGATAAACTGTGTGTGCGAGGAGAGCAGATAGAGAGCACGTTGTCAAATATGTCAGAATTTCGGAAAACATTGAACTGTAAATAAAGAAGGAGGCGGAGCGGCAATTGACCGGAATCTGATAATGGGGAAATTATTTGTGTTTACATAAGCGGAGACAAAAGGTCTGTTCCCGGACTTTCAGTCACTGAATTTTCCTGAATTTTCCTGAATCATGTGGTGAGGGAAATTCATGAAAAGTACGGGAACGCTCTCATTGCATTTCCTGAAAATTGACAAACAAAAGTGTCAGTTTTCGGTTTTTGGAAGAACAATAGTGATTGTACGGTTATCCTGAGCGGTGATAAATTATCGCCACAAAAATATTCGACCTTCATAGCAAAATTACGCAAAAAATATGTTGCTTGCCGCGCACATTTGAAACTATTTACTCGCACCACACCATTTGACACTTTTCAGTATTTTTCAGTAGCTCAGACCCTAATGAATTTTACTGAGAGAGGGGAAATTTTCAGTTTTCAGTAAAACGGAGTACGGGAACAGCTTCATTGCAATTAATCGCGATTAATTGTAATTAATGGTGGTACGGGAACAGACCTACAATAGTTTCCGAAATTTCGTTTGTTTGCCAGCAGGTGTCCAACAATTGGTGATTGTCTTTGATTTTGAAAGTGGCGGGTTTACTAGGTGTGGCATCAAGAATAACAAAAATAAACTATAATTCAGATTGATTTGGTAAATAACACTGAAACGACTGTCTTGGGTGCAACTTAACTATAGTAAAGTCTAAATAATGCACAGCCGTCGGGAAAGTTACCTAGTAAATGATACACAGTGGCTGATTTATTCATGTAAATTTATGAGTTTCGCTTTCGCGACAGTAGCGCCTCTGCTTGTACACATTCAAAATACAAATGGTCTCAATACTGGGATGACGGGTATTGGCCGGAAGACTGATTATCCCGCCAATTCATTTCAGAACTGTCAAATTGTGAAAAATTCTCAAGAGCAGCGATTGAAGATGACGGCCAGGAGAACATATTTGTTTATAATTTCAAGCGGAACTAATCTTTACCTTATAAATGTGTAAATAAGTACAGTGGCCAGTATAATTAGTGATCTGAAAGTGATAGTTTTCGATATTGTATTGTTTTGATGCGGTAATTAGAAACGTTCTTCTCTGGTAAGTGCATTTTTGTTCCTTTCGGATGCATTTGATATGATACGTACTTTCATACATATGTATGTATTAGCTAATCGAGTCGCGTCCAGTAGTTTCGTATAGATTTCGTTTGTTTGCAGTACATAAGCAAGCATACAATTTTGCTATTTGTCATCGTCCTAGATAATGCTTCGGAAAATCAAGTAGTCCTTGGAACTGCATAATGTATTGTTTTTCGTAAACCAATCAAATCATTGAAAGTGGAAATGGCATTGCTGTAAAATATTATTCTGCAGCTATTAAATTGAATTAACTGAGCATTAAAGCGCTAAATAAATAAATGTCATTCTTACAAATTATTAAAATTCTGCTTCCCTGAAAGTAGCGCTAGTATCGGATTAAAGAAAACTGGTAGGTTAAACATAAAGTTATAGAAGAAGTGGGTTGGGGATCTGTGGGTTTCCGTGCGGCATCAGTTTTTTTAGTGTGCGACATTATCTAACACAAGCATACATTACAAAGGACGTAGGTGACTTAAAATTTGTAATAAATTTGGGGGCAGACAATAGGTGCGGAAGTTTGAATTGTCATTTTTATGATGAAAACATGCGAAACATAATGTTGGTGGAAGCAAGCAATGTTGTACATTTGATTTGGTTCGTTGAGCTGTGTAGGTTAATTAAATGAAAAGTATCTTATTTAACATGAAAAGAAAACTCTGCGGAAATATTTTTAGCAATTCATGATGAAAATCCAAGAGAGAAAAAGTAGGAATTTGTAATGCATATTATATTGAAAAAAAGATATGGGAACAATGAGACCACACTCTGAAAATTTCATTGCTGTATATCATTTAAATTTTATTTCATTCTATCGTTGAAATTAAATCAAACACTAATTTGTTCAATGTGGTTCCTTTTTTTTCTAATTTTTGAATCCAAAAATGTTAAATTTACAGCCAATTTTGCCTTCAAAAACTAGGGATGTGATAAACGTCTATCTATTAATTTAATTTTGTGTTTCAGCGTCAGACATCATAGGAAAACGATTTGATTTGAATCATTCAAAAATATATGTGACTCCCAACAACCAAACTAATTGCTGCGCCTTTGACGCTCCCCACTCATAAAAATCTAAGAAAACTCATGTTGTCAAACTAGTTGTCATCGATCGCGCGTGTAGTTTGGTATCCGCAAAAGAATACTAATTGCGGCGGTAGTTTTTTATCTGTGATGTGTGTGTATAATGTTCCGTTTGTTCGATTCTTAGTTTAGTTATGAGTGTTGTGAGTTCGGTTTTAAACTGAAAATCGCCAATCCGATGGTATGAGAGCCGATTGTAGTAGAACAACTCTCGACCATCCAGTTCATTTCCCATTTAATTTTTTGGATGCCGCTTTTCTTCTTGCTCAATAAAGTAAGTAATCATATATAAACTTTACCATGAACCGCTTATATGGCACAAGATTTTTGTTAATAAGCGCAATTTGCATAGATGCATTCGGTGAAGATTTCGACTCGTACTTTGTTTACATTGATTTGACAACATGAATTTTGTCAACGGGGAGAGGGGAAAGCATTCTTCAAGAAGAACTGGTGCCGTCCACATACGCTCATGTACGTGTATGTCGCCCATCCATTTCTTCTATATCTTTGGTTAAACATGACTACGTCAAAGTGTATAGAATGATAAGTGGGTGAACTCCTTCCATCTTCCAGAAAAAACACTTCGACCTTGAAATTGCGCCTCCATTTACGCAATGCATTATCTGTCAAAGCAACCTGAGAGTGTGCTGGTATTTTTTGCGAGAGTGAGTCGTATGTGAGCAACGAAAAATCTAGCCTGAGTATGTAGTTGTCGAATCTTATCTTGCACCTCTTTCTGTTCCATGTGATTTCTTCCAATTTTCCAGGCTGATCAACAATACAATCTCAGGCTAGATCACTGGAAGTTTTGGGCCGTATACATATACGGAGTCCGCACGCTGGTTAGGAACTAACTCTTTACGCTGTGACTACGTGTTGGATAAACTCACGTGCTCCCATAGCCATTAAATAATTTTACCGACAGAAGTTCGGTTGATACGTTTGTGTTTTTGTGGTTGGGTGTTTGCTTGCTTGTATTCATCGTCTTGTCTTCTTGTCAAGTTTTTGTATGTTTTTGAATATTTTTCTTCAAGTTTTTGCCGCTGCTACCAATAAAGGACGAGCAGGGATCCAAAATTGAAAAATATACAATAAAAACGTACAAAAAATACACGAGAAGACAACACACTGAACATAAACAAGCAAAGAAACAAAAAAAAAAACGAAAACAAATACACAACATGAAAATACCAACCAGACATCAATCGGTAAAATTGTCTAACGGCTATGGGGCGTGTAGTCCAGTTTTGCCCAAAGTATTTTCCGTAGCCGCTGGACGATTTTACTGAAAGATTTGGTATTTTGTGTTTGTATGTTTGTGCGCTTGTCTTTGGGGGAACTTTTTGTTGATTTCTTAGTTTTTCTTCAGTGTGCGGTATTATTGGGTATTTCTTGTATGTTTTTTGAGTGTTTTTCTTCTATTTTTCATCATTAATACCGTTTATTTCTCCTCTGTTGCCAAAATTTCCCAGCTGGGGACTATCAAGTCGAAATTTACCCACTTTAGCACTGTTCGCACAAATTTGTGCTATTAAGAAAAAACAATCAATGAAAAAACTTAGGTTAGTAGCTTCAGTAACTAAGCAAAAGCAGTGCTTGACGCTATGGAATAGTTATTAAAATTCTTCGCACATTAAGATGTAATCAGCCTATTTGGTTATTTACAGCTCGCAACAAGAGATAGAGCCCCCGGTCAAATCAAATTATAAGATCACCTCTTGTAAATAGATTGCAAGTTTCGTTAAATCCTGACAGCATTTTCGGGCTGTGCTTCGAATCTATGAATCTATGAGAAGATTTTTCGCAGTGCCCAAACCATTTTTCTCTTGTGGCGGTCCTCAGAGATGCTAGTTCTTGTGTGAACAGACTTCTTGATCATTGTTTTGATGTAAGTCGCTTGTGAAACCTCTATATGATATCTACATTTCAATAATGCTATTTCAGTTCAATATTTGATTCAAATGAATCGTGCAGGTTGTATACGACGAGATCCAACGCGAAGAAAAGAAGTGCCAAATTCTATACAAGGAGTTTGGTTTCGCTTCGTTTTGCTTGTCAGTTTTGTGTTCGGAGACGAATTATTAGACGAATCTTCAACTCTCTGCAAACACTTTACACTTCCACACGCACCAAAAAATTTTGATATTTAATAATAGAAAAAATTCAGGGGAAAATATAGATTTTTTAATTCGATTTGTTGTTAATAAAGGAATCATTTGAATAAATTAGTAAAATGCTTCAATTAAAGATTTTTTAAACTTGCAAAAGATTCGACAAGACATCTGACTTACTCAAATAATTTTCCGGGACATGGGCTGGATCTTCCCAAGCCTACGGTATTTGCTTGGTGCTTTGTTCTTGTCATTCATGACTGACTCAGCTCAATAACATCAACAGAAGTTTCAACATCTCCGAGTGAATCGATGACAAGCTATAATCTCCTCAAAACAATACAAGTACCAAAACAGCTCGGATTTCAACGGCAACGTTGAATCATTTAATTCTGGCTGTTAGTAACAAATATTCCCGTAGCTGCGAAGCAAACTTCCTTCAATACTTTTGAACGGGAAGCTAGATCGAACTCTGTTGACAAAATCCATCGAGGCAAAAACGCGGATCAATGGTCTCGTTCCTTCCTTAGCTCATAGAGTAGAAACTAAACTTCTTCTTCTGGAGGGCGAATCGTACAGGATTTTCAACTGAATTCCGATCACTGAAATATTCAGCATTTATTGATTACATATAAATTTCGGGTAAATAACACACACGGATTAACGTTTAAATAAAGACTCAAGGGAAACTACACAGACGTATCCAGACCAAAAAATAAAATTTATTTGGTTTTTTATGTAAATATCTATTGTTCATATACTTTCAAATGCAATATTTTCCACACAACTATATTGTTCTGTCACTTTTCTGCCACATTGTTTTTTGCCTCATTTCGTTTATGTTCCATCCGTCGTGTAAATCCGTTAGAATGTCGTTTGACAATGAGTTGGATTGTCTCTGCGTTCTGACTCACAGTGGGCTCGACAGACCTGAGAACAGTGCAAGACGTGATTGTAAGCCCCGACCTAGAGTCTTCATATGAGATCCTCAAGAAGGTACTTAAATTGTAGCTTTCAGCTAATGAATCCGCTAAGTGCAGGCACCTTTTGGGAATCCTAAGCTTGGGTGACCGGAAACCTTCTCAGCCACTGCGAGAGATGAAGCTGCTGGGAAGTTCTACAGCTGGGAAAGATTTGTTGGAAGCCCTCTGGCTGCTTTTGCTTCCGAAATAGTCGCAGGCTACTTAAGCCTGTTTTCCGGTAGCCAGCTTGGACAGACTTGCGGAGACGCCAAACTTTTTACCAAACTCAACAGCACGAAGTTACTGCTCACGCACCGCAGTCAGATGTTGCAAGGCGCACCATGTAGGCAGTATCTTCTAATTGTCGTTTAATTATTTTCGGCAGCGTGTCTAAACGACATTATCTTGTGGACACAGATGTAGACATTTCGGTGCTTCCAGCTCCGACAACTGGAAGAATTCTCTCTTCTGGTCTTCGACTTGCCGAGGCAAATCAGTCGATTCTAAATACTTAGACCTATTTTAGTCGCAGTCTTCCACTACAAATACGGGCTAGTCGGTGACTTGGCAAATGCTATCCTAGTGGATGCTATAACTTTTCTTTCGCTACAGATCACGCTCAACACAAGGTTCTCTCAAATCTGCAAATACAAGATAACAAATCATATCTTAGCCACAGGCCCTCCAATAGTGTCGAAACCACGCTAACTTGCACCAGATAAAAAAGAATGAATCAAATCGATAAAAGAATTATTCAAATCAATTTTATTTATATAAATGTTTATTTCACCAAGCAAAGTATAAATTTAATGCAAAAACTTAAATATGAAACAAATCAAAGTAAGAAAAAAATACAATACAAAAAAGTTTTTGTAGTTTTGCCAGTGTTGCCGAAAGTTTGAGAACAATAGTAGCACACTTTGTGGATTCAAAATTCTCCGCGTTCACGCTATAAAACAGTTTGTCGTAGTAAACACATTTTTATTCGAAACAATTAGTATCACAACTACATCGCTTAACTTTACACTCTACAATTGAATAAACTCCCGTGCACATTTTGATTGTTGCGCTAATATCAGTATCACTTGCGTTGAAGCTAATTTGCTTTGACATTAAATTGCGAAGAAGTGTACTCAATTCGCTTTTTCACCAGGCTCTCTTCAAAAGACGATAGGTCTGTTCGCGTACCTGAATCTATTATAATATTGTTGCATGCACGCCAAACAAAGCTTATATCGTTGTATCAGCGCCAGAAATAGCCAAAAACGTCGAGAAATATCTGTCTGATACATTTATTCAAAGAACGAAGGATATACTACCGTTCAAAGATTCAACTCAATAATTCACTTTATTTAATAGATAGTTAATATACTCAAAACACATGTCAAAATGTTCTTGGTTAGGTTAAACTGAATTGACTTCGCTGAATTGACCCGCACGACCGTGTTGGTCGACTGCTAGCGACGAAGTGAGTCCTGCCGCGACGTTGGCGGTGCATGCGGGAACGGTTGGCATCATCATTACATGACCGCCACCCTTGCGCAAAGACAAACAGCGGGGGATATTTATACTTCGTTGGATATTTCCAGAATTGTTGTTTGTGATTGCATGCTTCTAAGTTATTCTAGATTTCTCTTGCATTATGGGAATTCGTTTGTGACTTGGTTTTCAGGAGTTTTTCATCAGCGTTTACCTTGGGAACAATGGGATTTTTCTGTTCTATGAGGTACATTAGATGTTTTGTATGGCAACAGTTGAAGACAGTGCTTCTCGTTATTTCTGGCACAGATAGGGTGAAATAAGATTTATGTTACTCCTACAAGGTACGTCTTGATCTTTAAAAAATTGACTATAGTACAAAAGTTTGGGAATATGCACACTATCAGGGCTCCGAACCACTTGTCTTTAAAGCTAGAGTTACAATCAATGCAACCAACATTTGTTGCACGTCAAAATGAGTTTGAACCCATGAGAACGTATGAGAGCAGTTACAATGATGCAACACAACTTTGCTTGGCAGCAGAGTTTGCTCATATCTCAAACTTGGCATGGCAACAACATTTTTGAAAATATCCAATTCCACCTGTTCCTATGAGAGTCCGGGAAATGGGAAATGTCATATGTAAATGACAATCAGAATTTGTATTTTTTTGTCTCATTTTTGCTTTACATTATACTCCGCAGCTTTTAGAGGATCAAATATTCACTGATATCTCTTTCCGAGACTTTAAAGGATCCAAATTATCGAACAGCAATTTCTTTAATATAGCCAGTGACAGATGACAGTAAATGTTGTGTTGCATTGATTGTAACTCGTTCCACCAACAAAACTTGGCAGCAAATGTTGGCTGCATTGATTGTAACTCAAGCATAATGCTCTCACCCAAAATAATAACAACAATGTAATTTATTGGATAGTTTGTTTCATAATTAAAAGTGTATAGACCAGTATGCAGTTAGGGTAAAATACGGTTTTTCGTACAAATTTTACTCGAATTGAAATCGAAAGCAGAAATTCAGCTTATGTTTTCATACAATACGGTGCCTAAAATTTACGTTTCCATTATACCTAGCAAAACTATTTTAAAATTTTTTTTTGTACATAAAAATTCATGGAAACAGTTTGGATTCAAAGTGATAAGTAACAATGCCATTAAAACATAGTAATTAAGTTTTCTAGTAAAAAAATTTTTTTTTCACAACTATAAAAATAAGAATTTGCTGAACGATTATACGGCTCAGGCATATACGAACGCGCTTGAGGAAAGAATTTCACCAATGCTGCGCGACTTCAGCAACGTAGGTGTCCACGAGTTCTGGGAAGAGCTCAAAAATACAATCAAGAATGTAGCAGAAAACGTTGTGGGATACAAAGCCCGACGAGCGCGAAATAAATGGTTTGACGAAAAATGCAGAAACTCACTTGACGCAAAGAACGAGGCCTACAGACAAATGGGTCCAACGTGCAACCAGAGCCAAAAAGGAAAAATATGACGAGCTACGGCGAATATCCAATAGAATAATTAGGCGTAAGAAACGGAAATACTTTGACGAGCAGTTGCTGAACATTAATGTAAACCTAGTTAATAAGAAGACCAGACAAGCGTACAGACTAGTAAACACTATCTATGGGAATACGACGTCGACGTATACCAAATTTTTGTCGCATATGTTTAAACAAGCATATGACAGCATCAACCGAGGCGCTCTATATAGCATCATGCTGCAATTTGGTATACCGGCCAAATTAGTGGGACTTATAAAGATGACGATGACCAACTCCGTCTCGCAAGTCCGGATCCAGAACAGATTGACGAATCCTTTTGAAATTCTGGGTGGACTGAAGCAGAGCGATGGAATAGCGCCTACGCTCTTCAATCTGGCTCTTGAGTTCGCTATTCGGGCAATGAACCTGAACACCAGGGGCACGCTACTTTTTAAGCCGACACAATTGGCAGCGTACGCGGATGACATTAACATCATGGCTCGAAAACTGACCGATGCAGAAGAACTTCTGCTTAGACTTGACATCGCAGCAAAGGAAGTTGGACTACGAATCAACGAGGACAAAACGAAAGTTATGATGCAATCTAGGACAAGGACGCCAGCGCACATGACCATCAACGTAGGGGGCCTTTGCATCAAATTCGTGGACAACTTCGTTTACCTGGGTAGCAATCTATCGAGTGACGCCAACGAAACTGACGAAATCAAGCGACGGATACAACTAGCAAATAAGACTTTCTTCTCGGCTCTCCCCATTATGAAATCGAAATATGTGCACAGAAAGACTAAGCTCCGCGTTTCTAAAACTAGCATAAGACCTGTGCTGTGCTATTGGCTGCGAAACATGGACCCTAACCCAAGCCTCCGAAAATATGATTGACGCCTTCGAACTGAAAGTTCTACGGCGGATTTTCGGGGCTATCCGCGACCAAGATAGATGGTGCATCCGGTACAACAATGAGTTGTACGAACTATACGATGAGCTGGAAGTCTCCAAAATCGTCAAACTACAACGGTTACAGTGGGCTGGGCACGTGCAACGCATGAATGACGATCGCATGCCAAAACGTATCATGAACGCAAGACGAGTCGACGGAGCGAGACCAAGAGGAAGACGAAGAGCTCGTTGGGAGAGCTCAGTTTATGCGGACGCCGAACAACTATTGGGGCTCCTAGATTGAAGGACGCGGTCACGTGACCGAGACAATTGGAGGAGATCGATCCAGGCGGCCAAGGCCCGACGTCGGGCTGTTGTGCCACGTTGATGATGATAAAAAAATAATTAAATGGCAAAACAAGTATTTGCTTTCACAAACACTTACAGAAATATTTTTAATACTTTTTTTATTTGTAAAGAAAATAAATCGATGCATATTCTGTTGATTCTTTAAAAAAAAACTAAATAACAGTGAGTCACTTTTGATTCCTGAAAATGGTCCACCGAAAGCATTCTCTCCACAAAAAATCAGAAATAAAAACGTAGCAAGTAAGTTTGGTAGAGTTCAAATTAACAGTTCCTTATAATTAAATTCAATATTTTGCATTTATATTATTGCATGCGTTTTACTCAAACAACAATAAAAGACACGGAAGCTGCGAATAAACGAACAAAAACATAGTTTCTTTAAAAGCAAGTGTGTATGTACTGCTAAAATTTTATTTTACGTGAACGTTGATTTGAAACTCTTATACACTCGCTTTAGTTAATACTCAAAATTAAACAGAACGTGGAGAAAAAAATCCTTTAATTGGATAGTGTAACAGGTAAAGTTGCGTTGAAGGTACGGGTTGCACACAGTGCTGCTATTTTAGCATTTTGAATGCTAGATCTAGCATTATTTTTTCCAAAACGGCATTCAAAATTCGGAGTTAGCATCTAGCATTATTTTTAGCATTTAATTTTAGATTTCGGAATAATCTGGCACTCATCTATTTACAATCTCGCCCATCAAATTTTTCTCAATAATAGCTCTGTTCGTGTATTTTTACTCGCGTTCATGAAAGGAAACTTCCTGAATCATTTGGTGGTGGAAATTCATGCAAAATACAAAAACGCGCTCATGGCATTTTCTTAGAAGTGACAACCAGAAGTGACAGTTGTCTGAATTTGAAATAAAGATAGTGACGAAGTTGGTGAATAAAATATATAGATTATAAAGTCAGCTATATTGCTTTGAATATGGCGACTTTCAATTAAATCGTGATGATGCTAAAAATCAAAAATTATTCAATTTTAATCATCCCGCAAAAACAATTCCAATTAGATATAGAATCTTTTTTTAAACTTCAAATTTTAAATTTCTAATTTGTTTTTGTTTTACAAATGAGGTTTGATCAATAAGTTATGATAATGAATATAAACCAAGGTGAATAAACTTAAAAGATACATTTATTTTTCAGCATAGTCTTCTTGCAAGTTAATACATTTAGTCCATCTTTTTTCCAAACCTAGGATACCCTCAGAAAAAAATTCTTTATCTGGACTCTCCCAAAACGCCTCAACAGCGGCCATCACTTCCCTATAATCTTCAAATTTCTTACTCCGAAGGTGTTGTTTGAACCGAGGAAAGAGATAAAAGCCACTGAGAGCTAAATCTGGCGAATAGAGTGGGTGTTCAAGCATCTCGAATCATGTTTCTTTAATTGTATCCATGGCAACTGCAGCCTTGTGAGCCGGTGCGTTGTTTTGAGGAAACATAACTCCAGCTTGCAATTGGCCGTGTGTTTTCTCCTTCATCGCCTCTCGCAATCTTCTCATTTGGCCAGCTTAGTAAGAACCTGATATAGCCAAATATTCCATCATAATAATTTTTTCAGCGTCCCAAAAAACTGATGCGTTAGCCTTTCCTGCCGAACTCGACACTTTGAATTTCTTCGGCATCGATGAAGAGGGTCGCTTTCAGCTCATCTATTGCATTTTGATTTTTGGATCAAAATGGTGGATTCAGGTCTCTTCCATGGTTACGAAATGTGACAACAAATTCTCATGATCTACCTGGAACTTTTCGAGATTCATCCTTTCTCTCGACTCGTTTCTTCTTATGCTCGTCCGTTAACATTTTCGGTACCCAACGCGCAGATACCTTCATCATATGTAATTTTTGGCAAAGATTTTTCGAACACTACTATATGAGATCCCAGTGACCTTAGCTACATGCCTGAAGGTCACTCTTTGATCTGCCAACACGACATCTTCGACTTTTTTTACGTTGTCTTCAGTTGTCTTCACGGTGTTCGTCTTCAGTGAATGTTCTTCCCAGCTTAAACTCCTTGGCCTAGCGTGCAACGGTGGAATATGGAGGAACAGAGCCCCCTAATGTTTCCACCATGTCGCCGTTTATGCCTCTGGTAGACAGTTTTTTTCAAACAGGGATACTTAATGATAGCTTTAATTTCATTTTACCCCATTTTAATGTTTTCTCTTCGACTGTTCGTATTCAAATGAATGTCGCTCCCTGGAATCGACACCTATTTATATGTTTTTTTCATGCTGACTTAGTGAGCATATGTATTAGCAAAGAATTTTTTTTTTAATATTATCCCAACTGGTAATAACCGATTACCATTACTTATTGATCCACCCCCACATAAATATACATATTATCTTCATATTGAAACATGTTTATTTCAATTAAATAAGAAAGCATTATTTAGCATTATAATTTTACAAGATCTAGCATTATTTAGCATTAAATAAAATTGCATCTAGCATTATTCCAAAAAAATAAATGGCAGCACTGGTTGCACATGGCTGGTACCCAGCGAAATTGTCAATGTAAATCAAATTTCAGCGGCGGTACGTGTGGACCAGAATACAAATGTACTGACTGAGGTTTCCCAATCCGCCTCACATTGTTCTGAGTAAGCTCTTCTTGTAGCTCATAAAACGGCCGCTTCCGCGGTTCTAAAGCCAAGAGGCAGAAAATTCCATTCGAGATGACGTCAATGAATATCGGAGCTACTGGATTATATGATAATTTTCTGATGACGAACTAATCGTAGCACGATCTGGAATTTTGTCGTCTAACTAAAACTGGAACGTGATCGAAATCTCGAGACCTGTTCATTTTATAACGTAAACGCGACAATGTACGAGTAATTAAATGCATGCACATGTTTGATAATGACAGGTACAGGGGTGTGCGGATTCATTATCGTTGCACATTTGAATGCAACGAAAATTATTGACGCGACCGCGAACAAGTTGCTCGATTACGAGTTTTCTAGCTGTCTGCTAATCATGCATGCCGGCAGAATACGATCGCAATTACAATCGGTCTTTCCAGCTGAAACTGATTGCAGACACTAGCCTCTATGGAAGACACGCTTATCCTTGATCTTCCATAATAAATTGGAGCTTCTTGTGCATGCTGAACCTGTTGTGTCAATTGGTTGTTTAGGGGAGTACTGACGAACAAAGTCTGATTTATTGAATGACAGCTTGTAGACTATTCAATGAACAAAATTACCTGAAATAATTTAATATCGTTAAAATATATGATCGACAGTTGTTAGATTTGTGGATAGAAAAATTGATGAAAAATTGTCGTATTTCATTAGGATTCGTGTTATATTCAGAAGCAATGCCTTAGATTTGATTTTTTGAATTTTCTAACAATTAATTGACTGCTTAACTGAGTTTGACATTTCTGGGAGATTAAGATTAATATTTGAGAACTTTTGATTTCTGAAGCTGTAAACTTAGTGTGATCGAAAAAAAATTATGATCTTATTATATCCACTTCAGAACGCATTTCATGAAAAAATAAAATTCATTTCTTTGAAGGCCTTAAAGTTTTACATAATTTACTAAAAATTAGTTAATACCAATAATCATATCTCAGAAATATTAAATAAATTTCGATAACTCTGGAATGTATCGAAATCTTCTTGGCTAATCTTTATAATATTCCACACACCAATCCCCTATGTATCAACGCATAGTAAATAAATAGTCATTACTAGCACTTGTTACCGATACTTGTTTTCTTGGGGAAATTTCCAAAGAACTTAATATAAGTCATACTAAAGCCATTATCTCTTGAAAATATTCTTACGGTTTGTTTACGAGTCATTAAGGGAGCATCCACTTGTTGCCTCAGGGCGAATTGTTGATGTTTTGTGTTTATTGTTAAAAGTATGGTTTTAAGTTGGTCTTCCCGAGATGGAAATTTTCCTGAATGGAAATCTCTAGTTACGCAGACTGTAATCAAGTGAATAATTTTATTAAATATATGAGGGTATGAATAATTTTATTACATATGTTCGTAAGTATATATTTTTGTAATGTGTGGTAGAAGAAATAATCGTTTTGTTTGCTTACCTATAAATATTTAAAATTGACAAATAAACATCAGTTAATATCAGTATAACTGTTAAATAGCTAGTACATGTTTTGCATTTTGAATCGATTTTTAATTCAAAAATATTTCATTCTGTTGCTAGCAGACACTCTCATGTTTACCTTCACTTTTATGCCTGGGAATACCTATTGTAGAGTTTATGTCACTTATTTGCGATTACAGTTTTGTTAGACAGGCTATGCGCGCAGTTGGAAAATTAGAATTTATTAGATTGAAATGAACAATTTTATAACAACTGTTCGGGATCTTTTGTGGGACTCAGAGTTAATTTCAATAAGATCAACCAAAACAAATCTTATCACACAAATAATAAAGCTTATAAATTTTAGCACAAAACTACGAGTACTTGTACATATGTCACGATTCCATAGAATCTAATCGACATTATAGCGAGTGCCATTGGTCTTGTTTTCCCGGTCACCATGAACTGACAATTCAGCTCGACAGTAGTGATGTCGTGCACAATTATAGACCAATCGCTAAATTACCATGCGTTGCCAAGCTCTTTGAAGCTATAGGTGCCGAGGTGCTATCTTTCCACTCTAAGGCATTTATCTCGCCTTGCCAGTATGGCTTTATTAAAGGCAAATCTACCACTACTAATATTTTAGAACTTACGAATCTAGTCATTCCTGCAATTGAAGAAGGTAAACAAGTTGACTGCATTTACACCGACTTCACGAAGGCTTTCAATAAGCTGGATCATAATATTCTTATATGTAAATTGCATATTCTTGAATTCCCTAACAAATTTATTGACTGGATTAAATCCTATCTGGCACTCTATCCACTGACATAATCTCCAGTTCGGGTGTGCCACAAGGCAAACACCTCGGACCGATTCTTTTCGCTATTCATATTAACGATCTTACCACCTTCGCTCCTGGATCCTCCATTGTACTCTACGCTGATGACGCGAAAATTTTCAATATAATATCATCACTTGACGACTGTACAGTCCTGTAACGCAATGTGATAAATTTTTCTAATTGGTGCGCTCTAAGCCGTCTTTCACTTAATGCTGATAAATGCTCAGTTATCTCTTTCTCCCACAAATCATGTCCCATTAATTTCAATTACTTTTCAAATTATATTATACTAACCCGTTCCAATAAAGTTCGTGATTTAGGTGTTCTATTAAACTGTGCTTTTACTTTTAATGACCACAATAGCTCTATAATAATAAAAGCCAAATGTGCACTTGGCTTCTTAAAAAGGCGGCCTAAAGAATTCAATGACATTCGGATGACAAAAATCCTTTTCTGCTCTCTGGTTCGCCCGATCTTTGAATATGGGTGCTTGATGTGGTGTCCATATTATAAGGACCATATTGATCGAATTCATTCTGTTCAAAAAAGATTCTTAATCTTTGTTTTAAGTTCTTTCCACTGGTATGATCCTTTTTTGTTTACCTCCTTATGAAAGCCACTTGCAATTATTGACCATGGACACTCTTGAAACTAGACGTCAAAATACCAAAGCTCTATTCGCTGCGAAGTTGCTCAATGGAAAAGTGAACTCTGAGTTTTTATTATCGATACTCGTACCGTGTTCTTCAAGTTTCAGCTTCCTCACCGTCCTTATAGTGATCGCCTTACGTTCCTAAATCGTCCTTCCCTCGAATCACGCAGACTTTTCCTAGATGAGTGCCTACTCTATAAATTATTTTATAGGATAGTTATTTCTGACATCAGTAACCACGTTTCTGTCCGTGAAGAAGTTCATGGCACGCGTTCTACCGTTGTGTTTAATGTGCCATTGGCGCGTACTGATGTTTACTTTTTTTCTTCACTATTGTGGCTACCAAAGCAACACAAGAACTTACAGTTTGGTCCTCTACCACCGACATTGCGTGCTTTGAAAACTTTTTAAAAAATCATATTTTATATACTAGTACGTAACTTATTGTAGTCTTTCTTTTTTAATGTTTCTTCTTTTTTTAGTTTATATTTTTTTAACTTGATTTTATTTCATATAATTTTGTTATTTATTTTGTTTTTTGTTCTTTATATTCATCTGGATTCTGTTTTTTTTTTCATTAGGATTATTATGTTTCTGTTTTATTTTTTTATTATATTATTAGGATTTTTTTATAATATTCAGTAATTGGATTTGTCTGTTGAATATATATTAATAATAAATAAATAGGCACATCGGATTTTCCTGATATCAAGATGGCTGTCGAAAAGTAGCGATGCTGCTATCCTCGTGAAGTTTTCTCCGCAAGCCTTTCCTCATTTCGACCGCAACGCTAGTGGTGGTTAATTTCTGTACCAAATTGACTGCCATAGATTCATGAAACTGGTTTCAGAAAGAGATTCGATAGCGAATCTTCAAACAAATCTTGCATAGGGAATGGAAAATATCCCATGGGTAATTTCGATGCTGTCATAGTAACATATGATATTGACAATTGTCAATTGATTATTGTTAGCTGATATGATAGTTGAGTGATATGGAAAATAAACGCAAGGTAATAATAATGATTTAATTTAGGTGTAAATTGTACAGAAATTCTTTTAATTCCAGATTAAGAGAAAGCCCCCATGCAAGTGGACTTTTAAGATGGAGAAAAAGCTTATATCAGTGTGGAAAGATTATTTGGTTGACCTCCAGAAAGTAAAAAGAAACCGGCATATATATGGTAAAATTACTGCACGACTGGCATTAACATCCGTTTCCGTCACCAGTAAAGAAGTGCACATCAAAATACAAAACATGACGAAGCGATATAAGTATAGAGTAAACTTCCAATTCCATCCCAATTTCTTTATCAAATGCATCATTCACAGAAGGGAAAAAAGAAAAATCTTTCTATCTGACGGCCAGCCCTCTTCTTGGGCTCATTACTCAGAAATGGACCAGATGCTAGGTTCATTTTCGAGTAATAACGTTTCAGTGAAAGAGGAGTTCTTCGAAATTTTAGGTAACTGTGTAAAGCACAATTTTATTTCATTATTATTTTATTTCATAAATCGGAAGAAAAAGTTGAAGTATATATTAAAACCGATTTTTATTTTACTTAAACTAAAGTGAAAAATAAATTGAAAGAAAATAAACTGAAATAAAATAATAATAAAAAATATAAAACGAAATTTCTTCAGTTTCTTTAATGTTTATATCACTCATATTAATATTTCAGATGAGAAACCACTCATAAACGACTGCGAGTTACCGGACAATTTCCTGGACGATGCAGGTATGTATACATACACTTGTTTAATTAAATACATATTCTATATGGAAAACTATAGTTTCAGGTGAAGTTTCTCAAATGTCTTCAATGGAAACTGTTTGCTCATCGGGTATGGCTTCAACTCCAACTGTAACTCGGACACCCACGTTTCCACTACCGACAAAGCATTCTCATGGTTCCAGACGTGCTTTTGGAAGCAAAAAGAAAAAATACTATAACAAGCTGTTAGACATAGTAATAGCTGAATCGGAAGCTGCGCGAAAAAATTCGAAAAAAATAATAGAACATGTTGGAGGACTAGTCGATAAACTGTCGAAATTTCTGGAAAATCAAGACAAGTTCAATACGGCACTTCTCCAATTGTTAAAATCAAAAAACTGTACTAGCGATAGGTAAAATAGATTTAATTGTTTTCGGATGTTATGTTTTCGTCGTAATTTTATTTGTTTGTTTTTGTTTCGAAAATAAATTGGTTTTGCCGAAATTCATAGTTGCATTTCCTTTAGTATTAATATATTTAGCTGGTGCATCTCGAATCAGCTTCCCACCGTTTTAAATACTTTCTACTATATTGTACTACGACACTTTTTTCGGATGATTGTCAATGTTTCCTTGAAAGTCTTACCCAGCCCACCTGAAACGTTCCTTAAAATGGCTAAGTGCGATGTTTATAACGCTTCAGCATTTCTATAGTTTGTAACTGTGTAACTGAGCGAATGTTCTTGTTGCGGTTGATTAAACTCCAAGTGGGTATGGTTTCATTAAATTTGTGCCAAATCTAAGCTCGAGTATTAGAACTATTACACCACTCATTTAATTCGCATTTTACACAAACATTTCATTCAAACACTATTTTATTACTGAAATATAGGGAAAATAATCGTTTCAGTTAATGTTTATGCTTAGCTAATGAACCTAATTTTATTTAGATGAATATTTACCTACGTGTGTCAAATACCAACAAAATTGTGTTTGTGCTCTATTAGATTTACTTATTGTCTACAGTGCTAGTATGATTATAGAATATGACCCTTGTAGTAATCGTTGGTAAGCTCCGTTCTTTTTGCTTATATGGGATCTTTCTGGAAAGTATCATTGCTATTCGCAAAACTAATGAAGCTGTTACGTTGTAACAAGGCGTATGCCTCAGCACCGGACATGCTAAGAAAAAATGAAAAAAAATGAAGAGGTATCCGCGGGAAAAGCTGTACTAAATCCAACTCACCACTCCCTTGATTTAGAAAAGCATGTAACACCACTCCTAAGGCATTAGGTATTGCAACATTCGTCTTGTGTCGTTTACTCGGCGAACGTTAATCAATGTAGGTGATAAGTTGGAACCAGAATCGCATAGCTAACAGTCTCAGCACCCAAATCGTAAATAGAACGCGAAAAAGGCTCGGGAGAGCGATGAAGAAATTACTCCCGTAAGAGACACAAAGAAGCCTAAGTTCCGAAATTACATTACAGCCTCAGACCGTTGACTGCACTTCCAATTTTTTCGACCGTCAAAAAACATCCACCGCGGCAAAATCCACAATACATTCCAAAAAGGCAAGTACTTACGCCGTCCGGAAAAATTCAACAGACCCAAGTTGAGCCACACAATAGTCCTCGAGTATCACAATCTACGGTAAGCAAATTGCAGCAGGCATCATCCTACAGCCCGACCGCGAATCGCTAAAAATACAATGTCGATTTAATTGAAGGCCGTCAGTAACGAACTTGCAAACTATACCCCGTACATCAGCTTCATAGTATTCAACGAAAATCCAGTGCCTTCAGGACACCACCGAGACTTTGGATTTGGTCCACGATTATATTTACCTGGCTTCAAGCTAATACCAACCACTTAACGCTTTCTACTGGTGAACTCTTTTTTTTCATACAGTTTTTTCTGCCTTTTGCAGAAAAAGGTCCTTGCTTCCTTACTAGCAGACATCAGCCAACGTTTACTCGATTAGTTTTTTAAATATCACTTTTACACAAGACAGTCACAAACACAAAGGCATCTCAAACAACGTGACGACCGTGAACACGCAGTTCAAGACACGATGATTCACGTCTTGTCAATTCCAGAGAAAGACCGTCCTTCGGAGAAAAACAAACACTGCAGTTCTCCGGCTACAACCTTCCACCGCAAGAGACAACACGCGGAATGTACTGGTGAACTCGTGACACGTAAACAAATCGCGAACTGTCAGCGGCGATCAGAGAGGAAAAATAATTGACAATAAACTGAACGGCATTGCACAACCAACATAGCCCTCTATTCGGTCGGTTTATGGGTGCGTGACTTTGATAAGTGGAACTTGACCTCGGGCAAAGAGGTCAAGCAAAAGCGGAATATGTATACCACTAAATGCAGGAGTGTGGAAAAGTTCCGGTAAGGTATTAGCAGAAATCCTCTGAAGACGGATGTTTTAGAATTTGTATTTGAAGCAGTAAAATCTGAGAGCAGTCAAAGGAAATCTAAAGCAGATAACGGACGGGAAGTAAATTGAAGCCGGACGGAGGAACGTATCGATACATACCTTACGTTCGTCCAGCAGGGTTTTTTTCTTTTCACATTGAGTACAGATTATAGAATACATTCATAACTTAGTTTCGAATATACTACGATCCCGCAGGTGCGAATCGTGCATAATTTTCTGGCACATTAACAAAATGCTAAATAGGCTACGATAATAGGGTAAGTTAGATACAGATCAGTAAATGTGTTAATTCTGCAATTTCTCGTATTCTTTCTTTTGTTTGTATTCGTTCTCTTATGTTCGATCACCCTACCTATGATTTGGTTCTTCTAGAGGGTGGAATAGCGCATGACGCCTGCCTTCGGTCCAGTCGATAGAAGCAAACCACGAATCTCTAGTGAGCCAAAGTTCACTCAACGGCTCCAGGCCCACCAATTGAGTTTAGTAAATGGCGCCAATTGCCGTATCAACAGGGTTAACTGGTATCCAAAGAAGCCAGGCCGGAGACTCACCCTCTGTGAGGTAACGAGAGTTACAAAGTTTTTGTTCCTTGCCAATAATGCCAATGCTTTTTGGATATCAACTGTTGCGCATGCCGTTCTATGAGGCAGTGGCCCATAAGAACACCCACAAAACAAGACAAAGCATTTCAAGTTAAACCTAATGTCTGCCTGGTGCGATGCGCGTCGATGGAGGTCAAATAGGCCTAATGGCCTCCAGTACCAAGGTATCAAGTCTCGCTAGTTCATCAACTACACAGTTGCCTTGAAAACTCCTATGTCCAGGTACCCAAATTAATTGTACTGCCGAATGTCAGACATCTCCCGAAGAAATGCCCGGTATTCAGCGACAATCATCGAAACTCTACAAGGACTAACAAGGAAATTAATAGCCGCTTGGCTATCGGTGAAAATACCAGTATTGACTCCAAATATTCGATTACACTGAAGCCAGTCGGTTGCCTGAAAAATAGCAACAACTTCCGCCTGCAACTACAGTGGTCTGGTAGATGGAGGGTCAGCTTTAAATGACTGCGCATCTCCTTGGATGTGCATTGTACCAGTAAACCTTAACTCGAAGTGCTCTGCGTTGTGCTCCGGATATTCTTATGACATACTGTCTCATATGACGGCATGTGTAACGGTTGTACGCAGGTTTCAACGATTTCTGTCGGAGTTGTGGCTTGGAGAGCGAAGAAAAGTTCGTCCTCCATCTCATGTGCCAAAAGCAAATCTACGTTCAGATAAGTGACTACGTGCAAAATGATTTAAAAAAAATCGAATATTTCATTTGAGAGTCGCCATCGTTCAGGTCAATTTCGAAACACAGATTCGTGATGGTAGACGAAACTCAGATACATCGCTGCAGTCAAAATAATGAATTGCAAAAGTTGAAAGTGAACCAAAGTGTCGAAAATCAGAAAAACCGTCTGGAAAGGTGGTGGCGGATCACTTCGACGATTAAGTGGTGTACGATTCCATTCACAGGTCATTTAAGTGGCCTGAGTTGAATGAAACTTGACGAAACAGAATAAAAAGTTCGTTATGGTTAAGCCAAATGTTTTCTACGCATTGGAGTACTTTTTTAAGTCAATATAAGCTCAGTTAATTCCATTTCAACCTTTAGTCTTTTACGCTAAACTCATTATTTTTGAATCTTAAAAACCATTGTTTGCAAGAGAGTATGCTCTTCTTAAATTTGCACAAGAATACGATGTTTTTTGTTGGATTTTTCTCTAATGGGAAGTTAAGTAAAGAAGCCCAAGTGGCTTTTGATCGACAGAGGCTTACCGACTGACGCACATAGTAGCTTACTCTCCACTAGTTTCTAAAGTCAGGAAGCTGTCTGCTTCTTTTGATAAACCGCACTATACCCTTTAGGTTAGCCAGCCAAATTCTAGAGAAAGGGTACACCAAGTGCCACCACCCAGCTAGGACGAACACAGCAAAGGTGGAGAACTAGTTACTTAAATCATCTTGGTAATATAAGCCCATCTCTTCACATTGTATTCATCCGATATGTTCCTTTCCGATTGCCAATTGTTTCCATCAATTCAGAGCCATTTGGCTAGGTATTAGCGATTGTGAAGAAATTGAAATTTGGATCATTTCATGAACAATTTTAAAAGATGGGAAAGAATGCAGAAAAGATAATAAAGAAGAAATTTCCCTTCTCTTCACTCTTATCTCTCTCTCTCTCCCTGATACTTCCCAGGTTGGCCGCTGTTCAACTGTTCGTTGATGTATTATTTGATGGCCAAGACGCTTATGATAATTATATTAAACTAAAATGCGAATTAGTTTGCTTTGGACTTTTGATGACATCAACATAAATCATACTTCACCCGATCTACGCTAGAAATATCGAGAAACATCGAAAAGTATCGACTTTAATTTTTCTACTGTATTTCATCGCAAAAATATAATGGATAATTTAATCAGAAATCTCATATAGAAACGTCGATAAGAAATTTCTATTAGCCGCGCCGCGACACACAGCATATAAAGATGAACGAATTCCTATAGGACGCGAGAAGTCAAAAAACAGCCTATAAATATTCCTGATATGAAACCTAGTTTGACTTTGAAACGCGAATCGAATGAAATACACTGCGAAGTGATTTTTAAAGCGAGTTATTATGTTATTACCGTGACAATTAAAGCTTGTACGCGAGCTAAGTGAATTGTTTTGTATCAAGTTAACTGATTTATTTGTGAAGTTTGTATTTTTTTTAATAACAGTGTCTTTAGGGGCGATATCCAAACTGTACTTTTTAATCTGTCAGTAATCAGCAGAGTCACCGTTTGATTACATTGTCAAAATTTTCACTCCAAAGAATGATTTGCCAACATAAATCTTTGCATACACGTTAGCACTAGGCTTTAATCACTAAAAACTTTTCAAATAATTTCTACTTTGAATTTTCGTCTGTACACGTAATAGTACAAACACAGTTACATTATAATACACATTAACGAATTCAAATTGTAGCTTAACATAAACACAACAAAAATAACTAGAACAACGTAGACGGAAAGCAACGTAAACTCATAAATTCATTGAAAAGTAAAATGTTTTACTTCATAAATAGTCAACAAAGCTAATTTCAAGTCAGTCGGTGCATTTACTATTGCAGTCTGAACTATTTTTCACTGCCAAACTGCATAAACGGTAGTGCTACCTTACCTTAATATGCTTTGTTAGGAATACAGTGCACCGTAAGTCACGGCCATTGTGGATAAGCACGATCGGCCCGGTCCGATCCCAATAGGAAATATATCTTAAAACTGAAATTCTCCAATTCATTAACAATTAATCAATGTAAATTTAATGCGAGAAAATAAGTTCAATTAAAGTCTAGGAATTTGCCCTTTTCGCTCACAGACAACGTGGTGGTTGATTTGTACGTCGCAGTCGCGTCCATTTTGTGGTCGCCTGATTGTTCAAAACAAGTACTTATGGAAACTTTACTAATGCAGCTACTACCAGCTTCTTCCATGCTATGGTCATTCCGCCAGACAGACAACGAAAAGTGCTTTTATGGATTCTAGCATGATGCGAGGCGTTTGGTTGCTGTGACTTTATCTCGTTTCAATGGTTTCACATCCACCTACATCGCGGCGTTGTATCCTTCATAGTTAATTAGAAGCTAGTTGACTTTAATTGGTTCCAGGCGGATGCGATAGTAAGATGGAACGAGAAAACTCTTGAAAGTAATTGAAATGAATGAAACTGGCTCAGCTATGACATCAGGGGTGCTTGTTTTCTGCGTTGGAAAAAAACGTAAGAAAGAAAATTTTTCTAGAATGCTGTGATTTTTTGAATGAATGAATCTATTTACTACGTGTATATAGTATATTACCAGCATCAGTTTATCATTCAACTAAATAACCTTAGAAATACTCAGCAATTTTTCAACATAAATGCCTAAGAATTATTTTATAAATTCCTTTGAGCACATTCGGTATAGGTTTAACAGGTGCTAGATAAATGTAAATAGATGTCAAAAAAACTTCATGTCGTACCCGTACCTCAGTGTGTCGTACATTCAATAACGTCAATTTGCATAACGTTCAGATTTTAATGACATATACATACTATGAGCATCAAAAGTGAGTGCACACCTTCCAAATTTATTTTTGAGCTTCAATAAAAAACAAAATACCGATTGAAAATATTTCTGATTGAGGAATATCAAACCTTTATTCGTTTAAAACAATATACTAAAAAATCAGTTCCATATATTCACTAACAAAAAATTTACAGAACAACAAAAACAAAAAGTCTATGAAATACAAGTCAGAAGCAAGTGCACACTTCATGTCATAAAAATTCATATAATAATTTTAAGAAAAACTAGTATTTGGTTTGACCGCCCTTTGCCTTTAAAACAGCTTCCAGTCTTTCACTTCTACTAATTTTCTGGTAAATTCTCATGGTATATTCCATTCTTCCTTAACAGCATTTTTCAAACTTTCCTTGCTTGTGATTAGACGTTGCCGAATTTTCCTGTCTAAATAATCCTATAAATGCTCAATGGGGTTGAGCTCTGGGGATTGGGGGGATGATCCGATACCTTGGGCGTTCTATAAAGCAACCACAACCTTACTAAATAGGAAGTGTGCTTAAGATTGGAAGATCCACGTCCTAGGCAATTCCAATTTCGCAACACTGTCAGCCATATTTCGCTGCAAAATATTGAAATAGCCTTGCTTATCTATTGTATTATCAATAAATTCAAGGTTTCCAACTCCCGATGCTGCCATACACCCCCAAACCATAACAGATCCTCCGCCATGCTTCACTGTGCCGGAAACATTTTTTTCATGGAGCTCAGTATTTTTAGTTCGCCAAGGTTTTTTATTTGTATGCCCGCCAAATATTTAAAATATACTCTCATCAGAGAATAAAACGTTTTTCCAAAAATCATAAGTACTGTTTTTATATTTTTTAGGATAATTTTTGCGTTTTTTCTTATTCGCTTTAGAAATAAACGGCTTCGTTTGTTGTGCTCTGCCACGTACCCCTTGTTCATTCAATATTCTTCGAACGGTGGAGAAGGAAACGGATTGATTGTGTGCCGCGGAATAATTTTCAGCTATTTTTGCTGCACTTGAACGTGGATTGCCCTTAAATCTTTCACCATATTTCTTATTTCTTTTCTATTTAATTTCCCTGGCCGTCAAAATCCTTTAAAATTGTCCAATATTTTGAATTTATTATATTTGTCAATAATTTTTTAACTGCACTGTGTGGTTTTTTACCATTTTTCCAATTTCCCTTAAACTTTTACCTTCACAATGCAAATTCACTATAATTTTTCTTTCCTCAATTTCACACCTTTCTTCTTCTAGCACGTTTTAAATCAAACTAACTCCTTCAAAAATGATTTTACCAAGAATTTTTGCGATTCCTGTTTCCTAGAAATTAAATTGAAGTTGTATTCCGTTATAGTAAAAAATCCGTGACTTTGTTTACAGCTAGAATCTAGCAACGTTTGAACAAGTGTGCACTTACTTTTGATTCATATTTCGTTGACTTTTTGTTTTTGTTCCTCTGTAAATTTTTTGTTATTTAATATATGGAATTGATTTTTTTTGTATAAAGTTTTTAACAAATAAAGTTTTGATATAACTCAATCAGAAATATTTTTCAATCGGTAATTTTTTTATTGGAGCTCATAAAACAAATTTGAAAGGTGTGCACTCACTTTTGACGCTCACAGTACATACTTCTTCCTGTTTCATTCAAAAGGTACGTTGGTGATATTATTTTCGCACTGCCGAAAGTATTTTGTTTCAACAATTAGTTTGTTTTAAAATAATAATAAAAAAAAAAAATTATAAAAAAATAATTTTGACACTTTTACATCAATCAAAAAAAAAACTAGATTCGCTCGAAACGTCATCCGAAAGTTTAGGACTGATTTATACGCAAAAACCAACAGTTATAATCAAGGCGTGAATAACTGTGAATCGGGATTTAAGCACACATAAGCGCGAATTAAGCATTTGTTGTAAGAAAATATAAACAAAAATATGTAAGGTATGCGTTGAGAACGTATTTTATTTTAGCTAAGCGAAATTTATAAATGTCAAAATGAGTTTCGACAATGTAGTATTTCAAAAAATTGGTAAATGTGTGGATGGGTGGGTCCATCGGCTGGAGGAGAGTAAAAAAGGGTGAAGCTGGTAGGACTGACCAATGCATTCTAGAAGTACGGGCCGTCATGCTACGTAATCGTTTTAGCTATGACGTCAATTATTCGGGGAGTTTTGACATTTCCACGAGGCAGTGCCGATGTACACGGAGATTTCACTTGCGGTTTTTTAGCTAAAATATGAATAAAACGTTAGTTTTTTGTGCGTGGATGCATTGTAATAATAATATTTAGTCATAACTTTCATTTTTTATCAATCAATTGTATCGCGACAGTAAATCGACACGAAACATCATATAACCTAACAACAACTGATAAACATTTTGTAGCGAATTTTCCACATTATACCGCACGCATTAATTTTTGTTTTAGCTGTTCACTAGACCTGTTCCGCAGATCTCACTTTATTTTCACTTCACCGACTTTAACACAACCCGCACAATTTACGATTTCCCGCGGACGTCCCATAAGACTGCGTGTGTTTTTCGCGACATTGTTCCCGCAAACTGTGACGTCATCATTCTGCATGACGGCCCGTACTTCTAGAAGGCATTGGGCTGACCTTGCCCAACAGTACAAAAGTGGTTTAAGTGAGGAGGGAGAGGTGGAGTTGCAGTAAGTGGGGGTAAAATATTATTTGTTTTTCATATTTTTCAAACATGAAATGCGAGTTTACCTTCCCACCTCCACTTTTAAACAATCTGAATGAAGTCATCCGACCACCCTCAACCCTCACCACGCCCTGTGTGTAAGCACTTGACTCTCCCTCCAGTGGGTGGGGGGAGTTCCGATGATTCCATTCACTTTATAACCACCAAAATGTAGTTAATCAAAAAATCAGAATGGAAGCCTGCGCCTCCACCGCCCTGCGCCCACTTTTAAACGATCAAAACGATCTAATCCAATCTTCTCCTACGGCCCGACCGATCGTTCCATCATCTAGACAACACCCTTGAAATGCTCCCAATCTTTAATGAATATAGAAACATTCTAGGCAATGTTTTGATATTACCAGGAGGGTAATATCAAAACATTGTCATAACGGGATTGAATTTTTCGATTTACATATTGTTGTGTTTTGCCGTTAAAACACCTTCCGTGGATTCGATATTCTTCACATTCGTGAAATAAAACAGTTTTCTTTATCAACACTAATTATTCTTTTATGAACACACAAATAATTATAAACACTATTACGTTTGCACTTTACGATCGCACTATTATAATTTCGCGTTACAATTTAACACTTTTTCGCTTTCAAAATACATCCGCACCCGGATATTTAATTCACTGTTTCGCTTTTCACAGTAACAGCCTTTTCGCTGTCTTCGCTATCTACTAACTCGTTGTACCAAATTATCACTTCTAGCTCGCGTGTACAAACTTTCGCTTCTAACTCTGTACAATCTATCGCATTGTACCAAAACTCACTATCAACTGGTTCCGAAGACTTCTCGCGGCGATATTTATATCCGGTCTGGTGAGATAAATTATTATTGCCTACATCTAGGTCTTTCTAGAATTGTGTCTTGGGTTCTGGATCCGTCTTCGAAATGGCTAATGGGAAATTCCGTCATCAGGTAAGATATGACTCATGGTTTGGGTTCTAGAGTGTTCTACTTTTGCTTTCTAGAGGGCTCAATGGGCTATTTGAAGATCTATTCTATTGTCATGGAAAATGGGACTGGATCTTAGGTTCTCGAAGCTTCTCAAACTGGCTTCTAGAGAATTATTTTACGTTATATCTGATTGTTTGAATACATGTATGAAATACATGAATAAGATGTATGTCGAGTATTTCCTCGCCGTTTTTAGCTTTTTCCGGCGCCGCCACAATGTCATACGATTCGTTTGGCGTGCATGCAACAATATTTTATGTATTATTTGTCTTTTCTTATCAGTATTGATGCAATTATTTATATTTTTAGGTCATGGAACGATTTATAAGCAGGTCGTATGCTTGGTTTTCCGGTGCTCACTTAAGTTTGGAGGACATTTGTCGTTTTTTTATATATTATCTTACATCTCCACCGCCACATGTCCTCAGACACGATAAAGAATTGATGCTTCCGAGAAAAACGGTAATTGATTGGCAAAGTGTTTGTCGGGAAATTTGCCGTTTTTGGATCAGCATCTAGAAAAACAAAATCGGCGGTCCCGGCACTATTGTTAAGATTGACGAATGCAAGCTGGGCAAACGGAAAAATTAGCTCGGTTGGTTTGTAATCAATGGGTTTTGGAGATATTTGCCGTGAAGCGAGAGAATCGTTTGTGGTTTCCGTTGACACGCCAGAAAGCAAGACGTTATCGGTAGCTATCAGGGAAAATATTGCTGAAGGTATGGTCATATATTCTGGAATAGACAGACTATCGACATCTGGACGTTAATCACTCGACGAATTTAATCAATCCTGTCACTGGCACCCACACTCAGAACATCGAGGGGTTCTAGAGGGATTTGCGAAGTGACGTGCCCCGATTTGGTCTTAAAAAAGCCCATTAGCCGGTTACATAGCTGCATTTTTATTTAAGCGCCATTTTGACCACAACAACGTAATCGAAGGGTTTTCTAATGTCATGGCAGTCATATACCCGCTCGCTGATGATGACTACGTACGAGAGGTCTTTGCTTGATCATCCACCATTTCGTAAAATGTGATAGAGCTTAACTTATTTGAGAATACCAAGTATATTTTTTCATCTTTTGATGTGTATTTTAAAATTTTATCGCTTTAATTGAAACTAGTTATAGTGAAGAATTGTTAACCTTATTTGTTATTATGATTGCCAATTTATTATTGTCGTTATTAATTACATTTCGTTTTCGATGTATTTTTAGCACCCCTGCGCCCTATATCTCCTGCCGATTGTTTGAAAGAGGGAGCAGCCATCATCTAAAAATTTACCAAAATATTGGTTTCTAAGTATGCTTATGAAAAAAGGCTAGCATCTCTTGTGAACGAAAGGAAAATCCGTTTCTATTACTTGCATGTAGAAAAATTCGTTAAAATTCGAATTTCATATAAATCTTCTGTTATTTTCAAACCAGTTGCGTATGAGTTTCAATGACTCGTGCCAGCTGATGATGCATAACATTCTACACAACTGCAAATGCGACAGATCATTATGAAGGTTGTATGATATTGCGTTGATTGATTCACATGCCGCACATGCTAGGTCATGCATTCACGCATTAATCTACAGGTTTTTCGTTTGAGTCTGTCCATTCAGTACACAATTTTCGTCAAATCACTTCTTTTCGACTTCGGTATGTTTCCTTGTTGGATCCCACGGGGCTCAGGCATGAGTATAGGCTGAACGGCAAGCTTATCATCTCACATTTGCTATATATTTACATCTGTTTGATTTTACTTTGTTTTACCGCGAAGGTCATCCTCAATTATCATCATGCGTACGTACTTTAGACGCTTGCCTTGGCATAGGCATCCAGATGGATGCATTAAGGAAGGTACTTTTGGAGCAACCATATCGATAATTGTGGTCAAACTGGACTTTTGGTTTTCTACCGGATATCGGTAATGGAGTGGTAGTGTATAAAGAGCAAAGAATCGTCTGGGAAATACCTGCCACGCACAGAAGGTAACGACACAAAATTAAATCAAAGATAAAGATACTGGTTTGTTGGTCACACGTTTAAGTGACACTACTGGTAACTAGGGACACGATGAAAGTACTGATATTAGTACGGTATCGATACTTTCGTTTGATACCAAGTAAAATTTTACTTGAATCGAAACTGTTCGATATTTTACTCATATCAATACTTTGATGGTGGTATCGTATCGACATGTGACTGAAAAATTTTTTACATGGAAATCGACCCATCTTTCTAAACTGAGCTACGAATAATGTCTTCGTACAGTAGCTATTTGAAACTCAAGTGATAAAAATCAATAAATTGTTGCAAGAAATTTAAAAAAGTTTTAACGCAGATTTATTCATTCAACATTTTTATTTAATTTAGAAACAAAAACTAATCCATTTGAGTTATTCATTACAAAGCTATTAACTAAAATAAAACAAAGTCGACAATTTGCCTCCAATAAAATCTACGTACACTTACGAAACGGTTTATGAAAAACCTTAAAAACTATAGATACATTTTTGTTAATATTTAGTTGGGTAGCCTTTATTTTTAATAACGGTTTTAACGAAGTGTGGCATCAATTCTACAAGTATTTTTGCATAGCTTGGCTCTATTTTCGCCCATTTCTGCTAAAGAGCTTGTTTCAAATTAGATTTTGAGCTAATAGGATGAGTCCTGATCCTTTTTTCTAGTATGTCCGCATGTGCTCAATGGGATTGAGGTCAGGACTTTGCGGCGGTGTTTTAAGCACATGTAGAATTTTGTACGCCAATAACATCCTTTTAAAGTGTAGAGAAAGCCAGGGGAATCTTACAACCCAAAGAACGCCATGAAAACTGTAAAGCACGGTGGCGGCGGCGTAATGGTATGGAGCAGGATTTTTACTTTCAACAAGATAATGATCCTAAGTGCATGGCTCATAATACTAGGATGTTCTTGGAAAAAAGGATCAGAACTCATCATATTAGCTCAAAACCTAAGTTGAAACAGGCTCTTTAGCAGAAATGGTCAAAAATAGAGCCAAGCTATGCAAAAATACTTGTAAAATTGATGCCACACTGCCTTAAAACCGTGATTAAAAATAAAGGCTACCCAATTAAATATTAACAAAAAATGTATCTATAGTTTTTAAGATTTTTCATAAACTGTTTCGTAAGTGTACGAAGACTTTATTGGAGGCATATTGTTGACTTTGTTTTATTTTTAGTTAATAACTTTGTAATGAATAGCTGAAATGGATTAGTTTTTGTTTCTAAATTAAATAAAAATGTTTAATGAAAAATCTGCATTAAAACTTTTTCAAATTTCTTGAAAAAATTTATTGTTTTTTATCACTTGCGTTCAAATAGCTGCTGCACGGGGACATTATTGGTACACTGTAATTGGTATCGACTTTCACATCCTAATGTCCTCTCAATGCACGAATAACAATGTGATTAAATTAGTTTCAAAAGTGTTATATGTATTTGTAAAAAGGCACATTTTTGACTTGAGAGTGCTACAATCCTTGTGAACAATATCTGGTCTTCTGCACGCATCCTCATCATATCACTGTTTTTTATCATCGCTTATCTCCTCTTCAAAATTAACTTTTATCTAGTTTAATTTAGTTTAATAGATTTATTACTTTAATGTTTCTAATTCGAGTCAAGGAATGTTGTTTGCTAGCTCCCGTCTTGAGCGAGCAAACAAAACGAAACATTATAGAATAGTTGCGATTAGCTCCACACGTCGGCCGAGTTGCGCTTTTGAGCCTCCATTTTCCTGATAAACCGTTGTGCTTCGGCCTCTGACTTGACTTATTTCCTTTGCTGGATGATGACTTTGAGTAGAATCATTCTTTCATCGATTGCCATATTTTTGGCGTCGCTGTGAGGAAACAATTAATGAGTAATTGAAAGGGGTAGCAAACGTACCCGCCCATATTTTCTCACCAATAAATAACCTTCCGAATTAGATCTGAATGTGTGACGTAAATTTTGTGTGCTTGATCCCGAGAACAAAGTTGCGGAACGGCACCAGACTAGTTCCCGGCCCTATCGTTATAATTGAAATCTCTGGCTTCGTTGGAAGTCTAAACTGACTGACTATAGTAAGTATCATTTGATACTTACTCATATCAATACTGTCGTAATGAGTACGGGACTTATATCAATACTTGGTTCTGATACTACTTTAAAGTAAAAGTATCGATACTTTCTTTCGATATCGTGTCCCTACTGGTAACGAGATATGACTACAAGCACGAGTCGAAAACAGTCAGAGCTATCTAGAATATTCAACGAAATGAAATTTTAATAACTAGCATCCATTGAATAGTGAAATGTACCTTTGATTGATTAAATGATGAAATAGGAAATATGTCATCCTTAAATTATTTCATATGGCTCGTATCATTTATATTAGCTCTTGAGTAAAGATAGCCTAGCTGAAAGTAAGCCATTTATTTACAGGTCGGCTATCTTTATTCACTACATTAACTTCAAAATAAAGCTTTCATTGCACTGTAAAACGGCCCACAGACACGGAGACCTGGTCGTCGACTTGGTTGCAGATATGCAATATCTGCGACCAAATTCACTGTCTGTGGGCTAGTCTCCGATCTAGTTTGTTCGCAAATACTGCAAGTCTCCAACCAAGTCGGCAACCAGATCTCCGTGTCTGTGGGCCGTTTAAATTCACGCAATCTTGAAAAAATACACCGTTTTACGAGTAAATATTATATAAGGCTTAGTGATGAAAGCTTCACGATAGTAAGGTGCAGTGGGAAAATTTCACAGGCAACACCATAATCGGCTTTAGCACTTTGCAGTAAGCTTCGCGAAATGAATCCGATAGACAATGAAGGTTAGTCTCGAAATATCGATATCTGACAAGATATTAAATTATATCTAGTCTTCTAAAGGAAAAATTGGGTTTTAAATGAAAATATGTAGCAGCAGTATATACAATGCGCTCCAAAAGTACGTTGACACCCATGGAAGTTTCAATTTATTTTCGAGTCGGCATGCGTTGCTTGAAGACTATCTAAGCTGTAAAAAAAAAATATATTTCCGTTAGTTTTTACTACAGGCAAGGATCCATGATCACTTATTTATGTATCCCTAGCTTAAGAACCGCTACAAAAAATGTATTGTCCGTTCGCTTATCCCTTAGCAAGAGGTCTGTTTGCGTACCTGAATATTAAAATTGATTCGCAGCAAATCGTTTTTGTATTCTTGCTGCAAGCCAAACTTTGCCACAAAAAGAAACCAGCTCCAAAATACTGTTGTTGCTGCAGTACGCGAGTAAAAAAAGTAATTTGACCGTAGCATGACGCAATTAGTCCGTTTTAGAAAATCGAAAGCTAGATTGGAGACAGGCGTGTTTATTATTTTTAAAGTACATAAAAGTGCAGTGATTTTATATGCAAACCTACAAAAAAAAACTTTCGTGAATAACAATTAACGGAATGGCCATGAAATGTTATTCATCAATACAGGAAAGATTTCGGGCGTGCTGCAAATATGAAAAACTGAAGTAATTGAAAAAAGGGGCAAATTTGTTTAGTGTTAGTGCAGAGCGCATTAGAAAAATCCCTAAAAAAAAGGATTGAGAGCTTTGTCCTGGTCTGGTCGTTCTAAAAAAAAGTCTGAAAGGGATGGTTCGTCAAAAGTCTGAGAGTTAAAAAATATTCTACTATGGCTGTGAGGGTAATGAAGAAAACACTTTCTGCAGGAGGAACAACATTCTCAGAAACCAAACCAAACCAGACAAAGACTGCACGACCATGGATTGCCAGGACGAATTTCTGGGAGGAAACCACTACTGATTGCAAAACATCGTAAAGCTATATTGGAATTTTCAAAGAAATTTATGAAAAAGGATGTTGACTTTTGTAATAAACTGATCTTTAATATAATGAATCCAAGCTCGAACTATTCGGAGGAAGAAGGGGGTAAATTGTTTGGGGTGATTTAGGCCGTAACGTAATGATTTATTTATATATTTGGTGCGTATTCAATTCAATAGGCAAACGGCCTAATTACAGATTGGATACAATGAAAGAAAAGAAGTAAATAAGTAAATATATAACTATTTTAAAGAAAAGTAAACTAAGGACTATGTAAAGTAAAATTAAATATAGCAAAAAAGAATAAAGTAAATTTGTAATAAGACAGAAATAGGTGATATGCAGTGTAATAATAAAAAATAAATAAAATAAAATAATGAAAAAAAATCTATTAAAAATAACAATAAATATTTTACTGCGAACCACATTTTTATAAGAGTCGTAAAACAGGACAGTCAAAGAAAGTATCAGCACGAGTATGTGGTACTTCAAATAAAATGAAGGACCTGATTAACCTTACGGATTACCCCATGATGATCCAAGATGCTAAAGAGGAAGATAGGTAGCCGCGGCAGATTTTGAAGAGGAAACTCTCATCCAAGTAAATTTTGCGCTGCTCAAGGAGAGCAATGTTTAGAAGAGACAAACGTTGACTGTAGGGTGTAAACGAAAGCCTATATTTAAAAAGTAAGATGCGTGTGAACATCCGTTCAACGGTTTCAACAGCATCTGAGAGGTATTTGAAGTGAGGACACCATACCAACAATAACATAAGGAAATACATAAGTGTGAAGCTTCAGGGAAAAGGACATCGAAAAACACTTGGAAACATTAAGGGCCAAACAGTTCCAGTCACACCAACCAGAGTGAGAGCATTCAAATCTTCCTGACGAAGCAGAGAGTCAGCAGTATTTTTGATCACCCGGAAGATTTTTAAATCATCTGCATAGAGAAAATAAGATGACTTAAAAACCCTGGAAAGATCATTGATAAACAGATTGAACAAAAATAACCCTAAAATGAAACCTTGAGGTACACCAGAAGAAGGGGAGAAAGGTCAGAACGACTAACTAAAGACGGAGACAACACAAGTGCGATAAGTAAAAAAAAAACCGGAGATCTAGGAAAGCAATGGTTCATGGATGCCATAATGCTTTAGTTTGATAAGAAGCAACGCAAGATTGACAATGTCAAAAAAAATCAGTATAAATGACATCAATTTGATTGTTGCTGTCAATTGCAGACACAATTACATGAATGAGCCCAGCAAAGTTCGTAGCGGTGCATTGGCCTTTTACAAAGCCATGTTGTTGTGCTGCAAAGACACAGTTGAGGGTATCATAGATACGATTGAAATCGAGGCTTTCCAAAATTGTTAATAGGTAAGGAAGAATGGAGATAAGGCGATAGTTAGAAACAAGGTTACATCCACCCGATTCGAAAGTGGAAAAATGTTAGAGAGCTTCCAGGAGCACATAGACAGGCATTGAATAAGATGGACAAAGAGGCACGAAGGGAAGACACAAGATTTAGACACAAGGACACGGACCAGGAGAACAGTTGGAGTCAAGTGAGGGCTAAAGCAACAGGTTTAGTCACAACTAAGGAGAGACAAGCAGGGAAATCAAAAGAAAAGCAGTAAGAAGCAGGAGTCGACGGGATGGTGTAAACACAGGGAAAAAATCATAGCAAATAGATTGCAAAATTCAAGAGAGTTGAAAGATATTTAGGCATTACATGCTAGAGAGTCAGGAAGAAAACAAGGGGCTTTTAAGGAGCGGACAAAAGACCACAAACTTCTAGGGTTATTTTATTTCCTTCTTGGCAGAGGAACGGAAACGCGAGAAGATAACATCATCTTCGCCAGATCGAGAACTCAAAAATTTCAAACGCGCAGAATTTCAATCCTTGAGAGCACTCTTTACAGTCGTGGTAAACTAAGGAGCATCGTAGGGTTGCGAGAACAGAAAATAGGACTATATGCCGATATCAATTCAAGAAGAATACCGTAAAATGTCATAGCACGACCGACCGACACCCAACTATTCCACGATAGTTACTAAGAAATATTTCGAAGAAAATGAAATCTTCGTCTTAGATTGGTCATTTGTGTCACATGACTTGAATCCCATTAAATATTTATGGCATGGACTAGATCGGAGAATCCCGAATGATGATAGAAAAATAAACGGCTGTTGGAAATAAGCTAACAAAATCCCATCCAATATTTTAAAAAGCCTTGTTGAAATAGATTACAAGCTGCCGTTGATAGTTCTGGACGACATACAAAATATTAAAGGCTTCTACAACATTATAAAAACTAAAATTATTATCAACTTTTGGTATTGCTAATTATTGAAAATACTTTAGTTTTGCAGAGCTGTTTTTTTATAGTACAGGGAGCAAAGTCAAAAATGGAATGGAATTGATATTAAAAAACTCCCTATTTCGTTAAAATTATTTTGATTTTTTATGTAAGCCTTGTTTCCTTACACATTTTTTTATAGAGGGATGTATTTCGCAACTGCTCTAGTGTCAACTTACTTTTAGAGACCACTGTATAGGGAATAAACTATAAATTTAGAGAATGAATCACTTCAATTGGAGATTAAACTTTAAGCTTCTGAGTGAATTTGATCTCTTGGAAGACGAATTTTCGATTTTTGATTATCCAGAAACAATTTCAGACTCTGTGCCAAGGACAAATTTATAAATAAATAGTGAATTTGAGGCATGTCACTGCAACTTAATTATTATTATTAAATTTTAAAACCCAAATACTATGATTCTTTTCATTTTTTTTCTATATTTTACATACGTATGCAGGCCCTGTTACCACAGTCTTCATAATGGAAATAACATATTGCGAAAGCAGTGTATATATTGAATGAGGTTTAGCATATTGAATCTTATTCAATATGTAATAGCAAATATCACATGCATATTCTTTCCGTTTTAACTTTTCTTAGCGTCAAATTAGGTCACAAGTCAAGTTATTTGCACACTTGCTTTTTGAATGCAGCTATGAATTACAATATGGAATGATTTTGCAGTCATAAGCACCCAGCACTTACCTTACATAACATCTTTGCAAACACTTATTTTAAATTCATCTAATACTAATTTGAAATTTTGATTTTTTGTTTGAAATGTGTATTACCCGTTGATTTACTTTGAATGGCTGATTTCGCCGCATTTTGATTGGGAAGCAGCATTAATGTGATTGACGGAATCAGGAAATTCGCTGTGGTATCATATGGCAAGTATAGCAAGTATATTAATTTTTTCAGTGGTTTTTTCTTAGATACCGTCCCGCAACAAATTCATTTCTTACAAAATGAGTAAAATCAGTCGACTATATATCTCGAATAAGCTATATGTGTTTCTAATTAGTTGCAACGTCCGTGAGCTCGAACTGAAATCTCCATTTCAAACAAATTCCCGCCATGAATATTCTCTGGTTGGTTTTCAATTGGTAGATAACAACGAAATTTAGCCCAGCAGATTATATAAACTACCTGGGTATATAGTTTTGCATAACAGTCAAATGGTTTACAATAATTACATCGATTTTTAGCATCGAAACTCTCAAACAATACATAAAACTTCCTTGTTCCCATAATGTCATGAGGGAACAGAAACATGGCAACACACCATCTATCAAATCTATAAAACCAACGAATGTCACTGACGCGGCTGTCATTTGAAAGCAAACGTCCGGCCGTGCAGTTTGTTTTGGTGTCTATCTGTTTTCAATTTCGCACGCTCGTTTGCTCTTGATGTTCGTTCGTACGTTTGTTGCTCGATAAATTCGTGTTTTGTTCGAATTTGTGAAAGAAAACAAATTGGTCAGTTGAGCCGCCCAAGTTAGCGACAGCATTCAAAGTGTATTCAAGTGTGTTTTTCATAAATTTTTCCCGAGAGCGTTACTGTTTTCGTTGACGAGTTGGAGTTTTCAAAGTAGCGTTTTTCCCGCGTCGCGTGATCTCATCCGTAGCAAAGAGAAAAGTGCGAATTTTCCGTCGTCTTAACGTCGGAACGAGATCCGACTCGAATTGGAAAACCATAGGAGAAGTGCACGGTGGCATTGATTCAGTAACCGAGATCAACAAAATCGCAGCATAAAAAAACTCGTTGGCTCGTAACCTCGTGTGCTAAAAGAAAATTGTGCAATTCCTCGTTTGCTGGCTCGCTTGTTCGTTCGTTCGTTCATACGTTTTGTCTGCTTTCTGTGAAAGATTTCAAAATTCGGACTGTCCCATTTTCCAAGCGAAATCGAAAGTAAGCGGAATAATAGCGTAGAAATATTTGTTTTTGGAATTAGAGTAGAAGATTCAATCGCTTCATAAGTTCGCGTTTGTGTTTGTTGCAAGACGAGAATTTTGTGAAGGAAAATCACATTCTGAGCCGAAAAGGAGCAACAAGTCGTATCCTTGCCTGTAGTTTGAGCTGCACCAGTATCTGAACGCTGTTACAAGTCGAGTCGATCGAAGAAACAAACGACACAATGAGCGGATATTCGGATATTTCATCGAAACTGGAAAACAGCCGGTAAGTGAATGAATGAAATGTCGTGGAAATTCAAGGGCGAAAATCGACTACTAGTCCGCAGGATATTTTCAAGCCGGGATCGAACGCTCTTATGTCCTCGCGTCTGTCCCCCAAAGGGGTGCTCTGCTGACTCGTAGGCGTTTGAAGCCTTGCGCGTTGCAGAGTATCTGGGAATCAGGTGATGTGGCTGCGATGACACGCCCTGCCTGGCCCCAATAATAGTCCATAGAAAATCGTCAGAAAAGGATATGTTGGGGTATTTTCTCCTTGGTTGCGACGGATGGCGACGTAGCCAGGAGTCGATGACATAAATCGAGTGGATGCCGCTCCCAATTCGTGACTTCGCTGTGTTTGTTGCATGCGTTGCACCAGCAAGCGTTTGTTGCTGTCGTCGTCAGTCAAAAATAAAAATAAACAGATGGCCAAAAATAACACGACGCGAGCTAGTAAGCTTAGGAATTGTCGTTGGAAAATTAGTTTGTGATACAGGTGAAGTTCACGGGCCAGGGCATTGGTCTAAAAATCTGAGGTTTCCACACTCCCCGATAAAAAGGTCTGCTTTTGTCCTTAATAAAATTAATCTGCCTTAATAAGAAACAAGAATTCGGTGGAATTTGTTTCATTGTGAAAAAATGTGAAAATTTCAGACTGTGACTTAGTCCATAAATTAGGTCCACTGAGTGGCCGAGTTTTCAAAATATGCATGTAAAAATAAATAAAAATTGCCTGTAGCCTGATTTTGAAATGTCTATAAACACTTTAGATACAGTATTCGGCTTTAATTTTCATTTAAATTACGTCCATAAATGTTCACTCGACCGGTTCAATCGGTTTTTATGAACCAATCCAATATAAATCGAAGTTTCTAGTAGCGAAAATTGCTCTGCGTTTTATTTAATATTTTGAAATTCGGAAGTCTATTTGCATTTCATGCAATAATTCAATCAAAAAATACAACCAAATAAGTACAACTCAAATTTAAATCGAAGCACAAAAATCCGCTGTGTACCTATTTTAAAGCAAATTATCATTTGTTGTTACTGAAATTGAACTACGAAAGCTTTTTATCATTGTGTTGTTTGTGTGCTTGGGTTAACAAATAACTATGTATTACATAGCTGCAAGCACTTGGCATTGATTAGACTTGAGCGCTAATTTTTCTTGCCTGAAGCTGTAACGAAAAAATACTCAAATAATTTTGCGAAGTTGAAAAATATGATCGCGTTTTGATAGAGGCGGGAAAAATCAAATAAAGAAAGTAAAAGTGAAAGAAATCGATTTCTTGAAAAATATTTATATGAAATTGATATCAACAGATGCATGTGTATTCGTATGCGCTTTTATATATTACTCACGAAAGGGGTTCTGTGAATAACCGATGTTGCAAAAATTCCAATTTTATATGTATCATTCGATTTCGTCGTCGTAACATTAAAATGTGACCACATTTTAAATTAAAAATGTTATTTTTGACAAATCCTAGCGTTGACCGAAAAAACGAAGCAAAATTGCAACTTCTAGAGTGAGGTAAGTCCACAAGAGGCTCGTGGGACTCGATTCGTGGTACCATTATTCCTATTTTTCTGTAAACAAAAAAAAGTGGTCGAAACTCATGTAACAGTTAATGTCCAACATTAATGGACCATGATCAGTATATATTTCTTAAAAAATTTGTTTGGCATTTATCTGGATTATATGTGCCGATAATCTCGTTGATCATTTCAGCTCTATCGGTGAAAAACTTACTGAGGACTTAAAAGTGAAGCTTAACGTTGTCAATTTTGAAAGGCAGAACACTCCGTTGAATTCAAAGTCTCTTTTTTTCGAGCCTACTGATCCTGGTGAAGTGTTTGTCATAATTAGCTCATTGAAGAATTCTTCACCTGGAACTGATGGAATAACTTCCGAAACCTTGAAATTAGTCGCTACTCAGATATCACCTTATATTTCTGCAATCATTAATAATCACATTAGCAAAGGTGAATTCCCTACAGAGCTGAAAGATACCATAATAGTTCCTATTCATAAATGAGGTAACGATTTAGATCCTTCTAATTACAGGCCAATTGCTTTAACAAGTTCGTTTAGCAAAATTTTCGAAAAAAATATCAATGAAAGACTAGTTAAATTTATAGAAAATAGTGTAGGATTTGATGCACATCAATATGGTTTTTTTACAAAAAAGTAACAACATCAGCAATAACAGATGCCTTACAATTTATTAATTGTGAACTTGATTTGAATGAATATGTGGCTGCACTGTTTATTGATTTAGCGAAGGCCTTTGATACAGTTAATCATATCACTTTGTTAAAAAACCTAAGCAAACATGGAATAAGAGGCTTGGCACTGGCGTTAATTGGTAGTTTCCTAAAAGACAGAAAAATCCTGGTTAGGTTTAATGATGATATAAGAAAGCAACGATTAGTTAACATTGGTGTTCCTCAAGAGTCAATTCTAGGACCAACTTTATTTTTACTCTATATTTATAATTTATATTTCTCTGGTCTGACTGGAAAATATATTATTTATGCTGATGATACCCTTTCGCTATACTCTGCTGAACTTCTGGAGCGGCAAATAAATAATGATTTAATTGTTCTCATAGAATACTCAATCGGATAGTTAAGGCAGTGCATGGACTTGATAGACTGACTCCAAGTGATATACTATACAAACAGATAAATTCAATGTAAGCGATATTATATTTATGGAAAAAGCTAAGATAATATACAAAATACTCAATACATAACAATATAAAATCTTCGATATATCCAATAAGACACTGTGATTATCACAGCTATCACGCAAGATTTAAAGATAATATCAGGCTTGATATCGCTAGAACGAATAGAAAACATAAAGATCCTATTAGATTAGCTATAGAAATCTTTAACAATTTACCTAACTCTTTGAAGAATGCTGGATCTTTTCCCGTAAAGTAAATTACGTACTATTTACTACTAGTTTTCACCGATTGCTGATTTTTGGTATTTAAAAAAATTTTTTTTTGCATCCCTCATACCAGCACTCTGTTCTAAGAGGCAGTTTCTCTCGTTTTGTTTTCTCCGTAAAAATCTTTTAATTAATTTTTATCTATATTATGAAAGAGCTTCTTCTTCTTTGCATGCTTTTTATTTTTCATATTTTCCACTTCCCACCAATTAACTCTACGTTACTTTCTTTATTCTCCATTTATCCTATTTATGTTTTATTTTTAATTATATAATTTAATTTCAAATTAAATGTGTCGAGAGTGTGGTTTGAGCTTCCTTTCCTATCCTATTCCCTTTCGGGGGATGATGATAATTTTAATTGCTTGTTTCTTGACTAAGCGGCTTACTGCTGCTAAGAAGAAGAGGCTCTGCAATGAAGCTGAATCCATTGTGTTACCTCCAGGATGGCGCTAGCTGCCATATAAAATATACAAGTGATTTGAGCGATAGTAAAAATTGTATTTTGTTGAATGGAAAAAACTTGTACACAATATTTATTCGGATAACTGAAATCAAATTAAAGTTGGTTTGATTTGTAGAAGATTACACATCTCGTAGACAAGTAAATATTTTCTCCGATTCTCGGAAATATATTTTTCTGAGTGTTACGACTAATACATTTTGTGATTTTGATGTGATAATCTGGTCGTCATTTATCAACACTTTGTTTTGGGTACTCAAAAATAAATGATTTGGTGAAAGATACCACTGCTGTAGATGAGGAATTTCGAAAAATTAAAATTGAATGGAAGAAAATACCGTTAAATTGAAAAATTCTCCGAAGACATGATAGTTTGAAGGATTATTTATTAAATTGTCGGTCCTAGTTACAGTGTTGCCTCGCATCAATCAAAAATCACACAGACCCATTGCTTATAAGCTATTGAGTGTTCAAAGCTCTAGGTTTAAGCTAAGATATCTGAGCAAAATGTGTTTCATGAGTAAGTCGGTTGTTCTAATTTACCCCGAAGCTCTATCTCTAAGTTAAACTGGTGCAATTCAGGGTACGATTTTCTGCTCTACCTTTTTTGGATAGACCGATTTTTAATCTCAGTTTCAATCTCAGTTTTAACTTAAATGGGAAGAAAACAGTTAAAATGAATTACAAAATCATTTATTTCTATTCCAAAAATTGTTAGTAAAATTATTTCAGAATATGCTCCTAAAATCTCACAAAATCTCAATTCGATCTGAAGCTATGAGTAGGTAGGTAAGTGAGCCTTCTCCTTTAGCCGCAAGAGCAAGTAGCAGGCTTCAAAAGTATTTTTCTGAGACGCTCTTTTTAATTGGTCGCACTCTAGGTCAAGAGTTTCTCTTCAAAATTTTTGTATGTCATTAGTTCGTATGTTTTTATTGCAAAAGGTTTGCAAGATAATAACAGAAAAATATTCTTCTGTACGTTCGGTCGCTCATGAACGAATGAAAGAAAACCTCGATAAACGAATTGTATCATAATTTTATGTCCAAGTGTCTCACCATATTTGATATTAAATTTTTGACTACTTTTCTTGCCTTCATTCCAAGCTGTCTCCAAACACTTGAAGGAAAAAAACAACAAAAGTTACGGAAAGTGAAATGAGTACGCTGGTCGATGGTTCCGCAACATCCGAAAAGACAAGTACATATGAAGGAAATATTTGGCCGTTTCAGCTTCCTTAAAGCAAGCTTCCCGGGAATGACTTCCGATATAAATTCACTCTACTGGTTTTCCGTTTTTTTAATATCTCCATATTTCTCTCTGGTGTCTTCTCACGGTTCATATCCGGCTATCGTCTAAATAAATCCTTTGGCTCAACTCTGAATTTGCACTTGCATTGATATTGAAGGATTTTGGTCGCAGAAGATACAAGCCACAGGTTTGGAATTCGACTTGATTGAATACAAGATATTGCGATCTGATGCGAAAATCACTGCGAAAGTTATTATGAGTAATTATTTGAAAAGGTTGAGTCATGATTACATCAAAAGCCCTGCTGACGATACATCCACTCTCTCAAAAGTTCGACCAACATTCTTCGTAAAATGATTCTTCATGGAACAACATCTTCTCATGCACAAGAAGTATGCGCGGTTTTTGCTTACAATTTCCTAAACTTTTGCTCCCAGTCTTCAGCACCTACCTCGTATCATGTTCCCTATTCCTTCCTTCGTACTTCATCCTCATTTCGAACTAATCCGTTTTAAGTTGAATGCTTCGCTTTGACGATAGCACAGACTGTGGCTATGATGATATTCCCAATCTCTTGGCAAAATCTCTCTTCTTCCTTGTGTGTTTCTTTATATAATTTTTTAATCTGAAGCGTTGCCAGTGGAGTTTTTCCGGGGCATTATGATATACTGCTCTTGAAGCTGGAAGACTGTGGACTCTGTGACTTTCTTAATTTCTTATTTTCTTTCTACGTACATGATCACGTCCTGCAATTTCCTGTTTTTAACTCCTTTTGTCCAATCTCTGGAGTTTCGCAAGGCTCCGTTCTTGGGGGCCAAGCCTGGTTCTTATTGTTTTAATGACATCCTTTCCTCCATTAGTTCATTTTGTCTTTTTTTGCTGATCACTTCAAGATGTCCAGAGCAATAAATTCGCTGCAAGACTGCGAGCAACTGCAAAATAATTTAAGCATAGGAGCTAAGGGTCTAGACAGACAGGCGCTTAAATTAATAATTTACTAGTCATCATTTATACCTAAATTAGTAATTTAAAAGTAGCTGACACACAGCCCTTGCGTTAATGATGAATACTGTCAATGACTGTCTGTCACTCAAAGAAACTAGTTTTTGAAAAATGGAGAAATTGAAGGTGTTTTAAATGCATGTTGGAATACAAACCGCGCAAGAACTACATTAAAATTCTGTAAATATTTTGAATTTTTTTTTACTTTTTTTTATAGTGATTCCCAGACAACTAGTTTGTTGGTATAAGGGACAGCAAAAAGGTTTTTTTCTCGTGCCAACGCACGTGGTGTTCCCAAGCGGACCCCCATCTAAGTACTAACCGCGCAAAGCCGCACTGAACTTCGGTGATCTGACGAGCACCAGTTGTTCCAGTGAGGTATGACCGTATTTAATCTGACATTTCAAAAAAGTTGCCTTATTATTTTTCAATAAGAAAAGCAATGCCTTCTAGAAGTACGGGCCGTCAAAGTACGTAATCGTTGTAGCTTTGACGTCACTTTTTGCGGGAATTTTGACATTTCCATCAGGCAGTGCCGATATACACAGAGATTTCACGTGCAGATTTTTAGCTAAAATATAAATAAAACGTTAGTTTTTTGTGCGCGGATGCATTGTAGAAATAATATTTAGTCATAACTTGCATTTTGTGTCAATCAATTGTATCGACACAAAACATCACATAACCTAACAATAACTGATAAACATTTCGTAGCAAATTTTTCAATTATACCACACGCACCGCATTAATTTGTGTTTTAGCTGTTCACTAGCACTGTTTAGCAGATTTCACTTTATTTTCATTTCACTCACTTTAACACAACCTGTACAATTCACATTTGCTCGCGGACGTCCCATAAGACTACGTGTGTTTTTCGCGACATTTTTCCCGCAAACTGTGACGTCATCATTCTGCATGACGGCCCGTACTTCTAGAGGGCATTGGGAAAAGTGACTTTTCACAAGGGAAATTTGTATTATATCGCGCAACTATACTTCATCAAGAATAAATTACGAAAGTTTGATGATCATTACCGATTTGCTTAATGATTGATAATTTGGTCATTTAGTGGTGATTAGTACAAATTAGCATATGACACACGGCACTTAAATGATCATTTACGACAAATTATCATTTAGGCTGCGCTGTCTGTCTGGGCTCTAACTGGTGTAACGCCAATTCTCTCGCTCTAGATGTCTCGAAGTAGCATCTCAGGTGTCTTATTCCGTAGTTCAACCCAAAGCAGTCGGTGCTCAGCAATTTTTCACACACTTCTTGTTTGATTTCTAGTTTAACTAAATAATGACATCTTTACAAAGAGCTGGAGTTAAAAATAAAAATCGAGAATAAAAATTAGACTGCCCAGAAAAAAAACGTGTTCTGTTATGTAGAGCTCAGGTGTTAATGCCACTTCTTAACTGACTTTGATGTTTTGACGTATTCTATTACTTAGATTTGTGACCATACCCTAATTGAATATTTTTTTTTTGAGCGACTTACTGTAAAATATTTTCAGTTGCTGGTGTTGTTTTTTTTTATAGGATTTAGATGTAGAATTTAGTATAAAATAGATGTGAGATGGTGTGATCAGACTTGTTATAAATTGTTTTCCGATTTTTCCTGTCTTTAGATGTTGTATCTAGTCTTCAATTGCATTACTGAGTTAAGTGTCAACTGAAACGAAGCATTGTTTAAATTTATCTGAAAACTAGCATTTCACCCTTTACTTTAGTGTAGCCATTTTCATACAGGGTAAGATGATAATACCTCCTTGACTTTTAAAGAAGATAAGTAAAAAAAATGGTAGGAATAGTGTCGCTAGACAGCATTAAGTTGAAATGCTATTTTGATGTAACCCGGGAATGAAATGTTGCTTGGATTGGTTTTTTTATACATTTAAAAGTCTTCTCGTAAGGTTAAAGACACTAGGCAGTTCTTCTTGCGTCACCCTGTGTAATAGGGTCAATCATTTGGTTGGTGGTATGTCTTATAACCGTAAATATCTGTAGAAAAAATGTAGATAAAATCGCCAGTAAAAGATTCGAATGGATATTAAAAGCTTTGGGACATAGAAAAAAAAATCGAAAAAAAATCAAATAAATAAATAAGTTGCAATAATAAAAACGACAACAAATCCTCTATAAGTTCAAATCAAAGCTTTATTTAAAATACAGTCGTTTGCACAAGTAACTACAGCGTTTTTGCCAAAATGTGATTGGATTGATTAAGGGGTTAGTCCACTGTTAAACTGCTCAAAATGAACTTTTTTTCAAACAGCTACCAAAAAAAAACTATTCAAGATATCAATTTGAACTTTTAGATATACATTTATTGAAGCTTAAAGCTAACAATTTCATTGGAAAAAATTATTAGAAAGCAAAATGGCGACCGCTCCAATGAATCGCCGCAGCACCGCCGAAAAAAAAACAAATTGCGCCTTGTAAATTCCTGGATAAAATAAGCATCTGTGAACAAATTACCAAAATTATTTCATTAGTTTTGAGTATAAATGACCGCACTGGCTTAAATTTAGAAAAAAAATTTTTTTTGACGATTTGGGGAACATTTTTTTGATTGAAAAAACGCGAAAAACTGGATAACCAATGTTCAAAAGTATACCACTTTAGGGCTCTAAATTTAGGCCCATGCAGTCCTTTATATTCAAAACTAATACAATATTTTTGGTAGTTTGTTCACAGATGCTTATTTTGTCCAGGAATTTACGATGTGCAATTTGCTTTTTTTTCGATATCTTGAATAGTTTTTTTTTGGTATCTGTTTAAAAAAAAAAGTTCATTTGGAGCAGTTTAACAGTGGAACAGTGGTTCTTCGTTTAACAGTTACAGTTTAACAGTGGTTCTTCGTTTAAATCAAAAACTATAATAAAAACAAATAAAAACTTCCCATATATTTAGCGTTGGAAAGATACCATCAAAATTCGTCACGCTAATAAACTAAAAAAACATCCACTCCAAATCAATACAAATCACATTGCTCCCATGTTGATATAACAAAACACATGTAAGAGACTCCACAGCAATATACCGAACCACATTCATCTAAAAATAGAAATTAAGATCGAAATTCATACACTTCATTATGAATCAAAAAAAAAAAAAAGGCTCATCGCTTTAACGTTATTGAAATCATCTTCTTCTATTCCTCAATAAATTCAAGGGATACTTGGGGGATAATTTTATTTTCTATTGAAATTTATTGCTAACAAACATACGTTAACGCGAAAAAGCGAATAGCGTAGGCAGAAAAAAATGTGAAAAACCATAAAATCGTAAATAAAAGGCGCAAATCGTACAAGGAAGAAGAAGCGAAAAAATGACGAAAAATTAGAAAAATATTGAAGGCACATAGACAGCAGCAATTAAAATTCAAAAGGAAATCAAATGAAGAGAGAAAACAATGAAAAATATAAACAATTTTTGAAAAAAAAACATAATAACAAGACTATGTCAAGATTATCATAGTTGCGCTGCGCACATAGTCTTGGCAATATGCCTGTCTAGTCTTACAAAGCAAATTCATTGTGTTTTTAAATTTTCTTTCGAAAATTGTCTACATATTTTTTCCATTTCAAAGAAATCGAATTAGTTTCAGAAGCCCGACGAATCTGCTGTACGAAATACTGAAACCGAACATTAGCCTTCTAACATATGTTGCCTGGCATGTAGTATCTTACTCTAAAATGTATTTATATATTCGAATGTAAACAATTCTTCGGTTGAGTGTAAACTGTTATTTTTAATGAGCACGTGGTTTTAGCTTGAAGTTGAAAATCCACAAAAATTAATTGACAGTGATTTGAATACTCTGTTCTTCCTTTGATTTATCGATACAATTAGAAACGGTGCAGTTTAAAGCAAACTGGTTAAAATATTTTTAAAAAAACAACAAATCAAAATAAACTAATAAAGTTGATTGTCCTATAAAATCTTAAATTTAAGATCGTTTTCCTTGCAATACCATTGATTGATCTTTTATGCGAAACTCTATGGTTTCTTAGCCTATTAAATAATCGACTAGAAGAGCTTTTTTTTGGTCAAGATTGTTTTCTACGAATATTAATGCCTAATCTTGAATAATCAGACGAAAACGCTTTTGAAATTTAAGTTAAGCTTTTCCTGTAGCTGAAACTACTGTACGAGTATCGGATAAAACGAAGAATGGAATCTAGATGAATAGAAGTTGCGCCTCGCTAATATAAGATTGATTCGTCTTAGAAGTATCGAAGCGAATTCAAATGAATTATGTTAGTTTGCATGGGTGCAAAAGCTTCTTCACGAAACGAAAGTGATTATTGCTAGTAGACAATTTTAATAAAGCTCGTTTGATGACCGTGTAGGAGTGTGTGAATTGATGAAATCGAGAGTAAATCGTTTGAATGTTTTGTTTTTTTTTTTTGATTAGTTGAAAACGTTTATTGTTTGTCCTGATTTTCATGTATATTTTATGGCTGAATATTTCAGTTAAGACAAATTTTGATATCTTAAAATGAAAGTGATATTTGCCAATAATCATGTACGGCCTTCAAAGAATTTCATAAAGAACGCTTCCGATACACTTTTAAATTTTGAAGAGGTATTTTCTATGACCGTTAGAACTAACCCTTATGACTCCCAACTTTTCAGTGTGTACATCGACCGGCAACTCCAACTTATTCTCGTAGTATTTTGAATTGCAGGTTTTGAATTGCAACAAAGGTCCTGAACTTGACTTTCTTCCTCAGACTCTCTTACTTAAGTGTATAGAAGAGCTAGCAACTCCCTTATATACCATCTATTCTTTAATAGGCCGGTTTCGGCTGGAGTTTTCCCATTCTGTTGGAAACATTTTCTTATGTCACAGCCATATTCAAAAATGACGATAGACACTGTTTCAGAAAGATATAGATGCATTGCCATATTATCTTCAATTCCAAAACTTTCTGAGAAGGTTATCCGCGGCAAAATCTCTCAACTTATCGATTCCCGTCTGAACAAGCAACAGCATGGCTTTAGAAAAGGCCGTTCAAGGAGCTTGACAGTTCGATACTCGGACGTTCTATGTGAAATGGATAAATGGTATCAAATTGACGCAGTCTACACTGATTTCAGTAAAGCTTTTGACAAAGATGACCATTCTACCTTGATACCTTGATTCTAAAGCTGCAATATGGATATTGACTTAGCTGCTTTTAGACTACTTTCACAATCGAGCCCAATTTTTATAATTCCAAGGTCCTATATTGAAAAATGTCTTTGCTACTTTTGGTGTACCACAAGGTATTCATCTTGGCCCAGACCTTTTTAATGTATTTATTTCTCATGTTAAATATACCTTACTGACCTTATGCAAACGATATCAAAAATTATCACAAAATTGAGTCTAAATCGATATACTGCTTATCCCATCCAAACCTATTTCACTTGATCGTTGATGCAATTGAAAACAAGCTCTCCCTTAACGCTGATATTGCCAAGTTATAGGTTTTACCAAGAAATACACGGTTGCACACTACGCATGCTTCCTTGGTAACAATATAATAGTTCAAATTGATAATGCTGTTGATATCGCTATTATCTTGAATGTGAAAATCCGCTTCGTCTATGATAAAACCCTTTCTCGTGTGAAGAAACAGCTAGCTTTCATTAAACTACTTTCCAAAAACTTGTAGATCGCGCAAAATAGGACGTCAGACAATGCTTAAATTATATCGACATAACGGCGTTGAAACCACTAAACTAAAAAAAAGTTTCTGCTTTGAACTGCTTAACAAAATTTAGTAATCCTGCTTGCGACGAATTTCGCCAAATACGATTATTCCGACTACTCACTTCCAGAGTGGAAACCAAAAGAAGGAGTACGGTTAGCCAAAGCTAGTAACGATAAAAAATTAATTTGAAATAGGAGAGCTAGCTCATATAATCATTAATAACTGAAAAGAAACTGTCTAAGGATTTTGTTGCATTTCATTCCAATAGCTTTGAAAAGTTAGTAAAGCGATTTCCCTCTCAAATCACGGACCGAATTTTCAGTTCGAACCAAAAGTCTTTAAGGAAATTATGAAAGGGGTGTAGAAAAGGCCTTGTAATCGGGATTATATGTTGAAAAATGTGGATAGTTTTGAAAGAACTGTTCATCCCTTTCAAATTCGAATATTGAGGAAGCAACGAACGAAGAAAGGTCCGTAAAAAAGTGACACCTGCATCAAAAAGACTAATAAATAGAAGTATCTCTTTCTCTCTCTGACTTATCAAGAAGGATCTCTCTGTATAACTTATCGAAAATACTTTCTCTCTTATCAAGAAGACTCTCTCTCTCTCTCTGTGTGACCTGTCAAGAGCAATCTCTCTCTCTCTCTCTCTTTGTGACCTGTCAAGAGGAATCTCTCTATCTCTATGTGACCTGTCAAGAGGAATATCTCTTTCTCTATGTTACTTGTCAAGAAGACTCTCTCTCTCTCTGTGACTTGCCGAAAAGCCTCTCTCTCTCTCTGTGACTTGCCGAAAAGCCTCTCTCTCTCTTTCTCTCTCTCTTTCTCTCTCTCTTTCTCTCCCTCTTTCTCTCTCTCTTTCTCTCCCTATGTGACTTGTCAAAAAGACTCCCTCTCGATGTGCCTTGTCAAATAGACTCTCTCTTTCTCTATCTGACTTGTCAAGAATCTCTCTATCTATCTGACTTATCAAAAAGTATTTTTCTCTCTATCTGATTTATGAAAACGACTCTCTATGATTCATCGTGTAGGCTGGGTTTAACAATCTTCTAACCAAGTGCGTTTTCTGAGCACCATCCATCAAGACTACAAATAACATTTTGTACTTGAATATAGTTGTCATATTGTTCAGGGTACTAACAGTTTGAAGCCATTAGCGTGCAAAAAAACAAGTTGAACAAGTAAAAAAATAAAAATCTTTAATAAATACGAGGAACAACTATGAACCAAGAATCGATCCCTGCGAAACTCCAGAAAGAAATCACCACATTGTAAAACCTGATTTCCTACATACATGCTTCGAGCTTTATATGAAGTTGCTGGTCAATACCATCAAAACTTTTGGAAAACCAGTGCAACACCATCAACTTGTTTCATTCAGCCTAGGACCATAAAAACTTCGGCAGCCATGTTAGTAGTGCTTGTATAAAGAATCCTTCTTGTTGAAAATATTGATAGAAGTATTTAATTGCGATCAGCTTTTTCCCTTCCTGTCTATTGACGGCGTATATTTGCTCCAAAGCTTTCGAAGTGGAGTATTCTTGATTCGGGAATATGGGTCATTTTACGGTTAAAACCTCTGAAAGCATTATTATATAGAATTGTTTTGAGTGCGATTTTGATTAAGTTAAAATTAACGTTTCGATAATATAGCAATCAAAACAAATCTATTGAAAAATACTGATTCGAGCTATTTACCAAAGCAAAGAACAAGGGGAATCGGCATGCAATTGCAAGTGTAAACTCAGCCATCAGATTTCAGAACAGGTGAAATCTAGATAATCTTTCAGGGAAATGAAAACTCGCCACAGGCTAAAGTTAAAACGTTTCGAGGGAAGGTATACACAATCCCGATGAACATTCATACTTTTCAAGTCCGGGAAGCTCTCATGATATTAAAATTATAGTATGAAAGAATCACTATAATGATGTAGACCAATGCTCTGTTGCTTTTATTTCGTCAATTCGCTAAAATAAACAGTTTGTAGAAAAAGTCAAAGATGGCGAAGTTGCCTTTACTGATTGTAAATCTTATGGAAGTCTGGTAGCAGATAAAAAATTTCAAATGGCTCTAAAAATTATTCTAAAAATGGTCATCTTACGAAGCATAATGTCCATCGTTGGTATCATAAGTCATGATTATTGTGGCGAAGCTATCTGTCGCGATAAAGCTTAGCCAGGTAGATGCAAAAAATGATCAGCTTATTGCTGTAAAACAAATTATGGTACTGGAGCTTATCCATTCCCGAACTATCGGTGGAAAAAGTCGATTCGATTTGCCAGACTTGCTTGCTGTACTTCAGAACGAATTATATGAAAATAGGTGAAACAGCAAACACATTTGCATATCCAGTTACCGTTGGATCATTCTATACGCTGTTAAATGGTCAATGGTAGCTTGTGCGATTGTTGGTAGCTTGTGCGATTGTAAATAAAAACAATACAAGGTTGTAAATTCTCAGTTTATATATTCTCTATGAAAAGTTCTTTAACTCACCTATCCATCAAAGTATGCTATCCTTGAGGCTTATTGTACTAGGCATTTGCCTGCTATATTTCTACCAGCTTAAAGATCAAGGCCTATAGCATTCACGCAAAGCATTTTGCTTTGATATGCTTCATCATTAAACATCTGCTGACAGACTCTGATTGCGTGATCATTGGCAGTAGAGACAGCTTTCTAAACTAGCAATATTGCTACCATCGCAGTTGTTGCATTTTCTCTTATTATAGGATTTTTTTTGGTTTGTCAAAAAATCAGAAATAACACAATCTGTAATGAAGAATTAAATTCAATCTCACTTCATCATACGCAGTCGAGGGTACTTTTTTGATTTTACTGTCAAAAATGTTTACAGAATTATGCAACAAATTTTTTTTTGTAATATCAATTGCGAGATTTTCCGGGCAATATTTTTGTTCTCTAAAAATCGGTTAGGACTTACAACTTACAACAGGGCGGCTTACAACTCTAATTACCACGTATTATCGCGCTTCGATGTTCCCAAAACCACTGAAAAGTATAAAAGTAGCTCTGTATTAAATACCGGAAGAATTACCAAAAATTAATACTAAAATATTTTATAAAATTATTCAAACATACGCACTACCAAAAAACACCGACCATCGCCCAACAACCTTTATCACTCAAGGCAGCCCTTGTGAGATTCGACTAATCACTCTTCCGCAATATCATCTTGCCATCGAATCATCTCTTTAATATCGAAATATTCTGACCCTGATTTATCGTTACTATCGAATTCATGTGATATCTAATTTTAATTTCAATACGAAAGAAAAATCATTTCGAACACGGAAGATTCGTTTGTCATCGTTCAACCTTTCATTATGATTTTTGTTGAATTCAAGGAAAACTGAACTGGTTCCGGATTTTTTCTGGTTTCCCTCTCTATCAACTCGTCACGAAACAAAGTACAAAGTCCAATGATCTGAATAGAAAATCAGTTTGCAAATGCATTACACGTATATGTATCTCAATTCGCGACATTTTCTTTTATATGGATAAGTCAATTCAAAATCAGAGATGGTCAGATTTAATTCCTTTTGACATAGCACAGTTGACAGGCAGCTTCTTTTCGGAAAAATCATAAGTGATTTGGTAGATGTGTCCTTGAAGCGCTACATAGTTAGCTTGTAAATTCTTTATTTATTTCTTTCATTCGATTTTTTTTTTTTACCATAAACTGATGCTGCTTGGCTAATTTGTTATATGAATTTGAATGAAATATAAAAAATTTGCAGCTGGTTGTGGTATCTTGATTTTTTTGTTAGTTCAATCGTTGATTTGTTGATGGTAGCACTGTATCGCAAAAACTATTAGATTTTCATAAGGTTTTGAAGAACACGGTGGCAAACAGTTTCCGTGACGAAAACTGAAAATAATCAATTCGCTATTGAATACATTGTATTTTGAAATTGGCAACCATCTGATTTTTTCAGGTGGATGATAGGTGGCCAGAATCATTAGGAATATTATTTATGCTCCAAAAGATACGTCAACAGTTGACAAACGTTTTCATTTATTTCTTGAACTGCATACATTTTTGGAGGAAAACGGACATTTGTTACGCATTGATTGAGCTATCAGAAGCAACATAAAGTGACGCAAAAATATTTAAGTGAATGTCTAGAGAAAAGATGATAGATAGGGGCCATGGCTTTTCCAATGATTACAAGAGCATGGTCAAGCAGTCTAATAGTATCAGTATGTTAATCATCTGTTCATTATTCATTATTTTATGACCGAAAACCGTTCAGCGAGTCAAAGTCCAAAATTGTATCTTGAGCGCTGCAGTGACTGAATGAACGGTTTCCCAGACGACTCACATGATGTTGACCGTGAAAGTACATGACTGGAAAAAATTGTCACGAAGGGACTTCGTGATGGAATGCTAGAAATACTGTAAATGTTTTGGTTTGCGATAAATAAAGGTCGATATTTTATCACATTGATAGCGAGGAAGTCCAAGAAGTGGTCCCTTTGAGGGTGATCTGGTAAGAAGTGTGTCGGGTTGAATATTGTTAGTGAAAATCAATCGAGTGTAAACATATGTGGATGAAATGAATTACTGTGTATATTGAGCTAGTTAGTACACAACTTTATTCGAAATTTTACCAAAATAGTATTTTAAGTTGTTTTGCTGGGTCTTTGAAATGTCTTTTGATGAAAACTTTCACATACAGTCTTCTAATAAAGTTCGAACCTATAACCCCTCTGGTTTGAAAAATGCGAAAGTTTCTTTGACAGACGAAATAATGATTTCTGGCTTCAGTTAGTTCCAGAGTCTAAATGTCGAAAAGCTATCTACCCTCTGTTGATTTGATTATTTCATTTCGAAATATTGGCAACATTTTTTTTTCATACAGTTGGGGACAAAACTCTCCATACGCCCTCAAAATTTCATAAATTTAGTAGAAAATGCAAATATTTATGAGAATTTTATATGCAACTTTACTGCAAATGTATTTTTATTAACATAAATTAAAAAGTTACATTAATCAATTTATAACCGTAAAAACACAAAAAAAAAAACGAAAGGCAGTAGGGACAAAAGTGTTCATACATTATGTAATTGAACTGAAAATTCCACATTATTTAATATAATTTTATATTTCAAAATTTTTTTGGGCCACCGTTGGCATCAATAACAACCTGCACCCGTCGTGGCATTGAATCCGCCAAATTTTTAGTAACTTCCGGAGTTATTTCTCCCCAGGCTTGTTGAAGCGCAGTTTTGAGTGACTTCTTGCTGCTGGTGTGAATTTTCGAGATTTTTCTTTTCATAAGTTTCCAAGTATGTTCAATGGGGTTTAAGTCTGGCGATTGAGGAAGGGAATACAGCTGCATTGGTGCATAATAAAGCAACCAGTTCTTTACAAAACGTGCAGTATGTTTGGGATCGCTGTTCTGTTGGAATATCCAATGCCGGCCAAGACCCAAATTGTCTACGGAAAGTTGCAAGTGTTCTTCTAACAGTCTTTTATAACAGTATTGGTCCATAATACCGTCTATAAAGACCAATCTGCCAACCCCACCAGCTGCATTTCCACCTCACATCATCACATTGCCACCCCCGTGTTGGTATCAAATTCTTTAGTTGCAATGCTGTTCCGTTTTTTCGCCAGATTCTTTCTTTGCCATCATTACCGAACAAGTTGAACTTGCTTTCATCAGTAAATAAGACAGTTTTCCAGAACTGTAAATCCTTTCCTAAATATCGCTTTGCAAATTCAAGTCGAAGCTGCCTATTCTTTTCAGATATAAGCGATTTTTTATGAGGATCTCTACTTGCATATCCATAGGAAGGTAAGATTCTTCGGATGGTTTTAGGGTGAACACACTTATTCGAAGTATTAGCGACATGTTCCGCCAGTTGCCGACCAGTGATCCTTGGGTTTTTGTCTACCTCTTTTAAGATCATGCTGATATCCCGCCTGGAAAGTTTCTTTGGTCGTCCATTTCTTGGCTTATTTTCCACTGATCCTGTGTTTTTATACTTTTGAACAATGTATTGGACAGTGGCATGGGATAAATTAAACAAAACTCCAATTGTGCGGTATGATTTTCCATTTCTGTGCTCAGCAATAATTAAATTTTTTATTTCAACACTTACTTCCTTACGCTTGCTCATTTTTCACTCTCTTTGCTCACAGATTACTAAAACAAACTAATCATTAGATCGCATTCACGCATTTCATAGGAAATACAACGGTTCTTTGAAGAAAAACAACAGTAAAGCAATGCAATGAAGAACAGAGTACACTATCTGATCAATGTATGAACACTTTTGTCCCTGCTGAAATTCGTTTTTTCTGGTGTTTTTACGGTTATAAGTTAATTAATGTATTTTTTTTTTAAATTTATGTTAATAAAAATACATTTGCAGTAAAGTTGCATATAACATTCTCATAAATATTTGCATTTTCTTCTAAATTTATGAAATTTTGAGGGTGTATGGAGAGTTTTGTCCCCAACTGTATTTCTTATACTAAAACTGGCTATTATGCAGTATATTAAAAACGAAATACTTTCTTTAAATATTAAAACTACGCATAGCTACACCCAAAATGTTATTCCTAATTTTTCCAACAACACTATAAAGTCATCAAAAAATAGTTTGCAAACATCGAATATCACTATAAAAATCTAATTCACTTATCTAGGCGTGCTAGACATTTGCTCAATCACAAGTTCATACATCCTGGCTATCAATTTTTTTTTATGCTCTCATATCTTTCTGCCACTTATCTGAAATCTTTTGGTACTTCGCTGAAATTTTCCAACATCAGCCATAAGATTACAATCGACTTTAGACATTTCAAAGTCAACGGTCTACATCATATCATTTCTTTTCTTGCTGCGAAAACGTGATGTTTCGCCGAAATGATCTGTTTGTGTTTATTATTGCGTCATATACAGATCGAGCTATACAAATTTACAAAAAAAATCAGAATCTTAACTTGTTTTGCTAAGAATTTTTTATGCAAGTTGCAGTGGGACGAAATAAGAGCTCTGTTCGCGTACCTGAATCTATTATAATATGTTAAAATAGATTCGCAGCAAGTCGTTTTTGTACTCTTGCTGTAGGCCTAAAGCCAGTACGCGAGCAGACCTAAGATCAAAGATAGTTTTACATATTCTGACAAATCCATGCAAAAAGGCATTATTTCAAACATTATGAAAATTATTATTGTATCATAAGCCATTCTTTCAAATTAGTGCTTACAGTACTGTAAGCACGGCCAGTTAAAATTATCTCAATCATTTTTATTTTATTTTTATATGAATTTTTATTCAACGAGATCAGTTGATTCAAAACATAAACTTTCACATAAATTATTCTTACAAAAGCTCACGTATTTTTAAGCTTATTGTTTTCCTGAATAATCCTAAAAAAAATCCTTTTTGATGGAACGCGCATACAAACAAACTATTAAAAATTATGTGTCGATTGTGACCTTATGATAACTTTGAACTAGAACACGCTCCGATTATAATTCGAAAATATTATGTTGAAGAAGCTTGTTATTATGAGATTCAATCAGTATCCTGCAAAATACGCTTACTTACATATTTATTTTCTGCTAGAAAACTAAAAAAATTTCTCTGAATTGGCGATTACGCAGATTAAAAAGAGATGCCGAACAGGATGATCCATGGCAAAATAAAGATTTATCTACATATTTGCTGTATAATTGAAAACAGCATCAACGGCGTTTTATGTTGTTTGATCATGGTTAATCGTCCATAGCTGGATTCGAACCAGGGACCATACATGTCCGTTGCTGGTGTATTGTTTTCTCGGCTATACAAGCTCCAATGTTATTTCATGTAACTTGTTCAATCGATGTCATTGTCAGTCTGTTACATAGCACTGAAAAAAGATTTAGAACCTTGGTATATTCTGTTGTAAAATCAGGTGTTATATTACAATGTCTGTTGTAGGAAACTTCTATCGAAATGTATCTGACGTAAGAGTTGCCTGTGAATCACTGGTTTCAAATATTTCCAAATAGTTTATCTCCATTAGTGATGGGCGCTAAGAACAGTGTGCTGCACACTTCGACGTAGTGTGCAAGTGTGGCGACTGTATAACTCATCCCAGCACAGCACGCCAGGCAAACCGCAAATTGATATACTTGGGAACGAATGCAGCACGAGTGTCTTTGTTTCTTCTGCACGCACATCGTCCATTCATTTGATGTGTCTCGATAACAAGGTGTTGTTTGAATAGAAGAATGTAAACATTTTGTGGTTTGAAAGTATTAGCTGATGAATGAAATAGCATTAGCTGATAATAGAATAATTAGCCTACGAAAGAGGCAAAAAGGTTTCTAAATTATTTATCCATCCATTCTTTATAAGCGAGTACTCAACATGCTTACTTGGTATGCTGTGCGTACTGTGAACACTATGTCGAGCATGCATTCTGTTGTGCGGTGTAGTATATGTACTGTACGTGTGCTGGGGGCACACTGTGCGAAGTGAAGTGTGTTGTGCGAAATGTGCTGGCACAGTAAATTGTGCGGATTTCGTACATCACTAATCTTGAAGTCTACAGAGGGGGTAAACGAAGTCAGTGTGATGTAGCGCATACTACGAATAACAAAACTCATTGATTGGCGTGGGCTCACACTTGGCTGCGAACAACATCCTTTTGTGATTATTGGCAACACAATAAATATATCAAATTGAATCATCGAAGGGTGATGGCTGTTGCATGCGTAAAGCACCAAAGCGATTTTGGGCGTGAAAAAATCAATTTTCAATTCTGTCCGCTCATTTGAATGAATGCTTAGTTTGACACTTTAACACTTACTTGAAAAGACAGATTCCTATTCCTGAAATGAAGCTCTTAAAAATAATCTTAATTAAGCCAGTTAGCCTAAAAAATGACTCAGGTACGTATTTACTGTACGGCTTCTAGCCTGTTCAAATCCACCTATGATCTTTTATACTTTACCAACTTAAAATCCTGAGACACTGGGGCTACCTTAGTTTTTACGAACTCGTAGTTAGGCTAACCCACAACTCGATGTTTAATAACGATGTTTGATTATCTGCTGCCGGATTTGAACCAGGTACGACGTACGCTGGTAGTGATTCCCTTATCACTCGTCAACCGAAGCTTGTGTCGGTGGTCGCATTAAGTTTCAACAGTTTCCTTAGGTGTGATTCAAAAATCTTATTCTCATATTAAATTCTTCGGAAGAAACTAAACTATAAATTGAAAAATGATGACGTCAGAAATACATTTTGTTCGATCCTCTATTGTTGGTCCTCTTCCAATCACAAAATTGAAAAATTATGATGTCAGAAATACTTTTTGTTCGATCTTCTATTGTTAGACATTGTGTATGATGTGGTTGTTTAAAACATTCCTCAGGTACAAAATGGACGTTCACCAGCGTCAAGTGGTTTTATACGTATATTTTGTGTCAATATTTTCCAAATTCCGTCAATATTTTCGTGAAGCCGATTGGACAGTCAATTAAAAATGTTTATTAGAGTACAAAAATCAATGCTATATTATTAACGTCAGTCAAATAGTCTTGAACATTTTATTATTTTATTGAATTTTCAATAAAGTACTAAAGTGAAAATTTATTTTTTATATATTATTTTTTTAGTTGTGATAAACGCCATCTTTGTCTCGTATAAAAAAGTTGCGAAAATCAAGCGTAGTAAAGTAAATAACGTTTATTTGCGTTAAATTATCTATCTCTTTTGCCTTTGCTGCACGTATGATTTTCGATATCTTTAACACGATTTTTTCAAAGTTTTTCAGTTTGAGCCTTTAATAAGTATTTGTCAATTTTTTAATTTCTCATAAAGTACCTTAATTCCAAAAAATCTTAACCATCGAAAATGGCACTTAATGAGAACATTCCAAATTTCTAGTTGTTAATATTATTCACATCACAGGTTATTAGCACAAAATAGTATGAAACCCTTCTTCCATTAAATGCAACCAAAACATCTTGCTTTCCAAAAAATAGGGCCACAAATTCGCCGAGAGCATCATCTTTGTCACTAATTTTGTCGCCCATTTTTCTTATCGTTACCGTTTTTTTTTTGTTAATCTTACCTTAAATTAAACTCGAGCTCTTTAATCTGAAGTTGATCAGAAATACCTGTGCCATCAACGAAAATATTGTGCTTTGTAGGAGGAGAATAAAGCTTAAGGGATTGATTAACCCCAAGCGATATTGTTTAATGGGCCCGCGAAACATGCAACCTCTGTTAACAAAAGAAGCGTTCTCGTGAGAGTCAGCCACTGTGTTAAAATCAAAGGTGCTGTAGTCGGTAAGTCTATGAATTGAATTAAAAGTCAAGGAAAGGAGGTTCTTTATCAATTTTTGTTAAGGAAGAGAGCAGAGAGAGGAAGAGAAATCTAGAACATCATTGAAGGAAATACATACGAGGAAATTTTCAATCCAGGCCAAATACACGAAATTCGGCTAATCAGGATATGCATCAGACTTTCTATCTAATGTCTGAAGTTATGACCAGCCTTTTACCAACGTTCCCTATACATAGCTACAACAGTTTCATCTGTCAGTGAGAACTGCAAGTAAGCCTCCAGTGGAAGCGATACTTTCACACAAGATAGCACAATAACTTTGATTTTACGAGTGTTTCAAAAACCTTAGGCAGAACCGAAACGAGTGCGTTTGGTCAGTAGCTGGAGGGATCACAGGCCTTCCCCTTTTTATCACATATTATTACATGACAAGTGAAATAATTTGTGCAGAGATGAAGCTAAGCCGGAGAAACAGTGCTGCAGTGCGAGGGCCGATATGCCATCAGGTCCAGCAAATTTAGAGACATCAAGCTTAGTGATAATTTGCACGAAAAAATGAAGCATATAGGATGCTAGGGAGAATTCAGGGAGGAATGTGGCAAGTGGAGGCTAGTTGCGAAATTGTCAGCAAAGAGGCACTGCCACGTCATCAGCGCAACCCACTCAAACACATCCGTTGGCGTTTCCAGGCATAGCAGTCCACCATAAATGATGTTGCAGAGATCAGATCCGTAGATTAAAAAGTACAGATTTTCAGTTGGTTTTTGCTCAAGCATGTGATGTGAATCCTACGCCAAGCTAATAACATGGAAAACAGGGAATAGTATACACTCTGAAATACGTTCTTTTGAATACTTTTATAGGTATTTGCAGAGCGTTTTCTGTAAATCATGTAAGGGTTAAACATATTCGTTAGCCGCCAGACCTTGCTTTTGATTGTGGAGTTTCTGTCTACATTATTAAATGTTTTTTGTTTTTGAAAATCGAACTTTTATTATATTTCATAAGCCTGCAAATGAGTTAAATAAATTTGGATTTATTCGACAACCGCCATTTCGACCTATATGCGGGGGTGGATAATTAAGTTTGCAGAATAAAGGGTAAGAAGGCCTGCTACTCTAATACATTTTTTTGGAACTTTTAATTAGCTTATGTTGTGAAGAAAGAGGCTTGTCTTTGGCTAATTTTCCTCATCTTTTTTCTTTGATTGCTTCTTCCGTATATCCTGGTTATGGAGACACCTTTGTTTTTTTTTTAATTGGTCATAGGGATCGCTTCTGAGTCCCAACAAATGGTTGCTATGATTTTTCCAGCAGATTATGGTACCTTGGGTTTGTTTCCTTGCTTGTGCCACTGCAAAGTGTCTTGTTTGGACTCAGGCTGAAAATCATCAATCCAAGTTTCGTCTCGTAACAATTCGACTCAATACTCCATACTCGTCGGCACTACAGAAGTCAAAAGCCGCACGATACCCCACCACGTGCTGTTGTTTTTGAAGTTTTTGACTTTAGTTATGCTAAGATAATCGTGAAGAATATTTAAAGCGGTTGCATTTGATACTCTATCGATTTCTGTGAGCTGTTTCTTCTTTAGTGTAGTATCTTCCAATATCACTTTTTACTTCGTTCGGCCGTCCTTGTCGTAGATCGACTTCAAGTGAGTCTCTTCTTTGTTTAAAAAGAGTGTTACACTTGTAAATCATAGTTTTACCTGGACAGAAGTCCCCATGCCGTCTCTTCCATGATGGTTTAAGCCGACTTCCTTTGTTTGGCGAGGAACTTTATAACAGCGCGTTACTCGATTTTCTCCATATTTTACCTTTTTTCAGATTGAGTTGTTTGGGCGCCGAACTAATGACTCGATTGAAATAAAACTTCCTATTCATACTTATAAAGAGTCTCCAAATTCATTACGTTTCATAAAACTACCCTCATTAATGACCTACCTACTATTCCGCGAGCTTAACGACCCAACCTCGTATTTCATCTATACGCCTCACGAATTATTTTGAGTTTGTTTCTTGAATACTTTTTCGATTCGTTGATTAAAAAAACATATCCGTAACTAAAAACCATATAAAAAGTGAAAATCATTAATTAGTATCCATAGCTCTAAAAATGGACGATAACTACCCATAATTTTTAAAAATCAATCCGAACAACTCGAAATTCGCCATATTTTCATCGGAATCCCATTAGCGGTATGTCTCACCTGATCGATAAAAATCCATAAATTCCATTTGGATTTATGATTTTGATGATTATTCGACTGGTCACTTTACCATACACAGCAGCCAAACTATTTCACGTTTAAAAAATTACAGTTCGAAAACCTTGCCAGGCCCCTCCTTATATTATCTACATAAATAACTAGCAGCGCACTCTATAACAAAAGTGAATCCAAAAATGTGCATACATATCGCTATTCCAAAATCATTTAGGCACTCCAAATTCAAAGCTATGAATGCATAATAATATGATAAAGTAAGCGCGGCACATACAAAACCTGCCAATGCGCATTTTTCTGTTTGTTCGTCGTAGAAGCAGCAGAAAAAACATCGTAGTCAGTATTCAACCTTCAGTGGAATGTTGGTTGGTTGGCTCACTTTTTTGGTTTTCAGCTGTTGGTGCTATTTTACTACTTTGTGGCCGTTGCGCTTTTTACTGTGAATTGGTTGTTGTGTAGAGCAGCGTACACGGCAAATTTAGCAGGGAAATGGGAAAGGGGTGTTGTTTGGGTCCCCGGTATGAGTACTAGTTGGCCCTGGTTTGGCTACTTCTTCAGATTGTTGATATTGCATGTGACGAAATCTTTCGACTTGAAAGAAGAGATGAAAAGTGGAAATATATTTTATAAAGGCTCACGAAAAGTCTCAAAGAGAATATAGGTATTTGATTTACAAAAGATTTGAATGAAAATGTATATTTTGTTTTAAATTGTTTTGTGACCAAAAATTAAATGCCAAAAGAAAAAAAATATGTAGGTACTCTGGAATTGAGCCTCAATTCGAAACGCAAAGTCTTCTACAATCAGATCATTTTTCCACATTCTCAACCTTTATGTAGCCGAAAATCTACAGCGAAACATATCTTTTCTCTAAAATTCCAATGATAGATCATAACTATTATGAAATTTAGAAATCATTCGGTGCTTGGTAAAAATATGTCATGAACGAAAGACGCAGTGTCATTGACAGGCAGGTAGCAGTTAGTTTATTACTTACACGCCACATAAATCATTGCTCGTGCCCGCAAATAAAAGGAACCTTGAAAAAAAAATTACACTTACGTTAGTATTTTCTTCTTTCGAAAAACAAAAAAACAAACGTTATGCCATATACTTTGTCTTCCTCCTCCGAAAATTTACCGATTTTAATTAATCCTAAAATACATCAAATTCATAGACCAGAACCTCTTAAAAAGCACCGCTACACACCACCAAATCACTCACCTCATTCACTACCATTCATTTCAACACACCACTTTGTTGAATGTTCATTACTGGCGGCTTGCGCCGTGTGCGGGATAAATAATGATGCAACACCACAACAACGATTGATACCGCATAAACCTCTCTTGTCCGCTACCCCAGACAAGCTAGTTGTCTACGTAGCTCGAGCTTGCCTTCATAATCGAAAATGTATCTTTATTTATGTTCGCACGCATATGATTTCGAAGATATGGTTGGACGCAAGGTGATTGCGATGATGATAATAATGATGAATGAAAAAAACAATTGTTCATTTGCAAGTTGCAGACAATTGGCTATTTCAATTTCTTGTTCGAAGACTATCTAAACTTCAGGTATGTCAAAAACACAAAAAAAAATAAATACGATCAATCTGCGCAAAATGGAAGCAAATCCAAATTTTTAGATATTTTTCAGCAAATTAATGCTATTTGCTCCAAATGTGTTCATTTCGTGATCATCAGACGATCCATGGTCAATCAAACAAAAATTATGCGCTAATGGATGAGAGTTGGTGAAATGATTCACAAGAATTTCGTGATTAAATGCAAAACTGACGTCAGAAAATTATTAACTTGCAAGCCTTTGTTATTAAACTTACGCCAGAAAATTGTAAAACCACAGATGAGCAATGTTAAGAATTAAAACTGCGAGATATTTTTGCTATCGCACTTTAATTTTTACTGTTTATTCTTTACTTTCTATTGTAGTAGATATTTGATGAAAACCCTAAAGACAATGATTCACAAACAAAAGTCGGATAGCAAAACTTGTAGCTTGATTGTCCGTGGGATTTAGCTATCTTAGTAAAAAGTGATTACTGTTGGTCCTACTGAAAGGGGTAAATAAGCAGAGCTCTTAAATATTGCAAATTACTTTTCTGCGCATATCTTAATTTAGTTCGTAATTTTTTTCGTTACATCTGTGGTATATCACTGAGTTCTTCAGTTTATAAGGGATATGTTTCAATGTCTCTACCTTTTACAGCCACTACCTACTATCCATTTTCGCTTTGAATGCCTCGCGAAAATTAGTTGATTCAGTTTGACAGATAGTAGCTGCTACACGGTATGATCACATGACATGGACGCCACTTTGTAACGTGCCACTGATAAGCCGTCCCTTAGAATAAATCCTTACAGCAGCAAAAATTCGTACCAAAGTTACATATTTAAAAAGTGGTGATTAGTTTTTCTAATAAATATGCATCTGACGTAACCTCTGTCTTTTCGTTATTGGGAAACCATGATTCTTGGATCGCCAAAAATGATTTGATTTTATTAATGATGATATTTCAATTTCTTGACTGATATATGTAGATATTTCGAGGGTATTCTACTCTCTTCTTGAGACACAATAGACACTGCCTTTGAAATTTCAATATCTCTCTATATATTAAAATAAAATAAATAAAATAAAAAGGAAAACTAGCTTCTCGTAGAAGTATTAAATTGAAATCAGCTTTTTCTCTTCCTATCTACAATATCATACATAGCGTATATCTGCCACAAAGTTTTCTAGGCAGAAAATATTTGATGTAGAAATATATAATACTTCTATTAAAAAAAATATTATTGTTGGATAAAATTCACAGATGATAAAAATTGCCACAACTATACTAAATAAAAAATCAATAATCTCCTACCTTGCAAGTGGTCACATCACTCTGAGCTGATGTCGGTAAAGGTGTAGTTTTAGGGTCCATCCGCGGAGGGGGTGGGGGATACTTTGTTTGATTCAGGGGGTGTTCATATAACATCCCCATAAAATTTTGGCGGCGGTCACCCCCTGAGAAAAAGTTACAGCCCCCTAAAGTACGCGTATTTGAGGGAAAAAGGAGTTAAATGAAATGGGGTGGGAGACCCGGAGGGGGTGGGGCGCTATTTTGATTGATTTAGGAGGGTGTTCATATAACATCCCCATAAAAAAATTTCAGTGGTCACCCCCTGAGACAAATTTACAGCCCCCTAAAGTACGCGTATTTTCAACTTTTTTAGAGCTAAGTTAACTTAAGGCTTGGCGTGCGGTCCTCCGTCCGTATCTGGATTCGAACCAGGGACTCCACACGCTAAAAGTCAGCTATCGACTATGCCAGACGAGCTTAAATTTTTCTCTGAGTCAAATAATTTATTTCATAAAATTGAAAAATATCAGAATGTACATTTTATTTTGAAGAATATGTTTCACTGAAGTGATGCTTTACATGAATTCGCCAAAAAATTCACAATGATTTTCTTAATTTTTGCTGCGAATGAAAATCATATTTTCAAAGTAACATTCATCTCAATTTAAGAAAAATAAAGCTCCATTACCTACTTAACCAACTCAAAAAAATTAACTTAAATTTAGCTTTAAAATATATAATTTTCAAAATACTTTTTTCACAAACCTTTTTTACATATTTTCATGTTACCTTTTTATTACAAATTTTCATGTCATTTTAATACATTTGCATGTCTTTTTTTAATAAATTAATATGTGTTTTTTTGCGAAATTTCACAATTTTTTTTGTCTGTTGTCTGTTTTTATATTTTTCATGTCTTTTTGATAATATTATTTTAAGATATTTTACATACCTTTATTATGTTTTAATTCTTTTCATAACATTTTTGCATTTTGTTTTTCTCATGTCTTTATTTTATATTTTTACGCATATTTAGCATATTCCTTGTTTTTAACATATTTATTTTATATTTTCACCTGCCTGTTTTTTATAATTTCATGTCTTTTACATATCTATACTTTAAAGAGGCATAAAAAAATATTTAAAAATTTGTGAAAATATCATTTTTATGAGATTTTATTCTTATTCACGTCTTCTTTATATTGTTTCGTGTTCTTTTTTTTATTTTTTATCTTGCCTTTTTTTCATATTGTGTTGCAAAACATTTATTAATTTGTTTTTACTTTTCTTGATTTTGTTTATGTAATATTGTTTTTTTTTTATTATTTTGAAGTATATTTTCCACGTTTTTTTAATTTTGATCGCGTGTTTTAATGCATTTATGTTTTTTTTATATTAGGAGGAGGTTTTGTTTCTTTTTAACTCAAACAATCCAGACAAATTATGTTGACAAGGGTCGTTTAGATTGCTCCCTGTATATCTCCTTCACTACTTATATGGCCTTGGTTATGCCGTAGCTAAAATAGCGCTGCCAAACTGCCGCTGCTATAGTAGTAGCGTTTACACCGTACAGCTTATTAACCAAAGCAAAAATGGCGTAATATCTGAAAGGAGCTCAAAACTAAGAACAAAAACACCCTTGCACCAAGGCTTCCAGATTGCGAATGTCACTCGAAACTAGAAATCCTATTTATGACTGTTACAGTGTTTATACCACTGCTACCTTCACACTTATAACCGCGCTAAATTTTAGCAGCGCTAAAGTAGCGTAGCCAAAATAGCAGGCTCGGCTAATTTAAAAGTGGTTTATACCGCTGCTGAATAAGCAGAGCTTACTAATTTGGCTACGGCATAAACGCACTCTATGACTATTATTTATCATTTGAATAAATCTTGAATCCTATTTTGATTATTGTGATGCTTTGCGAAAATATTTCTGATGCAATGCATTGAACTTCAGATAGGTCTTTGCTCACATCCAGTTTACAAAGGCAGTCTTATTTTATTTATCACGCTTTCTTCGTTTGCCAAGTCTTCTTCCGTTTATATTTTTGATTCACCTGTTGTAAAATCGCTGAAACTCAAGATTATTGATTTGTATTAAACGAGAGTCCGAGTTTTTTTACGAGTGTGAAATGAAGTCTTTCACGCCTTCACGATTTGACTACAGCACCTGCTCATGTAAGATCAAATCCAGGTTACCTCAATGTGTGGTCCGCCAGTGGTACTTGTATTCGATCCAGGGACTCCATACACTAGGAGACCATGCTCTAGCCACTAAGCTAAAGGAGCAACTTATATATTCTATAACGACAGTGAAAAGATAATTTGTTTGAAGCATTCATATTTTTTTCATTTTAATTTTTGTTTAAAAGATAAATTTTATTTAAATTGTTTTAATAGTAAAAATATAAATACGAGGTCATACTTACGCTACGTGATGCTACATGGGAGTACGTGTCATGTAGATTTTTTCATGCTATATTTTATAAATTAGGGAACTTTATATATATTGTAGCTCAGCGTATTACGTACAATGTCGATGCGACTATTAATACTGCACTGTGTTGCATAAGAATATAGGATTTCCAAGATTGTTTTTTATTTTTATTTTGGCTCAGTTTTGATATAGGTGCGTTTTTGGCACTCTTGGACAGGGTAGGTTTAGGTAAGTACATTGAATACAACAGCAATCGCGTAGTACATTGTAAATACAGTTCAGTGTACTTACCTAAACTTACCTTAAGGGGGTATTCTGGTCTAGAAATTTGATCAAATCGATTTTTTTTCGTTTGCATATTTTCAAAGTTTAGACCTTTAAGAATAAGCTTTTAAAAGGATTTTTGCAAATTCGAATTATTTTTGGAGTTACAGCTATTTTTGTGACATGCCAACTAACTGCCCGAAACGAGACTCCAAGTTTTAGACGCGTTTTTCTCGGAACTACTTTTCTCGTTACGGTTGACATGATATCTCTAGTTGTAAAGGACCGATTTACGTGAAATTTTGCAAAAACCTTCTTAACACTATTGGCTATCGTTTGACGTAGGGAATTTTTTTTCTACTATTTATTAAAAATCCCCAAAGTTAAAAAAATGAGGTGAAAAACCAACTTTTTTTTTACATTGACGCCATTTTGTGGAAAAAAAAATGTTTTTTCAAATCGCCTACGTCAGACGAATTCCACATTCTTCTTATTATAGAATTCACCAAAAATTTATGTTTCAGACCACCAGGAAGGTTGAAATCATGTCAACCATGAGACAAGTTTTTTTTTGAGCCTTCACTTCGCCGGCCTGTATCTACATCAATTTTTATTTGTTTTATTTAAAATGTTTAAAATGTTAATAAAAGAGTGGTAAAAAAATATATGTCAAAAATTTTTATGGTTTTTTTTTATTGCGTCCGTAAAATCACCTCAAAATCGTGTCTCTAGACCAGAATACTGCCTTAACTTACCCTGCCCAAGAGTGCAAAAAAAACGCAGCTGTTAATAGTTTGTTATACAAGTTTTTTTTTAATTTTGTTTAATTTTATTTTATTTTATTTAGTTCGCTGATTTACATTTTCTAATTGTTTTTTATCGTTTCGAAATTTCTAATATATATTTTCAATAATTATCTCAATTTAATATTAGTTTATTCAAATTTCATGCTATTTTATTTCATTATTTTAATTTTTTCATTGAATCTATTTACATTTCATTTTATTTATTGCATTTATTTTTATTGTATTTATTAGACATTACGTTACTAATTTTCATTTTATTTATTTTTGCTGTAATCAATATCATTTTTTTTACTTTAGATAATATTAATTTATTTAGTGCGATTTTATTTATTTTTGTTTCATATACTTTACCGTTTTTTAAGTTTTATTATTGCTGCTTTTCATTTCGCTCAGCTATATTGCTTTATGTTGAGTTTTCATAGTTTCGTTTATACAACTATTTGTGTTCTTTCTTTCTCCTCTCACTTGTTATTTCTTGTTTATTAAATTATTTATTTGCTCTTTTATTTTATTGCTGTTCATGCTATTTTTTTATTGCATAACATTTATTTTATTTTATTAATTTTCAAAACTTATTTTATTTTAGTTTTTTTTTTTATTTTGCTGCCTTATTTTCTTATTTATTATATCTACTTATTTTTGTTATTTATTATATTGTATTTGTTTTTGTTCTTACTATTTATATGATTTATATATTTCCATTTGTTATTATATTTTCTTTTATTTTCTCTATAATCTCACTATCTTGTTTTTGTTTTATAAATAAGCTTCATTTCGTTTTTAGGTAACCAAATTTTTGTTAATATAAGACTGTTGCCCGAGATTTGAAATGCACTTTCAAAAAGAGACGGAAAATTACATGTAACATTTGTGTGCGAATCAAAATTTATTAAAATAGCTTAATAGACACGAAATAAGATTAGCGCGGCGAAAAACATTTTAAATGAATATCGACTTTTTTCATAAAGTTTTGATGGTTATATTCATTGATATTTGAAAATGTAGACAGGTTTTTCAAGAAATATCGAAATATCGGTAATTTTCAATTTTATTAGAGTAACACTATTAAAATATCTACTACAAAAACAACAATTTTATGCCTCTTGATGGGTATCCATCACCTCGTTAGGCTCACTCTCTTGGTTCTTGACTCAAGGTGGCAAGCCCTGTTCCTCCCAACACAGTTTTTTTTGGGTACGACTTGACAAGACGGCACGGTTTTTTGCGATATGAATGATTAAAAGATTGAAGAACAAATATACAAAAAAAAATATTTTAATAGAAAAACTGATTTTTCCTTTCAAAGCTAGATATATTTATATTTGTGACAAATATCGATATTTCGAGGGTAATCTGCCCTCTTCTTCAGTGGAAAAATCGGTTTTTCTATGAAAATATTTTTTTACAAGCTAGGAAAAAATTGGCACACATTTAAAACAATTAAATATACAAAGATGATCCCTTGAATCAACCCAGAAGATGGCAAATATAGCAAAAATATCAAATCTCAAAAAGGTGTTTAACAAATGCGATTGATTATAAAAGAAGAAAAAACTGGAAATTATTGGTTCAAATATGGTAATGATGATTTAATATGCTCGAAAAGATTTCAAGATCCACAAAATTACTTTGGTTGTAATAACAATTTAACTATAATCTTCGGCCCAAGCTCTTATCGACAAGACAATTTAAAGTCCAAGCGACTGGACTTTAAATTGACTCTCCGCTTTAAATTGTCGATTACTTAAAATTTTTCAAAGTAAAGCGCAGTTTTGGTTTGGTAAAAAAAAAAGATATTAGCCGTTCTAGCTCATATAATTAAAGATTATTTTGTATTTCATTTACTCTACCTTCAATTCTAAAATTTCATTGGAAATAAACTTAATATGTATTTATTTTTTTTCTTTACAGGTGAGTAACTGGATGATAACATATTGACAGGTTTGACATTGATTGATTATATTTGAAAATACTACAGCAAACAACTTACAGTGAAGTCACAAAGAGAATTAAATTCACATTATCATTGAAAATTTACTACATTCAGTACAAATGTACATACATCCACAATGCAAATGTACGAAAATATTTCAAACAAAGTCAATAGGAACTTTGTGGACATTATGTTTTCTATCGGAAAATTCAATTCGAAATCCAACCCTTTCCAAAATTTATAAAATTAGCCAAATTAAACTCAACGCAACATGGCTACATTAATTCTCACCGCGGGTAATAAAATATCTTCTACCTAACTAAGCAAATAACCTGCAATTATCCAATTAAACTAGCAAAACAGTAACCATTTACAAATAGCTCATATCTATATCTACAAATAGATTTGAACTTATGAACTTCTTGCCTGTCGCCGAAAACGACGACTACGCCCGCAGTCTGTCTATTAACGTCATAATTTCGTCGAGCAAATTAATTCAATCCAATAAAATCAAATTCGGTCTCTTGTGTTGTCTTCGGTATCTTCTCTGGCTCGCGTTGAAAGTCAGCCAAATCGAAAGAACTCGAAAATGACACGTGTACACGCGAAATAATCGTGCGTCAGGATAACCTCACATCCCCAATCGGCAGGACATTCTGGTGACTATGATGTCATCTAAATCCCACATTGTATTGCATTCCGCTTTGGGGTGGAAGTGCATGTGGAATGTATTTTGTTGTACCTACATAGTTGATGTCGCTCATGTCAGTTCCCGGAAGGGGGAAATTCTATCCGGGGTGCATTTTTGAGGAACAAATTCTCAAAGGGAGACTCGTGCTGCACTCGGATTGGCCAAAAAAGGTGGCGTGTTTTCGGATTTGGTTGTGTTTGAGAATGACGATGAGACCATGACGCGACGCTTGTTTTCATCGGCTTGGGTTAGAGTTGATGAAGGAAGTAGTTGTACAAGACAAACTGTCGAAGACATGGTTTAGTCTTTTGGTCTTGATCGGCTCTTCAAGATCTGGAATTTAATTTCATGTAACAGACCTTTGAAAAATGTTTAACGTTGAGCAATGTTTTGTTGAAATCATGAATTCGCAAAATATCTACTTTTAAAAATATAGTGAAAGATACTCAGTGTATTCGTTAACAACCGTACATGTTTGTGGGTTGGATTTTATCAGTGCCATATCAAGCGGATCGCAATGTAATATTTTAATTAGTCGTTCTGCTTATTACCCTCAGAGGCGTTCAATGTGTAATATGTTTAAGAATGAAACTTTTAATTTTTAAGAACCAAACCCTTATTTGCCTCATAGGAGCAGCCCGTATCAACCAAACCTTGCTGGGTTTTCACTTTCTGACCGATTTCACAAAGAATATATCTAGTCATTTCACTTATTTTCCCCATTGATTCATCTTGATTCTCCATACCAGTCATCATTATCTCTCTTCCGCTTGTATTTTATCTTTAGATCTCGAATAGTATTGTTATTTCTACGGTATCAATCACCCTACATGAAATGTAGTTCACAGTTGACGAATCATTTTATTTGTGTTCACATGAATTCCACGCGAAATTTCGCAACTCATCGCACCATTTCCACCAAGCTAAGCCCGTCCAAGTTGCAAGTACTTGTTTTAATAGATTTAAGTGCACGTGCTATGAATACCTATAGCAGGTACATGTGTCATTCGTAAAATAGACAGATACACACATGAACATCGCATTCGTTGCACTATCGTCGTTGCTGCTTTTGTTTCATTGTTACAGCTATTATTAGCATCGAAACTTCGTGTCACCAGACAGATCTCATCTAGTTTTCACTCTTGTTTCAGTGCGCAAAAACGCCCAATTGATATTTCCGGAACGTTGTCTTAATATCTATCATTTTTATACGATTATATCTGCATAAAAAGTATCTGAAGTTTAGCGTGTGTGTCGCGAAGATAAAGCTAATTATATTCTGTAAGTATCTAGCTACATAAATGTTCGGAGAAATTATTTTCCATTCTTAGTTCAATGTCAAAATTTTTGCAATCATAATCTCAGCCGCCTGTTCGGTCTAATGATGTCTGTCGTGTTTCGCCTCGCCCCTTTGACAATCCTCCCCGGCTTAATCCACTTTGTATGTCAAATTAGTGTTTGTGTATGTGTTCGCAGCACGTCAGGCCACGCTTTGTTATTAAATGTCATTTTTTTTTTCAATTTCAATCGCTCGTTTGCTCGCAAAGCACGACACTGAAAAATATTGTAGTACCGTGATTCAATGACCAGAGTATGCTGCTGCTTTTCTGATAAGACCAGATTGTCGTATCGCAACATTGATCAGTCAGTCTAGTATGCTCGCTCGATTGTTCTAACATGCGTGGAAACAGCGTCCGGAAATGAATAGTTGATCTAATATTGCAGTTTGCACACCGAAGAAGCAATCTCAAATTGCACGCGAGGTAATTTGCTGTTAACCCCGCAGAAGACCATGTTTCGCCAGCCACCACTTGTTGCATCAGATTCATATTAGTTACAACAAGCTCATCCAATTTTTCTGTGCATCACTTTTGAATGACGGAAATTTTATAGCCTGCTACCGGTAGCCTTACTGGCATGTTTCGCTTCCTTTTATAAAAGTTTATTTGATAAAATAATTGATTCTATATTATACCATGCGCTCAAGAACGACATCGAGCCATATCGTCTCCTCATTCTCTATATATTCAATATGTATAGCGTAGCTAGCGACAACGACGGCAGCGGCTGGCTCCGCATTCTTCTCCATCTTTTTCGATTGTTGGAGCGCAAGCTTTTCTCTGATATGGTGGCGCACAGAAAATCAGGTGATTCTCCAATACTAGCGTAAATGTGGCGTGAATATTTACTCACACAACTGAAAGACAATTTTGGCGCACGCCACCGCCTTGTGCAGAGATGTATAGAAGAAAAAAATCGGCAATTGACGTAGAATGGGTCGTATGGCGTGGGCTGCCGTTTGCATGATGAATTTGTAAATAAATATAAATTTGATTTGCATAGTCCATTGATTTGAAAAAAGAGCAATGAAATCAATTATTGATTTATTAGACAGATTAAAAAAATAAAAGAAACAGATAGCAGGTGTATTTTTCAACAAATAAATTCAAAACCAATTTCTAGGAGAGTTTTTTCTGCAGAATTTGCCATATTCCAAGCATAATCTACCCTCTCTCAGTGTATTTTGGGCTCTGGATATTTTTTAAAATATTTTGAGAAACTGCTCATATTTTTCTAAAACAAGCACTATGCGACTTCAATCAAATTTAGTTAAATGGCGCTGAATTATGTCCTCTATCACAAAAGTGACATCGAATTTCTGTAAAAATGTTGATTTTTCTTAAAATATTGTAAATATTACCATTGAGAAGGATGTTTTGGTTTGTTATGTACCTAGGTCGAAAGTTAATTGAAGGATGTTTATTTTATGGCTCTGAATTCAGAGGTTAGTAGGGTTATAAAACCATATTTGAACTGGTTGGAATTTTGGACGAAGATTCGGTAAAGGGATAAAAACGGGACTCTCTCGAATGATAGTTGTAAAATAATGGGTAAAGAAAAGTGGAGTAGAAATCTTCGCAATACTACATATGTGTGCTAAAATGAAGTGCCTTATCAAGTCTGATTTTTTGGAAAAGTAAAATTTGTGCAAACCATTTTTACGATACAAGAAAAGTTGTTCAAACAGCTGGTAGTGGCAGCTTCATTCTAGCTAAATTTTAAACTTTAACTCTCGTTACAGTGCATCGGCCACTAAATACTTGATTAAACAACCTAGAGTTACAAAGCGCCTTCTATTTTACTGGACGCATAAACAAGCTTTACTTCGAAACTTCGTCTTGATTCGGTAAAATAATTCGGTGTGTGGTTCGAAAGTAATGGGTCTGAGTTTTTTTTTTATCTAAAAACCGATTCTTCGGAGATAAATTGAACGAATTTTTCTTTCACTAAAATGATGAAGGATATAAACTTCACTGAATAATCTATAATCTTTTCTTGTTAACAGAGTCCTTCTACTATACATTCAACCTATCAATCGAGCTGTGTTGGTTTGACAACTAAATAATTGTAGATTTTAAGTGAGGGTAAACCTTTTTCTTTTTTTATCATCATATAATAATTTTATTTTTGAAGGTATGATTAAACATTATTATGAATAATCTGTTGCCATCTTTCAGATAAAATCACGTTATTTTTGGTTAAAAGAAATTTGTATTGAGTTAAACATTATAATTTTCGAAATTTACATTGCTCAGATCAATTTTGCATGGCACAAAATGAATGAAAATCTGGTTGTCCAGTATTGCGATTCTATAGAAAAACACCGTCGGGACTTTATTGTTTTATTATCATAATGAAACAAAACACCTATTCGATTTGTCCATTCTGGTTACTTTTCAAGTCCAGTTATTTTCTATATTGATATCTTGATATATACAATTCCTCAATTCGTCGTAGATACTCGAAGTACACAATTCTGTTGGAAGTCCCACCAAACTATCGTAGTAATATGAACTGTCTCAGTGAATCTATGAATTTTTATAAAAAAAAAACTACGAGTTAGACTCGCGAAAATCGTGAATGTGGTCCGAAAAATTATGAAATTGACTCGAAATTGACTGATGAAACTGATGAATTTCCACCGAAAATCTGCGAAATTGACTTGAAAATATGGTAAATGTCTAGATGAGCGAACTTTTGTTTTAGAGAGTGGTGAAAAGGAGTGGACGTGATGTGACTGAGCTTGCACAATACTATAAAAATGTTTTAGGTGGGGCGCGAGAGAAGTGGAGACTCAGAGACTAGGGTTAAAAAATCGAAAATATGTTATATTTTTCAATATTTAAAAATTTGCATCCATCTCCACCCTTTATAACTATCAGAATGAAGTCATCTGACCTCCTTCCGTTTAAAATTGGGCCAGGGAGATGGTGGCGAAGTGGGCAGCGTGAAGTCGGATAGCTCTATTTTGATGGACTGTATTCTGATGGTTGAAAAATCAGGGAAGTCATTCGACCTCCGTTGCGGAAATAAGGGGCCGAAGAAAGGTCAGATGATGCATCCATTCTGTTGGACTACATTTTGATGGTTAAAAAGTGAATCAAAACATTTAATCTCCCTCCTCCCCTGGAAAGAGGTCGAGCGTGCGTGCGTGCAGGTGATGGAAAGGATAACTGGTGATCGTTTGATTCCATTCTAATGGCTCAAAGTGGAGGCGGGAAGTTGGGGTTTGCATTGTTAAATCAGAAAATTAAAATAAATAGACTAGTTACCCTTACTCCTTGCGATTAAATTCTTCAATTCTTCTTAAAACTGTAAGATGCATTGCCGTAACTAACAAAAAATGAGAATTAAAATTCAATTAAAATGTAAAATTCAAAGTAGAAATCAATTTTTTTTACTTAATAAATCGATAGATTTATTTAGGGGACAAAAAAGAAGTTTACTAGTGCTTTTACTTTTTGTGTTTAGCAATATGACGTATAATCTGCGTTCTAGTGTACGCAATAATTTGTTAGCTGAAGACAATGATAGCAATTTTGGCGACAGTGATTCCTCCGAAGACGAACATGTCTCGGAGCAATCAGAATCTGATTATTCAGAAGATTACACCTTTTTTTGCAACCCTTTATGTAGGGCTATTTTTTTTTTATTATTCTACTATGTCTTGAGAGTATCCATATACATTTTTAGCTCAAAATATTAAAAACTGACAAAGTTATGATTTTTTTTAAATGTGCAAATTTTAAAATCCTCACAATCGCAATCGTAAATATGCAAAATACTTTTTTTCAAGGGTCACTATAGGGCAAAATTTTTTTATGATTTTTCATACCTTGAGTGTATACCCCGAATTTTTTTCCAAAAATATTGAGCATTGACAATGTTACGATTTTTTTTGTAAAAAAACTGATTTTTGATAAAACTGTTTTTTTCGCGAATTCTTTTTTTAGGTATGTTAAGGACATTTAGGCCACTTCTAATGCATGAGAACTACTAAAAGAGGCCTGAATCTATACGTACAAATTTTTTCAAATGAAAATTTTCAGTGGCGGCGATTCTATAGACGTTCAAAAGTGGTTGGGGTCTATTTGACCCCAATTGTTCTCGATGATCGAAAAAATATGTGTGTTCTCGGAGGGTTGAATGCAACAAACTAAAAATGCAGCGTAAAAAACTTAGGGAACTTTTTAAAATTACTTGAGGGAACTTTTTAAAATTATTAAGAGAAATAATAGGTTTTTTTACTTCTCTGGCAAAAGCCGCCAATGTTATATATACAATAGTTTTTTGAGCCTGAACAGTACTTACCAAACCAATAATTTATCGCCTCACCAAATTAGCCTTTTTGATGTTAAATTAATTTATAAAAAACAAAATGAACTTGAAATCTTTTGTCAACTTCAAGATCATCTGTGATTTGAACATATTTTTTGGTTTAAAATAATGAAACCTGACGGCCACTCATTCTTTGAGCGTGGTGATGCCTTATACTCTTACATTCTTTCCGAATTACCATAAGAATCACTATCACCAGTACTTAGAACACAAATTAAATGTCAGCAAAGCTTTCAATTTATTACTTTCTGACATATTGATCCACCATGATCACATCGCCCAGGTGTATACATGAATGTTTCATTCTTGGATTATAACAAATGTAGCCTACTTAAACACATTCACATAAAATAACCTGCAACTGCTTATAAAAGCGATACGAAAACTCTATAGGTATTGCATCATCATTCTTTTCATCAAAAATATTCTCGAAAATCCCACAAAGAGATATCGCGAAATATGAATTTAGGTGCATCATTTGAAGCCGGACGTTTTTGAATGAGGTCACTTTAAATTTCGATTCTATTAATTTAATATACGTTTGAAAGCTTATTAAATAGAATATCTACTATCTTCACATAACCACAAAATCTCTCCATTTGCAAGATATACATGACCTCCTCACTTGGTGAAGTTAATGGAAATAACTTACATTCAATTGATCAATTCAACTGATGAAAGCCCTAGATATTCTCGTGTATTAACTACAAAATAGTGAACTCGATATGTTGTTTTTGAATACTGTAGATTGAATAAAATTTCACACAAGAACGAAGAATAGTCAGTCGTATATTTTTTCCAAGGTAGCATTTTCTATCCTTATGCTCTCATTGTTGATCTTCTATGAAAATACCAAATCAATATATACATACATTTTTTATACTTAAAAAAAAAAAATCACTATCCAGAGCGGCAACTCATTCAAGTTCATTCATACAGAAACGGTCCCCTTTCTATATTCCACATGATTGGCGCACGCCCAATTTCAAATCGAGATTGCGTACTTTGTTTTCTTTCCCTTCCTTGCGAATGTGCTTCGGAAAGTGAGCGACATCACCTCACAGATACTTTAAAATATATAAATTGAGATACTGCCATATGAGCTTATATAGCGGTGAATTCCAAACATATGATTTTTGCAACCTGCTTTCATGAATGCTATGCGCTCCCAACATGCTCTGAAAGGGTCTCCACACCCCCTAGGCTAGTGTTGTGTGTCACCATCGTCCTCATCGAAACATTCTAGAAATTTAAAAATTATTCAGTGACTGGTGACGGTAGACGTTATTAACTTTGTAATTATAGATACATTACGTTCATACAGGGTATTGTGCGAAGCAGACGAAGAGACTACTGCATACAGAGACATGGGCGTCTTGGAACTCTAGACTTCGGAGAAAAAGAAATCAAAAAGAAACTACTAGGCGTCTTACCTGTGCCAAGGTAGTCGCTCGGTCGTCGGTATCTTTCAGCTGACGTATAAGTATCTTCAGGCCGCAGTGGATACAATACGAAGCAGTTAGTGAAGAGAAGGTTCCGTTGGCCTGTGTGCATGTTATATACTTAAAATTATATATAGTGAGAGCGACTGGCGACACCGAATGGAATTCGATGGGTCCGATTATAATCGTCGGCTGAGGAAACCAGTTCAGCACAGAGTGGCGTGATAAGACCACAAGCTAATTTTAAAATAAAAAAAAAAACAATTTTTCTCTTTATCTGTACGTTGCGAGCGAGACTTTCGGGAGATAATTTCTAGACACACGAACACGAGTTGACTCGACCGACTATTCGTCTTGTAAAGTATCCGCTACAGCCGAGTGTCTCGCGTAAGCTTTCAAGATATACATACTTAGCATACGTACTCAGATACAGCTAGCTTGGCCATCAGAAGGCGGATTTCTCATCATAAATCGCCAGAGACTGTCTCAGACGCGATTGGCAAATAAAACCGATCGGACGTTTTTTGATACTTTTAAATAAAACTACCAGCTAACGTTTCGATAGTCTTGTCTTGTGACGTGTTCAGAAAAGTTTCCCGAGATTTTCCTGCAAGTTCCAATAAATCATAACGATATTCGTTGAGTGATTTCAGTTCTAACGCTAAATGTCGTAAGAAGTGGTAGTTTTACGCCGGGGACTAGACAAGAAGTAGAACCAGTTGTGATTCGACATTTATTTGAAATTTCGATCCAGTGAATTAATTCAATAGTGAATTATTTAAGAAATACGGGAGTGTTACTATAGCACAGAACGCAAAAAAGTGTTGTAAAATTGAATTTCGATCCGATTCAAACAGTTTTACGGCAAGTGGCACAGCGAAAATACATGGAATTGTTGAACTCTCCCTCGAACTACGAATTAAATCGATTTGACTTCCATCAAAGTTCCGAAATTGAAGTTGCGAACCGTTAACCTCGTAAATAACTAACTATCGAATTGCTTGCTGCCTGGTGCGGAAAAAAATTGAGGTGAAACCAGCCAGTGCCATCGAATTTGGATAGTGCGCGAGAGAGACAGACACCCAGTCAGTGGTACGAAATTCCGCAAAAATCGCCGAACCCGCCAGATGCATATATAAAAAATTAAATCCGAAAATTAATCTCGCGGTGCGTTCGCGTTCGCGTTCGATCTTCTCAACTAAACATAACGTCGTGCAGATTATGAAATCGAACTTGTCGAATTTCGAAAAAGTTGTTGCAAATGCATTGAAATCGGAAAAAAATATCGACTTGGCCGCCGCATTAACATTGACTTCATCGTCGCCGTTACTGCCGCTCATTACCACCACTTCTTGTGCTGTTGGTACCGAAAGTGCAATTAGTAATATTTATTATTCTTTCATAGCTGTGATTAATAACATTCGTCGTGTTGAACTCATCCAAGTTGAACATTTATAGCGATTACATAATTTGTACAAAAAAAGTCACTGTTCGACACGATTCGATACTGACTGACTGACGGGGAGTTCTCGCTTTGTTGTTTAGTGTTTTGGTGAACAAACAATTTGAAGTTAAAAATTGTTTTTGTGTCATGAAATTGATCGTATGATTGATACGTGTAGGAAAGAACACACATCGAAAAAAGGCGAGCTAGAAAAACAATTTTGAGAAAAAATCAATCTATTTAAAATATATAGATATATATTTTTTATTTATTCATACATACGCATTTATCTGTGATCATTAGTTTTTCCCCCAAATTTTGTTTTTTATTTGGCATAAAAACGGAATTCTATTAAAGTACAGTAGATAGTGTTAATATTAATATTTTTAAAAAATCCAAAAGACTCGAAATATAATTCGATTGATCAAAACATTCCACAAGAGGAAAAGCTCGTACATAAAATCGAATTTACTAATTTTCTACTGAGTTATCGTGCCAGTTTAATCATTTACGCTTCGAAAAACTACCAAATATCAATGGAAATGGACGAAAGGTAAGCAGCTGTTTAGCGAAATTGTGTTTTTTTTCTCTCGAAAATTGAAATTTGACTATTCATTCGAATATCTTACCTTGAAAATTTAGTTTCTTGCATTTATTAATTGTTCGACGCAGCTAAATGCTAGTGGGTCTATTAAAAGTCATCACGAACTATAAAAATCTTAAAACATGTTTGCAACAAAATTTAAATCAATCATTGTAAATATTTTATCGAAAATATCTTGGGAGGATTTTGTCAACCTTTATAGGCTCTTGTTATTTTAATTCGCATGCGAACATCTTTTGTGTATAGAAGGGGTCGTGTTTTACCTCATCGGCAAATCTTAATCTGCTGCATCAGTTCGAATAGTGTTATCATCACTACGTAGATTCAAATATTTTGGAAACGCTTAGACATCTTCGTAAATGCAACTAAAATACATTTCTTACTAAGCCGAACTTCTAGTCCATTTTAAATGTCATCCATTCGAAAATATATTGCGGATTGGTGCATTCTGATTCTTTAAATTGATTTCTTTTGGTGATTTTCTCAATTTTTTTTTCCTTCAATTGTGTCATTGGTCTGCTAAAATGCTCAATATTATTCCTGAAATCGTAAAAGTCGAAAATGGTTCGAAAATGTTTAATGATCAACTATGGCTCCACTAGTTTTGTTTTACGACGCTCTAAATTTAAAATCTATACTGTCGTTTGACATACATTATCTTATACTGCATTAGTCTCCTCAACTGACACGTGTGGTGATATTTATTCTGAAGTATTCAGGTGTTCTTAATTTTTTTTGACGAATTTTGACATTCTAATAAATGCAGAAATTGTTGTTGATGATAATATTCGAATATTAAATATGATTTTATGCATTCTTACTTTTGAACTTAATCCAAAATGGATTCTTTATTGTAATTCTGTCCGATTTATTTTCTTGTTTTCAAAAATTATTCCAACAAAAATATGTCTGCCTGTTGTCAAAACTTGGATTTACCATCAATTATAAGTCGATTTATCTAAGATATGGCATGTCAATAAATATTCAAATCATCACTTGACAATAGTAGATATTTATAAACTGACATGAGTTCGCCATTACAGTATACTCCAGTTTTTCTTTGTTGTATATAGTAGAAGCTCCGAAAATATCTGTTTGGGTTTTTTGACATCCGGCTTTCCTATTCATTGCACGAAACTCTTGTTCAATTCGAATTTAAATTTAACTTTTCAATATATATCTTTTATCTGAAATTGCAAATTCTTATCGCTTCCATTAAATCAAGAACATTTATCGACACTTTTGATCCAAAAAAAAGCCAGTAATAAAAAAACTGGTCCTACCACTCCAGATTATTTCCAAGCGTCAAAAAGCTTTTATCACCTACTCAAAAGCGTCCACTCAAAATACAATTATAGCTCGGTGGACGTCATTTTGCAGCGGCACGTTTGTCTTATTTTACTCTTCTTCGTTCTTTCTCTGCAAATAAATTATGATCAGAATAAATAATGACAATTTTCGCGTCTTCCAAATATATAATTTAAATTTGCATAAAAAGTCTTCTATAGATAGCGCTGGTACTTTGACATTTTCTTACTTTGGTATACCTAAGTGATATATCTTTCTGTTGTTCAGTTATGAAGTTCTACATTTACAGTGCGTCTGGAAAGTTTTTAAGGTATCACCGAAATCGAGGATCGTTTTCACGAGCCGTAAATTTTCGAAAGTAGGTTTATTGACAGGGATTTTTTCGAGCTTATTTTTGGTATTTGCTATTCAATAGTCGTAAGGAAAAGAGAAGCAAACTACGAATGAGGTTAATAACACCACGCCCTGCTGAATGTATCTCGATATCTCTGGTACCGGTTGGTTTTTTTTTTTCGAAAATTTCATATATGCTTATCAGAGTGATTAAAAAAGCCGCCACCGCGTCGGTTGATAATGAAAATAAAATATATATGAAGGTATCAGCAACGTGAAAGTTGCATAACATTCTAACTGTTATGTGATTCACATTTTATTTGAAGAAATAACAATGGTATCAGTCGATGACTAGTTACCGGAGTGTAGACTTGATAAAGGTGAGTTATATTTGCTAAAGATTTTGAAAAGGAAATACCATATGATTGTTTTGTGCTTTTTGATAAACCGTGCCAGGGTTCCTATCGGAGTTTTGATAAGTTTGGCTGTAAAATGTTTTAGTGTTAAATATAACCGATGATCTATAATTTTCTCATTATCATGGGCGAAATTTCTCCCGAAGAGATCTAGCTGATCCCTAGCTGTTGCAACGGACAAAACCCTTTTTGTACTTGGTTTTCAATCGTTTTAGTTACTTTTGGCGGAAGAAACTATTGCTGGTTTAAAACTATTGATAGTTTTGAAAGTTTTTTTTTTTTGTGAAATCGAGTCTTTATTTGAAAAATTTGGTGCAGTATATTTTATTAAAATGATTGTTCGTTAGAAGTTATGACAATTCCCCATATTTTCGATGATCTGTGGGTACCGTTCCATAAAATTGTCAATCTATTTTTTGACTACATGAATTGTAGTGTTCTGGGCAGTTTGGACAAGCGGCAAAGTCTGAGCTATAAAATAGATGGGATTGAACTTCCCATCCGGCATTTTCCAGATAGTTTTTAATAAATTGTGTAACATGTGACCGAATATTATCGTGATGGAAATTCAATTTCTAATTTGTCTTTCATTCTCGACGTTTTTCTTTTATCGCTTCGTCCAGTTTGGTCAATTTTCGGCACCGGTATACAATAACAATTTAATTCAGTTTTAACAGCTCATAATACACCACACTTTTCTGATCCCACCAGTTACAGAGCATTGGTATTTGATGGTGAAAAATCTTCCTGCAGTCTTAAAATGTGTACTATATTTTCTAACTTCATTCATTGCCTCGCCTGTACTCTAGTGGTAGCAGTGGTCCCGATGGTACGTATACCTATCATACTCGCAAAATCTCTTTCATCCTAGTCATTTGTCCCTTTGTGCATACTTTTTGGGTGTTTCGCTTCATACTGAGAATCGACCAATGTTTTCCCCATCATAATAAAGACGAATGATATTGAAAATGTTTCTCACTATCGAATCTTCATCAACCTTCTTTAATATTTTCCGAAACTTAGAAAAAAAAAATTGTACAAGTCTACTGTTCTATGTATAGTACAACTTGAAATGTACAACACGGTTTTATTAAGGGCCGCACAACTTCCATTAATTTAGTCCTGTTTTTTAGTATTGTTCTTTGTTTTTGACAATAAGTATCAATTTGATGTCAAATATACTGATTTTTCGAAAGCTTTCGGCAAGGTCGACCATTACATCCTAGTACCTTACCTGGTTCGGCATATTTGGTTCCTTCCTTTTCTGGTTTTTATCATATTTCTTCCATCGTACCTTCCATGTTCTGCTGAAAGATTGATCTTCCCCTCTTTTCTGTTCTGGTGTCCCACACGGCTCCTTCCTTGGACCTTTATTACTTGTTTTTTTTTATATGTATATTACCTTTCTGTTACCTCACTTGGTTCGGCATATTTGGTTCCTTCCTTTTCTGGTTTATATCATATTTCTTCCATCGTACCTTCCATGTTGTGCTGAAAGATTGATCTTCCTCTCTTTTCTGTTCTGGTGTCCCACACGGCTCCTTCCTTGGACCTTTATTATTTGTTTTTTTTTTTTAATATGTATATTACCTTTCTCCTTAAGCTGTTTCATGAAATCTCGTCTGATCGGGTTTTCAGTCAGATCTCATGGCATTTAATGGATAGTGTACCAGCAACTCACTCTCTCTTAATAAATCATCACAAAAATGTTAGAGTTGTGCTCGACGTCAAGTAGAAATTTGTTCTCCATGTATTTTTATTACCTCTGGGCCATCAAAAGTTGCTGATTTCTTTCTTCGCTGTTCTCGTATCTCCTTATATATCTACACATGTTCTCGTTTGTTTATGTCCTTAGCTTTTTTGTATCCTTAAGTGCTGCACCCAACTGTAGTCCCTTGTTGGATGCCATTGAAACCATCCAACGTATGTTTACTCGATGTCCTATGAAGAGCGTCTTACCATCCTGAATCTTCCTTCCCTAAGTATCTGTTGAATGTACCTTGACCAGTGTTTTTTGTACAAATTGTTTAATGGCCTCCAGTATATGTTTCTCTTTTTTTTGCGTGAAGGCGAACGACACTCTAGACGCGTGCATATATGTGTATTCTCATTCTCTCCTTTTACGTAAGCTTCGCAGGCATGATGAGCTCTAGTTAAAACCTTTGTTTTTAACTTTTTCCTCTTTTAAAAAACATATCTTAGATGCATTACGATCAAGTCAAATTCATTTTGAATTACACACTAATTATCCTAATTTAATTTTTCATGATTTTATGTTTCTCAATTTTGTTGGTGGATTTTTGATTTATAAAATTGGTCTAACATCAATAAATAAATAAACCATGGATGTTTCACTTTTGCGTTGATTTTGATGGCATCCGTGTTTGACATACTTTTTTTTTGCGGTTTCGATTATTGTACTAAATTCAATTTTCATTGCCAGTGGCAATACGATGCAAAAATGGCTTGTTTGTAGCGTTGAAGCAGCATTTCAGACATGCAAAATTACCTCTCAACATCTCTCGGTTTCAATTCGTTTGGCACTCAATGCTCTTGCTTATGAATCATTCCCATAGCCTAGAGACGTAATAAAATGGCTTATCGAGCTACTCCCATAGGTTCAACAAGTTCCGCTTAAATTTAACTCTGATGCTATCCAATAACGCTTCCGATTCAGCGTTTTCAAACGATTCTGAACTTCCCGCACGGTTTTGATCGCCGTCTAAATTAGTGCTCACAAGTTAAAATTGATGGCTAATTTTACCCATATGCCTCACACAACATTCAATGCCCTTATGCTGAATTTTTCTTCAAATGGAAAGAAAAAAGGCAAAACTTCATGCAAATTGGGTTTTGGAGGCACAAAAGCTGACATTTCAGCAAATAACATACTGAAAGCAATAGTATAATGATAACATAAAGATAGTTACAACACTGCCCGACGCTATCTAATTCTACTTTACTTTATCTATTGTCAGGTTAAACTTTCTCAATCCACTGTTTGTTTTTTGTTTCAGCTAAACATGTAAAACTAAACACAAAACATTTCGAAAAACTCGTAAATCTTAAAATACCATTTCTCTCTAACTTTTTTTGATTTCTGAAACTTTTATTTCGCTCCACTTTTCAAAATTAATTGGTCAACCAGCTTATGCTCACCTGAAAGCAACAAACAAATTCACTCTTAGTACGAAAACATTCATGATATCCAACACTTACATTTATTTTGTTTGACAACTCTAATGTCTCGTTACAAGCTATAAAATAGTAATTAAAATGATAGCTAAATCTACCGGCCATGAAAAATGTTAGTACATAATTTACTAAGCCAAATGATACATTATTTTCAAATGAAGCTCGCGTCTACAAATGTTTTAAATCATTATGAGTCGTCATTCTGTATCAATGCTGGGAATTCAAGTTTTTCATTTCAAATTTTTCATTATCATTGGGTTTTCGATAACGAATTAAACTCATAATCCTTTGACGTACCAGAAGAAAAGTTAGTAAAAGTGAATGATGATTTATGTGTTCGTGTGTGATTCATCAAAATATTTGAATACAATCATGAGTCTTCAAGCTGTTTTTGATTACATTGTTTTTTCATTCGGGATTTGATTTTGGAGTCAGTCTGAAAAACTGGTTAGCTAACTTACGTCATTCAGACAACTTTGTAGTATTCTAAACAAACCAAAATAGCTTGACATTTGAAATTGGTTGGAGTTTTTCCATGTTGTTACATTGTTTTCGTAATTTCTTGACAATTACCGATATTTTATTGAAGCTCTGACATTTATGAAGAATTTCAATGAATTATTGCTGGAATGTTATGATGATAGGCGTCGTAGTTTGTTGCTTGATCGGTTTTAGTAATTTGTTTTGCATAGCAAGTGACAGGGACAAATATAGTCAGAGACGTAAGCAAATTTACGAATCTTCTAGATTTTGCCATTCTAAATCGATTATCTCCTTAAGCATAATGACATTCTTTCGTTGATTCTGGTTAATTTTAACTCCACGAAAATCTTGTATATTTTGGCAAAGTTCCATTGGAAAAAATCATAACTTGCCACGACTTCTAAAACTCGTTTTACTTATTAGTAGTAACTTCAAGGCTCATTATTTCTGTTCTGACTTTGATTTCTTCACTGCTACAACTTCTGACGATGTAGGAAAGTGTCAAAAATGCCAAAACTACCACGCGGTATAACTTCAATTATTACCTGAGTTATTTCAAAACAAAATAAATAAAAATTGTAAATTCTGCATATCTTGCATCACTGATTAAGCAGGCTGAAAGTATCTGAATACAAAGCTGGCAGCTAAGAACAACAAAATAGCATTTTGAAAATAATATGTATTAAGAATGTCGTTTAAGGCCGTTTCTCGTGTCTGACATTATACTGAAATAGTGCTTCCGCACTGCTGTCAGAATTTATTGAAGTTTCAAAATATCACTAAATAAAAACCCACGAATTTCATACCTATTAGCATTTTTGTATCATCTTGAATATGTCTAACGCCATCTTAGGCGCCAGAGAATCCAATAGATCCGCTTTAAATTAGCCAATATCATTAGAGTCTCATTTTTTTTCGTATCACACATGCATTGTGTTTTTCCATATTAACATCAATATGTTTCCCTGAACATTCTATAGTAGAACCTGTGATGTTTTCGCTTTAAGTTATCACCTGTTAATTTTTTGGCATTCCAATAACATGGATTTATGCTTAGCTCGGCATGCAAATATTGATATAAGTATGAAAATTCGAGAGGAATCTATCAGTTGGTTTTTGGTTATGTAATGTGGTTTTATGCTGTATCGATCGTAGTTTTATCTGAATGAAAAATTCGGTATGAAACATATTTCTATTAAGATCGAAGCAAAAAATCTTTTTTCTCAATTTACTTCTAAAATGTCAAAATTTTTTTACATATTCTTTCATGTGAAATCACAGTCTGTGCACATACATACAGTCACTCAAAGTGAAAATGATCCACCCAGTGAAAATAAATTGATGTGCATCGCATACAATTTTATATTATTGGAAATTACTTTGTTTCTAGGCAAAAGTAATTCCTAATGTGTAAGCAACAAATACACAAGCTATACGCAAAATGGTTACATTGCATTTGAAATTACGGGTCAATCTTTGCTAGAAGGCTGAATATGGGGTCAAAATGAAAATGATCCATTGTACTTATTTCATATAGTTCACTACTAAGATTTTATAATCAGCTGTTGACATGTATTTGACATTTCCTTAGTTGACTTTAGTCTTTCGCTGAGTGCAGTCACCTGTTGCACATTTATCGTTTTGAGCAAGTTTTTTTTCGAAATGGGTCGCCATACGACATACGAAGAACGGGAACTGGTAATCCATCATTTCAAGCTCGGGAAAAGTAAACGTGAAATAGCAAAGATTGTCAACAAGAGTGCGTCAACTGTACAACATATAATTGAACGATTTAAAGACAATTGCATCGGTAATAAGGTTCGAAAAAGTCCAAAAAAAGCGTTTTCCGATCGTGACGAACGGTGGATAGTAGACTTTATCCGAGAAAATCCGAAGCTTAGTGCACCGAAAATTCGCGTACACGTTGAAAAGGCCTTGGGTATTAAGGTCTGCGACGAAACAATAAGAATTGTCCTAAGAAAACAAGGATATAACAGTCACTCCCCACGAGTAAAACCGTTAATAAGTGCGAACAATCAGAAACGTCGGCTAGAATTTGCGACTCAGTACTATTCGCATGGCCCAGACTTCTGGAATACCGTTATATTTGCTGATGAAAGCAAATTCAATGTTTTCGGATCGGATGTGAAGGTTCGAGTATGGAGAAAGAAGAATGAAGAGTTGAATTTGAAGAATCTTCGTCCAAGTGTAAAACATGGTGGAGGTTCGATAATGGTTTGGGGCTGTATGGCAGCTAATGGAGTCGGTAATATTCACGTTATTGACGGTAACATGGATAAATTTATGTACTTCCAAATTCTGAAGGACAATTTACCTGACACCCCCGAAAAATTGGGTCTTAAAGACAAATTCCAGTTCTATCAAGATAACGACCCCAAACATAAGTCGTTACTCATTCGAGAATGGATGCTCTATCTTTGTCCGAAAGTTATGGAAACTCCAGCACAATCACCAGATTTAAACGTTATCGAACACTTGTGGGACCATTTAGAAGAGCGTATTAGGGAGCATCAAATATCCAGTCGAAATCGATTAAAGGAGGTCATTCTGGAGGAGTGGTCGAAAATCTGCCCAGAATTCACAAAAAAACTTGTTGCTTCAATGCCAAAGAGGTTATCAGCTGTTAAGCTCGCCAAGGGCCTTCACACTAAATATTAATTTGTTAAAGAAAATTCTTGATTTATATTTTTTTTGTGTTTTGTATTTTGATGGATCATTTTCATTTTGACTATGGAATATACATTTTTTGTTTATATTATTATATTTTCCAATCGAATAAATTTTTTATTAACTACACATTTAAAACTGATGTTGCACATCTGAAGTAATCATCTTTAAGTAGGAACAGTCCATTTTTAATATATTTTGTATCATTAAATTACGTTGCAATTGTTTTGCACCAAGTGGATCATTTTCACTTTGAGTGACTGTACGTTCTGAACGAAAATAGCAACAAAAGCTTCGGCCAACCAATGCTTTTGTCCACATTTTACCAAGCACAGTATCCACCACAGTACAAATGAATATAATTTTCATTAATCTTTAATTCATACGTGCTATCTGATCGTTAAAATACGGCACATTTTAGCACTTTTCCTCTCATATTCAACCCGGAAATGATACGGTGTCCAATTCATTCTCTTCCAACTTTGAATATAAATGTGCTTGACATTCAACTAAAGACTTCTACGATAACAAACTATGTAAACTGTGCTTTTCGTCGATTTATAACATGCGTAAATTCATATTTACTTATGCGAGAATAATTATTTTAAGTGTGTGAACATTATGCGTTTCGGGCCCATTCATCGGTGCGATACTGTTTAAATTTGCATTAAAATCGAACGTTTGGCAATTCGTTTTCCGTTTGTAGTTTTCATTAAGAGGACATTTAGAAAAATAATGATTGATGAGTTTGACCGCAGTACGTCTTCCGGAACTTTTAAGATTCTTTCATAACTAGGGCAAGCTATTAGTTTGGAAAAATAATGTTGAAAAATGTATTTTGAGTATTTTGTTAAAAATATTTGTGTTAATAGTGTAAACATGCTGAAAATTATATATTTACTTTTGTTTCAAAATCTAGTCTCAAATATTTTCGGGCACAATAATTTTATATTCCACAGTCAAAGTTGTTGTCATCTTAAAATATATCATACCAAACAAGACACTGTGCTGCATAAATATCTGCTTGAACATTTTAATAAATCCAATTCGATGTTATGGTGACGTTCCTATGAAGGGTACTCCGCTACTGCCGACTAGCCTTTCACGATCATTTCTAGGACACCCTACTCCAAGAGTAGACTTTTATTTTTACCTCTATTATAGCTTTCGGTCAAACCTCTTGGCAGGCTCTCGACTGAATTTCGGTCTAGTTGAGATATCCTGCCATCCCTCCTAAACATAAAATTTTTACACTTCCGAAAGAATCATACTCTGTCTGATCCGACTTACGGCAAATCCGCGCTAATACGTTGACTCCTGGCGTGGTGACCTCAGTTTGTCCAATTTTCAGTAGAAGTCTCAGTCAAAGTGAGTCACACTCAATAACAAATGCTTATGAAGTGAATCCTCTGCTTAAGTTACTCCCAAAAAAACCCAAAAAAAATTGGCAGTAAGACTTTAAGTCAAAACTGATACGTCAAAAACTAAGCGGTCGTGAAGAAAATCTTTTTTTGAATACTATTTAATTCTTGTTATTTAAGGCGGTATTCCGGTTTTTCACGCGATAATCATTCATTATTTCAATATGAATTTTAATACATAAAAATAAATACTCAATGGATATGGTTTTATTTTGCATTTATTGCAGGATTTAAACTTTAGAAAAAACTTGGATTTAAAAAAAAAAGTTGAAAATTGTTGTTGCTATGAGGGCTTGAAGTTGACCTTTGAAAATCAATCTTGGCAGGATTGCGTCCGTTTGAATTATCTGAAATTAGCAAATGAGGTGTCATTTTACTCAGAAAAATACCCGTTACAAGATGAACTACGCTTATCAATATCCAATTATTCGTTAAAAAATGGCAGCTGATAACAAATTTTTTTTCTAATTTTTCCTTTTTTTTTTTAGTTTTTTTATTAAAAATTATAGTTAATTGTTTTGTATCATCACAATCGTAGTTCAGCTTTTTCCTTAAATCATAGCAAATAATTTGATATATCACTCATTAAATTCTGTAAGACCGTTTTCGAGAAATCTTGTCAAGAAGTTGAGAAAAGATGGTTTTGAGAAAAACGCGTTTAAAGTTTTATCTCAAACACTCTCGCCTCAAGCGTGCCGGGGATTTTCCAGAGATGATAGTGGTGGAAATGCGAATAACTTCAAAACGAAAACAGATACTGCGATAAAATTTTAAAGCAAGATTATATGATCATAGTGGAATAAGAAAATGCAAAAAAAAAATTTTCGATTTTTTCAAACCGAAAAACCGGAATACCCCCTTAAGTAAATAGCAATAATTTTTTATTGAAATCTTATTCCCACTTTTTCGAAAAATATTCAACAGTAGACAGAATACTGAACACTTTGAGCGCTGCGTTAAAAATTTTGACAATAATTTATCCAAACTTTTGGCTTCTACAAAACCCTGAATGCTGCCTGTTAGGAATGCCAATCATTAAATCTTCCGTCAAGGCAAGAGTCCTCAAAGTTTAAAATACTACTCAACTAATTGTCTGATGACAATTATGAGGAACCAAATGTATTTTTGAAATTGTTCAAGTATTTTTTGGTCATCAAGAATTGTCCATCAAAAAAATTTTTTTAGACTCACGCCTTTCAACTCAACCGATTGATTTTGTATCAGCTCGTATTTTCCAGAATGCTCAAAAAATTCATTAATTTTTAAGAGTAAAATTTGAAGCTTAGTACTGTCAAAAAATTTGATAATGTTTAAATATTTTGACAACGTCTTTTAACCCTTTTGTTTACACTTATAACTCGACTTAAACTCCATCCCAGTCGACCTAAAGTATACCAAAAATGAATATCTCACATACCTATTTACCTCGATCCCACAAGAAAAAAACATACGCTTCCTCATCCCCCGGTAAAAACCCAACAAGTATCTACATCAATTTAGAATTTTGTTTACGCAATCGAAGGTCATGGATGAAGCAGTGTTATTGACACTATCTTAACATCTTCTGCATATTTTTATCCCGACATGTTCTACTTGTCACAAACAACAACAGAACAACTTGGCCTTATTCTCCACTTTGTGAAAATGATGCAAATAAAAAATTTAATTCATTAGTGCGATTCGATTGAAACCGGTTCTGATAAAATCAAATTAAAAAATAAACTGTATGCGATTGTCCGAATCTAAATCTTAATATAGGTAGACATCTTAAAAGGTAGGTGGTTGGTTGGTCATCTTAATATTTTTTTTCTTGTTTTTGTGCTCTCTTAACCTGGGTGGTCTGTTATTTATCAAACGCAATAATTTGCATTGCGCAACATATATATTCTAGTGGGGTAGGTTCAGACTCTAAGAAAAATATATAGAATTTGATATTTGAAAGAATATGATGGAAATATTTGAAAATAAAGTTGTTTTTGTTGTTATTAATAGATTTTTCATTTCTAATATGCACTTGTTTGGCATTTATTTTTATTGAATTGAAAATATCATCTATCAGTAGCTTGGCTAGTTTTCTTTATTTCTGTTTTTTTTTTTGTTATTTTTATTTGTTATGTTAATTTCGTTCAACAATTTAATTTAATTTTTCAAATATCTGTCCTTGTAATACTTTTAGTCCGGTTTATTAAATCCCACATGTGCCTTCATTCTCTAGTTTTTGCCTTTCAGTTTTTTTTATACTAATGTACCAAATTCTTAAAAAAAAACAGAGAATAGAAAGAAATTTATAATAATAACTATTTTTGTTTAGACCCTAATATTTTTGAATCGGATTGTCAATAAATTCTGACAAAACTTAAACCTGTTACAATTATTTGCAGTCTTTATGACTTCAAATTTTTAATGCTTGAAAGTCATACGGAAATATATTTAAAAAAAAAAATTAGTTGGAATAAAGAAAAACTAAAAAATACCAGACAATTCTATCTATGTTTCCTTGTTAGAGTTCTATACTTCTTTTTTCGTCTTTATTACACTTTATTACTTCCTTTATTATTCTTCTTTTTTCTTCTTCTTTTATTCACTCAAAGATTTTGGTTTTATGCAATAAATATTTTCGTGAATATCACACTGTTAAATGCTTAGTTTCGTTTGTAATATTTTTATTTCACTGTTCTGTCTTTGTTTGAATTGATAATTAAAATGTTTGTTTTTTATCTTCATTTGTTCACTGAATTTTTTGTTTATATTAGTTTTTGTTTATGTAATTTTTTGTTTAATTTAGTTTTTAATTTGATAATTTTTTGTTTATTTGCTTAAATTATTTTTCGTTTATATAATTATCTGTGTATTTTATTTTTACTGTATTTTATTTTATTGTTTATTTGATTTTTTTGTTAATTTGATATTTTTGTTCATTTGATTTTTTCGCCTACTCTATTTTATTTTTTGTTAATTTTTTGCACATTTTATTTTAGCATATGTATTTTCACTTTTTGTCTATTTTACTTTTTGGTTATTTTATGTTTTTATTTGTTTAATTTTCTTATTTTTTCTTGTTTATATATGTACATATTTTATTAATTTTTATATATGTATATATTTTTCTATTATGAATTTTTATTAAAATTTTTTTCCCACATGATATGATTCAAATATCAATGAAACATGTTAAAAATATAATTCCTCGCCTTCCTTCTCGAATATTTATAAGTTCATTTTCACGGGTTTCAATTCGCAAGTTTTTTTTTACTGTTGCTAATTTTTCAGAACTATCTCCTCAAATTTTAATTATTATTTTATTTACGGATGATTCTCTTTGCCAGTGCTAGTCACTATTTTTCAAATCACTTCAATGTTAATATTGTTCAAATTAAGTACGCGAAATTCATTGACAATTTGTGTATATTTTAGGCTGAAACAATTCCATACTGATGATTGTTATTTATAAATAAATTTAATTGAGTAAAGCAATCGAAAGTAAAAAACAAGTAATAACGGTAAATGTAGATTAAATATGAAAGAATGAAAAATTAAATTCTTACTTTATGCAAAAAATAATACATATTTCAAAAAAACATTTATGTAGGATAAAAAGAGAAAAATTGAAAATAAAGGATATATAATAGTTTATTCAAAATTCATTTATAGTAACAAATTATAGGTCAGAAAATATATTGGGAATTCAAAAAAGATCATAGCGTTTTTTCAGCCAAAACTGATTTTTTCATACTTCAAATGACGAAATTTTCCCATCACTGTAGAACGTCTGTGTTTTCTGAGCGAAAAACTGGTCTAAGCGCGTTTTGGAAGCGTACACGGAAGTTAAAATTAAAGCATTCCGCAGAGACTTGAACAAACGGTAATCAGATGGTGCTTGATCCGGACTATACGGTGAATGTATCTAGATTTCCCAGCCAACTTTTTTTTCAATTTTTGACAGGCCATCAAAGATGTGTGTGATCTTGCGTTGTCATGATGGCGAACATTGCCTTTTCTGTTGATCCATTCCAATCGCTTTTGTTGAATTGCTTACTTCGATCTGATCAGTTGTTGACAGTGGACTTCAGAATTAATATTTTGGCCAGGCGGTATCATTTCATAATGAACGATTCCCTTTCAATCCCTCCAAACCCACATCATCACCTTTTTCGATATTGCAAAATGCATTGAATTTTCTCATTATTTATCTCCATTTCCAATACGATATAAGTTTTACATGGATACACAGATCTCACTATTTTTTGCATAAAAAATGATCTATGAAATGTCACCTGTCTGGTACTCCCAGAGGAAATTTATTTTGGGGGATATATACGGCATTAAAGCCATCTAGCGACAAAAACGCCACACACTTTTTCAAATATCCAATATTTTACTACCGAATAATTGTATCTATATAATTTTTGATTTTAAATCGAAGACCCTCTTAACCTGCCTCAGTCAAGCTGTTCAAATAAGGGGGTCTATACCTTCATACTATGCATTCAGTAATTAAAGTTTTGATTATCTGCCATATAATCAAAATCGAGCACAAATCTCCTAATATTAAAATATATAAATCAATTTCAACTGATCTCTAATAACTTTTAAAAATATCAAGATTATAAATTTTCTTGTTGATATTTCAATCTCCTATATTATATTCCATTACACTGATTTACACTTTCATCTCAATCATCACATCAGCCATCGAAATCATGACCAACCACAAAACTGATTAGGTTTTGCTGATCAAAAACGTTTCACCTTCACACCACCGTTTAAATGCGTGCCAGTCAAAAGTTCAGCTCTATGTAGTCTAGACAACTAAGAAATTACCTAATATGCAATAATTGCTGTTGATATTAATTATGTTTTTCTTAATTCATAAATTTTCAAGTGAGATAAGGTTCTTTTACTTCAGTAGTCAGATGTTTATGCAAGTCAATCTAAACTGGTTCAATCCGATTTTAGTGGTGTTTTACGAAAATGACTTGTGATAGGTTTTCGTCGGACAAGAGCTAACGACTGATTTGATACTTTTTCCCGCGATAAGCTAGGGTTGGAAAATTTTGATTGTCTTGGGGCAATGTCTAAACTGAAACGATGAATTATGGTAGATTTTGAGTGGATTAATGTTTTTGTGAGTTTCAAAGTTCAAGTGATCAGTCGGAGCAGGGTGGACTGGTTTTGATAAGATAGGTGAGTTCCGTTCGCAATTGATTAGTCGAGGTTTTTTTTCGTGCACAAATAAATAAATTGCACAAATAAAATTCGAAAAAAATTTAAAAGAAATTAAAAGTGTGTTCCACTAATTCTGAATTCTGGTTGTAAAAGCTCCAACATCGACCCACCGCAATGTTTTCATCACAATTTCCTGTTATTGTTTGTTACTTTGTCGTATTTTTAGCATGCAAAACCCCAGTTTACCCAAATATATTCAAAAACTGGTTTCAGTAGCATTACAAGCTTGCGAAAATCGAGCTGATCGTTTTCGAAATTGCATTTATGACACGAAACTCCTCGTCGCATAGCCAGAACCTGTCTTCATCCATTCTAGATTTTTTTTTCTTCGTCAAGAAGAATTTCTTGTTTTATACATTTCATTTTCAATAACAAGATGGAAATTGCGGGCGACAGGTATATGCGATCACTTAGTTCGGCTTAATGCTTCCTGATTTGGGTTCCAACACCGGTTTCAACGTCGCTTGAATCATTCGAAAACCTTCATTTGAATAAACACGAAATAGAAGTATTCTCCCTCTATTTTTAATTTTTACCTCAATCACATCTTCATCAAACTAATCTTCGTATCGTCAATTAAATCAAACAATTTGTTGCCACATCATTATTCACGTTAACAAATCACTTTATTATTAGCTGCTTAATTATCGTGCTCATTCAAAACATAAGATATGCGAAGATGATGACAATCAACTGGAGAAAATGTGTGTCACGAAAAACATCACAAAACGTTCACATTCTTTCATATCATACTTGTACGAGTACCTACATTTCTTAGCCACATAGATTTTTTGTTCGCTTTAAGCTACTGCCTTCGATGCGCGCTTATTATTTTTGCCGTAAGTTTCTTTTTAAATTTTTGATTACTTATTATCACAGTGCTAAATGAATTGCAATTATGAAACATGTAGGCATACTTATATCAAAGTGTGTAATTAAACGCGACTACAAATCACATGAATAGTTATTTAGTCGATTGTGGCCGGATGTATCTGTAAAGTGGAGGAAAATTCTAGAAAGTGTGACTATTGTAGTAGAGTGAGGTAGGTTTCGATTTGTGGTTTGGATTTCAATCAATTCAATTAAAAAACAGAAAAGAGAAAAAAAACAGATCACCGCCAAGAGCCGAAGCATAAAATTGGAAAAGAATTGAAATTTCGAGTTGTTCCTATGGAAATAAATCCTTTGGAAGTTCTTGCAATAACGTGGCGCAGAGGTATGTACCTCTCAAAATCACAGAATTTACTCTAAACCAGATAATTTTCGATTGTAACTTTCCAATCATCGAAAATGAAAGTTACGAAAAATCCAATACTCATTATTAGTACTCCCACATGTGTGCTAAAAGTACGAACTTAGTATCGTACCATATTCCTATCCCTCAAATCTATCGCACAATACAAATCAACCGCAAATCTCATATTCCAGTTGGCGCGTGAGCTACTAAACCGCACAATTGTATTGATTTTACATCTAATTTTCAATGCATAGATAATTGTATAACTCACTTTCATATGTTTTTCTTCAAAGTTCGTTATCTTCTTCACGAAAATCAATCAGTTTCGTAAAAATTTAGGTCTAGTGGAAATGTACTCAGTCGATATGGGCTCAAGGTTTCCCCGTGGCGAGTGAATTACGTGGGGTTTTCCTTGAGTACGTTTGCACCCCATGCCGGCGCCACCAGCTGCATCTGAGGAAAGGGGGCTGCGCGAGGTGTAGAAGAGTATGCCCCTGGGGTTAGTATGAGAAGAACTATAAGACAAAATCAATAAAAGTCGTGTATGGAAAGTTCTGGTATGATGAAGTGAGGCTCCACTCAGCTTTTCTTTTTATTAGGCACATGACCTGATATTATGGTGTGAGAGTTGATAAAATCGTCACGGTTACTGAAATGTCATGTAAATCGATATCAAGTTTTCGGAAATTCCTTCTCGAATAAACGAATTGAGTGGAATGATTTAGCATATACGCAATTTTAATTCATAATCAAGCTTAAAAAATCCCTTTCTAACTGTATTGTTTGTTCTTGGACTTATCACTTTTAAAACATTTCAATCCTGCATTGTTTGAAAAAAAAATGATTATGTGACTCATTCATATTTAACAATGACTGTTCATAAATCATTCAACTTTTCCAAATATTTCAATTGTTTTTAATCAAATCTATTGCTGCCCAAGTTCGATTGGATTTAATAATTTATTTGTGTCATTTTTTTTTCATTTTCAGAAATTGTCTACGACGTATTGCACGACATGATGAACGACAATTCTCAAAAGACAGTTTAGTAAATGTCATGGAGAAATTCGTCAAAACGGTTAATGTCATGGATGAAACCATCTTAGTTCCATGCAGGCTCATGGATAGACAGGTATGTGTAATGTTTTTTTTTAAATTTATTTACAACGAAAAAAAATTGCTTTAGATTTAATTTTTCTGTCTGTAGCTCAATAGACATATGTATCTATCAGCCAGTCATTTTTCATACTAAAAAATTAGCTACACTTTTGGTGACAGAGGCCCTCTGAACCATCCCTACCAAGACACTTTTCCTATTGCTTCCTTGGTTGCCAACCAATCTAATAAACTTGAAGCAAGCTAATCTGGTTAATGTGAGACTGCATTATATCTCGGAATGGACTAGAGCTGAGTTTGGCGGCGGTGGCATCTTATCTGAGGAAGTTCCAGCTCCAACAGACGTTGATTACATAACTATGGAAACTATACTAGATTTTGAGCTTTGAAGTCGCATTCTTGGTAGAGATGAATGGAATGACGGTGTTATCCTCGAGAGCTGGCTCTTTCATGTGCATAATCTGATGAACTGAATCTAAGGTTATTCCTTCGTCTCCGGGACCAATGTAGTGTTTTGCAGCTGGAGGTGAAGGGTGTTTTTTCAGGCTATCCACTGGCTTTTGAGTAATCGAATATTCCGACTAAATATATATGTATTATCACAGATAGCTATAAACCCTTGCTGTTTCTTGTACAGTGTCCAAAATTGTTCCTTCATGCAGTACATCTCTTAGGAAGATGTCGTGACGTTCGCAGTGCAATTGATTTGTGTACCTAACCATAGGTGTATTCAGTTTCACTGTATGACCGACAAGTTGGCAGGGCTTGGCACCTTGCTGCCGGAGGTCTCATGCTCTATATCTATAGATACATCGATGTTATCGGTCAAACTAGCCATCAGGTGCAAATATCTCGAGGACGCTAAAAAGTCTCAGGCTGAAGAATCATCCTGTGCGATCGCAAGAGAGACCTGGGCCTCCATGGATGAATTTCACAGCAGGTTGCTGTTAAGTTTGACGGGTAGTGCCCTTTGCTCTGTTATGGCCGTTTTCTGCGTCATGGAGTGTCACGCGAAGTGGTTGGTTTAAAAACATCTATTCTGTCTTCATCCTCTACAAGAGGATGAAAATTAGTGCATCCTCCATCTCATGTCCATGTGTTCGACTTCTCCGAGGAAAAGATTGGCTTCCCTAGAAGCGCTCTTCCTCTCAGATCTAGCTGACCTCTTCTTTATCGAGTTCATAAAAAGAACCAAATGATTTCGAGAACATAGTAGCTAAGCGTTGTGATATATGATACGCAGTAGATAAGCGGGTCTCTACTCTACTTTTGTGTGTCTATCGACTAGACTCTCCGATTGACTGCCACTCGGCCTTGCGTTAATGGGTGAGGTCCACATAATGTTGTCAACTAATATTTCCTCGAAGTGCGAACCATTGATAAAGTTGTTTTCAGTCTTCATCCCTCTGTTTCCACAATCCTCCCAGCACTGCCTTTGTTCAACTCAATAGTGCTTTAACTAAAAGCTATATTTTGAGCTATAAAATGCTTTTTCAGTTTGACGTTTGAGTAGATGTCTTTGATGATAGAAGTCCATGCATATTACAGTGCAAAAAATGAGTTCTTCCCAAGGCCTTAAGTTTATTCACAAAATTGCTCTGAAAGTAACAGGCTTCTCCCTCTTCCAATAGGGTTGTGTGTGTAGTTTGGATGAGTGGCGTCTGTTATCTCTAAGCACTCAGGCCAGAATGACACATTGCACACTATGAACTCCCAACGTACAAGATTTTCCCGGGCTATGAAGAATGGTTATTGGAGAAGATAGAGCTAGGCGCTAACGTATACTGTTGAAAATCAGAAAAAATTATTTGGTATGAAGCTTTTTGTAATGCTCAGGTTTCTTCCTTTTCATGAAATTATTCCAGGCTGCACAGAAAGCTATACTTCAGATCGATAGACTCTAAAAAAGAGGGCATATCACTCTTGAAAGTATCGATATCTGGAAAAAATTGATATACATTTAGCTTTTAAAGAGAACGAAATGGTATTTAAGTTGAAAACTGTGGCTTTGAAAGCTAGCAGAATCAAACGAGGATACGCTTTGATTAAAGTCTGTTATAAGAAGCTTGACCTTTTAGCGGCTCAGCGAAGTATATAAATGTCTGCTCTGAAAAACTACAATAGGTCCGTTTTTTTGCAGCCTAGCAGAGCAGGTTAATGTAGGGTTGCAAAAAACGATCCCGAGCAGAAAAATTGCGTTGTTCGAAAATGTTGCATTCGCTGATTTTTCGCTTTAGATTGGTTGTGAAATGAGAATAATCCATAGAAAAAACCTGAATGAAATCTTATCTAGATTTTAATCGAAATCAGACATGAAACTTGCATATGAAACAATCTACAATGCTATGTGCATCGAAACACTCAAAAACAGTCTGCACACTACAAGATTTGATGTAAAATAATTGAAAATTGCAGAGTGCTATGCAAATTCATTTAATTCAAACTGCCAGTTTCACAATAATACGAACCGTTTAGAACACTCTTACTGTTATCAGCACACTCTACATGTAAACCCATAAACTACCACTGCTTAACATTTTTTGATTCAGTGGCGCCACAAGTGCAGGATTTTTGTTGTTATATTCAATATGCTTAACAAAATTTGATCTGCTCGGGTTTTCAAAAAAACGCATCTAATATAGTTGGCAAGAAACTTTAAACAACCACCAAGTTCCAATTAAAAAATGTTTATGTTAAATCCAAACTACGTTTGGAGACTTCGTAAAATATTCATAAAATGTCTTTCATATCCATAAAATGTCTTTCGAAAAGATTCCAAAGGAAAAACTTCAGTGAGGAAAAGTGCTATTTTGAGCTTGATTGATCTCCTAAACTTCTGTAATCATGTCATTTTGTCTCCACATAATTTCCAGATTCACTATGAAACAATTCAGTATAAACCTTTACGAAAATGGAAATCATCATCTAAAGGTAAATGACGGGGACCGGTAGCTCTGCTCGCTAAAACGGCCCACAGACACGGAGATCTGGTTGCCGACTTGGTTGGAGACTTGCTATATTTGCGAACAAACTAGATCTGAGACTAGCCCACAGACAGTGAATTTGGTCGTAGATATTGCATATCTGCAACCAAGTCGACGACCAGATCTCTGTGTCTGTGGGCCGTTTAAGGCGTCAGGCCGAAAAGCGGCGTGCTACGGGGCCTGCGGGTTCGAATCCCGCCATTGCCATGTCTGTAAGTGTGAATGCGTGTGATTATCTATGAGGGTGGCAAATGGGCCCAAACTGGTGGCCTAATGCTGGCCGCGGTCCGGGCAGCCCTCTTCACTAGCCTAACCTAACCTTGTTGTTTCTATTATCATATTTTGGTCGTTGATGCAGTGTACCCGTTTCAAATGCATCAGTCGTCCTCTTTAGATATCGCCAATTCCAGCTTGAGACGGTTTCAGCAACTTAAAATATATCACTAAATACAAAATAAAACCTTAGCGCAATGATTGTCTCACGTTGGATGTGATAGGCCTGCTTCATCTGGCTCTACTCAATATTTTTGCGTTTAAGATTTTCGTAATATACTCATTTTACATTCTCCTTCCTCCTTTGATTCGCTAGAATGAAATTACTTGAAAGTCATGGGTTTACTCTGTAAAGGAGTTCGGCCGGTGTCGTAGAAAATTCTTTTCGGACTGATGTATGTAGTCCAAGAAGAATTGGTGGAAGTGTTCACTCTCCATGAGCCATGATAGTTGGCTCGAGTCTGCGATACCAGCTCTTGAAAAAATCAATAGCTTGAGGATGGTAAGCCGTAGCTCAATTGCGTAGGAATCCATCGATTGGGTACAGCGACCCAAATTGTCTTCCTGGCCCAATGACGATGTTTTTGGTTTCCCTGAAATGAGCAATGCATTGCCTCAATATAGAGTCAGCGCATGGTGGAAAGGTGTTATCCTGAGCATTAACATGCCTGGTTATTTTGCATGATTGACATTAGATGCATTCACGGGCCCAAGTGCTGATATCCTCATTCATGCCAGGCCAAAAGTATTCAATTGTAATGTGCTTTCTTAAATCACAAATAGCAGAAGATAGAAAATGAAGAAATGAAGAAGAAATATATAACAAAAATTGATGCAATACGTCTCTCTGAGGTTCTCATTGGATTGCTACCACAAGCTAAAATTTATAAGCTTCCGATTCGCAAGCCGATGAAATTTTATCTGATCTGTCATTGATTTTGGCATAATGTATTTATTTTTTAGAAATATCCCCAAATATTCTATGAGCTATGTTCTCCACATAGTCCATGTGGTTTAAAATAATAAAGAAAAAATGCTTATTATTTTGTAAGTAGAAAACAATGATTTTTTTGAAAAACGAATAGAAAAATTCATTCATGCTTGGAAAAATTTAGTGGAGACATTTTTTGCAATATTGCACTAAGAGTCAATTCCTACATTTATCCTCCCTTAAAAGTGAAAAATCATTAATGAAGCTTTGTTTAACAAAGTATACCTAACTCTCCACAAATTAATAAAATTGACGAACTATAAAGTAAACGGTCAAAAAACATGAAGTGGAGAACGAAAGCACTAGCTTATTTCAATTTACGATTTATTTTTGAAAAAAACCATGTTTGGTACTCCTAAAAACAAATAGATTAAATTTTATATCATATTAAAGTATGCATCAAACAGATATTCACGGTTGAAAAATATCAAAACTATTGAATGAACTAAAGAATCAAGTTCACGATCACAAACCGTTACGAAAAATGTGGAAATTGTGAAATCAACTGTAACAATCAAAATCAATCATAAAATTCTTATCAAAAAGTTTTTGCATAAGTCTCCACACTTCCGATTTCATTTCCCATCAAGCGTTGCATAAAACTAGTATTGCTTAGTTCCTAATTGGCAAATTTTTCCAGTTCACATTCACCTCATTAATTTTTCAATTTATTCCATTTAAATATTCTATTATAATTTCCTCGGTGCGTACATACAACTCTCATTAAATCAATGTAAATTGATTACGACACAATTGAATTTCTACAATTTGTATTCCTGTTCACTTGAAACACTATTATTCGTTCCTCCTTTCTATTATTATTTTGTTGCATGCACAAATTGAATCTGCGTTTCTAAGAAATATTTTGTAGTAAAATAAAAAAAAATAAACACAAAAGATGACGGATGGAAGAAACAAATTTACATTAAGTTGCACGCAATAGCAAAAAAAAAAATAAGTTGGAAGTCATAAGTACGAAAGCATATTAGGCAGATACATGTATACAGTAGGTACTTAGGAAGCCTACTTGTACTTTGATATATTTCAACAAGTTGCATAATTCGAATGCGTGTTTGAATTGTTACTTGAGGCTGCGAAACGAGAATATAGCGAAACGACAGCTTTACGATGACAGCGGATACATATGAAACAATTAAAAGTTTCGAAATTTATAGTTATTTTGTTTCTGGTTTATGTTGTGCTTGTTGAGAACTGGAATTTGGTTAAAATTGGTGGAAACTGGAAGTAAATTTTATGCAGGAAGATCTTCAGAAATTTGATTCTTGTTTTAGTGTAGTTTCTGGGTCGAAGTTTTATGTAGAGAGTTTCGAAAAGTGTGTAGAGTTTGAATTTTAGTGAGATATGTCAGTTGAACTGAATTCCATTAACTTATTCGTTAGTAAACTTTCTTGAATTCGATTAACCATCGCCGTTGCATTTATGACAAGTTCTTTTTTGACAACTGTACTTCTACAACCAATAAATTTTGACCTTAAACGAAATGATGGCTTAGTTTGTGGTAGAGAAAACCTTTTCGTATTATTAAAGAAGGTTGGACCAATACACTTTCAAATATACCACAAATCTCCACTACGTCAGTCGTCACTTGAACTTGTTTTTTGAGTATTGATATAAAACTCAAAATAGGGAGCTATGACTTCAATTTGGAATGCAAATCGCTTTTCATTTCAACCTGTTGATGTTGTATATTCGGCAAAATAAGACGCATTTTCTTCTTCTGTAAAAAGTCGTCACACTTACAGGCAAAACGCTCAACTCGATAGTTTTGATTCACATCTTTAAACTACAATTAACTTCATATTCCAAATTTCGGAACCTACTTCCCCCACGAATTACCTTTGGAAAACATTGAGAGCAAACAAAATAATATAAGTCTCCACAAACAACATAGACGCTAGCAAAACAGATTTCTTTTTCGTCATACATGTGCATCTATTATCAATTTCGTCAATAATGAAATAAATTTAACAATAAAAACTCTGCACATACTGCAAGCTAACCATTTTGGAAAGTACCAAAACTGATAGATTAGATGTGAAATTGGAAATTTGCTGCGAGATCCATTCACTTTATTGAAGTCTATCAAACCGAAATGATGCTATCTCCAAAATGACGGAATACTTTTTGAAGCCATATAGCATCTCGGCAGCAAAACAATGAGTTGCCAAAAATAAATTGCACATTGCATGGCCTGAAATTGGCGGTGCTAGTAATTACATTACATGAAGCTGACGATAAAAAGAGAAGACGAAGATGAGGAAAAAGTGGTCGCTAGAGCGTTGAAATGACCCATTTGATGGTATTGGAGGATTTGAGGTGTGCAGCAAGATAAATATAATCATTCGGTGAGATTGATCAATTGCTGTAGTAATGTGAGTGTAGATAGGCGGAAATGCTAGATTGCAAAGTTGTTTTAAATGTTTGATTAGTTTTGTTTACTTCACTTCATAGTTATATTAGTTTTATAGCAAAGTTTAATCGATGTTTTAGCAAATTGAATGCCGAAGTCTCTCAAATATTGTATCCAAAACGTTACAAGGATCTTCTAAATTTTATAACCAAAGGAAAATCAGTCCATACTCTTCATAAGGCACATTTTTGCATTTTCCAAATCGTGGTGCATCTGTCGGAACAACTAGTAATCAGAAGAAGCAATGCCCGGAAAATAAGTTAGGAAATGTAAAACATCCCACTTGAACGTTTCCAAATAATTTTTGGCGACTTTTGCTACATAAGTCCGCGCGTTGTCATAGAGAAGAATAACTTTGGCATATTTTGGACCATATTCCGGCCCTTTTTCGCGCTATGCACGGGTCAAGCAAATCAATTTGTAGCTTATATAGATCGCTTGTAATAGAATCACCAGGCTTTAGCAGCTCAACCGTAAATATTCGGCTTTGGTGTTGATATTCGGGCCAATAGCAACGATTGTCCAAGCATAGCGTGGTATTTTTTCTTCTAGGGATTATCGTACAATATCCATTTCTCATTCTCTTAAAAATCCCTTTTTTCTTGGATTTTAAACAGTTGCTAGTAACTTAAAAATCGCCTTCCAACGTATCTCGGTTTGAGTTAATAAGGCACCCGATTCCCTTGCTTTTGAACCATTCCCATGAATTCCAATCGTGCGGAAACTGTTTTTAGAGTCACTCTCAAAGATTTTGCAAGCTCCTATTAAGTTTGACTCAATGCATCCAATTCTAAGTCGTAGGTTTTTTGTCTTCAAGGAAGGCCGGTTGTAAAAGCAATCAACGTAGAAGATGGCGCACTTATGGTACTGTTTTTCACCAGTCGAGGTACTTTTCTCGACCAATTCGTATCTTAATACCTGTCAGATTGCATTTCGCGACCGACCTTCTGTATAACGGCCAGGCTTCAACGCTGAAATCACCATATTTGAAAGGTCGAGACCATTCCCTACATGATTTATCACTTGGAGCGATCTCACCATAAACCTCCACCAACAGTTGATGCAGAAAATTAAAGCAGAAAACTAAAACCGTTCCGAAAAGCTGCTTAGTTAACACAAAATTCGACATATCCAACACATTAAAAACAAGTGATGAACACTGACAGATGTCTAACCTCTCTGAAACTACCGAAATCAGCTTTCATTATGTAACATTTATAACGGCCGGAGCCATATTTTGAAACCGAACCGAACTAGTTTGTACTCCCAATATTATTTTATTTATTGCTTTAGATCTACAACTTTTGATTCTCCAAACACGAAAATCACTTACCTTAATCCATATTTTTCTTACTTTCTTCCAGGTTGGTGATTCCACAGATATTATGCCAGTACCACCAAAAACATCATCACACTACTCTCATCACCATCAACATCATCACCATCACACTGGAACCGGACTAGGTGGTGGAGGTTATCGTAAAAATCGTACACCACAAACGGTCCATGACTTTCTCAGTTCCGCGGACCTCTTCAATCTCTACAATCTTCTGAATTCACTGAAAAAAGATTTGCTGTGGACCCGTAACGATGAGGATATCGACGAGGGTAACGCCGAGGAAGATGAATTGGCTGCTTCACTAGCGGTAGCCACTATAACGGAAAGTCAAGATCAACAGAATGCAGCAACAACAACAACAACGCCAATGAAACCACAACACAAGCGAAATGCTAGTAACGGTAGTACAGCGTCAGCATCATCGATTTCATCGACCAGTACAGCTACCGCTGCACAGAAAGGACATGTTCGAAGACCATCAACGGCGTCCATGGTCTCGTCGAATTCCGTCAGTAATCTCAGTGATTCAGAGAGTGAAATATCGAATGAAAACGATTCGGGTATGGAATCAGAAGGTAACTGCAGAACAGGTGGCGGCAGCACCACCAGTGACAGTAGTAACAGTACAAATAACACAGATAAAGCAACAGATTTAGTGCGACAGTGCCGACAACACCTGAGCGGTTTGTATCGGTGTCTCGAACAAATGACAGAGGCTGCAAACTATCTGACTGCCAGATACCAAAGTGATATTGGACCTGTTTAATTATACTAACTATCCTTATTACTCTTTAATTTATTATTTCTCTATAAAAGAAATTACGAATACAAGTTCTTTGTTTCTGCCAGCCTTCGGAGTAAGGTATATCAATTCAACTGGTCCCGTCTTATCGCGGGTGGGGGGACATAATCTCTATTCCAAATAAAAACAACACATACAGTTCCAAAGATGCAAATCCCATTTATATATTTAATCGAACAAATTGGAATTTCTCGACCAAACCAACAGTTCTATGCGTCTGTGTAATCGTTTTCTTTCTTAAGTACACTGTTTTTAATTTAAATTTTCAGCTATTTCATAGAATATGTTAGTTTGTATGCTATTTTTCTGCGGAGAAAGCTTTTTTCGATCGCTTTTCGGTGTGTGATCGATCGTATCCTTACGATCCTGCCTATGGTGGTCCATTTTTCGTCAAAATTGGTGGGGATCGCTATCTCAATATTGTAATGAATCTATGTATAAATCGGTTCATTGTCTTCAATTCAATTTGTTTTTAAAACATAGCCAGAGGGTCTGAGATATTTTTGTTAGTTTTATGGTGAAACCCAAATCCAAACAGTTATCTCGTTAATAGTTTAAAAAAAATGCAAATCTAACTGTTTTTGATCCTCATATGTCTATTAAATTTCATGTTCTCTTAAAATAATGTTTCATTGTTCAATATTAGTGTCCCGTTACGTGTTTTTTTTAATTATTTGCCCAAAAAACATTAATGAATCATCATGTAGACATCAAAATCTAATTCAATGTGCAGAGCAAAAAACTGTAAACCTTTCGAAAATCGCAAACATACCAATTAGAAAGAGAAAACTCCCAAAAATAAATCATAGAAAAATATCCAACAAAATCACTGTATTTGCTACGACAGATATAATATATTTATTATGTATAAAATGCAAATCTTTAAATGTATATTTTGTTCCTGTGCGATCGTTGTCGGATCAGATCGTGGTTGCAGAAAAAAAAAACAAAAATCAAAACTACAAATCGTACGAAAGTGATTCACATGAGATATGCAATAGAGCGCTAAAAATATTTGTAACAATAAAGCTAAAAAGAAACCAGCCTAAACTATACCATAAAACATGTTAAGAAGAATCTTAATTTTCATTTAATTTCTTTCTTTAGTTCTTCATTTCATTTCTCCTGCATAAATATGTCTGTAACATATTTTAATTTTTCTTTTGTCAATTGTTTAGTTCTTGGTATGATGGAAGTGTGATGGTCTAAGCTTTTTTTTTTAAAAAATACCTAGTTGTTAAAAAAGGGAAATATATTATGTAATTACATTATAAATAAAATAAATGAAAATAGTTTCATAAGGAAATTATGTTTCGTTTTATAAGTTTTCCAGAATTAAAATAAAAGAGATACAATCGAATCGCGAATGAAAACTCTCAATATCCAAATAAAATCCTATTACAATTGAGAAAATACCGTGTGCAATATTTTCATTTTTGTAATACTAGATGTATTGGATTTAAGTCCTGTGACAGAAGTTGTAATTTGTTTGATTCTGGAACAGCACACAACACAACAACAAATACAGAAAAAAATGATATGAAAGTAATAGATAAAAAATTAAATATTCTAAAAAATGAAAGTGAACATGCATGCAAACTGTAAAAAAAGTGTGAGTGTTCTAAGCAAGAAGATTTAATATAAAATGTTAACTTCGTTCGTTCCATTACTACAATAATAAAAAAAACATGTAACAGAAATAATTGCGAGAAAAAAAATCGTAAAATGTAAAATTGATTACCCGGGATGATTAGAGTAATATTTGAAATTGCTTTTTAAGTAAAATGGCTAGTTTAGATAACAAAAAAATGAAAGAAATTGGAAAGAGATTTGTAAATTGATTTATTAAAATTGAAATAAAACAACAAGTTAATAGAAATATGGCAAGTGTTTATTTCTTTGTGAAGTTTTCGAAGGTGATATTGATTCGATGTGAGCATGAGTGGGTTGCCACATTACGAATTCGGCGCTTGGCGAGCTTGATCACTTTTCACTTTGGCTGCGATTTTCATTGTTTGTTTTTAGTGAATGAATTAAAGCACATAATGAGGTGTGAAGTCCGATTCTGAGGTCAAGTTAATGGCAACAAAACGAATACGAAAGGTGGGTATGTATGTTTGTATGCAAAACAATATTACGGTGAATTCGTGGTAAATGAAAAATGGTATGTCTTTGGAATAAGAGGTGCAACGATGAGCTGGTATATTATGACCTTGAAAATTGTTATAGCTGATGCAACGCTTATTTTTCTCGAATTATAGTTTCAGATATAAAAAAACGTGGTTAAGATTATGATTTGATTATATTTTGCCGAATATACTTTAGCTATGCTAAAATAAGAGCAAAGTTTAAAGAGAACTTTTCGCCTCACATGTAATATAAGCTTAATATAAAACCAAATTTGACTTTTTATTTGCGTTCGTCAAATTATGATGAACTATCGCTCAAAAACAAATGGCCACATAGGACGTTTTAACGTGCTGTTACACAGGAGATGTACCCAAGCATTTACCTGATATATTGTCAAGTTTGGAAGATAATTTCGCTAAACGATCTACTCGCTTTTTCCCCTCAAGGATTCTTGACCGACTTTTCCTTGTAGTAACTTTTACTCAGCTAAACAATGAGACTTCGGCTAGAGTACAGCGATAATGCGATAAATTGAGACCTACGAGACTTAGGTTTACATTGAGCGTTTCTTCGTGATTGAAAGATTGTATTGAAGTTGAAATTTTGAAAAGAAATGGCACAAGGTTATGTTATTCTTTGATTTGTTCGATAGTTTCAATCATTTTTTAAATGTAGATGAATTTCAGTATTTTATTTGGCATTGTTGTTTGCTGTGTTGCTGTAATTTTCGGATCTTAAATCTGCCTAACTATGATTTCTGATGTCATATAAAAGCATGATTTAATAGACGAAGTATCGGGACGATGAGTTTCAATTTCGGAATGCTAAGTCATCCGTGTCAAGGTGAATTGGGTGGCAAATAATTTGAGATTATTACTTCGTTAGGGCATGTTATTATTTGCACTACATATTAGATAGCACCAGGCCAACATTTTCGGATTTCTTTGGAAATAGTTTATTTTTGCGATTTGAGGGTACATATCTATAAGATATTTGTCATATAATACCTTATCATTGAAAAGATAATTTAATTGAAAATACAATGTAATAAATTTTCTATCATTATCCACATTCCGTCAATAATTAAAGCTAAATAACCAGGGAACAGAAGCACAACTTGCTTAGTTTCATATGAAGTAGTTTTCCTTCATTTAAATGTAGCCAGTGATCTTAAGTGCTTAGAGATCCAATCAGGTATCACCTTGTTTCGTCCATGAACCAATCAGTGTACATTAGGATTCAACTCTCGATATCAATTGGTTCTTTTTTTATTGTGTTAAACAATTTTTAGCTTTTAAAACTTAATTACATAGCAGTAATTGCACAAAGAATTCACTGGTTATCCAGAAAGCGATGTCAAATAATGCTTTTACGTGATAGAGACTACAGTTATGAAAATATAAAAGAGAAATTGGTGGAAATATAAACAAAAGTGGTATTTCAAAAATTTTAAGGGATGCAAGTAGACTCAATCCAAATCTGTCAGATCCAAAATTCTCAAAATAATTTTTTTTATAGATTTTTTTTATACATATTTATATACGTTTACGCTTGGACCATTTACGCGATTTAGCTCAATTATAGTTTTTCAAAAGCGGCAATTGGGATAGTTACGGTGTGAAATTATTCAATGGCTCTTTAACACATGTGACAATTATCTGTTCCATCAAGCAGCAAAATAAGAAGTGCAAAGTTGGTGATTCTTAGGGATGTGGATACGGAAGTGTAACGAAGTCAAGTAAAATGAAACACGTACATCGGAACCACCCAAAAGGGCACTCAATGCTGAGCGCCATGTGTAGTACTTGAACAGAGGAAGAAAGGTGCAGATTTGCAAATGAAGCAGAAGAATCAGAGGTTAGGTCTCAGATTCGAGGTTTGGGAATAGTCCAGTGTATTTATCGTGGGAATAATCCAGTGTATTTATCTTCGACTTCAAACAAGCGTACGACAGCATCAACCGAACTGCATTATATAACATCATGCTGCAGTTCGGAATCCCAGCAAAGTTGGTGCGCCTGGTGAAAATGACCATGACCGACTCCACGTCACAAGTGCTGATTCAGAATAATATGACCAACTCGTTTTCAACGAATACAGGGCTAAAACAAGGGGATGGATTAGCTCCTGTACTCTTTAACTTAGCGCTTGAGTATGTCATCAGAAAAATCCCCGTTGACACGAGAGGAACTTTATTATTTAAGTCGACACAGCTAGTAGCTTACGCTGATGACATCAACATTATGTCACGTTCGTTCAATGACGCCAAGGCAGTATTTGTAGCTCTAGACGAAACCGCCAAGGAAGTTCGTCTTCAAATTAACGAACAAAAAACAAAAGTTATGACTCAATCAAGGAAAAGGACGCCAATAAGACAAAACATAACCATAGGGGACTATAACCTTGAAAACGTAGACAGCTTTGTGTACCTAGGGACGAACCTCTCGAAGGATGGGAATGAGCTTGACGAAATCAAACGACAGATTCAATTAGCCAATAAGACATTCTTTTCGGTGCTTCCCACTTTGAAAGCTCGATGCGTACACAGGAATACGAAGCTTCGGATACATAAAACAATTATTAGACCTGTGTTATGCTACGGAAGCGAAACCTGGACAATGACCCAGGCGTCTGAAAAAGCCTTGAACACGTTCGAGAGAAGGGTATTGCGAAGGATCCTCGGTCCAATATGGGAAGAAGATGGATGGCGAATCCGATACAACAATGAGCTGTATACTATATATGACGAGCCAGAAGTCTCTACCGTCATACGACTACAAAAATTACAATGGGCTGGCCACGTCGAACGAATGAGCGACAATCGAATCCCCAAACGGTCTCTCAAGGGGCGAGCGAGCGGAGCCAGGCCAGTCGGTAAGCCACGCAAGCGCTGGGAGGATTCGATCGATGCCGACAGCAGGTCACTTCTGGGAGCAGCGAACTGGAGGACGCGGTCACTGAACCGAGACGAATGGAGGCGACGTATTAAGGAGGCTAAGGCTCGATTTGGGCTGTAGTGCCCCGATGATGATGATGATTTATATACTAACCTTACCAGAGCTCCCCAGATATATTAATAAAATCCAGAATTCATTATAAGAGATACGAGGCTATCCTCTGCATACACGCAGCACTCCTGCAATGGTTCTTCCACTCTTCCTACTTTTTTTTGAGGAATCCTGCAGTCCGATGGCTAGGTTCTGAGAGGAATGTCTTCGTGTGCCTGGCCACATAAAGAAAAAGCAATCTCCGTTTATGGGTATAGACTACTTATTTCAGAAACCTAAGAAAGAATCGGGACCCTTAGCAGAAGCGTTGGGCCTTATTTCGCAATAGCACCTGCAATTTCGTTTCGTTCAACACCGCAGTGTCCCGTTACCCAGAGTAGAGGCATCTTATTGAACCTAGCGACAGAGTTCAATCTTGCCTTTCATTCTTGGGCAATTGTTGAAATTGTCAGGAGTCTACGTAACATCAGCAGCGCAGCTTGGCTGTCGCGCCATACATCGATACGCTTACCCCTCCACTTTTCATCAATTGCCCAGCAGGCAGCAAAGTAACGAATATTTCGGCTTCAGAAACAGAAACATGCACTTCAACAAACGAAGCCCCCTTATCATTCGATGAATGCAGGGAGACACCGGCTGCAACTCTAAAATTGATCATCGAGCCTTCCGTTAGGAAAATTTTGGAGTATAAACTCGCATGAAAATCTGGGTACTCCCGCTCACTTCTGCTCAAGAAAATTATTTCATATATTTCTCCCGAACTCGACTAGGGACACTCGAGCGTCTAAAGGCACCGCGAGAATCGGACAGATTTAACGCATCGAGCTTCTAACGGAATAGTCCCTCCCATTGTTGTCGCCTTCGCACATGTAAGCTGAATTTATCAATAAGAAGAGCTTGTCCTCACACTCTGAATTTGATGTAGGAAATACTTGTTGGCTCAACCAAGACCAATTGGGGCTATGGCCAACATGTGTACACCTCAGTGATTATCGGCTTTAGGATTGTTACGTAGATTCACATAACTACATGAGGCTTCAGGTCCCATGTGATGGTGAAAATTCTCTTGAACTGCCCGGAAACATTACGAGCTCAACTAAGTTTGAGTTTATTCATTATTGGAAGCACTAGTCCCTTCTGTTCTCTTTTCCTGTTGAACAAAACAAGGTTCGTTTTACTAGAATTCACTAAGAGGTCATGAGGCGAGTACCAATTGACAATTCCTATCCCATTCACATCCTTACTGAATGTCAATGTGATGACGTCATCAGCATAAGCTTGCGAATGCATCCGTTCTTGTCAGTGCTGCCATATTAGGGATTTTAGTCCTAGATTTAGGGATATTTTAAAAACTTCAGGGGACAAACAGGGGAAAAAATATTCAGGGTTTTGTTTAGGGCATTCTGAAATTGGATAATGCATTTTTCCGGAACGGATATTTCAATAAATGATAGTCTCAAAATAAGTAATGTCTTTCTTTTTCTGACATCAGAAAATGCAGAGTGAGTGAAAAAAATGACGTCAATTGATTACGGAATGTGGTGCTGTGATTGGTCGCATTCGTCGTCCTCCCATTGTACTGTCTAACTGTCTCTCTCGCGACTCCGTCGATAATAAACATTTCGGGACTAATTTTTTCTGAGTGAAAACTTATCGCATCCAGGAAAAAATTAGTCCCGAAAGATTAGGATGAATTGGGGAAAGTTTCACCTCACCTTAAAAAAGTTTGCTTCATGTGACGGCAGTCTTACACATATAAAAATTTACATTTCAATAACCTGTTTTTTGCGAATGCCAAAAAATTTCCCGAAAATGACGTCACAATGGCTACTTAGGGTAATTTTAGGGGTAAATAAGAATTGTCTGGGGGTAAGCCACAGTGCCTGTCTGGCAGCACTGGTTCTTGTTGCATTTCATTTAACTGGTAGTCCCGATCGCATAATCACCATTAGCGATCACTCCCTTAAACCTGGAAACCATAGAATGAATGGGCGATTCATATGAGTTTTCTCGCTAGCAAGCATGTTGCTTATCATTTAAAAGGTTATACTAAAGCTCTTTATTGCACACACGCTCAAGAGGCCTCTCCAAGCCCTGCAGCTTTAATTATGTTAAGCTGATCTACCTTAAATTCCTTAGATCTGAATAGTCACCACTCCCAGACATGAAGACTGCCTTAATCCATCGCCAGTATGACGGAACATATCGCAAAAGATTTACATTTTGGATTTGGCCTGCTTCCAGGGTGCCAATTCCTTCCCTCAGCATAGCCGGATGGATGCCATCCAGACTCTACGATTTGAAGTTTTCAAAGGACGTAGTTACATTCCTGTTCACCTCAGATATAGTGATGTACTGGCATTTCCTACAACTGCGGAAGCGCAAGAGTTTCGGTCAGACGCACAAAATACGAGACATTCTGCATTTCAATATGCTAGTAAAATATGTAGATAAACCTTTGCTGGACTTCGTAAAATCACCATCTGGGAGCCTTAGAGAGTTCAATTTAACTGATTTGTCCTTCACCAGGACCTTTCACGGCAGGGGTTTTCTCATGAATTTTTCATGGGGGGTGTGTTCAGAATTTTAGGAGGGGTGTCCCTATGGAACAAAGGACACAAAGTTCGCTTTGTGTAGGAAAATTGTCCGTGTTAGGAGGGGTGTAAGCACTTTCCAGGGGTGGGGGGGTATTAGGGGGGTGTTGGGGGGGTGTAGGAAAATCTCTGTTTCACGGCCTCGACGTCTTTCCTACACTTTCCTATCTCTAACGGAACGAACTGAATTACTCCTTTTGTAGAGATGGGCAAAGTGCCTCATGACACACCACATAATATAACACCTAGCCCAGATGGCATACCTAATTTGGTCTTGAAATATTGTGTATCGTCACTACTACCTGTGCTGTCTTATATTTTCAATACATCCTTAAAAACAGGCATCTTTCCTCATTTGTGGAAATACTCCACCGTCACTCCTATATTCAAGAAAGGGAGTCGTAATGACGCTTGCAACTATAGACCTATTGCAAAACCTCCCTGTGTCGCAAAACTTTTTGAAGCCATAGTCCATCTATGCCCTTTACTGTTCGCCTTATTTATTAATGACGTAGGTTCCATTCTACAGTCATCTTCTGTTCTTCTTTGTGCCGATGACGCTAAAATTTTAAAAGTTGTGAGAAACGATTGTAACGATTGCAATGATTTGCAGCAGGATCTAAACAGATTTGCCAACTGGTGTTCCGATAACAATCTCCTAATTAATCCTGACAAGTGTACGATTATATCTTACGCACGCAAAAATAATCCTGTAATCTATGAATACTCACTTTTGAGTACATCTTTAAATAGATCCGCGAAAGTACTCGATTTAGGAGTATTGCTGAATCGATCCTTCACATTTGACGATCACATCGATTCAATCGTTGTGAAAGCTAGCAATGCCTTAGGTTTTGTCAGAAGACGTTCGAAGGAATTCAACGACATTTTTCTAACTAAGACCCTCTTTTGCAGCTTAGTAAGACCTATTGTCGAATATGCAAGTATTGTATGGGCACCATATCAAAAAGTCTACATAGACCAAATTGAGTCAATTCAAAAGAGGTTCTTACGTTTCTGCCTCCGCGGTCTTCCGTGGTATGACCCTTTACATCTACCTCCTTATCAAGACCGCTTAAATCTTTTACGAATGGATACCTTGGACTCTCGACGTCAAAATTCCAAAATCTTATTTGCCGCGAAAATTTTGGAACGCACCGTTGACTCAAACTACTTATTAAGCCAACTTAATTTTAACACTAATAACAAACGTGTCAGGCGTGTTAACTTTTTGTCGATTCCTCAACATCGGACCAATTATGGTTGCAATGAACCAGTCACTGCAATAAGTAGATGGTTTAACGAAGCTTATTATAAGTTTGATTTTCATTTATCTACAGCATCACTTAAACGAATTCTGTATAAGAATAATTAATTTTTATTGTATGTGTATAGTCTGCATTAGATGAATTTAATAAATGAAAATGAAATGAAATGATCGCTCTTTTTTAGAGTATTTTACAGTATTGCGCCGTACTCTCAGTACACTATTCGCTTCGCATTTCATTAAGTTTATTCAAACGAAAGCTTTCGCTCACAGACTATGCTGTGCTTTTTTCAGGCGCTGCACTGTAAGAAAGAGCTATGCCTCATGAGCCATGAGTCATTTTGCCCATCTCTATCCTTTTGGCTAAACTCGACTACGTGTTCCCCATAGCCGCTACACTATTTTACCGATAGATATCTGGGCGGTAACTTTGTGTTTTTGTGGCTGTGTGTTTGTTTTTGGGGGTATTTTTGTTTGTTTGGTTTTTTTTTCTTCAGTGTTTTGTCTTTTCGTATTTTTTTTTGTGTGTGTTTTCCTTCAATTTTTAACCCCTACTACTAACTATTAGCCCTCTGGTGGTAAAATTTCCCGCTTCGAAACCATCAAGTTGAGTTTTACCGGAGTTCTTCCTATGCTTCTGCAGTTCCACTAAGGAACTGTCTTGTTGCATCTACTCTTGCTGCTAGTTATGAGTGCGCGGAAAATTTTAGATCATTTGAAAGCTTAATTCCTTAAAAAACTCAGTAACGCCCGCTGCAAATGCCGTAAAAGCCTACTAAATTTATAAGATAATCCCAAACTTTTGTAATCTAAACTTTGAAAATTTAAAAAAATGGATTCAATAACAAACTTGTTAAAACTGGAATGGACTATGTCACTAGCTTTACAGTCCGGGCCTTAAATTGCGTCATTCATCCGCGTGTTGGCTCTTGTGGTGGAAGGCTGTAGCCGGAGAATTGCTGAGAGATTTGCTTTTCTCCGAAGGACGGTCTTCCTCTGGAATTGACAATACGTGTATCAACGTGTCTTAAACTGCGGTTTCGTGTTCGGTGCGTTGTTTGAGTCACTTATGTGTTTGTATCGTCAAGTAATAAATTAAGGTCAAACCCACCATAAACGGGTGTTGTCGAAACCGATGGCTGATGCGTTATCGTTATAAGCCAACCTAATCATCGTAAAACAGAATACTGTACTACTAAAAAAAAAAAATTGCGTCATTCCCACAACTTGACGAATGAAAAAAATCTTCATTTACCTTATTTCTTGCCCGGGCATAGAGGTTACCTGTGCAATAAGATAATTCTGTGCATAAACCTGTGCAATAAGATTCTCCATTTGATTCTCATTGAAATATATTTAAATGATAATAAAACATACTAAAAAAAAGTTGGGTATCTCAGTCTAAATATCTCATTTGCTTTGTTTGTTTGCACAGAACTGAAATATCTTGTAAAATCCAGAAAAGTGTTCCCCCTTAAGTTTATTTTTGAAGTGATATGTTTTCTGGATTGCTGTAATCAGCGCTGTATGCGTTCGCGCAATAAATCTTGGCTAAAAATAAATTTCAGGAAGAGACCAATGACCGTATTACTTTCAAGCCCGTTCAACCTTTATAAGGAAAAAAATTGAAAAAATAACAAATGTTACCTGAATTCAATTCAGGCAAAAAATGTTTTTGGAAGATTTCATTCGAGATTATCCTTCATTTATCATCCATTTTCGTAGTTACTTGAGATCGTAAATTAAGCTCCAGTTTGTCAAGAAAAATGTTCAAATGGAATCCATATTTTATGATTTTATGAATGAATAAATATTGATAAGTATAATGGTTATACAGGTAGATCTGAGGCCATATAAATTACTGTTATTACTTTTACAATTTGATAATTGCTTATTTAAATACAGTCATCTACTGTTTATGACGTGGGAAATCACACAGTAACTTCATGCTTAAAAATCATAAATAAAACCCAAAAGCATGTCGATAAAGGCTTAACTTGCATTGACTCACCAATAAAAACCTTATCCGAATTCAACCCGACCTTCGCGAATTCCTATGTCTTTATTTTATTATGCACTTGAATGAGCCTGAGGTGTACACATTTATTATTGACAATTTATCTGTTTTTTGCTACGCTGATTCATTTCGAATCAATACGGGCAATTCACTGCGGGCACATTGTCAAGTAACTAGCATTCAGTCATCACTAACACAGTATTTACCGGATTTATAAAATGTCATAGATGCGGTAATTGAATCTATTGGATTTCCTTGATCTGTGTCTATACTTCAAATTTGAACGTGGGGAGATGTTTCCTTCGCGAAGTTTGTTCACTTTTGTGATATTGTTAAGTTTGTGCATAGCATACAAATAGATACAACGAGCGCGTGTGAAAAGTTTTTGTAAAGTTTAATGTCACGGCTGAAGTTGGCTACCATTAACTCGAGTTTGTTGAACTGATGTAGACAACTATCATAAACCAAGAGAGTTTCGATGAACTGAATTAGTCGGAAGTAGGATAGAGATGTAGTCATCTCTCTTTTGTTTCAAGCTCCGTTTCCGTGAATAGTAAATTTGAGATTAAAATTGACAATGACAAAGTATTAGGAAGTATGATAGTTACTACTATCGACAGTAGATTGACCAATTGGCAATAGAGTTGTATGTGATGAAGTCGGCAAAAGTAGTTATCCGCGAGATTCAACCAGTCCATGGACGCCATTAGAAGTCGCATAATCTATTTTGCATTTCACAAAAAACTATAAAGTGAGGATCTCATAGCTTAATAATATACGGCGTACTATTTGGTGCTAAATTGCAGCATCTTTAACTATATTCACTGCAAATATATTTCAAATAAGGTGAACACCATCTAAATAATTAATTTATACCGAGATCAATATATAAGCCTGGAAAATGATTTCCATAAAAATCTAACTTAAAATACATCATAAGACTATTAAATGAAATATATTATGAACCATATACACATAGAAACATAACAGGAGTTGGTGATATGTATTATAGCTTGCAAAGCCAGATACATTATAGCCTTGATAAGAAGCGAAGTAAAAGCGAAAGTGTCCCCATTTCAGAAAATTTCGGTACTCCTTAGTTAACACGATCGTATTGGAAATTTAATGTTCTTTTGCTGACATTAGTGATATATACCGAGACTATGCTCATAGCAGTGGAGGCTATGTAACATGGCACTTGAGACTATTTTTGAGAGGATTCAAGACTATGTTCATAGCAGAAAAGCCAATAATGTATGGAGGATGACCCTTGTAACTATATTTCATAGCATAGGGAACCATTTAAATAGGGTATGTAACCATAAATGCTGGTCTGCGTTACATAAGGCTACGCGCTATGTGGGTTATTTTCACAAAAAATTTGAAAAAAATGACTCATAATATGTGTTTTATTTCAGGGTCAGGTTTATTCAAAATGTCAATAATTGGTGCCACAATCGGGCTCTGTTCAAAACCGAGAGTTTGGTTAGCTTAATATTTGTAACATCATTCCTTACATAGCTTGGTAATAAATGTTTGTTTTTGTTTTACTTTTCACCAAAAACTCTTTGTCTACTTCTACTTCACACATGATTATTGCGAGCATGCTTGAAAGATTAAGAGCGTCGTCATTTCTTTAACAAGATATTTTCAAAGTGCTTACAGAACTCGACACTTTCGAATCCGTTAAACAAAAAACGCTTTTCCTACAATAGAAATTAAGGCTTACGCTTCTTATTTTTTTATGTCTTTGAACGGGCTCATTTAAAGATTTTAAATGAAAGGCCAACTTTTGAGCAAGACTGACTATTTTAATACTTTGCGAAATATCGATGTTTTAAGGGTAATTTGGCCTTTTTCCAGTGTCTATCGACCTTAATGATAATTGAACTTAATACTCTGCTTATGTCCTGTAACGAATAGCATCCTGAAATTTTCTGCTCAAACATTATCCGGAGACAAAGTTTTGATGCACACTGTTTGCGACTTCTCTCACACACGCACATAAAAGTGCATCGAAATTAGTTTCAAGGCCAAAATAGCTGTCTGTCCGAGGACAGGCTCGAGGTGACTAAAGAGCTTACCGCTATTTTTTGAGAGAGTTGAAATTCATCCGTTACGTTGGATTGATCTGCATCTGCCGCACTAACCGTGATTTGAGCCCCGCGAAGATAGCAGTGCAGCGGCGGCTCACGGATGCGCTGTTCACCTACACAGGCCACCCGACGAACAGAAGGGGCTAGATTTAAGACCTAGGTTAAGATTTAGGTCTAATTAGGCTAAGTTAGTTATAATTAGGTATAAGTTAGATCGTATTTTAGCGTAAGGTAGTTTTTAAGAAAATCATTGCTAGGGCAATCCCAGCTGTTGTACAGGCTGGGTGATACAATTAGAGTGTAAGAATATAAAATTTGAGCCGAAAAAAAATAAAAACAAAAAAAAACCAACCAGAGCCAGCAGGCTAAAATAGTATAGCCGCTAGATTGTAAGTTTTCTTGTTAATTAAACTTTAAGTTAGGCTAAGAATGTACCGTTAATTTAAAATAAAATATTTTTCAATTCAATTCAATTCAAACCGTGATTTGAAGAAATTGCCTTACGTTATTAATTAAATTCGGTTAAAATGTGGCCATCCAGCACGTTCTATTTACGATAACAACTCAAAATACTTGTATACACACTTGCAGTATTTTGGAAATTAGCATGATTGTATGCAGTTATCCAAGTGGAGTGTTTGAATTGCAATACGACGCCATGATGGTCGTGGAAAGTGAAGGTATGCGACTTCGAGTGTTAAGAAGATTTGGCCCGGAACTGAAATTGTGTTCATCCGTTGGTTATGTTAATGAGTGTTCTTAATTGATTTGAATATAATCACTGGATAATTGTTCTCAGTTTTATAACTGATATTTGATAAACACGATACTCGTAAGTTTAAGTGAGCACATTTCAATTAAAATTTCCTGAAACGTGAGCTTTGGTACTTGAGCTGGAGCACGATCATTGAATACCGGACTGCGCACGTCAACAGAGGGCTGTCCAGAGCTATTCGTATTATTCAACTAATAAATTCTGTGTTTGATGCAGTTTGAAAGCAAGAATCGCCAACATTTACCTCGAATTCGGTATCCTGGCTCGATTAAAGAATCCAACGTGTACGGCCCTGGAATGTTGCAGCATAGGATGCGCAAGAGATGAGAACCGCTTCCATGGAAATTTGTTGAGCACTTCGACAATATTTCACATTATTGACTTTTGCAAACCCATTTTGAAGGAAAGTTAATTGAGCTAACAAAGCATCTCACCAGCATCCATCGGATGTGAATTAGAAAGTGCTCTATTAATACGGACAAAGGACCATCACGGCCATTCCTAGGGTGCTCTGACGCAGTGGCAAACAATTATATTTGAGGGGATATTATCACACCTGTTGGGAGGCTCTCTTATAGATTTCGGTTCAGTTGAGATACGTGCCAAGCAACCTTCTTTCTACAATTTAACAAAATATTTAAGAGATATTTTTTCCTTTCCTTAATTTTAACCATACCTTTAACTGCTGTGTATAAAATAAATACAGTTCAAATCAGCCTATATACTGGTAATGACTGGTTTCCCAGGTCAGTGCTAGTTGCTTGCTTCATAGGTTTTTCCAAATACTGAGGCTGTCAGGTCAGACTATTGCCCTAATTTTCACCCTTGCAGACTTCACTTCTCACATTTATTTGAATCTATCTATGACCACTAAACATTTTGTTCGGTCAATATAGACTTTTTCGCATTCGAAGCATTTTAATTACCTTTAATTACCCTTTTGAAGACTTCCTCACGATCAAGTTTATAATCGCATTAAAACTTCATCTACAATAAAACATTATGTTCTCTTTGCTAATCCCACAGCCAAGCCTATTTTTCCTTTAAAACTTTTTTGGATTCCTGTGCATATCGAGTGTTTTGTAGACAAATATACCATTGGTTATTTTTGGTACTATTTCAGGAACTTTGGAGCGCTGCGGAAAGCCAGGCTGCTGGATTGTTGTCCTGTGATCTCAAATTTTTCTTCTTCATTGCAATAACCAAAATACGAACCACCATGCTATTGAGGAAGAAAATTCAGCATGGATGATCTTACCGTCGCGTCGAGATGTTGTGTGAGGAAGCAAAAAGCAGTATGTACTCCTTTTACTCAATAGGGCCGCTCGGCCGGAGGAAGTTGCAAAACTCGCCACAAAGGCACTCAGAAAGAATACATTGCCGCTCATAAAAGAGGGCGCATTACTCCGTATGGGATAGCAATTATCTTAAAGAAAAAGGTACGTCTTGACTCAGTTTCATTATCAATTATAATCTAATCTTAGCAAATCAGAGAAATGAGCTTACCTATAGGGGACCTTTCCACGAACATGTGCTTAACATTATTTTACACAATGGATCCAATGGAATATATCCATCATTTTCTGATCATGGGTACATAAATTTCACTCTCAAATTCAGTTCAACCTACAGTTTTCACCCGGTTCGTAATCACAGGAACGCAAAATGGGAAACTTTGAAACGGGAATCTATTACTGACTTAGGTGCTCTCTCCAGGATTAACTTCCTCCGTCGAATCGTTCAAACTCTGCGGGTCTCTAAGTTTAGATGGAATTCTGCTTGCCATATTCCAGAGGACAAGAATACCCATTATTTTCTGGTTTGTAACAATTTATAAAGGCTATCTAGTGCAAAGGTATGTACCAGCAGCCAGGAGGTTTACTAAAGTTGTATTTTTACTTCAACTTTGCGCTTTGGAAAGGCTACATGCTGACTAGATTGACCTCCTTCCTTCCTTTCTCGTAAATGAAAAAGAATTCTATGGAGACGGCTCTCTTTAAGATAGCTCTCGAAATAGAAAAGGTATTCCATTATATGGAATAAACATCAAGGGTATTTTTGGGCATTGACGGCAACTTGAATAATATGCATAAAGAAGTCAATTTTCTATCTGCAACTGGGGGGAATGCATGCTATCAGTGAAAAATATGATAGCGCAAATAATAAAGAAAATTTACACCGGTTGTATCACACAGGTGACAAACATAATTTTAAACAGGTTGGAGAGCAACGGACTCATGATTGTTGGAATTGTTTTTGCGGGATGATTAAAATTGAACAACTTTTTATTTACATTAAAAATTTTAATCCACATTAAAAATTCTATTTTGACAAAGTGGTTTCGAAAGTATGCACTGATTCTCATCAGACATCAGCACACAGTGCATACTTGACTGGCGTGACCACTTGCAGTTGGAAATCATTACATTTTTATTTATGCTAGTTGTGACAAATTTTAACATCTCCGACTTATATCCATGGATATAATTTTACTTAGTAAAGGTAATTGAATTTGATCACGGTCCCCTTCTTGTATCTTGACGATGGCCCTGCGATCATAGTCTGGGGTGAGCTCTCGCACACTCTTGACTAGCAAATCGAGTTTGTTCTGAGGTTGGTTAGTGGGCACAACTTGTAGGTTTCGGCACCAAATACGGTAAAACAAATTTTATACTCTTCACAGCAAGCTCACGTTATACTGGACTGCAAGTTCACTTGAATCTAGAACAAAGACGGAAAGGAACGTGATTTACGCCAGCCAAAAGATACTGGGCAAAATATGGGGCTTCAGCTCTGCTCTAGAGCACTGGGTCTACACGGAGAAAGCAAGGCCGACCCCTGCTTAAAGCTGCCTTGTCTGATGGCCGGCATTAAATAAAATCATTTTTGCCGACATGATGGACAGATTTCAGCGATTGGTGGCTCTCTATACTACAGGTGCCTTTACGACTCTTTTGTCTGCTTTGACCGTTTGACTCTGTGTTAGAATTCTGGCTGCGAAAGCTACCGTCTCACTTAAAAAATCAGCACACTACGAGTTGAGATCCTTTGGCCACAGCAATATTGGGAAGAGGATCGTAAGCTGCGCTGACAACTTGCTTCCCACTCTTCACTTTGACCGACGCTCTCAAGCGCCAATACAGGAAAGGAAAGATGCAGCGGTAAAAGTACAGCTGATGGATCGAAAACAGCCACAGAAGTAGGTGCTGCAGCATACACTGCAGAGCGCGATGTAAAAGCTGTCTCAGGCTTCTTAATCACTGTAGTATTTTTTGCGATATGAAAAGCCGCTGCACTAATACACGTTAAAGACAAACATAATGGGGAAATGATACGAACAACATTTTCACAGAAAGTCAAGTTGCAGTAAAAGAACTGATATCTCCCATATATAATTAGAAGTGCGTAATCGACTGTATTCAGGCCTCGAACAGACTAGACAATAACAGAAGGCACTGGGGAAAATTAAATAGCGCTGCTTCGGTGAGTCCTTACTGGTGGACCTTACGCACCTAGCAGAGCAGAACTTGATGGCTATCCTTCAACTTGCAACAAGGTTTGGGGCCATCGAAGACTACTTGGACTGAAGTTTTAGCTCCAGGTCATCTTATACTGTATCGCAGCGGACCAATAAATCTATGCGCGACCTTGCATCAGCCAAGAAAAGCTAGTCTATCCTAAGGAGACGAAACTGCTCGTTTATCTAACTAACCTGAAAAGAGGCCTACATCCAACTTTACTTGCAATTTTAGCTGGAAAAATAATTTAATCAAATGTTGAATGGTATTATTTTTGTTGGATGATTGAAAATTGAAATTTAAAAGTATGCACTGTTTCTTATTAGATATCAGCTCATAGTGCATACCTGACTGATACGACCACTTGCAGTGGGAGATTATTAATTTTTTATTTACGTTAGTTGTGTCAAATTTTAGCATCGTCGAATTATATTCAAGGACTATATTTACTTATAAAGGTTGCTCTCTTCGCTGGGGGGGGGGGATCTCCGCATTCCACCATAAGTGTTTATGATTCCCCCTGGATTTGGGTGGATGCCCCCTGGTTTTGAGTGGATGACCTCTGCTTCAGAGTTGCGAAACCTGGTTATCAAATATTCCCTGCTTGGAAAAGTTTTGGAGCCGATATACGTTGTTTGTGCTATTATAGACCAGAAGAGAAAAGCGATCGCAAATTAATAATCAAATGTTGAGCTTGGCAAAGCAAGCAACATATCAATGAGATTTCTGAAAAATAAACAAGTATAGGATATTTGTTCTCCAACAAAAAAAAATTATGTAACTTTGAACCGATAGAATCCTTAAACTTGACCATACGAAGGATATATTTTTAACATCTAAAATCTATTGCATTTACCACCATGTCTGCGTGAATGTCATCACATTTTGAAAATACACAATATCTGGTTGTATTAGCATTTAAAAGTGTCAACATGTACCTGCGATCCGCGTTGTCTTTGAATAAAAACAAATATTCATCATATCTACGAGACACGGGTATCTAACGCGTAAATTCGTGTTTAATTTTCGCATCTCAATCAGGCATAGTTTACACTTTGATAAAAAAATCATTCAAATTCATCTGTTTTTACAGTTTATCAACGGTTCAAATGTTGTGTATTTTAGAAAAACTTCGCGATTGTAAACAATAATTTTTTCGTCGTTTTCTTCGTTTTTTTTTTTATAGTTTGAACAGTGTAAATGAGGCCTCCAATCTTACTTACGAAACCATTTAGGTGGAAAACGCAAAGTAACCCAACTAGCATTATGCTTAATTTGTTCATTAAGACGACGTGACATTCTGCACAGGTGAGGCTTCATCGCGTACGTTTAGACAACCTTCCTATGTAATGTTCCGATCCGATAACCAAGTAAATGATGCGACAACTGTGATCGATGCAAGCGTGGTGTTTCCGTCGGTTCCGGCAAACTTGGAATTGAGTTTGAAGACATTTCAATGGTTAAAAGCCCTATGTTGGGCTACGAATCTAATAACAGACGCGACAGGAGTAGTAATTTCATCGTACAAAACTTTCAGTGTAGAATGGTTACATTTGCAAAGCCATGAAAAACCCAAGGTTATCCAAAGTATTTGCTTGTGGCATATTGCTTCTCATTACCGTTTCATTTTCCACTTATCAAAGTATGTTTGGAGATATATTTTCTTCTATCTGTTCGATTCAGTCACTGCAATGGGATAAGCTAATGGTGTATTAGTTGGGCACACAAGCCGTAAGCCAGAAAATTCAGCTGACTTCACCGTTCTTACCCATACCTGGCGGTGCAATTTACCCGAAGCTGAGGTTACTCTGTGGGGGGATACATCACATGCAATTCACTCGCATCTAAGATCCACTTAATAGATGAGTTTTATGTACACATTATGATAATCGGTCTTCCTTCTCTTGCAAAATCAGTGTCTGTATCTACACTTAGCGTGAACATCTTTAATCGATTTCTGCTACCTCTACTGCTACGCAACTAACTGGGTCACGAGAGGCTGATGCATGAGTTTAAAGTCCGAACGTCTTTTGCTTCGGCGAACATTGGCATGGAATTATTGCTGATCATGCTTCAGGCTTATCCATCACCGTCATTACCACCATCATCTCTATAACAGTCACCATTATCGGTACAACAAGCGCCATGAAGGTGACGTGATGAGGTGAAGAAACATGGAGGAATGTGGTGAATTGTCAGTGAGTTGGGGAAATTTGCTTGTCATGGTTCTTGCTAGATTTCGCGCTTCCCTATTGTAGTCTGCCAAAATTTCTGGAATGATTAATAGATGCTAATTGTCACTACCAGCATTGTCAAAATGACAATAGAAATACGAACCCGGACCTAGTTTGTTTTTATTGCTATTGATGTTAGTGTGTTATTTGGTTAGCGCCAAATAGGCAATGCAAAATGATCTCAGGAGTATGTACAAGAATATTTAGATAGTTTTCATTGTGGTCGCTTTTTATAGAATAAACTGTCGAGTCCAAAGTATTTTATTTATTCTCGGCATTTGACAAGTTTCTAATGCAATAATATGAAGAAGAACCCAGATGAACCTCTTATTTTAAAGATTCTACAACATAATATTCAATTTATTTATTGAGTTTAATTGACAATTCATTTTCTCTTTGCAAGTTAGAAGAGGGTGAATCATAACAAAATTAATTATAAGAAAGGTTGAGTTTATGATCAATTAGAGTTCGTAAAACAATTGAAAAAATAGTGCGTTCTAAAGGTGTTAAGTTTTAAAATTTAAGAATCAAGCAAAACAACAGCAAATGCATTCCTTATAAGAGCAAGCAAAAAAATAAATGCAAATCAAACATTAAAAAGCACGGAGGATCTGATTTCCCTTTCAAATTACCCTCAACAAAGAAAGTCCGCTAATTGTGAAAACTGAAAGCCGCGGTACACTTTTCATAGGAGGCAGACTCCACGCTGATCGCGTGTCGTAAAGGGTGGTTACAGGAAACAAACAGAAATAAAAGTTCACTGCAAAAGCATCAGGGAAGGTTATATTCAAAAAGTAAACTACACGTGTATCTTACCTGGACAGATTAAATTGCCGTAGAAGGGTGTTTCAGGATATAATACTTGGAAATGATACTCAACGAACATAGGGGGGAAACAAGTCGCAAACAGGTGCAAATGCCATAAGAGTTATGACACACTTGAGTAGCCAAAAAGTTCGACAAGGCACGTTTTGAATGTGAATATTAATTTCAAGTCTTCATAAAAAATAATTTCAAGATCAGTCAATGCCATAGATATGACTAAGTTGGTGCTTTAAAATGACAAAAATAAGTCTTTGAAGATGTTTTCGTGCAAAAAGTTAGTATCATACAAAGTAGTAAGAGTGTTTTAGTCATACTGAAGGTGAAAGGTAGACAAAAGTTCAAAGTAGGCGCATAAAGACGAAAGCGCGAAAAACATAATTGTCGCAGAAGGCAAAGAACAAAGTTACCAGAATAGATCTTTGAGGCAAACCAGATGATGATTAAATTGACCAATAATGAGAAGTCATGTTTGTCTTGCTGACACAGAACATATACATACCTATTGGTCCATAGCGATCAGATAAGAAGACCGGGTGCTACAAATTTCTGTCCAAGACTCTAGACCATTTTGCAAAATGAGGGATATCTTTCAACTCCTGCTCCACCACACGCATAAACACTGCTAAGCAAAGCTAATGGAGTTGGCGTTGTTTAGCTTTCTTTAGGAACCGGCAGTGCCACAGGAGATGTTAGATTGTTTCTCAGACTCCAGGATGCTGACACTTCGCTCTGATGTCACTGTTTAAGAGTCTCTAATGTGATTAGAAAGTCTCAAGGCTATTTTATAAAGCAGTCTGCAAAGTGTAATGTAGCACCTGTTTCTGCAGTTGTTTTCGATCCATCGGTATGGATGCACAGCAGTGGCGGCTCGTGGGTTTGAGACCAAGGGAAGCACAAGCAAAATATATAAGCATATAATATAGATAAGCATACTTATGAAGCGCATAGTAAACTATACCTTTGAAATACCGTGTAAAAAATCAATTAAGTATTTTAATGCTGACCATATTTGCATTAAAAGATTGTCAACAGCTTCCTACTCACTATGATCAAAAATCTCACAAAAGTTCAAGTTAATTATAGTGTTTGAAAGCAAAAAAAAAACTATTTCTTCATATCTTTTTTAAATTATAAAAAAAAGTTAAGTTGAAAACATATTACAGGCTAAATATATGGCGAAAGTTTTTTAATAGCTCAAAGTTGAGGATATAATGCATCTTTTAGCAAATTAAAAAAGCAATGCCACAATAAAAATAAATATCTCACATAATTTGCAATAAAAGTGCCTAATATAGTTACCTTTTGCAAACAGTTAACTGAGCGAAATTATTGATCTTGGCTGCTAAAACTCAATAAGATCCTCAATGAAAAAGATTACCGCAGCAAATACTCTATGGCACAACCACCTTAATTTTGGTTTTCCACTTTAAAATCCATATTAAACGGGTAAATATTAACTTTTGGAAACAGAATCTATTCAATTCGCTCTCACTTTAACGAGCTTTATGTTATAATTTACTTTAAAAACTATTCTTTTATCGATGTTTAGCCGACAGTATTAATAGATACTGACAATACAAAAAATACACGCCGAAAGAGTTATAACAGGTGCGTTTTTTGCGAAGAAGGCATAAAAAACGCACCATAGAAATAACATAGGCGAAAGCAATCAAGTGGTCATATCACCCAAAGCACCTGAACCGAGAAACTCATTTTGCGAAAATAAACCCAAAGCAGATACAAAAAAACCGCTCTGGAGAAAATTGTACACCATATTCTCCATATCAACACCACAATAACTTGCACCGTACATACTCCATGCGAAAAAAGCATAAAAGGCATCAAATTAGAAGGGGAACGACTCGTAAGAAAAAGAGCAGAAGAAAATATACAAATTCTGTAACGTAGGTCATGAATATAATAGAGACGCAGACGACTTTTCAGCGTCAACATAGGCGTCCAAAGCCATCAAGTGGTCATTTCACCAAAGCACCAGAACGGAAAAACTACGTCTTTTGGGAAAGCAAACCCAAAGCAGACACGAAAAACCGATCTGGGGAAAATTGCACACGAAAAATTCTATTCCCTACATGAACATCACAATAGCTTGCACCGTACATGTGTACATGTGAACAAAGCAGAAAATGCTTCAATTCGTAAGGGGAACGGCTCGTAAGAAGAGGAGCAGAAGAGAATCTACAGATAAATTATGAGGGGGAACAGTAACATAACAGAAGACGCGGATAGTTTTGCAGCGTATCAAGTTCATTCATTAATAAAGATTTTCGGGTCGTTCAGCGGGTGGATGGGACAAGGGTTTTTTGAATTTTTCTATCCACCAAGACGCGGTGAGCTGAGCCAGCGTCCGCGATGATATTTGAGTACATTGATTGTAAAAATTTTGTGGGCATCATTTAGACAAAGCGTCTAAGTAGATCGATGCGAATATAACGAATTTGAGCATTGAAGCAAGATCACTTCAGTGTTCTGTATAGTATATCCCAATGAACTGTATGTTTTGAATTGAATGGCATGTAGTGCCTGTAGTTTGTAGTAAAACGTTTGAGTTTTCATTGTGTAGCTGTAAATTTAACTTGGAAGCTCTGTAGTTGGACTGTTAAAACCATTTGATTGATAGTAGCGATTGAGTTTTGAGTTTTGTAAGAAAATAAATGTTATTACTTTGACTGTTAAATATTAATTGTAAATCTTTTGGTTGTTTCATATTGATTATTTAATCAAATTTGTGGATTAGCGAGGGAAGCACTGCTTCCTTTGTGAACATCGACGAGCCGCCCCTGATGCACAGGTCTGCTATGCCCATTAGCTGATTCCATACCTGTCCATCTTCTGTGATTGCTTGATATCTTCGTTTGAAGCAAAGACTGGAGATCAAGCTGCCAGTGCAGCCTGTGAGCTTTTTGAGTAACACTGCTGTAGCCAAATGATCTTGACTTGTGCACTGATTCTTTAAGCATGACAGGAGTAGTTCTAGCAAAGAGGTGAAGCGGGAGCAAATGAGATAGGATGTTTAAAACAGAGGAAATGGTTATGGCCAAGGCATTTGTAATACATAGAGCAGCTCTCTATTCACTGTGTTAGCAAATGTGACATTATTCATTGTGTGCCATCAGACTAGACAACCAAAGATTAGTCATTCTATTACTTGCCCTCTTTGCTCTTCTTTTTAGTTTGATTGTCCAGAATAAGACCCAGAAAATTCGTGTGAGACGTGAGTCATACTCTAGCGCCACCCAAAGCGAATGAGCCTATATCAAATTTCTTGTATTATATTAGAAACCGTGAAACCGTACAAGATCGGTTTTGTTTATTCCCATTTGGCTTGCACAGGAAGCTTCTCGTGACTGGGTGCTAAGAGAGTATGTTCCTAAGTTTCACCATTCCTTAAGTGGTTTCGATTCGGTCACACATCTTCTTCCGCGAGCTCCACCTGGATTTCCGTATATCAGATTTATAGAGTCTCCAAACGACCCTGTTTTTGCCGCAGCATTCTATGCAATCATTAGCTGATTATGATAAAAGTTACGGGAATTCTTCAGACGGCTTATTTGAAGAATCCCCGTACCTGTCATTTGAGGTGACGCAGACCATTGTTCCTCCAGGGAGGCTTGAGACTGCACCTAGCGTAAACTATGGGACATGAACGTTCAAAATCTTTTCAGCATTTACCCGCTAATGTATGAGGGTGGGTTATAAAGTTCGCAGAATGACTAGGTAGATCATTAACGAGTGAAGTTTAATGAAATGTTAGGAGTTTGGAGACCCATTATAAGTATAAATAGTAAGTTTTTTTCTTCAACTGAGCTATTAGTTTATGTACTATCGTCAACTAACCAGCTCGATCTGGAAGCAAGTGTAAAATATAGAGAAAATCAAGTAGCGTGTTTATAAAGGTCCCCATTAAACAAGGAAAGTTGTCTCAAACTATAATGGACGAGGAAGCAGTCGAGGTGAAATTATAGTTCACCTGTGGCGCAGTCTATTTAAATAAAGAAAGGGACTCACTTCAAGACTACCCATGACCACTCCGAAAATTGTTTAAAATGACAAAAAAGTGATATTGGAAGATGGTAAACTAAAGAAAAAACAGCTCGTAGAAATAATTTCATACCAGATAAAACCGTTTTAAATATTTTCCACGCCATCTTGGCTTGACTAAGCTCAGCGGGAAGTGGGTGCCTATAATGCTTACGCCGTCCAAAATAAAACAGCACGTGGAGCTCTGTCGAACATTTTGGACCTTTGTAGTGAAGAGATGATGGAATATTGAGTCGAATCGTTACTGGAGCTGAGACTTGGATTCATCATTATGAGTTTGAGTTCAAACTGCACTTAATGCAGTGCATAAATAAGGTACACCACCACTCAAGAAGTTCAAGGTGTCACGGTCTACTGGAAAAGTCATGGCAACCTTTTTTAGGGCCTCAGAAGGGATCCTGTAGATTGATTTTAAGAATAAAGGCGAATCGATAGTCAGCAAATTCTACGCTTCAAATCTAGAGAGGGTGAAAAAAGCTATCAAAGAAAAAAGACGAGGAAAATTAATCAATGGTGCTCTCCTTCTGCATGACAACGCACCTGTCCAAAAGAGTCGTTTTGCGTTGGCTGCCCTACATAAAGTAGACTTCGGTATTTTAGATCACTCACCTTACAGTCCAAACCTGGTTCCCAGCGATTATTATCTTTTCCTTAAAATTGAAAAAGGAACTTCGTGGGAAGAAGCTTTCAAACGATGAAGAAACGAAGGACGCAGTTTCGGCTTACTTTTTCCGACAAAGACAAAAGATTTTTTAGAAGGTGTAAATAAACCTCAGAAGACAGAAATATAAAGAAATGAAAACACTAGTGAGAGTTGTAGCAACTTGCCGGATCCTGAATGTTAGTAGTAGTAAAGGAAAACTATGGGACTATGGACAAATTAGACAGTCTACTTCTCCGCGAACAGGAAATGTCGGCCATTTGCACTGACATAGTAGGCCATGTATACATGATTGGGACAAGTATTACAATCAAAAAATCGCAGAGAAACCAAAAGAGCGGAGCGGAGAAACCAAAAGGAAAATCTGAGGTAGTGATGTTCTAGATTTGTTCTATTTATAGATTTTATCTTTGTAGTGAACTCGCTTCACTAAATTTCTTATATTCATAGGCTTGTGTCATTTCCTTGAATCTCTCTGTTTTGAAACATAGAAAATTCGACAGATCCGAAAAATATATTGAAAAAAAAGGCGAAAATATTGAAAACGAAAAATTGATTTTAGTTTTTATTTGCACTTTCTTCATTTTGCAAACCGAATTTCTAGAATAGAAACTGGTCAAGCATGCACAGGTTAGGTTTGAAATTTTTATTGATTATTATTATGTATTCAGATAATATAATGTCTCTTAGCTTTATATTTTTTGGTTGCGCATGATAGCCCGCTTTGATGTTTGTGAAAAACCGCTCCAAAAGCCATCTTCGGCCATCGCTATTTTCACGCTTTGCCACTATCTGCTGCTGCAAGCCATCACCCGTCGACACAGTGGTGAAGACCGCTTGGGCCACATGATGGGCCATAATTTAGAGGTGACGTTACAATTGGAGCCTGGGCACCATGTACAATAAAATAGTTCTAACATCTAACTTATCATTAGACAAAAATCTAAAGTTTTTGTTTCCAGGATTTGATAAACTGAAGAGAAACAGCACTGATGGTTCTTCTTAAAAAATGTTGTTTTTCGGCAAATTTCGGAGCCACTCAATAGGAGTACTTGTTTGTATCCAGGCAGGAAGATAGATTCAATATCTGATAAGATGCTGTAAAGTCATATTTATGGCTTCCTTTTTACAGGTAGCTTTGGACAGCTCTAGGTTGATAGGTTTTCTAGAGTTCATTAGTGGTGGAATAAAGTTTCTACCAGCACTTATATAACAATACAAAAAATAACTTTTTTCTACTCCGGTTCTAATGCTTCGCGACTGGCTAATTTTTTGAGTGAATGAAAAGTGACCCCCCGGTAGTGTTGATCCGCCACTGACGAACTGGGTTACTTTTACTTTCACGTCTACCGAAATTCTCACTTGCGATCTAAAGGGCTGTGAGGTTCGCAAGTTAATTTCATTATGACCTTCCCTGTAAGTGCTGACACAACCAACAAACATAACAAAGTAAGTACTCATAAATCTGTCATATTTCTGAATATTGTAACGATGTATACGAATTCAATTATCATCGATCGACGATATGGTTGTGAAATCATCGGCACCAATCTAGACCAAACTCCCATGTTCACCTGCACTTCACCTATTATGTTAGTGTCTCATAAATTCAATATGAATCGCGAATCAATTTCACTTTTCCAGCATAGTCATAAAACTTTTGCTAGAGTTTACCGTTAGTCTAAGCCTTTTCTTGAATAAATTTACGTATGCTATATAGATTGGTGCACAGATATTTGAAGGCAAACATAAATAAATAATGTTGGCTTTTGGTAGTCGTATTTCTGCTATATATGTATACAAAGCAAAACGTTTGACTATGTCTATCCAGCGTTGGTCTCAATTCGCTATGAATCGCAGACGACGCGATTACTTGTTACAACTTCGCAATATATGTATACTTATTAGTGATATTTACCTGATCTGCGTACTGAAATACTTAATTATTATGCAATACGCTCTGCAAGCCGTGTATATTTCGATGCGATTGGAGAAGTTTGTGGGCCGGCCACAGTGACGATTAACACAGGTGCTAATTGATAGCTAATGATAAAACCTGTCGTCTGTTGCTTTCAGGGAAATATGTATGTATTCATATGAAATTTGCGGGAATTTACCCAATTGTATAAATTTTGTAAGTTCTGAATAGAGTTCGAATGTCTTTTTAAATTATTTTTTGTAGCAGTATAATTTCATTTAATTAATCCAAACAACTTCGTATATACGTATGTGGAGCATATCAATTCTTCAATATTCCAATCAGAACTAAAAAATACCTACTTCTCTGAAACTTTTATTTCCAAATGTAGGATTTTATCAATGAACGGCCTGATTATGTAGTTTTATTGTTAGTCATAAGCGAATAGCGATAGATATCAGGCTTTCACGATATCGAACTAATGGAGATTAGAACATTAAATGCTGATCCCACTCAAGTGTTTTTTTTCTCCTGGGTTGTTTTCGAGTGTTTGCACTCTTCGATAACGATCGTTATCGTATTAATATTTTGATATGTACAGCGATGACGTAAATGCCTTGATTCATTCTGTTCGCTTTTGTTATCTAGAGCTGATTAGAGAAAATTCTGAGCTTTTATAGTGCTATATAAAAAATAGAATTTGTGTGAAGGTATGTGAGCAGATAAAATATAGAAAACGCTTGGAATATTCATAATAAGAGTAAATTCTTACAATTATATGGCTCATATGTGGAAACCTATAAAGTTACTCTTCTCAAAACTGTAAATTATGTGAACTAATATTTTAAGATTTAAATTTTAAGCATTCTAGTACAATTACATAAAACGATCAAGGAAAATTTTTTCTCAACCCGATTGATTCTATTTCAAAAAAATGATTCCTATAAATTTATTATTCTTCCAGTAAATGAAATATCTTTTCCAGATACCGTTTACGAAATTGAAGGTTCGGTTTTAGTTTTTTAGTTTTGTTTGCACCTGAGCTCATCATCAAAAGTGAATTTTCTGAACACCGCTACAATGAGTTATCCAAAGCAAGTTTGCCAAATTTTTTTTATAAATTAACACAGTTCTATGTATGGTAAATACTAAATACATAGATATGGCATTTTTTCGTAAACTCGTATCAAGGCCATAGGCGTGCCGTGGACTAAAATCTGGCAGGGGCCAGGGACCAAAAGGTTCTAGACATGCGATGATTTTGTCTTCCGTAAGGTACACGTACAACACGTACAACGTATACAACTTATATAATTTACTAATACATTATATATTTGTTAATTTATTCTTTGTTATTTGCTTATGCATAATGCATTATCAAATAAACTTCATGTCTGTGAATACGTATGAGCTAGTACCACATGCATATAACGTGAACAATAGGTATGAACTACACACGAATTATCTATGACCTCTAAGAAATGAACGCTTGTACGAATTATACGGGAATAGAATGGAAATAATTAGAAATATAAGACTATTTTTTCGTTTAGAAGCTAAATATATTTCAACTTATACTTGAAGAAGAGGATAGCTACGTTTCAAAATATCTTTGAAGAAATTGGAATATATTAAGCTTAGAAGGAAGAAATTGACTTCTTGCTTCAAACTTTTGTTACCTAGAAAACCTAGAAAAAACATAAATAATTTGGCAAGATGGAAGAGTGCTGTAACTTACTCTTTTCGAGCCATTTGGTTTGCAGGGATATCTTCGTAGCCCTAACTGCGTGTCCAAGGCTAGATGAAACAGCAAAACCTTTGAAACTAGTGCGTTTAGCTGTTTTCCGTTTTCGCGATCCTCTGGGAAATGTGAGATCCAGACAGTTCTTCTCTGCGAATAATTTAATTTTTTCCCAAACTACATACAAGTCTTCTCGCTCACTTAGTAGTGTTTTAACTGTTTTGTTCACAAGATCTATCCCATCCCTAAAGGTAGGTATCCATATGTTGCATTTCTTCCGTATCGTATCCCTGTTGCGTATCATTCACTAAACGGATACGGTGTCCACACTACTCAATATTCCATGTATCATCAATACGATCCGTTGCAAAAAGCTCGATACGCAGCTGCAACGCTTTTATTCACGAATCTATAGTGTACAACGCAACGTGTCCACACATGACTCCACTTAGTATCGTATCATTCCTTGCACAAAATGTGATATCGTCGATATACTTCAATAAATTGAAGAATGTTTTCTTTATTCCACTCCATTATCTATGCACTGCACAACAATATTGACAAGTTAACGACTCAAATGTCAAATCATGCAACGCAAGTTGTCCAAATATGATTCGAGAGCGTATCGTTTCATTCCTTTGATGCGACGGCAAGAAACCGCCAAATGACCGATCGAGTTCGTTGCGTTTCTTTGTATCAAATTTTGATACGCAACGAAGATACGTTTGTCGTATCCACTGATACGCAACGGTGATACGATACGCGAAAATGATACATATGGATACATACCTTAAGAGTTGCATTTTTAGTATGGAAATATGTGCTTAACATGTGCGTTATAAAAAGAACATAGTGAAAGATGAAAGATTTACTACAAACTTAGGATTACTGATTGAATGAAAGATCCCCAATGAATAAACTGAGTCGTTGTATTTTCCCTCATTCATTTCTTTTTCTAAAGCCTCTTTCATAGTCCCATAGCTATCGATCATATATTTGTTTTGACAATATTCCAAGACTGTTCAAGCACCATATCACTTACTGTCTTCCAAGCACTATTAGAGTTTTCACATTGTGCATGAATTTTACCATCCGGATAATTTATCCGGATTGCGAAGTTTTGTCGAGCTGAAATTTCGGTGAATTTTTGGCGACAATGGAAATTCTATGGAAAATTTTGCACTGTGATAGCTTCACACCGAGTCGTCAGACCATCACAAAATTTACAAGACTCATCAATGGGCATAAAAAATAAGTTTCTGTAGTTTTTAAACAATGTATGGGCAACCTTGTAGCTACCATAAGTACGTAAACACAAATCTTTCACACGGCTTTCAGAATAAAATGCAAATGATTGATGAATTTGATACTGTATTTATACAGTAAAATCTAAACTTATAAAATTCCCAATCGATATATACTGGTCTTGAGTAGATACAGGTCTGAAAAAAGTTTAATGAATATGATAAGAACCATGTGGTGGTTGTGTCACTATGAAAAAACACTCGGTGAAATTGAAGTGCTATGCCTTTTAACTTCTGATGCAGTTATCAAATTATAATGAAATTCACTCACATTTAACCTGAGTGTAAACCAAGTAGAGAGTGTGGGAACACATAACACAACCCACAATCACATATCCACACAGCATTATACAATGCACCAAAATTCATTTATATAGTAGGCTAAGAAAAATGTAAATAAAAATATTGAAAAATAAGAATCAGAAATATATTTTGTAAAAAGCTGTCAAGACGTGTTTCTCTTGATAACATTAAAATTAAATTTTCAGTGGAAGTATTTGCTTCCAAATTAGAATTTACTTCTAAACTAGCATAAAAGTGGCAGGGGTACCATTTTTATTCTCCAAATGACTTCGAAAATGGTATTCTACGTTAATACCATTTTAATACTCAGGCTATGTTATGTGAAAAACATAATTGCATAAAACGCCAGTTTATAAAAGTGTTTTTATCTAAATACCTGTATATTGCCTAGTAGGAATGAACAGATAATCTTAATGAAAAAAGAATAAGAAAAAAGGATGATTGGCGAGGCGCTTTTCGTCTTTTTCTTAACGTATAACTTGTCGAAATTAAATATTGCCGTCCATATCTCGAAATCGTAATTAATACCGCAAATAACACAGTATTTATGTTATAAGTAGTGTAAACTGGTATAGGCTTAAACTACTGCACTACACAGCTCTTGCTGTAACCACAAAAACCTAAGATTCGAAAACTTAAGTGTCTGTTGTTGGAAATATTTATTTTTCTGGGAGGGGCCAACCTAGGGTCTGGGGGGGTCCCGGCCCCCTCTGGCCCCCCCCCCCCCCTACGGCGCGCCTATGATCAAGGCTTACTTCTACAATATCATGTGAATAAAAGGTTTTACCAATTCCAGAATATATAGATTCGTCACCCAACCTTATAATCATTCCAGCTTTTTCCGCAAATTTATTTTCTTGTATATAATTGCAGTGGATTGAGGAGGTTTTCTCTACTCTCCTTCCATTCTCTCTTTTTGCTTGTCATTTATGGACATATTTCAGTGAACAGTATGCCGTTAACGGTGTTTTCTTTAGATTGTGCTTTTAAACAAGTCTTTGCAAACAACATTATGCCATCAAAATGAGTTAGGGCTCGTGCAACGCTCCTCAACACTTCTTCAGAGAAAGCATACGATTTTTATCACAAAGCTGGATTTTATCACTGGAATGTGTGGAAATCGAAAGCAGATGAACATAATTTTTCTTCATAAAGTCCAGATGATGTGCATTTCTGATGTGACTAGCATGACCAATTGATATCAGTAAAATAGTTTAAAAAAAATATTCAAAATCTTAGGAAAAAATGTGATGTGTAGCCAAGGCAGATTGCATGGGGATTGTAGATATCACTTATATAGATAAACTAATCCTGTGTAAGCCAAGTGTGTCAATTGCGATGCAGTATACCCAACCAGCTATAGCCATTACCCAAATCATGCAATAGTGTGGATAATTATTTGCATGGGTTACTCAGAAAACATGCCCGTGAAAGCTCCTAGGAGCCAAATCCAAACCCAAACTAAATTTTTTTAACTAATTTAATTAAAATATAATTGTACACACCTGAAAACTTAGCAATCATTTTATCATTCATATTTATTTATTGTTTGTTTTTAATTGCCTTTCATTTTATTGTGCATAATGCGAATGTGTCATCACATGAATTACAAAGTCTCACCATATACTTAACTACTAAATTTTTGAATGTACTTTTTGAATTAGAGAATATAAAAAATATATAGAAGTTTTCAATAAATACAAAGTTTTTGAGACTTAATATCATTATTATCTTCCATGCATTAGTTTTCCTTTTGGGAACATGTAAATATTTTTTTTTTTGTAACTGAAAGCAAAAGTCAATCAAGATACGAAAATAACTCAAATTGAAGTATGTTAAAAGCATAATTATTTAATAAACACAGTCACCGCACTTGCCCACAAGTTTATACTTATGTGAGAAGCGAGCTAAAAATGTTTTTTGATTCTTATATTTTAAGTTTATTTTGTGTATACAAATTATAGCTGCGAACCAACCCTCTCCGTTGTTCCACCTCTGTTTTTTTAAACATTCGAGATGTATAGTCAGGTTGAAGAAAACCATCCAACATGATCGTGAGAAGAAATATAAGCCACCATATTCCTAACTTAGACAAAATCAAAGCAATAAAATTGAAGTGCATATTCAGTCTTTTGAGCTCATAGTAAATTCTGTAAAAAAAACCCCAGGCTCATACATATTAGCCAAAATCTGTTTAAACTCTTTCAACAAGATGGTTTTGTTCTCACATGAGGAAGCTGAAACTAAAGTAAAAGAAACTCTAATAGAAATGCAAATTAAACAGAGAACAGATCTGAACAGATCTCCTGAAAATAATCAAGTAAGCCCACACATCTTCAGTGATCCCACTCAATTTGGCATAAACGATAATAATACCATTGATATAAGGCTTCAACTAATTCTTTAGTTTAATATGCTGATCGAAGTGCTTAGTTCTTGACTGACTATAAGAAGATAAAAGACGTAAACATAGACGATGGTCTTCGTAACAAGAAAGTTACCGACTGACATGTTTTTCACGGTGCGATGAAAAATTAAAACCCTGTCAAACACTTGAAACTCGCAGCGATGATAATAGAACAAACGAAGCTTTATTAGTCAAAATAGTGCAGATAAAAGAAGATTCCACGGAATTGACAAAAAAGCTCATAAGGAGGAGAATTCAAGTTCAAAAATTCGAAAATCTAAGTCCTTGTACCTAAATTTTGAAATTCATGAAAGTGGTAACTATGATAGCTTTTCCACCCTATGAGTTTCAACACATTCGTGAGATCAAAGGGGTACATGACCTTCGAAAAAGGTTGACTGTAAAAAGGTGCTCGTGTGATAGAATAACCACTCAAAATCTCCACGATTCCTCTATTTTTCTTTGAAAAATAGTGACTCTAGTGGTTGCTATGCGTTGGGGTTTTTACGTTTAATTTTTTAGAGCGAAAAAGTTGCTCCGTTGAAAGCAAGTCAGTATAATGCAAGTTTTCTATAAAGATAAAACGTGCAGTTTGCGTCATCTTCCCAAATATCTCAACTTAAAATATGAGAAAGTGTGAGAAAAAAGTGAATTGTGGCATAAATATCTCTGGATCATGAAATAACGTCCCTTGAAAGCTGTTAACGTGGCAGCACGTAATTGGAGGATATGTAGCGAAGAAACTTAAGAGTGGCTAGTTTTAAGCTCATACCTGAATTCCGATAAGCATTTATGGTGTACATTCGTCAGGCAAGTTTTTGATAAGCAAACGCAGAAGTAGTCACAATCCAGGACTTCAAATAAAAGTTAGCTGAATGTCCGGGAAAATAAAGAAAATTAAACTAAAAAGTATGTTTGATAGCATGCGAAAAAATTGTTGCTTACACATATATAGGCATAAAAAAAGAGTGGCCCAAAAGTTTTCCTCCGCAAACTGTTTGTTATAAAAAGCAAACCAACAAACGTAATTTAGAAATTCAAATTCATTTGTCATGCTTACATAATACAGATTCTTATTTTTATTACTAATAATGAGTATGTCTACCGTTATTATCTATGGATTCTAAAATACGTCGTCCAAAACTATCACATAAATTTTCTAACTTGGCCTCGGTGTAGCTTCTCGTTCTTTGCTGTACTCTTGCATTTAATTGTCGTCTATTCTTCGGCATTGGATGTCTAAATACACTCTCTTGAAGTCTAGCCCAAACATGTGCGATTGAGCTAAGATCAGGAGAGTTTCCAGGCCAATCTTCCCAAACAGCTGAAAACATAGATTTTGCCAGTGTCAATGTTGCCTTTGCTGTATGCGCTCGTTCCCCATCCTGCATAAGAATTACCTAATTTTTATGTGGAAACTGTTTTCTGTCATTCTGACATGCTGCGGAAGCTGGTAAAATGCTGTTCCGGTAATAGGATCCATCTACGGCTCTGTTTTGCTCAACAACATGAAGTCTCGACTTTTCACGTGAGCTGATTCCTCCTGCAACCATTATCTTGAAGTCAAATTTCGGCTTTTGTATGGGTTGAATAGTGCTTAGACAGCTTGTTCTTACTATCATATTTCATCCGTAAAAAGTACTTTAGCTCCCTTAGACCCTCCAAGAGCACTGTCTTCACAGAACCCTTAGCTTTGCAACCTTTTACAGAAGTTAAGTCTGTCTGCGGCATTCTTTAGAGTAAGAAGCGGCTTTACTCGTCTCACGTAGGCATGTCTTCCCCAATTCCTCGATTTAATGTACCGTTGATCGAGACGTTGTCTTCCGCCGTTGTTGGTAATTTTCGGATTGATTTGTCCTTTTGGTCGCTGTCGTTGTTCCAATGCCTGGCTTGCTTTCCACCATCTTCCTTATTTTTATTGCAGGTGAAAGAGTTGTTGGTCTACCCGAACGTCCTTTGTCCTGTATATCGCCTTTCCTTCTTTCTAGCCACAATCGTACGGTCTTCCTGTCGACGCCTAGTGTCCTTGATATTTTGGAAACGGACTTTCCTATTTCGCCAAGATTTTGGATATGTTTCCTTGTTTGTATCGTATTCGAAGCCATAATGAAGAAGCACAAAAGTACTCTAGGATAGGCTTTAAAAAAATAATGACTTTTCAGGTAGCTTCCAAAAATTGTTCTAAGAAAAATCACTACTTACGATAAACACGGCAATGAAAAAGGATCCTTGAGAACAGCAGCAATAAAATTTCACAGGTAGGTTTGCAGAAAGACCCTTAATTACTCCGGTAACTCAAATTAGCTTTATAAAGGGTACGTCTTCGTACCTGACTATAGGGAAAAATGCTATTTAATTTTTTCTTTGGAAATGCACTATATCGCTTTGCACAGGTATTATTGATCTTAACGCTGTCGTAGCTAAGCACAATATGATCTTTACGATAGCTGAAGAGTTGATATTTGACCTCCGTTTAGGGTTTTCGATAAACTGAGAGTGGATACATTTTACTTTATTGCAAATATGTAACAATACAATGTAACAGTACATTTCAATAAGAATATAGAATTGAATTATTATTGTACGACTACCATTATGTGTGTCACATAATAGTCCCATTATTTTTTGAGAAATTACGCACTGATTTCATATGAAAGTAATCACATTTTATTCTGAATCAAGCTGGATAAAAAAATAGCGTTGAATATGTCTGGGTTAGATGAAAGTAAATGTCATTGCTCATTCTGTTTACTGAGCTTTTATCATCAGTGATCACTTTCATTCTCAAAACTCTGACCCTCGTAATTGTCCGACAGTAAGCTCTAAGCGAAAAACACACTTTAAGATAAGTGGAGATTTGTAAAGATATATTCACCGTTATAATGAGAAAAAAACATCAAAGTGACAAAAATAACAGTAATCAACCTATTTCTTATTGAAATTTGCCAAAACATTGTTTATTTGACATCAATTCCGAACAAAGCAATCGGGCTTAATGACCTTTGTAATACTTTTAGCTATTCAGGGGTTATCCTATCGAAGCCAATATAAATACGGCGAAAACAAACAAGCCTAAATGTTTTTGGAGCTAACGAAAATGCCCACATACCAAAAAAAAAAAACCTAAATACGAATCGCATTACAGAAATGATTGATTTACCATTTGTACTGTAACCTAATTAGAACAATGAACGCTAAGAAGTCAACAATCGGCTCCGCGACACCGACAAACCTCATGAATATTTCAATAGTTACATTTTGTTAAGTTCAGCCACAATCAAACTGAGTTCTGACAACCTCTAAATTGCTTAATGAGGGGCAATTGGTCAAGTAGTACTACAGCCATTAAACGTAAAGAGCATTGTATGGTGTTTTATATCTACACACTGACTGAGAAATCGGAATATGTATGTCTAGATAGACCCGAAGCGAAAAAAAGATGTAGAATTTATTGCCCTGAATGATTTCATAGCACTTTGATTGTCTTGTTCAATTGCTAACTAAATAAACGGTTCCCGCGAAGTCTGAATAAATAATGCATAATCACCCGCACGTGAATTATGTCGTGGGGACATGTGAGTATAGTGGAGTCACGCGAAATATCTTTTTTGGGTCTGCACTACTGCAAAGAAATTCGGTCTTGAATTTAACGAATCGATTAACATCCATTAATTGATTTCGGATACGTTTCCTCCGCTTAACTCAACAGTTGTTGCTAAAATTATTAGAGCTCAGCAAGTGAAAAAACTAGTGATATTTATATTACTGCACACAGATTGGCTAAAAATCATACGGTAAAATTAATAAAATCTTTATTCATATCGTTTTCGATGAACTTTTTCCCAAAGTCAATGTCTATTTGTATACGCAAGGCTACGGAACAAAAGTTTTCAGCGAAAAAAAATTCGAATTCATCGGAGCACACGCAAATTAAAACGTTTCTGTTAATGAATCTAAAGGTCAATAACTCGCCAAAGGTACCTACGGGGATAAGAAACAAATGATAGCGTGCCGGAAATATCCGTTCCCTAGCATTATGTAAGGCGTATCATAGGCACACTTTTTTACTTTCGACAAAATAAATCATAAGCTTCGATGAAGGTTTTTACTTGTTCGTACACTCTAATAAACGCTTCCTTGTATGTATGATGTGTGCATGTTGGCGGCATTGTCAGCGGCCTTTCTTATCAAATATCAATCGATCAATGTTTCGTAAGATAAGGAAAATCGAAAAAAAACCGTAATTATACTGAGTATGGTTGTGTATGGCTGAGTATTATTACATTAGATGCGATGATTATATGATTTTATTCGTAAGCAGTTTTGCATGTAAATGGTGATTAGCACCAAGTTTACGAATTCTTTTGGGTTATAAGTTTGTTACGGCATCCGAAAGTATCTGTGTAGGTACTGAAAGCTACCATAAATTTGAAAAATCATCTTAAGACTCTAACCTAGTAGTGCTTATGTCGGTTATGCGGCATTGATCTGCTCGATAACTGAACAATGACCGTGGACTCGTAAGAGTTTCCTTCTCACAAAAGTTCAAAGTTAATGACATCGAGTTCACCTACATATCAAGAAGATATTTTGTTTTATCTCGAGCACTTTGCGGTGTTCCGGAATGGGGCCATTCATAATTAAGGAAATCAAGTGATACCATGGTTATTGTGATAATGACTTTGGTTGTTCATTTGATATGCTCACTTGGATCTGCTTCGAATGATCTCTAATTTTGATTTGAGCATCAATGTCAAGGATCGATTGCACTGCAAACGGAATCAAATCTCAAGTGCACTTGATTCAAATGAATTAATCAGTATAATAGATAATGTTATGAAGAAGGTCTTTTGAATAAATCATAATATATAGGCATTTTTCTCGTGATTTTGATGTTGCGCATTTGAATTATTGTATGTTAAATAAAAAACAATTAACTCAAGAATATGCTCATCTTAAGATTATTACTGGCGTACTTCCCTAGTTTTTAAATTGTTGTATGGGTATTATAACCACTGCGTGACATGTGTGTCTTTATTCGACGATAAAAATGAGTTCGATGATGGATGGACAAAGAATTTTTCGTAGTTTTCATACGAGAAAGTATTTTGGCCCCGAAAAGACTATTCAAATCATATTCAATCGAATCTTTTCGGCTATAATACTGACCAGTGCAACTTTGTTGACGAAAACTGCCGGAAAGGAAATATGGATCAGCTATACTTTTCCCACTTTCCATCTCTTAATCCGCGCAGTATACCAAGATGATAATTTATTAAAGTAGAGAACTGATGAGGAGTGTAAATATGGCATAAGTAGGTCAAACCGGGTCTGCATTGGTAGGTCCGACCGGGTCTAGGTTTTCCAAAATTTATATATGAATTTTGAAGATAATCAAAATTCATTTAAATGCTCATTATGTAAGCTAGCTTTAAGGTTAGTCCCTTGCAAAGAAAGAAAATTCGTTTTCATAATACAAGAAAAGAAAATAAAAAGAAAATATTTCTGAGACAAACATCCCTACAACTACTCGTATGCAAAGGGTCTCTTTACAGGTGTATTAATCACTACTGTTAAATCAGCTGATGACAGTTGTCAATGTTACTGTCATTTTTACTCTGTAAAGTCTGACAAAGTGCCGTGGACAGCGTCACACTGCAGTAGCCTCTAAAAATCGTGAAAATTTATGTCTGAAATCAGTGTCCAGTTGTGCAAACTCAAAGATCACTTCGAGAATTCTATGGACCGCAAAGTCGCCAAGTGATTGCAATTGTTTCACGTTGCTGAGCCGTAGGCCAACAACAATCGAAAACAGTGCGTTCTCCTTCAAAGATGAACACAGAGAGCTCGTTACTGTCAATGATGACCGGTACATATGGACGATTTAATCCGGCTTGAATTCGGATTTAACCCAAAAAAATTACATATAGACGCAGATTGGATTCAAATGAGTTCGGTTCGAAAGAAAGCTCTTGTAGTTATTTTGACAGCAGCTTTGTCTGTGAGAGTAAGGAATAGATCAAGCAGCGGTAGATACGTTGGGGAATTTCACCATTTGTGACGGCGTCCTCCTTGGAAAACAACAGGTTTGATGGTGGACTAAAAAGATAGCAAAATTGAAATGAAGCTCTGTAGAATGCAAGCGTAGGACTCAGCTGTTTCTTAGAAGACCAGAAGTATCGCAAGTTGAAGCAGAACACAAACGGGCAAAAGAGAGCTGAGAGAGGTTAAACAATTAAAAAAAATTAATGTACCAAGCGCATTGCGATAAAGTAAGTTATATAGGTATAACATATGGCAGAAAAATACTCTGAAGCATATCGTGGACTCGTTGTTCCCGGAGCATCCCATGAGGATATAAAAAGCTTTCATTGTCCGTCAAGAAAATATTCCTTTGTTCACTCTAGAAAAACTACCCACCTAATGGGGTAATCCAAATGAAGAACCAAAAGGCTTTTAGCCCCAACAGCAAAACAGCAGAATTATTGAAAGCGGTGGTGAGGAATCAATCGTCAACACTACTATAAATGTATAATGCCTTTTTTTTATGTTTCCAACATACCGAAAACTAGCACAGCCTGTTTTGATTCCAAAGTTAAAAGACAACCTTAACACACCATCAACATACCGACCCTTCTTTATGTGGCGCGAACAATTTTTGAAGTGCTACTGATACCAGGACTTCTAGAAGCAATTCGAAAGTGTAGCGTCTTTTCGAAAAATCAACATGGATTCCGCAGTGGCCACCCAAAAATAACTACCACTCACGAAGTAAACTGTGAAGTAGAGCGCGCCGATACCACATGCTGTCAGACCAGACCAATCGTATTTCTAGTAGAACTGGATGTTTGGAACGGTCTTGATTCAATGAGATCGACAGATATGTTAGAGGCTCTTGAGTGACATTTTCAGTTAAAGGACTATTTGAAAAGAAAAGGAAACAGGAGACTGTCCGTCAAAATATTACTAGCTGAGCAGCGTAAAGATCCGTTTTCGGGCTGGACTTGTCGAGTATTGCATATGTAGGTCTCTTGCGCCTTAAAATGATGCGCTCTTTGTATGTTACATTAGTCAGGTGGCAGTTATCATCACCTCAAGAAACTCTCACCTCTGTCAGCTCGAATTGAAATAAGTAATGAGAAGGGATGAAAGTTTGATCGAAATCTTGGTTTCCAGCTGGAGATCACAAAAATTGAGATTTTCATGCTGACGAAAAGAAGCACACCGACTATCATACCGTTGAAGGTTGGCTCCAAAGCAGTCAAGACCAGAAAACCAGCTAATTAAGACGGGATGACTCTTGATTCGAAGCTAGTTTACGGGGAGTTCATCAGAAAAAACATTGCGACTGACTGTCCTCGGTTCTAGTGCGAGTAAATCCAAACTATTTATGGCGGCAGCTCGTTTAATGCTGCTGTATGGGTTGATTGAAATTTGAGAAGCATAAAATTTTGGTTAAAATTTGAAAAGTGTTGAGATAAGATGGTAAGGGTGTAACGCAGAAGAGTGCTACGAGTCACAAGCAGCTATCGAAAGGTTTCCAGTAACACCGTGCTGGTCATAGCAGATTACCCCTGATATAACACTGGCAACCGGAGGTCTTCCTGAATAGATCAAAAGTGGAACGAGGGATAGCTACCGCTCAAGCATGAGCGCAAACGCTTGAATTTCGGAAGGAACGCTAGACTGGAAGCATATTGGGAGCATGCACTTGATAGAACGAAGTATTCGTTGGGACACTTGATAGGTGGTAATGGCAGTCCAAGTCCGAGTCCAAGAAATGCAAAATGCGTCCCGACTCGGACTCCCGTGGTCAGTGGAACATGTTTCTTAGTGAGCAGGAATATCACAAAACTTTGCATTGTTAGCAGGAAACCTTATGAATGTTATCCGACACCCATTTCAAAAAAGGAAAAAGAAATTGTGGTGTGGTTTTTTACCAAATTATCTATTTCCTGTGGGCTGAAATTGATGTTCTCCGTTAAACCGTTAATCGAACTCAATAGAAATTGACAGAAAAGCCTAGTTTCAGGATTGTGGCTGAATTTACCCATGAATTTACCCAAGCTAGAAAACTTATGAGTATTGCAAGAATATGTTAGTAGATCTTAAGAATTCCGATAGTTTTAGTTTGAAACTAAATTCTCGTGATCTCTCTGAAATTTTTGTTCTATTCGGACGCGGAGTCACTTGGAGAATGTGAAAAAATACGCTTAAAATTTTCACAGCTTCAGAAGTTTAGTTTTGATGGATAATGAAAAGGTTTCAAATATTTTGTTGATTCACGCGATGAATTGCTTACATTTTCAAGGTCTTATTTCCCGCATACGGAAAAAGTTGAAACAAATTGAATAATACTACAACGCTCAGGCGTTTGGAAAAGTGGTAAAATCAAAGATTAAAATAAATCCTAGATAAAGAAAAATTAATAAAATTGCATTATATGAAGTTAGCCGTTATTTCGAAAAAGGCGAAATTTCAGCTCAAGCATTTCCAATAAATTGTTGTACGCACGGGGTTTTAGTAAACTTCATTTACGCTCTATTTCATCTATTTTAATTTCTGAATTTTAATTTCAGTATTTTAGTATTTTCTGTATGTTATCGGCCAATTTTACAATTATTGACTAACAGAAAATAAAAAAAATTTACAATATATCATATTTATTTTTTTGTAGGTAGCTTCATCATATATCGATATTAGTTCATCTCTGACTTTTTTTGTAAGCTTACTCAGATTTCGTTCACATTCGCAGCGAGCTGAAAGTATTCCAGCAAGAATGTTATCTTCTGTGCGACCAACGTTTTGCTTCCGTAATCATAGCCATCTGTACTTCCTATATGGTTTTTTTTTTTTCAAGAAAACGGAACACAACCTGTATAATTATAACGTAATGCTACAAAAAGAATTGTTTTACACTATTATTCCAGTGCAAAACTTAATAATACCATATTTCAGTAATTTTTTCTTCATTTATCCTTCACGAAAAATCTAAGTAGCAGGCAGTAGTTTCATACTGTTGAAATTGCATTAGTTTAGCTTTGATGCAGTTTAATTGTAGGCTTCCGCTAGACCCCCTGGACAAGAGATATAGGCAATACCTATATTCAATTGTGATAAATTATCATAGACCGTTCCTCGGACCGGGAATCATATTCGGCGCAATATTTCTGAAAATGACCTTCCGGAAATCCAATCTTTTATCAAATTTGCGCTTGATCTGCAAAAATTCGAATGCCGAAGAATTGTTTTTATATCTTTTGTTTGTTAGTTGTTGAAAAATATTCAAGATCTGGTCAAGGGGACTGTAATACCATTGATTCAAGGAAAAGCTGAAGTTGAAAGAGGAAGATGAAAGACCTTAAATATTTTTCGACAAGCATGATTATCGATTAAAATATGAATACAAACGTCATGTTTTTATAAGTATGTTAAGGTATACTGGCACAGCCACTTGCGTATGCTTCTACTGTCTTTGCAGTTTCGTTGTTTTGGCAGAAGCTCAAGCCGAGATTGCTTCAAAACTCCAATCGAGTTGAAGCCAAACAATGCAGCCAGCAAATGCTTCAGAAAAGCTAATCGCCATGCTGCCACTGCTAAGACAGTGTCCTCCGCAAATCAATATTGCTGTTAGATGACCATGGCTAGTCAACAGTCGTTGTGCCGTCATGAATACCTCACGAATTTTGAGGCAAGAAAACGAGCATGAATTTCAAATTGATTCGCGTTTGGTCGATTGAAAGCAAAAAACTTGCGATCGAAGCGAATGTGCATTTCGTCTTTGTTTTGATATGCATAGGTCAATGTCAACTATCGAGCTATAGCAGTCAGTTAACGTTATTTCAGAATGTGCATTGGTTTTCTGCTGCAAGCTTATCAAGCCAACTATTGAAAATTTCATTTGAATTTCGATTAATTGCGATCAAGCGTCTGCTTACTATCAGAATCTAGTGCATACCAGGGAAAGCAGAATGAGGAAATATTTACTGAGATGGTTGTTGGAGGCAAGTGTGCTAAGTGCCAGCCAGAATGTCGCCCGAGAACAAGTGAATGTTTGTTTATAATTACTCTATTAATCATTTAAGTGGTCAATGATGCCGAGTTGGAGAAGTGATTCATGATCGCATATCATGTATAATAGATTGGCTTAAGTGCATTTAAGTTGTTATTTTACATGTATAATTTTGTTGAAATGTATAGTTTTTTGGAGAGAATATCTTATCATTTGTTATCGCTATAGCTTAGAAAGGCTATTGTTATGCTGTTAGAAAGGCTATTTTCGAGTTTTAAAGGCAAAAGCTTAAACAAACTCTCTTTAATTACACATCACTTTTTTAGAACTTTAAATAAAATTCCAGAGCTTGTACTAATAAAAAAAAAATTATTTTTATTATAGTAAAACTTAATTATTTTCATGAATTTTTAGTGTGTTTATGAATTTACTTGTTTTATTTGATTATTAATTTTCATTTAAGGTGGCGCAGTTTTTCGCATTTTTTTTTCTCCACTTGTTGCTTGAAAAAGTGATCTAGGAAGCTGGGGTGATCATGGTACATTTATGTCAACTTATTTATTGGTACATTTATGTCAACTTATTTATTATATATGGCATCATATGCTGAAATAAGCCAGTCACTTAGAAGGGCTTAATGAAAACTGAGTAGAACAAGACAGCAAAACATTGGGCTGCAAATAAGGAAAGAAATAAGGTCGCCACCAAAACCATCAAACTGACTATGAAAAGTAGCTAAAAAAAGAGATACTGGAAGGGACACGTCTGAAAAACATTTGTGAATTCAGGCTGGAAAAATTGACAAATTTTCCTACCTTGGGCAAAATCACAAGCGGCAGGAACTGCGACGAAGAAATACATAATTACATGGCTGCTGCTAGGCAACAAAGCCATTTTCAGCTTTCACAAACCCAAACTCCTGCTGTACAAGACAATTATAACTGGTAAAGTCCTTCTGTATACAAACTGGGTTCTCAGCAAGAAAAATTGCACACTCTAATCTTCGTTCGAGTGGAGTATCCTTCGGTATATATTTGGCCTCCGAAATGAAAAATGTCGATTCCGTTGCCTATACAAGCGATTTCGTTACCATAATGTCACTTATAGTACCAAACTCAGAAATATATGTTTCCGAAAATCAAAGAAAATATTTACTTGTTTACGAGATTAAAATTTCTTATATTCAACGGAATACAATTTTTGCTTTACCTTATTTCAAGTAAGTAATTTTCCTCAAATCTTGTAAATTATGTCTATGAATTTAGTAAATTATATCACAACGCGAACATTTTTTTCTATGTTTCAACAACAACCATGCTTTGATAGTTTTTTTTTTTAATTAATAGTTTTTCTGACTAATATCAACTTTTCCTCTACACAAATAAAGGGTTGATAGCTTAGCTCGCTAACGTGTCAGTCCAAAGCAGCGATATACCGCTCGTGGGTTCGAATACCGCCGGGTTCATGGTTGACTTTGTTCGTCTTCAGTTGTCCTAACTCCATTGATTAAGTGGCACATTATAGCTTAAAGTGGTGACTAGGCATAAATAATACTAGCGCTTCAAAAAATAAGAAAAAAAAATGTGGCACTTAAAAAAAGGAAAAAATGGAAAAATTGATAATTACTATTTTTTTCTACTTATTTTTTAATTTTTTCACTCCCTTCAAAGTAAGCCACTCTTATGATATGAAGGGAGGGAGAGTTTTGGCGTGCCAACAGCATGCGATGCTTTCAAAGCGGTCCCCCATCTAAGTAGTACCGCGCCCAGCACAGATTAACTTTGGTGATCGTACGTGAACCGATTTATGCCAGATGCCAGATGTTCTTGAAACTTTATCAAATTTTACTCAGGGCAAATGCAATATCAGTGCTTTGAAATGAATCAATTCCTTTCTTTCGATTGAGTAAATATTTCTTTGAAACTATACCAAATTTTACTCAGGGCAAGTTCAAAATCAGTTCTTTGAAATGAAGAAATTTCTTTTTTTGGCGCAGAATCATTACCAATTTTCTTTGATAATGTGTTCATTTTTCTTCAAAACATAAAAGTACTTTTCTGAGTGCAGGTTCAATAAGTTTCACTCGACTGAACACTTGTATGGCTCAAGCGGATCCAGCTCCAAAAGTTTATGAGGCAGGATGATTGGAAATAGAATGATTCTAAAATATTCGGAAAGAATCTAAAAGCTCTCGACATGAGCTCGCAATCCAGACTCACCTGACACGTGACAAAAGCACGGTCTGGTCTCTGTCACTGTCACAACTATGTCAAAATAATACTGAGGGTATACAACTGGATGGCTGCGCATATCAATCTGAACTACCCACTATTTAACTGTTGATTATGATGGCTCTTTTTCTTCCTTAATTAATAGTAAGAATTATATTCCAAAAAATTCGAAAACACAAACCAGAAGAAAAGTAAGTGTTATGCGGTTGAACTCTGTTTACACTAGTCCACTGATTGTTGAGTACAACGTTGAGGCTGTTTCTGCTATAATCGGAAACGTGTTAAGTCAAAATTAAAATGACCTGGTGTCTATTTTATCACCTATTTCGATTATTTTCCCGTCCATTTTTATTAATTTCAATCAAATATTACGGTGAGATACTGCAAAACAATATTATGATGACATATAGCGGCTTGTGTAGAGCCCCAGCCAAATGTCGCAAAATGTCTTTTAGTTATAAAATGTCACCTATGATGTTCTCCTATTCTGTTTCTGGCTCTCCTCTGAATATTAATAACTTGAGAGATCTTGGTGTAACATTTGATCCAAAGCTTAAATTTGATAAACATATTCCATATATTACTGCCAGGGCCTCTAAATTATCAGGCTTTATTATAAGACCTTTATTATTTATATTTGCACTTGTGTACACCTTTTTCTCTCCTTTGCGCGTAGTGTCCTTGAATATTGCTGTCAAGTGTGCTATCCTCATTATCTCGACTTAAATATTGCGTTGGAGTCTGTTCAACGCAGATTTACCCGTACCTTATTTATTAAATTTCAGCTTCCCTACCGTCTTGCAGTGATCGTCTTTCGTCCCCACCCTCGAATCACGGAGACTTTTCCTGGATGAGTGCCTACTCTTTAAGTTATTTTATAGGATGGTTGATTCTGACATTAGTAGCCACTTTTCTGTCTGCGAAGCAGTACATGGCACGCGTTCTACCTTCGTATTTAGTATGCCATTTCGGACACTGATACCTATTTTTAATCTCCACTGTTGCGTTTACCCAGGCAACACAGTGACCTATAGTTACAAGCTTTCATAGCTTTTTTGAAAAACCATGTTGTGAATAGTAGCAACTCGTTGTAGTTTTATTTTCATTTCAAGGCTTGTTTCACACGGTCGAGGTTCCATTCGGTTCGATTCGTTTTCGGTTGCAACCGAAAACAAACCGGGCCAAACGAAACCCCTTCACACATACACGGTTCTCACACGGTTCATATTAGGTTTTATGTTTTCTTCCTCAAATTTCCACACAATCGTTTTTCCATGCCTCTTGCGTCTTAAATTTATCTTCATATTTTGCACAAGTTTTGTCCCACAGTGCTATTTTAGATTGCACAGGACAAATAAGCCTATCCACGTCAACATCTTATAAATCGCTCGTTTTATCAGAAAAACTGCGACTGATAATTTCAAAAAAAACTATAGGTGATAATAAAACTAACTAAAACTGACTAAACTAACTAGGTAAAACGTCCAAATATTTCAAATTGAGAGATCCAAACTGATAATTTATGAATTAAAATAAATATCAAATGATCCAATTAGGCTAAAACTGAAACTAAACCGTGCATGTGTGAACGCCTTGATTGCTTTCTGTTCCCTGAACACGAATTCACACCTAATAGAAACCTGGTGAAACCTATTCGTGTCCAGGGAGTGTTCGGTGCTATACGATTTCTATTAGGTACCGAATAGAAACCGAAGCACCGTCTCACACTTGTCGGCAGTGACCGAAAATAAACCGAAAACGAACCGAACCGAATGGAGCCTCATGTGTGTGAAACCAGCCTAATTTGTACTTTTTCAACTTGGTTTTGTTTCTTATTAATTGTTTCCTTATATTGACCTGGACTTTGTTTTTTTACTATGTTCTTTCTAACATTCAGTAATTGGATTTTAATCTGTTAAATATATATGTTAATAAATAAATAAATAGGTAATTAATAAATAGATAAATATAAGTATTTGTTGAAAATTATTAAAAGTTGAATTAACGACATGAAAACAAACTCACAAAAGAATTGACTGACTAACTGAAACATGAAATTTTATGATGAAAATGATAATGCTAATATTTTAATTAATATTTTGTAGCATATCCCTTCGCCTTAATGACACACTACATTCTACATTATGTTAAGTCTAGTCAGTCTTCGATTTCACGTTAAATTTTCATACAAAATTACACAATTTGTTTCGGCGAAAATTTAACTTGATAAAATAAGCAAGCGTAGATGTCTTTCCTTAGCGTGAAAAATTACTTGGGAGTTGTTTTCACTTTGAAAATTCAGATGGCATCGATACAAGTCTCCAATCATTTCACGCCAATTTAGTATGTGTAGTTCATTCTTTCGAGTTAAAAATGACATTTTCAATAACAAAATCGACCGGAAATCGAAACTCTTTACATTTTAGGAGTCTCCACTTTTTCTGTTGTCAAAAATTCACTCTAAAGAATGACTAGATAATTAATACGTTTAAGTCAGTACCAGCCTTTAGCCATCGATTGCATTAACCTATTTTCAATTCAGGACTTCTTTTATCCCATTCTTCTTGAATGCGTGCTTTTAATCAATTTTCGCCTGATATTTTATGTTTACTCACCACAAAGTCTCGATTGGATTCATATCCGGTGATTGTGGCGGCATTTAAGTTTCCCAAGCATATTAAAAAACCATCCACTTCCGCACAATGCGCGTACAATGTTTGCGATTATTGTTTGTCCAAATTTAAAACTACCACTGAAGCAAAGTTTTGTGGCATTTTCCTTCAAGTTTTCTTTTAATATGTTTAAATGAACTGGTTTATCCATGATACCTTCAATAAAATGCAGTTTTCCTACCACTGCTGCCGACATGCAGCCCCAGACCATTACGGGCTCACCACCATATTTTACGGTTGACTGTTTCTTTTTTCATGTTGCTCACCCGGCGTTCTCCACACTCAAATCTTTTTTATTTTGGTTTCATCACTAAAAAACACATTTTGTCAAAACTCATTGGGCTTATTTGCATGCAATCAATATGAGATCCACATGATATACTAGTCTTACATAAGGACAGAGCTGGTAGAAGCGATTTTTAAATATGGCAGTGGTGTCATCTTGAAAAATTACTAGAAAAAAAAACTACTTTTTGCCCTATAAATTCTTAGCCCTGTAAATTCTTAACTGCTCGCTAAGGCGTCAGGCCGAAAAGTGGCGTGCTACGGGGCCTGCGGGTTCGAATCCTGCCAGTGCCATGGCTGTAAGTGTGAATACGTGTTATCCTCTATTAGGGTGGCAAATGGGCCCAAACTGGTGGCCTAATGCTGGCCGCGTTCCCGGCAGCCCTCTTCACTAACCTAACCTAACCACATTTTAACAAAACTCATACAATAGCTGGACGTTATTTAGAGCCAAATTTCACAGATGTTTTGTTGAAAAATTAGGATATATTAAGCTGCCAGCTATGGTAATAATAAAATTAAGCCTTTTGCCTTTTAACTTCCGATGCTGTCATAAAATCCAAGCAAAGTTCATACAGTAAAACGACCTTACTATAAATCTAATATGGTAGGAATTTGGTTGAAAAACCGCGACAGGGTTGCCAGCTATGGTAGTTTTTGCAATTTTATATCATATCTTAAGTAAGCGATGTCACCAACAAGTTTTTAAATGTTAATGATCTTGTAGTGATCGTAAGCAACAGATATATAAGATTTCGAAAATTTGAAAACTCTTGCATGTGTTAGCTCTAAATATCTTTTTAGTCCTATAACTTCCAATACCGAGATCGGATCGAAAATAAATTCAAAGTGTGAGTTGGCTACAAAGTGAAGCGGCTTCGGTGCTAGCAGAGGTTTGCCAGCACCAGGTATTTTTGTTATTTTCGTACCAACAGATGCTATCATTAGATACTCATATGCCAAACGTCTACAATCAAAATAAGTGACCAATGTTTAAATGTTCCAATTTCTGGAATTTTTTTTTGGATGGCAGCTCCAAGTATTTTTCTATCACAATAACTTTCAATGAAGACATCGGACGACAGCGAGATTCATAGAGTAGGTTGATTTTAACACGGAGCGGTTGTGGTTGACTTTAGGCTGCAGTGTTGGCAACGTGCTGCAAGCGCTGAGTATTTTCATCATATATGCTATTAGAGATGCCACTTTCAAAGTTTTATAAGATAAACATTCAACAATGAATGTGAGTAACAAATATTTCACTTTCCTGAATTTTGAAACTCACGCAATTGGTAGCCCAGAAAACCTTTCCACCCTATGAGTTTCAATGTAGTTTTCCGATGAAAGTGGTACATGACCTTCGAAACAGATTGGCTGCAATTCTTATACTTTTTTTTCGAAGTTCTTTTGTTTCTAGCGGTTCTAATGCGCAAGAGTTTTATTTATACTTTTACTTACATATATGGTTACAATGCCGAATGGCTTAAAATGTTTACAAAATATCAATGTATAATAAGTCGTTAAAATTTGAAAATCTAATTCTGTTCAAAATTTTACGACCAGCCGCCTCCTTAACTGATGGAGAAAGACTAGTACATCTGAGGATTGCCGCCTCTGTGCGCTATGATACCCGAAAAATAATAAATTATGTTAGTAAATGGAAGATTCCAGCTAAAAATGAAAATGAAAATGTAAATTTATCAATAAATCTTATATTTGCTTCAATTGTATAATCTCATTTAAAAAGGAAAGAGTCACACATCTTGCAGTGTATTTAATACATTAAAATAAATAAATGTTAAAACAAGTTTCATCATGCAAATAAACCCTCGATTTGTATTTTAATTATTTTCACTTAGGAACTCCGTCATTACATTTTTTTCAATGAATAAAATATTTTTTATTTCCGTTTCATTTGCTTTTAATTAACTGCTAGCTACTTGGTTAAAACAATTATAAATTTTAATATCAGAGCTCATTATTAATTTATGCAAAGAACTTCAAATGCACTTTGCCATCCGTAATTCATTCAAATGAATTGCAATCATATCGTACTCATAAATTATTTTTCATTAAATCGATCAGATTTACAATATGCCCCCTATTAACAACGCTTGTCATACCTCACGCAATATCTAAATTTATTTATTCATTTCTTGCACTTGTGACATGCGTGCATTGCATTCATTTGCCTAACAACAAACACAACTTGATTTCATGATCACTGCAACCGGTTGATTTTTGATAAACACTGATAAACCAGCACAGGTAAGTAAACAAAAACGAAGAGTAAAAGAAACATGCAATAAGGCACGTATTCAAAGATGTTAGAAAATTTAGCAAAAGCACATAAGTGAAACTTTCGTGACCTTCGATGAGCCAGTTTAGAAGCTAACTTCCTCAAAATGTTCAAAATGACAAAGAGCAATAGCACTGGTTGATTATACAAATTTTAGTGTTTCACATTATGCTTTCTGTTAAGGTCGATAATATTTGTATGTTTCATGATGTGTGAAGCTATTGAAAATGTATCAAAGAAGCATGACAAAATTTACAAAAAATTTTCAATTATAAATTGTTTATTTGAATTTATCGATTATTCCATCCATTTGATTACCACTTTTATTTTCTATTGAAAGCAAACAAACACCTTTCAACCTTTGTCCTGAAAGAAGATTGATTGACGGTTTCCTATCAAAATTGAGGTAGCAACACCAATGCAAAACAAGCTTTATTCGATATAGAAACACTGACCAGCTCGGTTTCCATGCCGAATAACATTCATTGTACATTTTCCAGAAAACAAGAACTCCCGCAATGACAAATAGGAATATATCTGGGTTTATCACCAACTGATTTCAGTACGCACATAAAAAACCATTTTATGACTGATCACTGTTTGCTTTCGAAAGCCTTTTACTTTTGTCACTATCGGAAAAAATTTCGATGAATGGACTTAAGTCGGTAATCATCATCGGCTTGGCTCTAAGTGCATGAACATTCCAGTCAAAACAGAAACAAAGAGCGGCATATAATCACGATAAGATATTATAATTGACATAGCATGCATCATAAATGTTATTTGTATGTTGCCAGTAAGCTGGGCATAATGTTTAGGCAATTGAGAGGTTGTCGGGTAGTTTCATATGAAATTTGCACTTGACTCTCTTCTGAGGTGAAGCTTATCGGATTTGTCACATGTGATTCGAACGTGATATCCCATATTGCTTTCCGTGGGGGATAGGTCGTTAATTGCTTGGAGACAGTTTCGATAAGAAAATATTGTTTTTTGTTTGCTGCCAGGAATAAATAGAATTTAATAAATGAGGGCTTGATTGCTTTTTATTTTGCACCTGTCAAATGCTGATTGTTTCTTTTTGCTTTACAATATAATAAATGGGGCAAAAGGTCGCAATATATTGGTTTGCTATTGAATTATCTATATTATGTTGGATGTTTTACTCGAACAGGTGTCAGTTAGTGTTCATATTTGACATGTACTTCTTAGAAGCCCTTAGCCTTCGGAGGAAGACATATGAACCCAAAAGTTACAAGACAGGTTACCATGAATTCATGATGAAGAAATTCGCAGAGGCTTAGATGGGCTGTTAATTGCACCCTCACTTTAAGAGCATGTATCACCTTACGAATACTGTCATTAGAATTGCCGACTCTATATTAGTTAGTTGTCCTAAGGGTCAAAGTGACTGGTTTGATGATATATATATATATATATATATATATATATATATATATATATATATATATATATATATATATATATATATATATATATATATATATATATATATATATATATATCAGTGGCGGCTCCTCAGAGGAGGCAAAGGAGGCAGTGCCTCCTCGATAAAGTTTATACAATACATATGGTAAATTAATCAGCAAATAATTTTAAATTCCTAACAAAATAAGCATTTTCCCCCAAGTTTCCGCTACTTTTGAAAATGTGCATATGTAAACATTGACAGAAGTGCCTCGATGCAAGCAAAATCAATTCTATACCTAGACCAGAGCACTGTCTCAGCGCAAAAATAAAAAAAATGTACCGAAAAAACAGCACCGAAATCAGTTTTGTATCCAGAGCACTGCCTCAGTGTAAAAAATAAAAATATTATCCATCAATCCTCTTAACCAAGTAGCATATCGATTTCGAGCACAATGAAAAGGAAGGAAGAGAAACCAAAATGAAGCAGATTCATATCTGCCTCATCTATTGCATTTTCATCAATGAAAAGGTTGTAGTTTGTACTTTTACGTCATTCATGAGTTTTTAAATTTTCGAGTATTCAATATCGCGATAGTGAATTCGAAGAGGCAAGCCTCAAAAGCAGCGATGTACGTGCTGTGCTGTTGTTTGACAAAGGTAATTATTTTAGGGCAAAGGAGGAAAGCAATGGACAAATTCAGAACTATAGAATGAATAATCCTGAGGTACTTTGCATTTTTATTTCGTTAATGCTTTGTATTCGGTTTACGAAACTTTAACAAACTACCGAATAAAACGATAAATAATTGAAATATGAAGAGGAAGAATAATTATTCCATAGATATTTCCGAAAGAAATTATTTATATGTGTTTTAAGGAAACATTGCTGTTGGATGCGCTAAGTTTTGTTTTGGTGATGTGGTTGATCTGTGAATGTATTTTGAATGAATGTATTTTATGATGGCTTGCACGTTATCGCAGTCAATCAATAAACTTATCCGCGACATTAAAATTTAAAGAAAATAGAAAGCCAGCTCAAAATTATTAGAGGTCTAAATTATTAGACAGCGATGTTAAGCGTTCATTTAAAATAAAGTGGTATAAAAATAATGTTCTGGTAGCTTCACCGATAAGAAACTTCTTCGTGTGATTCGAGCTCCAGTAACAATGTTTGGTCAAAACAACGTTTCAATAATTTAGAAAACCTTAATGACACCCTTTGAAACATAATAAAGATCTCTCAATGAATCGAAATCGAGGTGAATGAAGGATATGATATGACAAAAACTCTAGCGCACCTGAACCGCTAGAAACACTAATGTTCGAAGAACAGTAGAAGAATCGTGCAGGTTTTGAGTGCATATTCCACCACATGAGCTGCTTATTACGGCCAAACTGTTTCAAATGCCACGTTTTACTTTGGTCTCAAGAATGCATTATAACTCATATGGTAGAAGGTTTCAGATATTACCACTGGCATGAGTTTCCAAGTTTATGAGAGAAAAACACTTGTTAATTATATTCGTTATCAATTGCTTATTTCACAAAATTTTGAAAGCAGCATCTCATATTACATCAATGAAGAAAATGCTCAGTGCCTGCAGCACTGTAACTGAAGTTTGTGTTTGGGGCTGCGATCCGAAAATTTGCATAACTTTGGGAATTGAAACATTGGTTATTTATTTTCATTGTAAATGTTTCCGGTATGAATACTAACTGTAAGCATTTATTGATACAAAAGTAGCACAACAAGGCCAAGAATATATCACATCTGCTTCACGTTGTTATACTACATTCGAAGTTATAGGAGTATAAAGAAATCTAGGGTTACCTGCAGCGAGTTTTTTCAAATAATCAAACGCTTAATATTTGCTGTTTATTGTCACTGCAATATCATTAGCAATTGAAAATTCTACGATAAAATCGCTTAATAAAGATATTGCAAACACACACAAAACCAACAATAGCTGGCAACCCTATCGTAGCTTTTCAACCCAATTTGGCCTGAATAATGTTCAAAATAGGTTCCATTAATTGTATGAAATTCGTATTAAATTCATGACTGCACTGGAAGTTATAGGGCAAAAAGTTTTATTTTCCTGAGCGAATTTTCAAAACCAAAGACACAAAAATTACCATAGCTGGCAGCACCAATTGAATTTTTCAACCAAATTTCTGTCAAACAGAGTTTAGAGTAAGGTTCAGCTACTGTGTCAATTTCATGAAAATCTGGTAACTTATTTACATTTCATAGGGCAAAAAGCAGTTTTTTTTCTTTGTAATTTTTCAAGATGGCACCACTGGCACAGAGTTGCCCATAATTCAAAATCGCTTCTATCAGACCTGGTTCTACTTCAGTGCAATGCATTCTGTAAATTTCAATTGTATCTGATTATTTATTCGTGAGTTCCCGTGAACAGAAGTTTTTGATGCTAGAAATATAGGTTAACTGGGAAAGGGTTACCGTTCTTATCCGACATGAAATTTCCAAAATTTTACTTTGAACGTGTAGATAAAGCAAAAGATTTGTATACAGATTGGTTTTATTGTAAGAAACGGACATTTTTTTTCGGATATTCGATGGTTTGAATGTTTTCATTTCCATATTTTTATTTTTCAAATTTAAGACACCAAAATTATCATAGCTGGCAGCTCCAACTGAATTTTTCGACGAAATTTCAACCAAACGTGGCTTAAAGTAAGATCCACCTACTGTGTAAATTTCGTCAAAATCGAACGATTGAATCAGAATTTATAGGGCTAAAAACAGTTATCTTTTTTAGTGATTTTTCAAGGTGGCACCACTGGCCCAGAATCGCCCGCATTTTAAAATCACTTCTTCAGACCTGGTCCTATTTAAGACCAATACATTTTGAAAATTTCAATTAATTCTGCTCATCGGATCGTGAGTTTCCGTGAACAGAAGTTTTTGATGCTAAAAATATAGGTAAATTGGGCAAGGGCTACCAGGCGTGCCCGTTATACAATATCAATTTTTTTTTGTCTATGTAAACAAAGCACAATATTTACATATGAGTGGCTTTTTTTTTTTTTTTTTTTTTTTTTTTTTGTTTTTTGAAGAAACGGCATTTTTTCAAGAGAGACGATGATTTGGAGGTTTTCACTTTCAGTGCCTGCCCTTGCTACAGGGTTGCCAGCACGCTCATTAAAAGCTAAACAAATCTACAACTAAAAAATATCAATATGTCCTGATAATTTCGTAATGATTGAATAGCTCTGTCAAAAGTTATCGCAATTTCAAAATTTTCAAGCTTTCCCGTTCTCTTTTTAGGCACCCAGCGCACACATGGGGTTAAAAAATTCCAAAACATTATCCGATTCACATGTAAAACACCTTCGAAATTTATTTCGTCAATTTAATTTTGCAAAAAATATTTGTGTACGGAATAATAGAGATATTAAAAATATCACTAAAATGGCCGCCGGCGCCAAAGGGTTAAAGATTATTAACTTTTTGTGAGACTTTGACCTATTCTGCATATACACCAATGTGTAACTCCGCCGCTCACAAGTCTAACTTGTGATATGCCGGTCCCAAGCCCGGAGAAAGGAGGAGGGTTTGAGGTAACGAGGTAACTCTATCCTCAGTAAAATGCGTATATTTGCAGCCTGATGGCTGTAGTAAGCATGAGGATGAATCCCAAGGATTTTATCTCTGCAGGTGGCAGCCAGACTGAGTCTGGAAATCCACCCGTGCTCAGCACGGCAGGGGCTCGGATTCTGCAGGCCCCAACCTCATGTATGACTGCAATGGAGGACCCTGGTTGCAGTGGAAGCTCACAGGTTACCATCGTGGAAGACTCCATGGCCAGCAAGTTTTCGGACTTGCTGATAGCATCCCCCCTGATCACAGGCTCCGGAAAGGCGAGTACAGCACCAGCTGGAAGTCCGACTACGGCCGTACCAGGGGTAAAGATGTTTCTTCCCGAATCCTCACATAAGAGGAGAAGGGATGCATTAGAGGAGGTAACTCCGACTAGTGCAAATGAGACGCCCGCTGGAAGTACAGATAGTAAGAGTGCTCATTCCTCTGAACTCTGGAAACCTGTGGAGGCTCTCAGTCGCAGACAACGTAGGAGACTGCGCAAAAGGGGCAAGCTGCCGCCGAAGGCTGACGGAGAGACAAATGCAGTATTAACTGCAGGTGTTTCCCTGGAGACTGGACGTCAGGCAGCGAAACCTCTGAGCCGACCCGGGGTAGCGAAAGAAAGGTTGGCTGGTGATGCTAAGGTCGCATGTTCGGAGCAGAAATGTTCTGGACCGGCGGCTGGATGCAAAGCTACGCCGACTGGACTTCGTGAACCAGGGAAAGCTCTTAGCCGTCGACAGAAGAGGACTCTGTTCAAGAAATCGATGATTCCTGATGCAAATCGGGATTCAGCGACGACGCTGAAAGGTAAGGAGGGACCGGTCACACCGAAGATCTCCCAGCCGGCCAGCACAGAGGCCAAATCTGCCAGCGGCGGCGCACGAAAGAGACGCAAGGTTGAGGCGAAAGCGGATACCTGCATCTCTGAGCGCAAGGTGCCGAAAGGTGTCAAAATCTGCGAGAGAGATCTTGCAGAGGCTGGCCCTTCTGGCACAAACACACCTTCCACAAGGGTAGGGAGGAGAACGTATGCAGAAGCTGCGTCTTCTTCGCTGGTTGTTGTGATAGGTGTGTCTGGCAAGGGTGGCAAACTGACCGAAGGTCAGTGCGCTATCCTTAAGAACGAACTGTGGCGAGAGATAGCGGAGTCGGGACCAGTTTACAACTTCACGCAAGCGAAGTTTGTGGATGGTCATCTCCAAGTCGCCTGCTCCAATCAAACATCTAAGGAGTGGCTCACACAGATCGTTCTTAAATTGGGTACTGGCAGTCGGCCCAAATTTACCATTTTGGACTCCGACCTGGCCAAACCCTATTATGTCAGTTGTTGGATCCCTGGTCCTCGCAAGAGTGCAGGTGACATCACTGGCATGTTCGGCAAACTGAATCCGGGCATCGATGCGAAACACTGGATCATCAAGTACATGAATCCCAGGAAGAATCCCACCACAGGTGAAGATGGTTTCAACCTGGTGATCGTACTTGACCAGAGAAGTTTCTCGATGCTAAGAGACAGGTACCGGATGGTGCTGAGCTACTTCTTGTATGCGGTTAAATTTAACCAAATCAGGAAGTGGTGAGGCACGCGCTTTTGTGACTGTCTATGGACAGATCGCCAGAGCAAAACGCAGAGATCCAGTGGAAATTCTCTCCCATAGAGTTTCTTTCACTGGTCATGCGGACATTATCTAAGGGTCCCTGCAAAGGGATCCAAAGATTTAAACTCCGGACGTTTCTGTGCCTGAAGGTATAAGATTTGTCCAGATCAACTTGCGGCGTGCCAAGGCTTCGTCCTATCTTTTGAGCGAAAAATTGACAAAACTGCAAGCCTCCCCCTACATTGCACTTGTACAGGAACCGTGGGTTCGAGGCGGTAGGATCTACGGACTTAGTCCAACCACGGGGGCCAAGATCTTTTATGATGAAAGGTCAATACGGCCGAGGACTTGTGTTCTGGCTTCCAATCTGCTTGATGCCACCATGCTCAGACAGATTTCAAGCCCGGACCTGTCAGCGGTCGTCGTACAACACCGAGAAAATGGTAGGCTTAAGCGCACGATAGTTGCCTCAGCTTACTTTCCCTTTGACTCCTTACTCCCGCCGCCGATACAGGAGTTAAAGGACCTGGTTTTGTACGCTGAATCGGAGAGACTTGAACTTGTGGTGGGCTGCGATGCCAACTCCCAGCATACCAGCTGGGGTAGCAACAAATGTAACGCCAGGGGTAAAAGTCTCTTTGATTTTATAACTTCTGCCGGGCTGATGATCTTAAACACTGGGACTACTCCCACATTTGTCACCCCAAACAGAAGGGCGGTCATTGATGTATCGCTATGTTCAGCTGGAATAGTTGGATCAATGACTGGATGGAATGTATCAGATGAGGATTCACTCTCTGATCATCGCTACTTGGTGTTCTCTTTAGCCACGGATCTAACACCCGTGGTGGAAAGAAGAAACCCAAGAAACACTGATTGGCCTACGTTCAACCGGCTTCTTGCAGACAAAGCGCGTCCTAGTGGTAGGATAAGATCGCCAAAGTCAATAGAATCCCGGTTGAGCACTCTGAATAGAGACCTAATGAGTAGCTATGAAGAGGCCTGCCCGATCAGTAAGAGCAGATGTGGCAAGACGGTTCCCTGGTGGAATCGGGAACTACAGAAGCTAAGGAAAAGTACCAGGAAAATTCTCAACAGAGCTTGTAAGAGCAACAATGAGGATGACTGGATCGCCTACAGATCTTCGCAGAGAACGTATAAGAAGCTGGTGAGGACCTCTAAGAGGGAATCATTTAGATCTTACTGTGAAAGACTGGAAGGCGCACGGGAGACGTCTAGGCTTTGCAAAGTCCTAGAGAAGGATCAATCAGCTAAGCTAGACTCTCTAAAACGCTCGGATGGTGATTTTACCAAGTCCAAAAAGGAGTCTTTGCAGACTTTACTTGGGACTCACTTCCCGGGAGCCCCGGTGATTGAGTCGCAGAAGGCAAATGCGCCTGTGACCGAAATCCCTGCTCTTCGCAGCAGTAGGAAGTGCTGGTACACAACTAGATCTGTGGTCACTAGTGAAAAGGTCAGGGATGCAATCATGTCTTTTGAGAATTTCAAATCGCCGGGCCTGGATGGTATCTATCCGGTTATGCTTAGGGAGGGAATTGACCACTTGGGGGCAGACCTGAGAGAAATCTTCTGGGCATGCCTTTCCTTGGGGTATGTTCCGTCACCTTGGCGAGAGGTTAAGGTAGTTTTTATACCTAAACCGGGGAGAGATGACTATTCCGATCCAAGGAACTTTAGACCGATCAGCTTAACTTCGTTTATGTTGAAATGCCTAGAGAGACTTGTCGAACGACACATACGTACCACGGCGCTTAGGTTTAACCCTTTGAATGATGAGCAACATGCGTACCAGCGAGGAAAATCATGCGAGTCGGCCCTTCATTCTTTGGTGGCCAGAGTTGAGGGAGCGATCTCCAATGGTGAGTATGCGTTGGGGGTGTTTGTGGACATTGAAGAGGCCTTTGATTGCGCGCCCTTCGTGGAACTATGTGATGCTGCGAAAGTGCATGGCGTGGATGATGTCTTAGTTAGGTGGATTCATGCCATGCTGACGCAGAGATGGTTGCTGGCGGAAGCTGGATCCGATTGCTACTTAAGAACAGAGGCGACAAATGGATGCCCTCAAGGGGGCGTCCTATCACCGCTCCTGTGGAGTATGCTAGTCGACTCCCTGCTTAACGAACTGCAACAAGAAAGGCTGCACGCACAAGCTTATGCTGATGACGTGGCCGCACTGGCTGTCGGTAAAGATCTGAATGTGGTATGTAGAAATACACAGCGTGCATTGGATCTGATTGGCAGCTGGTGTTCGAGGCACGGCTTAACAGTGAATCCTGGTAAGACGAAACTTGTTTTGTTTACCAGGAAAAGAAAACTGAGAGGACTAGTGCTTCCAATCATGAAGGGTGTAACACTTCAACTTTCAGATGAAGTCAAATATCTTGGAGTAATCTTGGACAAAAAACTTCTCTGGAAGAAACATGTGGAAGTGAAGCTTACTCGTGCTATAAAGGCTTTCGGGCAGTGTAAGAGAGCTTTTGCTACCACATGGGGTCTAAAGCCTCGTGTAGTGATGTGGATCTACACAGCAATAATTAGGCCGATGTTCACGTACGCATCGGTGGTGTGGTGGACTATCGTGAGGCTATTGTATGCTCGGAAAAAGTTAGCCACGCTGCAAAGGACGGTGTGCCTGGGTATCTGTGGTGCCATGAGCACTACTCCGGGTGCGGCCCTTGATGCGCTTCTCAATCTGCCTCCTCTCGACATTCAAGTTCAGAGTGTGGCGATGAGCTCTGCCCATAGACTAGCTCAGCTTGGCTTATGGGTAGGTGAAGACGATGTGGGGCACTGCTCTATTAGGAGGTCGATGTGTGAGATCTCTCCGATTCTCGCGATGCCTTCGGACGCTCGGGTGCCCTTCCTCGACTTCAGAAGAAGGTACGAAGTAATCCTCTTAAGAAGAAGTAGCTGGGATGATCCCGATCTGTGTACGAGGGGATGTTCGGAGATCTTCTTCACGGACGGCTCGAGGTCAGATAGTAGATCTGGAGCTGGTGTCTATCTACATTCATCGAATGGCAGATGGGCTTTCTCTCTTGGAGAGCACGCTTCGGTTTTTCAAGCAGAAATGTTTGCTATCCTGAGAGCTGCCTGTTGGGCAATTGAGGAAAGATGGAGGGGAAAGAGCATTGCTATTTGCAGTGACAGTCAAGCTGCACTGATGGCGCTGCGTAGACCCCTGACAAACTCGAAAATTGTCCAAGAGTGCAGAGCACGATTGAACTCTGTCGCCAGATTCAATAGGGTGCATCTGCTCTGGGTACCGGGGCACTGTGGTGTTGAGGGGAATGAAATTGCTGACGCCATTGCGAAGCAAGGTTCGGAACTTCCGCTACGGGGCCCTGAACCCGCCTTGGGTGTGCCGACCGCATCTGCACGTGCCATTATTCGAAAGTGGGTAGATGATGCTCACAAAGATAGATGGACGGCTGCCGGTGTGGCCAGGCACACGAAAGTATTCCTTTCAGAACCCAACCATGTGACTGCGGGATTCTTGCTCAATAAGAGCAGGAAAGTTTGCAGGGCCATGGTAGGTATTCTGACTGGACACAACTGCCTAGGAGGACATATGTATCGAATAGGTGTTGTACAGGATGACCTCTGTTCATCCTGCCTAGAAGAGGCTGACTCTGCGGAGCATTTCCTCTGTGAATGCCCAGCGTTTGCGCGTCTCAGATATCAATGCTTTGGCTGGGATGTTGCACGCATGCAGACGATAGCCTCTTTTCCCCTATCAGTGATCCTAGACTTTATCAAGAGGTCTGGGAAACTATGGTAGGCAGGGGGTAATGAGTACAATGGGTCCTTTGGCCTGAGTGCTTAGAGGCGCCAATGCGCCTCTCCCCCAACTCACACACACACACACACACCAATGTGTCCTGAAAATTTCAGTACAATCGGATGGCGCGTTCCTGAGATTTTTTCACTGAAATTTTTTGATAATATATATATATATATATATATATATATATATATATATATATATATATATATATATAAATATGAATTTTTGGCCAAAGTGATTTTAATACTAATGTTCTTTTTCGAACATTAGTAATAAAACATATTGTTTAGGCATACATTATTGACTTAACGTTACTTTAATCACGTATGGACTTGCCATTCAGAAGTCACAATGAAACAGAGGTCAGTAATGTATTTGGTTAGATAAAACAAGTCGGTTAACTGAGTTTCAGAAAATGGACTTTTGAGCCTCATGGACATAACTCAGTCTCTCACTTTTCAAAATATGCGTCGCTAACCTTTGTTTGCGTGCATGATCCCCAGTTATGGTCTATTTCTCAACCGAAAAAAGCTTTGTTCTTTGTCTTGTACGTCAATAAAATAATCTGAAAAAGTTGCTTTAATAGACTTAGTTTATGCGAGATCCCAATTCAACCCCGATTCGGGATTATCCCAAATTTTGCGTCGTATAAACGGGCATAAATGGGTTTTGGATTTTCCGAAATTTGAATTGCGTATATCTATAGAAACTTGTTTTGAGGAATAGCTTACACGCAAATAGAAACTGCATTGTGTAAATGAGGCACGATAGGAAGTTTAGGTTACTTTGAACATTTCAGTTAACGTACGAAGAAGGCAATAATTAATATGGAGAGACATTTAGCGATAGCTGAACATTTTATTAAATCGTTTTTGTTTCTTCTGAGGTTTCGTTCCAAATCAAGAATGAATTCCACAAAAAAGATATTGAAAAATCACTTTCATTTACACATTTCATAAGCACACTCACACAAGGTCATTGGGCGTAAACCTAACCGTTCGGGTTTAAGCTAAAATTTGAATTTGACCGTTTATACGACATTCTGACTGATATAATCCCAAATGAGTATTAAATTAGGATCTAGCATAAAATAGGTCATAGATAAGTTAACCATAATAAAGTTAGATTTAACCATTCTGGCCATATGAGTAATTATTGAGATGCCATTTTTTGCGTTGAAAAGAATTAAGATTAGTTCTCGAAACATCATGAGTCAACACGATTAGCGGAGTTATCGCTGCTAAGTTTTGAAAAACATTTTTCAAGAAATTGGAGGATTAACGCAACTGTATGACAGTTTCGTTCAACATTTTGCCAAAAGAGTGCAAAACAGACTGCTTCAAATAAAATGTTTCTACTGCGTACTCTACATCGTATTTCATGACCTCACCCCAAAGCCCCAAAATATGCATTCGATATTATTTTATTATAATATTATTTGACCTTGCTCGAATGATTCTTAAATTCATTGCCTCTCTGTTTCAAAATCTCACCTGCCGCCACTGATATATATATATATATATATATATATATATATATATATATATATATATATATATATATATATATATATATATATATATATATACACTGGGCAAAAAAAGTCTGTGAACACTAATCGAAGCTGACGGGTATCTGCTACTGTAAATTCAGCTGTATTCATTTTTGGATTTGGATGGTTTTTTTTACTCAATAAAGCAATAAGATTTTGTTTGGTACAAAAGGTCATAAGGATTTGCCATTTAAGGATCCTTCAAATGACTTTGAGTATATGCGCATCACTAGGCTAGGCAAAAATAGTCCGTGAACACAGGTTTCAATGAAGGTATTGAAGCAGTTTGGGAAAACATTTATTGCTTTAAAGCTTGATTACTTATGACACATGGCTTAGAGAGACCAACGGTATGAGTCCTTTCAAAATTTGAATAACGTTTTAGTCCTTCGATAGCTACGAAAAAGGAAGTTTCCGAATCGGTTCGAGAATTACTAGTTAACCTATGAAGAGAGGGAAAAAGTTTCCGCGAAATCGGCAAAATTGTTAGCAAAAACCCTTTTATCGTAGATAAAATTATAAAACGGTTTGAAGAATTAGGATGTGCGGCCAGCAGGCCTCGTACTGGACGCCCGCCAAAACTGAATTCCGCCCATAAACGAGAGATTTTCAAAGTGATTCGTGAGAAACCGGGTACAAGTGCATTGACAATCGCGCAAAACATGTCACAGGATTATGGAGTGACAGTTACACCACAAACTATCCGTAACTATTTGCACAAAAGTGGCTTTCAGGGTCAAGTCCCAAGGAGGAAGCCATTTACAAATAAACTTAATTGGAAACACCGTCTAGAGTTTGCTAAGGAGCACCTATCCAACCCTCCTTCGTTCTGGGAACGTATTATTTTTTTCGGACAAGAGCAAATTCAATTTATTTGGGTCCGACGGACGACAGAAAGTATGGCGGAAAGGGAAGGAAGCCCTATAACTCAAAAACCTCATACCTACGGTGAAACACGGCGGAGGAAATATAATGGTGTGGGGGTGTATGAGTGCTAGAGGAGTGGATAAACTGCACATAATTGAAGGTATTATGAATCAGCATATGCACCTTGATATTCTGAGCGACAATTTACTTGAGAGTGCAAGAAAATTTGGATTAGAGGAAACTTATGTTTTTCAACAAGATAACGACCCCAAGGATACTGCCCGAAAGGTTCAAGAATGGTTGCTTTACAGAGTAGGTTGACTTCTCAAAACCCCTCCACAATCGCCAGACCTGAATCCCATTGAGCATTTGTGGGATGAAATTCATACGAGAATTCATAAACGTCCGCTAAAATCCTTGCAGGATTTGAAAAGAGTCATCAAGGAAGAATGGGATCAAATTCCGGCAGAAATTACAACGAAACTAGTTGGGTCAATGCAAGCACGTCTCCTGGAAGTAATCAAAAACAAAGGTGGCCCAACATTGTTTTGACTTAAATTTAAACTTCATTTTTTTAGTTTATGAATTACTACTTATATTGTGTTCACAGACTTTTTTTGCAATAGTTTTTAACCTTGTTTGATTTTCAAACTCTTGGGAATTTTTCAAGCATAAAAATATTAATGTTTAATTTTAGAAATATACTTTGTGATTTTTAAGATACAAACACAATGTTTTTCTTTTGAAAATATTGCTTGGATGACCCTTGTAGTGAATTCAAATCATTTGCTTATGAGTGTTTACGAACTTTTTTTTGCCCAGTGTATTTATAAACTAACTAGTGAATGAAAGAATGTTGCATGCCGAACGAAGCAGTAATCTCATGGAAGCACGAGAAGAGCTACATAAAGAGATCAGAAGAAGAGGAAAATGACCCCACAGACTGCAAAAAAAGCAGCCTGAGAGGAAAAACGTGATCTGAGGAACAGAGAGATGGAGGGAATAAGATCATACCAGTCATGGTATTCTATCAAATACTCAGAAACACAGCGCATTACACACCATGATGCACAGAGCGGAGAGAAGAAGCTGATTATCTTCCCTGAAGGCATTATGAAGCGATAGAAAAAGTGTTTAATAAATTACTTATATGATCAGCTCGACGAAGAATTGAAGGCTGCAGCCGCTCCAGGAAGAAGATCTTTTGTTGTCAGCATCAAGGTGGGAAGGGATCCAAAGAACCACATGTCGGCTGAGACGCAACAAATCCTTGGGAGCCGACAGCAAACTAGCTAACCTGATTAATTACTGAGGACAGGTGAGATGTGTAGGAGGGGAAAGGGGGTTAGTGCACCCTCTATTAAATAATTACTCTTGAAATTTTATTGTTGCAATTTACTCCGTACTACATATTTCCTGATACTTCACAGTACTTCCCTGAAAATTCAAAACTATCTAGCGCAACAAAAGCGCTAGAAACACTAATGTTCGATAAACAGTAGAGGAATTGTGCAGATTTCAGTGCATTTCAAGTCAAAGGCAAACACTTGTTACTTACGGGGTAGTAATGTTACTTCTAGAAGATATGAATGTGGATGCACAAGTTTTTGATTCTATGTGCAAAAGGTTTTTTTGGAAGCGGATCTGAGATTCAAAACAAAATCTAAAAATCATTAAACATACTGATTGGCATAGAAAATTAGTTGTTCTTTTTAATTTTGAAATTAGATTTGAAAAACAATTTTTTTCCTGTATGAAACCGGAAGTAGACACTTCAACTCGGAATTTGAATAATTTGGACCAGGTCAATTTTGTTTATTTTTATAACAAAACAAAGCTTAAAGTATACCTGTTTTATCATAAAAATTTTAGAATGGCATGGCCAGTAGTTTAGAAGGTAGGTGAATTTCAATACATACAAGTCGCATGGGCAACATTCAAAGCAGCATCTCCTATAACAAAAATGATGAAAATGAGTAGTTATGGCGGTTACCAGCATTGCAACCAATAGTATACCACAACTGTCTCGTGTTAATTATTTTTTTTTGCATCCGATGACTTCATCGATAGTTACAGGTACAGAAAGACGTTTGGGACTACCATCTGAAAAATGTCCAGATTTTGGTAGATTTATGCATTGGTTACTTGTTTTCAATGTTTTCATGTGAATATTAAATGCTAGCATTTATTAATACGAAAATAACAAAAATTCCTCGTGGTAGCAATTCTTTGCCAGCACAAAAATCAAAAATATATCACATCTGCCTCACGTTCAAGTCAACCCACCAAACGAATGTCGTTTCGATCCGATCACTTCATTACAAAAAAATTGAAGCAAAAAACTTTGCAAAACTTTCTAGATTTTGAAAATCTCAGCATATGTTGTTTATAGTCAATACAAAATTATGACCATTTGAAAATTCAATGATAACATCGTATAGTAAAGATGTGACAAAAAATTACAAAAATGACCATAGTTGACAGCCCTATTAAAATTTTTCAAACAATCTCCTACCAAAATTTAGTAGGTCCATTTATTGAATGAATTAAAAAAATGAAAATCATAGAGCAAAACGCATTTTTCGCTGACCAAATTTCTAATATTCAAGATACAAAAATTATCCGACTTGGCAGCTCCAACATGATTTCCCAACCAAATTTCGACCAAGCTTGGCTTAAAGTAAGGTCCAGCGGTTGTTTGAATTGTTTTAAAATCTGGTGACCGAATCGGAATTTATAGGGTACAAAGCAGTTTTTCTTCTTAGTGATTTTCAAGATGGTACTACTGCCACAGGGTCGCCCACATTTCAAAATCACTGCTACCAAAGTTAGCTCTACTTAAGATCCATATAATCTGTTAATTTCAAGTGAATCTGAATATCGGGTCGTCAGTTATCGTGAACACAAATTTTGGGTGCTAAAAACAGAGGTGATTTGATGAAGGGTTGCCGTTCTTGTGCATAAAGAAATTTAAAAAAAAATATACTAAAAAAATATACTAATATAACTGTATTGTATATTTACACTATATTTTTATTCTTTTTATAGCTTAACATAAACTTGCACTAACATTAATTTTTTTTTCCTTTATATTTTTATTACCAAAAGTGTTTTTGTTTGTATTTTTGTTAATTTTTTTAATTTGATCAAAATCAAATTACTATTTTATTATTATTTTATTTTTCATATTCTTTATTCTCTTCTAATATGTTCGGAATATCTGCTGGTTTGGGCGTTTTAAAGCAGAGATTGATAAAAATGTCATCTTCATTCATGTTCCCATAAAAATATTCTAAGGCTGGAAAAATGATAAATTAATTGCAGACATATTGGGCCCCACTTGCAAGAAAGTAGTCGCAATTTAGTATAACCTATTATTTGCTTCACAAACCACAATCGCACCCTTAAGATAAAAAGTGAATTAATTTTAATAGATTATTCACACATTCTTCAAGAACCTTCTCTCCATTCGTATCTCAAAACGTACTTTCAATTACTCCAGCTTCCATTCACAGCTAACTTTTTAAATTTTACTCGAGTATCACATCAATTCACTATGCTAAATTTGTTGTTATGATTAATTGAAATTCCTCTTGTAAGATTTCATTTTCCTTTCAATGTAATATCTATTCAAAGGAGGCTATTCACCGACTGATTGAATATCTGTTGTATGCCAATGTGTCGTTGATGTACAAGTTACAAGCAATAACGACATGCACTGAATTAGTCGAGATGAGAGCACAAAAACCAAATTCATTATGAAAGGAATATTCATAGAATGATGCTTATCCGAAACATTAATCACTTGCCGCTATACATATTATTCAATTCACTGGCCGTGATCGTCGCGGTGAAGTAGATAGGCGATGTTGGTAGCGTAACGCTACTATCTGACAACAAGACTCAAGTATGGAACCGATTCTGTTGATTCCCAGTGATTGTTGATAGGTGGTAAAGTAATTTCGCTTCTTATCATGTGTCCTTTCACTTTTCAACGTTGCAGCTTTGCAGTTTTCTCAACTGTTACTTTCACGTGTTTCTTTTTGTCTCGTCTCTTTTTTTAGTTAATGAATGAAGAAAACGATGCAATTATTTCTGAAATCTTTTCGCTTTATGAATTCTACATTCAAAACATTTTCAAGCGACTGATTCAATAAAAAAAAACCCATGAAAACTTAGGAAAGTTTTAGGAGAATACTGTATTTAAGTATATTGTCATGCAACCATATATTCGTCAAACATTTCTGAAAACTTTCAGTACGAAGTATCTAAGTAGTCTTTTTTTAAAAAGGTGAATTTTAGTATGGATTTCTTCATGAATACTTCTTCGACTTGTTTATACAAACCATAAGAAGTATGAGGTCATAAGGTCGAATGTATAAAAACAACGAAGACACTGCGCTCGAAATATATCTATGTATCTATATGCATCAAAATATGTCCTTACGGAAAAGCCATTGATCGGAAGTATATTTCTTTCATTTTGGGTTTATTGCATAGGTTGCATAAGTAGTAGAAGTTTTTGATATAGTCCAGTAGTCTTATACATGGGACCTTGCGTTTAATCCGGTAGTTCTCATTTTTTGCTGACCTCTTTATGATGTTGTACTTATGAATCACCTAAATTTGCGACCTCGAGTGCTGAACGCAACCATGTTAAAATCGAAAAAAAAGTGATAAAATTTCGACTTTTTTAATTGCTCCCCAATTTATATCATAAACGAGTTGTTTGATGATAAAATCTATTCAGTAAGTTTTTAAATTATACCATAATTTGAGACCAGAACCGAATCTGTAGACCCGACAGTTTCCGAGATAAAGCCTTTCAAAGTTATCGTTTTTTTTTTTAAGTTTTGAAATATTTCGTAATATTTCGTTGTTCGAAGTGCATTTTAACACTGTTAGTCAATCCGCACACGGGTCGTTGAGCTATCGTCGTGGATGCGATATTTCTACGCTTGGTCGTCATAGCCTAGGCAAATCAATGGGTGACCGCTAACGGAGCGTTACCCAATAGTGAAGAGTGAGAAGCGTAGTCGTTTCATTTTGGGTGCGCCTCAAGCGTTGTGCATTGCAGGCCTCAAGCCGAATGACTACTCGTTTTTGCAAGTGCGATGGATGACGGCAATGTACAATTCGTGGGGGAGGTGGGAAAATGCCCCGAATCGTATGATTTTACGAAGCATACTGACGTTTTCTTGACGACCCGTGTGCAGACATGAAATGAGGATGATGGCCATCGTTTTCTCGCAAGCTTCACAAGTGTCAAACGCATCTCTTACGCATTGCATGGCTAACGACCCGTGTGCGGAGTGCCTAAGACTATTTTATTCATTAAATGTCCCTTCCCACTTTCATATTCCAGTAGATGCTGAAGAGATTTGGTAAGCCCACAAATCTCCTCCCCTACATTTTTACTTCTTATTTCAACTTCCTGTTTTTTATATTATCGAAGCCGTTTCTGAACGTTATGGGGTGTGAAAGAAAATGAGAATTATATAAACGATTATTTAATACAGAAACAAAAAATAATAAGGCATAGATAATTAAATAAAAGATTGTACAGAAAATACTATATCAATTGAAATAATTTTGACTTCTTAGAAGGGCCCGGTTCAGGCTCGTCCATTTCTGGATCGAAGGATCTCGATGTGTAATTGACGTCTTTTGACTGATGTGCCCACAAAACATCCTCCATCATGTCGTCATCGAAAAGATCGTCGCCGTCTAGGAAATGAAAGTGTATTTCTACTTCGGCATCCTGCACGTTGTCACTGGTGGCCTCGCTAAAGCGCCTGCAGACTAACGAATATTTCAGTCCACCCTTCCTGCAGCTGCACGCGTTCCCACAAGCCTCACAAAATCATCCACAAGAGGTGTTTTGGGGCTGTGTCTCTGGTCCTCATGTTAGGTCTGAGTCCTCGTGACGTGGATATCCACCCTCAGAAGAGCGCGTTCAGTGTGACTCCCAAATGACATCCGCACCTGTAAAAGGGTTATAGTCATTCAGAAAATGATAAAACAAACTTTTCTATTAATGAACTGAATTCAAGGACAATTTGTACCTGATAGTAGGTCCGTAAGGAGTGAAATCGCGCTGCATCTAGTGAAGGAGGTAGTTTGGCCAGATTAAAGCTGATTTTCGCCGCTGCTCTCGCAAATAGCTTGTACTGCACCTCATCCAGCTTGTGGGTGTTAGGACTACCTCCGCACAGAGCAACTACTATTCGTTCTCCAACAGCTGCTATCTCATCATGTGTAGAGGGGGCATTGAGAAAAGTTGAGGCTTTCTCTTCAACGCTCGAATTTCTTTTGACAATTGCCATCATTTGCTTCTTCGCTTGACCAAAGAAACAGGATGTTGAGTCACAACCACCGAACGCATGGATGAAAAGGAATATGGATGGTTTCAATTGAGGAGGTTATACTGGAATACACGACATCTGATGATTTTCCTCTTCCATGTTTCTTAAAAAAAATCGTATGTTGGTTTGCAATTGCAGTTAGAATGATCACCAGGTCGATGCCCTTACCAATGACTATGACTATATCGCAGGTATAGGCAACAGTGACAGCTGTGGTAATGATGTGTCTATCAGCATCCTCTGCTTGGAGTAGTTGAATGTTATTATTTCTCATTTTTGTTGTCAGCAGATTGATGAAACGATTTTTGTTTTGGTCGTTTGACAAGAATTCCTCTTGAAGAACCTGCGCCATAGTTTTCTCATCAAAAATAATCTCTAGAGATGAGTGTGATTGGGTTCTTCGAAAATGCTTTTCAGCTGCTTTCAAGATTGTTAAATTGTGAGACATATTTTCCACACTAATTATATTGTTCCTTTTTTTCTGGTTTCTTCTTCCTTTGAGCAACAATAAACTTTTAAGTTTCTCCGCAGAGAAAGCAATGCTCTTTAGATTTGAACAGCTGAGATACTGATCTCGTTGGTCTTCAAGGTGTCACACTTCTTTCTCTACGGCAAACAGCTACTTGGATCATATTCGGGTTGCTATATCTCTTCTGACAAGCACTGTGCACAGATATCTCATTAGCACCCTTCAATAAACATTTGTTTTCCATGTTTTTATGAGAAACAATGGACGCAAAAAGGGTTTCTAGGCCCATTTCCGTTGCAAACCGTACTTCACCGTGACTTAAACTCTCGTTGCATACAAAATACAAATTCGCACTGGTACAGCGATTAGACATTTTGTAGATTTAGAATTTAAACTGCAAGAGATACATACACAAGTCATTTAATGAGACACCGGCCAGAAGAGAGCTTAGGTAAGGACTGTGAACTGAGAAGTTTGATGAAATGTGATGCGAAGAACTTTTTCTTGAGGTCCAAGGAGTAGAAAAGGAGTGGACTGATGGAAGTGGAGTGATGGAAGTGAGAGTGCGATGGGGCTGCAGTAGGAGTGCGGTAGGGGTACTTCATTAAATCGACAGCAGTTCTCGCACCTGAACTATATCTTCCCCTTAAAAAAACCCTTATATTCATGTAATCTTTTCTGTGCATTCTTTTATTACATTACCTGTGTTTTATTATATTTTTGTTACTAAAATTATTATATTATATTATTTTTTGTCGAAAATTTCAAATTTCAAACAAGTCAATAAGCATTGAAAGGCCGTGTCTTGGAAAATATCGGGTCTACAGAGACGGTTCTGGTTTCAAATTGTAGCAATTCTAGTTTATTTTTAAAAAATTACTGAATAGACTTTATCATAAAAAAAGTCCCCTATGGCATAAATTAACCAAAACGAAAAAAAAATTGAAAATTTATCGATTTTGACAAGTTGGCGGTCGAGGTCACAAACTTGGGCTATTCATCGCGACAACATCATAAAAAAGTCAGCAAAAAATCAGAACTACCGGAATTCATAATTTGGTTTTACAGTCATTTTTTGTTTTTAATGTGTACCAATTTGCTCCCAGCTTGTAAAAACATATTTCAATAAAAAACAGTGTTTATCGGACCGATCGACACTGAAGAAGAGGGCAGATTACTCTCGAAATATCGATATTTGTCACAAAATTAAATATATCTAGCTTCGAAAGGAAAAATCGGTTTTTTTTTAAAAACATTTTTTAGTTGTTTCAATTGTTTAGCTTTGTGACAAGTAAGATTGCAGCGGTTTCAGCGCAGCGATCGAACACTGTCCAAATTCACACGTACCTTTTTCGCTTCATAGTTTTTTGTTTTTGCTAATATTTATATATGTATATTTGATGTACCTATACATAAGATTTTTTTCCATTTTATTGATGAGTTTTATTTGATGCTTATTATGTTTGTTCCAGTATATATTAAATAATTTTTTCTTTTACTTCATTAATAGGAAGTATATTGGAGTGCTCAACCCCATGTATAAGCTTCAGTGCAACCATGATTCAGTGGGTTCCCGATTCATTTTCCTCTTCTAAGGTATCTTAGTGCTAGTTCAGGTAAGCGTGACACTGCTAAGGCCAGGATCCGTCCTTCAAAACATCCACGCCACTGGTAAGTAGCCAGCTCCATAATGTCAAAATTTTGTTATGGTGGAGGCTGCTTACAGCTGTTTCCGAAATAAATTTTCGAACGAAACAGGTGATTTGGTTCGTTGTGGTGTCCTCCGTAGTTTTTCTTTAGATAACTGTAAGAAAATAAAACTCAATTTTGGACAATATAAAAATGCTAAACCTTTTCTAAACCGATTAATCTGGTAAAATGGAGTCTTAGCATTTAGATTGGCGAATTAGAACTGAAAGGATAGTACTAATTTTGACGTTGAAATGAAGAAAAATTCAAGCCATAAAAATAAGTAGGAAAATCTCTTGTAAAAAGCTAAGTAAACGAGCTCATAAAAATTCTAAACGCCATAAATGGCTTTCTGTGTCTGAGTATCAATCTTACAGTCCAACCTAGCGACTCCGACATTCCAAGTGCAAATCGAACGAGTGCAAGCTTACTCTAACATGTCAGTGAACTATCATTCTCATGTTCATTTTATTTCATCACCTCATGGAGCTACCAATGCCCAGACTCAACTTCAAAAATTCACTGCGAGCAAAAAAAAAAAAACCCCGAGATGAATTGCCATAAAGAGAAAGTTAAATAACACTATTCTTCAGACAATTTGCAAGTTTTTTCTTTGAAGATTTAGATTCATCAAAGCCAAGAAATAATTACAAGCATAGTGCAAAACAGATACTGTAATGATATAACCATCTCTAACAGCTACTTAGGAAGCTTAACTCTGAAAGCCAACTAAACTAAACAGAAATGTGAATGTATTGAAGTATGTATCAGTACTCTTGTACTCAGTACTCGAAACAGTTCAGCAAATATATTTTTTTGCCGCTGTTTTAAAATTTGATGGACACCTTGAAGCTGTAAGTGGTAAGTGCATTGTTCGTTAAAATGAGAATAATGAATTGCATTTGTGCAAGAAGAATTTAATAACATATTAATAAATGGTGAGATGGAGGTCATCTCAAGTTTGAAGTTTTTTGGGGGTTGAAATTGCATGTGGAGAGGTCATTCTTAACAACCAGTTAAAACATTAACTTGCAAGTAGTACTTTAAACTGGGTTTATTATTTGCTTCAAACTTGACGCTTTATTCATGTTTCAGCCTTGTTCGAAAGATGGTATTTTTGGTATATATTATTTGGGTCATGAATTTTAAACAAATACCAAATCGATACTGATCGATCCTTCTTTAAGAGTGAAATTCATGTATTCACATAAACGTCGTTGTGTTTTATTTTATTAACAAAGCAATAAAAAAAAATATTTATTTTAATACTAACCTACTCAAAACTCTAGAACTACCTTATTGAAATAAACTCTTTGCCCTGGTCATGAATATACTTATCCAACTCTACTTTTCATTTTCCTACTAACAACATCAATGCCATTGGATTTACCAAATATCACGTCGATGTGAAGCTCATGTTAGCCCCCATTGAGAAAACAAAAACTATTCCTCCAATTAAGAACACCGCAGTGAAAAAAAGTGGAGTGAAGAAACGTTCAAAGAAAGCGCTGGATAACATACGATCGCATGGACCAATCAATTGGCTGCGTTGGTATCAGACCATAGAATTGATAATTGTGGAAGCAGCGTACATACCACCTTGCTACGAATATTGCATATATACTGTTATATGGGGAAAATTTCAAACTTGACCGATCAGTGTGGTGCGGTATTATGTATCTATATTTATAATACACTCACATGAATTTGATACGCATGTGGATAAATAATTGAGCTCCTCGAATATCGGTTATGTAGCGATAATTTTGATACGAAAGAAGTTACATACATATGTACTCGTACTTACAAGCGCAAGTTTTAATGTTATCCAGTGGTGTGACTATCAATTCTGCACAGTCATTACACGGTGCGTTGGCCACAAAAGTTATGAAAACGTGCTTTGATATCTTATTACAATTACAAGCCACAGAGTAAGCACTAAATCGAATAAGTTCAGTAGACTAGATATTGGAGCGTTTATATTTATCGTATGGAAAATATTAGTTTTCCAGGTTAGCTCATTATGGCACTATGTCACTTGGCTCTTATTTAAGTACGGAACTAAATATATTCGAGAAACTAGAGATTTCCGCAAAAAGATTTCATGAACTATTCTGACACCACAAAATAATCGCTCAAGGTAGACCTTGGACCTTTATAGCCAAGGATAACTATTACGGATTACATTTTCCATCAGCATGTATGATTAGTTGAAAAAAATGAAATGACGTTTTTCACGATTGAAATCTGTAAAGTGGCTTCAAAACTTTGTTACCAACATAATTTTGTAAATAATTTATCGTCGAAAAAATTAATTTAAATAGGTATGATAAATCTTCGGAGAAAATTTTTTAAGTGAAATGTTAGAATCACTATTGAAATAAATATATCATATTTTTGAAAATACTTTTTAGATAGACATTTCTGTACACATCTGTACAAAATTACTCTGTACATCTGTACAAAATAGTAAGGTGAAACAATAGTTTTGAGGGAGAACGTTTTCTTTTCTCTTTGCAACATTGGGCTTACGTTAGAAATTACCGCAGTAGTTCCTTTATTTTTTCTTGAACAATATATTTGTCTTACACACTAATAATACTACCCAGAATGTTGAATAGCTGGGGCATTGTGGCAAATTTGAACTTGGAGTTGGGAGAGAGCTTTGTGGCACTCCTGATGTTACAGGTTCTGAGTGAATCTGGTCCGTTAATATTGACTGTTGGTAAGAAAACCTGTGAAGAGTCTTATTACCTCTTCCGGGAATCCAAACTTGATTAGCTTAAATAGAATGTTTTCTTGCCAGACGGATTTGAAAGCCTTCTAAATCATGCACTACTGTCAGAATGTTTTGCTCATTCAAGTGTGACACAATTCGGTCATGCTGAAATGCTTGTGCCACTCGGTTAAATATAAAATTCACTTGTCGTTGGGTTTTAACTTCCCTAAAATAACTTCGCGGTATAATTTTTAGTAATTTAATTTTTGCTGGAATAATTTCGCGAATGTAAACACGCTCCCTCTCTTTCGATGGTAATAGTTTGCTTCAATTGGGCAATTGCAATCATTCACGGAGAGAAAAGTGTAATGAAATTATACAAAATTTGCAATTAATTTTATTGCAATAGTAGTAATTTTTTACCTCATTACCTTTGTAATCAATTGCACTACACATTTTACTACTTTGTTGTGAATTATGTATACATGTCTTTACTACAGCGCAATGAACATGTGTGAGTTGTAGGATGTAATGGAATTGACTATTATTTGCAGGAAAATAGTAAATTTTCATCAAATTTGTAATGACATTCATATTTTCATATGGAATTTTCGGAATAGTAAATTATATTATCCACTCTAGTAAAAATCACTGCCGAAATTTCTCTCCGTGTTTGAAAAAAGTTCACGATGTAGTTATTCGAGATGATGCGTATTTACTGGAACAGGTATATGGAACAGGTATTTTTTTGGAACAGCCAGTACCTAGTACGAAATTCGAAAATACTAGGTACGAGTATTTTTGTGAACTATACATGTAATCAAGAATTTACCCAATAAATTTCGTCCATTTGATTCATTTCAATCAAACTGTGATGCAATAGTATCCTAATATTAATATGCACTCGTATTTCATACTTGCAAGTGCTTTCATATTCTCGAGTATTTCGTACTTTCAGTTTTTCCGGCCGATTTCATTTTGCCGTATCTTCGAAACTAGGCCACTTTTTCCCAGATTTGTATGGAAATTTCGCCCAAAACAACTCAGACAGATCCCCGCATTCATGCTAGACAAAATAAATTTTTTGTAAAATACGAACGTTTTTGCCCAATTTCCCCTATCAAAAATTTGTTCGCCCTTAAAATATCACTAATATACTCCCCGACCACTTTCAATCATCGAAAGTGCTGTAAAGGCAGTTTTTGCCAAACTATGGCCAAAAAAACCCCTTACTTCCCTACAAAACCGAAATTGTTGTATCACAGCAAGAGGTCTTGGCCCGTTATGTCCCAAACCACTCTAACCCAAAATTGGCCGATTTTGTCCGATTTCACCTATTTTTCCCTTAAAAACTTTTTGAACAATTGAATAAAATACTTGCAAGTCCGAAAATACTCGCAAGTACGAAAATACTCCATACGAAAATACGCGATACGAAAATACTTGCAAAAACGTTCGTATTTTACAAATTTTTTTTTTTGATCTAGCATGAATTCGGGGACCTTTCTGAGTTGTTTTGGGCGAAATTCCCGTACAAATCTGGGAAAAAGTGGCCTAGTTTCTATGATACGGCAAAATGAAATCCGCCGGAAAAACTGAAGGTAGCACTAAAAATGTTGAGATCCTTTTTGGTTTGCCGTGACTGCACTCCAACCCTACCTGGGTTGTTTCTCATGTCCAGCCTTATCGAAGAGGTTGGCCCCCTAGTGGGTGCATGTTTAATAAACGTAACATTATTTTTTTATAATACCTTAATAAAATGTTCGACAAACTTCATGCTTCAGTGGGGCGAAGTGGAAAACCGACTGTTTTATATTAGCCAGGAAAAGTTTGGCATCAGAGATCGGTCGATGAAAAGTTACATAGATGGCAACAGGATTAGTTGGTCCTATCTTAGTAAATTTTTCGGCATTGGTAATTTGAACGAATACAGGAGGTGTTTTATGCATATATTAAAATGAAAATCAAATTAAATTGATTGAATTTGATTGTTTTCCCTTAGATGGCTCCTAGATTGGAGAAAGACTCGCCAAATAAATGACTGATCATTGGAAAGTTACGGACAAGCTACACGGACACGGTCATCTACGCCATTACCATTTTAGCCTGGGAACTTTGTGTCTGGTTGGTGGGGGAGGGCATATCATACCGTTTCATTACATCACTGTAAATCGCATGTACTTGTGGGTATATATGTACCTACTTCAAAAAATACTAGCTAGTATTTTTGGAACAGGTATTTTTTTGTACTCGTACTAGGAATACCTAGTATGTGAAAATGCGAGTACGATCCAACTCTAGTAGTTATGATAGCAAACTTTTACCAGGCTAGCAATATTTTGAAACATTTGTTTAGTGGAAGAGATTTCAATCATTGGTTTGGAGAACATCAGGATAAATGCAAAAACAAAAAACACGAAGGAAGCCCGGTGAAAATGGAGTATGATGAAGTCGTTAGCATGTTCAAGAGATCTTCTCGAAAATTCCGCGTCGAAAGCACGATTGTCAATTCCAAACTCTCAAGACCGGATGCCAAGGCCTGCGACCTACAAAAAAAAAAGAAGAAAAAGAAAAGAAAAATGTTGGCGCAAGTGGCAACAATCCAAAGTAACGGAAAAAAGAGAGTTTCAAAAATTGCAACACAAAGAACCCATGAGGAAAGAAGTTCAGGACATCAGCGAACCAATCTTCGAACACCTGTTGAATGATGACTTGTTGGAGCCGAACAACAGAACAACAACGAAAGCCTCCATTTGCTGGTTTGCTCAAAACACCTCCATTCAGGGCTAAAAATAGTTTCCCTCGCGATGCAATTCGCAGTTTGCTCATTCAACAATGAATTTTGATCAATATTAAAGGTTTTATTGACCATGGGCGTTGAAATCGGTCCTACGACATTTAACGAACAGCACATTGCTTTAATCAAGCGAGCGTCCAGATCAGCATCATACCTACCTTAACACCAGCGTACAACCTCTCGCCCACTATCGTCCACCCTCTCGCCCACTATCGTCTGCAGTAAGTAAACTCTAGCGAAAGTTCTTCTCAGCAAGAAGTCCATCCCCACCTGAGTCTATCGAGCTTTATCTACTTTTGAAAATAATATTTGAAACTTTTGCGGAAAAGTGCCGCTTGAAAACTGATTTTCGAAGAAATTGTCTTTCTAAAAAACTGTGGAAAGACGTAATACACTTTTTTGTAGTGTCATATTAACCATTTCTTACCCAGAGCAACAACTTCTATAATATAAATGATGAAAATGTTCAGTGCTGGCAGCACTTTTTCAACGAAGCAACACCACAACCAGCTCAGACTAAATTCCACAACACCACAATAAGCTCATACTAAATTCCACCCATCCTTTGAATTTCGTTTTCATCCCAGGATTTCATCGAAAGTTTCGGCGATTAAACATTGTTTCAGGCTGTCTTCCGAAAAATTCTCAAAACTCGGAAAATTTAAATATTGCTTCCTTATTTTCATTGTAAATGCTTTGCATATGAATAAATAATGAAAGCATCTGTTGGTGCAATATTTACGAAAATGTCTGGTACAGGAAACTCTGTGTTAGCAGCATAGCCAAAAATATACCAAGTGTACTTCACGTTAAGTTAAACCCTCTCTGTAAATTTCGTTTCGATTGAATGGCTGCGCTTGTAGCTATAAATGTGAAAACAATTTTAGGACTTCCACTATCAAAGCTTTTCAAATTTTCGAGATCTCAATATTTGCTGTTAATTGTTCAATATTTGTTGTTAATGATAACATCGCTTAGTAAAGAAATGCCAAAAAAATTACAATAATAGCCATAGCTGGCAGCCCTCTCATGATTTTTTGGCTTACAAAAAGGTTCATTTACTACATGAACTTCGTTTTGGTTTCATGATTGCATCGTAAGTTATAGGGAAAAAAGCCTAATTTTGTTGGGCATATTTACAAGATTAAGGTGACAATAACTACCATAGCTGGCAGCTCTATTCTAAGTTTTCAACCAAAGTTCTACCAAATATGGCTTAGACAGGTTCAGGTATTGTGTGAATTTCGTTAAAATTTGTTGGCTGAATCAGAAGCTATAGGCTAAAAAGCAATTTTTTTCAGTGAATTTTCAAGATGGCACCACTGCCACAGGGCTGCTTGCGTTTCGAAATTACTGCTAGCACACCTGGGTCTAGTTAACACCAACATGTCCTGTAAATTTCATAATGATCTGATTATTCAGTCAATCAGGCCCGTGCGCAAGGGGGGGGGGGGGGGGGGGGGTTTTGGGGGTTCGAAAAAACACGAAGGAAGTCGCTGTATCATCGTCAATCTTCATATGACAATGACATGAGGAAAGTGCATTTTTTTCCTTGTTGTTTGCTCGACTTTGTTCATTAATTAACGGTTGTTGATAGTTATTTCTAACGTTTATTTGTTTGAACGTGAATTTTTGCATGGATATCCGTCGCTTTTTGTGCAAAAAACCACGGATAGAAGTCGAAATTTTAAGTACTGAATTTTTCACAAGTTGAAATGACAAACCTGGTAACTCGCGTTCTATGAAGTTTCTATAAAATCCCTTATAAAATTTTCAGATGATAACAAAATTTCGGTTTTTTAAAACGACAAGAATGAAAAATATTTCCGTTCCTACAATGAAAACTCCATGTTTGATGGAAACATTCCTTGCCTCCATGCGAAATTGCTACTTGATATTTTGAAAATAGAAATTTCATTACGGTAACGACACAATTTCTCCATATCTACTTGATATGTTAAAAAATTTTGTGAGTAACATCTCAAAATGTTAAGTGTATTTTTATTAACTTTCAGATATCCATGCACATTTTGAGCTCGGTACATTCTTTGACTTCAAGCTTGAGTCGAGTACTTCAAACAGAAAATCAGGATCTTGGTGAGGCTGTTGAGTTAGCCGATGCTGCAAAAGAAGAACGGACAAAAAGAAGAGAAAACGCCACAGAAAACTTCAGAAAATTTTTCGAAACTGTAAGCCAAATCAGCGAAGAATACGACATTCAATTGCGAAAACCAAGGACAGCTTCAAGACAAACGCAACGTTCTAACGTGCAAACTGATTCAGTTGAAGATTATTTTATATACCATACCTTGATTCGTTTGTGACACATTTACAGGACCGGTTTCTGAATCATCGCAATATTTTATCGAATTTCGCTTGCCTTTTTCCGAACAAACTGAAAAAATTTGATGAAGAGTCATGTGAAAAATTATTCGAACCCTACTCTTCAATTTTGCACGATGATTCGCGTGACGCATGGGTGAATGAAGTCATACTCTGGAGACGACGCATTATTGAAAAGCACATCAAAAATTCTCTCGAAGCCCTTGAAATTTGCAATGCAGACGCGTTCCCGAACGTAGACCAAATGCTTCGCATTATGGCCATTTTACCCGTGACGACAGCGAAAAATGAACGCTCCTTTTCAACATTGCGTCGTCTGAAAACGTACATTAGATCGACAAAGTCTGAAGATCGGCTCAACGGCTTAGCCTCCCTCAATATACACCGTGAAATTGAGATAAATGTGCAAAAAATTCTGGAAGAATTTTTTTCGTTACCTCGAAAAATTAATCTGTTAAGTAATGAGAAATAAATATGAAGTTTTACATGCAAACGTCTTTAAAAAATAAAATAACAGTTTGTGTGTTTTTACATATTATTGAAAAAAAAACTTTTATTTCAAAACCCCCCCCCCCCCCTTAATTGATTTCTGCGCACGGGCCTGCAGTCAATAGTTCTCGTGAACAGAAGTTTCGAGTGCTGAAAATAGAGATAATTTGGTGATGGGTTGCCATTCTTGTACAACTCCGAAATTTGAAAATTTCAAATTCACATGGTGGACAAAGGTTAAAATTGATCAATAATTTGAATTTTTTGTCAATAAGCAAAAAAATTTCAGGATGATACTTTCAGGAGGATGTACTCAGCACAATGCTGAATAGTTTAGGAGCAAGTCCGTCTCCCTTATACAAACTTGAAAATGTTTGGGAACTGTGAATGAAATAGCCTCCAGTCTTGGCTTGTGATTCGATGATAGCCGTTTTAATGTTGGTCATAAGGACAGATTTCGTTAGAACGCCATTCTAAATATGGTCTCGTATTGCCTCTTTCGGCTGACGCTGTCGTAATTTTACTTAAATTTACCAAAAATATGTTGCCTTTTGGTGTTCTAGTCTCAATACTTTTCAAGCAGCTATTTTACGAAGACTTTTTGAATTATGTCAGGTTGTCCAGTTCCAAATTCCACCATATACAATCCTATAATACGATCTTAATAGGACTTCATTTTTTGTTCAATAATTTCGTAGGTAACTTTTTTGGATATGCGCAGCAAATCCATACCTGAGTAATTTTTGCGATATATTCTATTCTGCCTTACTAAGCGCAAAAGCGGTATCTAAAAAAAAATCAAAAAATTGATTTTTATAACATTAGAAAGCTTAAAACAATACGCATCTAATGAACTAAGCCTTTTAATGGTTTCTTATTTAAAACATATGGAAAACACCTTAACAAAGTTTTCTAAATCTAAGTACCCGATGCATCCAAGATTCATAGCTGAGCGGAAGATCGCTCACCGAGAAAAGTGGTGTAAGAAGAATCCTCCACCAGCTCCAAACGAACCCAGTTCCTCGACGCCTATCTCAGTTTTATCTTAAATCACTAAGGAAATTAGAGAATCAATATTACTACTTTTAGAAAACTTCAATTATCTCAAAACTCGCTTTTATTGAGATACCGCCTTTGCGCTTAGTAGGGCAGTATTATATTTTTTGGGTAAAGAGTATATGATATTTCCGTGTTATTAACGGTCAGATGTTCATCTGTCCATATTTTCGTAATCAGCCTGTCATGAAAGCTATATAGATGTGTTGCACTACTTCACAATGTCTCTGCTAGTGTTCCTGCTTCTCCAGGAGAATCTTTTATTCTAAGGTCATATATGGCTGCTTGTATCTCACCTACTGTTGTAAATTGAACGTTTTTTCAGCTGAAGAAATAATCAAAACTTATATTTCAAAATGTGTTCGGCGCTGAGCTCAGAAAATTAGCATAAATTTCCTTAGAAGTATGTAGGAGTACACATACCCTCTAATAGATTCCAGACCATACTGACTAGCACTTGATAAAAAAAATTGATTTCCTTACACAGCATGGTATATTCTACCATTCAAATAGCAGCTACCTGTCTCTACTTCACATGCGGAATGGCGTCGTTATGACGAATACAGACACCTTAACGTCATAACCATCCCGGATAGATATCCGACTCCCATTATTCAAAATAAACTTCTCCACCATAGACCTGACTAAGGCCTACCATTAAAATTCAGTCGAGCCGAAAGATACCCTCCAGTCGAGCCGATACACACCCTTCGTACTATTTGAGTTCACACAAATGTCTTTTGGACCTTGCAATGTGGCGCAATTGTTACAGCGGTTTATTCACGAAATCCTGCGGGAACTGAAATTATACTTTGTTTACCTCGACAGCATTTTGGTAGCTTCAACTTCCGAAGATGAACAATTTATTCACCTTAAACAAATATTTCAACGATTCGCGGATCATTGCCTCATAATGAACTTGGAGAGATACCACTGAATGTCGCAAAAATGCCGCGAAAATGCCACAAATTCTGAGGTCATGAAGTTTCACGAAAAGGCACTAAGCTATCTCTAGATTGGATCGAGGCAATTACTTAAGGGGTAACACCTATGTAGAAATTTCAAAAAAATCTATTTGTTTGTTTTTGCTAAAATGGCAGGGAAACATGTCTAGAATAACGTCTTAAGTTATTTTCAAAAATAAAATTTTTTTTTCCGAGTTATGAGCATAAACGTTGGACGCCCCAACGTGCGGTCGGGGTCTATGCGGCGCGCGTACGGCACGCTCTGCTCCAAAGTCCGTATACCTACCACAGGTATGCGTTAGCGACTTTTCTCATTAGTAAATTACCATTCAGTATGACAGGTAGTAGACCAACATTTGCCACAAAAAAGGCAATAAATCCACAAAGCGAAAACGAGAAACGTGAAAGAGCCGCCCTTCGTTTTCAAACTTTAAATGCGTTTTTCTCGAAATCACATTTTTTGATACGGCCCGCACGATTATTCAGCCAATTTGTATCCGATCAATTTGAAATTTTGGTGCAAGCTTCACAACATCATTTTCTAGGGAAGTACGTACGATTTTGTTGATAAATTGAAAATTTTCATTTTTACGGCTGATTTTGTACGATTTTTTTTTACCAAAAAATTTTTTTTTTGGAAAACCGTACGCCAATCTTTCAAAATTCAATATTTTTGAAAACCGTATCCGTTGCTTTTAGTTCAAACTTTAAGAAAAATTTTGATTTTTGTGTTTCAGACCATTTGCGACGACGAAAAGTTGCGGGCCGTTGAGGCATCTTTGAAAAATCGTCTGATGCTCGTAGCCTGGTACAGCCGCCATTTTGTATTTTAGGACGTTGTAAAAATTAATTTGTATACTTCAAAACATGTATAATAAAGCCATGTAATTATTTTTTCAATCAAATGTAAAGTTTCTTTGGAAAAAAATGCAAAAAATCACCCTCGAAAACAGCGTTCCACATAGATGTTACCCCTTAAGTTAAACTCCTCGATGCGGCTAAGCACGTGAGGAGATTTTTGGGGATGCGCACAATGTTTAAATGTCATAGCCAATATCTTTGCAACTCTAACAAAGATGATGCCAAAGCAATTGACTGGTCACCCAAAGCTATCGAAGCTTTCAAACATGTCAAACTGGCCTCACAGGAGCCACTGTGTTGTCCTTTTCGGACTCGAACGGCGAATTTTTAGTGTTTGTAGATGCTTTCAACATCGTTTTTAGGGCTGCTTTGCAGCAAAAATTTTAAAGCCCTTGGCAGCCCCTTGGTTTTCACTCAGCCAAATTACCTGACGCATAACAAGTGCATATGCTTTTAGCGAAGACAACTGTGGTATAAATCAATTTAATGAGCTGTGAATTTTTGGCAGGTGGCTTTTTCACGAGTTGTGCAGTGTATCAATAGTTCGTTTTCTAAAGAAGCTGGAATCACATTGCGAATCCAAACGTGGAGCTATTAGAGATGATAGGGCATTTATGCTGTGGATTCATCTTTTTATACTATACTGGAAATCTAGATATTGCTGCTCATATGTTATTAGCGACAACAGGCAAAGACCCATACCGTGTCTGCCATTACTTGTACGATCGCTAGAATTTCAATAGTGCCGTGAAATGCTTCAGAAAACAAAATTCCATCGCACTATCTGCTAAAAATTTCGTAAAAAAAAAATGCTCGCTAAAAGCCACACAAACGAACTTTAAACAAACATTGCTGAACGACACATTTCGACGCCGTCATTTATCTGCATATCGTACAATTTTGTAAATGATTAGTGTGCTTATCAAAAGAGATGTCGTCTAAATACAGTCCATGTTCGCTTTCACTGTTTTGTTGCGCCCCAATGTTAAATAACATGTTTAGCGTCGTCGTGATATAAGACTAAGGTCAGCGCTAGCTCAACACTTCTTATGTAATTGAATGTTTGCTTCTCTCAGCATTTCGCACTAGCACATCATAGTAGCTTCCAGTTGCTCGAGCAGCTTCTGGTTCAACACGGTTTAATGCTGTGTCCCCAGGCCAGATCAGCAGCAACCATAGAAGCAGTACTAGACAGTTCAGAAACTATCTCCTATCTTCAGCATCAATATCTATTGAAGGAAAAGAGAACCATTTCCATGAAAATGAAGCCCGGCACTCAGAGAACAAATCTTTCCACATTTTTCCGAATTCTCCCGTCAATGACTCTACTGCTGCGCTAGCCACCGGTTCTTGACTGCGTTTTCATTTTCTTTAGGTCAGTTAGACGTCACCTTCGCCGCAGCAGTGCATTATGTGGAAAGCCTTACCACCACCAAACAGACCAACGATACCGCAGCAGCCAAGATGCCATGGTAAACAATAGCGAAAGAGCAGCAGCAGCAGCAGCAATGCAGAAATGCAAGACAAACATTGCGTTTTCGATGCAAGTTAATTATAATAGAATTCATAAAGCGTGCTTAATTGTATGCTGCTTCGAAATGATTTGCAACCCTTGAACTGGATAGCGTTCGTGGTTGCTAGAGAATTTGCAAATTCATTAAGCGACTATCCAATGGCCGATATGCGTGGAAAACTGTTCTGAGCACTGAAGACATTGGGCACACCAAGATCAGCTCGGAAAAGGTCAAGAATTCAAAACACTTTAATTCTGTCAACCAACAACAATGACTTTCAAATCAAGAACAAGTTTCTCTGTGTAATTTCTTCAAATAAGGAGCTAATCGATTTTGTTTACTTGTGCTTAGTCTGAGTGAAAATAGATGAAAACGATGTGCTGCGGACGCCTTTTTTTGTAGACAAACTGGTTGTTCGTATACGATCGTAAATGATCATGATTAAATTCAACTGAGCGGATTAGGATATGTGTAGCTTTGCAATAGTATAATTAATTTATGCAATAGACGTATTAATCAAGTTATACGTCGGAATGACTAGGCAATTTTTCAGCAAGGATTGCTGCTTCGGATCGATAATTCGTTTGATGTTCATATGGAAAATTGGGGTAACTATGATGTTTATTAATGTTAGATTTATAAATAGCTTATTTGGAAAAAACATCTTATGTGAGGGTAATAAAAACCAAAATTTTACTTTTAAATTATTGGTAAATTTGCAAAATGAAAACTCTACGGAAACTCTATTTGCGAGGGCATCAGATGAAATGATTCCAAATTGGCTTTATTTAGGTGATATCATTTTGGGGCTATGGAAAGTGCCTATACGTTATATCCGTTTTAGAAAAAGAAACAGTTATTAAGTATCTATTACACGTATCAGCTAAGTGTGAAAATTTTTTAAACTTAATAAATAAGTCCCACGGTGAACTATGGTTCGAAACAAATCTCGGATATTGGTTTTACTGTGCATAGTGAGTAAACTGAGTCCGTGGAAATTCCGAAACGTTTGTGGAATATACAGTAAAGTTTTTGACATTATTGCGGAACAGTAGTTGCTTCCAAGTCAGCACACAGACATGTGCGAGACCGATCAACATGCAGTCTATAAGCAACTAAAACCAGTAGAACGGTGGATTTGAGTTTCATACCTATATTCAATTCCTTAATCGGCAAAGTCTAGATTGTATGGAAATGCAAGCAGGCTCATTGGCACGGACGTAGTTGATTTGAATATGAAATTATTGGATCAGCTGCGTTGCGAGTAAGCGGATCGATGTCCCACGTGACCATTACCTTGTAGTGTTTTATATGCTGGAGGCAGATATATCTGAGGAGTCTAATTCCAACCATCGGTGAAGACGATTGCTGGCATTTGCTTTTTGTCAACCAGTTTCATTGACGTCAACGATTATTGTCACGATTATTGAACTGATAAAACAGTGATCAAGCAATCCTACGTTGAACGGATTCTAATTCCTAATTTCAGAGCACTGCGAAGAAAGGAAAGTAGGGAGGAGAGATGCAAATAGGTGAAGAACTTAGCAAAGATTCTAGAAGTTTGCACGAATTGCGATTAAAATATCACGCAAAGGACCACAAAATTGAGTGAGAAATTTGAGACGATATAAACGAAAATGTTGGAAGAAAATTATGATCTGCAGACTTAACAGCGCTGCTGAAGTATATCAAGTTTTACAATGAAGATTTAGAGCTAAAACAGATTGAACTGAAGGATAGACTCTTATGTAAGAGGATATCTTACTCTATTGAGTAGTTAACTGCAACAAGCATGGAAGTTCTAGATGCAAATAGGATTAACCGTTTTGTATATTGAATTTTTTTCGCATTTGTACATTGTCTAATAGAAATATTGAAGACTATAGAAAGAAGAACGCATAATGGTGAAGATAATGACATAGGTAAGGTCCTTCTAGGGAGCACATTAATAAATCTATTCTTTTTAACGATAACAAGGAAGGTCCATAGAGGCACAACGCAAGGAGGAATTCTATCCCCTCTCTTATGGAACCTGGTTGTAAATACAATTTTGGATAGGCTGGAACGCAAAGGACTCACGGTTGTGGCCTATGCCGATGACATTGCCATTTTAGTCTCGGGCAGGTTTCCGCACACAGTCGGCCAGCTCATCAAGTATGCTCTGGGGCTGGTTGAGGAATGGGCGAATACCGTGGGCCTCGGTATCAACACTAATAAAACTGATCTTGTACTTTTTACAAGAAAGTACAAAATTCCTGAATTACCTCCAATCAGGTTGAGCGGCGCCAGGTTAATCCTCAAGTCACAAACTAAGTACTTGGGTCATATTCTGGACAGTAAGCTCACCTGGAAGGCGAATTTGGAGGAGAGAGTAAAGCGGGCTAGCAATGCGATTTACGCCAGCAGGGGAGTGCTGGGTAAAACGTGGGGTCTAAGCCCTGCCTTAACGCACTGGATCTATATGGCGGTAGCCAGGCCTATCCTTGCTCACGGATGCTTGATCTGGTGGCCAGCAGTGAATAAGACTACCTTTGCTAACATGGCGAACAGAGCTCAGCGGCTGGCGGCTCTCTGCACCGCAGGTGACTTAGCCTCGCTTCATCTCCCTCCGCTTGACCTCTTCGTTAGGGGCGCTGCCGCAAAAGGTGCTGTCAGACTTAGGCAATCGGGAAACTATGAGCCACGATCCTTCGGTCACAGCAGAATTGAGCGGGGGTACGCAGGTAGCACCGACTACTTGGCCCCCACTCTGTGCTTCGAGCGGGGATATCAGGCGATTGTGGGGGTTGGGCAGGAGTGGAATTGGCAAATGGGCGCAGCAACTCTTAGCATCTACACTGACGGCTCTAAAACGTCTGCCGGAGTGGGTGCTGCAACATTTTCCGCAGAAGCAACTATGGAAGCAGCTTTCAGACTTCCTAATCACTGTAGTATTTTTTAGGCGGAGGTTTTTGCGATACGTAAAGCCGCAGACCTAGCATACGCCTACGGTGGTTAAAGCTCTGATGTCTTACACATACAAATCGAAGTGTGTACTTGACTGCATTCGGGCCCTGAATAGACTGGGCAACAACAGAAGAGTCAGAATATCCTGGGTTTCTGGTCACAAGGGCATTGAAGGAAACGAGAGGGTGGACACGTTAGCCAAGCACGGGGCTAGCCTTCCCCTGTCAGAATCGGTTGATATTCTTACTCCAATCCAAACAATTAAATACTCAATTGACTTCAATACGATGCAAGTTGCGACGTGCAGATGGCGTGCAACTCAGACCTGCAAGCTAACCAAAATCATTTGGGAGCCGTACAATATCGTAGCTACTAAGTACCTACTCGAATTGACGCGAACTTACTGCAAACGGCTGGTCGGCATCATTACTGGCCACTGTCTTGTAGCAGCTCATGCCATGAAAATGGGACTCCTAACCAGCGACACCTGTAGGAAGTGTCAAGAGCCGGGAGTCTCAGGAACAATCCAACACCTTCTGGCTGGTGGATCTCTCACATGTAGCAGAGCAGAGGCTGAAGGACATACTTCAGTTCGCAAAAAAGTCCGGGGCCTTCGATGGCAGTTTGGACTGAACTTTCCTACTCCGGGTTCATTTATCTGGTATCTCTACGGACCAATGAGTCTATGTGTGGCCCTGTGCCAGTCAGTTAAACCTAACCTAACCTAACGATAAGCTCGACGATTTCTCATTGCCAACTAAGCCGTTTGACGTACTGTCTCTCTTTGCTCTAGTGTTTGTGAAGAACGAAGTCGAGCCATATCCAACGGGAGTATTATTAGAGTTTGCGATGGTATGGAGTTGAGAAAAGGAACACAATGAAACAAGAAGAGCAGCGAAGTGCTTTTAGGCGAAATGCTGTTCGAAAATGCATTATTTCTTTTTACAGTTGGGACCTTGTAGTGCTACCACATAAGACTAAGAAAGTGGCTGGAAAACGATTGTCAAGGTACATAAGTTCTGCAAAACAACGCTCGTAAACTAAAATCGAACTATTACGAAGGATGTTGATGGACGCTAAACTGAGTTAAAAAAAATGCGAACAATAACACATTCAACGTGGGAGCGAAAGGAAGGAAAGTAATTTTAGATTATTCAATCGAGAGTCTTATTTATACTGGACACCACCACCAACTGATCTCCCACAAGGTCTTTTAGAGGAGCAGTTTGTTATTATAGATATTTTCATTCAGCTTAATTTCTGTTAAGCAAACAATAGGTCTGTTCGCGTACTTTCAGTCATTGAATTTTCCTGAATCATGTTGGGGGGGGGGGGGGGGGGGGGGGGGGGGGTAAATTCATGAAAAGTACGAAAACGATCTCATTGTATTTACTGAAAATTGACAACCCAAAGTGTCAGTTTTCGGTTTTTGGGAGAACAATAGTGATTATAAAGCCATCCTAAGCGGTGATAAATTATCGCTACAAAAATATTCGACCTTCAAAATAACATTACGCAGAAAATATATTGCTTTATTGCAATTAATTGCAATTAATCGTATTATGCGAGCAAACCTAATATCATCTAAGGCCAGGGTAGAGTTGAATTTAATCGCATCTGCTTTGGTCCCAAGACCATGGGCATTCAGCTAGCAGAATTCAAATCCATTTTTTATGTTAAAGAACTCTTCGATCTTTCGGGACAAAAATGTTTATGAGGTTTCCTTGTGAATTCTTTAAACAGAACGGTTGGAGGCCAAAAATCTCCTTGAAGTAGTGCATCAGAGCCAGCAATTAGCATTATTTTGATCTAAGGTATTGCTTGGTTCGGCAGGTTATCAGGCGTAAGCTTTTTGCAAAGAAGTAGATAAAGAATAGCCAAGCTTAGCTGCAGCATATTTCATGATTGTTTCAGGGAATTTATTTTACTCGAAACGCAAGACAAACGCCTGGAAATTTGGCGATATTGCACATAAAGGTGGAAGAGCAGGAGGAGGGGAGTGAGTTTGAAACAGTTTTCCTGAAGGCACGGATACAGCTGTTTCTAGATGAAGATTGAATTGCAAAGATTTACTAGACGGAGCAATTGAAATAGCTTCAGTACTTATAGTGGCTACATTGTAGTTTAGAACAGATGAAGCAAAAAGATGCTGATGATATCCAAATTGTGTCACAGAAGATCAGGGTTTAGAGTTTATTTGAAGTAGGTTCTGCTGCAAGAATTGTGTAGTTTGCTCAGTACAAACAATGGTTTCATTTCTCCGTGGAACTGGTAAATTAATGTCGCAGCAGGAGGAGAGCTTGATTCAAGCAGAGGTTTAATATTTATTTTCTTCATAAATTTAGTTTTCTACTCAGTAAATTTTAAACTTTTAAAGTCTTCAGCGTATATCGGACAAGTAGGAGTAAAAACCCTTGATAAATCATTGGCGAAAAGTTCAAGTAGCAAAGGTCCTGACATTTATCATCAAATACATCTGTAGAGAGAGTAAAAGGACACGATGCAGAGATGCAAAAGGAGATATAGCAAGCTCGATTGAAATAGGATGAAGATATCCCGGAAAGTAGCATTTTAAATATGCCATTAGCGACCTAATTCACCTAGAGCATAATTGATTGTCATTGTACATGAGATAAACTTTATGATGGTGAAATTTATAAATTGGACAAATGTTTGACAATTTCCCTGAAGCGTATTCTATATGCGAAACATGACGAATATATGAAGATATTAGATCAGAAGAGATTCGAATTTCTTTTCAAAGACGCTGGGCGTGCCAACACAATCAGAATGAAAGCTGGGGCTAAATAAACGTATGTAGAACTAAACTTTTTAAAGAAGTAAATAAAATAGGGCGCATAAGTGACGGATGCGGTTGAATCGAAGTTTATTTATGTTTCTCTCTTTCTCGCTCTGAGACATAATGATATAATGAAATCGCTCAACTAATAACCATTAGTTGCTTTTTATTTCATACTGGTTTTTGTTTCCATACATTAAATTCTTAATATGTTTATATATAGCAAATTCCTAACATTTTTACCTTAGTTCTCACAGAGGGTTCTAAATGCTTTTTATTCCTACAGAACTTTATTAACCCTTCTCAAGCAGTTTATCTCTTCCCTGAGGGATGCCAGCGTAAGACGATGAGTCAGTACGGGCACACCTCAAGGTGGAGTCCTCTCTCCCCTGCTGTGGAACATCACGGTGAATACTCTTCTAATGAGACTGGACCGCGCTGGCTGCAAAGTGATTGCTTATGCTGACGACATAGCTGTAGCAGTGTCGGGAAAGTATTTATCTACGCTATCGGAGAGGCTAAATCACTCTCTTGATATACTTTCACGTTGGAGTCGTGAGCGCGGCTTGAATGTGAATCCTAACAAAACGGAACTAGTGCTGTTTACAAGGAAGTAAAAAGTTCCTTCTTTTGAGTTACCCAAGTTGAATGGGGTCTCCATTAACTTGAGCCAGAGGGTCAGGTACTTAGGGCTGATCCTTGACTCGAAGTTACTATGGACCTACAATGTAGCAGAAAGAGCTCGGAAGGCTTTCAATGCACTTTACTGCCGTAAAAGGGCCATAGGAGCGAACTGGGGACTACAAACTCGTACTTTTGCCTGGCTTTACACTGCTGTGGTTGAGCCAATTCTTTTGTTTGGAGTGGCGTTCTAGTGGGAGGGTGCTACTAAGGCTACCTGCATACGGCAGATTGAAAAAGTGCGGAGAATGGCTGCACTACTTGTAACTGGTGCGCTCCGCTCCACCCCTACTAAGGCACTCTTCGTGTTACTTTATTGGCTACCAACCAATCTACTTATCTTACAGCAAGTTAATCTTGCTGCTGTGAAACTAAATTGTATCTCGGCATGGAATAGAACAGAATTCGGCCATGCGAGGATTTTGGTCGAGGGAGTTCCCGCTCCAGCGGGTGTTGACTACATTGCTCCGCAGTGCCTACTAGACTTGAAGTTCACAACTCGCATTCCTGGTAGGGATGAATGACGTGATGGTGTCACCGTCGAAAGTGGGCTTATCCATGTGTACACTGACGGCTCAAAGCTAAACAATAGAGTCGGAAGTGGTGTATAATCAGATGAGCTGAATCTCAAGCTGTCCTTCCGTCTACCAGACTATTGTAGTATCTTCCAGGGAGAGGTTGCGACCATTTTACAGGCAATCGACTGGCTTCTGTGTAATCGAATATTTGGCGTTGATATTGGCATTTTCACAGACAACCAAGCTTCTATTAAATCCCTTACTGGTCCTTGTACAGTTTTCATGATTGTTGCTGAATGCCGTGCATCACTTAGGGAGATGTCGAGACATTCAGTGGTTCAATTGATTTGGGTACCGGGACATTGGAGTTTTCAGGACAACTGTGAGGCCGATGAGCTAGCAAGGCTTGGAACCTTGTTACTGGAGGTCTCTTGCTCCCTCTCAATAGGTATACCGATGTCATCGGTCAAACTGGCCATTAGGCAAAAGTATCTCGAGGATGCTAAGAGGTCCTGGCCAGATGAAACATCCTGTGCAATAGCAAGGCAGTCCTGGGTATCCATGGATGCGCATCGCACCAGGCAGCTTTTAGGCTTAACTCGAAGTGCTCTACGCTGCACAGTGGGAGTTTTTAAGGGCCATTGCCTCATAGGACGGCATGCACAACGATTGGGAGTGCAGTTTAACGATTTCTGTCGGAGCTGTGGCTCTGAGGATGAGGAGGAGTCCGTCCTCCACCTCTTGTGTCAGTGCCCGGCGTTTGCAAGGATAATTGGTGCTCCCGGCAATTGGTGCTCCCTTTCTCTCAAACCTGACCGAGTTGTCCCTGGTTAATTTAAAAGGGATAACGCGATTTGTCAAGGGAAGCAGATGGTTTCCCGATTTCAGTGAGTAGGAGAGAGTCACAATTTAGTGTGGCATCACAACGGGCCTCTCATGTGCCTTTGTGTGTCGGACGGCAGACTTCTCTAGACCGGCAGCCACTTTAACCTAACCTAACCTAACCTTCTCAAGCAGCTTGCCTCAAACAAGAAAACGCTTGTGTCAAATATGTTGGCATCATTTATCAATCATCAATCATCATTTATGTTTTATATTTTATAAAAGCAAAGTAATTATTCCGCCCATGCAGCGCAGTGGACGATTAAATATATGTATATATACATTAAATATTCTTGCTGACTAAATCTGCCAGAGTTTTCAAGAATGTAAAGTGGTCACTAAACTTTATTTGTGCAATTCACGTTTTGTGTGAAGTAAGTTGTTTATCAATTCTGCCAATAAATATCGCATCATCTTCTCAAAATGCATTTGACGTACACCTGGTAATTACATGATTGTTGATTTGAGTCAAAAATTTGACATCAATCCCTAGACTTGTGAAATATCACTAACACGAATTCCCCTCAAATGCTTTTGTTTCCGAATTCTTTTGAGATGGTGCAAAGAACTTTTCCGAACACGTAAACATCAAAAAAACATTTTACTCATAGCACTATTTAAAGCTGAATGAACTCAAAAAATCCTTTCAATTGAAATTCAAATGAAATGTTTCGTTTAAAATATTCAAATTTTCGTCTCAATGCTTCTAATTGACTCCATTTTACCATCGATGATTCAAAATGTCTATTGTTTGCATCTGCTATTATTAATTAGCATCTGTCGGTTATATGCGTTGTTAGCTGTAATTGCTACCTTTAAATTGTCTCGACAAAATTATAAGGTGTGAATTGATTCTGTGATTTTTATTCGTGACATCATTACGTGCAAAAGATTCTTATGATGATATATGGTTGATTGAATACCATGATTTGCGTTCATGTTTCAACAAACATTTGGGTGTTGTGAAATTCGATGACTACATAGTTACGTTATTAATTTGTTTGTAATGCTGACTTTGAGAAATTTCGAGATTCATTAGAGCGATGACTTGGATTTTAGGTTCAATGAAACGATGCCTACCTATTTATTTTTATGATTGGTCGTGGCTCGATTGAAATTTCAAGTAATTTTGTTTGGAATCATGCATGATATTTTAAAGGGACATATTATAGAGTCTGATTTTAATTTTGAATAATCTCACTATACATGCAAATGCAAATAAAATAAAAACAATCTTTCTCAAAACAGCGCCCCATGTGGGCCAGGCTAGTGAACTGGAGAGAAGAGCTGATATTATTGAAAAATAGTATTATTGCAGTTGATATTATTAAAAATTAACAGGGTTTTAAGACAATAGAAAAATAAGCCACCAAGTAGCTGTGTCTTCGAGCATAGGCTTTTGAATAGATTAATATCTAATTGATATATATATCAATTTAGTATATCCTGGATTTACACGGACGGGTCAAAGACGGACACAGGAGTTGGCTCGGGCGTGTTTTCTACGGATTTGAGCCTTAACCTGTGGTGTAGACTGTCGGACCATGCTACCGTCTTTCAGTCTGAATTACATGCTATACGCATGGCAGTTGAGTCCATTAGCGGAATATCAACCAGACCAATAACCATTTGCGTCGACAGTAGGGCAGCCATTCTCGCTCTTACGTCTTACAGATGTTCTTCAAAAACTGTTAACGCTTGCAGAGTGGCTCTCAATGAAAAGGCAAGGCATATTCCTATCCGGATTATGTGGGTGCCAGGGCATAGTGGGGTCATAGGCAACGAAAAAGCTGATGAATTGGCGAGGAAAGGTTCAGGAGCTAGCAACTGCCCCTGCATCACTGTACCTCGGTCAATCGCGGACGCCACAAACAAACTTGATGCCGCCATATGGGCCAAACTAAAGTCCGAATGGGAAAACAGGCTGGACTGCAGGGTGGCCAGGACATTATGGCCATCACCTGATCCAAGCAAAAGCAGGAAACTGCTCAAGCTCAGCAGGAACTGCTTGAGAACCACGGTCGGCTTGCTCACAGGGCATTGCCTTACCGCATCTCATGCGAAGAAAATGGGACTGACATCCAGCAGTTTATGCAAGAGGTGCGAGATGGAAGAGGACACCATTGAGCATACTCTCTGCGATTGTCCGGCCCTAAATAATAAACGCCTCAAAATTTTTGGTGCATACCACTTTCAAGGGTTAGCAGAGGTGGCTGGTACCGTCACGCTGAGTCAGCTGATCCAGTTTGGCGAAGCGGTCACTTGGCAGCTCTAAAAAGCCAGTGGAGGGTGGCAAATGGGCCCAAACTGGTGGCCTAATGCAAGCCGCGTTTCCCGGCAGCCCTCTTTACTAACCTAACCTAACCTAGTATATGCACATTTACTATGGAAACAGGTTGGAAAAATGCGGACACTTAAATGCCAAATATGGAGAGTGTATTTAACACCGGCTTCATTGCAATATCTCAAATAAGAACATTACCATGATATTTGTAATATTTTTAAAAAAGTACGTTGGTACACTTGTAAGAATTGTAAAAGTTACACAGTAGGAGCTATATTGGTCTATAGTAGTAGTAGCTTTTAAAAAGTGTTTACACGAGATACCTACTTGTTCTTGCTGACTTAAAGCAAATTCAAAAAAAAGTTACTAATCTGATACTTCTTTGTGCTAAGTTGATATAGCTAAATATAGCTACTACCACATTGTGCATTCGAAAATGTATCTGAAGAATGATATAGGATCCTAACGAAGAGATTAAGCTCTGAAGCAAGGAAATGCTGGCGCGGTCACCAGATTTATACATAAGGGTTTTTTTTTCAGTTTCCAATTCCAACAGAAATTTTTTAGAGGCTACGGTACAGTAGGAAAGCATGGATAGAATAACACAACGAAGTAGAAAGTGGATTCATCAATACATTGATAATTTTCCCATAGCTACAACAAAAACTCTTATCAAGACAAGTCATTGCCAATGTCCCTTATATCAAAGTCGGTGTGACGTACAGATGCGATACTAGAAAAAATAAACGAAAGGGAGGGAGGACTGGGTGCAGAGCGCAGAAAAATTGTCAAAGAGCTCAGAAATTCTAAGCATATTGGAAGTTGTTGCATCATTAAGGTACAAACTTTTGATCTATGAAAAATTACGTAAGACTAGATGAACTTTTGATCTATGAAACGGATGGATGAATTAACTCTATTAAAATAGCAGACAAGCTCTAACTAATTTAGCTTTTAACCTTTTCTTGCATTCATTTAGGTCTACTTCTGAAGAATAAGCAAAATGTATGAAAACAGTAGCGAAAATTTGGAAAAAGTAAACCAATATTTTATTTATTGGTTAGGGGAAAAACTCAGTAATTTTTTCATTTATTTCAAGGCTTTACTCTAAATTTAAGACAGACAATAGTTAAGACAGTTCAGATAAAGCATGCAACGCTTTAGTTTTCCATTTGTCAACATTTTAAAGATATTAATTTGGGAATACAAAAAAAAACACATGCATTGTGTCAGGTCTGGACTTTTAAGTGGACGCATAAAACTTCCCAACAACACTCTCAGAATTTACAGCCACTTACTGCTATGTATTTACGTATGTGGTCCAGTTTTATCTTGGGGAAACTTCTCTCAGTTATTGGTCAATTTCGGCCGTCGATCGCTTGCTTCAAACATTCCCGTTATTGACTGTAGAGGTCAAAATTTAGTAATGACGACAGGGAAGCAGCGCATTGTGGTTAATTCCTTCCAATCCCATGAAACGCCGAAAATTTTACCTGGTTGTTGATCCTAGTTTGACCATCATTTGAATCGTTCTGTTGTGTGTAATCTTTTCTTTCATTTCCAATTACCAACCATTTCAGAATTGGCTCAAGTAGTCCATTATGTTTGTTGTTTCCAAATGATTTAATTTTTGGTCGATTTCTAGCTTCTCAGTAACACTACGACTGCTGACATACCGTTCTGCTTTGATCATTTTAATTATTTTATCAACATTTTCAATCACACGAATACTTTTGCGAGGTAAATCGTAGAATTACTAGAAAGGAATCTACAAAAATGGGATTGCGATCACTGTGGCAATAAGGTCAATAACATTATTAAGACCAGAATTACAGCCGGCTGGATTGCTTTTTCACTTTTATCAATGCGAAACTGTACAATATGCAGGATTTGCTTTTTGTTGACGGCAATCTTTTACGCGTTATTACCTGCAACTCCTTAGTTTGGAATAAGTCTATTCCATTGCACATTTGCCACATTGAAATCCCCATATCAAAAGCATATAGGGGCGGAAATGCGACTGTTTAGGTTACATATTTAAATTTTTTTTCAAATTTTATCTGAACAACAACACATTGAAAAGGAGACGAAAGTAGACCTTTTTCCAAAAGCTAAAATTCATTTACCATCGGTCTAACAAGTAGCTATACGATTTCGGTCTTTATAAAATTTAGAATATGATGGCAGGAGTGTGTCAAAATTGTGTTACTGAACCTATTTTACACACCATTTTCACTGCTGACCTTCTTTGTCCAGTGGGCTATCCTCAAGTTAAAGTCCTACACATTGCAGATGAGTCCAGGGTGGGAAAATTGGCCAAATGAGTGTTTTATAGCAAATGAATTTAGCCTTTGTCGGAATGCCTATCTTTTTGGCGAAAATATGTCTGATGCGTTGAAACTCGGGCCTGGCTACTTTAATTCTACATCGGGCATAGGAGTTCAATTTCAAGAATTCATGCATGTCTACTCTAAGGTACCTCAATGTAGCACTAGAAGTGGTTCTAGAAGTTCCCAACAAGACAGCGACTTTTTTTTTACCTCGTTGCGGATGCTTTGAGGTCCCAGATACTTGGGAAGGTTCCTGAGTACAGTCAACTGTGTATCGCAACTATTAACTTTAATACTCAACTCATTAAAATAAAATCGATGGCTGACCAAGTAATCTTCAAGGTGCTTTGCTGCTTTGAGCGGGTCTTGGCTCGACTCAAATAAGATGGTGACATCTGCATATCCGTATCCAGAGAGAATGACATCAGGTTCTGTTTGAGTTCGCGTTTTGTCTTCTAGATCTCCGTTTCTAAATAGAATGTTGCCAGTATCAGTACTCAATATATCCGTATTCCACCGAAAAGGGCTTCCCGCCTTGCCGTTTTTGAATATGTTCGTCGTATTGATTGATCTTCTCGCCTTGCCATTTCTAGACAGAATCGTCATCAGTCCTTAAATATATCCGTCGTGTTAAGCTTCTCGCGTTGCCGTCTACCCAAATACCCAAAATACCCAAACAAATTTCTCTCTACCGTTATTTTATCTTTCAGCAGCGGTTCCTTCACCGGTCCAGTTTGTGGTGTATGAACTTGGCACGCGCTGCTTTACTACGTCTAACTCCAAGCCCACAGATAAGTATTTTCTATTCAATCTGAGATCCGTTTCTTTCTGGCTTTTTTTTTTATTACTGTCCAGGTTATTGTTGGATTACTGCAGTCTCGTTTTTTATATTTGTTAGTTGGATGCGGATGGCTGCCTAATGGGTACTAGCTGTAGTACCCATGACGGAAGATTGTTTTAGGTAAGATATTTTCAATTCTGATCACATTTGTGTTCTTCCTACGATAAAGTCGGTAGCGCGTCATTGTGCCAATTTACGCGTGTCGTACCAGCTTAGCTTATCGTCTAGGCTGTAGGCACCCGAATAGAATACCACACAAGCCGGATTCTATAACGACCCTATCTATTGCCCTACAGAGTGGTGATTTTCTACTTGACTGAGTGGTATTTCTCGACTCCCGCATCTTGTTTCGAAAATTTTTTTTTTTTTGCTTTCTTGTTATTTGAGAGCGATTAATATGTCACCCCGTGACAAGTTCTAAATCGATTTCTTTCTTAATTACTGAAATTTTAATAAGATTAATTACTGCGCATAGAACATTTTTTTTATTAATTTTAAATTTACAAAACAATCCACGCAAAAGTCTACATGTAAATTAAATTATAAAAAAACAGTTTCAAGGAACCAAAATTTTGTTAATTGTTAATATATTACTTAAATAGCTAAAAATTAACAAATACATAATTTATTATAAAATTCTTTTCCAAAACTACTAAAACGCACTACATTCATTCCATGAAAGTTATTAAAGTAAATAGATAGTTATTGTTAAAGTAAATAATATAAGAGTGTAAAATTCATTTTATTTTCCAAAAAAGATCTACTTCGGCAATAATTTCCATCAAAACCATTTCCAGCGAAAAGGATACTTTATAGAATTATGGTGACCAGGACCACTAATTTCATTTTGTGTTTAAAAAAGGTTTAATTATTTTTCTACTTTGAAATATCTTGCATTATTTAAACATTTATGAGATTGATGGTGATCATAGTGAGTAGAAAAATCACTGAATCAAGCAATTGGAAATCGAATAGTACTGTGAATAGCACCACGAGTCGCCATTACTGCTTACGTGAAGTATTTTCAGATATGAAAGATAACCATATTGTTTAGTTGTATTTATTCACAGTTTGATCAGCTGTTGTGCATGGGGCTGATCTGAAATAAGACAAAATGTTTCCATCAACTGTACAATAACTGAAAACTGTACATCACGTCAAAGCCGCTTCTAAAAGTTATTCGGTTATTTATTCTGCGCATTTTTTTTGCTACAAACTACAAGTCATATTATTCAGACAAAGTACCGATTTGCTGAACTTCATCTCTCCCAACAACCTGTCATTATAGAAACATCAGATACTACATCACATTGTTTCCACTCAATTAAAACGATCATTTAACTGACCATTAAAGTCAAATTCTTCATTACATTTATGCTACTCGCAGAATCATAATCAGGTTTTTGTACAATTATGCGCCAAGAATTTTAATGTACTCGTACCTCTGTAATATGTGTGTATGGGTATGTATTTCAACATATTGTTTGTAAACTTATACTACAGTGCCAAAACAAAAGTCAGTCAATGTCACTGGTATGCTGCACATTAATATAGATATACTTACATTTAAACTTACAAGTACAAGTACGTACATTATATACAGTATTGATGAGTGCTACTGAATGCAAGTTGCTGATTTACAAGTATTTCATGCGAAAACTGAGAAGTTGCATTCCGCAGAAGTGCATATGTACCTGCTTATATGGTGGTGATTCCCACTTGATTGATGGAACCTGTGTAGGTTAAAAATAATACAACAAGGCAAAATAACCACAAAGCGTCATCATTGTAAAGATGCAATAATGACGAGAAGCACTTGTTAGAAAATGACCTATTATTTATATTTACATATCTATTTGCATGATGTTCGAGCATGCAAATGAAAACCATTAAATTCATTTTTATAAATAAAATTTTTAACTCATTGAATTTATGCCCATTGCATATTATGCAAGTGCTATCTTTTTAATACAGTGTTACTATTAATTTTGTTACTACCGCCATGCAATCTTTCTATCAACATGTAACTCTTTACTGTTATTAAATCCGGAAGCATAAGAAAAGTTTAAATAGTTTGAACCTTTACGTTAATCATATTATTTCAATTAGATTTAATTATATTTTTTTTCAATTAAGTTAAATCTACTTATGCATGTATTTTTTTTACATATTTCTCTAATAAAATGAATTAAATCTAATAATTGCAATTGCGTGCTTGCGAGTTATTGTTTTTATTTTCCGATTAAACATCAATTGCTGTTGTATACGCTGTATCAATTCCTGTTAACAAACGTTTTTAAATAGTAAGAATTGATAATAAAAAATAAATACTAAAATTGCACCAAAAATTGAATGACAAATTCCGTGAAATATTGCATGGCAAGTTGAATCAAATATAATCAATTACAATGTGTTTTACATGATATTGAAATTTAAACTCCTAACAGCGTGGAAATTTGCATTGAACATTGCTTGATAGATTGCGAATAAAATTGCATGCTAAATTGTACGGAGAAGCGCATGGATTATAACATGAAAGATCGCTCCAAAATTCACATGACAGATTGCTCTGAATGCATGGAAAATCGTTCCAAAAATTAGACGCAAAGTTGATGAAAAGTTGAAAGGAAATGATAAATAGTACAAAAAATGCACGCGATATCACAAATTTGCATAGAAAATTTCATGAAAAACTGCACAAAAAATTGCATAGGAAGTGGCATGAAAGGCATGCAATACACTTTAGATATTTTAAATCATATATTTTCGTTATTTATTGCCTGAACTCCTGAGCATTTATGGTTGATAAAATGCAACTCACTTGGAAAATCATAAAATTCATTTCATTGCGACGTGAGTGACTGATGGTCCAAGCTAAGCTAATGCATGAAAAGTTGCATTGAAAAGTGTTCAGATAATAATCATATTAAAAAGTACAAAGACAATCGCATGAAAAGTCGTCTGGTGAATTCCATGAAATATTGCATGAAAAAATCCTTAGGAAATCGCATGAAAAGCCCCATCGAAAAGTGAATGAAAAATTTCTCGGGAAAATCATGGAAAATAGCATGTTGTTTTCCTTAAAAAATTGCATAAGAAATTCCACAGAATATTGCTTGAAAATTTTATGGAGGATACATGAAAATTCGCAAAGAAAAGTGTATATATAATTGCATGAAGGTTTGCAAGGAAAATAGGACAGGAAATAAGATGAAAATTCGTAAAGAGAATTAATAAATATAAAATATAATTGTATGAAAAATTGCGTGCGAACTTGAATAAAACATTGCAAGGAAAATTCATTGCATACAAATTGGATCATTGAATATTGAATATTGAATGAAAAATTCTACTTGCAATTGCGAAAAAAGTTGCATGAATAATTGCACTTGAAATTGCATGAAAGACAACAGGGAAATTGTTTGCTCAAAAAATGTCACAGAAAATGGCATGAAAAATTTATGCCCATTTGAAATTGTAAAGAAAAGTTATTGAAAAGATCAACGAAGAATTCCATGGAAAACTCCACCGAAAATTGTAAATTTCTGAGAAATTTGCATGGAAAATCGCATGCAATATTCCATGACAAAATCACACCGAAAAATTGGCCAAAAACTGCAAGGAAAATTTGATGAAAAATTGTACAGTAAATTGCACTGGACCCCGCAAGGAAAATTAAAGTTAAAATTGAACGGCAATTCACAGGGAAATTTCGGGGAAAATTGCATAAAAAATGCGTGAGAGATTGCATGAAAAAGCGCATGAAAAAGCGCATAAAAAATCGCAGAGAAAATTGAATGAAAAGACACATAAAATTGCATGACGATTGCAAAATATCTTGGACATTTGCATCGAAATCCAAATGAATTCATTGAAAATTCTCCTGGAAAAGTATGACACATAGTTGCATGAAAAATTGCACACATTTGTAGTTGCGCGGAAAATTACTTTAGAAGTCACACGGAAAATTGCATGAAATTTGGCATAACAAATTGCAAAGGGGATGGCATAAAAAACAGGACGGGAATCGCATGAAAAATTGCTCTAAATTTCGCAGAAAAAATAAAACTGAAATAAAAAACAGGAAATAGTTTAAAGGTAAGTAAAAACTGTATCGAACCTATATTGAATCGAAAAAGCAAAGTTTTTTTTCGAGGAAATGATATAAAATAAGAAGGAATTGCAGTGACACGAAAAGGAAGACTGTTGGGAAAATAATCATGCATGGCTTGCTCAGCAATATTTTGGCAGGGTGAATGACAATCCGAAGTTATTTATTTGGCATAAGCCGAAGCTTTAGTTTTGAGGGCAGATACCACAATGAGCCAAACTAAGAAGTTTCATTACGATTACGAGAGTAGTTGGTGGAACTAAAGCGGAAGATTACAGCGGAGAGAAAATTGTATAATTTGACAGTACGATTGTCAATAGTAAGGCCGTTGCAATAAAGGTTAATAATTTGGTAAGCTAATCAATTTATTCTGATTCATTTTTTTAAAACCAAAGGTGTCAAAAGCTTTCAAAACCATATGTTTTGACTCAAATGCCATTTTATTTTTAGAAGTTAAGTTTATTTCAATTTCTTGACAAATATCGATATTTCGACTGTAATCTACCTTATTCTTCAGTGTTAGTATTTTGAGTGTGGTCAAACTGTAGCAAATATTCGCGAACTATATATTTTCGTTTTTATTGCAATGCTTATTAGATTTGCTAGAGCTTACTGTTGTTTTTCTTGCTTGGATTTTGAATTTGTTCCTGTTTATATTCACTTGTTAGTAATTATGCTATGTTATCGGGATTCGAGAGAATTTATTTTCATGAACGTAACAGAGGAACATGAATCTACGTATAAAATGTACATGTACATGAATGTACGTATAAAACAGTGTACCCTGGGTGGTAACAGGTTACCTTGAAATACCATGTGGGTCTTAAAGGAGAGAGAGACCTTTAAAAGCCATACAAAAGCAATTCTTACTTTTCACATTGAGAGAACTATACAGCCCTTACGATTTTAATACCCTTTCTCCTTATGAGTTTCGACTGGGTCTTCTAAACTTATTAACACTTGCATCAAGAAGAAAGATAATTTCGGCCTGCTTCACATTCGACGTCATTAGAGGCGTCATCAAAGTTGAATTCCTGAATAGAAAAATTGTGTTGAATAACCCTGTAAGAAACACCAGGTCCTCTCGTTTACTTAAGGAATATCCACACTCCACTACTTACGCAGCTAATGAGCCGATAAATAGATGCTGCAGGATATTCAATAGCATAAGTAATCTTTATTCTCCAACAGTCTCAAAATTATCCTTCAAATCCTCCCTTTTCCAAGCCATCCGCAACCCTTTATCCTAAGCTATATGTCAATATCGTATTTATTTGTTATTTATTAATTTATTATTGATTTATTTTGTTAATTATTTTGTTTAATTTTTCGTTTTATTTCTATGTACTCATTGTAATTTCCAGTTTTGCTTTTTTTTTTACTGTTAATGTTACTTTTACTTTGCTTGGTTAATAAATAAAATATAAATAAAGTAATCAAATATAAGCATACCAACGGCAAAGAAGCGGTAACTCAGTGCTTGGGCTTTGAAAAGGCCGATACGAAAGGGAAATTCAAACACAGACTAGGAAAAAGATTGAAAGCTACTGGCTCAATCTAGCGTGCTTGTTAGACTCAAAAAACACTACCTCAGCTTTGACTCCAAAAGAGCAAAAAGCACTGATTCTCCACAAAAGTGGCATCAGGGTCCAATACAGAGCCTTAACAGGCCACTTTCCTTGCGAAAAATACCTCCACAGGATATGTAAGGATCAAAACGACTATCTGTTATAGATGCGATAGTGAGTATAGAATACCTAGTCACACACTGTCCTGGATTAGATCTACTTGGCTCTTCTCTTCTCTTAAGAAAAGAAAAGAAAATTTAGGGGTCATAGCCAGGTTCATAAGCAGTCTAAAGAGGACGTAGCGATGAGGAGGCATAATATTCTCGGGAGGTGGAATCAATGGATGAATTAAATATATATCTATATCCATTCCAACAAATAAGATTTCCGCACTAAATGTCACGCTTTGTTGCATTAGAGAGAGTGCAAGTTTGTACGAGATTACCCAGTACGTTTTAGGAATTTGATATTTATATATAATTTATTAGCATCCAACTCCCACTTAGGAAATAAATATTTTATTACATTGAGCGAAATCCATAACTTTATTTACTATTATATTAAAATGATGACCTTCGAACTAATACTTTAAATAATTTGAGGCAATTGAACTTTTAAAAACATCCATAGATCTACACACTTAAGCAGAATAACCTTTAAAATATGCAAAACAAATATTCCTCACTTATATGAACTTAAATCGCAGATATGAACTTGACTTAATCTTTTCTACATAAATTTTAGAAACGGATATGATATACGCGAATTACGGTGGATGTAGTAATGCTTTTAATGAGGGAATGAGCTCTGCGTACTAAAGTCGAAATTTTGTAGATTTTCATACAATAAACTACGTTCTTTGCTATAAACCTTTGTCTTGTGCTTTCAAATGTTCAAGATGTTAGTTCATTTTTGCTTAACCAGTTCTTTAAAATCGATTATTCTTCTCAATCAATGGTTAATGGACCATAAAAATTTTGATTGACCACACAATTAATTTGTATGCAAAAACCACATTTCGCATTGATCTCTCTTATTGAATTATCATGACTACTCAAATAAAATTCAAAATGTCAATCATGAAATCGATGCTTTGCTACGACGGACTAGATTCCCATGCCCTTGAAGATAGTGTATATTAATCTGATCGAATCGCGCTCGATCGGTTTAATCCAGATTGAACGGAAGTTGGCTTGTAGACTTGGTCAAGTCAGATAGTATAAATTAACATAGCTGTATCAAATGACACGCGTTTGGCCAATGTGTTTGTTTATTAGCATATTGTAGACATAACATAATGTAAACATATTGTAAACGAGTGAAGTTCTTGTCAGATGATTTGTAAAGCCCTTTGGACTTTACATAAACTAATACTTACTACATGGGCAATTCAAATAGAATATTTGGTAGTAGATACCACATGATTCAGCATATTTTTTTTTATAAAAAATCGGTTGAAGAATTAAATAGGAATATTTATTCGTGCTAATCGAGAGCTTCTAGCTTTAATTATGGTTAACCGGTTGGATTATACTCAAATGTACGTCAAATGGTAAGAATGCATGTAATTAACATTGGGGCACAAGAGTATGCCCCAAGTATTGATTGTTGATTTCCAGCACGTGCTCTAGTATGTACATCAAGTGGACTGTATAATGGGTTTATGTGATAAATATGTAATGTTTTGATTATTTAGTAGGTCGGTGTGTATTTCATTTTCATTCGATTTATGTGAAGACAATCGTTATCGGTCATTTCCTTATCGCAGTCAGACGATTGAAACATAGCGCGCAAAAGTCTATTTTCCCTAAAACTATGCTGAAAATACCACGCGCTATTTTATGTGTTAGAGTTACTGGCAAATCAAATTTCCAAGTATAGGTATAGTATGCTGAAAAAATTTTAATCAAGCTAAATAGGGCAAAATAGATTAGTTGATTTATTTTGACCCAAAACTGTATCGGAAAATGCGTTTTTGTGAAACAGTATATTCTGCTATAAATATATGTCTTTGCTTACGGTACAAATTTAAATTCTATCAACACTAAAGATTTCAATGCAACTCATAAGTGCAAATGTTCTTGATATTAAGCTCATTCCTATGCAGCAACTCATAAGTGCCAACACCTTATGCTAATCTAACGCTATGGCTGTTGCGTTCTGTGGTATATTCTTCCTTGCGTTTGGGTCATCAGCGTAACCTACTAGGAACACATCTGCAGGCATTCTGATGTGCAGCGGATCACCATACAAAATGTTCTAGAGATCAGGTCCTAAGATCGACCCCTGTACTGTACCTGAGGCTACAGGTCACCTTTTGACTTCGTCGTGGGTGTCGTAGATTGGTCCCTGAGGTAGTCCCGTATCATGGCTAGCAAGTAGCTAGTGATACGGTTCCTCTGGTAAAGGGCCCGCAAATGTTTGTTCACCTCACCGAGTTGAAAGCGTTTTATACGTCGAGCGTTACCAGCAGGACAACCGGTCTAGCTTGACAACATGCCTCTTCCGCTCTTGTTACAGCCCCAACAATCTCTGAGATAGCATCGACTGTTGAATGCCCTCTCCAAAAGGCATGCTGCTTGTAAAAAAGATCAGCAGCAGATCTCACACCAGGGCTCGACTAGCAATTTACCCTGCCATATCCGATGGTAGCGACTGTCAAATTTATGGTATGTCATCTGTGCGTAGGCAATTTCATGGCATGCAATTTTATTTCGAAAATGCCTCTGAGCGGGAAGGACGTGCGCTGTATCCGAGTGTCAAATGCTCTTAAGGAGTTATTTGAAGTCCAGAGCGAAGAAATTCTGCTACTTATGAAAACTTCATGTATAAGATAAATTACTTTTGGGTAAGCGGGTGAAATTTCAGACGAAAATGTAACTATTATATGATTTGCTGGGGTACGAAGGGGAATGCGATAAGTCATTTGAAAAATCCGCCAATCATCAACAGGGAGTCTCATATATTTACTCATCGTTCAAAATTGAAATTATTTCTTTTTTTTAATAAAATAAATATATATAATTTCACTATTCCGCATCAAAATTCGATTTTTTTGCAATTTCCCACCATTTCATATTCTGTAGACTACTTTCATTGCTCAACGAGATCTAAAAATCCCTTTGAATTCAGAATCGCTACATTTTCTTATAAGAAATAAAGCATTCGCACGGTTCAGCGCCATTTTGAAATCAAGAACTGTCAAAATATTGCCAGGCAGATTGCCAAGCCAATTGCATACCATATTGCCTACCATTTATGGCAGACCATAAAATATTGCATACCATAGGCTGCCTCCACTGGCAATTTCAAATGTTATGCTATGGGAAATTGCTAGTGGAGGCAGCCTGTCACTGTTGACATCAGCCGTGGCTTGAACAACTCTTCAAGAAGCTTTTTCGCAGTGTCCAGCATGCACAGCGGACGGTATGCCGATGAATTGCCTAGGTCACCCTTCCACTTGTCTATAAGTATCAGTTAAAAGTTTTGCTTATGTTGCTTCATCGTCGTCGTAATCCTTCAGTTCCTCTGGGCTCTAAACTTCTTGCAGATTATGCCTTCAAGTCCATCACTTTCCTTCGACACTCAATTTTTCCTCCGAATTTCTTTCTAGGTACTCGATGCCCGTCCTCGTGGATATCAACACCGAGGTAACGAGATCTGAGATATTCTGCATTTCTTTGTTATAGTCATTGTTAGCTGTAACTTTCAACACCAGATAGGTGAATGATTTAACTTCTTCGAAACCGGTTTCACCTATTTTCTAAAGACGTTTTCCTGGTATCATGTACTTCATTTTCACTACTTTTAATATGATGGCGTTTTTTTGTCAGCACCGCCACCGTCTTCTCATTTTTTTATGAAAAATTTTACGATAGATCGTTCCTTTTAAGACATGATACTAAAATCGTCACTACAAGGCAGTAGTTGAGCTAACTTAATGAAGGTAGTTGTGCTTGCATTTGAATAATGAGCTAATTTTTTCAAATAATGTTTTAAATCATTAAATAAATCGTTTCATTGGATGAACAGTTGCATGAATATTCTTTTTTCATAGTCGAAAGTGGCGGCTCCTATTCGTCATTCCTGCTTTGTGGAGAGCTTTTTCTTCGTCGCTCGTCAGCCTACTAAATATTGAATTAGCGCCTGCAACATTGATCAACTGGTCAGAAATCAGACTGACCTCAGACTGGACTCTTTCCAGTTCATAAACGAGGTGTTTACTCTTTCGTTTTGCTTACTCGTCTGTAGAAAATTTGCAACTAGTTGCGTTATTCTCTAGATTTTTAGAGTTGACGGAATAGTTTTGCTTTGAGGAACTCTTTTTCGCTCGGTGAGTCCGATTCAGCAAATATAATTTACGCGAAAAACAGGCATTGTCAATAACCATATGCTGAGCCACCCTTACTTACATGCTCTCCCACACATAGGGTCAAGTTCTCGTGTGCTCTTGAAGTCAGCCAGTTCAACTTTGCCGTAATATCTGGACTACATTCTATGTCTTCCAAAAGTGCATTCTACGTTTTATAAAAAAGTGTCCTCTTTTTCAGCAGTTGACTGAATCGTACGAGCCTGAAATTCAATAAAGCTAATGATGTTGAATTTTCCTTGGACGCCTAAAGTACGTGGCTTTTCAATTATCGCCTTCAATTATAACTTTTCATTCATTTTTTGCTTATAGACTACCATTTTAACTTCAATAAAGTAGTTTCTCTCAAAGAGTCTATAACACCTGACCAATTATTTATACTCTAATTTTAAAATGTACTACCCACCTAGGGTTCCCACTTTTGATACATTCGTATCATTTTGATACATTTTTATTTGAAACTTATTTTTTTGATACAATGATTCAGCAACTCACTGAATTATGGCAAAATGATAAATTTTGTCATACAGTAAGTAGCTTCAATTTTTTAAATTTTGCTGCCATGTGCCAACCAAATCTCTTCTCTCTAGCAGTAATAACTGCCAACTTCAATCTACTTTACACTGTGAACTACGAAAGATATCTAATATGTGATGACTCTGAAGATTTGAAGTTTTCAAGCTATTTAAATAATAACGAGAAAATGAATGTTGATGCGTTTTGGGATAAATTAAGTTTGGTTGAAAACTATTTAGGTGAATCAATGTCATTTGCAGCCTCTCATGTTGACTATAATAGCTGTACCTTCTAGTTTACCTGAGAACGAGATTTTTCTGCATAATCTTGTATGGCAATGTAAAAAAGAACTGATTAGAGTTGAAAAGAGATTAGAGGAATTTTGGGAAGCTGTATGACAAACTTGCCAAACACATATCCTTCTATTCATCATATTTAGCAAATCACTTACATTCCGATAGCTATATGGTCCCTTTTTAAGCCGAAGAATATTATTTTTTGGAAATTTAAAACAGCAACTTTTCCTAAAAGTAAACTTCGCTCCGTGAAAATTTTGAGTGCATTCGCAATGAAATCACATTTTGTAATAATATTATTTTGTGTGGCTTCAATATTAATGGCAATATGCAGATGAAAACAAAAAGCTGAAGCAATTTGTGATATTTTTTTAGGCTCTATATTATTCAATAAATATAGTAGTAAGTTGCTTTTATATTAAGCTAAGATAAGCTTAGGTAAGTACATTGAATACAACAGCAATCGCTGCCGCTGTAACTTTACTGCGGCAGAAATTGTTGTTGTATTCAATGTTCTTGCCTTAACTTACCCTACCCAAGAGTGCAAATAATGTACCTATTATTATTTATAGTTTCATTACTTCGACCCAAAAACACTTTTGGGAACTTTTTGATACATGTAAAGGTTATTTAATTGTGATCATGGTTTCCTTCTTGTCTATAAATCAGCATAGACAACGTATATCGACTCTAAAGCTTATCAAAGTAGAGAATAATTGATACGGGAAACTCGATCGAAGCCGAATCAACACAATTGTCACAACTAGCGTAAATAAAAATTAATGATTTCCAACTGCAAATGGTCACATCAGTCAAGTATGCACTGTGTGCTGGTGTCTGATGAGAATCAGTGCATACTTTCGAAACCACTTTGTCAAATAAAATTTTCTATGTAAATAAAATTTTTTTCAATTTTAATCATCCCGCAAAAACATTTCCAATTTTTGATACATTTTTACCAATATTGATAGACTTTTTGAAGAAATTTGATACGGCGGAAAATTTGAGAGTGGGAACACTGTACCCACCACTGACTCCGTTCGTTCTAAGTATTCCAATGTGACGAGTCAAGACCCGTTCAAAGCAGCAAACATCCGGTAATGAGCATTAATGTAGCGTATTATCGTTTTCAAATTACTCAAGGTTTATGGAATGACAATAATTCCTTATCGATGGTCGATCTCACATGATACTTATTGTGATCGGGGTCAATGTTACCCACATCATCTGTGTTCAACAATTTTGTATTCATATCACCGTTTCTCGTGAACGCGTCATCAAATTGACCTGAAATTTATTACATTGGTGTTTATGTGGAAGATGAGAAATCTACCTATTATAAGTTATCGTTCACCCTTCGCCATCACCATTTTAGTGATATTTTAAGTACTCTTATTATTCTATCAACAAAGAAATATTCAAAAAACCAAGTATGCAAAATGAATTTCGAATGTGTTTCAAACATGGAAATTATAATATTTTAAAAAATTTTTAGCCCTAAGCCCGCTAGGAGTGTTGAAAAATTGGCTCCAAAAAATTCATCGCTGCAAACATCCTTGCAGTAGTTATATGACCAAAATTAATTTTATACTCAATCTAACATGTGTACTGCACTCGAAATAAGTTTTTTTTGTTCAAATACAAAATTATTATGTCCTCGTTGAAAAACACCGTATTATTATCAAAATTTGAAAAGCAAATCAGATCCGTGGCAATAAATAATATTTTGTCATCTTTGTATATCATCTTTGTTATCATTTATGTTCAGTCCAAACGTGATGGTCACAATAAGCGGGCACCATTATAAAAAGCATCGCTGCATCTAAATCTCTTTGCGCCATCTCTTGATCAATTGAACCTTCTTCAATCGAATAGAACAGTCCTGCCACGTGCAATTGACTTCACAACAACAAAGATAAATTTACATCTCTAAATATTATTCCGGAAATTGACCAGCATGTTTCAATATTGGCTGAAGTAATCCACATTTTGCTTTGTTATCCGTTAATTTTGAAATATAGTCTTAATACCGAGTATTAATACACGGCAGCCTTGCGGTTCAACTATTTCCTCAAATCAACAAGTTTCACTAAAATTCCCGAATGACTAGCCACATTTCAAAATCGACTACATCTCCACTATACTTAAATATGCCTACTTAAATATACCTACACGCGAACATAAACAAAACCACAAAATCTGCATATTGAAATTCCACTTGCACTTGTTCAACCGTTTGACTTATTACTTCAACTTAATCTACAATTCAAGCTTCAGGTTCGATTAATTCGAGCGTTTGCTATGCAAATTGATTTTTTTTCAGTCCTGGTCGAAGTCCAATGCGAAAAAAAATTAAGTGCTGAAGTCACAGCAACTTTTGATATCATTATTTGGTTGATTTGATATTAGGCTTAGAATATATTTAGAACATCAAAATCGATTTTCAAAATCATAAAAGACTTATGGAAATGAAATAATCTTTGTTAAGTGCTTTCAAACTTATGTATTAGGACTATTTGATTTGCATAGAAAGAAACTTGTTTCAAGAGAAGTTTTTTTTGGCAAAGAAGTTTAAACTTACAAAGAACTTACATCTTACCGACCATATATCAAAGCTAACTGCATCATAATGTTCGAAAACACTAGTTGAATTACAATAAACCTGTAAGATATTGATAAACCAGTGTTATCATTTGGCAAGCTTGACTTACAGTCTCATTAACTTAACAAATAACTGCAGTCAGCCATCGCTCGTTTCTAAACAGGCTTGGCAAGCAAACAAATTGTCATGTGCAGGCCAATATCAACTGCATTAAAGAAACTTAACACTCACGTCTGTATGCCAATCAACCGCACCGGTGAGTGAATAAACTTTTCCGCGATGTTTGTGGTTTTCGCAGGATTTGCATACGGAATTCTGGTTTCAGCATTTAATCTTAATCGAAATTTAGCTTTATTTAGACTTGACTAGATCGAATATCGCCAAAATGTTAGAGTCGATGCTATTAATATTATATTTGTTGACAAATTCGAGGCGGCTGCAAAACAGGAAATTGTTAAAGCAGATTCATTTCAATATTCAATTTGAATAAATGGAGAATGATAATTTTTAGATTCGTCTTGCTGTGGAAAATTTAAAATACTTAAGAATGAAATTACTTTCAATTTTGTATTATATCTCACAGTTTTTGACAAATGACTTATTAGTACAGGTTTTCGTGCAGTTTCCGCAATTCCCCATCCAAGTTACTTCATGCTAATGTAAATACATATATACAAAGTATTCATAATATATTTAGCATAAAATTGGAATTGACCGATCACTCTGAGAACTGAGAGCTTGTTTGTTTAATTTTTCCGGCGTGTCTTCCAAATACCTAAGCCATTTGTGATAACTGGTTTGATCTAAGTTTCTAGACCTTTCGGTGCCCACATTATTTTAAGCTGCTGTTTGACGTAAGTAAATATACATTTGTAAATTACTCATTTGTTTTGTCGCGGTATAATGTAGCTACTGATAAAAGAAAAGAATTTTGATCTCTTGATTATAAAAAAAAAGAATTTCCATGTTTACATTGGATTTTCAGCACACCAAACTGACAAGAGTAACAAACAGAATGCTTTGATTTCGTCTAAGCTGGCAAACTTACGACTTTGCCATTAGGTTCATAATAGAAATACCTGTGATGGAATTAAATGGGACCTTGAAGTTTTTGTTGAACATACCATAATTGAATCAAATCCGTCTAAATTATTCAAAAGAATGTTTAGAACGTGATTGTCCCGCAAACATTACGTATGTGTATAAATTTATAGAATTTGAATTAAAATAAATGGCTTTGCTTTCGTCTGAGCTTATTTTAAATTATTCGAAAACTTATATTACGGATATTGTTGACCATTTTATTTTTCTATGCAAAGAATGGAGGAAATCCTTGAAATCTGATTCAATTTTTAGTTATTTATAAATCAATACATTTGCATGATAAGCAGGTCAAGGTGAAAATATACCGAAATAAAAACCAACATGAAAAAGGATATGTATACATTTTAGCGATTTAGAAGTCGAGAGAAGAAAATTGTTCCGATCTAGAGTCAAACTAAATGCTGAGACGATTAGGTTGGACTAAAGGTTGGAGCAGGTGTCCTTGGAAATGGCCATGAAGACTCTAAAGATCATATCAGTTGAGCACTCTAAAGTCTCCGATAAACGTTGGATTTTCATTGTGTAGCCCCATTTCGCTTAGAGAGGCTTTGATACAAATATATGGACCCAAAATGAATATAATAGTAATATTTGCTGCAGGTAATCAAGGCGCGGTGGAGGCGTGGCTATATTTATAAAAAACCCCGTATTCAATCTAAACTCATCAAGATGGCAGACAAGTTTAATTCAATTATAAAAAAGTTACAACTAAATAAGTTAATAAAAAACTCTGGCGCTTACACTCAGAAAAATATGTTTCCGAGAATCAAAGAAAATATTTTTTTACTTGTTTACGAGACATGAAAGCTTCCACAAATCAAATAAACTTTCATTTGAAGTCAGTAATTTGTATAAATATTGAGTAAAAATTTCTTACATTCAACGGAATACATTTTTTACTTTACCTTATTTCAAGCAAGTAATTTTCCTCAAATCTAGTAAATTATGTCTACGAAGTACACTCAAAAAAATGTTGGTTGCATTTTACCGTTATAATAGTAGGAAACTGGTTTCCTACTATTAAAGATGTAAATTTACAAAAGTGCGTACAAAGAATATTTTACGTCTTAAATGTGTAATTTTTTTTACGAGCAAATCGTGTAATTTTACCATAAAAAGACGTAAATTTAGGACGGAAACGCATGAAATTTGTGTATCAAAGGCTACTTTTTACGAGTCTTTTAGGGTAATAAGCGCAATTTATTCGAAAATGTCCATAAAAATGTTTAAAAAAACGATAATAAAAGGTGCGTTTTTTGCACTCTTGGGCAGGGTAAGTTAAGGTAAATTTAGGTAACTTACCCTGCCCAAGAGTGCAAAAAACACACCTTAAGAATGTTTGATCAAACAAATGACATCAAAAGGTATCTCTTGCGAACAACTTTAGGAAGTTTGCACTACTGAAGCAGAAATTTCAGCTAACCTCTAGATAAGTTTCATTTTCAATAAAATTGAAAAAATTAAATGATCTAAAAGTCAGCCCCTCAAGACAGGTAACTGCCATAATATTACCCCTAAATTAAATATCACTAGCAAAAGCCTGTAAATAGGTAACTTTAAATGTTAAAAAAGGCGAGTAAGCAAAATATAAATATTTTTCTTGTCAAATACAAAAACTTTTTGCAATTCCTTTAAGTTTATAATTTATTTTAATTTGATATACACACTATATACACATTATACACATTAACTTATATCACTTATAGCTACACTTCTAATTAACTTATAGCTACACTTCTACACTTATTACACGAAAAGACTGACACTTAACTGCTGCTATTCAAAGCAAAGATCACGAAATATCAGACTCGTTCATTCTAGCCAAATCACCGTCTTTCGTAACAATGTTACATCAATAATAAGTCAAATTCGAGCAAATGATACAACTTTACAGCTTTGGTGTAAATGAGAGTAGCGAAGTAGTAAATTTACACTCTTCTTGCTAAGGTTTACAAAACACTATTTATTATTCAGCTGATATGACGTAAAAGCAAAAGATACGCATCCAATGTGTGAAAAAAATTGTGATTCGTTATTTTAAACAGCAAAATGAGTATATTTACTTTTATCAAAGAATTAATTCTAGACCCACTTTTTAGAGTGTAAGTAAATTTTTTTTTACGTACTTCAACATCAACCACGCTTCAATATTCGACGAAAAAATTGATAGTTTTTATGATTTCTATTAACATTTGCTTTACACAAATGAGAGGTCGGTAGTTTAGCCAGTTAACGCGCTAGTCCGAAGCAGCGATCTACTGCCCGCGGGTTCGAATTCCGTTGGGCTCATGGTTGTCTTTGTTCGTTTTGAGTTGTCTGAATTACCAGCGCTTCATTGATTAAGTGTTACATTATAGCTTTAAGTGATGACTAAGGCATAAATAGCACAAGCGCTTCAGAAAATAAGAAAAAAATGGAACACTTTAAAATAAAGAATAATTGAATAATTGATATCGGCTTCTCCCATTTGTGTCTCCTTGCCACCATAGCTAAGCATTCGCTTCAAAAGGTAATCTCTGAGCTTCAGCATTGCCAAAACAAATTACTTATTGCAAGTTCAATATTTATCTGAGGTCAAACCATATTGCTTTGGCACGTGAAAATATTTCTTTTTACTTGTTTTTACTTTATCACTCCCTTTAAAGTGAGCCACGCTTTTGAAATGAAGGAAGACAGTGCTTTTGCGTGCCAACGACATGTGATGTTCTCAAGCGGTCCCCCATCTAAGTAGTAACTGCGCCCAACACTGCTTAGCTTTAGTGATCGTAGGAGAACCAATTGATGCCACATTTATGGCAACATTTCTTTGAAATGATACCAAATTTTACTCAGGGCAAGTTCAATATCAGTTCTTTGAAATGAATAAATTCCTTTCTTTCGATTGGGTAAATATTTCTTTGGCGCAGAATCATTACCAATTTTCTATTTTGAAGTATAAATTTGAAGTATTTTTCTGAGTGTAGGATCCACTAGAAAGACCGATTTATAAAAAAAGCAGAGAAACTGTTACTAAATCCATTTCTTGTACTCAGTATCCTATTGTCAGCGTTGACGATTATCAGCTTGATAGTGATGTGAGAGTACTCTGAAAGCGATCATAACAACACCTCGCTCTGGGTGTCAGAGGAATGCCAAATCTCGCACAATTTGAGTTGATTAATACTTGGCTTGAATATTTCCAAGTTAGATAGGAGAAAGATTTTGGAGGTGATCGACGGTAGTTTTGCTGGTGAGGGCAGTGCAGGCCGAGTAATGCTGGTGACCGATCAGGCAGGGGTCAATACGCTAATGTCATCTGGTCAATACGCTGGTGTCAAATCAAGCGAGCGTACGACATCTTAGTGCTTCGTCGGAGATAACCTACTCGTAAGTAACAGGCTTATTGGTGGACCGAAGAGATAGCGGAACTGAGGCGAAGAGCTCTAGCGTGCAAGTGTAAGGCTCAGCGATTTATCGGTTGAGCAGAAACATCCAAGGTACTACAGAGCACAAAAAGGCGGAAAAAGAGCTGCGAAAGCCTATCAATTCGAAGAAAAAACAAATGTATGAAGTAAACGGTGAAGTAAATTGGGCTCCATTCGGTCGGGGGTACAAACTAGTTTCTGGTAGGGTTGGTTAAATGAATCTAACTGCTCCACTTATGGGGGCGGATACTCTGAGGTCCATTGTGGACTCGCTGTTCCCAGCACATCACACGAGTGCTCTTATGGTCCGCCAGGAAGATATTCCTGAAAACCCGAAAGGTCCTTGGCTTCGACAGTATTTCAGCGAAAGTGCTTAAAACTGTGGTGCGAAACCAACTATTAACGTTGCTGCGAATGTAAAATACATGTTTGCTGGCGCGCGTCTTTGCTTTGACCTCGAAGAAAACAGGGGGACCCTTACACATCATCTACGTACAGAGTTCTTTGTTTGCTTGATACGGCTTGGAGACTCCTGGAAGGCCTATTGGAACCATTACTACATGGAGCAATATGAAAACTTGGGGCTTTTCGAAGAATCGACATGGGTTCCGTAGTGGCCACTTGACATCTACGAAATAATCTGCCATCAAGTAATCGGTCGAAGTAATCAATCAGTAGAGTGCGCCGAGGCTGCATGATATCCGGTCAGGCTGATTGTGTTTCAAGTGACACTGGATGTCCGAAAAATGTTTAATTCAGCTAGATGAGGAGATATTTTAGAGGCCCTTGAGAGGAATTTTCAGAACACCTATTTAAAAATAAACTCAGTACTGGCATTTCTCTATGCTATAGTCACTAAATTTTGGTGACGATGACTACATGGGAAACTATAAGAATCAAATTACCAAACTTACAAAATTCAAACAATTGAGTCATGTGGTAGAATAATGACAAAATAACCGGAGTGGGCAAGTTTTTCCTAGCACGGCATAAAATATTAATAAATATTAGAAAAAGCAATCTTTTTTGCTTATTCTTACCGTAAGGTGCTAAACATATGAACATATTTTGGTAGCATCTGTTGAAACAAAAATAATTAAAATGCGTCGTTCGTGCCATCCTGGCCTTGATCTTCTCGATTGAAATACTAACTTCTTCGTCTTTTCCTTTAAATGCTGACCTTCTTCTTCTTTTCTCCATTTAAATGCTAGCTTGTTTTTTCTTCTTTTAAATACTGGTCTCCTTCTTCTGCTTTCAAAAGCTGCCTTTCTTCTTCTGCTGGATTTCAATGTAAGTTTTTTATCTTTTGAAATGCTAGCCTTCTTCTGCTTTCTAATACCTTTCTAATAATAAATTTCTTCTTTTGCTTACACACAGGCTTTCTCCTATTCCTGCTTTTAAATGCTCCCCCCTTCTTCTCCTTTTTCTTTTTCTACTTTGAAATGTCAGCATTTTTCGCCTCGTTTCTTTTTCTGCTTTTAAGTGCTGGCCTCATTTTTCTTATGTTTAATATTCTGGACTCTTCTTCTCCTGCTTTTAAATGTTGAACTTCTCCGTCCTCTGCTTTGAAAGGCCAGCATTTTCCTCTTTTTAAATAATGTCCTACTTTTCTTCCCGTTATTTTGATGCTGATTTTCTTCTCTTTTTAAATGCCAGCCTTCTTTTACTCCAAAATGTTGACTATCTTCTTCTGCTGCTTTAAAATACTGTTATTATTCTTCTTTTATTCTCCTTTCAGATGATAGTTTACCTCTTTTAAACACTTCAAATGTTAGTTTTCTTTTCTTTCTCCTTTTGAATCCTAGAATTATTCTTGTTTTGCTGTGTAATGCGAGCTTTCTTCTTTTCCTTTGAAATGCAAGCTTTCTTCTTCTTTTTAACGCTACATTTCTTCTCCTTTTCAATGCCGGCCTTCGTTTTTCCTTTTTTTAAATGTTGGTTTTCTTTTTCTCTTATAAATGCTGGCATGTTTCTCCTTTTGACTGCTGACCTTTTTTTCTGCTCCTTTTTATCGGTTGCTTTTCTTCTTCTTCTCTTTTAATATGCTGGCTTTCTTCTTTTTCTCCTTTGAAATGCTTGAATTTGTAGAAAACATTCGGGAGGGTATAAAAATCAAGGATGTTACAGTTTATAGAAGGATTGGCTGCAATTCAGTATGGGTTCAAACCACCATTTGTGATATCACAGTGATATCAACCACCTTGTGGGCGGTCTTTGAGCTGACTGAGCCCACGAACATGGGTGTATTTGTCGCACGTACAAGAATATCTTTCTCGTTAAGTTCACGTTCACACTCACTTCAAAAACGTCAACGAGCTTTACACTGTAGGATCAAAACAACCACAAAGTAGTCGCTTATTATCAATAGCTAAATCCGAGCCGCGACCCGCAATTCCTCGTTGTTGCAGTCGGGCCGGCGTTTATTGGATATTCACGATGGCTTTTAAGCCTCGGCTTTTCTTTTGGCTCCTTTTTGAGGTACTCGAATTTTGTCCAAACGCTACATACATATGACCAGACTACAGTTGGAGAACTGTGGTAACCTCTGGATCGTCAAATATTTCGTACAGTTCGTGGTTGCACATTTTTCGCTATTGGATGTTCTCCCGTTTCGCTCCAATTATCCGCTTCACGATCCGTCTTTCGAAGGTGTTTTGCATCTATAAGGGCGTATTGTAGACATATAGATTTAGGCAAAGAAAATAGAGAAATTTGAACCTACATATATAAATTTGTCTACATTTTCTAATTTATATTCGTCAAGATCTATATTACGCCTTTCAACCAGTCCTATTTCATGTTTGTGCCATGATTTCCGTTTTTGACAGGTTGTTTTGCAGGACTTAGTCCGGTCTTATGTCATTCGCGTAGGCTACTAATTGGCTGGACTTACATATAAGCACACTCATTGTGTTGGCAGGCAGCTTCCTTATCATGTACCCTAGTGCTGAATTGAACAGCAGAGGATCCAGCCCATCACCTTGCGTCAGTCCGATATTTTACCAAGATCAAGCAAAATAAAAAACAATATTGGTTGAGCAATATCAATTGAACAATATCGTTAACGTAAGTAATTATTTATTCCAAATCATTGAATTTTCCTCAAAAGCCTTCTGTAAAAATTCTATCATCAACTATTCTAAGTGATTTCTCATATTCTCGGCAATTCCGGCAAATTCATCAATTAGCACTAGAAAAACAAACAATTTAAGCCCTTCACAGCTTCAATATGCATAGACTCGGAACAAGCTGGGTACTTGAACCTACCCATTAAGCTAACAGTTTCAAGCGCAAATATTTGCTAGCATTCCCAATCGTATAAATATTTTCAAAGATGAAACGTCAATGTTGCAACATGTAAGCAGTTATTTTTGCCACCTTGCATAATTGTTTTAGGAAAGTTCGTTAAAGTTCTAGGTTTGTTTTCTCTAGTTCAAAAGAGGTCTATAATGTGTGCTTTATGCTAACAATTAGGCTCAACATCTGTCGTGATGATGGTGCTTATGACATCAAGTACCAATAATAATTGTCTGTAGGGTAATTTTAGTGCTAATTGATTTAAGTATTTTGAATGAATTGCTGTTCAGTTGGTTAAATACGTGATCACCGGTTATCATCGTGACGTCAATTGCGACTATGCCTAAATGCATTGCCAATTCGAACGTTGTTCGCCCACAACGAGCGTGCGAGTACGTGAGTATGTTCGAGATACTAACCGTAAACAGATCGACAAATATTGTTCATTTTTGGATAATGATTTCATTATTGTAATTTGTGATGAGATGATGGTCATTATTTTATTATAGTAAAGTAGATAAGTGCGAATTCCTGGAACCTAATGTAGATATTCTTAGTATTCATGTATTCTGATTATATGAAAGTTTGAGCTGCTTTAACAAAGCACGCTGAATTTTTATTTAAATGATTTGATCATAGAAAATACAAGTTGATCACTACAATAGTGATTTATTGTGAACAACATTTACTCAGGGAATTATTCTGGATTATATATACTAAACACACAAAATTTTTTTTTTAAATAACAAAGGAAGCTTACTTTATCTTAAGGAACAACAAATGACCTTCAAATGTTGCACACGAATTAAGCCATATGATGTCAATAAAAACACTTAAGGTAAACCTCTCTAAAGTTGTTAAATTTTGCTTCAATTCATATAGAAGATAATTTTATGTGAATACAAAGAATGCTTGAGCAACGTCATACCCACATGAGCTTCTCCTAATATGAAATTTGCTTAAGCAGATAAAAATTAAGATTCAATTCACGTGGTTCATTCAACATTAAGTAGCGTTTATACTAAGAACGTTGGTGGACAATCGCATTAAATTTACAATCGTTTTAATCAAACGTACAAAAAAACAATGCCATAAATTGATAAGAAGATCAGAAGAATCTGACATACCTACCTACTTCACTGTTTACTAAGTCGACTAACATCGGTAAGTGCATTAACATTTGATACAGAGACCAGATGCAAATAAAAATTTTTTTTCACTTAAACGTGCTGTAGATGCTTGATTGTGAATATTATACCGGCAAAATACAGCTGGTAATTCTAGAATCTGTTTTAATGACGCTTTTTTCTTAACATGTGCCAAGAACTCTCGGAGACGGAAACACGAGATATGTGTGTGTAGTTACGCTGTAGTTTTAATCCATATTGTTACTATACAGATTACATTATCTGGATATGTAGGAATGCTAGACATTAATACAATTGCACCTGTCGTAGCCGCGTCATCGTCGGACATACATAGGTAGGGCTTATAGCGGTTGTCTGACCTGATCTATAGAACGGACTAAGTGAATTTAGTCCTAAGGTTTTTATATCGGCCTGACCTATTATTTGGAGAGGTCGAATTTAGTCCTCGTTTGTTCGTGACAGCTGTCATTTAGTTTAGTTTTAGTGCATGCACTGTAATAATATTTTCATTTGTCTCTCAAACGAGAGGGTTACGAGCTTATATTCAACATACATATATTATTAATGTTCACGCATAAATCAATGTTTAGGTCAGGTGTGTTTACAGCGATATTGTCCACGACATATTTTAGGTCAGGTCGCTTGAAATCGTGGACTGACTTATCGCCAGTTTAAGTCAAGTCACCGCGTGAGAAGTTAGTTCCTAACCAAAGATAAGTGGGTGAACTCCTTCCATTTTCCAAAAAAAAAAACACTTTGACCTTGAAATCATGCCTCCATTTACGCAATGCATTATCTGTCAAAGCAACGTGAGAGTCAGCTAGTATTTTTTGCGAGAGGGAGCCGTATGTGAACAACGAAAAATCTAGCCTGAGTATGAAGTTGTCGAATCTTATCTTGCATCTCTTTCTGTTCCATGCGATTTCTTCCAATTTTCCAGGCTGATCAATAAGTCAATCTCAGGCCGGTTCACTGGATTTTTGGTCCGTATATATATATACGGAGTCCGCACGCTGGTTAGGAACTCGTAGCACAGCGTAAAAAGTTAGTTCTTAGCCAGCGTGTGAACTCCGTATGTGTATACGGACCAAAAATCCAGTGACCCGGCCTGAGATTGTATTTTTGATCAGCTGATTATAGGCCTGGAAAGTTGAAAGAAATATCATGGAACAGAAAGAGATGCAAGATAAGATTCGACAACTACATACTCAGGTTTATTTTCCGTTGCTTCATACAGTTCACTACTCGCAAAAATACCGATCCACTCTCAGATCACTTTGACAGATTTTGCATTGCGCAAATGGAGGCACAATTTCAAGGTCAAAGTAGTAGGAACTCACCCACTTATCTTTCCTCACATTTGCGTTATTTCTGCTGCATCTCTCCATAGCTAAGGCACAGCTTCCACCGCTTCTAACAATTGCTCCATGTTTTTGAGACTTCTTACTGCTATGGCTTGTTTTATGTCTTTCCACAAAAGCTCGATTGGATTTAAGTCCAGACTCGGACTGGCCAGTCTAAAACGGTGACGCTGTTGTCCTCCAGAAACATCCTTGTGTGTCTTATCGTATGGCTTAGATCATTATTTTGCTGGAACTTCCATATAATAGGAAGATTCTCCTCAGCTCAATGTAAGATTATATTTTCTAAGACGTCGACTTACTTTTCACTGTTTGATATTAGTTATATACAATCCACGAGAACACCAACCTACGAGAAACATAACCAAACTCCACACTTAGCAACAGTTGAAGTGTAGTGAGGGTCTTATTTCTTGCTTTTTGGTCGCCTTATGAATTTTCCGCTACCAGGGGCAATGCGATTTATTTTTGTTTCGTCGCTCCAAAATATGAATTTCCACTCATTAAATGTTCCCTTTCGAGTTTCATTCTTTTCTTTCGATTGGCTGCCGTTGCCAGGAGCTTCTTCCTACCAAGTAGTCCGGCTTCGATAAGACGTTTTCTGACTGTTCTCACCGAAATATTGCTACTTTCATACTATAAGTTATTTTTCGGCCTATTTTGGCCCGGAAAATAAGTTGGACAGTCTTGTGGATTACAAGTATTTCAGTGATTCGTAAGCCATTCTTATGGAATACTCTAGGCTGCTGGCAATTTGTCGATATGATAAACCTTACTTTTTCAAGTCTAAAATCTGTTGTCTAATTAGCCTTTCCCATCGTTATTGAAATTAAAAAACGTTTTTTTAGACTATCGAAATTAGGTTAAAACTGCAACGAATGCAATTGGGTTTTTCAAATTGATCATGACAAAAAGAATAGGTTTGAGTAATTTTATTCAGCGCATAAAATTTTTTGAGGATGGTGCCTAGGATCTATTTCCTAATTCACCTTGACAGTTTCTAAATTTATTCTTGTAATCTAAAATGTTGCTTTATTACTTTAAACTTCTATCTGAAATCCTGTTGCTGCGGCGCTGGGCTGATAATGTTGTAGGTTTTGCTCCGTAATAAATGATTTTCAATAGAGTTCAAATCATGCTTCCTTGGTCAGCTTCAGTTTGAAAATAGAAAAGCAAAAACCTCGTTTTCACGAGGGTTATGCGTAGCCACTTGTAAGAGGGAGACTACAAATTTAGGCAAAGCCGTGAAGGTTCGGCTTATAAGAAGTTCGCTCCAAAAACAGAAAATTATGGCGCGAGAGATGGATGTGATTGCGAAATCCATGAGCCGCAAAATAAAAAAAGGCTTGAGTCTGGGGGACTACAAACGTCGTCGTATCCAGCCATAGCTCGCCGTTACTTTGAAGGAAAACAGACTGAAAAAATGTAAGTGGCTGTTGGCGGTGAACGCAGATAGGGGCTATCAAAAATCTTTTTTACGGACAAGACAATCTTCATTGTGTAAAAGCAATTCAATCGACAGAAAGATCGGACGTACGGTCAGTTGTCATTGGAAGCGTTTCAAGTCATTTCGTGAGTCAAGAGGCGCCATTACCTGGCGTCAGTCATGGTTTGGTGGGGCGTAGTCTATGATGGTACCACTGAGCTGTTTTTTTTTTTGCGAAAAACCCATGAAAACCTTCGCAAAAGTGTATCAACAGACGGGTTTGAACCGTCTTGCGAAGGCTCTCAGCCAAACCATGTTTCAAAACTAGCATTGGGTGTTTCAGCAAGATTCGGCGTCGGCTCACAACGCCAGAATGACTCAGAACTGGCTTGAGACGGTTTCCAATTTTAGTCCGCTGGATTATAATTTATGGATACGCTTGAAGAAATTGAAATTGAGTTTCCAACCTGCACGAAGAAGCGTCTGTTTTCGAGGAAGCTTTGGATAATTTGGCAATGACAGCTGAGAAGTTGTGCTGTATGAGTTTATAAATGATTCCATCTATCCATGAGGATTTGCAAGATGGTGTAAAGAGTTGTAGATTTCTCCATATCGATTTACAAAAGCTTGGAATTTTTGTATGATAATAACGAATTTGCATGACATGCATTTTATAGTAAAATATAGTGTTGCTAATTACTTATCCGCTCGAAGTCTTGGCTTTTCTTTATTATGCTTTCAGTTGACCAGCCCTTTACTTAATTGCCACTGAATCAGGTATAAAACTAACCGGGTTATATCGAAGGAGTCATTCACAAATTGGGTTTTTTTAGTGTTTCTAATTATATATCTGCAGCTGTATATCCTAAAATCGATTGTATTAATCTGAAAATTCCTAACCATATGTGTGAAAATGCTAACAAGACCATATTAGAATCAGCATCCAAGATTAGTTTTCTGCTAATTCATTGTGCGTACAATCTAAATTTTCCAATATTGATCTAAAATATATCCCGAAACGACTGCAACATCATCATGACTTTCTATGGGTAAATTTTTCGGGCTTGTTAGCATTAGAACTATCCAAAATTTCTCACATGTTGCAATTTAATAGTGGCTTAGTTAATATCTAATATTAGATACACGCTTCTGAAACGATCATCGTATTGCAATATTATGGATGGGATCTCCCAAAACGTCTATCGACCGGACACCAAACCGTTTAAGTAATATTGTATTTGCATTTCGAATTAGCACACTGGCCATCTATCGTGCTCATTGCTGAATCTTTTTCTTCATTCAGACATCTTGACAGACCCCTGTGACCGTAGGTTTGAGAACTTTTCGCAAGTTTAGCGGAACTCAATTATTAATTGCGTCAACGGGCACCAAGTCAATATTTAGCGAGTAGTTTATTATGAGGGAATCGCCAAAGGTGTAGATGAAATTTCCGACAATTCATGCTTAATAATAGCGGATGTTGCCTTTTTGCAATGTTTGCGATGCGTTTCGTTATGTACACATGCTCGTACGCAGATACTTTGTGAACATAGTAATAAATTAAGAAGCTTTGCATGACTTTGTTTAGATAGCTTTGGGTTTGTACTGCGCGAGTTCGTTTAAACCGCTGACATGTGCGTTTTCGGCGACTCGAAAAACAACAATCTCTGTTGACATCTTGAACTTGGCGGGGTTTTTTTCATGCAGAGTTTAAGTACTTCGAAGACCTCTGTGAGATCTTGGCTAAATGTCATGTCAAGGTTATGGGTTTTTTTCTAAAGCAAATTGATAGTTTTACTAATTTCCGTTAGGATAAATTTCCATGAAGATTTTGTCAACACAGTAATATCAATAAACAATTAAGTCGCCGCGCTGGTTTATTTGCGCAGTGGTTTCTTAACGTAAAAAACCGAGAATATTATTCAACTGAAATAACTATTTTTATTTTATATCTATATTTCGAATATAAGAATTTTCATTCATTTATGTTCATACATTTTTGCAGCAAATTACATGCATATTTCATTGCATAGCGTAATCCGCAAAAACTTCTCGTAAACTCGAACAAACGCAATAACATAGTGCGAAATATTTACTATACAGTGAAAAAACCATGAATTTTACTGCCAACAAGAGCATAGTTATGATAGGAAGCAACGATTAACATTCATCGCATGTGCATATTTAAATCTGATGTTATTGACTAACCGCAATTGTAAAAACTGTAGTTCAATGTAAATCGTGTAATAGTAACCTGAATATTCATTTTTAAGGAGAATAATTACAAGTACTTATGATTGATGCGCATATCATGACCCGAGTGTGGTCTAGAATACTAATGAAATTTTCGATACGTAGGATTCATTGAAATCTATAGAATGAAATATACATGAGTGTAGTAGTAGTAGTAGAAATTGGAATCTGATGAAAAATTCATCGGAATATTGAAAAGTAGAATTAAAGGTGTCCTTACTAGCGAATGTTTTTTACATTATTACTTTTTTTTGCAATAGAACTTGCTTTAAAAGTCACTGGAAAGACATCTAATCATCATTTGCTAACACCTATTAGAAAATTACATGACAGATAGAATATTCGAAGCTTAATGGCTAACATACGCAGACTTGATTAAAGGAAAAGGCTTACGACAATCAAAGGTGTACGACAATTTTCGGGACGAGCGTCATGAGAGCGACGGTTAGGGAAAGTTGTCTGGTCAGCGGAATATTAGCTAACCTTTCTCAAGCCGAAGGGAAAATTTCGAACGACACCGAGAAAAAACTACAGAGGCATTTCACTCCTTTTTACGTCCTACAAATTATTGACGAACATATTGCAAAATAAAATTAAAGTTTACGCTTGCAATGTCAAGTCTCGACGATTGGTGACTGAATAACTATTCACAGAGCCTACTTAATCAGTACTGACTCTTTATCAAGTCTCCACTCTTCTAGCTTTGAAACCAATACTCGAAGTATTCAAAACTCATTAATTTTTCTTAAGTCGGCGCCAAACGATGCGGTGAACGTTTGATTCAAACGTTTGCCTCCAACGTTTGAGTCAAATATTAAAAACTCTAGCGCACCTGAACCGCTAGAAAACTAATTTTCGAAGAAATTGTCTTTGAGTGACAAAAAACTGTGGAAAGACGTAATACACTTTTTTGTAGAATCATATCAACCATTCCTTATCCAAAGCAACAAAACTAAACTATAACACAAATGATGAAAATGTTTAGTGCTAGCAACACTTTCCCAACGAAGCAGCAATAAGTTAACCATAACAAGCTCATACTCAAATCAACGTATCCTTTGAATTTCGTTCTCATCGCAGGATTTCATCGAAAGTTTCAGCAGTTAAACGTTGTTTGAGGCTGCCATGCGAAAAATGTTCAAAACTCGAAAAATTTAAAAATGGATTCCTTATTTTTATTGCAAATGCTTAGCAGCATCTGTTGGTGCAATATTTATGGAAATGGCTAATGCTAGTTAGCCTGTGTCAACACCATACCAAATCTGCTTCACGTTAAGTTAAACCCAACCAGTAAATTTCGTTTCGATTGAATCACTGCGCTGGAAGTTATACGGGTGAAAAGAATTTTAGGGTTACCACCCTCAAAACTTTTCAAGTTTTTAAAGCGTTAATATTTGTTGCTAATTTTCATTGCAGGATCATTTCCATTTGCAAATCTAATGACAGAATCGCTCAGTAAAGAAATTCCAAAAAATTACAAAAATTGTCATAGCTGGCAGCCCTTTCATGATTTTGGTACGAAATTTCTATGACATTTGGTTAACATTAAAGTCAATTTACTGCGTGAACTTCGGTCTGATTTCTACACTGGACCGGAAGTTATAGGGAAAAAAGCTTTATTTTGCTGAGCAAATTTGCAAGATTTATGAGACAAAAATCACCATAGCTGGCAATTCTATTCTAATTTTTCAGCCAAATTTTCATCAAATGTTACATAGAGTAATATCCAAGTATTGTATGAATCTTGTCAAAATCTGATGGCTGAATCGGAAGTTATAGGCCAAAAACCAGTTTTTTTTCTCAGTGATTTTTCAAGATGGTACCACTGGCACAGGGTTGCCCGCATTTCAAAATCACTTCTATCAGACCTGGTCCTAGCTAATACCAACATGTCCTGTAAATTTCATTATGATCGGATAATCCGGTCGTCAGTTCTCGTGAACAGAACTTTCGAGTGCTGAAAATAGAGGTAATTTGGTGATGGGTTGCCGTTCTTGTGCAAATCGGAATTTTGAAAATTTTTATTTGACATGATGGACAAAGGTTAAAATTTATCAGTGATCTGATTTTTTTGTCAAAAATCAAAAATTTTCCAGGAAGGTCAATGATTTGAAGGTTTTTTTTTTCAGGAGCCTGCCGTAGCTACAGGGTTACCCACACTATCTTGAAAATCCACGTGTGCTAAATTTTAGTCAACATTAACACGCTCTGCAAATTTCACGATGATCCATTGTTTTTCTTAGAAGTAATGACAAATCAAAATTTGAAAAAAAATCCTTGCCTACTTTTAGGCACCCTGCACCCACACACGGCTCACAATTTCCAATTTTTTATCATAAACGAGCTTAGAACATAATTAGTTTTCATTCCCAATACTTTTCTTCAATAAAAATTTACACTGCTTGGAAATATAGGAGTACCTCAAAGTTCACTAAAACGCTCGCCGCCGCCAAAAAGTTTAAGATATCTGAATTTGAGAAAATTGTGGACCTACCTACTATATACATCTACATTCTCCGAAAATTTCAGCTCAATCGGATCGGCCAATCCTGAGATTATCTCCCTTAATCATTTTGCTGATATATATATATATATATATATATATATATATATATATATATATATATATATATATATATATAAAGAAATATGAATTTTCGGCGAAACGAGTTTAATACTATTGTTCTTCGAACATTAGTAAAAACCGGCAAAAGACCGAACATGTTCCAGCGCCAACGTTGGACGCTGGAGATCGGGCACTGGTAGCTGGCGCATCGGCCACACGATGCATCCAACCTTCAAGTGCCCAACGTTGGACGGTGCTGGTAGCATCGTTTGGCGCCGGCTACACCCATTCAATTCTAGGTTCTCCCTAGTAGTATGGTCAATTAACTGTAAGTATTTGGTAGTTTATTTATATACGTATAAAAATATAAAAAAATTCCAATCAAGTTTTTTTTACCATATTTTCCTTGTAGTATGATACTAATGAAAAAGACTGTAAATTATCGCAAACTGAATAAGCTAGATTTTACATCTTAGAGTAAGGATATTGTCAAATCTCTGAATGTTTTACTGAAATGCTGGAAGTTTAACATCGACCTGTACCTGATTTATGTAACAGGTATATTGCTATCTTTTTCCACTGAAAATACGCTTGGTACATACAATATTCTCTGGGTTTATGGAAACAAAACATTTCGTTTACTACATACTTTTATTCAAACAGTAATTGTTTCAACTAAATCGTGTACACAATTTATTTATCTCACTAATAACGATTCACTTGCTATACAATTGACTTGATTTTAAATGAACCCGCCAGAAAAAACTCAATTCGCTTTTCTCGAAAGGTCCGCTTCGCAAGACTCGGTGTATAAGACTGACTTCGCCAATTTATGTATCTCGCCGGGTATATTTATGCTTCGCCCGATTCTCTCACTCTATGAAAATCTGTTTACATCTTCTAGATGATTCTTATCAGCGTTTACCTGGGATCTACGGATTTTTTTCGTTCTCTGAGATACATGTAAGAGATAGTTCGAGAAGATATTTCTCGATGTTTCTCGTTATTTCTACACTGAAAGAAAAACTCTTGGTTGGTTCAACTATTTTTAATAGTATTGCAACGATTCATTCAAAATAGTTAAACGAACTACGGAAAATAGTTATTTTTACTATGTTAATATAGTTAATTTAACGATATAAAAGTAGTTGGTTCTAGTTATGCAAAAAATATCTCAACGTTCATGAAATCAACTGTTTTAATTGTTTCATAACCACGAAAATTAGTTGATAAATAGAAAAATATTCATCAATTCACTCAAAACTTCAACGTTTCGAATTATCAACAGTTTTTATGGTACTTAAACTACTTCGCAATAGTTGATTTCAGCAAACGTAATTCAGTGAGCAACGTCTTTGAAATTATTCTACGCAAAGTAGAATGGTTTCAACATTTGGACGTTTTTCAATTGTTTATCAACCACGCGTCATGGTGCATAAAAGTAATCAACGATTTTCTTATGGTTGTTTTAACTATAGCCCTAGTTGATGCAAAAACAACTAACGCAAACTGTTGATTTTCCATACTCCTCATACTCATACTCCTATTCTATCATAGAAGTTTCATATACTACATGGCAAAATTATGTTCGGTTTGCTGTTCGATATAATTCATATGCATGTTATGCAGTGAAGCCTTTATATTACGTTGTATGACGCTTTCTTCCACTGTGGTAAACGCAGTGGACTGCGGCAAAGTGCTGTGAAAAAGTTTACTGCAAACACAAAACAGCGGCATTGCGGCAGCGGCGCCACAGGGGGAGGCGTGAATGCCGCAGTTGAATTTGGTGAATCACAATGCAGCGACAATGTCGCTGTCAATGCAACCAAGGCATCAACCAAATTCATTTTGTTTTGTCTTTTGTATTGCTAAATCCTGTTGTACGAGGATTAGGTTGGCTACCACATACTTTATACATAAACTATATATATATTACATACTATAGTCTTTTCTTACCTCGTACTATGTATATTGTTGGAATACCATTGTTTGTGGTTGCTTACTTTTTTTGCACCACGGACGTTGTTTGTCAACCACGCGTCATGGTGCATAAAAGTAATCAACTATTTTTTTATGGTTGTTTTAACTATAGCCCGTAGTTGACGCAAAATCAACTAAGGAAAATTGTTGATTTTACCAAGATTTTTCTTTCAGTGTAGCATTGATAGGTTGAAATAAAAACAGATTTGTCATCAACAATAGCCTAACCTTTACAGTATGGGGCAAGAGCTAGATACACAGCTTTCATTCTCGATCGTTTTTTACGATGTTGCTGTATCCGGTAGGCAACAAAGTCGAGCCGTTTGATTACACGGCACGGCCCTTCCTATTCCGGTTGTGGCTTAAGATATAGAACTTTCCGTCGACGGGGTTTGTAAATCCAAACCAAATCGTTTTCCGGAAACCCAATTGAATCCGCTCCCAAATCGTATTAATTTAAGACTCCGATGTCCTTTCTTTTTGTAGTTCCGGCATTGTGAACCTACATTAGATGGTGATGTTCCGGTGCTAATTATTCTTTGATGTCCACATCCTTGACAATACGTCGTCTTCGATTTCTTGTGACAACCGCGCCTCAAGTGACTCTTTTCTCTGAAATTCCAACATTAAGGGGCTCCACTTATCGTAGATTTTGTGGAGATATCGGCTTTTCTGCGCAAGCATTCTTCGTTTACTTCAGAGACTGTAACTTTGCTTCATGACGCCTGCTTTGCAGATTTGTATATTAAAACGTAGGCCAAAGAGTCCCTCTGCATCTCTTTGTCAGCCAAACGAAGTGCTATTTGAAGCTCTCTGAAAGCATCTTTTGCCGTTTCTTCCCGATGTTCTTGGTCCGACGAGAGGTAGGCCAGAAGCATTAGCAGCTCGATGCTCTGAGCCAACTGCTGCAACGTCTCCTCTGGCTTCTGTGCACTTATTCGGAGTTGTGAACGATGAAATTCCTTTAAATAGTCTTTGCCGTATCTCATACATAAATCGTTCATCAGGGTTCAATAGATTGAGTAATTGTTCACTGGAATGGTTTGAAGTACTTGCATTGTGGCTTTTTTCAATGGCACCATTAGTGTGGTCTTCATTCATCGTGCCAGTGGTTATATTCTGCAACCGCCTCAAACTGCTTCTTGTAGATAGTTAAAAAAGTTAGTCTTTCAGAAAGGGGTGCTTTTAGTGTTTTATTACCGCTTGATTCAGCTGCAGCAGTTCCTAGGAATCTGATGCACTGCAAATCAGATTTCACCAAATCGTTTTCTTCCTCACGACCTATCAGATTTATCCCTTGCTTGTCAAATTACTGTTTTGCCTCTGTAGCTAGAGTTTCCAATTGCTCCTTGATTCCTAAGGCTTGTTGGTCGAGCTTCTGATTACGATTTATATTCAGTTACATGATCTTTTGCTTCATATTGGAAGCAATTTTCAGCAGCAAACCTATAATTGGATTTTTTATCTCGCTGCTTTGCTTTTTCTGATCACTTTCTTGGTTGATTTCCTCATCCGAGAGCTCAAAGGTTTCCTTCCGTGCTCAAAGCCTCTCTTAGCTATGACAGCAAAGCCATCTTATTCCTAGTCATTAACAAATCACGCTTCCGACACTCTACTTTCATCTCGGCTTGCGCTATTTCACATACCAGCTTCGACATTGTTCTTCAATTAAGTTCACATAACTTCTCACAGAAATCACTGTCCGAAACTTCTGATTTAGTCCACTCAATACGAATATTTACGTTTCAGACAAATTGACTGTCCGCAGTTTTACTAAAATTCACTTTTTGAATCGCGAACAGGAAAGATTCCATCTTTCTGACAAAATCTGCTGTGTTTTTCCATTGCATTTACACTGCATTTACGAAATAGAACAGTTCGTTTACTCGGACCAAACACACTTTTATTCGAAACTATAATTGTTATAACTAAATCGCTTCATTTTCTACAAAACTCGCGTACACACTATAATTATTGCGCGAATAACAGTATCACTCGCATTGAAATTAATATGCTTTGAAATTAACGCACCAGGAAACACACCCAATTCGCTTTTTCATCAGATTTGCTTCAGAGACTCGCATCAAAATAATAGGCGCGTTTTTTTGCTCCCCAGACGCATTGGAAACAATAACAACTCCTGTTATGGAAGGAGGGAGTTATTGTTGTTCCCAATGCATCTGCATTCTTCTGTAATAGATAGGGGGAGCAAAAAACACGCCTAATGGCTTCTAGTTCACTCGGACTCGATTGTGATTGCATACTTCAAGGCTAATCTCGGTTTCTCTCGTTCAGTGGGAATCTTTTGCGGCTTGGCTTCTAAAAATTTCTTATCAGCGTTTATCAACTTGACCAAGACACAAAAGAACAAGACCTAAAAATCAGCTCGAACAAAATGAAAATCATGCTTAAAAAAGAGAGGGCACCATCCACAGACAAAATTTAGGTCCTGACGAATATTATGAGGAAAATATGGACAAATTTATATACTAATGTGCAAAATTGACTGTTAAATGGAGTCCAAATTGCGAAATAAAACGATGAATACAGCTAGTTGACAAAGTTTTCTACTCCGTTTTGACTGTGCTGGATGCAGATTAGGTGCAGAAAGACAAGAGAGGTTCAAAACTATAAATCAAAAATAAGGTATGTGTTGGATGTTAAACATACAAACATGTTGAATGTTTTAAAAAGGCCATTCCCGGGGCGAATAATCGGAATAAAACGGGAGATCAGCCAATGGCAAATAAGGTAGATACAACTACAACTTGTTGAAATATTTGACGAGCCAGAGGTCACCACAGTCAGACTGCAGATGCAGCAATGGGCTGGTCATGTGCAGCAAATGGAAGAGCATCGCGTAATTATTGAAAAGCCGGGGATCGAAAGCCAGTGTGAAAGCCCAGGAAACGCTGGTCCAAGTTTGCCGATCAAAACTGCACATCGTTGCTTGGGGTTCGTAGCTGGAGTTTGAGATCCGCGGACTGAGACAGCTGATCACGTCATTTGTTAGAAACTAAGATCCAAGTGGGGATGTCATAGTACGACGATGACGAACTATACCAAACCAATGTACCTCGTTTTCAGCACACGTTCCCTAGGCATTGAAAAAATGAAACCTGCGATCATCGTCTTTACAAAGATAAATGAAAGGCTATGCACTCTGTGCCTGCTAAGACCATCAGCTTCATACCTCTTCCGCTGATGAGGAGAACATGTTTTTGAGGAGGTGTTTCAAGGTGTTTTCAATATCGGCCCTAGGTATGATTACGAAATTGTCAGTTGTCGCGAGAATAGCAGAGATAAAGGATTGCAGACCATTCAATTAGCAGCGGCTGAAGAAATGGTCGTTTAGAGTATCAGCTGGATACATGTGGATGGGTCCACTCTCAACTATGTATTGATAGATAGAACTTTAGTAACCTGTTGAACCTGTGAACATATCAGGGAGCAAATATCGACTCGGATCAATATCTTGTTTGGCGCAATACTGCAAGCACGTATCATCAGACGGCTAACGGTAAAAGTAAAATAAAAACAAAACAGCGTGAAAGAAGCTTGAAACATCAGTCAGTCAGCTCATGTAAACGGCATTTGGAAACAGCTCAAATACGCTATCATTGGTGCGGTCACAATTATCTTCGAACCGTCACAGAAAAGGTTCTTAGTAAGGAAAATATCGAGCTCTTAGTCGTGTTTGGGGGGGAAGATTCTCCTATCGATATTTAAAAAAACTACGAAATTATAATATGAGTGATATCCAGACCCTATTAAGATCATGCTCAATAGGCTTAGCTGGACACTTAGTTCACAAGAGCGAAGAAGATCCGGCTTGTACAGTCTATGAGGGAAGAATTTTTGGAAAGAGATGCCAAAACAAATCCTGCTTCCGAAGTAATGGTAAGGATGTTGAACTGGATGGCGACGGCGCAAAAGCGGGACGTCTGGAATTCTTTTCTGCGGCTGCCCTAGATCGGACTACTGTTTGTTGTGCAGTTGATTATGCTGATACATCCATTAGAAGAGCAGCAATCAAAGCCATCACAAGATTATTGCATTTAACTAGCGATCCAAAGCACAGTACACCATTTCAAACCATAGGAATAGGAAGTTCCTCAGCAAGGATCTCATTCCAAACCAAATCTGCAAAAAGGCAGATTCTACAATTCATTAAAAGTACTTGAATGTCTTCAAACACACGCTTTCATATTCACTTACAATTTTCATAGACACATACGCATATCAAATCAAACGCAATGTTTGTTTGTTATTTCGGTTTTTGTTTATTCAATTTTTTTTATTCCAGTGATAAGGATAGTGTGAATGGTAATATTCTGTTAAAGATCACGTTTATATGCCTCATTACTTTGATTATTATTGTTCTTCAAGGGCTTCTTGTTTATTGACTTTCTCTCGTCATGCGATTTTATTGTTGTTATTGGTACATCAGTTTTCTAGTGTAATTTATTATGAATATTTATTGCTAGTTTTGTATATGACCTGATATTTGTTTTGAAATTTGCTTGTAATTTAGAGCAATACATTTGCTTATGGAAAATTTCCTGTCTGATGATAGTTTGGAAGTATTTATTTATTTGACTTTTAGCAAATTATTTATTATATTTCGGTTAGAAAAAATATGTTTATAGCATTGCAGCTATGTGAATATTAGTTTTGCAATTTCTTGGTATTTTAAATGCATTTTGTTAAATTTGGTTGATCGTATCGACTAGAAAAAGTTTGCAATTAACACTAGTTACATCTCGATTCTATTTTTTAAGTATTTCTTTTTTCAATATACATGTGAATAGAGTGTGTATAAAAATTCTGATATTGTAGAGACAATATTCGTTTTCGAATCCAACACGTAAATAAATTGTAATTCATGTGAGTATACATAATTCCATTAAACTATATTAGAAGGTATCTGGGTTTTGATAAAGCTCGTTGGGTTTTTTTATCATATTCCTTTGATTTGGCCCACATGAAATTTGATCTAAGCTCATTTTTTTTTGTTGGCAGCTTGAGATTCGAGTATATGAAGTATAACTAATATTTTCTACTATTTTTCTAAGAACGTCTACAAGAAATATAACCGAAACAACCAAAGAAACATGATAAAGAGTCTAACGAGCTAATTACTACCGGGAAATAATAGGTGGATTTAGGAAATTACTTCTATTTGTTTGTTTTCGCTAATTTGGTAATCATTAAAATTATTCAACAAAACACATAATTCGATTTTATCTACAAACAAATTCATCGTCACTTGCGTCTATTAAAACTTTCAAATAAAACTTGTTCAAACCATTGTTTGGTAACAAATAATTTAATTTATGAGGATCATTTTACCATTATTTTCTTTCCTTTTTATTTTATATTTTAATTCATGATTTTTAGTTATTAATTTTAGTACAACTAGAACTTGACTAATATGTTTTTCTTGAATTTCGTATTCAATGATTTATTTCTACGGTGATATCGAATTTAATTCAACGCATCTAACATGGGGAAAAGAATTGTAGATTAAATCTCCGAAAGTTTCCTTAAGAACAACACTTAAAACAACTACGTGGCTAATGGATGGAACTGTACACGAACTAACTAAGAAGTAGACAAGATAAAAACATAAACAAAAACTAATCTATAGTCATTTCTAAGAAACTACAACGTTATCTACGTGGAACTTAAAAGTTTCAATTCTAAATATTTTCAACCCATCTATTAATATCGCTACTATTTTATATGGAATGAAGTTCATATGTGGTATCCACTAATAATGTTTCAGAACATTTTAAGTTTATGGCAAAATATGCGTATGTCCGCTTTAGTTATTTCACTTGTTTCTGTAAAAAATCTAACATCTACTTTTGTCCATTTTTACTTGTATTTAATACGGTTGTAGCCCACAACTTTGGGTAATATCAAAACCTTTCTTCGCACCTTCAAATTGAAGAAAGATACATATAAATATCTGACCTTTGGCTAAAATAATTCCGGTTGTATGCTTGCTGAAATTAAATACACCTTGGTCTAGTAAACTGACTCGTACGTTTGGGCGAAAAGCTAACGTAGGAACGAAACTGTTTAATAGGTTTATATCGAATGAGCGGTTTCATTACTGAAAAAAAATATTCATTTAAAACCCGAAGGTTGAACACATCTGAACTTAAACCTTAAGGCTATAATTAGAGGCTTATCGGCTGTAAAGCATTTTTCTTGAGAAGGTCAGTTATTTGCTTTTTCTATGCCTATTTCAAATAACCGACGCAAAAACGTAACAGTTGAATCACTACGAAAAAATCTTCAATGATCAGATCACCTATGAAAAAATGTTAGCTTGCATTTTACTTTTGCGTTCCTCATCAATTTTCGTCTTTTATTTAATCTCTGGGTCGTCGTTGAGGCCACTCAGTTCCACACTCTGGTCTTCAAGACTTCGTTTCAAATCTTCGATTGTGTTCAGTATTAGCTGATGTTTGGTGCTTGTCACCACTATTTCGCTCGATTTTGCTTCGGTGCTAATGTCAATGCTAGAGCTTTTTAAAGCATGCCGTTCTCGCCGCATATTCGTAATTTTCTCGAGAATTGCTTGTTTGGGTATTTCTGAAATGGAAAATATAGAAAAGCTTTGAATTAGTTAATGTGTTGGAATTGAACGGTTTCTAATAACCGTTGTGATTTAAAATATGATTTGAACTTAGACGAAAAGAAAGAGAACACAGTGGAAGTGAAACCAGAATTAAGTAGGCTCTACGCTATACTTAAGGATCACGCATCAAAATCGAAGTTCATTAAACTAGACTTGTGTCATTGTTGTGCGGTCTCTTATAAAGTGAGGTTTCGGTCCAAAAAAAACTCCTAAGTAGTCTTAATTTAACCGTAGGTTACTACATGTGGTTTTCTCAGAAAGGCGTTTTTCACTGCAATTGAGCGTTTGCAAATTAACACTTTGTGAATATGTAATAAAGTGAAATAAAGTGAAATAATCGTTGACATTTACCGAGTAAACGTTGACTGATGCCTGCCAGTCAGGAACCCAGGCCTTTTTCAGGAAAATTTATAGAAAAATCTAAGCGTAAAATAGATCTGTGCCGATTATGATTATGGGAGCTGGCAAAATTAAATTAGTAACAAAATGCGCTGGAAACAATCATGCGTCAAGCAAGAATTAGAATATACACAAATCACCTTTGAACTAGAAAAAGATATCGCAAAAGAGTGAAATAAAGGCAATCAAAGAGCACTGACTGAAAAAGCTGTCGAAATGGCCTTATAGAAGACTTTCATAGCCTGGACATGAATTAAACAACGAAAATTGAATTAAAGAGACAAAGCACCATGGCTAAATTTGTCATAAGATGGGAAGTTAGATGGAAATCAGATGGTATCGTCATTTTTAGAGCTAGCTTACATACCACAGTCATAGTCATCACACTGTTTATCTCCAAGAATGACAGCAAACCAGCTTACCTTCCAAAATCATGCAGGCCGATTATCCTCATATTTTTCATATTAAGGACTATGGAGAAGCTATGATGTCGTGGCGAACACAAATTTCAATTCGCCTACCAAAAGGGTAAGTCAAATTTATCCGCCCCACAAAAGTACAAATGGTACAAATAATGTAAATGGATAGTAATTACATTACACGCCCCCATTGTCATAGAAGAAGCCTTTAATAATGTAAGAAAGAAATCGCTGCACCATGCACTCCAGAGGGGAGAAGTCTCTCAAGAGGTAAAGAAATGGATGAATGAAGCATCAAGGTGTATTCGCACAGCTGGAGGAATTGCTTGGAGGGGATGTCCATAGGGAGGAGTACTGTCCCCCTGCTATGGTCCCTACTTCTTGATGACTTTCTTGGGATCTTCAGCAGTTGGTGCGTAACCGCTCTCGGATAGGCGGATGACATTATGATAATAATAAGAGGCTTACACTCGAATACTTTGAGATTTAGAATGTAAAAGACGTTGAATGAAAGATCATAATAGCGCGAAGAGGAGAGTCAATCCATAAACTCTCCAAAAATCCAGCATAGTACCATACATCAGGAAAAGACAAATCGAGATAGGAGCCTTTAAAATTCGAGGCACAGAGGTGCATCTGAAGAGAGAGATAAGATATCCAGAAATCCACCTGGATATGAAGGAACCAAGGACAGTCATCTAATCAAAACGACAGTGCAGACCACGGAAGGTAGTTTAGGCTTATTCATTCACCCAAACTGCATTGAATACCGTTGGGGGCTAGACATGGGTAACGCAGCGCTGCGCCGCGCAATTGCGTTGAAGCATTAGCCATGATACCACTGCGCTGGTATTGATTTTCGGCATCAGTAGCGCAGTAACGCACTTCGGCATCAGTAGCGCAGTAACGCACTTCGGTATTAATGGTGTTGGCGCTGCCGCTTTGTGGAAAGATACCTGAATGGGTACATACTATAGCCTGGGTATGTTAGGGTATTTTATATCGGAAAATTAATAAGTTCAAATGTGGGTTGCTCTCGTCCCATCCAAGCTTTTTCAATCATTCTTTTTTGAGCGAATCATAGAGTCATGGTATCAGCGCAATGCTACCAGCGCCGTATGTGAGTCCGAGAAACGCAGGGAGTATCACACATAGGCGAATGAGATCATGGTATCATAGCGCAATGGTATCAGCGCAGTGCGCTGATACCACTGCTGGCACCGGTATCAGTGTATCAGCGCTTCAAAATTTGCTGCGTTACCCATGTCTATTGGGGGCTATTTCCAATGTAGGTACTGTGGGCATGCAAATAAATGGCGGGACCTATCATCCGAAGTATACGGAGCTGTAGTGGTCGTCGTAGCACTACAGCCCCTTTCGGGCCTTGGCTTCTCGCAGGTGACACCTCGAGTTGTCTCGGTCCAATGACCACGTCCTCCAATTCCAAAAACCGAGCAGCTTTGCGCAGTTTTCGTCGACAGAGCCAGACCAGCGTTTTCTGGGTTTTCCCACTGGTCTTCGACCCTCGGCCCTTCCGTCGAATACCTTCTTAGGTACTCGATGCTCGTCCATTCGTTGCACGTGACCAGCCCATTGCAGCTTCCGCAGTTTGATTATTATAGCAACCTCTGGTTCGTCAAAAACCTCGTACAACTCGTGGTTGTACCTTATCCGCCATTGGCCGCACTCTTGTTTAGCGCCAATTATACGCCTGAGGACTCGTCTTTCGAAGGCGTTCAACATATTTGCGGATGCTTGGGTAAGGGTCCAAGTTTCACATCCGTAGCACAACACAGGTCTGATGATTGATTTGTATACTTGGAGCTTCGTCTTCCTGTGTATGTAGCTGGTCTTCAGTAGGGCCAGAACGGAGTAGAAAGTTTTATTAGCGAGCTGTATTCTCCGTTTAATTTCATCAGTTTCACTGCCTTTAGTTGTCAATTTCGAGCCTAAGTATATAAATTCGTCCACATTCTCTAAATGATATTCGTCCAGAATTATATTTCGTCTAATGGAGGTCTTCTTTCTTGTTTGCGTCATGATTTTCGTTTTCGTCTGATTGATCTTCAGGCCTACTTCTTTAGCTTCCTGGTCAAGTTTCAACAGGAGTTCTTTGGCGGATGTAAAGGAACGTGACAAGATGTTAGTGTCATCCGCGTAGGCCACTAATTGTGTTATTCGACTTATACAGAAGCGTACCCCCTGTGTCGACAGGAATCTTCCTTATGACGTACTCAAGTGCTAGGTTGAACAACAGAGAGGCCAACCCATCTCCTTGCTTTAGTCCCATCTCCTTACTTTAGTCCGACATCCGAGCTGTAGTGCGGTGGAAGAAACCACAGAAACAGCTTCTGTTAATAGGCTCCACATTCTTCAAAGAATGGCCTGCTTGCTGATTAAAGAGGCAATGAGCTCCACCTCCACGGGTTGTATGGATTCCTTTCTTAACATTGAATTGATGCACGTCAAGATTCAAGATTCAGAAAGCGACAGAACAAGTGATAAGCCTACAACAGGCATCGAGGTAGAAAACCAGAAATCAAAAGGGCCATTTTCGTATCCTGGAGGACGTCTAGCCCATAATATAAATGCTGAGCCTCAGCGATCAAACAAAGGCCACGGCAATCTTCAAAAAGAGGCACATGAGAGAATGGTTCATCCACTCGCATAAAGGTTCACATTAGACTTCACGTTGATTTCAAATAGTGCAGTGCACCTAGTGAAGAAACAGAATGTTCTAACAAAAATTTCATTCTCTGAGCATAGATATATAACTTTCGAACTCGAAAAAGATATCGTAAAAAGGGAGAAGTAAAGGTAGCTAAAGTGAATGGACTAAGAAGGCTGTCGAAATGGCCTTACATCAAATCTTTATGGCCTGTACTTGAATTATCTCCTTCAAACCCTTTAAATCATTAGGACCAGATGGGATCATCCTACCACTACTATAAATTGCTACAGGAAAACTGGAAGCCATCCTAGTATAGATTGTGGAGAAATGGGGTATATATAGATGGCTCAAAAATGGCTCAGGGATCGCAATATGCACTTTCTGTTCTTTATGGAGACCACTAAGCATATCAAGTGGATCCGTCTGTTATACTTAATGCCCCGCATATAAAAAAGTCAAGAATCACTAAACGGATAGCCAATCCGTTGTCAAAACTATCAATTGTGGTAATACACTCAGCTATACTCTTAGAGGCGTTAGAGGACCTAAATAAGATAGGGTATCGGGTCATAAGAAGCACCATGGAAACAAAGAAGCGGACACTAAGGCCAAAGAAGGAGCTACACTGAGCTACATTAATCCCACTCCGTAGTAAGTCCTTACCAAGGCTGATACTGACAGGAAAATTAAAAAATGGATTAAGAAATATATTGAAAGCTATTGGCTTAATTTGGATAGGTGGACATTCTCAATAGATTATTAGCTTGGTCACAAGAAGAGCTAAAGACACTGTGAGTTTCCGAAAACTGCTATGAGGGCCCTAGGATGAGCTCTAACAGGTCAGCTTCTTTGCAAAATATACCTCCCTAAGATAGCCAAGAAGTTATTCAACTGTTGTATACACTGCGGAGAAGCGGAGGAGAATGACGAGAAATAGGACTAGCACCAGCACTAGCGAGACGATGATTAGAGCTTTTCAGCTACCCCTGGTATTATAGTTACTGCCAATCCCTCGTGTGAACCAGTGACAACTGCGCCTAAGTTCCTGGACCCACTAGTGCCTCCTATAGTTAAAGCCACAATCAACTCCAGTGCTGATCTCGAAAGCAGGTATCTGCTTTCTCGGCTAAGGGATAAGAAAATCTATGAAAATGTTCGCCTCTACCTTGCATACATGCACAAAGCCACTGACTCTGCTTGTTTCGAGGGTAAAACGAAGACTCATCTGAAAGTCATGATTCAACAGGAAGGTCTTCCCATAGATTTTCAGGCTCTTCATACTGTTTTTGTCCGGTATCATGAGCAACTTGGCATAACAGCTGACCAAGTGAAAAAAGAGCTAAGCACCTTTGCCTCACATGTCTCAGCTAAGTATATTTCCTCCCTTCAAAAAGCAAGGAATGATTTTAAAAACTATCATTCCTAACAAGAAGTTTTCGTTAAACAGCCTCAAACTTTTTTACCACAACTGTGGTGGTATGAGAGGCAAACTGAATAGACTCTTTCTTGACTCAAAATCTTGCCAATTTAATGTATTGACCTTCACGGAAACCTGGTTAAACAGTTCGCACACAAACGCAGAAATATTAGATGGTAACTGGACTATTTACAGGAAGGACCGAAACTACCTTTCTACTGGCCAAACTCGAGGTGGTGGTGTTTTAGTAGCTGTTCGTAACTCGCTATCAAGCGAACTAGTCGAAAACAGCTCATATAATCTCTTCGATCACAAGATTATTCGCATTTCCTGGTCCAAAGGTTTCATTTACATCGGAATATTCTACATCCCACCCGGTTCAGACGAAGCCGTTTATAATGATGTATGCGAAGTGATTTCTAACTTAGTTTCATCTCTTAATGAGGAGGATAAAATTATAATTCTCGGTGATTTCAATCGCCCAAATTTAAAATTTACGGCCGATGAAACTGATAATAATCTCATTCCTTTTAATCTTCTTGACTCCAGCGATTTCAATCTAGTTAGTACATTTTATGGCAATGATTTGCAGCAAATAGCTCCGACACCTAACCAAAATGGAAATTGGTTAGATCTCATATTTACTAATAGCTACGACGATGTAGTGGCTAACTCAACTGCTGATGCAGAAAATTTTTTTGGCAACACTCTTCACCACTCTGCGTTCACAGTTGAGTTATTATCTACATCTGATATGTTCGCTTCCCTATCTTACAATAACTCTATTGTATATGACTTTCGCAATGCTGATTATAAGAGCATTACGGATTGTCTTCTCAGAATTGACTGGGCTAGTAATTTTTCAACGCTAGAATTAGATGATGCTGTATCATTATTCTATGAGTTGGTTTTTGACGCCGTTGAAAAGTTCACCCCAAAGATTAAGAGAAAAGACAAAATATCTGAACCATGGCTTGATAGCAATCTAAGGTATTTGCGGAATCAAAGAAATAAACTTTACAAAGTAATTACCACCAGCACTGATGTCAGAGATGATATCAAGGATAAACATAATGAATTAGCTCAAGAATTCCTGTCGAAATCCCGTGAAGCGTATGAGCGCTATGTTAATATCATGGGCGAAAATATAATTCATGATCCTAAAAAATTTTTTGATTTCGTGAACACCAAACGGAAAACTTCGGGCTACCCTACTTCGATGCACAAAAAGAACCTTTGTTCGACATGCCCTCACGAAATTTGCGACCTGTTCGCTGAGCATTTCCAGGAAGTATTTTGTTCATGTACAAGCATGTCTAACATTCTTCTCCCTCAAACATTCCCACCAGATATCATTTGTGAAATGTATTTAACTAGAGAGGAGATTGCCAGGGCCATCAAAGATCTCAATGTCAACAAGGGTCCTGGTCCTGACTTACTACCTCCTAGTTTCATACTCGAATGCATGGAGTCGCTTATCTTACCCGTGTATTTAATTTTCAACAAATCACTTTCTTGTGGGGTTTTCCCTTCCTTCTGGAAATCATCCCATCTGACCCCGATTTTTAAAAGTGGTGATAGGCGGTCAATTGATAATTACAGAGGTATTGCAATACTTTCAGCATTGCCTAAACTATTTGAAAAAATTGTCTGTGATAAGCTCACTACTGTAATAGAACCTCTTCTAAATGAACAACAACATGGTTTTAGAAAAGGCAGGTCAACTTGTACCAACCTCGTGATTCTCGTCTCAGATGTTCTCTGTGGCATGGAAAAAGGGCATCAAATTGATACCATCTACACAGACTTCAGCAAGGCCTTTGATCGGGTTGATCATGATATTCTTCGAATCAAACTACAGAAATTTGGCATCTCGGGTCTTTTATTAAACTGGTTAGACTCTTATCTTCGAAATAGGACGCAGTACGTTAAGTTTCAGGGTATCCTATCCAAAAAAATCGAAGTTTTATCAGGTGTTCCACAAGGTAGTCACTTGGGGCCTCTTTTATTCAATATTTTCGTTTCGGATCTTTCTGAAGTTTTATCAGACATCCCTCACCTTTTTTATGCAGATGATCTGAAAATGTACCACACAATTAAATCGAACTCTGACTCAGTTTTCCTTCAATCGAAACTGCTTTCTCTTGAGCAGTGGTGCAAACAAAATAATCTCGACATTAATGTCAGTAAATGTCAAGTCATTAGTTTTTCCCGCAAAACCAGTAATATAAATTTTGATTACCGCCTCAATAATGTTACAATCAATAATGTTGACAATGTCATCGACCTCGGGGTTACTTTGGATAAAAAGCTGCGTTTTAATTTACACTATGACAAAGTCTTAAGCAAGGCTAATAAGCAGCTTGGATTTATCAAAAGACGTGCGAAGGAATTCAAAAACCTATGGGTCACGAAGTCCTTATACATAGCTCTAGTTCGGCCATTGCTCGAATATGCATGTATTGTCTGGCACCCTACCTTTGATGTCCATAGCGATAGGCTCGAATCGGTGCAGAAGCAGTTCTTGCTATTTGCGTTGAGAGATCTGTATAATCCTTACGAATTTGAAAATCTACCTTCATACAGATACAGGCTAAGTCTCTTAAATCTATCAAGTCTATCTTCGCGGAGGATAGTCATATGCTCCTGCTTTACTTTTGACGTTATTAGGGGCTTGATCAATGTTGTGTCCCTGTCCAATAAGATCACCTTCAACGAATCAGTAAGGCAGACGAGGCACACACGTTTACTGAATGAATACCGACACCACACAGTTTACGCCAACAACGAGCCAATCAATAGATGTTGCAAAATATTCAATAGCTTCGCAAAATACTATTCCCCTACCATTTCCAGACCTAGGTTTAAAACTGCTCTGACTAAGGTGCTCACGTCATGAATGCCCTATCCAATTCCCTACTGAAGATGGTTATATATTTTTAAATTTCTTCCGTTGTTGTTAATTATACAAATTTATATAAATTGTTAGATATTAATTGTAAGTGTTTTGTACGCCTTGTTTGGTTGAAAATAAATATAAATATAAAATATATTTAATATATTTTCAGCTCTGCTTTTCCTTCTATTTGGGGATAGTAGGTGTAACGTGTAGGGATATATCCAAGTCCATGTGGTGTTTGGATATCTTATAGGACAAAGCGTTGAGTATGTGCAATTGACCTAGGAGCGCAATCTGGAACCTCTCAATGGAATCAATCAAACAAACTTATTTTATTTAGCAACGAATATACTTCAGGATCCACGAAGGTATCGTTTAAACGAAAGCCACAGTATTTTACTCCGTCATGTCAATATTCTTGCCGATATATATTGAATGCAACACAAGGTGAAGACCATGCCAAACCTGGCGTACTAAAAATCGGCTGTGGCGTTTAATCAGCCAGAGGTCTCCAAGGTCAAGAATCTACAAAATTTTCCATGAGCTGGTGGTATGCATCGCATGAGCGGCAATGTTGTCCAAAAGAGTGTTTGGAATCATATTAGGGGACAGAGCTCCAGGCGTAAAACACTGATGGCCGTTTGTTTTAAGAAAACGTACGATGAGCTTGAGCAATTATAAATCAGAGACTTTTTAAGATCACCAAATAATTAAAGGGTTGGAAAAGGAACCAAATGAAGCTTTATGGTCATAGGATGCTGAAAACTGGTGAAACTTAGTAGAAAGCGAATGTTTGGCGCTGAAAACTTGGTTCATTAAATCAATAAATTTAAGACTTTCTTAGGCAGCGTAATATAAATCCTATATATGCTAGCAGAGTTGAATTCCTAATATAATGTTGTTTATTATTCATCTTCGGCTATGTTGGCAAATGTTTTCTGTTGGAAAAAGTACTTAAGTTGGCTCTGGTTCAAATAAGGTGATACACGTCAATAGAAATTACCAGTTGTATAAGAAGATTGAAATAAATAAACTGTCTGTATCCACAGCGTGATCTGAGGTGAGAATACGACTTTTTTTGACTTTTTCTTTGAACAAAAAAGTCCTGGAAACTGGCCCAGGTTGCAAAGAATTTATAGAAACTATCTATAGACGCTAACAGAGATTTCTCATATTAAGCCAACTACGATCTCATAACGTATAATTCAAACTAAGCAACAATATTACCTGATTCCATATCCAAACTCTTCTTGATCCTTTCGAAAGTCGAACTTCCTTTGTAGACTTTTCTCTTTAGCGGCTCACTCTGAGGGCAATAAGCATTGATCGATGACCTGTTACCCATGTCAACTGACCTAAACGCAATCAAAGGAGGTTTTCTGGTCTCCACAATGTTTCGATTCTTTAGATCTGTTTCATCGAAACAGGACATTTTTTCCATTTTCAAAACTATATTCCTGTTATTGAGATCATCTTTCAAGTCTCGCATTCTTCGAACAGCTTCATCATTGCTGAAACTATTTTTGTTCCCACCAGTCTCAGACTCCAACTGAATTTTCGAATTTCTTCGTTGTAACAGTGATTTTCGACTGTTATCTTCTTCGGATTCGGAATCTGAGTATATCGAGTTTGATCGTGGCGATTGACTTCGAACTCGTCTGCGTGCTTGAGATGGCGATCCTGGTGGACTTCGAAGGACTCGTCCGTTTAGTTGGAGCTGTGGAGATTTCGGTGTTGCACGTGTTGCATCGGATGTACTACTGCGACGAGATGCTTCGGCGATTTCGATATTTTGGCTGATAAAGTTGGAGAGGTGAGTTTTGCGCGGACTGAATCGCCCATTCTTCGGACTATTTGGCGCTGATGTTGGATCGGTTCGTAAGACTTCTACTCGTTTGTTTATTATGACTCCATCGGAGGGCTGTTCTGTGTGATCGATGACTTTTTGATGTTTTACAGATTCACGTTTCAGATCAGCTTCACAGTTACGTAGTATTTCGACGCGTTTGTTCGTTGGTGGGTTGCAAACTCGTCTCGGACTAGCCACTGGGGTTTCCCTAAAATAAGAATGAATCATGAGTTACACTTCTTCAGACTGTGATTCATTTTAATAAAGTAAAAAAATATATTTAGAATTTTATGAATAATTTAGGTAGTTTGACAATGTATACTGAATTACATTTTTATGAGTAGCTTTACCAGTGAATGAGGCTAGATTGGGACTGACAGCATGGGACCAAGTTCAGTTAAAATAAAATTAGAATTTAACAAGTTGATACATCATAGTAACTCTGTAGACTTATCAATTCAGGATGCGAGAGAACAAAAAAAAAAAAAATAAAGAAAAATTATACGTTAACAAAAAAATTATAAGCCCAACAAATTAAAGATTTGTTTGTATGTTTACAAAGGTGACAAAATTTAATTTTCATAAGATTTCACAAACGTTTTACGGGCATCATGGGTGTATTAAAACATACCTCAGTGCTGTTGTCTTCATCGATACAAGAATCGTTTCAGCTTCATGAATCAACTGTTTATATTTCACATCAGCCTCCAGATCTGCCTTCATCAGTGCCTTCTCACTTTCAGCAATTGCCACGAATCGACCTCGTATCGCATGTACTTCGGTTAGCGTAAGAGAGTTGGACCGTTGAGTGAGCGGTGATATTTTTGACGGTCTAGAAACAAGATTATTATACAAACAAACTATACCATTTGTATCAACAGCCATACTTTTTACTGTCAACCGATTGATTTCGTCGCAAACTGACTGGTGTTCCGCCCAAGCTTCTGGACTCACGACTGTTGCGAATAGGAGAATGTCTATCTTTTACGCTTTCTGCAGTCTTCTTTCGGGTCTTCAGAAGCCGTTTTCGTCGCCTCGAGCTGGTAGTGTCCTCGTTTTGCTTTCTGCTTCGACGCATTTTCGACGCTCGACGTTCTATGTGATAGGTGAAATAGGAACAGCTTCCGGTGTTCTTGTAGGCATCTTTTTCGATGACTTCCTGAATTGAACCCGTGTCAATGAAATCAATGTCAAGTAATTCGTCCGTATCGCATTCATCACCAGCATCCTGGCCAGTATCGAGGTCAGATTGGCAATCAGTTGGATCAGAGTCACTAAAAATTGAAATTCCAGTTAACTCTTTGGAAAATATTTAACTATTTTAAAGTGGATGGAGGAAAAAAGTCACTGCTATGCTTACCTTAAAATATCAGTCTCTTTCTCATAAACATAGCTCTCATCAAACTTTCCCATCATCTCATTCAACGTAGCATCATCATCGCTATCTAGATGACTCAGACCAATTGAATGAGCTCCTCCTAGCAGATTTTCCGATTTTGAACACTCATTAGCACTAACGGCAGCTGCAGCGGCTGCTTTCCTCCTTCGAATTGTGCTTGGTGAAAAATTACGTTTAATTACTTCAACTTCGGTAGAAGAACTGGATTCCGATTCCGAGGATTTTTCGTTTTTCCTGTGAAAGAATTTGTAACAAATGAAAAAATAGTGAGTATATTTATAAAATTGCAAATGGAGTGTTATCCAAGTAATGAGGGTATAATCGATCTATGTCTTACTCGTTTTTATCACTTGCACCGTTTTCGCTACTCGACTTGATTCCCGAAGAAGATGAGCTTGCATCAATTTCAATTTTCTTTGGCATGTAGTTGCAAGTTGATGTCAGTCCTGCAGTGCCGTTAACTCCACCACCACCTCCCGACGAGGATGTTTCGGTTGTTGAGTACCAGGGATTTGTTCGTATCCGACATCGCTGTCGTGGCGATGGAGCTGAAATTGTATGAAAAGTATTATAGGTACTCGTTTATTTGACGATTGTATCTGAAAGTTACACTTAGGAAGGGTAAATTTATATGTAGTTTGCTGATTACGAAGCTCATGAGATGGTAAATTTGCAAAATCTTTTTGTATGAAACTGTTCGTATTCTGACTATTTTTTTTCTTTCGGTGAGTGGGGTCATATTGTTTCAAGAGATGTTATATTAAATTATATGTGGTTGAATACAATCCCAAGAATTTTATTGTTTAAGGTTTATTTATTTTTTATTTTAATTATCTAGCAACGAATAATGCGTAATAATTTAAAAAAAAATATAATGTGAAGTATCAGCGCTCTTCTTATGAATTTTCTAATTGATTCCAGAATATATATATATATATATATATATATATATATATATATATATATATATATATAAACACATATATATACATATATATATATATATATATATTTATATATATATATATATATATATATATATATATATATATATATATATGTATATATATATATATATATATATATATATATATATATATATATATATAACCCCGTTTAATTTCTTGAAAAGCTTTGATTGAATGGGAAATCGTGACTGTGGGTAACACTGTAACAAGTGTTGCGCTGACAGGGGAATATTGTTGATACTCAAATGTACGAATAATTAATACTCCGAAATTTTGTAATCTTGATTTACGTTATATTTTGAATTTTTGATTCAGAATAGGAGCCATGCAACTTCTTTCGAAGATACCCACCTTCCAACAGCGAAAAAGAGAGTTTGAGTTTGGTGAATGTCATGGTGTCAGGGAGGTGTCTCGAACTAAAGGCATAGTGATATCTCCTATGTACAGTCAGTATGAGTTATTGCTTCCCCGAGTTCTGTTTTGAAGTGCTCTGCGTTTCCGGCAGCTGCAGTCAACACAAAAGACCATAGGCGATTTCTAGTAGCATCATTGTACGTTCCATCTAGTTAGTCAAAGTCAAGTCTGCTACATGATTTCAGAGTGTTTTTTTTTTTTTTTTTTTTGGGAGCGGATGTCAAAAACCTTTGATAGGTATCTTGCGAACGAAACAAGATTATGTGAGATTCTCACTCATTAAAAAACGTCACCCGCTGACTACGGAGGCCCGACCGGGAACCGCTTTCGCATTACTTCAACGCGGCCGTGCTACTTCCACCCATCAGGTGTCCCATTGGCTTACTTCCAATCTGTCAGGCTTTCAGGAGTCTATGAGACATCCTTTCTCTGTTTTTAAGCGCAATACCAGCTCCACATATGCTGACACAGCTGACCAGGCGTCTTCTGACTGTAGCATCATCCCCACGATTGACTCCGGCATCACAGGGCCAATTGCAGAGAAAAGCATGCGTCGCTCTCTTCTGAAGCGGGCGCAATGGAAAAAGGTATGCAAAGCATCATCACTTTCCTTAGCACAGTACTTACAGAACTCCGTCCTGACTTTCCCCATTCTGTGAAGGTATTTCCTGAAGTAGCCGTGGCCCGATAGGAACTGGCACACCGTGGTCGCGATTAAGCCAAGGTTTTAAGGCGCGAATTAGCCTAATCGTCCGTGCTCCCTTTGAACTCGTTACCCAGCGCTCCTCCCAAAGCTCAAGCGTTCGCGCTGGTGCTTGAGCAACCAAAATTTTTCTTCCCACTTCTGCTCTGTTCAGGAACACTTCCCTGCGTTCTTTCGCCAATAGATCAATTGGGATTACTCCCGCTATCACTTACACGGCGTTTCCTGAAATTGTTCTGTAGCTGCTTGCAATTCGCAGCGCTCCCCTACGCTGGACGCTCACGATCCTAGCTCGATACTTTTCAAACCTTAACGCAGTGGCCCATATCGCCGCGCCATACAGCAGCATTGAATGAGCCATCGTCATAAGGAGCTTACGTTTACTCGGACTAGGACCGCGAACGTTTGCCATGAGTCTCCCAAGCGAGATAACAGACAGTAGCGCCTTATCGCATACTTTTCAGATGTCCTCTCCATAAGCCAGCTTCGAAGCCAACATCACTCCAAGATACTTAGCCGATTTTCTGGTCTCAAGTACTTCAGAGCCAACCGTCATGGGTATGATGGTTGGTATCCTCCTCTTGATCAGCATGAAAATCTCAGTTTTTGCGATCGCCAGTTGGAGATCATGGCTTTCTATCCAGGCTTCAACCCTTCTCATTACTTGGTTGAGTTTGAGTTGGGCGAGGTGAGGATTTCTAGATGTGATGACAGCGGGCATATCATCAGCATAGCCCACCAAGAGCACGTCTTCCGGCATTTCAAGGCGTAAGAGACCATCATACGCAATATTTCATAGGTCTGGTCCCAAAATGGATCCTTGTGCTGCCCCAGCTGTAATGGTTTTGCGTACAGTTCCCTGATTCGATTCATAAATCAAATGGCGATCTTTCAGGTAATCCCGTAATCAAGTATTCCTCTATTTGAAAATGTCGCTGAAGAGAATCCAGTATGTCTGTCCAGCTCGCCGAGTTAAAAGCGTTACGAACGTCCAGCGTTACCAAAAATACTATGGGTCTAGCTCGATGACAAGCGGCCTCTGCGCAATCTACTGCGCTAATTACTTTGCAGATGGCACTTATTGTTGAGTGGCCACTGCGGAATCCATGTTGGTTTTTCGAGAGGTCACCTGCTCTTCGTATAGATGCCTTTACTCGAGGTTTGAGCAGCCCTTGCAAAAGTTTCCTCGCAGTATCCAGCATGCAGAAAGGTCTGTACGCTGATGGTGTGTTAAGATCTCCCTTTCCCTTTGAAATTAGGGCGAGTCGCGCCACTTTCCAGGGTGACGGAAAGACACCCGCTAGTAAAGATTTCAGAGTGGTTAACTCAATCATATCTCAATATAATTATTCACTCATCGGTAGTGATTTGAACTCCAGACACCCACAGTGGGGAGATTCCATGACAAATGAAAACCGCAAGGCGTTGCAAGTCAATACTCCCGAATAAAAACTGCTTCAGCAAAATAATTCCTGAAGTGGTTGGTAAATTTCGCAGTGAGCGTCTTGTGCAGCGGCTGGCTGACATCCGACCAGGCCCCGACATGTTTAGAGAAAGTAATCTGCTTTCTGGCAAATATGAAAGCCAAGAGTAATGATTGACAATGTAGTTGTGCGCAAGCCTCACCATCAGGCAGAGTTGTTTGCATCGAGATTTTAATCACAGGTGAATGCCGTTCCGCCTAACTGTTCAGCTCTTGACAGCCAAATAAAAAGAGAGGACGTCAGTCACTTCCTCAATACATACAATGAACCATTGACCACCTTTTCATCCAAAAACCCTTCGGATGAAACACAAAATGCAGATGACCGCTTCCACTTTGCCAATAGTGAATACTTAGTGCAACTACAGTGCGGTATAAAGAACAAAAAGTTTTCTGGGCAAAATAGAATGCCTAATTTCATTATCAAACATCTACAGCTCTCTATGCTCAGAATTCTTTCCATTGTTTTCAACAACGCCCTGAACAATGGCTACTTTCCGGACACATGAAAAGTAGCAACGATTCTTCCCATTCTAAAGAAGGGCAAAATTAAAAAGGCCAGCGATTTCCGTCTAATCACCTTGCTTCTTAATTTGGAGAATATTTTTGAGAGAATATGGATGGAAATGATTAAATCCACTGTGAGCTCACACAGGTAATCAATCACTGACCACCATTTTGATTTTAGGCGCAAATACGGCTGCATATATTCATGATCAAATTGTGTCTCACTTGGTTGAGCAAAACATTCTGACAGTATATTGTGCTTTAGATATCGAGAAGGCTTTCGATTCCATCTGGCGCGAAGGCTTTCTATTTAAGTTGATCAAGCTTATATTCTCAGAAAAGGTGATAAGACTCGCTGTAAGCTTTCTCACCAACAGACAATTCTATGTCAGCGCTAATGGAGCTACTTTTCTTATAGAGCCTGTGAAATCAGGAGTGCCACAAGGTTCTCTCGCTGGACTAATTTTATATACCATATTCAACACTATCCTCGCTATTATAGTGGGCCAATCCTAAGTGCAAATCCTTCAACATGCCAATGACACGCTCTAATTCGCGTCGAGCCAAGACCTGCTCAAAGCAGCGAAGAGCCTGGAATACTAGTTGGTAGAACTAAGTCTTTACTTTGACGAATAGGGCATCAAATCAAACAGAAATAAGACTCTGCCATGCGTATTTCTTAATCTTTCTAAGAATGGGAGATCTCAAACTAGTCATAACAAGACCGAATTACTCGATGTCTTGTTCGCAACATCTAAGATTACTCCTAGTCCATCTCTAAAGTATGTCGGAATCGATTTCTAGGAATTTTGGAAGTTTAATCCCTTTGTGCGGCGAAAAATTAAAGCTACCAAATCTATATTTCAAAGCATCCGACTTCTTTTCGCCAAAAAGCATGGGGATTGGCCACCAAACCAAAAAAATCCAAATCCATCAGACATCCTGGATTACCTGTTGGTGGTTCAGGTGGTTCTAATGAGCCATTTATGTGCCCTGCAAAGATAGCATTGCAGCAACTCATGGATGCGCTTTTTAATTAAGTACATAGAACACCCGACGAACAGAAGGGGTAAGATTTAAGACCTAGGTAAAGATTTAGGTATAATTGGGCTAAGTTAGTTATACTTACGTGTAAATTAGATCGTACTTTTAGTTTAAGGTAGTTTTTAAGCAAATTAGTGTCAGGGTAACCACAGATGCTGTACACGCTCGGTAATACCATTAGTGTGTAAGAAATAAAAATTGCACGCACAAATAATATAAAAAAACCAATCAGAGCCAGCAGGCCAAAATTGTATAGCTGCTAGATTTAAGTTTTCTTTGTTAATTAAACTTTGAGTTAGGCTAAGAATGTACGATTAATTCAATTAATCAATTTCAATTCAATTCAGTGAATGTCATATCGCATACATACATTATTTTTGACATACTTCATCACAGTTCTTGAGCGGAGTGTCACAGATAGATTTTAATTGAAGAATGCGGTTGACTTGCGAATAAGGTCCTACATTGTCCGTAAATATATATGTAGATCAAACTTATTTAGAATAAAACGAAGAATTTTAGCAATGGTATAGCTTGTAATGTTCACATAAAAACTATGTACTTATTCGCTTATCAAATCATGTATTCAATCTGATTTAAGAAAAAAGTTTGCAGTTTCGAGAAAACTTCTTGGTCGAATGGCAGGGAAATTCTTTAGATACCACCAAAAAATGAAGTTAACATTATGAAGAAATCGCAACTTTAAGATTCAAAACTCACAACCGCATTACCAAGCATAAGGGTGTGCATTTTTTTATTTATTAAAATTGTGATTAACTAATTACTTTCAGGTTAATACTGATAATGATCTCAAGAAACAACATACAATTTTTATTTTATTAAAACGCCTGGAAATTGGTCTTCTAACGATAACTACAAAACACGAGAAGATGACTTAAAATTCAGCTATTCATATCCAAAATCGTCAGTTCAACTTAAAAATAATGAGGAACTATCATTTACTGAAATTTATATGGTTGAAAAACATATATTTGTCATTAAGTGCCACAAAATCATTTTCCATCAATCATTTTTCATCAAACTTACATTCAAATCCCTTATAGCTCTGAGCCGTAATGCTGGCTGGTATCAATGATTGTGTATTTTGGCACTGTAAAGCTTTGGCAGCGAAAAAACTCGGATCTGGAATTCCAAACCCAATAATTTGATTGTGCGTTAAATCGAAGGATTCAGTACGTCGATGATTGTTGGGCTGAAATTATAATTATCCATGAATTCATCATTCTGTAATGTATTGTAAAATAAAGTGCGATATACCAATGGATCTTGTGGAGACATTTCTTCAATTTTATTCAGACCAAATTTGTAGCGAGACGCCTCTATTGCAAGCGTATTTACACCTTTTGGAAAGTAATGTGTACCAGTTCGCATGTTAATATAGTATTCCGGTGGGGTGTAGCTGGTACCTGGGAATATGAAAGCAAATCACATAATTAAAAGTTTGTTAAAGTTACAATTATTTAAAAATAAAATCAAAAATATTTTTAATCATTTCTTATAATTCTGCGTATAGAAACACTAAAGCAAGCCACAGTCAGCAAAATTTTCTCATAAAAATCATCCCCTCTCACATATCAAAAATATTACTTGAACAATATTTTTGTGGCGACCCATTCACGACACCTTCTTATCAAACTTAAACCTTTTCATTAAGTATTCTCTCTAAGCTGCATAATCCCATTCGGATTTCCTTTAATCAGAACAGCCCACATTAGCACGTTCATATCTCATCAGAGCATCTTCATCTCCGAAAATTCAAACGCCACAAAATGCGCCATCGTCATTTAATGCAAACATAACTTTCGCTCTCGAGGTCGTTCATAATCCTTCGTAAATTTCGCAGGAAGCAAACGATATTTGTGTATCCTTTATGAGTTTTATTTGCACGCTTCATAACGTTTGCTTTTGACGAAATCTTCTTTTCGCGATTTCGCCAGAAATTCATTAGCAAATAAGGACTTGTGGTCTGGAGCGTAGAGTAACTGACGATGGAATGGAGCATCGATGCTACATTATCCAACCAACCAAAAATATTAAAGATGTTATTGCTTCTGCTGGGGCTTTTAAGGCGCCATGCTATTCGATTCGGCTGATATTCCATTTGAAAATTATATATTTTTCAATAGTGTTGTTGCCGCTCGCTGTCGTATCTTGTGATGGATGAAAATTGAAACTGAGTAATTTTCTTCCGTTTTTTCTCTCTCGTATTTCCTCCACAACGAGCAAATTGTTTTATGGCAATTTCTTACATGACTGACTATGAAATTGAAAAAAAAAAAATTCGGAAAATCGAAAATATTCCCTACGAATCCCATTTAGTCGCTGTGAACTGAAAAATTCTGATCAAATTGATTGCAAAAGGTCCTCAGGTCCAGGTACATAGCAGCTTTCTGAAATTCTTTATTATTTTTTTGGGTGCCCTGGGAACGAAGCTGTAGTGTTTTGCTTGCAATCAAGAAGCACTAGAGTTGATATTGCTGCTAGAAAGCAATAGGTATTATGGGGGATTTCGATAAGAAATATTATGAGAGCCTTATAATCAATAACGATAAAGGCGATGTTTACGAAGGATGAAAAAAAAAAACTTGTCGAAAATTGAAAAATGTAACCGGAAAATTAGATGGAGCGTGGGGTAGTGGTTTGGGTGATTTGAAAAAATGTTATGTTGTCTGAGTGCTCAGTTTTTATTTTAAGACTGCTTCGTAAACGGGGCAGAGTTATCTTTTTTAAAACTGGGGTAACATACAATTTTGAAATGTTTCACATCAATACCGAACATGCTACTTAAGATTAAAAATAGTAAACTGTAGGTGACCTGGGTGGGAGGAGCTACAAATAAGAATGATAATGATGCCCGATTTTGTTACTATCGCGCTTTGATTGCGTGGAATGTTATTAGAAGGTTTGCTTGACGTGCTTGTTATTCAGATACTTTTTGGTGAAAGTTGATGGAGAAATAAATTTTAATGCTTTTGAAAATTTCAAAAACCTACTTGCATCTATTTGTTCGCCTTACGCTTTAATTTTTTTTTGCAATTATCTAGTTGGCTGCTTAATATACGAGAAATATTTGCGGAGAGGAAGTTAGAAAAATTAGAAAATTCTTTCAAAAAAGTAAGCTAGTTCAATTAATCTGATTTGATATTTCTAACTCTCAGAATCAAATATTTTTATTTGAAGACAAATTTTCCTATTAGAGTGTCGAGTATATGGACGACCACATACGACATGAATGTATCGTCGGAAAATTTTGTCGAATACCTCGGCTAGTATGTGGATAGGGTTTTATGGTTAGGTATACAAGTGTTCTTGTTTTGCAATTTAAATTTATTTGAAATTTATAGATCTTACCTTACAGTCGAATATACTAAAGACAGAGACAAAAAATGAATCCTTTGAAAATGAGCTATGCAAATTTCGAATAGTAAAATGACGAGTGTCATTAAGACATTGAAGGCTTGCGGTAAGTCGATTTCATCAAAAACACATGCATATGAGTGGTACAGTGCATTCAAAAACAGTGGAGATGTGGTGGAAGCTTTGCCTCGCTCCAGTCGGCCATCCGCATCTTCAAAAGAAGTGAACATTGCTAAAGTGAAGGAAATGATGACTAAAAATCATCGTATACCTTTGAGAGAGATAGTCGCTGACATTTCTGTGTTTCACTAATCAATTCGTATCATTTTAAACGATTTTCCGGGCATGAAATGCGTTGCCGCTCAACTAGTTTCTAAAAGACCCAAATTTTCTTCAAAAACTCAATCACGTAATGGCCGCTGAGGACATGCTAGAACGAGTCAGCTCCGACCCCACATTCATATCCCCACGTTCATTGTAACTGGTGATGAGGCATGGGTTGACGAGTTTGACATGCAAACCAGTCAAAAAACTTTGGAACGGCACCTTCCAACCACATCCAAGTCGATCAAAAGTCAAATTAATGTTAACGCGGTGTTGTGCACTCGGAATTGCTGCCAGAAGGTCAGATGGTAAGTAAACAATATTGTCTGTGCAAAATGCCGCAATTAAGAGAGCGAATTTGTCAAAAAAGGCCATATTTGTGGAAAGAAAACCCTAGGATTTTGCATCACAATGAGGCATCATCTCACAAGGTTACTATTGTGATCTAATTTCTAAACACAAACCCAACAAATACCATCAAACAACCACCGTATTCACATGATATGGTTCCGGCCAACTTTTTATTCTTTCCAAAACTGAAATTACTACTTCAAGGCACCCACTTTCAGTCGATAGAAGATACAAAAGGGAATTCGAGAACTGAAGTCGATTTCTAAAAATGCTATAAAAAATGTTTGATGATTGGACTACTAGTTGGCATAAGTTTGTTGTTTCAAAAGTGGCCTACTTTGAAGGCGATAAAATAAATGTGGATAAATAATAACATTTTGTGTTTTATTGATCGATTCCCGGATTTTTTTTCGACAAAATTTATCTTCCATTTATCCTCCACCTCTTATGTCAGTGCTCGGCGTTGGCAAGGAGAAAGTTAGCGGCAATTGGTGCTCCGTTTCTTTCAAACCTGACCGAGTTGTCCCTGGTCAATTTAAAAGGGATAACGCGATTTGTCAAAGAAAGCAGATGGTCTCCCGAGTTCAGTGAAAGTCACAAATTAGTGTGGCATCACAACGGGCATCTCATGTGCCTATGTGTGTCGGGCGGCAGATCTCTGTAGACCGGCAGCCACTTTAACCTAAGCTTTATAAAGATATCAGAGAATGATTCAAGAAGACAAATGAAATAAGAGACAAATGTAATAAGAGACAAAAATTATAGCTTTGAAAAAATTTAAGGGCAGACTAGCCGTTGATTGATTTGTCGCATAATGTTGAAGATCTTCAAAAGTCTCCATAATGTTGAAACTATTTTTTTATTATATTTTTTATTATCAATTTCATGCTTGAGAAAGAAAACTTAAATTACACAAAAGTGATGTAATTTTTATTTCATTGTAAAAATTGATTTTTGCCATTATATGTGAAACACAATATCGTTCAAATGTCCTCCACGGGATTTCTTACAGGACTCATTGCTTTTGAGGTAATTTTCAATAGCTTTCCGGCACATTTCGGGCAGTATCTCGGCCAGGACTTCACGAATATTGACTTTCAGTTCGTCCAGAGTTTGGAGATTGTTCACATAAACACGATCTTTCGCGTACCTCCACAAAAAGAAATCCAGACGCGTTAAATCGCAGGATCTTGGAGGCCAATCCACATCAGCCAATCGCAAAATTACACGGCTTGAAAATTTCTCTCGTAAAAGATTCAAGATCATAATTTTCTATTTCCGTCCAAAAATAATCGGTTAACATGCGGCTCAGAATTAAAGGTGATGGCTCGTTCTTGATCGTTCTCAAGCAAATAAGGCCCAATCACGCCATCAGACCATAATGCGCACCACACAGTGACTTTTTCCGAATGTAATGGCCTCTCTACGATAACTTATCTATTATCTGAGCCCCATATTCTACAGTTCTGCTGATTTACGTGTCCACAAAGCAAGAAATGGGCTCAATACGGAAGAATGTTTTTTTTCAAAAAACCCATTTTTTCCAATTTATTAATTTTAACGCGGTGTTCGACTGTTAAACGATCCATATTCTAATAAGCCGTTCACACTACACTCTAAATCAGGTAGATTTAGGAGTTGTCAAGTAAATCAGGTGAAGCGTTCACACTAGCCGAAGCGATTTAGAGCGAGGAGATTTGGAGCGAGAAATGTCATTCGAATTTACGTGCACAATTTTTTTTCGCGTGAAAATTATTGTAAATGGTGCAGGAACATACAAGAACATTTTCTTTACATTTTGTACAACTCACTTTTCCTTTTTGTGTTCAATTTTCACTATTTTTGAACGAAATTCGAATGACATTTCGTTCAAATCTACTTTCCTCTCACGGATGGAATTCAGCACGCTCTGAGAACAATTCAGTCGAGACCTAGTTCAGAATAGTACCTGATTTATGCTGGTAATTTCAAGTAGCTTTTGACTGTCAGAAGCCGAGACAAATGTATGGTTAAACAGGTAGATTTGTGGTCAATTTAGCTCTAAAGCGATCAGCTGATCGAAATAGTTTTACCCACAAATAAGTAGGGGACTAAGAATCAAATCGGATTTCTCAAAAGTTAGAAATTCGGAAGCAACGAGTCTACTACTTTAATAGGCTGCTAAGCAACGAAGAAGTTGATCAGTTCCAGGCCCCATTAACTAATGCCGAAAGAGAGCTCTGACCTCCAGTCATCGAAGAAATTGCCCGTGTGATCCAAATGCTCAAAAACAAAAAGTCACAAAGTACGTCAGCTAGTGTTCAAGGGTGTGTGAGTTGTGAAAAGGAACATTTTCCCGATAATTGACTTCTTAAGCTGATCTGACCCATACACAATAAGGGAGATAATACAAAGTTATTATCCATTATAGTAACTGAGCAATCAAATGTTAAATCATTGACTGAAAATTGAAACTCGAGTGAAACACTTAGACTGCAAAACTATAGTCAAATGTGTAGAATTAGTATTATACATTAAATTATTGTCTAAAAAATCCAAAGTTTCTGCGATCACTCGTTCAAAAATTTCCATATTTTCCAGATATAACGAATCTATTTTGAGCATACAATGAGGAGTCTAATTCGCAGCCGCATCGATCCTGAATAATTCCATCAACATTCTTATTGACAGCCCACTTTAAAGTACTCAATCAATCACACTCCATAAAAACCCTAACACTGAACACGCTAGCAGTTGATCCAATTTGGCTCCCAACAGAATATTCATCACTCAATAGCATGTCTATCCATATTCATTTTGTGGACACTCGTGCGTGGAATGGAATATTCATTATTAAATCCCCTGCAAGCACAACACTAACAACTATCCCGTAATTACAGCATCCGAAAAAAACACCAAGTTGTTGTGATGCTGATAGCGTTGAAGTTTCGTGTAACTGTACATATGAAAACATGACTCCAATCCAATGATATGGGCATATTGCAAACATCCTGCAGGCTAAATTGAATTGGAGCCTAGCGCTGATGGGCTGATGGGATTGCGGCTCCGACCCCGGCCCCGGACATCTTTTCACTCATTCTTTTCATTGCAGAAGAATCCGGAGAGCTAGTGCGGTAGTGGTTGCTGTTGGAAGCCTTCTAAACCTTATCTTCAGCCCACATGAGTTTTCGCATTAGCCACAAGAGAACTGTGTAAACATTGCGGAGCTTCTTCATTTTGACTTCAAGTGCGGCTATGAACTTGACTTTGCTCATCGGTCTTTGCAAGTCCCAGAGGCAATCAAGGCTCGGATTTCGTTCTCATGAAGTGGAAATTGGACTACTCGAATATGAAGCATCTCATCACCGAAGACGTGAAGGATGTTTAAGTCGTGACTAGGACGGCAATGCCGATTCGACTAGAAAATCAAAGGCGTTGGGCTTGAGTCAATGTAAATTTTCAAAACACTTTCCATGGAAATCAGGGAAAATTGAGGTTTTTCACTTTGCATGCATTGAATAAATCGCCCATATGTGCAGCTGTGAATTCTTAATGGAGATGAAGATGAGAGAGTCTTTCAATTCTCCTAGGAATTCATTAGACTGAGTAAATAATAGGAAATTGTAGGCTCATTTTAACGTAAAATTAATGTCAATATGGTAGTCATCTACTAACCTGGTGACGTTCCGTCCGTTGAATAACCGGTGGAGTAGGCACTTTCCGGGGATGACAGACTATTTATTACGTGACCCACAGCATGATTATTAGATGCACCTAGCATGCCATTGCTACCACCGCTGTACCGATTCGACCTCAGGACATTTTGATTCGGGACGCTTCCATTGCGACACTGATTAGGCCCGTTTGTCTGTTGCACTTGATTGTGATGACTGCCTTGCTGATTCTGAATTTGCTGCTGATGTTGATGAAGCTGCTGCTGTTGTTGGCTGATTAGATGCTTCGAATTGTTGTTATTGTTCTGCTTCGTCCTGTCATCCAAGCTCGTGATTGGTTGAAACGTAATATTGGCATTAATCCGATCATACGTTCCGTTTCCAGCTGTAGAAAATCCGCCACCACCCACAGTTCCGGTGGCGTGTTTCGATTGAAGAATCTTCCCGTATCGGACCTCATCCTTAGCTCTGTGCGCTATGTCCCCGTTATGAATTTGATGTATATCACCGTTTGTGGCGGAGTAAGACTTGGTCTGCGGCGAAATAATATTGGCTTTATAGTTGCATGACTGATTCTTGGAGTTGTTATTTTGAAAGTTAATATCGAACTGGCTCTTGCACTGGGATGAATGCATGGTTACGGGTGGTGTAACTGGTTGATTTGTTGGAGTATGGTTGAATGGTTTATGGTTTTGCTGGAGATTCTGTTGGTGGCTATAAGCGTTCTCGGTGCTGGCTAGCGGATAGGAACTTTTGCGTGGCATGCTATTCGGTGAGAGAGTTTTGTTAGTTTTATTAGTCGATGCAGTATGAAAGGTGAGTTGGTAGGTTGTTGTGTTAGCAGTAGCGGTACTGTGTGCTGTTGATGTTGCTAATGTGTTTGACTTTACGCTTTGATTGAAGTAATAATGTTCCGGTGTGTGTGCAATAGGCAGCTCGTCCTGTGGAGTTTGCCATCCAAATCGACTGGTTTTCTAGATTGGGAGTAAAAGAGAGATTTAGTTAGTTTTGTAATGTTTTGATTGTTATTCAAGTTTAATGTTGAATATTTATTATTTATTTAGTTGTAGTATGCAATGTTGATAAGCATAATGATTTTTAAGTAAACACAACTGAGAGAGAATTTGTATTAAAATTCGAAGAACATTAGTATTAAAATCGGTTTGGCCAAAAATTCATATCCCCATAAACATGGAAATGGTGATGATAGAGGATGGCTTTCGAAGCAGTAATTTGCACCACATCAAAACGGGCCATTATGCGTAACCGAAAATATAGGAATGGCCTATCTAGTGTCCCAGTGTGTAGAGTCAATTTTGAGATGGTGGTCGTCAAGACAACCATTGCAGTGGCCCATTGTGCAGAGTTGACATTAATATATCTCATTTTCAAGCATGCAACAGTTGGGTTCGATGCCGACATAAAAAAAACACAAAAAAAACTCTAATGCATGAGATCCGCCAGAAATACTAATGTTCGATGAATAACAGAAGATATGTGCAGATTTTGAGTATTTGAGCCTGTTTGGAAGCCAAAACCGCTTTGATCTTAACAATGCATTTAAACTCATAGGGTGAAAAGATTTTCAGGCTTACCACTTGTATGTCAAACACTACAAAACTTCGAAAGCAGTATCTTTTGCAACATGCAAAACGAAAATACTCAGTGCTTGTAACACTTTACTAGCACTGCAACTAAAAGTCGCTCACAATTGCCTCACGTCAAAAGTAATCTCGACTTTAACCGATAGCTTCATAGAGAGTTACAAAGATAGAAAGATGTTTTGGGATCACTATCTGAAAAATATCCAGAACTTCGAAAATTTAAACATTGGTAACTTATTTTCAGTGTAAATGTTCACGATATGAATATTTAATGCAAGCATTTATTGATACGAAAATAGCAAAAACGCCTCGCGCTGGGAACCCTTCGCTAGCATCAAAGCTAAAATAAATCACATCTGCCTCACATTTAAATCAGCAAACCCTGCAAATTTCGTTACGATCCGATAACTGCATTGGAAGTTATAGGGGCACAAAGAAATTTAGGGTTACCACCCGAAAATGCTTTTAAATTTTCGAAATCTTAATATTATTTGTTAACTATCGCTACAAGATCATTACCGTTTGAAAATTTTACGATAAAATCACTCAATAATGATATGGCAATAAATAGAAAACCAACAATAGCTGGCAGCCCTATATTGGTTTTTCGCCCACATTCTTCCTGAATAAAACCTACAGTAAGTTCCATTTACCACATGAATTTTGTTTTGATTTCATAACTGTACTGAAAGTTATGGGACAAAACGTTTTATTTTTCTGACCAAATTATTAAAATCTAAGACATCAAAATTACCCTAGCTGGCGGCTCCAGCTTTTCAACCGAATTTCCACCACACTTGGCTTAGAGTAAGGTTCAGCTACTATACGCATTTCATGAAAATCTGGTAACTGAGTCAGAATTCATAGGACAAAAAGCGGATTTTTGGTGGTTTTTTAAGATAACACCACCGACACAGAGTTGCCCACATTTTCACATCTCTTCTATCAGACCTGGTCCTACTTAAAACCAATACATTTTGTGAATTTTATGTGGCAAATACATATTGGCCGAGCCCAGGCGAAAGCTGGCGAGCCCGAGTGTGTGGACGGTCCAGACAATGCCTCCTAGAAGAACGGGCTGTAATGTAGAATGATGACGTCAGAGCATCGGGAAAAATATCGCGAAAAACACACGTAGTCTTATGGGACGTCCGCGGGAAAATGTTAATTGTACGGGTTGTGTTAAAGTGAGTAAAATGAAAACAAAGTGGTATATGCGGAACAGTGCTAGTGAACAGCTAAAACACAAATTAATGCAGTGCGTGCGGTATAATGTGGAAAATTCGCTACGAAATGTTTATCGGTTGGTGTTAGGTTATGTGATGTTCCGTCTCGATTTACTGTCGCGATACAATTAATTGGTACAAAATGTAAGTTATGAATAAATATTATTATTATAACGCGTCCACGCACAAAAAACTAACGTTTCATTCATATTTTAGCCAAAAAACCGCAAGTGAAATCTCCGTGTACATCGGCACAGCCTCGTGGAAATGTCAAAATTTCCTAAACTCATTACGTCACAGCGACGACGATTACGTAGCCTGACGGCCCGTACTTCTAGAAGGCATTGGTCCAGACAAGCTATTTTGACATGTCTCGCCGGCGCTTCGGCGACTTCCGATCGGAGTCGGTTTTTTGGGCACGAGTCAAAGGGATTTCGTCACGACTCGGCGAATGCCGTCCATATGTTGGCTCACAATCTGCCACAAACTCAGTCTGCGTTTTGAATGAGCGCGCGAAGGAAAATATTTTCCATGGAATATTGATATGAGCAGCGATTTTATTACTCCAAAAACTTTTTAAAGGCGTGATGGTGTAAATTTTCGATAGTTTGAATCTTATCCATGCAACAATGACTATAATTTCGATATCATTGATGTAATCAGGCAGCTGTATTGTAACTTTTCAATAAATTCGGATGCTTTAATTTGACTGTATATAATTGAGAGGAAAAAGTTATTTGTTGCCTCATATTTTGTACTTGCAAACTTTATGCCAAATACGAAACGATAGGGTTTCATATAATTCAAAATTATTGAAAACTCAAAATAATATGTTGAAAGTTCGTAGAGATATTACTCTGGAACTGCTTTTTGATTTCGATGGGTGGATATGTTACGGAAGTTTAATGAAATTTTCGTGCTGGTGATGGACGGAGACGGAAGTGAATGCTAACTCCACACCAGCTGTGGCTAATATAAAAGTATTTAGCACAATATTCTGCTTAATTTCAATTTTTACGAAAGGTTGGAACTATTCGCTACTAATTAGCTACTTTTGGAAAGCAAAAATCTGCCATTTATGTTGTCTGTTTCTTCTATTGCAACAGAAGCCATTTTTAACTTTATTTTCGTGCCGTATAACGAATGAAGCTGTTAGTTTCTGCTACGGCTGAGGTTTGCGACCGGACTTACACTTTTGAAATTTTTAACCGCCCAAAACAGCTGATTATCAGCTGACTATTGACAGCTGATGAAGTTGCGAGTCGCGGCCAACATGTGGATACGCAGGCTTGTGCTGTCACTGGCTCGTCTCACTCTGCCTACCTTCGAGTTCGCCTGGCCTCGGTCAATATGTATTTGCCACATCAGATGTATCTGGTTATTACCTTGTGAGTTCCCGTAAACAGAAGCTTCTGATGCTTAAAATATAGGTTAATTGGAGGAATGTTACAGTTCTTGTCCGAAGTGAGATTTTAGAAGTTTTGCTTTGGTTGTGTAAACAAAGCATAAGATTTCTATATAAATTGGTTTTTATTGTATAAGAAGAAAAATTTTCAGGAGAGTCGTATATTTGCAGGTTTTCACTTTCATTTTCGTGGCTGCATGGTTGCCAGAACGTTCATTAAAAACTATACGAGTCAACAACTTAGTAACATAAATATGTATTTTAAGAATCATAATGATCTGATAGTCTAGTCAAAAGGTATCGCAATTCAAAAATTGTAAAAAACTTTTCAATATTATTTTAGACACCCAGCGCACACATAGGGTTAAAAATTTCAAAAATATTATCATATTCACATTTAAAACACGTTCAAAATTCATTCCATTAACTTTATTTTCTCAAAAATTATTTTTTGACAGAATAATAGGCATATTTAAAATATCCCTTAAATGGACGCCAGCGCCCAAGTGTTAAATATAACTAACATTTGGACCTATTCTGCATATACATCAATGTATCCTGAAAATTTCAGCTTAATCGGACAGCGCGTCAAATAGTCACTGATTTTTTTCCGATGATATATACATATATATATACATATACATATATATATATATATATATATATATATATATATATATATATATATATATATATATATATATATATATATATATATATATATATATATATATATATATATATATATATATATATATATATATATATATATATATATATATATATATATATATATATATATATATATATATGGTAATATGAGTTTTTGGCCAATACTAATGTTTTAATATTTAATTTTTTAATACTAATGTTCGAGGGTGAAATCAAAAAGAGGGTGAAATCAGAAATTGTACTTAAATGCAACATAACCGGATAGGAACAGTTAATTCTACTGAAAAGTCCAGAATTTCAGATTACTGTCATAATAAGTTCATTAAGGCTTAACGCATTAACCAATAAAGGCTCCAGTGATTTGAGTTGACTTTAGACTGCTAAATTTTCAAAGGCTATTTGTCAATGAATATTCTAAGAAGTATAGCTTTTTGTACGTTCCTCACATAATAGAACAGTTAACGCTGGAGGTATCTGTATGTGCAAAAACAGGATTCCATAAAAATTCTATGTTGACTCTTTGAGTTCAAAGCTGTTGTTTTTCAAGGTTCCATTCTATATATAGTGTACTTGTCAATACATGTTAATGGTCTACCTCCTTTTCTCTCTTGCGAGTGATTTTTCTCATTGGAGATATTTCACTAGTTATGAATATAATTCTAGTGAAGATAACATCCTGTTGGAGTTTAATTTTACAATTCATAAAAATTGTCATAAAAAAAAAGTTTTTTTTGCGTGCACTATTACTTTCACATAAAATTATCGCATCTCAAAATTGAATAACCTATTGGGTGCCAATCTGCATTGCATCTTATCTTATCAAAGATCTGAATTTCAAGATTGACGTCAAGCTCATATTCGGTTCTGATCTCCGATCAACCATGCCTTCAAATTATACACATTGAAGACGAGAACAGCGATATCGGCTAAGAGATTAAAATACATTTAGTTTCTGTAGGAAAAATTGGTATTTCAATTAACATGGTTGGTTTTCCATTGCTATAAAAACAAAGAATCAATTACTCTGATTACCAATCTTTTCAATTACCTTGATCATCTAGCTACTCTTAAATTATTACTGAATTTTTTTTTATTATTTATAGGGGCTTTTCATTTACCCAGTTTCCCAAATAGGCAGGTTAACATGACAGTTGTCTTATTTATAGAGAGTCCTACTATGAAAGGTCGAAATGTACCATTTATCATATAAAGAGGTGGAAAAAGTGGGCTGCTGGTCATTTTCGTTGCTACTACAAGCGGCCATAATCTGATAAATTGTCTCACTTATACGGGTTATTGAGCTACGAAGTCCCACTTATAAAGATAAACATAGAAAAAATCTATGAAATCTAATCTCAGTTAACAAGGTTTGAAAATTCTCAGTAACAGAGGTGTTTCAATGCAAAAGTGTCGGGACCGCATTGTAAGTATCAATAACAGAGGTTTTTCACATATCCAGGTCCCACTTAATCGGGTTTCACTGTATTTTATTTATTAAAAATTTTACAATCTAGCTCAGGACACTCGGAGTTCAGAGTCAGCGATAGTATTATTTGAAAGATCTATTTGGTAATTGACCTACACTAAAACTCTTATATGTATAATGATCCACCCAGCTTGAAATCAACTCTGTTCCAGCGATGTTTGCATGTTCTAGATACATTTTTATAAAACTCTGAAATTCAACTAAATTGAAATGATTCAATATTTTCTAGCTTTCAAAAATAAATCTAATTCGAAGATTATTTCCTCTTTGAGAAGCTAACTATTCTAACGGAAGAATTGGTCTTGAAAAAATATATATTTTTTGAAATTTTATTATGTGCTCTTCTTTCAATCACGAAGCAATCGAAAACTTCGCCAACGAACTCAAGGAACTGAATATGCTATCTTATCTTCAATATGTACATAACTATTTAATTTCAGGCTTTACGCTCAACAAATGCAATTAAACTACAGACGTCTGAGTGCCAGCCAGCTAAGAGCGGAAATCACTCAAAAAAATCCACGACATTAATAAAATTTTCTTCATTTTCCTCTACATCCGCTCGAACGGAATTTACTTTGGCAGACATTGTATCTTTCTCGCTATATGGAAAAAGGAAAAAAAATAACGCCGTTTTTCATTCTCCATTTCACAAGGAATCTGCAAGTACTAACAGCATAAAACTTTCTCCGCATAACTGCAATTCTTGCACTCGAAGAAAATCACAATTTCTTCACCACCATCATCATCGTATGGTTTAGCGGCAACACGATGAAAATCCTCTATAAACTCCTTGTAAGTTGCCGTACACTTTGCTGGAAAAAGATACAAGTTGGATAGATAGAAGTACATATGTTCTTTAGGACTTAAGGTCAGGAATTACTGCAATCGTTTTAAAGTTGCAAAATAATTTTTCGTGCATTTGCAGATATTTTATTTCTAGTTTTTAGTTTTATCCAGTGTTGGCTGCGGTGTGATGATGGAATTATGGTCTTTTAGATCAACCAAAGAGTGAAACATTATGGTTTTAGTTATCACTTTGGTGATAGATGGTAAATGTGAGAGTTTTTATTGAAGCTCGAAAAAAGTTTTACCGAATGTAGCAATGTTAATATTTTCTAGGTGTTATTCGAAACACCTAGATGCTTGAAAAATTCGAAACACCTAGATGCTTGAAAAAAAGATGCTTTAGAAAAAACTTCAAATTTTGATTTATTTCATGCTGTTATTTTGAAAATAAAAATCCAAGTCAGCAAAAATTCAATAATGAATCAAATACAAAAGCTTGATAGGTTTTACAGTATTTTTTTACTTTTCGGGACTAAATTTTTGTAATTACTTAAAGTATAGCTAGAGTTTATTCATTTAAATACATCAACGTTCAGGCTCTATTGTTGGATTAATTCACATTTGATAATTCAGACACATTTTATTTACGGTTAACCATTTATGAGCTAGCTTTACCAGTAGCTCGAAAAAATCAACCGAAACAGACTGAAGCTTAGTTTAAATACCTCCGCTTTAGACGAGAATTGTTGCACGAAACAATTCAATTCTTCCAGTTTTAGCTCACGCAAAGGACTACCATTTTTGCTCTGTCCCTGAGACATTTCATCGTTTTCTACTTATAAAACCAAACAAACATATGCGAAAAGATTTTACCGAAAGATTTGCGGCATGGAAGTTATCGTTCTATGTTTATTCGCATGCAAAGCAGAATTCCGACTGTCCCTGAGACTATGCACATAAAACATTTATCCTTGGGATTAGCATGCATCCCAGTGAATTACCAAACAATCCTTTTTTCAGCTCAACTGTTCCGCTCTCGATCTTCCAACACACAGATTTATGAATACTTCTATTCGTTCAGACCACTGAGCTTCCTGGTTTTCGGATTGCATCTATTCGCAAACTTTTAGCCTGAAACGCAAAAATAGTGAGAACGACAACGAGCGGTAAGGATTGTGCCAGTATTCGTTCATAAATTGGGATATGAATGCTCCAAAGAGTCTCTGGCAGCAAGTTCGGTTTTTTTCACAACCCTAGCTGTCGTGCGAGCATGTGGTGTGGTCATGAGGGCGTATTTAGTAGTGGTTTTTGTTGCTATCATAAATATGACTTTGCATAAGAATCTGCTTGGCTGCGCCCTGGAGAGCGGTAGAAAGTGAAGTGCATGTGCAACATTCATTATTTGTTCTGTGGATTGTTTTGTAAAACATGCATGCCAGCTTGTATGTTTAAATCATGAGCAGAGATTTTTAAATGTGAACGAAACAAATTGCATGTGCATATTTTGCAGCTCGATAAGCTTCATAGTTTGAAGTGGCATGACGTTGGTTTGCGTAGCTTGAAGTTCAGGGTTGATGATTTTCGAAGGGCGGAAAATATGAACGATTAAATTGCATAGACTTCACGAGAGCCCATTTTATAAAGGTAAAAGTGGTTGAATTCGGACCAAAATGCTTTAAGCTGTTTTTTTTTAGGAAATTCGCTTTCCAAGTAAATTATAATTTTGGTTTTTATGGAAAAGTTAATTCCAACAAAAATTATATTTTATTCAAATTTGAATCCAAAGTGCATTCTTACGCTACGGCATGTTCAAACAACACATTGATACCATATGTAGCCCAGTAAATACGTCACGATAAACACGTTATTAATGCGCATATGTATGTTTTTCGGCATGAGTACATACATATATCGTCGCTGTAAAATCAAACCGGCATATCTGCAAAAAGCATATTTTTCACCAGAGCGCTTTAAAGTTTTCGCGTGTGGGGTGTTTCCTCACAAATGCATACCGGGAAAACACCATTAGACGGCTTTGTATTCAACTATACGATATGCCGGTGCGACATAAAAATAGACGGGAAAAACAGAAATTTTTTGATACCAAAAACTCAAAAACTCAATTTCTGCACATATGCCGGTTTGATTTAACAGCGACGATATGTTGAACTTAACATTTGTAAGATGACTACTTTGAGCTTGCGGGTATGTATTATTTTTTGAAGAAATTTTCCACCTGGTGTTAAGGCCTCATTAGCCAATTGATATTTAATTTTCAATCAAAAATCACACAGCAAAGCGGCAAACAAAATTAAGTTAAATTGAAAGAGAAATTCATGTTGGGGAAACTTAATGTAGCGTGAAAGTTGAAGCTCATATTTTCAGATTTAATATTTTTCGGATGACTGATAGAATGTTTCAAGTTCATTCAGAGGTCGAGGAATTTGGTGTAGAAAACTAGTTACCAATACTATTTGCAAATATATATTAAACTTTTTCGAATACCGTTATCAAAAACACCTGCGACTTTTAATTTTCTGTGATGCCTTAGCGCTCCAATTTTTCTTTAAATTTCTCTACTTATTTATTTATTTGTTAAAAATCTATTTCAACAGGCTAGTGCTCAAATACACAAATAGAAATACTTAAAAAATACCCAGAAAGAATCAAAGAAAATTGACTATGTAAAGAATTCAAAATATACATGTTTCAGCCCCGACCAATTTAAGGAACACGAAAGATAATAGGCGTGTTTTTTTGCTCCTCTATCCAGCATATAGTAGAGTATATGCATTGAAAACAACAACACTCCTGCACCAGTGAATTCACTACTACAGAAATTCTATTCCTCATTTGTAGTTCACGTGTTGAAGTGTAGAATGTGCTGATAAAAAAAAGAAAAGCTCATGAGAAGTTGTCTTTTTTGCTGTGAGGTGGCTTTGGGTTTTTCATGGTTACGTTGAATGTTTTGGTAGTTACGAAATTAGAAAAAGCTCTCATAATGTGTAGAAAGTTAAAAGAACTAATTTTCTGTTAGTTCTTTTTCTATTTTCTATCAATTGTGATAGTGTATATTCGTTATTTTCTCCCTTTATTTTCAGCTGTTGCGTGCTACCACAGCAAATACAGCAACCTATCTCAGTCTTAGCGACTGCACTGCTGTTTTATACTAGGTGCGTTTTTTTGCTCCGATACAGAGCAGAGTACAACTATGCCGCAAAAACAACGATCTAGTATAAAACAGCAGTGCTTTCGCTAAGACTGACATAGGTTGCGGTATTCGCTGTGGTAGCAGAAAACAGCTGAAAAAAAGGGAGAAAATAACGAGTATACACTACCACAATGGATAGAAAATAGAAAAAAAAAACTAACAGAAAATTAATTCTTTTAACTTTCTACACATTATGAGGGCTTTTTATAATTTCCTAACTACCAAAACATTCAACATAACCATGAAAAACCGAAAGCCACCTCACAGAAAAAAATACAACTTCTCATGAGCTTTTCTTTTTTCTATCAGCACATTCTACACTTCAACACGTGAACTACAAATGAGGCATAGAATTTCTGTACTAGTGAATTCACTGGTGTAGGAGTGTTGTTGTTTTCAATGCGTCTACTCTACTCTCCGCTGGATAGAGGAGCAAAAAAACGCGCCTACTAGATCGTTGTTTTTGCGGCATAGTTGCACTCTGCTCTGCATCGGAGCAAAAAAACACGCCTAATATGGAAGAAAGGGAAGGCTTGAGCGAAAGACAACAGCATTGGGTTTTATGCCGAAATTACATTCTAGTCAAACGTTTTGTCGAGCAACTTCGGAAGTTACTTCCCTCCATGTTTTGGCATGTGAAAAAAACAGGGGAGAATAGACGAGGTGACTATTTACACGCTCGACATTGCCGAGAGTGTAATTTCAGCATTAGACGCACTAAACGCAACACGGCTCACTGAGCTTCAAGCGATAATGCTCTTATTAAGATTCTTGAGAGGTCCTGTATGCGAAGTCAAGGGTGCTGTTATCGATAATACTATGAATCGGATTGAAATTGGAAGAAAAGAGGTCGCTTATGAATAAAATAAAGAGAATTGGTGAAAGAACATTACCTTGTGGAACCCTTGCATTGGTGGTGTAGACACAGGATCTGAATTTATCCAGAGCAACTTCAAAAGAACAATATACAAGGATAACTTCGATCCACTTGACGAGGACGAAGTGAAGGCCAAATGGTAGAAGCTTGGCTAATAAAGCAGTGTGCCAGACTCTGTCAAAGTCCTTCGAAATATTAATGGAAATTACCATTGCTTCACCAAAGTTGTGGAGAGAACGGCTCTATCTCTCAGTGAGAAATGTAAATTAGTCCCCAATGAAGCGCCCAGAACTGAAAATATACTCTCGGTCGTTGATAAGATGATTCGACTCAATATGTTTAATTAATTTTGAATTCACAAGTGATTCAAATACCTTAGATACAAAAGAAACAATTGAAATTGGTCGATAGTTAGAGGGATCATAGGCCTCCCCCTATTTATATATGGGCTGAACGTGTGCAAGCTTCATGCGGAAGGGAATTTTCCAGTCGAATATGGCAGGTAAAGTAGTTTACATTTACGTTTGTTATTTCTTTTCGAATTATATTTGGTTTTATTTTGATATTACGAGCTTAGTGATTTTAATTTTTTCTGATGGACTTTAGCTATTATTGTGGTTGGCTAAATGTTTTAATTTAGATTCGGTCCTCTTCTCCCTGTCTTTTTTTCACCCGTAGAGTGTTTTTTGGTCACCGTGTGAAAATGTGTAACATATCTATGGCCTTGATCTGTCACTCCATACCACGTTGGAGATGTCGGAGACTTGCCGGCACTAGATACCACGTGGAGGGTAATAGGTCGGGCTGATAACACCTGTTGTTATAGCGGCAGTTCACTGAAGTTCCGCAACAAATATAACCCTAGAGCGCCCAAATTTCCATTTATTTTGCTCATATTATTCACCTCAAATAAAATATTCGAGCCAAGAGAATTATATGCAGTGTGAGCCACAGCATATTTACTGCGAACTATGATAGTAGTTTTAAATATCTGCTGCTTATATCAGATATGTGCTGATAAATTATATCACTCCGTATGAATATAAAACATTTCTTGAGCGAATGTTGCGAACGATACAGTGTTTTTCAAACATATTTGTCTCATAGTCGAGGCCAAATTTTGGCCAATTTAGTTGAAATTATCGGTTCACAAATAAAAGGAAATAAATCTGGACGAAAAAATGATCAACATGCCAAACAAATCCAAGTGGAGATGGAGAGAAGAACATAATGTGGAAAGTCCATTACGAAGTCGAGTGCGCAATAAAAGTTATTAAAGGTCAAAGACCACGAAAATCAGTTTTTCTTAATATTTTGCTAACTATTGATTTAAAGTGAATTTATGTTACATCAAATTTGCTTAGTATAAAATCTGCACAAAAACTTCCTAAATGTAATTCATGTACAATAAGCAGTTTTCGAGATATGGGGCGGAGAAATGTTTAAGCAAAGTGCATAATCCCTTATAGTTCGCATGCAGTGGTGTATACAGACTTTATGATGCAATTAAGCGTAGAAAGCTTGTGTAATGCGCCCAAATTCTGACTAGATATTTAAACATGGAAAAGACATTGCTCGTCTCGTTCTGATTCTGACTTTTTGGTTTTTGTTCAGATGAGGAATACTCACTAGTCCGAGGTCGAAAATTCTCTGCAAATTCACCTTAACAATCTTAGCAATCTTTTTTTCCAACAGCAGCCAAAAAGGTTTTGGAATTTTATTAATTTCTAGAGACATAACGACGGGTATCTCACCACTTTTAACCAGACAACATGGCCATTTCCAATCCATTAATTACTAGGAATATTTTTGCCAATCATTTCCGTACCGCATAAAATACGGAACCTTCTATGAACACTAATTACAAAACTGGCAGCCCGACAATGTTCTCAACATCTTCTTTAAGAGTGAAAAATTTGTATATTGACGAAGGTACCATTTAGGCGTTTTCTACGAAGCTGGACAATAATTTAACACCAGGTCTTGACGGCATTCCTAATGCTGTCTTAAAATGTTATGTTTTTTTCCTATTCGCTGTTTTTGTTTACTTATTAACCTTTCTCTGCCTCACGGTATTTTTCTGAGCTTTTGGAAACATGTAATCGTCACGCTTATTCATAAAAAAGGTAATAGAAATAACGTAAGCAACTATCGTTCCATCACAAAGCATCCATGTGCTGCTAGACTATTCGAAGCGGTAATCAGTAATGTTGTGTTGTTTCGTAGCACATTCATATTACCAACATGGTCCCGTAAAAGGGAAACCCACAACTACCAGCCTAGTAGAGTTTTCCAACACCGTTATTCTATTAATTGAGGCAGGACCTCAGGTAGACTGGATTTATACTGGCTTCACGAAGGTTTTTGACACGCTAGATCATTCCATTTGTTGTATAAATTATCTTCTTTTAATTTCGTACACTTATTTATGACTCGTATAGCTTCTTATTAGGTAATCCGTACCCAATGTGTATCTTTTCGAGACGTCCTTTCATCAGGAATTGATGTCATATCTGATATTCCTCGAGAAAGTCATTTAGGACCTCTTCTATTTCTTTTATATATAAATGACCTCCTATCTGTACGGAAATATTCTTTAATTTTACTTTATGCAGATGACGCCAAAATTTTTAAAAAAAGTATCTAATATTCGTGACTGCTTGGGACTTCAAGCTGACTTTAGATAGCCTAATGACTTGGTGTGATATTAGAAAATTAATAATCAATACTGACAAGTGTACCGTTGTTTCGTACACGCGTAAAATTAGACCGTTTGGCTTTGAATATTCACTGAATTGCATTTTCTTAACATATTCTGACAAGGTACTCGATTTCGGAGTACTTTTAAATATTGCTTTCACTTTTGACGATCATATAAACGACATCTTAGTAAAAGCTCCGTTTACTCTAGGATTTGTGAAGAGTCAATCTAGGGAGTTTCATGACATACGTCTAACTAAGATACTATTTTGTGTTTTAGTTAGACCGACAGTCCTGTATACTCTTGGTCGGCTTATCGACGAGTGTATGTTGATCATATCCAGTCAATTCATAAAAGATTTCTACGGTTTTGTTTATGTGAATTTGCTTGGTCAGATTCTCTTCCCATTAATCGACTCTTAGCTTACTGACCATGAATACGCTTAAAAACAATCGAGAAAATAGGTATGTTTCCGTACTTTCAGCAAACTGCAGCAGTAACAGAATTTGGCAGCTGGCTTCTTTTTGCTGCAAAATTTGGCTTGCATTTGGCTTGCAGCAAAAGTACGGAAACGACTTGCTGCGAATCTATTTTAATATATTATAATAGATTCAAGTACGGAAACAGACCTAATGTCAAAACCTTCTTTGCTGCTAAGCTCCTCACGGGGGTATTTATTCTAAACACCTTTTCGCTTTAATGTAAATACTACTGGTCTGTACACTGAGAAAACACATGGCGCCAGACGCCATAATTTATAGACTTCTGGCGCCATGTACATAGTCGATTTAGGGACTGTGATAAAATATAGTGCCACACGCCATAATACATGGCGAAAAGTACATAGGCCTACACGCCATGTACTATAGTCCTCCACGCCATGTACATGGCGTGGCGGACTATATTACATGGCGTGGAGGACTATAGCACATGGCGTGGAGGGCTATAAGCATAGCGTCTGCTCCTATGTACTATGGCGTGTGGCGCTATATTTTATCACAAATCGACCGAAATCGACTATGTACATGGCGCCAGAAGTCTATAAATTATGGCGTCTGGCGCTATGTGTTTTTTCAGTGCATCTGAAGATGATCCAGTTTGCATCCAACAAAAGGCCACGAACCTTCTCAGTTCGGAGCATCTGGAGGTAGAGCACTTGATGTTAGGTGATGGAATTCTACCAAAGAAATTCCCGAGGGATTAATGACATCAAAGATCATATCCTCTCCTATATTCAAGAAGCTTGCTGATATTTATAACCCTCCTCACACAGCATGGCTGCGAGTTATAATTGTATAACTCGCAGTAATATGGCGTGTGGGACCATAATTTCTGCGCCATGTAATTATGGCGCTGGGAGCTATACTGCATGGCTCAGGGTACTATGTACATAGCGTGTGGCACCATAAATGCTGCGCCATGTAACATGGGACCACGCGCTATGTAGATTCTGACATTATGGCACTGGGAGCCATATTTCATGGCTCAGAGTACTATGTACATGGCGTATGGGGCCATAAATAATGCGCTATGTTACATGGCGCTGGGCGCTATGTGGATTTTTTTCAGTGTAGTATTTACATTTAGTATTCAAATGAATATGGAAAATAAAAGCTAATCAACCAAAACAAAATAATATAGAAAAATCTAATATTTAAACTTACATCAGCAATATATACAAAAACATAATGGTTAAGAAAGTTGTATTATTAACTGTGTTTTTAAGATGGTCATGAATATTTCTTGTATTTGTATGTGACATTATTTTAAAAATTTTATAAGCACGAATTATTTTATTTTATTCTATGCAATAAAATGAACAAAAATGTACATCATTGCTGTAAGAATGATTTCAAAAATTTAAATTTAACGAACAGAATTTTAAAGTGTCACTAATCACAAATATTTCAGAGTATTTTTTTCTTCTTGAATAACTTGTGCCAACAAAAAAATTGTTCTTTCTGTATTCAACAAGAATATTTCACAAAACATCAAGCAACTGACATTATTCTCACGGTAGAACGTTGGTAAGCTTGTCACAAGCGACTAATTCGTAGACTTCCTTTGACACTTAAAAATTTAATCTACACGCATATTTTTCTTCCTCCGCATAACGGTATTGCAACTAACCGAACACCTACTTTGTTCCATATTATCCTTGACACCAAAAAAATTTCCGTCCATTTCCACCCAATTTCCAAGAGGTTGCACATTAAAACTTTCTTCAAAAAAAAAACTTTTCTTCCGGGCCCTTTCACAAAAGACACACCATCCGCACGAAAAAGAACTTTTTCAATTTAAGAACTTAGTTACAAATCTGCCGGAACCAACAGTAACTGACGTACTTACATACATACTTCGAAGTCGATGGAAATTCTTGAGTGTCAGAAACTTTTCAAAATTTTCAACATATTTTCGAAGGTTTAATCTGGCAACTTGGTTTTAGTAACGAACGACGAAATATGATAAGTGGAACGATGAGAAAATTTCATAACAAAGTATATTTGCAGCAAGAAATCGCATTTAGCCGAATCATTTTTCCCAGTGGCCATGTCGTTAGTTTGCAGATAAGCTACCACCAAAACCGTGTCTGGCTGCGGCTTAAGTCTTTATCTGTTCTTTTGATGTGTCGCAAAAGGAGGTAAACTGCGATAATCCTCTCACATTCACATGAGTTAACGGGGACGCTAGAGGAACTTTTTAAGTTGCAATAATTTTTCGAATGAAGACGGAAGCAATTTTCGAGATTATGAATTTAATTTAACCCTTGAGTGGTTTGGAAGGAAAAGCTAAGTTTAAGCAGAATACGGATTTGATTATCATTGTTTTTTTTAAGTATTCTTTTCCTAAGATTGTTATATTCATGAAAATGATTTTCATGTTTCTTGGAAAGTTTGCAATTTTGAATTGATTTTTCTCATCAAGCAGAATTGGGGCTTCGAATCGCGTAATTTAATCTTGGATTTGAATTTGATGTGAGATCTCCTAAGTTACATAAAGCTTTAGAAACAGTACAAAAAAGTCAAACCAAGGGGTACATTAAATCATTTAAAGTATGTAAATAAGTTAAGTTTGAATAAGTTTTTTATTTAAGCTTCCGAGTACAAAGATAAGACATACCACTTAAAAATTTATCGCAGGGGTTAAAATATCTGCGAAATAAGAACAAGCACATTCAACAAAAAAAAAAAAAAAAATACGAAAACTTTACTTACGTGACTTTGAATCGGTGAAACTTCGCTACGTCTTGCTGGACTTGAGATTCCTCCGTTCGATGTGCCAGTGGCATTTGTTGCGAGTGCTGTATCTCCTTGGAAAATAGAAATGGTTGTCCCTTTATGTCCATTTTGGGTCGCATTTGCTGATACCAAGTTACTATTGTAGTATCCGTCGTTGTTAAAGAATCCATTGGATTGAAGTGCGTTTGCAATGTTGATGGTTGTGGCGGCGCCGAAGATATTGAGTTAAGTGTTCATAGACGTCCGTATCGGATGATAAACGAAGGGAAATCGTCATTCCCGATAGATAAGGAAAGCGACGGATAATTTCAGCAGACACGAATGGAACACATTCAATAGATGAAAGATGAGATGTAATTTATGAAAATAAAGAAAATAAAATTTTTTTATTTCGTAGCTATTAAGATAGGACTATGGGAGAAATTGTAGGTATATGTTTCAGAATTTTTTTTTCGAGAGCAATAAATTGCTGTTTTATGATTGAATAGATGTTCGGTTTGGATTATAAGAAAAGATAAAAGGAGATACCTATAATGTTCTAGTCACAGAAGCAGATACATATCGTCGGGTGTACGCCAAAACCATGAATGTGCTAAAATGCTATTTCGAGTAAAATCAATTTGAAAATTTGACGTAATATTATAAATCAGTTTTAAAATATAAGAAACATTTTTTTTTGAATTAAGGGAGATAATATTCTAATACTATTCTGTTACACTAAAACAATGAATCTGCACATTCATGATTTTGGTGTAACGCATTTGGCAAATACTTAGTTTTTAGGTAATTCATAAAATTGAAATTTTGACTTTGTGTAGGCATAAAATGGAATTTTCCATTTCCGGTTCTGGGAAATTGTTTGTATAAGAATTCAGCGTACAGTGACATGAAAAACTGAAAATCACCAAAAAAGCACATTCATGGTTTTGGCGTACACTCGACGATATGGCAAAATATTGAATATTTCAAATAACCATTGAAAATTGTTGGATACCCGGTCTACAAAATACTTTGAGTTGAAACGAAAAAAGAATGATTAGCTTCGTGCTTTGATTTTATTTTTAAGTACTCTTTGTCTAAGCCTTTCAGTTTGTTATTTTGAAAAATGAGTCTTTATCTCGCTCTTCTTCCAACTTAAATGCTCATAAAAATATATACGATTCTTAAGCGGGTATCATAACAGAAAAAAGTCATTAGTTTCATAGCTTCTATATGCATAAATAGATTCTTAAAAATATTATTTAGTCTGTTATATATTTCTAATTTGACCGTTAGTCAGATATACACATTTTATCACAGAGAAAATATTTTATTAAAACATACCTTTAATATCATTTTTCTCCTTCTTTCAGTGATGCAGATTTCAATTTTATCGCAGAATTTGTTTCAGTTTTGATACATGGTTTGCGGTTTTACAGCACAAAAGGAAATCACAGCCATCGTGAATAAATTGCATGAAATATTCTCTCTTTCACCACATTGGGCGCCAAAATGCTTGATCGCCGAATTGGATTCTCATAAATAAAATTCAAAAAGCAATTCATAATGGACACAAGTTAAGAGGCAACCAGTGTTGCCGCTTCAACCAAATTTTTTGTGTCATTATTGCCATAAATATGTGCCATTTTGAGAATAAGCTGGTCTTGCACTTAACTTTACCTAACTATTAATTATTTTAGTAGTTTCAACTTGTAGCTAAAATAGTAGTCAATAAAGACAAATATATTTTTTTTTCTTGACATATACGAGTATACCTTAATTGAAATGTGAAAATTCAAACATTCTTGGTTGTCAGATGAAAAGTGTTGTTATTTGATATAAATATTTTAACAGAAACTTTGTGAATGAATTGTAAAATAAATCATATTTAAATTATCAAATAAAGTTCGTTTCATAATAATAGCTTACGGTGTCACAATGACACGATCGTTCCACAACGGCAATGCTGCTGGCGACCCTTAGGCAATAGGCGAATCGACTGACTAATATTATCGTTTCCAAATCAATCCGTTCAAGAATGAACAGTAGGAAATCTTCATAAATAGCATCAAGGAAACTCTCTCTGGAGATTGTCTAAACATTTCACGACCAAAAGCAAACCAAACATGGCATCCATGGAGCAAACGAATCAAGCTGAAGATTTTTCAGACGTACTTGAGCTTCGATTCCAGGAAAATAACCTGCAGGCGACAATCTTGACGAAGAAGCTCGAACAGAAAACGCGTTATCGAATCTGCTATACTCGACTTCCCTGAGAGTGAAACAATAACTTCCCCTTACCCAGAGGAAGTCATCCTTCTAGAGTGGAAAATCAAGGTGTTGGCCAAATCACCAACTTACGACTCACCCATTTACCCGATAATATCCTGCATAAAATTGAGGATATTACAAACGCCAAAGAGAACTGTTTCGATTGCTGAAAACTAGCCACACTATCTTTTTCACCAATAATACAATATAATATTGAAATTGAATGGTCATATGCATTACAATTACGAATTTTCTCATAAATCATTTGAGTTCTTACATTTCCTAAACAAAGATATAATATTATAAAAATAATGAACAATTTTACGATAAAGGCAGAGTACATCCATGTGGTATAACGAAATATATGTTATGGAAGTTGATCAAAATATCATATACCAATAAAAAAACAAATACAAATAAAAAATCAAATACCAATGAAAATTACTATTTTGGAAAAGCTTTCGATAGTAAATTACTCGTAACTCCAGTTCCAAATTTCAATGCTAGTATTGACTATAGCGTATTAATTATTTTCGCCCACATGCAAATCAAACTGAGTTTATTGAAGTGCATTTGTCGAAAATAAAATTTACTGTGAACTTGTATTCACGTTTTACTTTGCTAAGGACATCTATTGTGATTTATTAGCACCGCAATTAAAATTTAATATTTCATTTCGCGTCTTCTTATCCAAAAAACACTTCAGGCTGATGATTGAAATTCAAGTTACTTTCAAGCCGTCTAGCATTTAATCGTCACTTCGTAAAAACCCTTAATGATTAATTTACGAATTTTCCGCTTATGTAGTTTCTGCCTCAGGTTGTTCAATTCTAATTTGTTTTATTCTTCGGTAACGCTTTCTCTTTAGTTACTTCAAACTTTTTAAACGCACATCTTTCTTTTCCCGGAATCCACCTTCTTCTTTTTAATCTAACAAGCGGCGTACTATTTGCCGTCTTTCCTTGGTTCAGCAAAATTATCTTAGTCCGAAATTTGCCGGTTTTTTTCGTAACAGATGCTGCCCTGGATCGATCTCTTGTATGAACGTTCTCAATTAAATCTTTAATTTTTATTTACCCTTTCACTTGCTAACTGATAGCACTTTGTGGATGGAGATTTAATTGAAGTCAGCATGCGAAGAGATGCCCAAAAATTGAACAATTTATATACCGAACGAAAGAGGAAGTTCCAGTTTTGTTTACTTGCACGGTGATATTTGCGTACACAGTCACTAGAAGACTCACGCCAATTGGCAGGCATTTGGTGTTACCATGAGTTATGAGTAAGATGCATAAGGTTTTCTACGTTCTTGAGTTTGCAAGAAGTGAGTGGGCAGATACTGCGGGCACTTCGTGTCCGATTCACCATTGAACCACCAACTAAGAAAAGCAAAGGCCGTTGGTTTATGCACTTTCAATAAACGAGATGTATCTGCAAAGGAAAAAGCCCGGCCTGACCGCGTGTGACAGACGATGATGTCAAACGATTAGAAGAAACGCATAGTTCAAGAAAGTCAGCCAATGGAGCTAGTAGATAACTAGGAATATCCCAACTAACTGAATAGCGGGTTTAGAGAAGGAGTTTGCTATACAAGTCCTTACGCTTACAACTTGTGCAGGCTTTCCTTGAGAATGACAAAGAACAGCTTATTGAATTTTGTGGTAATGTCGATGGTGTTAATGTAAAACACGGTCAATGGAATAACGTACCTGGTGAAATGGTATGTGATATGCGCAGTGAAATGGTATGTGATATGCGCAGTTAGCTTTTACCAGTGTTCGAAAAAGATAAGTTTTTATTTTGTAAACGAGCTAGGAGGAAAGCAATTGTCGTTTTTGCAAATAAGTAGTCATCGCTTCTGCGTGGCGAATTTAACCGCCCCTTTAGCATCAGCTCAGACGTACTTATGTAAAATAAAATATATTTTAAGCTTGTACGAACAACGTCTTTTTGGTCGCCGATTCTTTTGGCTTACCAATTCAGACTGACTTTATTGTGCCATATTCCGGTCTTAAATAGTATCATTATTCGTTAAATTAGCAAATGAAAATTATGTGTACTAAAATGTATGGATTTGGCTTTTAATGTTGTTTTTAAAATTAAGTGCAATTGTTTGAGTCTATTATAATTTTAGTGTTCACCACTTTCGTGGAATATCGCTAGAATCGCAAAGTGGACATATTTGATATGTTTTGACATTTATGTGTGTTTACATATTAGTATTCACAACACTGGACATGTTGGAACAATGGCTTTTTCTTAAACTTACTGAACATTTACAAGTTTTAATTTGCCAACAGGATGGAGCTCCGTTCCATTGGCATCATAATTTCCAGGGATTTTTCGATCAATCTCTTTCTCAGTGTAAAATGTAAAGCTTTCTCTTTTTATTAGTATGTAGATTGTGCATGTTCTATTTTACTTGGATTAAATGAAAATTAATTAAATTGGACCAATTTTCTTCAATAGCCCTATTCATCGATTTTTAACTGTCGTAATGTCAATTCAAAAATGTCAAATTGCAGCTCGGTAGAGGCCAAGCGACACACTTAAACAGCTGAGTATATAATTATTGACAAAAGTGGACGTGCATGACGTGAAAAGTGAAGTAATGTTCTGCAGTACAAGAATTCAAAGATCGCTGGACACCAATTCCTCAAGTAATAGCTAAAAAATTTTTGTTATGCTTCAGCAGACCTTTTCATCGAGCATGTTGTTACTGCTAGCTTCATCTTTGAAAAAAGCAAATAATGCTGTCCCGCTGTAAACGGCTTAAAATTTGTAATGTGTCATATCATTAGCCTTGGAAGTAAGTTTTAGAATATTTTCTAAAGCTATTCAACCGTTTATATGATAACTATGTGCCACGAAAATATGCGATCGGGTTTCTGTAAATTAATAACGGAATTAGATTTGCAATTGAGCATTTCCAGAGTAATGAAAAATTTAACCTATAAGTATTTTATACCAACCTATAGGTATTTTTCTTTTGGAATTAAAACTCGAATATTTTTCTTTGCAGCTTAGCCAAAAGCTTATCATTATTTAGTTGGTTTCGCCAACAACAAAAAATATTAAGCATAAACCACATAAATTATTGTATCAACTATCGAACTCTATAACAACTGTATACACTATTATATCAACTATCGAGCACTATATCAACTCTAACCTATCATTCAAGTTACATACACACACAAGCACAAGATTTATAACTCAAATCGTTGTTCCATCTGTTAAGCATTTAGAGGCCTCGCCTTTCATAGATTACCTAAATAGTCTTAATATGCTGCTAGCACCGAGAATGCCGATAATTGCACTGATAGTTATTTTTTCCAATCCGTTAAAAGCTGATCAATTCATCAAATTATCTACCACAAGTTGCGAAATTTCAAACAACCAATAGTTACGAAAAGCTTCGATAGATGTTCACTTCGATATACGACTGTTACACGTGTTGAATTTTAATGACAACATTTTCGAGATTATTGGAAAATTTCATAAAAAATGTATAATTCATAATAAGACATTCGATTGGTGGCAAGGTCGTTTTAGTGTTGTATGTCATTATCATTACAGTGCCTGAAGTCAATAATCTTACTAATTATGTGTTTAAAAAGTTAGACTGGGTAAGGTTATGTCATCATAAATAGGCATCATGGACATCCGGGATAATCAAAAAACGAATAAAACCCACAGGACGATTATCATTATTTCTAATGAGATGCAGACTCATTCACGCTTAATATATTGGAAAAATGTTCAAACATACGTCGAATACTTCAAACGATATTTGTGAAGAATAATATATCATGAGCATCGTGGATTTATTCAATGGGCCGTTGAAAATTCGTATAAATACGTCTGATATTTATAAACATACGTATGTACCATACAATATGGTACTGTTATAGCAATGCAATCAATTCAAATATACCAAGTATCTGCCAGTACAGTACACTTATACATCATTCCGTCAGTTTATTTTCCGCATTTCACTTCATTTTTGTGATCTTTTATTTCACTTTTTCCCAACTTTGTTGATTGGCATCATTTAGCATGAAACTCGGCAGATGTTCGTATGAAACGAGACATTTATTATGTTGATGTTGTTGATGAAGAGTGCTCGTCGAATGCGTCAAAACCGGATGAAAAAGGCTCCATTACAATTAAGGGTTGGATTACTTCAGCTTTTATTGATTGAATTATTTCAGCTTATTTATGATATTTATAGTAATTGAATATGACCATTTAGATGAATGAAATATTAATAATCAATCATGATATTAATTTACGTTTGCAAATAAATTGATTATGAAGGTTAAATGACGAAGAAATACTGTCTGCTTTTAATGTGTGGGCAGAAAATTAATTTCCGCTGCACTACGACTAATAGTTTATCTACTTTTGCAGATAATGCAAATAGCCTGTTTTTAATTGTTTCAAATATTCAATTCGGTTTATTCTGCCGAGGGTAAATTATTTACTAGACATCATATTACTTTTGAAGCAATATTAAAAATATATTATTGAGATAAATGTGAATTATTATTTAATTCATGAACAAATATAAAAAGGGTGTTATGCGAAGACACCGGAAAGTAAGCTACTAATTAGGAGATTTCGTATCAAAACAATACAAATTTTGCACCAGCTAAATTTTTGGCACAATAAAATATATACAGTTGCGAAGAGACAAAGAACACCCAATAGGAGAAATGGACAGGCAATGAAAAATGTGTCAATTTTATAATGTGAATAAATCGTCAATTGTGAATGCCATGGGCTCAAAAGCTTCGAAAATGTATTTTGCGCATATTAGTGTTATATTATTGCTCATTAGAAATTTGCTTAGAATTCAGTATTATAAGAAAATCGAAGAAGGAAAGTGACATGTTACTTCTGCTCAAACGTGGCTGTCATTGCTCTATTATCTTGTTAATGTCCCTTAGTGCCTATTTTCATTTCATTTTCCATGGGCCCTTTTCAAAACCTTTAGGAATTATGAACGAATAAGCGTTAAAATTATCTATTAGTAAATAATAGAAATCCGGTCTCGATTCAAAAAAAATGGCTGCATCAATAGGCGCGTTTTTTTGCTCCCCATATCCATAACAGAACAATGCTTACCAGTGCAGACGCATTGGAAACAACAACAGGTCATGTTATGGATAGGGGGAGTTGTTGTTGTTTCCAATGCGTCTCCAGTGGATAGCATTGTTCTGTTATAGATAAAGGGACCAAAAAAACACGCCTAATATAATCAACATGTCAGTACGACTTACAGTTCAAAGCTCATAAGATTCCGATTCAAAATTCAAAAAATTCAGAATTCAAAATTCCAATAATTGAACCTTGCCACTAGTCAAGTGAAATCACATGTTTCTCCATTCGCGGAATCGCTGCATTGTGAATGCCTTCGTAATTATCAAAATCTTTGATCGCTGGTAGCAAAAAGCTCAATCATACATAAGCGCAGCGTAAAGTATATTTGATCATAATGTTTATATAAAAGAGCAATGGAATTATAACGAGCATTTTAGAATTAGGCTTATAAAGTATCTTATTTAATTAGATATTAATTATTCAGATTGCATTATTATTTCAGAAAGAAAATATTAAACTCTGAAGATTTCATTTTTTGGTGACGTTGAAGTGCCTGCCATGTATAGTTAAAGTATGTTTGCCATTTATAATTTAAACATAGAGCCTGCTATTTATATTTAAATTGCATTCTAAGCAAGTGTGCAAGTGTATTTTCAGGAAAATATAGAAGCAGGCAATGTATACATGCTTATAAATGAAAAAGTACCTGACTTAGAAAGGAGAAAAATTTTTGAATAGAAACTAAATCGCTAGACAAAAATTCACACAACATATATTTTTGTTTATTTTTCTGTACGAAATCGCCAAGTAAAGTCTTCTCAAACCATCAATAATTTGTTCACAGAATCAAAATGGATTTCCAGAACAATTTCGATTGATTCTCAACAATTCGATTAGCTTCATTCAACATTTAACATTTTTTCGTATGTAAACGGGTAGGTCAGAACACTTGAAACAGCATTCAAGTTTACAAGATAAGAATAGATTTCGATTGACGCAGAATGCAATTTGTACCTTCAATTTTTGGTGCAACTGTCTTATAAATTCATGCTTCACAATGGTTAAGAGATTTCATTCAATGGCCAGTATCTCAGATGCAGTATGGCCAGTATCTGACAAACCTAAGACTAATTCAATTGAACACTGATTAAAAACCTCTCAATTATCGGAGAACAAGCATAATACATTGTAGAGATGTGCAAAACCACACAGAGCAAATTACACACCGCACAGTTTTACAGTGCTGCGCAGTGCTACTAGTACACTGTGCGCGGCACATTTAATTAAGTCCAGTCGGTGTACTGTGCTTTTTTTGCAGTATGAACTCCGTTTTTTTTTACCGTCCCAGCAGTGTAAAAGTCTTTATATCCTCTGTGCGGGTTGGCCTCGTCTCTTAACAGGTACTTTCTTCGGAGCTGAATTTTTCGATCAAACATCAAATGTATCTGATATTTCAACAGACTACCGGCTGATCCATATATGAATCCAATGAAAGCGTGGGCTCGATTTTCTTACAGCAGACACGGACTTTTTCTATACTTATGTTAGGGTCAGCTAGGACTAATTTTCAACTTATGTTGAGAAACAAATTCAGAATTTTAGCCTTTACAGGATCCGAAATCTTTGCTTTCAGGGAATTAACGACGCTTTTGATACCTTCAATCATATCAATCGACCATTGACAGATTAGCTACCCCGAGAAAGTCAACGAACTTTGCCTTTCTCGATTTTTCTTGTGACATTATTAATCATAGTAGGCAAAAATCCTCAAGACGATGACTTATCACGGATGTAACAGCGATAGGAAATTATATAAAATACAAATTATATAAAATACAACCATTACAAACAATAAATTCGAAAACGGCCTGCAAAAAGTCGTCCTGGCCATGAGATATTTATGGAAATTAAGAGGATAATTGGCCGTAAAGTATTAAAGAATATTTTTAGTCAACATAATAGCATACTTCCCGACGACAAATCTACTGCAGAAGCACCTGCGCATCTCTTTGCTAATCCAGGTCTCAAATCTTTCAGCTAGAAATGCTTCAGGAGAAGATGGAATCTCAAATTTTATTCAGAAGACGCCACTTGCAACCTGCTCATTTCTTAGAAACATGGGAAAATGTTATCTATTTGAAAAGTGTCAGGTTCTTGATATGTAAAATAGTCCCACGACAATCCTCGTACGGGTCAAGAGGTTGAAGCTGGTACAGAGTCGAATTGTTTTTGCGGGATGATTAAAATTGAAAAAATTTTTATTTACATTGAACATTTTTATTTAAAATAAAAATTTTCAATGTAAATAAAATTTTTTTCAATTTTAATCATCCCGCAAAAACAATTCCAATTTGATTCTGTTTTCGGAGGCTGATTCCGCAAAACGATCGAGTTTCCCGTATCAATATTCTCTGCTTTGATAAGCTTTAGAGATGATATACGTTTTCTATGCTGATTTATAGACAATTAGGGACCCATGATCACAATCAATAACCAACCTTTACTGGTAGAGAGCTTCATTAAAATTTTTCCATCAATGTGAATACGAGTGTGGAGTGATTAGTTTCACGACTCACTTAACCCCTGATTTAAATCAGGTACCTAATCAGAGCTAGGTGAACTCAAAGCTTGGTGCGCGGACCCTCGTCCGAACCTGAACTCGAACCAGGGACCCCACACGCAAAAAGCCAGTGCTCTACCCACTAGACTACTCAAGCTTCGATATGTATTTAACACCCGCTTAATATCCCTGCTTTCAAATATGGGAAAATTATTCGAAATAGTAATCCAGACCAAATATTTCCCATCAAAATTTGTTTGTTGGATTAACGTCATAGATAGTTTTCTTAGAAAGAAGAAGGCATTTTCAACGGAGTTTTTCTGATAATTTTCGTATAGACTCTGGTGTTTCTCAAGGCTCCATTTTTCAACATATTCACTGCAGATAGCTCAGATATTGCATGCAACTCTTTCATAGACATCGTTGTTTATCTGTATGCAGAATACATCCTCTTCTGAAAATTACAGAACTCTTATCTTGTAGTATCAAAATTGCAAAGGTATGCGAACATTCTAATTGAATACTACTTGATATAGCGCTTAGAAGCTAACGCCAACAATAACAAACTAATATTTTTTATGGGAGATAGCACCAAGAGGACAAAGGAACTCAAAAAATGAAACTGTTCATCAATAATCAGACAATTTGCCCTTAGAAATCCATTTAACTTTACTCACGCTGAAACTCCATCTACCATATTTAATTCTGTCTGAGCAATACAGTCCTTGCATACCACCTTACTTGCTTTATCTACAAGCCAAATTCCGTCATCACCTCAAACAGGTGAATATTATTGCCTACAAACAGCTGATAAGACCGATCTTCATTTACGGAGCCTCTATCTAGTCGTCTACGTCTTGAAGTAATCTTGAAAAACTGAGAAAAATAAACTTGAAAAGGCTACCAAGCTTCACTTCATAGTGTATCCTCAACCAAAAAGCATCAGCTACCCCTCTACCTTCATATTTGCTTGAATGAAGTATAAAGACTACCCCTCTGCAGTAGAAATCTAGGTCCTAACGACTGCCGTAGACTTTAGGAAAAGGTCACGACTTCACGATCTACTCACTTATACCTATAGAAAGTTTTCTTTTTTGATTTGAATTCGACTTCCTGATAATATGAACATATTAGCATAGCTTAAACCTTTCCTTTGGTTGATGAAATTTCCAACAAAGCACGAAAAGACTCTCTCTCGTTTCTCTTCTCTTATAATACTCTAATTTATAGCCAGAAATACAATAACTGAAAAATGACTTTAAGGTTGGAACTTGGAGTCATAAAAACAACACAACTTAATACTCATTACCACTTTAAAGAAATAATTCTAGATGTGTCAAACTTTTCTCCAGTTCAATTCCTATAACCAGAGACAGAGCCTAAATAAAGGGATCCTTTTCAGCTTTGTGGTGTTATCGCATACTCGGCTCTACATACGAGTATTTTGCATCATTAAAAGCTGAAAGATTTTTTTGTCTAACCTCATACGATCTGACCCGAGAAAACTCCAAAGTCATGCATGTTACTACTTATTAGGCTCTGTTTGCATTTTGTGAATGGCGAATTTTGAATGCTAAGCTGATTTTGGTAAAATACCTACAGCAGCCAACACAAATTGTTGTGCTATTTGTTGTTATTTTGCTTTATAAATCAATATCTCTTACTTTTCAGACACTTGTGGATATAATTACATAAATACACATTTGTCCACATACAATCCACAAATCTCCAGAAACACCATACTCATACATCTCACACCAAAATTAATATCACATGTAGCCTAAAGAAGTTATAATTTTTGATGGAAGTAGTACGTAAGTTTTTGCCGAGAAAACTAAAACAAGTTTCGTAGACTTCAAATACTATACTGCATGCACAAAAAACGTATACACCATTATAGAAAGCTTCCCAAATATCAACCTTACACATCATAAAACACTTTATAAACCATACCAAATCCCTAATTGTCTGTCATGTCCGCCCAGGGACTTGTCCTAGACAAATGCCAATTTCGACAACTACTTTCCATTATCTGTTTTCGAAAACCAGATAAAATATCCATACAACGTATAATCCTGTCTACGATCTAGGCCTGAGGATACATTGAATATAAACATACACACAGGTATGCATATTGAGCTTAGATAGATTCGTCTTGAAGAAATTTATTTCTTAAACAACAATACTGTTTCATAGATGACCAACTACTTGAGACCAAACCCTTTCTGGAATTCACTTAAAGATCTGGTCCGGTAGCTTATAGGCACACTATAAGAAGCTGAGGCAAAAGACAGGGAAGAAATAAAAACTTACAGCTACTTGCATGGCAGGATGTAACCAATAAAACTCGGGATCGGAGCTCAAGACTAGGCGAGACGGATGCTAAGTAGACAGGAATTACATGTCTGTGCAAAAAGGTATATCAGGTTGTTGTATGCATCTGTGTAGCATATAGCGAGCCTGGCCACTATTCTTCACAGTAAAATCAAGAGATGCAACCTTTTCTCGTCAATGAACAATTTATCTAAAATACCCAAGTAAACCTCACATTTGTATTACCGTTCCAAGATTCTGTTTTATATTTGCTCGGGACGGCATGGAGTGTAGAGAAGTATTTCGAATTATGAGAAAAGGGTTTGTTAGATCCTTTGAAATTGAGTTTCGAAATGAAGATATGGGAAAAAAATACAAATTTGCTAGAAAAAAAAGCAATATACCTTAAATGATAGGATTAAAGATAACTTTGAGTCTATCAAAGAAGCAGTGTTAACATTATTCAAATTCACAATCGCACGAAATTGCAATCATTGAAACTCCTTAAACTGAATTTGCCATTTATCAAAAAAACCTCTTTTCACACAGCAATTAGGAACACCCTTCCGGTCCTGTAATATTGTAAAAACGTTTTGTTTTCGAAAAAATGGCTTTCAACCGAACTACAGCAGAGTAAACCAACCAACGACATTGTTCTTGTGGTCATCACACTAAAGACTATTTAATGAGGAACACTATTATTCCTTCATTTCACGATCCCCCTAGAAGTTCCAAGCTGCCACCTAAACGACAATCATATAATGTTAAATGCCCGAGTGGTGGCCACGTATGGAGTCGAAAGAAGGTAGTGACAAATGTAATTTCGACGTCAGGGATGAACTGACATCACTAAATTACAGGGACATGTGTACGGGAACATTTCGTTTTCAAGCCCATTTCCCCGGTCCTCGCACACATGACTGTCTGTAGAAACGATTTTCGCTTTTATATTCAGTGTTTTGTTATCTGGAGAAGAAAAAGAACATTCCGCAAGCTATTTATCAGGAAATGTGTTTCTCTTACACAAGCTGATTTCAAGTTTTCCCTAAGGAATCTCGGGAAAGTCTTTTGCGATGCTACGCTGTACGAGTGAGTGTCTAGGTAGTTTTGCAGGATTTGTGTGTAAGACCATGGATCCGGGACAGGAAAGAAATTTTTCTTCGTATTTTATCGGAGATTGCTTCGTTGACGGGCCTATTTCCATTTTGCTGTAACAACCGTATGGAGTTTAGACGAAGTTTTTAAAGTATGTGCTATGAGATGGTTAAGGTGAGAGGCAAACAGTTATTGGAAGGAACATTTCGAGAAATTTCGAGACATCCTTTTTACTCGAAAATAGCGTATTTTTGCATTCGGAAATAGATTCGAAGTGGAATTTCATAAGAATATAAAAAAGTTGAATTAATTGAGAATGTAAAATATGTCCATGCAGCTTTCTAATAGAAGACTTTAAATTTAGATCCACTTCCTTCAACTTACAATCATTCAAATCTAAACATCAAGTTTTAAGCTCAATCACATAAGAACTTTTTCTGCACAGACTATCTTAAACAAGATATGAAATGTATCTATATTTTTATTCAACACACTATAGCTCAAAAGGTGATTCAAGCGTACCGTTTGTCGTTCACATGATGAGAGCTTTATTTTATTTATTATGTTCGAGAGTTGGTAATTTATCAAAACGCAGATATAACTTCGTCTTAAAGGTGTTCTTGTTGGAAATACCACATTCTCAAGCTCTTTCACTAGATTCGATTTAATGTTTTTCTTTATTTATTTTTCTTTTCAATCTAGCTCGTTGGACGAAAACTACAGGAGCTCTCGTGAGCTAACTTCTATACAGAGGCAGCTTTTTGCTGATGTGGTCAGTTTGGAAAGTTCGATGCCAACACCAGGTTTTGTTGGCTGGCTCTATGTGTTGTATTGTGTTATGTTCAAAGTCGATTTTTCTTCGTTCACTCGAATCCTTTCATGTAGAAAATTGACTTGGAGATTAGCTCATATGAAATGCCAGACGAGAATTTGAACATAAATTGAAAGGCTTTTGTTGTGGAGATATTCGCTTTATAGAAACTTTTTCAAGTGCGGTGCAGTCTATGAAAAAGTATCTAACGTAATAATAATGTAAATTGTGGAGAACGATTACAGTTAGCTTCTAGGCTAAGTTTTTAGTAATGTGAGAGCTAATTTGCTGAAGTTAATTTTTCACCATGGATGGGAAAAGTAGTCAAAACTATCAAACATCAGATGTGAAAATAACGAAATGCATGGTTTTATGTGGGTTGGCCATTTAGTGGTTTCTTTTTATACCATAGTTTATTTTGACACTGGGAGCTGTTTGCCGCTCGAAATCTTGACAGATTTCAGTCTCATACCCCCGCGGAACAAAATGAGTCGCTTTACGCTTGTACAGCGTTGGGAAATATTGAAAACTTATTTCCAAAGTGAGTGCTGTGCAGCCTAAACAGTGCGTTTTTTGAAAATCAAATCTGCTGTAGGCAAGTTTGTGCAAAAAGTTCGTGAGGCTGGCATGATAGTGGACAACAATCTTGGCCTCCGTCGTCATACGGTGCGCACAGACGAGAATGTGGCTGCTGTAGCCGAGTGTGAGACTCACTCCACGAACATCAACTCACCGTCGATCTCAACAGCTCAACATTTCACGCACTAGCCTGAGGAGAATTCTGCACAAAGATCTCGGATTATTCGCTTAAAAGGTCCAATTGACTCAGCAATTGAAAGCACACGACTATCCGCTTCGTTATCGCTTCGCAATTTGGGTCTTCGAGCAGCTTGAATTGGACAACGATTTTGAGCGAAAAATCTTCTTTTCTGACGAGGCACATTTTCACCTCGGCGGCTACGTTAACAAACAAAACTGCCGCATCTCGGGCTCGGAAAACGCGCACGTTATTGTCGAGAAGTCGAGAATGTCGAGAATGCATCCACAGAGAGTGACAGTTTGGTGCGGATTGTGGAGTGGTAGCATCATTGGACCATTTTTCTTCGAAAATGAGGCTGGGAACAACGTTTCGGTCAACGGTGAACGGCACAGAGCTATGCTATCCGACTTTTTTTCTTACTGAAATTGAAGACATGGATTTGGACGATCTCTGGTTCATTCATGTTGGCACGCCATGCCACACAGCCCATGCCACAATCGATCTTTTGCGCACCAAATTCCCAAATCGTGTTATCAGCCGGCTGAGCGATGTCAATTGACCGCCTGGGAGCTGCGATTTTACCCCTTTGGACTTTTTTTTGTGGGAAACCGTGAGGGACCAACGTTATGCGAACAATCCAAAAATGATTCAAGCACTTAAGGCCAATATCATCCAAGCAATCGGTGAGCTACAGCCCGAAACCATCAACAAGGTCTTGGAAAATTGGAGTGACAGAATGCGCTACTGCAAAGCCAGCCGAGGCAGCCACTTGAACGACATTGTGTTCCATTATTAATGGGAATGTTTATTCTTACTAATAAAGCCATAATACATGGAAAAAGATTAAATTTTGTTCATTTCATTGCATTTTTAAAAAGAAAATGGTGATTGTCCCACCCTGTATATCGTTTTCAGGTTGTCCTGAACTGGCGAAAAATCGGTAGTTGGAAATCGACAAATAATTAATTTTACCCTCAAAAAATTGGTAGAAATGGCAACAGTAGCTGCAACAGTAGCTGCATTATATTATATTCAATCTATAATTATATTACGCCAATATTATGTATACAATGTGTTGCTTGCCGAGATATGAAATAAAGTACCGTTTCGAGAGTTACTTCCTGACAGCTCTTTGCGGGCTTGGATTTTACTTCAGATCAATAAGTAAAAATGTGGGGTAATTCGTTGAATTCTCTGTTGAAAGAACTCTAATCTCAAAAAGTAGGCCAAGCCTTTTCGCTTGTAACATAAGTTCTTGGAAGGTTGTAATCGATTGAGAGCGGCAGCAATTAACGATTTCACGAGACAAGTGTTTATAAAAAATTACGAAATTGAGTGCTGTACTCAATTCAAAGCTCTCTGTGATGAAAAGCGGAAGGTTATTGAATGAACAAATAAAAAAAACCGTTTCGAGTGATAAGTCATCACTTCCTTATTTTAATATTTACTGTATAAACATTTATGCAAGGAATACAAATTATACCTAACGTGGGCAGTCGTAGCTCAACTGTGCGAGTAACCTTTGCTAACAGAAAAAGCACGGACTGGATGATATTTCAGTCGCTGGCCAGATACTTTCATGAAACTCTTTCAAGGGGTATCGATTCCTAACAGGATCTAGATCAGGCAGTGAGCAACTTAACCAGCCCACTTAAAGACAAAGGGAACTCAAAGCCCTCTCGTGAAATGTGGAAATCACCAACTTGTGGAGAGACTGGAGGAAAGAGTTTACCAGTGCCAAAAGATCTAATGACCGGTCATTATACAAAACGAAACTGAAAGCTTTTAAGTATGCCATACGCGAAGCGAAAATAACCTCTTTAAGATTCTTTTATGGTAATATAAAGGGTCTCAGTGAGTCAAATCGCCTACGTATGGTCTTAAGCTCGAAACCGAGGGTTATGTGGTGCATCGGAAACCTTGATGGCATTTATCACTCAGGATAACACTCTTACTGTCTTCCTGGACTCACATTTCAAGGGGAATCATAGTCCCTCAATAAATGCAGGTCATCAAGCGAAGCAGGCCATCCAGCTCATTGTTGCCTCGGTATATACTGTGATGTTATTCCCATTGACAAGCAACGCTACCATGGCTATAGGTAACATTTAACGCATGCTTGCGCTTTTCTTATGTTTCCATCAACTGGCGGGAGCACGAGTTGTGTTTATTCCTGAAACAGGAAAAGTTTCAGACCTCAAACTTAAGGACTAGCATCCAATATATCACAGCTTCTTCTTGCTTAAAATTTCGGAGAGGATCATGGGATACTACATCAAAAAGTTAATCGATTCTAAGTTCATTTGGTAGCCACAACATGCTTGCACTAAAGTAAAGTCTGTTGAAACTGTTCTTTATGGAAGTTTCAAAAAAAAAAAATTGAAAAATTATTCGCTCAATATTTCTTTAGAGCGAGTGATTGGCGTTCCTGGACATTCAGGGTGCCCTTAACAACGTTAAGCCTGAAGTAATCGTGACGTGCTAAATGTTGATGTGCGGCTGAGCAGAGTGACGACCACTTCGTTGGAGAATAGACACTTACGACACACCTCGAGCAGCCAATGCAATCACACCTCAAGGTGGAGTCGCTTCTTTTCTGCTGTGGAGCATTACGGTAAATATTTTTTGGAAGAAGCTAGACCGTGCCAGATATAAAATTGCTAATTATGCAGACCACACATCCATAGCAGTGTCAGGAAAGTATTTATCTGCGGTTTCGGAAAGGTTATACCACTCTCTTAATAAACCTTCATCACATTGGAGCCGGAAGTGCGGCTTGAATGCGATTTCCAGTAGAACTGAGTTAGTACTACTTACAAGAAATTATTAAGTATCTCAGTCTAAGTTGACCAAAATTAACGGAGTCTCCATTGGACTGAGTCAAAGCGTCAAATATTAGGTTTGATTTTAGACAAGTTACTATGGAACAAAAACTTAGCGAAAAAAAGGCACAGAAGAGATTCGGCGCACTTTACTGCTGCAATAGGTGTGATGGGGTTTGGATCCACTAATCGTGGAATGACTTTATGCCGCTGTGGTTGAGCAGATACTTCTATGTGCAGTAGTTTTTGGTGGTAAGCTGCTTTTAAAGCAGCTTACTAATCGATGCTTGCCAAAAAAGCATGATGCCAGAAAGCTGTATAAAACTCTGGACTTCTTTTTTTTATAGGAGAATCAAAGAGTAAATGAGGGCATTTTATCGAATTTTGGTTATTTTAAATTACACAACTGCACGACCAGGCAAATATAGTGCAGGGTTGATAATACTAACATTTTTTTTTTCATATATTAAAAAAAAACATCATTTTTTTAATGAAACTAATTTTTTTTAATATCAATATGTTGTATAAATTTCAGGCTATTGTGTAATATTTTTTAATGCATTCTTAAGCAAAGTTTACGTCATCCCAAATGTATATTATAAATATGAGCTGACTGCGTAGAATTTCGCTTGGTTTGGTATTAATGTAAAGTGTTACTCAGCACATTCATTTTAAAGTTAAACCGTGCAATTCTTTTGAATTGTGTAAAGTAACTCCTGTGAAAATTGAAGCTATTATTTTAATAAATCCAGAAAGCATTTCAAATATTGAAATTGCTAAGCAGTGTGCTTGCAATGAGTCGACTGTTTAACTCCTCATAAAGAGATTTTACACAAAAATAACCCTGGATAGAGAGTCAAGAAGTCATCGTCCGAGGTTACCTACGAAACGTAATGATGCTTCATTGACTCAACTGTGTCGAAAAAATAGGTTAGCAAGTTCTGTTATACTTGCAAAACTATGAATTGAGTTGACTTCTGATTTTGTCAACCCCAGGACGGTGCGTAGCGGGCTCCGTGAAGCTAGTTTCAAGGTACATGTTCTGACCAAACCAATGCAGAAAAAACTATAGCAGTGAGCAAAAGCTCACAAAAATTAGAGTACTGAGAAATGTATACAAGTTTTGTTCAGTGAAGAGAGTCGATTTTCTAGACTGGCTAGACTGTATGCTTTGTATAACAAAACACCAGGAAAGCCAAATGGTCTGGAATTGCATTCATAAGAGTCAACAGGACGACTTTATTTTGTACAAGGAACTATGAACTATGACCAGTATTGTATTGAAGGATCGATTACTTACTAGCGCTCATAATCTTTTCCCAAAGCAAAAATATTTAGGTAGGACTTAGCACTCTGCCATAGAGAGGCAAGAATAATATTAAAATTAAATTTCATTGAATGAAACATTAAATGTCATTTTTAAACGAGCTCAATTGTGATCTCTATTGCGAACCATGCGTTATTTTAGGTTCAGACTGGATTTCATGGCATTTATGTTCTGTCATGTCCAAGAAACACACCAGATTTTAATCCTATTCAAAATTAATAGAGTATTGTGGGCAGAAAAATACACCAAAAGCATCCCACAACAAAACTAGAGCTTCAGAAAATCATGATCAAAGTTTGATACAGTAAAACACCGAAAGAAGTTCCTAAATGATTGGCTACTATGATCAAAGTCAAGTGCTGTTGAGCAAAATTTTTATGTGCTATTAGACTTAATTGCAATAAGCCATGTTTTCGCTCAATAAAGTACTCAAATTTAACATGAGGACATTAAAAAAATCAGTTTAATTCAAAAAATTTGTAAAAACATTCCAAACATGTGAAAAATGTTTCCAATTCAAATTTTCAATTTAACAATACTTTTGGCCAGTAGTGTAGTATGTTTACCTGAACTTGAATTTTAAACAGGCATAAAGGTAATGAGATACCTCTTCCATAGGATTTTGAATTTAAAAAGCCATTTTTCGATACGATTCAGATTACTCTTCATATTTTTTGCGGAATTTGTTTTTGTTTTTTGTGTCTATCGTAATTAAATGTTCAGAAAAATCACGTTGTCAAACCTGATTTGGTTGTTTACGTAAGATTCAATTTAATTTTTTTTTATTGCATCGCACAGTTTTTCAAGTTCAAGTTACATAAATCTAAAACAAATCAAAGCTTAGATAGTATAATTTATTATTTTTATTGACTTTTCAAGCACATGTACCACCGAATTCGATACATACATCTATTTACTTATCAGCTATTCAATCATGAAAATAGATTTATCGTTTTCAATCAATTAATTCGCTTTGAAATATACCATAACTCAATTAATTAGTAAAACGTAACTCACCTCGAAGCATTTTTATTCTTATTTCCTTTCTTTCGGGGCCGAACAATATGATTTTCCATCCACGATCGTAGTTTCGAACCGAACATTATTTTTTCGTATATTGACGAAGAAAATGTTCAATGTTCTACAATTTGTTTGCAATCTATTTGTTTCAAGCTAACCGTACTTTTATCTGCGATCTCTACGATTTATTACCAATGCTATCGATTTTTTGTGTGTCTGTTCTATTTATCGGTCGTCTATTTTCAGTTCGAAAATACAAAGCACTTTTTGTATATTATTCACAAAATAGTTTGTTTTGGTTTCTTTGCATTTATATACAGTATCTTTGATTCAGTTTCAGTAAAAAATAACTTCCGTCGGACGGATATGCGTATTTTGATTTGGTATTGCGGATTTTCGATTAAACTGTAAGAAGAAGAAAAAAAAAGGTTATTACATTTGAATGCGATGACTAAGAAAACATTTTTGGATACAACAAAAATATAAAGATATGTCAAAAGCCATTTCTCCAAGTTTCTTGACTCCAAGCAAAATTCATTGTTTTCTTAATTACAAACCATCTAAGATATATTTTCAAAACACATAAACCTAATCTCATAAAACTCCCGAATGGCTCCGTTCTAAGTCCCGGAAGCGCATTATTCAGCCCATTACGAAGCATAAGTTTCATCTCTTCCATCATAATTACAACTTTCATAGACTGCTGATATTTTTTGTGTTTTCAGTCAATGTCGAGCATAATAACAGCTTGAAACAGATGCCAAAACACTTTTTCATCCCTTCGACGCGGCCACCGAAAACCGACGATGACATCAGCGTAAATACCACTATAATCATCGCCATCGTCCTTGTTATCATAACGTTGATAAGCAAGCGTCATTCTGAAGTGCTTGCAATAAATGTTCTTTTGACGTTGTTCGAATCAACCCCAACTCACCCTGTTCGCTGATGCCTAGGAATTTGCATAATCTGAGCATAGCTTACATTCACTGAGCAATGAACGAATCTAGAATACTAGCAACGGGGAGAGATTACAATAAATACTCGACTTATAAGCTTGCTTCCTTGAAATATTTGAATATTCGGCATTTTTGGATACTTTTGACAGTTTCAAATACCACCCGCGGAACCCTCTTTCGTTGCTTTTTCGGCACGTCGTTTTCATTTATGTACCTTCATAGTCCTGTGTGAAAAAGAGCAGCAAAACTTTTGGATAAAAGCATTCTTTAAAAGGCAAATTTTTTTTACGTAAATTCAATTCTCCATGGTGCTCACGATGAACGATGAAATGCAAACTGAATTTTGTAATTTGGTCATGAAATTCTTGTCGGAAAAGTGAAGAGCAGTTTAGCTCAGGCGCCCGAAAACAATAAAAACTTTGGACAGTTTGGTGAATTAATGGTCTGGCACGCAGAAGAGAATGCAAAATACTCGCTGGAGAGGTTCAGTTGCATGCGAAAAACCTAATAAGACTGCCACTGACGCTCCAAAGGTCGTTGTGATAGTCAGTGGCAGTGTTATGATATTGTGGGAATTTTCGTCCTCTAAAGCTTGAAAAGGGGAAAAGGGAAAAAGTGCTTCTCGGAGAACAAAATCGTGGGAGAAATGGTTTAAATGAAATGAAATGCTTTCGTAAAATTTATACCAAATATATTTGAGAAAGAATTTAAACAATCCAGGCAAAATTGACATTTCTTCTTGTATTCTTATATTTCAGTTAAAACCTGGGATGAAATGAATAAGAATCGCTTCTCAAGACATCCGATTAGCGATTTTCAACAAAAAATTTGAGTCGCGGCACTAGAAATTGAATCAAGACTAAATATCAAATTTAATTTTCTTCCTTTAGAAGCAGATTTATTTCAATTCCTTGACAGATATCGATATTTCGAAGATATTCCACCTTCTTCTTCAGTGTCTGTGATTTCGAGCCTTCTGACGAACATTTCAATTTGCACAATGCAAAATTCTATTTGATTAGTTTAAAAATGAACGCATTTTATGTTGTGTTATAATGAAACGAATGTGTTTTTTATTTTCTTCGCTGTAATAAATCAAATATATATGTGTATAAAATATATGAAACTGCTGTTTTTTTCTTATAAGTATTGGCATTTGCGCAATATTGATAAATAAATATAAAACTGTGGTGAATAGCTCACATATTGTCCGTGGGAAAAACCGTGGGAATTCGCGACCTGCTCTGTGGGAAAAACGAGCATTTGCAAAGGAATTTCAGCCACGGAAACCTCACAGCACTGGTCAGTGGTTATTTTCTTGTCTCATAATTTTTTTGGCATACTCCGCTTGCTTGACGTTGGTACTAGCACTTGCCTCTTAAAACATTGCAGTGTTTCAGTTTTCTGCATAGAAAAGTAAACGTAAATTTATACCAACTGAAAAATAAAACAAAACCGGGCGTTTTACTGACAAAGGACGATCCGAAGCGTGCCTAGAATGCCAAAATGAAATACACCCGAGTAAGCCTTTGAGCCTCCAAGTAACTAACCCAGAGAGGCAACACCGCATTCGGTCTAATTTGCATTCAAAGGATATCATCCTGACGAATGATGAAATCAGCCGCCAGTGCGACAGAGAACTTTTCAAAGCTCCAAAGGCATTGTTTTCTATTTCGTTACTATAACGTTATTTTCAAGTTTCCCGCCAAGCACTTTACCATACAGTTTACTCGTACACGTGCGGAAACTCGAATAGACACATTCTTTACATACGGAGGTTCTGCTGAAATGACAACAATCGTCCCCGTTTCAAGGAACTCTTTCGACACTGGGTGCGTTGTCCCGTTACTTTCAGTGTAAGCCCAGAAAGCGATGTGCTATGCAAATTTTCGGCAGAGGGATTCGAATTATGGCTGTTTTTCTATCTCACAGCGAACGTAGCTGAGCAGTCGTTACAAACATTGCCTTCGTTACTTTCGCTCACAAAACAAACCTTTTTGGAAACCACTTTACCAAATCATTTTATGTGGTTCGTAACTTTTGTGCCACATTCTTTTGCTCCTGATATTCCTAAGCGTATTTTCATACACATGTACGTGCCAAAGATCCTTCGGGATGGCGTTGGCTACAATGGAAAAAACGAAGAAAAATAACTTTATTGGAAGTGGGTGAATTAAAGTAGGTAGAAAATCAGTTTATGGAAGGGTTGAATTTAATGCTTTCGTAATGCGGGTACGAAATGCAATATATGGATCGATGGGACGCAAGTAAATCGGTGATATTATGTGGAAATAAGCACAGGTGAAGAAAATATTTATGGAAATAGTTTTTTTGTGGGTGTTTGTGTGGTACGCAAGGACTTTTTATCACGTTTTTGTCACATTGTTAAAACGACCTGTTTTATTTTCACTTTTAAAATGAAATATTAATTCAGTTTATTAGCTTGATGACTACTTTGATTTTCGGTGAAATGCATGATCAAGTACTCAAAAAACATTTTCGCATATGTTTCTGATTCCTAACTAACTAATATTCACTCGAATTAGTAATATGCATATTCAAAGTAGATAAAGGATGCACAATCAAATTGCAAATAAAAATCAAATTAAAAAGGATTTGTTAAATATCAGCTTACATTAGTACTGCTTAAGGAAATACACACTTTCTTTTTTAAACTGATAGCAGTAACATCTTTTGCGTTCAATGTATGTAAAATTCTGAAAAAAATATGGGTCTCTCTCTCTCTATATATCTCTCTTGCAGAGTATATTCAAAGAAAGAATTGTATTTTTCCATGAACTGATAAAAATTAAATGGATGCTGGTTAAAGTTAATGACTTAAAATAGTCTACTAAAATATCGTACCTAGAAGCAGACTGTATCCATTTAATTGCATAGGCTACACAAGTTATTTATAATGTTATAATTAAAGTTTTAAAGAAATTGAAAGATCGTGGAGTGTAGTGGTTAGTTTGTGGGGTTCTTGGTTTGAATCCAGGTTTGAGCAACTCTCTTCAAACCCTAGATCTGCCAAGAATTTTCGAGGGACTACATTACTTTTTATTGAATAAATTTACAAGAAAATAATATTACATTCTTACATTTTCTTTGTTCGAAAATTCTATTGACTTATCTAATTCGTTTATATATTTTTTAATGGATTGTTCAAAATAAATACTTATTTTTAATAGTGTTTTTTTTTTTAATTTTTAAGATAGCTATTTGACTCGGATGAAATCAACTCAGGTTCTTTTTTTGGATACTTGAAATTTCCGTACATCGTTTTAAAATATGCTTTCGACAGTGAAAGAGTCAGACTATTGGTAAAAAAATTCGTCTTTGATATTTTTCAACAGCATTTCTAGAGCTCTGGTTTGATTTGGTATGATATTGAGTAGTACCCTGGCCGTTATATAGAAGGCCGGTCGCAAAAGCAATTACCGCACCAAGATGGCGTGCTTAATGTACCTTTTTTCGACCAGTCGACGTACATTTCTCGACCAGTTCGACCAATAAAAGTACATTAGTACCTGTCAGATTGCAAGTCGCGATCGGCCTTCTATATGACGGCCAGGGTAGTACATTAGTATTGATTAAAACTGGCTGGTTAGCCAATACTAAATTTCAAGTTTTAATAGTGTTAACGGGTTCGCGCCGTTTAATTAAATTTCATAAAAGTGAAAGCTCGTCATTTTATCTTCACAATGTAATTTGCTTTACTTTGAATTCGGCTGTAGTCAACGCATTATTTTACTATCGCAATTAATGTTTTAGCAGTGGCTAACATTAGTACTTATAGAAGATGCTATGGGTAAACTCGACATGATGCACCACAGCCGGGAAATTCTACCACCAGAGGACGAATAGGTGGTGGAAGGGGTCAAAAATGGAAGAAAATAATTTTCACACTGGAGCAGGAGCATTCAATAGTGAGTATGTTGACTCGAATTTATCGAATTTATATTTTTTTAAATTTATATTTGGTGCACTGAAAAAACACATAGCGCCAGACGCCATAGTTTATAGATTTCTGGCGCCATGTACATAGTCGATTTCAGTCGATTTGTAATAAAATATAGCGCCACATGCCATAGTACATTGGAACAGACGCTATGCTTATAGCCCTCCACGCCATGTAGTATAGTCCTCCACGCCATGTACCATAGTCCTCGACGCAATGTACTATAGTCGTCCACGCCATATACTATAGTCCTTCACGCCATATACTATAGTCCTCCACGCCATATACTATAGTCCTCCACGCCATATACTATAATCCTCCACGCCATGTACTATAGTCCTCCACGTCATGTACTATAGTCCTCCATGCCATGTAATATAGTCCTCAAAGCCATATACATGGCGTGGAGGACTATAGTACATGGCGTCGAGGACTATGCCACATAGCGTGGAGGACTGTAGTACATGGCGTGGGGGGCTATAAGCATAGCGTCTGCTCCTATGTACTTTTCGCCATGTATTATGGTGTGTGGCGCTATTTTTTAACACTATCCCTAAATCGACTATGTACATGGCGCCAGAGGTCTATAAATTATGGCGCCTGGCGCCATGTGTTTTTTCAGTGTTAAACTTAACGTGACGCAGATTTGGTATGTTTTTGGCTGTACTGATAACACAAGGCTGCCAGCACCAGACATTATCGTAAATATTGAAAAAAACATATGCTTCTATTATATATTCATATGCAAAGCATTTATAATAAAAATAAGGAACCAATATTTAAATTTGCCCAGTTTTGAATTTTTTTCGGATTCCAGCCTCAAATAACGTCTAATCGCTGAAACTTTCCATGATATCCTCGGATGAAAACGAAATTGAAAGGATAGGTTGATTTTATCATGAGGTTGTTATGATAGACTTATTGCTGCTTCATTGGAAAAATGTTGCCAGCATTGAACATTTTCATCATTTATGTTGCAGTCGAGAAATGGTTTTTATTGCTTTGGGCAAGATATGGTTGATATGATACTACAAAAAAGTTTTTGTTTTTACGATTTTCCACATTTTTTGGTCACTGAAAGACAATTTCTTCGAAAATCGGTTTTCTAGCGGTTCTCATGACCTAAAGTTTTTTTTTTATTTCAAGTTCATACACTCATTTGAATATACACGCTAATTCAATCAATCTAGTTTTACCATTTCAGTTGATCTGTGCTGTTCAACTTTTCAATTAGTTTCCAAAAAAAATTGTGAGCCAGCTCTGTTAAGGTATACACCTAGGAGCCGGATAAAACGGTCATTTTTGTGCATTTTTTTTAGGAAAACTATTCGAAATATCGGATTGGGAGTTTAATTATCTAAAAGTATACACATTCAAATGCATGTTTAATTTTTTTTGTTTAAAAATATAAAAAATGTACAAGGATATTGTATGATCCTTGGAGCGCTGTAAAAAAAACAGCGTTAACGGTACCCTCTGGCATTTGTTCAAAAATTATCTGAAGAAAAAAATGGAAAACGATTATTAAATAAGATACTATAATCTAGTTCGTGTCATAGCCGATTTTGAAAATATCGATTAATGACAAAATGGCGGCCGTTTGAACATGAATAGTGATTTTTTGACCAAAAATTAGATATTATTTTGGCTATAAAACAAAAACTAAGTAACGAAAAAAAAAAATCCTATGACAAGTACTAGATAATGTTATATAAAATAATCACAAAAAGAATTAAGGTAATCAGTTAATTGGTTTTCGAGAAATTTTGGGTACCGATTTGAAAAACGTGTTTTTAAGAAAAACGCGTTTGAAAATTTAGGACTGAATAAATCATTAAATTTGTCAACTAACATGGAATCATCGATACCAGGCCCATAGAGTAAGTCTTTTACTGTTTACGGAATATTCATGGCTTCTAAATTGTCTTGCCGACGCCGTATTCAAACTTCTTTCGTCTGTTCTTGCGCTTGCAGTTCGGCTTTCGCTATGCAAGTTTCGTCTTCTTGCGCTGCGTACAAGTGCGCTCCCGATCCGAACGATATTATTAACACATTCATGACTTCCAGCGATGAGGTGAAACCATTGTTGAATGTACATGTTGCAAGATATACTGCAATGCTAACGATTTTGGCTCCGCTGTTCATCGTTTTTGGGACTATTGTCCAAATAAGTTGGTTGCAGTTTTGGGTATATCGACCAACACAGCGTTCCAACAATTTTTCATTGCTGAGGTCTTCGTTTACTGGTTTGATGACATCTAACACCATTTTTGGCAATGCTCAATAATTGTGACGAACATTTTCCAGTTCTCCTTTAGCCTTTGCTCGTTGCAACTGGCACCACGATTCGGGGCCTTCGGGACAGAAATGTTGTTGAGGCTTGCTGTCTGTTGAGCCGTAATGGTAAAATGTTGCCCGTATCGCTTATTTCATTTCATCCTTGGAGGCACAGTTTCTGCAAATAGCTAAGCCATAGTAAATCTTCAGTATATCTATAAACTTTGCCCTCAATTTGTTTTTGCTGCTGATTCAAGGACTTTTTTCTTTCATTCGCGAAGAAGGGTTCACGATCGCTTTTGAACGTGACCCACTCATTCTTTTTTTGTAATTTCAATCTCGTTACCATACGGTTTCGCATTCACTAATCCCGTGTTCGTCTTAGAGTCACGATCCCCGGCGTAATTAGTGTACATAACTCTATACTTTTCGGCAGTTTGTGAAAACAATTCTTTCATGGCGTCTACTTCCATTTTACCTGCCGATCCATCATGATTGGGCTGGCAATTTCCATCGTGATTCGATTTCCATTCCTCACATTGCTCAGTATTTTCGAGTTTATTCCAATAGTTACATTTAGCACAATGAGAAGATTTTACAAGAATATCAAAAACTGTTCCTGTAAACTGTCCAATGAGAACCTCAACTCCCTACAATGAGGTAAAACCACGTTTTCGCCCCGTACTATCTCCAAAAACGGTTAGTTTGGTTATACCAGCACTCGAATTTTGTTTTTATTTCCCGTTGTACTTCTTTTATAGCTTGTTTTAACACCAATTGAACAATACTTGAAGCAGCCTAATGAATGTTATTAACTATCGTATCATACTTCGTAAAACACGTTTGATTATATCGGCTATAACTAGCTTATTTATAGAAATATTAACTTGGTGTTTTCACCAGATATTTTTGAGACCTGTATCTTCACGAAAATGCAATAAAAAATAAATCGATTTTGCCGACCATTCTAGGTGTATATCTCTCCTTAAATAAATTTGACAACGTACACATTACTTAGATTCTAGACTGAACTTTTGAGTATGTTTTTATTTGTTATACTAGTTAACATTTTACTTAGCAAAAAAAAACATGGTGTTCTTACAGAAGTCCTGATTCGAAAGTAACGATTTTTTGATTATTTCAGGAAGTGCATTGGTTTCGAGATAAGTTTCATTGTCATTTGAAAGGGAATTCAAGCAGATAATTATTTAGCCAAACATAATAAGGTAAAAAAATTAGCTAAGTGCAACTGATTGAAAGTTCGATCAAATTACTAACACTGAAATATACCGAAAATAAGTGACATAAAAAACAGAAACAATTTTCTTTGCAGAAAATACACCCACAGCGAAATTTGACTTACAATACAAACGAATTGTCTGAAATCAGTCATTACATAATTGATCACGTCCTGAACTACATCCTCTTGGATAAAGCTAATGCTAAGAACAACGGAAAAAAATCGTATCTACAAATAGAAATCTCCCTTGGCTTTGGATAATAATTAACGACTTCAAGCACCACACTTCCGCACCAGATGAGATAAAGCCAACTTACATTGCAACATCCCCAGAGGAAATGTGTAGACGAGCGATTTTTCTCGTTTTGAATTGTTTCGACGAGTGTCTTTTAATTGCAGTCACTTGAAGAGACGAATAAACGATTTAAACGAGCGTAATTAGAATCTTACGGGGCTAATGGTTTGTAATCAAGGATTTTCATCATGTGAATTACGGAGTTACTTGCTATTTTGCTGAACTTTGAGCGTTTTATAAGTTGAAATTTCGTTTCTGTTATACTTGATGAAAAATTGTTGAAATTTGAGTTCGTGTGAATGAAAATTATTGCTGAGATGAATCTACGAATTTTTGTTCACAAAGTTAATAGGGAATATTTGACAGTAAAGCATATTTTTTGTCCGACTCAATTGTGCGACTTTTGAGAATTAATAAACTCAGATACGCAGCTCAATTTAGTTTGGTGCAGCTCAACTAAAACATTTAAACACGATTATCTAGTCTTTACTTCTCTATTTGTTCAATAAAAATGTTTGCAGCATTTGATTTCCAGTAAACGTTTTAATTAATTTTCATGTTACTCATCTCATGCACTGCATGTTCTTATTTGAATATTTCCCCAGCTGCGCTTTATTCGTAATAGCTTTACTAAAATTAGATCTTTCGAATGCAGCTGAGAATTTTTGCATTTCTGCTCTACCTGCCGCAATCATCTACTCAATTGCAATGTTATGCATTTCTAAGGCATTTCTATTAAAAAGCCTGAAACGCAAGACTACATTGCACATTCTGCAATCCATATTAAAAATATCTCGACTGCATCACGTATTCAAAGCATTCGTGGAAAACCAAATAGAATGTGTAGTCGACTGTCAATTTTACCGCACAACCAGACATGCAGTCTACCATACATGGGCCTTACCCTGCCGAGTATTCATCGCTCCTTGGGATATCTCTGAGAACGATGTGAATTTCTAAATGCCCATCTTTTCACATCTCCTTCCGATCCACTGCATCTTCTGAATCTTTTCATAGCTTCCAAATTGCTAGACGCTAAGCGTATGCGACACACATCTACGTAAACAACCAGAGAAAGGATTTAGTCCGTGAAAATATTCTTCTCCAAAAAAAAAATTTGGCCTAACATTGAAATGCTATGTTCAGCTTGTGTAGTGTTTTCGCCAATTAGGACCGACAGAATGCCACGCTGCACGAGACTGACATCGTGAAAGTAGTATTTTCTATTTCCGTGATTTTCATTTTGGGAAAGTTTTGCAGCAACAGTACAACATAGCGCAGCAAAGGACGGCTTTCAAGAACACTTCACTTTGATTTTCATCGGGAAGGCTAGTTTGCCGCGCGACCGTTTCCTCCCAAATGTCCCTTAGAGCTGCAACGAACTGTAAACAAAATTTCCGGGATTTCAACAACCGCTACAGCCTTGTTTCGTACATATTTTTATTTCTGAATTTCATTTTTTTCCGCATTCATTTTCAACTATATTTTCATGCTTTTTTTTGTACGTTTCGTATGTTTTGTGGAAAAAATGTTGTCTTCATGCAAAGCTATTCCACAATGCCCAGGATATAACACAAATGTGGAAACTTTTTCTCTGAAGCCTGGGCGAGTGACGGAATGAGTATGCAAAATTGCGTTGTTTTCACATTTTTCACTATACTCATATTTAACAAAAGTGAAAATATAATATGCTTCTGTGAAATAATTGCTGGTGAAATGGAAAGCTACTGTGGGCTGTAGACTTTAAATGGAATCATTGGAAAATGTTTTTCCATGGCTTTTCATTTTTATTCATCCACGGTCGTTGTTGATTGCACATAATTTCTGGCCTGATGAGGAAATTTGTAAAATCTATTAAATGAGAGTTCTGTGCTGAATTTTAATGAATTAATTTAATTGAGGAATGTTTCGTTTCGCTGATTTATTCGTTGTAATGATTTTTCGCGTGTGTAATTAGGCACGGTACGAATTTAATTGGATTGCTGGCGGTGAAGGTAGGCAAGCATAAAAAGGCTGTGGAATTTCAGGGATTTATTTCACTGAAATCATTCTTATATTTTCGTTATGATGATGTAACCAGGTGGATGGGAAGAGATTTAAGTGGCCATTTGGATAGGGTATTAGCATTTTGGTAGCCGTTCGTGTGTGAAATAAATTTTGAGAAGATGGATATCATTGATATTGAACTTTCATGTAACATATACAATTCGTAAAAATTAAGCTGCCGGTACTTAAAACTAGGATTTGCTTGAATAATATTTGGAAGTCTCTTTCGATAGTGCTGTAATTCTTAACTTGCTAGTGCAAAATCGCACCGGAAAATAATTCAATGGTGTTGGCACGGAGCATCTCCAAAAAACAGGATTTTATCTAAATTTTTTGTCGAAAATTATGATTTATTTGTAATTGGTGAATTGTTTACATGTTGTGTAGACAATTAGATCCGAATGAGTAAAAGTATTGTAGTCCTCAACGTTCTAGCCAGCTTCTCTTTATCAAACTCGGAATCGTTGCCGCAAGGAAGTCAATATAACCTAACGATATTTGCGTTATTTTCAGTTCCTCTATACTTAATTTCAAATTGATAACTAATTGAGGCATTGGCCCAGGCCATTGATGTGCTGGGTAAAAATACTGGCCAGATACTTATGATCCGTAAACACCGTAAATTTTCTACAGAATAGATATTGGTGGAGTCGTAAACACTAAAATCAATAGTGAAACCTTCTCTCTCAGCTCGACTAGGATTAATTTAGTGATTATCCAATGTTTTTATCCAAAAACGACATTCTAGTAGCGAGCACCAACCATTTGAACGGTACATTTTTCATGTAAACCTGTTTATGGGAGTGGCGATTTCGAATAGTGGTGGGGCAACTTGATATCAATAAGATCTCGAAAAAGGTTTACTTTCACATCTTCTTCTAGATTATTCTTAGAAATTTGACTAGAGTTGTACTCTTTATTATAGGAAGCGCTAGATATTCCACTTTTCTTTTCCTGGTTTCAAAACAAGTTTTGTCTTAACAAAGTAATGCTTTGATTTGAGGATCAGCTGTCAATTACATCCAATATCCGTTGTTTATTTCTGCATACGACATTGATATTCTGCATACGTCATCAGTATTGGCTTGCGCATGAGACTGTTTTGTTACAGTTCGCTTAGCAAGCAGTCCACTAGAATACTCGACAGGAGCGAGAATAAGACACCTTCTTGTGACATCAGTTGGTCGCCTACGTTCTCAAGTAGCAGTCGACTACAGCTTCCACTAGCAACGATCTCTGTGTCAGCAGGTCAGGTATCCATTTAAGCAGCTTCACACAACTTGCTAAACTGTGGGCTGTCAAAAATCCGTTTAACAACCACAAATTCTCCCACCGCATACTCACCATTAGAAATCGGTCCCTCAACTCTGGAAACAACAGAATGAAAGGTGGACTTACAAGATTTTCCTCTCTGATACGCGCATTTCTCCTCATTTATGCGACAAGTCTCTTTAGGTATTTCAACATAAACAAGTTTAGGCGGATCGTTTTGAAGTTTCTTTGGATCTGAATAGTGATCTCTCCTAAGTTTTGATATAAAGACAACCTCAACTTGTCTCCACGGTGACGGATCATGCCTCAGGGCTAGGCATACTCAAAAAAATGCCTCTATGTGTAGGAGATTCAAAATTTTTTATAAGATGTGATTAGATTATTGGTCATTTAGCAAGATCTTGCGCAGCCTCGATGTCTCTGTTACACTTTTCAATCCCCCACAGACTGATTTGAATGATTCCTGCATATAGGTTTGACTTTCAAGATCGTTGTATCTGCTGGTTTAGACATAGTACTCGCGCCGGAGTTTTGGCGAGCTGGAATACCCATCAAAGAGTTTAGACTACGCCACCGAAAAAAATTTCAAAGCAGCGTCAAACAAATATAACACGACTAACCAGCAGACGTTCTTCGCTCTGTATTTATTACCTAAATCTCCGCGGTTTGAAGACCAAACTCAAGGAAGTTCTGCTTGCGAGTACTTTAGACATTAACCATATTATCTGTTTCACGAAAACATATTCCGAATAAAGAAATCCTACTGTGTCACTAAATTTTCTGGAGAAATCGGGATCGCGTAGCTTTTTGCAAAGTCGATGACCACCATAACCATTCTTTGTTCATACCTTCTTCTATTGAGTGTATTGTTGTACGTGTTATTCTTCCTCCAATTTCCGATCTTCTGGTCCGGGTTATTTATATTACAGCATCAGTTGCCACATACGAACGTTTTTTCGCTGAGCTTTCTAGCTTTATTCTCTCTCTCTCTTTCTCTCTCTTTCTCAATTTTCTTCAACTCCCCTCATAAATTTTGGTGACTTCAACATGCCTACTGTGGAGTGGGACTCAAATAGCCCCAGTTAATAGGTTAATCACAATACAGCGATTTGCCGCAGTGGGCTGTGGCAAAACGCAGTCAAAAAATTAGAATGCACTGTTTTGTATGGTAATGCGCACAATGCTTGCGGCAGAATTTGCCAAATTTCTAATTTTGCCATATCGCTATCGGTGATACCAACCGTAGGTTGGCATGTCGTTCCAGTGCACCTCCAACGCTGGGAGAAGTCAATTCTGCCATAAAAAGCCAGAAAAACAATAAAGCGCCGGGCATTGACGAGATTCCGGTTGAGCTAATCAAATACGGTGGAAGCTGCCCTATAAAAGTCATCCACAAATTGATCCAGCACATCTGAAGTCAAGAAAAAATACCGCAGGAGTGGTGCAAATCCATCATATGCCCTATTCACATAAATGGAGACAAACTTCGGTGCGAAAACTACAGAGGCATATCGCTTATTTGTACGTCCTATAAGATACTGACGAAAATATTAATAAACAAAATAAATGTAAACACCGAAAAGGTCTTTGGGGATACCAAGGAGGCTTTAGGTCTGGTCGATCAACTACGGATCAGCTCTTCACAGTCAAACAAGTGCTCGAAAAATGCTGGGAATTTAACATCGACGTCCACCAGATTTTCGTGGACTTTAAACAAGCATATGACAGTATTCACCGGAACATACTGTACAAAATAATGCTATACTTCGGCATCCCGGAAAAACTAGTACGGCTGACCAAAATGACGATGACATTGACAGCATCACAAGTCAGAATCAACAACAGTCTGACTGACGCCTTTGACACAAATGTCGGACTAAAGCAAGGGGATGGGTTGGCCCCTCTGCTGTTCAACCTAGCACTTGAGTACGTGATAAGGAAGATTTCTGTCGACACAGGGGGTACGCTTCTGTATAAGTCGAACCAATTAGTGGCCTACGCGAATGACATTGACATCTTGTCACGTTCCTTCACATCTGCCAAAGAACTCCTGTTGAAACTTGACCAGGAAGCCAAAGAAGTAGACCTGAAGATCAGTCAGACGAAAACAAAAATCATGACGCAAACAAGAAAGAAGACCTCCATTAGACGAAATATAATTCTGGACGAATATAATTTAGAGAATGTGGACACATTTATATACTTAGGCTCGAAATTGACAACGAAAGGCAGTGAAACTGATGAAATTAAACGGAGAATACAGCTCACCAATAAAACTTTCTACTCCGTTCTGGCGCTACTGAAGACCAGCTGCATACACAGGAAGACGAAGTTCCAAGTATACAAATCAATCATCAGACCTGTGTTGTGCTACGGATGTGAAACTTGGACCCTTACCCAAGCATCCGCAAATATGTTGAACGCCTTCGAAAGACGGGTCCTCAGGCGTATAATTGGAGCTAAACAAGAGTGCGGCCAATGGCGGATAAGGTACAACCACGAGTTGTACGAGGTTTTTGACGAACCAGAGGTTGCAATAATAATCAAACTGCGGAAGCTGCAATGGGCTGGTCACGTGCAACGAATGGACGAGCATCGAGTACCTAAGAAGGTATTCAACGGAAGGGCCGAGGGTCGAAGACCAGTGGGAAAACCCGGAAAACGCTGGTCTGACTCTGTCGACGAAGACTGCGCAAAGCTGTTCGATTTTTGAAATTGGAGGACGCGGTCATTGGACCGAGACAACTGGAGGCGTCACCTGCGAGAAGCCAAGGCCCGAGAGGGGCTGTAGTGCTACGACGACGAGGTAGTGGTAATCAAATAGTAGAGTCTCAACCAATACACGCTTTCCAGTTATTTATCTAATTATTTCAGTTGAATGAACTGACATATTAATAATCGCACTTCTGTTAGAGGCAGCAAAGATGAAGGCGATCGACAAAAGCCTGCCGACATACAACAATATTTTACTCTTTCCTAGTTACTAAAATTAGGATATTATCTGCTTCCTTTAATAAACTGTAATACTCCTTTTAGATCAACTGGGATAGGTTGGTCAAGTTCGAGAGAAATTTTGCGCCAAATGCCGCCACTTTTCTCCTTGTTAAAGCACGGCACTGGCACATGAGATGGAGGACGGTTCCCTCTTTGCCCTCTGAGCCACAGCTCCAACAAAAATCGCTGAACCTTGCACCCAACCATTGCACATGCCGTCCTATGAGGCAGTGGTCCATAAGAACGTCCACATCAAAGTATGCATATGATAGCTGCCTGGCGATGCGCGCTCATGGAGATCCAGGACTATCTTGCTATCGAACAGGATGATTCATCGGCCCAGGCCTTCAAAGCGTCTTCGAGGTCGAAGAAGATGATATATATTTCAATGTTTAGAGCCTCTAGTCCCGCAAAACTTTGCAAATTAAAGAATCTGCCTCATCTGGTGTTAGATTTATTACTGCCCCAACTGATGTGCCGGGAATTAGCATCGCACCCAAGAGAAGTTTTAACTTCTTCAATTCAGCTTAATGAACCAGGTCTTTCAACTTAGGTATTGTTTTGAGCAGATGTTTGTGGTGAATAAATTCCATATTAGTGAAAATTCATGTAGTTAACATATATTAAGGAAAACTTATTTTCGTGACTTTTTTGTAACTTTTTATTCGCATACGCGATTTTGGACAATACTTTTCATAATAAACATAATACTCTTGAAAACCTTGACTTGGATGTTCGACAGAATGGCCTTTTAGGTCTAAAATGGCTGTGATAAGCGACATGTTGACGAAAGGCAATCTTTTCACTTCTTTGTGAAACATAAGCGCGTCTTTTAAGGCAATTTTAGAAAAATATTTTTCATAACGAGCTTTCGAAAGTAATTTTTCTTGACTTGGCAACTGATATTGTTCAGTTACAAGTTGGAAACTAAGCGCGTATTCAAAACCTCTGGAAATGCGAATCGATCTATTTCGTTCTGTTATAAGGACAAAGAAATCTTACGAGATTTGGTGTTGATAAACTGCGTTCACGAAATTGGTTTTGCTGGCTTTGATTTTGACAATGATTCCAAAACGCTGTGGCGTTTTTCGTACGTTAACCGATAGTCTTACAATTGAGTTTGCTTGCAGAATTTGACAATTAAATTCTTGAAGTACTTACTCTGCACCACATGAATTCGCACGCTCACTCGCACAGGCAGCTAGTAATGGCACTTTTTTCGGTACTTCAACACTTAACAATGGGAAAAGAGTTACAAAGTGTTTCTATTCGGTTTTTTTTCTGCGCAAACACTTTAATAACCTTTGAGGTGATTGTGACTGTAACCACATCAACTCCTTGTCTTATCTTCTGTACCAATTAGCATAGCCCGGTATGTTCCCGATCAAGACCATAGCGCCGCTCAAAAGTGATAAGATGCCAAGTTTGCTTCTCTACCATCATCCCTCGCTATCTTATCCGGACATCCCGCTCTCACATCAGTTCAACACGAGGTTGCTGAAGGGGTTGGGCTCCATTTTCTAGATGTATTCACTTTTCTTAAGCTGCTATTTAAAGTTCGCTTTAGACATTGCTTTTTCCAATTTATTTTTTTTACATACACTAAAACTTATCGACTGCATAACAAAAATTGAATAAAAGCCTAAATTTAGACTGTTCCCGAAAGTTCCCAAACAAGCGTAATTAAATTAAGCGGATCTCATTGTCACTGAGCTAGAACTGGGGACCGATGAAAACTTAACTTGCAAGCATAAGTGTACCGGCAAGTTTCCCTGGAGCACGAAATTGAAGTTTGTCTTGTTCAGCCTTCAAGCGGAAATGGTGCTAGTGACGAGCAACGACGCTCGTTGAATACGAACAAGCATCAGAACAACAGGAAGGAACCACCACGATGTGGAATGCATAATACACCTTGAGTGGAAATGTTTACTGTACATAAACACTTTGTGATTATGATCTCAATTATCCTTCGTCTTCTGACAAATCCCCATAGCTTTCTCAATCTCAGGTTTCTGTGTTGTGTCGATGCTCGAGCTGATGTTTCGTAGCCAGGAAATATCCACCAGACACTATTTCGAGCCTCGTGTAAAACAAGCGAAAATCCTTTTGCAATATTATATTCACGTGCAAGAGTCATTCCGCCCGGTCTGTGATATGTCGGAACAATAAATAGGCTATAATGCACGACGTGAAGAAGTGTTGTATTACCAGGCCTATGCCGGCACAATATATTGTATTACATTCAATTCACGGCTCTTGGAAAGAATTACGGCCTAAAAGACAGAAAAAAGGAAAGAAAAAGCAAACAAAACAGTAAAAACAAGGAACCCAAGATATAACCTCCCGGCCGTTGCAGATTCGCTTGGCGCTTCTTTTGCGAAGGAGACTATTGCGACAAAACCGATTTTGTGTGTAGAGCAACAATGGAGCATTGATGATCCTCGAGGGTGAATTATGAGGGTAGACTGTGCATTTCTCCCTTTTGTTCGTAACCGACGAGTGTTGAACAAGTTAAGCTTTTATATTGAATATCTTGTTCGTAGTACAGCTCGTCTACAGCTCGTCCTACTACCACCATTGATAATACAATTCGATTAAGCATATTTTTCATGTCCTATTGTCCCTTGTATCTGGTCATATGCTACAGATATTGTATTTTCGGTGACCCGTGGCGACTATTTTCTGATTTTCAGTCAATTTATATTCGGCAAACTGTTTTTATGTTCAGTTATGTCCGAGTTGAAATATATTAGTTTGGTAGGATGTGATGAAAAATACAGTCGATTTTGTGCTGTGAAGTTACTTTTTTTGAACCATGCAAATGAATAACAATTTCTATGCATAGTTTTTCGTTGAACACTTGCAATATGTATGTCTTTGCAGATTTAAGGGATATGATTATCTAGTAGATAACAAAATGTATGAGAACATTATTTTAGTTTATTTGCAATTTAAAAATTTAATCCAAACCTGGGTTTTTTTGCACTGAACGGAGCACCAAATGCGAAAAGTTCTTGTAAATCATTAGAATGAAGGTTCACCGGGCACCTAACCGAAGTTCATCCTCAGAGGGCAAATGAAATGGCATTCATGCTTTTGTAAACATGAAACTCAAAAATCGATTCGTTTCAATGTATTTCACAAAGTATCCTCTTCGAAAGCTGTATTGGTTACAAAATTCGACGACACAAAACTTGGTGTTCAACATTTCCAGGAATGCAATGATAATTCTTTCTAAATTGTGAATGAGTCAATCCGAACCCGACAAATTATTTTAAATTCATCAGTTCAGAACGGTTGAAAGCTTAATGAATTTGATGGTCGTTGCCCGGCATCGATTCGATAGGGATGATAGTCTATCATCGGTCAACATCAGTCATTCATAATAAAGCTCATCTATTGAATTAATTCGATTAGTTTTCATCCGATATTTCAATTCTGGCTTGGACTTTGGCATCTACGTCGACTGCTGTTCACCAAAACTATCGCTGTTCCTCTTTGATTTATGTACGTGGACGAACAAGCACGTATCTTTTCAAAACCTACCGTAAGCTTATCCGGGACTCGATCCGGCGGTCAATTTCGTATCCGGTGGCAATTGCGATATATGAGCCAGGCTGAACTGGCGTCACAAAACGTGCCAGGATACGTGCTGATGATAATTGACTACTACTGAAATGCTATCTAGTAGATTAATTAAAATGATTACCAATTGAATGATTGCTCATGGGGGTGGTCGGGTAGATAATTGGATTTTCCTGTTTCCATACTGTTTGGCCGTCGGGTGATTTCAGGGCTCTTTGTTTTGCATTTTTATTTGCACAACAAAAAAATTGATTGCTGATGACACTGAGCTGCAGTGCAAAACATACTCAATGAGAAATCTGTATGGTAGGAAAAGTCTGGTATTAGCAGCTGTATCAAGCTGTTTTTCACAGATTTGAAGGAAAAGCCAAGACCACCGAGTCAATTTGCAGGCAGAATAGCACCAGTGCAGAAATGATTGAGCGTTTAAAAGCAATAAGATCTTGACTTTTTTTAATCCAGGTGTGGATGAACTTTAAAAATATAAAATACTAGGTGGGGTGAAAAGTAACCTCCTTGACCTCCAGAATGCGCTGCAATCGCAAAAAAGATTATTGTGCCTTATAGTCTATTCATATCTAGGCAGACATGTCAAATTTCAGCGCGATACAGCCATTTGTTTTGTTCTGACAGCCGATTTTTGTTGACTTGTTTGGCACCATGGTGAGTATGGAAAAAAATGATTTTCGTTCTCTCATAAAACATTATTTTTTGAGACGCAAAACGCCGAAGGAAACAAAAGAAAAGTTGGATAAATACTATGGGGCTAGTGCTCCTTCAGATTACACCGTGAAATATTGGTTTCGAGAGTTTCGTGGTGGCCGAAACTCCACTGCCGATGAAGTCCGCAGCGGCAGGCCCTCCGATGCGGTTACACAGGACAATGTCAAAAAAGTACATGAAATGGTGTTGGCCGACTGGAAAGTGAAGGTGCGCCAGCTAGCAGATGCCATAAGGATTAGTACTGAGCACACACGCCATATTTTGAGCAAGATTCTGCAGATGAAAAAATTATCCTGCCGCTGGGTGCCGCGCATGCTGACTCCGGACCAAAAACACGAACGCGAGCGCACTTCGGAAGCGTGTTTGCCTATCCTGATGTGGAAACGGGTGGAATTTGGCGTCGATTGGTGACTGCTGATGACACCGTTATTCACTGAGTGACCGACAATGCACTCAAGCCGGCACGAGTGCTCCGAAGCGGCCGAGAGAGGCTCAATGGGTCGGAAGGGTCATGGCGTCGGTTTTCTGGGATTGTCATGGGATACTCTTCGTGGACTACCTCGAAAAAGGAAAAACCATCAGCAGCGGGTATTACTGCACATTATTGAAGCGATTGAATGCTAAAACCGCTGCGAAACAGCCTCACTTGAAGCGAAAAAAAATTTTGTTTTTACAAGACAATGCACCGTCACACGAGAGCATCGCAACAATGGCTAAAATCAACGATTAAGGGCTCGAATTGTTTCCCCATCCACCTTATTCGCCCGATTTGGCTTCCTTGGACTATTATCTGTTACTAAACCTCAAAAGATGACTCATCAATAAAAAATTCAGCTCGCGCGAGGAGATCATCGACGCCGCGGAGGAGTATTTTGCAGACTTTCCGGAAATTTACTTTTCGGACGGGTTCAAAAAGTTGGAAAATCGCAGGAATAAGTGTATCGACCTAAAAGGAGACTACATTGAATAAAATAAAATAAAAACTTTTAAAAAAAAATTTTTTCATTTCCAAGGAGGTTACTTTTCACCCCACCTAGTATGTCCTGAAATATGTCCTGAAAATAGAAAAAAGATAAATTCATTCGATGCAACATAAACTGGTGGCCAATGCTATAGATGTGTGTGTGTGTGTGTGTGTGTGTGTGGGCTGGAAGAGAGTCACCTAGCACCTCTTAGCACTTAGGTCAAAGACCCATTGTACTCGTACCAGTACTGCCCTACTAAGCGCAAAAGCGGTATCTAAAAAAATCGAAAAATTGATTTTTATAACATTAGAAAGCTTAAAACAATACGCATCTAATGAACTAATCCTTTTAATTGTATCTTATTTAAAACATATGGAAAACACCTTAAGAAAGTTTTTTAAATCTAAATACCCGATGTATCCAAGAGCGGAAGACCGCTCACCGAGAAAAGTGGAGTAAGGAGAATCCTCCACCAGCTCCAAACGAACCCAGTTCCTAGTCACCTATCTCAATTTTACCTGAAATCAATAAGGGAATTAGATATATGTATATCAATATTACTACTTTTACTAAACTTCAATTATCTCATTGAGATACCGCTTTTGCGCTTAGTAGGGCAGAGTAGCCTATCATAGTTTCCCAAATTGCGTAACAAAATCCTGGATCAATGATAGAGGAAAAGAAGCTACCTTCTGCTTACACTCCGCATCCCCACCAAAGAGTTGATATCGAAGGCACGCAAACATTAGACAGTAACTAATAAAATACTTCGCAGGGTCAGCTTCTTCAAGACAGGATGGACAAAAGTAATCCAGTGCAACATTTATTCGCAATTTTTGCAGTAGTCGAGGGTCTACGTAACGCCAATAGCGCAGCTTGACTGAACTGCAAATAGCGATAAGTTTTTTTCTTCACTTTTTTGCAATTGCCCAGATAGCGAATATTTCTGTCTGCTAAACAGAAACGCACTCTTCGAGAGAATAGGCCCAAATGTAATTTGATGAATCCACATATACAACAGCTCCAGATCTAACATGAAAAAGATCTCGGAGTATCTCCTCGTACAGACATCTGAATGCTCCCAGTCTTTTCTGCTCGAGAAAATTACTTTGAGCCTTTCCGAATTAATGCCTTTGCCTTCGCTTTCAGCTTGTTATTACAGAATGTAACGTCAGATCAAGTCGAGCCTGTCTGAATTCAGTTATTTACGCCTTGTCATTTCTCTCCTGTATAACAGTTGACGAAGTCATGTTCAGATTTGACTTCTCGTTGGCTTGATGGTGTTTTGAGGCAATGTTACGAAGCAAAGTCACAGATTTCGGACACCTTGTCTTGGTCTGCTTCAAGCTGTTAGAATAGCTCAGCTATTTTGCTGACGTCACAATCTGTCATAACAAACTGAAGATGAGGACAAAGAGGTGAATTCGAAACGGCCCTTTGTATCTTCTATCGAAATCGAGTAAGGGCATTCGAACGTCCAGAGGCATCTCGAGAATCGAAAAGATCTCATGCATCGATCCTCTTATATACCAGCATGATACAATGTATACCAGTGTTCCACATGGTCGTTTCCTACCTAACTGCCAAGTTTAGTTAAATAAAAGGTAAGAATGAATAATTTTGCTCAGTGGAATAAAGTTGTAAAATTAATGCAAGCATCCAAACAAAAAATACATTGATGAAAATAGAATACATATTAAGCACATTATCAATTACAAATAGGAACATTTCCAAACACAAAACAAATTCAAAAGGAAAATCCAATTAGAAGATTCATAATAAAAATAAGAAAGAAACAAAAACAGAAATAAATTTCCAATAAAAAATATGAGGATAAGAAAGAGCTATGCTGCAAAATTAATATGCAAATTGCTGCAAATTAAGAAACTAAAAGAAAGTCAAGTGTCGATCATTGTGTTGTCTTATTCAGCGAAACATCAGTCAGTGAAAAGAAACTCTAGCGCTCAGGAACCGCTATGAACACTGATCATCGAAGAAAATTATAGGAAGACTGCATTGAAACTCATAGCGTACAAAGTTTTTCAGGGCTACCATTCGCATAAAATTCCAAATTTAACGAAATTAAACATTTACTACTTACATACATTATCGAACGCTTATATTATAAAACCTTAAAATCAACGTCTCCTATAACATAAACGATGTATCTGTCAGATCTGCTTCTATTCAAAATCAACAAGTCTTGTGAATTTTAGATTTATCTGATGATTAAGAAGATTCGAGTACTCACGAAATAGGTAAATTGGCGAAGGGTTGGCGTTGTCGGGATATCAGTTGGCATCCTCCGCTTCATCAGCACGACAATCTTTATCTGTAAAACTGCCAGGTGAAAGCCGTTCATCCTCCGGTCTCATGACTTGGTTAAGTCTATGTTGGCAGATCTGGCAGTGATTATTGCTGCAAAGTCATCACGTGACCTATCAGAAATTCATCCGCAAGCTTTTCCAAGCGATCCACGTGATTTGCACATGAGGTCAGATCCTCAGATTGATCCCTGTGTCGCACTTAAGCTGAGGTAGTGTAACTATCGGTCCCTGAGGTAGTGCGGCATCATAGCTAGCAAGTAATTAGCGATACGAAGCTTCTGGTCAAGAAATCGAAGAATATGTGTCTATCTCGCCGAGTTCAAGGTTCGGTTATATCACCCAGTTGAATGTTACATCATACGTCCAGCCTATTTAGTAGGCCGACCAGCCTGACGCAGTTACATGCCTCCTTCGCTATTGCTACTGCTTCTACAACCTTTTAGATGGCATCGAATGCTCTTTCCGGAAGCCGTGCTGCCTGTCAAAATGACCTCTGGCCAATCTGACTGCTCACAGCAGCCGCGGCTTTAGTAACCCTTCAAAAAGCTTCTCCACTGAGTCCAGTATACACAGCGCACGGTATGCTCATGGGTTGCTAATGTTATCTTTACCCTTGTCTAAAAGTACGAGTGGAACTACTTTCCACCGCGACGGGAAAACTTTCGCGGCTAAACATGAATGATGCAAATCTATTGATACGAATAGATGCGGTTGACTATCTACGGCCGAAGCTCAGTAAAGAAACGAACATCGCTAATAGGGTTACCTATCGTAAATTCTAAAAAAAATTTCCGAACCTACCAACATGCACTACTGACACATTCCGGCCGCAGGTCTATGCAGCAGTACGCATTACCTTTAGATGAAAGATATTGAATTTTACATAAAGCCAAGGTATTTCATGTAAAAAAGCCTAGGACATCCTATATTAAAAAAAAGGAACCGGGTATGGATCCTTAACGCTTATAATATACGAAATGCTTACAGAATGTACGTTTACCCATTATTTTTCCGGTTGGGATGCTTCAAAAATACAGTATGAATCCGGGCGAAGACAAACATCTGTCGGTAACAGCTCTTATTTTAACATAATGGAGACAATATTCATAATAGAGTTCACAACTGATTGATCATTATTTATAACACACAAACACGATTGTACTGTACTGCAGCCTCAAGTGCTTATGATAAATGGAATGATTTGATTTTACTATGTTTAAAATCTAAATTTTTGAATCTGTTATCTAAATTTTATTCATACATCTTCAAACATCATATTGTTATGGTAAATCAAAAAAACTAAAACCTGTTTTAACCGTATTTTTTCGTAGCTTATTTTGTTTTTTTTGTTTTTGTTGCTTCTAATTCACAATTTTGTTTTTGTTGCTTCTAATTTCGCAATTCATAGATCAATAAGACAAATATTTTTTCTTAAATTACTTCCAAGAATGCAAAATAGAAGAACACGAACACAAAAAAAATCTTCCAGTGACAATATAACTTCCTAATGAATGAATAACTCCTTTCTTACGGGCAATAAAAGCGAAAAAATGGGCACTAATAACATCGTAATTTCATTAATTACGAAGAAGATATGTCGCCATCGATAAAGTCCAATTAAACGATAGTCTAGGAAACTTTTCCGTCCAATTATATAGAAACTTCCTCATCAGAAGCCATCACTGTCTTACAGAAGCTAGTCACCGAGCATCAATGTCTCACCAGCTAGCTATTCGTCCGAATTGCCTCTGTTGTCTCCTAGGCCAGCGAGCGTTGTAGCTATGAAAGGTTCTTGTTCCTTTTCTGCAACACCCAAAGTTTTCTCTGAACTAAACTCAATTTAATGTTGTTGATTAACTTTCCTTCCATTTTAGCTTTCAGTTGATATTTCGTCGGCAAATGTTCTTAAAGTTTATTGATTAGCATTGAACAAAACATTTGAATAAGTAAAGAAGATTTTACACCCAGACAAGTTGAAAGTTGTTCAGTGAACAGATGGTGAGATTTTCTCGTGAGAATGGATAGCATGATATAATTTAACTCGCTATACAGTGTTTTGGCGAAAGAGGAGCTAAAGGAAATTGGACGAATTTTAGGTTCTGAAAATTATTTGCCAGTAGTACATCTATTTTCACACTGAACATGTGACTGAAAAAATTGAAAGTCTTGAGTCAGCTTTACATTTTTAGTTAAAATGAATACGTATAAGATTAGTTGCTCCATAAATTTTCGCACTTATCTTCACAGTCTGTATCAGAAGAAAAGAACCGCATTTTTGAGTAAAATAATATATTCTTTTTTCTTTTTTGCGGCGTAATTATCCTGTCAGCCGGACAACGCCAGTCCTTATTCATTTCAATGTCGCACAAAACTGCAATTAAACCAAAAAGCAATTAAACCAAAATGAGCAAAAGGGATGCAATGTAGAATTTTTATGCACACACTTGAAAGGTCCAAAATTATCGTAACCTGGCGCTCTAAAAGGATTAAAGAACATTGGAAGTTGATTTTGTAAACACCCAGTAAAAGTGAATGTTTAGGAATACAATATCGGTACATAGTTGATTAAAATTCAAATAGATATACTTTACAAGATAAACATATTTCAGTAATTATTCGCTAGTTAAAGAGAAATAAGAAGATTAGCAAAAAACACGATAAGCAAACGAGACTGCCAAAACTGATATTGACTTCAGAATCGAATCACTGAAGGAAATAGTCATACAGCAATCAGAAATTTTCTGCACGAAAATTCTGTGGCCGTAAAATTTCGATGTAAACTTTACCAGCAAGTGCAAGGAAATTATTTTCAAGGTCAAAATAGCGATATGAGATTGCGTGAGCATAAAAAACAATACCATTACTTTGTCTCTTGTCGGATTGCAATTCATCCGTGTCTCCGAATCCTTAACTACCATGTTTACAGGAATGATCAGTTAAACGGCAGGGGCTGGTGCAGAGCTATTTTCGTAAGAAGATACGTTAACCATCATCCCATTCTAATGTCTGACAACAAGCGAATGAAAATAACAGCGATTCAAGTTCAAACAAGCTTTTTACATTTAATGGTAATTTCCGGTTACAGACCTCCAAACGCGCAAAATTTCGCGAAAGAACGTCATAAAATCTTCAGGCACAATGGTGCAGTCTTAATTGCAGCAAATCTTAAAGCTCACAATCGCTGCTGGAGCTCTGTGAAATAATAAATAATCAAGCAGGTAGAAACCTGTAAAAATTCTCCATAGAAACTTCATCCAGTCTGCTCAATCCAGAAGAATTTACGCATTTTGGTCCCATTTACAGTCATGTAATAGACATGGGAATATCGTGAAATATAAACCAGAGCATATCCATAAACGTTCAAAGACAAACTTTCTTTACACCGTAAACCAGTCATGTTCTGGAAAAATCCACAATCGTTGGCAAGCCTTCCACATATCTTTGGCCAGCGAAAATATTCTTTAATCACTGGTTACAGGCAGTAACTTGAAGGGATCTGTAAATCTTTTTAGTAACGAAATCTCCGAGATCAAAAAACCACACGTTCAAAACTTCCTGAAAAGCTAATTAAGACCCCTGTAATCAAAATCTTGATAAGGAGAAAAAATCAAAACCGGAGACGAGCCAGCTAAACTGGTGATCCAGGATTCAAACAGAAAGATAATCGATTTACTAACATAATCCATGTTCAGATCTCTCAACTAAAAAATAAGCAGCCTTGATCTTGAAGGTGGTTCATTCTGGAGGCTATCCAAATATTTTCGAATGAGAAACAAGCCGATCATGCCACCGATTCATGCAGCTACTGGTCTAAAATATAGTAAGTTTTTATTAACACTCTAAAGGTCCCCAATTTCAGGAGAACAACAACTCAGACGACGATCTTGAAGAGGAATATTGTATTGAGCAGACAGCATCAAACATCTTGCTCGACAGAGAGAAGAGAGAGAGAGAGAGAGAGAGAGAGAGTGGGGGCTATAATACCACCATCTTCCCTAGAGTATCTCGAGTAGTGCAGCTTATAAGATTTAGCTTTTAAACAAAAGTCATTCGACAGAGTTTGACATGATGTGTTCGTTTTCAAACTAAATTACCTTAATATACAATTCATTGGATAATTTTTTTTTACAAAATAGAGCTTTTTAAGTGATTATAGACAACCACCTCTCTTCCAAGCATCCCATAGCAGCCAGTATTCCCCAAGGGTCTCCCATGTCACCCATTTTTCCACATATTTTTCACGTCCAGGCAAGCAACATACATAGCCTGTAATCTACAGTGCTCCATCGAAATTATTTTATTTATTTTATTTTACCAAACAAGGCAACATAACAACAAGAAAACATAATATAAATCTTAAATACAATCAATCATAAATATATAATACAAATTGTCCGTAAAAAAGATACAATACACCACAAATTTTGTAGCAGTTATTCTACATTATTATTCAGCAGATGGAAGGTAAAGCTTGAGACCGAAAAAAATCAGAGCATTCTTTATTACTCGCAAAAGATGACAGACACCACGACAACCAATTGCTGACGACCATACTTTAGAATGGCAACGGACTGCAAAATAATTAGAACTGACGTTTAACAGCAAATAACAATGGACTGCACTCATTGACCACAAACGAGCATACACTCAGAAAAATTTCACCACTTAAAAGTTTTTAGTATCAAATTTAAATCAAAAGTTGAAACACTTTTAAAAAAAAAACGAATTTTATTTGAATTAAATAATCCCCCACATTCAATAAAAATGATTCCACTTTATTATAAAAATGTTATTTTCATATCAAAATTTTCATCATTGAATGAAAAAACAAAACATTAAAACAAACAAGACACACTTTGATACAGTGTTATTGAAATGAGGTCAGATTATTTGAATTAAAAAGAAACGTATATGACGCTAAATCAAAAATTTTCAAATATGATTTGGCGCCATATACGTTTCTTTTTAATTCAAATAATCTGACCTCATTTCAATAACGCTGTATTAAAGTGTGCCTTGTTTGTTTTAATGTTTTATTTTTCATTCAATGATGAAAATTTTGATATGAAAATAACATTTTTATAATAAAGTGGAATTCAAATAAGATTCGTTTTTTATTTAAAAGTGTTTCAACTTTTGATTTAAATTTGATTCTATTAAATGAAATTATTCTGAGCGTAGATAATTAATACCATCAGCTTTCTCAATCCTCTTCTAAAATCATCCTGTCTGAGTACCACAGATAGAGCGCGACTGTACAAGTAAGTTCTGAGACCTCAATTGCTCTACGACTGCGTAGCCTTCGGACAAACTTCTAAAACTAACAGAAAAAGACTACAATATGTCAAAACACTGTACTTCGCAGGGTCTTCAGGATCCCATAAGTAAAAAGCTTAGAGTCGAGACAGTAGAAAAATACATGGATGACATATCACTTAAACTACGAGTATTTGACGCAATTGACAGACGTTCTAATAGCAATCTGATAGTTCTGAGAACCCAAAATTCATATCCAAACTCGAACTATCCAAGCCTGAAGCAACTCATAGAGTAATGCGGAAGCGCCATTTTCTAGTATACAATAATGTAGAAACACAGTGTCATCAGTTTCCGGCTCTGAGCTCACAACCAGGAGTGGAGTAAGGGTAAGGTGGAGTAAGGGCTGCTCAACCACCATAGCGGTTGGTCGACAATGACTGATACTGAATTTCATACAAGATATTAAACAACGCTTTTCGGTTCATTTCCATATCTGTGATTTCGGTATGGCGCGCATAGAACGGTGCTAAAGGAATATGCAATAATAATACCCTTTCGAAAAATAAGTTACAGGAGCAGTGGGTGTAATTGGTGGTAATTTTGGTTTCTAGGATACACGCATATAACGCTCTCATTAAAATGAGAGTTCATGTTTCTGCTTACAGCCCAAGACTGAACATAATCTAGCTACTGTCAGAAATCCGCTTTAACGAACCTTGTGGATTCCGCAGCCGTAACAAGAAAAGAGTAAAGTTCGAGTTCGAAGCTCCACATAGGACCTTCAAATCTGTTGGCACGTTAATAGCGGGACAAAGGCATCGATATTTATCGACATCGAAAATTGAGGACTGTACATTTCCAAGTATCGTGCTTTGGTTTCCGCACATTATATACATGCAAAACAAATGTCAAAATTGCTATGAAATACGGAAAGTGCTCACGCTCTGATTAGACCACACCCTATCAAAACACTTACTAAATTCATTCCCTGTGGCACTAAACGCCAATTACCTATTTACAGTCTGGTCACTATTTGGATATTAACAGAGATATTAAAGTGATAGTTGACTATCACGCATGAGGATGCGATTCGAACAAGACATTTACTCCTCTAACATAGATAATCCTTAGTGGAAGCAAGGTATATTTGGACTCATCATGTGCTGAATAGGAACGCTAAAGCAATCGGGGTATTTACGGTAACCACATCTTTAAATTTAATGGTAAGAGGGAGTGCTGGCTAGTTCGGGGAAGTATTTGGAGATGCCGCTCACTGGTAGCAAGATGTCAACATTGCTTCTCAAATATGTGTTCCGCAGATTTTCAAGCGACATCATCAGCATAGATTTGGCAACCAACGCTTTTGGTACGTCGATGAAAGCGTCATTTTTATTTTTGGAGGTCACCACCAACTACTTGTTTTGTATTTATGTATGTTGTTTTGTATTACGTTAAACCTCATAATATCTGGGACCGGATCAGCCAGGACTCCAGCCAGGTCTGCTTCTAAAATGCAGGTAGTAGCTTTTTTGTCTTATTTTTGCATATTTTTCAGCTCTTTTTTCAACAGACGAGCTTTGTCACGACCCGGCAGTCTGGTTTGTCAACGTATGTTTGAGAGCATTTTTATCCTTTTCGGTCATTCACGTTTCTCTTTACGTTTTGTGGATATTGCGGCAATCGCGTCATATCATAAAGGATGGAAACACGTTGTGTCCATCTTTTCTAGGAGCTAGTCCACTCCATTTGCATTAACACACCCCAGGCACATTAAGGCTACCAAAGCGGTCCACTAGCATCTATCGGCAGTAAACTGAAAGGATTTCTGGACGAGGAGCGTGTACGATCACTTTTAGGGCACGCGTCCAGGGGTAGAACGGCTTCTTGCCTCGCTTGGTAGTTTATTTTTAAATCGTTTAAATTTTTCGGATAAAAATTGCTTCAGCAAGCCTCACTGACATCGCTCTTTGAACAAAAACCGCACTCTGTTTTTAAAATATCTTCGTAGAACCTGTTATTTGTTTTCTCAAAAGTTCAATTCCCATTTTCAAATCACCATAAATTTATCTCCTTCCACTGAATGCTCACCGATTCCAAAATTTCGATTAAAAAATAAATAGAAAACCAAATCACTGAGCCACTCCACCGTATCAATCGAAAACGAAAAGCTTCTTCAAAACTGTCTTAACGTTCCGCAGAATTGACACAATTTTCTTGCCTTCTGAATTCCAAAACCACTTCCTCTTCCTCTTGAATGACATTACATTCACAGATCCGTCTTATCGGAAGAATTTTGTTCACCATTTGACATGATGAATTCTCAAGAAGTGGAAAAGGCCCAAGTCAGCATCGAAGTGATGGAATGGAAAAAAGGTCGGCAACCATGCATACGAGTACATGTCAAGATGAGATTGCTTTCGATGCTTATCTGATCACATGTCGCAACAAAATCAGACTCAAAAACGAAAACTGACGTATCGTAAACATACACGTAGCGAAGTAGTTTTTGAAGATGTAAGGACATAGCTAGCGGGCTGGCTGACTGACTGACTCGCTGACGAGTAAATGGCTACAGTTGAATTTCCGCTTGTTGGGTTCGAATTGTGAAGCAAGCACATTTACCCATTTTTAGTCAGGAAATATCTTAGATTTTATTTTGTTTCCACGATAAATATTGGGAAATTTAATTATTTTTTATAATTAAATCTATTACAATGATAAAATCATTTAGATGATACAGGGTGGCGCAAAATTAATCATCATATCGGAAGATGCTACAATTTTTGCAAATGGCGTCGTACGTGAATCACATTTGATATTTGTAAACTAGACAGCTGCAGTATACAAACAGACAAGCAATGGAACAAATAAGGTCCAAATAAAGATTTCAATGACTCAAAATCATTTTTTTTATTTAGTAAAAAAGTTATTCAAAAACAAAATTGGATGATTAATAAATTTGTACCACCCAGTAGTATAATAAATTTGTAGCATTTGCATTCTTAAAGATTATGTTCCAACTGTTGATTTTGTATTGTTACCTCACTTAGCCGCAATACAAATTTAAAATGATGTTCAATTTTACTGTCAATTTACCATAAAGATGTGAGTAAAAGCAGCTAATTTCATATTTTATTTACAGCCCACCGGTTTTCAAAAAGAGTTTTAAATACTAAAGTTAAATGATTGCGAATGAGCTCCCTTAGTACCTCCTCTTCCTATTTTGTAGGCTTTTTATCTGTGAAAGGTACACGTGTATGCTCTTCAAAGTCAACCCTTCATTTTGACTTCATTAATGCAGTTATACTTTTAAAGATCTTGTGGTACGCAGTCAGCATAACTTACGCACTCTTGTCCTGCAGTTCGCATTTTCAACGCGACAAAACTGCTGATTCACTTTAAAGCTATTTCCTGACTGTTTTCCATTCACATCGCGTCCTTCTAATCGGCACAGTATATCCTATTCTCACTTTGCGATAAATACTCACTTTCACGGAACAAACAAGTGTCCTAGAGCCCTTCATCACCGACACGAACCAAGTCTTTCACTTGAGAATGGTCTTCGGAAAAGGCAAAGAGAGTTTAAGTGGTGCGACGGCGACACATCCTGCCGAAAGAAACCCCATCATTTTTCGCATGGAACATCACAAGCAATTTCTCTCTTTCGCATCTTTCAACACAATTATTTCTGCTTCTTTTGCGATATGTCGCTCGTTTGCATTTAAACATCCTTTCTATTTGTTTGTATGGGCTTAAGTTGCAAGTCGGGAAAGTTATCGGTACCGCTGCCACACTCAGGCTTAAACTTGAAAGAATTGCACAGAGATAACGAGGCTGACGACGACGAAAACTCACTCGGTCGTTGAATATCTGAGCGGGTGCTTAATTGAAAGGAAAAAAGGATTTCAAATTAATTTTCGGAATTTCAACATTAAGCGCAAAAAATGACGGGAAAACTGGAAAATATTTTTATGTGGATGAGTCGAAAGCAGAGCAAATGTGAATATATGAGATGGGGTTGGTTTATTGCTCATTTCAAATGTAAGATAATGTTGATGCGCCACTTTCATAGACGTTATGTACGCTTGAGAGTGGTTGCGAGGATACGATGTATTAGGTGTGATTTTAATATCTTTCTGAAATGGGAAATTAGCATCAATTATGGCAAAAGTGATGTGTATCTCTTCAACGTTAATTGCATCTCTTGAGTGAATCTTTTTTTGGATAAGCTTTAAGTATGCCAGTTTGAAGCACTTTTATAGCTTCAAGAGCTACTTGTTTATTGTGCTGATATAAACATTTCTATGCTTTTATTAGATTTATATTGAAAGGCTGCATGAAAAAAGGAAGAGGAAGATTATGAATACATCTTTGGCTGTAAGGTCAGTTTCCATTTTGTAATTTTTTAACGATATCCAGATGGTTTTTGATTTATTTATTGTCCTTTTAAACTCAAATTTATCATGAGGTTGAAATTATTAAGTAATTTAAGTCGAACTTAAAATAAGACAAATCTTTACAGCTGAGAGATATACTGAAAACGATAATATACACTTAGAATTCAAAATATATCTACCGACATTACAATTTTTATACTTCATTAGCTTATTTGAAAATGTAACTGCCTCGAAGCTAACGCAGTCGATACTTAGATATTCAAAACAATAATTTTCATTTTGTTTCTGCCTGCTTCAAACTGCGAATTGTGGACTTTATTCATTGAGTTCGCATCCTAGAGTATCTGATTTATTTATTGATTTCTTTACTAACCGAGCAAGGTGTCCAGTAGCAAATTTAAATATGTTTTACTTAAGCTAAATTAAAACTATGTTCCTACAAGTCAGAAGACTTTTCTCTGATTTTGTTTTCTAAAAATAAGAAATAGTTTAAGAATTGAAAGCATTAAATTTTTTTTTAAATAATGGTTTAATGACAGGTTATTAAAAGTGGTTTGAAAAATTGTTCAATATTTTGCAGCATCTATTTATTGGCTCCTTGCCTCCATAGACAGTGTGATGTTGATGCTCATTGAGGAGACGTCTATGCCTAGGCTGTCTTACATGGTTATTAAAGCGATTTTACTGCAAAGAGCACAAATTGATTTTGAAGAAATTCCAGTTCACATTTTTCAACTTAAAGAGCAAGTTTATTTCGGCTAAACCCTTGCACAAGCGACAAAAGTTTCATCTGAACAATAATTTCATCAGATTTCGATTGAATAGCGTGGCATATTTTCAAATCGTCCGCATAAAAAAGGTCCGCAAAGTCGGATAGGACCTCCGAGAGATCCAAAACAAAAATATTGAACAAGAGCGGCTCTATAAGTACTACATAGAAGAGACGGTATTTTTTTTTTTGGAACGAAAGCCTTGGCTGTGCTCGATTTTGTAACGATTTCTTGAAATGCCAAGTTTTTAAAGTTTAGGTTTCAGAATATGATTTTTTGATCTGTTAACATTTTTGGGACTCGTTAAATAATGTTAGTAGCTATTTATCCTTAGCTTGATTTCGCTTTTTCGCCTGACGTCGTCCTCCTTGAATGCAGACAGTTAAGATTTGACAGACGACGAAACCTACCTACAAGATATCTCAATGCCCTCAGACACAGAACCAGCAGTCGTCACTGAGACGGTTATAAATCACACTCATATGAACCAAGAAAATCTAAGCCTGACGGATATCCTATACTTTCTTCACATTTCTGAAAACGTGCTATGTGACTACTAAATCCAAAACTAGTGCAAATAATTCAACTAAAACACTGACATAGTAACACACAAGCAACTGAATCATACAAAAACATCAAACTCACAAACTACATTAAAAAAAACCGGCACGGCATATACTCACACAAAAAACCAAGCTGATTCTGAGATTCCTAAGGAAATTAAACCGGTGTCGTTAATTTTGCAAGAGACAGAGCAGCGCTCTCAATACTCCGCCTTCTCATAGAAAGAAAAAAAAAATTTGAAACTGCCAAACGATACCCAGATCGTTCCAACAGCCATAGCAAACCATAGGAAGATCACTAATATCTTCATCGATCTGAAAGTAGAATATCACATCTACCATTTTCCGAAAAACAAATGTTTGCATTTAGAAAAGTTTAAAGTCTCAATACAGAAGAACCAAAAGAGAATCTCGATTGACAAGGTTTAATCCCCATTAAACTTTCTACCTAAAAACCAAAAATTGAGATCGCCAAGAAAGCAGCTCTCGAGAACTAGTAAAGAGATTTATAAAGGTCACATGCCTAGTTTGTCAGGTGGAGGCACAGAGCTACGCAGGGGAATATATCAATGCCACAGCTGCCAACAATTTGTTCACTTATCCTGCTATTGCCACGACCAAGCTCGATGCATGAAATACTCCATCATATTTTTTATTTTTTTACATGCAAGCGAATTTGTGAAGAGAGGCCAATATGTGTCAATTTTAAGGGCGAGCTAAGACCCACACTGCGGACTATGAAAATTGTACCCAAACCCTAAAGAATCTGAGAAAGCCATTTACTCAAAACTCCATCTCTGAATCCCTAGCGACACCCTATACAAGAATGATAGGATGCCATTTTCATTAAAGGAACGTCAAACATCATCTTCTTCCAAAACCCACCCTCAAGAAAGCACACTGAGAAAACACATGGCGCCAGACGCCATAATTTATAGACTTCTGGCGCCATGTACATTGTCGATTTAGGGATTGTGATAAAATATAGCGCCACACGCCATAATACATGGCGAAAAGTACATAGGCCTACACGCCATGTACCATAGTCTTCCACGCCATGTACATGGCGTGGCGGACTATATTACATGGCGTGGAGAACTATAGTGCATGGCTTGGAGAGCTATAACACATGGCGTGGAGGACTATACTGTATGGCGTGGAGGACTATACTGTATGGCGTAGAGGACTATAGTACATGGCGTGGAGGACTACAGTACATGGCGTGGAGGACTATAGTACATGGCGTGGAGGACTATAGTACATGGCGTGGAGGACTATAGTACATGGCGTGGAGGACTATAGTTTTTTTTTTTTTTTTCGTCGTTGGAAGGTGGAAATCTTCCAGGAGATGCTTCAGGGCTCCTGCCCTGGAACATGCCGGATTTTTACCGACTAAAACCACCTCCTTCTTCTTCCACACTCCCCCACGGGACTACTTATTCAGCATTACTTCGTGGGGGTGGATCAGCCATTAGCTGCTTCTACGCATCCTTTCTTCTTCCTTCTTTCTGTCCCTTTCCGCGTCACGCAGTTTGCGGTGAATATTTTTTAGCGTTTTTTCGACGGCATTCCACGCAGTTTGGGATTTCAGCATGCAGCTCACGATATTTACCGCTGATATCCTTGTGCCTAGTTCCATCTCTAGGCTACTTCTACATACATCAAAGCGGGGACAGGTGAACATAACGTGTTCCGCATCCTCGGGTACATTTTTGCAGGCTGGACAGTCCGGTGAGGTGTCGAGTCCAAAGCGATGCAGATAATACCGATAACCGCCATGTCCGCTCAAGAATTGGGTTAGGCCATAGCTTGTTTCTCCGCGGCTTCTTGAAACCCATTGCACAACGTTGGGGATTAATTTGTACGTCCAACGTCCGTTTTGCGCCTCTTCCCAGTTACTCTGCCATGAGCGCATTGACACTAGCCTTTGAATCTCTCGCGTGCTCGCTGTCCGTGCTTCGTTTTTATAGAGTCGAAGCGCTTCATCCGCAACAATTTCGATGGGCAGCATACTGGCTATAACACACGTTGCCTCATAGGACGTTGTCCGAACGGCACAGCAAGTTCGAAGTGCAATCAGTCGGTAGGCTGCTTGCATTTTTCGGCGATTCGATTTTATGTGTAGCGCTGGTGCCCACACTGGTGCTGCGTACATTAGAATAGAGGTCACCACTCTTGAAATCAAAAGCCTTCGGGTTTGCTTCGGGCCGCCAATATTGGGTAGCATTCTAGCGAGTGCTGAACCGACAACGGATGCCTTCTTACCAGCTTTCTCCAGATGAGGTTTGAAGCTCAGTCTGCTGTCGATAGTTACGCCTAGGTATTTAATAGCAGGCTGCGAGGTAATTATACAGTCACCAACCTTTATTCGTACTACTGGTAGTTTCCTCCGCTTCGTGATTAGTACCATTTCCGTCTTATGGTCGGCTAGTTTGAGCCCAGCGCAACTAAGCCATGATTTAACAGCCCAGATTGCTTCGGTTGCGTAAATTTCGACCTCTTCAAGGTGACGGGTTGGAATCACGATGCCAATATCGTCGGCGAAGCCTACCACCACCACGTTTCTGGGTACTCGTAGCCTTAGTATCCCGTCGTACATTACGTTCCAGAGTAGGGGGCCAAGAACAGATCCCTGTGGTACTCCCGCCGTTACTAGGTAGAGTTTTGGTCCTTCGTCTGAGTCGTAGCGTAATGTTCTTTCCTTGAAGTAGTTGACGATTATAGATGCCAAATAGCGTGACACTCCATTATCGACCAGAGCGGCTATAATACGGCTCCACCTCGCAGAGTTAAAGGCGTTCTTTACGTCTAACGTGACCACGGCGCAGCATCCTCCTTTACCCCTCGCGTTCATTGCCATGTCTGACACCATTCTGACAGCGTCCACAGTTGATCGCCCTTTCCGAAAACCGAATTGTCGATCCGATAGTCCGTTTTTGCTTTCGATTTCTGACAGCAATCGTTCGTATATCACTGGCTCGAAAATCTTCCCCATCGTATTCATCAGGCATATTGGCCTATAAGATGATGCGTCCCTAATAGGTTTATCCTGCTTGGGCAGGAGCACCAGTTTCTGCTGCTTCCATTGCTTGGGGAAAACGCCTTCCCGTAGGCACGTTGTGAAAGTATCAGCGAAGACATTTGGCATCCCTTTTACCACCAGCTTAAGTGCTTTGTTCGGTATCGTATCCAATCCGGGCGCTTTTTCGTCACCGATTTTGCGTATGGCTGCCAATACTTCTTCTCTGCTTACCGCCGGCACGTTTTGAGGGTCTACCTGTATTACCGGTAGGCTATCGTCTCGGTTCTGTGGGAATAACGTTGTGACTATTTCCTTAAGCATCTTCGGACACTTTATTTGAGGAGTATTCTTTTGCTTTATTTTAGTCATAACGGCTTTGTACGCTCCACCCCATGGATCGGAATCTGCCTCGTTACACAGCTTTCTGAAGTGCTCTCTCTTGCTCTTAGCGATCGCAAGTTGTAGGTTCTTCCGGGCGTATTTGTATTGATTGTGCAAGTCTTCGTAGTCTGGAGTATTCCTGCGGCGCTGGCTACGTCGTCTAGCTTTAAGACATTTTTTCCGAAGCTCCTGGATTTCTGCATTCCACCAATAATTTGCCTTCCTGGCCTTGTGGAGAGAACGCCGTGGCATGGAGGCATCACATGCCCGCTGTATCACGCTGATGATTCGCGCGGCCTTCGTCAATGCAGTTCCGTCCATTTCCATATCCGGAGGTAGCATTTCCCGGAACATTTCTTCATCTAGCTTTTCTGATGACCAGCCAAGCATGTTTTTTTCCTGGGAACTCGCACACATTGTGTTTTTGTTACGTACGCAGTTCACCGTAGCTATTATGGCCTGATGGTCACTGTGCGTGTAGTGCTTGCTAACCAACCACTGCAAGTCCTTCACTAGAGCGTCGCTCACAAAAGTGAGATCTACGATCGATCCAAGCTCTCGCCTTCTGAAGGTGTTGGCATTCCCATTGTTTGCGAGGACGATATTTAGTCGCGAAAAAGTTTCCAGTAAAACTCGTCCCTTAGCGTTGGTTTTCTTGCTTCCCCACTCCTCAGACCAGGCGTTGAAGTCGCCGCCTATGAGCTTCGGATTGTGCCATTTTGCCTCCATTGCTACGCTGTCCAACATCCGTTTATATTCTGCCAACGTCAAACTTGGTGCTGCGTAACAGCTATATACATAGATGCCATCAATTTTAGCCCATACGTATCCATTCCCCGGTTGTTGCATTACATCCTGGAACGCCCGATCCCCGCACGCCCATAATGCTGCTTTACCACTTGCATCCGTCGTCCAGACGCCACTATGAAGATTTTGATGTTGCTCGCAAATTATGGCGACGTCTGCTTTTAGCTCGTAAACCGACTGTGAAAGCAAATCCTGCGCTGCTCGACAATGATTGAGATTCAGTTGTATGATCTTCACTTTCGTCTGGAGTTTAACGGAGGACTATAGTACGTGGCGTGGAGGACTATAGTACATGGCGTGAAGGACTATAGTACATGGCGTGAAGGACTATAGTACATGGCGTGAAGGACTATAGTACATGGCGTGGATGACTATAGTACATGGCGTGGAAGACTATAGGACATGGCGTAGAAGACTATAGTACATTGAAGAAGCAAATCAGTCAAAACAGTGCTACTTACCATAAATGAGCACACGGAGAAGTCACTTGCTTGCAACAAACAGGCGCTGGCTGCATTCAGAGTCACCGAAGGAGCCATTCAATAATATGCGCCCTTAGCCGATTGAGAATGTTGTCGATCTGTCGACGATACTCAAGTATCACTTGCTGCCATTTATAGATCCCCTCACACAGTATGGCTGCGAGTTATAATTGGAGTGCCATGAGCCATACTACATGGCTCATGGCACTATGTAATATGGCGTGTGGGGCCATAATTTCTGCGCCATGTAATTATGGCGCTGGGAGCTATACTGCATGGCTCAGGGCACTATGTGCATAGCGTGTGGCACCACAAATGCTGCGTCATGTAACATGGGACCACGCGCTATGTAGATTCTGAGATTATGGCGCTGGGAGCCACATTGCATGGCTCAGAGTACTATGTACATGGCGTATGGGACCATAAATAATGGGCTATGTTACATGGCTCTGGGCGCTATGTGGATTTTTTTCAATGCAGAAGCCACAACCATTAAAGTGCAAAATAATCTCCGTGACTTCATGGTAGTTTCAGCATACATCCCTCCTAGTTCACACAAATTCGACCACGGCTTCAATGCACTCTTCGATCACAATGGGGCAGTATTCATTGTAGTTGACCTTAACGCCTACAATCACTATAAGGTAGCTGTGAGAAGCAACCCAGCTAAAGAAGTTTATCACGGATAAATATTATTATCTGCACATCTCCAATGAACCAACGCTTTTTCCCTGGGAACAGCTACATACTGGATATATGGCCATCGCATGCGATACTTAAAAACGTACATGCCAACGTCCTCGATGACTATAAGGCAGTACTCTTTAGTATTTGCAACATCTTTATCGACAACTTATCTAAATAAGAAGCTACCGAGTAGCTTTCCGAGTCGCACTGGCAGAATCAACCAATCGAGAAACAACAACTTAGAGGAATTAGTAGAACTTCTCACTAGCGTGATATTGAAGGCAAAAGAGGGCAACGCGGTGAAAAGTTAAAGGATGACCACAGACTTTACAGAGTTCGTTACTCCATAAAATTGGTTATCCGAAAGAAGAGTCAAATACGGAGAAGAGCTAGAGGAACAGGTGCTCCTAAATTGACAAGGCAAGTGAACGAGTAGAGAGAGAACCTGGTGCAAACACTATCTGGCAATCATCGAGGTATTTCAGGCCAACGGATAAATAAGCAATTGCACCTAACCACGGTTCCTAAGTCCTGATATATGATATTATTACAATATATGATATTATTGATATTATTCCAACGTAATATCGCATCAGACGATTACGTGGAGGAATAAGAGGTGATCGAGAATTCAGCTAGAGGAATCCTCGATTGGAACTTTTTAGAAGAAAAGACAGTTCGATTAATGTATTAAATGAGGTGAAGATTTTGGAGAACGAACTAGAAGCCTTTGACAATGTCGGGCATGCACGCATTCTAATCACTTATTCAACTTATTCAACTAGTTTGATCTTTTCATTGGAGAATACACTACCAATTCTTCTCACTGTGGTCTATAGAGGTTTATAGAGTCCCGCAAGGTTCATTCTTATCATCATTATTTTATAGATTTTACAGTAATAGATATTTAGATATAGCCCAGTTCAAGATATCCATGCTAGCGGATGACGCTTGTATCTTTCGTACGGCTAAGCTACTTAAAACTTGCAACTTTGTATATGCACGCTTCTAGAGAACTTCCAAAAATGGAAGATCGAGATAAACACTAACAAAAACGGGCGATTTTTATCACAAGCAAAAAAAAGCAAAAATCTGTGCTGATTTTCTGAGTACTGTCGGCTAGGAAATATCCTGGCAGCGGACAGGTACATACTTTGACTGACTTTTGACAGATTCATACGCGATAGGGCACTAAAGCTCATCAGCAATATTAACAGAATCATGCTATGGATTTTTGGAGATGAAGCATGATCTTACGTCAGGCAACTCAAAGACCAATGCAGATAAGCTGCGATGTGATATGCGAACGTTAGTACTTAAAGTATAATCAGTTGCATTAGCGCTTTTCTAGAGAAAGGGAGTGTGGGTGCAACAACACTTGCTCCAGTCAACCACAATTGCTTGTTATCGTTCAAAGCTATTAGTACCACTAATATCTGTATGTAGCTCTTTTTTTGCATGCAATAAGCAATATATCGTAATATTTAATAGGTTTGTTCTTTTTTATAACTTTTGAATGGTTTATTATTTTCGTGGCAAACAGTTGATCATAGATTTTTTTGATGTTGATGAAGTTTTCATCCACTGGTTTTTATTCAGTAACCTTGTCCGATTTGAGATAGTTGATAGTAATCTTGCTAATGTGCAGCATCATCCAAGTACCATCAGAAACACTTTCCTGTTTTGAATCCGGTAGTGAAAGCCATCCTCATAGGACTTTTTCAATTAAAGTTTTCTATTATTTTTTCTTCAAGATTTCAATTAACTAAATTTTAAATTGGAATTGTTTTTGCGGGATGGTTAAAATTGAAAAAAAAATTTTATTTATCTTGAAAATTTTTATTTGACAAAGTGGTTTCGAAAGCATGCACTGATTCTCATCAGACACCAGCACACAGTGCATACTTGACTGGTGTGACCACTTGCAGTTGGAAATCATTAATTGTTATTTACGCTGGTTGTGACAAATTTTAACATCTCCGACTTATATCCATGGAAATAGTTTACTCATAAAGGTTATTGATTTGTGATCACGGTTCCCTTCTTGTCTATAATCGCATAGACAACGTATATCGTCTCTAAAGCTTATCAAAGCAGAGAATAATTGATACGGGAAACTCGATCGTTTTGCGGAATAAGCCTCCGAAAGCAGAAACAAATTGGAATTGTTTTTGCGGGAGGCTTATTCGGAGGCTTATTCCGCAAAACGATCGAGTTTCCCGTATCAATTATTCTCTGCTTTGATAAGCTTTAGAGACGATATACGTTGTCTATGCGATTATAGACAAGAAGGGAACCGTGATCACAAATCAATAACCTTTATGAGTAAATTTTAAAACTATTATTTTATTATTTAATTGCGAACTCCTTGATTGGGTCTATTCACTTGCGGAATTATCGGAGCAATTAATGTCATATTTTATATATTGCCAGATATAATTTCGCATTTTTAGTTTAAATTGTTTGTTAACTCAACCAATGAAGCCAAGTTGTCAAGCCTGTAAAACTAAAAAGCTTTGTTTCTCTGCTTAAATTTCATTTTTCAATGTCGTACCCACACTGGGCGCAAATTTCCCGATGCAAGAATATGCAATAATTAATAGCAATTTATGTATTTTTACAACCTTTCAAAACCATCAGAGTTGTGCTTATGATATTTTTATTACATTCGCTTCTAAAAAATCCTGCAGATTCTTCGAAATGGCATAAAATTGTGTATCTAGTTTGGAAGCTGCATCGTTTTTCCTGTGAGTGATTGGCCAGTTTATTCGTTTCGAATTTGAGCTTTTGCGTTTCGAGAGTCCCATTGCTTAACAAATCAATCAAGTCATAAAGTGCGATGAGTATCCTCAATTTATGGTTATGATGACCATAGGTTTTTGCAGATTCATATTTTTTGTGCAATCAATATCTCGGACGTTTTGCTGCAATAACTCAATGATTGTAGGTGTTTTTAATTTGACGCATACGTTATTTTTCCATTTTCTCTCAGTTTATTCAAGGCAAGGAAAATTCACTTCAAGTATAGATTTCAAGTATGAAGATTTCCATTAAAAAGAAAGAACACCATGTGAATTCGAATATTCTCTGTATTGTACTCAATGTTTTCTTATGTTTGCGTAACCGTTTGGGATTTATTCTTCCATTTACGAGATCAACTTTGCTCCCATCAATGATCTTTTCAGCCGCATGCTGTGCAGTTGCCAAAAAATGTTCATTACGCAGAAAAAAATAAAACGACAAAATCATATTTCATTTTACAAGAATCGCAATTGACAACGCCCTACACTACAAACTACCAGCCAGACAATTTAAAACATTTTCATAATGCTGAGCAATCACGTTAACAACCCTTTCAATCCATGCTGCAAGTTTAGCAAACGGATAATTATGAATAACGACATCCGAAGTGATAATGTCGTCTCGGCAAACACTGTCGAAACTATATTTTACCCGTAGCTACCTCCGCCTTATCTCACGTCTAGCTAGGTAGGTTTTTAATGGAACAGACGCTCTCCGAAAATTTACTTGTTTACGCCAGGCTACACCGAAAAGCGTATTTTCACTGTAGTCAGAGTGGTAGATTTTGATTCCTGGCTGCAGGAATACTTGCAACAATAACAGTGTACTACTCCCGTAACTTTGTACTTTATTATAGCTTTAGTCACGGGCTTCGTGCAATTCTCGCAGTCAATGTTTGTGCACATGCCAAACTTTACAGTTTGTAGTGCATCCGAAATGAGTGTCCCGGAAATGAGGTAATAGAATGGGTTGAGCTTTCGTTAATGGCCTCGTATTTACCTAGTCTTCGCTACTATATATACTATACTACTATATAGTATATAAGACAAGACTGCCCTTTCGCAAGGCCGTGTAATTTTGGCATAAAAGGGCCAAAAGAATTTAAAGGTTGCGCAGAGTATCAATTCTTCCTGGACCTCTTTCTAAATATATGAAGGACAATTGCACTTCAACAAAGGCGTGAAATAATGATTACATACTTTAATATCCCAAAATGATATATAAATACTCGTACAAACATAAATTACTTTGAAGATAGCACTTGCTAAATTTTAGATAATATTAAAATTTCTTCTGAAAATTCACTTATCTTCAAGATAGAAGAACAGATTGAGAAAATTTGATGTCACCACTCTTGTCTACACACACACACACACACACCCTTCAACGTCCAAGTATCTCTATGTTAATCATATTAAAACAGCCACCAAGGTTTGCTGACACGTCTCTTTCCAATTTCAAAACTTTTTTGAAATCTTCAGGGACTTCCATTTCACTCGTCGGATTACTCTCAGCTTACTTTCGCCAGAAGATGCAAAGATGTTCAAATTACATTTCTATCCATCACTATGCAAAAAAGTTGCGTTCACTGTCCTTATGAATCTGTATATACTTACATACTTGCCCAGCACAGAGACAAAGTGAAGGTATGTCCCGACATTGTTGCCATTGGCATTTTTACGACGAAGACTTTCAATCTTGAACGTCGCTGACTAACAACTGCCTACTGCTGCAAGAACGCCAAAGAAATAAAAATATTATTCCCTGCGGAACATGTAGCATTTCAAGGAATAGTTTATCCCACGGGGCGACAACAGTGCAGTCAAAGAAGTATGGGCTGTCGCATTGTAAGGAAAGCAGAAGGAATTTTAAGGAGATCTCGAGTAGTTCTTTTAGGTTTGCAACGAAGTCCCTGGAAGAGGTTTTTTTTCTATCTCCGCAACGACAACGTTTCCCTTGCACTCGACAATCACTTTTACTTCTGTTTGCTTTCGTGACGGTCCCGGATTTTCATAGACTTTCTCCAATCCTATTTCGATTGAGTTTTTCTGTGATTTAAGATGCCATCGTCTCAAGTTTATGTTCTGCCAAACAATGTCGTCTGGATTTCGACATCGTTATCAGCTGATAGAAAGGTAATTTTTGCGGTCGGTTAAAAGCTGATTGGATATATATGACTTTAAATGCGAATGTGATAGGATACATACAATAGTTGACTTTAAATGTGAATGTGATAGGATACATAGAATAGTTTTAATATCCTTTTTGGAAGGACGTGAATGGAAGTTGAAAGTATAGAAGAAGCTATGCTTGCGTTGATAAGCTTTTTAGACGACTACAAAAAATAAAAACATTTATTTACAAATACCTTTTTGGCTTCTGCAATGGTTGCTTCGAAGAGTGCTGAAATTATCCGAAATATAACAAAGCTAGAATTTTTGGAATTATTTCTTACAAAAATTAAAATGCCTGGAAAGATATTTTTGAATTAATAGCAGAACAATAGAGCCCATGAGCTCATTATGAACACATCCTTGCTCGAAAAACTTGATAGGAAAGTCTTTTTGCTTTTCAAAGTAAAACTAAAATAAAAGTAATTAGGAGTTGAAAATTTCATTAGATAAATGTATGCAATCATTTTACAAAAGTAAGTCTACGTAGTTCATTTAGTCTGACTTTTAAACGCTTTTTGGTATGGGAAAATTGCTCAGGAAAATGGGATAACTTTCCGTAAAATTCCTTAAAGTATTAGTGGCATACCTGACGTCTTTCTATCTCTCTACCATCTTCGCTATGGGTCCTGCTATTTCTAATTTTCAAACTCAGAATTTTCTTGTAGTTTTTTCAGAATTTTGGAAATTGTGCGATGTTTTCCCCATGCTCAAATTGGGTGGCTTTGATTTTCATAATTTATTTAACGATCGCTTTACATCGCACTTTACCTTTAGTGTTTTTGGCGTACTGCCAAAATTTGACAGTCGCTTAGTCAGCTGTAACAAAATTCATGCGGTTTTCTGGTTAAGCTATAAAATGCCAGACAACTCAGCTAGCAGCAGGGGCTGGCTGCCCACCGGCCCAACATGAAACAGCGTTTGAAAAAAGCACAAAAGTGAACTTATTGCACATACAAAAAAAATGCACTTCAACCTGGTGCTTCTTATGTCAGCACTTTGCGGCAGAGGGTAAAAAACCAACCTCGCAAAATCCACAGCCCCCGCAATAGAACCCGCTACTTCCACTGACAATAAATCATAGCTGTCCAATGATTCAGAAGTCTTAAGTGAATGCCAAAATCTTTTTGACTGCAATCTTTTCGTATTAATTAGCTAAATCACCGAAATATCATCTCCATCTCCAAAGTAAAGAGCTCTCATCTCAATTTTTAAAAAACGAGATGGTTTTACTCACTACACACTACGTCTTGCTAGTAATCCGTCCTCCTGAGTGTGCTCCCCTAAACATAGCTTCTTTTGTCTCCAATAGGAACTTTGTTCAGGATTTCGAAAACCAGGAAAGTTTTGACATTCTTCTTCTGACAATAAATTTTTGGACAATAATTGTTGTTTATGTAAACGACAATAAATTTTTCTATAATTAGTGAGCTGTCACCAATGCAATATGAAAAGTTTTCATGCTCTACTCCTTAAAAAGAGCCCTGGGTGCTTAGCTTGCTAGCTAGCTCAGCTGTAATAGTCATGGGATTTGGGCGAAATTGGACTTATTTCTAGTGAAAGAGTGATTAAGGAACATATATCTCATATCATTGATGAATATCAAACAATACATATCAATTATACAATTTGGCTTTGAAGCCAAAAACTCTACAGTTGACGACTCCATAATTCTGCAAAAAGCAATTCAAGATAGTTGTTAATCCATAAGAAGATAATATCCTCTTCTGAAGCTCCTAGTACAACCGTTACTTTCTAATCACCAAACTCCACAGGTATCGAAGAATAGTCTAATGACTTTCTATTCAAAATGCGGCTTATAAATAAACAAAAACAAAATGAACTGATCTTTTTGGAGGCAGTTACAAGAACTTCAGAAAGAGGCCAGAGGCTCTACGAAAGGTCCAGCTAATCAGATGATTCCCTCTTCCAAAACTGTTGAATACCTGGGTATTAAATTTGGCCCGCACTGGAGCCTCAGTCGAATTGAACTAAGCAGCTGCATCAAACCAACTTATCGACTGTATCTTCAAACCTATCTTTACGATTTTTGGAAATGTGAAGGTAATTGCCTACAAACAATTAATGAGATACGTTGCCCCTATCTGGAAGCTATTGAAATTTGTACGCCGAATCGCAAAAGAGCAGCATGAGCAGAGAGAAATAACAATATAGTCCCTAAGAGCAAGTGATCGCAAGAATTTAATAATTTTTAATGATAGTCCATATAGAATATCTGCCTAGCTACCCAGAAATAAACAGAAAATATAAACAATAGATAAATAATAGTCAGTAAGCCCATATGCAATCACCGCTTAATTGAAGTTTACATATTGCTAAGTTTACAATTACATGTAATTTTTAGTTAGTTTGAAACATGTTTGACGTCCAGTGGTTTCAATTTTTTAAATCAAGTACAACGATTCTTTTAAACTTAGTAAAACACCAGATATCTACAACTACAAAAACTACCATCTAAAAGACTTTAAGCTATATTCAAAGCTCTTTTCTATTTAGACGGTATGTGAGCTGAACATGTTCTTGACTAGTAAAAGCTATGTATTTATATTAGGTCTGTTCCCGTACTTTCAGTAACTGAATTTTACTGAATTTTCCTGAATCATGTGGTGGGGAATTTCATGAAAAGTACGGGAACGCTCTCATTGCATTTCCTGAAAAGTGACAAACAAAAGTGTCAGTTTTCGGTTTTTGGAAGAACAATAGTGATTGTAAGGTAAATTATCGCCACAAAAATATTCGACCATCATAGCACAATTACGCAAAAAATATGTTGCTTGCCGCGCACATTTGAAACTATTTACTCGCACCACACCGTTTGGCACTTTTCAGTATTTTTCAGTAGCTCAGACCCTACTGAATTTTACTGAAAGAGGGGAAATTTTCAGTTTTCAGTAAAACGGAGTACGGGAACAGCTTCATTGCAATTAATCGCGATTAATCGCAATTAATCGTAGTACGGGAACAAACCTATTATCTGCAGAGCTTACTTAACTTCTCATCTGCATCCAACCTTCACCTTTGCATACCAGATGAATTAGAGCATCATTTTGAACTAACTTAAATAAACCTACTTGTGAATAATTGCTCGGCTCTTTGAATGTTTATCTGGCTGTTTGATAGAATCAAGCCCATCTGACTGAATAGACTCTACCAAAAACAAACACTTAAAAATAGATGCAATGCTTTCGGAGCAACCTTTGCAACTGAATAGCCTTTTGTTTTCAAGTTCAACTTTCATGAATATTCATAGAGGCACTGCAGCACTGTATAAAACCAATCAAATACGGCTGCGTTCGCAATGCTGTTCTTTGACTTTCATAAAAAATTACGCTAACAGCTGCGCTAAATTTATTTTACTATTCTACAACGTTTTAGCAAAAAATACTAGTAACTTAGCACATTCCATTCAATTTTGCAAAAAGGGTCCGTTTAAAACTATTCGATTTCCTCTTTTGCTCAAAAACTTTTTCATACTCTACGCTCTGGTGAAAACGAAAAGTTTCAACAGCTCCCTCATCTCCATCAAACTAACTTCAACATTATCGTCATCATCATCGTCATTCAGGACTATCACGATGATTTTCACGAAACTCGCTCCCTAACTCTCTCTCTCTCTCTCTCTCTTCCTCCTTCTTGTCCCGAAAGTCAATTGAAAGTGCTGAGTTGTGCTGATGTTCGTCAGTTCAGCTCGAATGCATGTATCAATTCGACTAGAAAATTGGGTGCAAATGGGTGAACGTTCTTGTTTTATAGATACGATCTGATCTACAGTCGCCGCTTTCTCATCATCCTTACTGATGCCGGATTATCTATAAGTCTATGAAAGCTCTAAATAGCATCCTGGCTTGTTACGTGAGGATCCCTGACTCAGCGAATGTATGAATAATTCACCCCAGAGGGCACCAAACTTTAACTTCATTGTAGTCGGTACGACTGAACGAATGAACCTAATGAATAAATATGAAGGCGTCGACTGATAGAAAAGTTAAGTGCCAAGCTTGTATGGTGCGGGTAGAAAGGTATGAGAACATTTTGGTTTATTTTATGTTTATAAAATGCACTAAACTGAATTCATCACGAAAAACATTTCGTGTTGAGTGTTGTTGCTTTCGTTTTTTAAAGCACGGAATAAAACCACATTGTAAAATAAATAAATTGATTTGGGTTAGAATATGTAATTGATTTACATTAAAACCCATCAATTTCATTAAAGAGCTACAAGAGAATTGTTTTGAAAAAATAATTTAAATTTTTTTTTAAAAAAAATGATCAGCTTTTCGTTCCCACTGGTTTGAGAATACTTGCACTTTTATACACATTTTTAGAGAATGTGTTGTAAGTATTTATGATTTATACATTCATCATATTCAAAGTAAATCCTACATATCCCTGCCATAAAAACGATTTAATCTCACCTACCTCCCAAACCATCAACTATAACGCATCACGAAATCCCCCGGGTGATGCAGTAATCATGTTGTCCTTAGACTCACGAGTTATTTCAGCATCAAACTGTAGGTGGTATAAGTGTTTAAGCTCGGTACAATCAATGTGTATCCTTCCTCAAAATCATCGACCGGTTTCAGTATCCTATAAGCTTGTGTTTTTGCTGATTTCGGGATTTCGACGTTCATTTCGGATCATCAACATTTAGCACCATCCTGATTGAAATTGTGCTAGAACGAACGAAATTGGTGATGACGACGAAGGCGACAGCATGACAACGACGTCAATCGGTCGACTCCATCACCATCAAAACAACGACGATGGCGTCGATGACGATAATAAGGAACGAAGATGGTATGGTTTTTGTTTTACTTCTTTCTGATTACATTTCTATGTAATTTCCTGCAGAAGAGCATTATTCATTTGCATTTTTAGACGTGAGACTGATGAAAGTCGATGAAATATTATGTGATTGATGTAAAGTTGAAATGGTAGATGACTATATGAACATGCATGCCAAATATTTTAAATTAAAGGCTGGTACTGAGTTAATCGTGAAGCTAAATTTTGATAAGTCTCCATTATCTGGTCATTCTTTCGAGAGAAAATTTTGATAATGGAGACACTACTCATTTCTAACGGATAAAATGTCAAGATTGCAATTTTCGATTGATTTTGTTATTGAAAAGACATTTGCGCAATTCAATTTTTAAGTTCGAATACCAAATGTCACTTTTTAGCTCAAATATAATTTTAGAATAATTTCAGTAAAATAAACTTTTATCGTGAAACTAATTAGTCGTGAAACTAATCACTCCACACTCGTAATCACATTAGGTCTGTTCGCGTACTACGATTAATTGCAATTAATTGCAATGAAGCCGTTTTTGTACGTACTAAAACAGAGTACAAAAACGGCTTCATTGCAATTAATCGCAATTAATTCTAGTACGCGAACAGACCTATTGATTGTATATTTGTGAATTAAGCTCTCTACCAGCTTCACCTAGTAGACCTAAAAAATGTTGTTTTGGGATTACTTTAATTTACTATTTGATCAGCATCCTTCGAAATCAGCATTCTTGTTCAGTTCACTTACCTGAAAAAAAAGAAAAATACATATGAGTTTTACATGCCTAAATTTACAAAAATGGGTTTCATTTTTTCAAATGGTTTTGTCCAAAGCAATATTATGATAAAAGAATTACAAATTTTTCCAATGTTGCAGTGAAATAAAATCAAACCAACAAGTGCACTTTGTTCTGGCTTCTTAATTTTCTCAGGCGAAACCCATTGGCCCTTTGCCATCGTTCTTGATATTTAAAATGAAAAAAAAATAATTAAATTAGGTGATAACTTTTATTAAAGCTAACTTTTTCTCTATTTGATTTTCAAAAGATATTAAGCTTTTACCCATAAGAACCTGTTATTAATGGTTAAACCTTCTGCTATAGAGAACATTATTTTGTAAGGTGCTTGTTTTGCTAGACTTTTTCAGATATTAGACTTCGATGGCATCGATTCGTCAGAAGTCAAATTGATTCTAGTCCGTTGACGTGTGCTGTTATGTGGCTTTCAAGGTCTACTCTAACACAGGTTTTGCCCATTGTTACGTACAATACGAAGCTATGCTTCTTTCGGATTTTACTATCTTCTTTAATGCATTTAAATCATCTGTATCTTGCTTCATTCTGATATAAAAAAAGGGGTAGTCCAGTGAAATTCGACATAAAAAAGGCGAAACTTCGGAAAAATTAAGGGAAAGCTGGATTTTGGTGTGAGCCTTGATACTGGCGTGCTGAGCAAAATGTCAAATGCCCATTGATCCAAATGCTGTATTACATTTTATACGGGGTCAAAAGTCACAAAAAATGACCTTTTGGAAATATCTCAGTGAAAGTTGTAGCTTAGAAAATTTCCGACGAAATAGATTTGATAACTTTTTCTTGTAACGATAATCGTTTTTGAGATAGCTTGATTCATAAACTGGTAACTTTTATAGAGAGTGATTCATTATGAGGTTTGATTTTCAATAGGCTTTTTTTGACAGATCACGCGTGACTCCTGTCAATCTATAATGTAATTTTTATTTGATATTGTTTGACAAATCATCATGGAAAGACTTACACCGCAACAATGCGCAACAATTTTTGGTGAATGAGCTCTGAATCAGCTCAATAAAAATCCGCTGTTTTATCGTGAAATTTAATTCAGTGATGAGGCTCATTTTTGACTCAATGGATACGTCAATAAACAGAATTGCCGTATTTGTGCTGATGAACAACCTAAAAAGATTCAACAGCTATCACTACAGCCACAGAAAAGCACAGTTTGGTGTGGTTTATGTGCTGGTGGAATCATCGGTCCATATTTCTTTCAAAATGAGTCCGGTCAAAACGTAACCGTCAATGGCGACCGCTATCGCACCATGATAACGGATTTTTTGCTACCTGAAATTGAAGCCCGTCGTATCGGTGAGCTTTGGTTTCAACAAGACGGCGCTCCTTTGCCTACAGCAAGAGAAACAATGGACTTATTGAGAAATCATTTTGGTGAGCACCTGATTTCACGTTTTGGACCAGTAAATTGGCCGCCTAGATTGTGTTATATCACACTTTTAGATTATTTTCTTTGGGGTTACATGAAGTCTTTGGTCTTCAGGGATAAGCCAGCTTCAATCGATGCTTTGGAAGCCAATATTTCTCGTGTCATTTTGCGAGATACCGGTCGCTATGCTGGAACGCGTCGTCCAAAATTGGACCCCCACGATGGACTATTTACGGCGTAGTCGCGGTCAACATTTAAATGAGATAATCTTCAAAAAGTAAACGTCAAAAATTGTTCTTTTGACTCACAATAAAATTTTTACTATAGAATTCAACTTTATGCCTTTTATTTGATATTAAAAACCAAACCTCATAATACATCACCCTATATTTCTCATGAAACGTGTACTCCATTTCGCACCACCTTAGAGGTTGAGTACAAAGTGCGTTTTTTTAATGTAGTATCGCCAGTAGACCTAATCCACATTTGTTTTTGTTTGCGAAATGCTTATTTATTAATAAATTATAATAAATTTTTTAATTATTTTCTTTTTGGTTTATTTTAAAGTGGAGTTATTAATTTCAAGAATTATTCATCTTCGGACTCTATTTCTTGTTCTTCTGTTGTCTCCTGTATTTTCATGGATTCAGACAGGAAACAAGGTGGATCTAAATCATCCGTAGGGTCGTAATCATTGGTATTATTCATTTCGTGTGATAAATTTAAGCACGCCTGACCACGAAAATGACCACAAACTGGTGAACAATACAAACCAACTTTTCTGCAGCCGCAGTTTAAGCCGCAATCCTTGGTGCAATTACATAAGATTATATTTCTGGACAAAATTTCTGGATCAGGTGGAAGCAGAGTTTGAATTGGCTCCGAAACTTGCCGTATTTGAACTTGGTAATAGACTCGATATAAATGTTGCTGAGCAGCACTAGATATTGACGGAAGAATAGATAGTTGAACAGGTTTTTTGAGCTGTGTAGACCTTATACAAGGGAGATATCTGTGAGTATCAATAGATACTTCTTGTGCTGGAGCTTGGTATATAGCCAAGAGAAAACTAATTCAATTGTTGAAGAGAAAACTCCTCTGGAGAACACTCTGTCTTGCGGAAAATTTCAGGGTAGTTTATTAACTCATCCTGTCTTAATATAATTTGAACACATTAGTTTTACCTTGCTTAAAAATCACTGAAGTAGTGTCGCAATCTGTCATTGCATGCAAAAATAAAATATGAGCTTGACAATTTGACAATATAGCTCATTATTTTTTCGGCTAACTACGATCTCAATATATCAATTTTTCCAAAGATACAGTTTATCTTGGTGAATTGTGTACTATAAAGCTGCAATGTTGCCATTTTCGCTATAGCTCTTATCTAAGAGAGTTTTGGGCTGTTACCACAACTGCTTTGCCGCTTTCAGTATTCCGTTCAACACGTGGTGTTGTATGTTGTTGGCTTTTAAAGTCTTCACATTTGCTTTTCTCCATATCCATACTTTAATTACTCAGATTGGCAATGTGAACAAACTTTCTAGTCATGTTTTGGCACTATTTTCAAAAACATTCCAAAGTAAAATCACAACTTGCTTTTTTCAGGAATTTTAGGAAATATTCAGCTATTGCGTGGCAGGCTTTACAATGTGAAGTCAGTTTCAATTCAGCTAGCTCAAAAAAAAAATGATCGCTCAGTTTACTCGTCCTTTCGTGGAAGTAGTCCGATTTTGCACTCCATCAACTACACTACCCTAACCCTAGAATGGTACGGTAAATTTTTGGATGATTTTAGGTACATGTTTTTTTATTTAATTACTCATGGGTACCATTCTAGGGCTTAGCAATTCATCCAGCCCTAATTTTTTTTGCATTCAATCTCTTCTAAAAGGGGGAGTAGAAATTATTCAAGCTTTTAACATAAACTTCTCTAGTTTAAATAAGTTCACATTTAAATTGAAACTTAAAAAGTTACAGTCCCCACTCTAAATTTTCAAATTCGGTCCAAAACTAAACTTGCCCAAACACGTTTCTCCCTAACTTTATCCACCAGCATGTAATACGCAGATCAACTTGTACCCCAGGATTTAACGAAGTTGAAACAAATCTGGTTTAAACACAGTCAAACAATCCTCTCGTTCTATTTTTTAAATCACAACTATTTCATATGCCACTACCACATCGTCTCCCATCAACCCGCATAACATTCCAAGCTTCAATTCATCCGACCACTACAATATACCCTCACGCAGCACACAGTTTCCTTTCGTTGCCTCTTTCAACACTGCGTAAAGTACTTCCCATTCGCATTACCAGCATAAGTATTTTCCTTGACGAGAAAAAAAACTTTTAGTGAAAGCAGAACTTTTCTCCTACAGAAGATGGCAAAAGATTAGAAAACTTCCTCGGGCGACAGAAAAATGTTCGAAATGTAAGGATGACAAAGACGGAATGGCGAATGGTACTTCAATAGAAAAGTGTGTGCCAACATAAGAATTTCCCAGAGATAAATAAAAACATAAATGTAAGGAGGATAGGAGTAGAAGGGGGTGGAAATGAAGAATGTCTAAATGATAGTATAGGCACGAAAGTCTTATGAATAAAAGGATGAATTCTAAGCCAGGAGTCTAACAGCGCAGAAAGGCTTTTCGAAGTGAGGCATAGTAAAACAGACTAACTGGAATGGTATCGAAAAACATATGCTGTCTATAGCATAAGGGCACTTTAAGGGATATCCTGAAATGCGGGAATGCTATTTGGGGCTTACGACGATTCATTTCCAACAAACTGGAACATTAAAATTAGAACTACACAGTGCTTGGTGATAGTAGTGAAGCTATGTGTACTGTTTCAGTGAAGACAGGCCTTATGTTCCCCGGGCTTTTCCGATTTACATGCATGAAGAGCAAAAAGTTTCCAGAATCTTCGTGCGGGATGTATCAAATTTGCTTGAATAATGACTTCTACCGAAGATAATGAGAGAAATTTAAATACACATGGCCATGTAACATGTGTGCTGTGGCTACCCTAATTTCGGTTATTAGGCTAATGGGATATTTTAATAATTCGAGCAAAAGGAGAGGAAGAGAATTGATTGCAAGTCTAATGAACTTGTATTGTTTCGAAACTGGTAATTTTGCACCCATTTGTTGTTGTCAGAAACAATATGGTTATAAAGTTGGCATGGATGTTGCTTAATCAGAGTACAAATTTGAGCACATGAAGAGATGAGAAATGTTGGTTAGTAGAGATACCATTTTGCTTTGGTAAAATGAGAAATTATGTTACGAGAATGTGTAATGATAAACACTTTTATTTTTAGTATTGATAGACATGGATGCTAGCGTGAAAAATCAGTTTGAAATTTTGAACATTCATAAAATAATTATCACAATTCATTCGAAATTTAGGGCAGTTTTCAAGAAATGCTGTGGTTGCTATTTGTCGTGCTTCCCTGCAGAGTGTGTTCTATAAGTAATGCGACAAATTTTTGCAGACGTTATTATACACCGCACCCCCCTCAGAACCTGGTGAGATGAAATGTACCTGGTGAGATGAAAAGAAGGGGTGTTAGTTTTATCATTCACCTAGTACAGGGTTACCTGGTTCCGGTAATTTCCACAAAAAAATGGCGTATGTTTTCTTGTTTGGGGGTGAAAATAAGGGAGACAAAATATGGTCTTAGATTTTGGGGAATATTGGGTTATTCCAAACCAATCAGTCATAATTTCAGTAATTTTTATTTAAATTTTTATCGAATTGAGCACATGCACAAAATATTCTATTAGGTATATTTTTCCTACTTGCCATTAAGACAAAAGTATGAATGAAATTTAGGATTAATTTATTTTTATTTATAGCCTTGCTAAAATCCATGCTTCCGTGGAATTTATTGAGAAAATGCAAGAGATATGTAGAGTAGTAGCTCAATTTATTAAATCTGTGGATACGTTTACACAAGTACACTTTCGTTGTACATCCAGTTAACTACTCTCCATAACGGTACAAAAAATACTTCAACACTTTTTTAATCCAGTAGGCTTAGAACTAAAGAAAAATATGAAGTGTCAAAAATATGTTGAATAAGAATCACAGAGATAGTAATAAGAACAAAGAATTGTCGAAAGTAAAGCGCGGGCCACAATGATTCATTTCATTCCAGAATAAACGTCAAAGTTGGCGACATTGAACATGTTTGAGGCTGAACACATCAAGCTGGAATGGAATGTAAAGGACGAGTTGGCTAGCTTTCAACTTTTCTGGATCCGAAAACGTCAGAGTCGTTGTCAGTTGGTTGCAGCATCGATTGTGTACGAACATGGAGATCTGCGAGGATCGACTCGCTGAAGAAGTTAGGAACGATCAGTCCTTGTACGAGAAAACAAATTATCGGTACAAAGACACCACTAGCAAATTTAGTATTTTATGTGGTAAGGGGTTTGAACGCTTGGAATGATTTATATATTTTCAGCGAAGAAAAAGTGGAACGTGTGTTTCTGAGATAGCTATACGCGTGAAAAGCGAATGTTGATGGTGAAGACTGAGCAGGCAGCAAAGTCGATACCGGCCTGGTATTTAATGGAAAAGACGAAGTTTTAGACGTGCATCTTCAGGCAAGACCGTATGTTTTTGGCGTATTTAGTTAAAATATTTTCTCCGACTAAAAGAAAACCTCGATTATTTATCGAGGTCTCAATCATTGGAAAGTTCGAACGATGGGCGTAGAAGGAGCGCTTCTCCGGAAATGGTAACAATAGCTCAAACGACTTTTTTTCCATTTCATGCTTGGAGAACTATAGTATTTTTCAAAACTTCACTAGGCAACGAGAATACCGAAAGAATTCTCAATTAATCGCCTATTTCTTTATCCCGTAAATGTAACTTTCCGAGATATGACCTCATTAGTTCCTCTCTTCGTGGGAATGCTACGGGAGCTCTGTACTACTATTTGACAGGTAATCTTCATTAGGCAGTAGAAGCACATTGGATAGTAGTTTGCGGCTAAATGTTGTGGCTTTCAAAACTCCTATTAAGGTCAGAATTTGAGAATTCAGCATATGTTAAACATATCATCATTTAATTATACCTCCATCGCTTTGGCTTTCAAACGCTCCGACGCTGAAAAACTATCACAAGAGCAATGCCATGGAACTTTACGTAATTGTAAAACTTTGCACCGCTATTGGTTGGTGCTTGACTTTGGATATGTTTTCCGTCTATTGCCCCTATGCAGTGTGGCATGTTCCACTGGTAATTGAAAAATTTAGCGGAATCCTTATAGTCTTTCATGTTAAATTGACCAACATAAACGGGAGACAGGGTTTGCCAAATTGTCCCGCGTGTTTGCAAGGAGATTGCAAAGAAATAAAATTCGCAGGAATATTTGAAAATATTGATTTCATTTAAACTTCAGAATTGCATCTACAGTTTTGATTGAGGCTATGAATTTTCAAAATGTTTTTATTCCTATTCTTTCTTTTTCAAAATAGCTCCTCTTTCAAAATACAATTTTCATCATCGGAGTAGTAGTATGTAGTTAAACGTTTGAATATATTATACTTGTTACAACTAACCAGATGTAAAAAAAATATTTTGCCGATTCTTTTCGGGTATTTTGTAATTATTGTTTTAATTCAGTAGGCTTTTGAGAGTGATCGTTTTTCTAAATCACAAATTTTCCGATGTCATAAATCGTTCAAAGAGCCGACGAGTCCCGCAGAGGACGTTCATCAACCACCCAAACCGACGAAAATATAACACGTATGCGTAATTCTTTGAAATATGGCCGACGGTTGAGATCTCTACAGATGACGAAAACGACTTTTTGCCGCATTGTAACTGATGATGCGATCATGGTAATGGTGCTCACCAGACTGGTTCTAAAAGTGTTGAACAATGAACAAAAGGACATGTGAAAAAGATCATTTTTTTCAAACTCAGTTATCACCAGCTATGAGTCGTACATTATTGAATGTGGCCCGTAAATAACAAGACAGAGTTCAAAGAAGCTACTTAAAAAGGCACGCATGAGCAAGTCCAAGATCAAAACCGTACTTATTGTTTCCTTTGACGCCAGAGGCATTGTCTACATGGAATTTACCAACCGGAAACGCAAATTTTTGCTTCGAAGTGCTCAAGAATGCATGAAAACTTCATCACGACATCGTGCCAAATCAAAATGGCTCCGCTGTCAACGACCCATTGTTTTTCTAGCCTCCCTACAACCTTGACCTAGCTCCCCCAGTTTTTTATTGAAGTCCTGAAAAGGAAACATTGGACCACGATTGAAAACATACAGACTCATGTTACATTGGTTCTAAAGCATATCTCGCAGGTCTTCTAGGATGCCTTCAAGGCTTGAAAACGCCACCTCCGTCAAGGAACAAGGTGCGGGAAGACAAGGTATGTAAACTTCGTCCAATTCTGAGTGGAAACCACTTTGACTTAGGAATCTTCCTCAGTTGCAGCCGTACAAACTAAGCAAATTGGCGATGACACTAGCCTGGGTAATTGGTAGAGCGTCAAATGCAAATCAATTGATGGGAATGTGGCATATCACTCATGTAAACTTAAGCCACTTATCTGGAAGTTTTCGCTGAGTAACTTATTAAGCTGTGGCAGGATGATGCCAATTTAAAGATATTTAGCTAACTATGCGAATATATTCAACAAATAACTTATTATGAATTTCATTGCATTACTTATGAAATACACCCATATATTATTCCGATGAAACTCTAGCTCTAAGTACCAAAAGCATTCAACGAAAACAAAACTTCAGTTTCAACAATTTCATTTTCGCTATTTTTCGTACAATTCCTCGCCATAAATAAAGTTCCCAACTTCAATAAATTTCATAAAGCTAATTTAAAATTTTTTGTAAGATATTCTCACTCACTTCATCTTCGCATTAAGAACATTGTCTCCAGGGGCATTACGCCCACTTCCAAACTTTCGCAAATTTTCCGTTATTTTGCCGTTGTGTCCATTCATTTTCTCTGCTCAGAGCCATATATGTGTTAAGTAATCCCAGATAGCGAAACTCTAGCGATTCAATAAACATTTTTAGGTTTTATTAAGTCAATGGAAATTAGATTCTAACTTTAATATGATACATGACTGATATTAACCTTTATTGAAACCGACATCTGATTCGATTAGATTGCACTAATAGAAGCAAAACAATACAGAGACAAGTTCATCTGTCTGTGGAGATTCAATTCTTATTGATATGAGATATGTAGGTACGTATGCACATATGCTCTTCGAATGATTCTTCGAAAATGAATGTGACGGCGATCCGATGAAGGATGGATGTGTTTGTATAATGTACCAAAATGGCAATCAATCATTCATGATTCCAAATGCGTGTGATTATTGGATTTGACATTCAGTCTACGAAACGAAGCCATACCAACTACAATCTGACCCACATAATCAATATGAGCACCTCGACACGCATCATACACGCTTGAATGTTTACTGGTTGGTACGAATATATGTATCAGTATTTGTCGATTTGTACACCAATAGTAATCGCAGATACAAGAGTAAAATAACAACAATCATTATCTGTATTCGGTAACAATGCCATTCTCTCGACATTTGACTCCCACACTCGTAACAAACAAAACCGAAACAAACAATGAAAAATAGTTCAATTACAATATTACATCATTGACATGGTGTCGAATTAAGCTCTTTCATAAATTGAAATGAAACGACAGATGAGTCGATTAACAAATGGTGTTGAGCGGTAACGAAAATTCTCACAGTCGAGAACTATTCGATTTCAGTTATTGGACACTTTAATAAATTGTATTATATTTATTTGTTATTAAAAATACTTTCTTCTTTCTGATATATGAACTAGCAAATTTTATATGTTGTATTAATTTTTGCACATGAAGTCATTAACCTTGTTAAGGAGCTCGCTGCTCACGGTAAGTAACACAATTTTACTGAAAAGCTAACATACTAATTCTTTAAAATGTGCCTCACCTTGGTATCCACTGTGATTAAAATTGAAGGCGACTCGTCCATTAAAATTACGCGGGTGTATCGATACTGACAAATCGCTTTTATTTTAAGCTGCTTGTATTGTTGTTGACATCTGTGTCATATTTCATTCGATTTTTTTCGTTTCTGGAATAACTTTGCTAATGTTTTATGAGCACTTAAAAGTGAATTTGCCATTTTTGTTTTGTTTTTAAGTTTTGAGCAAAGAAGTTGCATTCAGTGTTATTTGTGGAAGGAAATTTCTACTGCTGAGAATTTGAAGATGTTTCAGAAAAACTCCCGTGACCGAGCTGTGGCGAAAAGAATGTTTACAGGTGGTACAAACAACTCCAAGAAGGCAGAGAGAGCGATGAACCTCACTTCCAAGCCGACCACAAACACCAACTAATGAGCAACAAGCCAAGAAAATCAAATTTTTAATGTTCAAAAATGGTCGATTGACAATTACACACTGTGATACTGTGAAAATATCATTTCGGTCAGTTCAGACTATTTTAAAAGATGTCTACGAAACAATGATTTCTAACTACCAGCACATTATGAAACCCATAATTACTGAAGATGACCCATAATTACTGACGATCTGTATTTATACCTATGACTGACCCGGAAACAAATACCGTACTAAAGGTGAATAGACCGAAAGCATCCTGCGAAAGTAACTCAAAAATCAAGACCATGTTAACAGTTTTCTTTGATTGTCGTAGTGTTGTACATTATGAATTTCTTGCGTCGGGCAAACTGTTTACAAGGAATATTATTTAAGTGTTTTGGGCCATTTGCGTAAAGATTACACTACTTTAACCTGCATTCGTTCTTCAACGCCGTTTCATCAAAACTCAACATATATCGTTGCTTTGCCACCGTATTCGCCTGGTTTAGTACCATGCTGATTCTGGTTATATAAAAAAACCGAATCGCTGTTCCTGTTGAAGGCAATTCCGAAAATTGACTTTAATAACTTCTTGTTGGAGAACGGTGGCATCAGGGTATTGCGTCAAAAGTTGGAATAAAAACCTTGCCATTAGTGTTTTGTGTCGAAAGAGGACTACTGTGAAGGTGACGAAATGGTTTTAGAAGTAACTTGCGAAAGTCATGTTTTTACGTTAAATCTTACCATAGATCTTTTTGTGGATAGAGGCATGGAGGTGGAAAAAATGATAAACCTCAAATTTTTAATCAATGCCCCTGCACATCGTTTTGTACACTTTCAAATCATTTTTGCCCGCAAAAAATTACTTAGTGCCACCAGATTAGTGCAAGCGTTACTGCTTCAATGTCGCCTTTAACAAGAAACATACATATTTTGTATAGATAGTATATATTTTGCCTGTGCTGTGATAATATTTTGTAGAAATATGACATGATTCACCAGATTCTTAAAAATACGACGAATCTAGCTGTTCTGGATGTAGACTATTTAATTTACAATTGCGTTGTGGTAAAAAATTTCTAACTCTTTTGGCTCCATCCAACTTAACTTTTTGCTTCAGTTTCTTCTTTACCAAAAACGAGTTTAAGATCTCGGCATACAGAAACTAGCCATACATACCCTATTAGTATGACATTACTTTTTGGTTTTAACTACTTTCGGTAGGCTTACCAATGCAACAAGAATAAAAGCTCATAAGCTCTACTAGCAGTCATAAGGCGAATAATAAAGGGTGTTTTCAAGAGCAATATAACCATTTCTTTTAAAAATAATTACATAAACTAGATGTAAATAAAATATCTTTATCCATCATGAAGAAATACTCATGGCGTTATATTTGGGACACTGCTGCTTTTAACGATGCGTAGCGTTTCGCGTACTTGGGGATCCACCGCACCAATATTGATTATCGCAGCTGCAATAGTTAGCGGTTTAATAGCATTCCAAAAATTGTACAGTCACGCAAGAAATAATCGATTGCTCTTGGTGGCCAGCGTGCAGTGTTGAGACCAGCTCAATTTGGTCCAGAGAAATGTGGCACCTAGCGCCATCTTGCTGGAATGATATACCATCCAGTCATATATTCGAAGAAATAACCACGTATCAGTGTCCAGTATCATTGGTCATTAATTGTTACAGGAGCTCCGACTTTGTTTTTAACGACCCTTGTCAAACAATGCACTTTTGTAGGTATAATTAGGCTCCATGAGTTCCCTGTAAACTTCGATTCTCACTCGAAAAATATCAATTTTGCTTGTTAACGAGCTCATTCAGCCAACCATAATACCCGTCAATAAATACTAGTTTTAAATATTTTATTCTTGCAACTATGGTCTGCAGGATGATGGGTATGCCTTAGCTTCAAGCCATCGATGCACACGTGGAAGAGCCCACTTTGCATGGTGGCAGCATAGTGCAATATTCGGAACGATGTAGTCAAGAGCGAAGAGGGAACCCTCTTAGATTAGATTAGATAAAATTTTATTGAAAGGGGGGGGGGGGGGTTATAACTTTACGGAGCACACTTTTCCACCTACCCTAGAGGCTGGTAGATAAGTTTGTTTACATGTTTTTTATGGGCCTCTTAAGCATAGAAAACCAAACTCACAAACATTCCAAGTCGTAATCAAAATCGGATAATAGCATGCCGTTGAGAAAGAGGATGCTGTTAGTAGCAAATGTTTAGATCAATATATCTCAAAAACGGTTATGGTTACAAAAAAAAGTTCTACAAAATTTTTTTGTTGGACATTTTTTAAGCTACAAATTCGTCATACATTGTTTTTCTGAAGACGTGGCCGTTACTGAGATATTTAGGAAAGGTCACTTTTGGTGACCTTTGACCCCGTATAAAAAGTAACGCAGCACTCGGATCGATGAGGACCAAAGTTCACACCAAAATTCAGTTTTCCCCTAATTTTTCCGAAGCACCATGTAAAATTTTCCTGTACTATTAGTCATGCTTCTGATTTGATCTGTCATTTGACCAGTGAATTCGGTGCCTTTTATAAGAGCACGATTTTGCGGTCCATCAAAGAAGCCAGCTTTTAATTTTTCCATACTGAGAGCTGAAAATGTTTGGCATACATATTTAAAATAGTCACCAGTCTTATCCAGGGCTTTGATAAACTGTTCCATTAGCTCCATTTTGATGTGAAGTGGAAGAATGATTTTCTATCGACTTATCAGTGGCTCATTACCGATAATTGCTTCTCCTATCACCATGTTTTCTCTCAGCCCAACTCTTTCCATAAACAAAGGCAAAAGAAATATAAAGTATACCCATTTTACTGGCCATTAAAATAGCTACAAAAAACCACCAGTTTGTCTTCTTCTTCAGTTTGTCTTACAAAACACCAGTTTGTCTTCTTCATTAAAGTAAGGAAGAATGTTTTGCTCTCTGGCCCGATAAAATGTTATAGTCACGCAGGACAGTGTTTTTCTTTTAATTTTGAAACAAGAATTTCTGATGATATTTTTGATAAATTTAGACCGCTAATCAAGTCATTGAGCTCCTCTTGAGAAAATCTCTGTCTTGTAGAACTATATTCTCCGAACTCACTTTCACTGCTGTTCTGCTGATTGTTCAATCAGTCTAATATTTCAATTGCATCACAGTTTGAATTGGCAAATCTTCACTATGTAGTATTAACGACTTACTCGATTCCATATTAGTATGTTTTTTTTACCAGTTCATACCCTTCACATTGACAGCACAAAAGTAACAGTTATTAACATAATTGGTTGCCTCAGTCCATATCATTGGCACTCCAAATTTATGTCCTCTTTCGCTCCAGTATCGTTGAGCTTACACTCAAGACTTACACGCAATGTTGTTCAGCCAATATTTATTCCTTTGTGCACAAGGTGTCGCAAAATATGCTGATAGATTTGTTCCACAAACTCGGTGATTTTTTTTCTTTGTTGGGGCCGTTAACATAAGATTTACGCGACGAATTCATGTTTTTCAAGAGAAAAATAGGCGATTGCACTTAAAGTAGATAACTTTAAGTTCTAATATATGTGACAATTGAAACTGTTACAACTAACTACGTGAATATAAAACAATATTTAGTTAGGGTCAGTCAATGATTGCTTACATATCGTTTATCTTAAGATCCAGAACCAGTCAACCTGAACAAAGAAATTACATTTCGGTCATATCTAATACAAAGTTTTATCAAAATCATTAACAATATGAGTGCCGCAGAAAATAAGAATGTTTTGTTCCTTACTGTAATCATCATAGATTTTGAAACCGATTGTATCTGTCTATATATTAAAATCTACTATTGTTCGGATTGTACACTATAAGCAACCGCTTGAAAAAAATATGCTGACAATGTTTCTGTCTGTTAAACTACATCAACTCACGATACAAACAAAACAACAACACGGGCTCAACGATCATCAATAATACACCGCCCACTGAACGTAATCGAAACTAGTAAACATGCAATTAATGTGGCATTCAGCAAAATTTGCATTTCCATAACTTACGACCATCTTCGACCCCAAGTGTGCACAATAGTTTGCCAGACACAGACATGTCAGACACACAGCACGATGAACGGGTGCACTTCCATTACTCTAATATAATCTCGATATGCATAATAGTCTCAATCCTCAACGTTGATACTGTCCAAGAAATCTGGAACATCCGCTCGTTCTGTACAACAACTTAATGCAGCAGTGCAGTCGCAACGTCATCCAATGGCCTGAGCTGCAGGCTCATGTTTCAGGTTCAGTGCGCCGCTGTTGGCTGAAATCCCAGAACCAAATCCAGACTCAGACTGACTGGAGCCAAATTGCATCTAACTGTGCAACGTGACTCTGCATGTGTCCCTCCCCACTGAATGATAACTAGCAGCAAAAGACTATCTAGCAAATAACAACATTAATCTGCTGATTGAAATCTGCTTGCCACTCCTTGGGAAAGAACTACTAAGTCATCAGAATAAGAGCTGTATCTAGTAACAGTAGAGCTTCTTGGACTATTTTAGGATTAAAAATGATACGCACTTTAATTACTTATCGGTTAACACATTTTCTGTCCTAGTTGAATATAACGGAGTCATGTTATCATCAGTGCCGCACATCATAAAGTGTTGTGCCGAAACCGTACGGTTTTAGGACCTTTCGCTGAATGCTATGTATTTACTACGAAAACTGATACATTTGAACAAGTATCGAGTTTCGTTCATTTCAGTGAGTACTTCAGGGGCTAATTCACGGTTTCAATGCATCGGAAATTCATCTCTACTGAAGCCGACACTATCTAAGTCATGTAAAAAAAAGTTATGGACAGTGTAGAAGTAATCAGATACATGGGAGCCGTATTTTCGAATTTTCAAAATATTATTTCCCAGCCCTACTTTATAGTATTTTTAACCTCTTCATCACTTAGGCAGCTGAATAGTGTAATCTTTTAGCTAACCTCTTCCTCCAAACCCATTCATTTTCTTCCGACAAGTGAAACCCAACACTGAGCTATTTTCAGCACAATTATTGAAGAGCCTGCATGGAAATCATTCGTAGGTTCTAAGAAATTCTAACGAATTTCCGTCAATATTATCTTGTTCATGTAACTTTTACAGTACAAGTATATTTACTCTTCCTTCTAGAATTGAAAATCAGCCAAGGAATATTCCCAATACTCCAAGCCAAACCAATGTGTCGTAGTCGTATGCTAATTTTTTATATATATAGGATAGCTACTATTCGATTCGTTCCGCAAGAACGCGATTATCCATACTCCACTCGGTCGTCGGATGGAAGAAAATCGATTTGCTGTCCCGTATTTCGTTTGATAACAACTGATTGCGGAAAACAGCATGAAAATCGCTATGCGGCACTTTTCTTTCGAATGTTTATCTGATGAAATTCTTGCTTTTGCTTTGGCATTAATCTCAGTTGAGTGCGGTTGTTGTTCGATCAGATCGTCGTTTGTTGTTGGTTGGCAATAATTTCTAAAGAATGTTTTGATTACGTCGCAGTCGGATGCAACTGACACTGGCACGTGATTGAAAGATTTCAGTTTTGAAATGCCCTAGCGATGAAAACGGGCGGCAAGGGAGCACTTCAAAGTGCTGTTTTCTTTGAAGCCTGGAGACAAGTTGATTAAAAACGGAAATTATGATGTGTTGAGATGAAGTATGTATGCTAATGCTTGCGTATCGATTCTCATTTCCCTGACGGTAGGAAGTTTTTGTAATTTACTTAAAAGCAAAGATACTTTTGAGAATCAATAGAAATCAACGCGGAAGCTGGAGTGCAAAAGAGATCAATCTATCGATATGAGGACGGAAAGAACTTTGCCACTTTGAACATTTATTAGGCAAAAGCGAAAATGTGGATCAAGTTTTGTGCATACTTCGAAATGCTTGTATCTGCTAGTAATTAAAACGTTGATGCGATGTCTCAATATGGTTCAAGACAATCAATCAATCGAAAAAGCAATTTCAATATTTAATCTATAAGCAATGCAGTCAAAAATCTAGCGGGAGTTTACATCAAATTTCGAGATGCATGTTTGATTGTTCGTCTCACCGTCATCATTTCATATGTCTTAATTTTGTTGTCTACAAAGCTCTTTGTTAACCGTTAATTAGCACATATATTTAGATTATGATGCAAAAAACATAATTTTGGCATTGACTCCACGAGTTTTAGTTGGGATTGGTGCTATTATCTTCACTTGATTATCGGAGGTTTACATTTTTTGTTAGTAAATGAGTGTTTCATCATAACTTCGATCCAAAAAAACTACTGTAGAAAAATCTTTTAGATGATGCATGTATTTTTTTTTGGAGTGATGTAACTGTCAATAAGTTTGCGGAATGGGGGGTAAGTGCAAATAAAAAAACAATTTTATTTTTATTATTCAATACACTCGCCTGCTGCTCGTATACATTTCCCGGATATTCCGATTAATTTCTTTGAAAAAAATTGTTTGTTTTTGTCCGAGAAGTAAGCCGAAAATGAGTCCTTCAATTCTTCATCGCCTGAAAACTTCTTCCCACGAATTTGCCTTTTTAATTTTGGGAGCTGGGAGCCAGGTCAGGACTGTAAGATGTGTCATCTAAAATATCGAAGCCCACGTTTTAGAATGTAAACTAGATCACCTCCTCGCTAAATGATCTAGACTCTCCTACGACTGTTTTTGTGTGCGAACTTTTCGTGACCTTTCATTTGTTGCACTTGGGCTGGTGGTCGTCGCATTCCGGACCTAGTCGTCTGCAGGCGCGGTGGCGAAGCGATGAAGTGAAAACCGCTGCAAACTGCTCTCTATTGCGAAAACGGCTGTGCCATCGGTTGCAGCTAAAGCCCCCAGGAAGTGGAGATATGGCGACGGACTGTAGCTAGATCTGCTGGAGTTTGTGGAGAGATGACGAATGAATCAGCACCACCGGCTCCCAGCACAGCTGCTGAGCTTGCGTGAGGTTGTGGAGATATGACGAATGAGTCAGCTCAACTGACATCCAGCGCATCCTCAACCTCTTTTTCAGGTGATACTGAGGCTTTTTCACAAAGCCTGGCCCGGGGAAAGCCACGAAGCTCGATTGTGGCCACTGTTTCGGGAAGGTTCCGGTGGATGAGCCAGCCCGACCGTCAACAAGTGCTACTTGCGGTAGCACCTCTTCTTTGGGAACGCAACGCTCGTCCGCCAAATGTTCTCATTCTTACGAAATAAAAGAGAAACCTTCAAAATTCTGAGAAACCTAAAAAATGTCACCCTTGACACAGTGTCAGATAAGGACAAAAAGTCCCTTCAATGGGCAATAATACTTATCGGCAGAGATATCGGCAGTAATTGATGCTAGCAAGGGAGATGGAATCATTTCCTTCAAAAACTGGCTTAAAATAAGGCTGACTGCATTCGGAGTCTGCTGCAAGCTGCAACATATTAGCTCAAGTACTTCACCTACGGTGGTAGCAGAAACCAGGCTGCGACGACCACCAATCGGCCGATTTCTACGAGCGGGCAATCTCCGCACTGGGGGAATCCCGGCCAGGCATCAAGGTTAAGGTGGTCAATAAGGACGAGATCTCCAGTCGGCTAAGATGCAGGGTATCATTCGGATCCAGTGTAAGTCTTGAACATCTGTCGGCTCTTCAGCCAGATCTTCCTACAGACGATTGGAAGGTTAAGAGTATCGGTGAGCCGGTTAGTAATCGGCGCGAGGCCTTTTTCATTATTAATAAGAAGGCACTGACGTTCTTGGATGTCCAAAAAGTCGTTATCAGATACGGGGTCGAGAAATTGGTCACGCGGATTTACCAAACCTCTGGTTCAGGAAATGCGGTATTTACAATAGCGCATAAGCGATAATAAAAGTTTTGTATTCATAAGTAGTAATTAAAGTCAAACTCATACTCAAATCAAATACTCAAACCACCAAGTGCGTTGTAACATTGGTAGAGAGTTACTTTAGAGTTCGACAGGTAATGAAATTAAATCATTCCTTGAAATTAAATCATTCCTTTCATATTCTCCCGCAATGGTCGTCTCGCAAATCTGTCTCTAATACAACGAAACGAAACTATTGCTTTTCACCAGGATATATAGGGTTTCAACCATCAACCTACCGAAGCTAAACGGAACGAAGTGCGCAGCGGTAAGACTAAATTGTGGTAATCCTTGCACTTGGACATACTTAGCTGTAGGTCATGCCTGCTTTTTTGGACATCGATTATAACAACCATCTCTTACTCAAGGTGTTGACACCCAGATTTCAAGCAGAGAACATTGGGCAAAGAGATTATGCCAAATAGCAGAGGCTGTGGAAATACATATATATCGATGGTTCCAAACTGAAGGACCGAAAGGAGAGTGGTATATTTTCCACTGATATTAATTTGAAACTTTGGCAATTCGTGTTGTGCTGGCGATTCTCGCACCGCCTAATTGGCTCTTATGTAGTTAGATATTCAGAGGCAAAATATACGAGAATTTCTACATAGTCAATGTTTGCTGGAATTCACCCCAGTCACTTTACACCTCCTCGAAGCTTGTCCTCAGATTCTGTACGTCTCTTAATGAGATGTAGATATATCCCAGGATATAGGAAAGCGGACCATTTTGTAAAAGCTGGCTTGAAACGTTCTTGAGTTTCCCGATTGCTACTCATGTGACCTCAGTTAAACTGACCATGACCACAAAAATACCTAAAAGACGCTGTGAAATAATAGATGCAAGAACCTTTCTGTCTGATCGCAAAATAATTGCGAAGAACTCTTGATGTTGGTTGCACTTGAGAGCTCCTCCCACTAGCGAAGAAGTTCATCCACGCAGTGGTGACTGTCTTAACTGGGCATTGTTTGTTTGGTAGGCATGCAGAATGACTCCGTGATCTTTACAACGACCCCTGTCGAACTAGTATATGAGCACGAAGAAGAAACAGTACTTCACTTCCTGTGGGAATATCCGACCTTTGCTGGAACAAGGACGTAGTCCCTATAATAATACTTCTACGCAAGATTAACTGGAGCGAGCCTATTTATACACTTTCTTATTTATACACCTAGCAAGCTTAACTGGAGTGTTAAAAACCAGAGCCAGCAGCAGCGGATGCTCTAAAATATAAAGTAACTTGATGACGTTACCTGCTTGAACTGCTAAAAACAAAAGCTTCACTTGACTACATTTTCTTGCCATTTAATGAGGCTTATGCAGAAAATGTACCTTTAACTCCATGAAACCAAATATCATCGCATAAAGAGGAAAGCAGCCAAAATCTAAGACATAATTTTTTTGAGGACAGAAAATTAAGTGTAAGCTTTGCAGCACAACAAACTATTAACGGCTTCTTTGGATTAATATAAAATGTATAAAATAAAGGTAATTAATTTCATGTTATATTAAGATGTGCTATATTTATTGCAGGGGCTTATCGAAATAAAATGACTAGCTTCTACTAGTACTTTCAATATTTTTGTCATTGTCAAACCAGCATATCGAGCAATGAAATTCCTTTAAAAGGAAAAAAAAACTTTGAGGGAAATTTCATTAGTTTCTTTGGCTTCCAAATAATATAATATTTTTCGTTCTAAATACCATTACTAAAGGCGTTTGACAGGCTTCACCTTGAATTTGAGTTTTTAGTAAATTGCTGGAAAATTTAAGCCATAGCTAAGACTAATTACAAACGCACTTTATATTTATCTTCATCATTTGTTGCATATATCAATTTTGGTTTTTCAAACCAGACTCAGATTTATTACTCTTGAATGCTTTGGGCATGAGAAATGAATGAATGATTTGGGCATGAACATTTTTGAAAGCCCTGAAAATATTTTTAAAAAAACCTATCGGACTCTCTCCAAGTAAAATCTCGAAATTATTTCAATCAAACTCTACTTTTTTCTTTTTTTCGTCATTAACTAGTTAAGAGTTAGGTGAAAGGCATATTCACTGCAATTAACCAATGATTGTTCACTTTCTGGCAGATACTACACCTCCCTTTCAACATCTTTAAAGCTTTCTCCAAGTATGAAATTTCTCAGTAATTTATTCAAGTAAAATGATACCTACTGGCAAATGTCTTCTCTAGATGTTCTTATCTCATTATTGAATGAGGCTATTCTTTTAATTAATTGCCTTCATCGGCCTTCCGAAATCGATTCAATGCATGCAGGTTTTATCGACACTGTGTTTCACAAGGAACAACCATACTACCGAGAAAAGGTTACATCAATCCATCAATTTGATCGGCTCTTACGACTGAAAGCTTATACCGAACGGATCAAATGTCGTAATTGATTTCTATATCGGATACATACATACACCTACATACATGCATAAATCTATAGATACACGTTCATCTAATGAGAATCGACACAACGTTAAGTTACGTTACCGAACGAAACGCACGTTCTAAGCTTTACAGTAAGTCCTATTCGATTGATTGTAACCTGAAACCCTTCTCGGCCAACAATCGAGCCAAAACCAAACCATCGTTCATCTGTTGATCTGTGGATTTATCTGTCGGACGACAATTTACGATGAGAGTATCTATTACCGAGCCCGTCAAAGCGCACTTCATCTTATCAATTTTCCTTGTTACGCTGATTTGCAAATGTACATCTACTTGCACATTCTGAATCTAAGTATGTAAGAGCGTGTGTTCATTGACTATACTTGCAATCTGTGTACCCGACTCTCCAAGACGATAACTTGTAACTTGAGAGGATTGCCAATGAAAATTTTACGATTATTCTCGTTATTCCTGGCAAGGCAAGTATCATCATGCTCAACCTAAATAATACCTTCAGCTGGAGAGCTATATATATATACATTACAACGTAGCCTGGTAAGAAGAATATCTTCCAGCTGAATGGCAGTAAGAACATCAGCTCTGGGAATATTCGTGTGACACAAAATCTCCCTGTACAGCAAGTAGCTCGTAGTCCTGCTGCATGATTTAGTTCACCTCGGAAGGATGCTTCGGGCTATGAGTCTAAATTGTTTTCTAACTTTGCCTCATGTAAATTGCAGATTAAGGTACATGTCTCTCGGAAGCATTCGCGACAGGTGCTGGAATGGGTTTACATGATACTTTGAGTGTTGAAATGCAATTTTTAGGTGCTAGGGACATAACCATGAAACTGATTGAATAAAGTGAAAGCAGCAACAGCTTCAAGGTGAGATTATGAGGAAATAATTTTGCATACTGTTCACATGGGAGTAGATAATGCAGTCTTAATGCAGCACACAGATGGCAATTTTTTCCTTCATTCCATTTTCCATCCTCCTAATCACTCGACTCCGACTGGGCTCCGCTCTAAATCAAAGCGGATTACATGTGACATTAACTTGGTACTCTACACTCCTTTGTAGCGTAAACTACTCGACTACCCTATTGACAATCACATTATCGGATCGGGAATTACGCTTAGATCGTTTCAGGCAGTTGATTTGCACCGCTACGATAGTAATCTTGTTAATTAGAAACCAATAGTCGATCGGTTGTGGTGGAGACAATTTTATTAGGCAATATATACACACCTTCTGCTTCATCGTATTACCGGCCGATAAAGCTGACTGGGTGGATTAGAACAGAATTGTACGAGTATCTGAACGAAGAAGATTCGCGAGCGAACCCATTCTGAATGATTTACTAAAGCTAAAAGACGAAAGCAATATATGGCTTGTGAAATATATTAAGTGGAAAGTTCAACATCCCGAACTATCAGAGCGATTGGACTGTGTTATCCCATAAATATTGTCGATGATAGCGATAATATTCGTTTCGTGTTTACTAGCGGAAAATTCAAATTTAGTGTGAGGCAATAGGTGTGATGATTAATTTGAATAATTTGAATTTTAGTTCTGAAAAAGATCAGTTTGTTTGGAATTTTTATTTGAATTTGAATATCTACTACGATTTTTTTATGATTCTATTTGGAAGCGAATCACTGTTTGATTGTAGCCAATGTCTATATTTGTAACGATTGATGCATATAAATAATACGGGTTTCGATTTCCAGCCCAATTACAGCTATGTATTGATGTCTCAGTTTCATTGAAATTTAGCTTTTCTGAAGAGACGAGTGAAAATAATAAAATCTTGGTATTTACCTGATCATCGAATTTGGTAAACAGAAATTTCAACAAAAAATTATAAAAAAAAAAAATTAAAAAGAATGCAGAATATTTTTGTAATTGCCAAATAAATAAATTTACTCTAGTATTGAGTGAATAAAATGATTTACTACTGAGCAAATCATGATAACTTATCGGAAACCATAAATTCTTATCAATAATCACGAATAGCAAAGATCATAAGTCCAAAGGCAAAGTCACTGTTTTGTTCAGAACTTCTAGAATCACTCTCACTTTATCTTGGAGTAGGCATGCACAAACTTCTTAAATTAAATTCTTATGTTCTACGTATACTAAAAGTAGCAAAATTCGCATCTTAGCGCATCAGATATCTTTTTACAGAAAAGGTGGCCATTGCGACAAAAGGTCAGTTCACATCTGTTTCGCATTGATCTGACCACTTTTCCTATCATATCCACTCCAATATTTGCCCATTCGGACTCAAACTTTTGTTTTAGCTCACGAATATGAAAAAATTTGTGCGTCCGCAGTTTTGCTTAAGCATGCCCCATAGATGCTCAATAGGGTTAATATCTGAGGACTGAGGTGGCGTATCAAACACTTTTGGGCAGTTGCATAAAAGCTGGTTACAAAAGCCTTATGTTTCGGGTCACTATCGTAATAAAATGTAAAATCAATTTGGAATTTTTCGGCACTGGTTTTTAAATTTTTTTTAAGCATATTTATATACATATTTCACTTTACTTAAGGGGGCAGAGCACCTTCAAATGAAAAAAAATATTTTTTTTCAAAGGTTAGTTTTTAATTGAATAAAAAGACATATCTTAACGAAACTGTGAACATATACTTAATTTGCCTAATGCTAACTAAAAAAAATTGTTAAAATTTTTTGTGGCTCCCTGTCCTCTGCTAGAAGTTTTTTGAAAAAAACACAAAAAAAACCTGGCGTGCACGATAACTGCCCTTAGAAAAGTCCGGGGAAAAAATAAAAAACGCAGTTTTTATCAGTATTAAAGCGGTCTTGGAATGAACTTAAATAAAAAAATTGGTTAAAAAATAACAAAATGGCGGCGTTTTTTTCGAAGATCGAGGGTTTTTCCCCCCAGAAATCGGTTATTATTATCGGTTATAATTTAATACCGATTATTTCATCCGTAGTTCATTCTCAAGCAATAACATGTGCAAATTAACGTGTTAAAATTTCAGAACGATTGGATAAAAACATTTTTCTTAATCATGCACGCCAACTTGAAAAAGGTTGTTTCGAGAAAATCGCGTTTAAAGCTAAAATTCAATATTTTTTGTGATAAATCTTACCGAAATTTAATCTGCGTTGCCTGAACCATACAATATACCTTCTTCTTGCTCATACACCTCACACTTCTAAAGATTTTTGCTCCCTTCGAGCAGTTCTGGTCTCTTTAGATGCCTAAGTCGAGTGTTTTTCCGCCTGGTTGATTCTTGCGGCATCTCTATTTTCTGCATGTTCCAGCGGATGTTGGCCAATTGTAATTCCCATGACTTGCATTATTTTCAAGATAGATAATTCCTTCATTGAATGTACATGCAGAAATATTTGCAGCCATATTTATGATATTTTTTCCACAAAAGGTATGTTTGGGGGCCAAATTTCAGATACAAGAATTATAGCTTTCGTTATTATTGTGCGCTTCAATAAATCTTCTGATGATAAGTCTTCATAAACAAGCTTTAAAATTTCTTGTGCGTCATCATCTAACAATGAAGGGAGCTTGAAATTTTTTAAAACATTACCACCACCTGCCTTCGCCTTGCGCCAGTTACACAAAGTCTTTTCTCCAACAGGACAATAAGAGTGTTGAGGGTTCTTATCAGTTGAAATTTTTTGGTAATATGCTGCCCAAATTTCTTTGCGCAAGTTTTCAACCGAATTGAAATTACGTCGTATAGGTAGGCCATGATATTTTGATAAATTTTTCATTAATTTTAGTGTCAGTTGAACTTTTTTCGGACCTTTTTTTTTTAGTTTCAACACTTTTTTAGCTAATTTTTTTGTTTTTTTTCCCAGGCTAACTGTTTTTTTGCTCCTTTTGGAGGAGTTGACTCACTTATCTTTCTCTACACTTTGACCAGTATAGCGAAGTGAACGTAAATCATAGAAAAAATGACCTCACAAAATTTTTTTTTTGAATTTCAAATTTATATTATTAAAATCATGTTTTTAAAGCTTCATTCTAACATATTCAATCAAAAAATAAAAACGATTTTTCAAAAATTTGAAGGTGCTATGTTCTCTAAAAGTACCGTCACTAAAATGTACTTTAATTGTGCCAGCAGCAAAGAAGCACCCCCATATCATAAGAGATTTTCAACCGTGTTGAACTTGTAGGCTGAAGATTCTGTTTTAGGAATTTGAGTGTGACATCGACTTCTGAGTAATTGCACTTTTCTGTGATTTCTCAATAAAAATGTGTGCATTTTTTCCTTTGCCTAAGAACTATATAGAATAAAATTATATTGCTCTAATAAAAATATATAATTATTACTTTAAAAATAAAATTTCAAAAATTTTCTTCAAGAATGCAATTACGAATACGGGAGTGAAAGTTTTTTCTAGAATAGTCAACCAGAAACGATACGTAGTATTTGAACTACAGTATTTTGTGCGGAGGATAGTTTCACATTTTTAAATAGTCTGTTTTAGATGCATTTCAAGAAAATAAATATTTCTTTGAAAAAGTGTGGTTTTTGAAATATCCCCAACAGAAAAAAGTATAAATCGAAATTCTAGAAATCGTCCATTGCTATATTTAAAATCGAATATTTTTATTATGAAAGAGAAAAACTCTTTTCTAGCATCGTGCTGTTATGTAGGCATTAGCGAAACTACTTTAGCAGACTTGATTCGAGATCGACTTATTTGCTGAAGCACAAGTTCCGAGTAGCACCATACTCACTCCATTTTACCACACTGTAATTTTTGATATTTGAAGCTATTTTATTGAATTGAAAAGATTTTTACATTTTGATTTCATAATAAAAGCTTGACGTTTCACATTTTCGTTAAATAGAGAAATATTTATCAAGCTCGTCATTGTTGCATGAAATCTAGTTCCACTATATTTTTGTCGCGATGTGAACGCAAATGAGAAGCTAAGATGCTATTAAACTATTTACAGCATTTTAAATAAATGTCGGTTGAAACATACATTTTTATACATACATTTTTATACTTTCGGCTTGTAGGTAGTGTTCTACAGTTGCAAGGACAATGCTTTTATTATTTAGGGAGATGTCCCTTCCTAAAATATCCACAGATTCAAAATGTTTTTCTAAAACAATAATTCAGTTTGTAGCTTTATTGCCAGCATACATAACTCTTACCCACAGAACACTATCATTTGGATAATCTTTCTAATGCTAAATTTACCATGGCTCTATTTTGAATTTTTACCATGGTAAATTTAAATTAAGTCAACATAGTTTTTTTTCTTGTATTTATAACTAGATGATTCAGTCTCAGAAAAACAAAAATTTTGTTTCGATAAAATACCGAGATCATTAAAAAAACTTATCTAACGCAAGTGAAAGTATTTTCACATATATTTAAAAATTGAATTGGTTCTCCACCAACTACACGGTTGATTGACAATTATAATTTCGAAAAAAACTCACAGTGTTGTATATTCGGCTTTAGCACTTTAGGTGTGAATGGACTCAATTGTGTCCTAAAAGCTTGCCATAATTAGCTACTCGAAGATAATCATATTCCACTGGCACATCAAAATGATGAAACAATTCACACAATATTGTCTGATTTGTTAATGATTCGACCTCAGTTGTATCATAAGTTATAATTACTCAACAGAAATTGTGTCCAATACTTGATTGATAAGTCTTGTAGGAAACTAATAGCTTGCTTACATGACGGAAGTTTTTGTTTACTTGAACATAGTTTCAGCAGTGTAACCTCATAATGCGATAACGTTTACATGCATAAAAAACTGATAGCCGAAGCAAACTAGATGCTTCATTATCAGCTCGTTTCATAAATGATCATATTTGATATAATTTATAGCTGTACGACTCTCGTATTATTTTTCAATTTGTAGATTGGTAATCATACGTACTAATGGAAAAAAACTGATAGTTTTATTTATTTTCCCTTGAAATTTATGCTGGCACTACTGCTAACATCTGTCACGTCCAACATCACCAATTATTTATAGAAGTCCAGTCAGATTATATGGATAGTGAAAATTAAATTCATTTATCAATTTCGAGTAAACAATTCCATTTCATGGCCAATTTGCGAAACCTACATAATTTCATATGAAATACCGAAGTCTGTTTACAACTGAATCTACGTATTCAAATATAAGCCCACCAAACCCGAATATGTATGCACTATACAAACTGGGAATATGTACATATGAAAATGCTTACATCTCAACAACACAGCATCCGTCTAGCCATCCAATCGTCCGACCATCAAATCTGAGCAAACTCATTTGTCTGCTATACACAAAAAAGCACGGCAAACCATCAATTCACCACCAGCGCTAGCACTTCGAATAAAATACCAAGCCGTAGTGGGTGGCTATTAAATGTACAATTACCGATTCAACACTGAAATCACCTTTCGTCGACACTCCTAGCTGGCACACTCAATTCACAACCAAATTGCCTTCATACAAATTTTCCACCGAACAACAGAATGCACTCAACGCGAACAACACCAATTCTCCGACTCACTCGATTATGCAGTCCTCTATCGTCGCTGCACGGAAAAAGGACAAATCAACGAAAAACTCGTGAAAATCAAAACCCTAAACGACCGCTGGTACTTGAATTTCGTACGACCGGACCTTCCGCAAGGCCGACCCGCTCAGCCCACTTCACTATACTACTGCACAGATTCCGTCCCATTTTTCGATCACTGAGCTTGTTCTTCCGATCTTAAGTGTGCCGGTATGTTTTCGTTTTTCAGATTTCCCAACTGTTGTCTATCATTTTATTTTTGGCTAGAGCCCCCCATTCTAAATCATTCCGTCTTGTGCCTGTTAAGCCGTTCTTGGTCTATTTAGAGCCCGTGATTTATGGGAAGATTGACCGAAAGATCAGTTGACTCATTGCCAGGCCCGAGTACGCAAAATTCAAACTAAACAAATTTAAGATAAACTTGCGGGCGTTATCAGATTAAACAGATGAGAGACACCGGTACGTCTTTCTGCTTAGCAAGCGATAATATATCGTGTTTGGGACATGTTTAAGCACATGTGAGATAAGCCAATGTGTTTACGAAGCGAAAGGCGCTGTTGAAGCAACCGCGGCAGTTGAACGACTACCATGGCGACACTATCTGCTCAAGAGCTTAGAATCAACTTCAGATTTTGCTCAGAATAAATTGCTGAGATCTACGTATGTAAGTACTCGGGCTGCCAGAACTTTCATCTAGAATATAATACTCAAGGAAAAATCGCAATATGTACGCAGCATCCATGCTTATTCTGGCGGAGGAGTCATTTTCGAATGTTCGAACTTGGGGCGAGCATGCGCCCAAAGTGGGTGATGTATTATGAGATTTTGTTTTGGGGATATGTAGGCTGATGGATTTCGAATTCAATGGCCATGAATACTGGAGTGTTGTACTTTTTGCGATTGACGAATATATGTACAGTGTGTGCAAGAATAGCAGCGAAACAAATTTAAAATTTAAACTTGTTTAGATATAAGATTTTGGTTCGAGTTTTTATTAAAAATGACTGATCGTTTGAACTTATTCAAAACATTTCAAATCAGTTTTCTTTTTCCAATACTTCTTTTTTGATTTATAAGGCTTTTTGTGCTCCTAATAAATGAAAGAAAATTCAATTTTGTTTCATACTATTTCTGTGGAAGACCCATGTTACCGCTAATAAAAAAGCATCTTAGCAGCTAGTACATACCTATACTAGGATTTTCTGGGCAATAGCTCATCTAAAATCTACCTTGCACTGCAAATAGAAATTAACCTTGGATTAAATATAATTAACTTAGCTTAATTAGACTTAAATCTTAACTTAGGTCTTATTCTAGCCCCTTCTGTTCATCGCAAGACCTACATAGTTGAATAGCGCGTCCATAAGCTTCAGCTGGCACGTTATATTCGCGGGGCGCATACATAGCTCATTAGAGCCACCTATTGACTGAATCGGTCCGTTCTCATGTCCATCTTTCTGTCCGTAGAAGCTTGTCGTTAATTCTACAACCAACTCCTTAAATGGTTTCATTCCCGGTTCCTAACACTGCCCTACTAAGCATAAAGGTTCTATCTGTATTATTCTCATTTTTGAGCTAACACCGGTTTCAAAAATTAAATACTCTATTTCATCATTCTAAAAAATTTGAAAAACCCATCTTTTGTGGAAGTATGTTAAAATCAATATTGAAAAATGCCTCTCCATATATCTCCAGTGCAAATCAAAACACAAATCAGTGAAAATCTCGAAACTAGTAAAATGTAGATAGAATTTATATCCTTAGTAGGGCAGAATACAGGAGAAGATTCTTCGGCCACTTCTTAGTTACCGAACCTGACAGAGTAGAACCTGCTTATTGTAGAACCTGCCAGTGCAGAAGCGAAGGATTCTTCTTTCGAATATCTCTGCTTCGGCTATGACAGTCTTTGAGCAGGTAATCAAGGATGGGAATGCATAGGAGAGGATAGCAAATGGTTTTAGCTTTGGTGGTCATGCCCATCTTTTTGGTGAAAAGAGGTCGGATGCGGTGAAATACAGATTTGTTAGCTTTGAATTTACGCCGCACATAAGGATTAAACTTCAGAAATTCGTAGAAATCGATTGCAAGGTATTTAAACGACATGCTAGGAGTAATCCTAGAATCCACTGAGTTTCTTGGCCAATAGATTGGGACCCCCAATACTTAGAAGGATTGCGAAATACACAAAGCTATGTTTTACTGCTATTTGGTGTGATGCCCCATTCGTCAAAGTAAGTAGTTAGTTCTAACAAGTGGTATTCTAACCTCCCCAATGCTTTGAGCGGATCTTGGTTCGACGCAAATAGGAGCGTGTCATCGACATATTGGAGGATTCCAGCTTAGAGTTGACCAACTGGAATAGGAAGGTCAGCGGTGAATATGGTGTATAGAATTGGTCCAGTGACAGAACCTTGTGGCACTCATGATGTGCGAGACTCTATAAGTGAATATGTTCCGTTGACACTCACATAGTATTGTCTGTCGGTAAGAAAGCTTGCGGTGAATCTTTTTCTTCGGGGAATCCATACTTGATCAACTTAAAAAAGCCTTCTTGATATCTAAAGCACACAGTACCGTCGGAATGTTTTTCTCATTCAAGTACTGTGCTTGCGCCTAAATTCAATCTGGTATTGGTTTTTTTTTTATCATTTCCATCGATATTCTCTCAAAAATGTTTCCCAAATTAGGAAGCAGGTAGATATGACGGAAATTGCTGGCATCTTTGCTTTTGCTCTTCTTATGATTGGAAACAAGCTTGGCCACTTTTGTATTCAAGAAACAATTTGCTTGATCTTTTACTATTTGGCTGTTAGGAGCAGCATTCAGCAGTGGTTGAAATGACAATGCAAACAACTCTGCCTGACAGTCAGAGTTGTGCACAGTGACATTGTGGAAAGAAAAAAAGCAGATTGATTGTTCCAAATATGTCGGAGCCTGGTTGGATGTCAGTCAGCTGCTGCACGAGACACTCACTGCGAAATTGATCAAGCATTTCAGCAATTATTTTCATGAAACAGTTGAAACTCACAGAGTAGTGACTTTTACAACAGGTAATCCCTCAGGTGTCTGTTAAAACTCTGCTTTAACTTGCAGTGCCAAATGTGCTTCACTTTATGTGCTTAACAATTTCTGGTGGCAGTGCATGATTCTGATCTTTATTAAGTATGATCAAGCGTGTATTCTTAAGAACGGTTTCGTTTCTAATGTCATTGGCGGACTCTGTAATATTATCAATCTGAAGGTTTGTTAAATTTTTCGTCACACAAACATCAAAATATCCTACCGCAGAGATTATATTACGCTAAAATTTACAGCTATCCGTGTTTTTACAAACCTGCTGGTCTTTGGAAGCCTTGTGGTGGACAATGGTGCAGCTCCCTGCAACATATACAGAACTTTGGCGGTTAAAACACAGCAGCCTTTCTTGTTGCGGATTTTCTTTCCAAGACACTCTCTGTGATAGAATGGACTGTATTTGGAATACAGCATGTAGATCCTGGACAGGCTCATATTGCAGAATAAAAAAACCCGGACTAGTATCTGAAATCTTCAGCCGCTACCGACTTACTCAGTTCGCGGTCTTTACGTATGGCGATATGCAAGACTGACTTGATCTTCAGATCAGGAGGTACTGCGCCACTGACTCGGACTGAATGTCCGCAGGTGTGACGCCTCTGTGCAGGTCATGGATGATAAATGACGTAGACTTCTCTGAAGCTGCAATGTAGGCTGTTGCGTTTTGACCACTGCTTTCAATTAAATTGAAGACCTTTTTGTGATCTTCTAAGGAGGCATTTTTGATATTGACCTTGATACCTTGAACGTGAAGCTCAGTGATGGGCTTTGGGATGTCCATCTTATAGGTCGTTATTGAGGAAGCCTAGAGGTTTGTGTGGGTGGGGTGAGATTGAAAGAGGTTTTTACTGTCTGCCTCTGGTTAGTTACGAGTGAAAAAATTACCTGCCCACTTGTCCGTGAACTCTTTTTTGTGTTCTGTCGCGCTACCAAATTAAACTCTTGGTTGTAGATACCGGTTTGGGTTTGTTTCGACAACAGCTCATAGAAGGCTGGTATACATCGATTTACTGGCGGTACTGCCTTTGCCAGAGATTTCGCCGCATTGCTAGTGACATTGCTAGAGAAAGAAAATGCTGTCCTTATAGACTCTAAATTTCACACTCACGATACACTCTCAAGACTATGAATTATGTAGTCGGACATTCATATTGGAGATTTAATTACTGTCTGCATCTGAATCAGTAATTGAATCTATATAAAGACTATATAAAGTCCATACAAACTCTTTCTGTAAACCATCCAAAATTCGCTCCGTTTTGAAAATTTCAAAATTAAAATCAACGGCCAGTATCCAATTACCCAATATTAAACTCAAGAATCTCCCAAGATAGGCAATTGTCATGCTTTTTTATATCTTCAACATCTGCCTAAAATACGCAAACTTTCCTTCGGCTTGGAAAAATGTGGGCATTGTTCCAGTATTAAAGCCTGAGGAACCTGAGTGCTCACTACTCCTATCCGACTATTAATAGGAAATTCAGGCTCACATCAGCAAATAAACTGCTTTTTTCAAGTGTGCAATGCAGTCAATCATTCTCTATGGGTAGTTTGTATGAAGTATTTCTGCAATATCACAAATCAAAAATCTGCAAATATTAAAAAACTAATATCTGAAAATCATCCTTAAGGGGGGAGTAAGGGATAATTTGAATCAAAAAATACTTTTTTCTGTTATTGTTTACGGAGAAACAGCTTAAGCAAATTTATTCAAACTTTTTTTACATTATAAAGCATCATTTAGAGAATATTTAGTTAAATTTCCGTATATAAATATTGAAAAATAAGCCGGTAACAGAGCATTCCCCAAAACCTCTTTTGAAATACACGTTGTGCGGTGAACACGATAACTCGACCTAGAATTATCTGTTATCAAAAATGTTGTTAAATTTACTTAAAGTACGAGTTAATTCTCGCCCCTCCATCGTTTTAAAATTATTATTATGATTTTTCAACAGTTCGTGGCCTATTTAAGCAAAAAACGCGATTTTACGCTAAGTTTTCCGCCAATTTTGAGGTGAAAAACTACCTTAACATGAAAATGGAAAAATTTCAAAAACGTAGGGGGGAGGCATTTTATACCAAGAAAGTATGTTCCAAGTTTGAAAAGAATCGGTTCAGTAGATTTTGCAGGATCGTGTTCACGGACTTCGAAAAATTGGTTTTCAGATAAACGCGTTTAAAGTTTTTTTTTCTCAATTCGGTTCGATAAATAAGTCGAGCACCGCGCGGCAACTGCTCATTTGAACATACAGACGAACTGATGCATCATTTTCTCGAAACCTATCTATTGCACCCACTAAACTAGTTTTGTAGAATCCTAAGAAAATTATCTAGAGAGATAAAAATATGAAAGGGACTGCAACAAGCCTGAATATTCTACTCGCTTGTCGGCAGCGCACGCTAAAAGATAAGCGCACGACTGTCATCGTTTCGGAGATAAAAGAGGCGCCACTTAGGGGCGCAGTATTTCGACAGTTTTGCTCCGATTGATTTGAAATTTTGTCACAACATTTTTGAAATGTTAAACTACAAGAAAACGTAAAAAACAAAAATCGATTTTCCGAAACTGGATATAACCAACAAAATTTATTCTGATTCAATGTTTATTACCAACCAAATATTTTAATTTATGGACCAATTTTTCCTGTCAAACTAGTTCAAGCAAACTTTGTATTTTCAACATGCAATTGTTGTAATTATTTCACCTTACAGAAAGTCCTCCTATTCTTCCCTATCCACCGATCCATCTATATTTTAAATCCGTTTTCCAATTAATTTTTTTTCGCAAGAGTGAAAGTGCTGATCAAACAAAATTATATTATCCAATAAATTTTGAATTCAAGTGAAAAGCTCGATTCGAATTGTAATTTGAAATTCACCTTCTTCTAAACACAACACAGCATAGTCGTATGCATTGAAAAGCTCGCTTTTCCAACGCCCATTTGTATGCAATTCTAAAACAGATGCTTCGAATGTTTAATAATTTCGAAAACAAAATGCATTAGTGAGTGAAATGAAACGTGATCTAAAAGCGAAATTACGGTGAAATTCCCAAAAGGATACTTTGCAAGTCAGCACCCCATTTGAAGAGCTCCCTGCGTTATTATCAAATGAAACAACTCTGGTAGTTGCTGCCAACTTTCCAGTAGTATTGGTGAGGAGTACATATCTACTGCGTTCAGTACTCGTGGCGAGGTTGGCAACAAATTACAATATTTGATTGGATTAGGGGTAATAATTTATGCGATTATTTCATTAGTTGGCTCTTCACGTTTCGAGGACCAGGCTCGCTTTCATCCACTCACTAGCATCCAGTCGTCTTGTGCGCAATAATTGAGTGGCAGTGAGGTAAGGAAAAAGAAAAAAAAAACTGTTTTTAAGAATCTCGACTCACATCTCACCACATAAAATAGCCTTCAAACTGCGTACGCCAGAATCTTCAGGATGGGCTCTTAAGACAAAACGATACCCGGAAGGCCGGTTGGCTTCGTCGGACTTTGATGGTTCTTTTGCTTCGAGCGCTCAATGCTGGAGGACTTCGTTTTATTGCCGCATTAATCCAATCTGTAATTTATGGCTTGGCGTACCGAGGGTAACAAACAGCCGTATGAGAGACGGCAAGCAAAAATGCACCCTCACGCGAGGAAGCCCCAGTAAAATACGAATATTGTTGCTGTGTTTTGACTAATATATGTTTTAATATATTTTCCCGAATCCCTTTTCCATAAAACGATTGCATTCCATTCCGATGATTGCTGAATTACTTTTGCGGTGAAAATACATATTTGTTTATTTCTTTAGTTGATGCATTTTGTCAGATGCTTTGAGATTTATAAGGCTGGACTGGAGGTGGGGTGAGTGACGGCGGAAAAAATCCTTTTTTGACCTCTTATTCAAATTTATGCATTGTCGATGCTTTTTCTTTGCGAGTGACGAATTCAGCGACTTTTCAAGGGGGTTTTGCGAAGATTTTATCTGTCGTGAGTGTAACAGTCTTCGATAAATTTGAATATTTCAATGAATATAATAAAGACTATGAGATAAGCTTGAAGAATATTTCAAGAACTTGAAAAATTCATTCGAAATAGTAAAGGGGTGAATATTTTTGGTGGATACTACGATTCCCGGAATCAAATGAATGATTTTGCATAAATATAATAAATATGCTAATTAGAGTGTGGAAAATTTTTTTTCATTTATGTAATAGCAGGTAACACGATTTTTTTTTTTGCTTCTGAATGTAAAATTATATTAAATAAATATAATTACAGTCCAATATGCATGCATTCATTCAAATAAACTGACATAAACTGAACTGTGTAACATGCGAAATGGACTTAAGCTTTCAGTAAAAATTCACACCAAAGTTTTTGAAGAAAAAAAATAATTCCAATTTGAAATAAAACTCGGGTTTTAATATTCTTATACCTTTTAATTCCTCGTCCAATCCGCTAAAGGTTAATTTTTGATTAAATTATATTTCCAAACGAAACTTTATAATACTGCTCTAATTCAATTCAATTCTAATGCTATTAAATTCTATTAACTTGCACCCGATTGGAATTTGAATCAAAATCTAACTCACTTTCTTTTGAACAATTAAAACATATTCAGAAATGTATACCGGTAGCTCCCACTATTATCCCTGTACTGCCAGAGGTCAATGTATTGTCACAGCGTAAGAAGTTAGTTCCTAACCAGCGTACCAACTCCATCCATTTTCCCGAAAAACTACTTTGACCTTGAAATTGCGCCTCCTTTTACGCAAAGCATTATCTGTCAAAGCACCCTGAGAATGTGTTGGTATTTTTTACGAGAGTGAGCTGTATGGGAGCAACGAAAAATGTAGCCTGAGTATGTAGTTGTCCAATCTTATCTTGCATCTCTTTGTGTTCCATGCGATTACTTCCAACTTTCCAGTCTGATCAACAAAACAATCTCAGGTTAGATCAGTGGGATTTTGGTCCGTATACATATAGGGAGCTGGTACGCTGGGTAGGAACTAACTTCTTACGCTGTGCTGTGGTATTGTGAAGTCTAGGTTGTATGCCATTTGTGGATAACCCAGTCCATTATTTTGGCAACTAATGTGTTTTCATTAGGGTATTTACGCTTAAACAAATAGTAACGAAAAATTAAGGGAGGTTTTTGCATATTTAATTAACATAAATAAGGTCATTGATGAAGGCAGCGAAGAAAAGAGGATCGATAATCGAACCCTGCGGAATTCTGAAGTGATGAAAAAATTATGAAAACAAGGTGAAAAGCACATCTGGGGCACAAGTACGACTTGAAATATAGAAGGAAAATCCAGACAGAAGGGATCCAGATAAAGAGAGAAGAGATGCTTTTGAACAACAAAGTCAATCGTTTTTTGAAAATCGGTGCAAATATCATTAACCTGCTTCTGTTGATCCAAAGAAGAAGCAATCAAGTTAGAGAAGGCTGCAAGGTTAGATGTAGAAAATCTACCCTTGATGAATCCATGCTGTTCAGGCGAAAAAAAAGGATGAAGGACTGGAATAAGCTTACTATGAGGAAAACTTTCAAGTACTTAGCCCCAGCAAGAGAGGAGAAAAATTGAGCGGTATGTGAAAATTCAGTCGGAGTCATGAGATTTGTCAATTGGTAAAAAAATGACCAGAATTCCACTGGAGCAGAAAGGAGCCACCGGTAAAAGTAAGATTGAAAATAATTAGCAAGGAAATACTTTACGACGAAGAGAGTAGTCTACTTAGCAAATTTGGAAAATATTAAAAGCGCTACCGATAGACGATATTTGCATATTCATTTAGCATATTGATATTATTTGCATATTGAGTATGGCTTCGATTTCTAAAAGTGCGATTTGAATTTAAGAAAAAGGTGATGAAATAGCTAGTGAGGAAGTAATGGATGAAACTGGTGATTACTGGGAAAAGAATGAGGAAAAAATGTTCGTGAAAAATGCATATACATATTTCTTGTGAATTAGAAGCAATGGCGTCATTAAAATAAATCAAACCTGTGAAACGATGGGTATTGTTCAGTGAATGCATATAAAAACAGAAAAATTTATGACGGCACCAAATAGAAAACTCATTGTTGGTGAAAAAATTAGATATGGCCTATCTTGCGATCACTTTGGCCGCTGATCGTAGCCTTGAAAATTTTGTGAAGACATCATGAGATTCTGAAGCAATATACTTAGCTTTTGCCTTCAAAGCAGGCGCAACTTTGGACCGAAATCAAAGAGCATTATTCTGTTTGTGCAACCAACTGATAGGAGCTAATACTGAAGTTGAAAAGAAAAAGAAATCACAAAATTAAATAGCACATTCACCAAAGAAAGGCAATTAAAAAAGAATCACAATTAAACAAACTGATTTTACTTACCATTCTTTCAAAGCAACTACGTATTCTTATCCGACATGTCAACCTACGCAAATAGAGTATCAGTCGAAGTTATTCACCTTATTTTCCCTGGTGCATTGGCCTTTTCGGAAAAGTAATGCATGCTTAAGTGACAGAAATCAATAGAACGATATTACAGTCAAGCATGCACTGTGTGCTGGTGTCTGATGAGAATCAGTGCATGCTTTCGAAACCACTTTGTCAAATAAAAATTTTCAAGATAAATAAAAATTTTTTCAATTTTAATCATCCCGCAAAAACAATTCCAATTTGATTCTGCTTTCGGAGGCTTATTCCGCAAAACGATCGAGTTTCCCGTATCAATTATTCTCTGCTTTGATAAGCTTTAGAGACGATATACGTTGTCTATGCGATTATAGACATGAAGGGAACCGTGATCACAAATCAATAACCTTTATGAGTAAATTATTTCCATGGATATAAGTCGGAGATGTTAAAATTTGTCACAACCAGCGTAAATAACAATTAATGATTTCCAACTGCAAGTGGTCACACCAGTCAAGCATGCACTGTGTGCTGGTGTCTGATGAGAATCAGTGCATGCTTTCGAAACCACTTTGTCAAATAAAAATTTTCAGGATAAATAAAAATTTTTTCAATTTTAATCATCCCGCAAAAACAATTCCAATTTGATATTTTAAACTTCGAATTTCTTAGAATGCTTTATGAAATCAATAACTCCTAGAAGTACGGGCCGTCAGGCTACGTAATCGTTCTCGCTATGACGTAATGAGTTTAGGAAATTTTGACATTTCCACGAGGCAGTGCTGATGTACACGTAGATTTCACTTGCGGTTTTTTGGTTAAAATATGAATAAAACGTTAGTTTTTTGTGCGTGGACGCGTTATAATAATAATATTTAGTCATAAGTTGCATTTCGTACTAATTTATTGTATCGCGATAGTAAATCGACACGGAACCTCACATAACCTAACAACAACTGATAAACATTTCGTAGCGAATTTTTCCAATTATGCCGCACGCACCGTATTAATTTGTGTTTTAGCTGTTCACTAGCACTGTTCCGCATATACCACTTTGTTTTCATTTCACTCACTTTAACACAACCCGTACAATTAACATTTTCCCGCGGACGTCCCATAAGACTACGTGTGTTTTTCGCGACATTTTGTCCTATTGCTGTGACGTCATCATTCTGCATTACGGACCGTACTTCTAGGAGGCATTGATGAAATGCACTAGTAGCAATGTACACCATATGGAATTTGCTGTTTCACACTTTTATTTTGTTAAATGCTATTCCAGCTCGTCATTAAAAATATTTTTCCGGAGAAATTAGCAAATTTATGTTATTTCAAAAATGTCCGTCCCTTCGGTTTCAGCATTTCTTATTAAATTTACCAAGAAATGTTTCAATTCTCTCACTCCGATAACAGGCAAAGCATACTAGTAATATATAAATCGCATAGCATTAGCTCATAAAAAACTCCAAAAACCCAAATTGTTCTCCTTAAATTACTTTTACCGGATTCAAACGCATTCCAAAATTTTGAGCTCATTCGATTCAACACACCAGCGTACTATTTAAACATGTAAAAGTGTAAATATTCCATCTCATAAAAATCACACTGGCAGTCTTAGCTTGAATGATGGTTATAAAACCATCATAAAATAATAAAAACCAACAGTCAACTTGCCTGTCCCAAGTCTTCCTGCTGCCTGCCAACATAAACCAACAGCAAGCAATAAGATTCTCGTTCACAGGACATTTCATCAAACATATAAACATCACACTTCAGTGGCTTTTAGTGACACCATTTAACTTTGATGACATCGTTATCATCGCTGATGCATCTATTGCTCCTTGCCACAGACCGGTCTCCGCCAAATGTAATTCCCGTAATGCATTGCATCCTGAGAACGACAACTGAATATATGTTTCGGTCTTTTCTGGCTTGCTTTGCTCCAGACCAGGACATCTAGCGACATAGGGACCAATAACACCTACCACAGAACTGTTATGGCGACAACAGTAGTCAATGAGTGGAATCGGTAGACCATTGCTATAGACAGAAACCTAGAAGAAAATGCAATAGCCAATAGACTTGGCTTTCCACGTAATCAACTCAGACGATGAACGTGGCGAGCTCTCGGGGACCCATTTGTGTAGACTTGATTTTTGCAGCTACCATCTGATAATAGTAGATATAAGGGCTATGAAAGAAAGTCAAACAATCACTAGTACTAGGAGTGGCTTTTTATTATTAAATTCTCCAAATAGAAGCTAGCGAGGCCAAGTCCGATGGATTAAACTATGTAGTAGGCTGAGAAGTCGTCGAGAAACGGAAAAACTAGGCAGACATCATGGCAACATTTTCGACATACTCGTATCTGTAGGGTATTTGGCTCAGTGCAATAGCTGACACGACCTCTGTGTTGTTTGGAAATTGGACAAAACTAACAAAAGCAAATCGAAGCTTATGCCAAGCAATGACAATATACACGAGGCTGAAGTAAAGTCGAAAACGAATAGATAAGCTCAAATGGTCGTGAATGCAGAAATTCAAGAGTTTATGCGCATATGGAGAACAATAAAACTGAATATTGGATAAAAAAATTATTTCCGGGGTTCAGATTACTTCAGGCAGACACTCAGTGTACTTAAAGCATTCGTGAATACTAAGTTGATCTGCGTTAAAAAATCAGTTCCTGAAAGTTATTCAAGCACTGCACCATATGCAAATTAAACTATTCAAGCGTGCCGACTCGCGTGTCCTTTCATCAAAATGTTGGCAAAATGTTACATCAAAATGAACTGCCGGCCCTGGAAATACTCTTTTGTTTATCGTATGTAGATCGCTGAAGAATAATTATCAAGCTTCCTTTGCCATAGATATTCAGAGCCACCATGTGGGTTTGCAGTTATGCAACAAAAGCGTTCCGTGGCTAACTGATTACACAGCTCACAGTCCAATAACCTTTTCGAGCTCAAATTTTGGCTGAGTTATGTAAGGACTCGGTGAACTATCCCAATATACATTGTTCCACGCCAAGCTAACATAGTAGCTCGCAATGCCTGTTTTGGTTGGCTCGTGATGCAGCTCAACCGTAATCGAATCGATTTCTCTACTTGACATAAGTTACAAGTCGAGCAAAGTTTTAATGATGATGATGGAAGTGAAATTAATTTCGAAATTCTTTGGTTCATCGTTTAGCGTCCTTTTTGGCATAGCTTTTTCATTCATCCTCGCTTTCGATTTATTAAATTCAGTCTTGGTACTGTTTGCGTAGCTGTGATGAGTTCGAAACAGAAATGAAGAAATGGTAGAAGCCATCATTATTTTTATGATACACTTCCAAAGTGAAGGCCCCAAAACAACAATCTGTCGAATCTACCACGGCATCAGTTTAAGAGATCTTAAACGGTGTGTCTGGTCGTCAGAAAGAGTTTTGGTTCATTTTCTGATTTTGATAACTTCTGCTTTTTTCGATTCACCCTCTTTAAATTAATGTTTTTGTACTTTTAAATAAATTATTTCGGAAAAAATAATTTCTTTTGGTCAACTTACAAAGGGAACAATCCATTTTATGTTAAGTTTACTTTCGGCAAGAAAGTTTTTCCAAACAAATGCAATCAAAATACTTTGTATCCAGTTTATTAAGCGTCAGTTAAAAGGCAAGTGTTTGATTACCATTAAACGGCGAGATAAACATCAACTGAGCTGTTGTTTATTTGTTTGTTGTAATGAGGTAAAAACTTAAAAGTGTATCGCTGTAGCTACTCCGGTAAGCACCTAAATATAAAACCTAAAAATCATCAATTTAAACATTAATTCTCGCTTTTCGCAGAAAAAGCAATTGCAGTATAAATTATTTAAATTGAAATTTTTGAAAAGGTAACTCTTCATGAAATAATTATATTTTAAGCACTCCAATTTTGTTTTCGTGGAAACTCAAGGCTCGATAATCAGATCTAATTGGAATTCACAGAAATGTAATTACTGTGCAGAATCCTGAGTCAGTGGTGCAACCTTTAAAAATTGCTGAACAAAATGAAAGCTGTTTGCTCTATAGCTTTGGACACTGTCATCAGAATTAAGGGAAAGTTGGTGAGCCTTATTGCAAACCAAGTTAGACAGTTTTTTCGTTGAAAAAATAGGTTAAAGCTGGCAGCTATGATTATTTCGGTCATTTTTTGTCATTTTCCTGCTAAGAGATACCACCATTAAATTTTCTAATCATAACTTAAACATCTGTTTTTACTAATTTTCGAAGCTTGAGCTTATCTATTCGAAGAAAATTAGTATTAAACTCGTTTCGCCGAAAATTCATATTTCATTATATATATATATATATATATATATATATATATATATATATATATATATATATATATATATACGACTTGCTAAAATTCAGATATCCTAAACTTTTTGGCGGCGGCGAGCGTTTTAGTGAATTTTGATGTACTCCTATATTTCCAAGCAGTGTGAGTTTTTTTCAAGAAAAGTATTGGGAATGAAAACTTATTATGTTTTAAGCTTGCTTATGGCAAAAAATTGGAAATTTTGAGCCGTGTGTGGGTGCAGCGTGCCTAAAAGTAGGCAAGGATTTTTTTTCAAATTTTGATTTGTCATTACTTCTGACAAAAACATTGGATTATCGTGAAATTTGCAGAGCGTATTGATGTTGACTAAAATTTAATACACAAGGATTTCCAAGGTAGTGTGGGTAACCCTGTAGCTGCGGCAGGCTCTTGAAAGAAAATCCTTCAAATCATTGAACCTCCTGAAAAATTTTTGATTTTTGACAAAAAATTCAAATCATTGATAAATTTTAACGTTTGTGCATCATGTCAATTTGAAATTTTTAAAATTCCGATTTGCACAAGAACGGCAACCCATCACTAGATTACCTCTATGTTCAGCACTCGAAAGTTCTGTTCACGAGAACTGGTGGCCGGATTATTCGCTCATAATGAAATTCACAGGACGTATTGGAATCAACTAGGTCCAGGTCTGATAGAAGTGATTTTGAAATGCGGACAACCCTGTGGCAGTGGTGCCATCCTGAAAAATCACTGAGAAAAAAACAGCTTTTTGGCCTATAACTTCCGATTCAGCCATCATATTTAAAGAAAATTCACCGAATATTTGGATCTTACTTAAGGTAACATTTGGTGAAAATTTAGCTGAAAAATTAGAATAGTCTTGCCAGCTATGGTGATTTTTGTCTCCTAAATCTTGCAAATTTGATCAGCAAAATAAAGCTTTTTTCCCTATAACTTCCGGTTCAGTCATGATATCAAAATGAAGTTTATGCAATAAGTAGATTTTGATGTGAACCAAATGTCATAGGAATTTCGTACAAAAATCATGAAAGAGCTGCCAGCTATGACCATTTTTGTAATTTTTTGGAATTTCTTTACTGCGCGATTATGTCATTTGATTGGCAAATGGGAACGATTCTGCAATGAAAATAGCAAAAAATATTAACGCTTTAAAAATTTGAAAAGTTTTGAGGGTGGTAACCCAAAAATTTTTGTCACCCGTATAACTTCTAGCGCAGTGATTCAATCGAAACGAAATTTATTGGTTGTTGAAATTTATGGGTTGTACGTTAAGCAGATTTGGTATATATTTTGCTTTGCTGCTGACACAGGGTAACCAGCTTTAGCCATTTTGGTAACTATTGCATCAACAGATGCTTCAAATTACATACTCATATGCAAAACATTTGCAATAAAACTAAGAAACCAATTTTTAAATTTTCCGAGTTTTGAACATTTTTTGGATGGCAGCCTCAAACAACGTTAACCGCTAAAGCTTTCCACGAAATCCTCCGATGAGAACGAAATTCAAAGGATAAGTTGATTTAAGTATGAGCTTGTTAAGGTAAACTTATTGCTGCTTCGTTGGGAAAATGTTGCCAGCACTGAACATTTTCATCATTTGTGTTATAGTTGAGTTCTGTTGCTTTGAACAAGGAATGGTTGATATGATTCTACAAAAAAGTGTATTACGTCTTTCCACATTTTTTTTGTCACTCAAAGACAATTTCTTCGAAAATTAGTTTTCTAGCGGTTCAGGTGCGCTAGAGTTTTTTTATTGTTAGTACAATAGAAATATTTGACGCATTTCAATATTTCTTTCTAAGAAGTAAACACAGTCATCGAATCGAACCGAAACTTCAGGATTATAGCTTTGGTATGTTTGGTATGACTACAAAGGGCTGCCAAGGCTAGATATATGTAAATAAGTAATTAATGAAAATAAGTAATTTCAGTCTTGGAAATTTCGCATATGGCAGCTACAAGAATTTTCGAATAAAAACAGAATTCATTCTTGACGTGAAGCATTTGTAATAGACTTTTGATTTCAATTCTAACAAAGTGTTGCCAACGCAGAGTATTTTCATCATTTTTGAACTGACAAACGTTGACATCAAATTTTTAAAATAAGAAACAAGTGTTTTATTTTGTTAAACATTCTAAACTGTTTTACTTTATGATTTTCTTTCTCTCCAAGTTCATTACTTCCTTGCATAATTTCTTTGACACTTATGTGAGAGGTATCCGTGGAAAGCTTTTTAGTATGACTTCCGATGCAGTCATCGGATCAAAGTGAAAAATGATGTTAATTAAATATAGGTTTGTTGTAATCATAATATGTTCGATAGAACACGATATTCAAAACCCAAAAAAATTATAATTCGCCTTTTGAAAAAAAATTATCATTTCACCACTACTTTCCTTCGAAGATCAGTCTCTTTAGTAGCTTTGGAAAAAGTCGTGATTATTCAATAACGAGTGACACGGTAGTTGTAATTTTTAAATCAAGGTGATTTTAAACAGTGATTTTTAATCACTGTAGTGATTGGGGGAAAAGAACATTACGAGCAGGATTTAATTTAAAAGTAAAAAATAGAAGGATGGCAATAACTTTGTTTTCAAGAGGTATAGGTATATCTATTGAAAATAAAGTTATAAATAAACTGAATCGAGAAACTGAAAATATTAGTTTCGTGGATTTTTCAATGACAACATCAGGCCTAAAATGTTTTATAATATGATAAGACCTCGTTATAACTTTTTTGCCAAATACCTCCAAAAATTATATGTAGATTTTTCGGCTTATCACTGAGATCTCTCAATTTGGACGCAGGAAACTGGGAAATCCTAAAGTTTCAACAAGGAGCTTATCTGCTCAAATGAGTGTCAGCAGACAGTAACTGCAGACGGTACTGCATTCAACAAATGTATTTCCTTATAAAATGCAATTTTCAATCAAACTGAACGTAGCAGACTTGCCGATTCGCTTTGAATTTTGCCAAGCAGTGGTAACGGACGAAAACATCCTGAACTGCATTTTTATGTCTGTCAAGGCCCATTTAGAACCAAACGACAATGTTAGTAAACAAAATCGTCGAATATAGAGTGACTCTAACCCACAAATATTCCATGGGACGGAATCGCATCCACTTTGAGTCCCGGTAAGATATGTCGGACCATCAGTTTTCGAAAAAAACAGCTTTGTTGTTTTAATTATATGAGAGTAATGGTCATGGGTCTGGGTAAATTTTCGTTTGGAAACGAATTTCGTTTCCCTATGTATCACGGATTTAAGATTATACTTACATAAAATTTTTTTTAGAACTAGATTCAATGACATCAAAACATTGTGGTTTTATTTTGCATAATCTAAAAACCACTCGGTATGAGATGATCTTCCTCTAGACAGCCTATAAAAAGTTTAGATGATTTGGAGCAAATTAAGATAGGCTGAGATTTATATTTTATTTCAAGCCAAGCAAGGCATATAACAAAAGATAATAACAAATCACAATTTGAATTAAATATAAGTTTTCTTAAACTACACTATAACAAATTGGCATAAATAATTTTAAGTCCATATTCCAAACTTATATTTGGTTGTCAATTTGAGGAATTTATACGGAAAAATGTTTTTTTTTTCAGATTTTAGAGCCTTGAATAAAGCATATTTGAAACTTGTCTTGGGAATAGATAAGGAATAGTAGTTGGGAAAATTGTTAAATATTTTGCAGCATCTATTGATGGGCTCTCTGTCTCCATAAACAGTACGATGCTGATGTTCATTGAGAAGACGTGTATACCTAGTACGTCTTACAGGCTTATTGAAAGTGATTTTTTTTGATCGAAGAAAGTGTCTCAAGGTTTAAAAGGCTTAATCTGTAATTATAAGATGGCAAACTATCAAAATCGTGTGGGTTATATATATATATATATATATATATATATATATATATATATATATATATATATATATATATCTCAAGCAAAAATGACAAACTGCTTTTGGATGGATTCCAATCTATCGCTATAACAGTTGAAAATGGGATTCCAAACGATGCAATATTGGGCGAACTAAGGATACGTAAAGAGATTTTGTAACCCATAAGTTCTTAAATTCTTTCGCACGTCTCTTAATGAATCCTAATTGCTTGCTGGCTCTTGCTAGAACTTTGTCGTACTGAAGATTGAAGCGCAGCTTTTTATCTAGAACGACTCCGAGATCTACAACACTATCCACTTTTTTCAGCAGCTGATTATTTAGGCGGTAATCAAAATTTAAAGAGCATGACTTGCGGGAAAAGCTTATGGCATGGCATTTGTCTACGTTAAGAAAAAGTTTGTTGCGGTCACACCATCTCTCCAACGATAAGAGTTTTGACTGAAGGAAGTTTGAATCGGATTAATTTTAATTAATTTTAAAGTTATATTATAAGAAGAAGCGCAGATTTAAACAGGCTCAGTGACAGAGTCTTGTGGCACTCCTGCTGTCAGGTCTCGGAGTGAATTTGCCTAACTAAAATTGTCTGTTGCTAAGAAGCTTCCGGCGAGTCATATTATTACTTCCAGAAACCCAGCTTCACGACTTTTGCACCGTACAATATCGAATGTGCTTAAGATTTCCAAGGCTCAAACAACCGTTGGAGAGTTTTGCTTATTCAGTTGTGGCAGAATCTTTTTTGAACTAGCCTTTAACCTTTGGGAAACCATTCTTTAAATTTGTTATGAGTATAATCACATAATCAACACACAAATTCAGCTTTTCTCAAATAACTGCCACCGAATGGTACATAAAAGAAATCTACCAACTCAAAATAATTGGATCGTAACGACAACATTACGACAGAATTGCCTACACTTTTCTTCCATTCCCCCACCTATTTGAGATGGAGTACAAGCAGCAAGTCTAATGAACCTACTGTCACATCAGCCGGGTCCGGCTTCTCATTAAAGTTGCGGAGAACACTCCAAGGACAACGCAAACACTGATGTACTGAGACCTAAAGAGAAATCCATTTAGAAAGGTAAATACCGTCGAGCGGTCAACGGGAAAAGGATGAATTCGAAATAGAATGGATATCTGCAGTTCAACCCAGATCCTGCTCAAGCCGACACGGAACATTTCTCCTCGAAAGATATCCTTCCGACATGATTCGTTTCTGAAAGGATGCTAATAAGGCTAAGGCTACCAGCATTCAACCACGACAGAGAGACTCGTTGCGATGACGTGTCCTGAGCTAGATAAGTCACTGGCAGTACGGGCAACTTGCATTTATTTCTCTTTTGAACACCGTGTTTGTCGCTGTAACTGTAGTTTGTAGAAGAAGTGAGTAGTCCACGATCTGGTCGGATACTCTTTCAAGTTTTTTGTTATGCAAATGACAGTTGAAATATGGGTCTGCACGGGACAAGACTAGCGACGTCAAATCGAAACGGACGGACGCCCTAATTCAATAAACGGTAGCTAGCTAGTTGCGTATTTTACTGAGATTATCTGTTTGATGCTTTTACTGCTGCTCCTTGTTTGTTAACATTAAACGATTTTTTTGTGATTTCGCACGATGAGCTTGAGAGATAAATTGTTTAGTGTTTCACATTGACCTTGGGCTTAAATTACACAACAGGAAAATAACGATAAAAGAAAAGGTTTCGGAGCTATTTGGTTTACTTATACATAAATCAGATGGTCAATGAGACAACGATTCGTTGATAATGTGGCAATTTATTGTAGTGATTTATTAATTCACGCATTAAATTGCACAGCGGAATTTGGCTTCATTTCATTAAAATCTGTTGAAATTTTCCGGTCTCCAGTTTTATGGCTTGTTTTACTCCATAAGTTTTCCTAAATTCATTGTACTGAAAACATAATCACTTGAATTGCATCAACATCAATTCTCAAGTTGAATTATACAAGTATCGTTGCTCGCCTATTCATATTGAAAGTACAACCACCTCTTCATCACAATTCTACCATATTAACATATGTATATGCATAAGTATGTGCTCGGATGAATTTGGAAAAGTGCCGAGACAACGAATTTCATTGGAGAACAGGCAACGCACAGCAAAAAAATCGTTAAGAAAAACTACACTCAGAAAATAATGCCCAAACAGAAAAAATGCGATACATCAATTAAAAACTCGAAATAACAATTTTTCCAACGACTCTTCCTTTTGAAAAGAATGAAATGCGAGGCAGAAACGAGATTTCAGAAGGAAAATGTCAACTCAACCGAACAAATCTTTTCGCCAGTATAGGCCTCGTTGTCATTATGTCTCACAAAATGCCTGGGAGGCAGAGTTTTTGGCATGGGTCCACCTTTTTTTATTCGAGTCAACAAATTGAACGCTGGTAGATAAAACTGAATATCATTATACGATGATTTGGCAAATTTTCGGAATTGAATGGAAAGTTCCTTTGGAAGCAAGCAAATATTTTGCTTGTAATCTATGGGATTCTAGGGGTGGGTTGCATTTCAGTGTTATCGATATTTATTATTTTTTCATTATTTAATATTAGGCACATTGGCATCCTGGTAGAAAATCAAAATCACTGTATTTTTATATTTTAAATTTAATGAAGACGTTATGTATCATAGCTTTAAGCTACATGGTGATTCGTACACATACTTTGCTGATGCTTCGGAATTTCGGCATGACAAATTATTTGATAAAAATTCAGGAGATCTCTGTGGTTGATCGAAAACTACTTTTGTTTCTCTTTTGAACAAATGTCTCAAATTAAAATGAAACTACTCAACAAGAACAGAACTTTAAAATACGACAACATTTTACAGATTTTCTGAAAGTTTTCGAAGCATGAGTTGGCCCAATTTCAATGGAGCTTGTGGTCCAAGAGTTTTAAGTCTTGTAAAAAAAAAGAAATTGCAGAAGCAGTATTTCCTTCGTTTTAGCCGGTTGTTTAGCCGGTTGAACGGCTTTTTTTATGATTTCGTCTTTTAAAGAGGGTATTATAGATTACATTTAGCTAGTCTGGCACAGTTGAAAATCTGCAGGAAAACTTTTTTTCTGATTATAAGAACAATTATTATGAGCGATTAATTTCTTATTTTTAGTATTTCACTTATTGTTAAAAACCAATGAATTAAATTTTTAGACTCTTTTAACACATTCAACCCTTAATATGACCAGAAAAAGTAACCAATATCTTATCGTTTCTATTGACAGCTCGTAGTTCTATAAGAATGATTGTAGTTTACATCATTTGTCAAATTGATAGACTACCTACTTACCTTAAATATCAAAATGGAGTTCCACGTTCAGTAGAGAGAAACTGAAAATGAATGAAATATGAATATGAAATTCAGAGAGATATGAGGCTGCATAAAATACATTATTTTTAAATACTGTTACATACATTGTTGCATACAATACAAGCTACGTTCCACATTTGCATCCAAAAACATGTATCCGAACAATAAAGTATAAATCGACTAAAGCTTTGGAATGTAAATCTAGAATAATAAAAGTGCAACATTTTCTTGAATTTTTTTTTATGTGCGCTTACTTATTACATTTCGTAAAAATCGATTTATGAGTTAATTAAAAAAAAACATTTTTGCCAAGAAACAATGACAATTTGTTTTTCCTGAGCTCTCTTCTTTTCATTTGAAATGGCTTCTAGGGTCTTTTTGTTTTCATTAAAAAGAATTTACTCCGAAAAATGGAGTACAGGTTTTGTATTTCTAGGCTAACTAAGTACTTTCGAAAAAGTATATTCACATATCTCCTGTAGATTAAACTTTATTATTTTTAAGCACATAGTAGGAACATAAATAACGTCAAACGGGTTTTTTCAATTAAATAATATTGGCTTCACATTTCTTCTTGACATTTTTATGAATTATTGGTATCTGTGTATGAAATAAAAAAAAAAAACAATTGTTCACAGCTTCAGGCAGACTTGAAGGACTCTATATTATTGTATCTTCTTTGGCAGACCATGTCCTCCTAAACCATCCATAAATTGTATTTTCACGCTTTTTTCGCAAAAAACAGCTCACTGGGGTTATCTGTATATTTCGCCCAACCAAAACATGAATGGCGCCGGGTGGTTGCCTCTCTTGACCTGCGGAATGACTTGCAAGGCTTCAAATGACGACCAAGCGTACACCTGATCACTCTGTCAATTGAATTTCTCCTACACGGTGAAGATTTTCGCGTTCATAAAATGATTTTTTTGTAGCCCTCATCTGCGTACTCTGTGAACAGTTGCTATTCTATTTTCCTCCAGAGCGGCGGTGAGCTATTGCGCGGTGTGGCGTGTGTAGGCCTTCAGACTCAGGTCTTCTTGGATAATGTGGCTCGTTAATTTCGCATTCTCATCCATCCCTTGGATAATAATTTTCTGTTTTCGGAGCTAGCTTCACACTATTCATACTTCACACTATTTGTGGGTAATTTATAGGTGTTTAGCACAATATTGTGCTTAAATACAATTGCGACGCTCAACCGGAGCGATCCGTCGCAAGCCGTCAGAAAATTAGAATGCACTGAAATGCTTCGATTCCAGACGTCATTGTCGTGAGCATTTCAAAACAATTTAATGTATTATCATTTTCCTACGGCAAGCTCTGTCAGATCGCTAGCTCCATTTGTCGCAATTTTACTTATAGCATTATACAGTACTGTATAATGCTTTAAGTACTGTATAATGCTATAAGTATCTGTCTCATCAATACCCGAGACTACCACACGCTGAAAAATCATTGTTCTACTCTTAATATATTTTGCAAGTAATATATTTATATCAAAAACATTTCTTAACATTATTATATTGACCTAGCAATAACATTATATTGCCAGCACATAGCATTCTTAAAATTTTATATATTGACATGCGTGTGGTGAATTTGTCTGTTACAATATTATATTAGTAGGCCAATATTAAAAAGTAAAATGGCAATAAGTTATATTAGCATCTGACAATGCTATTGGTATACCAATAATTATTATTAACATGCAAATATATTATAGTAACATGGCAATAAGTTATATTAACGTCTTATAGTATATTGGTATATCAATAATTAATATTAACACACCGTCGATACGATTTTTCCATAGTCCCAAGAGGTCCCCCATCTAAGTACTAACCGCGCCCAACAATGCTTAACTTCGATGATCGGACAAGATTAGGTTATTCCAGTGTGCTATTGCCATATTTAATATTAATATCCTAACTAACAATACAAGCAATGCACTTTGTTGTATGACCAACAATTTCACCACCCTTGGTTAATACATTTATATTGGCATAGTAATATATTTATACAGATGTTCTTAACATAAAAAGTTAACAGCTTAATAAATAATGTTAAACTGCAAATATAATATTGTAACTTCCTTACATAAAATATTGATCTGTTAAAATTATGTATTAGGGACAATGCTGTTACTATAACAATATTAAGATGTTAATATATTGATTTCGGTCATTTATCAGCGTGCAAATTAAACCAAATACGTTTTCTCTATGGAATTATTTTCCAGGCATCCAATCTAACATATTTCGCTGGGGTAATGTACAAAAGCAATTAGCTACTTTTCAAGATTATTTTGTGGTGTATTCTTCTTCTTTTGCCTCAGAGGGCTTTTTTTTAACTTTTCCCAAATGTTCTACTGCATAACGAATGAAACTGCTAGCTTCTGCTACGGCTGAAGTACGCTATGAGACCTACAATTTTGAATAATTTTTAACCGCCCAAAACAGCTGATTACCAGCTGACTATTAATAGCTGCCAAAGTGGTGAGTCACAACCAGCCCCTGGACACGGACGGTATAACTTTCCACCATTAGCCCCTTCAATCCTCTCGCGCACAAAGCATGTTAAAGCTGCCTTTACGCCATTTCGCTCTCATTGTCAAATTGGAGGGGAACTACTTGGATTTGACCCGATTTGACAATGAGCAGACAAAAAATTACTACCATCCCCTTCAATGTAAATCTTATGGGCATGTCCACTCCATTTCTACTACCTCACTGGTCACAACGTACGGATGGTAACATTTTGCGCAAGCTAGTCCTATACTGACTCAAGTTTTTAACAATTATGCTCATTATCGCTACTAGATACTGTCAAAATTCATAAAATTCATTCATTTCTCAAGGTGATCAGAAAACTGATAAACGATACGAGTGACTAAAAAGCATGATGGAGTACGACATTTGGATATCTATTTTCAAGGGAAAAAAATGTTTTTGTTCTATTTTAACGTAAGAATTTTTCATATTGAGTTGAGTCGTCTAAAAAGCCTCCCACGTAAACAACGTCAAGTTAATCACTTGTGGAACTACTTTACAGCGAGGACCATATTAGAGGAAACAAAAAATAAGGGGGGGGGGGAATTATGGAAGTAGGAAACTTTCCCCTTACGTCTTTAAAAGTTTCTCGAAACTAAATAAGGGAACAAATCTACGAGCACAAGAATATCAAGTACATTCAATAACATCTTCGAGCAAACATGAGTTAATTGCATTGAACATACTCGACTTTCTGAGAAAAAGACAACAGCTGTCCATGGTGATCTGACATATTATAATACTGCTACGTGTGCAAGAAAAAAAAGACAGCAAAATATACGAAAACAAGCGTTCCGTTGCCAAAGAAGTGAATAAACAATTTGGGGATGTGGATGACGAGCCAGCTGAAGGTCGTACTATCGGTACTTTGACAAGGGTTGATGAAGATATTTGTGAGATGTTTCGGAAAAAAACCCAACGTTTAGTCTGAGGCAGGCCAGAGAAAAACTTGTTAGAAAAGATGTTCGAGTCTCAATTAATACAATAAGATGAAGCCTGCAAGAATCTGGTATAAAAAATCGAAGTATCAGCCTTAAACTACTACTGACAGCAACACAAGTAGAAAAAAGGCTGAGCAGGGTAAAGAAGAATTTGGAACTTGATTGGAGCAAAATAATATTTACCGACGAATCTTCTTTTGCTGTCTCTAACTACTGGCGGAAGGCTTGGACAAAAAATGGAGAAACATTTTTGCAGCGTACAGTTAAACACCCAGCAAAGGTGCATGTTTATGGCTGTTTCTCAGAAAAGCAATTCAGAGAGTTAATTGCTTTCACTAGAAACTTGGGTGCTCAATTTGTATAAAAAATGATAACTGAAGTCTGCTGAGAAATTATATGGAATTGAAAACGATGACTGAATTCTACAAGAGGATAATGATCCCAAGCATCGAAGTTGCCTCTGCACATCTTGGAAGGAGGAAAATGGGATAGAAACTTTTGATTGACCATCACAGAGTTCAGATGCGAATCCTTTTGAAAATGTGTGGCCGCTGATGAAGTTTAAACTAAAAGGGAAAAGAATATCCAGTACACGGCAACTTATACGCATCTTGAAACATATTTGGCGGCATCTTACTGTGAATTATGCCCAAAAATTGATCCAAAGTTGCCGCAGAAGATGCGAAGCAATTATAAATAATAGCGGCGCATTGAGTTAATTTGCGAAACTTGTAATAATGTATATTTTAAGGAATAAATTGGAAAACAATTAATTATTGGGTGTTTAATGCTTTTTTTCAGACACATTTTTGTGGAACATACTGTACATAGGCAATCCTCAGTACAATTTTTTTATCGTATTATAATGATACGGAAGCGAATAATGCATTGTACTTCAATAAAAAAAAAAGGTTACGCAACACCATCTAGTCGAGTTGCATCAATCAAATTATTCAAATTTCTTTCAAAACGCATCACGTTAAGAAAAACGCTGTACATATATTTAACCGTCATTAAATTGACTTTGACTTATTACATAATATTTAATAAATTATGACAAAAAATCTGCCACCATAGCCGTAACCGGCAACCCCATCAATTAAATTGCTTGTAATTCAACCTCACAGAGCTTGGCGCCAGTAAGATACATTGGCATAAGGGCTAAACAAAACTCATTAAATTGACGCTGATGAATATGCAAATTATACCGATTATGTGGCTTGTGGTTGCGCAAAATACAGTCTACCGTCGAGATACAGCATCCCTCTCTTTCAACCACCACAAAACGTGGTGGTCCAATTACCGTACGTATGGCGTCCGTCGTCATCATATTTCCTTTGTTGAGTTCATGCTAGATTGCACTGCAATCAGGTATATTACGTACAATTCGCCGTTTGTCTGAATAATATTCGCAATAGAATAACAACCAGCTGAAAACTGGGTGAAACGGATTTCCTCTCTGATATTCAGATTTTGAGGAGCCGAACGTGGGTGCGGAACAATTTGATGGGAGGAAGTCAAATCCACTTGCATATGAAGTGCACCAGGGGTAGATGTTGCAGTTTTGAACGTTCGACGTCGCGGTGGAGACTCTGTACATGTGCAAGGCAAAGGGAGATTCTGCACAAGTAGGTCATTTAAACGAGCGGAAAGATAGCGTATGGCAAACAGAACTTGAAATGATATCTACTGTGCAGCAGTGGAGGATCCGGACATGACGTTATCTTGTATCCTTGTTCCTTTTTGTGTACATTTGGTTTTGATTTCAATTTAGTTCAAACGACATGCAGTTGGAATCTAGGTGAAACGGATATGATCCATGCAAAGCACGAGTCTCGCAAAAGGACTTCTACATGTGTAAGTGCAGGCGAAGCAACCGGCTGGGCTAGTTTTTTGTACGGCTAACACAATTTTCACTGACTAGAAGAAAAAATGTTAAATTGACATTCAAAGCTGAGCAAACACTGCATGCGGTATGAAGTGCAATAAGCTAGCAGTTAACTGTTTCTGAAAGAGTTGCGAAACGGCCTACTATGTAAGCGAATAAGCATTTTATTCAGTTGATACTAGTGGCTTTATTCATTTTCTCTGAGTACAAATAGCAATATAAAAACGCAATGAATCCTATGGTTTTCTTCTGTAAGCTGTAAAGCCAATCCCCAGCGCGAAATTCCATTACGTTGCCTCTGTCGTTGTCTGTGCATTCGAAGGGCGATCCTATTACACAAAGGCGGATGCGGATGATTCAACGTTTTCAGGGGATACAATCGCTTTGTGAAATGTGTCTTTCGAACAAAATGAGTTTCTCCTCAGTAGCCTCTATCGCCACCAGCTGCGTTACATTAAAGCGCCAGTTGCGAAGAGGGTAAGTGCTAAAAGCATCGGGAAATTATGTCACGTAACATCGACTCAACACCCTTTTTATAAAAGGCGACGAGAAGGCCTTGGGGACATCGTAAGGATACCTGTATAGATACTTTGACTTAAAGAAGACGATTTTGTCGCTGCCATTATGTGATTACAACACGAATATTGCATAGTTTCCCGAACGAGCCCAGTAGAAATGGAAGAAGTACTGTCCATTATGTGCGAAATGGATAGTTATTAAATGAATTAATAGGGTGGAAACTTAATCGCAAACATAAAGGCTGCTGTGGATAGTAAAGTGGCAGGTAACAAGGCAAGTGCGAGCTATTGTCACATAATTGTGACAGCAAGCTCGCAATTTAAGCTGAGGTGCCATAATGAAATTTGGAATATCTCTCACAAACCGACTTTTGCTTTGTTTGAACTGTTTCTTCGACTTCAATTGCAGAGGGTTTATAACCCCTAGAGAGAGAGAGAGTATATGTATGTGGGCCATAATTGCTTTAAAATTATGTTGACAGATTGTTTATTTCAAGTAAGTAATGGAAAACCTCCGCTGTATCAAAATTATGTATTTCCGCCGATCAATAGGAATGATCATACGAAACAACGTTTAAAGTTTTTTGAAGCTGTTTTTTTTTATTTAGTGAAATGAATATTTCTTTTAGATATTATTTGCAAAAAAAAACGCAACTCCCAACTGACTGAAAGCCATTTGTATACATAGTAGTCCCGCGCCATAGCCAACTAGTAGTTAGGAATGCGGGAGCTTTGTTGGAGGGCTCGTCTGTCTACCTGACGGGCGGTACGTGTACAGACTATGTGGGTCTTCTTTTCGCTCGTGGATGAAGACCAATCGGACAGCTTTTTATGACGATGCAAAGTTGACAGTTGACTCATCACTACAAATTTAAGTGCTTCGGCCGGCATTCAATCAGGGCCTAAGGTTTTATTATTCCTATTTCCAGATATGCGGTAGACAGTGATGTTATCATCTATCCTAGACAGTTGCGTCGGGAGCATGGTCACCACGTCCTGGGAGCGCTACACTGCATGGAGTCGAGTCTGCGGTTTAACAATTTGTACTACTCCTTCCAGAGAGCCTAACTCTTAATGGCTTTAGACAACTCCTTCTTTGCTGACGTGTGCGTTGCATAAAATGTGGTATACTTTTGGAACCTGCACACCAAAGAGATATGAGTCAGAGTTTGGCGATTTCATCGATCTACTAGTAGGCTATTTTCTTCCACGGAAGGGTTTCTGTCAGGACATTGAGACATTGCATGCTCTGCAAATCCACCCCATGGTACTAATAGCAATAGCCTCAGTTACTTCACGAGCACTGAGGTTGACTCGACCACTAAAGGGAGGAGGTTAACATTTAGCGACGCCACCATGTTACTACTGTTTAGTCTCGATGCGTTCCAGCTAATTATTTTTCAGAATGAGTGTTTTTTTTCGCGGTTGGAAGTGGAAATCTTCAAAAAGATGGTTCATGACTCCTGTCCTGGAACATGCCGGACTTTTACTGACAAAAACCACTTCCTTCTTCTTCTACACTCTCCACGGGATTACTTATACAGCATTCCTTCACGGGGGTGGATTATCCCATAGCTACTTCTAGAGATCCTTGCTTCTTCCTTTTTCCTGTCCTTAGTGCTGTTTCGACGGCATTTCACGCCGTTTAGGACTCTAGCATACAATGTACAATATTTTGATATCCTTGTGCTTAATACCGGACAACTGAGCATAACGTTTTCCGCATGCTGAGGTAAACTTTTGGTGACTGGACAGTCTAGTGAGCTTGTGAGGAATTCCTCACCTAATATTTCTCAAGTTCACCACAACTCTCAAGTTAACCACAAGCTGTCATGTCCAAAACCATACAGATAATAACGATACCTTCCATGTCCGCTCAAAAATTGGGTTAGATCATAGCTCGTTTCTCCGTGGCTCCTAGCATCCCACCCTATAACGTTGGGAACTAATTTTTGCGTTGCCCATTTTATGCCTCCTCTCAACTAATCTGCGATGAGCGCATTGACACTTGTCTTTCAATCTTTCGGTTTTGAAGAGTCAGAGGGCTTCATCCACAAGAATTGCAATGGGCAGCATAATGGCTATAGCACACGTCACCTCATATGAAGTTGTTCAAAAGGCGCAGCAGGTTTGAAGTGCATCAGACACTCCTACCGTTACCAGATAAAGTTTTGGTCCTTCGTCTGAGTCAAAGCATAAGGTTATTTCGCTGAAGTAGTCAACGATTATACAGACTAAAAGCGTAACACTCCATTATTGACCCACGTGCCTACAATACGGCTTCACCTCGCGGAGTTGAAGGTGTTCCTTACGTCTAGTGTGGTCACAGCGCAACGGTCTCCTTACCATTCTGACAGCATCCGTAGCTGTTTTTCCTTTTCAATAACCAAATTCCCCGTCCGATAGTCCCTTTTCGATTTCGATTTCTAACTCTATATGACCCGTTTGAAAAATGTTCCCGTCGTATTTAGCAGGCATATTGGCATATCCTGCTTGGGCTGAAAAACCTATTTTTTTTTTGCGGGGCATTGAGGTATTGCATTCTCTAGAAGTCCACCCAATGGTGCTTACAGCAATAATTTCAGCTGCTTCACGGTTGGCTGCACCCCTAAAGGCAGGAGGTTTCAACACGTTAATATTTAGCAACGCCACCATCTTACTTCTGTTTAGTCTGGGTGTGTTCCAGCCTAACATTTTTGAGAACGAGCAGTGCTGCCTGTGTCTGCTCTCAACAATTATGTAGTTAAAGTCATTATCTTTGTAGCTCTGCATCGCTCTGTTATTTCCCCCACTTAAAAAGGCTGACAGTTTTTCTAAGGCTGTGGTGATTACGAGAATCAATTCGTTAGCGCCGAATATTCGGTACGTTGGCAAAGAGCTCGAGCTTAGAACCTACAGGCTTAAACCTCGACATACCCAGACCACAAGGGTTAAAGGTAGGCAAGCCGCATTCCAAACTTCAGTATTATAGTCGTCACGGACTATGGTACCGCCCTTCTACATTACAGAAATTTTCCACCAGTGAATTGAGCTTATATCCAAATTTCTGCAAACCCACGGATACCTGCGCAAAAATTGCTAGCAATCTATACCACTACCTACCCTGTAGCATCTGAGAACTAAGTAAACAAGCTAGATCTCCTGTAATGCACACTGGCCCGGACGATTTGAGCCTTATTTTCGCAGATGAGCTACGTGGAGAGATTTTCAGTTGCTCCACAGCACGGCAGATTTCATTAAAGAACCCTCATTTTCCTGTCTGCTGATTGTTCTTGATGTCAAGTGCGTCTTTGAATACGTTTCAAGCACTGGACGATATGAAGTCTACATCATGATTTTTGGCGCACGGCATGTACTTGCCCGGACTGACCACGTTCGACCAGTACGATCTGAGCGCCTACAGTTATTTCTGTTGGTATCACCGGTAGCACCGTACCACCTCTGCCCACCTTCACACTCGGATGCACATCATATTCTACCGGTCGTGAGAACTCTGTGGACTAAAGCATCGTTCATATCTACCACAGCTCAGCTCTGCTCCCTCTTATTAGGAGGAAATAAAGTGGTTTTCTCTTGCCCAAGTCCCCCTCCCCCAGACCACATATTATGGGCACCGTCAATTCCTGACTGACTGTGAGCTAATCGAGGTCCATTACCTCAATTTTGGTTCTAGAGGCCATAAGTCTCACGGTCTCTTGATATTTGAAGGCGATTCAAACCGAGTTCTAGGGTTTCATGCTTTTCAACTGGAATGCTTTGAGAATCATTCATAGGACTCGTTCGTGGGTTTTACGTGGAGCTGGCTTCACCATTACTTCCTTCCATTTTTTGCCATTGCTTGTTGTTAGTTTTCTTCGTCTTTTTGAGCCTCTCCTTAGGTTTCGGTAATAGCATTTTTACGAGCTTCACGGTATAACTTAGTTGCTGAGTTTAATTTGTTACAACATTCCGAACCTAGTAAAGTCTCGAAATGAGTACCACTTATTTTTGTCAGTTGTATGTCTGTTCTATATCTTAATTTGTGCTTTTATGATCAGTTAATTCAGTGCTGCTAGCTTGTACTCAAGTTTCGATGTATTTAGTATATATACATTCAGAGAAAAATCGTTGTATAAATAAAAAAAAATAGATATGAATCAAATATTTTCAAATATGATTTGGCGTCATATACGTTTCTTTTTAATTCAAATAATCTGCCTTCATTTCAATAACGCTGTATCAAAGTGGTATTATTTAGCACAAAATGTTGTGTTTTACATTCAATGATGAAAATTATGATATGAAAATAATATTTGTATAATAAAGTGGAATCATTTTTATTGAATGTAAATTCAATAAAAAACAACAACCTAAAACTACCTCTGATAACAAGCTTTCAAACTATCTGAAAATCAGTCGAGTCGTTCTTCTGCATTGCTCATCATTTTGCTAAAGTGTACACAACAACCAAAATGAACACCAAACACATCCCAAAACTTACCAATTTCGAGTAAAACTCCATGGAGTGCCTCTTTTAAATTCAATTGTCACGGTAATAGTCTTACAAAATAGCTTTGTGCACGCAAATCCCACAACATACCCTTCTGCTGATGCTTTTACTTTACCGCTCTCATTCCCTCAATGAGATCATCTTGGGCTCTTAAGACCATACATTCAGCGAATCTATGCCATTTATGTGTCATGCGTCTTCAGCAGTCGAGCTCAATTTTTCACTAGTGTGTCTCTAAAGTATCCCATCGGGCCCGGAAATAAAATTCTTTCAAAATAGAAAATCGTTCCCTTACGAACTATAACTATTTCCAGGAATTATCCCCTTAATCCGAAGGAATAGAAGCTGAAACTGAATGCTACGCGTCCCTGGCTTACTCACTGCCGTGAGCAGGCCACAGTGGAATTCACATCAAAACCAGAATTCATTTTCAAAGGAAAAAAGTTTGAATTTTTATTTTTATTGAATTAGGATCCTACAAAAAGGCCAAAAAGTCAAAGAAATCAAGAAGAAAAGTTCAACTGTGAATGGTATGCAGTATGACGTAGTCAACTGAATTCGCTTAGTATTTTCTGAGTTTCGAGGATACTTCACGGTATCATTATTGTTGAGTAACCGATATTACTGTTTGTCGACCTTTCTTGATTTTGTTTATGACTTTGCCGTGGATGTGGCACTATTGAAAAGAAGGTCGATTGGAATGTTGAAATGGGTCATCTTGAAGAGCTCAGATCCGAACGTTTGTTCTAAAGCAGAGACGGATGGAGCACATTTTCTCGTAATTTGAAGGACGTAAAAGATTAAGATGTTTGGTATTTGGTATTCTGTCATTTGGGATAATATGAACTGGGGGATTCCGTTGAATTTGTTGATTGTTAAATTAAAGGCACCCTAAGGGTTCAAGGGTTATGGTCATTATAGTCAGAGTGCTTTCAGTATGCTGAGGGATTTTAAAAAGTTTAAATACTTTGCTGCTGGCAATAAGAAACTATAAGATTTTATAAAAAGTTAATTTTAAAATTTAATGAGTGTTTGTTGACAATAAATAACCACGCTCATTTATTTTCACGGGGAAGTAATAAAAATAATAAAATCCAGCATTTGAATACTGGGGTCGCAAAAAAATCTCCTGAATTCTTTGGACATCTGATTATGTTTATGTCAACTGTGAAAATAAATGAAGTTCAGCGCGTGGTTTGCAAATAAATTAAATTGTATCAGTAATTATATGTATTTTTAGTCACCTTAATATAAATATATGCGTATTCAAAGTAAATAATTCTGAAACGAAATTGTCACTTAGTTAACACGAAGATAAAATTAACAAAAAGATACTAAATTTTGAAAGTTATAATATTTATTTGTTTACATATTAGATCTATGGTAACCTGACAGATTAAAATGAGCTCACTGTATTTAATGGAGATATGAGTTTACTTAAAAATAGGCAGAGATGTTTGGTTGAACTAAGTTGAGTTATGTAAGTGACGTTATATGAGCGGTCGCTGCAGAAAAAAAGATGATTATTGGAATAAAACAAATTTTACTACTTGCCAAAGTTTTATTAAATTTGAGTAACGGGTTTAAAGTTTGATCTTTGTAGGGCAACGAACGACGGTGAGACTAATGTCGGAATAAATATACAAGCGATTTGTACGAAATATTCATCGAGTAAGAGCTGTTCAAAATAATGGAGGAAATGGAAGGTTTATTGAAAGGGTTATTTGAAAGGAAGACTGAAACACGCAGAACAGCGGAAAAAAAACAAAACAAAAGCTTGAATTGAGAACCAGGAGAGACAGTGTAATCCTATTCGAATTTCAAAACTGGAGAATGCGTTCAAGCAAGGCCCTCTAAACCAGGCCAGATGCGTTTTGCAAACAGGATGCTTCACTGAAAAAAATCTACATGGTGCCCAGAGCCATGTAATATAGCGCATTATTTATGGCCCCAAACACCATGCACATAGTACTCTGAGCCATGCAATATGGCTCCCAGCGCCATAATGTCAGAATCTACATAGCGCGTGGTCATATGTAACATGGCACAGCATTTATGGTCCCACATGCTATGTACATAGTACCCTGAGCTATGCAGTATGGCTCCCAGTGCCATAATTACATGGCGCAGAAATTATGGCGCCACACGCTGTATCACATAGTGCCATGAGCCATGTAATATGGCTTATGGCACTCCAATTATAACTCGCAGCCATACTGTGTGAGGGGATGTATAAATGTCAGCAAGTAAAATTTGAGTATTGCTTCTTGAGTATAGGAGAGGATATGGACTTTGATGTCAACTATCCCTCGGGAGTTTTGTCGATAGAATTCCAACATCTAACATCAACTGCTCTACCTCCAGATGCTCAGAACTGAGAAGGCTCGTGGCCTTTTGTTGAATGCGAACTGATTCATCTTCAGATGCACTGAAAAAACACATAGCGCCAGATGCCATAATTTATAGACTTCTGGCGCCATATACATAGTCGATTTCGGTAGATTTCGGATAAATTATAGCGCCACACGCCATAGTACATAGGAGCAGACACTATGCTCATAGTCCTTCACGCCATATATTATAGTTCTCAACGCCACATATACTATAGTCCTCCCCGCCATGTACTATAGTCCTCCACGCCATGCACTATAGTCCTCCACGCCATGTACTATAGTACTACATCTGCATGGCGTGGAGGACTATAGTGCATGGCGTGGAGGACTATAGTACATGGCGTGGAGGGCTATAAGCATAGCGACTGCTCCTATGTACTTTTCGCCATGTATTATGGTGTGTGGCGCTATATTTGATCACAATCCCCAAATCGACTATGTACATAGCACCAGAAGTCTATAAACTATGGCGTCTGGCGCTATGTGTTTTTTCAGACTTGTACCGATTTCTTGCTTTTAAGATTGACATGTATTGTTGATGTATTTGCCAGTTCTCTGTGCCTTTCAGTTATAGAAAAAAACAGATTGCGCGGACTGGTTCAAAACTTTTCCTTAAATCCGCCGTACTGCCGGTAATTACTTTTGTGGCCGGCCTGGTCTATAAGACCTCGGTTCAAGGTGTCGAGATTTTTGGACGCGATGCATGAAAACGGGAAAAGAATAGAGTGAGCTCTAGCGCCGGAACCAGTAGAAGAAGAGTAATACGAGTAAATTTTAGTTGCACAGATTCAATTAAATCCTTCATATTCACACATAACTAAATCGTGTTTCTGAGTAGATCGCACAAGAGATGTGATTATAAGTAAGAATGATTGAATAGAAGTGAATACCTACGATGATCTGAGAATGTATCTAGATAATTTGAGAGCATGATATGACAGTACAATCGGAGTTTGGTGTCAAAAAAGTCATAAAGTTCTTGTATACAGGTAGAAAAACAAATAAGATTAGTACCTAATAAATAATTAAACATAGTTGGATTAGTTTATTGTGCAACTAATAATTATTCGAATTTTTTCGTGTTGAGTCACAACACACTTTTAGTTTGCTTTGCAGCTATTAAGAACCGGCATTTTGTCTTGAACAAGGCTGCATCAAAAGATCTTATTTTCATAAACAGATTAACATTTTCAAGTAAAATATTTACTAGAAAGAAGAAAAGGAAAATTATTTAGTTGAAACAGGAAGGGTAGAGGATCTAGAATGTAATCTTGAGGTATACCAAGTTTGATTTTGAGGGGTAAATGTATAAAAGATCCATAGCGGATTCAACAAGGACTATCGGACAAATATAATTTTAACGATTTGTGATGGACGAAAAAACCACCAAGCTGATGCAATTTATAAAGAAGGAGGTTCTAATTCACACTAGCCGCGTTTTTTTGCACCTATGTAGAGCAGATTAACGCAGGGCTGAAAAAAAACCATCCCGAGCAGAAAAATTGCGTTGTTCGAAAATGTTGTTGCATTTGCTGAGCTTTCGTTTATGTTGGTTGTTAAATTAGAATGACCTATAGAAAAAAAACCTGAATGAAGTCTTATACAGGTTTTAATCGAAATCAGACATGAAGCTTGCATTCGAACTAATCTACAATGTAATGTGCATTGAAACACTCAAAAATAGTCTGCACACTACAAGATTTGATGTAAAATAATTGACAATTACGGAGTGCTATGCCGATTCATTCAATTCAAACTGCCGATTGCACAATAGTCACCAGCAGTGGTACGAGCTCTTACTATTATCAGCACACTCGACATGTAAGCTCATAAACAACCGCTGCCGAACAAATTCTGCTCCAGTGACGGATTTGGTTGTGGTATTCAATATAGTTAACAAAACACTTTTGAGCAATCAGATATCCGTAATCATTCATAATGATAAAAATTCATAAAAAAGCCTCTCAAGATATGAAAAAAAATGGAAAAGCATTTTAAAAAAACAACTGAAGTAAGTTTTTACGGAATGAAATCACAAAGCATCGGAAGAATCAGCTGATAAAGGTGAGGTGCAAATGGCAAAAAATGGTTTGGAAAGGAAGTCGCTGCAGGATTAAAGAGAAGTAGCAATTTGGTAATCGATTTGTATGAAGGTTTCATATGTATAGTTGAAGGTGTACGATTGCTGGCAATGTAACTAAAATAACTTTTCTCGATACGCATTCCGTTTTCAATACTTGATGTACATAAGCGATGCATATTTTTGATTTCTGATTTTTCAATAGCCTCCATTTATCGGTACACTGAAAACAATCCACATGGCGCCCAGAGCTATGTAACATAGTACATTATTTATGGGCCCACACGCTATGTACATAGTAACCTGAGCTATGCAGTATGGCTCCCAGCGCCATAATTATATGGCGCAGAAATAATGGCCCCACACGCTATATTACATAGTACCATGAGCCATGCTATATGGTTTCAGTTGCCATATTGTTTGAACATCTTCATTAGCCGCGTTGTATACCCACAGTAGATTGATTTGAGATAAGTCAACCCGATCACAAAATTTCACTGGATCGAATCGACTTGGGCGTTCAAAGACGCGGATCGAGGGTTTAAGGATTGAAAAATTCGAAGCCCACTTAAGTTCTATTCATATATGTGAGCGAAATTGAGTGCCATTTGTCATCAAACGCTACAAAGTGAAGTTATTATTATTATTTAGTGAAAGACTGTTTGGTGAAGTGGGGCTTTATAGGTGAGCGAATTTTTATATTGTTGGTGATATGAAGTAAAAAATCATATGTGGTATTTAGCATGCGTTTGTGAAAAATTCGAAGCACACTTAAGTTCTATTCTATGTGACGTTTCGATGCGATATACTTATATTTAGTAGAACTAGTTAGAAGAACTTAATCCGTGCTAATCCAGTCGCACTAAAAACCTACTTTGAAGTTTCATTTAAATCCGTTGCAAGCCAAGTCTGTCCGACTAATATACGACTAATATAATTAATAAATGATGCATCGCAATGTGCTTTATAAAAACTTTTATTGCTTTTGGAGATAATTAACTGTAATATGAAGATAATTAAGTTTACATTAAGTCACCGTATAATGATACTTCAATGCCAATCAAGGTAAATATGATAAACTCTAAATGTACTTCAAAATGTATTTAAATATATAGTATAATTATGTATAGTTATTAGGTACTCCATTACACTGAAAGGCGCCATAGTTTATAGACTTCTGGCGCCATGTACATAGTCGATTTAGGGATTGTGATAAAATATAGCGCCACACTCCATAACACATGGCGAAAAGTACATAGGCGCAGACGCTATGCTTATAGCCCTCCACGCCATGTACTATAGTCCTCGACGCCATGTACTATAGTCCTCGACGCCATGTACTATAGTCCTCCACGCCATACACTATAGTCCTCCACGCCATGTACTATAGTCCTCCACGCCAGGTACTATAGTCCTCCACGCCATCTACTATAGTCCTCCACGCCATGTACTATAGTCCTCCACGCCATGTGATATAGTCCGCCATGCCATGTACATATAAGCATAGCGTCTGCTCCTATGTACTTTTCGCCATGTATTATGGCGTGTAGCGCTATATTTGATCACAATCCCTAAATCGACTATTACAATAATAATTTATCAGTTATCAGTATCAGATAACTGATAAATTATTATTGTTTGTTTGATACTGATAAATTATACTCTAATTCACCTGCATATTTATGATGGTAAGGAAACATTTATGGATTGTTTGGTAATTGAACACAGGTCTTGTGACCAGTCTCTCCACATAATACACTGATGAACACGGAAGCATTAGGATAGCCATGAGATTTTAACGCTTGGATTTTAACCAACAGGCAATTTAAATCGCTACAACGAAATGGCATCTCAGCAAATAAAGCTATCAGACTTGTAAATACTTCAGACTACAAAACGATTCGCGTTACCTTTCGAGTATAGCTCTTCTTGCCCAGATATTCAGCAAACGTGCGAAATAAGAAATCAACGCAACACTAATCATATTTACTCTAATTTCCTATTTTTCCATTATAACACCATCCATCTTGTTCCCATTCGCACACACCGTCTCATTAGCCGCTCGCAATTGATCGATCGACTTCCTTTGACCACAAAATGGCTATGAAAACAGAAGCACAGTCGATATAAAACAAAGACTACCAATTTCTTAGCTGTCATACATTTCATTTGAGTTTCGTACGTTCCGCTGCTTATGAGGTAATATATAAAAACAACTTGCTCTAATGTTTCCCTAATGTTCTCACCACTATCTTCTTCATCCTTGATGTATTTTTTGTTGCCAGTCTGGTATACTTTCGAAGCAGTCGACGCCAACTGGGAAACAGGAAGAAAAGCGTTTCGAACGGAATCGAAGCAAACGGCTGAAGCTCACACGTTCTGCAAACATCGAATTCCACCATTGGGACCAATAATGAAAAAAGTTGGCAGAAATGGAATGAGAAATAAGCACATAACCAGGTAAGATAAATGAGGTGGAATTGCTAGATGCTAGCTTATGTAGGAGATTTTTTCCATTAAAGTTTTTGGCGACAAATCGGATTTATTGGAATAGTTTGATGATGTTCATTTTTATTTTGCATCCTTTTAGAAAATTAGAAAGCATGCTACTTTAGAAAATAAGGAAGTGAACTGACATGTTACATCGTTTCCACTTTCAATACAAACAGAGAATATATGATAAAAAATTGGGCGTTAATTCAAAAGGATCCATCATATTGTCAATTTAATTTGCACCAAAGTCTCTTTCGGAAGCAAAATTTATTGATTAATAGCACCAAATCAGATAAATGAATTCTTTTTCTATTTTAAACTCAATCTGTCTGATAAGGACTTAGAGCGAGAACATTTGTTTTTTCTTTGAAAACCTATATCGGACAGCTTCCCTAAAGACATTGCAACACAGCATCGAAAACTGATACATTCAATCAAACCAATACTAGGGAAAAGAAAACAAAAAACAATTTTTCGTACAACGGCCGACGTTGTGCCGTAATTGGATTTGAAGATAAAGCGTGAGATGATGACAAATGGATATTTTATTCAAAATTCTATCTGAAAGTTGGTGGTGGCAGTGGTATCATCGTTGCTTTTATAAGCAGTAGGCTCAACTGCTTTGACACATCGACACAAGCAGCATCTCCTGCTTTTAGTATCTCAGTTTACGGTAGCTAAGAACTCAAAGACTATTTATCAGGTTCTCGAGGATAAAGCATCGAATGATTTTACAAAGAGCTGGGTGGTGCTCGATGAGGCGAAGGTATTTCTCAAACAAACAGGACCTCGCTTGGCTTAATATAATTATATCACAGTAGGGGGTGCTAATTGATTTGTATAGTGTAGTAACGTTATTCAAATGCAAATTACCTAGTTGAGCTATTTATTTGTATTATCTGTTTTTAGATCTGCCGATAGCAGCAAAAACCAACCATTATTCAAAAGACATGAGTTTGATTTCAATGTATTATTAGAGCATTGATTTGAATTGAATCTTTTGAGGGAAATGTTTTAATTATTTGTTGTTACATTATTACAAGAGTCATTAAAATAAAAAGTCATTAAAAACATGCAAAGTTTTTTTTTGTACCGAATCGATGAGAAACGATGCTTATACATACGTCAATATGAAATAATGAAAAAATTGAGTGGCGAGTGGCGAGAGTCAAGCAAGAACTCCGCCTAAATAAGATTATGATCTGCGTTTGATGAGACTGGAATGCTATATCGTAGTGAAAGAAGTTCAAAGGGAAACCTTTGTGGCTAACAAGGAACTTTGTATTGCCCCACTGCGTCAATGAGACAATTCAGCTGAAGAGATCCGAGTGACAAGGCCAAACCATTTTCATTTACGACAACGCCAGGCCCCATGTCACACAAGCCGTCAAAGCCACACTTAAAGAGCTCGAGTGGGAGGTTCTTTGGCATCAACCATACACTTCAAATATGGTGCCAACCAAATACTACCTGTTCCACACTATGTGGAACCAAATGAGAAACGTTATCTTCAACAACAAAAAAGACCTCAAAAACTGGCTCAAAAACTTCTTCGACACCAGACCGGGCACTTTTTTGGCGGGACGGGGGGCGATCAAATCGATCTAAAGGTGGAAGCAGGTCATAAACAACAACAACGAATACATTATTGACTAATTTATTGCTATCATTATTGGTTTTTGCTCAAATAAAACTATTTTACGCTAAAAAATCACTGTTCTACCCTATATTTTGCAGCTAATATATTTATATTGAAAACATTTCTTAGCATTATTTTATTGACCTAGCAATAACATTATATTGGCAGAACACAGCATTCTTATAATTTTATATATTGACATGCGTGTGGTGAATTTTTCTATTACAATATTATATTAGTAGGCCAATATTTAATATTAACATGGGACTAAGTTATATTAACGTCTTACAATACTACATTGGTATCCCAACAATTGATATTAACATGCCAATATATTATATTAATGCCTTTATTAGATGTATTAGCATGTCAATATTTAATATTAACACCCTAACATACAATTCTCGCATTGTGCTTTGTGGTTGGGGTTGTTTGGCCTAGATTTTCTTTGGAATGAAATAATTTGCTAATTTATTAACTCCGAGCACAGGCGAAGACAACGACTCACGCGGCACTTAAAAATTCAACCGAAGCAAATTAACAACAGACGGGATTATTTCACAACTACGTTGAGCGTGAACTTTCATCGAGTTACTTCTGTGTATTTTGAAAAGCTCGCTAGCAGATAAGATTATCATCTTTATTATTAAGTTTTATTGTTGTTTTCACAAAAAGTTAATGTATCACGTTAAATCTTGTGCCGAAACGGGAAGTGAATGGATAAAGCAATACAATTCAAACGATTTGCACCCAATGTAAGATTAAGTCAATCATTACCAGCCTTAAGAGAAATATTTAATAATTATATTTTGAAAAACCCGTCTGCCTTCTTCCCTGCTTCAATATATTTTTCAGTGGAACAAATAAACAAATCTGACATGCCGGGCTACTTTTTCTACAAGACCAAACCCCAGATCGCGACATTTGCAGCATCAATTTGTCCGCGAGAATAATCGAGTGAGACTTTAATTACGTTTGGCATTGTAATTGCCCATTGAAGCATAGCATTCCAAAAACAATGTTCGAAAGCTTTTTCTCATCTCTGGGAATTGAGTTAACCGTGACTGGCTACTTTAGAATGCAACACACGTTTTGGGGTTCTCGACACATAGCACCTACGAGCCAAGTATGTTACGAAACACTCCTGCGGCTTGAGGTACATTGCAAACGGCCAGACAATTTTTGACCGTTGGCTATCCAAACAGAATTTCGGACTTTATAGACTATGCAATCACAAAAGGCAAAATCGAGAGGAGTTTTGGAACTGTCCGCTTGTCATTACTCTGGTCGTAGAACCTCACCACGCTAGCTGTATATGTACATATTCAAACAAGACCAACTGGAATGCTGCCTGAAGGCATTTCAGTTGCTTTTGTTTGCACAACATCAAATCAATATTTTAAGGAGCATCACTCATATGGTCTGAAGATATCAATTCGGTTTCCAAAATTTCAATGCAACACGCATTTCTCTTTTCGGAAAATAGCCGACTCTTCATCAATTATATAATAATACAGGAAATTTAATAATATATTAATAACATAATCATATAAAAAAATCGATCATGGAGACATTGGCAGCTGCTTATGTCACCTAAAACAAAAAAGCAACTCAGCAGGGCTTCTACAGAGTTTGTGCTGGCATTTGCGAAATACAACGAGCCAACGTTTCAATGATTTTCGGGAAACCTCACTTCAACTAAAAACACCGACTATTCGGTGTGAAAAAAAGAGCAAACACATAGTGAGAGAGGCTTCTACTAAGAACTGCTTATGGGCGATGGGTTAGAACCGACACAGAGAAAGTCACCGCTTTCGCGGTTCTCTTGGAACAGGTTTTCACACTTTCTTCTGCTGCAACATGCGACTTTACATCTGATTTCAGCGTTCACGGCTCACAGCCAATCTAAGCTTTGGCTAAGTGGGTGGCAAATATTATCATCCAGGAAATCTGCTCTCCAAATCTCCAAAAATTGATCTTGTCATTCCAATCTGTTCAATGCTATCATCAAATCGGATGCAAACCATGCGAAACAGCCGTAATCGTAATGATCATTCAGCTTGTCATAGTTAGGGCCTTTGCGAATTCAAGACTTCGTCTTGGACTTTAGCTTGCTATAACTTATTCTGACGTCAGCAAGATAGCTAAGTTATAGAAATAGCTAAGCTAGCTAAATTGGCCTGTTTGGCTTGGTAACATAACCTACAAACACCAACAAGACAACATTAAGTCCACTGACAACTAGATCAAGCAATGGCAGTGATCAATATAAGGAGTGCAATGTAAAGACAAAGAGAACCGAATTTAGGTAAGCTTGACCTGGTTTGATGTCACATTCTGTTATAACAAGCTGGATACGGAGGCAAAGACGTCAATTCGCAAACGCTCTTATATCCTGCGGCTCCAAAATTTTCGAGAATGTCCTGCTGAGAAGACTAATTCCAAAAATTGAAGACGTGAGAATAATTTCGAAAATTAATTCCGATGAATACCATTCACAATACCAGTTTGTTTTGCAGTTAGATGTCACTCAAGCCTTCGAAAAAGTTTAGCACGCAGAACTAATCTTCCAAATTAAATCAATAGACCTAAAGCTTTTATGAAATACTTCCCCCTTCTTAGCTGATCGTAGATTCGAGGTTACATATATAAGCTGTTTAACTGCTAAATGTCAACTGCGTGTTAGTGTTCCTTAAGGAAGTATATTTGGACCTGTACTTCATACCATTTTCACATATGACTTTCCAATAAGTTACAACACAGCTACAGCTACCTTTGAAGACAACGTCGCCACTCTATGCACTGATTCAGATCCAATTATGGTATCCCGAATTCTGCAAGCATTGCTTACCCCAAAATAAACTGAATTTAATTAAATACATCGATAAATAAAAAATAAAACCTAATTCCAATAATACTGTGGCTATATGATCACAAAATAATCACAAAATTTTTTTGATGTTGCGTGGAACCAGCATCGATTGAAACGAGCAAATTTTAGAACATTTAAGAGCACATTTCAGGAACATATCGATCAATCAATTGATAAGGCAATATTTAAACTAAGTTATTTTGTCCATTTATAAAAAGACAATCATTCTCGAATGCAAATAATAAGGTTACAAGTAAAAAAAACGGTATATTCACTATTAGTTCAAATAAAAAATTGAACCAAAGATGAAAAGTTAAAGATCACAAACACAGGATCCACTCGAACTAGCAAAAATCAGCTTTTGTATAAAATATTTACAAAAGCCCAAAACCACACACAAACGTATTCAAAAATCATTATCTGGATCGCATTAGAATAATTCGTTTCAGCACCCTACGATTTTCAGATAACATCAATACCCAAAATTCATGGGATATTTCAGACTCAATATCGCAAAACATCATAAACATATAGTATTTGGAAAGGGTCAAAACGCTTCTGCTATCATCTATAGTCTTAGCCTGTAGCAGGACAAAAAATCTCGAGTCAAAATTCGATTAACCGTGGCAAATTGACTGCATAACATACATTCCCCCCGTTCCAGATTCCCAAGCTGTGACTTTTTCCATTCTATCCATCGCATATCGTCTTTGCTCTTTTCCGCATCATGAACATCCCTTTGAAATATCAAGCGAACAAGGGAATATAAACGGTCGGTCGGCATTTACTGTCACAACTAATTTCACTTGGCCGAATTGAAAGACCCTTTGGTCCCATGAATTCCACTAATTGAAAAGTCGAATTTAAATTTGCTCTGAAAACCCCATTGCCCCAAAGCAAGGTATGTATAACGTAGAGGAGCATCCTGAGATGAAACTCTTCGGATGCATGCTCCTTAGTCTCAGCATCGTTGGTGGGAGGCAGTCTGCGGTTTAAATAAAAAAGGTCGACTATTGAAGCTGTGTTTGTATACTGCTACCCAAATGCTGATAATGCAAATGGTGAAAATTTATATGTTGGGAAAACTTTTGCATCCGGTGTGCCGGAAGAAGGTAGCTTCGCCAACAACCACAGACGACAGTCCTACTACTTGCACAAACGAAATCAATTCTTAACTAAGCTCTGTTGAAGGCCACATTTCACTTCTGTTACTACTAGTACCTACTTATTACGTCACAACGATAAGGAAAGATTACGGGAATACGTATTACTCAGCCCTCCTCTTTCCAAGTTTAGGATTTCCCGTGGGCTGGCGATGATTTCCTCTCAGGGTTTTCATGCTCGTAACATTTTGTAGCAAGTGGAGACTTTACGTTGAAATATTGCAGAAGACTGGTTTTTTGAAGGCAGTGACACAAGAACAATCACGCAATCAATGCTAATATTTTCATAATTAACTGCTGTTCACTGACTTTCGAAAGCGATGTCGGTCCATCGGTTGCCATATCGCTGTGGAGCATCTCCACGGTAACACCAGCCAGTAACCTCGCCGATTCGAAGATGATTTTCGAAATAAATGATTTATAGCCCCTCATCATTGCTGAGGGGAAGCACATTTACATTTAGTAGGCATACCTGTTTTTACCAAATACTACTGCATCCGTATATCAATGAGACTGGCTTCTTTACACTTCCCACACTTCACTTCTGAGATTTCTTTTCACGAAACCTTAGATACCACCAGCAAAGATTTATGATTCGCGATTTGTCAAAAGTTCCGGGAAACTTTCGTATCTCGATGCTACGATGATTTTGCAGCAAGCCGGTTACGCAGATGAAGCGTAATAATAACAACTGCAACTAAAGTAACAGTAATTAAATTCACTCAGAAACTTCCCGGGGAGCAGCACAGCGCGTTGTAAAACGGAAAAAGGAACGCTAGCGTTCGGCTTTGTCGCGTTTGTTTTCGAAGTGCCCTTGAATACTAAGTGCGTCCCGAAGGGATGAATGCTACTTGCAGCCAATCTAATTGCCGCAAAACTCAACTGAAAACAACGCTCGAAACTGACGATTACTGAATGAAATCTCAAAATTACTCGAATACACTGCGAATTTCACTAATTGGTAAACTTTGTAACTAACTTTCAGGTAAACAAGAAGCCAGAACTAGTGGAGTAGTTGAGAAAAGCCTGGTGACATCTACCTTCTAAAAGCCCGAAATCTCTACACTGATGGCATCTCGCAAAATTCATAAGGATACGATGTCGCTATCGTTTATTTCCCATTCCTTCACGCAATTTCCGACACACAAGGGATGATATCTACGCTAGAATTGTGACTTGCGCAGTTTGTGCTGAAGCTCTGAGTGGCAGGGCAGTGGCGGTGGTAAAAATGTGGGTCCTGACGTTTGGCAGTAAGAAGAAAGTTTTTAGGAAAAGCGTTGATGAGGAGAACAAATAATTTTGAAATGGATTATATAACAACTGCAAAGCAAATGTAAAGGCGAAGCAGCAGAGCGGATAACAGGCGTATCAAAATAAATTAATTAATAAAAAAATAAAATAAAAAAAAACTTTTGTTCCAATCTGTCGTCTACTCTAGGCTCTATGCCGATTCTTATGAAATTTGTTCTTTTTTGGAAATCTTTATGCTGAGAAATTCTCCTCTTTAAATCGCTAAATAGCAGAACATTCATTCAAATTCGGTTTCACTCTTAATCGAATGACTAAAGGAATTAATTATAGCTAAGAGTCTAAAATTATAGCGGCTTTCTTGCACTTAATCACAGCAAAAGCATTGCTTGCAGTTTTTTCACTTAGTTTTGGCCTACCAAATGTTTGAGTAATTTTAAACTACGATTTGGTTTGACTTATTCACCAGGCATGGAAATTCATCCCATATTCAATAAGGTGTCTTTGTGTCTGCGTAAGCACTGTCTTCGTTGCTGTACGTGCTCGTGTCCATTATTTTCAACCTAAGTTTTTCTTCTGGCTTTTTCAATTGAAGTCTACTCATATCGTGCAGATTCAGAGATCTGATGATTTAGGCTGCACTTTCAGTTACTGGCCTATTCCTCTTTTTTCTTTCTTTGCTGAAATTCTGGAAAGAGTAGCTTACAACAGGTTAGCTCCCGCCCCGTGTTCCTTGCTCGATTCTAAACATCATGGGTTTATCAAAGGCAGATATCACCTCTAACCTTGACCAACTTGGTAAGTACTCTGATCTACACAGATTTTTCAAAAGTGTTCTATTTTCTTGCCCATACGCACCTTCTTTGAAATATTAGTTTTTTTTCCATATCTGGATCTTTTATGGTTTGGTCATCATTTTATATTTCAGCTTGCTAATGTGTTGTCAGAGTGAATTCCTCTTTTTATGTCGCATTTGTCGAGGATCCACCGAGTTCGAATTTGGGACCTCTATTATTTCTTGTGTTTATCAATTACTTTCTGTTGGCCTTTTATTCGCCTTGTCCTAAGCCGATGTTTTTAAAGTGTTCAGATTAATTGAATCTAAGTCACCGCTGTTTAAGGAAACCCATTGGTCTGAATATGCCGAAATGATATCATATTTATTATGAATACCAAACGTTTGCCTTTATAATTTCTTACTCTCTCTCCCTCTCCTTCTGGATCTCTTCTTGCTACTATTGAATATTTATGTTTTAAATTTTGAATCTAAACTGATATTTGATCTATATATTGTACACTTAACGTCCAAAGCTTCTCGTTTGTCTGATTTTGTCATATTTTTGCCAAATTATTATATGAGTACATATGGAACTCTTTACTGTTTAGATTCTAACCTTCACTATTGTAAGAATTACATACAATTGTTGTATCGGTTGCATATTCTTTCTTTAGGATTCCGAAGAGTATTCCTTGCTGAAACTTTGCGGTTTAAAATACTCTTTGGCATCACCCTGCCTGACCTCGGCAATTATTGTTTCTTCAAGGCGTAGTTGTTCTGAATAATAAACAATTTTTCAATTAAAGTTACTGCGAGTTACTTAGAAACACAATGAACCTCAAATTGGCCTTCTACTGCAGCAAACTGTTAGGTCAAAGACTCGTGTATCTCGGGGAATGAAGGGTTGCCTAGTGTTCGGCTCTCAAAACTCAATTTACAGTACAATTTTGGTTCCAGCATCCTATCTGCGAATTATTTCGTTTCGTTTCGAGACGTTTGCACATTTTCTGCGCTATTTTTGGACCAGATTATTATCCTGTGATATCTTCCTTGCTCTTCCGATCGCAACCACATAGTGAAAAGTTAACTATTGACATATGCACCAGAGAGCTTACAAAAGTATTAACCAAGGGCTTGTTCTTAAGTATTTCGATCCGTTCTTTTTTCATTGTATTCCTCAGTTAGATCTTCTTCTTAGTAGAGATAGTGTACGTAAAATAGATTCTGCTTACTTTAGTCGCGTTTTTTGCACTTCCGGGAAAGTTTGACCAGTTCACAAAAAACGAAACATAACAGGCAGATTTCTTCATTCACTTAAGCTGGTGTTATCACCTTCCCCATATGCAAATTTCATCCGTGGTGAAGATCAAATACCATCCACAACCACCTTAGCTACAAAATTTCCATCACCAGTTCCACTATCATCCAGTTTTTTAGACCCGTTAGTGCCTCCACATGTGAAAGCTACCATTACATCAAGTGCTGAGTTAGAAAATAGGTATCTACTTTCTCGGCTAAGGGATGGTAAAATATACGACAATGTTCGTCTTTTGCTGGCTTATATGCACAAAGCCAGCGACTGCGCATGTTTTGAGGGTAAAACTAAAACTCATTTGAAAATTATGATCCAGCAAGAGGGTCTACCAACCGACTTTGATTCCCTTCATCTTATCTTTACTCGGTACCACGAGCAGCTTGGAGTATCCGCAGACCAAGTCAAAAGTTACCTAAAACTTTACGCTTCACATGTCTCCTCAAAATATATTTCTCAGCTTCAGAAAGCAAGGGAAGATTTCAATAGGTATCGATCCTAACAGAAGACAATCTAAACATGGCCTCAAACTTTTTTACCACAATTGCGGTGGTATGAGAGGCAAACTAAATCAACTCTTCCTTGATGCCAAATCTTGCAAATTCAATGTACTTACATTTACCGAAACCTGGTTAAACCACTCTTATTTAAACGAGGAAATACTCGACGGTTGCTGGATCATATACAGAAATGACCGTAATTATATCGATACTGGACAAACCAGAGGTGGTGGTGTACTCATTGCCGCTCATAGCTCCCTCTCAAGTGAAATAGTCGAAACCGAAACACAATATCAGTTTGAACATAAATTTATTCGAATTTCTTGGTCCAAAGGTTTCTTGTACATTGGTACTTTCTATGTCCCACCTAATTCAGACGATACCATTTACAATGACTTATGCGAAACCATTTCTTCTCTGGTCTCATTACTTAATGATAATGATAAGATTATAATACTAGGAGATTTCAACCGTCCAAACTTAAAGTTCGTGGAACATTTTCAACTGTTATAGCGATAGATTGGAATCCATCCAAAAGCAGTTTGTCATTTTTGCTTTGGGAGATATATATATAACCCACACGATTTTGTCTTTCTTACTTAGTCTCATATTTATTTTAATGTACTACGACAACACCTGATTATATTTAATTCCGAAATTTTGAAATTGATAAGCTAATTTTCATCTAAATTTCCGGTTCTATTTTCATTAAATTTATTCGTAATTATTATGTTTCCACTTTGAACTTGATATCTTTTTCATTTGCAAATTATCAAATTTCACAATAATTAATGGCAAAAACGAACGAACAAAAGAAAAGTTTTCACTGTCAATTTTCGTGTAAACAACACTTTGAACTAAAGCGCTTCCAATCAACACGAAAAAGCTTACAAGCGACACGGGAAGCTTTCGGAATATAAAATAGTAGACATTACTGAGAAATATTTTTTAAAGCGATTTTCGGCTAACCGAATCAAAGAGTTATTTATAGGCAAGTTTAACTTTGCTTGTCTAGACGATTTTCAATTTTTCCTAACTGGAGACCTGTGGTCGCAAATATTCTTTCATCCCATAGCCAAGCCTGCTTTTAATTTTATTTAAAAAAACATACTCAGGTACTTATGTTCGTGCCATATTCCCTTTAAAGCTTTCATAGCCACCAAAAAGATGATGCATGGTACTTTGATACTCACGAGGACAAACAGAGTGCACACGTGCTATCACGTACACCTAATTAAGCTCAGCTAAACAATGTCTCGGAATGGCTAAAGTCTACTATTATCCTTGAATTGGGGTTGTTGGGAATATGAGCACCAGCCGACGACGCCTTCTAAATGATACTAAAAGAACAGGATATTCTAAGCGTGTTTGAATCCACGACCAGTAATTTCATCCGCAGTAATTTACTATCGCGAAATGTTCACTCCTTCAAACAGTTAATAGTCAGTTGTTAGTACCCAATTTTATGAGCTCAGCTTTGACTTAAACTTCATTCATCTTTTGACCGAAAACGGTGTTGGTGGCTAAGAAGATTATGTATTTATTTTAAGATACGTACTTACCTACCCAGAAGGCGTTTGGAAGCTCATTTCCATTAATTCAACTTCATAGCATAGCAATAAAGAAAATGTTAATAGAACGGCTAGACTTTAATACTGACAAGTGCTACTGTTAGTAAAATTTAATTTTACTAACAATTTGTCGCTTAACGGTAACACAACTGGCTATTGTGTTTGCTTCCGGTCGGTACTTGTCCGAGATTTTTCATGTCCACCATCCGACTGGCTGTATTTACTCGCATAATCCGCGTCTCCTAATCCGCCGAAACAATTTTTCCTGCTGAGTGACACAGGGTTTCATGGTTTTTGTAGTTGTTGGTCACGATGTCCTGCCGAAGCCATTAAAATGCGCCTACAGGACCAACCCATATTTTCAGTGAGCGTAACAAGGTGATGACAATTAATTTTGCTGCCTGACAGTTAGTGAGCCCTAGCATGCGAGCATAGTGCGCTAGTAGCATTTTAATAACCATTAAATGGTGCTCAGAACCATTTTCGGGTAGAATAGGACATGAAATAACATATGCTCTGTGCATTCAAGGCCATTCTTTGATTCAGGATGAGCAGTGACGGAAGCTTAAAGTTTAAAGGCGGACGTTTTCAGGTTATTCATATTTGGCGAAACTTTTTCATTTAGAAAAAGAAATATTTGAAGTTTTTTCAAAGTTGCTCAAAAAAAGAAATCAACCACACTCAAAATAAGATTTTTTTTAAATTTTCCATTCGCCATCTACACACAAAATCTAACTTGCCTACTTAACTTCAGCCACCTGACCCCGGATAATTAATCTGCTATCAGCTTCCGACATTATTTATTTCGCCGTCTGAACTACCCATCCAATTAATTGAGATATTTACCCTGCAATTCTTCACAAACATCTAAATAAAAATCTCCCGTGCTGTGAATAAATACTCCTCTAAAAGCTCTTGACATGCCCAACTACTTGTTCACCTCTCGAATGATCAAAGCACCACGTCTTGATCTGATGTGCAACACTAATTATCAAACTAATTAATGAATCTGAAACGAAGCCATGGGGCAAAATCGATGCAAAAGATTCAATCAACGAGTAATTTTTCACGTCCGACCGCGAATAATAAATTGTGAAATTTCTATCGCCATCTCGACGGTGTATGTCACTGGTTCTGTGCAGCATTAAGTGATAGTGAGAGTGATTTTAAGGAAATTCATAGTGGCGAAAATGTGATAGAAGAATAATCTTCGATGACGAGTGATACAGGGTAACTCTGACTTTTTTTAAATTGATTTTTTTTGGAAAGAATTGTTTTCAAGAGAAATAAACTAAGATGTCAGTGCACTAAAATGTGACCAGTTTAGGGCTCAAATGACAAAGTCCTTGTTCATCGAAGGCTGGAAGAATTATGTCAAAATCCGCTTGCGTGATGTACGAATACTAGGGTGAGAAACGCTGTATTTAAAGCTGAGCACCTGATTCATGAAAGTAAGAGTGAAGTGCGATCGTATGTTCATGCCAGAGACTTCACAAAAAAATGTCCACATAAGAGCCATAGATAGTTTGTTTCTTGAAGGTGTATTTCGAGTTCTTTTGGATCTTTTAAAACTCTTTGTATGATTTCTGAGACAAGGCTATTGCGCTAAATTCGAGAATACTGGGCAAAAAAGGCTTCTTCTACATGAGAGAGTGTGTTGACAACTAGCTTCAACCTGACCTAGTGGAAGGTCTAAAAAAAATTGAACTTAGTGATGAGACCATGATTCGCGAATCATTGAAACAGTTGCGCCAGGAGAACATAGGCTCATATACGGAAGTTGTAGTTACCAAGATGTCGTCGGAAAAGATTAAGCACAATTTTAGTATATGTAGGAGCTAAAAAACCAGTGGAACGATTGTGCTGCATTACAAAGCCCAAAAAGTTTGTTGATTGTGGTCTTAAGAACATTTCTCGGCTCGATTGGAATTTAAAGATAGTCATTAGTCCAGTCTTTTGTGGGGAAGATTTTTTCACCATGCAGTTTATGACATAAGTTTTGAATAAGACAGATCGCATATCTATAACGCAAGTAGTTTTTCTACGTTATAGATGGAGGGTCTAACGGTTCAGTTCTCTTAAATCGCTGAAATTTATGATGGGTTAGTATTGTTTTTCCACCTCGGCGGGGTGATAGGATCGCAGGGATTGCAATATATTTTCCACTGCGGGTTTTAGTTTCGTGGGCAATCATCACGATCCGCAGGTCTTTGTGGAGATTAGAGCTGTGGAAGTGCCACAGGCCTCCGCTGATAGATCGAAGTACTCTTGATTGGGTCTTCAGGATGATTTTAATGTTTGATGGGCGAGTTGCTTCGCAGATTTCTAAGCAATGCTTACAAAGCTTACAAAACATGCAATTGAGCACCCATTTGAATTCAGTTGTTGATTTTTAGCTTCAATGTAGCGTTTCCAGGTGAGCCTCCTGTCAAGATGCATTCCGAAATATTTTACTTCGCTGCTTTGAGGTTTAGGTACATTGTTTAGATATACTTGAGGATAAGTCAATTTTCGCAATGTGAAAGTAACATGGATGCATTTTCGTTTCATTCATTCTGATTCTCTATTTTACCAGCCATTCTTCAAAAAGTGAGATGTGTGCTTGGAGTGTTGGGGATGCCATAACTGGATCTGAATCAGTACATAGGTTAGCAAGGTCTTCCGCAAAGGTAGCTGTAGTCGTTTTCTCGCTTATGCCTAGTACTATACTCTTCGCGAAACGAATTCAACGGCCAAATCCCATACAAAAGAGCTTTACTGACGAATTGAAAAGCTCTTTTTGTATGGGATTTGACCGTTGAATTCGTTTCGCGAAGAGTATAGTACTAGGCATTATTGGGAGATCAGTGGTGAGAAGTGTAAAGTATCAGTCTCAAAACACTTCCACAAGCACGCACAATATGTTTGCCGGTAGAATAGCTTTTGTACCACACTTGGAATGTGTGATCGGTGAGGAATAAGCGAAGTATTTCATGAAAGCTTTTCGGAAGCAATGATTTATCCAATCAAGACTTAATCGAAGGCCTGAGATATTTCTCAAAAGACTGCTGAGCAGTACTTCTTGTCTTCGAATGCAATTTACAGTCTGACGCAATTCGATGGACCTGTTGAATGGTGCTGTGATGTCTTCGAAACCCGAATTGATGACCTGGAATTTTCGGTGGTAACTTTCTCCACAAAACTTTCTCAAAAACTTTGGAAACGCAGAACAAAGGGCTAATTAGTGTGTATGAGCTCACTTGAGAAAAGTTGGATTTCTTTGCGTCACTTTTGCCCCATTGTCCGTTGGTAGTTCTTAGTGGGGCTTCTCTGATGGTGGGTTTGTTTATTTTCTTTACCACTTTCCACAGCAAATAGTTGGCATTCTTGGTGAGAGGGAGGTTCTCTAAGAATGAGTGGGCCTTAAGACACTAAAAGCTTTGTTAAGTTGTGCTTTAGTTTGATTCCTTCGTCCTAGTCTTTTTTCCCGCACTAAGATTTTAATTGATGAAAAGTATGTTGCTTCTCAAGTTAAGGAATGCAATTCAATTTTAGGTGTTGCGGTGTTGAACTCCTCCAAAACATGCTCATTGAAAAGAATAACTTCAGAACTGACATCTTTCGATGATTTCAGTGATAATTTAACAAATATTGAGTTGGAGAGGTATCGTCTGAATGCATTTTAGTTGATTTTGGTCGAATATTTACACTTACAACAAGTGAAGTGGGGTGACATGCCCAGAAAAAACTGCTTCTGATTTTGCGGCGTTTAGAGGTACTCCCTTCGAGATTGCGAAGTCTATGTCGTCCGGAATTTTGTTGGTACCTAACGACCAATACGTTGGCTAGCCGGTTAAAATATGCCGGAAATCATAGCTTCGTAGTGTATCGAGAAGTTCTTCGCCCCTGGGTGCTATGAGTCAAGTTTCCCAAATGTGTTTTTTGCGCTGAAGAGCAAGTGGTCAAGATGCAGTGTGCTACTTTGCGTTTGCAGGATATTTATGTGATATTTTTAGAGAAAGGCATGTATCCGTGAATCAGTGAACGACTTAAAACCTTAGTTTTGAAAGCATTTTGAAAACCTTTACTAGAATGGGAGCTTAGAGGATTCACGAGGATAACATCTACAAAGTCGGTAACTAGCACAGAGTGACAGAGAAAGTCTGCGCCTAAAATAAGTTTAGAACCATCGGCAATAATGATGTCCTATGAGAATTTGCGACGTAGTCTCTTGCATCCATAGGTGCGGATGATCAACTAGCTTACCCTGGAAATTCGAAGACCAGTAGAGAGTAGTGTGGCCTGCTTCTGCTTAGACAAGTTGTCGTTAAGTATAAGACAACCGCTAGGTAAAAAGTAAATTTACGGTTCCCAAAAATCAGCCTTGGACGTGCCAAAGGGGAATGCACTTTAGCGCCTTTGAGCCAAATTCCGGATGATAAAAATATTTTTTTAAAAAATTTTGTCAGTATTGTGCCCAAGAGACGATTTCTAAGCGGGACTTAAAACGTCACCGTATCCGTAAGTGTAGAAAGGTGGGTAAATGTGGCTGTTTGTATTGTCTGTTAGTTCGACCACTTCTGACTGACGTGCAAAAACGGTGACTTCGTGCTGTTGAGCCTGATTAAATACTAGGCAATTTCGAGAGTCACCTCTGCATGTTTGTCAAGCGTCAAATTACCCCGTGAAGAAGGGGGGATGTTTTGACCCTCAACGAAGCAAACTGGTTCTCTAACTGGACAAACTACAATGATGACTCGTCCAACCAGAAGACCGGAGGCTTGATGGCCTTCATGACTTTTGACAGATCCTCTTTTTACAAACGGCACGATAAAATGAAATACACGACAGGTGGAGAATACGTGATGGAACGCGGCAAAAAAAAATTCTGTGGCTGAAATGTAAAAAATCTGTTGCCTGTATATAGACAATTTATTTTAAAAAACATATACATTTGGTATAATAATAGTTGTTATAATAAGAAAGTACATTAGTTGCTCCTTCTTATTTCGTATTAGCTCTTCTAAAGTTGTTGTTGTTATTCAGCATGGTCTCTTATTGGAAGGACTATTCAAATACTTACGCTGATGCTCGACAAGTCGAATTGTTCTAGTTATCAATGACTGTGTTAAACTTGTATTTTTCTGTGCCAAATCAATGCATTGCCTTCGCTATTGGTTTGGTCATTTTGAATTCGGTTTCCAAAATTATTTTCAATGCAATAGAAAGAATTGAAGGCACTGTTCTGTGTTGTCTGGAACTTAACTTACATTCGATCATCTTCGTTACGCAAAGCAATGCGATTTCTTGAATTTCGCAAGCATTTTTGGCTTTCTGTCTTGCCATGTTTTGCCGATTTGTTGAGTCTTTTGACGCTGTCGATGCTGGTGTTAGAAATTTGATTATTTGATCAAAATGCTCCTCAATAAGTTTTCGTTTTCCAACTGCTTTTTTGCGTAAATCAAACATTGCTACTCTGGGGGAACACCCTAAGTTCCGGTCTTCGGGGTCATCAGAAAAAAAAAGTTTTATTATTTTCATCTTTTTTTTTTATTTTCTTTCTCGTGTAACGACGTTTGGTTTTCAAAGCATGACATTTTAAGAAAATTGCAGTCTCGTATCATATCCTTTCATAGCCTATTTGATTTAATGTTTTAAATTTTGTGTTAAATGAAGTATGATAGTTTATCCATAATATTTTTTCCAGTGTAAGAAGTGATGGGCTGCTAAAGAACTGGCTGTTATTTAACTTGCTATTTATAGCCCGGATAATTTGCTATTCTCTTCAAATCCTAATTGTGTAACTTATAAGCAGACACTGGTGTACAACAGCGAATAGCAATAGCAGCATGCGTTAAGGTCTTTGTACGCGCTTTCCGTACGCAGACCAAATTGGCATATTAAATTCAAACACTTCGCAATGGAACAACAATGTTGTCTCTTAAATAACAGGCCACTTTTTTCACCTAATTGTGTAACTTATAAGCAGACACTGGTGTACAACAGCGAATAGCAATAGCAGCATGCGTTAAGGTCTTTGTACGCGCTTTCCGTACGCAGACCAAATTGGCATATTAAATTCAAACACTTCGCAATGGAACAACAATGTTGTCTCTTAAATAACAGGCCACTTTTTTTTGGTTGATATTTTTTGACTTTTATTTTTTAGCTACTATTAAAACTCTATTTAGAAATAGCAATAGCAGATTCTATTGCTATTTGAAAATATCAGTTGCTATTGCTATTTGAAATTATCAGTTTGGCGCATCACTAACTGAAATCAATGCACCTGCTGTCTTAGTTAATCCACCGGTTTGGTTAGCTATTCGAAGTGAAATTACTGTAAACTCAAATAATATTTTTTCTGTAAATTCTGCTATGCGAATAAAAGAGATTAATCCAAAAGCCAATCAAAATTAATCTTCCAATTCATGCTTATTGTTTGAATATGTTTACAAAATCTTCTGGTAAAAATTAATAAAACATATGTATAACCCGTAAATCTAATGGTTTAAGCGTTTTGCATTTTCTACGACACCAGATTAATAAAATAATACCTAAAGAACTTTCTGAAAATATGGAAAAATCATGCAATCTTCGCTAATATAAAGGCAAAGATAGTGCTCAAAGAAAAATCAATGATAATCCTGCTTTCGACAGAAGAAGTCAAAACATGTTTTCATTTTTCTAAATCAATTTAATAATTATTGTATTTACTAAATTATCGGGTGGTTATTAATTATATAAACAATTTGAAAAGAACTCTAATTTCCGAACATCAATGTTTCAAAAGTAATGTTTCGTTTTCTTGAATCGTGTTTGCATTATTTTAGAGATTTCCCTATATGTCATACTACTCAATAAATACTACAAAAACATCGATTTGAAAAGGAAACCCCTGAAATAATCAAATTGAATGAATTTTTGCGAAAAAAAACGCTCAGTTTCCTGCATGGAATTCGTAATGGCCTTGAAACCATTCTGTACTGTACGACTTACTCTTGATCCAAAACCATCCAACAAGCACTACCTCGGTAATTAAATGAAAACAACATCCTTCAAATTCAAAAGTCGTCGTTGTCGTTTTTCTGGCAGGCTTCGGACGCAGGCAGCCTGAAAATCTTCAAGTGTACTTTTTATTCGTTGACGATAGAAAAAATCCGCATCTTCGACTTCAGAATTTCGTCCAACAAGTGGTTAGCCATACAGTTGGCTCGAGCTATGGATATGAGAAGCTATTTGAATTTACACCGCATTCACTTAGGCGCTAGTCGTAGTCACACTGGGCGCTATATGGAATTGCCCGCTTTACTCGCTAGCTGTTTGGTTTTCAATGATATTTCAATAATGTAAATATTGATACGGGTGATATTTCTGTTCGCTGAAGAGGGTAGCAGCTTTGAATAAATAGGGTTTTTGAATTTAATGTGGCTGTCAAGGACTGAATTGGTGAGTACGAAATTTTTAATTGGCTATGGATATCGAAGAAGTTCGGTTAGATCACAAGTAATGATTACAATTGCTATCGATCGGAATTAAATGTGATGTATTATTGTTCAAGTTTCTTATGCTTGCTGACTATTAGGACAAATAGATTAAACTTGTTCAGTTAAATAATTTATGATGCAGAAATTTTTGGGAATAGTAATCTCTGAATGAAAAGATACAGCTTTATGATCAGAGTATCCACTTCCAAATAAATGAATAAGTGGAAAACCATTTACTAGAATAACAAATGCTCTGAATACACCGGCCATCGATTTAATCTTCCGCCAATCACTCGATTTTTCAATTTACTAATTTACAAGTCGATTTAATACCTTTTAATCTCATCCCGAATTTAACTTGAACCAAACAGATTGCCACAATTAAACGCAAGCAAACTCCCGGAAATGATGACCATCAAAAATGTCTGATAAACTCTGCGAAAATTATTTAGAATTCTATTTGCATCGACTTTCGTTTTCTAAGCGTGAAACGCGAAACATAGAAACAAAATTATCTGGAAATCGAAGCTAAATCGATATGGTCACATGAATAAATGAGGAAAAGAAAACCCAAATTTTTATGAGTTGAAATATTAGCAACAGATGCTGGATCTATTCATTGAGGAAGTTAAGTTTTCATTTTTGTGGATAATGGCAAACAACATCAGCTGCTTCTGTCAATCGAATGGAATTTATGATATTGATGCCAAGTTCAAAGACAATATTTTACTTTTATGTATGTTTTTGATGGGTTGATCTAGAAGCTTTAGTTGAGCGTCAAATGGTAATGTCTGAATAAATATAGACTGTGTAATAAAGGATGACAAAATTTCGGTTAAACTCGAGGGTATTTTATTTCTGCTTGGAATAACTAATGTTGCTTGATATTCATAGTAAATTTCAGCTTTTCGCGAATTTCTGGATTGAAAATTTTTTTGGTAGTAGTTTTGATGAAGAATTAAACTGAAAAGTTGGGACATCAAAAAATTTACTGATCCAAACCAGAAAATGTTTCTTTAGGATGCTACTAAGCTGACACAACTTTATCAAGTTAATTTTTTTACTTATGGAAAATATACTTCAGCATAGTAACTTTTGCATAGTAATCACTTTCATTGCAAATCCATTTTGGTCCCAAACCATACCAGCACGGTTTTATAAAAGGTCACTCTACCACAACCAACCTGATTGAATTTTCTCACCAAATAACCAGCTCAATTGAAGCTGGCCTCCAAACTGACTGTGCCTAAACAGACTTGATGAAAGCCTTTGATAAGCATGATCACTCCATACTCTAAGCTAAGCTTAATTCCTTTCAATTCCCTAACTTGTTTTTGAACTGAGCTGACTCTTACTTAGTGAATGGAACATAATGTGTATCCTTTTGAGGTGCCGTATCATTCAAACCGCATTTCCGTCTGCTTATATGAAAATATATCAAGAGAGTAACTTATCCTCATCAAAAGCGCAGATACCTTCTTGACCCTATTAAGACTGTGTCGTCCACATAAGTAAACACGTTGGAGATTGTACTGGTACAATCTAGCCTCTTCAGGTGTGCCTAAATTGACCCATCGTCGTAAGTGACTTACCCGCAGCAAAAAGAATACCACTCTAATATTGGGGAGCGGTTCAGTTCAGTTTAGGACTGCTGTTATTTCGAGATTAACAAAAGATTAATTGATTACTGAAAGAGCAAATGCTGATTTTTGTAATAGTAGATGCCAGAAGAACACCAAATGGGCCCGAAAATTTGAATCGCTTGAGGAGTTTATGGCCCACTTCGATTGGAAGTTTTAGCTCCTTAGAGACAATGAAAAGAGCTAGATCTAGGCAATAACTAAGCGAGCAGGGTCCAGTGAAGATTGTACCAGAATTTGGAACTGCGTTTAGTCCATTCTTTCTTTTTTAGCAAAAGCCATTTGGCCAGTTTGGACACCCACATTAAAGGATATATATCTTTGAGCTGAGAACGATTACTTCTGCGTGATCCTCCATTAGTTCAAAAGAACTGTGTACCATCCGCTGACTAAGATAGCGCCAAGATCCTTGCTAGTTGAGGAAAGTCAGTTAATTGTCAACATATGCGATGGACAGGTGGAGACCTAAAGATGAACTCAAAGAGTACTTTACTTAATGATGAGCATTAGAGTCAGCCCTTAGAATAAGAAACACACAGGTCCTAGTGGCTGCAGTTAATGCACACTTGACTAAATCAAAGGGAAGTAATGCATTACGACCGTGTGCCATATAGCAAGAAGCAAACTAGTACGGTCTACCATGGATTTCCAATGCAGCAGCCATGTCTCCATTTGTGACAATAATTGTGGAAAACAAACAAATCAATAATATTCTTGGTAAGAATGTAAACTTGTGGTCTCTCCCAACAATAAAGTGAAATTGTTATGCGTTAGGATTGTGCGCATGTGGCAAGCAAATCGATATAGGCTCCAATCAATTTCTGCGGCAACAGCCAAGTTATTCTTGTCTCAATAGTTATGAACAACAAGGATATTCATGATATACTGCTCAAGAATGCAAACTCTTAGTTTCTTCAGACTGTCGGATGCAATTAGTCTGTACCCATTGGTACGCAACTCAAGAAACTAGTTCTTCACGACCCATATTTCTTAGATCGATTTTACATTTTTCTTTGTCTTCAACAGGTGGTAAAGCAGAACAGCGGTTACTGCTTTGAAAGGGTGCGGGTTGCTTTGAGGTACCCTTACTAACACCAATCTGGGTCAAGTTCAGATAATCATCGGACACGTGACCTGCCTCACTCCCTTCCTTTGTTTTCAAGTACAGGAGATCTAAACAGCCACGCGAATCAGTAGTAGTTTCGACACTCATCCCATCAGTTGAGAGGAGCTCACTTTTTGTATACCCATTTTGTTCTTGATGACTGCTAAGTGTTGTATTTCACGGACTCAAGATCATTTGATTCAGAACCTTTGGCTTTATCACTCCTGTAAACATGCAGTGGCAATTTCTCTGGCCCGTATCTATAGACGCCTGCCTGGACTTTTATAAGCGATACGGCCCCTTCATTTAGGATGAAGAGGGGCTCCCGCCAATGTTCAATAGGCTCAGCAGTTTTGGCCATAATCCAATTGTCCGTTATAAAATGAGGATTTAAAAGCTTAACGGATCAGTGAAAAAGGAGGGATCAGTATAAAAACAGGGAATCCATGACCATATCTGGCCCAACCGGAGATTTCATTCAATGGACACTACCTTTGTTTTGCCGTCTGGTGAAAGTTGCCTCAGTTAGGAGATCGCTGAACTTCACGCGTTACCAGTTAGACTTCTTTGCATCAACTCGCGTCATTTACCCCGGTATGGTCGTTTTAACCAGTTGCCGTTTTCCCTCCATCGCTAACAAAAGGACAATATTGCAAATTCGATAGATTACTAACAAAATATGCATAGTAAGGATGAGTATAGCATTATAATAATAATACGAAAAAAGATGCAGGTGGATTTTAAAAATATAAAAGGGGATAAATACGGTGAATTATGTTAAAAAAAACTAAAACACAAAAAAAATGATTTTCCACTACTTACGAATTGAAAAGTATCAATTTTGTGAAACCAAAAAGTGTAGCTTAAGTTACGTTTACCTTTGCAGACCACGTATTGTTTCACTCAAGCTCCATATTCGATCAGCCAATCAGATTATGGGTCTTCGGCATAATATTTGCCGGAGCTGAGCCAAATTCGTCCTAAGTGAGTATCCCAAATGTGTGATGTAATCGTAGCCTGATTTTGTAAAACTTTTCAAAGGGATCTTTTTTCAAAAAATTGGAATGGTGGTTATGGTTATGGTTCAAAATAAGTAACTGAATCCTATTTTTTGTAGACTTATTATGGAAGGGAATATAAATATCCACTTGCAAAATTTCCGAACTATTTCTTTAAGAAGTGCAATCTTATGTTAAGTAGATTTTAATTTATGTAAAATACATTTTTAGCTTGAGTAGCTTAGTGGGTAGAGCACTGGCTTCTTGCGTGAGGGGTCTGTAGTTCAAATCCAGGTTCGTACGAGGGTCCACGCATCAAGCTTTGAACTCATCTACCTCTGAATAAATACCTGATTTAATAAGGGGTAATATGAGTGGTGGAACTAATCACTCCATGTTCGTATTCACATTCATTGTAAATTTGTGATGAAGCTCTCTACCAGCTCCAACCTCTAGACCCGTACGAGAGTTAGCGTGGGATTACTTTACTTTATATTTTGCAAAATGTTTGGTTTATAAAAGCCAAAGATATCGTTTTATTTATCATTCTATGAAACATAGTCACTGGCTTTCCACCAGTTTATTGTCAGTGATTAAAGTTAGTATATTAAATTCATCTTGCGTTATAATAATTTTCTTATCCAGAGCAGTTCACCGTATTTTTTTTTTGACCTACATACATACAGCGCGAACGATTGTTTTGTTCTTATCATATTTTCACCAACAGAAGCCATCGTAAGATATCCACAATTGGCTCATTTCACTCTTATTTTGAATTATTGTTTTAATTTAAGGAAACTTGTAATTGTCTTAAACTCGTCCAGCTTATTTTATCAAATCAATGAAAATGACGCATAATCTACACATAAATACAAGCATATAAATGTCAAATTTGATTTAAGTCATAATTTTAAGCAAACGTTGCTTAATAGAATAAAATGTTGGCTGAAACACTATCGCATTTCTGAAAACACTTGGCGAATTACCAACATCTCAAGTCATAAGGAAATACTGCATATCTACAGAAAATAATGTTTTGAAATCGAAAGCATCTTTGAAACAATAATGGCTTGTAGAACAAGGAAATTTAGATTGTAGGATAGATGTAGCACTTAAATCGCACTTTTAATGTCGTGCAACGTCTGTTTTTCACAAAGGCATATGTAAATTTTTGCGTGTCGTGGAAGATGATTTTGGCAATAGATTATATTCAGAAAATAACCATAAGATTATGATTGTGTACATCTTCGTATTCAAGCATGCTTGGATGAATTTTATTTGCAGAAAATAATCTAACCGAAAATAATTTCAAAATTTTCTGATGAGCCAGAAAATTTTACGCATTTGTCTTGATATTTTTACCTACATGTGAAATTCGTATTACTCCGCAAAGAATTTGAACTCGTTCCTCATATCGTGTGATATATACGACAGGGACTTAAGAGACAACTAAATTGTTTCGCTAAATGTTTGGATTCATTAATGCATCGTTGGGCACTAAGCTAATGCAAACAGGTTTTGATGCTTGACACCGGTGAAATATAATGTGTTTAATGCCGGTCGAATAGGAGTTTAATGCTGAAATAATTATGAATAAAATCGTAATCAAAGAAAAAATTAAAAAAATCTATAGCTACAATTTTTTTTTACCTCCTTCCTTCCACTCTCTCCATCACTCAATCAAAATGCACGGTCCGTGTGCATCAATTCTCTTCAATGTATGTTAACTTCGTACTTCCCAGACAATAAAATATTGGTATAAGGGAAAGAACTTCATTATAAACTATTGTCTTCAGATGATATCGCCTGCTTCTTGTCGTCAAGACTTATGCCCAGAGAAAAGTTTAGAAAAAACTCTGGTTGGGGTCTTCATTATCTTTGTAAAAGGAATGATCGTAGATTTTCCTTAAATTTAACCAAATTCGCTGATTTTCTTATATCCTCAGGTAAGGTATTGTAATAAGCCAAAGACTGTTGCACTGGATCCATTTTCAAACGATCTGTCCTAGCTTTTTTGATCACAAGGTTATTTGCCGATCTTGTGGCTGTCTGAGTTATTTCTCCAACATTTCTTATAACATATGGCCATTTGAGTTTTTTGTTAAGTATCTTAAATATTAGCTTTCCTTGTTCAAGACACATTATTTGTTGTATGCTTAGTAATCCTGTTTCACGATACACATGTAAGCTTGGAGTCAAAGTTGGCATTTTGTATATAGTCTTGATAGCCTTAGTGATTAGTCTTCCGATCAAATCGATGTTTTGTTTCGATGTTTGCTTCCACAAAACTGCTCCATAAGAGATGTTCGACAAAATAAAAGCATTTAATATGTCAAGTTTGATGTTGAGAGGTAAAAAATCATATTTTTTTAGGATTCCTATCATAGGCGCTACTTTAAGTCTGATGTTATTGATATGTTATAGCCAAGACATTTTCTCATCTAAAGTTAGTCCTAAGTATCTAATTGACTTGACCTTTTCCAATTGTATTTCATTGGTTTGTAATGACGGTAATTTGCTGCTTGTTTTTTTGTTGGAATACTAAATATTTAGTCTTGGATGTTTATAATTAATTTACTTTGTTCGAGCCAATTCCAATATTTTCCTAGGTCATCATTTATATTTTGCTGGAGAATTAATTCGTTTTTACCGGAATACAGCAGTAGTGTGTCATCAGCAAATAAAACTATTTTTCCCAACAGATAAATGTCCTGTACGCTGTTAATGTACAGTAAAAACAGTAATGGCCCAAGGATTGATCCTTGAGGAACGCCGATGTTTATAGTGCATTCCTGACTTTTATACATATTGTTAGTTGTAATAATACGCCTGTTGAACAAGATAATCCTTTATTAACAGCTTGAAGTTGTGATGGATTCCGTATATTTTGAGCCTCTGAAGCAGTATTTCGTGGTTAATGGTGTCAAAGGCCTTTTTCAGATCCACGAAGATTGCCGCTACATAGTCGCCCTTATCCAATCCATTGTTGATGAAATGTACTGCATCTAATGTTGCTGCTAGTGTACTACTGTTTTCTTGAAAGCCATATTGAATTGGCGTCAAAATGGAGTTAGTCTTAATAAATTGAAGCAATTGTTTTTGAATGGCTCTTTCAAATATTTTACTTAGGACACTTGTGACAGCTATTGGGCGATAATTTGTCTGCTAGTTTAAGACAATCAGGGAATGTACCAGCTGCTAGGTTATTGTAGTTAGAAGCTCCACAACATGATTTTTCAGAAATTTAATATCCTCTGATGTTATACTATCCAGACCAGGAGAAACCTTTGTTTTAAGGTTGTCGATTATTTCAGATATTTCAACAGGACCCGTGGGACGCAAGTGAATTGAAGGTCACATATTAGGCCTAATATGAATACTCGAGCGTGATGAAAGTTGCAGTTGCTCGGTGACAAGTGTTCCAATGGTAGCGAAGAAGTTGTTTAACTGCTGTGCTACTTCTTCGGGGTCTGTAATGGATGTTCCATTTATCAACAGTTCTTCTATGCACGTTGAAGATTTGTTTTGTTGTTTAGACAAGAGCTCATTTACTAGTTGCCAATATCTGGAGATATTTCCGGCTGAAGCTTCAAACTTATTTCTGTATAATATTCGTAGCACTACATTTGATGCTGATTAATTAGCCTATCTATTCTATTATTCGTTTGCACATTTTTAATTTTCTCAACTTTTATTATTTATTTGTATTTTCTTTTATTATTTATTATTTTTGTATTATTTTCTGTTTCTATTTCAAAGATATTATATTTGTAATTGGGCTTCTTGCCTGTAAATGGATTGTGTTTAAATAAACAAATAAATAAATAGATAGAGTAAATAAAATGTAAACAAACTCATCAGAATATTGGTTAGTGGTTCAAAAATTTAATTTCAGATTTATTGATTTATTCTTCGAAAATTTTAACTCGGAAACGACAATTACTTTTGCATTTAACGATGTAATAAAATAAAGCCACAACAGTGTAAAAAAAAAGTTAAGTAAACCCACACGTAGGTTTCATACCTATACGATAAGATAAAAGGCTCATTTTTGTATTCTCACGGCATTTGTTTGTTTATCTCTTAAACCGATCTGAACATTTATTTCCATTTCAATAGTCTTAACTTATGTATATGTTGATTTTAATACCTTGACTACATCAGCAACTTAATGGTAGCCAATCCTCGAGAGATAAATTTAAGAATACATTGTATGTACAATAAGTACATGTAGATAAACTAGTGTCCCGTATTTCATGAGTATTTTTCACTCAATCAACGCAAGTAAATCGAACCACACATCAACCGTACCAACGATTTCAGATGTTTAGACTGCTGTGCTATTTATAAAACCCATTCTCAGATTTTTTTCTTTTCTGGGGAGCTTCTAAATTTTCAACTAGCACAAATGTTAATTTTGTATTGAATGTTTCTTTGTCACATCGATATTTTCGAAAAAATTTCTGATTGTCAATTTCGGTAGTTTTTAATTTCATTTCGCTGTCTCTTTGTTTCACTTGACTGGTCGGAGAATCTGAATTCGTTCGTTTTGTTGAAAGGTCCAAGTTTTTCTAAAGAATAAATTTAAGAATTATCTTCGAGATTGACACCATCTAAGCTGTCAAAACTACATATGTAGATAATCAGTTCAGGTCTGCTTAATTTGTTTTTCATCGCTTCTAATTTTATTTTATATGATTTCCCGTATTACTCAGCACATCCTCAACCACCGGTAATGCAAAAGAATTTCCTCACATTTCGCTAAGTGTATGTAGCTTGCATCCATGTGGCTTTCCAAATGTAAACGGTACGAATAAAAACTAATTTCTATGGTAGATTTCTTTTGGCGGTAGACCAAGTAACAACCGCAACAAGAAAGATGAATTCGAGGAGGGATCGAACAAATAAGCTAATCTCAAAGTCGATGTCAGTATGAATTCGGTGCGCCTCACGGTTAAGAATTCGGAAAAGTCGCGAGAAAGTTCTAATGTTTTTGGAGATATGTTTGAAAAGTTGACAGAATAATGGACTTAGAAAGTGATTGTGTCGAATAAAATATGTGAATGCAAAATTATTTCAAGTGTCTGTTCAAATTGTCTTGAATTATTTACAAATGTGAGTTCTATGCTGTTTTTCGCGTATCAAGTTTAACTGGCGGTTTCGTGACAGAATAAAATTGATCCAAATTTCGGGCTAGACAAAAAGCTTAAACAAAATTGTATTCATCTTGGTGCAGCCATTCAAGTGATAAATGTGTTGTAGTCACATAAAATTTTTACTTAAAAAATTAATAACTAATAGTACAAAAACTTAGTGAGCACTATTGACTTTGCGAATCACAAAAGCTGACATTTTCTTCATGTCATAATATACAGAGCTTGTATGGAAGAACACATATTTTTACGCTTTCGATTCGTACTATGTACTATAAATATTTACATGGAAACTCGGTTGGGTGAAGACTCCTCCAATACGAGTGCTGATTGAAATACCACACAGTGTCAGCTATAATTAGAATCACTAGGTCGATTTCCATTTGTGTTTTGATCTGAATTTAAGCACTCATTATTCTTCTTTTGCTGGCTCTTGATTCTTAAGTTGCGGAAGGATGCGAAGCAAACATGTCTCAGATGTGATGATTTTGAGTCAATACGTTCAAACATTTATTCGAGACAGTAAATAAACAGAAAAAGGTTTGGGTGGAAAGAAGCTGAGATTTATTCAAATCAAGGCGATGATTATTATAAGCTGCGAACTAAGAGAATATTCTTAGGATTGTTTATGTCAAATTGATGTAAATCGTGATGTGTTGCTTTCAACTAGTTTGGAGGTACAAGATCATCATAGATTTTGGTATTAAATTTTTCTCTCTGATACATTTTGTTAAGTTTGATGATCAATTATATGTCCTTTACCCGTGGAAACTTGACCGTTCTATTAAATAACCGTATAGTGGCAACATTTTTGTTTCTAGCCATTTGCGGTAGGAACTTTTTAAGAACTCTTCTGCAAACGCTTAGCATCATGTTTTGAATTAAAATTATTTCAAAAGTAGTTCGAATAAAAACAAGCTTTTGTATTCTACTAATTAGAATTGAATAGGCAGGCAATGTTATACAATGGCCAGATCATTCAGTCTGTGCTGGAGGTACTTCATTTCGTTTCAAATGTTGACTATTCGGAGATATGGTGTTGGACGTTTAACAGTTTATCCAGCTTTAATACTCAGTCGAGTTTTAAAAACCTAAAAAGCACTCACGCTGTCCTCCGTGAGTCCAGTCTTCGGAGTCACTGGCTAGATATCACCTGAAAATGTTGAAAAGAGAATGTTGTGAAGTCTTGTTTATTAATACCATTTTAAGAACGTTACACTGTGAGTTCACTCACTATATCTGAGTGCACTTGCGCTTTGAAATTCATAATTTTGATTAAACTCGAGGATTCTCAAAACTCAGTATGTACGATGGTGAGAAAATGGGTTTTATTTACACGAAATTTTACAATAAATTCCAACCAAAATCCATAGATAATTAAAAACACACTCAAAACATTTCAGCCACTCAAAGAAGCAACTTTGAAAGCTCCCTTACAAAATAGCCTTAAGGCAACCTGGAGTCCTGTCTCCAAAAATAAAACGCATTGTGCTGGTACAATAGTTATGGCTCATGTATTAATATTCCGTAGATGATCTGGTGCGGTCGACCTTCATTCGATATTTGGAAGCCTATTCACTAATGATAATGATAATGTACAATAATCCCTATTTTGTCAAATTGTATTGTTAGATAAGTTCTACTTTGTTCCGCAATAACTCACGTAGCAAAACCGAAGCTTAATCGAACTGGCACCAGTTTTATAAATGGCGCCCAATGTGGTATTCAGACAAAATAAAAGAACATGTCTAATATTTCCACTTTCTTTCGTCAGTGGCATGTAATTCATCCGCAGGCTGAAAATTTTCAGAGCAAAGTATGATTCATATCATTGTCAGGGCAAAAGATATTATTTTATGAATGCTGATTGCTCTGAAAAAAATTCCTTGGGCTAAAAATTAATAACAGTTGTGAATAGCATTTGCATTTCGAGTACATGCGAATGAAAACGATTTGAAGTAAACGCTGCTCTAGTTGAATTTCCTTCGTTAGGCTGAACACCTTTATTTAACTGCAGCTTTTATTCAAATCGGGCTAGCGTTTTCACTTCAAACAAGCTCCAGCACATGAAATTATTTCTAATATAAACAATGGCACTGTCAAATGAATCATCCCACTACTAGAAGCATCCTTGAGTGTTTTTGCGCGTTTTAATTCTGTGCATTGATTGACTGATCTCAACCATTGGGAATATCAAAATTGCTTCCGATTTGTCCTACTGCCTTATTAACGATTCTGTTACTTTTTACTGTTACTCAAAGATTTTATTTGCGACTGGCTTGCAGAACTTTGGCTAAAATTATCATGATTAGGAATATTTTTAATAACAAGCATTTATCACTGTACAACTCCTATGATGTGTTTTATTGGTATCCGAAAATCTCAAAATGAAACTCTATGGGGAAATTGTGATTCTTTCCAGTTTAATGTGTTATTGTTTGCGTTCCTTTCACTCCAATCACAGGATTGGTTACTCGTTCAATCTGTATAACATGTAATAGTCCTGCACCAATAAGTGAAACACTTCTTTGCAGAAGTCTGACTCTATCTCATCTATTGTTTTCCAACCGACCAGTTCATGTTATGTGATGGCTTTCATATGCCTTCTGTGGAATGAAATTTGGATTTTATAAAAAAATTATTTATCTTCTTTTATTTCCTTGTGGTTTACTTTGCAATGAAACTGGAACAATATTTGACCTTATTTTCACCAATATTCTTGAAGCTTGAGTATCCTAGTGGGTAGAGCACTGGCTTCTTGCGTGTGAGGTCCCTGGTTTGAATGCACGTTCGGACGAGGATCCACGCACCAAGCTTTGAATTCACCTAGCTCTGATTAGGTACCTGATTTAAATCAGGGGTAAAGTGAGTCGTGGAACTAATCACTCCACACTAGTATTCACAATGATTAAAAAAATTGTAATGAAGCTCTCTACCAGCGTCAACCCCTAGACCCGTACGAGGGTTGTCGTGAGATTACTTCACCAATATTCTGAAGTCTTTACTTTTTTTTTGGATCATGCTCCTTTTATTGATGTGCTTTCGATTATACTTCCCAGTACTTTTAGAGATTGTCATCGAAATCACTCTTAAATAAGCTCTTGAAACTTCCTTTAGCTTCTTTAAATTAGCTCTTTATAGCTTCATCCACCTCATATTTCAATTTCCAAAAACCAACTTTTCTGGAACGTTGACGAAATCAACAATATTAGCAAGCCCAAAATGAATTTGATCATAGTTCCTCTGTTGAAGTTTTTCAGTGTTACTGGTCTTTGCAATTAATGGCAAAAAGAACAACTGAAGAAGCAAAACCTAGCTACTTCACCCATATTGAAGTTTACTTTTCTTCAAATAACTCAAAGCCTTGCTGGTCCTATGTTCATTCTCTAAAAATAATCAATCAATTTCCTGACACCTTTTTCGGGATGAATCTACTTCTTTTATTCCTCAAGATATTTGTGTTTTTATTTTGCTAAGTTTCTTGTCTCTTACTTTTCTCTTCCCAACATTTCTTCACGAAACCTTGATTTTTTTTTGTCTTATCATGTGACTATTGTGACCACTAATCTTCTTGAGGTAGAAATTTTAAAATCTTTGTTGGATCTCTCTGCAAACAGTGGCCCTGGTGGCTAATATCTTACTTATGTATTTTCCTGTCTATTTTATTTAACTTCAGTTTGCCCGTAGGTGTTTTTCCTTTCAGCTAGAAAGCTGCCAGTGTTTTCCTGATTTGTGAGTCGAGGAAAATTAGTGATATTGCCAACTACCGTCCTATATCCCTCCTGTTGTGTTTCCCTAAGTTGCTTGAGCCACTCGTCCATGAACAAATGTATAATGCTTTCAGTCACTTATATTAGAAAGAGCAACATGAATTAATTAAGGGACGTTCTACGAAAACAACTTAGTCCAACTCACAAATATGCTCGCCTGTTACTTTGACAACGGGTCTATAAGTTGATGCGACTTACACTGACTTTGCGAAAATATTTGACCATTCAGTTTTGCTGGAAAAAATATAAAATTTTTGTGTGTCCAGTATTGGCTTTCTTGGTCCATTCATGATGCACCTATCGTGTTGTTTTGATGCCTGCTCTTTCTCTCAATTCTATCTTACTTCAGGCATTCTCCAAAGCTCCATGCTTGCTCCCCCCCCCCCCCATCCTTTTCCCTTTCTTAATCAATGACCTTCCTTGTAAATTCAAGTCTGATTCTCTTTTATGATGATCTTAAAAATGCTCGTGCTGTCGCTTCACTAAGTGATTGTCGTAATTTACAATCTGGTTTTAAGTGACTGGTGCATTGTGTACTTCCTTGCTTTTTACAAGGGTCTTGTGATATCTTTTTTCACCCATCACCTTCGACTACTTTTTGTCTGGTAATCTTTTGAAGCATATAGATCAATATAAGGACCCTGGCATCATTTTTGATCCAGAGTTAAAATTTAATCTGCAAGTTTCTTATGTCGTTTCTAAAGAATCGAAAGTTGCTGGTTTCTGATTACCATATTCACTCATTGAAAAACATTTTGGTCATTTATTCACAAATATGTTTGAGCTGCTAGCTCATTTTTTCGCTGCTTTCCACCCTACAGTTAGGTCACTCCTCAAAATTTGAAATTTTCTTTTTCTTGCGCACAAAATCTCTTCGTTTTGTACTTATTGATTCTACCTTTAGTTGTGGATCATATGGCAAATTGATTTCATTTTCCCTTCCTTTCAGAAATTTGTTTAATATCCTTCACATGTCTATAACGGCAAATCCTACCTTCATCGCTAAGCACCATGCATTTCACTTCTCCCCTATATCTACTAGCTCACTAATGAAGCTGTTGTTAGTTTTATTGGTCAGTAAATACAGGTCTATACTGACTTGTCACAGGAGTTTGACTCTGTCTACTACACGTGTTTCTTGTTTTACAACTGGACAAATATGGCTTCGCTAATCCTCTTCTCTCGTGATTTTCTTCCTATATGCAAGCATAGTTGTTTTTTACTGCCAACTCCTGCTGTCCCAACTCCCTCAGATACTACTTCAGGTGTTCCAAAAGACCAATCCTAGGCCCCTTATTGTTCTTGATTTTTATAAATAACCATCCATGTTTCATCTTGTTTTCTGTATGCAAGTTAGGTTAGGTTGTACTGGCTGGCACAAAGCCACACATAGACCTACTGGTCCATAGTGATACCAGATAAATGGACCTCGAGAAAGAAAGTTTAGTCCAAGCGGCCATCAAAGGCCCTGGATTTTTTCACAAACTGAAGGATGTCCATCAGCTTTTGCTCTGCCGCATGCGAGAGATCCACCAGCCAGGGCTCACCGAAATAAGGCAGTCTGGTTTTCCCCAGTGCCGGACAGTGACACAGGAGATGCTGGATTGTTTCTGAGACCTCCGGCTCTTGACACATCCTACAGGTGTCGCTCGTTAGGAGTCCCATTTTCATAGCGTGCACTGCTACCAAACAATGGCCAGTAATGATACCAACGAGTCGTTTGCAGTCAGTCCGCGTTAACTCGAGAAGGTACAACCCATCTGCGCGGCGCACCCTGTATCATTTTGGAGTCGATTGAGAACTTAATCGTTTGGATAGGACTAAGGATAACTACCGATCCCGAAAGGGGGAGACTAGCCCCATACTTGGCTAACGCATCTGCCTTCTCACTTCCATGCAGATAAGCTTAAAATATTTAGAGCGATTGAATTATTTGATGACCGTTCTTGACATCTTTAAAGCGATTTATGCATTATGGCTGTGAAGCTTAACTCTCCTATTCTGACTGTTGCAATCCAATCTTCTTTTCCTTTTCAATTTCCAACACATCTCTCGAACTAGCCCAAATTCAATTTTTCCAATTGTGATTACAGTGCAATAGTTTATCATACCACAAGCTCTGAGTCAAGCAGAGTATTTATTGAAAACGGAAACGAAGACTAGACAGAATGGTTGAGAGGTACGAGGTTGGGCTAAAACGTTTTCGACCCAAATTTGAACTAACCATATTTAAGTTAATTTTTTCTTTTGATCTTTCAATATAATGTTTCAGAAGCTCGGTAAATTGTATGAATTTGGTCCAAAAAATTTGACACACTCAATAAAATATAGAAAAAGAGAGTATGTGTCTCATATATTGTATGAGTTTTTCTTTTGTGGCTCCAAACTTTTTTTGAATGGAAAAATATTACAATTATAATAACGATTCGGTGAAATCATTTAAATATAAATTTCCTTCATCATACTCAAAATAATTAATTATATATTCCTAAAAATTTCTTCAAAGCCCACTAAACTTCAGCATGAATAAATAAAATTTAATTACAATCGAAATCCCTTCAACCATGCCATCCAATTTCGAATTCTGGCAAAGTAACTAGAGCATCACTGATAAGTACAGTACGCTTCTTCTTCTCTTCTTACCAACCCGATTTCGTATCTCACCACATCATTATTTCCTAACTAACAACCGATTTCATTGTACCTGAAGATAAAAGTGGACAAATATTATGAACGTCATCGGGCCTACATTTGAGCCTTCAAAAACACTTTTCAATACATCGAGTCTGAAATTCGGCGCTACATTTCGCTCGAGACAAAATAAGACAGTGACCACCACCAGGCAATTCGTGAAACAATAGCAATTTATAATGTATAGAGACAAAATAAGATTGAAATAGCGTTCCTTGAAATTTTCATGAATTAAAAATAAACCTGTTCGCCGTTGATTGAAAGCGACAATAGATGTGAACGCTACCGATGCTGCCTTCAAGAAAATACTCTGCAGAATACGTGATTTTTCTCAGGGAAAAAACAATCAAGCGAATTTCAAATTCATCCTTCGGTCAGTTCGCGGCTTGTTGAGGCAGTGATGAGAAAAGTTAATATATCTTTCGGTTAACGATTTAACATCAGTCGTGGATGACAACGTTAATTCCATCGAATGAAATCCAGGAATTTATCGCCAGAGCTTTTGATCGCGAATGAATATGAAATAGCAAATAGCTGTCTGTTAACAATTTGTCGGGAAGAGTAGAAGAAAATTTTGCGAATTTTCACGCAGGAAAGATCGAATGGTGCGTGTGGAACGACAAAGAATGTGCTGCGAACAATCAACAAGAAGTAGTGAACATAGTCAGCGGCGTATCCGTTTGCTAAAAGCTTTTCCACCAACCGTCGTCATATCTGTGTGATTGACACTCTGTTTCGCAGTGACTTGAGTTCCGTTCCCAGTCTACAACTGCTACCAAGCTTCATAACACCACCCAGCGAAGTCATATGCCAAACCAACCCTTATTTAGTGTGGATAACAATTGGCAAACAGTGTGCTCAAGATACGTTGGCCGTGAAAGTGGAATTGTGCGCGTACAGTTCGGGTTCAGTGGGCCTCTTTACTTTTGGTGAGAAAATTAGTTTCGCAAAAGAACGCGGTTGAGGTGTTAATGATTCGAAAAACGAGTGGTTAAGAGTGTAGAGAAAGCACGTGTCACGGATAGGGTCAAGCCATGTCGACCTCGAGTATTGGACGCGATGAAATCCGAAAACCTTTGCTCGACGCCTACCTCCTTGAGCGACGAATCCTGTTGGGTTGCAGCTCGTTAATTGCAGTCGCAATCATTGTTTGGATAGTTGCCATCTCGACGAACCGATGGTCGGTTATAAATGGCGAGGACGGTAAGTATATTTCGGTAAATTGTATGTGCATGTGACATTTTAGAATGCTATAGTGAAAAAGTTATTTTCAAATGTGCAAATTCAACCGACTTAAAACTATCAGAGTATGCTTGCTTAGAAAACACGGTAAAAGTGGTAACGATTGTCGCAAGGTGAAACTTGCAAATTGGCCGTGACTTTTTCGAAAGTGTTTTGTTTCTGCTATTATTGATCAAACTTGGCACCGAAAATTCTAAAATTATTTGATTTGGGCGTTATAAAATCCATACAGTCAGTCTTCTAGTCAACAAGCAGTTTTATGTGCAACTATAAACGGCTTCAGCGTCTAATGGCAAATACATATATACAGGTATAAATTCATTCAATTCACTTCCACATCGCCACAGGGACTTCTATACGGAAACTTCATCCCTCGTTTCTGTTCCTCTCTCCATCACCCTAATTCGGACTTCAAACATCAATTGTGCAACAAGTTAGAACGAAGATGTGGATTTGATGTCCTTAATGACATCACCGGCGTCACTCACTTGTTGCTGCCGGTTCTGGCTCCATGGAATCACCATCACTGGGACAACGCAAACTAGCTGAAGTCGATATCGTCGCATCTGTTTTTATTAGTATAGCGATGAAAACACGCACGGGCTCTTAAGGTTTTTTGTCCAGGAAACCGTTCTAGAGCTGAGTGGTGCGTTGTCGACAGCTTGAAACATTTTAGTGGTTTACTACTCGTAGGAATTATAACTGAAGGCCTGGTTACGTCACCTATATACGGGGACCGTAAAAACGTTTTATGGTTTCGGTTTATTCTTTATTTTAAATAAAAAATTCAGAGCCAAGACGGAAAGCAATTTATGATGGATTCAGTTAAGATTTGTTCACATGCTTTATGATGGCACTTGTATAAGTTAATTAGCGCTTAAAAGAGATGAAAGAGCCTCAGCCTTTTTACTAACGGGGAGTGTATACACTAGTCATATTGATTATGTCACTTTCCCCGAAAATTTCTTCTTTGTGTCCCAACTATAATTTTCGTTAAAAGATCGAAGGAAACTTTGCATAAAGAGTATGTTAAGAGTATGTGTAAAAACATCCCCAGATAGCACGATTATACAATCACTTATAAAATTGTTGTTTTGCTGCATTTAAGAAATAATCAACTTAAGTCAATTCACCACAGCAGCAATTGTAGTTTCAGCAGTAACAAAAACTGAAAAATTTCAATGTTCGGCAAAAATTTTAATTTTTTACGAGAGGAAACTATCTGAAGAAGTTTTATTAAAATATTTTTGGAGTGATTTTGTCTAGTTTATAAATTTAATGCTGAGGATTCTATTACAAATTTAAATTTTTGAAAATCCTTAGACTTTTACAACCTGTCTTTAATTTTCCCACTTGCTCGCAGCTATATTTTTTTTCCGGTATAATATTGAATATTGTTATCTTCGCTGTAGGCACGTGATTATTTTTATTATTATTTATTTCAAACCAAAGCAAGGCGTGTGAACAACACATAATACCACCATCAATTAAATTACCTACATGTCACTTTAAATAAAATAAAATTATATATATCACAAGACTGTTGTCTCTGTGCCACTTGAGGAATTAGATTTCTAGTTTTTTGGTTTTTTGGGTTTAGGCTAGTTTACGATATTAGTTCTTTGGAGAAGTCAATTTCAAATTGGAACATGGAAGTAGACGCAAAATAATGTTTGCCCAAATTATTAAGACATGCAAAAGATCCACCAGCCAGGGTTCGCCGAAGCAGTGTTGTCTGGTTTTCTTTAGTATCAGGCAGTGACACAGGAGATACTGCATTGTTTCTGAAACTCCCGTCTCTTGACATTTCCTACAAATGTCGCTGTTTAGGAGCCCCATTATCATGGTATGTGCTACTAGACAGTGGCCAGTAATGAAGCCGACCAGCCATTTGCAGTCAGTTCACGTTAATGCGAGCAGGTATTTAGTTGCTACTAGATTGTATGACCCCAACATGATTTTGGTTACTCTGTAGATCTGAGTTGCTCGCCATCTGCATATCGCACCTTGCATCAGGCAATCAAGTACTTGATCGTTTGATTAGGAATTGTTATGTGTAATAATGTTAAGACTGGCCCCATGCTTTGCTAACGCATCCGCCCTCTCATTTCCATTAATACCTTTATGACTGGGAACCCAGAAAATTCGGACTCTTCTGTTGTTGCCTAATCTATTCAGAGCCTGAATGCAGTCAAGTACACTGAAAAAACACATGGCGCCAGACGCCATAATTTATGGACTTCTGGCGCCATGTACATAGTCGATTTGGGGATTGTAATAAAATATAGTGCCACACGCCATAGTACATGGCAAAAAGTACATAGGAGCAGGCACTATGCTTATAGCCCTCCACGTTATGTACTATAGTCCTACACGCCATGTACTATGGTTTTCCACGCTATGCACTATGGTCCTCCACGCCATGTATTATGGCCCCCCACACCATCTACTATAGTCCTCCACGCCATGCACTTCATGCAAACTAAAGCACTACAATAAAGGTCTAATAAAAAATTTAACTCTTAAAATATTTGCACGTATGCCTAACACCAGATATGTATCCCTCCATTTAATTTTTTTTTTTAATTTATTTTTAAAATTTTTTTTAAATTTTTTTTTCTTTTTTTACTCTTTCATAGTGCTTCCCAGACAACTAGTTTGTTTGGATAAAGGACAGTACAAAGTTTTACGTGCCAGCGTCACGTGGTATTCCCAAGCGGTCCCCCGTCTAAGTACTAACTGCGACCAACACTGCTTAACTTCGGTGATCTGACGAGAATCGGTTATTCCGGTGTGGTATGGCCGTATATTCAAATATACTTCAAATAACGAACAATATCTAAATTCGCTCACCTATAAATGAAGCCATATTACATGGCTCATGGTACTATGTACATAGCGTGTGGGACCATAAATGCTGTGCCATGTTACATAGGACCACGCGCTATGTAGATTCTAACATTATGGTGCTGGGAGCCATATTGCATGGCTCAGAGTACTATGTACATGGCGTATGGGACCATAAATAATGCGCTATGTTGCATGGCTCTGGGCGCCATGTGGATTTTTTTCAGTGTACGCCCTTCGATTTTTATGTGGGAGACATCTGTGCTTTCACGGCCGCTTGATTGCCTGTGAAGATGTTGATACCCTCATATGTAGTATCTTTAGCATATGTTAGTTAGGCCTACTGGGGAAACCTCAATAAAAAAATCGTCTACCGCATGAGGCCATTTGGAAATGAATGAATGAATATATGCCCTTAATATTTAAGTGTAACTCAAACATATAGATGAAGCATATTCTTTTAGGTTTCCATTAAATGTATTGCATGGAGTGCAAAAATCGTTCGCCCCGGCCCCGAATAGATGGTTTCGGTTTGGTGGCCTTTTCCCATATTGCAGAAAATATATGAGATAATTATCATACCCCTGTTATTTTCAATCGAGCATGTGTCATTACTTTTAAGGATCGGTGCTAGATGGGCAGTTTTCCAAAAATAGTAATTATACCGTATGATAGTGACTTACAAAAAAAAATATTAAGGAGGGAAAAAACCGTGGCTTTGCAATAAATGAGAAAGATTGGAGCAAGTAGGTCAGCTTCCGGGCCCTTGTACATGACCATTTCCTTCCTGACTATGGTGAAATCTCCAATCAAAGAGTTTTTCTAGGTCATGAATTAGATTTCGACCAATTATATTCACGTAATTCTCATAAGCTTCGTTGCATTCGGTTGCGAATTCTAGAGTTAATTGATTATATATGTCCTTTATATCATCGTTTACATTGATGTTGGTTTTTATGTTTTTATTCATTTTATTTCTTTGATTTTGTAAGTATGCTATTAAGCCATAGCTCCGAGAGGTTGTTTTTTTTTCTCTTTCGGAACGTACTTATCAACCTGGATCCAACAAAGGCTGTCGTGAGATTACATTACTTCACTTTACTTATTAACAGCTTCAAAAATAACTTGAAAAATAAAGTCACTGCATCATCCAATTGTAACGTTGATAGGATACTAGTCCATTAATGCTGTAAAATCTACGCAACGCAAAAGGTGTACCTACTTCTCCAATATGCGGCGAACAGGGCCATTTTAATAAGAATTGTTGTGGTAAAAAAATAAACTTCTTGCCAAAAACGCTCTTTGATAACATATTTTATAAAACTAATGTTATTGTATAGCTGATGATTGTATGTATATTATGTTAATATATGGCTTTTTACTAACAACTGGAATAAAAAATAATAGTTTCCTAATAATATTGTTAAATAGTCACCTGCCTCAATGAGGGAAACATCGCCATTTTGTACAATTTTCTTAAGGATTGATAGCACCATCTTGTAGTTTGTCGATTATTTTTATATTTTAGTTCCATAGTGGTAAGTTGGTCATCTTATTAGTGACTGATTTGGAGCGACATAGTCAAATACGGTTCGCACATTCTTTGTTTCTATCGGTTTTTTTTTTGTGACATTTCCTTAATTTATTTCAAATCATCTGAAAGAAATATCTAAATATATAACTAAACTTATTTTAATTTAGCTTTCTTGCTTCCCAGACTAGCGTCACTCAAATTTCAAATATCTTCGTAAAATATTTATGATGGTTATTTATTCACCATTATAAAATTTCAATCGCAACATTTAAAGCACAAAATACCTATTAAATGGTTACTAACGACTATGTAATGGTTCTGACAATATATAAAAATAGAATATTTCACTTCGCTGTCTAATTCAATATTTTTTCATTTGAGTTTATTTTTATGTAGCTAAGCTTTTACCCCTAATAAATTTTCAAATAGATTATACATTTTGATAATATGCGAAAAACGTTTGAATATTTTTGACCCGTGATATAATAATCCTCCCAACATCATTATCTAGTTGAGTTATGGATATATTTTTTTCCAGAGACAAAATAAATTGTTGTTAAAACTCAAGACATTCTCTAAAACTCAATGACAAATATTTTTCATATCCCATCAACTGTAAATATTCTAAAGATCAACAACAGTTTGGACTTTGAGCTCCTATGAAAAAATGAATTTTGTTCTAATTTCATGACAAAATATCATGTAACTCAGTCATGTCTATAGCATAACACATGTAATGTGTCCATCGGTTTGCTATAAAAGCGAAAAATGTCTATTGTTTCCTTTTCCCATAAATCTCAAATTCCACCCACTAGAAAATAAAATAAAACATAATTTACGGACTCCGAATTAATAGACTACATTCAATTCAACAAAGAAAAACATAGATGAAATTTTTAAAATATAAATCATTGCAAGCGAACATTTTAAAACGGGTGGCGTCAAAATACATTCACAGTTCAAGGCTAGTCAAATGCTTTCGTTATGCTCTTCTTTTAAACATAATTTCACCATCAATGTCAAAAAAATATGTTCTGATTTTTTTTATTTTCTTAATTCTATCAAGCAATCATCACTGAATTGTGTTATGATCAGTTATTTTCATCACGCAAATATTTCGAAGAATTTTTCGGGACTTTAAATATACTTTGAACAGTATGTTTTTGGCATGACTTTCCGAGATATTTTTGCTATATTTTTATGAGATTTATGATGATTGTTTGCACAATATCGGTGATTTGTAGTTGTTAATTAAAGGAAAAAAGAATTTATGATGCGTTATATTGACTTGGTGTTTTCAGTTTTGTTTTATATTCAAGTTTGTTTTCTATAGTTTGGAAGGTAAAAATAATGAAAGCTTGATCTGATCCAGAAAAAGCGCCTGCTCTAGCTCCACATCATATTCGACCGTGTTTTAACCATAACACTAGAATTCAAACTCCAACAAGTTAAAAAATTAAGCTATGCAATAAGAGCAACACTGTCAGATTAAAGATACACAGATACTCAATAAATTGTTTTTCCTAGGATGTCTAAAATAAACCAAGCATTCAACACAATAATAATAAACCCTGAAAAAGGCAGTATGCGTTTCTCACATATGTTTGTGTTCAATAGGTCTTTCTTATGAAAGAAACCGAAAATAGCATCCCAGATGTAATAAAAAAGTGGTGACAAATGAAATTTACTCAAATAATTCAGAGTGTATAATCCTCATATCATTTGAGTATATTTCAGTAGACACCGCTCTTCTTAGTTTATTCAATTTTCCGAGATTTCCATCTGTTAATCTAACAACCAGTTTATGTTGGAAATAAACTAGGATTTAAATAAAAATACTGACTTTTGACACGTACATCTTTCATTTCAGACAAATTAATCTCTAACATTTCCGAAAATTAATTTTTTGTATTTATCAAATTTAAAATGACTAATTTAATTTTCCATAACGATGACTTGTAGTCAAATGAGTGCGAAAAGATCTAATTTCATGGCATTAGAAGTAATAAATCATATTAACTTGGTACGAATGCGATTTTAATTTTTGTCACACAACGTAAAACAAAAATGTGTTGGAAAATGTGGGAAAAACTGAAAACTGAATTAATGATTATTTATTTTTGAATGGATCTTGGTTCATTTATATTGAATAGATATTCCCATAATATAAAAACTCATTCAAAGCTTTAAATTTAGTTTCAGTTTAGGTTGGTAATATTGTTTTGCGTGTAAAAGAAACAGCTGATACAAGAAAATATCACTGTTCATTAATTACCTTTACGATTGTGGAAATGCAATTGATGTTTTTTTTTTTGATTGCTTATCAGAAATTTAAGTAATACTATGCCATTTCTCGCTTAAAAATAAGTGGCTTGTTTAATACTCCTGACCTAAGTACAGCTACGAGTATAACTTTATTTTAAGAAACTGTTAAATTTTTACTGAATTTCAAAAAAAAAAAAAAACAAGGGGAAAATGCACATTTCTTTAGCATTTTATCAAAATATTGTGACATTTGAAAATTCCAGATTGCCAAAAATTGATAGTAATGGCGAAAATTGATGATAATGGTTGCTCAACAATTTTCTCTCTCTTTGAGTTATTTCAATTAAAGAAGCACTTATTTCCTAGTATGTATAAAAATGACCAAACTAAAACTAGCAAAATTAATCACGCATGGAGACTGCAAAAGTGCCACGATAAAATACTGATAGCTTAATTGACCATGCGGATGATGTATTTGTAATTTAATTGAAATTACTTAAGCAGCCATCGAAAAATAAATGTACCAAAATTAATACGTGATGATGTTCGGGCAAAACTTACTTCTGTGGTGGGGGAAAGTTCATCGAAAATCAGAGAAGTAATGAAACAGATTTTGGGTGAAAACTGACAAAAGAAGAAGAAGCTGAAGAACAGCCAAAAGTGACGTTTCCATTTGTTTCACTTCTTCTCATTGGCCTTTTACATGGTTCAGTCCATTCGTAGTTTTCAGAAAGCGGGAGTTCAGTGTTCGTTTGTTCATTCTCATCGCATATATTGTCCCAGATCAGTTTTTCCGACAAGATTGTATTAACTTTGCTTTTTCAGAAAAAGAAATCTCATTCAACTCTCAAAATTGATGACTGATACGAGTGACGAAGTGGCCCAATCCCAATATTGAGTTGATTCATTTAAACGGTAAGATCAACTTTAAAAGAAAATCAAGAAGAATTTTGCGTATTGATTTGAGTCATCTAAAAGGTCTCCAGCCGGTACCACATTGCATAACATTGTAATAAATTCGGATGGAATCTGGCAAGAGGGGAATATTCCCCTAGCCGATAAATGATGTCTTTTTTTCGATTAGGGGAAAGCTAGGAAACACATTGTGAGTAAGTTTATGCACCCGCGGGTGCCCAAACTTATCCAAAACTGAGTAAAGAAACATACCTAATCGTTGATTAAGCTTGAATTACACTCCAATCAACTTAAAAAAAACACTAATGTTCGAAGAACAGTAGAAGAATCGTGCAGGTTTTGAGTGCATATTCCACCACATGTGCTGCTTATTACGGCCAAACTGTTTCAAATGCCACGTTTTACTTTGGTCTCTAGAATGCATTATAACTCATATGGTAGAAGGTTTCAGATATTACCACTGGCATGGGTTTCAAAGTTTATGAAAGAAAAACACTTGTTAATTATATTCGTTATCAGTTGCTTATTTCACCAAACTTTGAAAGCAGCATCTCATATAACATCAATGAAGAAAATGCTCAGTGTCTGCAGCACTGTAACTGAAGTTGGTGTTCGGGGCTGCGATCCGAAAAATTTGCAGAACTTTGCGAATTGAAACATCGGTTATTTATTTTCATTGTAAATGTTTCCGGTATGAATACTAACTGTAAGCATTTATTGATACAAAAGTAGCACAACCGACTCGTGCTGGCAACCTTTCGCCAGTATCAAAGTCAAGAAAATATCAAATCTGCTTCACGTTGTTCAATTACATTCGAAGTTATAGGAGTATAAAGAAATTTAGGGTTACCTGCAGCGAGTTTTTTCAAATGATCGAAAGCTTAATATTTGCTGTTTATTGTCACTACAATATCATTATTATTTGAAAATTCTACGATAAAACCGCTTAATAAAGATATTACAATAAAACACAAAACCAACAATAGCTGGCAACCCTATAGTGGCTTTTCAACCAAATTTGGTCTGAATAATGTTTATGACAGGTTTCATTAATTGTATGAAATTCGTATTGATTTCATGACTGCACTGGAAGTTATAGTGCAAAAAGTTTTATTTTCCTGAGCGAATTTTCAAAACCAAAGACACAAAAATTACCATAGCTGGCAGCACCAATAAAATTTTTCAACCAAATTTCCATCAAACAGAGATTAGAGTTAGGTGTGTCTACTGTGTCAATTTCATGAAAATCTGGTAACTTATTCACATTTCATAGGGCAAAAAGCAGTTTTTTTTCTTTGTAATTTTTCAAGATGGCACCACTGGCACAGACTTGCCCACAATTCAAAATCGCTTCTATCAAATCTGGTCTTACTTAAGTCCAGTGCATTCTGTAAATTTTAGCTGTATCTGATTATTGGTTCGTGAGTTTCCGTGAACAGAAGTTTTTGATGCTAAAAATATAGGTTAACTGGGAGAGGGTTACCGTTCTTGTCCGACATGAAATTTATTTAGTTTTATTTTGAACGTGTAGATAAAACATAAGATTTATATACAGATTGGTTTTATTGTAAGAAACGGACATTTTTTTGAATATTCGATGGTTTGAATGTTTTCACTTCCAATTTTTTTTTTTTCAAAATGAAGACACCAAAATTATCATAGCTGGCAGCTCCAACCGAATTTTTCAACCAAACTTCTACCAAACGTGGCTTAAAGTAAGGTCCAGCAATTGTGTGAGTTTCGTCCAAATCGAACGATTCAATCAGAATTTATAGGGCTAAAAACAGTTATCTTTTTTAGTGGTTTTTCAAGATGGCAACACTGGCACAGAATCGCCCGCATTTCAAAATCACTTCTATCAGACCTGGTCCTATTTAAGGCCAATACATTCTGTGAATTTCAAATAATTCTGCTCATCGGATCGTGAGTTTCCGTGAACAGAAGTTTTTGATGCTAAAAATATAGGTAAATTGGGCAAGGGTTACCAGGCGTGCCCGTTATACCATAACTTTTTTTTTTTTTTGGTTATATAAACAAAGCACAAGATTTACATATGAATGGCTGTTTTTTGAAGAAACGGCATTTTTTCAAGAGAGACGATGATTTGGAGGTTTTCACTTTCAGTGCCTGCCCTAGCTACAGGGTTGCCAGCACGCTCATTAAAAGCTACACAAATCTACAACTAAATAATATCAATATGTCCTGAAAATTTCGTAATGATTGAGTAGCTCTGTCAAAAGTTATCGAAATTTAAAAATTTTCCCGTCCTCTTTTTAGGCACCCAGCGCACACATAGGGTTAAAAAATTCCAAAGCATTATCCGATTCATATGTAAAACACGTTAGAAATTTATTTCGTTAACTTTATTTTTGCGAAAATCATTTGTGCACGAAATAATAGGTATATTAAAAATATCACTTAAATGGCCGCCGGCGTCAAAAGGTTAACAATAACTGACATTTAAAGAGACCTGGACCTATTCTGCATATACACCAATATATCCTGAAAATTTCAGCTCAATCGGATGGCGCGTTCCCGAGATTATCTCACTGAAATTTTTTGTACATATATATATATATATATATATAAAGAAATATGAATTTTTGGCCGAATCGATTTTAATACTAATGTTCTTCGAACATTAGTAAAAACGCTAAATACTCGTTCAAAACATGACCACGTTGAACAGAAAAATTTCGGAACCCAATTATCTAAATTCCATTGGTAGCTGCATCAAAAACGAAATCTTTAAGAAAAATTTTCATTTTAGCTGTCCATTTTGGAAAATATATGGTTGACGTAGTGTAGAACCACTGTATCGTTTTTAAACTTAAATTATACAGCCTCATATACAATGTGCCAACAAGCTACTAAAAGTGTGCCTTATCTACAAGCTCTACTCGTAGATTTAAGTAAACAATAGTCCGCTTTAGATTCGAAAAATTAAACACATAGTAGTTGGTTATTGATTTTTCTCAGCTAGATACAGCAAAATTCTCATTGCCTTACATGAAACTGAGTTAACCTTTCTTTTTGCAAGAACTATGACGGAAATCTGAGAAGTTAATTCCATGATGAGAACGAAGTCGTCAAACGTCTTTCGTTTCAGTAATTGTAGTAGTAATAGTACTCTTAATTTTATATGTTAGAAAGTTTTAATGAAACAAAAAAAAAATACATTACAATATGCTACATGCACGTTCTTTCTTCTTCTTAATAGCTAAATAAGCCTCAGCACTTTCTCTTTCTACTCGTGTCACAACCATGTCGTCCAAAACAAGTAAACTAGGAAACATTCTGATAATCGTCCGGCGTCGATTTGTCGCATCATCAACGGACACCTTATTGCCTTCGAAGTAACTCCCGCGCAAAGATAGATACTCTAATTGTGGGCATCGTCGTTTGATTTGTTGAAGCCATGCATATAAATCGGTGATGCTCTCGTTCAAACTGAAAAGAAACAAAAAAGTCGTACTTAAACAAACGGAATTCCAAAAGTCCAAATGTTAATTTCTGAACAAAACTTAAATATAACAGATAAAAATTATAAAGAAATACTCATGGAAAAAATAAATGTAAATATATAAATCGTTGCAACACTCACTGTAATGTCTTCAAACGCGGTAAAAATGGCAGTGTCTTCAAGTCCAGATCCTTGTTCTTGCTCACCGAAAGCAAAACCAAATTCGTGAAATTCACTAGAAAGGATAAATCCTTAAAATGATTTCGATCCAACACCAAATTCGTTATGCGATCTGCTGTGAAATTAATAAATTCGAATGGAATTTTATTCAGCTTTCGACTCGACAGATCAACACATCCATTCTTTACCAAATTATTGATAGCTTTGAACTTCTCAGTCGGCGTTCTGATTCGACGAAGAGTGAATTCTTCGTCGAAATAACCGAACAACGTATTTGTGGAGTTTATCATATCGAAAGGATATGGGTGTTGATTTGATGAGCTATTGGACACTTGTTAGCAAATTCAGTTATTAAATACGTGTTTATGCTTTGATAGATTCTTTTCTGGCGTTCAAAAATATAATGAAAATCTTTTCTAAAGTCCCTGGTTTTATCCCAAAAACTTTGAAAATGTCATTACCTTATTTTTCGTATTTCGGCAGATAAGTACTCTACCTGGGAACAAAGACAGTCACTAAATGAGGGAAATTTAACAGGAGTCATTAAGTGTGCATTACAATGCAATTAGCATAAAGTCAGTGAGTTGATAGTTGCTGAAGAAGATCTTCCGTCAACAACCTGTCGCGTCAGTAATTGTCACAACAGTAGCTATCTTCTAGTAATAATAGTTTCATTTAACTACCTGTTCGCAACCCTCAAACTGCACGCTGCATTTATTTTCAGGGCACTCGATTTTTTTTATATCGTTGAATATGTTTAGCAGGTTTTATTTATATTCGGTAAGCTAGAAATAAAATAGAGTACTTTTCAGTAGCCTCCTTCAAATTCCTCATCAGACCTCCATCTCATTGTTCAAAATATTGCCAATATAATGTATGAAAGTTGAGCAATCTGCCATTAAAAGAGAATATAAGTAAGATTCATAGCGATATAGGCATTTTCTTATTCTTAAAATAAGCGATCAAATATCGCAAGCAATTCCAAAAAACAGGCAGTCAGACTCTAATAAAAGATAAAAATACTCGATTGTTAAAACCATGATTGTCTAGACAGGGTCGATGCAACTGTGTATATTGTACGTCAAACTTCCAAAAAGATTTCTAGTTCCTGCAACTGTTACTGAGCATTGGCTATCGTAATTTGACAGTTGTGAAAATGCTACTCTCTAGCAGGGGTTTTCTCAGGAATTTTTCATGGGGGGTGTGTTCAGAATTTTAGGAGGGGTGTCCCTTTGGAACAAAGGACACAAAGGTCCATTTGTGTAGGAAAATTGTCCGTGTTAGGGGGGGGTGTATGCACTTTCCGGGGGGGGTGTAGGAAAATCTCTGCTCTCTAGTCATGAAACGGTATTTGTCTTTTGTATTTTCATAGAATTTGAGAGGTAGAAGGCGTATAATTTCTTGTAACTGTCATTACAAGATGATCTTCATATTGCAGTAAGATGAGAATTTCAGCATATCCTGGACATTAAAAAGTGTTCTACCTCAGAATTTTCGGAGAAAAAATTTTACCCAACGATTTGTGTCTTAGTTAGACTTGCTACAGGTAAAACTTCAAGTTAAGTTTCTAAATTCAAAGCAATATTTCGGAGACACTACAGCATATTTTTTTTAACATTATCACTTGTTTTTCAAACAAGGCCACCACAGCAGCCAAGTGATGAAAGTTTGCTCCAAAGTACGCAAACAAAATGGAAATGAGCGGCTAAAACGAAAACCCGATGGCAGTGCTGCCATTTTAGCATTTTGATTGCTAAATCTGGCATTATTTTTTCCCAAAAGACATAGTTATCAGCATTTAAATTTTGTTCATTTTATCAGATGCAAAAGTGAGAGAAGCATTTCTCAAATGACAGGTGAGAGTGTGTTAATTTGTATATGATCCCAAGAAATAGTGAGTGCTGCGAATGTTCGCTGACATCAAACAAAATAGCATAAAAGTGTCAGAGATATTCTTTTTACTCGCCAAATAGTAATTCGCGCTAATGCCTAGTACTATACTCTTCGCGAAACGAATTCAACGGTCAAATCCCATACAAAAAGAGCTTTACTGACGAATTGAAAAGCTCTTTTTTATGGGATTCGACCGTTGAATTCGTTTCGCGAAGAGTATAGTACTAGGCATAACTATCTTATTGCCTACCATTTTTAACGTCAAAATAGGTTTTAAGAAAATCAGTACTGCGTAGTGATGGGTCAAACCAGCACACTTTACTGTGCTAGCACACTTCGCACACCACACTTAAGTGTGCTAGCACTGTGCTCCCAGCACTGACACAGTGCCGCACACTGACACAGTGGCGACACACTGACACAGTGCCGACACACTGACACAGTGACGACACACTAGCACAGTGCCGGCACACTGACACAGTGCCGACACATTAGCACAGTGGCGACACACTGACACTGCCGGCACACTGACACTGCCGACACACTGACACAGGGCCGACACACTGACACAGTGCCGACACACTGACACTGCCGGCACACTTCACTGGCAGGCACACTCCACGGGAACGAATGCTGTACGAGTGGCGTTGATTTTGCCCATTAATATGATGTGATTCGGTAACAAGGCGTTGTTTGCATTGCAGAATGTGTACACATTTTGCGGTTTCGAAAGCATTAGCTATTGAATGCATTAGCTGATGAATGAGATAATTAGGGAACGAAAACAGGCAGATAAGATTTGTTATTCGTATATTTTCTGGGTGAAAGTTTTGATTCTAAATGCAAACGGGATGAAAGTTTAAACACAGATACAAATACGTTTACTTGCGGTACATATGAAAGAAATGCTTCCACGTTGAAAATATTTGTGGAAAATAGGTTTTGAGCAGATAGAAGGGTTTTGTCGTAACATGCAACGATAAAATGATAGCGATAAAATAATCTGCTGCAGATAGAAGGTTTATGGTAAGTAGTGCTATGTTTTTAAATATTCAAATATTAAAGGAGTTTTTAGGGCAAAAGTAGCTGAAATCGGCCAATTTTGGGTTAGAGTGATTTCGGACATAACGGGCCAAGACCTATTGCTGTGATACAAAGATTTCGGTTTTGTAGGGGAGTAAGGGGTTTTTTGGGCATAGTTTGGCAAAAACTGCCTTTACGGCGCTTTCGATGATTGAAAGTGGTCGGGGAGTGCAATAGTGGTATTTTAAGGACGGAAAAATTTTTTGATAGGGAACATGGGGCAAAAATGTCCAACTTTCGCAAAAAAAATTTGTTTGTTCCAGCATGAATTCGGGGACCTTTCTGAGTTGTTTCGAGCGAAATTTCCATACAAGTGTGGGAAAAGGCGGCCTAGTTTCGAAGATACGGCAAAATGCAAAGCCGGAGAAGCCAACTATCGAACCAAACAGGATCTGAACATTTTCTTACTTAACACTTTTAGAGCTACTTTCAATTTTTCCGGACGGTTTTCCGGAGGATATCATTTTGCCGTATCTTCGAAACTAGTCTGCTTTTTCCCAGACTTGTATGACAATTTCGCCCAAAACTACTCAGAAAGGTCCCTGAATTCATGCTAGAGCAAAAAATTTTTTTTTGGATAATGACGTTTTTGCCCAATGTTCCCTCTCATAAATTTTTTCGTCCTTAAAATACTCCCCGTACTCCCCGACCACTTTCAATCATCGAAAGCGCCATAAAGGCATTTTTTGCCAAACTATTGCCAAAAAACCCCTTACTCCCCTACAAAACCGTAATGTTTGTAACACAGCAATAGGTCTTGGCCCGTTATGTCCGAAACCACCCTAATCCAAAATTGGCCGATTTCAGCTACTTTTGCCGTATCTTCGAAACTAGGCCGCTTTTCCCCAAACTTGTATGGAAATTTCGCTTGAAACAACTCAGAAAAGTCCACGAATTCATGCTAGACAAAAAAAAAATTTTTGGAAAATTGGACGGTTTTGCCCAATTTTCCCTATCAAACATTTTTTCGTCCTAAAAATATCACTACTGTACTCTCCGACCGCTTTCAATCATCGAAAGCGCCGTAAAGACAGTTTTTGCCAAACTATGGCCAAAAAACCCCTTACTCCCCTACAAAACTGAAATGTTTGTATCACAGCAATAGGTCTTGGCCCGTTATGTCCGAAACCACTCTAACCCAAAATTGGCCGATTTCAGGTACTTTTGCCGCATCTTCGAAACTAGGACGCTTTTCCCCAAACTTGTATGGCAATTTGGCTCGAAACAACTCAGAAAAGTCCCCGAATTCATGCTAGACCAAAAAAAAATTTTTCGAAAATTGGACGGTTTTGCCCAATTATTAATCAAAAATTTTTTTCGTCCTTATAATTATTGTATTCTTATAATTATGTATTGTATTGTCACTATTGTATTCCCCGACCACGTTCAATCATCGAAAGCGCCGTAAAAACAATTTTTGCCAAACTATGCCCGAAAAACCCCTTACTCCCCTACAAAACCGAAATCTGTGTATCACAGCAATAGGTCTTGGCCCGTTATGTCCGAAATCACTCTAACCCAAAATTGGCCGATTTCAGCTACTTTTGCCCTAAAAACTCCTTTAATATTTGAATATTTAAAAACATAGCACTACTTACCATAAACCTTCTATCTGCAGCAGATTATTTTATCGCTATCATTTTATCGTTGCATGTTACGACAAAACCCTTCTATCTGCTCAAAACCTATTTTCCACAAATATTTTCAACGTGAAAGCATTTCTTTCATATGTACCGCAAGTAAACGTATTTGTATCTGTGTTTAAACTTTCATCCCGTTTGCATTTAGAATCAAAACTTTCACCCAGAAAATATACGAATAACAAATCTTATCTGCCTGTTTTCGTTCCCTAATTATCTCATTCATCAGCTAATGCATTCAATAGTTAATGCTTTCGAAACCGCAAAATGTGTACACATTCTGCAATGCAAACAACGCCTTGTTACCGAAGCACATCATATTAATGGGCAAAATCAACGCCACTCGTACAGCATTCGTTCCCGTGGAGTGCGCCTGCCAGTACAAGTGTGCCGGCAATGTCAGTGTGTCGGCACTGTGTCAGTGTGTCGGCCCTGTGTCAGTGTGTCGGCCCTGTGTCAGTGTGTCGGCAGTGTCAGTGTGTCGCCACTGTGCTAATGTGTCGGCACTGTGTCAGTGTGCCGGCACTGTGCTAGTGTGTCGGCACTGTGCTAGTGTGTCGGCACTGTGTCAGTGTGTCGGCACTGTGTCAGTGTGTCAGTGTGCTGCCGACACACTTATAAAGTGTCGCACTCGCACAGCACACCGAAGTGTGCTAGCACACTGTGCTAAGCACGCACAGGTGCTGCCCATCACTAGTACTGCGTAAAACCGCTTGACGGGGAACTTTCTGTCTTTTTTCAACTTTCGACTTGGATATTGCTATCTATTTCTCGCAATCTGTGGGAAAACATCGCAAATCATGTTTTTTCCGCGATATCTAGTCTGTGCGCTTTGATCGAGTCGAAAAATTAGCTCGGTACCTCGAGCAAAGTGTAGAGAACGATTAGTGGATGAACCCCTTCCATTTTGGAAAAAAACTTGAAATACTTTTACCTTGAAATTGCGCCTTCATTTACGCAATGCATTATTTGTCAAAGCAACCTGAGAGTGAGCTGGTATTTTTGCGAGTAGTTAGCAGTGATGGGCATTTACTACATTTGTAGTAGATCTGCTACTTTTTTCTGCCTTTTTCTGAATATACTACTCTACTACGTAGCAAATGATATCTACTACTTTTCCCAAGGAACTACTTTTTAGTGAAGATGGCACTAATGAAACTTTGGTGAACTATTAAGCATTAACTGAAGCACATCTGCAATAAGAAAACGTCACAACTACTGTAAGAATGCTGAGCAGTGTTTTCGTTGTTCGTTTGGCTAAGTTCTTAGAATTCAGAAAAAGTAGTGGTTCTCGGTTTTTTTATACACTATACATATATGTATTTGTCTAATTTCTACTACTTTTTTTTTGAATCTGCTACTTTTTTTTAACAATCCCTGCTACACATTTATTCATCCCAATGCCCATCACTGGTAGTTAGCCGTATGTGAGAAACGAAAAATCTAACCTGAGTATGTGGTAGTCGACTCTTATCTTGCATCTGTTCCATGCGATTTCTTCCAACTTTCCAGGCCTATAACCAGCTGATCAACAATACAATCTCAGGCCGGTTCACTGGATTTTTGGTCCGTATACATATATGGAGCTCGCACGCTGGTGGGGAACTAACTTCTTACGCTGTCGCTTGAGTATGCAGATAGCTATCACACCAGGTACGGGTGTTTGGCCAACGAGTGAGCAGGGTGGGGTTGTGCACACCACATTGCTCAGCCTGCCTGGCTGAAGAGTAAAATCTGTTAGTAAAACCTGAATTTCTGGCCAGTTGGGAATACAACAAAGAAGTCGATAGATAAATATACAGACAGATTATATTAGGTGCGTTTTTTGCGTCTCGATCAATAGCAGGTTAGGGCAGGCAGCATTGAAAACAACAACAATTCTGCCTCAGTTATTGTTGTTTTCAATGCTGCCTAACCTAACATGCTATTGATCAAGACGCAAAAAAACGCACCATACATACGTTTCAACTGTTGCTGTAGGGGTGAAACTGCGAACTTGTTTTAATATCTTAGGCTGTTCAGTCCCACATAAAAAGCGCCAAAGCAATTACAAGAATCTAAAAGGTATTGTTATATCAAGCCTATTTTATCAAGCCACATAGTCCCGTTGGTTCGAAAATTAATCGGCCGTTAAACTCAACCTGATGCACCCCAGCCGGAAAATTTTACCACCAGAGGGCGAATAGGTGGCAGTAGGGGTCAAAAATTGAAGAAAACACACTTAAGAAACAAAAATAACCACAAAAATACATACATGCTAGCCAAACATCTATCGGCAAAATCGTCTAATGGCTATGAGGTGTACGTAGTCGAGTTTAGCTATCAATAGAAAAACTTCAAAAAGAGACAGTTCCTCTCTGTGGCTATCAATAGCAAAACTTCTGAAATACGACATGAAGCTGATTCATCTTTTCAAGCCGCCTATGATACCTGCAGCTTCAAATAAATTCAAACATTCACCTACTTTGGGTTGAAAAACAAAAGCGAAAACAACTATGACGAAGAAAACCGCACACGGCTGTTCTCCCCCAACAAATCTTTTTTTCAATTTATCAAAACTTTTTCGCTTCAGTCTCTACAAGAAGCCCAAGGTATTAGTATCCAAAATCTTGGACTTAACAGACCTCATGTATTCGTTAAAAACTTGGATATTTAGCAGCTCTCATCCGCGTTTTTGTGCAGGAAGGATATCAATCCGGATAGTGGTGGTGCGAAACTTTAATGCCTGGTATTCTTTTTTACAGCAGGCTTTGACCGAAAACCTACCTCATGCTCTTTTCCATCTAATAAAATCCCGAAAACAAAACAAAAACTTCAAACTACATAAAATATTTAGATCTACACTATCATACTGGAGCCTGGCTTATGGTCAGAACACAAAGCCTAACGAAGGAAAAAAATTCGTATTCTATGGTATGTTGGAGTATAAATTTTCAATTTTCTTAAAAAAAAAAGTTTCGCTGACCGATTCAGTAATGAAACAAAAGAAGCTTTAAATCTTAATGCAATCAGAAAAAGTTGAGGACCTTATTAGCACTTTATTATCAGTTTTTTTTTAAATCCTCCAAGTTACTTTTTCGACTTGGAATTTTACAGGCAATATTTTTGGTAAAGGTATACACTAAAATCGCAATAAAAAACCATTCCCTTTTACATTCAAATCGAATAGCATTCCGTACGATATTTTTGCATGCGGTCTTCGCGTGTTCAAAATATCAATTCCGAAATTTTGTTGTAAGATCATGCATTTACCACTGCAAAATATTGGCTGCTTTCGTAAATCCTATACGAAACTGCATGTCGTTTACATAAAATAAAACAATCACAATTCGGTACCAAGCGAATGTGGAACGCTGTAATAAGCGCTTGTTTTTTAGGAACGCAGCCATTCTCATTCACTACTTCTATTTTGGTTTTCTGAAAAAGTAACGCAAGCACACAAACTGCAAATGTTATGAGTGCTATGTATAAGAAGTATTCTATAAAGATGCCAGTTTAGCTGTAATTGACTTTTTCACCACGTGCTATCGTCCTTCAATCAAGTGTGTTAATACTATTCGCAGTCTATTGGAACCGTAGTTTCAGTTACCGCGAGTTTCTTGCTGCATTCATCATGCCTTCAGCCGCTGGATGATTACACCAAATACAAATTTACTTCGATTGAAAAGAATGGCATGGAGCTTCCACAGTGCGTGATATGTTTTGTCGTTTTGAGCAACGCTTCTTTGAGATCAGTTTCCTGCCCTAAAAGACAATAAAAAGGGGGGATTTTATTAGAAAGGAGTTTTTACTAATGTTCGAAGAACAATAGTATTAAACTCGTTTCGGCGAAAATTCATATTTCTTTATATATATATATATATATATATATATATATATATATATATATATATATATATATATATATATATATATATATATATATATATATATATATATATATATATATATATATATATATATATATATATATATATATATATATATATATATATATATATATATATATCAGCAAAATGATTTTCCGAGATAATCTCTGGAGTGGCCGATTCGATTGAGCTGAAACTTTCGGAGAACGTAGATGTATATAGTAGGTAGGTCCACGACTTTCTCAAATTCAGATATCCTAAACCTTTTGGCGGCGGCGAGCGTTTTAGTGAATTTTGAGGTACCCCTATATTTCCAAGCAGTGTAAATTTTCGTTGGAAAAAAGTATTGGGAATGAAAATTAATTATGTTCTTAGCTTGTCTGTGATAAAGAATTGAAATTTTTGAGCCGTGTGTGGGTGCTAAGTGCCTAAAAGTAGGCAAGGATTTTTTTTCAAATTTTGATTTGTCATTACTTGTGATCAAAACATTGGATCATCGTGAAAATTGCAGAGCATGTTGATGTTGACTAGGACTTAGCATATATGGGTTTTCAAGGTTGCACGGTTAACACTGTAGCTACGGCAGGCTCCTGAAAAAAATCCTTCAAATCACTGACCCTCCTCAAAAATTTTTGATTTTTGGCAAAAGTTTCAAATCATTGATAAATTTTGACTTTTGTCCATCATGTCAAATTGAAATTTTGAAAATTCCGATTTGCACAAGAACGGCAACCCATCACCAAATTACCTCTATTTTCAGCACTCGAAAGTTCTGTTCACGAGAACTGACGACCGGATTATCCGATCATGATGAAATTCGCAGGACATGTTGGTATTAGCTAGGACCAGGTCTGATAGAAGTGATTTTGAAATGCGGGCAACCCTGTGGCAGTGGTACCATCTTGAAAAATCACTGAGAAAAAAAACAGCTTTTTGGCCTATAACTTCCGATTCAGCCATCAGATTTTAACAAAACTCACACGGTACTTGAATCTTGCTTTATGTAACATTTGGTAAAAATTTGGTTGAAAAATTAGAATAGGGCTGCCAGCTATGGTGATTTTTGTCTCATAAATCCTGCAAATTTGCTCAGCAAAATAAAGCTTTTTTCCCTATAGCTTCCGGTCCAGTGCAGAAATCAAAACGAAGTTCATGCAGTAAATAGACCTTAATGTGAACTAAATGTCGTAGGAATTTCGTACAAAAATCATGAAAGAGCTGCCAGCTATGACCATTTTTGTAATTTTGTGGAATTTCTTGAATGAGCGATTATGTCATTAGATTTGCAAATGGGAATGATCCTGCAATGAAAATTAACAACAAATATTAACGTTTTAAAAATTTGAAAAGTTTTGGTGGTGGCAACTCTAAAATTCTTTTCACCCGTAAAGCATCCAGCGCAGTGATTCAATCGAAACGAAATTTACTGGTTGGGTTTAACTTAACGTGAAGCAGATTTGGTATGGGTGTCCCATAACGCAACGTCAAGCCGGAAAGGGGTGATAGGGCAGGTGGTGACAGTAATCAGAAAACTATTTAAAAAAAATTTAGCTGCGTATTTTTTGAGATATTCGCTTTTGAAAAAAAATTGAAAAAATGCGTACCCTGTGACAATCTTTTCACTGCTACATCTACAAAAATTTTTTTTTTTTTAATTTTCTTTTTATAATATAACCCCAGATAAATGTTCTTTAAATTACAGCCAAAAATTAAAAAATTACTGTTTTAGTTTTCAGTGAAATAGCACTTCTTTCACCAAAGATGTACTAAAAAATAACTCTTCACCCAACTTCATCTAACCGTACTGAAAAAAAAATGTACTAAGATATTTTGGCAAGTAGCTTTAAAAGATAGTCTACTAAGTCTTAATTCCAAAATGGTATTACACTTGCTTCTTAATGACTTAATTGAGATGAATATAAATTTTCTAACAGTCCGACATCCTAAGTTTGTTTTCGCACTATTTGATATAAGTTGAAATTAGAAATCAATTATTGAACAGAAATTACTTACTTTACTTATAAAAGGTGTTCGAAATGCTTGCCATCAGCGGCAATGCAGGCTCTGCATCTTCTTAAGAACGACCTTGAAATTAGGCGGGCAAAACTTCTTGAGTTTATTTCGTCGACCGCTTTTCTAATTTTAGTACGTAGCTCTTCTAAACTTTGTATTTCAGTGGAATAGACTTTTTCCTTTATTGCGCCCCAATAAAAGAAATCCAAAGGATTTAAATCGGGTGAACGAGCTGGCCACGAAATTGTTCCACCCCGTCCTATCCACCTCTCGGGATACTCACTGTTGAGAAATTCCCGTACACTTCGAGCATAATGTGCTGGGCAGCCATCATGCTGGAAATACATGTTTCCATAAATCCTCAGTGGTACGTCGTCCAATAGTTGTGATAATTGGTTTTCCAACATATCCAGATAAACTTCGGCATTCAAATTCCCCGCAAGCTCAAATGGCCCAACAACTGAACCATTAAGAATGCCCGTCCACATGTTTATTTTAAATCGGTGTTGAGATTTGTTCTGTCGCATTAGATGCGGATTCTCCACGTGCCACTCGTGCAAATTATGGAGATTCATGTAGCCATCCTTGGTGAATGTTGACTCATCCGTCCAAAGAATTTCGTCAAAGAACCGCGGATTTTCTCTATACTTCTCCAGCATAGTTTGACAAAACTGAATTCTCTCCGGGTAATCTCGCGGAAGGAGACTTTGTACACGTTGTACATGGTATGGATGAAGTTGGTTTCTCCTTAGAATTCGCTGAACTGAGCTCTTGGGTACTCCTGTAGTCATCTGAATGGCACGCACCGAGGTTGACGGTTCTTCTTCAACTGCTTCCAATACAGTGTCCTCGTAGAGATTCCAAGGTCTTCCCGCACAAGCCATTCGATGGGGCAAGCGACCCTCTGAAAATGCCCGATGCACGTTTATGAACACTCGATGATCTGGATACCGTTCAACATTTGGGTACCTCTCACGATAAAGTCGTGCTGAAGCAGAAGCATTGGATCTGCATTCCCCATAAATTAGGTGCATATTAGCATATTCCTGTGCACTATATCTAAACGGCATTATGGAATTCACACTTTACACTTTCAATAAACGGAACTACGGGAGTATTCTCTTATTTGCTAGAAAAATGCACACTTATCAAATGACCGTAATCCACTATAATGCCACGCAAATAGCAAAATAACATAACTACGCATCTAATTTTTCCATCGACCTATAGGTAACGGTTTTTAAGAAGAATAAAGTGCATTAAAATCATTTCAAATAACTAATAGCAATTAACTGGGAATTGGTTCTCTCCAAGGTAAAAACGTTATTTTTCCTTAATTAAGAAATAAAGAAGCAAGTGTAATACCATTTTGGAATTAAGACTTAGTAGACTATCTTTTAAAGCTACTTGCCAAAATATCTTAGTACATTTTTTTTTCAGTACGGTTAGATGAAGTTGGGTGAAGAGTTATTTTTTAGTACATCTTTGGTGAAAGAAGTGCTATTTCACTGAAAACTAAAACAGTAATTTTTTAATTTTTGGCTGTAATTTAAAGAGCATTTATCTGGGGTTATATTATAAAAAGAAAATTAAAAAAAAAAAAATTTTTGTAGATGTAGCAGTGAAAAGATTGTCACAGGGTACGCATTTTTTCAATTTTTTTTCAAAAGCGAATATCTCAAAAAATACGCAGCTAAATTTTTTTTAAATAGTTTTCTGATTACTGTCACCACCTGCCCTATCACCCCTTTCCGGCTTGACGTTGCGTTATGGGACACCCTGTATATTTTGCTCTGCTGCTGACACAGGGTAACCAGTATTAGCCATTTTCATAAATATTGCACCAACAGATGCTTGAAATTACATTCTCATATGCAAAGCATTTGCGATAAAAATAAGAAACCAATTTTTAAATTTTCCGAGTTTTGAACATTTTTCGGATGGCAGCCTCAAACAACGTCTAACCGCTGAAACTTTCGATGAAATCCTCCGATGAGAACGAAATTCAAAGAATAAGTTGATTTAAGTATGAGCTTGTTATGGTCAACTTATTGGTGCTTCGTTGGGAAAGTGTTGCCAGCACTGAACATTTTCATCATTTGTGTTATAGTTGAGTTTTGTTGCATGAGATAAGGAATGGTTGATATGATTCTACAAAAAAGTGTATTACGTCTTTCCAAATTTTTTGGTCACTCAAAGACAATTTCTTCGAAAATTAGTTTTCTAGCGGTTCAGGTGCGCTAGAGTTTTTTTGATTAGTAAACTCGAGTCTCTTCAAAAGATAAAGTTCGGAACAAGTGGACAGAGACGCAGACTCCGAAAAAACCACTATTGCCTACGAGCTTTCGCTTTTAATCGCAAAATAAAAAAAAATCTCATGTTGGGATTCGAAGCTAACAACAAGTTCAGCCGAATACAACGTCGTGCTGATGAAATGGCTTCTGACGTCGAAAGTCAACTTCTCGTTAAAATTAAAAAATCTCCATATTTTGCATTGCAGTGCAATGAAACAACTGATGAAGCAAAATGTTATCAGTTTCTCGTGTTTGTGTCATTTATAGATGTTGAAGATAATACAATGAAGGAAGATTTACCACTCTCAGCGGCTATCAAAACTACGAAGAAGGAATCTGACATATTGGAAATTATTGGCGACTACTTCGATAAACATGAAATCTCTTGGACTAAGCTTGCGAGGCTATGTACAGATGGTGCACCGGCAATGAATGGACATGGTTCGGAATTAGTCATCGCAATAAAAAAGAAGAACCCTACCGTAATTACAACGCACTGCATCTTTCATCAATCCAGATTTGTACTTATTGCACTCTTCGTTTCATATTTCTTTATCTATTTTATTTTATTATATAGTTAACGTAAATCATTTTTTCTTGCCCTCTTAAATTTTTTCTTCTCATAAAAGTATCAACCTTTATATATTACATTAAAATCTTCGCTTTAATTATAAAATAAAAGAAAAAATACTTCCACGAGAGAACAAAACTGAAATCAAAACAATTTCCCAAAAGTCCATGCATAAATATGTTACAGCACTGGGCATTACTATCAATTTAATTTATTATTCAAAAATATGTTCTGCCCCTGCACATTTTATATCAACTTCTTACGAAAACATAAATTCTCTTTATCCAGAGCAACTTTCATTTCCAAAGTCCACAAATCATATCCATCTCCACTTTATTAAAATCCCGTTTATCAAATCTCCTCTAAACTTATTTTGGCATTCTAATTAAATTTCAATTGAAAACTTCACTCCTTTATCATTTCAACTACCGCACGGACCTGTAAGTTTACTTGAATACCAACAAAATCCACTTAATACATCATCTTTCATAGCAATCGTTCACCAAATTTACGTTTGAATGCACCCAGCTGTTTTTTGGATTTCCCAACAGATAAATTTCCTCTTGAAAAACTCAATTTCGAATTCGCAACGTTCCAAGGAAATAAGGAAAAATTGTAGTTGTGATTGAAACACTGCAAAATTTGACATACATCGTAATTGGAAGATGTTTAATGATGTAGTTATTCTTTGTTTGGCTCAATATTGGGTTGGACAAACTAGCGGCAGTGAGAACGGTTCTTTTCGTTTGAAGCTAATAAATCACATTACGGATGTTTAATGATTTGACTCAGGGAGATATAATCGAATTTTTTTTTATTTGGCTCTAAGGACTAGAGTGTGATTGTGGGACAGGTTTATTGGTAAACAATTCGAAGGGAAAAGTGTTTAGATTTTTTAAGGATTTTGTCGGTTGCCTGGTAAAAATGGAATGGCTATGACAAATACTTAGACTCATGTCTTTTTTAGGCAAAGTATGCCCTGTAAAAAGCGAAGCTGGCATAATATGATTTAATAGGCCTTATGTAAAATCTAATTCTGCGATAAATTCATTTCAACCAATTTTTATTTCAATTTGTTTTTTTGCCCAGTAGATTAATGTCCATAAGCTTTCTATTTAAAAAAATTTATAAAATAATTTATGAATTTTCTCACGCACTGCAAATAACTAGCTATCACCCCCAAAACATCGTCTGGAATTGACTGAAATCTTACACCTGCATTTTACTCGTCCGTGGGCGCAAAACAATATCAAACCTGCCGTATTTCCGTAACGGATCAACAAGTGTTTGATTTTATTTTTAGAAATCTTGTTCAAACACATTTCTTCTGTGAATAACATATTCCATGGGGAATTGTGTATACATACTACCATCACTGTTGCCGACGCCACGACATCATCGGGGTCGTGGTCGCGAATGGTGGTCGGTATTCTTATTTGGATTCCGAGATTGCTCTTATTCGCAAACGATGATGATGAAATAATTATGAGATTACAAATTTCGCACATGTGATAGAAATTTGTGTTTATACATTTCAGATCGTACATGGGGATATAATTAGCAATCTGGGCGTACACATAGAACTTGTGTAATAAAGTAAATTTGTTTGGATATGAGTATTTTTGTTAATGTAAACATGAAACATTGTGTAACTGGAGGAAATGCTAGAAAAACTTGGCGCTTTGATTAAGAGCTTTGCGCTATGAATTTTTACGTCATATTCGTAAAATGTTTGTCTTATATACGTATCCATACATATGTATATTATTGACGCGAAAAAAAAAATTAATTAAACACTTTATGTCAAAGCATACTAATGACTTTTCCTTTTCCAGGCATTTACGTGCCTCAAACTGGTCGATATTTCCTATGGTCGCATTCAGGCATTTGGGATACTTGTCGCTACAGTACAACTCCAATCCCATTAGCTAGTACTTCGTTAGCTGTCAACTTCACCACTCTCGCATATCTCAACTCTAGTCTGGTTGCGGCGTCGAAAGCGAAATTAGCTCCGCAGTTGAAAACTGAAAACGATATCAAACCAGACGTTAAAGTTGACATCAAACATTTCGACGATGACACGAAGATAAAATTATTCTCGCATTGGGTCAACAATGATACGACAGAATTTCGTAGGCACAAAGCCATCTATAAAACGTTCAACGGAGCCAGATATAATATGACACCTAGTGGAGAGCGACCAATTCTGGTGGATACAGTAAATTCAACGAAATTGCATGAATTGATGGGAAGAAACCTGTCACCGTTCGAAGTGAATGGAACGATTTTCTACTTAGTTTTACCAACGTTAGTCAGAGATGCGTTGTTTAAAGGATGGGATCAGATACCAGTGATTCGATCGATGTTAATGGCCTTTGCAAGGGATATGGAAGTTCCGGCGACAATTTTGAATCAGAATCGAGTTGTTCTGCAGTTGACTCCACCAAAGCCGCCGAAAGACGAGCGTTTCGCTCACGGCTACGAATATGTTCCTTTCAGTAAGTAGATTTTTCAATTGTTTTATTTATATCTGTTAGCATATAATTTCATATAGTATGTTATTTCATTTCAAGGGCCTTTTCCTTATTTTGTGGAAAATAATTTGGTCAGCTAACAAATGAGTGCCTAAAGCTCATAAAATGTGGGCTTGGAATACCCTGTCAAATTTATATGGGCTTTGAATTCTAATTTATGCAACTTTGCTGAATAAAATAATACTGAGTTGCTAAATAAAATAATAATCAGTTCACCTAGTTTTCCTGTGAATGTTATTGCAGTAGACTTAAATAATCGGAAAAAAAACTTCTGTGCTTTAGTTGCCTGCAGCTCAAAACCTCTATCATTTCATATCACTCTCTAAATCTCTATTTTACTTAGTTCGGGGCTATTTATTCAGGCTAATATGCATAACAGTTTTTAAAGTAAGCTATGCATTTATTTGACTGATTGATAGCCTAGAGTGGGTTCAGAAGGTCCCTAGCAGTGTGCTGCCCTGCGTGTATTGTGCCTCCTCTGCGTTATATCCTATAGGATGTCCAGGCTTGTATGTGTTCCTTGACGGGACATTTGTTGTATACCTGGTGGAGCGAAGAGCAGAACCAATGGGCTCTAATCTTCGTCTCGCTACTGCTGTCGTTTCCCCGCAGTACTTGCAGTTGTGCTTCTTGTGACCGTCACGAAAGGTTCCCTGTATTTATCGTTAGATAAATAAAGTGAACCGATCACAAAAATCACTACAAACGCACTGTCGCTAGCGGAGACCAAGTAAAATTTTCAGTAACAATTAGCAATTACACATCACTTGGGAGCAGAAAACAACCCAAACGCAATAGAAGTTGCGGACTATAATTCGTGCGAACTAAACAAGAAGTAAGAAATTTCGAACAGCGACTTCTGTGCTGAAGACCAATGGCGAAGTTAGTGAACGAATTGACATTGGTGGAATTGAAAGTAGAATGCCAAACACGTGCACTACCTAACAATGCGTTCAGGAAGATCAAGAAGCGTGGAGAAGCTGATTGTGAATCCGCTGCTCAAAATGGTTTCCGATGAGACACAAAATAAACAACAACGGTAGACATCAAAGAGCAATCGGACCAATAAGCTCTCAATGTAAGCCTAATGAGCGCTTTTTATGTGAGATACGATGAAGATAATCTAAGAGAAGGTCATTATATGGAGCTCAGAACATGTACGTAGAAGCCAGGAGAAACGTTGTAGTAGCTGGCTCAGGACATCGAGCGACTAACATTTCTGTTCAACCTTACGTCGAATTCAGAAAACCAGGATGAAACGGCGAAGTATGCTTTCATCTAGGGAGCAAGTGATAAAAAGCTTAAACAAATACTTCGTTTGGTTAACACATGGACACTGAAGGTCATTTTGGTATACGCTTTGAACTATAATTCGGCGGAGCGGGCATCTCGTAGCAACGTTGGAGTCCATGAAACGCATCAGAAGTGTGTTTGTCAAAGATATCGATAGGGAATTAATGATAGGTGTAGATCTACAATGTCGGAACTTGCTAAAAGAAATAGAAGCCAAGACTTTGCCCAGAGTGTGCAGTACGTGACAAAATAATGAGACTGGTTCAGTGAACGTAGCCGGGTCTTCTTCGGAGGAGGCAAGAAATCAATAAGAGCCAACCAACTTCGTAGGTCAGAGCTTGGTCTACATTTGTCGACTCCAGAACCATCATCACTGTCCTTAGACTGTATCGCCACGAAAACGACTTGAGTTTGCAGGGAAAAATTGATTGCACACTTTGATACTGGAGTAACCAAGTCGATTTAGCGTTTGGTGAAGACCTGCCGGCTCAGCGACGTTGGATGGCACATACTTCGGAATGTACACCAGTTCATGTAGAAAACGATTGTCAGTAGAACAACGTTGAAATATAGTTACAGAAAAGAGAGCGACCAAATCGTCGTCTGCGAAAACCCGAAAAAGCCAAAGTCATCGAAAAGCAAAATATGGGCGAGATTTGAGAATGATCCTAGGGGCTCCAATTCTTTATTATTGAACCAATTCAAACTCAAGCACTCAATAGCCTTATGCTGGCAAAGACCTTAATCAGAATCATGAAGGGAAAGTATGTCCTCGAATTTAGTAAGTAAGACAGGAAAGCTAAAGTAAGAGAGGTAATCGCGTTAACATCCAGTTTCTTTCTTCACTTTGTTTGGAAATTGCAGATATACAATATGAACACCAAAGTAAAGACCAAAATAGACTGAAAAGATAGCCATTTCTGTGGAAACCGGACTCTGGCAATCTGTTGTAATACCGTTTGTGCTCTGTAATGCTCTTGAAACCTTAGAACGACTTATGGAACTTGTGCTGCGTGGATTAAGCTGAAAGACGTCTTTGGTGTATCTGAATGACCTTACTGTGATTGGTAAAACATTCTAACCTGAAGTTGAATCCCAAAAAGTTAAACTCTTCCTGCATCCTGGTCGCATGTTTACCACTAGAGAGATGAAAACTGGTCCTGCGAAAATCGATACCGTGAAAAATTGATCAGTTCCGAAAAATAAGCATCAGCTTCGAAGTTTTCTGGGATTGGCGACGTATTATCACCACGCCGTTTCGCGTAGGATTTTGCTTCAATCGTCAAAAGTTTAAACCACAGCAATTCGAAGGTAATTAAAGGATAATGGCTTTTCTTTTAAATTAAGAAAACGGTTCTGACAGTACATGCGCAAGAAGATGTGGAGTGCTGGTGTAAGAAATATGCAACTTCATATTTGATTTTTACACTTCCACAATAGTTTTTTGAGCTTCACCTGTGTGAAATCTCGCAAGAGTGACCCAGAAAATCAGGTTGATGTTGTTGGTCTTGGCAAATAAAATATGGAGTTAGATCCGACTTTTCGAATGTTATGTTCATTCAGAATTGTATATACATAATTTTGTGCTAATACAGGAAAAGTTTGATATTGCGAAAAAAAATGCTCGTATGTCCTATAAAAAACACAACAGTAGTCAAATCAAACAACAGTATCAAATCCAACAAAAAGCGCTGTGGGCGCAGGAAATCTTTTTGCAACATTTCGTATTTCGCATTATCAGCATAGGCGCGTCTTAGGGGGACTGGGTGTTTGCAAGAACGATAGCCATTATGTCAGCCGAAGGATCCACAAACAGGAATAACTCTTTATTGTTGTAAGCTTTGCTAAAGGACCAACTGTCAAAGAATGGTTCTTAGGCTTTGTTGATTGTTCAGGAGCTAGAAATACCTCGTAGTCATAATTACTTTAACTTTCAGTCAGCTATGAGCTTAGCGAATTGCCTGTTGTTGAACAATCTTATGATGGTGCTAGTGTCATGTCAGGGCAAAAAGGAGGTGTCCAAACCAAAATTAAGGTAAAGGACCTTGCAGCTATACTTATAGCTGCAGCTGACTCACTGAATCAAGCTTGTTGTAATGGACGCAGGCTCCACCATCGAAACATGTACATCCTTCTTCAATACCATCGTATCTTTTTACCTACCTTTTCGAATCACATCCCAATTATTAAAGTAGTTGAGTTCAATGAGACTTTACAGTTGCGAATGTGCTATCTACAGCTATGGGACTATAAAAAAGGCTTTAGAAAAAGAAATGAAAGATGGAAAAACCAAAACTTAGTTTATGCATTGGGAGGTCTATCATTCAATCAGTAATCGAAAGTTTGTGGTGATTTTTTTCATCTTTCACAACATTCTTTCTATAACGAACACGGCAAGCAAATATTTTCAAACTAAATGTGCAACTCTTTAAGATAGGAGGGATCTTGTGAATGGTACAGTTAAAATACTACTAAGAGATCGAGAAAATGTTTATGAAGTTTGGAAAAAAGTTGAATCATTCGCAGAGAAGCACGGTCTGGATCTTACATTTCTTAGACGATCATGAAAACCAAAATCAGCAGAGAACATCAGGTTGAAAGCTTTTGCTATTTCATCTAGTCTCAGACACGCAGATAGGGCTACAGAGACATCCTTGCAAACCTAATGTAACTTCCAGTTGCTTCCACTTTGCTGTAAGTTGTTTCTGCAACTGATAAATAATGGTGGCCGTTCAAGATTCAATTAGGCTTGGTTGCGGCTAGAATGGAGAGTGCGTTGCAGCACTCTCTATCTTGGCAAGTTTTTAAACAAAAAATATTCAGCGAAAGACCAATTTCTCCCTTTTAAGCTAAATATATTGCAATTTCTTCAAAAATATGTTCTTGTTCAGTATCTAACTGGCTAACCGATACTCTCGAAATATTGTACCCTCAAAATATCGACATTTGTTACAAAAATTTAAATATATGTAGCTTCTAAACGAAAAAAATTGTCTTGTATTTCTAAATACTTTCATTCTATTCACTTGAAATTAATGCAAGCGTTCAATCCTGAGCATTCATGTATAATTAATGTGTCATTCATACATACCATTGACACTAGATACATGTAGCTCATACGTATTCACCGATAGGAAGTATGTATAATAATGCATAATGCATTAGCAAATAACAAACAGTGCATTATCAAATATATAATGCATTAGCAATTATATAAATAGTATTAACAGCATGTGTGCCTTACGGAGGACAAAATCATGGCATATTTTGAGCCTCTCAGTCCCTGGCCCTGCCAGATTTTAGGCCACGGCACACCTTTGAATATCAAAGTCGATATGGATATGGCCAGCATTCCATGCTGGTTCTATTCTAATCCGAAAAGCAACTACTACTTATCAGGGGCTCAAAAGAAAAAAAATTATATTATATAGCTTATTTTGGATTGTAGAGAATACGAGATGGAGAATCTCGGTCAATTCTGCGATCCCTACAGTATATCTTTTAATACTTTGAACTTCATGTTACCATATCATTGATCAGGAGCCAGTCCAGATCCCAATACGTTGGACTAGAAATTATGACCTGTTTTAGTCGATACCAAAATAATATTCGCTTTTTTTTTGCAATTCTATCAAGAATGTTTCCCTGGTGGTTGATGTAACTGCGGTTGATCGTTTTGAGTCCCATGATTTACTTACAAAACAGTTTTTATTAGTACTAGATTATGCAAGCAATTTTAAAATAACTCTTGAAGTTTAGCCGCTCTACCCATGCTGCACGTTTAATCTAGATACTGGACTATGTAAAAATCAAACCTAACCATATTTTTTGAAATAAATTAAAATGACATAAAAATGAATATCTTTTAATATTTTAAAATTAACTTAATACACAATACAACCTGGCTTTGAAAATAAGCACCAAGCAAATTACATGAGAAAGATGAAAGTGTGCTTCTTGAAAAAAATCATTTTTCAGAAGTCTCAAATCTTCAATTTAAGACATCTTTTCATTAGTGTGTTTACCAACTTGCGAAAAAATACTAGTCCTAGCTGGTTTAATCTAAAAGCAAATCAAAGAGGAAACTAGTCTAATCAAAAATAATTTCTAGATTACGGCGGTATAATTTTCTCAATCTTTGCTATATTTGTTTCTTGATCGCATCACACCGTGAAATATTTTCTCCAAATTGCACTTTTAAATGAGCCACATGTCAGACATAAAATTTTCAATAAAAACATTTATCGCTTTATAATCCACAGAAAAGTCTATATTCTCTTCATGTCACATGATTCACAAAATTGTTTATATTTATTTTCCAGTTTGTTTTGAAGACTCAGTAGCTAGAATGTTTAATGCCAAAATATTTCAATTTATCAGACTATTTTCATTCTGTACATTGAGTTTTTCTCTTTGAATTAATGAACCCATTAGCAACACTGTATACACTAGGTTTTACGTACGTCATTAATTGAGACAACAAACAACTAAATCTTACATCATTGGTGTGATTAGTAGGTGGTAAAATAGATTTATTAAATTGTTCAGATGAAAATAATCATTGCGATACATGAGCAAATAATGACGACATAAATTAACAAAAGAGGGTATTTCGAGTGTGATTAAAACGGAATATTATAAGTAACTATTTTAAATGTATAAGTATTTTGTTAGCTCATAGTATCACCACACAATGGGGAAAAACTATAGTCAATGAAAAAAAATCAAATACCAGAATCAAACAATCTATCGTATACTCTATGTCACTGCAATCAAAATTATAGATCTCATTTCGGGTTTAGTGGCGTTTTTTCATATTTAATAATTATAAATTTAGGTGTGGACTATTCAACTTTAAGGTTTTTTCATTCGTTAACAATTTGAAAATTCGTCAGAGCTCCATGAAAAATAAAAAAATACGAGTGAATTATTTGTTACCCACACTGGGCGCTAAAGTATATTTCATGCTAGGTAGCTGCAACTGACTATGTATTGAAGTATGAAACATAATAGTAAACAGCAAAACTTATAATTATTCATTCATAAAAATGTTTATACAAAACTTATGTATCGATTTTCATAATTATCGATAAACTATGGTGCAGAGAATTTCAATTTTGCTACACTCAAGTTACAGCAGAGTTCAAATCTTATGGTATTAAGATTATAAACCATACTTTTCTTGTGTACATATGTATATTGTTTACAATTCTATATCATGAATATTTAATTTTGCATTCCTTTTAACTTTACATATTGTTCGTCTTTTCTGCACATCGTTTCGTTAGTGTCCGTTTGTAAATGAGTTTTAACCCATTCTTTTAGAACGATGTAAACTGATCGAAATGTTTCCAACAGAGCAAATGATGCGTATGGATCCGTCCATTGACGAAGAGTTATTGGGTAAGCATAGCTAAAAAATTGAAAAATTACATAAAATTAGGTTTGTGTAAGTAGCAAATTATCAAATGATAAAAGCAATCTACAATAATTATTTAAATATTGTGTTTTTGAAAATTCCTGAAATCTATTTAATGATAATCTGAATATTTCTATTACATATAATAGTTCTTTACGAATCTCGCATAGATTTGGTCCGTACCCAAGCCTCATTCGCAGTCATTTCCGTTATGGTCATGTCAATGGGTTTCGTTTTCTCGCTGTATACGTTTGCTAATCCTCGATATATGTTTAAACGTTTGGCCGGTGGAATACATTTTGTTTCGGCGGCTGCCAATGTAGTCGTAATCCAGGTGTTCATCGCTAGCATCGACCATCAGAAAAAGCACATAAAGTTCTCGTATCCGGAAGGTTCCAGGCTATCGTAAGTACATTTTCCTGTCAAATTTAAAACATCGTTTCAATCAATAACCTCAAAAAGGTCTCATTCTATTAACTATTTTATCTTTTCTCCATCAACACAAACAGATACGGGTTTGGATTGTACTTTGCTTGGTTCGTGTTCTGCAGCAATCTCTTTGCCGGAATCATGTTTATGTGGTACTCGAAGAAGAAGAAGGGCAATAAAGCTCCAAATGATGAGATTGCGATGGCCGATGAAGCTATAAACATTGGCAGATAGAGTTCACAACGTTATTGTTGTTGTTGTTGGAAATATGAATTAGACAGTTATTTTGAAATCATTGCAATAGCTAGTTAAATTTTACAATTTGATGTACATATTTATTCAATAGTTGTTTTTATTTTTTGTATAATAGCAATATTATCATGTACCATGCATTTTCTTCGTTGCACATACTTCGTAAAAAAGGACATATATATATTCTTCCATTCTTAAACAAACAGATACGTATATCTTCCACATGTATTATTTCATAGATAGTAAGAATGTTTTTCGCGAACTAAATCGCATTGAGAATAAAAACAAATTTAAAGACATAACGGTTTAAAAGAAAGTTTGGTTATGACTGAGTATTTTATTTTAATTTTTTTAGTTCTGTATTTACATATACATATGCATAAAGTGACGTATATACTAAGTAACGTTTCAACAAATTTACCTTGAAAATGATTATACATCATTTGTTATTGCCATTTTATGCGTTGTTTTTGATTTTTTTCACAGTAAAATCATCTCCTCCGGGCATCAATCAATCGAAATTATTGACAAGTGACATTTCTTTATGATTAAAAAAGCATACATGACAATGTGTCAAATCTTCTGTTTGAACTAATTGCAAATTTTAGTCACTTAATATTCCTAAGGTCAATGTGTTAAATATTTCATCTTTGAGGGAGACTCTTAAAAAAATTATTAAATACTGTAAGTGATTTAAATATACACAATTCTTGCCTTTTGCATAAGTATTCCGTGAACAAATCAATTAAACTGAACAGTACACCAATTTTTCATGCTAATTGTTTTGCCACATCATGACAGTGAAGAAAAATCGCTCTAAGGTCTTTTATGATGAAAGAAAATTAGCAATAGCTAAATATTGCAAAATATTTTTCTACATAAATTCTAGAACTCAAATCCGACTGCATATACTTGTATGAAGAAATAAGCAATAGCAAGAATAAATTTGACACTAACTTAATTAACTGCATTTTATTCACATTATTAAATAGTAAGATCGTATTTAATTGTCATCTTGTTACTTTTACCTTTTTATTTAATTCAGGTTTCGAAACTCTTCATTGTTCAAAACTTTTTCAAAAGATGTGGCATTAATTTTTAAACAAGGTATGGTTTTTTCCTATAATAAGCAATCAGCAGTCATCAAATGAATAGGGGGAATAACATGTAATATATAAAAATATACACGGCTAATGGAAGTGCGATTATAGCCTCCTCCTGGTAGTTGTAGGAATCAATCTTCCATGAAAGAAAGATTGGCCAACATGATCATGCTTAAGCCCTAAAGAAAAGAAAAAAATCCCCAACTCAGAGGTGGAACAGCATATACCGAGAGCTGAATGGCTGCTGGGTTAGGTTAGGTTCCGCGGCTGCCTCCTTCAGACAGACTCCGGAGAAGGCACACTTAAGAACATAATGGCCCATTGTGATGCCGCGTTGTGTACTGCTCAACCTTTATTAACAGATGAGTCACCCTGAGTCATTGATGAACTGGGTAATCTTCTTAAGGTCCACCGAAGCCACTTTGGTTAGGCAAGTAATGCAGTATGAGCCAAGAGACTTCATCCTTCTTCCGGGCCGAGAAGTCATTTTAAGGGGCACATATCCGTGGTGCATGCTTGCCAAATAGACAGTGTTCAGTTCAGATAGCCACCACTGTACGGAAAGACCCCCTATTTTCCTAGTGCGGCCAATGCCAAAAGAATTCCACAATTATTTAGCGATCGCACAGGAAAGCTCTTCCACCCAGTTCTTCACAGCGTCCTTTAAACATTTGTACCTGACTCCAGTTTAACTGAAGCCATTGGAATACCAATCGAAAGACTGCCAAGCATTTCCGGCAAAAGCGTGCGAGCCTTTACAAATTGGGCCGCTTCACAGTTCCTTTTAATGCCCCTAATTCCTGGCTCCCAAAACAGATGAGAGACGTACGGCATTCAAGGACTTGTTTTGAGGAGACGTACGGCATTCAAGGACTATCTTGATTACCAGAACTTTTGCAACGGGCTGGATAGCCGCTTGGCTGTCATTGAAAATGCAAATATTCAATCTAAATATCTGATGACATAAGAGCTAATTTGGCTGCTTCAAGAATCGCTAACTCCTCCGCTTGAAAGATACTGCAATGGTATGGCAAGCGGAAGGAAAAGTTTAAATTTAGACCAGAGGAAAATATACCACACGTCACTCTCACGTTCAGTTTGGAGTCATCGGTATATATTTCCACCACTTCAACTCCTACGGATAATGCGCTATCTCATTTCTCTTCCCTTCAAATCCAATTCTGAAACCCTTGAGTCAGAGACGGATGGGCAATAGTTTAGTCGATGTGGAATGGAATGGAAATTCTCTGCGCCAAGATTTTTATTCAGTTTTTATTCAGGGGTAGTTATTGCTGAGCACCTCCCATGTTGCGAGCCAAGCAGATCGGTTTGAAGCCAATGAAGCAGCACCAAGAGTGTCTTCGTTACAAATAGGGCTGCCAGCCTTCATACTTTCTGTATCTTAAGTATCGCCAGCCACCAAATTACTGCAACGTATAGCAGATTTGATTCCACTATAATAGTGTAAATCCAGGAAACGATATGAGGCTGCAGCCCCCAAGTTGCGTCTATTGCTCTTTTACAGCTATAAAGAGCACACAGTGCTTTGTGAGCTCTTTCCGCTATATTTTCCTGCAATAGAAGCTTAGAATGCAGGATGAGGCTTATAGGAGTTCCATTGAGTTTCAGTAAATCAAAGGATAGCGTCCTATGCTTCCTCCTGAAGAGCAATAAATCAGTTTTGCTAGAGTTAGCACTAAGTTCGCACTCCTTACACTATTGAAAGAGAATATGTAAGGAATGATTTAATTTCTTCGATAGTTCGAGATAAATTTCTCTGCTATGGCAATAACAATTCATCTGCATACGCTATCAAATGATATCCAACTTGATCAAGCTTGATCAGAGCAAAGCTCTGGGCAGGGGCGGATTTACCACTAGGACCGGTAGGCCCGGGCCTGGGGCGGCAAATTTCGGGGGCGGCAAATTTTCGATTTTTTTTTTTGGGAAGGCAGTTTTTTTTGTCGTATAGGTATATATAAATCTGAGTTGAATGAGCCTAACACCTCAAGGCAACCGAATTCTCTAAATAATCAATGCACGCAAAAATTCACCTCTGATGATTTTTTCGGACATTAAAAAGTTTGACTTACTATATAATAGATATCGAAATGCGATCACGGTAAAGGACCAAAGAAACGACAAAATACCTGAAAAGTACCTAGAAAGCAGAAAAATGAAAATACACAAAAAGAGCCTAAAAAGACCTAAAAAGATCCTAAAAAGAGCCCAAATAATACTTCTTTAATGTAGAAAAAGCGTATCAGAGGTAAATATTTGCGTGCATTAATTTTTCAGAGAATTTGTTTTTATTATTATGGTACAAAGCAGGGGCGGATTTGACCATTTCGCCGCCCTAGGCCTCAGAAATATTTGCCGCCCTTTTCGTGAATTATATTAAATGTAAAAATGCGCGATTTTTTTTGGATTCCCTAGAATACTTCGCTGTTTTTCGTTGCGCCCGAGCTCATTAAATAGGAATATCAGAGCAAAGTTCGTTCGTGTAAATTCCCTATTATTGCGCCCTTGCCACACCAATAAATATTAAAATAAAGAAGAATAAAAAACCTAAAAGTGCCTAAAAAAAAAGAATCCAAAAATACCAATTTTTAACAGTCCACAACCTTATACACCTTTACATCGCATATAATTCCAACGTCTTCACTCATATTTTGATAAGCAAGTTTACTATTCCATTCAAAGTTTTCTTGCGCACTTGACTGGAGATCAACTATGAACTCGACTACTGCAAATTAATGCCCGATATGTTATTAATTAAGGATAAACCCGAGATATTTTGACCTATGATGTTCTAGATTTCATTTTTTTATAGAAATTAATTTCAGTAACGAAGAACAATTTAAAAAAAAAAACACTTCAAAAATAAAGAGATTCGCATGTAGTTGATATAACCTGTAATATAATAATAAAAAAAAATTCTCTGAAAAATGAATGCTCGCAAATATTTACCTATGATAAGCTTTTCTTAAATTGAAGAGGTATTATTTGGGTTCTTTTTAGGATCTTTTTAGGTCTTTTCAAGCTCTTTTTAGGTATTTTCGGATACTTTCTAGGCACTTTTTAGGTATTTTTGAGTGTTTTTGGTCCTTTACCGTGATCGCATTTCGATATTTATTGCAAGTCAAACTTTTTAATGTTCGAAAAAAACGTCAGAATGAATTTTTTCGTGCATTAATTTTTTTAGAGAATTCGATTGGCTTGAGGTGTTAGGCTCATTCAACTCATATATATGTACACATACGACAGAAAAAAAACTGCCGCAAAAAAAAAACGAAAATTTGCCGCCCCCGAAATTTGCCGCCCTAGGCCCGGGCCTACCGGGCCTAGTGGTAAATCCGCCCCTGGTACAAAGTATATCAACTACATGCGAATCTCTTTATTTTTGACGTGTTTTTTAAATTATACTTCATTACTGAAATTAATTTCTATAAAAAATTTCTATAAAATGAATTCTAGAACATTATAGGTTAAAATATTTCTGGTTCATCCTTAACTAATAACATATCGAATTGTTTTAGTTGTGTACCAATTTTTTCCTAGCTTGTGAAAATATTTTAATTTAAATCAATTTTTTCCTTTTTGAAGCTAGATTTATTTATTTTATTCGACATATATCGATATTTCGAGGGTAATCTGCCCTCTTCTTCAGTGTCTATTGATTAATAGACACTGAAGAAGAGGGCAGATTACCCTCGAAATATCGATATATGTCGAATAAAATAAATAAATCTAGCTTCAAAAAGGAAAAATTGATTTAAATTAACATTAATTTACAGTAGTCGAGTTCATAGTTGATCTCCACTCAAGTGCGGCAGCAAACTTTGAACGGTATAGTAAACTTACTTATAAAAATATGAGCGAAGACGTTGGAATTATATGCGATGTAAAGATGTATACGGGTTTGGACCGTTAAAAATTGGTATTTTCGGATTCTTTTTTTTTTTGTAGGTACTTTTAGGTTCTTTACCGTGTGTGTATTTTAATAATTATTTGTGCGGCAAGGGCGCAATAATAGGAAATTTTTACGAACGAACCGGTGCCGGTTTTGCTCGGATACTTCTTTTTTGTGAGCTCAGGCGCAACGAAAAACAGCGAGGTATTCTAGGGAAGCGAAAAAAATCGCGCATTGTTACATATAATATAAATCACGGAAAGGACGGCAAATATTTCTGAGGCCTAGGGCGGCGAAATTGTCAAATCCGCCCCTGGCTCTGGGGAGTGCCCGTATATATGTACTACTCGCTTGATAGCTGAGCTACCCAAAGACGAGTATATTACCCGATTTCTGAGTAGTTGATTTATAAATGCTACTAACTGATGATTGACAGCCAGATTTTGAAGAGTATTTACAATTGCACCACAGATATAAGAGAGAATGGATTAGAAATCAAACGAGAGAAATGGTCCAATTTTCGTTGTTTGAAATTTCTTTTTCCGCAGCCAGCGAATGAAGATTAAAATGATTTTTGTAATTGAAATTAACTATGATTTCACACAAAAAGAAGACGAAATTGATGCCAAAGGTTACTTTCACTTTCCCGAAATACGATATCCCCCGCGAAGCACTTCTGTGACTTCTATTACAGCCTGGATCGCGGCACTTCATTCTCGCACTATATTGGAATTTTCGACCCCTAATTTGTTCGGGAAACTGACACAGATTATCGCGCACTCACGTAGATTTATGTTTCTACGGTACACGCCGAACAATTTCAAAATTTTCTAAGACAAATTTTGACTTAAAGTCAATGTTTTGATTCACCGACATTGACATTTCTTTTCGTGTTGCCCGTTGCACGCTTTTACCCCGATCTGACATTCCTCACATTTTTCCTAAATAAGAAACAGCATTAAGGCTTTTCGGTTGTGAGTCCGGTAGAAAAGAGTGCATTGAGTGAAGTTTTTGTGAGAGATCGATGTTGTGCGTGTATTAAAAACATATGGGTACACGGATAGCCATTTCGTATCCATTTTCTTTTATAGCTCTGGGGTGCACATTATTGAAAGCTCCCTCGATGTCTAAAAATGCAGCCAGAGTGTACTCCTTACAAACAAGTGATTTTTCAGCACGTCCTACTAGGGTATTTAACGCTGTTATGATAGATTTGCCCTTCATATGAGCATGCTGTGATTCTGAGATCAGAGTAGAGTCCAAGGCACTGGTAATCCAAAGCCACACAATTCTCTCTAAAATGTTCAATAGAAATGACGTCTATAATCCGTTGGTTTGGCGAACAAGGCTGGATTCCTGCCCACTGATAGGAATTCAGGAAAGTCTTAAGCAGGCATTGTATATGATAAAGTGAATTCATATGAATGGGTGAAAAGGGTGAGATACACTGGAAGAAAGAAAGGTAGCAGATTCTCTCAAAGCCTCCCCTTTACATCTGATGGCAGTTCCTCCTGAAAAATTGTGGAGGACCTCTGTCGAAGCATGGAAACGCTAAACTTCACTTTGCAGGAGCCATCGAAGGAGGTTTCAAAACTGAAGAACATGAGCGGTGCAGCCAGAAAACACATAAGGGTCTTCATGAGAAGTGACATGTCCAAAGAAGAGGCTAGTGAAAACGCACTCTTAACAAAAACACCAGATGCCAATAGAAAAAAGCCCAGAACCAAAGATAGCACTCCTGAAGACGGGCAGCCAAAGAACACAAGGGACACTAATGCGTCCCTTCCTCAACCAGCACATCCTCGAATCAGCAAAAGGCGGCGACAATTAGCCTATAACGGATCCTTACAAGGTATAAAACTTGTCGAAAGCCTCTCCACAAGGTCTTCTCCAGACTAACTAAATGGATAGAAAGCAGAATGGCGTTGAGTAAACGATACTGGCAGAGATAAAGAGAGACATTGCCTCTTAGTTTCTCAATATCACCTACAATGAAGGTTAAGTGTCCCTCTACTGGAAGCATAAACCAACGGTGGAATAGATAAGGGCGGAGGTTCTAAATACAAGGCCGTGTGAAGGGGCCTTGGGTCGGAGAATCTCTGGTTCCCAAATCCAAGACCTACAAAAAATTCCCTTGCTTTCTTAAAGCGGCAGAATAATGAATTCAACGTCAAATCCTGGGGAGGCCTTTTCAGTGAGAATAAATGCAAGTGCACAATAGCTAACGCGTAGCGGAGACGATACCATTAGCTTCCGATTTAAGCATGTTAAGTTGACCTTAAAAAACGGGTAATAAAATAATTCAAACCCTTTAAATTACCAGGACCAAACGGAATCTACTTAGCTCTGCAACAAAGGGCAACGCAGAAGTTAAAAACTATTCTGTTAAACATATTTAGACATTTAGAGCTTGGAGCTCAGCTATATAACAAAATCGTAGAGGTAAAAACCCTCAGAAAACTAACATGGTACCATTCACTGCTGAGACACTCTGGGCGGCAAAACAAATGCTTGGACGTAATTGGAGACTCTCAACAAGGCAGACACTCTAGGCATACGAACAAATTATGAGATCTATCATCCTATATGGAGCTGCCGTGTGGTGGAAGAAAATCACATAAAAATTGTTGTTAATAGGCTCAACAAGCTTTAAAGGGTGCCCTACCTGATCATTACACGTGCAATGACCTCCACCCCAATGGCAGGAATGGAGGCACTTCTATATCACAGAACCCTATACCTCTAATTTCCGGAGGTCCCAGCAAAACAGGCTATTAGACACATATGTTTGCCGTTAAAACAGGCCTTCAGGCACAAAACAGGAGACCTATAAGTTCCCCTTAGATTTCTGGAGGACATCCGGTTCATAATTTGAATCTTGAATGTCAGCGACCAAAGCAGCCTTCTGGTAGAGGTTCAAGGTCACAACTCCATCAAGACACAAATATAAGAAGAATGCCCGAAGTCCATCCCTTTAGGTCGGAGTCAGTGAATGGCGTGACCCCAAGATCATCAGTGGTCAGGGCCTCATCAACATCGGCGATCAGAAGTGGTGTGTCTCGGCTCAGACAGTCTTATAGGTGGAGGCACTTTCCCCGTAGGTTTTCTTTCTTTTTTTTAGGATTTCGACTTCTCTTTTGCTAGCGTACGTATTTTGCCACGTCTCGGTATTTTTTCATGCCTGAGAGCTAAGCTTGGTCCTTCACGGACAAAAGCCACCTTCCTTTTGACATCGCGGCTAGTGTGTTTTCCTTACGGATGCAATCATATGTAGCGACCCGTTTTGTTGGAGTATATCCGTCACTTGTTTTCGAAACCCACCCCAGCCGTGGAGAGCTAGGAAAGTGGCACTACAGCATCCATCAGGGTCAGATAGAAGGTTGCTGCGCTAATTTGGACGAGGGGTATTCAAGACCATTTCTAGGGCACCCTACTCCAGGAGCAATAACTTCTTTTTGGTGTGTTGACCTTGTTTATGGTCTTAGACATCCAATTCTATAGGCAGTCTCTCTGCTGGACTTCGGCTCAGTTGAGATGCTCTGCCAAAGCCTCCATATTTTCACGAATCGCTACAATCTTCCTTGCCAAAAGTACCTCGACAGAATAAGAAGCGGGATGACTGCTGCAGATTCTGTGGAGAAACGTTAAAGTGTGTAGAACTTATTCTCACACATTGTCCAGCACTAACGAGACGAAGATTAAGAGCTCCTTGGTTCCGGTATACCCTCCACCAGGGACATAGCAAATGCCCCGTCAAGAAACACTTCCAGTTTCATAAGAAGCCTGAATATCCTAGAGGACACAGAGGAGACTACACAGAAGAAACACAATAGAATCAGGAAGTCACATTGCTAGGGGCCTTCTAAGACCACTCTATGTAGTCAATCAAGGTTTAATGCGATTTGAGAGCAAATTTGGGAGGGTAGAGCAATTTGAGTGCGTAGGAGGCAGGAACTGGTTCCCCTGCAATTCATGAGGACCAATAGGGTAGTCGCACCTAAGTTGCATAGCTACTCATGAAGGTTTTTTGTTTTTTTTTTCTTTCCTACAAAGTTTGGAGTAATTGATAGTCAAAAAAATGGTTACATTAGGCGTGTTTTTTTGCTCCGATACAGAACAGAATATAACTATGCCGCAAAAACAACGATCTAGTATAAAACAGCAGTGAATTCGCTAAGACTGATATAGGTTGCTATATTCGCTGTGGTACCACAAAACAGCTGAAAATAAAGGGAGAAAACGAGTACACACTACCACAATCGATAGAAAATAGAAAAAGAACTAACAGAAAATTACCTCTTTTAATTTTATACACGTTATGAAGGCTTTTTCTAATTTCCTAACTACCAAAACAGTCAACATAACCATGAAAAACGCAAAGCCACCTCACAGCAAAAACGACAACTTCTCTTGAACTTTTCTTCTTTCTATCAGCACATTCTATAGTTCAGCAATTGAACTACAAATGAGGAATAGAATTCCTGTACTAGTGAATTCACTGGTACAGGAGTGTTGTTGTTTCCAATGCATATACTCTATTCTCTGCTGGATAGAGGAGCAAAAAAACACGCCTATTGTACTCAGCCCTATTTTTAGGTCCAATTTCGCAATCAAAGTAAGCATTATGTATAAAGAGCTAATAATCCAATTTAGTTAATTTTATATTTGGCATGCACCTTCCCAGTACTTCACAGAAATTGAAGTAAATTGTGTGCCGAATTTTGGTGTTTGACCCCTTCTTCTATTTCGAATTCTGACGCACGCCTATGTGTGAGAGCACAAACAATGAAGGTTATGCATGAATTTAAGGGGACATTCGCCTTTGAAATTTTCAAAAAATCGATTTTGAGATTTTTACATATTTCGATTCTATATACGTTCAAAAGTTGCCTCCTAAAATTTCATCAAGAAATTCGTAATAGAAAAAAAGTTACAGCTAAGGTAAAAAAAAGTTTTCGACCTTTTATTCAATAAAATTATGATGAAAAAGACTTAAAACGCGTTTTTCTCGAAACTACCTTTTTCAAACTGGTAGGACATTTTTCTCCGAATCTACTCGACCGATTTTAAAAAACCAAAAAGCATTCGATTACTTATTAAAAATAGTAAACAATAAGCCTCTAATAGTTTAAAAAAATACTCCCCTCTTTTGTTACGGGGATAACTTACCCCCAAAAAATGCCGTTTTTTCGCATTTTTCAGAAATAGACATACAAAAACTTCAAAATATGAAAAAGTATGAATTTTAGAGGCTTATTGTTTAGTTTTGAGTCTCAAGAATAGAATCCATTTAGAATTTTTCAAAAATCTGTTACAGGAGGTCCACAATATGTCCTACCGTTTGAAAAGTAACTTTTGGATAACGCCCTCTACAGCACCCAAGGGAAACTAAAAATGAAAAACACATTTATTTTTACATTCTATAGAGACTGTTTAACAATGTCCAAAAGAAATTTTGTCAATAAATATAATAGTTTCTTCATAATAAAATTTTTAAAAAGTGTTTTTTTTTCAATTTCAAAGGCGAATGTCCCCTTAACATTTTAAATTCAATCACGTCGCTTTTGTAAGAGTTTACAAGTACGCTGCTATGATAGAATTGCTTCATTTATTTTTGCTATTTACTTCTGCGCAAAACATGATGTACACAAATATGTATATGTAACATTTGCAGGAACTTTCTTTGACGCTAGTCAATACTCCTAGATATACGGGGCGTCAGGCTACGTAATCGTTCTCGCAGTGACGTCATTGCGATAGGTCATGTTGACATTTCCACGAGGCAGTGCCGACACACACAGAGATTTCACTTGCGGTTTTTAAGCTAAAATATGATTAAAACGTTAGTTTTTTGTGCGTGGACGCGTTGTAGTAATAATATTTAGTCATAACTTGAATTTTGTGTCAATCAATTGTATCGAAAGTGAATCGACACAAAACGTCACATAACCTAACACCAACTGATAAACATTTCGTAGCGAATTTTTCACATTATACCGCACGCAACGCATTAATTTTTGTTTTAGCTGTTCACTAGCACTGTTCCGCGGATCTCACTTTGCTTTCACTTTACTCACTTCAACACAACCTGTACAATTTACGATTTCCCGCGGACGTCCCATAAGACTACGTGTGTTTTGCGCGACATTTTGTCCTATTGCTGTGCCGTCATCATTCTGCATTACGGCCCGTACTTCTAGGACACACACATTGCGCTACATTGCGCTAGTGTAGATGTAAGAAATTTTAAGAGTAATTTTAGCCGCAAGACATATCACTTGCTTGCTTCTTAATCATTATGTTTTCTCGTCTAATTGTCCTCTTGTCCAATATTTATGTATGTTTCTCAACATTTTTCTTCAAGCTGTTGTCCCTGCTATCACCAGAGGGCGAGCAGGATCAAAAATTGAAGAATAACTATCAAATACATACAAACATTACACGAGAAGATAACAAACTGCTGATAAGCAAACTAACAAACAAAAACTTCCCCCGAAAACACAACCACAAAAACACAAAAAAATACAGTCGGCAAAATTATCAAACGGCTCTGGGGGGCACGTATCGAGTTTTACAGGAAATTGCGTATACAATTCTTGTTCGTACTAGGCCTTATACAGTGGTATCTAAATTATCCAATTTTCACATCAGCTATGGCATTGAACGTACTCGAGTTACATGATATGAACTGTCACTTCCACAGCTGTCAGTGGCCGTGCACATGTAGATCTGGCGGCTGGAAGTTTGATTGAGTTCGTTTCTTGTTCACTCTGGCTTTGTGGGTAAAATGACAGGAAAATCGAAGGGTGCGAAACGTAAAGCAGTACCTTACATCGAAAAAAGTACAAATCTATTAACCAAAGCTGAGAGCAGCGAGGAATCTGAAATCGAGGTTTGTTTATGTCATTTTGAAGTGCATCAACTCACGCGGTTTTAATCCTTTCTGGAAATTTTAGGATAAGGATTTGCTGAATGATATCAAAAATGAAGATAATGACAGCACTGATGATGAAGGAGTCGATGAATTATACACATCAGATGACGACGATCAGTTGAGCTTTGTTAGCGATGAGGATGGAAATTATGCTCATGTTGATAATGTGAGCAATGAATCGGGTGAAGGATCTGATGCAGGAGGCGCAGAAGAGTCTGAGGACGATGGAGATGCGGAAGAAAGTGAAGATGATGATAGTGATAATGATGACGAAGAGGAAGCTGACGAGGAATCGGATGCAAATATGGAGGAAAACGAAGAAAGTTCACCTCCAAAAACTTTCGCCGGCCCATCGGTTGTTAAGGAGAAAGATGTACCAAAGGTGCTAGATACTCCCGGAACAAGTACAGAAAATGAATCAAAAGTCAATATAAAATCGGGTAAAAAATCTAAACCTTTTGTGGAATACGGTGAAAACGATATCGATACATCCGACGAAGAAGATATACGAAACACAGTAGGAAACATTCCAATGAAATGGTACGATGAATACAAGCACATCGGCTACGACTGGGATGGTCGTCAGATTGTAAAACCAGCACAAGGTGATCAAATCGACGACTTCCTCAAGAAGATTGAAGATCCGAACTTCTGGAGAACAGTTAAAGATCCACAGACCGGCGAGGAGATCGTCCTAACGGAAGAAGACATTGAAATCATTAAGCGAGTTAATTCTGGTCGTTTGCCAGATGCTAATTATGATCAGTACGAAGTAAGTTGAAACTGGATGGCAATCAATCTTAGATTTTAATTTATGTGTATATGATTTTAGCCCTGGGTGGAATGGTTCACGTCCGTAGTAGAGAAAATGCCAATCAAAAACATCCCTGCGCACAAACGATCCTTCTTACCATCGCAAGGCGATAAAAAGGGGATTTCGCGTATGGTGCACGCATTGAAAATGGGCTGGATGAAAACAACGCGCGAAGTGAAAAAGCAAAAGCAGCAGAATCGTGGTCCGCAATTCTTCATGCTATGGGAGACGGACACCGGTCGTGAAGAAATGCGACGAATTCACGATCATGTCGCGGCTCCCAAGCGAGATCTTCCTGGACATGCCGAGTCATATAACCCTCCGCCGGAATATCTCTTCGACGAGAAGGAAATGAAAGAGTGGAACAAGCATAGCAATGAACCGCACAAGAGGAAGTTACATTTCCTGCCTCAAAAATACAGTTCACTGCGTGAAGTTCCAGCGTATGCTCGGTACGCGCGTGAGCGGTTTTTGCGCTGTTTGGATCTGTATCTGTGTCCACGAGCGAAACGTATGAGATTGAATATCGATGCGGAGTATTTGATACCGAAACTACCTTCCCCGAGGGACTTGCAACCGTATCCGACTGTCGAGAGTTTGGTTTATCGCGGCCATACGGATATTGTGCGATCGATTAGTCTCGAACCGAAAGGACAATTTATGGTGTCTGGTTCAGATGATATGACCGTGAAAAGTAAGTGGATTTTAGTATGTATTAGATACACAATTTTATAAGATATTTCCCAAGTTATTTGTTATTACTCATATATGTGAGGTGCCTCATTGATTCGTTAAATATGTTTCCACTTATAAATTCTAGAATCATAAAACGGAATTAATATGGGTCAAAGCCTCATTAAATTATCATTGGTCAAAATAAATTTCAAGATAAATATCACTTTCTAACTCTTTCCAGTTTGGGAAATCGAAACTGCTCGTTGCATACGAACAATTGAAACCGGCGATATTGTTCGATGTGTTGCCTGGTGTCCAAACGCCAAACTCTCAATTATTGCCATTGCGTCTGGAAACAGGGTTCTTCTGATTAATTCAAAATGCGGTGACTTTCTTTTGGTTAAGAAAACGGACGACCTCCTGACCGAGGCACCGCCAAGCGATGCTATCGAAATTGATCGAGTCAAAACTGCTGTGCAGTGGACTAAACCTAGTAAAGAAGAATCCGAAATGGGGGTGCGAATCGTTCTCACACATTTCAAACCCGTTCGTCAAATTACATGGCATGGACGCGGTGATTACTTTGCTACCGTTATGCCCGACGGTGCCAATCGTTCGGCATTGATTCATCAGCTGTCCAAACGACGAACTCAAATTCCATTCTCGAGAAGCAAAGGTCTGGTTCAGTGCGTTCTATTCCATCCGATTAAGCCTTGCTTTTTTGTTGCGGTAAGTTTCGATTATTGATTGGTAATCTTGAATTTTCTCAAACTATTTTTTGTCTTTCAGACTCAGCATAACGTACGGATATATGATTTAGTGAAACAAGAACTCATCAAAAAGCTACTAACAGCGAGTAAATGGATTTCGCATATGTCCATTCATCCAAAAGGTGATAATCTTATTGTGTCCACCTACGACAAAAAGATGCTGTGGTTCGACTTGGATCTGTCGACAAAACCGTACCAGACTATGCGATTACATAAAAACGCAGTACGATGCGTTTCTTATCATTTGCGGTATCCGCTGTTTGCGTCAGGAAGCGATGATCAATCTGTTATTGTTTCACACGGCATGGTTTACAAGTATGTATTCTTTTCATTCAATTCAATTTTCAAAAGAATTCAATTTTCAACTCAATTTAAAAAAAAAATGAATTTACTAATCTATTTTGAAATAATATTTTGAAAACTCTAGTAAATTTCATAACTTCCTAATGTTAATCCCATTCATTTTTCAGTGATCTACTTCAAAATCCCCTGATAGTTCCATTGAAAAAACTCGAAACGCATGAGCAGAAAGGAGAAATAGGTGTTTTAGATGTAGTCTGGCATCCAGTACAGCCTTGGGTGTTTTCATCAGGAGCAGATGCAACAGTTCGACTTTATACATAGTTATAAGAAATGACTGTAAGTGTTAGGTTTCAAATTTTCAATTAAAAGTTTATTTTTAAAACAATTAAAAGTACAATTGTTTGTGCTTTTTATAAATGAACGTCTTATGAAATAATCTTAATGTTTTTATGTATCAGAAGGGGTTTGAATGGAAAGGAATTTCGATGTTTTCCATAAAAACATTTATCAAGTGATGGAAACAGAGATTTTCAAATATTTTGGATTACATTAGGTGTCAATTGCACGATTGAGTAGTCGGATACATTTTTCAGCAGTCGAAGTTGGTGAAAATTAGCCTCCAACAGTGAGCATAATGAAAATATCTATGCAATTAAGATAAGAGTTTTTAAGAACTGGTGTAAGTAAAAATATGCTTGGTTGATTAATAGCCTGGAGTGGATCCAGAAGGTCCCTAGCACTGCGACCACTTGAGTCTACGGTGCCGCCTCAGCGTTATTTCCTAGAGCCACATAATATATACAGTGGTGAACAAAAGTCTACGGCAGCACCTTTTATTGAGGCTCCGGTTAATTGAAAGCTTCAATAAAAAATCCATTGAAGCGCATTTTTTCAGTAACGTAAATATATTAATAAAAAAAAAGAAAGACAAAAACTTTTCATAACAAACTTAAAGATAAATTCATAAAAACATAAAAAATTGAATGGACAAAAGTCTACGGCAGTCAGTGCTGGCTGACTTATACACAAAAAATTTGCAACTAAACCTAACGGTATTTCTTCAATATTCATGTTCACGTGCAGCTGCAACTCTGTTAAACTTTTATTGCTAGTTTCGAGCCGTAAGGACCACAAAATGTCATCGCGAAAAGAATTTTCTAGTGATATTCAACAATTGGTCGTTCAGTATAAAAAAGAGAATAAATCTTGCTCGGAAATTACGAAATTACTGAAACTAAACCGAAGTTCAGTGTATACCATTATCGAAAATTTTGAAAACACTGGTTCCATTGCAAATAAGCCGCGAACTGGCCGACTGAATAAGCTTTCGCGCAGAGACAAATCTGCCCCAGATTTGGCGAAACAAGTGGCTACGGCATGGAAAAAGGATGTCCATGCAAGAATCACGAGAGTATTAAATTCTAATGGGTTTCAAAGCAGAAGTCCACGTAAAAAACCATTAATATCCGCCAAAAACCGACTTCTGTACCTAGAGTTCACCAAGGCCCATATCAACAAGGACATTTATTTTTCGAATCGAGTCCTTTTTACCGATGATCCGAAATTTAACATTTTCGGGAGTGGTGGTCGGATTAAATAATGGAGGGGAAAAATACAGCTTTAGAAACCAAAAATTTGATTCCTACTGTCAAGCACGATGGAGGTAATGTTATAATGTTGGAAATTAAACATTCTTACGGTGTCACTAATATTTAGGGCTCTTATTTCGATTTTTCTTTTTCTGGTGAATGATAATATGCTAGTTTTCTGAGGATTAATGGATAAACTCTCTTCTTCGCACCATTGGGTTGTTACATTTAGGGCTTTTTGCATTCTGGATCTCAAGGTATTCATGTGTGAGCCTCTTATTATTACCGTTATGTCGTCCGCCTAGCCGAGAACAATTAGACTCTTGCTATTGAGGGTCACGAGAAGCTCATTAACTACATAGTTGGGACCATAGTAGGGGGATAATACCCCTCTCTGTGGACATCCACTCCTAGAGTCCACCCTTAGCATAGCCTCAACGAGCTCCGCAAACACACCTCGACAAATTAGAATTTTACTCGCCCACTTTACTACTTCTTTTAAAAGCTCTGGAGAGTATATAATGATTTATAGTATGGTATGATTTCATTGCCTTCCAATAACTCTTTTATTATTTGTAACAGCTTATGTGTAGCTGATATAGTGATTTGCCCTTTTGGTAGACAAATTGGAATTTCTGAAGTGGCATATTTGCCAAAAGATTACTCTTTATGTATACTGCCCTACTAAGCATAAACGTTCTATCTACATTTTAGTACTTTCGAGATATTCAATGATTTGTGTTTTGATTTGTACTACAGATATATCGAGAGTGCATTTCTCAATATTGATTTTAACTTAATTTCCACAAAAGATAGGTTTAGAATGATGTAATAGAGTATGTAGTTTTCGAATCCGGTGTTAACTCAAAAACGAGAAAAATGCAGATAGACCGTTTATGCTTAGTAGGCCTGTATAGGTCAGTCAGTTTCTCCATTGTCTTGATGAAATATGTGAGACTAATTGGCCTGTATAAGTTTTGCAGGTTTGTTGTCAACCTTAGGGGTGAAAACAATCCGCGCCAGTATCCACAATTTTGGTATATAGCTGAGTTCGAAGCTCGCTCTAAATATCTGTCCCAGAATGGTATTTAGTTTCCTCGTTGTACTTTGTAGCAGAGCTGGGTCGATTCCGTCTGCGAAATTGGAGCAGTTAGCACTTCCAACAGGAGCTATGTACAAAAATTGAGGCTGTTATTAAAATCGACCACGTTCTCATCAGGTCTGCAGGGAGCAGAAAGTGGTAAACATTCAAATCATGTAGAAGGCTGTAAAAGATGCTGAAAAAATAGGAATGACTGATAAAGATGCGGTTGGTAAAAGGAACCAAACCTACGAAGAATACTTCCAGCAAACCAACTCCCTGTGACGACATGCAAAGAAAGTACCACGGAGATCGAAACATGCCACTAAATGTATCGAAACATGACGCCAAATGAGACCAAACCAGTGTATGTCGCTGTTAAACAGCTAAGAAAGTCAAACCACAAACGAGTCTATCCAAAAATGTACAAGGATCTATTATAAAAAACCCAATCGAGCTTAAAACAGTTGCTTGCTATACTTCTAGGAACTATTTTCAGAATCAGCAATAACTTTCGAAGCTTTGAGTATTGCGGAAACTGAACATAATGTCGGAGTCTCAGCATCACCTATAGGCGAGATACAGACAGCAGGGAGATGGTCGACATCTATATAATCTTCCCTACCGGCTGTAATGAAAAATATGGGCAGAGGTGCATTTGCTAGATGATTAGCGAAAGAATATAATATATCTTGTACTAAAAAATGGAAACAAGTTGAGGTATGAAAACTATAGAGACATGTTCTGCTTTTCATGTAAAGTTATCTTCAAAATCATAGAAAGAAAACTACAGCCCTACTATGAAAGCATTATCGGGGAGTATCAGGGTGGATTTCGAAGCAGACGGTCAACAAATGACCAAATATTTTCAGTAAAACAGTTGCTCGAAAAGTGCGGGGAATACAACATCGATGTACACCAACTATTTGTAGACTTTACGGAAGCAGAAGCTTCGACAGGAATGCCTTGTACAAAATAATGCTTAACTTTGGCGTCCCAAAAAAAAATTGCCCGCATGGTAAATGTCACAATGCTGAATACGGAGCTCTGGATTAGGTTAATTATGATTTAATGCACAGGTTCGAAATGAAATCAGGCTTAAACCAAGGGGATGCACTTGCTCCAATGCTCTTCAATAGTACTCGGGAGCACGTCATGTAGCACAGCTGATACCACGGGCACGCTATTGTTCAAGCCCATATAACTGGTAGCATACGCTCACGGCATCAATATTATGACACGACCGATCTCAGATGCGAAAGGACCATTTTTGGGCCTATAGTCCGAAGCAAACAAAATAGGCCTAGTCAATGAAACAAAAACTAAATTCTTGAATCAAATGAAAAACTACAGTCCAGTCCAACAAAACTTGACCTATGGAGACTGCAACCTCAAAAATCGGAATAACTTTATTTATCTAGCAGCCAACTTGAATAGAAAAGACGTGGAAAAATGTGGAATCGAATGACGCATCAGCACCGCAAATAAAGCCTATTTATCCTTAATTCCCATTCTAAGGTTTTTTTTACAAATCTCTCATTGAAACTATGCTGCTATATGGAAGTGAAGCAGGACCCCAAAGAGTGACTCTAAAAGGCAGTGGACGTATTTGAACGCAAAGTACTCAAGATAATTTAAGAATTAGTAAAACAATGAACACAAAGGTGACTTCGCTACAACGTTAAGCTGTATGATTTATAAATAGGTTAGTGAAGAGGGCTGTCACCATTTTGGGCTCAATTGCCACCCTCATAGACAATCACACGCATTCACACTTACAGCCATGGCACTGGCGGGATTCGAAGCCACAGGCCCCGTAGCACGCCGCTTTTCGGCCTGGCGCCTTAACGAGCAGAGCTACCGGCCCCGTATGATTTATAAAACTTGACCAAACATTTTTTTCATCGATCCCCATCGCGAGCTGACGTCATCGAATTAAGAACCCCTGAGCTCCAAGCGTCCTGGTGAACGCCATCCCTTCAGCACAAACAAGGTTTCCCACACTGTCGTTTGTCGTCAAATCTGACCTAAAGGGAGCTAGGTGTGCTGCCGGATTTTCTTCTGGCGTTGGTGAAACCTCCAATTATTATTTGAGTTGATCGTTTAGTAATTCACTAAAGTGCACTTACCATCGTTCCAGACCCAAGTAGAAAAATTCGGTCACAAAACAGTAACGTTACCACATTTTGTATCAGCACTCAGTACAGAAATCAACTCAATTCGATCGTCGTTACGTGGGAACTCTCTCCTATATCAGGAGATAGGACTTGAGCCACTTTGGAACCGGGTTGCGGAACTGACGACGAGGTTTTACGCACAGACAGGCGGATATGAAAACGGACTGATCTGGGGTATCGGATGATCCCTAACGAGCCATTTATGCGTCCAGCGAAGATAGCAAGAGAACGGCGGCTCATAGACGTGCTGTTCAATTATATTGTCCTTCTGACGAGTCGGAGAGGATAATTAAGACCTAGATTAAGTTTAGGCCTCAGTAGGCTAAGCTAATTCATAGTTAGAGTTAAGCTAATTCGTAGTTAGACTTAAGCTAGGTTTAGTTTAGTAAATTAAGTTGGCATTTAAGTATTATATAGCTAAGTCAACCCCAGGTATTATAGTACCTGGGTAATATTTAATAAATGTAAACCGAAAAATAAATGAGTGATAAAAAAAATATAATCTAAATCCGAAAAGAGCCAGCAGGCCAAAATAGAATAGCCGCTAAATATAAGTACCCCTTAAGTTAAGTAATCTATGTACAATTTAATGAAAAAAATTATTATTATTATTATATTATTATTATCGTCGTTACCTTCTAGTGTTGAAAGTGGCGATATGAAAAGTTACGATATTCACTTCCGTACTGTCTTGTAATGCTGTACGAAATGTCAATATATCTTTACCTTCATAATTTTCACAAATTTCCTCGTAATTTATGAGCATTAAAAATCATAGGCACCTTACAGAATATGGCCGGAGGTGGGCTACTAGCTTATTTGAGCCGTTCAAATCTCCAGGCTCTAATGGCGTTCTTGCGGCTGATATCCAGCAGTCCATGGAAGTATCGTTACTACAATGGCTCAAAGAATTTTAAAATGCTTGGCTGTATTTCTCGTATGTTCCCACTTGCTGGCGGGAAATAAGAGTTGTGTTAACCCCTAAAGCAGGAAAGGTTTCGCACGTTAAGCCAAAAGATTACCGTCCAACGTGTCTTAACTCTGTCTTGCTTAAGATTCTGGAAAGGATCATTGATTACCATATTAGAAAATTATATTCAGAGACCGGTAGCTTGGCTCGCTAACGCGCCAGTCAGCAGCAGCGATCTCCTGCCTGCGGGTTCGAATCCCGCCTCTCGATGGTTGTATTTAATGGTATTGTGTTTTCTTAACAGCCGGTGACTGGACATCATACGAGCGCTCCATTAATAAGGTGCCACATTATAGCTTTATTGGTGACTAGGCGCATAGCACTAGCGCTTCAAACAAATAAAAAAAAAATCGCTTCAAAGGGTAATCTACTGGGCTTTGGCATTACCACAGGAAAAAAATAGAAGAAAATTCGATCTTATGTTCATCTCGCAGTCACAGTATCCCTATACCAAAGGCAAGTCTGTCGAAACTGCTCTTCACGTCCTCATTGAGCAAATCGAGAAATCTCTAGCTCTTAAAGAATTTATGCTTGCCGCCTGCATGTTGATGAACGGTTGATTGCTTTTATCGTGAAGAATAGAGTGATCTCTTGGGGAATACTCATGTAGGACGAGGGTTTAGCATGGGCACATCTCAAGGTGGAGCCCTCTTTTCCCTGCTGTGAAACATCGCGGTAAATACTCTCTTATTGAGTCTAGAGCATGCCGGCTGCAAAGTGACTGCTTATGCAGACGACGTAGCCGTAGCAGTGTCAGGAAAGTAATTATCCACGGGATCGCAGAGGTTAATTTACTCTTTTGACATATTTTTATTTGTGAGATCTATTCATCCGTGAGATTTACCAATCTACTGATCTTCCAGCAATCTGCTGATCTTGCTCTTGTGAGGCTGAATTGTATCTCAGCATGGAATAGAAAAGAGTGCGATCATGCTGAAATTTTGGCTGAGGGAGTTCCCGCATCAGCGGGTGTTGACTACGTCGCTCCGCACGTTCTACTAGATTTGGAGCTCACAACTCGCATTCTTGGTAGGGATAAATGGCGTGATGGTGTCACCCTCAAAAGTGGGCTTATCCATGAGTACACCGATGGCTCAAATCTAAACAGTAGAATCGGAAGTGGTGTATACTCAGATGAGCTAAATTTCAAGCTGGCCTCCGTCTACCAGACTATTGTAGTGTCTTTCAGGTGGAAGTTGCGGCTAGTTTTCAGCCAATAGACTGCTCCGAATATTCGGAGTCAATATTGGTATTTTCACAGATAGCAAGGGCCACTATTAAGGCCCTTGCTGGTCTTTAGATAGTGTTCATGATTGTCGCTGAATGCCATGCATCTCTTAAGAAGATGTTGAGACATTCGGCAGTGCAATTTATTTAGGTACCGGGACAAAGGGATTTTCAGGACAACTGTGAGGCCGATGAACTAGCTAGGCTTGGTACCTTGCTACCGGAGGTCTCATGCTCTTTCTCAATAGGAATACCGATGACATCGGTCAAATTGGCCATTGTGCAAAAATACCTTGAGGACGCTAGAAAGTCCTAGGCAGATGAATAATCTTGTGCGATAGCGAGGCAGTCCTGGGTCTCCATCGATGCGTATCGCATCAGGCAGCTAATAGATTTCACTCGAAGCGCTCTGCGTTGTGCTGTGGGCGTCCTTACGTGCAAATATCTCAAAAGAGGAGAAGTGCAACGATTGAGCGCAGGGTTCAACGACTTCTGTCGGAGCTGTGGATCTAAGGACGAAAAGGAATCCGTCCTCCATCTCATGTGCCAAGCCCGGCTTTGGCGAGGAGAAGTGAAGTGGCACTTGGTGCACCCTTTCTCTCAAATCTGACCGAACTATCCTGGTCATTTTAAGGGGGCTAATGCGGTTCAACAAAGGAAGCAGATGGTCTCTTGACATTAGTTACTAGGGAAGAGAATAATTACTGTGGCAACACAACGGGCTTATTTTGTGCTTATGTGCGTCTGTTGGCAGACCTCTGTCGATCAGCAGTCACTTCAACCTAACCTAACCCACAGAACACGTCTAAATATTCTATTCATCTAATCGTGAATATAGTACCCAAAATATTTATGCCAACTCATTTTAATGATGAAATGAAAGAAAATCAATTGAGAAAACAAACGTGCCTCATTAACAATGTCAGAACATTTAAAATGTGTAGTACAGAAATTTAAAGTATTGTAATATTTCTTTAGCTTTAAGCTTTAAAAAATTACGATAATGTATATTTTTTTGCCTTTCTTTACTATGAAATATGTAGGTACATATTTTCTGTGGGAAATGCGACGAGATCCGTGAAAACATCTTTTTGAGAGAAGTAAATTTCATCCAAAATCGAATAAAAATATCGCGAGTTGCAAGGTGTCGGAAAAATAGAAATTCGCTACCAAGTAAAAATAAACTTACAACACTGTTATCTGTAATGTGGATTTTATAGCTCTACGGTAACTTGTTTCTTAGCCATTGAATACTCTACTAAGATCACTCCAAATACCGATGGTTTAAGATAATTTAAAGAGCTCTCCAGATTATCGAATCATTTTTTTAATGCTCTTTTCTGTTACTACAGCTTATTTTTTTTAGCATATTCTCTGGTAGTACAAGATTACTGTAGAGGAACGATCTGTACCATTGTATACCTGGGCGATTGTTCTATTATCTTCTGCCATAACATTCTGAACTGTGATAGCAGAGAGCCGCATTCCGCAATATTAATTCTCTATTTCACTGTGGCATCTTTTCCGACAACACATACACTGGACTTATCCTTCGGGGTACTTCTGGTACTTTTAAATGTGACCGATCTTGTAAAGTTTCTCTTGGAACTATGCCCGGTTGGGATCTGATTTTTAAGTATTTTAAGACTAAAAAGACAGAGCTCTGTTGAATGACTGACTACCGGTGTCTGTACCCTACCCAGAAAATATAGAAAGTGAAATTTAACTTTCCTACTTCGACTCCTGTTTCATAGTTGCTCTCAGAACAGAGAGATCTAAAGAAATGAAACAAGCGTATACATATGTATACGAAATTTAGTGAAGCAATTTTACTACAAAGGTAAAATCTATAAATATAACAAATCGAGAGAATTGCTACCTCAGATATTCCCCTTGGTTTCCCCGATACATTAGTTCTACCAGCTTTTGTTGTTGCTGAGTTACTAACTGTCAAATTCGCTTACACATGGCCTACTATCTTTCTCTATCCATCTCTTTCTCTATCTCACTCTATCTTTCTGTTCGCGGAGTAAGTGAATGTCAAATTCCCTTACTACTACTAACGCTCAGCCTCAGGCAAATTGCTTCAATTCTCACTGCCATTTTCATTTCCTTATATATCTCTCTTCTGAATTGTTGCTTCACTTTTCTTCCGCTTGAAGTGTTTTGGTATCAAACTAATCGTTTTTTAAAGCTTACACGTAAAAATATATTTTTAATTTGTGTTTTATATATGGTCTGCTGTCTGTGCAGTTTCGAATGGTTCCAATAGTTTTTTACTCCATGCATTTCATTGCGAGTAGCTTTTGAATCAACTACATACCAGATGGTAAAAACCGCCTCGCTCTCATCATCCTGATGGCTTTCATTTCTACATTAAAAGTTTTAGAATTACACTGATAATTAAAATAGTAATAAATAATATAACCCTGATGAGACATAAAGGCACCACTGCTAAATACTCATTCAGCTAATAAATCACCAGCGAAAACTTCAATAGAAAATTCTTTTAGCTTCCCCTCGTGCGATATATTGCGAATTAAGCTAAATACCGTCGCTGCGCCTATCAAAGGTTAATTACCTCTGTGTACAGCGAATGGAGTGCCGCGAAAATGGGCATTTTCGGGGAGAGCGGGAGCAACACATGAAAATAGTGCTCGCGCGTACACCACACAAGCCAACAAGATCATTCATTCAGAAATTGGGAGGTATATTGCTAAAAAAAGAAAATTTCGTACACCGTACGCGGAGAACAAGCTATTGCCACGTAGTGACGACAGGGGACGAGGCGGCGCACTCAGCTACCAAAGAAACACCTGAACGCGGAAAAGCCTCGGAAAAACATCTGATGACTGGCCGACAGCGACGATGGCGAAAAGCACCCTCTCGTTACTGAAACGAGCCCGACCAACGGGAAAGTCATTGCGAGAAAGTACCTGCGAGACATGCAGCAGGCGAAATTCTTTCTAAATTTCGCTCTGAGCTTTCCCGAAATTTTCCCACACGATTCATCCGGTGTGCTTGCTGCCTCCTGGGCTGACAGGCCGCCTCCATTAGCAATCTCCCATGGCATAACATTTTAAATTGCTAGTGGAGGCAGCCTATGGTATGCAATATTTTATGGTCTGCCATAAATGGTAGGCAATATGGTATGCAATTTGCTCGGCAATCTGCCTGGCAATATTTTGACAGTTCTTGATTTCAAAATGGCGCTGAACCGTGCGAATGCTTTATTTCTGATTAGAAAATGTAGGGATTCTGAATTAAAAGGGATTTTTAGCTCTCGTTGAGCAATGAAAATAGTCTACAGGATATGAAATGGCGGGAAATTGCGAAAAAATTGAATTTTGATGCAGAATAGTGAAATTATTACAAGATACAGCGCACGTCCTTCCCGCTCAGAGGCATTTTCGAAATGAAATTGCATGTCATGAAATTGCCCACGCACAGATGGCATACCATAAATTTGACAGTCGCTACCATCGGATATGGCAGGGTAAATTGCTAGTCGAGCCCCGGTGTGAGAGCGCGTTTTGTGCACAATGCAACATACGAGCACGATATGAGAAAACTTTCGTGGGAAAATATGAAAAGCGAGCAAAGCTCTGCTGTGCTCGAGACGAGAAAACTTTCTTTGGGGGAAGAAAAACGTAATGAAAACACGACGGACGACGCCATATTGCATTGTGCGCGGCTTCGCCCTGATACGTATGGCCAATAATTTTCCAACATTTTTTGATAGTGGGCGCCCGCGAAAAAATTGAAAAAATTCGGCTTACGTTCAATTTGCAGAAGCAGAGAATAAAATGAGTGAAAGTTGCAGAAGACGTTCTTGGTGAAAACTCGAAACTGTTTCGAGGCGACGGAAAATTTGTGCAGTCGGAAGCGAAATTAGTGTGATTCTGTGGTCTATCCGTGCGCCTGAAAGGATCATTTGTGTAACGGGAAACTGGATTAGAGAAAGCCGCGGCCGGGCGTGTAGACTGTGTTGCAAGTCAGTTCGCGGAAAATGCATTGAAATTATTTAAACCCGGAACAGTACGGAGGTTTTTGCTGTTGATGGTTCGAACAAGTGAATTTTGCCTACGCTGAAACCCTTGGTGCGACGACGAACTGACTGTTTCGCTGACAGAATGTGCGAAAGCTGAAAGAATTTCAGAAGGTACGAATCGAATGGTTTCCGATAAAAATCGAAGAAAAACTAGTTCACATGCTGTGGAAATTTGAATTGAATCCATCCGACTTTACAAGCACACAATAATGGGATCTCTGGTTGGCTTAGTGCTATGCTGGTTTGATGATTTTAATAGCCCGAAATGAGGTCGAAATTCACTTGAGAATTTTCCGAAAACCTACTTTTCCGAGCTCGGGCAGTGTGCTGGATAGCGGGTGAGCACAGGCGCCAGTGTTTTATGGAAATCTACCATGTAGGAAAGAATGCGTGAAAACATCGGGGCCATTTGGGAACGATTTTCTGTGCACTGTCGATAGCAAGTAATATTTTCCGTCGATTTTCAAACTTCGACGCGAGAAAATTGCATCGCGTCTGTGAGCTGTCGCTGTCGTTTTTATAGCGAGAAATAGTGCGTGAGTGATTCTCGTTCGTTTGTTTGTTCGACAGCGGTGGCGAAAGAGTTTTCCATATTTCCATTCTCACCCCACCCAAACCAGCTGTTTTTCTTTTTGATTTATCTCGGGCTGCGAACTCATGGGGTTTTATTGTTTTCCAAATATTGTTTCCACAAGTGCAAGGCAAAATTTATCTGCTGTCGCAATACAAAAAGGCAATTTTCTATCAATATTTCCGACTTGCCACGATAATTTCCTTTTGACTCCCGGCCCCGTTTCCCCGGCCTGTAATGTATTGACCCTTCCGTTTCCGTGTCATATGTGAAGAATTCTCGGATCCTGCGTCGTGTCCTGTCGCTGACGACGACAACGACGACGAACGATTCGACGTGTGACTGCGAACTCGGTGCTGGGAGCTGGGAAAATCGGGGACTCCTGATGGGAAAGCGCCTTTGACAGTTGAGATAAGCTGTGGGAAAAACAGTGTGAGCAGAATGCCGCGATAAGCGTTAGGGGGAATCCTCATTTTCACTCATCGTTCATGCTTTTAATTTCGCCCAAGTAATGTAGACAATTTTTATTGTTTTTAGGGAAAACATCCCCCTGCCGCTTCTATGGAACTAAGTGGAGTTTCGGTGGAAATCTGATTACTTTATCACAACTGGCCTCGTGATTTCCGACGTATGAAAGTGTATTAGTGCGATATTGTGTCGGTTTTTGTGTTTTGTTCAACCACCACGGCAATAAATTGTTTATTTTTTAAATATCGCTCGGCATACGCGAACTCCATAAAATACGAGTAGTATTTGGCCGTTCGTTTTTCCGTTTTAGGTGAAATCGAGTCGTATCGTGCGTGATAGTTCTAATCATAAATAATCAACCTCACAACCAGTAACGCATTCGTGAAGAAATGAAAAAAACCTCCTGCGTGAAATAATCAAGCTTCGTCATTCCTTCTTCTTGTTCGCCTTCGCATTTCCCTGGAGCGGTTGAGAAGAAAAAAAAAAATTCAAGCGCGCAACGAAAATAAAATTCTCGACAGTGAATATTTGTTCGAGTCCACTGGCGTGTGCAGAAAAAAATCCAAAACACTGTGATATCTTTAAATTCAGTTAAAAGAAAAATTTGTGTAATTGAAATTTAGGTGAATCAAAGAAACGATTCTGAGGCGTAAACGCGCACTACATAGTGTATGTTCGTCGATCGGTGCAGATAAATTCTTGCTAGAGAAAAACACTTGTCCGGAAAAACCCCTACGTAAAACGTTTTGTGATTGCTATCAGAATTTCACATAAAGAGAATTATTTATTTTGGAATAAAGTAGCAGTTTACGTCAAGGATTGAGCGGAGGCTTCCTTTCAATAATGAATAATTAAGTGAGTACATTACAAACAACGAACGGTAGCGTAGGAATTTGTGACGTATTGCATATTATTGTTATAATTATTATTATTGTTCAAAGAATTTTGATGGAAACACGTGTACGCCATTCGAAACAACATTTATGATATTTTGTATATAATATATTACAATTTCTTTTCATGCTCACCATCGTGAACGATTAAGTTTGACTTAATTTGAAGAAATTCGCATAGTTAAATATATGTTCGTCGACCAAATATATTTCTACTATTTAATGAAAATATTGTTACCACACAGGTCTTATGACGAAGAGAAAAACTGAGGCTATAAATGGAACGTCAAAAGGTGATAGAGTTCCATTAATAAGGCACTGTCTTCTTTTAGCGATCAGGCCGATGTTTTTAAAATTAACTAGATGTGGGACGTTTGGGAATTACGACCCCACTCCCAATATCCCAGAATTTAGAAGTCAGCTTTGGGTCCTTTAAAGCTTATGATGGTATACTGTGTTTGTAATTTGTACTCTTCTGAGCTTAAGCTTCCTTTCCCGTCTGGTTTCGTTACTAGTTTTCGTAGTGTACAACCATCAATATTTTTAATTGGCCACCTGATTTGCTCTAGTGTCTCGAATGCATGCTCGCCCAGCCTAGGGGCGATGGGTTTTTTGACATGCTTGCTGTGATGATAGGGAAGGGCTGCAATATAATTTCCATCGCAGTTTCGGATTTTCTCTGAAATCGTCTCGATCCGCAGTTTTTTGTGGATACGCGCCTTACGGAAGTACCACGAAACTCCTTTTTTGATTGGGTCCTCTAGATAATGGTAATGTCTGATGAGCGAGCTGCTCCCCAGAGTTACAAGCCATAGGTCCAGATTGACTTGAAGACAGACTTGAAGACAGATTGCAAGACAAGTACTTTTGAGTCGATAGAAAGTTTAAATGTGCTATTGAGCACCGATCTAATATTGTTGGATTTGAGCTTCAGCTGTTGAATTTTAGCTTGAATATGCCATTTACATGTGAGTCTCCTCTCAAGGTGTGTTCCAAAATATTTTACTTCGTCACTTTGAGATATAGATACATTCTTGAGATATATTTTTTTTTTGCGGAAGTGAGTGGGTGGCTTGCATAATTTGCAATGCCATAACTTGATCTGAATTTGTGCATAAAATGACGAGGTCGTCTGAAAAGGTAGCTGTAGTGGTTTTGTCACTGATTGGAAAATCATTTCCAAAGTGCATACAAAACTGAATATGAGTAGCAGACCCCAACAATCCGAGTGTTGAGTTGAGATTAGCATGATCAACTTTAAAAGAGATTCGGGAAATAGTTTTCGTATTGAACTGAGCAGTGTAAAAGCCGACCCATAAAGTAGTAGTATTCCCGCAAATTTTTAGAGCAATTTCAAGGGGCGATAGCATTTTGCAGCTGCTTGCCTTGGTGAAAGATGTGAAAACTTGTTCTAAGTTGAGTGCGAAGGCGGTGGCGTTATTTCTGGCTCATTGTCTGTTAGCTATTCTAAGGCGTTTGATTTGAAAACAGAGAGATTTAATGAAATGAAACAAGCGTATACATATACGAAATTTAGTGAAAAAATTTTACTACAAAGATAAAATCTAAAAATAGAACAAATCGAGAGAATTACTACCTCAAATATTCCCTTGGTTTCTCCGCTACCTAAATTCTGCGAGCTTTTGGTTGTAACTTGTCAAATTCGCGTACACATGGCCTACTATCTCTGTAACTAGGTGCGTTTTTTTCGCACACCCGAGCATATCAAATTTTGTTACACCTACTATCTTCCTGTTCGTGGAGGTAAAGTCTGTTAAATTCTCCCATACTGCCCAAAGTTTTCCTTCACTACTACTAACGCTCAGATTCAGGCAAATTACTTCAATTCTCACTGCTGTTTTCATTTCCTTATATTTCTCTCTTCTGAGGGTTTGATACATTTTTTGACCGCTTTATACAGCGAATTGTCGGTATTTTTAGTGGGAGTGAGGTTTTCTAAGAATGATTCAAACTTTGAATGAGAATTTCCCTTGATTCTTCCGTCTCTTGCCCAGAAAACCGGTTTGAGGAGTGCATCAAGAATACAAGTTTGGAAAGGCCCAATCGTTGTCTTTCGCAAGCGCCAGCCTGAACTTTTTAGAAGCTTTGTTAAATAACGCTTTTAACTGGAGTAACAATTTGTGCAGCTGCCAATGTCTTCAAACAAGTCTTTTTTCCTGTACCAGGACTACGATTGATGAATAGTAGACTATTTTCTTATGTTAGTGCAATTTAATTTCACGTGTTGTAATAATTAATGTCTTTAATAATTAATGTCTAACTCAAAATATTTCCTACGTAATTGATATTTTCTGACGATGTAAGTGGTGTCTAAAATATTAAGTTGGTTGGATATCGTTTGAATGTATTCTGGTTCCTTTTCATTCGAATATGAATGTTTACAGCTAGTGAAGTGTGTCATGTCCAAAGTAATGATGGCAAGAGAGTGATCTAAAGGTAGATCAAAAACTGCTTCTGATTTCGAAAAATGGGAAGGTACTATCTGGAAGATTGCGATGTCTATGAGGCCCCGAATTTTGTTGATGTCCAACAGCCAATAAATTGGTCGGCCGGTTAAAATATGCCTCAAGACGTAGGTTTGTTGCGTTTGAAAGAGTGTGTTGCCTTTAGCTGATATTAATCGAGAGCCAAAAAAAGTGTGTTTTGCGTTGAAGTTGCGATGAATTTGGTTCTCTATAATGAGAAGAATGTAGCCGTAATTTTTAAGCTTGCCGATTTCGAGAAGGTGATAAAATATAGCGCCAGATGCTACAGTACAAGGCGAAAAATATATAGGAGTAAGCGCCTATGTATTAAATCGCTCAAAGCCATGTATTATAAATCTTTCACGCCATATATTATAGTCCGCAGCACCATGCTTTATATTCCTGATAAGAAGCAAAGAAAAAACGAATTTTTGAAATTTTATTTCTAAATTTTTAACTTCTTATAAATAAATCCCGCTCTATTCTGGTTTCGGACAAGTAACTCCATTCTTTCAGAATCGACGCTCTATCTACTAGGCTACACGAGCTTATTAGAAAAGAGTTATGTTGCGAATAGTGTAAAGGTACTCCAAAGCACAAAGTTTGAATGTAAGAGACATAACGAAACATTTTGAGATATTCAAGGACAAGTAATTACAGTCACAGCAAGAAATAATACAATTCAAATCCTTTTGAAGAGCTAGATGGTCGGAATGTGCATTGATAACATGAAAAGCTTACAGGTCATCAGCTTACATTAGACAAGGAGAAGCAATCACGCTGGGAAGATCATTGACGAAGAGATTAAATAGCAAAGGTCCAAGAATAGATCGCTCATGTACATTGGAGGAAAGAAAAAAGGAAAGAACGGAGAACTACGAAGAGGGACATAGCAAGTACTATTAAATGCAAAGGATGATATCAACAACAAGAAGCTCAGATATGCTATAATGTGGGTAGGCAAAATGCTTGTCCCTTGCCAAAAAACTGGGAAAATGCCATTACACAGACGACACTGAAAAAACACATGGCACCAGACGCCATAATTTATGTACTTCTGGCGCCATGTATATAGTTAATTTCGGGATTGTGATAAAATATAGCGGCACACGCCATAGTACATGGCCAAAAGTACATAGGAGCAGACACTATGCTCATAGCCCTCCACGAGAAGTACTATAGTCCTCCACGCCATGTACTATGGTTTTCCATATGCACTATGGTTGTATTATGGCCCCCCACGCCATCTACTACAGTCCACCACGCCATGCACTTCATGCAAACTAAAGCACCACAATAAAGGTCTAAAAAAAAATTTAACTCTTAAATAATTGCACGTATGCTTAACACCGGATATGTATACCTCCATATAATATTTTTTTAAATTTGTTTTTAATGTTTTTTCTTTTTCATAGTGCTCCCCAGACAACTAGTTTGTTTGGATAAGGGACAGCACAATGTTTTACGTGCCAAAGGCACGTGGTGTTCCCAAGCGGTCCCCCATCTAAGTACTAACTGCGCCCAACACTGCTTAACGTTGATGATCTGAAGAGAATCGGTTGTTCCAGTGTATATTCAAATATACTTCAAATAACGGGCAATATCACAATTCGCTTACCTATAAATGAAGCCATATTACATGGTTCATGGTACTATGCAATATGGCGTGTGGGGCCATAATTTCTGCGCCATGTAATTATGGCGCTAGGAGCCATACTGCATGGCTCAGGGTACTATGTACATAGCGTGTGGGACCATAAATGCTGCTCCATGTTACATGGGACCACGCACTATGTAGATTCTGACATTATGGTGCTGGGAGCCATATAGCATGGCTCAGAGTACTATGTACATGGCGTATGGGACCATAAATAATGCGCTATGTTACATGGCTCTGGGCGCCATGTGATTTTTTTTCAGTGTAATGTTAAAAATGATGGACAGGAGAACACAGAGAAAAGTAGCGAATTGTTTTACGAAAAAGTTAGAAAAGCTGGAGCTAAACTTTGCTTCAATAGGTGGCATTTCTACAGGATTCGTCACAAGTAAAGATAAGCAAGTGGGAAAATGAATGGGAGGAATGTTGGAGACAGAAGAAGAAGGATTAGAATATACGGACGAAAAAATGTCCGCAAATAGATTATATATTTCTTGTAGAGTAGTGCACAAGAATTATCAAAAGAAAGAGAATCAGATATAGAGGAAGAGGATTTTAAACTACGGACTTATGACCAGAACCTCATAGGATCAATTGAGCTAACACCGGATGCAAAAAATGAAAAGTAGATGCGCATTGCAATGTTTGTTTCTTTTTTTGGTAGCAGATTGCAGACGAGAATAAACGGCATAATCATCACCAGACCTGGACTGGAAATAGTTCAGGCAAGCATCGTTTTTAACTTTTAAAACAAGCGTGACCCTTACTATCAGCCAAGGAGTATACCGAGATTTATAAGCCAGACATATGAGCGTGTAGGCAAGGATTAGTTGATGAAGCTTATGGTGGAAGTAGAGAGCAGTGCAACCGGTATCAAGCTCACGAAAAAAATAAAAGGGATACCACCACGGCCAACTAGAGACACGATATCGAAAGAAAGTATCGATACTTTTACTTTCACGTAGTATCACAGCCAAGTATTGATATAATTCCCGTACTCATTGCGACATTACTGATACGAGTACATATCATTTGATATTTAATAATTTCCAACATACAATATAGCACATAGATTTTTACAACAATATACAAACAATAGCAACAAAATCTTAAAAGAATGGACGCTCTTGTTTCCAAAAGGGAAATTATTTAGGTTTTTAGCCGAATTTATAGGGTATATGAAACGTTTCTAACATATATAAATACCATATTGATTTGACATTGCTTGATAGAGTGCTTTCCAAACAAATCAAAAAACACTATCAACTAAATATTGTGGAATTTATTATTGAAAATGGCGGCATGTTTTTATCTTATTGAGCTCTGTTATTGATATAGCATGTATTACAAGTCCTCCCATTCATTTGGGTCAAATTAGTAATGGGAAAATAAACGCCGTTAACTCGAAATTCAAAAATGTATTTTAGTAATCCAAAATCAAAGGCAGTATTTTCCTAATGGGGCATTTCACGTGAAGCGGACAACGAAGAAAAGTCGATACTCTGGATTTCGTTCATATTGTGCATAATAGTACTTCTAGAAGATATGAACGTGGATACGCAATTTTTTTTTGTCTATGAGTTTTAGTTACCGAGCTATGGGCTTTTGAATAATTGGCAAAATTGATGAAAGGTTTTTTTAATTGTTCTTTTTATTTTTGAAATTAGATTTGAAAAACAAATTATTTTCCTGTGTAAACCCGGAAGTAAACACTTCAACTCGTTATTTGAATAATTTGGACCAGCTTAGTTTTGTTTATTTTTATATCAAAACAAAGCAAAAAAATACTTATTTTATGATATGGCCAGTAATTGAAGTAAATATTCTAGACTAACAAAATGTGTTATAAAAGGTACGTAGTGTTATTGGGGTAAATGTGTCGCGGTAATCGCCCTTTTCGGCGGATTATGCTAAAATTTTAAAATTGCTGCCATCTGAATCACATGCAAACCTTTACTATCAACTTTCGCAATAACAAAGCAGTAAGACTCAGCTATTTGTATTTCGCAATCCTTCCAAGTATCGGGGATCTCAAACTATCCGCAACATGGCCAAAAAACTTGTTGTCTCGTTCGGAACATCTAAGATTGCTCCTAGTTCATCTCTAAAGTACCTCGGAATCGATTTCCAGGAATTTTTAAAGTTTAATCCCTTTGTGCGGCGAAAAATCAAAGCTTTTCAACGCATTCGACCTCATTTCGCCAAAAAGATGGGCATGACCACCAAAGCTAAATCCATTTGCTATCAAACCCTCATCCGACCCATCCTGATTATGCATCCCCATCCTGGATTACCTGCTCAAAGACTGTCATGGCCGAAGCGGAGATGTTCGAAAGAAGAATCCTCCGCTTCTGCACTGGCAGGTTCTACAACCCGGTAACTAAAAAGTGGCAGAAGAACCTTCTCCTATATCAGGAGTCAGCATTGAAGCCACTTAGGGACCGTGTTGTGGAATTGACGACACGATTCTACAGACAAACAGACGGACATGAGAACTGACTGATTCGGTCACTAGGGCGTACAGGTGTTTCTAATGAGCCATTTATGCGCCCCGCGAAGATAGCAATGCAGCGGCGACTCACGGATGCGCTGTTCACCTACACAGGCCACCCGACGAACAGAAGGGGTTAGACTTAAGACCTAGGTTAAGATTTAGGTCTAATTAGGCTAAGTTAGTTATAATAGGGTATAAGTTAGATCGTATTTTAGCGTAAGGTAGTTTTTAAGAAAATCATTGCTAGGGCAATCCCAGCTGCTGGACAGGCTGGGTAATACAATGAGAGTGTAAGAATATAAAATTTGTGCCGAAACAAAAAAAAAAACCAACCAGAGCCAGCAGGCTAAAATAGTATAGCCGCTAGATTGTAAGTTTTCTTGTTAATTAAACTTTAAGTTAGGCTAAGAATGTACGGTTAATTTAAAATAAAATATATTTCAATTCAATTCAAATTCTCACGCAATAACTAAATGAGGTTTGAGTAGGCTATATAGGAAAAAAGGCCATGAGAGTGAATTTGATTTTTTAGTTTCTGGTACAAAAAGAAAACGATATGTGTTGAATTTAGTCGAAACGTTTCAAAGTCAGCCAAAATTTGAATTACCCAGTTAGTTACCCACATATAAGTTCACATGCTAACTCAAAATTCGGCGAAATATTGATTTTAATATAAATTTAAGTGGGTAAATGAAATGATAATTCAATAGTGAAATAGTTATATTAACTGAGAGATAGTATGATAAAGTAAATTGCGAAGCATATAAATTGAGTGCCACCGCTGCCTCCACTGTTATCAAAAAGCCAGAGCTCAGATACTGTTAAACTCAGAGCTCATCCGTCTCTATTGTAGTATCCTGTGGTGAATTATTGAATATGTGAACACAAACATAAATGGAAAACTTAAAAGTACAGTGACAAAGTATGTCCGTCCTGAGTAGATATAAACTTTTAGCAAAGCTTTCTATTTGTTCAAAGATGCCTAAACATACGACCATCGTACGACTTTCTCTATACTAGCGCCATAAGCCTTTCGTAATCCTCATTTACATTCCCCTCTGGATACACACTTCTGCTCTGCAGAAGCTTACGGATGACTTTATTTATTCCATCATAACACTCCAGGTAGATACCAGCATTAGGTACTTACTTCGTTAAAATCATCTTTCGCACTCAAAATGCACAAACTTATATAGTTGCTAAATTATATATTCCTTTCTCGTTTGAGCGGAAAACCTGTGGCTATTCATTTTACACAGCAGGTGTTGCAGTGTGTAGCTTAAATACAAATTACCGTTTAATTACCGGAACGATTTGCCTGTGCCATCAGCGCCACTCGCAGCCCGTCCAGATTCTTTCTACTTCCTGACCTCGCCAAAATCCATCATCGTGAGCTGCTCTCTAGTGCCGGATACATTTGTCATAAGTTCTAATAAAAGGATACCCTAACGACAACAATACATTTCTCCTTTCCGTGTGACAAACAATACCGAGTCGATATCATACCAACAGGGACAGCTACTGCGGCGACGAGAACAGCAAATATGAGGAATGTAACATCGATGAAGTGAAGTAGACGAGTTGGGAAGACCGTGGAGCACTTTGGAGCGGAACGAAGACAGCGACGATGACAACGGCTACGGTACAAGACACTTCTCTCCATTATTAATCTTTCACAGGACTAAATCCAATTTGTCATCTGGTGTCGGCTGTAGGACTCTCTCACCAAAAGAGATAGTGCTACATCAGGTGCCCCGACCGTGCCCGACTCGAGCTCAACTTGCAGTTAAAATGTATGTGTCGCCGAGAACTTTCGGCGTGATATCACTTTATGAAGTTGGCATTTTTACTCGGGGCTGAGTGTGCGCATTGGCAATGGCGCGAATCCTAAGTGTTTTTTTTTTGTCCTTGCCGACAACATCCAGTTTCCCAGCCACCCGAAGCAGCCTGCTGAAAGGAAAATACTTATCATGAGGTCAATAGCATTTTTCCTGATAAAGTTGGCCTCCTTTGTGTGTTTGGTGTGGGTATTATTCAGCAATTTCGCATCGATGCCAAGAAAACATGGATCGAAGCTTCGTGGAGATGGAAAAGGAGTCTGAGACTTATTCATATTTCGAGAAGTCTGCGAATTTATAAACAGAAACATCTCCGAAATGTACAAGCATATATGATTTCGCATTTAGTTCGGCCAGAACACATGTTATTACTTACAGAAACCGTGGGATGCAAATGGATGGATAGGCTAAGTAACTTTGAATGTTCAGGGGTCAGTGTGGTTGCGGATGGTTTTATTGCAGAATAATGCAACTAAAGAGAAGGAAAGTATTATGGGGAACTATCAAACAAAGAACAAGGAACATCCAATATTCGAGCTATTCTGTCGAGTCAACGTTCTTTCATTTTGATTCTATTGAGTCTGCTGGTTTTGGGTTTTACAGAGTTCTAGTTGAACGCTAGGTCAGGACGTAAGGTTGATAAAAAAAAAACATCGATATAGGTGAGTTGATGGTTTAAGACACATCAATAAATAATGAGCACACGCAATTGCGTCCTGTGTCACATGTGCCCTATCTTAAAACTCGCCTGTCTGTCGGTCAAGGCTAAAATAACAATGTGTTTGTGTGTATGTGTGCGCCGGTATGAATATTCTAAACGTAACTATTCTGTTTATCGGTTCAATTGGACATGCACAGACCAAGTTTTGTTTGAATCTGATTTCGAGCTGGCACGAAAGCCAGAATACAGAACAATTATGCAGTGCTTACTGTTTTGGCTGCCATATAATTACAATTGAGAAAAATTTTAGTGGCTCGAAACATTTTGTTATTCTAGTTGACCTTTGAATAATTCTATACCGAATACGATGCGTTGGTTTAATAATATTGATTTTCAAGCAGTGGTATGTTGTATATGTCCATGTTAAACAATAGGTTTTGTACAAAAAATTGATTTCATAATTTTTCCTAAATGATGCGTACGGTTTATAGATTTACAATTATTGGCGGTATTTTTTGTTTTGAGAAAATATAATTCAACTTAGCATTGTATAAAAACTAAAAGCTTTGTCCCTGAAAACATTGCAACTTTTGACAACAATGTTTAGAAAGCATCTATCCCGAATTCTTCGGCAAGAGATTTTAAAATGGGCTAATCGTTAAAACGAAATGAATTTAAATAACGAATGTACATAGAAGAGTCAGAACATACACCTTTTTATATTGTTTGTAGCCCTTGATGTCGTTTTTTGCTCAAATCCAGCATATGGAAATCAAGTTGGACCCGAAACTGAAAAACATCAAATAACTTCTTTTCAGTATGCAAGTGTTTTGTCTGCACATCAGTCACGTTTGCACTATAAGCTGATGTCTGATGAGAAACGGTGCATATCTTCGAAATAACGAAAGTACCCCTCTTGTAAGATTTTACCCGAACTTATTTTGCTGGCGATTCCTTGCTAGGTTAGTTCCGGCTGTCAAGTAGTCCTACAGTGGTCATTTTATATTGTTTGCATGAGAATGAATAAAACGGAAATATCAAAGGAAACGTTAATTTTGGCTCCTAATCTTGTTACGTAAGTTTTTACCCAAAACCCGTTCCCTTACTTTTCATAGGAATAAGTTTTTACCCAACAAGTTCTTACCTCCCTAAGTTCTTACCTACCTAAGTAAAGGAGCAGACATAGTTTATAAAAATATAAAACAATATATAAAAACATTTTTTCCAAAAAAAAAATATTTTACTCATGTAAATAAACATAAAATAGATGAAAATAAACAATAGATGTGTAATTCATATCACTGCACACAAAATGTGATTTGCATACTATAAGGTAAACTCATAATATTAAAGACAAAAGAGCATTATGTTGTGTAGCGAAAAATGGCCATACGCGTATTTTCCCAAACATAAATTTTCCCAGAATTCCTCCGCTTCTTTATGAAAATTAGAATCAATTTCCAAACAAATCGTTCTTCAAAAACTTAAGAAATTTGTTCAATATAGATATTAAAAATGTATCACCAGTGGCTAACATATTTTGAGGGTTGGAAATAGAAAATTGCTTTGAGATTTCATTTTTAAAGTCAAAGCTCTTAATAATTCAACTAGTTATGTCGATGAATTTTTAAAGCATCCGGTAAATAGGCTCAAATGCTTATACATAAGCTGTGAACAATGCAAAATAATACTAAGTACATATGCCGGAAACATTTTGTCGAATCGTACAAGCAAAACTCTTTGATATTTACCTGTTGCCTATTCTCTTTTACTTCTTGATTGTGCGTTGTGGTTTGCTGATGCCTTTGCGAATGAGAATAATGCATAATGCCTGTCTGCCACTTATTACAGAACGCACCACCATCCCTGCTTATCAGCCAAGGAAATGCATCTTTCTACTGCTCCCTCGAAACACGCTTCCTTTGTTCAAAATCACACTCAAATGCACAAATTTTCGTGCAAGAAAATTATTATTTATAAGGAATGTATCTTTTTAGAGAAAAGCGTATAACTGTATCATTCAAATTTTTCAATCTTGATTCGTATCCAAAATGATACGAAGATATCCGAAGTTGCAGCTCTGCTTCCTTAATGATAATGTAATTGAAGGTGATCCGTAAAATAATTCAAAACATTCCCGTATCAATATTCATCTCTTAAGGTATGTATCCATATGTATCATTTTCGCGTATCGTATCACCGTTGCGTATCAGTGGATACGACAAACGTATCTTCGTTGCGCATCAAAATTTGATACAAAGAAACGCAACGAACTCGATCGGTCACTTGGCGGTTTCTTGCCGTCGCATCAAAGGAATGATGCGATACGAAGTGGAGTCATGTGTGGACACGTAGCGTTGTACACTATAGATTAGTGAATAAAAGCGTTGCAGCTGCGTGTCGAGTTTTTTGCAACGGATCGTATTGATGATACATGGAATATTGAATAGTGTGGACACCGTATCCGTTTAGTGAATGATACGCAACAGAGATACGATACGGTAGAAATGAAACATATGGATACCTACCTTTAGAATTCAAACGTTAGAGCAGAAATTCGCTGTCTTTGGGATTGTTGGCAGAAAGGGGAAAAGCTGATGGTAATTTCTCAGTTCTCAGTTTTTGATTAAAATTCTCAAATATATGATAATTGTATCAATTTATTATTTTCGAAATAATGTCAAAACTCAAGTAATACACATTCTTCTGCTAATTAGTTTTCTTTCATCTAAGGAATCTTACTATCTCTATATTTTCACCATTTGCAGCTGCGATGCCGAAAGCACTAAATGTTGTTTTGTTTCCCATTGTAATTCAAAGTTTCACAGATTTTTGTTTATGTACGAATATGAGTCTTTGTAGTAATCTATAATTACAAACTAAATTAAGACTTACTTTCGCAAATCCTTATATTCTACAACTAACTGTTCAATGCAGCCACCTCTTTTTTTTGGTTGAATAATAATATTTTATTACTTTTTTAAAGTGTACGTAGATTACTTAACTTTATTTTTTAAATATTTTATTTAGCATAAAAAAATCTTATGTTTAGCGGATGTACTATTTTGGCCTGCTGGTACTTCTGGGATTATAATTATTTAGTTTTGAATCATTTATTTAGTTTTTGGATTACACTTATAGTATATACGTTACCTGGGCTTAAATTAGCTATGTGATAGTTGAATACTAGCTTAAATTACTAAACTAAATCTAGCTTACGTAGAACTACATTCACCTTAGCCTAATTAGACCTAAACTTAATCTAGGTCCTAATTATCCCCTCCGATTCGCCGGGAGGCAAACATAATTGAACAGCAATACCCATGAGCCGCCGTTGTTCTACTTTCTACGCCAGACGCATAAATTAATCAGTAGAGCCACTCGTGCGTCCAATATTCCGGGTCAATATCCCGCGCCAGCTCCACAATGCGGTTGTGGCTTAAGTTTTATCTGCTGATATAGAGAGATTGCTTCGCCCACTTTTTAGCTATTTAGTTGCAAAGCCTGCCAATGCATCTCTGCTTTTGCCATGTCAGGTTTGGGAAAAGTGATGTTCCGCGATACTTGGAAGGGTTCCGGAACACAATCAGTTGTATTTTGGTACTATTTAGCTTGATGCGCCATCTATCATAATAAAATCTAAGAATGATCAAGTTAGGCTCTTCGCAGCTTTGAGCGGGTCTTAGCTTGACTCGAATATGACACGCCATCTGCATCTTGTAGAACTTTATCTTGAGATTTGCCCACTGCACAAGGAATGTCGGCAGTAAAAATGGCACAGGTCGCCGGACTGAATTTGCTGCATTGACGCTTGCATAAAATTGTCTGTTGCTAAAATAGTTTGCAGTGAGTCGTATTCTTCTACTTCTGGAAATACCAGCTTGATTAGCCTGTATAAATAGAAGACCGTGCCATACGGTATGGAAGGTGTTCTCGATATCCAAGGCACAAACAACGGTTGGAGTGTCTTGCTCGGTAAGGTGCGACAGAACCTGATTCTGCAAGTACGAGATAGCTTGCTGGGTTCCATGCTAGCGCCTAAAGCCAAATAGTCGGAAATTATATTAGCGACCTCGAAGAAGTCATTTTCATATTGGACCCGTGCAAGCCAAGCCGCATAAGAAATAGCTACGATAACACTCTGGTAAAAAAAATCGGACTGTGTTATTGGCGCTGCAATTTATTTTCTACCAGGCCCATTATCAGCTCCGTAACGATCTGAAAATGGGTTACTGCGATTTTTATTAAAAAAGGTCGTACCCTCTAATACTGAATTGAAAACTCTTTGGTTAAAAGAACATTTTTCACTGATTGGTTTTATTAATGAGAGGTACAAAATCTCTTCTTTGCCATTTCTAATTCTATCAAATTTTATTTTTACTCGCTCACGGACGGGTTTTAAGACCAGTGGATGAAGGAGGAAGCAAGCGCAAATTGGATTTGTAATTGGATAAATAATTTTTTACATCCTTTTCGGTACTATGGCAGTTCCAAATTTTTGACATATGCTGTAATATTTGCTTTTAAACTTTGTCCCTTTGCAAAAGGATAAAAATAAATGGCAAAAAAAGTTTTGCTTTTCCAGAAAATAATCTATTTGCAAACAGTTTCAGCTGACGTATCAAGCTTTCAATAACTATAGAAAAAAACCTAGTAATCTGGTGTGTTTCACGCAAAATCCCATACAAAATTGTACCTGAAACGACTTTCAGTTAGAATTTATCCTGAAATTTCACCAGAGCCATACTTAAGTTTTCGCGTGAAATAGTGCTTGTTCAAAAGACAAAAGATACTAACAACGCGACACCTCTAATTTTATGCCAATTTAGAATCGGACGGACATTCTTTTGAGCGGCAAAGTGGCATTTGATGTCTATATGTCATGTGTGTCTGCTTGTCTGCATTGACGAAACTGTGGCTTGAAAATATAATCAGATCTCCAATATCTGATTATATTGGAATTGTTTTTGCGGGATGATTAAAATTGAAAAAAAAATTTATTTACATTGAAAATTTTATTTTGACAAAGTGGTTTCGAAAGTATGCACTGATTCTCACCAGACACCAGCACACAGTGCATACTTGGCTAATGTGACCACTTTCAGTTGGAAATCATTAATTTTTATTTACGCTGCTTGTGACAAATTTTAACATCTCCAACTTATATCCATCGAAATAATCTACTCATAAAGGTTATTGATTTGTGATCATTCGTATATCGTCTCTAAAGCGGATCAACGTATATCGTCTCTAAAGCTTATCAAGCCATGCCAAAATTTATCTTTGCGTGGACCTTAGTATTAGTCTTTAAGTGAGAATGTACCTGAGTGATTAGCCTTTAAGTGCGAATGTACCTGAGTGAAAGTAACTTCATGATAAATTTAACCTTAAGATCTCGAACTCCATATAACCATGGCTCAATCACCTCATGAGCTGAATCACGCCACGGTGGAGCGGAGACTATTCGTTAGCTGCATATGGAAAGCAAAACAGTCAACGATAATTTGGAAGAAAATTAGACGAAAATTATCGGTAAAGAAAAAGGTCATCATGATCATTGTGGCACAAAAGCCGGCGTCGAGCCTTGGCCCGTTTATTTAATTTGACGAAAACATCATACAAACATTCAATAAGTTAAATACAAACAAATTAGAGGTGCACAAAAGCCGCCCTGGTATTGAGAAAATATACATGAAATTACAAAGAAGCTCTGGTTTGGGCGGAACAAAGGCTAAGGGATCAAAGGTGAAGGACCAGCTAAGCTTTAATTGTAAATTGTGCTCGTTGCTGGAATACGATACTCAGCTTTGAGTAAAAACAACAAAAAGGGATGACGTCAAAGAAATGAAGTATAAACGGGGTGTTAGTTGTTGGCGAAAGCAAACTGAACTCTGTTTAGACAAAGTTTCAGAGTCTATTGTTTTGTAGAAACATTGAAAATACCAATACTTAAAAGAGTAATCCCTAAACAAATCGTACTCTTCAGTAGAATAATTATAAGAGGACCAATTTAGATTTTAGTTTTCAACTTGGGGTGAAGACGTCTTTTCAACTTAGCGACGAACAGTGAATGAAGTACTAGCAGAGTCCTTGGAAATGTTCAATATGGAAGACAACATGTTCAATATGGAAGATTATAGCTGAATTATTTTGGACTGAGTTTACCAAAAAACTATGTAAAAAACTATCACAAATTCATACATGAATCACCTTTTGTTGGAAACTACATTCTGGTTTAGTGACCCAGTGTAGATAAGTCATGTGACATGTAAAAATTCAAACTTAAGTCGATTTTGATGAGCACGCAGGTCTGTAACGCCCAAAGAAAGTCTAAAAGTATTGTAAAACTGCAAAGATGAAATAATTCAAGACAAAGAATGTCCGGGGAACCCTTTAGTTTGCGTATATCTTCTTCGCAAATTTCGCGCCCATTGTGGGAAAAATAAGTAGCTGCATCTGCAAATTCTTATAAAATATACTTAAATATTATTATACAAGATCTAAATATAATATAATTATACTTAGATCTTGTGCACTGGCTACCGTTTTGTGCATACCAAAATAATTAGAATAGCTCACGTCAGTGGATAGTCCTGTTTCTAAAAGTGAAGTGTTAGAGGTTGACTGCCTACAAGAAACGCTTTTTGGAGTAAATAATCGAAATATATTTCAAGTAGCTTTCTTATATTGTGAACTGCGGGACATAGATTTTATAGGTGAACATGGTATATATTTTAGTGTGATTTAATATATAAATCTTATTTGTCAGCGTTATATGATTGAAAATTATAAAGAATTATTTCAATATTAATTGTTGTATGATAGCAACTCCTCTAATACCATGTAGTGCTTCTTGCAGACATAGCTGTAGGTATACCTGATATGAGCAATAAGATCGACTGAGCATCTTTAAGGACTTAAAAAATAATAATTTATGGTCTCCCAAACAATATACGTGTGTTTTGCCAAAAACACCTTTTTAACGAATGGGGTTTTATGCAATAATGCTTTTCTTAAAACCTAATTTGAGTATGATAATGTTAAGCGATAAGATAGTTAATGCGAAATACTATGTCCGATACCATTTGGCGAGTAAAAAGAATACAAAGATAATAAAAAGAATACTACACTGAAAAAAAGCCATGTAGCATAGCGCATTATTTATGGCCCCATACGCCATGTACATAGTACTCTGAGCCATGCAATATGGCTCCCAGCACCATAATGTCAGAATCTACATAGCGCGTGGTCCCATGGTACATGGCGCAGCATTTATGGTGCCGCACGCTATGCACATAGTACCCTGAGCCATGCAGTATAGCTCCTAGCGCCATAATTACATGGCGCAGAAATTATGGCCCCACACGCCATATTACATAGTGCCATGAGCCATGTAATATGGCTCATGGCACTACAATTATAACTCGCAGCCATGCTGTGTGAGGAGATGTATAAATATCAGCAAGCTTCTTGAATATAGGAGAGGATATGATCTTTGATGTCATTAATCCCTAGGGAATTTCTTTGGTAGAATTCCTTCCTCCTTACATCAAGTGCTCTACCTCCAGATGCTCCGAACTGAGAAGGTTCGTGGCTTTTTATTGAATGCAAACTGAATCCTTTTCAGATGCACTGAAAAAACACATAGCGCCAGACGCCATAATTTATAGATTTCTGGCGCCATGTACGCTATAGTACATAGGAGCAGACGCTATGCCTATAGCCCTCCACGCCATGTACTATAGTCCTCCACGCCATACAGTATAGTCCTCCACGCCATGTAATATAGTCTGCCACGCCATGTACATGGCGTGGAGGACTATAGTACATGGCGTATAGGCATATGTACTTTTCGCCATGTATTATGGCGTATGGCGCTATATTTTATCACAATCCCTAAATCGACTATGTACATGGCGCCAGAAGTCTATAAATTATGGCGTCTGGCGCCATGTGTTTTCTCAGTGTACAGACAATTTTGTTTGTTGCCAGCGAATGTTCGCTTGGTGGGATCATATGCACACCAGCATATTATCACTTATCAGCTACATGGATATATGCATTCTAACCTATTATTTAAGAGTATGCTTCTCTCACTTTTGCATATGTCAAAATGTACTTATTGGGTTTGATCTCTTTTCTGGTGCCAGTTAATGATGAATCCTTCACTCCTTACCCTTCTCTGCCTACAGGCAAATATCGCAAAATACCGTTCTTTCCGCGCTACCTAGTCTGTATCGCTTTGCTTCAGTCCTGAAAAAACTTGGTTGCATGACGCACGTTAAAATGACTAATGTATCTAATTATTACAGAGGCTTTATTTCGGTCTTTAACGATCTTTATAATTCATATAAGGCGATCGAAAATCTTAAATGCTTATACAACCGTCCAAAGACTAAAGCCATTCAGGTGCAACTTAACCTATAAATGTTTTTCTCCTTCTTCATTCAATAGCCACCTTTTGAAACAGTTAGATGTATAATGCTAATTGGCTTTCTTTTGATCAATAATAACTAAAACATTACTGAGGTAAAAATTCTCTCCTCTTTCGAAATTTTCTCCGACAAATAATAATGAATGGATAACGTATAAGAGATAATGAAAACATTGTAAAAGGTACATTATTGCAGTTCCAGAATCTTAAAAATTTTAGCAACAGCACTGTGTTGGGTCTCATTCAACACTACTGTGCAGGTTGGCAGTCTCCGTGAGGATATAGATTTGTGTAGCTATAGCGGATGGAATGAATCCGCAGAAACGTTTGATATGTGATACATTCGAAAGCATTTAAAATTCAGAATGTATTAAAAATCACCTATCTGTTGAATTATTCTAAAAAGTATATCCCCAATAACCAACATAATAACTGCTATGTGCTACGCTCTATCATCCAGCGCACTAAAGGTCCACATTCAAAAGTATAGAGCTCTAAAATAGCAAAGTTAGCTTCTGGTCAAGCGCCACAGTACCACACACCCCAGGACGCCAACCACATATCTGAACTTTATTGTACTCGCAGCACGCATCAAAAGCAAAACTTCCAACAGTACAATCACCGACTGATTTGGGTTAAATGGAAAAGTTTCCGTTCGCCACAATTGTGAAATTTTCGTATTTGTTGTATTTTTCCTCCGGAAAAACTAACTACACAGATTCACAATGGCGGAACGAAAAAAAAAATGTAAAGGACTAAGTACGGATGTGCAACAGAGTGATAAGTGAAGATATGATGCGGTGATAATGAAAAGGACTGCTGAACTGAAAGTTGTGCTCGGTAAAGGGTTGCTTGATCGCTATTTGTGTGCCGCAAAGAAAATCGTGCTACAGCTAAGTGGATGCATTCTGAGTGGTTGGTGTGAGGATGACATCGTAGCTGAGTGGCATTATGATTAGTGACATCCGTTTTGAAACTGATACTCCTTGGTCGTGATGTGTTGGAAAAAATGAGGATAAGAAAATTTTGTTTATAGGGGATAAAACATAATATGATATGGGGAAGTAATGCTAATATGGGAAGTAAATCAAAATGAATGAGCTAAACTAAAGAATATAATTCACATCATCCTGATGCTTTCTGAATTTCCGCATGATATAAAACGCCCAAAATCAAGACGTTCAAATAAGCTTCGCGCACAATCAACTGCTATCGTCCTGCAAATCACACCAGTAAACAATAACTAAGCAAATGCTGCTCAAAATTACTTACACTGATTAAACTTCGAGAGCGTTGACACCGCACATCACTGCCATAGTCTCGCAAGGCCATTAAGCTATTTCATTTTCAGTTTGAGTTCAATTTGAAGTCATCCAATTTGAAACTACTAACTGACAAGCGCCGTTGTCGTGATATTTCGGTGTCAGCGTAGTCACCTGACAATTCTCTCAGCCATCGTCCTTCGTCAGCCTGCAATCTAAATTGCTAGTTTTCCTACTAATTAAACGTTTCGTGGAACCTCGAATGTATCGGTGGCTTTTCAACTCTCCCATCAACAGTTGATTCGGCAATAAAAAGGTGACCAAACTGTGAGTATCGCGTGTTTTACGCGAACGGGGCGCAGCCCAGCAGGCAAGCAAAGAGAAATGAGCTAAGACGTCGATGGAAATTTTATTACAACATAGGGTATGGTAAGAATCTTAGATTTCGATACTTTGAAACAAGGACTATTAAAAAAAGTCGTATAATTGTCTTTAATTGAAATTAAAACGAAAAAGAGGAGTGATTCCTGTTCCTCATTACAGTATTTCCCCAATAAATATTGAATTGACTATTCGACGAAATGATTTTCATGAAACCCCACCGTTGAGCCCGCCACTTACTTCGAGCATACCGCCCATCGTCATGGGTTCGCTTACATTATCCCCCAAATAGTATAGCGTATAGCGAAGAAACTTTATGTCGCCTGACCCTAACTGATAGCATGCCAAAATATCAAACCTAGGGCAGGTTTCGATTTTTCTTCTGCTCCAACTCGGCCTCAAAATTGCCTTTTCGATGTTTTCAATTTCTATTCGATATTGTAATTGCCAAAGCACTTGAACGACTTCTGCAGGGGGTAGAACGAAATGTTCGATGGAAACGAGTGAAAGGGGAGTCATCACAGCTATCGACAACGACAAAGCTGATGGTGGTGTGGTATCCCGAGCGGAGGCTGATACTGAAAAGAGGATTGGAACGACGCTAGTGGAGTTGACGACTAACCGTCTCAACAGTGCCCTTACACAGTCTAGGATAGAGCACAACAATGTCATTTGAGTGCTGCTGGGGATGAAAGTAACTAACTCAAATCGAGGCAGCTAAAGGCTCTTTTTGGTTTGTTTAACATAGGAGCAATAAAAATTGGTGCGATTGAGCGATAGCAGTAGGACTTTTATGTATGTGATTCCAACGCATATGTATGTGTTGCCTGATGGAATCGCTTTGGGGGAGTTCGTGTACAATGAAATCAGAGAAAAGTCTACAAATCAATAAAAGCACTGAACATGTACAATGAACTTAACCCTATGTTGGTAAGTCATTATATATTTCATATTTATGAAGTGAGTAGTTCTCACCACGTTATGAATAAATTGAAATCTGTATTCATGTCAAAAGAAGGTGTTTTAGTTTTCAGTTTGTTCAAAGAAATAATATTTGTCACTATGCAACATATCGTCCAACTTTTTAAGTGCTCGTGCAAACTTCGGTGTCATCCTGTCATTGTTTGTTGGAAAAATATCTACGATCTATGATGCTTAATGTAAACTTGAAGCCAACAAATATGGATTTTAGGTACTTGTTGTACTCCCTTTACTAAATAAAAACTCTAGCGCACCTGAACCGCTAGAAACACTAATGTTCGAAGAACAGTAGAAGAATCGTGCAGGTTTTGAGTGCATATTCCACCACATGTGCTGCTTATTACGGCCAAACTGTTTCAAATGCCACGTTTTACTTTCGTCTTAAGAATGCATTATAACTCATATGGTGGAAGGTTTCAGATATTACCACTGGCATGAATTTCAACGTTTATGAGAGCAAAACACGGGTTAATTATATTCGTTATCAGTTGCTTATTTCACATAATTTTGAAAGCAGCATCTCATATAACATCAATGAAGAAAATGCTCAGTGTCTGCAGCACTGTAACTGAAGTTGGTGTTTGGGGCTGCGATCCGAAAAATTTGCAGAACTTTGCGAATTGTAACATCGGTTATTTATTTTCATTGTAAATGTTTCCGGTATGTATACTAACTGTAAGCATTTATTGATACAAAAGTAGCACAACCGACTCGTGCTGGCAACCTTTCGCCAGTATCAAAGCCAAGAATATATCAAATCTGCTTCACGTTGTTTAATTACATTCGAAGTTATAGGAGTATAAAGAAATTTAGGGTTACCTGCAGCGAGTTTTTTCAAATGATCGAAAGTAATATTTGCTGTTTATTGTCACTACAATATCATTACCATTTGAAAATTCTACGATAAAACCGCTTAATAAAGATATTGCAATTAAACACAAAACCAACAATAGCTGGCAACCCTATCGTTTCCTTTTCAACCAAATTTGGCCTGAATAATGCTTATGACAGGTTTTATTAATTGTATGAAATTCGTATTGATTTCATGACTGCACTGGAAGTTATAGTGCAAAAAGTTTTATTTTCCTGAGCGAATTTTCAAAACCAAAGACACAAAAATTACCATAGCTGGTAGCACCAATCAAATTTTTCAACCAAATTCCCACCAAACAAAGATTAGAGTTAGGTTTAGCTACTGTGCCAATTTCATGAAAATCTGGTAACTTATTCACATTTCATAGGGTAAAAAGCAGTTTTTTTTCTTTGTAATTTTTCAAGATGGCACCACTGGCACAGAATTGCCCACAATTCAAAATCGCTTCTATCAAATCTGGTCTTACTTAAGTCCAATGCATTCTGTAAATTTTAGCTGTATCTGATTATTGGTTCGTGAGTTTCCGTGAACATAAGTTTTTGATGCTAAAAATATAGGTTAACTGGGAGAGGGTTACCGTTCTTGTCCGACATGAAATACCCAAAGTTTTATTTTGAACGTGTAGATAAAACATAAGATTTATTTTGGATTGGTTTTATTGTAAGAAACGGACATTTTTTTGAATATTCGACGGTTTGAATGTTTTCACTTCCAAATTTTTTTTTTTCAAAATGAAGACACCAAAATTATCATAGCTGGCAGCTCCAACCGAATTTTTCGACCAAATTTCTACCAAACGTAGCTTCTACCAAGGTCCAGCAATTGTGTGAGCTTCGTCAAAATCGAACGATTCAATCAGAATTTATAGGGCTAAAAACAGTTATCTTTTTTAGTGGTTTTTCAAGATGGCACCACTGGCACAGAATCGCCCGCATTTCAAAATCACTTCTATCAGACCTGGTCCTATTTAAGGCCAATACATTCTGTGAGTTTCAAATAATTCTGCTCATCGGATCGTGAGTTTCCGTGAACAGAAGTTTTTGATGCTAAAAATATAGGTAAATTGAGCAAGGGTTACCAGGCGTGCCCGTTATACCATATCTTTTTTTATTTTTTGGTTTTGTAAACAAAGCACAAGATTTACATATGAGTGGCTTTTTTTTGAAGAAACGGCAGTTTTTCAAGAGAGACGATGATTTGGAGGTTTTCACTTTCAGTGCCTGTCCTAGCTACAGGGTTGCCAGCACGCTCATTAAAAGCTACACAAATCTACAACTAAATAATATCAATATGTCCTGAAAATTTCGTAATGATTGAATAGCTCTGTCAAAAGTTATCGAAATTTAAAAATTTTCAAATTTTCCCGTCCTCGTTTTAGGCACCCAGCGCACACATAGGGTTAAAGAATTCCAAAGCATTATCCGATTCATATATAAAACACGTTAGAAATTTATTTTGTTAACTTTATTTTTGCAAAAATCATTTGTGCACGAAATAATAGGTATATTAAAAATATCACTTAAATGGCCGCCGGCGCCAAAAGGTTGACAATAACTGACATTTAAAGAAACCTGGACCTATTCTGCATATACACCAATGTATCCTGAAAGTTTCAGCTCAATCGGATGGCGCATTCTCGAGATTATCTCACTGAAATTTTTTGATGATATATCAGGTCAGTCCATAAGTCCCCGCGTTTTTTTAAGGTACTTTTAATTACATAAAAAAACACAATTAATTTTAATGTCAATCGATTATATATTTTCCTCCATTATCTACAATCTCTTCCCACCTTTGTGGTAATTGTTGAATTCCATCGGAATAAAATTTCTTATCTTTTGAATTAAAAAATGTAGTTAGGCTGATTTGGACATCATCTTTGTTTTGAAATACTTTTCCACCTAAAAATGACTGCAGGCTTCTAAACAAATGAAAATCGCTTGGAGCAATGTCTGGAGAATATGCTGGATGAGGCATAATTTCCCAGTCAAATTCCTTCAATTTTTCCAGGGTGACTTTTGCAGTATGCGGTCGGGCATTATCGTGATGAAAAAGAACCTTCCTCCTGTTCACTAAAGAAGGGCGTTTTTTAATCAATTCTGCATTCAAACTACTGAGTTGACGACAATACACATCCGCTGTGATAGTTTCATTAGGATGCAGCAATTCAAAATAGACAACTCCGGACATATCCCACCAAACAGATAGAAGAATCTTTTGTGGGTGCAGTCCTGTTTTGGCAGTTGGTTCTGGTGTCTGATTTGCATCCACCCATTGTCTTTTCCGCACGACGTTGTTATAGACTATCCACTTTTCGTCCCCTGTTACAATACGATTGAGAAAAGGTTCCGTTTCATTGTGACGTAACAGATGGGAACAAATGTTCACTCTTTGCTGGAGATTTGATGTTGATAACTGATGTGGGACCCATTTTCCAAGCTTAGATACTTTTTGTATCTGCACCAAATGCCGATGAATGGTTCCATGCGAAGACTTTAACCTATCTGCAATCATATCCACGGTTAAAGTTGGTTCTGCCTCCACCAGGCTTTTTAACACCGTGTCGTCAAATTCAGTGGGACGTCCTGAGCGAGGTGCATCTTCTGCTGTAGTGCATCCATCCCGAAATTTTCTAAACCACTCCTGTGCAGTTCTTACACTAATAGTGTTTTCACCATGAACCGTATTTATCTCTGCTGCAGCTACTGTAGCATTTTTACCACTTTAAAAAAAAAGTATAAAATGTGCCTTTTGTACTCGTTAGTATTTTCCATTTTTTTCACTATCACTTAACATCCGATCTTCTCAAAAACTGATTATAAAATGACTAACTCTACCTGTATATAGTTTCAGGGAAAAAAAAGGTAGTTTACCTACCTCTTTTCGAACAAATATGACTCATACAAATGACTAAGGGAAAATACGCGGGGACTTATGGACTGACCTGATATATATATATATATATATGGAAATATGAATTTTTGGCCGAATCGATTTTAATACTAATGTTCTTCGAACATTAGTAAAAAGCTGTTAGATCAAAGTTGTATCCAATAGTAAGAGTAGGATTCTGTCTAATTTTCGTTTACTGACGGATTTTGTTTTCAATCAACTTTGTAATTTCCGTGGGCATAATTGCTTGGAAATTTTTTCCACAATAACTCACACAACCAATGTTTGACGATTTTACACAAATTCGTCATACATTGTTTTGCTGTAGAGGTGATCATTACTGATATATTTACGAAAAACTATTTTTGGTGACATTTGGCCCCGTGTAAAATGTAACGCAGCCTTCGGATCAATGGGGATTTTTGACATTTTGTTCAAAACCTCAGTATCAAGGTTCACACCATATTTACCCTAATTTTTCCGAAGTTTCGCTATTTTTATGTCAAATTTCCCTGGACTATATGTATTACATTGTTTTAAAATGAATGGGCGAAATACATTCTAGTTTTTTGAATACGAATTAACAATGAAAGTAAAAAACTGCGGGCACTATAAAGGCCCCCATTCAGGAGCAGTCCATCAGTCCAAAGGGCTTGAGGTCAGGCCAAAATCTCACCGTGTGAGGGAGAACTCGGATGGACTCATAGACTGAAGGCGCCAAATTGGATTTCCAATCAATCCAAAGCCTATGAACTCAGGCCATCGGACCATTTTTTGGCTCGAACGAGTGTGGGGAAATAGTAGGCCAAGTTTTGACAATCCATAAAATGGACTGGTTTTGTGTGTTGAAGCGTCAGTCCAAACAACGTGGCAGTTTTGCTTCACACGCTGACCTGTGACAAGCTCATTAACTGTTTCTGTGATTATTTTATTTAATCGAAAAAGTCAGCATAATTGATAGTGGTGACCATGATTTTGTTTTGGAAGTTTTTTTTTTGTTGTGAAATTACCGTAGAAAATTTGTGCTCCTCATAGCTACAACCGCTTGCTAAGTACTGCAAAGTAGCGGACAACCTTTCGTGAGGAGGCTTGCCTCATATTCGTATCCTTTCTTTTGATTAATAGGGTGACCAGCTGTAGCAACGTATTATATGCCGTTTCATCCATTCTTAAATAATTTTGTCAATCATAAGGCTCAAGTGTGAGTTCTTTTACAAAATATACGTGACTCATTTGTTTCCGCTTTTGGTTTTCTTTTCCTTATGTAGAATCAGCTGCAATTGCAAATAACTCCTCCATATGCTTCAGATCCATTAATAAATTAATAATGTTTTCTTCAAACTTTTCCTTTTGTTTTTCTAAATTAACGACAGAAAATGGAATGGACTGACTGGATCGAGACTCTGTCGTGAGTGGCGAGCTAAATTTGGACTTAAACGAAACGGACTCAAGCCAAATGGACTCAGACTATTTGGACTGCTTGTGAATGGGGGCCTTAAATGATCCGATTATGGAAAAATTGGCTTGATTGAAAATTCGTTTTGAAAGGTAACTGAGTGGTCATCGCTGAAAATAGTTCTAGCATCTACAACGATCCGAGGATGCAAGAGCTGGCTATTGGAAAGATTCATGTTAAACGCTGGTTGGATATCGCTGATTCGATTTAAGAGAAACCCGAGTACGGATGAAGCCGTTAATTCTAGAGTTCTGTTCAACGAAGGCGATTAGCTATGCTGCGGGAAACTGCCGAGCTGAAGAGATACATCTAACCGCTCGTACAGTTTAGTTAGCTTCGTAACAGTGGCGAAGCGTCCTTACAACCCGATTCCTTCCGGCTTCCCTTTCGAAAATATCGACCTACTTCAGATTTTACAAAACATGTATGCATCTTAAACATGTCATGAAATTTCAAATGACTAAAGATCACATATCAGGTCTATTCCCGTACTACGATTAATTGCAATTAATTGCAATGAAGCGTACTAAAACGGAGTAAAAAACTCTGTTTTAGTACGCTTCATTGCAATTAATTGCAATTAATCGTAGTACGGGAACAGACCTATCATCTTCTGTATAATACGATAACGTGAAAATTCCCATTCATAAGCCGAAATTTTCCGGCTAGCAAATTCTTATTTGCGAGCCACTAAAGGCTTTAGCCAAATGTGTATTGCCTTGTGTCTGTCTCTTTTAGTTCCTTGCTGAAATGCTAGCATCATCTCGCTTTAACAGATGAAAAATAAGCCGTGATCGATCGACTTACGAATGGCTCTAGAGTTGAAGAAAATGTCGATCGATTCATTCAATATTGCCGTGGTACTATTTTTTTGTGGACGTTACTTTCGATAGTTATATAATTGAGATATGAATATAAATGAAGATACAGTTTTGCTGGCTATCTAAAAACTAAAATTTTTCTTATGTTAGTTTTTAGAAATGAATTTTGCTGTGCTAAGAAAAAAGTCATAAGGACCAGAATGCATTTTTTGCGTTAACTTCATGATGTAATAGAGCGCATTGAACTCTGTCTTTGTAACCTGCCAAAAGTTTGTATCTGAAGCATGTTTATAAACAAATCGGCTAACATTATTGTCACATCTCAAGAATGTAGCACTTTTCCTTAGTTTAAAAGTCTTAGCTATATTTTTTCTACGCCAAAAACGGAAATCTCATGCTTGCAGAACTGTAAATCAACTATATTTGCGTGTAGTGATTAAAAGATTCATTCTTATGAACTAGAATCTTCGTTTTTGCGAAAACTTGCTATAAGAAAGTTTAACTGAAATAAAAAAGAGACTGAAACAATTCATACATTGAATGATTTAAGATTTTAAGTTTATGTTGATTGGTTTAGGTATTACAAGGGCTATCATAATTTACAATGTAATATGTTTTAACGAAAATGTTATTTAAAGTGAATTTGTTTCATACTTTTAGTAAATTATATCAAAGAAATGTATTTTAGTGTTAACAACTTTGTTTTCGCCTTCGGACGTTGTCCTAAGCAAAAAAGTGTTAAGTGCCTCTATTCAGTAAACATCAAACATTTCTTGACATTGTCAGCACTTATGAAAAGAACAAAAGTTATCTAACCGGCGAAATAATTTTTTGAAAGTGCAAAGTTTTTATTACGTGCCAAATCGAAAATGGAGCTAAGAATTTTTATCGAAGGACTGCAGAGTTCCTGTCTTGCTTTTAACTCTTTTATGATACATATTCTGCGTGAAATTGTTTTCATCTTTCTAATTACATAATATTTCATGAAAAGCAGGAATCAGGAAATAAAAGAAAAGTACATAAAACTACCTGTTTAATTACATTCGAAGTTATAGGAGTATAAAGAAATTTAGGGTTACCTGCAGCGAGTTTTTTCAAATGATCGAAAGTAATATTTGCTGTTTATTGTCACTACAATATCATTACCATTTGAAAATTCTACGATAAAACCGCTTAATAAAGATATTGCAATTAAACACAAAACCAACAATAGCTGGCAACCCTATCGTTTCCTTTTCAACCAAATTTGGCCTGAATAATGCTTATGACAGGTTTTATTAATTGTATGAAATTCGTATTGATTTCATGACTGCACTGGAAGTTATAGTGCAAAAAGTTTTATTTTCCTGAGCGAATTTTCAAAACCAAAGACACAAAAATTACCATAGCTGGTAGCACCAATCAAATTTTTCAACCAAATTCCCACCAAACAAAGATTAGAGTTAGGTTTAGCTACTGTGCCAATTTCATGAAAATCTGGTAACTTATTCACATTTCATAGGGTAAAAAGCAGTTTTTTTTCTTTGTAATTTTTCAAGATGGCACCACTGGCACAGAATTGCCCACAATTCAAAATCGCTTCTATCAAATCTGGTCTTACTTAAGTCCAATGCATTCTGTAAATTTTAGCTGTATCTGATTATTGGTTCGTGAGTTTCCGTGAACATAAGTTTTTGATGCTAAAAATATAGGTTAACTGGGAGAGGGTTACCGTTCTTGTCCGACATGAAATACCCAAAGTTTTATTTTGAACGTGTAGATAAAACATAAGATTTATTTTGGATTGGTTTTATTGTAAGAAACGGACATTTTTTTGAATATTCGACGGTTTGAATGTTTTCACTTCCAAATTTTTTTTTTTCAAAATGAAGACACCAAAATTATCATAGCTGGCAGCTCCAACCGAATTTTTCGACCAAATTTCTACCAAACGTAGCTTCTACCAAGGTCCAGCAATTGTGTGAGCTTCGTCAAAATCGAACGATTCAATCAGAATTTATAGGGCTAAAAACAGTTATCTTTTTTAGTGGTTTTTCAAGATGGCACCACTGGCACAGAATCGCCCGCATTTCAAAATCACTTCTATCAGACCTGGTCCTATTTAAGGCCAATACATTCTGTGAGTTTCAAATAATTCTGCTCATCGGATCGTGAGTTTCCGTGAACAGAAGTTTTTGATGCTAAAAATATAGGTAAATTGAGCAAGGGTTACCAGGCGTGCCCGTTATACCATATCTTTTTTTATTTTTTGGTTTTGTAAACAAAGCACAAGATTTACATATGAGTGGCTTTTTTTTGAAGAAACGGCAGTTTTTCAAGAGAGACGATGATTTGGAGGTTTTCACTTTCAGTGCCTGTCCTAGCTACAGGGTTGCCAGCACGCTCATTAAAAGCTACACAAATCTACAACTAAATAATATCAATATGTCCTGAAAATTTCGTAATGATTGAATAGCTCTGTCAAAAGTTATCGAAATTTAAAAATTTTCAAATTTTCCCGTCCTCGTTTTAGGCACCCAGCGCACACATAGGGTTAAAGAATTCCAAAGCATTATCCGATTCATATATAAAACACGTTAGAAATTTATTTTGTTAACTTTATTTTTGCAAAAATCATTTGTGCACGAAATAATAGGTATATTAAAAATATCACTTAAATGGCCGCCGGCGCCAAAAGGTTGACAATAACTGACATTTAAAGAAACCTGGACCTATTCTGCATATACACCAATGTATCCTGAAAGTTTCAGCTCAATCGGATGGCGCATTCTCGAGATTATCTCACTGAAATTTTTTGATGATATATCAGGTCAGTCCATAAGTCCCCGCGTTTTTTTAAGGTACTTTTAATTACATAAAAAAACACAATTAATTTTAATGTCAATCGATTATATATTTTCCTCCATTATCTACAATCTCTTCCCACCTTTGTGGTAATTGTTGAATTCCATCGGAATAAAATTTCTTATCTTTTGAATTAAAAAATGTAGTTAGGCTGATTTGGACATCATCTTTGTTTTGAAATACTTTTCCACCTAAAAATGACTGCAGGCTTCTAAACAAATGAAAATCGCTTGGAGCAATGTCTGGAGAATATGCTGGATGAGGCATAATTTCCCAGTCAAATTCCTTCAATTTTTCCAGGGTGACTTTTGCAGTATGCGGTCGGGCATTATCGTGATGAAAAAGAACCTTCCTCCTGTTCACTAAAGAAGGGCGTTTTTTAATCAATTCTGCATTCAAACTACTGAGTTGACGACAATACACATCCGCTGTGATAGTTTCATTAGGATGCAGCAATTCAAAATAGACAACTCCGGACATATCCCACCAAACAGATAGAAGAATCTTTTGTGGGTGCAGTCCTGTTTTGGCAGTTGGTTCTGGTGTCTGATTTGCATCCACCCATTGTCTTTTCCGCACGACGTTGTTATAGACTATCCACTTTTCGTCCCCTGTTACAATACGATTGAGAAAAGGTTCCGTTTCATTGTGACGTAACAGATGGGAACAAATGTTCACTCTTTGCTGGAGATTTGATGTTGATAACTGATGTGGGACCCATTTTCCAAGCTTAGATACTTTTTGTATCTGCACCAAATGCCGATGAATGGTTCCATGCGAAGACTTTAACCTATCTGCAATCATATCCACGGTTAAAGTTGGTTCTGCCTCCACCAGGCTTTTTAACACCGTGTCGTCAAATTCAGTGGGACGTCCTGAGCGAGGTGCATCTTCTGCTGTAGTGCATCCATCCCGAAATTTTCTAAACCACTCCTGTGCAGTTCTTACACTAATAGTGTTTTCACCATGAACCGTATTTATCTCTGCTGCAGCTACTGTAGCATTTTTACCACTTTAAAAAAAAAGTATAAAATGTGCCTTTTGTACTCGTTAGTATTTTCCATTTTTTTCACTATCACTTAACATCCGATCTTCTCAAAAACTGATTATAAAATGACTAACTCTACCTGTATATAGTTTCAGGGAAAAAAAAGGTAGTTTACCTACCTCTTTTCGAACAAATATGACTCATACAAATGACTAAGGGAAAATACGCGGGGACTTATGGACTGACCTGATATATATATATATATATGGAAATATGAATTTTTGGCCGAATCGATTTTAATACTAATGTTCTTCGAACATTAGTAAAAAGCTGTTAGATCAAAGTTGTATCCAATAGTAAGAGTAGGATTCTGTCTAATTTTCGTTTACTGACGGATTTTGTTTTCAATCAACTTTGTAATTTCCGTGGGCATAATTGCTTGGAAATTTTTTCCACAATAACTCACACAACCAATGTTTGACGATTTTACACAAATTCGTCATACATTGTTTTGCTGTAGAGGTGATCATTACTGATATATTTACGAAAAACTATTTTTGGTGACATTTGGCCCCGTGTAAAATGTAACGCAGCCTTCGGATCAATGGGGATTTTTGACATTTTGTTCAAAACCTCAGTATCAAGGTTCACACCATATTTACCCTAATTTTTCCGAAGTTTCGCTATTTTTATGTCAAATTTCCCTGGACTATATGTATTACATTGTTTTAAAATGAATGGGCGAAATACATTCTAGTTTTTTGAATACGAATTAACAATGAAAGTAAAAAACTGCGGGCACTATAAAGGCCCCCATTCAGGAGCAGTCCATCAGTCCAAAGGGCTTGAGGTCAGGCCAAAATCTCACCGTGTGAGGGAGAACTCGGATGGACTCATAGACTGAAGGCGCCAAATTGGATTTCCAATCAATCCAAAGCCTATGAACTCAGGCCATCGGACCATTTTTTGGCTCGAACGAGTGTGGGGAAATAGTAGGCCAAGTTTTGACAATCCATAAAATGGACTGGTTTTGTGTGTTGAAGCGTCAGTCCAAACAACGTGGCAGTTTTGCTTCACACGCTGACCTGTGACAAGCTCATTAACTGTTTCTGTGATTATTTTATTTAATCGAAAAAGTCAGCATAATTGATAGTGGTGACCATGATTTTGTTTTGGAAGTTTTTTTTTTGTTGTGAAATTACCGTAGAAAATTTGTGCTCCTCATAGCTACAACCGCTTGCTAAGTACTGCAAAGTAGCGGACAACCTTTCGTGAGGAGGCTTGCCTCATATTCGTATCCTTTCTTTTGATTAATAGGGTGACCAGCTGTAGCAACGTATTATATGCCGTTTCATCCATTCTTAAATAATTTTGTCAATCATAAGGCTCAAGTGTGAGTTCTTTTACAAAATATACGTGACTCATTTGTTTCCGCTTTTGGTTTTCTTTTCCTTATGTAGAATCAGCTGCAATTGCAAATAACTCCTCCATATGCTTCAGATCCATTAATAAATTAATAATGTTTTCTTCAAACTTTTCCTTTTGTTTTTCTAAATTAACGACAGAAAATGGAATGGACTGACTGGATCGAGACTCTGTCGTGAGTGGCGAGCTAAATTTGGACTTAAACGAAACGGACTCAAGCCAAATGGACTCAGACTATTTGGACTGCTTGTGAATGGGGGCCTTAAATGATCCGATTATGGAAAAATTGGCTTGATTGAAAATTCGTTTTGAAAGGTAACTGAGTGGTCATCGCTGAAAATAGTTCTAGCATCTACAACGATCCGAGGATGCAAGAGCTGGCTATTGGAAAGATTCATGTTAAACGCTGGTTGGATATCGCTGATTCGATTTAAGAGAAACCCGAGTACGGATGAAGCCGTTAATTCTAGAGTTCTGTTCAACGAAGGCGATTAGCTATGCTGCGGGAAACTGCCGAGCTGAAGAGATACATCTAACCGCTCGTACAGTTTAGTTAGCTTCGTAACAGTGGCGAAGCGTCCTTACAACCCGATTCCTTCCGGCTTCCCTTTCGAAAATATCGACCTACTTCAGATTTTACAAAACATGTATGCATCTTAAACATGTCATGAAATTTCAAATGACTAAAGATCACATATCAGGTCTATTCCCGTACTACGATTAATTGCAATTAATTGCAATGAAGCGTACTAAAACGGAGTAAAAAACTCTGTTTTAGTACGCTTCATTGCAATTAATTGCAATTAATCGTAGTACGGGAACAGACCTATCATCTTCTGTATAATACGATAACGTGAAAATTCCCATTCATAAGCCGAAATTTTCCGGCTAGCAAATTCTTATTTGCGAGCCACTAAAGGCTTTAGCCAAATGTGTATTGCCTTGTGTCTGTCTCTTTTAGTTCCTTGCTGAAATGCTAGCATCATCTCGCTTTAACAGATGAAAAATAAGCCGTGATCGATCGACTTACGAATGGCTCTAGAGTTGAAGAAAATGTCGATCGATTCATTCAATATTGCCGTGGTACTATTTTTTTGTGGACGTTACTTTCGATAGTTATATAATTGAGATATGAATATAAATGAAGATACAGTTTTGCTGGCTATCTAAAAACTAAAATTTTTCTTATGTTAGTTTTTAGAAATGAATTTTGCTGTGCTAAGAAAAAAGTCATAAGGACCAGAATGCATTTTTTGCGTTAACTTCATGATGTAATAGAGCGCATTGAACTCTGTCTTTGTAACCTGCCAAAAGTTTGTATCTGAAGCATGTTTATAAACAAATCGGCTAACATTATTGTCACATCTCAAGAATGTAGCACTTTTCCTTAGTTTAAAAGTCTTAGCTATATTTTTTCTACGCCAAAAACGGAAATCTCATGCTTGCAGAACTGTAAATCAACTATATTTGCGTGTAGTGATTAAAAGATTCATTCTTATGAACTAGAATCTTCGTTTTTGCGAAAACTTGCTATAAGAAAGTTTAACTGAAATAAAAAAGAGACTGAAACAATTCATACATTGAATGATTTAAGATTTTAAGTTTATGTTGATTGGTTTAGGTATTACAAGGGCTATCATAATTTACAATGTAATATGTTTTAACGAAAATGTTATTTAAAGTGAATTTGTTTCATACTTTTAGTAAATTATATCAAAGAAATGTATTTTAGTGTTAACAACTTTGTTTTCGCCTTCGGACGTTGTCCTAAGCAAAAAAGTGTTAAGTGCCTCTATTCAGTAAACATCAAACATTTCTTGACATTGTCAGCACTTATGAAAAGAACAAAAGTTATCTAACCGGCGAAATAATTTTTTGAAAGTGCAAAGTTTTTATTACGTGCCAAATCGAAAATGGAGCTAAGAATTTTTATCGAAGGACTGCAGAGTTCCTGTCTTGCTTTTAACTCTTTTATGATACATATTCTGCGTGAAATTGTTTTCATCTTTCTAATTACATAATATTTCATGAAAAGCAGGAATCAGGAAATAAAAGAAAAGTACATAAAACTACCTGTTGTAGTCGTGGGAAATATGAAACTTGATATTTTTAATATGTATGCCTAAATTAATCCATTAAAAATATTAAAAGTAAAAGTCGCAAAACAGTTTGAAAGTATAGTAAATGAAAAATTGTCTAGACATCCTCATGTTAAGGGTTGACATTTTTCGCAACTTTTTCATTTCAACTGCCATATTTCGAAAATATTTATAAATTTAATGGATGAAAAATAGCTGCTTTCAATTTTTTCCATTTAGCGTTCTGCAGGCTCTGAAAGACGTTTTTTCAATGCTTCTTTTTTACAAACATTATTTACATTAAAATAAATGGTTTCATGTATATTGAAGGTGACCCTATAAAAACTGCTCACTAATTTATTGATATACATGTGCTTATCATTTTTTTGAATTAAGATTTTTTATACTGTCTATAAGTGTGACAAGAATCAAATAGAAATTAGTAAGTCTGACAAAAATCAGCATGCCAAACATCATTATTATTCAAATGTATATAAAATGGTGGATAATTATTCGGCTTCCCTCCATCGATATTTCACCCCTCGCCACTGCTTCGTAATTATTTCTTTGTAACGCAAGTGATGTAAGAGTAAATGGTTGTTAGCTTTCCCGTAGTGAATTGTATTTGGTGAATTTAAGTTTATATATAGCTACAAAAAACAGACAAACGGTTCGGATCTATCTTCTTGGCAGTTGAGTTAGCAAAGAATGGTAGTACTGTGGTGTGAAGGGTAGATCTACGGATTAACTCCTCTACCTAGCTAGACATACACGGGCTCATATACAAATATATAAATATCTGTCTATCTAGAGGTGTTTGGGTATCATTCTCCTCATCCATATAAAAACGTGCGTCATTTGGGATATAATTTAAAAACTCGGCAGACTGCTTGTAGGTGGAAACCGTATTTGAGGGACAGTCGAGTAAATGCCAGCTCTATCTAGGGTAAATCCTTGTATTTTCCCTTGCTTAGATTAGATTCACTTACCGAGCCGAACCTCGATCAACGGTTCGAGGTTCAATATTGGGGTAAGCGGGTGGTGCCCTACAGTCCATCAGCCAGGACCCAAAGGAGCCTAGCCAGAGTTTTTCCACCTCTCTAAACCGGAAGGTGGAGATTTTGATAAATGTTTGGTTTTGCAAAATCTGAAAAAAATCTTGAAAAATATTTGGCTTTAAAATCTGAAAAAAAATTTAATTAGATCTATTTAATGCTATCATGGTTGAAATTTGTTGTGGCCATTCTGCCGATCATTTAGACGGTGGCTAGTATCAAAATATTTGAGCAATTGTGAGTTAATGGATTTGGTGAAAACTTTGGACAGAATCAAAGTTAGTGCAGTCGGTCTGTAGTTAAATGGATTGCTGGCTTCATTCTTGTTAGGGGCAGGCTTGCTGTGAAAAACTTTCTAAACAAATCTGAAAAATCCTTTTGAATAATATAAAATAATTTCAGTAGAAGTTCAAAGCGAATGGTATTGTTGATGGCATTCTTCCTTGGTACCTTCAGATCCATCATATTTTGATGCATTGAGATTAGTTCCTTGTTACTTAGTACCAATTTATATATTTGTTTCAAATGTAACTTTTATCATTCTCATGCTAATATTTCACTAGCGTGCGAGTTTCTTTTCAAAAATGAACATGAAACCTTAAAATTTATGGTCTTCAAGATTCGAAATGAGAAATCCAAGATTTCGTTTGACTGATCGCTGTATGAAATGTGGAACAGGTGTTACTTACACTTTCTCGCTCAATGTTCATTTTGCTACATCGATTCTTTTGCTGTTCGATACATCATGGCTATTTTAATATTCTTACAACCGGAAAAATTTTTGGACTATGAAATTTTCGCGACACTTTCGGTGCAAAATTTGAAATTATTATAAGTTATTTTACTTAAAATAGCCTAGCTATTAGTGATGCAATATTTATTTAATTTTCTTGAGACAATAGCAGCCCAACAATTACTATCGACATCAATTATTCACTATCATTCGATTCGATGCGATTTCGTGTGTAGAAAAATGAGCACACAGTCATATTTATACACATATTAATATATTTATACAATCGTATTAATCTTATATCTCGATACAAAATTGCCTGATAACGCATTCCGAATTATCTATTGGCCGTTCAGTAGATTCGATACAATACATTTTTATCAGTTTGGACGCACAATCACCCGCAGAACACATGGACTGGCCGGACGCGAACATATCGTTGCTAGTGAGTTCCTTGGTATTTTTTATGTTGAACGGCTCGTCACGAAACATATCACCAAACACTGACCTATCTGTTCCAGAGTGAAAATACATTTCTTTTTTACGAAATACCTACCTTCGATATTGACATTCTACTTTGTGTGGTGATCAACAAAATATAATTTTTATTCGATAGTCTGCTCATGTCCTCGCATATTCTCATGTAAGTGCGGTAAATTTCCTCAGTGTAATACAGACAGATATTCTATACTTAAGCACATAGTTTTAAAGATTTCAACGAATTCCGTAAATAATTCGAGCAGATCGCTTCGAAATGGTGTGTGTGTGCGGGTGTTTCTTGTGAAAAGCTCTCGAAATGACCCCGAATAAATTATTCTACAAAAAAACACGTGCTAAAAACTAATAGTCCAGATACGCCTCTAAAGCATTTGGCTCGCCAACTAACATTTTGTAAATTGCCCCATTCCATTCGAATTAATATTCTCTTGGTCGACTTGTGAAATAACAAGAGCATTTTGTATAATTATAATAATTTATTTAGGATCCATTAGTTCGGTGGAATTGGTACGGTTGTGGTGGAGGAGTCGATGCTAGGAGTAGTTGCTTTGCTGGTGTAATATAGTGGGTAACATGTTGTTTTATGACTGCGAATTTTCATTATTCGTCCGCCGTAAAAGCTGAATTCCCTGGACGTGGAAACGGGCAATGTTACCTGGTCGTATACTGGGCCCGAGCTGGCATTGCTAGTATCCTGCGAAATGGTGAAAAGTCATGTGATGTTTCGTTAAATGTTCGTGCACTGTACTGTGATATTATTATGGCCCAGGCCCAGGCCCCTACACTGAATTTGTACCGTTAGGCTTGTCTAATGCTTCAATTGCGTGAGTTATTTTTGGTTGATTACATTACCCTTAGGAAATAAAGAAGAGTTGTGATGATTATTGTTATTATAGTGTATTAAGTGTAAATAAAGCTGATGAGTAGTTTGTTGGCTGAGAGAAATCAGTGTATTTGTTTGTTTCGAAGGGATTTTCCTGCTTATCTTAGTCTTATTACTTTAATATTTGATGTTAAAATTCGCTCAGGACTCTCTAACACTACCAATTTGAAATTGCTTTTAAAACCATAACTTATGAATTTAAGTAAAACTAATGTTATGAACCAAGCGAAATCTTAACTGGATGGTTCTCCTCGTCACAGTGGCATTGTGATTAAATGGCAAGGAAGAAAAAAGAAGTTAACCCGTCAGTTGGTCCAGCTTTGCTAAGCAGATGTGTGAGCGTGAACGGAATATCCGCTACAGGGTTCACACTTTACTCCATTTGAAGTAGATTTTGAAGTAGATTTACCTGATTTTTTAATTAAAATAATACCTACTTCACAAAGGGAAAAGAGCAATATCGGTCCGTTATTCGATTTTTATTTTCGGATGGAAATTTCGGAAGTTGGATGATGTCTATTAGGACCCTTCACCATCTATGACAATCGTGAGATATTGGTTCAACGAATTTAAACGTGGCCGTACATCTGTTTTTGATGAGAAGCGCTCAGGCCGCCCGGCAGAGGTTCTAACTGATGAAATTTTTGGAAGGGTCCACGACGTGATTCTCACTTATTGCCAAACGAAAGTACCTGAAGTAACACAGACCGTAGGTGGGTCGTACGGAACGACAATCAAAGATAATGGTAATTTAAGAATGGATGGGTGACGCGATTGCTCACGCCGGACAGTAAGCGGATACAGCTGTCCAGATTCGTAGCAGTGTTTGGACCTCTTTAAGCGAAACTCAAAGAAGTTTATGTGCCGAGTCGTCTCCGTTGATGAAATCTGGGCTCATCACTATACGCCAGAGCTATACGCCAAGCAACAATGGACAGGTGAATCCACTTGAAAGAATGCAAAAGCTGTCCCATAGGCCGGAAAGGTCATGGCAACGATTTTTTGTGATTCAAATGGAATAATCCTCATGAGCTTTTTGGAGAAGGGACACACAATCACGGGACAGTACTACAGTAAATTATTGGGCCGATTCAATGAGAAATTCAAAGAAATACGGCCCCATTTGGCAAAGAAAAAACGGTTGTTCCACCACGACAACGCACAAGCTTATTCATCCGGAATCGGCGCAGCCAAATTGTATGAATTGCGCTACGACGGAAAAACGGAAAAAATTTGTTTGAGCGATGAGGTCGTCGTCGAAACAAAAGCCTATTTTGAAGATTTTGATAAATCGTTTTGTTTAGAGGTTAAAGAAATGGTAGAGACGTTGGGAAAACTGTATCGTCTTGAAAGGAGATTTCATTGAAAACTAGGAAAAATCTGAAAAAGTGGTGTTTTCATTCCTAACACGGATACATATTGATCCATCCTCGTGCAGATAATATCTTTAAAGTGTGAGTTTAGATGTAGATTGATAACTCATGGGTAAAAGTATGTGTAAGAATTAATGGCTAGTCTAAAGGCATTGTAAGGCAATCGCATTGAAGGCATTGTAAGGCAATTGCATTGAGGGCATTGGTTTGCAAAATGTAGATCAAATGTACTTTTCTCAGAAAGATAAACGCTGATTCATAAAATTTTTGACGAATACTCAAACTATCAGATTATTTGACCAGCAATCAAAAGATCATCTAGCGTTTACAGGCTTAATGCAAAAATTGTGCGTATGAAAAACTATGCCCTCGTACATGGAAATGATTTCACTGCATTTATAATTAAATTCAGAATGAAATAGTGGAAGTAAAGGTTATATTTGAAACTACATGATGCAATCAACATGGCATCAGATACTTTTCCTAACTTTTTTAACATTATAAAAAGTAGGGTTTGATGCTGGTAGAGAGCTTCTTTCAAAAATTTACAATCAATGTGAATACGAGTGCAGAGTGACTAGTTCCACAACTCACTTTACCCCTGATTCATTCAGGTACGTATTCAGAGCTACGTGAACTGAAATCTCGATGCGCAGTCCCTCGTACGAATCTGGATTCGAACCAGGGACCCCACACACTAGAAGCCAGTACTCCATCATCAAGACTCCGAAAATATATGCATTATCCAAAGAAGAAATTTGAAAATATTGTTGTTTATCGCATGTAAACAGTCAGTATTTTTTCATTGATAGCTGTGCATTTTTGTTTAACTTTAACAAAGCAGGTATTTTATATGCAAAACACTCAAATATTAAACCACGCCATAGCCGAAGCTTGCAATAAAGTGCCGACAGTACGAATATTTATATGTTCCCTTTATTTTTTATTTGAAAGCTAAATTATACGTTTGAAATGTAAACTTTATTTCTCAACAAATTATGATATTTATAAAGCAATTCTCTTCTCATTTAGTTACAGCAGAACTGAATAAAATCCATCCACTGAAATGTATATCTATCAACAAATAGAAATACATCAACCCTATCTTGGTTAAAAAAATATTGTGAAATGATTTTTTTGCAGATTTGAATATTTAAATTTTAAAATCTGAAATAGTGTTTTACTAAACATTATATTAGAAAAATGAAATATTCATAAATCAAGTTTTGTTTTTTGATTCAATATCTTTTACTAATGTTTCCACTTTATTTTTTACTTTTAGGAAGCATCGTTTAGGGGGCATGGCGTCATTGGTCCATTGGGGGACCGGTGTCACCCCGATTCAAATATCCTCGTGGGATTCATAGAGGACAAGTATTGTGGCAACTTAATATTGTAAGTATATTTCATATATTTTTCATCGAGTGGATAATAATGTCAAATTTATATTTTTATATTAACTGGTATTATTTATCTTTTGAATCATTACTTGTATCTTACTATTCAAGACGACTAGTCATATACGAATTGCTCATTTTTATAGTTATACTTTTACTATCGAAAAATAGAAAAGCAAATTCAAATAAAAGTTAATAAACTTATAATGCAATGTTAATTAATATCGCTTTGAAATATTATGTAAAGTAGAGTAAACGAAAGGTAAAATTAGATATGAGTTAATCTTAAAGAAAGCAGACGAAGTATAATTTTATACTAGAATAAGATTTAGGCATACGTTGGCAGTACTATACAAGTGTTTTCTGGTCAAAATGGACACAATTTGCAAAAATATATCGTTACTTTTCTAATTCAGTATTTACAAAGCTGCGGCCTAACTTTCTCCATCTGATGAAAATGTTTTTGGAAGTAATCGTTCGATTCGTTTCATTTGCTTCGTTTGCTTGATTTGACAGGTTTAAGTTGAAATTGTAAAAGATGAATGATCGAACTGAAATTTTCGAAATATGTAAGAATTAATATTTTATTTAAAACTGATATCTTCAAAAGTATCCATAGTTTTGGAACAACTATTTTACTTCTAAAGCAGTTTTTTTTTTAAATCATGGGTACTTTTGAAGATATCATAATTTTAAGATAACATATATTCTACGGAAAGATACTATGGAAAGAATTTTAAAAAAGGATACAGAATAAAAACTGATAATGTCATAATACTTCAAACACCATAAAATTAGACATACGATTTTCTCAAATTTGGACCAGTGATAGCTTCTAGCAGATACATTATATCAAAATAAAAAAAAAAGAAATTTGAGGACGTATTGATGCTTACTACAAATAGGCAGTTGTGGTTTTCGATGAAAGTGCCAACAACTCAATAGCGATAAAAGACACTTGAAAAAAATCTATCAAAACATCGAGTCTCCTAAAATTCTTTTCGCTCTTCAGGTAAAAGGCAACGATTGGTTTGTTCGCCACCCTATGTCCAATACTAAATTTTCCCAAATTGCGCGCACCTCAAGAACGATAACCACTCACTAAATTACCTGTTCATGAGAACCTACAACCACATCACCAGTCCATTATGAAAGCCATTAGATGTATTGGTTTCGAGAAGAATTAGGTCTAGAATGGAAGTTATTTAAAAATGCGGGCAACCCAGTGGCGGTGGCGCCATCTTGAAATATCGTCAATAAAAAAACAATTTCTTTCCTATGTATTATTACCAATGCAGAGATCAGATTTAAACGAAATTCATACAGTACGTTGATCATAAAATCAGCCAAACTTGGCAGATTTTTGATTGGAAAATTAGGATAGAGTGGCCAGCTTAGGTTGTATTGGTTATATTTGCACAAAGAGATGCTACCAATAAATATTCAAGTGTCTATCACGCTATGACGAACATGAGAAAATAATAATTAAATTTTATAAACTTTAAATTTTTGTGAGCAGATAACCTAAAAATCTTTCCACCCTATAAATTTTGATGCAGCAATCGAAAAAAAAACAAAGTTGACGGAGTGACTTGATCTAAACTTGAACGCCACCGGCGAAAAATAGCCAGGGCGGATAATTTTTGAAAATGCTACCAACAAATTTTCATATTAATAGCACCTTAGTACAATATAAGCAATAAAAGTTCATGTTTTTGACATGTTTAAACCTTTCGGGCGGTAACCCTCAATATCTTTTTATGCTTATAACTTTTGATATAGTTTTCGGATCGAAGCGAATTTCCCAGAATAAGTGTATTTGAACATGAAGCAGATTTTATATACTTTTGGTTTCGGTGCTACCGAAAGGTTGCCATCACTGGTTATTTTGACATTAATTTACTAAAAATGCTACAATTAAATTTTCGCATGATAAATAATTTACAATGGAAACAAGCGGCAACAATTTGAATTTCTCTAGAATAGAAATTTTAGGTAGCTCTCGGTAACTAGCGAAGTCTTTCTGCCCCTATAGTTTCGAACGCAGTTATCGCCACCCAAAACTGTTGAATATCATCACACCAAATCGGATGTGAGTGCAAGCATATGATTCGGTAAACATAACAACCATATTCAAATTCTATGCATTTTCTCTGCTTTTCTGCGGAAAATCAGTCTTATTAGAGGTTTCTAGGCCCAAGAGTTCTTTTTTTTTATTCAGTGATGCACCTCAAAGTGGCATATTGCGTTTGAAATTCTGTTGGCTTTCGGTGGTGTGAGGAGGCCCTAGTGTTTATTTAGGTACCGTTGTAATCTTACATCCTGTTTTGAGGTTACCTAAACGTAAGTGGAAAAGTAAGTGAAAATGGGGTAAATTTACTGGGGATTATTTTCAGCTTGTACTAATTTATTCTAAATGCTGAAGTCTGAATTTATTCTGTTTCTTCTTTTTGATGCTCATTTTAACGAAACTTTTGGGTAAATAAGCAATCAGAATGGAAAAGTATCATTCCCGATCATATGCAAATTTTTCTGCACCCATAGCTTGTAAAAATATTTAAAGACGTTCCTATGTTTTACTCCTAGAACACGTTTCGTAGACTCGATATTCTCCGCATTTACGAAATAAAACTGTTTCGTTTTATACAACTAATCACACGTTTATTTAACAATAACTCTAATCACTAAATCGCCTACACATTTTATTAATTGCTCCATTATCAAAATATCACTCGCGTTACAATTCACTCGTTAAAACTTTATTTAATGCTTTTAAATCAACGCGCCTTAATTTGCTTTGCCAACAATGTCGCTTTGACCTCAACAATCGCTTATAAAAGACTGACTTCGCAAAGACTCACACCGTGGGTAAGATAGATTGTTCTGGCATGCATCTTGGCTATTCTTGGTTTCCCTCTCCCTATAAAAATCTGCTAGTGGCTTGGCTTCTAGAAGGCTCTTATCTGCGCGTTTATCTATAGAATGTTTCCGTTCTATGAAACACATGTATGAGATGGTTCGAGAAGATATTTGTCGACGTTTCTCGTTATTTCTGGCACTGATATGGTGAAATTATGAGCTATTTGGTGTACATGCAGCAATATTAACTTTTAAACTTTTTGACATAGTCAAAAAATTTACTCTTTGAAATTATTATTATATAAATATATTATTTCAATTGGTTTGACTTAATCAAATGTGTTTATTTAATGAGATGGAAATATATTTACTCCTCAATATGCTGCAAACTATTCGATTTACACAACGTTCTGATAAAAATTATTAAAATAATCAACTGAAAGCTATTTTATTCTGAATTTATAAAACTTTTTACGTCGTTTGTATTCCATATCGTGTCACTAAAGCTATTAAGGTCAATTTTCTAAGCTGATTTCACACATTATATTGCAGTTCGCCATCATACTCGCATTGCTAGCAATGTTCTATGCTTGGTCATTTATTATTCAGCCCATACCCATGAGTCTACATGTAAATCTTTTAAAAATTAGTGCACAAAAGTATCCTTATCGTTGTTAGAGTTTCCAGCCCCTCCATTGTGATCGGCTCCAAGCGCATTTTGCATTTAGCAAAGTAAAGTGTGCACATTTTCAGTGCACATGTCTGAAAACAACACGAATATTCATCTTTGAGCATACACATGCATAGGTATGCTCCAATAGAATGCATCAAAATATTGTTTGCGAAAAGCTAGGTCGTGTGAGGTGCGTTGCATTCATACCTACATGTACATTACAAGACTTGTCTTTTTACCACACCGTGAAAACTTTCCTATGTATGATATGATGATAAAAAAAACTGTGCCATTATATTAAATCCGACATTTTTATTTTCTTTCATAAATAGGATGTCCTGCAGCGTCTCAGAGCTGCCCGCGGGGTGTCGACTCCGTGGAATGGGCTCTGCAGCGCAAGGTGGCAGTAGTGCTCCACTAACTACGCCACTGACAGGCAATAGTGGAACGGGCGGAGGCGGCGGCGGAGGAGGTGGTGCAGTGAGCGGAACAAATTCACTTCAGGATGCTGGCGCTGGACCTTTACAACGACCTCAATCACATAAGCCTTGCTGCTTCTGCTGGTGTTGTTGTTGCTCATGCTCATGGTAATTTAAAAAAAAATCTCCTAAAAAGTTTCAAATTTTATTAACACATTTTTTCTTTTCCATTCTTTTCCATGTTCATGCGCTCCCTCTCAACACAATGAAAATTGGACTCATTAGGGCCAAGTGGTAAGTAAAATATCCGTTCAGTTTCCTTTTCGACAAAAATATAGATTTCATAAAAATTAGTATTCCTTGCCGGAAACGAGCACTTTTCACTATCATCCGGAAATCGACGCGTCGCTCGACCACAGGAATTTAGCTATGTTTCAGCCTAATGGGAGGCATGTAATTTAATATTCTTAAGACCGAAGATATTTCTTTTCGATTTTTCCTTCCGCGAAATTTGTTTATTTTCTCATTGGAACCTTGAAATCAGGCATGTGGAGTTGAAATGCTCATTGAAATATCACCAGGAAATATGGAAATGTGCTGATAGGGAAATTCTCGCCGAGTGAGTCATTTCACAATGTAAACGCATAAGGTAAACGCAAAGTCAGCAGGAGAGTTATGAGGAGAAACAAAAGACGCAGTGGAAAATGGAACGGTGGAGAGGTGAAAGAAGGAGAAACCTATGTGAAAAAGCTTTTTTTACGTGGCGACTGTCCAGGGAATTAGGAAAGCACGAAATCATATTCTTCGTCAAGTTTTTCTTTTGAAATCTTGGAACCTGCGAAGGCACAGATGACTTAGCTCCTTTGCTCTTTTTGGATGCGCGGTCTAACGGCTTGCCGTCGTTTGGTCTGCGTTTGGGATGCGATATGGGGAGCTATCGTGATGGGGAATTCTTGTGGGTGGAGGTAAATTGTTTACGTATTAAAATATCATATGGAATGATAATGTCATTCAAATTAAGAAGTAAAGCTCATGATTATGAAGAGCTGCCAGGTGGTTGGTACGTAATTTGAAAATGGTTAAATCAAAATGTGCGCGCGAAACAATTTTTTCTAGTTCGTGAATTACAAGGGATTTTATATGCCTCATTTATTTATTTACTATCATATATTAAACTTAATTTTAATTCATTCAACATTAAAATTTTTGCCTTCGACGTCTCTCCAAGTTTTAAAGAAGCAACTACAGTCAACCACACAAGTAGAGACTCAGTCCGCACAAGCTACTCAATTTCAAGTTTATCTAAATTTATCTCAGTCCCAAGTCTAAACAGTTTTTACAAATGTGATCTGCGTTACATTAATGTTATTTTCAAACAAATTTTATGTAAACATGTTAGCGATAAAAAAGACAGCCGAGGCAAGTATCATAAAAAGTGTGAAATGGGCCTCACAAAAGTATTGAATCACATATTTTTTTTCTTTTTTTTTTGCAAATAATGTAATTTCTGGAAATATGGAAGTGAATCCTTTGTTTTTAATTGAGAATTGCTGACAAGTTAAGTATTCTCCAATACTTCGACGCGATCATTTCGCAGTTTTGAAAGTAGAAAAATGGCAAAAAGATGTAGAGTACAATAAAAATATACAGGGAAACAATTCAGGAAAATACAACAGAATGGCGCATTTTGAGACGCGTAAAGAATAATCCAGAAATTTCAGCGGTACAAGTTCGTGATGAAATAAAGACTTAAGTGTAGAGATAGTTTGGCGTGTCATAAGAAAGTGCGGGTCACATAGTCGAATTGCAAAGAGGAAACCAAGGGTGATCTAAGTGAACAGCGCAAAGTGATTGCGAAGGAACTTGCAAATAAACCCAATCAGCTTTAGGAACGCAATTTGTTTAGTGATGACACCTAAATAGAGTTATTTGGGTCGCCAAGGTGAACAATTTGAAAGAAGAAACTTACAATCAACCCTGAAACATGATGTTGGGTCTTTGATGGTCTGGAATTGCATGTCAGCAACAGGAACAAGAAAACTGCCTATTTTTTTTTGAACGGATCATTGACAAACCAGTTAATTTAAACATATTAGAAGAGAACTTAAAGGACAGTTGCACGAAACTGGTTTGAGTGAGTGTTTTATATTTCAACAAGACAATGATCCCAAACATTGTGCGCATATTGTGTGGGAGTAGATACTTTGCAATATACCTGGGCAGCTCAAAACGCCACCACAATCACCAAGAATTACAATGCAATCAAGAATTTGTGGATGCATCTGAAGGATTCGGTCAGCAAATACCAAATATCAGGCAATAATCAGTTTAAAGCGCGCATTCAAAAAGATTGGGGTCAAATAAGTCATGAAATGACAAAAAAGCTAGCGTGATCGATGTCTTACAGCACACTGGGTCAATACTTTTATGAGCTTGTTTTCATGACTATAATTCAACTTTGAATAATTTTTAACACGTACTCTATATATCCCATTTCCTTTTTATTGAACATTCAAATATATGAACTGCGTTTCATTCTTGGTACAAGTTAAAAGACCAAAAATGCAACCCTTTAAAAGAAATTATAAAATGAGTCAATACTTTGGGACTGACTGTAATATGATTCGCAGAAACTATAAGATTGGTTTGTTTGCGGTAGTTGAAAGTGTTTGTTGGTGCTAATTGGATTCTGGTTGACCTTAGATGACTGCTACTGTTGGTTTTCTGGTTGTTCTTGCGGTTCTTTTGATGAATGTGCTGGTTTCTGTTCGAATTGTTGCACTGCTCGGGAGGACATTGTGGCTATCCTTTCTCCGGTCTGCATTGTGGGTCCAGTGGTGATTCGCGCTGCCACTATTGCTCTGGAAGCGGAGAAGCAACAAAAACCTCTGCGATGAAGACGAAAACTCGAATTGTTTTCATATTAGCGATCAACTGACTGATGTATTTTTGGGGGAATTTGTCGCTTTTATACCTAAGGTGTAATATGACGTCGATGCTATAATTGACGATATCTATTAGGCTATCGATTTAACGGTTTTCTGGGGTGCTCAGTTGAACAGACATTAAGATTTAATATCAAACCATTCATGTTACGTTTTTGTTTTTGAAAAACCTTATAGTCTTTCGGAATTGAAAATAAGAATTGTGTCTCTCTCTCTCTCTGATAGAACAAAAGTAGTTTATTGTACTACTGCTTGGTGTGGCTAGTTTGTTTGGAGCAACGATTTGCAGTGGGGAATAAGAGCGCTGACCTGTTGCACAAATTCGCGGAACTCTTTATTATCCTCTTTTATTCGGAGTGTCCTCAGTGAGGGTGTTCCAAGTTTATATCAATACCAACTGCTGCGCATTTATACTGTAAAGCAAGTGAATATATGACACTGAAATCATAAGAAGACTTGATTTTGACGAAATGCATCGTATTGATGTATCTATGCGACTAGTAGACTTTTGCTGTCTGTTGTTTTCATCAATCAAGCATCAAAGGTACAATATCTTTATGGGCCAGTATGATTGAGTACCCTATGAAGCTAATTCTTTGTAGTCTGTATAATTAGTACTAAATTCCCATTCAATGTTTCAAGAAAATGTTGAGCAGATGCTCTTTGCACCATGAAGAGGAACAAAAAGCTGCTGAATGTGGTCAATCCAACCATCTTGTTTGAAAAGAAATGTGAATAATTTAAGGCAGGCAAGCAGCTTCTTAGTATCGATAGCGGCAGAAAATACTTCGCCGATAGAATCATCGCAAAATTGACGACAATTAGACGGCAGTGATACCGAGAAGCACCAAAACCAAAAGAAATATAGTGTTCACTGCTTGTGCATAAGATATTCCACTGTTCCTGCAGTTCGCAACAATCTGCGTCACAAATTGTTGGCTCAAATCGCGCTATAAAAAATCCAGGCTGAGGTCAGAAGTTTTCATTACCTGTCAATTTCTTCTGTTCCCGGTTCTAGCGATAGAGAGAAGATATGACATTTTTTTCTACTTCCGGTCAGAGTTCACTTGCTAAAAGTGGACACCTGTAGGTATCCGTTGGTTCAACACCTCTGTGAAAGCCACTAGAGGACACATTTTTTCACCGGCTGCAGTGTACGTTGATGCACTTTGACTACCGTGCATGATAAAATTCAGAGTTTCTTATGGTCTTCATGGTATGAGCATAGAACAAATGATTTTCCTCTCGAAATATTTCTAATGATTGATACAATTTTTTGTGCTTTTGTGGCTTTAATGAAATTTGGAACGTTCATTTTTTGGCCTGCTACGGGCTAGATTTTTACCTTTTTTGAATCACAGTGAGAGTGGAAGACGTTTCATATTTGTCATTTAAACCAGAATTAAAATATTTAACTCTTTTTTACACTGTTTGCTATTTTTTTTTTGTAAATTGCTGAATCGCTAAATTCAATGCTTCGCTGTCTAAATCCTATTCCTCAGAGTTGGATATAAAATCATATATCGGGCTATTAAGGAATCACGATGGCTAACAGATGGCTGTCGATACATTCCTGTTACTTTTTTCACTGTTTTTAACAAGCCGTATAAATGTTCTATGGGGCTCAGATCCGGAGACTAGGCAGGCCAGTCCAGCAGCTCGATGTTTTTTCCCCGAAACCATGTCATGATGCGAGACGATTGGTGACGTGGTGCGTTATCCTCCAGCTTACGCCATCCGTGTTTGTATCGCAAAATCAGTTTTGCAGCCCCTGTTTAGTAAGCTGCCGCCGCCGTATTTCAATACCATACACTCTGGCTTAAATTCTTCGCTTACGCGTTGACGCCCAAAGATCGCACCGGGTTTACCAAAAATCTGCAGTAAAGAGCTAGAAATATTGAGTTCCGGAAAATTACAATAGCTTTAGCACAAAAAATTTGTTTCCAAACCATTATGTAAAATGATATTAAATAGATATTAAATAGGCAAACTCACCGCAAAGTTTGATTCGTCTGACCACACAACATTTGCCCGATTTTTTGTTGTGAAACTTTGGTGCTCAAAAGCCCATTGATACTTAGCTTTCTTGTTGTTGTCGGAGAACTATGGCTAAATCTTCTACGAGTGATTCGGGCAGAAATTGGTCCCTTAATTTCTACTGGCAGCTCAGCAACGAACTCGGAAAATATTTTTTCCTAGTTTTTAACGAGTTTCTCAGTTTTTATGTTCTGGAGTGATACATTTGCACCCAGTTCTGCGCCTACTTTGAAGTGATCCGGTAGTAGAGAATTGCTCAACAGTATGTTGCACATTTCACAATTTCGGAAATCTCTACTTTTGGTTTTGCTTGCGCATGTAGAGGTTGCATCCACACACGTTTTTCTAATGAAATTCTGAGCTTAAAGTCCGAGAAAGTAAACATCAATTTTACGCTAAAAAAGTTGGTAAATATGTGAAAAATCGGTAAAAATATCAACAATGGTGTGACTTTGGCGGTACCACTAAGAATTTTACATTTTCTGCTACCTTCTGTAAGGTATTTTTGAGCTTTTTTTTATATGCAAGCAATAATTTGTTTCGATTTAATTTTTAAAACTTCACCATCCATTTTCGAAGAGAATTTAAGCTTGAATTTTTTTTATTTTCGAATTACTTCACTCCTACAATATGGGCGCGGTAAAAGATTATCAATTTGGTCAAATTTTTTTTTAAGAAAAATATTGAATTCAATGTTATTTATTTCAATTTTATTTATTTCAACGTTAACTGAATAAACTGACTAGGATTTTAAATGTGTTTCACGTCAAATGACCTTAGTGTGACTTCAGTTTTGATGGACTTCTTCGAGCCTTGTTCGGGTAGAAACTATTTTGGCTGATACTCCTTTCATGAAAGAAATAAAAAAAAACGCTCGATAAATCTTTTAAGAATATTTTACACTTTTGAAGTCAAGTTATGATATTAGATAAAAAAAAATATTAAAATTTTTTTTTGGAGATTTGATAGATAAACGTGGTACCTTATTGATTGAATTTATGGTCACTATAGCATTGATACATGATGGTCAGTTTATTTGTTGCTGCTATTGGCTCTTACAACTAGTTTTGTCTCTGGCGAAAGCTCTAGATCGTATATCGTTTAGGGTACTATACACATATTAGATTGATTTCACACACCACACGAAGGCGTAGTACCCATTATTTTCTTTAGCCACTGACTTGACTGTAAAATTGTTCGCTCTTCTCACAATCATTGACGCTTTAAAACATAAGTTTCACTTTTGTCTTGCCCATTTCAGCTTCACTACTACCCTAGTTCATATAAAAAATATCGATATTTTGTCCGATATGATATATCGCAACTCTATATCGATACCTTGCGATATATTGAACTGTAAATATCGATTTTTTCGATATATCGAAATCGAATCGAAAGTAATATATGCTGCATAATTTATTTTCTTTATTGAGTTTGGTTGGGTGGTAATACTGGCTGAATATAGGGGGTTTATATTGTTCTACGTATATTTTTCACGTCCATATCTGCCGCAATAAAATTTAAATGTTCTTTCAGATAAATTATCTCATTATTCTAAAGAATTAGCAAAATTATTTAAGATAGTTTAAGATAATTGAAGATCATTGAAGACACTACAAAATTCTGTTTTTATTCTCTCTTTTTCTCTGCGACTACTTTTTCTCTGCCATTCATTTGTTTTTTATTTTCTTCTTGTCACACGTTTTATCCCATCGCCTAATTCGTTCTTTGCTGCATGTTCAGTTCTGTCAACACTCCCCACCACTCCCCCATAAGTTATAGAATTTCTGGAAAATTTACGATGAGTACAAATGTTTGCAAAATATGGAGTTTACTACTATTACTGGATAAAAAAGCAAAAAATATTTTTGGAATAAATTCCACATTCTTTAACTTAGCAATATTCATCCAAATAGAACATGTGAAAAATACTAAAAATTTGAAATTTGCTTCTCTGGTTTGAAACAAAGAGAACAAAGGGAAATATTTGTCCACGTCATCTATGATTGCTTTGAGTTCTCTTCACGGCGGTGAAATCTTCAGCGAAAGGGGAATAAATAAGATAAATAGATTTTATGATATAGTAAAATATTATAAAGGAAAATTTCAAATATTTTAGGACCAGGATAACGTCATGTTTACAGTTTTTCAATATCTTTACATGTGAAAAATTGTATTTATTCTTAAACTCATAATGAATGTATTCATTTCTGAACTTAACGTTTCTCAACCCCCCGACCACAGTGAAGAGTTGACCATATCGGCCTCGAAACCGTTATCTGTAGAAAATTAATGCAAAAACTTAAGCCTAAAATAGCGCAATTCATAAGGAAAGATAAGACTTCATTAACAGTACCTATATAATTAATAGAAGAAATATAACCCAAATCAATTATACACTGGTTTGCTCCTTTTCGTTCTCTTCTCTGGCTCGATCAGCTCGTTTGCTTGGGCTCAATAAAAAATTCTTGTATCGAATAAAATATATCGACATTGTAAATTGATATCTGATGATTCGATTATATCGGGCTGATTAGATATATCGGGAGTCAAATATCTTTAACTTTAATTCTTTTTCAATCGAAATAACTCGATAGTGAAATTTGTTATTCTTTATCCTCTTCAGGTATTTTTTTAGAATCCTTTTCATTTAATACCTTTTTCTGCTCCAAAAAAATTCTTAATCTCTTTTTGCCCCAACCTTTCGTTGCTTTAAGTTATTACCGGTGTTATTTTTCACCGAAGCAAAATTGCTCTGGATTTTAGAAGTATTGGATGAAGAACAGTAGTTGTTGGATTCAACGCATTCGAAAGTTGAACTGGAGCTGGAAAGTATATTTTTTTATTCACCAAACAACTATGCTGCCCTTCTAAGCATAAAGGTTCTATCTACATTTTAGTGCTTTCGAAATATTCACTGATTTGTGTATTGATTTGTACTGGAGGTATATGGAGAGTGCATTTTTCAATATTGATTTTAACATACTTTCACAAAATATAGGTTTTTCAAGTTTTGTAAAATTATGCAATGGAGTATATAGTTTTCGAATCCGGTTTTAGCTCAAAAATGAGAAAAATGCAGATACAAAAACCTTTATGCTTAGTAGGGCAGTATGCTCATCAAACCTGTTTTTAATATTGTATAAAAAGCAACCTTCTTTACTGTTGTCTGTTTACTTCTTGTCGTGTTTGAAGTCATAAACTATTTTCCTTGCGGTTAATTTCGTAGTTTCTTCCAAAACGGCTGTCACCAATACACAGACAGTATTATATTTTTTAATTTTTTTCTCTGCATGATTAAAACGTTATCAAGTGTAAAAATTCTATTCAACAAATCACACTTTAAGCCGGCTGATCGGCTTTGACTTTAGAATTCCCTTATCATAAAATTCTATATATGTATGCACATAAACAGAAAATGAGCCGAAAATAAATGCACATGTCCAATGAATAAATATTTAACACACATTCCATTGAAACTTTCCAGCGTCTTATCTCGAAAGACCAAACTAAGAATAAATAAAATCTCCAGACCGTCACCAGGACCAGACATCTGTTTGGTTGTCGTTAGTATCACCATCAGAGTTAATTCCCTTAGCCTACCCTAATCAGTTCGTATTCATTTTCTGACGCAGAAACTATGTCCACATCTGAGTACAAACACCACGTGCACGATAGTTATCGCTTCAAGCATCTTACTAGGTAAGATTTATATTAAATTCGCTAATTGTAAATTGAATTCATTCAATAAACGGTCGTACGCGAAATTCTCGCGGAGTGTCGCTCAAATTCAATTAATCGAATCGAGAAAAGTTGTATTTATCAGGCAGAGCAAGAGCGCGCAAGTCGATTTTCCCATGGAAATGATCCGGCCTGGCCCGAAGAAAGTACCGAATGGAACGCGAGCTTTGTTTGAATGTGTAGATTTTCAAGATAAACGAACTAGGGAAATTTCTAATTGAAAGTCTAGGATATTTTCCAAGCAGCTGTTTCGATAAGTGTAGGTGGATTGTTTCAAAACGGAACTTTCTCATTCGTAGAAGAAATGAAAAGTTTTCCCTTGGTCGAATTTCTTGAGGAAAAGCTTACTAATTCGCCTAAGTCGGATTGCTTAGCTCGCCGGTACGATTTAGATTTAGAAGCTTAGAAGCATTGTCTGCCTCGGCTGTGGGAAAAAGCTGTGTAGTTGAATACATTTTCCCGCTATTATTTGTACAGTTGATAATTGTAGCTACAGCGATAGAGGCAAATCGAGTGAAATGTGAATTTTCCGATCGGTTGAGACGGTTGAGACTGTTCGGAGTGAATGAATCTGATGAAAGTGATTTTTCTTGGTTTATGAATTTTCACTTCAAGTGTAAAATAAATAATATAATAAAATATCCAAGTTTTATACTAGTGATTCTTAATGAGTTTCAAGTGAATCGAAATTTTCGTTCATATATTATTGATATGAACTAGTAAATTGTGATTCATTCAAAGTGATTACCAGATGATGGATTAGTCGACCTGCAATCAGTGGAGAGTTCGTTAATTATTTATTTCGGTTACTGGAATTTTATAGTATTTTCACAAGAAATGTGCCAGAACATTGGTTCGCTTTCGAATTATTTCACTCGAAAGATTGGGTAATTTGGCATTTCCTGTAAAGCACAAGCAATGAATTCTGCAATTTTTCTCGATTTCAATGAAAATCAATCTCACAGATTATATTTGAATGGTTTTAAAATTCACGTGAAGAATGCGGTTTTTGGGTGATTATTGTTTCAGCACGGATTTTGTTTTGGTGTGGTTTTATCGAGTTTATCGCTTGACTCAAAAAGAAACAGTGGTTTAGTAAAGCTATGGTGCAGTAAATTTTTTTTTAATGGGGAGATTACTGAAAATTAATGAGAAGATAGCTGAATGGACATTTTGTATTTGTTAACATTTTCGTTCGAAAGTTTTAATATTATATATAGTACACTCAGAAAAATTTCACCACTTAACACTTTTTTAGAATCACTTTAAATCAAAAGTTGAAATAATTTTGAAATAAAAAGCGAATCTTATTTGAATTCCACTTTATTATAAAAATTTTATTTTAAAATCAAAATTTTTCATCGAATTAAAAAGAAACGTATATGGCACCAAATCATATTTGAAAATTTTTGATTCAAAAATTTTCAAATATGATTTGGCTCCATATACGTTTCTTTTTAATTCAATGATGAAAAATGTTGATTTTAAAATAAAATTTTTATAATAAAGTGGAATTCATATAAGATTCGCTTTTTATTTCAAAGTGATTTCAACTTTTGATTTAAATTTGATTTAAACATTTGATTTAAACATGTGCATATGTGAACAAATTTAGAGAAGTACCAATCCAAAGACTCGGGAGGCTTTAGCGGTGACTTTCGCAATGTAGAAATTAAATTTCAATTTAGCGTCAAAAGTCATATTCATGTCTCTGAATTGATTAACGGACAACAGATAGTTGTTAGAAAATGAATAAGAGAATGGAAAAGGAGGGGATTTGTGAGAAAAAGTCATATGTTTACAATGGCTAACATTTAAGGACAAGGAATTGCGGTTACGCCAATTGAGAAGAGCACACAGATCATTCTGAATAATATTACAATCATTAGCTGACCTGATATATATCAAATCGTCAGCATACAATAAACAAGGGGGAATCGATAACGGTAGGAAGGTCACTGATAAACATCAAGAAAAGTAATAGACCAACAATATACCCTTTTGGAACACCTGAAGAAGCATGAAAGGGAGAAGAGGAAAGGTTATTAATAATAACTTTGAATACATGATTACTGAAGAAGGACGAAAACCAAGAAAAGAGTCACCCAAAACAACCAATCTGGTCGACTTTATGTAGTAATATTCTATGGTTGACAGTATCAAATGCTTTAGAAAAATCTGTCTACACTACATCCACTTGCTGCTGACGATCTAATCGCTGAAGCACACTGCGACGGTGTCTACCACAGCCAAGCGCAGCCAAGCTGATTATATAATATAACCCATAACTGATTATAACCCATATGGGTTTTCCATAGCAGTGAGCACACCCTACGTCGACATGTCGCAGCTAAGCGCAGCCGAGCGCAGCTCAGGTCGAAATGGATTCAACTTTTGTCGCACCGAAGAATTGCAATCAGCTGTAATTGCTTGAGAAACAAGCGCGATTTGAAATGTATGCGAAAATGTAAATAGAGTTGAATTACTGTTGCAAGAAAAAATAGATGACTCCAAACTAGTAAAGTAATCGTGCATTGCCTGCTTCATTACGATTTTAGTCGAGGATCGCCGGGTCCGAAATATGGCAAGGTCAGAGGGAGTATTCCAACATCAAAACTTTTTCTGAGCAAAATTTTTTAGTTGGATTACCCTCAAAACTTGTAGATAAAAGGCTAAAAGATAAAAGGCAGGTGCATAGGTAGAGATAAGATCATTGAGTAAGGAATAATATTTCGAAAGTACATACAATATTTAGCCCACGGAAGAACGAAAACCAGTTCATTTTTTCAAATTCCGATATAACTCCTGGGCAATTAGCCTTGCGAAAATTGCAGTGATTAGCAACTGAGATTTCCTTATCTGGGGAGTATGTCAGCGGTACATACAGAGGGAGAGGAGGCTGGAACCCGTTTTCCTGACTGAACTATCCTGAATGAAACAGTCAGTCAGTGAAACAAGTTTTTCATTTAAAATAAAGACTTTTTTATGCAGTGCTAATAATACATTACTTTTGGGACCACCCTCGTAGAAAACATTCAAACATACAATGCTCGCAGTATTTCCGAATGAATTTACCATATGCGTCACGTTTTTGTTATATTAGCCGATTTTAGTGCAAGTTTTAGTATGATTTTTTTGTAGGTTCTAGTTGCAATATCAGAAGTTCTTGAGATCTTGGCGTTCAGGACTGGTATTTAAGACTATTGCATATTTGAATATCTTATCGAAAAATCCAATCCGCTGGCTACTAACCACAGCACGAATACCACCAGAAGACGCGCAAGAAAGTTTTTCAAATCGGCTGCAAACTTGTCTTGGCAATTTGAGCAACTTTATATTTGAGTATTTTTTTCGTTGGCAATTTTTTAATTAAATAAAACGATGATTGCATCATGCTTGCAATATAATATGTAGTATATTTCAGCGTATAACAGCATATTTTCGTGTTATTAGTCTTTTGTGCTTACACTGCTCATAACATTTCATTGAGATGAAAGCCGAAAATGATGAAATGGGTTGATTATTTTTTTTTTTCTATTTTCTTGTCTTTGGATCGTATTCAAAATAAAACAAAGATTGAATGGTCCTGCTGGTACACATTTTACCAATGGACTTCGCTATGACATTCAATATTGAAATCATTTCAGAATTTCTTTTGACCGACATCAGAATCTAAATTCAGGTCTTCAATAATTATAAGGAATTAATTTTTTGTTTCACCGAAATTTTCTATTGCTTATCAGCAACCTTAATTAAGGTCTTTCTTATTCTGATATTTTGAGCACTCAAAAATTGCCCTTACATCCTATTAGAAAGTACTTTGCAATACTAGAATAAGTTTAAAGAAAAGTATACCCATAAATTCACTGCATAAAGCTAGCAGCCAGTGAAAAGCTATGCTTCAACTCAAATTTTATATATGTATCTGCATCGAACATTCCGAAAATTATATTCTGCATATTTCCATAATAATAAACAGTGTATTTTGCATATTCCATCGTTTGATCTAAATTTACGCTAAGTAGGTTGCAGCGTTTGAACCACGATTTCAATTTTGCGTTCGGCGGTCATGCCCTACACCATAATCTCTCATAACGAATCAAATAAGGAGGAAAACATACATATATATACATACATATCTAAGCTTCCCAGCTATGCCTGCATATGCATTCGCTCGTATGTATTTACTCGCATGGGAGATTAACGAATAGATTAGTCAAGTTATTACCAGTGAACATATCTGTGGTGCGATTAAAGATAAACTCTAGTATTCATGCCTCCCCACTTCACCGCAAGGGAGCTTGGGCGCCACCACCAAATGATCATTTGGCATATTGTACACAAATGGGGTCAAAAGTAAACAGTTTCCAACGACTCGAGTGCGAATTAGGCTTTTAATCTTGAAAATTATGAAGTCGCCATCACATCAACAAGCCACGCGTTTGTTTCATCTGCTCTGCAGTGCCAGGAGATTCCACTGGAACATTCGTTTGAAAATTTGGATTGTCGGAATGCGTCTGGTCAATGTTAAGCCCATTATGGCATTTGGGCGCATCACTCAGTATTGCGGATATTTCCGTACGGTAGTGGAGGATAAACAAATTTCCCCTCGGATATGAACGTGGTTGAATTGTTTGTAAAAGATTTGGTATTTGCTTTGTTTACCGAGCACACGTCCAGAAAGTGCTCGTTTTCAAGGTGAACGTTGGCGAATATCAAAGAAATTAGCGAAATGAATGGCTTGTGCGGTCTCAATATGCATTCAATATGTCTAATTACATTTTCAATTATCGAAAAATTCTAAAATATTTCCGAAGCATAAAAATAACTAATGAAAGTGACTTTTGCTTTCTATCTAACAAACATTGACTAAAATCGAAAGACACATGCAACAACACCTCATTATTATCGCGCAATCCACGTTCCTCAAATATTCGTTTTAGTTTAAGAGCAATTTGTTAATAATGATAAACTAACATAACATAGATAAATAATACATACGATCGATTGATATTATCTCTCGGTCGATAGGAAAATACTAAAATAATCCCAGTATGCATTCGCCTGGCTATTGGACTGTTTGCGTCTGTCCCACTTTATGTATTTACGAACGAGTATTTTCGGAGACGTTTTTAATAACCATTTTCCGATCAAAGTGAATTAAAAATGTTGACGTGAAAATAATTACCCACCGGATGGGCGAGCAGCTTGCTTGGAAGGTAGTTTTTCCAATCGTCTTTAAACTGACTATCGAAAATAAGAGTCTTTTTAACTACTACGAAGAGTAATATTCTATTTCATGTCTTTTATTAGCAAATCGATCGATTCATGTGCGTGAACTTTATTAGAAGAAAGCTGAAACTGAATAATTTGATTAAATAAGTGTTGTAATCATAGAATATATTTTCAATAAAACATGAAACGTCAGAATGGTGTCACGGGTAAAACGTTTTCGTTGGGGTCGAAGCACTAGCAAGGAGGCTATTTTCCATAACTCTGCAACGAACAGGTAAATAATCAATGGAATATCATATTTGGCTCTTACGAATTGTTTGGGCTATATTTGTCTGGTTTTTTTTCGGAAGTTAGGGTAGGTAAATTTAACTTAAAGTCAACTTTAATTTCAAAAGTCCTAGTTGTTGGTAGTTTGGATTTTAAGAATATTGTTTTTTTTTCTTCATTTCGTTGGTATTATTTATATTCATGGCCGAAGAACGCGTAGTCATTGATGATCGGAATAGATTTGTAACTGTAGTGTGTCAACCTAATCACATTGAAAAATATTTCTGGAATATCATTTGGAGACGTTTATCATTTGTTGCTATATTTGATTGCTTCTACAAGCTGCATTCAAGATAAATAAAAAATTTTTCAATTTTAATCATCCCGCAAAAATAATTCCAATTTGATTCTGCTTTCGGAGGCTTATTCCGCAAAACGATCGAGTTTCCCGTATCAATTATTCTCTGCTTTGATAAGCTTTAGAGACGATATACGTTGTCTATGCGATTATAGACAAGAAGGGAACCGTGATCACAAATCAATAACCTTTATGAGTAAATTATTTCCATGGATATAAGTCGGAGATGTTAAAATTTGTCACAACCAGCGTAAATAACAATTAATGATTTCCAACTGCAAGTGGTCACACCAGTCAAGTATGCACTGTGTGCTGGTGTCTGATGAGAAACAGTGCATGCTTTCGAAACCACTTTGTCAAATAAAAATTTTCAAGATAAATAAAAAATTTTTCAATTTTAATCATCCCGCAAAAATAATTCCAATTTTACAAGCTGCGTGTTTATTGCTGTGCTAGCTACGGGTGATGACGTAATTACGTATGTAATCTTAAAGGTGCTTCATGACGTATAAGTAAATAGACTTACACTACTTACTCCAAAACAGTTTAAATTGATTTTACTTGAACGAAAACGATTCATGTTTGTTGTGTTGTCCACATAATTTGTAATGCGTAACGGGCATTATCTACACAATTTTTGGTGCATACGTACGAACTCTGATGCTTCTACAGCTTTTCTCTCAAAAGGTAGTATGCATAGTTTTTGCAAAAAATCATAAAAAGCATAAAAGCATTAAAAATCAACTTTATGAATCTAAAGTAAACAAAAAGCTTGATTTTGATTATCAGTAAAATTTTTCATAATTTCTAGCTCGATGATTATCTTTTACTTTGCACTCGTCGCTCTGTGTATTCTATTTGGCAGTTTGTTTGCAGATTTTACTTAGCTAATATGTTAGCATACCAAAGTTTTCCGAATTTATTAATCAAGTCCTGGGACACTGATTTTTGTCCTGATTACTCTTTGAAACGAATGCTTAGCTATGGCGGTAGGGAAACACATAAAGGAGAAGCCGATTACAATGAATATTATTCTTTAGGTGCCACTATTCTTCAAGTGCCACATTTTATTTTTGTGAAGTGCTGGTGCTATGCCCACCGCTAAAGCTATGATGCGGTACTAAATAAGTGGATCGCTGGTATTATGCCCAGTCGCGGGCTATTAAAATAATACAAGTCTGAAAAATACAACCATGTGCACACGGCGGGATTTGAACCCGCGACCGGTATGTCGCTGCTTTAGACTGACATCGTGGCGAGCAGAGCTACCGACCTCTCAATAAGTGTTAAGAGGCAATCCTCTGCATGCACGCAGCATAGCTTGCAGCAATTAGCAATACGCTTTTTCTTCCACGTTTTATCGACTGTCCTGCAAGCAGCTCTCAAGATAGCTAATATTTCTGCTTACAAAACAGAAATCTGCTCTCCGAGAAAAAAAAACTCTCCTGCCATTCGATAAATGGAGGTAGACATCAGCTTTAAATCTCTTGTCTGTCTTTGAGTCGTTCGTGAAGAAGAGCTCGAAGTATCCTCTAGTGCAGAAATCAGGCTGCTCCCAGTGACTTTTGCTCAAACAAGATAATTCATATCTTCTCCTGAAATTGATTAGAGGCTATGGAGCATCCGGAGAGATCTCTTGCACCGAACCTCTAATAAAGCAGTACCCCACATTGACGAAGTCTACCCATTATTCAATCGGCAGAGCTCATCGTGGCATTCTAAATATGAATGTCGAGTGGAGGTAAATTAAGAAGTGCCCCAAATTATTAATCCTGGCACTACTGATGCCTAGGCACCTCAGAAGTGAGAGAGCGAAAATGAGAAGGAAATGAAAACAGCAGTGAAAATTGAAGCATTTTGCTTGATTCCGAGTGTTAGTAGTAGTGAACGAAAACTATGGGACTATGCCAAATTTAACCGTTTTGGCCTCCGAACAGAAAATTATCACCATATGCTCTGAGCTAGTAGGCCATATGTACACAATTTTGACAAGCTATAACCCATTCGGAAAATTCTCTCCTGAACACTTGCAGAGCTCAGATAGCGGAGAAACCAGACAGAAAATCTGAGGTATTTATCGATTCATATCTTTGTAGCGATATTGCTTCTCTAAATTTCTTATATGTGTACGCTCGTTTGATTTCCTTAATTTCTTCTACTCAGAGCTAGGGAAATGGTCTTTTTTCAGTGTGGCTAACTTCTTGCTGGCATATGCCACCACCCC